>OZ004675.1:12623284-15547541 GCA_963924505.1 Agonopterix alstromeriana
TACCGTTTACAAGATCGGTAAACGTGTTATGACTATAGTAATAAATTTTAAGTAATATTTTGTTTCTGTTATCAATATCATCATATTTATTGTTTGAAATTAATTAACTAAATATTAGGAAGCACAATCGCTAAGAAATTCCAGAAATACCATGCCGATTTTGTACGAATGATGGTTTAACCATACGAAGAAGGTTTATTGTGTAATTATCCGATTCGATCGGTATTAAATCGACATAGTGTTTTTGACAGATCTTGCGGCGATTCTGCTACTAAATATTTCGAAAATCAATTTTAGACATTTCCGGTCATCATTATCACAGCCCTACAGGACCAGTTGTGCTACTTTTAATTTCATACATCCTAATTCGTATACGAATAATGCATAATTCCCATAGAGTGTGTGTCAGTTTCGTACACGAATTAGTGGGGAAATATAAAAATAACACCCCGCTGATTCTCTAGTATACAGGGTGTACACCCCAGTAATACTTAAGGGGATGATCAGACCATCAAACTGAATAACTTTCTCTATTGGACAAACATCGAAATCGCGAAAAAAATCAGCTGTTCCATATAAAATTGCAAACCTACTTGAGCCAAATGTATGAGCTTGAGCAAACCGGTTCAATATAAGTAACATCTAAATATTAATACAAGATCCTTCTCAATATGCTGATACTTTTTTATGGAGATGATCAGACCATTAAACTGACCAACTTTCTATATGGGACCAACATAGAAAACTTGAAAAAAAAAAATTGCTATCCCATAGGAAGTCAGCAGATTTTACTTATATTGAACCGGTTGGTATCACGCCCTCCGCAATGTCGAACCGTAGGTCCTGGGTTTGAATCCCAGTTTTATCATGGATATTCTTCTTTAAATTCACAACTAGTTTTCTTTTTTTTTTGTCTACCTATTGTAGAAGTTAAGATTTCTGTAGAATAAATCTTAGGTTATCGATTTATTTCTATCATACACAATACGAAATACTTAAACGGTCACCCATCCAAATACTTGCTCCAGTCAGCGTTGCTTTCCATCACTGAAGTTCCTTAAATACTGCACTAGAATGATAAATAAAATATTCTGACATAACACTAAAGCTAACGTTAAAAAGTTAAAAATAAAAACATCGGAATCCCGACCAGCGAGCATTTCATTATGAATGGAAACAATTCAAAGCAGGCTCCATCTATTATTTATTGAATACCGCGCAAGTATTTCGCGGTTGCGAATTTTACAACGGTGCCGATTCCGGTATCACGGTGCTTCCCCGCGTAGTGCGTGCCTGCCTTTATTTTAAGCCGTGTTCACACTGTGTTTACCTATTGACAGATTTGTCCCATTCGTTTTTAATTTTCTACGTTTCGTCGGAGATAGTGCAATAGTGCGTATATAAGATTTTACATTGATCTTGTGTCTGATACATGAGTTTACACATATTTCGTATGACACTTGAACGATTTTCGTTCGAATCGACTCATCGACGACGTGCAGTACGTTATATTAATTCAGAAGTATTTATTGCTTCATGTGGTAGGTATACGAGGTGTTACTAAAGTGAATAAACATTTAAAACTTTAAAGGGGGTTATTAAGACCATCAAACTGAACAACTTTCATTATGGGACCAACATCGAAATCGCGAAAAAAAATCTGCTGTCCCATACATTTAGCACTAGTAGATTTGTAGTTTAGTATGGAACATCCGATATTTTTCGCGATTTCGATTTTGTTCCCATAGTGAAAGTTGTTCAGTTTGCTGGTCTAAACCACTTAAATGTTTATTGTTATTTTTGTAACACCTTGTATAAAGATCTTAATACAGGTAATAAAAGTTCTCATCATGAGCCCTGTAAAGGCATATCAATATACATTTAGGTGTAAAGTAAGTGTTTTAAATGGTTCTTTTCAACTGTATATTTCAAAATCTTATCCCAATAGCTTCTTACGATATCCAGAAGATAAAATGGGGTATATCGGTGTGAATTAAGTCGCGTACATAAACTTATCATGACTATAGGATGGTTAGCTTACTACACGCAAAACCCAATATGTAGTACACCATCGATACAAAAACAGTCGATATCGCACCGTACAACACGTGTGAATCCGCAAAATTGAAAGTGGCATCCGAAAACGTGGACATCCATTGACTATCTACTCATCTATTATTATATTTAGCTCTGCATCGCGCGAAAGTGAAAGCGATTGCAATTGTTATCTCGCTGGACGGTTAATCGACCGATTTGTAAATGAACGGGTTAATTTGGTGATTTTCATTCATTCACTCATTCATAACGGTCGTGATGTGATGGGAAATGTGAGTTTATTTTGTAATGTTTGATTTAACAATGAGGATTTTCGGTTAATGATTGACGGTTGCGAGATATTTATTGGTTTATTATCGACAGTTTCACTTTATTAGTTTAATGCAGATATTATTATGGTTGTTTACGAACTGGATAAGCTAGTTTTTATTAACGCAAACTGACTTCTGCTTCAGCATCCAACTGATCAAACTGGACAACTTTCATCATGGGACCAACATTGAAATTGCTGCTCCATACATAACTGCAAACCTACTCGAGCGAAATGTATGGGACAGCTGATATTTTTTTCGTGATTTCGATGTTGGTCCCACAGAGGAAGTTTTTCAGTTTGATGGTGTGATCATTCTCTTATAAAAGTGTCAGCAAATTAAGAAGGATTATATATATGGTAATTTTATCATTCATACACACAAAAATTAGAGAAAATTTTATATGAGACATAAAAAATTATTTTCAATTTTTGTTCTGCATACAATTGACGCATTTGTATTTAAGTTAAGTAAAACAAATTAAAACTAAGAACTGTGATTAATTTAGTTTATGAAGTATTAAATAGTCTAAAAAATTATGTTATTTGAATAACCTATTATTCTTAGTTTCCGAGATATTAAGGTATGTAGGTGACCCGGATTCATTGCTCTCGAGTGTAATTGATAGCTTGATAGCAGTTGTAGCAAAGTTTCTGACTACACCGAAAAGGATTATTGTCGTGAGTTTACGTTCGCACGTATAATAAACTTAGAATAAAGCTACGTACAGCTAACTCTAATCCTAAACACGATAATTACCTGCATTTATCACCTAATAAAGTTATTCACATCTTTTATCACACCATCTTATTTGCATTTAGACGTAGAACTAGAAACTAAACAGTAAAACTCCACCGCCGCGTAAATCTGAATTACAACACATAATAAATAAACTATGAGAGTATCTGTCGTACACACTTGGAAGGAATATATGTCGCAAACTGTAAATTAATTCTTGCTGCGATATGTAAGAGCTATAATGTTTCAACTTGATGAACTTAGGTACTACTATACAGGGTGTAAACCTTAATGCGTTATACACCGTGTAATCGGGGTCGTTTTGAAGCCAGAACATTTTTTTTTTCAAATTGATGTCAAAATTGGTTCCATAGTAAAAGTTGTTCAGTTTGATGGTCTGAATTTGAACTTTAAGTCCTGTATAGCCTACTATACTTCATTCCAAATTAGGACGACGAGATTTTCCGATTCCTATTTAGCTTTCAGGCCAATTTTGATCACCAAATGTTATTAATTTATTGGATACATATGCTATCCGACATATCTTGGACGTTACTAAAGCTGTTTTAAGAATAATTGAGAGGAAGTATTTCAAATCTCTGTTTCTGTAATGCTAAAGAGCCTTAAAATTTCGTTGCTATTTTGAATGGAGTATACTTTAGTTTGAGGCGGCTATGTCATCCGAAGACAAGCATTTTTGTCGCTCCCGGCACTGAAGGCGTGGCTATTGCCTATGCGATCACAACATACATACCTACCTACATAAACTCATGACCATAATGCTTTTCGGAGTAGTTTAGAAATATTGCTACAACTACGTACCAAGCCCTGTATGCGTAATATGGCGCTCTTTTTGCATTTTGAAGGTTTCAAATTGAAACCTTGATTGGATTGTTTTGGAAGCCGTGGTGGTCCAGTGGCGAGTAACCTTGCCTGCCATGCAGGAGGCGATGGTTCGATCCCCGTCCAGGCCGACTCGTACCAATGAGTTTATCGGAATTTATGTACGATTTGTAACACCACTGGCTTTTCGGTGAAGGAAAACATTGTGAGGAAACCTGCATGCTTCAATTTCGAGGCATGTATTGTACCTGTCCATTACAAGTGGCGACGGGCTCACCCTCCGTCACAATGGACATAGTTTAGGTACTACTGGTGGTGGTGGTGGTGGTGGTGGGAAAAAATCGTCCTTATATCACATCCCCATATTTTATATGCACTCGCGAGTCCCAGTGGCAGATCCTGGCAAGGTCGCCATGTGTTGTTGGGACTGGGTGTGAAGTGAAAAGTCCGAAAAGTTATTATAGATACATGTTTATTGAAAGAAGGTTAGATACAGACTACCTTGGTTCGCTTACACTAATTAGAATGATGCGCCGCGAGTTGCTAGGCGCCCAAATAAGGAATGCGTTTGATACTCGCACTACAGTGGATGTTCTGAGGTTTCAGAATATCTCTGACTACCCCCTCGGGGAATATAGTCGTGAGCGTATGCTTATGCTTATGAAAATTGAAATAACGTGTAAGGGCTAGGTGGCCAGCTTTTCCGGCCTAGACCACCAGGGCTACTGAATTTTTCACGTCCCACTGTAGGGCTCAGGCCTTATCCACCTCAAAAGGAGGATGGAGGAGCGTTAGTCCACCACGTATGCCCGATGTGGATTCGTAGACTTCACATACGTATCAGCATTTCTTCTTCAGCGTATGCAGGTTTCCTCACGAAGTTTTCCATCACCGTTTGAGAGCAGTCGGTATCACGTACATCAGTTAGAAAAACTCATTGGTACGCGGCATGTCGTCCGTGCGGATCCAAACCCGGACGCTCATTATTGAGTGTCCATACCCCTCCGCAACGAGCCACTGACGCTCTTGAATTTACCTACAGGGTGTTCGTTTCCTTGCTTGTGCTACTTTTTTTAGGTTTATTTGCGAAACTGGTTCAGTATCATGGGTACAATCACCCCTTAAAGTAATGCAACTGTTTACCGTAACACTTCTTATTAATATACAAGGTGTTACAAAAATAATAATCAACATTCGAGGAGGTGGTTTAGACCATCAAACTGAATAACTTTCACTATGGGACCAATATTGAAATCGGAAAAAAGAATCGAATGTTCCATACTAAACTAAAATCTACTCTACAGCTGATTTTTTTTCGCGATTTCGATGTAGGTCCTATACTTAAAGTTGTTCAGTTTGATAGTCTAAACAAATCCCTTCAAAGTTTTAAATGTTTATTTTTGCTTTTGTAACACCTTATACAACGTGTTAATGAATAAGCGCAAAACCTCATACACCCCAACTGATTTATAACAAAATTAGTAGATTGAAACAATAATTTAATTATTTTGATAGTTACAATTTAAAGTTATTACCATTTTAAGTTTTGAGGCAAAAATGATTTGTTATCATTTCAGCAATGAATGAAAGCGCTAACGTGCTCATGGATACATTTTAAGAATCTTGTTTAGGTAGTAAGTAGGGTGAGAGTGCCCGAGCGGTGGGTTGAGATCGACTTCAGTAAATTTTAAATTTTACAAACACATTATTTAATATTTTGAAAAAAAATACCTATGTTGAAACCATGTTAATTCGATTCTGCTCTCGATTCTAAACAAACCACTTTCTAGTTTTGCGTTAATTCATTAACACGTTGTATAATTACTCAAAATAATGAAGTGCCAACCCTACAGCAATAACATTAAAAACAAAAAAAGGACTAAACAAATAGCGAGTAGCCCACATCCATGACGAGAATAAGCCAAAGCGTTGACACAAGTTCTTTGAACAGAAATATTAATAGTTAAACAAAAGTTATTGCTAAACATCAAGGGAACTATCGTTTATGGTCAAGGAAACGTGGCCGAGTGTTAAATGCGCTCTTATACGGAATTTAAACTGCATTTACGTGAATTGACAACATTTCATTTAAGAAAGGTACCAAAATAAGAAAACCATTTGGAGATTATGTGATTCAAAGCTTATATCAAAATTATGAGATTTTTCTATCCATTATCTCTCGAGTTATTTGAAAAATATAATAGAGGTTGAATGAGATTGTATTCCTTTGCCTGCTTGGCTTTTATCTGCTTTTCTATTGTATTTGACAGTTTTTATTGTTAATGTTATTGCGGCAAAGGTATCTTAGCCATAAATCCTACGTTAATCAGAAAATTCTAAAGTAAATTAAAAATAGAATATTGGTCAAAAATAAAATCGGAAAAATACGTATCTCTTATTTTTTCACTTATATTTATATTTTTTATTAAAAACAGTTGATTAAAAAAATTTTGACAATTGTTGACATACAAGTCTTGTACCCTAGTTTTAGGGACCTTCCTCTTCTTATCGTGTGGGCAAGCCCTGGTGTCAGAGATTTTTCAGACCGCCTTACGGCCTCTGATGTGGTTTTTATGTAACGACTACTACCACCAGAGATAATAGCCGGGACCACCGGCTTAACGTGTCATCCGAAGCACGGAATCATCTTTCTTTTCAGGCAATCAGGTAATTCAGCCTGCAATGTCCTAACCGACTGGGGAAAAACGCACGAAGTGACATATCACTATACTTCATTCCAAATAAGGACGTTGAGATTTTTCGATTCCTAATTAGCTTTCTGGCCAATTCTGAGTACCAAATGTAATTAATTTATTGGATACACATACTATCCGACACATCTTGGACACATCTTGGTACAAAAGCTGTTCTAAGAATAAGTGAGATTAAGTGTTTCAAATCTCAGTTTCTGTAATGCAAAATAGCCTTAAAATTTCGTTGCTGTTTTGAATGGAGTATAGGTGTCCCCCGTCCACTTTCCTCTATAAACAACATGTTTTTTTTAAATTAATATCAAAACTAGACAACAGATAAACAGAAATAAAAACCCAATTTAAAAAGAATAAGTTCCCTTTAGGCTATTCGAGGTGCGTGATGCAAGGACCCTCAGAGAAGTACTCAAATCTGATGATAGGTTTTAAGAATTCACTCAGAATACTTTAATCCTTTGTGATAAAGTTCATATTGGAATGCACTCGGTCCTTCAATGTAGTCAACATAATACAAAAGTTCTCATCATGCGCCCAATCACTTTTTATTTTCGAACGCCATTGTTCCTAATTCGAATTTTATGAAGAAATCATGCGTGATGTTCTAAATTTTAAAATATTCGATTGGAGATAACCAAAGAAAACAAATATATGGTTTTTGCGCGGGAAACAAGACGAAACGGACGGACTTTGTTTCTTGGGCTATTATTGTAATAATGTGATGAAATTTGAATAATAATTTGCCTTTAATGGAAAATAATATAGTAAAATTGAGAAATAAATTACGGCGCGACCGTCTGATTCGGATTGATATCCCCGCGTAAAACTACCTTGAAAATCGAAATGTATGAACCACCCTCGCTTTTCAATGATTAAGCTTTGAAGATTTAAGTGGGTTTAAGTTACGATAAAACGAAAAAATGCTGAAAATAACTTATTGAAGATATCGGCGAATAGAAACACGATCTCGGATATAACTCAGAAAAAATAACAGTTTATGAAGACACATGGGCTGAGATTCAGAGAAAATTTTTTTGTTCTTAGCTCGAATAGCTCTTGTATAGGTAGTTAGTATGCAAAAATAATTCAGCTTATTTTTAAACATTTCAAAATTCACACACTCACGTTCGTAATCAACCCTCGTTAGAATTAGAAATCAACCGCTGGCCGAAAATAAAAAGCAATAATTATAAAGCGCGCGTAATTCTAATTTCGAATTCAAATTAAAGCCGCTTAATGCGCGGGAGCGACCCGTTAAAAAAAAGAGTTGACGAGTGCTCGGAGGGTGGTAATTTTTCATTAATTTAAGTTCACAATTCCCTGTTTTGTTTGCTTTTAATCGCATTTCTAATTAATCCCGTCGAGAATAACGTGACAACTGTCGACTATGGCCGCCATTTTTTTCAACCGGAGTATAGCAGATGTCGGCCGATTTCCATTTGTTTCTGAGATTAATGATTCCGTGCGATTGTGAATTTTTCCGGTCGGCTTTTGTTGTTTTAGAAGCAATTTGTCCGCTTACTTTTGTAGAGAGGCATTCGTTAAAGCCTCCGCGAATGATATTGGAACGGAATAGAAAAAGAAACAAAAGGTTTCGAAAACTCTTTCGTTTCGGTTATTCGCCGCCAAAGCGTTTATAGCGTAAAGTAATACAAACTGATGGTGTTTAAATGTCAAGAGAAAAAAAATGTTGTTTTCAATTTTTTAGAGTCGTTTTGCACGCCATTAAAATGTTCTCAAAATGACAACAATTTAACAAAGGCAATAGATAACCTTTTTCGTAAATAGAAAGGCCCATAGTTACCTACTCCACAGTGTAAGAAAGAGTACTGTCTAGTACTAAATACAGTACGGACACTCCTTACCTACTTACTACTTTTAACCTCACCCCCTCTGGTTGAATTCGGTATGTCATGTTTTTTTTTTGGAAGGCTGAATCGAAAACCATTTCGAGATAATTGTATCAATAACAATATTTTCAATGTCAGAGATTTTAAAATGATAGGATTACCGATATTTTTAATAAAACAACGTTGTTTTTCGGTCCGTCGAGTGACGTCACTCGTCGGACCAGCAAACTCCTTGGTAACCTTTAAATCAACTTAAAATAACTGGCCATTAAGAAAAAAATATATTCATAATGTCAGAATTACACATTTGATGTTGCCGTTTCTGTTTCCAACATAAAGTTAGTTAGAAAAGGCAGGTGATTTTTATTTTTTAAAATTTAGCAAAGGATTTTCTCCATGGAGTTCGAATGATTTTCTCGCGATCACTTTTACCATTTAGAGCTAACAGTTAAAATTAAATTTATATTGATAAACTCGACGATTCGCAAAAAAAAAAAATGAAATTAGTTTCTTAAAATGATGTCATCTATCCGTAAAAGACCAAAAATAAACTTGACACACCGAATTGTGCTTCAGTATACAACGTGTTAATGAATTAACGCAAAACTAGAAAGTAGTTTGTTTAGAATCGAGAGCAGAATTGAATTATCATGTTTTCAACATAGGTAATTTTTTTCAAAATATAAATAATTTGTATCTAAAATTTAAAATTTTCTGAACGCGATCTCAACCCAATGCTCGGGCAGTCTCACCCTACTTACTACCAAAACAAGATTCTTAAAATGTATCCTCGAGCACGCTAGCGCTTTCATTCATTGCTGAAATGATAACAAATCGTTTTTGCTTGAAAACTTAAAATGCGATTAACTTTAAATTATAACTATCAAAATAATGAAATTATTGTTTCAATCTAATTATTTTGTTACAAATCAGTTGGGGTGTATGAGGTTTTGCGCTTATTCATTAACACGTTGTAGATAGCATGGCACCGTGATACAGCGCTATCACACCTTCGCTCTCTTTCTATTTGCACGCGAACGAACGAGATAAAAGAAGTGATACAGTCTTATCACGTGTAACATGCTACGGCAACAGACCATCAAACTAAACAACATTCACTACAGAGCCAAAACGTCTAAATCACGAAGAAAAAATCTGCTGCTCCATAATTATATTTGCGTCGAATAGCCGTTAATGTTTTCTATGGAACAGTTGATATTTTTTCGCCATTTCGATGTTAGTACAAAAACAATAAGTTCAGTTTGATGGTCTGATCATCCCCTTTGAAAACCTTCAGTATATTTAAAAAAACCCCTGTACTTAATACTCGCATAGGATAAATAAATAAATATCTTGGAAATTGTTACATAAATTATCTAGTCACATTTAAAGTACCAGAATCTAGCCTGGACTTGTATTATGATAACTATAGACAACGATACAGAATACATATAGGGTCCAACTTAATATGCTGACACTTTTTAAGGGGATGATCAGACCGTCAAACTGAACAACTTTCTCTATGGGACCAACATCGAAATCGCGAAAAAAATCAGCTGTCCCATACATTTGGCTCAAGTAGGTAGTAGCGATTTCGATGTTGGTGCCATTGTGTTGTGTTCAGTTCGACGGTCTAATCATCCCCTTAAAAAAGTGTCAGCATATTAAGAAGGACCCTGTATATAGATAGAAACATCCATGGCTTAGGTACAAATATATTCATCATACAAATATTTGTCCCTTACGGGATTTGAAACTACGACCCTCAGCACAGCAGGCAGGTTCACTACAGACTGGGCTATCATTCCGTCAGTCAGAATACATATTAATAGCATTTACTTACTCTAGTCTAGACTCTAGACCATGCTTTCGGCTTGATACTCTCTCATAATCGATCACAGAGAAGACAAATGTGTCCCAAGTCCCAAGCGCAACGTCTAAACAAGTCTAGATTCTATAGTCAAGTGCGCATTCTGACCCCATCCTAAAGAGGCCCGGGTCAATGCGTACGGATCGAGTCCTAACGCATTACCCCCTTACCTCACACTACTAGGGGGAAGGGATGGAGGTCCTTATCCGTGCGAGAAACTATCCGATCTCAAATCCGATTCGGTATCTGGATATCCGAAAGAAGCCCTGTTGGTAGTGAACCTGCCTGCTGATCCGAGGGTTGCAGGTACGAATGACGACAGGGGTAAATATTTGTTTAGTAAATAAAACGCATGTTTATATGCCAGTCATGGATGTTTGTATGTAATCTATGTATTGTATAAAATCGTTGTCTAGATATCATAATACAAAGCTCACGTGACAATTGTAACTGACAATGAAAATTCAGAGTACATTTCTGAGAAAGCTAGTGACACATTAGTTCACATTACCTACTGCATGTTTAGCGTCATTAATTAGTAACCACCAATGTACCCTGAATTGTCATTGCAAAATACAATTGTCATGTTCATTATATGGGGCCCAGGATAGATTCTGGTGCTCTAAATGGGTCTAGATAATTGTGTCACAAAATGATAACGTACATTTAATTCACACAAATACCTAATTTTAATTGAAACCTGCTTCTCACGCAAATAAATAAAAACATTGTCTGCAATAGACATAGCAACCTATATAATTATTCAAAACTGAGAAATTAATATCCATATCCAAATCCGAAACCTCATAGCTCATCTCTAATTGGGGGAAGGTATCGGGTCAAACGTTTTGTTACTTCGATTTCAGACTAAGAAGCTTCTCTTTGAGAGTCGATATTTGATTGGGATGAAATTGGTATGTCCGGCCTGGTGACTCGTTCACAGTTCAATAGTAGTCTAGGAAGAATAAGGTTTGAGATTGCATTAAAGACACTTTAGTAAATTGTATTTGAAATAATATTACTGTTACTTTTGTCGAGATTTCGTGGTTATATAGGCTCAGGAACCTGAGAAATACCTTAAAATCGATATTAATGTACATATGGCAAGCTTATTTCTAAAAATATTTCGACCAGCATACCAGCAATAGAGACAGTTAATTATCAAAAGGTAAATTTAATGTGTAAAAACAAACAGTAAATAATTTAGTTTTGAGGTTATAATTTTTGAAGACTTACAAAATATTAAATATCTACCCAAATTAACGATATTAACCGTGGATTATTATTGTTATAAGTAAAACGTAATGAACGAAGCCATCCTGTACAAAATCACCAGTTTTCCATTTTTTGTTCATACCTAAATTTAATGTTTTGTAAATGTCTTAATTATTCAATAATAAAACATAAAAAATCTACTATATTCCAAATTTTCACCAAAAGTGCAATTAATGCAACCTACTCCATACAAAAATACGTAGATTTCCCCGACTATAGTAGAAATAGTTCTTGACTGATTGCGTATACTTGTGTTCAACCCCTAATGTTCTTAGAATTTTGTATTTTTTCGAACATGAAATGGTGAACTTGCATTCTAAGCTTAAGGTGGTTGCAGAGTTGTCAATTTCATACAAAAGTTTGACGCAGAATACGCGTAGACGGTATTAGTAAAAGTAATATTTATATATGGGAAAAGAGTTTAGAAAATCTAGATGATGCGTGAGTTTTTTTGGCGCGTTTATAATATTATTACGGGGATATAAAGCTTTGAAATTATTAATACAAAACTCTTTTCCCATATATAAATATTACTTTTTTGTTTGTTTATAATAGAGAGCAGAATCGAATTATCATGGATTCAACATAGGAATTTTTTCTCAAAATATTAAATAATTTGTTTATAAAATTTAAAATTTACTGAACTCGATCTCAATCCACCGCTTGGGCACTCTCACCCTACTACTTACTGCCAAAACAAGATTCTTAAAATGTATCCATGAGTACGTTAGCGCTTTCATTCATTGCTAAAATGATAACAAATCATTTTTGCCTCAAAATTAAAATGTGAATAAATTTAAATTTTAACTATCAAAATAGTTAAATTATGTTTTCTATCTAATTATTTGATTAAAATCAATTGGGGTGTATGAGGTTTTGCGCTTATTCATTAACACGTTGTATATTCGTTAATTTTAGGGAGTAATATGTTAATTAATTAAATAGGATTATCGTGGCATATTGCTACTTTGATTTGAATTCATCGATTCTTTGTGTAGCGTTTACGTACAATTAACTAACATTTTAGATGTTATTGCGTTTTTATTTGGAGTGAAAAAGTCCTTTTTTACCGTCTAAGTGACAGGTTTTTATAGTTTTAATATTGCCATCAACAGAATTTTCGTTTTACCAGTTTTGGAAAACGCCTCATAAACAGATCAACATAAATAAATTGCAATGTAGGTAAAGGTACAGTCTACATCAGATATATCCTAGCATACAAGGTGATCAAATATTTCTGAGCAGTACTAATTTTCAATACATTAATTACAGTAAATTTTACCAATTATATCTAAACGTGTATTGTGTCATAAATATGTGAAAAGATAATTTTCAATAATTTCTTTACAATGTTATTTAAAATAACGGAATAAGGTCTTTTTTCCTAAGCTGCTCAGATATTTATGATATGCATAGATATATTTGATGTTCTAGGCGTTCAGATGTATTTGAATGTTTATGTAAAAATACATTATTGAAAATAAGAACTGCTTAGAAATATTTGACCACCTTGTTTCCTATGATATATCCTTTGAATTATTATTATAAGGACTAGCCTTGCGGTAGCATTTCCCTCTGCCACGGTATAAGCACAATTGATCTTGTGCATTTACATTCAATTTTACACCTTATCACTAAACGAGACAGCCTATAATTGCGGAATTATAACTTTGAACTTAGAACGTTTGGGGTTCACACGAGACTACTTTTCATGATTTTTAACATTCAAAATTATAATCTAAAGTTATGGGGAATAAAATCCAAAGTTGCGGATTTCATGTTACCTCGCCCCCCGCAAAAAGTGGCAGAAATGTTTGTTAGTAGAATTACACGCGTAACCAGTCCACATATAAATAGTCAAAGGATATATCTGATGGCTACTGTACAACGATATCTTGTTCCGATTATGTTACAATAGTTATTGGATGTTGCATCCTCCGGTAATCTTTTACCTAGTTTATTTATATACATTGCTCGAGTGTGGTATATTATCCCATGAGATCTATTTCAAAACAATGTAATCTTTCAATTCATTACCTTACCAAACTGCGTCATGATCTCATCCTTGGATACACTCATAAAACATACGGCTTACAACTTTCAGGGTGGTCAGACACTTTTACTAAAATAATGTTTACCACCTTCATAATGTATTTACGAGTACTTTAGATTTTCAAAAGTTGTGCGGCTGCAGGCCTTTCGACCACAATATCAGTACAAAAAACCAACATCCCTGTGTGCTGTTATTTGTATTTCCGTATGTACAATAAAGCAGATATTCCTTCTTAATATGCGGACACTTTTTTAAGGGGATGATCAGACCTTAAAACTGAACAACTTTCTCTATGGCACCAACATCGAAATCGCGAAAAAAAAATCAGCTCCTACATACAAAACTGCATACCTATTTGAGCCAAATGTATGGGACAGCGGATTTTTTTTCGCGATTTCGATGTTGGTCCCATAGAGGAAGTTGTTCAGTATGACGTTCTGATCGTCCACTTAAAAAACTGTCAGTATATTAAGAAGGACCCTGTATACATACATAAATAACGACCATAATCTCTTTCGGGGTGGCCAGAAGCTTTGCTACAACAACCAACATAATCCTTAATTTTATCAATCTTTAAACGTGCACTTTTCGTCGTCAAGTGGCGAAAAGGGGGCTAGCCTTTCGCCCACTAAAACACTGTATAAAAACCAAGTCCCTTAGTCTCCTCGTACGACACCTATAGGAAGAAATAGGATGATCCATTCTAAGTCTGAGCCAAGTGTTAAAAATAACATGAGAAAATAATAGTCTCATAGGTGATTCTTACAACACCGAACCCAGAGAAAAACCGCAGGTGTGCACCAAAATGCACACCGAAGGCACTTTAGACAAACTTGACATGGGCTGGCAAGTTATCATGTATTATACTCCATTCCAAATAGCAACGAAATGCATATGCATAGCATATGCAAGTGGCGACGGGCACACTCCCCGTCACATTGGACATTGTTTCGGTACTACTGGAGAAACGTGGATGTTCTACTGGTTTCAGAATATCTCTGACTACCCCCTCGGGAAATATAGTCGTGAGCATATTGAATTACAGAAACAGAGATTTGAAACAATTCTTCTCACTTATTCTTAAAACAGCTTTAGTAACGTCCAAGATATGTCAGATAGTATACCAGTCTGATTAATAAATTATATTTGCAAATCAGAATTGGCCAGAAAGCTATATAGGAATCGGAAAATCTTTTCGTCCTACTTATTAATCAAGTATAGGTTCTCATAAATGCCCATAGCAAGTCGTCACGGGACACTATTGCCCATTAAGAGAAGTTTATTCCAAATGCGTAAATGCGCGCTGCACACAAACGAAGTCTGGTGATATTTTCAATACAAACCTATTAAACTCAATGACATTTTTCAGAAATAATTTTGATTTTCGTTAAAATATACAGCTTCAATGCCAGGATTAATTTAAGATTAGTATGGAAATCTTTGAGGCACTGTAACTTTAAAACTATACATTTTAACGAAAATCTAATCTAATCTAATCTAACGAGACTCTATACAAGCATAGAAATTTGTTTTAAGATTGATTCTGAAAAATTTCATTGAGTTTAATTGGTTAGTATTGAAAATATCACCATAGTACGTTTGTATGGAGCGCGCTCCGAATTATATCCCCTTAATTCAACTTTTACTGCAGATCATCATCATCATCATCGTCCACTGCTGAACATAGGCCTCTCCCAAGGCGCGCCACAAAACTCTGTCCTCGGCCTTCCTCATCCAATCGCTCCCCGCTACTTTTTTTAGGTCGTCTGTCCAGCGGGCAGCAGGGCGTCCCACACTACGCCTACCAGTTCGCTGTCTCCACTCTAGAACTCTGACACCCCACCGGTTGTCGGTTTACTACAGATACCTAATAATAATAAACATAATGCGTTAAATAAATGAAGAGAAACAACTCCCTAATATGAACCTTGGTGGCCTTTATCGTCCGCAGTGCACTATGTAAGTGTCTGGTGCCTGTAAATTTTCGCAACGATCTGCGGTCGGTCTTTGTGCTATTAATTTGTAATGTCCCCCCCTCGACCGGCCGCCTAGATGCATCGCAGGCTGTACACGAAGTACGGACCAACGATCAGTCTTGAGATTTGGATATTGCAGAGCTGTTGATTCAGGGTTTATCTTTTAGGGGTACTGTGTTACGGATGTGGTTGCTTCAGCAGTTGATTCAGGGTTTATCTTTTAGGGGTACTGTGTTACGGATGTGGTGTTTTGTAGTCATTGGATCATTTATTTAAATGACTTGACAGTTTGATACTATATGAATTAAAGGACATCATCTGGAATTCATACATTTGTACCTAATGTGAAACTGGCAACATGTCCGTCTAAGCATTTAATTCATAATTAATTTATTGCATCAAATGGTATTGTACATAATGGTGGTATATAATTTGATTATTATTTATTTTAATGGCATGTATCTTTAAGTTTGATTACATCAAAAATATATACAAGTTCTAACAGAATATAAACTTAGCTAATTTAATCGAAAATGTATGAAAAGGCAGGCTTTTCTAACCCAAATATAACCAAGTACAATGGCCCTACAGCTTTGGTGCTTAGACGTAAAAGTTCTAACAGAATAGATATTCACATTTTGGACCAAAACTATATCTTTTAATAGGTAATTTTAAGAGTAGAACAACAGTTGTGGATGATGAAAAAGATAGAAAAAGATAATTTTTGAACTACTAATATTAGAATTAGCTGTACCTGTTGTAGAGCCAAGAAAAAAGCTTTATAAGCAACAATGCGATACAAGCTATGTAAACAACCAATCAAACATTAATGAAATTTTAGCGGTAGCTTTGATTGTAAGTCGTATTTTTAATTTAACAGCTGACAACTGCAGACTGTTTACAGTTCATTCAAGACTTCACATCGATCTTCGGACGTATCGTAGAATGCCACCCCTTACAGTGCCCTTACCGATCTTCAATGGGGGCCCGCGTTTCCGATAGGATTAAGCCAGACTTACTGTTCGGTCAGAAACACGGCGCGACGCAGTAACCCCCCTCCCAACTCAAACCTAGCACACCCCCCTCGATCGGCCGGCGCATTAGGAGCAATCATATTCGACGGCTGCTAGGTTTTGGCATCGGTTCGTGTTGCTTAGGCTAGCCTAGGCTATTTGCGGAACAATGATCGGTGGTGTCTTAGTTTGGGAGGCCGTTAAAGATCAGTTTTGCTTGGCAGGTTTGTGATGGTCTGTTTTGTTTAGATAATGGTTAATCTAAGCATGATTTTGCTTGTAAAAGTCGACGTTGCTTGTTTTGTGCGGAGTGGACACTTGTCATATTTTATCACAGATTACTACGATAGCTACAAGTCATTTAACACGTCTAATATGAGACACAATACGACTATTGTATTGTTATTGACTGTTAGGTTTACTTGTTCACTGTTTACCAACGTGTTAAATGTTTTACTCGTTGACCGATTCATACGAGGAATATTGGTGTTATAAGCTATAAAATTGTTGTAAATAGAATCTGATTAAACTATCATTAAAGTGATCGAGTAAGAGTCTTGACGCATGTCATTATCAGATCACATAATTTTAAAATGATACAAAAATCATTGGCGTTTAGTAATCGACTCTGTACAAACATTTCCTGTGTAAATTAAGTTTATAACATTAAACTCATAATTCCTCATCTTGATTTCTAATAACCGATACTCATTTTGAATTCCTCTAAACGATAATAATCTTATTTGCATTTGTAACAGTTTTCCAGCTAGTTAGGATCGATCTAATGCTTTCCCAGAAACTTTATACTGCTCTAGTTTGGATTTCTGATTAGACTTCTATTAGTTCTTATTCTTAATGTTTCGATTTCTGGTTAAATGATTTGCGATGCAATGTTAACATACCTAACAAGCCAACTCAAACAACTCACAAATACGGAATAAGAAGGCTGTAAGGATGGAGAACAACTGAGCAATAACTATACAACAACAGAAATTGTTGTTGCATGTTTATAACAATCATTCTTGTGTATCTCCGCGCATCAATCTTCTAACTTTAACTAGAATATAAGTTTAAAAGTAAATTATAGCTTGTAGGTCCCCACTGCAGGGCAAAGGCCTCCTTTCACGTATAAAGATAAGGGTGAGAGGGCGAGGGCCATACTCCACTACGCGGGCCCAGTGCGGATTGGTGGAGGCAAGTTAATCGGCAATATTAAGCGGCTTGAAAATTCTCTGAACGAAATAAAATCAACTTTACCAACAAGAAAAAGGCTTAATGTTCAGAAAATGTTTAAAATTACAACAACAATAACAATTGAACAACAGTATAACTGCGGCTCTTGACACGGAGGTCGTGGGTTCGATTCCCACGGGAAACACCTAGTGATATGTCACTTTGTGCGTTTTTCCCCAGTTGGTTGGGACATTGCAGGCTGAATCACCTGTTTGTCTGAAAAGAAAGATGATTCCGTGCTTCGGATGGCACGTTAAGCCGTTGGTCCCTGTTACTATCTCTGGTGGTACTAAGGTGGTCTGAAAAAACTCTGACACCAGGGCTTGCTGCCCACACGATAAGAAGAAGAATAGTGTAACTAAAGAAAGTACTTAGATTAAAGTTCCCACCTACCATCAAACGTATACAATACCCTCAGACATCAATTCTATCTAACAAATGAAACTAACGCAAACAAAATCACCCCCAACAAGGAAAAAAGAAGACATTTCCAACATCTCAATGAAGCCTCCGCCACACTAGACCGATAAGTAAGGTAAAACCAGACAAAGGCGATATTTTCCGCTCCCGCCAGATCTTGACCTACTTACGGTGCCATGTTGAGGTAGGTCGATGACACGTATACTCCCCGTATTTCTTTTGAAGAGAGCGAAATTGTCGGGATATATTCGCTTATTGGGTCGGAGGTCTTTTGTTTTCGTCGCGTTTTGAAGGTTAGGACACGTTAGGGAAGCACGGAAAGTTTGTGCTGTGATTCTGACTTTACTACGCTTATTTAGAGTTATTATTATTATTGTTGGATGGGCTATTGCAAGTAAGGGTCGTTATGTAACACTGCGACCATCGCTGGACTATTGTGTTCGCCCCAAACTCACCCATTTTTTTTATAATGTATGTGTACCGAACCGAACTAGAACTATATTTTATTCATCCTTGGGTATGCAGGTTTCCTCACGATGTTTTCCTTTACCGCCGAGCTAGTGATAATGACAAATTCAACCGTACATAAATTCCGTATTACTTAGTGGTACAGGCCAGGAATAGAACCGCAGCCTTCTGATTGAGTCGCTAGCTCTTTTCCGTATGGATTATCATCGCTCCTTTGAGAGTTGCTTGATCACGGTATAAACAAAAACTTAATTCATGTTAGGTAGAATACATTCACTACAATTTCCCACACAAGTTTCCCCCAATTTCCACACATTTCGAAGTAGAATTTCAATGTCGTTTTATGGACAGCAAGTCAAGCCAAGAAGGCTAGCAAGAATCGTGTCAAAATAATCGAGAATATAAAAGTATTTGATCGATGGTATCCAATTCAAAGTTTAAGGCTCTATAGTCCTGGAAAATTTTTGATGAGACAGTTAATCAGTGAGTATTTGGGTATTATGACATGTAAACTGAACTACTTTCACTGTGGGATCAAATCGAGGAAAATCGTGAAAAATGATGTAGTGCTCTATAAAAAACGATTTCGATGTTGTATACATAGCAACAGATGTTCAGTTTGATGGTCTGAAGTCTTTAAGTTTACTGTACAATACGACAAATTCTTTTGCTTTTATAAATCCATTCATTCTGCAGTTTATCAATCATCACATTAAGACAGTGTTGTAACACTGACCGAAACACAAGGAGCCCAAAATAACGCTCACAGTATATTTGATATATAGGGTCCAACTTAATATGCTGACACTTTTTTAACGGAATGATCAGACCATCAAACTGAACAACTTTCTCTATTGGACCAAAATCGAAACCGCGAAAAAAAAAACAGCTGTCCCATACATTTGGCTCGAGTAGGTTTGTAATTTTGTATGGAACTGTAGATTTTTTTTCGCGATTTCGATGTTGTTGCTGTAGAGAAAGTTGTTCAGTTTGACGGTTTGATCATCCCCTTAAAAAAGTGTCAGTATATTAAGAAGGACCCTGTATAGCAAAATAATTGCAAACTTTAAGTTTGAAGTGTTTTTTTGAATTTTGAAATGCGTTCAGAAGTTGAAATCTGTTACGAAGTTCTTGGACATTTCCAAATAAAATAAAAATAAAGTGAAAAATGCTAACACTTGGCCAACATTCTTACATAAATATTACGTTCTTAAAATAAAGTTGAAATATCCATCTGGTTGAAAAGTATTTTTATCATCTAGTGCGTCCGTTTAAAAAGCTATTCTCAATAAACAAAAAGTTCAATGATCAAGTTAATAAAAACGTAGACGTCCGTTTTCTCAACTAAATTTTGCACATGCAAAAATTAAAAACTTAATCTTTTGTTATGGAATAACCTAAGAGGAATGATCTCCATAGAGTCCGCATAAATTTACGATTGTAGTTGGTCTCTTTTGTCTTACGACGTACCTTTAATAGTAGAAGGAGATGGAACTATAGATATTTGTTTATGCGACTGTCCACTTTTTTTGAGCTAGTGTGTGTGAAAAGTGACCGTAAACATAAGGCCATATGTCACTTGGTGCCTTTTGTCCATACTACTTGACACCACACACTCAAACCTAAACGTCAGAAAAAGTCGACATTTTACAATTGGTATGGCTCACTCTAGTCTTAAAGAGAGATCCTTCCTCTTAGGGAATAACTAAAACACCACATTTGTACCGTATCTTCTCAGCAGTACTTAATTATTATAACATATCTCTCAATGCTACGATTATAGACGTTTTTGAAATTGGCAGGCAAATTGTGTCTTTTATACTAATATGCGCCCGGCCGGGTCAAGTTTGTATGAGAATGTTGTTTTGTTGTTATGTTTTTTTTAAATATATTGTAAGAAAAACATAAAAAAAAAATTTCTTTTACGCTAATAGAGGGAATGTCAGTGTAACCGCGTATGGGATAGCGCTAGTCATAAAATCCCATACAATTTAGGGATATGAAGTGACTACGGAGTCAGGTGGCCGTCGTAGTACAAAAAAGTGGTTACGTCGATAAGGACAGCAATAAGGTAGAAATCTCCTTTTTTAACTGTAGTGAATTTTCTATGTGCGAATTATCTGTTATTGAGTAAATATGACAAAAACACGTTC
The DNA here is from genome assembly GCA_963924505.1 of Agonopterix alstromeriana. Taxonomy (NCBI): domain Eukaryota; kingdom Metazoa; phylum Arthropoda; class Insecta; order Lepidoptera; family Depressariidae; genus Agonopterix; species Agonopterix alstromeriana. The sequence continues at coordinate 12,644,251 of OZ004675.1, forward strand.
CGATCCGACCTCTATTACTTTCTCTCCTCTAAGAAGAAAAATTAATAAAGTTTGAACAATTGAACTTCCAAAAACCATCGGTGGTTTATCCAGAAGTGCAACAAAAACGTTTTTTTTTTCAGAGATTTTAAATTCTATTTTTTTTTCTAAATTAATATTTCTCTCGACAGACGAATCGGGATGCGAGGCTGATATGTTGGAGGGCGCGGAGGGGGGACGGCACTCGCCGCCCCGGCCCCAGCGAGAGCCCATCAACCTCAAGAATGAGGTGAGTGGAGTGCTGCTTAGTTACCCACGTGGTCTTCTTGTATTTTGTTTAATTCTTCACGTGTGAAAATGTTTTACAATTCATGTATCATGATTTCTGAATAGCATACTAGATATTTACTGAATGAGTTGAGTGCTGCTTAGTTACCCACTGCTCTTCTTGTATTTTGTTTGATTATTCACGTGTGAAAATGTGTTGTAATTCATTTATTATCATTTCCGAATAGTATAATATATGTTTACAGAATGAGGTGAGTGCTGTTTAGTTACACACGTGCTCTCCTTGTATTTTGTTTGATTATTTAAGTGTGAAATTTTTTTTAATTCATTTAGTATGATTTCCGAATAGTATTCATAGATGTTTACTGAAACACATTTTAAAACTACTGTTCGCGTCTATTTTCGATACTTATTTCAAAATATTTTGACTTGAAAAAAAAAAACACTTAATGTGATTGGGAGAGTCGAACGCAACTAAATAAAAAGAAAATGTTCCTTCTTTTTGTGAAATTCAATGCTATGATTATGACACAGCTTCTAGGTAGACAAAAAAATTTACAAACATTTTAAATACTTTTGGACTTTGTCAAATTAAACTCGTGATTGTCAATTGGTGTTGTTGCCTTTGCATCACAGAATAAATAACATTGACAAGGTTCTAAGTATCGTTAATGTTTCTTATGTCGATTGTAACTAACTACCTACAACTAGGGTATAACTTGCATGCTCCGTTGCTATTACATTACGAAGAAAACGGTTTTCTGTTGAACATTAAAAGAAAATTAAAACCTGCAATTTATAGATTTGACATTTCTTGGATACTTATAACATGTAATTTAGAATTCTCAAGATTGTAGAACTGAATATGAACCTAAATAACGTAAAAATTCCTAACTCAAACCCTAAATGCCGACTCTATTTCATTTGCAAAACACGTGAACCATAAAAGTTTATAAAGCAAAAACGAGGACAAAGTTAAGTGCGAATAAGCACCCTTAATTCTCAAGTGTTGGCCGTCGATGCCGGCAGCCGGCTCTCTAAAAAGACGACACACGCCCGGCTCAAAAGGTCGTCGCAATCGCGCCGAAAGACTAAACATGCACCGCTTCGTTAGACCTTCGAAAAAATGCGAAACGAAACGGTGCCGACCAATCGGTTCGGTACTGGCGCAACCTACTTGCCTCAGAATCTATAGTATCGATTAGTGAGCGCTTTTTTACCCACACGCACTCACACACTGCCGCGGCGGGGGCAGCCTTTTTAACAATCTTTTTTTCGACCACCCCTTCACCCCCAAAACCGCCATGTCCATTGCGCGGATGCAAAGACCACCCCGCACCCCACCTCTCATATAGCAGCATTGAAAATGGAATTTCCATGAGTGATGGAGTGTCAAACGGGAAGTGCAAAAAGGAGAAAAAGTATATTATGTTAATTATTGAACGCGTGGTTCGTCCTCCGTCCGAGTTTAAATTGAATGTCATGTCGTATTCTGCACAAGTGTCGTGGAAACGCGCGCTTTTTTCTGTTTTACTCGGATGTTTCCGCGTGTCCACTGTACTCGATGTTATTCTGTTTTGTCCAAAATTAATCAGAGAACGTGTTCGTCAAATAAACCGGCGCTCTAGCTTTTAAACTTAAATTTACTTGCTGTTGCGCTAAATTCAGAATAAAGTTTAGAGAAAAGCTTGTTATTTTCAGAATAGGGACCAATTCGAGTTTGAAGTTTATCAAGTAGTTGCAAGATGCCAGAAGGACAGAATTAACTGAGTTAACATGTTTTGTTTCTTGAAGACTCTTTACTTTTAGTTATTTCTGTAAAACGTTTCATTATACTTCTTGTAGTGATTAAACACGATTCATTATAAAATGGAATGCCCAAAAATTTCTTCAAAAGACTGAGGGAATTTTTACGACTTTTGAAAATCTGGAGAAAAAAGTAAACTTGCAACAGAAGGAATGACTTAATGAACCCTCTGTTTACGAGGCGAGGTGCAGTTCCACGAAACGAGCGCAAAATCTCTTCGCTTAACTTTTAATAAAATCTGCGCCAACGCCGCTAGACAATAGCACAAAAAGTGCGTGGACAAAGCACTTATTCAAACCGGACAACACAACTATCCGACTGCATTGCTAATGGAAATCCCGAAAAAATATCGGGAAAAAAATAGTTTTAAAAAAGCAAGCACATTTGAATGAAAATTGGGTGGAGGCAGGCGCTAGGCGGTCCGGTGCGCCGCCGATCGCCTATTATTATTATGATTACTTGCATTATATCTGCATTTTTTCAACGCACACACTCGCGTTGCTCCCGTGTGCGCCATTTTTATTTTTTCTTCGTTTTTCTTTTTTCGGGAAATTGGCGGGCGGTGCCCCCACCACCACACATGAATACAGACGTAGCTAGTCGAAGCGAACTATGGCGATGTCTACAAGTGGACGAACATTTAAATTGGCTCTCATCAAATATTGACTGCGTGTAGTTTTTTCATTAACAAGTCTACTTTTTGTGTTTCCATCGTTTGGTTACGGCTGCCATTGGATACGTATCGAAATTTCTTTAGAAACAACATCAGTGCGCCCTTGAATATTTTCATCCGCGCTAATCAAGCGCGTTACGAACTGCGAGCACTGCGTATGCCGAAATAAACCGACAGTGCAGTGAATTGTACGCGGATTATGTTATAAAAAATAGAGAGGCGCAAAATATCTGCATTTCCTACGTAGGTAAATAAGTAACTTTATAAATGCATTAAACCTAAAGCCAGATAGTGACGTGCTACTTGAGCTCGTTCGTCGTATAGACATTCATCAGTCGTTTCGTGCATGCTCGGTTACGGATTCACCCGTTCTGCCCCTTTTTACATAGGTTCGTCACAATTTTGGTCAACATACGCCTAGGTCTCCCTTACACTTCTCAGATGCGATAAACAGATTGTAAACTTAAATGAGCTAAATACTTATATCAGGGGATGCTTCAGACAAAACTGAAAAACTTTCACTATGGAGCCAACATCAAATTCGCGTAAAGCAGAAGTTAATAATGACAAATAGAATCGTACAGAAATTCCGTAGAACTTACAGGCCAGGAATCGAACCGCCGGCGCCGCCTTGTGAAGGTTATCACCGCTTAGCACTTAGTAATGCGCTGTCTTCTTCTTCTTTTTCTTCAAGTGTCTTCAAGTTTTGGCTTTCTGATAGGACGTGATTCCGATCTATTCTTTCACTTATGCTAAAGAGCTCTTAGTAGATCTTCCTTCACCTCTCCATAACTCTTTTAACCGTATACGTATGTCAAAAAACACAATCTTACCTATTTGTTAAGGCGACACTATCAGCGTATGTGTAAAACGAAAAATAAGTGTAATGAACGCACGCCGCAGGCCGGTGAATTTATTATCATTAAAAAATGCAAAAAAAAATCATAATTAAAGGGGTGGCGATGCGGGGTGCATCCCATTTTTTATTTTAATTGGCTTGTAAATTTAAAAAGTTATAGTGAAAATGTTGTGAGATGGCTTTTCGGGGGTTTTTAATGCGATTTTTTAACTTGTTTATCTGAAACTTTAAGCGGATGTTAGTAACTTAAGTGTTCGGGGCGAATTATTGGAAATATTTATTGGAAAATAATGTATTTAATGAACTAGGTAAGAGCTAATTTAGTTCACGGAAATATCTACCTTTTATTTATAGAAAAAGTAATGCTTATTACTTTTAAGGTGGACGTATATTTATCCGCAGCGAACGAGCCAAAGGAGGCGAAAGAATCGAATTTTAGAATTCTTTGTATGAAATTCTATAACACCTCGCACACTTATCCGCGGCGAATCGGACGAATCGCCAGAAGAATTAAAAGTAAATTCATTTCGTTCGCCTCCTTTAGCTCCTTCGCTGCGGATAGATATGCGTCCACCCTAATTAAGACAGTCGATAGTATTGAGTTGCAATAGTATCGATACCATGGATAGTATTGCACACAATCAATAGTAATTGGTCATTCTGAGATGTCGATACTATTTTTCGAAGTCAACTATTCTAGTCTTGCTTAACTATCGATAGTTGGGCAAAACTTGTTTGTTTCATCTGGCAACACCATCCGATTTGTCCGAGCCGTCAGAGTCGTTTCTGACAGGTGTGCGAGGTGTAAAGAAAATTCGTTTCGTTCGCCTGCTTCGGCTTCTTTTTTTCGCTTTAAACACTGTTTTTTAAAATCCTCATAGCCAGTTGCACGTAAGTTCATTAAAGTTAATCCTCCATTAATTCTATTGCTGTCACTTTTTATCTTTACTTGTTGAAGTAGTAAAAGTTAGCAAGAGATTTAATGAAGGATTAGCTTTAATTAACGTACGTGCAACTGACCTTAAATAATTCAAGTTTCTTGGTCTACATCAATATTGAGAAGGCGTTGTATTTTCTACCAGTGTTTGAAAGCCGCCCAAATGATCTTGATATTAAAACAAATTTTTGAACCTCCCATAGAAAATCAATCGACTGATCCAGACCAAACGTTTGTTTGGGCGGCAGTCCAAAAAAAATTCTCGTTTTTCAACCCATATTTCTTAGGGAAAGTTGTTAAGGTTCATTGTCTAAATACACCTTTAAAATGTTGTTAGTAATTAAAAATGTGTGGTGTATAACCATTATACTTAGGTACACAATGATTCATATACAAATATCTAAGCATCTTACAAAAAAGGATCTATTTATCTTAAAGTAAAGCCTAAAATCGCTTGTAGATTATTATTGGCGTACAAAATACTGGATGGTGCCTTCTAAGTTTCAACATGGGCGAAAGAAAGAACAGAAATTTTACTTTTTAATTTATAGTGAAAATCTTACAAACGTTACATAAATGCTCCTAAACACAACATATTTATAAAGGGATGTTACTTCAAGAAATTTAGGGTCTGTTTCACCACTTCCGAATAAGTTCTTGTTAGCTTATACGACAGCTCATTTGACATATTCTTCATACAAAATATGTCAAATGAGCTGTCGGACAAGCTAACAAGAACTTATCCAGAAGTGGTGAAACAGGCCCTGAATTTGAAAATATACAAATTAACTGTAATAATTTCGATCTAATGAAAGTAAGACTGCTGGACTCCGATAATTATGTGATAATAAGAGGTAATTAAGTAACTATATTTTATTGTAAAATTTAGGAATTTAGATTCAATACCTCGGGAAGGCGTAAGTCAACTTGTTGACTCTGAGTCACATCTTTGATGAATGAACAATGATGGAAACAAAATGGTTTCTCCAAAACTTTAACAACCATCTCCACGTCAGCTAGGGTTGTTACAAATATAAATCTCGTCGCAGCCGCGGCCAGGGCTGCCCACGGAGGACGGCGGTGATTGATCAAAGTCGTTTGTCAGGCTCGCGTCGCGATGGTGGTAACCCTGCGCAATTAGCACATGATTCTGGACGTCTAATGCGCGCGAATTTAGTTTTAATTATGGAACGCCGTTGCCATGGTGACGCGGTAACAGTTGTTTGTGATTGGTCGTGTGTTTAGCGGGAAACTTTTTTTAAGTAAATTAAATCGTTGTCTATTGTTATTTTCAGCCAATTCTTTTAAAGGTTTCTATACAGGGTATAATAAAAATTTAAATGCCTAACATGCTTAAGGCGGTGCTTCTGACCATGAAACTGAACAACTTTTATTATGGAGCGAAGATCGAAATCGAAAAAAAGTGTTTTTTTGTTCTGTAGATTTATCGCGATTTAGATGTTAGTCATAGTAAAAGTTGTGCAGTTTGATCGTATATAACGCAATTTAATTTACACCCTGTATATTACGCGTAGCACAACATGTAGTTTAAATTTGCCCCCTGGAGCACAGTTCTGTGTTTCTAAATCGGTCGTATAGTTTCACATCTTAAATACTGTGCACCATCGCTCTTTGCCAGTCCTTGACACTGGACTTGTGATGTTCAGTCCGAGGCCAAGTTTGAGCACCGTAGGCTAGGATAGGCATGATGCACATGTCCAAGAGATTTCGCTTTAGTGTGATACGTAAAAGGTACCCTTAATAAGCTCCTTAATGAATCCGTAGCTCCTCCATACGATTAGGATGCATCTTTCGACCTCGTTATCGTAAGACGACAATGAAAAATTTATAAAATAAATCTATTTTATTTCTGATCTCTATAATAACTGTGTACAATTTAACATACAAATTAAAAACAAAACATAACATCGTGTACAAAATAAATTAAATCCAATTTTCTAATGAATATTCAGAGGAGGGGGCTGCGCATCGATTAAATAATCTCATAAATAATATAATAGTCTAAGCTATCTATCGTTATAAAGTTTTATTATGCTGCAAAATGGCATAACTCTATGCATGCAGACGATCGCGCCTGCTTTAGCACTTAATAATGTGACGAAAAAAAACAGAAGTAATAAACATACAGGCAAACTCGAGTCTGGCACGTATTAGTAGGGTTCCGTACTAAAATTCAAAGCATTAGCTAAAAGTTCATGAAAGTGACAGTAGTAATACAGTTGTTATTGTGGTTTTTAGAGCAATTACTCTGGTTTTTTAATCCTTTTTAGTTTAATATTTGGTAACGTCGTCATTGTAATTGTCTATACGATAAGCGGTATTAAAAAAAATGTTGTCAATACTAAATATAAACTAAAGCATTTTTCCTGGGGATGTTGGTAAATCTCTACTTTCAATTCCATTGTCACTCAAAAATGTGTTGTTTCAATTACGTAATTACTGATTAGATACTTAAACCATAATTTTTACTATGTTACTAAAAATTGTATGTTTTAATTTATATTTTTCGACGATTTCTTGAGATAGTAGAGCTTTTCCTTGCCTTACCTTAAACAACTTAAAACATTTTAGGGACATTCACACTTTGAGATTAATTATATTTTATCTAGTGGACATGCAATTATAACAAATAAGGGTTCTGTATTTCGTTTGGTTACGGAACTCGAAAAAAGGGAGATGTACCGACATTAAAGACGAATTAAAATGCGGAATCACGTACATTACAGCTTTGAATCTTTTTTTTCAATACACTTATAAAATGCGGACTGCGAAATGAGTGGAGCGGTTTAATTGTGTTTTTTTAATGTTTTATTTTAATGGTCTTTGGTTGTTTGGAGAAGTTCGGTTGCTAAACATTTTTTTTGTGTGAACAGGTTTTTAAATATCTGCATTGTTTTATTTCCTTTTTTAAGGAACTTAAGTGCTTTTAGGAAGCCATCACAGGTATGTATTTTGACATTTTCCCGCACACAAATGGTTCTTAAATGATGATAATGATAAAAAAAAGAAATATAACTTTTTATTTTAGTAAATTATTTTACAGGCCTCGAGTTCAAATCTCCCTCGAAATTTCAATTTCTTTCGTCATTAAATTAAAATTAAAAATATCATCTCATATCATAATGAAATCTGATTTCTCTTATTATTTATTAAATCCCTAACTCCTGATAAGTACTTAGAGTCCGATAGTTGCAGTAAAATGATAACAAATTCACAAGATTGCGTGAAGTTGAGTTTTTGCGGACCATTTTCAATTTCCTAAACACTCTTAAAAGCCCCATATAAAAATAATTAAAATAAAACACTCTCAAATTACACTTCCGTAACATAATATCATAAGACGTTCAACATTATATGACCAAATCCAAAACAAGTTGTATCTATAGGTAGTAGTTAACAGTTACTATTATTCAATTTCTACGATTCCTCAGAACAAACAATAACAAAACATATTAAAAAGAACCTGACAAACAATTGAAATGCAAATAATAAATAACAAACAAAATTCAAATCAGTGAACAAGCTAATACGAAATCTCAATCAGTCCGTTCGATAGAAAGACAATGACAATGTGGCACCTATCGCGGCACCTACAAAAGAAACCTGTTAACTATATGAGTAATGCACAACTTAAATCAACTGCCTATATCTGTGCCCAACCAGGGCAGACGAGCGATTTAAACCCGACGTTTTGAACGCTGAGAATACGGGACCTATCGTTGCATCTAGAAAAGAAAACTGAAATATAAGATTTACACAATTTAGATCTACTGATTAGCTCTAACATTATTTATTATTAACATGTTACAGCCACGTTGTAATATTGCAATCAAATTAAAGATTGAATCGTCCCTTAAGACGGAATAGGACGAAGAATTTCATTCTCGGTCGTAGAAGGCTCGGTAGCTTAATTGGACGAAAGCAAAGCCCCGGTTGGGCAGGTTGCGGGTTCAAGTCCTTACTTATAATAAGAGCTTTATCAGACTTGAGAACAAAACGTTTTTTAAATAAATATTGATTTTGTATTTTAGAAAAGTTTACTTAGAACTAGAAGACGATTGATTTACATGAAGTAATCAACAAAGTGCAACTATTAAAAATGTATCTATAATTTTGTCAGTTAAAATCACTGCGTGAAATGTAATACATTTTTTCGCTTTATAATTTAATACAAATCAGTAGGAGTCAAAAATGTCCTAAATAACGGTAGCTTTGGAAAAAAGTAGACATTGTAAAAACAATGCTTTGAAACGCGATAGGCTTTTCGAGCTGCGATTAATTTTATCGTTGGCACGCGCCTGAAACTCGCCAAAACGGCGCGTCTGCAACGCACTCTCCACCCATCCTCTGAAAATGGAGCGACCGATAAAAAAGGTAACGAATTATAAAAAAGCGGAGGCACACAATCGCGAGCGCGGACGTGTGGGCGGGTGGGCGAAATGAAATGAAATAATGAAAAAAATGGGCAAAAAGCAGTACAAACATGCATTGTCCTGGCCACCCGCCCCCCTTAATGAGTGGGTATGGGGCGCCTACCCGCGGTTATACGTGTGTTACACGGATCTGAAGCGGCTGATTATCACCTGATTCCATCTGCCACTTGAATGTAAATTGCTACCTATTGTTTTATGGGAAAAGAATCAAATTTATCTGGCTCCGATCTAATAGAATCTATGTTTATATAAAAGCCGTAAGCGTACTACCATCGGACTAGAAAAATAGTTTTTAGTTCAAACAGAATAAAGAGGTAGTTCTTGCGTTCGGGTGTTAAGGATATCTTAGCAAGAAAGCAAGCAACTGTTATTGCGTTGCTATATTGTCTTTAAAACCACCCTGATTGTTATACTTTTTCTCCAAAGTACCGCGACTAGGTCAAACAAAACTCGACTTGGCTTCTACATTACCCGCTCATCAGCAAAGTTCAATTTCCGAACACATTAGCCATCAAAAACACCGTCCGAAATTAATTTGTTTATGCGAAACAAAGGTGGGCGCTGGCTGTATGCACCCGTACCTCGCCCACCTCCCGAAAAAAAGAAAAAAGTAGGAAAAAAGGGGGGGAGGGGTGTGGGAACCCTCCCGCGGCGCGATCGGCATCAGACTTCTTTTTTTAATCGCGTCGCATTCGGCATGGTCGTTTTTGGTAAGCACACACTGCGCGTTGCCTATTTTCCAATTTAGATTGCTTTGTATTACCGGGTGAGCGATGCGCAATAGTTTTTGAGGTTCGTGACACGTGAGGGCCGGAAATTAAATTCTGTGTAAAATAAAAATCCGGTAAAGATCACGAATTTTTTACGAAATTTGTCGAGAGTATTCGGGTTTTGTTGAACCACCCCTTTGTGTGTAAACTCCGAACTTTTTGTCAAAACCGGATCCCGGTAAAGCAACAAGGTACTAGAGCATACCTAGTTACTTTACCGGTACCTATCAGAACAGAAGTGTACCCATAGTTAAAACAAATATTGTGTTAAAATAACTTCTTAACTATTTATGGTACATGACTGATAACATTATTATCTGCATAAGCATATGCTCACGATTATATTCGGTAAGTCAGAGAGACACTCTAAATAAATAAAATGTTCGGAAAATCAACATTTTATCCTAAATTTGCAACTTGACTCCTTCCTATTTCTAAAACTAGCATATTTATGACAAAGGAAAATCTGTCACACATACATAAGTACAAACACACATGTTCTATGGTGCGTATACACACTATATTCGAGTGTTAGGGTAAACAGTTGCATTACTTTGAGGGGTGAGTGTACCTATAGTACTGAACAACTTTCCCTAAGAAACTTATAGGAAATTAGCAAAAAAATTTTTGACTTTCCATTATAAATACAATCAGCAGATCGAACGTTTGTATGAAAGGTAGAATATTTTTTTTTACGAATTTTCCCTTTGTTCCTTTGGTAAAGTTTTTCAGTATCATGACTATAATCACCCATTAAAGTAATGCAACTGTTCACCCTATCACCCTGTATATTCGAATCGCCACACTGAGCATGTTTTAGAATATAATTCAATTTAACAAGCAACCAACAAATGAATTACAAGTAAACTCAACTGTAATCAAATATCAAGTAGTCCAAAACCCCTAACCTTTAAATATCAATAATTACAATTACAATTAAAAGTAATAAACAGCTCCCTCTTCTAAAAGGAAGGCCAATAACTCAAGTATCAAAATTCCTTGATAATTAGCAAGCAAAAGGCAATAAATATCGCCGAGACGATTATTAAGCGGCGACGGCTAATCACAAGGAGTTTATAGTTACACTACTTAAACTATAGATCCCATTGTGTCACGAGTAATTTTCTTATCTTCATACCTCTGTTAAGAATGAATCTTCTTAAAATTGTCATAGCTTCTTTATGACCGTTAAACCAAATGTAAGATATGTCATACATGCTACTTTTATTAAGGCGAAGCCGGGTTCTCTGTTCTGTACTTTACTACTGTGGTTACGTCGCCAATTTCGTATGGCAGAAATTAGTTCTCGACTTAAACACTAGGAGCGCTGTACGAAATTCAATACAAAATTGGTGACGTTACTACAGTAGTAAAGTACTGTAAAAACTCATGGTACGCCTACTGTGCTTCAAACGATAGGTAATCCGTAACGTAACTCATAGTTAAAGACAACCGATCAATTTGAAATTTAGAAAATCTTAGAAGCTTGTCATAATAAATTATTGATGTGAGACATCTATTGGCGCGCCTTGGCAGTAAAACCGACTCGTATGCCGTATAAAATTGCATGACGCTCTCACGCCACGTTCCAAATTTTCATAAAAGCAGTTTTGACAGCTGCGACTTAGTTCGACAATGTTTGAGAAAAAAAAACGCGCGCAAGCAGAAGAGTTTGGTATTTCGTTGTTCCACATCTGCCGGGCGTCCCGCGACGGGCAATTTTTTTGCAGTAAGTTAATTCTGATTTCTAAGATGGCATAGCATAGCATATGCTTACGACTATATTCCCCGAGGGGGTAGTCAGAGACATTCTGAAACCTCAGAACATCCACGTTTCACCAGTAGTACCGAAACTCTGTCCAGTCTGTGTCTGACTGTGTTTCAAAAGATGGCCTACATTTTAAATTGGTTGACTGTACTTTTTCGTCCGCTCTGCTGACCAACCACGCACGGCTGAAAGCAACTCTAAAACCAGCCCAAGTCTCAACTCATCCCAGTCAAACCTCACTGCCTCAAGCGACGCCGGTTTTCTTCACCCTTCTATATAATTAAAATGCACACTTACAGTAGTAATTAGAGAGTGTACAAAGAAATCATATCGAGATAGTATCACTCGAAAACAAAGTGGCATGAAGTTAGAAATGCCCTGTATGAGGTACTCTATAATAATCAAATGAATTATGTTATTAAAGTTGCCTTGGGTTTTTGAGGTTGTTTCATTCGCATCGCTAAGTTAAGATACAGTTGAGAAGCTCAGCTTAAAATGTTCTTCAAATTATCTTTATATGTAATTTAGGTAGGTACATACAGGGTCCAACTTAATATGCTGACACTTTTTAAGGGGATGATCAAACCTTCAAACTGAACAACTTTCTTTATGGGACCAAAATCAAAATCGCGAAAAAAAATTAACTGCCCCATACAGTTGGCTCGAGTAGGTTTGCAGTTTTGAAAGGAACAGTTGATTTTTTTTTCGCGATTTCGATGTTGGTGCCATAGAGAAAGTTTTTCAGTTTGATGGTCTGATCATCCCCTTAAAAAATTGTCTGCATATTAAGTTGGACCTTGTATAGGTCCACGAAACTATTTTTTAATTATTTTAACACTTCATTGTACACAGACAAGTTGATGAAAAATTTCAGATCAATACCAAATGAATTATGAATTTACGTTATTTTTAGCAGAGTTGTCAATTTCTTCTAAAATAACTTCCAATAAACTAGTCAACAACAAAAATCATCTATTAAAAACATTTACTAAACCGCCTCTCGTATCAAATGTCAACCGTCTCCCGAGTACGCAGTAACCGGGAATGGCCGGGATAGAAAGTGTACATTTACTGGGAATTATAAATGTTGCTCATTAATCAACGTAATAAGATCATTACCGGGATCTGGTTGCGAGAGCGGTCCGCCAACTATCTGAGAGTCCCTTTTTTAAATCTCCTTTTTCTGTTTTTAATTATAACACATACTTATTAAAAAATTTATTAAATCTCTTTTAGTTCGACACTACAGTTAATTATTTATTTAATAAATTTTTTTTTATATTTATACTACGTGTTAATGAATTAACGCAAAACTAGTAAGTAGTTTGTTTGGAATCGAGAGCAGAATCGAATTATCATGGTTTCAACATAGGTATTTTTTTCCAAAATAAAAATAATTTGTTTGTAAAATTTTTTAATTTACTGAAATCGATCTCAACCCACCGCTCGGGTACTCTCACCATAATTACTACCAAAACAAGATTATTAAAATATATCCATGAGCATGATAGCGCTTTCATTCATTGCTGAAATGATAACAAATCATTTTTGCCTTAAAACTTAAAATGCGAATAACTTTAAATTTTAATTATCATAATAATGAAATTATTGTTTCAATCTAATAGTTTAGTTATAAATCAGTTGGGGTGTATGAGATATTGCGCTTATTCATTAACACGTTGTATATTAAATAAAAAAAGTACATCAAAAGACATAAACTCAACAGCATAACAACAGATTGGAAAGCGTTACATTTTCTTTAGAGTAAGATAGCTCTTTGTTAGTCTTTCTTCTTAAGTATTTAGGTATAGGTACATCTTTTACTTTCTTTTCTATACACTTGCTCGTAAAGTGGCTCTTATAACACCGTTTAGGTTATAATACAGCTTAAAATAATATATAAAGAAAATCAAAAATGCAGCTTATAAAAAGCGCGTGCGTTTTACTTATTACGCGGATATATAGGCGAAAGGCGCGTGAAAAACACCACACTATATTTTTACAAATATTTATCTAATCTAAACCTATTTATGAATTTGTATATTTTTTCCTCGCAAGTGTGTTGAAAAACGTCGAAAGAAATGCGTGAGCATTGGTCATTACACTCTCGGCAGGGATTACGCCCTCGCCTGTCGGCTTGGGCTTGCAATCCAGCCTCGAGTGTGATCACCGACTTAGCACACTTGTATCATCCATTCATCATAATGTATCATTATGGCAACATGTATAAATACTCACCTCTGGGTTTTTTACTCAAGCAAAACGAATATCTCTTTCCTGCTCATCAATTAAAACCAGGGATTTTGCACTACGTTACATTTATATTAAAGTACGTAAAAAAGAAAACTGATCTTTATCGAACTTCGCGTTTTACTCAGATTTTATAGTATCTGAAAAACTTGCGAAATTGCTTGGAAGCTTTTTAAACAGCCCCCTTGCAAAGTGGACCTTATTAAATGGTAATTAGGTATAATTTTTCCGCGTTCCTTATACCTACCCAACACCAGTCGATCTCGTAGAACTTAATTGGAACCACTATGATTTATTATCGGTTAATTTTATGATAATTAGTCTATGAATAATATGCTCGGGGTAACCTATTCTGTAAATGGGTAGTTAATAAATCGTATGCGCGAAAATATTTCACATTCTATATTGCTAAACACTTATTTTTAGGAGAGTAAATCTAGAAAAATAATCCTAATAAATATACTTAGCAAAGCGTAAAAAAAAACTTACTTGGAGAAAGGTCAAGGTATGGCTATGAGGGATCATTTGAAAGCTAAACATAACGTGAAATAAGAAACAACGTGATTTCGTGTTTATGTGCACGTACACAATAAAAACGAAAAAAAAATGCTTCTCAAAATAACCTAAAAACCAGTGTTACCTTTCCTTGCCCTAACTACTGCATCCATGCGGTCATGCATAGATCTAACCAAATGTTACACCTTGTTGAGACAGAGACAGTCAGCAATATTCTTTCGAGGCGATAGTGATGATAACATCGTTTGTTACACAAAACACACATTTGAAAATTTAACGCATATTATCGCATAAAATACAAAACCCCAAAAGAAATACCCCAGTTACGAAACCCAAAACACTTATAAGAATCACGATCCATTACCTACTCTTAGTAGACGCATGTCTAGTCATCGGGTGTTGGAATAAATAGAAGAACCTAATCATGATTGTTATAAGTGCATTTGCTACAAAGTTGCATTCGCCCCTTAGTTGCAATTACCCCGGTATACCTTTAGCCCGACATTTTGTAAACCTTTCTCGCACAACATTCAACCTATAACAAACCCTAACACCTCAAACATTCCATCTTGGAACCTTTATTATTAATCTTTACATACCTACAGTACATAATAGCACCTCGGGGCAGTGTATCGAACGGGAGCCGATCGTAATAAGTCGCCCGTAATTTATGTTAGTCGCAATTAAAGTAAGATTGTTGCGCGGCCAACTTGCTTGGTAGCCCGGGAGTCGGTCGCAGTTTTGTTGTTTTAATCGATTTTAACCGCAGACTGAGGCATTACTTACAATAATGATTCGAAACATTTCTTGATACACATACCCTTTGCCTTGGCCCTTGCCCAACGCATTGCCCTGGCCATACAACTGGCAATGGGCTCGTTTAAACTAGAAACGAACCGCGATGGATTCTCTGAATAGTTAAAAGTTTTATATATATTTATGTTTTATACTATTACTATTAACATTCGGCCATCGGTTCTACGAGCAATGTGTCCCGCCCACTGCCACTTTAGTTTAGCAGTTCTTTGGGCTATGTCAGCTACTCTGGTTCTTCTGCGGATCTTTTCATTTCTGATTCGATCTCGCAGGGAAACTCCAAGTATAACCCTCTCCATTGCCATTTGGGTGACTTTCAGCCTTTATATAAGGCCTTGAGTGAACGACCACGTCTCTGTTTCATAATGTTATCACTAGCAACACACACTGATCGAACCGAACGCGTACCGCAAAGCGCAGCGTGGGTAGGCCCCCCGGAGGACCGACGACCTGGTGAAGGCGGCGGGAACCCGTTGGATGAGGGCAGCGCAGGACCGGTCGTTATGGCGATCCTTGGGGGAGGCCTATGTCCAGCAGTGATCGACCATCGGCTGAGATGACGGATGACTGTTAACCACAATACTGTTTTTTTCTTCAATAAACTACTTATTACTCATACACCGGTATGTTGAATGATATAAAACACAAGATAAAAGAAATAAAAATAAAAATTGTCAATGATGATACTTTAAAAATTAGGTAGGTGATACAAGCTAAAAATAAAGTCCAATGATTGAATAAAGACAATACCTATTCGACCTTGTTACCTACCTAGGATTTAAAGTCCATGAAATCAAGCGTGTGTGATAAGATAATGGCATGCATTAACAGTCAACTTCTGCCTTCCCCTGTGCACCAATTTTTCAGACATGAGGTTTATTCCTGATCTTCCTGAAATATCGACTCTTTTCATATTTTGAAACCAGATTTGTTATTTCTTATTCAACAAATTTTGTCAGCCTGAAATTCAGCCGTGTGGTTCCAGCACTTAGAAATTACCACCAGTTATTTTAGTGCGTGTAATACAAACTAACGTAAAAGGTTTCTTATACATTATTTTTGTGGGTGAAAGGTAGCTTTACAGAACAACATTTCTTAAAATGAATAAAGTATTTCTATCACGCTAAATTGACGAACTTTAAAATAACAAACGTGGAAGTTAACAGCAACATTTGCAAGCCAACTCCCGGGCTATAATCGTGCTTCTATTACGAGGTTTCCTGTCACTAAATGAGATTAAATGTACCACAGTTTCTCAATAACATAAGAACGGTTAATGCGATTTAATGAACCCGCTCTATTTAAAGCTAATTTTGTTCAGAATGCATTGGAAAGTGTACACAGTGTACAACTGTCAGGTAACTCGAGGAACTCTTGGCTAGTGACCAAAAGAAAGAGTGAATATGGCGCCGATAGTCTCTATAGCACCTTTGAACGTGAAAAAAATTGAGCTTGATTTTTACTGCCTGCATTTAAGTGCTTCACTGACAGTCAGTATAGTCACGTCTGTCTATAGCCTTAACGCAGTAACTATTATAGCTATAGTGATGATGATGTCTTCCTTGTCGATACGGCTATGGCGACTGCTGCTGGTATGATGGGCTTCGCTGATGTGCCTGGATGTATCTAATCTTTGCTGTAGTAGCTATAGTATCATGTCACTACAACCGAATAAAAACCGGTCAAGTACGAGTCGGACTACTTGCGCACCGAAGGTTCCGTACCATAACACCACTTACAACTTACAAAAAAGTTTTGTTTTCTCCAGGATCTTTAGCGCGAGACCGACTCAAACTTAGCCGCTAATTATTATGTGTTGTCATAATGTAGAGTTTTCTCTATATTCACACTAAGTTTGACGCCTGTATGTATTACCGTTTTAAAGATTGAGCGAGAAGAAAAAACGTTGATATAACTAGTTTCTTGTATGATTAATTTTTAACTTGTTAATAGATTTATTTGTTAGCAAATCCGTCATAATAACGTACATTCTGTAAAAATTTCATCTGTCTAGCTGACGGACGGATGGACAACATAGGCTTATGAATAGGGACCCGTTTTCACCCATTGGGCACTGAACCTTAGAAACAACTAAATGCAAAAACTGAATAGCTACACGACATAAAGATCTTATGTACTGATTGCCAATCACTTAATACGGCCTAAAATTCTTAAGATTGTTAATAGTATGGAAACACGTTAGTAGTGATCGTCCAGTGAAACACGAGAGAAGAAGAATAAGAAGACGACCTCTTATGATTCCCACAGAAAGAAATAGTACTTATTTTAAGTCTAGAAGAGATTTGTACCTACTAACACCTATTTTAACTTAACTAAATTACTAAGTAGTATAGTGCGTCATTCATAATCATAACTATGATGAGGATAAAATGATAAAATTGCAGTCCTTCTTTTGACCTCTCATAAAAAACTTACCATTTTAAACACAATTTAATCACACGGGAGTAGAAATAAAAGCTTGCAACGGAACAATTTAACAACATACCTGCACGCAAACGAAAATTTAATGGTGACAAAACTTAATTCATCCTTAAATTAACTTCAATAACAGATCTATAATTTTAAATCGCACTTAACAGAAACCCAATTAAATCTTCATACCTAATGAAACATTAATCGCGGAGTTAATTAAATAAAGAGCAAAAATTCTGCCGCACGCGCACGCGAGCCGTATCGCTTTGCATATTGATTAGATCGATTCACTGATCTGAGATCGTGGAGACTGCGTTACACAATTTATGTTTTGCGCGGCTTGAAGCTTATATTTACTTCTGTTGAGTTTGTCACTTTGGAATCTGGAGAATAAAGGAGGTTGAAAATGTATCCTCATGACTATAATAAAATGGCACATCTGAATTTTTTCTATAAATTATTTCTTTTCAGACGATGATGTGCCAATGCCCCGAGATAGTTTGAAAATTGGTGGCTATTCTGAAGTCAAAGTCAAAGTCAAAGTCAATATAATTTATTAAATATAGGAGCTTACAGCACACTTATCAAACGTCAAATCTTTTTTAAAGCTACCACCGCGTCGGAACGTGTTGTCGCTGTAGAGAAGATGCGGCCAGAAACTCTACAACATAACACGACTTAATAACTATTACAATATAAATTCTTAAGCTAAAGCTCTGCTAAAGCTCTGAAACTTTTTAAACGATTTTATTCAACTTCGAAGCTGTCAAACTATTTTTATAGGTATCTGAGTAACTAATTTCATGTAAGATCGTGAATGGTTCCGTAGATCTTAGTAACAAAGGAATAGTACTGAAAATGAGGAAAAATTAAGAAAAATGAGGAAACTTTTCCGCAAACCAACCAAAATTGTTTAACATCGAATTGCAAAACCAACTCTTTCTCCAAGTGTCAAAATACAAATTCCATCGACACGACGCCAACATCACGTCGTTTGCTTTATTATCCGGCGAACATAAAAACTAAAATTTACATTTTTACTACCAATTTGACGTGAAGTAATATGAAAGCAAATTATCGATGGAATTACAGATAAAAAAATCTTGCTTCATTACACTGACGTAATAAGAAAAAGTAAACATGCTAAAATAATAAATGAAATGACCATAGCCAATCAAGAAGCTTAAACTTGTGGTTTATTATTTTTGACTGCTGTTGAATCTGATATTATATACAGGGTGTTTTGTTTAATGATAATTGTATGGCGGGATGCGGAGCTGTTCCAATTTGGCTTCAAAAATGTAATGTCAGAACGTTAATGCACAAATTATATTATGTTTTACGATATTTTGTACTCATCCTGATTAAAGGTTTGTATGATTCATAGCAATGCTTATCTCAGTACGATTTTTACACAATATAATTTTACTGTAATATTGACATAAGTACTTACGAACTTACATAACTAAAAAACATAAATGCATTATTTTTCATGTAAGTACTTAATGTTTAGGCAGTACATTATGTATACAGGTTCCTTCTGAATATGCTGACACTTTTTTAAGGGGAAGACCAGCCCATCAAAAGCAACAACTTTCGCTATGTGACCAACATCGAAATCGTGACAAAAATCAGCTGTCCCTTTCAAAACTGCATACTTACATGAGCCAAATGTATGGGACAGCAGATTTTTTTTCGCGATTTTTATGTTGGTCCCATAGAGAAAGTGGTTCAGTTTGATGGTCTGATCATCTCCTTTTTTCAGATCATTGTCGATAAAATGTGGTCCATACATTGGTGAAACCAGTAACATAACATAACATAAATATTATTTACACGGCTAACATTACAAAACTTATCGTTAATCGTAGCTTATTGGCAAAAGTGTAAAATGAAATTCGTTACAAACTTAAAGGGGTGTTTCAGACTATCACTATGGGACCAACACTGAAATCGGGAAAAAAATGTGCTGTGCCATAGAAAATGTCAATCGGCTGCTCGACCCAAATGTATGGGATAGAGGATTTCTTTTTCGCGACATCAGTGTCAGTCCCATCGTGAAAGTTGTTCAGTTTGATGGTCTAAAGCACCGTGTTTAATATGTAACGCATTTAATTTTACACCCTGTATTTGTCTTTTGACAAAATGAGACCTGGGTAAAATGAGACTGAGTTTGAACTACACAGGGTATAAGGGAACCGCTTTCGAAAACTCAAAGCTTTGAATAATTATTATATGGACTGGTTACCCGTGTGATTCTACTAACAAAAATTTCTGCCACTTTTTGCGGGGGGCGAGGTAACATGAAATCCGCAACTTTAGATTTTATTCCCCATAACTTTAGATTCTAATTTTGAATGTTAATAATCATGAAAATTAGTCTCGTGTGAACCCCAAACGTTCTAAGTTCGAAGTTATTATTTCGCAATTATAGGCTGTCTCGTTTAGTGATAAGGTGTAAAATTGAATGTAAATGTACAAGATCAATTGTGCTTATACCAAGGCAGAGGGGAAATGCTACCGCAAGGCTAGTCCTTATAATAATTAGTCAAAGACCTATACCTACTTAATTTTACACAAAAACCATTATCTCGATAACCATTGCTCTAGTTTTTCAAAAACAGTCCATAACTTAACGGTACAAGCTATAATTCAAAACGACACCCTTTATACTCATGAATGCAATTTTATTAATTAATTTCGAGATGCATTTATCTTCCTTGCATGATGCGAACGTTTAATAAGGACCCGCCATTACTGCGATTGCCTTTGAGGAGGTTGGGGAGAAATGGAAACGGTGATTCGACGAAAATTTATTGCATGTGAAAACGGTATTAGTTAAGTTTGGCAATGATAATCTTTGTTAATGTTATGCGTTTGAGAGGTTGGGAAAAATTTTGTTAGTGTAAGTGGAATAGGAATTTGGAGTGAAATATATTTAGGTATGTTTAATAAACATAAGTGACTTGACCTCAAAATATAGTTAATTAAAATATACAAATTTCCGTTAATAGTGGTTACGCGGTGTATCTTTAAAGCAATTTAAAGCTGATCGTAATTTTCGACTTACTAAACGATGTTTGTAAATTGATATATAACGTACCTATACAGCATAGAATATTGTCACTACTAAATTCCCCGAGGGGGTAGTCAAAGATATTCTGAAACCACAGTACATCCACGTTTTACTTAGTAGTACCGAAACTATGTCCAGTGTGTCAAACTGAACAAATTTAAATA
This sequence comes from Agonopterix alstromeriana, assembly GCA_963924505.1. Classification (NCBI taxonomy): domain Eukaryota; kingdom Metazoa; phylum Arthropoda; class Insecta; order Lepidoptera; family Depressariidae; genus Agonopterix; species Agonopterix alstromeriana. Next base: position 12,665,041 of record OZ004675.1, read on the forward strand.
TGGAGCCAACATAGAAGAAAAATGATAGTATAATTTTTTTTTACCTCGTCTCCATAGTGATAACAGTTCCAGATGTTTAATTTGTCGAACACTCGGTCGTCGAAGGAACCTGTATTGTGCTATTCCGTTGTATTCCAAAAGCACGTGCGCAGATGTTTTCTCGCATTCTATATGCACGCCAAGCCGAGGCGAGGCGAGGATTGTTAAGAATGCGATCTTTTTCAATACTAAAACTTTAAATTGTTCTATTATTAACTTACTTAAGAGCCACGTTATTATCGGTACAATTGTCAGTTTTTTAGTGCAATTATATTGACTTCCAAGTACAATATCAACGATGTCTATGTTTCTTACTACCTATTTGTTTATTAAATGTAAACACCAAACAGGTTAGAGGTAAAAGGCAGACCTTAATTAATATTATTTCACTACCTGAATTCGTGTTACTTTGTGAGAAATTTCAAAATATTAGCATTTCAATTCACCCCGACTTCCCCTAATTAGAATATTAATCTCACCATCAATCTATTAAGTTTTGACCAGGTTCGTTACAGCTACCGTGATCGATCGACCATCTTTTAAGCGATAAAGAAGACAAGTTTGATAAAAATACCTATAAATTAGCATAAATAAAAGTTGATCATCATCAACCTTTATACTTCTCACTGCAGTGACAAAAGTCGAGACGTTCCTCTACGTCTTTGTTACTTTTATTTGCGAAAACGAGCATGCATGACGGTTTTCTCGTTTTGTCGCTTTGTCCTGTGTGGCATTCTAGCCCTACTGGGATTTCCTTTCTCTCATAAAATAAGAGTAGTAAGAAGAAATCAATTTGGACTGTGGATTGGTCGAGCTAAGTTAGCGGTCAATTTGGTACTAGAATATTTTTGAGTCGCCTCATAGCTCATAGCCTGTCTTGGTTTAATGTAAACTGCTATCTAGCGACAACATCCTGGACTGCCTTATTCTTTCCAATAATGGGAACTCCAGGAACACCTCAAACAAAAACAAAAGATAATTTTATAAAAATCAAAAATATTCAAAAGAAAATTTCGCTAGGAAATACATTTCGTTAAGAACTAAGAAAAAGGATAGAAGGAAAGTTTGAAAAATTTTCTTCTAAAACAATGGTGGTCTAAGGTCGTACAAAAAATAACAATTACCCTAATTCGTATTCTTGCTAGAAATTAAACTTGGTTTTAAATAAACGTCTGGTTGGCCAAAAAGTTTGATAAAATAAATGTTACTAAAAAGGGTTGTTAGATAAACTTGGACAATGGTAGCAATCAGAAAAAAAAGCCAATCTTATGTTTTAATTAACATCTGAATGTTAAGAATAGTACACACTGTATTAATTTAAAATTAAAATTCGAATTAACAAATTAAAACAAAAAAGGTACGAATTAATTAAGTTCAATCGAATTAACAAATTAAAATAAATAAAAGTTCAAATTAATTAAAGAACAAAATTTAAAAACCATTTAAAACTTAACAAATAAATTAAACGAAACGAATTAAGTAAATAAAACTTCAATTAAAGTAATCACATAAATTGTCATTAAAGGTGATGACAAGACAACTAAGTGATGGATGTCGGTCAAACATGGAACGATCATGCCACCTGCCTGGTGTGCAACCTGATGAAGCGACGTATGAAAAAAGGCTATATCACGCGATTCCATTGACCGTTTTAGTATGCTAGACTTCCATAAGACCTCTTTACAACTTAAAGTTATGCAATAAAAACACTTTGACATTTAAAAAAAAACAGTAAAAGTTTCGTGTTTTTTTAGGCTAGCCATATAATCTATAATTAGCGTTTGCCCGCGACTGCTCGGATTTCTGATATAAACAGAAAATACGATTTTCCATACAAATGTTTACTTTCGTAAAATCCTTTCCCAGTAGGTACAGTGTACACCCCTAGTCCCCTACATATTCTTGGTAGTTAATATTTTATGTTTCTGTCTTCAATGGTTTAGCCTGTGCATTGTCTGTCAGTCACGGGACTGTTTTATGTGTATAAAGTGTGTAAACTTGAATACGTTACATACTTTAGGGGGTGCTTCAAACCATCAATCTGAACAACTTTTACTATGTTATAAGTTTCTTAGGGAAAGTTGTTCAGTATCATGAGTACAATGACCCCTAAATAGGAGCAAAGATACTCGCTACCTCGAAAGTCAAGACGATTGTATGTTTGTACTAAAGCACGCACTATTCGTAATTTTGAACATTGAAATGCAGGGGGAAAATAATTTAATGTTGGTACATAAAGGGACTAAGGGACAGTCCTTCGCAGACTGAATCGGTGAATTCAGACCATCAAACTGAAAAATTTTCACTATAGAGCCTTCCGTAGGGAACACTAAAAAAAACTGCTGTACCTACCCGACTTAAATGTATCGGACAGGTGTTTTTTTCGCGTTTCCTGAGGTAGGCTCCATAATGTCATATGTTCATGTTGATGGTCTGAGTTCACCGTTTGTGTTTGCGGAGGGCTGTCCCTTACACTCTGTTTACATCACTATTTTTGGTAGACGAAAAAAAAATTAAGGGTTTATTCAGATAATGAAACAAAACAATTTTCCCTGAAAAACATGCGTCGAAAAACGAGAAAAAATTGTGGACCTTCGGTGCTAAAGTGCGGATCAGTTTTATTTGGGCGGACCAAATTTTTTTTCTTTTTTGACCCATGTTCATCAGGCAAAGATTTTTAGTTGTGTTATTTGAATACATCCTTATTTTTCTGGTATATACAGGGTCCTTTTTAATATGCTGACACTTTTTTAAGGGGATGATCAGACCGTCAAACTGAACAACTTTCTCTATGGGACGAACATCGAAATCACTAAAAAAAAATCAGGCGTTCCATACAAAACTGCAAACCTACTCGAGCCGAATGTATGAGACGGCTAATATTTTTTTCTCGATTTTGATGTTGGTCCCATAGAGAAAGTGGTTAAGTTTGGTGGGCCGATCATCCTCTTAAAAAAACTATCAGTATATTAAGTTGGACCCTGTATAGAGGTCTTTTTACTAAAAAGAGTAAAAATTACCCAGCCAACCTTAAGACACAGAAATAAAAGCCAGAACAAAACAGGTCATTGCTTCAATTATTCCATTCACAATTTTAGTTCCATTCTCCACAGACCCGTACCCTTAATTCTTCATTCTCAGTATTAACATACTTATTAATTGCAGCCTCCGGGCTTCACTGGTAGCTTTATAATATTTCTCGAATGCTTTACGATTATAAGACACGCCCAGTACGCGTTCGGGCTCCGGACGCTAATGCGTTGACCGCGTCGTCCGACAAATGAGTATGCTGATTAAACTCGTGTGTACAGCGCTTTATTTGTTTTTGTTTTTTAATAGATGACAATTGGCGTTTTAGATGTAGGGTTAGGTGGCTTGCATTCTATGCTGTTTAAGAATTGATAGCAGCACCAATCCGATCGTGGTAGAGTGTGATCCACTCCCTAGATTTACTCGTTGGGAAGAGACCTTTGATCTACAATGGGACGTGGGACGACTAGGAATACAGTAGGATAACCTTTAAACCATGTACTGTACCCATCAATCTGAACAACTTTTACTATGGGAGCAAACATGTCAGCGCAATAAAAAATATTCTGTTCCATACTAAACTGCAAAGCCTACACGACTTAAACGTATGAAAAGGCTAATTTTTTTTTGTTCTGACAGGTTTGTTAGTAAAATTTGTTCAGGTTGATGAGTTAAGTACGTGATTTAAAGGTTTGCCTTTAGTTAGTTTACATACTGTATTGGCTGATAATTATGATGATCGCAATTTTTGTTGTTCATATTCTGAATAATCACAAAATTGTATTAATTTTGTATTGTATTAAGTTGAGTGTAATGTTTTTCGCTAACAAACTGGTCTGCACTTTGGCGAAAGTTAAAGTAATTTGTACCCTTTGTATTTCTGAAAATTATAAATTAAAAAAAATAATAGAAAAAATCAACTAACCAACCATATTCTGATTGTGGATATTCTGGTTAATTTTGTTGGTAGTTGTAGCAATATTACTGACCACAAAAAAAGGATTACGTTCATGAGTTTATGTATGTATGTATGTAATATTATGAATAGGTTATTTATATTGTATCCCTTAACATTTTGAATAAAAAGATGTATATTTTTGTGAATTTTCCAACTTTAGTTTCCATTTTCCAATCTTAAATTTTTTAGAGTTTCTACACGTTTTTCTTTCAGGTTGAAACTTAAAGCGATTCACACATTTTCGCGCACATGTAAAGCTTGTGCGTGCATGAGTCTTTCAAGTAGGTACATGGTACTTAGCTTTCTGCAGTGCGTTTGTTTTCATTGAAACAGTAAACAAAAGATAGCAATATACTTCAAAAACTCATGCACATGTGTGAACGGCATTACTTTGAAACAGGAAGCTGGGAAAGGTATTTGTTCATATCCATGCTTTAAATCGTTTTATCTATGCATTAATTGTATTTTTTAAACATGAGTTTAACCAATCACATCACCAGTGTACCGATTGCAACATGTAGTAATAATTTATCGATATTTTAATCAATTTCATTTTCTATTCCAGGTAAAGTACATCCAAATCTAAGCAACAGCCGTAAGTCAATCTAACAAAACACATCCACAATTACCACGTTATCAACCAGTTTTGAATACTAAATCGTTACAAATACAAACAAACTATTTACGTATCAACATTAGCACTCACACAAACGTGTCTTCAATCAAGGCAAGTCGCATTTCGAAGGCAAATTATCAAGCGGGGGAGAGTGGGGGGATAATTAAAATCCGTTGATTAATATGTAAATGTAATAAGATTACTCTCTCCTGAATAATTTAACGGAGCCCCGAGATGAGTTATACGATGGACTCTCATTAAAGTGGTCTTACACGACCGATAATATTGCTTATCTGTTTGATTTTGATGTGACTGACAATGAAAGTTTTGATTTAAGGTTATATATTCAAAAACCCAAACTTTCAGGAACATTATTTTCAGTGATATGCTATTGAATATCTCGTGTAGGTATTATATTTATTATTAAAGGCCTGCCTTTCCTTAAAATTTCAACGTATCGTTTTTTTGTATGTTTCACATAACTTATTTAGGAACATTTTTAGAAGGTTACGTTTCACGGTTGAATTTATAGTTTACATAAAAAGGAAGTTTATATAAATAATACAAAAACAACGAATCGACTTTTTGAAATACGAGTAAGATACACACAATATTTTTGCAAACATTTTAGTAATAAAAATGAAACAGTCTGATAACCATACAAAATGGCGAAAAAATTCAATCTCTTGACATCCGCAAAACAATGACCACTGCAAAACTATACTTATTTCTGATTTTTTCCATTGTACATCGAGTGATGACGTTACGACCGAAAATATTGTCTTAAGACGAAACAGTATCTTGAGATTGTATATTGTATAGTTTAAAAAAATCCAATCCAGTTTCAATTCGGTCCACATTTTGGACCAAATCGGACATCATCATTTGGTCCTAGATGTGAAAGTGCCGACCAAAAAAAAATGCAGTATTCTGTTAGGACTAGTCTGTATAAACTTAACATTTATTATTATGGCACCAAAGCTGTAGGTACAATGTCCTTGGTTTTATTTGGCATCGAAAAATCTGCGTTTTCATACATTTTTTGATGTTGTACAACTTACAGCTACGGCTTTCATGCCATCATAATAAATGCTTAAACGGACAAGTTCTAACAGAATATAGCATTTGTTTTTGTTAGCCCGCACTTTCACATTTGGACCAAAAATGTATGAAATCCATTGTCTTTTGCGATAAAAATCCATGTATTGATTTTAAAGTATGACTGACATGACACTTACTGCCAGTAGCACGTACGTTCATTAAAGTTATTCCTCCATTAAATCTCTTGCAGGCCCTTTTTGTCTTGTTGACGTAGTAAAAGCTAGCAAGAGATTTAATGGAGGATTAACTTTAATGAACGTACATGCAACTGACAGTTAGACGATTAGATTTGACATGAAACAGTATCTTAGATCTTTATTTAGATAAAACAAGGCGCCTTGTGTCCATTCATGAAACTGAAGTAACTGAACAACTTTTACTATGGTAACAACACCAAGATCTCAAAAGAAATTAATCTGCTCCATAGAAAACTTCAACGAATTCTCGACCCAAAAGTATGTTCCCTGAGTTTTGTAGTGAATGCGAACATATCATTTGCATAAACAGAAAAAAGTTGACTTCGTGTACAATTTTAGCTCCATTTACGGACATCGAACGCGATGTCTAATATGTTACAGACTTAATTGTAATCACATTTGATTTGTGATCTTACGTAACTTAACTCCGGTATCTCCGACGATGCTGGACTAGTACTAGATTAGTCGTGTTCCAATAACAATGTTGTAATTGTATTTTTGTTGAAACATCGGGAACTGTGGTAATTAGATTTAGTCTTTAAGTGAGGCTCAAACTAAGCATTGCTACAATTGAATGCGTCAAAAGATAGATGGTAGTTGTAGCAAGGGTTCTAATCACTCCACAAGGGATTATGGTACTGAGTCTAAGTATCTATGTAGTTTATAGGTAGATCGTGTCTGAATATTTTTCGAATCAAATTGTAACCTACTTAAGGGTCATGTTCTTTTGCTATTTCCTATTTCATGTTAAAAAGTATTATTACACGGAGAAAAATATTAGCAGACTTTAGTAGAAAATTTGTTGTTATAAGTATATTATTAGTTTTCGACTCAGTAAAGTCAACACATCTTTCACGGGACACTGTATACGCTATTATAATAAGATACCAGAAGATATTCTAAATCAAGAAATCTAATAATCTATATTTTACACCACAAAATAAGCAGTTAAATACAGAGAAAAAAATACAAGAGGCACAAAATAAAGCGGTCTTATCGCTAAGAAGCGATTGCCAGACAACAAGTCCTTTGTTAAGCAAGTCCTCTGTAAAAAAGACTACTATAAGCTCGATGATTATATGAATGACCAAAATGTCTGGTCTTGACAATGTTACACTATTTAATTCAATATCGTATTCGTAACTGTAATTTGTATAATTTTTTTTTAAAGATGTGTTGTAGAGTTTCTGGGCGCATCTTCTCAATAACGGAACACCGTTCGACGCGGTGGTAGAGTCAAATATGACGTCAGAAAGCTATCCATGTGATATTATTTTGAATAAAACATTTTGAGTTTGAGTTAAATCTACCAATTCTAGATTTTTAAAAAACAACTTTCTAGTAAAGTCTGCTAAATCAAATTAAAAATTGTAAAATTTGACTCAGGCGGGACTCGAACCCGCACTCTTCCAAACCGGGGAAATACGTTATCCAATTGAGTGCGGGTTTCAGTCCCGCCCGAGACAAATTTTTCAATCTTTAATTTGATTCGAAATATCACAATATGGCTTTAACATGTTTATAATCAATAATAGTGTAGACTGCTAAAATAAAAAGTTGTTACACGTACTACTAGATATTTTTCTTCCAGTATCTTTAAACTTAAACTTTGACAAAAGTCATATCACCACCAATGTAAGATCCCTGTAACAACTAGTCCGGGAGATGAGTTATACACACGTCAGGGTCTCATTATGGCGTTGTATCGGCCGGGTAATGTATGTTGGCACGTCGCACTTGATAAATGCTGTCGTGGCAGCGCCCAGACGCAGCGCTGGCTACAGCTGGTTGATAAGTCAGCAGCAATTATTCAGTTACCATGCATACATTTAGGATGTTTAGTTCAAGTTTTTACTCGATTAAAAATATCTAGTAGTGACCATTATTTCATTTAGTAGTTTTCACTAGAAAATAGTAGTCTACTAGATTCTCTTGTTTTTTCTAGTAATCAAATAACTAATACTACAAGATTTTTATTTTGATGTTTTGTGTGTAAAGTTCCACACATTTCAAGGTTTTTAGCCTCTTGTGAGGACACCTGGTAACTGCCGTTGGAAATTCAGGCACTAGTTTTAAAATTACGGTGCATTATGTCTTGTATTGTTTCTGTGCATTAAATAAAATGTATTATTATTAAAACATATATATATTTTTATAGATACGCACTTTTTGGTCTACTTTTATCTTTTTACTTTAAAAAGGTGATTATATATGTAGTTTTTTTTTGGGCTGTTAATAAAATGTCTTCATTGCCTGCTTGTAAAAGAAAGATATCGAGATTATGGTCGCGTTCTGGTTAAATAGAAACTTTGCACAATAGGGTATTTTGTCTTTTATGAAATATATTTTATTTTGATTTTTTTCAAAATAAACTCATTTTTTCAGTAATTTTAAGCGTACAATTTTTTTATAAATATCGTATCTATAAAATGTATGATAACATCATATTACTAGTTTTAGCACAATTTTCATACAAATCACGCATTTTACGTTCAATACAGGGTTTCTGATTAGACTAGATTGACCTTAGAATTTTAAAATCATATTCCAAAATGTCGAACCTTACAACGTTGCAACATGTAACGATAATAATGCATGCTGTATCCTGTAACGAACATTATGCAGCCCTTAACCATAACATAATCATTTTCCGAATGTCTCCCGCCAAAACGGCCATGTTGTTTCCGCCATCTTTATTAAGAACGCATGGCCTCCCTGCCTCCTGGCGTTGGTCAACAGCCAGCAAGGCGTTAAAGGCATCAGCTATACCTCCCACCAGCCGGACCAGGTCTCCCCACCTTCCCGTATCACTGCAAATTGGTTCTAAGGAGGGGGATGTTTAGGGAACTTTCACGTGTCAACGTAAGCTGGTTTTGGATGTTTGGCTCACTTGTCTAATGGCTTTGATTAAACTGCCAGTTTATTTGACGCTACGGTGCGTGCGTGCGGCCACGTATGAATTTATGCTTAGACGTCGTCCGAGTATAGAAATTATTATCGAAGATTAAATGTCATATTGTTGGAAAGCTTCTCAATTTAATGATATTGTTGTATACGGGCCATAGACAAAAGGTCTTATTATTCTATTCTCTATGGGTACAGTTCATTATGGCTGCGTATTTATGAGTAGCGATAGACCGTGACGACGATATTATCTTCGTCTATTAAAAATGTTGGCACCTCGTTAATGGATGTATTTGAATGATTTATTCACTGATTAGGGTTTTTGGAAGTTTGATCAAAGTAGATTGTACAAAGATAAAATGTATGAAATTACATACAAAGATTAATTAGGGAGTGGTTTCTATCGGCTTCGCTTTTTTAATTCAAATATGCTTTTAATTTTTGACAGAATTTGTTTTGAATATGTTGAAATTTTCAAGGAATACAATTTTGACGAAATCCCCCCGTCACACTGGACAGAGTTTCGGTACTACTGGTGAAACGTGGATGTTCTGAGATTTCAGAATATCTCTGACTACCCCCTCGGGGAATATAGTCGTGAGCATATGCTACAATTTTGACGAAATGAAAAATTAAGTTGATCTTCTCATTCAAAAAAAGTTTTAAATTAAAAGCTAAACGCACATGTTCAGTAATTTTTAGCTTGAATACTATTTTTAATAACAGGATAAACGATAAAGTAATATGACGTAATATTACTAATTTCAAATTAATGTTCATAAAAAGCGAGCGTGCCTACATACATTATGTCAACTAACAAAAGGCAAATCTTTAAACCACGTACACACGGCGACACATCAAGCTATGCAAAACCAAAATAAGCTGGCCGCGCGTAGGTCGAGTAACGTATAACGTCGCGCGGCCAGCATATGATGGTTTTGTATAGCTTGATGTGTCGCCGTGTGTACTCTACCCATCAATCTGAACAACTTTTGCTATATGATGCATGTCAGCGCAATAAAATCTGTTGTTCTATACTAAACTGCAATGCCTACACGACGTATGAAACAGATAATATTTTTTTTGATCTGTCAGGTTTGCTCCCATAATAAAAGTTGTTCAGGTTGATGGGTAGAGTACGTGGTTAAAATGTTTGCTTTTAGTTAGTTTACATAACGTATATGATGAAATACAGTGAGGTCGATATATTGAACTGTTTTTCAATTGTATCATAATTTCGTAAAAAGGTTATTTCCGGTGTTTGTCGCTAAAATTAAGTTAGGACTTAAATGAACGGTCAACATTATCACAATTAACGATTTCTTCCTAATAACGTTACATCATCATATCATCAAACAAAAACAAAAACTCATAAATCACGTTTTTGGAAAACAATCAAATCTTATTCTAACCACATTAATTTGAAATGAAGGGTAAATGTCACAATAGTTGCCCTTTACGGACAAAAATCCGCCACATTGATTAACCCAAACGTTGTTATCCGAAGCTAGTACAAAACCCAATCATTAATGTCTATGATTTTCCTGTACTAGATATTCTTAGTTACATTTCGATACATAGGATTCAACAGAGCCTTGTTTCTAGGCTCCCAATAATTAAGATCATAGTCCATCTCCGTTTACTGAATGAGAATAAAGCCTATCTATCGGACGAATGTGAGCGAAGATAGTTATGTGTGTATGCATCTTGATTCTGTGTATTTATGTGTGGTGTGTGCAACGTGGGGGCACGTCCTCTGCCTGCATGCCACTCTCTGATAGTAATGTCGTATATTTCCGTCGGTGCGTGCACTACCCGTCTTATTATCCTTTAGCTGGCAGCTGACTGTCCAACAACACAGACATCTACCCCACTAAGGGTGTATTGAGAACAAATTTTCCGAGAACTCGTTTAATTTTTGTCGTCCAACGTTTTGTAATCAGAAATCCTTTGGAGACTTCAATTTTTTATTGAAATTGGCGTTTCGTTAATTAAAACCAAATCGAATTAATTACAGAGCGAATTATTCCGCCCCCTCCTTTGCCCTTTAAAAAGTTGATTAAGAATTTGACCGTAGGGTAAATAGGATATAAATGTTTTGTATATGAACAGTAGTCGAGAATCAGGCTCGTATCGTGCGCTATAAACTAATATTCTCTCGGACACTACTTGGAGTTATTGGACAATGTAAATGAACGCTATCTACTATAATGCCTGCCTTATACCCCCCTAGCCAGGCCAGTGGCCGGGGTGACCCCTTCGGGCCAACCCACCCCCCGGCCGATGTCTCATCAGTAAGGATTGAACCCTTTAATGTATTCACCGTAACTTTGGGATGAGTCTTGTATTAGTGTTATAATGAGACGCGGCCCTTAGGAATTATGGCAATGCTTGCGGCCCTCTGGGGTCGGGATTACCCCAACCTAGTTTCAATTTCTATATATGTGCGGCTTCGTTACGTTATGATCGTATCTGATCCGAAGGTTTAGAAACATCGGGTCATTACATTTCTAGAATCAGGTTACGGTATCAGACTGGATTTATACGGAAGAAAATGTCTGTGACAACCGTTTCATTTTGTAGCCTTTACAAGAAACATTTTTGCTATAAGTAGATTTTAGTTAAATCTACCAAGTATCCGGTAAAGTCTACTCAATAAAAGATTTATAAAACATTATTTTTTCGTAAGTATCACGGAAAAATACGGTGACAACCCTTTTATTTTGTAGACTTATAGTTAAATCTACCAAATATCTGGTAAAGTCTACAAAATGAAAGGGTTGTTACAAATCTTTTTTTCCGTGATATTTACAGTTGGTTATTATTGTATCTTAACTTTAAGGTTACCGTTATGGTTTTAATGGAATCTAAATCAAAGCACAATCATATAATTAAACTCGCCGAAGAAGCGCTTTCTATCAAAAACTTTTGCTTAACTTCTAATAGAGTTACTTAAACAGCAAATTTTGGCTTTTATCGTTGGCCGATATCAAAAACGGTTTCATTAAAAATGTTATTTACCCCGTCCGCTTCTTGAGTCGCCAAAAAATCGATGATGCTGCCAATTAGTCGGTACCAATTTTCCAATAAAACTTCAAACTGTTTTCCATTCCATTATCTCTCACCACCCTTTATTACTGGCGAAGTTAAGCTACGTCTCCTCTTTCCACTCCGCTCCCAAATTATTACAATAATAATATTATTATATTAATAATTGTATTGATAAGGAGACTCTCGTAATAAGGGTAAACCGTCCCCTTTCTGCCAGCCATCCTCAATAGGAGAATTTATGTAACTAATGAAATAAGCGAAGTGCCGCACCCCGCGCCCCTCGCCGGTCCCCCCAACCCGCTCCCACCCACCCTTCATTATCGGAAAGTTTGAAATATAATTTGAAATTATGCTCAATGTTATATTGAAGATAAGAGAAACACAAATTCCTTTAATTGGACTTGTTAAAGTGACTCAAATTAAGTTAACACCGAGTTGATGGTATTACTTTTGAAGTTGGGAGTTATGACGGACTGTCCGTGGGTTCGTCCGGGTTTCATGGGGTGATTAGAGGTTGAAAGAACAGTTATCGGTTCCTTCGGAACGCGTATTTTATTTAACGGCCGACGTTTATGGATTTTGCAGTTTTATTAAGATGTAGTTTGTGAGAGGGTGCGGAGTAGAGCAAGTTGGTTCATTATTTTAGTTTATGCTTTCGATTTCAAGCGTGATTGCTATGTGAAATATTTTGAATTATTATGGTCCTTTACTGTAAGGAATGTTTCGTCGACCGCTAAATGTTTTCAAATGTTACAAAAACAGCTTTAGGAATGTTCGTTTTTAAATAAATTTACTATATTACTTACGAAATCGAACTTATATAATTAGGTATTGATAAAGATTAAAATTATGCGTTTAGATCTCAGCATTGAAGGTCGCTATTGAAAACTTTTTGACATTAGGAAACGCAATAGTAATGTTATGAAAGTCTCAATCTCAATTGATGAAAACATCGAAACTTAAAAGTTCCAATACGAAAATCAAGCAACTTAGCGCTATTATTTATTAGCGTTATATTGCTTGGTTATCATATAACCCTTTCGAATCAGGCACATTCACAAAAATACACACTACTCGCTCGGCTTTTAGAAAAATACTAAATTATTTTCTGTACACATTTTTTGTTTTTTTATTTTTTTTATTTGAAAATAGCACAACATGGCTGTAACATGTTTATAATCAATAATATTTTGAAACATTTTTTGTTTGTTTCTTCTTCACTAATCCCGCTATTGGATAGTTTTCCTTTTTCTAACTGTACAAATTTTTTCCCCTTTTCAGTAATTGCACAGCTGCTCTTTCTTTCTTCAATCCTCAATCTAATGTGCAAATATCTACTAAAACTCAAGGAATATACAGTTATCACATTAGTATAAAATGCTATTGTAAAATAGATTTACCATAATCATATAGGTGAAGTCCAAAATCCTTTAGGGTAACCGTACCCATTATTGATTTTGCGAATACGTTCGGTCCGCAGTCCGCACCTAGGGGCTCGCAACTTGAGACCATCACAATTAGTAGTCCGTCTCAATCTAATTATATTTCTGATTGGGACGTTGACGCTGTGCTAAGTTTGTACTGATTTCGGAGGTGTTGATTTACCTCTGTTAGCTATTTCAGATTAATTTGTTTAGTTATTTTGTGATTTTACTGTTAAAAAAATACAATTTGTCATTTTTATACAGGTTGTAACAAAACAAGTTTGTCATATTAAAATGGAGGTTTAGACCATCATACTGAACAACCTTCGATATGGAGATAAATTTAAAAAAAAACAGCTGTGATACGGGTACATTTGGGTCGAGTACACATTTGTTTGAAACAGTAGATGTTTTTATTTTTCTTTCAAGACATTGGCTCCATACTGAAAATAGTTTGATGGTCTAAAACACCTCTTTAAATATTACTAGGGTGTCTTGTCATATCCTGTATAATGTATGATGACAATGGTATTGCACAACATTTTGATTCTATGTTCATTATTTGTGATAGCACAAGCGTTGAGAGCATGGCAATGATTAGACAGGTTACTCATTCAAATCCAGCTTACCATTAATATTATTTCAGTCTTTAATTTTGTTATTTCTGTACTGTATCACAGATTTTTAGTTTAATGCCTAAATACGGACGGATAAAATAGTGATCTCGTAAAATATAAGTAGTATTTGTTAAACCCATAGCAGATCAATCTAGTTTAATAAATATATTGAATATTTACCGTGACTAGATATTCAAATTAGCATTCCTTATTTAAACAAGCTGATAGTAATCTGAAACAACAGTTTGCTTTGATTCATGTTTATTAAAAGCCATAAAATTGCCTAACAAAATTGAATACACGAATGCTAGTTTTTTGATCAACAACTGATTTAGAGTGCTCTAAAAGATGGATGTATGTTTTACACCTTTTAAACATATTAAATAAAATTGCAACAGTAACTTTTTCCATCCAGTGAAAAACACACTGGCCAGAAAGTTTAACGGAAGGCATTATCAGCCTCTGACACCGGATTAGTGTGCAAAAAAATCGCTTACACAAACAACCTGTATAATTAGGTGTCTTTTAGGATTAATCTTTACGATATAGTACAAAATCTACTTGCCTAGTAACAAATTACAATCCAATTAGATGCAGTTGGGATCTAATTATTCGGGTTCGGTTCGTAGCTAGCGCAGCACTACTCTGATTGTCGACAGGCGATTTCGGAAATTACTAAGGCGTCGACGCTTCCCCGGCCTGCCTCTTGCGTTGCTAGACGGTCAATCACTGGCACCGTAACCCTATTTCATTTTATTGCGTAGTTTGAAATTATTTTTATTTACAATTGCCATTTTTGATAATAAAAGTAAACATTGATATAAAATACTGACAAAATTAGAACTAAATAAGAGGTAAAAGAGCCAAATGCTAGACGCTACATTACAAATCGAACGCTCTATAAATTATATATCATATCGGTAGAATTTTTTTTAAATTCCTATTGTTATTAGCAACATTTATTAAATTTAAATAATTGTTTCATCAAATATGAAATATGAGATTAACCGTTAATTAGTCCTAACCTTTCTTAAAACATCTTTGATAGCCTTGTTATAAATCAAATTGTGATAATGTAACAGTAATTGATCCATATCTTCTTTTATTTTTAGACTAGAGCATGTATTACATTCTAATTTAGAACTTAAAAAGAATAATTATATCCATATCGTCCTTCTCCTATCTATACTTATAAAAGAGTTCCGTGACTGATTGAATTACTGACTGACAGACAAACGCAAGGCCTAAACCGCTGAAATATGTCGGCTGAAATAGAAATATATAAGGAATATACTCGTACATAAATTCTACAGAAGATGTAGTGTTTGCACTAAAAAGGATTTTTTCAAAATCGATCTCAAGGGGTAATCCACGCGGACGAAGTCGCGGGCAAAAGCTCGTTTGGAATATATCTCTTACTAGGAATATAGTTATTAAGTGTTATATTTATGTATGTTTTACACACTCACGCTTATCATCCGTAATTAAAAATGTTCATGACTCAAAGTAACTAGTTGTCAACATATCGCCCATAAAACATATTTATTATTGAAAAGAAAGAACAAGCTTCAAATCTGCAACACGTTTCGTCAAAATGGCAAGATGTATGTATCTGCTTCGTCAAAAGTTAAACAAACATAAATAAACAGTATACCAATCAGTAACATGCTTCGTCAAAATCTTAATCTACATTCTAAATCTGCTACGCGCTTCGTCAACATAAAGACTAAAGTACACCTGAGCATACTCAAAGGCCAAGCCCCACGCAACCCCGGCTCTATGGTCCCCATGACACTATCGGCATTATTCGCCTATAATTTGATTTCAGCACACTATTTCATACCCACTCTCTCAGTCAATGAAACTAATAATAATAAAAACAACTCAATTCTCAACTAAAACTAAAATTCACAACTCCGCCTTACCCATGGTGTAGTATCGACCAAAAATCCCTCAGCATTTCATTAGCATAACAATTTAATTAATCAAGTCCCTCCCGACATTAGATACGAGAACAATAACTTTGCGTTATTTGTGCTTACGTTACGCTGGGAAGAAATTATAGTTAAGTAAGGAGGTTTAAATTACAAAAGAAGATTGTTTATAATATAATAAGAATAAGTTGGTGAGTGGCGACACCACGGGTTGGTGAGTGGTGACACCACGGACCCGATTCTCCAGAGGGCCTGAATTGATTTGGCCCTCACCTCCTGTCTTGCCTTAACCGGCCGGCAAGGAGTGGAGTTGCAAGAGCGGAACCTATGCTCCAGGTTGGAAGTGTAAAATGTCATAACGCCGGGACCTGCTGACTGGTGCGCCTAGCACCGGGAATCGGCGCCCACAGACTCAGCTCTCTACAACTTTAGCCACTCAATAGAATATGTTCAGAGATAGACCACGATTGGTACATCCCATTGCATTTAGTTAAAAGTGTCTCAAAGGGGCCTCCACGTGTTGGATCTGTGTCCCCACGCAAGCCTTCCAAAGGTCCGGGCTACGGCCCGTGAGTAAATGTTACAACTTTTCTTTTTATGCTTTTAGATGTGACACAAAACAAAATAGGAGCCATGTTTCGTTGTCTTCATGCTTGTAACATTCAGTTCCATTTCCGAATTCGCGTCTTTTCATATTTCAATATCTTATTACCCCATTAAAATGTCACGAGCCACACAACCCCTCACAACTCAATTAACAACCATACTAAGAAACAGAACAAAGGAAATCAGTATCGCCAGCAAAAATCTAAACCAAACTGTCAAGATCAGATAGACGGTCGCCGCATGCAAACCGCTGCGTAGCCGCGCGTCTCAAACGCCTCCCTAAAGACCCCCTCTGTACATCATCTCATTTGAATTTCTAACTAGGAAACCTCCATGCAATTATTGGATTAATGTAAATTACGCAGACTACGGCTCCACGGTGCACTATCAGGACAGGCCTTAATTAGAATCCGGGTAAGACTAATAATTCTATAGTGTTTAGTTAGGTACCGGATCTTCGATTGGTTTTCGGTGTTATAATTATAAAATTACTACAAATACTCACGGCCATAATCTGTGTTGCGGTGATTCGATCGATTATAAAATAACGAATATGTACTTGCTAAATTGTAGTTTTTGACCATTTATAACCTACAAATCAAATCAAATCAAAATGTTTCATTCAAAATAATATTACATGGATAGCTTTCTCATTTTCATGTTTAGTGTTTTTGATTCTACCTACTCGTCGGAAGGTGTTCCGCTATAGAGCAGATGCGGCCAGAAAAAGATTTTTTAAATACAAACAAAATATGCAAATTACAATTTCAAATACAATATTGAATTACACATTTTGGTCATTCATATAATCTTACGGTAGTATACTCTGTGATATAATCATCGAGTTTTCATCTACATCGTACAAACCACGGTATCATACCATTTGTTTGTCAAAAAAACAGTCTCTTTACTTATCAGTACATCTGTAGATAGCGGAAAAAAATGATGACATAATTGGCACAAAAAAACATCGTCTAAAATTGTAAGTGAAATTAATTTTACATTATTTCACATAACGTCTGTTTTCTGTCTGCCTGACGCCTCTCTGAGAATCATTTTAATTTTTCTGTATCCTAAGATCATAAATAAAAAAAA
The DNA here is from genome assembly GCA_963924505.1 of Agonopterix alstromeriana. Taxonomy (NCBI): domain Eukaryota; kingdom Metazoa; phylum Arthropoda; class Insecta; order Lepidoptera; family Depressariidae; genus Agonopterix; species Agonopterix alstromeriana. The sequence continues at coordinate 12,682,613 of OZ004675.1, forward strand.
TCTATTCACAGACTCATGTAAAATCTTAGAAAATTGTTGACCAAGTTGATAATAATGTGTAAGTACGTACGATCAGTGAGATGATGTAATACTAAAAACGAGTCGGACACACCCATCGTGATAGGGTTCCGAAGCCATTGTATATCGTTGCTTAACTATTTTTGTACACTTTGTGTAGAAGAGGTTTCTTTTATAACACAGATTTGATTGCGCTATAAAAATTATAACGGATGCTGGTCCGTTCAGCATCCGTTATAATTTTCATTGAATGTACTAACTAAGAGTATTTGTTTTTTAATATTTTCAGATTTTTACTCCCGTTAAGGGCTGGGTAACAGTTCTGATATCCCTTCTAAGTTTATGATTCCTACAATATTGCAAAGTTTACATTCAAACGTAGTTTCTAATATTTTTACGTAAAGCCTCAAGCATAGAAAATTTAACATTCCTTTCTCAATATCTACTTTTAATAATAATTCAACTACGTAGGTAACTAAATGTTAATTATAATAATTATTAACTATAAAATGTTACTTTTGGTCACGTTCTCGATACAGCATAATTACTCCACTAGTTATTTTATGTAAATTTAGTTAGTTTAGTTTGAATTATCTGCATAATGAAAATTAAAGTTGATTTTACGATTTAATTAGCATCCGGTTCGGATAGCACGCGATTTTTTTATTATAAGTCGTGATTGTGCTAGATTCTTAGTTTACTTTAAACAATTTCACTACACATCACAACCCAGGGAATCCTCTTGTGAGGCCTGAGGTACATAACGCGGTTTCATTTAAGGCAGAATACCGAAGAGGGTTTTTTTTAAACAAAAAATGACAGAACAATTGAAACACGCTTAGAAAAATCAGGTGGAGCTAAAGACCATGCTAGCAAAGGTGGAAAGTTCGGCTAGTCCTAAGAGGAAGGATCTCTCTTTAAGACTAGAGTGAGCCATACCAATTGTAAAGTGTCCACTTTTTTGACGTTTAGGTTTGAGTGTGTGGTGTCAAGTAGTATGGACAAAAGGCACCAAGTGACATAATGGCCTCATGTTTACGGTCACTTTTCACACACACTAGCTCAAAAAAAAGTGGACAGCCGCATAAACAAATATCTTTAGTTCCATCTCCTTTTACTATTAAAGGTACGTCATAAGACAAAAGAGACCAACTACAATCGTAAATTTATGCGGACTCTATGGAGATCCTTTCTCTTAGGGCTAGACAAAATGCTCTGCTGCTCATACACACTTTACTCTTATACTTCGTAGTCTTGGTTGCTATCCCACACATTACCTCTTTACACTCCAACACAATATCTCTAGGAGCAATGGCAGGGCTGAAAAACAGCGCTGCTTACTGTCAGTTGCACTGACTGTAGCCAGCTTAGCTGAGTTCCTGTCCTATTGCCAGTAATTCTGTTTATCTTTTGTTTTAATTGTATAATTTTGTTTTTTTTTATTCCATGTATGTTACATTTTCTATGTTCGTTTTTTTGTATTAATTGGCAATAAAGCATTTTGTTTATTTCATCCACTATGTGCACACCAAAACCTTTGATAGAATAAATGATTATGATTTTATAGAGCTAGTAAGTGTAGATAGAGTTGCATTACTTTAAAGGGTGATTTTAATCATGATAGTCAACCTTTAGGGGACTAGCGAAAATTCATTCGGTGACAAGTGGCGTGCACTCAGGGTAGACACAAATACAGTTAAACAAAAATGCTAGAGAATGAAATGATAATATTCTGAATATGATATATTAAAAAAATCAAAAATTGTAGTTATCTAAATTTCCCCAGAAACACCATAGTGTCTCAGAAACGAAATAACGCAGCAAAAGCATATGCTTACGACTGTATTCCCCGAGGGGGTAGTCAGAAATATTCAGAACATCCACGTTTCACCTAGTAGTACAAAAACTCTATTCAGTGCGACTGTGATGGGAACTAGATAACAAAATACAATAAACGCAACAATTCCACTCCTAACACCAAGAACTTCCACAACTTCCTAAAGGCACGCCAAAACAGCAATAAACAAAACCTCAGTACACGCCGTGACCTTGAAACTGCACGTACTCGTAGGTGAAAGCCCTCTGCGCCTCGGGAGTTCACGTAGGGGAACAAAAAATCCCCTTTAACCCCGCGTAAGGAGCGGGGGGAAGCCCGCCCATGAATGAGCGAAGGAGGCATGCGTCCTTGGAACAAAAAAGTCACGTGACCCGACTCAACAGGTGGCGCCGTAAACGTGTCCTTGCCGTCGGATTAGAAAAAAGACGCGTTCCGTTTTCGAATTGGTTTTTTTTCTTCTTTTTTTATTGGCGCCTTGTTTTGTTTTGGTAGTAGTTGACAGCTCTAATCTTTAGAATGTCTTGTTTGTTTTTTGTGATATCTGTATCACAATCCTCTTTTGTTTCTTTTTTATGTATAAACAAATAAGAATTATTAGTCTGTATCGGTCATCATATAAAGAGTTTCGTTTTGAGTTTAATTGATGTTGCGTTTACGTTACTATTCAAGCTATTATATTGTTATCGAGTCATGTACCTCTTAATAACATTAAGATATTTGACAAAGATTAAATATTCAATTTGTAAATTACCTAATGTAAATAGAATAATCTAACACTTAAAACAATCCACGAACATTTCTCACTCAAAACAGGGTTTTCAGCATGGTAGAAAAAGAAATAAACCAATTTTGTCAAAGATCTTTAATAAATATGAATCGGGATGAATAACAAGATCATCATAATATTATAAACCGAAAAAGTGTGTTGTCCTTAAAAATAACGTCTATACAATAAACAAACCTAACCGATCGTAAAGAGGTAGCTATAGCTACTAGTAAATGTGACACAGGCCACCTTTTTAACGTAAATATAAATAGGATTTGTCTGATTCTACGCAGGTGAAGGTACAGGCAAAAGGAAACTCGAATAACATAGAGAAAGAGACTACCATTGCAATAGAATATAAAACACTTCTCTTAACTTCAATATCTTCATTGAAAACTCAGTAAAAATCTAAGTAGATCCCGTAAAAATCTGCATACGATACGACCAAAAAGTTTACTTTCAAACAAGTAGTCTATCCTATTCCTTTATGAATGGCTCTCCCCCCGGTTAACACAAATGTCACGACGCCCCGACGAGCCGGAAAACTCTCTTTTCTTCCTGAATTACCCGACAAACTCCACACCCAAATATCAACCTTAAAACCTTACCCCCAAAGCTGAAGTTCGAGAAGCTACAGCGAGAAAATTCAAGGAATTTTCTGCGTGTAAATTTCAAATGATTCTCAACTGTACCGTGTGAGACTAAGGTCGGTTTTGGCGTAGCTGAAGTAATTGTTGGTATGAAATCTTCCAGTCTCCTGCGGCAAATTGTTTCCTCGCTGGCGTGTTTGTATTTTATTATACATTTTTATTTCTCGATAACATTAGCTTAACCGACTTTTCATTGCCTCCGTTAGGGTTGTCGCTTTCGTTTTATTCAGTTACTTATTTAGTTTATTGAACGGATAGTATGCAATGAACTTATTAGACACGTATAAAAGGTGAGTTTATCTCTATAGATATTGATAAAGCACTGCAGACTCTTGACTATGTAAATTATTAAGTGATACTAGTTTTAAGGTTAACTATATAGAGTCCAACTTAATATGCTGACACTTTTTAAGGGGCTAATCAGACCGTCAAACTGAACAACTTTTTCTATGGGAACAACATCGAAATCGCGAAAAAAAAATCTGTTGTCCCGTACATTTGGAAGTAGGTTTGCAGTTTTGTATTGAAGAGCTGATTTTTTTTCGCGATATTGATGTTGATGTTATAAGGAATGTCGTTCAGTTTGACGGTCTGATCATCCCCTTAAAAAAGTGTCAGTATATTAAGAAGGACCCTGTATAGTTTTTGTATTATATCAGGATGTTTTCTAACAAAGATACATTTAAGATCATTAATTAATTACAGTCGATCTTCGAAGATCTTTTCATAGTCAGTTAAAGATTGAAAATTGATTTTATCATTTTTTTAGTCAGTCACTTATCCCGAAACAATTTCATGCCAGCTTCTAATGCGCACAGTATGTATCATTTCTGAATAAATCACTATACCTATGTTTAATAATTACATTGAAAAAAAGCCAATACAACTAATAAAAAACAACGCTAAAAAAAGCTCTCGTTTATGTCTTTTCTTTTAATAAAAATGTTTCTTTCCAAAAGACATCAACGCCACATTTTACATTTTACATTGAAATAAAAACACAGAATGAGCTCAGAAATACTTATACAAAAAAGATTTCTAATTCTTACTGTTGACAACCCTAAAAAGGTGTAAAGCTGATCACGATACAAGCGTAACAGCCCTAAGAAAAGTTGAGGTGAGGTAGGAATGTCAAAAACGTCGGGGCGCGAACAAATATGTGCTTTGGAGCGGGCCCGAGTGCACAACACGGGCTTTAACTTTAGTTTAAACAGTCGTTTAGCTTTTGTGATTTCACTGAGAGGTTTTTCGCTGCCGCGGTGTTTCGTTTTGGGGAAGTTTTTTTTACATTTGTGCTTGTTTTCAATGATAAGTAATCAATGAAAGGGAAGTAGGAAGTACAGTGCTAGTTTTAGTTACGGGGTCAGTGTAATCCTTTACTTTTACGCAAATATTTAAATTGTGTAATTGGTGTCACTGCAATGTGATTTTAATTGACTATCATTCAGTAGATAGGTAAGTACTAAATCTAATTCAATCAGTTCAGCATTTATATTCAAAAGCTGAGAATAAAGCTTTACCATTATTAGTCTCAGACATTTTATAAGTTGTTCTAAAATATAATCATATAAAAAATATATGTTTTTGTTTGGTTATCAAAGGAGTCAAAACAATTTACAGTTTACAGGATAAAAACTTTTAGTTCTTTTCACATAATTTAAAATTTTAAAAGCGCTGCTCAAATCGGAACATTATTCAATACATTAGTGTAAACTGTAAACTCATTCTACAAATAATGTTTTTCTAAAATGTCTCTCTGTTTACTAAAATGCTTTATCCTTAAACCTAAGTAAACAAACTCAAGGTTAACAGCCAATGCTACAACCGGCTCTTCCATCGGGACCCCTCAGAATCCTTTGCACTTTCCTCCTCACTTTTCAGCTCGATTTTTTCTTTTTTTTTTTACATTGGTGCGAACGTTAGACGCCTCGGGTGCCACTTGGTGCACGCTATTCTTTATTTGAATGAGAGGGAAATGTGCTTGTTTATTTTTTTTACTATTAAAAATAATTTTACCTCCTGTTTTCGAGGAATGTTTTGAGTATTGTACGGGAAGTGTAGTTATAGTAGAGGCGTGATTTATGTTTTAATATTTAACTCAACAAACCGGAGTTAAATTTAATCGTGTGTGAATTGAAGCTTTTAAATTTCTTATTCGATCCAATTTGTTAATATTTCTATTGTAATAAATGTAATTGTCATGGAAGTATAAACGAATGGTTTCGTCTTAGAATATACAATCTTTTTAGTTCCCGTGGGTGTCGTACGAGATGACTAGGTATGGGAGAACATTTTTAGGCAATTATCATCATCATCATCATCTCAGCCGATGGACGTCCACTGCTGGACATAGGCCTCCCCAAGGATCGCCATAACGACCGGTCCTACGCTGACCTCATCCAACGGGTTCCCGCCGCCTTCACCAGGTCGTTGGTCCACCGTGGGGGCCTACACACGCTGCGCTTTCCGGTACGCGGTCGCCACTCGAGAACTTTTCGGCCCCATCGGCCATCGGTTCTACGAGCAATGTGCCCCGCCCATTGCTACTTTAGTTCTTAGGCAATGCTTTTGGGGAATGACTACCTAACTATCGCCATTTGCCACGTCATACCATCGAAGCCAAAATTATGTTAAATATTGAAAAGTAGCCTTGCTAACACTCAGTTGCAGAAACGGTCACTAATCCTCCATTAAATCTCTTGCTGTCATTTTCTGTCTTGTTGACGTAGTAAAAGCTAGCACGAGATTTAATGGAGAATTAACTCTAATGAGCGTTTCTGCAACTGAGTGAAATGTAGCTGTAGCACAAGTCATTGCAGTTCGTAGAAAGATATTTTAGTTCCATAAAAATACAAAAAAGCTCTATAATCTTGACTGTATTTAATCTAAACCTGTGTTTTTAAAACAGCTTTTGCCCGCGACTTCAACCGTGTCGATTTCGACAAACTTCAACACTCTGTTGCGTCCCTTTAGGGGTTGATTTTCGAAATACCAATTCTTAGTTCACTCCTACATTCTTTGTAGAATAGAATACACGTTCTCCAAATTTCATGTTTCTATCTTCAGTGGTTTAGGCTGTCAGTCAGTCAGTCACGAAACTGTTTTATATGTATAAATCGTATCTTAACTATTATAAAAATGGTAACGGAAGTGTTGTTGTACATTGAAGATATTTACGAAAAAAAGATGACGACATGTTTTTTAGATGTCTCTGACTCCAAATCAACCGTTTTTAGAATTTTAGTCTGTCTGTTTGTTTGTGTGTTTATTTGTGCGAGCATCACGCAAAAACTACTGAACCGATTTTGATGAAACTTTTTTTGATAAAGTTGGGCGGCGAGCGGGATTCGAACCCACGACCTGCCTATCCGGGGCATGCTCCACTCCAACAGAGCTGTCGACGCCCCGCAAGACACAACGAAATTTTTAATCTATATCTGATTTAATTTAATTTGATTAAGCTAACAAAGCAATTATCATCGTCTTTAAGCGACGTCAAATAACGGACATTTAATTTGATTAACCTAACATGGCATACATGTAGAATCAATAAATTCGATTGAAACTTTTTTTGTTTGATAGCTTATAATCTGACTTAAAATCTGGTTTATAATTTGTGCGAAGTCGCGATCTAACTCTAGTATTGGTATAAATAGAAAACCCAAAGCCTACTTTCACACCAAACAATTTCTATACAACACAAATCACAACAAGCACTAAAGGTTATCCCGAATTGATATTAAGCTCGCATGTCTCTAGTCCGGTTCCTCATCCAAAATCGATAGTTACCCAGGGGGCGCCACCCTGCTGTTATACCAGTGGAGACGGTCGGCCGCTCCTAATTCGTAGTTGGTGCCTCACGTATGCTCAATCTTTGTCGTGTACCTATAGTAAGGGGTTTGGATGCATCTGTGCATTGTTTTAGGAGGAAATCGTCGATTTTTAAAACTACAATTTGTTCATGGTCCTTTTTAAGAGGAGTTTTACCGTTCATCGCACATCATTCACACGATTTTGGATTTCATACGCTCACGACTATATTCCCCGAGGGGGTAGTCAGAGCACTGCAGTTTAATATGGAACAGCTGATTTTAAAAGTTTTGTAAAAGTTGTTCAGTATTATGGGTTCAATCTTAGTTTAAAAGGATGCCAATGATATCATTTCACCGTGTATAAGATATCAATGTAGGTTCACAACACAATACAACAATTGTTTTTTGAGTTTTTTGTGTAATATTGTTATATTGTTTATGACTTAAGTGTAATTTTCATAATGTTAGATTTATCTGTGTTAACATATTTTTATTTTATTTTCTTTGCTGCGCCCTTTCAGGGTCGTGTTGAAGCTGTACCTACTATAATGTATGTTATTTAAGACCTTATGTACAACATGAATGCAATACAGTATTGAAGTATTGAAGTATTGTTTGGTCAAGTCTTAGGAAAACTAAAGGTCTTCTTGTTCAGGATCAAAAGATCGCTACTTAAGGGTATATTACTGTTAGCGGGCTCCATACAAACGAAGTCTGGTTATATTTTCAGTACTAACCAATTAAAGTCAGTGAAATTTTTCAGAAACAATCTAGAAAATAATCTCTATGCTTGTATCTTGTCAGATTTTCATTAAAATGTATAGTTTTAAAGTTACAGTGCCTCAAAGATTTCCATACAAATCTTAAATTAATCCTAGCATTGAAACTGTATATTTTAACGAAAATCGGACAAGATACAAGCATAGACATTTGTTTCTAGATTTTTTCTGCAAAATTTTATTAACTTTCATTGGTAATTATTGAAAATATAACCAGACTTCGTTTGTATGCAGCGCGCATTTACGCATTCGGAATAAACTTCTCTTAAGTTTGCCGAATTTACTTACAGATAGATCTTCAAACACACTCATTATCATTTCAGCTGAAAGATGTCCACTGCTGGACATAGGCCTCCCCCAATCGCCACAACGACCGATCTCGCACAGCCCTCATCCAACGGGTTCCCGCCACCATCACCAGCAGGGCTAGAATGCCACAAACGACAAAGCGACAAAATAAGAAAACCGTTTTGCGCGCTCGCTTTTGCATACGTAAAGTAACAAAGACAGAGGCACGACTCGATTTTTGTCGTTTTCTCGGGAGTGGCATGCTAGAGCGGCAGCCCGTTCAGTACGATTTCTCTACTTGCGCGTGACTCAGCTTTTTTCCATGCTACTTATCGCTTCAACAGAACGAGTAGAAGTACTTTTTTTATGCAACGAAGACGCATCGCGCGATTGTAGAGAAATCATACTAGAGGGGCGTTGGTCTTCCTTTAGGAGTTCACATTTATGAACATACTAAATGCGTAAAACTATAAATTCAAGATGTAAACTTAAATGCGTTACATACTTAAGGGGCGCTTCAGGCCATCAAACTTAATTTTTACTACGGGATCAACGTTGAAATCGCGAGAAGTCGAGTAGCTATTGTCATATGAAGTAACCGTTTTTTTCGCGATTTCGATGTTGGCTCCTTAATGAAAGTTGTTCAGTTTGATGGTCTTAAGCAACCTGTTCGATTTGTAACTCATTTAATTTTACACTTTGTATACACAGAAGTGAAGAATCAACGTTAATTCAAAAACGTAGATAGGTAATAATTCTATAAAATAACATTAGAAACTGCGACCTCTAAAACTTCCAAACGCCACCCAACCCCTAGCTCATTATCTCTGCCCATAGTTTCAATCGATAAACACACACAAAACTATTCTAACGCACACAAACACAAATTTTAAAGTCTACGCTTACTCGTAACCGTCGCGTCAACTTAAAACTTAATTATAATTAATTAATTCCAATTGGACTCTATCCTGTTCTCTCTAACTACATCTTGGGTATGGTTGTCCCTTTTTGATGCAGGGAGGGTAGACGAGGTATTGTGTTTTCGAAGACCTTTTATCATGGAGCCATTTCACGGGCCGAGAGCAGTCGCTAGTCGGTTCGATTCCTTTACGATTTTATTAGCACTTGGATTTTAATTGGCGTTCTATCGATTTTTTTCGAGTTTTACAATTTTTTGTCGTTACGCTCTTTGGGTTAAAGTTAATTTGGTGATTAAGTATGATTGGGTGTTTTAATGATTGGTATTTAATTCAACGTTTGTGAAGCTTTTTGAAAAGCGGTTAAGCATTTAGTACATAACACACGTATCAAAAGTTGTAACAACCAAATTGTAACCGCGTAATTCCCAAAAACTTTCTTACTGAAGTGTAGCATGCAAGTTGGTTTTATCCAAGCAACGTATTTATCAGAGAAAAAAATCATATAAACGATCCATATGTAGTAAACCTACTTTTGATTTATTCTTATGTCTCACTCTTTTCTAGGCTGATCGAGGCGCAAAATATAAACACGTGGAAATTACGGAAAAATGATTGTTTCAGTGGGAGAGCTTTTTGGCATAGAATAACCTCTTGGCTTCTTCGCTTAGGTCTGGTAGATAAACAGCCTAAGTTTTTCGTTAAATTTATTTAGTTTGAACACCAAGTAGGTACTTCTTTACAGTTTGTTTTGCTATCAAATTGAAAGTAAATAATTTGCAAGAAATCTCTTTCATCCGGACTCTTGGAGAATAACAAAATATCTTACCAAATTCAAACATAACATTTTTAGAGTCCAAAAGATTTTTAGCATATCATACATTTAAAATAAAAATAAAAAATAAATTATTTACAAATTTTAATACTAAACAAGTTCGTTAAATCAAAACAAAATGGCCGTCCCTGAATGGCGGGTAATTTAATTGTAATCATCACTACATCGGGCGGTGACGAGTATCAGCGCGGATGCGACTAGGATCCCCCTACCCCCCAAGACGCCCCCCTAAGAAGGGGTTAACACCCCCCTCATTACCATATTTCATTTACTCAACGAAATTATGCTAATTACTTATATTGCTTTGTGTAAAAAGGAAATTTATAAGGATTAAACTTACACCCCTTTTGCTTGCCGGTTTGGTCCAGACGTAACTAGTTGGAGGAGATCGGGCGATAATATATTTTTGTCGATTTTGAATATATTTTTTGGGTAAGTGCGTTTTTTGCTTAAAGGAATTTGGTTCCGTACAAATGCTGGAATAGATCGGTAATAATTATAATTTCAGATAAATTTTATCATGTATCAATTTCAAAACTCTTTTTTTTTTAATTTTACGACTGTATTTATTGTTTCAAATGTTTTCCGGTGGATCACAAAGTTGAAGTGGAGATGGGCAGGAAACTTGGCTAGTCGGCCGGTGGACCAAGGCAATATCAGAGTGGTGGCAAAAAGAGGGACGGAGGTCAGTAGGCAGGCTACCAGCACGTTGGTCTGCTGACATTGCGAGGGGTTCGCATTGGATCAGATTAGCACAGGACCGTGAGGAGTGGCGCAATAAAAGGGAGGTCTATGCCCAGCAGTGGGTTGACGTGGGCTGATTTTAATGATTGATTGATATGTATTCGTACTGTCTTAACATAGCAATCTGTATGTTTTAAGCACGAACTACAATAATATGATCGTGACAGCAAATCTACTGATTAATTTTGATTTTATCGATGTGTTTTTTTTATTTTAAGTCAACATGGAGCTTTTTGATAATTTTGAAATCAATTTTATTATTTAGTTCAGTATAAGCATTGCTAAATCGTGTTAGTTTTGCGCTGTACATAAAACTGTTCAACGTCAAAAAAAAATATTCTAAATTCAGGAAAGTAAGAAAAAACAAAGGTACTTTAACTCTTTCCCTAAGGAACCCTAAACCTCGATCCGTCCGGGAGCTCCCGTAATTCGTGATCGACTTGATTATAATCGGACGCAATTAAAATTCAAATTGGAGAATTTTTAATTTAGTTATTGATGACCCTCTTTTTGCGGACAAGCGTTGTTAAAACTTGAGAGTTTGGTCTGCGGACTCCTAATTCACTTGTTTTATTATTTTTTGTTTTCATTATATTCTTAGAATATTGTTTATGAAGTTTCATTCAACAGACACTCTTTTTGGAACAATAATTGCGTAAAAAACTGTTGTTTTTATGGTCTTCTCTAAGACGTAACGTAACACGTATACGATGTAGACAAACACACAGACAACAATTATTATTGTGTAGATTAAGATCATCCCCCATGTCCTCTTTATAAAACACTTTACAACATACATTTAAAATGTATATTTTATCTCCGTGATATAAGAGTTAAATTTAACCAATAAAGTTCGAACTTGACATGCTGTCTATTGTACTATTCTTAGTGCAATAGTGTTAATAAGATAAAATAAATAAATCAGGTTGATTCTGGAAATTTTCCCATTCTAAGAAATATTTTAATCTTAATTTTCTTAATTAACCTAATAATTGAATTTACATTAACAAACGATAATGTTACGTAAACAATTATAGTAATGACAAAATCTTTATCGGTTTATATGAGATTATTCAAACTTAGGCCTACTCCGTAACATACGAAGTCGTATTTCACAAGAAAAAGCTGCTACGTAGAAGCTCCATAAACAAAACAATAATAATTCTTTCAAACCTATATCTTTAAGAAAACTAAATAGGTATTTGGCTAGAAACAAGGCTACAATGTGTATACTTAATTACTCAAAGGCTACAACTACATTTCTTAAGAAGCTTTTAGTTTCAGCATGGACGCATATTTATACTTGTAGCTTTCTACTAGTAAAATATTTTTAGAATCGGTTCAGTACGTCTATACTTAATTTCAAATAAGGACGAAATGATTTTCCGATTCCTATATAGCTTTCTAGCCAAACCTGATTTGCAAATATAATTTATTTATCAGAAAGATATACTATCCGACATATCTTGGCTGTTACTAAAGCTGTTCTAAGAATAATGGGTGTTTAAAATAGTCTTAAACTTTCGTTGCTATTTGAAATTGAGTATAGACATTGATCTGTAGAATATGCCTTTGCTAAGCAATTTTCCACAAAATAGGCTTTATGAATATTCATAATATATGAGTATAGAATAACATGATATTGATGACTAGAGCCTTTCGTCATCAAAAAACAATGCAATAGAAACCTTATTCCAATAAGCGAAACAATAATTTTATTCATCTCCAACACATAAAGCAGTGTCCACACGATGCTACCCCATCATAACAAACATGCACATATTATAATCTAAAACGTTCGAATTGAATTATAGTAATGAAACACCCAGTTGCTTTGGGCAGGAGAGTGCCTCCGGCCATACTTGTAGTTTCGCAACTTATCCCGGCTAAGGCAAGTCCTTATTTAAATGTAAATTAGGTTCATTTCATGAAATTAATGTCGTGGAGGGCCTCCCCCTTAGTACGGTGACCATCCCGCTCTCCGCTTTTGGTCCGAGTCCCGTTTAAAACGATCGAGAGTATTACGTTTTATTATTGTGTCAAGTATAATGTCTCTTTATGAGGGGCTCGATTAAAATTTTTTCCTCGCGTGTTTATTTTGTCGATGTCTTTAAATTTTATGGTCGGATTGAGGTATGTGTGCGAGATAATTTTTTTAGCGATCGGTTAATTGCTTTAGTAAGTTATTTGTAAAATTATGAGTTTAGTTGCATTTATGTTAATACAGGATTGATTGACTTGGTTTCATTTTGAGGGCATTGGAAATTACTTTGACCATTTCGAAGCTTATAGGTTTTTTGTTCACCCAACATCTTTATGTCAATAGTCAACAGTCAAAAGTCAATATAATTTATTCAATATAGGAGCTTGAAGCACACTTATCAAACGTCAAATCTTTTTTAAAGCTACCACCGCGTCGGAACGTGTTGTCGCTGTAGAGAAGATGCAGCCAGAAACTCTACAACATAACACGACTTAATAACTATTACAATATAAATTCTTAAGCTAAAGTTATGTATACAATAATACATTAATACAATAATACATAGTCTATTTAATAAAATAATGATACTATACAGTAAAGTAAATAAATAAACTATCTTACATTTACTATCTTAAAGTTTAAAAAGTCAAGATAGTGCAGTTTCTTTGCCTTATTTTGTGTCGCTCATAGTTCAATACTATTTGACTCTTTATATTTCAATACTCAATAACATTTTACAATGTATTTGTCTCTGCATCGCGTAAATAATAGTCACAACAGACTCTTATACTAATTACTTTCTACTACTTAGTACATTGCTAACCTAGAATCGTATCCCATAACTGGGCAAAGGCTATCCCCTTGGTGTCATAAGCGATCGTTATGCCAACCTGTTTACTAAACACATACATTTTCTACAATTTACCAGATGAAACGAACTTTTCCGCGAATGATCTCCATAGGTCGTTGCATTTAGAAATTATTATATTTTTACGCTTTTGCGTATGCTGATCGAGACCAAATACGAGCGTTATGTCCTCCGCGTCACTCACTCACCAATTTATGAATTTAAAACTTTTTTTCTCTCATCCTAACCAAAACTATTCCTATGCCGTGTCCTTCTAAGACAAGTGAATAAGGGTCACATTACACCCAGGGAGCACTGGCTGCTCTATGATTATATGGACAGACGAGTCATTACTCCTGTGTAAGTGTTGTTGGGAATTGCTAATGTCGTTCTCTCACTGTTTTACACATTATAATTCATCGTTATTTTTAACTTTCCACTACTTAGCTATGTTTATTTTGTACCTTAATTATGAAAATGAGGATAATTATGTTGGTATTCTTCGGATGTCAAATTAAATGTGTTACATATCAGAGGGCCAGGAGGAGGGAGGGAGGGTGCTTCAGACAACTTCAAACAACTTTCACTATAGTATAGACCCAACACCGAAATCGCGAAAAAAAATCTAATATAGGGTCCAGCTTAATATTCTGACACTTTTTAAGGGGATGATCAGACGATCAAATTGAACAACTTTTGCTACGGGACCAACAGCGAAATCGCGAAAAAAAAATCAGCTGTCCCATACATTTGGCTACAGTAGGTTTGCAGTTTTGTATGGAAGAGTTGATTTTTTTTTCTTGAATTTGATGTTGGTGCCATAAAGAAAGTTGTTCAGTTTGACGGTCTGATCATCCCCTTAAAAAAGTGTCAGCATAGTAAGAAGGACCCTGTATACAAACCTTACGCCTACATATGTCTTTTAAAGCATTCGATGTGAGCACGATGTACCTACTTGCAAACTTTGTAATTTTGTTTCCCTTCACGCTTCAATCATTCAACCTATGTCTCTTTTTTACGTTTTCGTTCTCTTTTTCTTTGGACACTTTTGAGCACAGACCCTCCGTCCAGTAGTGGTAAGTCAATGATATATATTTATAAAACAGTTCCGAGACTGACTGATTGACAGACCACGCACAGCCTAAACCGCCGCAGATAGAAACATGAAATTTGGAATACATATTCTTAGGAGGATGTAGAAGTACACTGGGAATGAGTTTTCGATATTCTAATTTCACGCGGACGAAGTCGCGGGCAAAAGCTAGTAACTCATAAAAACAAAACCAAACCTACAATTCAAAACAAACGAAATATCATTAATCGAAAAATTACGATCGCGATCGCCTCACCGCCGCCGCTAAAGCCAAAGGGTTGCCTCCCTTACTACATAATTACACTCACACAGGAACACAGAACATTAACACCACGATAAAACAAGGCAACTACTTAGCATTTTCAAATTAAATATACTAATCACTTGTATAAACGCGTGTATGGATAGGGTAGTGGATCGATAGTGTCTATGTGTGGGTGGTGATTATAATGAAGGGGTAAGGGGTGAAATTAAGTGGCTCTATTCGTGTACCCCTCGCCACTACTTGCTGTGTAGTCATGCCTTTGCCACTTTATAGGTTATAACCGATAATTTTGTTGCCTTATTAGATTTCTGTGGCTAGTTTTAATTGGGTTTTGGGCTTAGATAAAATAAAATAGGTATCTTGAATACCTACTGTCTCTTTAATTATTTAATCCTAATCGAAGTAACATTATAATAAATACTAGTGTTATGATGATAAGATAAAGACGCAGAATATAGGGTCCAACTTAATATGCGGACACTTTTTAAAGGATTCGGTTGTTGGTCCCATAGAGAAAGTTGTTCAATTTGTTGGTCTGATCATCCCCTTAAAAAAGTGTCTGCATATTAAGAAGGACCCTGTTTATTATAAATGCATAAAATTACGACCCTAATACCATTTGGGGTGGTAAGAAACTTTGCTAAAACAACGGAAATACATTAAGATATGCAAAACAAATGTCTGTCGTATTAATAAACTTAGTTTTATTTGGTATGTGTACTGTCAGCTAGTAGGCAAGCTCTTTAGGAGCTCTTTTGTATCTGCCATTTTTGGAGCGTTGATTTTGATTGTTTATCTAGTTCACTCAGGGTGAAAAATTAAATGCGTTCAGACCATCAAACTGATCAACTTTCACTATGGGACAAACATTGAAATCAAGAATAAAATATTTACTGTGTCATATATTTCGGTCAAATAGCTATTGATATTTTACTATGGAACGGGTGATATTTTTCGATATTAGTTCCATAGTGAAAGTTCAGTTATATGGACTGAAACTCCCTGTTCGATATGTAACGCATTTAGTTTTACACCCTGTAGGTACCTATTATTAAAATGATGACGGTTTTTTAAGGAGATGATCTGACCATCAAACTGAACATATTTTTCTACGGAACCTACGTCGAAAAAAAAATGTTCTGTGTCATACAAATTAGCAATCCTACTCGACCCTAATGTACTAGACATCTGTTTATTTTTTTCGCTATTTCTACAGGGTCCTTCTTAATATTCTGACACTTTTTTAAGAGGCTGACCAGACCATCAAACTGAATAACTTTCTGTATGGGACCAACATCGAAATCGCGAAAAAAAAATCTGCTGGACATTTGGCTTGAGTAGGTTTGCAGTTTTGTATAGAACAGCTGATTTTTTTCGCGGTTTCGATGTTAGTGCCATATAGGAAGTTGTTCAGTTTGACGGTCTGATCATCCACTTAAAAAAGTGTCAGCATATTAAAAAGGATCCTGTACATTGGCCCCATTGAGAAAGTTGTTCGGTTTCATGGTCTGATCGTCCTTTTAAAAACCGTCAGCATATCAAGTTGGACCCTGTAAAAGATATCAATGGAAGAGATTTAAAAAAAATCTCGTCATTCGTCCGCCATACGCAGTTACGTCACGCATTACAAAGCACACGCGCCCAGTTAAAAAGCCTAATCAACGCACGGATTTTTCGAATCGCAATCAACCGAGCAAATTTCTACAGCCACGAGCGGCAATCGGAAAAATATAATTACCAACATAATCCTCGGCAAATTGGATTAAAATGAAAAAAAAAAGTAGAAAGTGTTTTAGGGTGCGTCATTATTTTTTTGCGCGGAAAAGGGATTGGGGCCTAATTACGACAGATGGATCGCTATACTGTATGTAATAACGCTAATTAATCGATCGACGGGTTCCGCACATGGGCATTTTTTTTCATTTCATACGTGGAGAGTTTTCGTCGACGGTTATAAATTTTTATTCGGTACTCGTACGTAATTATTGAAGGAAAAAAAGGTATTCATGTGATAAGTGTCCCATTGTACTTTTGGCTGGTTTGTTACTGTGTTTTAAAATATGAGTAAAGTCCACTTATGTACAGTTAAACATCCAGTAAGTTATTAAACTACATCACCTTTAAAATAATAACTCATTCGAATTTTTGCGACATTTATGACCGCAGTCTTGAAAACTTGTATGATCATGTTATTTTATTCCTATCCGTAGTAATAAATTATTTTTCAATAAACCTACTTGTAAAGTGGCTCTTATCGCACTGCTTTTAGGTTCGAAATGCAGCTTATAAAATAAGCGTGCGTTTTACTTTACATTACCGCACGGCGCAGTAAGAAATAAATCGGCGGCATATTTCACCTTTTAGTGAAATTTTATAGATTTTTTCTGCGTAAGTGTGTTGATCTTAACAGTCTTGCCTCGTTTACAGTGACTGTGATTCTAATCACCACTGTAGCTCATTTGTATCATAACGTACTATAAAAATTAACTAGAAATAATATAAACTACAAAGAACTAAACCATAACATCATTGAGACTAATCCAGCATCATGAATCATTATACATCATTAACATTATTTTAGCATGACTCAACCAATCACTGGCAAAACATTCCAGCTCGCACTAGCCAACAAAATTAAACTGTCCATTCTTAAACTGATATTTGGTTCCAACAGAGGGCTATTTCAGCCGGCCGAGTTGCACCGGTTAATAGCAAGTTATTGTCATTAACGCTAGTGATGCCTTCCACCTCCGAATTATGATCTGTTTACGTTGTAATACGTCATAATTTACAATGATCGGAATTGGTAGTTGATGGGACATTAATGTTTAATCGATGTGATATGAAATGATCAGCATGTCTAGTATGATTTCTCTACCCGCGCGCGACGCGCCTTCGCTGCATAGAAAATAACCTGTTCCCGCGCTTTTCGGAGAGCGAAAGCCGCGCTTGCCGCGACTTGTAGTATGGGAAAAAGCCGAGTCGCGCGCAAGTAGAGAAATCATGCTAAATATGTAGGACACAGTTGTATTAGAATTTAAAGCTGTGATTGAATATTTGATTTTATACCTCGTTGTTTCAAGATGCGGAGTAGTGCGGATCGATTTCGGTTCGACATACACTACTACTAAACCAAAAATTCTATTGTTCCTTACATTTGCGTCGAGTAGATTTGTAGTCTAGTATGGAACATCTGATTTTTATTTCGCGAATTTGATGTAGTCCTATAGTGATAGTTGTTCAGTTTGATGGTCTAAACCACCCCCTTAAATGTCTATTTGTATTTTTGTAACACCTTGTATAAAGGGTCCTTTTTAATATGCTGACACTTTTTTAAGGGGATGATCTTCTGCTCCATACAAAACTACAAACCTACTCGAGCTAAATGTATGGGACAGCTGATTTTTTTTTCGCGATTTCGAAATTGGTGCCATAGAGAAAGGTGTTCAGTTTGATGGTCTGATCATCCTTTTAAAAAACTGTCAGCATATTAAGTTAGACCCTGTATATCATATTGGAGCCACATGTCACAATAAGCCACATGGTTACGATCCAGGTACACTTCTTTAAGCTTTACTAACAGGAGATTTCAAAAATTATTGATTATAAACATGTTACAGATATGTTGTGGTATTTCGAATCAAATTAAAGATTGAAAAATTAAGTCTCGGGCGGGACTTCCCCTTAAGACGAAATAGATTGAAAATTTCTTTCTCTGGGTATTTGTTTCATTCTCTGGGTAGTTGGCTCGGTGGCGAAATTGGATAACGCAATTCCCTAACAGGAGATGCCAAAATAGAGCAAAAACATTTGTTTGATACGAACTCATCGTATCGAACTCGTCAGTGGAAACACGCAAACAATCGCACGCGGCATGATCTAGCCCGCATGCTTAGAACCATTAAGCATTCGACTAACTAATGAGACCTCATGTCATGACGTAGACACACACACATGCACTATTTCGCTACTTACACACGTATACACACAAGTGTAAATTATCTTAAATGAGTAATTATGTTCGAGATAGTGTGTAAGGAAAAGTATCATTAACCTTGAAACGACACACTCTACCCATCAATTTTGCTTTCACACTGCAAACATAACTCGACTGAAATGTATGGGACTTCGATATTGGTCCCATTGAAAAAGTTGTTCAGTTTGATGGTCTGATCATCCCCTTAGAATAGTTTCAGCTAATTTTGTTAGACCTTATATAAACTTCCCCTAATGACCTATTTTGAAATGCGTTGCAATACCGAAAGAATTTTGTTTTATATAAAAATCTATAAATATTGTATTATGTCATGTAGAAGTTTTTCCAGTTGGTTCCTGTACTTTTAAGTGGTATTTTGGTAGGATACAGTACAATACAATACAATGCTCTTTATTTGCACACCAAAAACATAGTACACACGGCGACACATCAAGCTACGCAAAACCAAAATAAGCTGGCCGCGCGTCGTTATACGTTATTCACCCCACGCGCGGCCAGCTTATATTAGTTTTGCGTAGCTTGATGTGTCGCAGTGTGTACATACACACACACGTACATAGGATAATACTTAAGTTTAATTCCTATCCGTACCACAATTGGAAAAACGGAACATTTTGTTGTCCATCCCTCAGTCCATCCATATTCCCACACAGTTTCATTCCATCACAAATTAGAATATTATTATCATAAGTATTTATCAAAATTATGAATGAAATATCGACTCTAAGTCTTTGTAACAACGTTTAAACTTTATTGAAAATCATAAATCTTTCACATACACGTAACAACGAAGTCCTCTAACCAAACAGAATTTTCCTTTAGAACAATAAATTAAAGACCACAAATGCGTAGACATTTCTATAAATGCACTTACAAAATAAGCTCACGGCCACACACACACATGAAAAGTTGTGTACAGTTAATAACACAAGTTTTTCCACTTGTGGGTTCATATCGATAAGTTATGTTTGAAATTGTACCTATTAGGTAGATCATGTTGTTTAGACCTCGGAAGAGATAGAGGGATGACTTCATTGACGTAGAAAACTATGGACCCCGGGTCTAGTGCAAAATACTCGAATAAAGTGTCCGAGACTAAAATACACACAAATACACTTTTGAGCGCGGACCCTCCGTCCAGTAGTGGTAAGTCAATGGATGACTTTGATGCAATTTTGGTACATGCTGAAATTAAAAGTAAAGCATTAATTTCTTGAGTTTTTCTGACAGTATTTCGGTTTTTAATTTATAAAGAAAGAAGTTTTAAGTTTACATCTTGATATCTTATTATTCTTCAGTCTTTTCTATTGATAAAAAATCTACCGATTTCCATGAAAAAATACAGCCCAGCAAATTCAATTCAATATTTTATTGCATTCGCTTAATCGACCACCGCTCCGAAGGTGTCGGGTGTAGAGAAAAAGATAACTATAAATAGTATTTTAAACTTGAAAACATTATTTTGATTTGCTGTAAAATAAAGCATTTATTTGTTTTGATTTGATTTATTATATTTCTTCATTCAGTAAGCCAACAAAGCATTTTCATCGAAACGTTAATTAAGACCCACAATTCTGACAAATAGCTTACAAATTTATGTGACTGACTGTACTGCACGTTAGTGTGCGTGCACCCTAATTGCTTTTGTCATTAATAGTCGCGGATACTTCTTAGTGTATTGTACAATTAGTAATAATGATGCATAATTAGACCTGCAATGTGTTTTAATGTATTGGTGTTGTTTATCTATGTATGTGTGGGTTAATGTACCTGCTTATATGTACTTGTATATGGTTTAAATGTCATTTAGTACGATATAAAGTAATAAGAAGGATTTCAAACATTATAATAGTTGATATTGAATCGTCGCTTTAATCCTTAAACTGAAGCATAGCATAGCATATGCTCACGACTATATTCCTCGAGGGGGTAGTCAGAGATATTCTGAAACCTTGGAACATCCACGTTTCACTAGTAGTACCGAAACTCTGTGACGGGGACTGAGCCCGTCGCCACGTGTAATAGACAGTGAGTACAGTACATGCCTCGAAATTGAAGCATCCAGGTTTCCTCACGATGTTTTCCTTAACTGAAAAGCCAGTGGTGTTACAAATCGTACATAAATTCCGAAAAAAAAACATTGGTATGAGTCTGAAACTGAACTCGGCTGTTTACCTTTCGTCTTTGAAAAGGATGGTAATTGTAACAACTCTTTTTTTTTATCTGACACATTTGCTCCCATAGTAAAAGTTGTTCAATTTGATGGGTAGAGTATGATGCTAAAGGTTAATGATACTTTTCTTTACACCTTGTATACAGGGTTCTTCTTAATATGCTGACACTTTTGTAAGGGGAAGATCAGACCATTAAACTGAACAACTTTCTCTATGGGACCAAACTGGAAATCGGGAAACAAAATTTGCAAAATTGCCATACATTTTGCTCGAGTAGGTTTGCAGTTTTGTATAGAACAACTGATTTTTTTTGCGATTTCGATGTTTGTCCAATAGAGAAAGTTGTTCAGTTTGGCGGTCTGATCATCCTCTTAAAAAAGTGTTAGCATATTAAGAAGCACCCTATAGACAAACTTATTTGCTCTATTTCGACTTATCTGTACTTTGTTAATATTTACTTAGCGAATCAAACTTAAATCCTGTTTGAAATAAAACATATCATTATCTACAATTAAAATAAGTTTAGCTTTTCATAGCACTAAATATAAAACAAATCTTCAAAACCTTCATCGTAACCTTTTCTAAATCAAAACATTTCACTCCACTTCCTTAACATTTTACATGAACACAGCCTAAACATCAACAAAATAAACCTTAACCACCTACAAATAAGGTCCAACAATTCACCTTAAAACACAATAGAAACATCGCTTTCAAGAATCGCCAATAACAAAACGACCCCATTAATCGAACCAAAGGCGGTATAAAGCCGAGTACACACTAAAACGGAACAATACGCTACACCCGCGATAAAATATGCAACGCGGCGACGCGATCATAATCGAAGCGTAATTAGCTGATAATGCATGTACGACGGTATTATGGCCCTTTTAGTGAATACGGTCGAGTTTAATAACGCCTAGTTTTTGGTTGTCTAAGCTAGAATGCAGTGTCTTCTAGATAAAGTACTTTTATACGTGTACACACGGCGACACATCAAGCTATACAAAACCAACATAAGCTGGCCGTGCGTCGGTTGAGTAACGTATAACGACGCGCGGCCAGCTTATGTTGATTTTTGTATAGCTTGATGTGTCGCCGTGTGTACAATACAGAAACATTTTTTTATATAATTATCCTTTTATAAAGCGTAAATGTGAAGAAATACACGCACTTTGTATCTACATTTATGATTTTTGGTTGGAATAATGTGGCTAACTTTTCACACACTGTATTTAATTAAATGGTATGGTGTGATGCAGACAAATTGAACAACTTTTTCTAAGGGAGCAAAGCTGAAATTGTAAAAAAAACCGTTGTTCTGTACTAAGCTGCAATGCCTACATGAAGCAGCAGATTATATTTATGATATCAATTTTGCTTCAATGGTAAAATTTGTTCAGTTTGATGGTCTGGACCACCGCTGAAAATTCGGAAAGTATTTAAAAAATCACCCGTCTATTTATTAACAAAAAACATTTTTTTAGTATGCCTTATACGACTCCCACGGGAAGAAATAGGGTGATTTCTGAGTCACACAAATCAAATAATTATCCAGAAATGCTACTTAAATCCTGTGTACTGTCATATTAGTTATACCTTGCTGACAACGCCACCTTTTACTTAAATTATGCAACGCTTCAACGCGATCACAACCGAACTGTTATTACTATAATGCATGTACGACGGAAGTTCAGTGTGTTATGGTCCTTAGTGAATAGTGTTAAACATTGCCTATGCTCAATTTCAAATAGCAACGAAATTTTAGGCCTATTTTGAATTACAGAAATAGAGATTTGAAACACTTCCCTCACTTATTCTTAGAACAGCTTTAGTAACGTCCAAGATATGTCGGATAGAATGTGTGTGTATCCAATAAATTAATTACATTTGGTAACCAGACTTGGCCAGAAAGCTAAATAGGAATCGGAAAATCTCTTCGTCCTTATTTGGAATGAAGTATAGTATTTGTCGGATAGTATATCTTTCTGATAATTGCAAATCAGAATTAGCCAGAAAGCTATTTAGGAATCGGAAGAAAGAAGAAGAGACGAAAATTTGATCTCTAATCGTCACGACTTTGTACATGTCAAGTACCCAGCATAAACTGGCTACGCGACGTTATACGTGATTCAACCAACGCGTGGCCAGCTTATAATGGTTATATAAAGTGCAGCCGTGTTTACAAAGGGCGAACTAGTTTTAGTTTACGTTTACAACAGACTCGCTACAAGCTAGGCTCGCTGCACACGCGCCAATGTTTTTTTTTTCGAAATTACCATTACGACATTGCTCAGAAAGCAGTTATTTGGGTAGCGGGGATTGGTGAGACACGGCCTGTGATGTGCTAGTACTACCAGCCTGGTAGCGTCTATAGACGTCAGAAGAAAAAAGAGTGGGCAGAGATCGCGGCTGCTACAGTGACGTAGCATTATTATCATGTTACATGGTGTGTGAGCTCGCGATTGCGAGTGTATGTTGTGCCGACAATCCACCGGCTACCGGCCATCACTGACACGCGACAAGCTACGGACTGCAGTTCTCATATAAGGTTTTACTCGCGTGTCACCTGTGGCGCTTGTCGGTGGCCCATGTGCGACGAGCCTAACAGTATTATAATTTGTTTTTCAGATTCTAGAAACTGTATCCTTAGTTGCCTTAGACCTGCCACATACATAATGGAATTCCGTATGTGTGTGGCAGGTCTTAAAAAACTCCCTCTGGAAGAAATTGTGTGGTATATTCTGGGAATGGCACAAATAGATAATTATCCAGAAATACTGCTTGTACTTGTTCAACACTTCTTCAGGTCATCATATCAGGTTATATCGAGTTGCCATAGATCTATGTTGATAACGTTTTCTACTCAAAAGTCAAAAAGTCAAAATTGTTTATTCAAAATAATATCACATAGATAACTTTTTGACGTCATGTTTTTGAATCTACCACGGCGTCGGAAGGTGTTCCGTTGTAGAGAAGATGCGGCCAGAAACTCTACAACACACTTCTTTTAAACAAAACAAAATATACAAAGTACAATTACATAAATCCTATATTAAATTACATAGTGTAACATTGTCAAGACCAGACAGTCAAATAATCATCGAGTTTATAGTAACCTATCTACTTATTATTGTAACCTTAAAAAAAATCCATAAATTGCATAAATCTTATTAAAAATGTTGTTAACTTGAGTTACGTAAGAACGATTTGTTTCTCATCTAATTGGGCAGTAATATTTTAAATTTCTGATCCATAAAATTATCTGTAATTACAACAAATTAATGTTTATCGATGTTACTAATGCGATTTTACTGCAATTACTGCTAATAACTCTGAAAAATCTCAAAACATGGGTATTAGTAATTACTTGTAATACAACTAAGGGGGAAAAGGGTAAAATGAACAGCTCAGTTTGTGTTCTTTGATGAGACGATTGTTGTCTTATAACTTTAATATTTTTCACCCGCGGCTCTGCCCTCGTTATATCCGTTTTAGTTTCGGAATAAAAAGTATCGCGTTTAAGCCCAAGGCCATCTGCCTTGTTCGGTTTCATAGCGATTTGTAGAACGATAGTTAAGTGTGAATAGAACAAACAAACTCACTTTCACATTTCTAATAATAGTTAAGACTGCAGAAAAGGTATAAGATGACAATTTTTATCTTATAAGTATCTTAAATAAGCCTTCACCTTCGCGTTTCATCATCAACTACAATATCGCTTGATTTTCAGTTATAAAAAGGTGATTGTTTGTTTTCACCGCTCTTGAAAAGTGAGTCGGCAGTCGTAGTTAGATGATGATAGCAAATAATACCAACTACTGCTACGTAATAGTATACATACAAGTAAATGCCGATGCACATTGTATGGTATACTTTTATTCGCCGCGTACCCAGTACCAAGGAGCAGTGATGAGGTGGTCCTTTCTTTATGGGGTGGTCCAATTCTGAGTGCCATGAGACTAGGGTTGTGATCGAGGAATACCATTTTGATTTTCATATAAAATATTCACTTTTGCTGTTTGGTTGCTTATGAAGTACGTATTTAACTTTTCATAGGGTTGTTCGATTTACCCGGATTTCCCATAATAAGAAAACAACGCTTGTAATAATAACATTTTATTACATTTATTAGTACAAAATGTTAACAAAAACATAATTTGCAATTTGAATGCCATAATCGTGGATTGTTAAATCATTAATTCTTCACGAAGGTCGCATATTAAATAAATTATATATTATTGATCATAGTCTGACTCTGATTATTATTTATTGTTTATTTATTACGTAAACGTTAATTTGTATTATGATAATTAGAATAGTCTAGATTCCACTGCGTGGAATTAATATGCAAATGAAGACTGTTGTTTGTTTCGAATTACATATTTCACTTAAATGCTACAACCTAATTGTATCCATAGGAGGCCACTAAGGGATATGCTGTGGCAATGACTGAACAACCACTTTAAAAAAACAAACAGCCGTCTGCTATTCTATAGAAAATGTCAATAGCTCTCGATCGAAACACATGAAACAGGTGATTTTTGAAGTGAAACTTCTTTTGGGAGGGCTTTGAAATTCTGTTCGAAATTTGAATCGGGAGAAGTTTCACATCTGCCGGGCGTCCTGCTACGGCCAACTTTTTTATTTTTCTTCGATTTCAAAGTTGGTGCCATAGTAAAAGTGGTTCAGTATGATGGTCTTAAGCACCGCCTTAAGTATGTAACGCATTTAAGTTTAAACCCTGTATAAAATGACAAAAATCTCTTTCGAAATGGACAGACATCCTGTAGGTACCAAATGTTGGTATAGAAATTTTCACACTCAAGGCTTCATAATGAATTGAATGACAGGCTAGATAAAATACGGTTTTCTATTTTAAGAATATCTATAAATTATATTATTGAGGCCATTGCTCCGAAAATATCTTAATTAATATTCTAAAATTAATTGTTGTCTGATTACTTTATAGAGCTTCGTTTATTCTACGGTAAATAAAGGACCAAAGTTTAAAATTACGATAGTTAGAAAGAAAGTAAGTTGTTCAGTTTGGTGGTCCGAAGCACCCCTTGTATGTAACATATTTAAATTTACACCATTTATAATACTAAAACAAATAGCTTTCAGGGTTTTTGTGATAGTTTCGTCCTGCACTTTTTTATTTTAGGTTTTCTTGACTGAGACATCTTAAATTATATGATCAGGGTGCCACTGAATAGTAAAATGCCTCTTAAACGATTCGATTGTACAAATGGTATTTCGAGTTTTGCGTTTATTTGCCACCTTTTATAATGCTCAGAGCTTAAATTATTTTCAATGTGATTTCGGCCTCACATAAATTAATTATACAAGCTATACTAATTATACACTCAAGTAGATATGTCCGTCTGTGCGTATAATGTTTAACACGCATTTTAATTATGCTTATTAACAATTAAAGGCAATCCACCAATGTAGGTCAAGTTGGTTAAAGGAATAAATCAAGTACCAGAGTACCAACCATGATCTCATGTATTAAACCATCCGTTTTAAAAAGATGCATGTCAAAACTCTTAATGTGTTAGTAACAAGGATGATAATTGATTGCCACGCGTGTCAGTTTAGATTTGATGGTGTGTTGAGGTCGACATCGTCATTACATTTTATTTTGAGATCATTTATCGTGATTGAAAATGAAGTAGATGATAATTACACAGGATTTAATATCTAGATTTAGATCATATTTTTAAACTAGACAGTTATTTTTAGTATCGTCTAAGTAATTAAACTAATTAAATTTGGTAATCACACCAATCACAAAACCGGTCAAATGCGAGTCTCGCAATTTACCTACTTACAAAAAAGTTTTGTTTTCTCCGGGACCTTTACCGCGAGACCGACTCACACTTGACCGGTTTTTATTGTCTGTAGTTATACTGTAGAGTTTATACTATAATCACACCAAGTTTGACGCTTGTATGTATGACCGTTTTTACGATAGAGCGAGAAGAAATAACGTTGATAAAAACTAGTTACTAGTATGATTCCCCTTAATTTTTTACTTTTTGACTTTTTTATTATTTGTTAGCAAATCCGCCATAACGCACATTGTGTTAAAATTTCAACTGTCTACCTATTACGGTTCAAAAGTTACAGCCCTAAATAGGTAGAACGGACAGACGGACGGAGGGACAACGTAGGCTTAGTAATAGGATCTTGTTTTCACCCTTTGGTGGCGCGTTGCGGAGAAGTATGGACAGTCAATCATGGGGGTCCATGTTCGCATCCGCATAGACGACATGTCATGTACCAATGAAATTTAATACCGACTACTCTCAAACGGTGAAGGAAAACATCGTGAGGAAACCTGCATACGCTGAAGAAGAAATTCTGATACGTATGTGAAGTCTACCAATCTGGATTGGGCACGCGTGGTGAACTGACGTCCAGAGGGTAGGCCTGTGCTCTGCTGTGGGACCTATATAGGCTGATGATGAATTGATGAAAAAGTGTGTTTTTTTAATGGGGAGTAAAGTTCACCATTTTTATATTTTTAGTGTATCATAAAGATTTAAGGCTTACATCAAATACCAAAAAGTAAAAAGGTTAAATATGCCCAAAACATTTATTTATTGCAAATCAAAAGTTAACTTTTCTAATTCCCCGCCAAAACGCTCACTGCCATGACGTGACGTCACTCCTTTTCATGACGCGTGAAGCTCATCACAAATATCCGCTATAATATGTTGCCGTACTCTTCTAACGCACGCATGTTAATAATCGCTCGTCACTTTGCGCGGTGTTTAAAATTAAGTTCCGATCCACGTATCTAATAATTGAAATATTTCGTTAAAAATAAAAGCTTTCGAATAAATCTTTTAGTGTGGTTTTACAGTGACGCTTTCGCCAGCGCGGTTCGTAAGCGTCGCGGGCCACGAGCTTCGCGGCTCTTGGATCGTTTGACAGTGAAACGCGGTCGGTAAGCGCGCGGTTCGCACAATTTCCATAGTGCGAACTGCGCGCTGACCATCAGCGCGGACGGTCAGCGTGACTGTAAAACCACACTTAGTAATGTTCTATTCACAACTATTATTATTGATATATTAAGATAATTTCTCATTATAATTTTGGTGCAAGTTCAGTTCCCTATTGGCTTGCGTCTGGTCTCAAATCAACTGAATGTTAAGGGGATATAATTCATTTCACATTTTAACGAAAATCTGACTCCATACAAGCATAGATTGTATGGAGCATAGTTTCAAGATTGTTTCAGCAAAATTTCATTGAGTTTAATTGGTTAGTACTGAAAATATCACCATAGTATGTTTGTATGGAGCGCGCTTCGAATTATATCCTCTTAAACGACACAACATAAGTATATTTTTACTTACTTTCTGATGAGGAGCTTTACTTAAAGTCATAAAAGTCATGGTCAACTAGGTATTTAGTGATAATTTCTCTAATTCGCGTATGAATGAATTATGAGAGAATCTGCAATGTGCATAACATTATCAATACTTTAATAGTTCACATTATATACTACTGATCGTGAATATTTCATATGAAACCTAACATAATCGATGTTGGATGATTATTACATAGCCTTATTATTCCTTCATTAAGGCTCTACCGCCCGATTTTATTGTTAAATTGGGTAACTTTGTAACAATTTTTATACATTAACCATGGCACTTTTTAAGCAGAAAACAAAATTGAACAATCTACAGGACATGAGAAGTGATTTGGCTTTTCTCGAAATCTATTTTCATTCATAAAACTGAAGAAAAAGGAATTTAAAGTCACCCCTTTTTTCCAGTTGTAACCATTTTACTCTAACATTGTTGATCGGAAGAAGATAAAAATTTACAGTATACTTCACAAAACAAGAAAGAATGATTTAGTTTTCTTATTTTTTGAAAATTCATAAAAATTCCTCTCATTTTTCAAAGAAAACGGCTAAATTCGGACCGGATACACGCGCTCGTTCAAATCGATTAGTATGGAGAGTCGTGTTCGCGGGCGGATACGCCTTAAAATGTATATTACTGTCTCCCGTTTGCAATGGAGGGAAGTCGGATATTTGTTTTTCCTACTCCTCCTATCTTCTTTGATTAAATTCATTGCGGGTTCTAAGACAGATTAGAGTCATCCCCCGGGCTCGCTGGACTTCATTATCTAGTGTTGTCATAGGATAGGTAGGTGGGAATGTGTGGTAGGCCCAATCCAGAAAAAAAAATTGCCTTATTATATACAACGTGTTAATGAATAAGCGCAAAACCATTAAAATTACTTATGTTGAAAACATGATAATTCGATTCTGCTCTCGATTCTAAACAAACTACTTTCTAGTTTCGCGTTAATTAATTAACACGTTGTATAGGGTCCTTCTTAATATGCTGATACTTTTTAAGGGGATGATCAGACCGTCAAGCTGAACAACTTTATCTATGGCACCAACATCGAAATAGCGAAAAAAAAATCAGCTGTTCTATAAAAAACTGCAAACCTTCTCGAGCGAAATGTATGGGACAGCAGATTTTTTTTCGCGATTTTGATGTAGATCCTATAGAGAAAGTTGTTCAGTATGATGGTCTGGTCATCCCCTGTATACATGTGGACTTTATTGTATTATAACATGTGGACTCTATTGATTGCCTCATTTTCTACAGTGGTGATTCGGTTACACTATGTTATCTAGCTAATATAAAACTTTATTTTTTCATATACTCGAAAATAAATCAAAAACAAGAGACAATTTTTTATAAAAACTTAGTGACCAATATAGATAAACATATTCTTAATCATCATCATCAGCCCGGTAATCCCCACTTTTGGGGCCTCTTCGTTCATTTCCACTGACCGTTTACTTACATATTTCTATAATATCTATGAGGAACAACCTTGATCTTAGTATAATCTGTATTATTTTTATAACAGTTTTAAAGATTTTCTCATGTAATGCCACTGGTACTTGAAAAAGGGTTTCTGAGTTTGAAGTACCAGAGTTTCCTACTCTTTGACTTCAAAAAAAAATGCAATACGTTGACAGCAAAGTATTGCCACCCTGAAAGCAGTTGTAAAGTGTTGTAATATTTTATTTGGGACTTTGATCTTATAATTATAAAGTTAGACACACTTTAAAGTAAATCAGTTTTATGAATTTAAAATCAATAAGACTTTTTAATTAAACATGAGAAAGCCATACTCGTAAAACAATTGATTTTAATAATTCAAACACACGTTCAAAATTCGTAATTGGTGAAATCAACAACAAAAAAATGTTAACAATCAATTTTTAACTGACTATTAAATAGAAAACTAAACGGCCGGCTATAAAGGAGCCGATAAAAATTACAAAAGAAATCTATAAAATAATTAAAATTTTCTAATCGTACCAATTAGCGGTAGAATTTATGGTTTCGCTTATTAAAGAGTTTAAAGGCATACGGGTCGGTTACAGCTTTAACTAAAGTACTCGAGATTGTGTTAGGAAACTGTTTCTTTTGTTAATAGGGTTCCCCAGGTACAATTAAAAAAACCATCGAGCACTTACAACGTTCTTACCAGAGAACACTAAACTAAAAAACCATAAATAAATTAAAAAAAAACATAATTACAATGTTCTAACAAATAAACACGAGAGTCAGTGTTGCCGCGAGCGGATCTGTCATTCGTGTGGCGCGGTTCACGTTTGAGCTTGCCACGAGGTTCAAACAATCCATCTCAACTGTGTTTTTGCTCAAAAATTATCCTTGAGATTGGAGTAGATACTCCCAAAAACTACTTGACACTGGCTGAAATGCAGTGCTAACGTACAAGCAAGAGTCCATTAAATTATAAAAACAAAAAGTACGAAACCAGAAAACCCTTTGTAAAAATCTGTAACAGAACCACGATTTTCTGCTAAGCAAAGAGCTCCTCTCTTTTCCCAATCCTCTCTTGATGTAAGCAAGCGTCATCAGAATTTATCTGCCTCTAGTATAACCTACCTCATATAAAACTAGGGACAAGTACAACCAGTGAAAAACTGGACATTAAAGTCAAGCCCTGCAGATGACTCTAAACTGTATTGGAAGCCGTAATAAATTGGATCATGGAAGGGATTATGGATACCGAAAACCTTTTAAATTTGTAAGTTACTCCTATTCACTTGCTTAAAATACTGGCCTATCTCCAGCGCCCGCATCATGATGGCGCGATAAAGCGCTATAACGCCCTAGTTCCCTTTCTTTTTGCGCGCGAACGAACGAGTTAGAAGGCGCGATAAAACGTTAATCGAGACACCATGCCGCGGGCACTGATCAATATGGTAGATTAGTAGATAACGGAAGATTCAACAAGCGTATAATGCTTGTTGGCAAATCTCATCAACACGATAACAAGCTCTAAAGCCTACATTACATTCTTGCCGAGAACAGACTAGAATGGCCGAGAACGAGAGTCTGGATGCCCTTTATTTTGATCTCGCAGCGTCGCCTCGTGAACCGCGGCAATTTTCCTTTGAAGTTCTCGACGAGAAGTTTTTGCGAGAGTATAGATTACTTTAAGTGGTGATTATACCCATGATACTGATCATCTTTCTCTAAGAAACCGATAGGAAATACCCAAAAAAAGTTCGTCTTTTCATACAAACGTCCGATCAGCTGATTAAATTTAGTATGGAAAGTGTTTTTTTTTTTAGAATTTCCTATAGATTTCTTAGGGAAAGTTGATCGGTATCATGGGTACGATCACCCTTAAAAGTAATGCAACTGTTTACCCTGACACCCTGTAGTATCTGCTTAACTCAATGACATGCCACCGATACGACAGAAGAGACACAAGATTATTATTTGTTTAATTAGTAAGTATGTATCATGTTTTAATTATCATCGCCATCAATTGTACCTAATAAACCGAGTTAATATTGAAAAACAATAATTTAACTATTTAGATAACCCTTTATCACCTACGTCTACAAAAAACATCAACGGAACCCCAATCTACTGTAACAAAACGCACACTTGACAACGTTTTTTTCATTTTTACAATGTCGTGCAATTAAGTTATTATTATTCTCGTGGCAAATAAGAAGTATAACCGGGGCACTGACAAGAAATTGTGAAGCCGACTTACAATGGAGTAATCATGTGTTACAAGCGTTTAAAACAATAACGAGTGAATTTAATCGCGCATTAATTTCCACTCATAGATAATGCTTTTCGTTTTTAATGTTTTTCCCGCGCCCGCGTCAACACGTTACGCAGTTTTACGCGTCGAATGTTTTTCTTTTACTTTACTGGCTGCATAAACTTTTTTTAATGCCGTATTTAAAAAAAGAACTTTTCTGTTTTCCTTCAGATCAATGACTAAAGTAATAGATGGAACCAAACTTTATGTTAAAGTCTCTCAGATCGAACATAGACCAATTTCTCGACGCCAATGTTACCGTTAAATTCAAAAGTATGATTGTTATGATTACTTTATGAAGAGTAACGATCATCTCTATTGGACACGGAATATTTTCATAACATGGTTGATAATTAATGATAAGACTAAAGTTAAGTCTGAAAATGATTAGTATCGACATCTATCCCTTTAGTTTTTAATCTCACCTCACCTTCCCCACTTCTTCATAAATTAAATTCAAATTTAGAATGGCGTACGACGCGGTGTTCGAAAAAACAAAAATGTCTGAATTCAAATTCTCGGCGACGCTCCTCACAAGTGCCCCATACACGTTCCCACAAAGCTTGCACACCCCCACGCTCATATTTGCTGACAAGAAAAGCAAAAATAAAACTCGGCAGCTCTAATTAGGTCGTCGAGTGAGAACAGGCGTTCGTCAGCACAATAATAATTAACACTGGCTGTAATGAAGCGTACCATAAAAACTAATTGGAGACCCTACGATTGTCGCGAGCTGCAGAAAGGTTCGCTTCGATTTCGATTGAGCTACGACTTTTGTTCATTATTCAAAGCGCCAAATGTGAAATGATGCGGCGATAAGCCATTCAAAGGTCGATTTTACGTGGAAAAAGGTTGGGGAAATTTTATTGGTGGTAAAGGCTTGATGAAAAGGTTATAGCAATGAATTTCGTTGCTCAAAGTATAAAAAAAACAATCTGCCTACCAATATTACCTCAAACTACAAACAGTATAACAAGTTATTTCATTATACGCTACCTGCAGTGTCGTAATAGTCTGAGTAGAGGGCCGGACTGGGCCATTAAGGAGGGGAAATTAGTGCATTATTGACTGATTTCCCTTCCCAACTAGTTGATAGACGGCAGTTTCGCGTCGGCTTTTCGATTTAAAATACTGGCTGGCTGTTTACTGCATTAGCATTGATCGATTACCAGCCGTTTTTTTAAAGGGATTAATGTAGACTTAATGGCGTTCGATTTTTAAATTGTCGAATAATTACGAACGTTTTTATTGACGTTTCTGTGAGGGATGCGTGACCATAATTACCTATTGGTTTTTTTTTAAATTCGATCGATCTGTTTGTCTATTATTTTCAACTGTCTAAAACCGTGCGAATAGTCGAATTTTTCTTCAAATGTAGCCATACCTACATAGTTTCGTCCTTCTACCACACCCATTAAATCCCATTGTGACCTTTTTATGATGGCCTTAAAGAAAACTGTATATCAACCCGCATACCTTAAAGTTAAAGGATGATAATATAATAGTTACTAATACCTACTTATCTTATGTTTCATATATCTACATAAATTAAATAAATACAAAATTATAAGTAATTTTCATAACAACAAAATGTCTTTTGCTCCAAGTTGTTTTTTAATAATCTAAATTGGCTATTTCTTCCGAGCAAAAGTTCTAATGGGTAAATAATTGGGCTTTCCACTTGTATTTTATCGCGGGTCGTGTATAGCTCACTCGATATGGGCGCGATTACAATACGATAAGTTAAAAGAGATGAATAATAATGAGGTACTACTGGCATAGTGCTTCTGTGGTAGTTACTATTAAATAATCTGTGCTTCTGTGTTGGTAACAATAACAAGCATAAGTTTAACGTACTCACGACTGTATACTAGTTAGGAGAAGGGGGGAGACTATATTTACAGACCAGAGCTATTGGTATGATCAGAATATCCACAATTCGGTATGTCAAGTTCTTTTTTGGAGGGCTGAATCGAAAACCATTTCGAGATAATGGTCTGAATAATAATATTTTGTATGTCAAAGATTAAAAATTAAATTTATATTGACAAACTCGATGAATCGCAATAAAAATTAAAATTAGTTTCTTAAAATTATGTCTGCTATCCGTAAAAAATATAAAATTAAGGCAAAAAAAAACTTGACGTACCGAATTCACTAAGTAGTGCCCTAACTCTGTCCAGTGTAACATAGTGAAAATTGTTCAGTTTGATGGTCTGAAACACCTTTTAATTACTACTAGCGTGTTTTGTTACACCCTGTACAAGTGCGTCGTGTCGCCGCACCTCATTTTGTAAATAGTTAGATTTTCTTACCCCCGCTCGGTCGCGCTTCTCCTACCCGTATTTGGCGCATGACGTTTGTTTGTTGTCTTGTGTCACATCTAGTACGTCGTACATAATATTTCAATGCCTGAAATGAGCTGTTTTGTGGTAGTCCTAAAAACATCCCAATTTGTTTTACGATCTATGACACAACATTTGAAAAATACAGGATTGGTAGAAAGACTTTTGCGCACCAGTTTTCTTTCCTTACGTACATTACCCATTGATTTACAGTTATAACTCGTAACATAGTGCCATAAGGCTCATTTTCAATTAACAACGTACTTAGTACTTCTAGAAGGCTAATGCAAACCGTAATGTTCACAATAGTGACGCCTAATGGACAGAAGTAATAAAGGCTATTATCATTAGTAATAATTGCCACCACCTATAACTGTTCATAGTTAGCTAAGCAAATTCTTTTTAGTATTAGGGTGGTATGGGGGGCAAGTTTTATAAGAGCTCACTAGTTGGCGCCACTGGATTATAACGAAGCGTTTGTAACTAAATAGATTTAGGTGGGGGAATTTGAAGGGGCAATGGACTGGCCATATCTGGCGAAGAACTGAATACCGATGGGGAGTCCTAGTTCTAGAAAGGTGACCAAGAACTAGACCTGAGAAAAGTGGGGAGCGTATCGGACTCGCTCATGATAGGGTTCCGTGGCCATTGCATAAGTAGAATAAGATAAAAGTTGTAGCAGATTTTTTCAGAAACTGCACGTCTAGTATGATTTCTCTACACGCGCGCGACGCGCCTTCGCTTCATATAAAATAACCTGTTCGCGCGCTTTTCGGAGAGCGAAAGCCGCGCTTGCCGCGACTTGTAGCATGGGAAAAAGCCGAGTCGCGCGCAAGTAGAGAAATCATGCTAGACGTGCTGGTTGGGCTACAGCATCCGTTATAATTGTCACTGAAAGTACTTACCAAAAGCTATATTTCGTAACATTTTCACATTTTTCAGTCCAGTATTTTAGAAGTTAGAGGGGGGGAGGGTAAACCCTATTTATATGACTTTACTTTTATATATCTCGAGACAAGCAATATATCGATTTAATTTCTATAGGAGTTTTGTTCCATTGGGCAAGATCTATCCTATCCAATAACACCTCACTCGATCACTGGAGACTCCAAAAAAAAAAAAAAATCCCACCCCTCTTTCGTTGTATGAGTGGTCGAAAAAATATATTTACTTCATACCTACTACATTTCTGTTTTTGGGTTACCTGTATCTGTCTTCATGCCAAATTTCGATTCAATAGGTGCAAACATGAGCGAGTTATTGAGGCGGGGCTGTGAGGACAGTATGGACGAAAGTATAAGGGTTCCTTGTTTGACTACGGAACCTTAAAAATGATGATCGTTTTGTGGCGCGGCTTGAGCCTATATTCAGTGATGGAAGATTATACGGATGGACGTAGACGAATTTTGTTGTTTTTTTTTGGCAGGTTACCACTGCAATTGCATTGTAATATAAAAATAATATTAATTATATTGTATCCCCTGTCCATCAAAAAGTTACCTGATACAATGGACAGATACTTTCTATAATACCAGTGAAATTTGTTATTCTGAATTTGGTTAATTTAAAATTGAATGCAACTTTTAATTTCGAGGCATGCATTGTACCCACTGTCCATTATAAGTGGCGAGCGCACTACCCTTCACACTGGACAGAGTTCGGTACTACTAGCGTGGATGTTCTAAGTTACTCGAGGAGTCGTGAGCATATTGTTTTGCTTATTTCTTTATATCAACTCGTACCTACAGTACTCGTAAAATGCAAAAAGAAATAACATCAAAAACTAAAAATGATGACAACCATAGAAGTGGTCACGTCGCGCCGGGTGTCCTCTCCCCGGCTTACAACGAAGCTCCAGTGGTGGCTCAGGATAGAGTTCTTTTCTAAAAGTCACCAAATTTCATTTATAACCGTACAACGTCAAGCACTTTTGCTACATACTAGATAGACATTGGCTAA
The DNA here is from genome assembly GCA_963924505.1 of Agonopterix alstromeriana. Classification (NCBI taxonomy): domain Eukaryota; kingdom Metazoa; phylum Arthropoda; class Insecta; order Lepidoptera; family Depressariidae; genus Agonopterix; species Agonopterix alstromeriana. The sequence goes on from OZ004675.1 coordinate 12,719,071, forward strand.
AACATTTAAAACCAAGACGGATAATTTTAAAATTAAAATGGAATAAGACAACCAAAGAAATCGTACCTTCAGAATGTAAACAAACATACCTAATGGATCCCACCTTTATAAAAAAAGTAATTAGCTTTCATTATCATATGTATCAGGAGACGTGGAAAGCGCTATTACGTACCATTACGGAGAATTAAGTTTTTTGATTAGCCCTAATTAAACTTCCATTGGACCACTACCAAAACATAGAATTTATTCCTACCACCTAATTGTATCATAGGTGTGACAGCCATTATTTTAATTGCGAACGGTCGCTTTAATAGCGGCTTACGTTTCTTTTCTATGTGCTTTTAATGACTCTGTATAATGTATCATGTGTTGGTCTTATTAGGGTTCCGTAGGCAGGCTCTCAGGCCATTCAATACTGGCGGCTTCAAGATGACGTTTTAATATGCGTTTGACGTTACTGAACAGAATATCAGAGTTGAGTTTCGTTTATTAAGAGGATAGGCAAGCTCAGTAAATTATAAATTTTACAAACAAATTATTTAATATTTCGAAAAAAATTACCTATGTTGAAAACATGATAATTCGTTTCTGCTCTGGATTCTAAACAAACTACTTTCTAGTTTTGCGTTAATTCATCAACACGTTGTATACCGGTGACACACCAGTCGGAAAATCAGAAATGTTCAACTGCTGTCGTTGCAAAAAAAAATGTAATTTGCAGTTTATTTCCACTTATTTAATTTCGTCGAAGAAAATCCAATTTTACTGTCTACAAGCAGACTATTTCAAAGCCTAGAAGAAAAATTGTACAGAACTTGTAACGATGTTCCTAACTCGGACTTTACCAGTTATTTCTTCATAAATGGTAGGTTAGAATAGAAAATGTAAGGAAATCGCACAGTGTTATTATCAGGCTACTTAATTTGTGGTTATGAATGCTTGACCTATTCATTTATTGAGGTGATAGTAAATATCGGTTGGCGGTTGAATTCATAATGGCATTCAAGGTTTTGTCGTGGCTGTTTATACGGTGCTAGTAAAGTTACTAAGTCAGTTCAAATTTGAATAAGTACCTTATTTAGTTAGTAGTAAGAACCGCTCGTTGGCGTAGTCGAGCTTCGGTATTGGAAACGATCACTGAAGTTAAGCAACGCCAGGTTCGGTCAGTCTTTGGATGGGTGACCGTTTTGTGGTATTTCATCTCGAGCGTTTCCGTATGGTATTTTCAGGCATGTTTTGTACCCACTGTATATTATGTGGCGACGGGCTCACCCCCTGTCACACTGGACAGAGTTTCGGCACTACTGGTGAAACGTGGATGTTCTGAGGTTTCAGAATATCTCTGACTACCCCCTCGGGCAATATAGTTGTGAGCATATGCTATGCATTTCCGTGCTTCGAAACGAACGCTCAAGGAACGGTTCAGACCATCAAACTGAACAACTTTTCGATTGGTACTCGAACTAAATTCGTATGGAACAGCTGATTTTATTTTAGCGATTTCCATAATAAAAGTTTTTCAGTTTAATTGGCTGAAGCACTCACTAAAATATGTAATTCATTATATCATAGATATTACTATTATTGTTTAAATCCTGCATAGGCAAATAAAAACAATAAATTAAGACTCAGTTGCAGACGCTCATTAAAGTTAATCCTCCATTAAATCTCTTACTAGTTTTACTACACCAACAAGGCAATAAGAAACAGCAAGAGAATTGCACGAGCAAGGTGATTTAATGGATGATTCACTTTAAGAGGATATGTCAAAAAAATAGGATTCTTCAAAGCATCATATATCATGAAGTACTAACAGTAGGAGTATGATTTGCGGATATGTGTAAATTGAACATATAATTGAAGTTTTGATTAGAGCCAAAACACGATTAAGCGACATTTTCTCGATAGAAAAATAAGCCAAAGTAGTCTCCGTCTTTATCGATAAACGCTTGGAACTGCTAAACGGTGAATAATAGTCACACGATACTTAATTTAAAAAAAAGAGATTGATATTTTATAAAGTTTGATTAGAGCAGAATTGAACTTACATAAATAGTACAATCACAATTAAATAAAGTTTGTTTTACGCTTGCGTCGTTTCAGGCGCGCGCGCCGCCCCATCTCTTTCTCTCGCATCAGGCAGTAATATAAGCTATCTCACGCCCATTTCGCTTCAATTGTTTTTCGAGATAGGCCCTTAATAAGCGTTTCTGCAACTGAGTGTAAAAGTCGAAAATCGATAAAATCCACGACTTTAATTCGAAGCGAACTACGCCTAGAATAACGATACAAATTAGGGGGAGGTAGGGGTGCATTCGATACTATTTACCATAGGTGGGCCTACTATTTTTTCATGTTTTTTTTAGTTTCTTTCTACGCCATTTTCCATGGCCCCTGCAAGCGACCCGTCCAATGGCCGAACGACTCGCCTTTTTTTCTTTTAAATCAGTAAATTGCATATTTGAAAAACTACTGCAGGTTTTAACGGTTATGTTTGAGATTTTCGTTTCAGGAATTTATCTTTTTTTGAGCTTTTGTATTGGCCAATTTTAGATTGCATTACTTAATTCATTTAATTTTTAATTTTATTGTTAACAAAACAACAAAATTCCTCACTCGAAAAAAAAATTACGGAATTGATATCATCAGCATCCTTTTAAACTAAGAGTCTACCCATCAAACTGAACAACTTTTACTATGAGAGCAAACCGATCGGAGCAAAAAAAATCTGCTGTTCCATACTAAACTGCAATGCCTCGTCTACTCAAATGTATACATCAGTTTTTTTTTTCCTCCGATCAGTTTCTCCCATAGCAAAAGTTGTTCAGTTTGATTTGTAGACTTTTAGTTTAAAATTACGCTAACGATATCAATTTCACCCTGTATAATTGACTAACTTAATAGTTTTTAGAGTTACATACCCAAAGGGTAACGAAACGTCCGTCCGTCCGTCCTAACTTTAAAGGGTATCTTTAGAACTGTAATAGGTAGCCGGTAGAAATGTTCACAGAATGATATACAATGTGCTACAAAAATACAAATAAACATTTAAGGGGGTGGTTTAGACCATCAAACTGAACAACTTTCACTATGGAACCAATATCGAAATCGCGAAAAAAAAATCTGACGTCCCATACTAAACTACAAATCTACTCGAGCTAAATGTATGGGAGATCAGATTTTTTTTCGCGATTTCGTTGTTGGTCTAAACAACCCCCTTAAAAGTTTTAAATGTTTATTTTTACTTTTGTAACACCTTGTATATTGTATTACTTCATTGACCACGCTAGTCTAATGCAGCTTAGCGGAGACAAGAAACACACATTAGACTATCCTGAATAAAGAGCTTCCTGAATGACTAATTCGGCATCCACTACCTGATCTACTCCCTCTATTTTAAATGTAGCAATCAAAGCAAGCAATGGATACCGATTAAGCCATTTCAGAAGACCTTCAGGATAGTCTAATGTTTTTTTTCTTCTTGCTTGTGCGTTAGCACCGCATTTCCACCAGTGTCAAGTGGTTTGAGGGAGTATCTATCCAGTCTCGAGGATTGTTTTTGAGTAAGAACGCAACTGAGAAGGATTGCGGAGCCTCGTGGCAGGGTGAAACGCGAACCGCGCGAACACCACGCGAAAGACAAGTGTTCGGGGCAAATCCTGCAACGTGACTCCTCTAGTCTAAAGTTGTGCTTTAGTGGTTAAACTAAGTATGAAACAAAGGTCGCTCTGACATTTGTGAACTATGTGTTACCCAACTTTGAACCTTCTTCCACTGACATAAGTACTATGTAGGGATGAGAAGATTACATGTAAGAAAAGAGTGACGATTGCTCCATAGACTAGAGCGTCTATCTGTGACGATCGAAATAAAAATTTACAAGCGTATTACCAATTTTACAGCTTAATTATAAATTTTACAGCTGTTTGCATCTTATTAAAAACTATGTTTAGTTCCATGAGTTCCAACACTAATTATTAGTCAATTATAAACTATATTGTATGGACACTAAAATTATTATCTCAAAATTAAAAATCTTTTGTTTTTACAACATAAAACGCCTTCATTAAAAGTTGTAGTGTTCGCTAATTGCACCCAATCGATGCTTAAATAAACTTATAATAGAACTTAACAATTGAAATTTTAAAAATTCAAATTTGGAATGTGAACGATTATGAAGAACAATCGAATGAATAGAGTCGAGTCGAGTGCCCACGCGTCTCGCTGCAGGGGTCTTATGCACCCCTCGCGACGCCGACACTTAAATACCCCAATGTATTTGAAAAATTGGCGAGATCCTTGATAACATCTTTTTTACGTAGTTTCGTACAATGTAATTGTTAATTTAGGTGACATTCTTCAGACAAATTATGTACCTATACTTCATTTCAAATAAGGACGAATACATTTTCTGATTCCTATTTAGCTTTCTGGCCAATTCTGATTTATCAGAAAAAATACTATCCGACATATCTTGGACGTTACTAAAGCTGTTCTAGAGCTGTAGAATAGAGGAAGTGTTTCAAATCTCTATTTCTGTAATTCTAAATAGCCTTAAACTTTCGTTGCAATTTGAAATGGAGTATAGGTACTTACTTATACGCTTGGTGGACTGTGTTGCGGTACTATTAGTTAAACGTGGATGTTCTGAGTTTTCTGAATATCTCTGTCTACCGCCTCGGGGAATACAGCCGTGAGCATTTACTATACGTACATACTAACTTATTTGTTGGTTTACTTCCGTGTCTTCAATCAGAGTACGAACTTCTATTTATGTCTAATTGCATTCGTTTGCCCTTTTAAATGTTAATTTCGCATAGTAAACACACGGGTGCAATTAAAATTACGAATGGCCCTGATCGGGTGTAAATCATGATTAAAACAGAGAATATAATTTCCCGCCAATAACATTTGAAAATAGAATAAAGTACCAAACTACCAAACAGCTTCCATCGATCGCTGATCACGCCCGTAATCAACTTACAGAGCGATAAATGAAACGTAATTGGAAGGAAATTACGCAATAAATGGGAGGTTATTATTGAATTTAATGTTAAATTAATCGTGAGCCCCCCTCTAACCATCTGTCGTGTGTAGAGCCCCCCCTCACGGACATTTAAGAGATGTGCTTGAAGTTTAAAATTGATTTTATTGTTGTTGTTATTAGAAGTGCTTTTGGTAAATTGTCGTCGATAAGCATGCACATGTTGTTTGATTATTAGAATCTACCTAATTGCCGATTTATTCGGTTAAAAACTCTGTAGTGTAAAAGTTAGCAGAAAAGTTTGAGAAGCCCTTGCAAATGAGTAAAAAATTCGATTGTTTTAAAAGTTTGAACAATGCTACCCTAGTATCAAATGATACATTTATGTCTTTGACTATTTATATGTGGACTGGTTACGCGTGTAATTCTACTAACAAACATTTCTGCCCCTTTTTGCGGGGGGCGAGGTAACATGAAATCCGCAACTTTGGATTTTATTCCCCATAACTTTAGATTATAATTTTGAATGTTAAAAATCATGAAAAGTAGTCTCGTGTGAACCCCAAACGTTCTAAGTTCGAAGTTATTATTTCGCAATTATAGGCTGTCTCGTTTAGTGATAAGGTGTAAAATTGAATGTAAATGCACAAGATCAATTGTGCTTATACCGTGGCAGAGGGGAAATGCTACCTTATAATAATTAGTCAAAGATTTATGTACATTAACTCACGACTATTTATTTCGATTCGGGTTAGACAGAAACTTAGATACAACTAACAAGATCTAAAAGCATACAGTTATCTAAGTACACAGTTTTAAAACTGTAACAGAAGTGTGTCTGTACGTTGAAGATAAATACATAAAAATGCGATAATGTTTTTAGGTGTCCCTGACTCAAAATCACAGATTTTTAGATTTTCGTCTGTCCGTTTGTTTGTCGCAATCACGCAAAAAATACTAGACCGATTTTGACCAAACTTTCTGATTTTGAAAGCTTAAGATTACACTGTTACAAAAGTAAAAATAAACATTTAAAACTTTTAAGGTGGTTGTGAAGACCATCAAACTGAACGACTTTCACTATAGGACCAACAACGAAAACGCGAAAAAAAATCAGCCGTCCCATACATTTAGCTCCAGTAGATTTGTAGTTTAGTATGGAACATCATATTTTTTTTCGCGATTTCGATATTGATCCCATAGTGAAAGTTGTTCAGTTTGATAGTCTAAACCACCCCCTTACATGCTTATTTGAATTTTTGTAACACCTTGTATATTTTATCTTGCTACGATGACAGGAACCGGTGCGGACGAAGTCGCGGGCAAAAGCTCATAGGTAGTTCTATAAAATGTATTATTATTAGTTAAAAATATAACACACCACACCACCACCACTAACACCACTGGCTTTTCGGTGAAGGAAAACATCGTGAGGAAACCTGCATGCTTCAATTCCGAGGCATGTATTGTACCTACTGTCCATTATAAGTGGCGACGGGCTCACCCCCGTCACACTGGACAGAGTTTCGGTACTACTGGTGAAACGTGTATGTTCTGAGGTTTCAGAATATCTCTGACTACCCCCTCGGGGAAAATAGTCGTGAGCATATACATACATATATTTAAAAAAAAAAAAAAAAGGGATTTAAAATGCTCAATTTGCTGACAATCCCTCTTCGACCGCAGCTTTTTTTCAGGCAATTGAAAAAAAGGCAGAAACACGTATAATACAAAGTTAATCAACTCGAGCTAGCTACTAAACTCCCAAAAGATGATTTATCACCGAACGCCCGCATACATACGAATATGTTTCTGTTCAATTAATTTTTCTCATCCGTTTTGCACGTACCGTAGGTACGGTCGGCGAATAAAGTCCATGCTTTATTTTAATGTATGTTTTTTTTAAGATACTGGAATATTTAATTTTATATGTGCATAATATCATGCAAAGGACGTCTAAAAAGATAAACTCTAGATGAAATAAAAAAAAAAAAATTGTTTCGCCTACGACGAAATAAATAATGTATCTGCCAAAGACTAAGTAGGATAACCAGGATAAATTGAGAACAGTATTCTTCTTTCATACTAAAAACGGAAAAATATAATCTGAGGCAACTATTTTATTATTTTAGTAGACAGAACTAAACAAAATGTTGTTGGCAGTAAATTTTAGTTCAATCTACAAGAATTCGACTTATAACAACAAATTTTCCTAATAAAGTCTACAAAATAAAAGGGTGTTAGTTCAATTCAATTCAAAGTTAAAAGTTTCAATTCGGAGTTTAACTAATACAGTTAAAAGTAAACATTTAATCGTGGATATCTAATTTAACATTTAAATTTTAATTGCCATATACTTTTTCTCAATTCCAATTGTGCTCCGATGATAAAGGTATGGAATAAAAGATTATGAAATTGTGAATAACGAATATAATAAGTAAGTAGTTACTAATTATATTCAACTGATAAAATCATCTTCCTAAAAAGTGAACGTGTCATAAACGAGAACCCTTTCGAGTCGTCCATTTACCCGCACCATTGTACCGACAAGCATCGAGTTGCTCGCGACATCAGAGCTGTAGTCTGCATAATACATCGCTGTTCGCTGTTGCTGTACGTCGGACTTTAATTATATATCTGCTACAATTTCGCCTTTTTTTCGAGTATTTTTCACATTTCCTCTCCACCCCTCTCTACCCCACCCACCCTTTTGAACGGCCGCAGAAAAAAGCGCGACGTGCGTGTGTGCGGGGCTGAATGTTGTTGTGACAATCATTACTCGACGAGGGATGGAGTTTCGATTGTTCGATTGTGTTACTTCGAGCTGAACGCTTTACACGGACACAATTAATGCTTTCTTTTTATTAAAAGTGGCAGAAAAAAACGTCTTACGCAAAAGAAGAACGGAACAATTTTTAACGCAATTAAGCTTGTAGAAAACGACGGGGAACGCTCGATAAGCTTCGCTCAACTTTTCCTGTAACAGGCTGTTATTTCACGATTTAAAATCGGTTCTCAACCCGTTAATGACGCGAGTACAAGTGGAGATCGGCTCCGTTCGGCCGCGGACCAATCTATTTAATAACCCCCGCCGGTGACACCCCACCCGTCGGCCATCGCCAATTTTAACCCCCCTCGCCGGGCCCCCTTAGCACCCGCCCTGAAAAAAATCCGGAGCGTTTTAAAATTAATGAGTAAAAATCTACACACACGCGCGGACAATGTGTGCGGTGGCCGGCCAATAATGACCGAGCATTACCGCAAGTAATGACGTGATACATTCACACGCCGCGTCCTGCCGCTGCCGATGCCTCCGCGATGCTCACTGCCTCCGCGATCGCCGTACATTTTCCATTAGGAAGAACTATCCAGGAAAAATTGAGTCCAAATTGAAAATTGGACGGTTCGGGCGTGCTAATTCCAAGCGAAACGGCGCCGCGGCGCGAAGCGAACGCAGTTAGATAACATTTGTAGAGGCGAGGGGGGAGGGGTGTCACCCCTACGCAACGCCGTTTTTATTTTGGACGGCCCTTGCCCCCTTACCCCCTTCGTTCGTCCAACTTCATCTGAATAATTACTGATTTTTTCGTGTACCGCTGATTATTCCGAATGTTACTTGTTGATGAATAATTTTTCTACTTCGTTCATTAGTACGCGTTGTAAAGCCCGGGATCGTCCAACTCTTTTATATGTATGAAATAATAAATGTTTCATTATTTTAGAACGAAACTTTGTAATGAATCGTCGAGAAGACAATCAAATTCAAATTAGTGTAATTATTTCAATTTGTATTATGAGTTTAAAATCTAACAAAAAAGGCATACCAATGTTCATTAAATACACAGATATTATGTTTTAATTTAAGACTAAAAACCGGCTAAGTGCGAGTCTGGGTTCCGTATGAGTTTAATTACAAACAAACTAAATTTTGTAATCGTTTCTTTTTAACGTGATAATATATCCAGATATTAACAAATTTTGTAGTTACTCCTTTACCTGGGTTGTGATACCTTGCTTCTTTCCTAATTTCATGATTCTAGTCTAGATCAAAGAAAAGTACCCTATGGGTTTTGATTTGCGAGTTGAAAGTATCAAAATATGACATAAATGGCCGTTTCTTTCGACAGCGTTTATTTTGGAAGCTTTAATTATTTAAACCTCCAAGCGATCGTTATTTGGTATTAATTTGACTTACTTTTTTACTGAGAAAAAGATATTGATAGACGGACAGATAGACGACCAACAAAGTGATCCTATAAGTATTCCGTTTTTCTTGTTCAGGTACGGAACCCTAAAAAGAATAAAATACAAGAGCAAATATTGCAAGAACTAATAAATACATCAACATACGGATAATCCTCTCTTAATTAAAACGTCCATCTAACATTATTCCTAGTCTAAGCGACGGACGTAACTTTTTCTTCGTCATCGTTTATATAAGAGGGGCATTTAACCCTTCAACGATTGTGCGCAAGTGAGAAAAAACTTGAAAAGATTAGTTACTGCTATGTTTAGATATAGAAACTAGTTGGCTTAAGCTTTATTATTGAAGTTATTGTTTTATTGAACCTTTTTACAATTAAGATTAGACGCTATTGAAATATTGGTGCAGTAAAACTATCGTAAGTTTATGTTTTGTGTAAATAAATCTAGCAAATCAATTATAAGAACGATCCTTTCGATGATAATCGAATGTTGGACTTTTTGTTCTAGATTAACCTTACTGTTACTGTAATAAGGCGTTTCCTAAAAGCACTAAAAATAAAAATCAGCCGATGGCGTTAGGAGATTTGACAAAAAAACCTGTCAGTTGGAAAGTTGGTTGTCTATGGTTGGTTTATTGAAAAAAAAAAATTCTGGCATTGCCATTAGATAAACTGCTCATTACCAAAAAGAATTTAAAAAAAATCGAAAATGTTAGTCTGTTGTCACGGAATATCTAAGAGTAACTGTTGTACAAAAACGAAGATCAACTGTGTAAAAAGTTGATCGATTCAAAGTATCATATGTCTTTCACATTGTAACCATCAAAATCTAATTAATGCATTAACAAAATTTTCCTTAATAATAGAGAAAAAAAACCTAATCACTTTATTATCGAACAGAAAAATTTTTGAGAATGTAACGCCATCCACCCAGTGTCAAGGATATTTTCTTTTAAATGAAAACGCTTCATTGTAAAAGTGTCAAACCAAGTTTTTATACATGATTCAAACCGTATTCCTCCCAAAAACATGTTACAATACATTAGAGCCGAACCACTACAGCCAAAAAAGTTTTACGCGCAAATTAAAACACGACAACTAAAACAAAAACTTTAATTATAATATGCTTATTCGACAAGTGACAAGTCGAGCCGATGGCGATCGCTTTGGCAAGGATTTCGGGGCCGCCCACCACCCCTTGGGGCCGCTTTTTTTTCCAGCCACCACCAAAGGGGTTGATTTTTTAAACTGATGACGCGCTTTCATTCCGCGCTGTGCAACTTCGGCGCGCGGCTGTATGTGTACCGGCCGTTGATAAATAAATAAAAAAAAGAAAAAAAAGTAGATAGTGACGGTGTACTCTTCCGCGGCCATATCTAGCTTTCCGCTCTAAACTAGCTCTCTAAAAGGGACAATAGAACTTTTGACGTCAGTGATAAGACAGAATATAAAGTGAGTGTAATGGACATTTTTGTAAGTCACTAAAACTTTGTTTTAAAGTTACGCGAAGTTAACACCAAAGTTCCGCTCAGGAACGCGTTTCGGAACATTCCGCGAGGTTTTTTTTTTAATTTTGAAACGATGAAAATGGACTAGACAGTTTGAATTAATTTGGAGTAAAGAGTGAGAAATTATTGAAGCCGTGGAGAGAATGACATTATCCTTTGTGAGTATTTATTGATAATAGTTTTTTGGGTTGTCGGTGTATTAAACTTATGTTTTAACTTTCAATCGACTCTTTTTTTTCTGTTTAAGATTTAAATGTTAGTAGGTACCTAATGAAACAGATCTTTTGGAAAAAAGTTGATTTAAATGTTTTTTTGTTGTTTGTTTAAGCGTAATGAAACGTATCTAATTGAACTTGTTTCGTTTTTAAATGAATTAATTAAAATGTACAAAGTTAATGGAGCACACGCAAAATTATTACTGAGAAATGCTAAACGATAATGATAATCAAATAGAAAAATAAACAGACAAAGAACTAAATGATGAAGGCTCTATAATTTGGAAAGATTTTAACCAAATTCTAAAAAAGCTCAGTTACAGTAAAATTTTAAAGAAAACTTAAGGCTTTCTTTTTTGTTAATTTGTAGGTATGCGGTTTTAATTTAAGCATACATAATTATTATAAAATACAAACAAATTAAATGTTTAAGAAGTTCTCTACATATAGCAACTTAAAACATTTTCAGAGTTCTTAAAACCATCAAATTCATATTTTTATTCCAAAAATATATTCAACTCTATATAGATTAGTGGGATGATTAATAAAATCAATCAATTGTCATCTTATGATCTAAAGGATTTTATTTTTACTTGTATAAAATGGACATTTCATTCTTTTATCACCAATTTTTTTTGAATAAATAAAAAATAAATTTAAATATAAGCGATACATTTAATTTATTCAATCGTTTAATGTATATTGAATTTTTCTGAAATTGTGCGGAATTATGGCCATTGTTACCTTGGCCGGAAATGATGATGAAAGTTGATTAAAAAAAGTCAGTCATATGTAAAGAAATGTTAAACGATGATTCAGATTCAGGCAAAGGAAATACAGGCCATTTCGTCGCAAATTTTTTTAGTGCTTTTCAAATAACTCGAGATCGATAATAGATAGAAAAATCTATTTATTTATATATATATGTAAGCTTTGTATGACATACTCTCAAAATGGATTTCGATTTTTGGTACCTTTCCTGAAATTCAGTGTTGTCCATTATCGTTCAGAAACCTAAATGAAGTGCTTATATAAAACAAGGTCAATATAAAACGGTACGTAACGTTAAATTTCAACATTTAATAATATTAACTCCTTAAAAAGGCGCTACATCAATATTAATTATTTTATAGCTCTTTTTAATTAAAAGTCTTTTTAAAAACACAGGTAAGTAGTTTATTATTGCAAATTAATATTTAATGTCATTTCCTTGAAGTAAACACGATCATTATAATTAAAATAAATAATTACAAGTAAACAATGTATCCTTGATCTTGTCCGTAAATTATTATGATTAAAATTAATGATGACATTTTACTTCCAAGTTTTTAATTTCATTTTTAAAATAATGTCGTAAGTCATGATTTAAATGTTTTTCTCTTAATTCGACAATGTCTGATGTGCTAATATTAAACTGAATTTCAAATCTTATTTACCTACTACCTACATACTTAATATACTGATGGTTTTTAAATGAACAGACCATAAAACTGAAAAATGTTCTCAAAGTGACCATGTTCAAAATCGTGAAAAATTCGCTGTTCCATACAAAACTGCAATCCAACTCAACCAAAATGTCTGGGACAGCAGATTTTTTTTCGCTTTTTCAATCTTGGTTCCATAGAGAAAGTTGTTCAGTTTTATGGTCTGAAGGAACCTTCTAATATCTGTTTCACCTGATCGTCTTGTTGACTATGATTATGATGATGATGATGATGATGACTAATGCCAACGTTTGTCCCCAGCAGGCGGAATCGGACCGGGAGAGCGGCGCAAGCTCGCCGGAGGGCAGCGCGCGCGCACAGCTAGCCGAACCGCGCTCGCCCTCCCCCCGCCGCTCGCCCCCCCAACACCTGAATGGCTCCAGTGAGTTCGTACTACCAAGTTTTATATATTCTTCAGGTTTAGCATTGACTTAAGACGCTCCCACTGGGTAAACGCAGGGCCGGGCCATATTTTGCTGCTATCTTCTCGTTATTTGAAAGACATACAAATTAATGAAAAATATAGCAATGATCATATTTCTTATTTTTCTTTAAAATACGTAATAACCTGTGTTCAATCAAAGGAAAGCCATAATATTTGATAAAGTCTGTATTACGTGCATATACTTTATAAGTTGAAGTCACTTTTGCTTGCGACACACACCATTGCATTGACCCACCACACATAGACAGTATTATGATCTAATATTGCTGAAAAAAAAAATTTAAGACCAGTATTTACTCAGTAAATTAAATCATTTTTTAAAATTTGGTGAGATTTCTCATGATTTTCGAATTTGATTTTCTTGGATTAGAATACACCACAGTGACATAATGAAGTACATGTCAGTCAAAAATAGATATACCTCTTAAAATAAATGAATAAAGAATATTTATCTTATCTTATCTTATAAATGCCGTAGTTAGTGAGAAAACGAAGTAGTAGTAGAGGTGAGGCGGTTCTGAAAGGGTCAAGGTCATTCATTGGAGGATACCTCTTAAGTTCTTTCACTGGTTCGATTGACCTGGCAAAGCTTTGCTGAGATGAAAGTAATATGGGGTGTTTTAGTCACGCAGTACGGTAACAGGCATAAGGGGCTTCCTGAGCAGCTTTTAAAATGACATCTCTATATAATCTGATCAAACATTTGTAACAAATAAACCGCAGGGACACATTGCAAGTTTTGCCGCAAACGGTTGTGTCATTTGCGTGGTGTTCGCGCGGTTCGCGTTTGAGTTTGCCACGAGGCCCCGCCGTGTCATCTCAACCGTGTTTTTTGCTCCAAAAAATTCCTAGAGATAGATGCTCCAACAAACAACTACAACTATGACACAGGCAGAAATGCAGTGCTAACGTAGAAGTAAAAGTCCATTAATATAATTGTAACAGTCAAAACTCATAACCGGTCAAAACCACTTTTGCCTGATTTTTGCAATCAAAATTGGTTTTGATTTTATTGTTGACCTTGTTTGACTACGGAACCTAAAAATGCGCGCAATGTATTACTTAACTTACAGGACTTCTAATTTCTTAGCTGAAATACTTAAAGGTAGGTTTAAGTACACATACAAGGATATCCGCGACAATAAATACATATCTATCATTACGTCACTAGTTTTCATTATGTTATAGCTATGGTCAATACCCAACATTCATTACTCAATGCTCTTCACTGCACCTTCCAATCACAATTATTTATAGCGAGAAATTTCCCGATTCCCCCCAAACATGATACAATCGCCTCTTCTTTCCAGTAGCATCGATTATCCAAAATCTACAGAACCTCAAATTGGAATAAAAAACGTATCTGATACTCTCATTAATTTTACAACAGACAATCCGTAAATGCCTTTAAAATTACGAATTGCATTTCACAATGGCAGTCCTGGGGTCGGCCTTGTTTCCTAAAACTAAAGCTCACATCGCATCCCCAAATAAGAGACAAACACTCAGTTGCAGAAACGGTCATTAAAGTTAATCCTCCATTAAATCTCACTGTCACTTTTTATCTTGTTGACGCAGTAAAAGCTAGCAACAGATTAAATGGAGGATTAACGTTAATGAGCGTTTCTGCAACTGAGTGAAAATGTAATCGCCCCTTCCTTTTCAATCGTGTCAAACAAATATAGAGCTCCTAAAACATAAATTTCTTAGCGTAAAATCTCATATTTCCCCCCAATCAAGACAAAAATGTTTTCGACCTTTTCCCGTTCATGTTCCAAAACCTGCAGAACCTCGCGAACATGCAGTTCCTTATCATACATTTTCTCAGCGGAATACCTCGTATTTCCTCCCAGTCAAAACACAAATGTAATCACCCCTTCCTTTTCAGTGGCGTCAATGTTCCAAAACCTGCAGAACCTCGCGAACATGCAGCAAAACATGCCGCCGATGTCACAACAGTTGCAGCAGCAAATGTCCCAGCAGATGTCGCAACTTGCTGCGAATCTACAGGGCCTTACATCCATGCCCAGCAATCAAGTCATCAACTCGCCTTTGAATTTAAGCGTTAGTGCTCCAGGTAAGGAATAGTAATTCAAAATCTGTAGCGAAAATTTCTCGACGAGATCACCGAGATATTCTAAGGCTAATTACTAAGGTTCACGACTACCTACGACGACGAAATGCCTCCGTGGTCTAATGGTTACCATGGGAGACACATAGTGATATGACACTTTGTGCGTTTTTCCCCAGTTGGTTAGGACATTGCAGGCTGAATCACCTGATTGTCTAAAAAGAAAGATTAAAAAGACACGTTAAGCCGTTGGTCCCGGCTACTATCTCTGGTGGTAGTATTCGTTAGATACAAACCACGTCAGAGGCCGTAAGGCGGTCAGAAAAAAACTCGGGCTTGCCCACACGATAAGAAGAAGGGTTCACGACATCGTGACCCTGCGAGAACAATGAAGGGAATCCAAACTCATGTTTTCAGTCCTTCTCGTCCGTTCTTGACGAGGATGTACAAGTTTAGGTAGTAAAGTTCGCTCGTTTGTGGACTGAATATTTTAAAACAGGCACTACATTCTCGCCGAGAACAGACTAGAACGGCCGGAAAGTGTGGTCTCGCTTCATTGTTCTCTCGGCTTCGTTAGTTCCTTGGAAGTTCTTGCCGAGAATTATCTCCGAGATGTTCTCGCTATTATGCGTATGTAGGTAGTGCCCGCTTAAAAATCTGACAATGATACCTACTAGTTGAGAAGTGAATGCAAAACCTGAAAACCATTTAGTCGTTACAGGGGTACAATCTATTCTGTGTCTTTGTGTCGAATCGTGTTTTTGCGAAAAATGAACAAAATTAACTAATCCTATAATTTTGTATCGGTTTAAGTATCAGACTACTACTTTATTATTGTAACTTAAAAATAAAGTTTTAAGCTCCGCCATCATAGAGATTATGTGAGTTAGATCTCTCCTACCATATTTATTAAATATAATTTTTATTCATTTTGACTTTATCTTTGAATAAGTTTTACTTCACTTGCATTTTTGTCTTATTATTTTACAAACTTCCTTGTTCCAAAAAAGCCCTGTAACAATAATCTATAGAATCCAAAGTTATGCTTGAAATGTTGTCAGTCAAGTTTTAATTTTTAATTAATCTTAATTTCTAATTTTATAATATTCTATAATGAAGCATTTAAAAACCGGTACAATCAATTCTAAAGTTAATAAAATGTTAAAAACCATGAAAAAATAGCAGTTGAGTTAACGAAGATTTAATAAAAGATAATTATAAAGTTCGTTATTTTAAATTCCAAAATGTTGCTTTTAACCAATCAAGCAGCCGTGTTCTAAAAATTCTGCCAATTTCAAATTTTGAACCGTATACTTTTACCAAGAATTCGGTCCAAAACACGCTCTGGCCATCTTCATGACTCATAAACGCTTACGCTAACTACAAATTTCCACGCTTTGGACCGTTGTTAACTCAATTCGGACCTCCGAAGTTCACGACACGGGTCATTCGCAAGGAAATGGATTTGTCTGAACTTCTTGTGATAGGCAAATTGGTGAACCATTAGCTGTATCTAATCTTTAATCTCCTAGAGTTTTGCAAAGGCATATTTTTGGAATGCCAATTTATTTTTTATTTTCGAACCCTAAGCCAGTGGCGTGAGAAACTTGACTAGTCAGAAAGCTGAAGGGCGGCCCACGCGATAGATAATTGAGTACCATTGCCAGTTAGTTAAATTTTTACTTCAATTATATGAAAGTTGTAACCGTGAGATAGTATGGTATTAATTACTTTATAGAAAAGATTTGAAATCGCAAATAGCCAGTCAGAATTGATTTTAATTTTTAAACCGTGGTGGCTTCCTATTGATTACTATACAGGCTTAAGGGGTTGCATCAGACCATCAAATTGAACAACTTCTACTTTGAAATCGCGAAAAAAAACGGTGAAATAAAATATCTTGAGGAAAGCTGCATACGCTGAAGTCGAAATTCCGATGCGTATGTGAATTCTACCAATCCGCATTGGTTCACCAGGGTAGGTCGGTACGCTGCAGTGGGAAGTATATAGGCTGATGATGATGATATATAGGCTAAACTGAAACCGATTTCAATGTACAGATTATAAAATTGGTCCCAGTTATAACAAACCACAATTTTCTTGCATTAAGTTTTTACCATACTTACTTATTAGTGGAAACAAAAGTAGGACGTTGTATTAGCATACTTTAAATAACTCCCGTTTTGCAAATTATGGTACTGTTGAATTAGTTTTATATGCTTTACGATTTTCTCTATGATAAGATTGAGAAATCCGTTCCAGCTAAAGATACAGAGATGAAGACAGGTATTATTCTGTGACTAGGTATTTAATCATCGAATCACCCGATTCGATGATTAAATTATTATTATGTATTTTGACAGTTCGTTGAGATTCTGCATCTTAATGATCACAGAAACAAAATATTACTGAATAATTGCCTAATACCTACCTACAGTCATAATACCTTACCATATTGAGTATTGAGATCTTGTAAACGATATAATCTGAAACTTACACTATAGCCCTACTGGTCAGAATTCACGAAGAAATATTAACTAATAACCTTATAATGATCAAATTGACAGGTTTTTTTGACAAATTGACTAACGCCATCTGCTGATTTAATTTTCACTACTCTTGGAAAACGACTCATTCGATTTTTTTAGAAAAAAACTAGTCGTATAGTGAATAAATTAATGAATGAATGAAATCATTTATTTGTAAGACTTTTGGTGGTACTTAGTGTAAAGTATTATAACTAAATGATTCAAAGAGATTGTGAATCTATCATACCTTAGATCTAAAAATAGATGCAAAGTCAGTCTTGTGCTAATATCTCGATGTAGATCTACCGTAGCAAGGACCACTTATGTTACTTCCCATCAGCCTGGCATCCACTTTAAATTTTTCAGGCACATTACTATTCCAAATAGATGGTTAACCCTCGGAAAGACCACTAATTAGAGTGAATTAGATAGATTGGGATAATCTGAAAGACACGGTTACCGCATTAAAAGTCTTAACTTTGAAATCACGTGATCGTAATTAGGTGATTACCGAAACCAATCGATTTAATGAATTCAAGATAGCGGCTTCGCTCGCCCGCCCATTAAACCTATGCCGTAATGGAAGAAAAAACCTATTTAAATAATGAGTATAATTACATATTTTTTCACCAACGCACGGATATTACGACTGTTGCGGTATCATTAAGAGTTTTATTGTCTTAATAGAACTAATTATACATTTTTTTCGGCTCTTAATTGATGCGCCGTAGGAAAGAGCATTTATTACAAAATGTGAAATGTCATGGTATAAATGAATACGTTATGTTAATGTCGAGTTTAACGGTCTTGTAAGGCATGCAGATAATGTTTTAGATTTTAGTTGGAGCCGTTTTGTTCGCGGTAAATTAGTTTCGGTCGGTTGCCGATGAATTTTGTGTAATTTTCTATCGTTTCTTTATGATGTTGGGATTCGTTAGATGGTCCGCCGTCGCTTGTAATTATAATATAATTTTATTGTTTAATTACCTAAGTAGAAAGTTTAGTTAGAGCATTGTGTATTGCGCGATCGTTTCGTCGATTTAACACCATGACTGATGCCTGGGCCTTAAGTTAAATAATAGGCGAAACTAAGTTGCTGCGTCATCACTAAGTACATATTTTATTTGGCAAATCTGACGTTTATTAGCATGCCATAAAAGTGAATGATATATTTCAAAAGGTAGATACAAAATGTTAAATTGATATGGCGTCACGCGTCATTTTGCAAATAAAACTAGTTAATAGTTTTGTTACTGAGTCAATTATTAACGAATTGGTTGCGTATCCGTCTGGCAGCTTGCAAGTTTTATTAAGGAAATATGTGTTCAATTAGACATACCTTAAGTTGAGGTGGGCCTGTAAATTAGCACATCGCTTTCAACGTTTCAACTCAATCAAGTATAGGCTTGTAATAACGTCGATTACAGCTCAGACGCGAAGAAGAAAGTATTTAAAAACGAGTAAGAAAACTCAGGTAACGACCTTGTTCAATTAGGATTATGTAAGTGTATTTTTCTACCTACACAAAATAAAGTAAAAATAAGACACAATAACTCAAACACTCATGAAGTAAAAACACAAATAAAAAAAAACTTTAATATATCCGAAAATGTACCTGTAAATTTTGTCTTCTTTGAATATTGGCTATGTGCACGACACTAGCGGCCCTAGCGGTGTCGGACCGCCGTGAATTATTTCAAGTAACATGTTAGTTAAAAGTTTGTTATTATTATAATAAAATAATGTAAAAACTAAAGAAATCAGCAACATTATCGATATTTAATATTTTAAAATACTTATTTGCTAGAATCCACGATATTTGTAGTGCCAATTTCCGTACAAACTTTTATCCCGGTTTTCACACCTTTGGAGATAACATTTCAAAAAACCCTTTTTAGTGAGCACCTATATCTCATCTATGCCAAAAGAAACTTCCATACCAAAATTTAAGTTTTTAGTCTTTACTGTTTTGGAGATTTCGTGTTGAGTTAGTGTGTGGTTTTGCATAGATTCAAGCATATTTTACACAGCTTGACCAACAAAAGTACACATTTCTGCCACCCCGGGCGCTGCGATCGATTTGTCAGTTCCCATCACCACTTTGCACATAGCCAATTGTGTTTTTTTACAATTAAGGATTTTGAACAACCCACCAACTAAGCTGATATACACATACATAAAATCATAACCCCAAATTGTCAAACAATTTTCAACTACCAACTTCCTTTTGAACACGATCTAATACTAGGTACCAACTCATCACCGAAAAATCTTTCATACATCATAGCTATGATCCAATTCGCTATGTAATATGTCTGCGTCAGAGTTGATCTCAGTCGTGGCTTTTCGTCAGATATCCGTCCATTGTCGAAAATTTAGTTTCGACTGACACACTTCTTTGCAGTTCTTTATCTAGACAAAAAAACTAACACACATATAAAATTTATTAGGCACACAGAATATACACAATTATGTTAGAAACTTTTATCTTACTTTAGGTTCAGTTATACAACGTGTTAATGAATTAACGCAAAAATAGAAAGTAGTTTGTTTGGAATCTAGAGAAGAATCGAATTATCATGGTTTCAACATAGGTAATTTTTTTCGAAATATTAAATATTTTGTTTAAAAAAAATTAAAATTTACTGAAATTGATCTAAACCCACCGCCTGGGCACTCTTACACTACTTACCACCAAAACAAGATTCTAAAAATGTACACATGAGCACGTTAGCGCTTTCATTCATTGCTGAAATGATAACAAATCATTTTTGCCTCAAAACTTAAAATGTGAATAACTTTAAATTTTAACCATCATAATAATGAAATTATTGTTTTAATCTAATTATTTTGTCTTAAATCAGTTGGGGTGTATGAGGTTTTGCGCTTATTTATTAACACGTTGTATTAAAGATAAATCTACAGCTTCCACTCGTAACATAAATATGCAGAGTGGTCCAAACATAGACGCTTCGGAAATTTTAAAGAAATTTTTGGACAGCTATGGTTGGACAAATCTGTATTGCACATATTTGCGAATTTTAATACCTTTAAATTTTGTTTCAACTTTTCATACAGCTCGATCAGCTGATTTCATTTACCTACAGACAAGTAAAATTTTGATTTTCGAATACCTTCGTTGGGGTAGTTGTTCAGTATCATGAGTAGAACAGATTGACACTTACTTACTCCCCTTAATGTACTGTAGTAAAATACGTTTTGCTAATTTTATTCTAATTCATCATCATCAGCTGCAACCAATATTGACAAAGATGTAAACTCTAACCAGTCAATTCTTTCCCGAAGGTATGGGGTCACCAAACCCCGTGGGTAACAACAACATGTTGCCACCAGCGATGCCGTCTCCGATGCCCCAGCTGATCCTGGCCTCAGGGCAACTCGTCCAGGGCATCCAGGGTGCACAGCTTCTAATACCTACCTCTCAAGGTACAGTTTCCTTTACTACGTATTTCATGTTTTTTATAGTTTACAGAATTTGACATTTCGATAATGCCAAATACAATTTTTTTTCGAATATTCTTATATTAATGTTGTAAATAATCTGGAGTAAGAGACATGATGTGTCTTGTTCGAACAATTCATTGAAATGAAAAGAAAATGAATAAATATTTATTTCTTCACAAAGTTAGTACATTTTTCATTATATGTACAATTTAAAAAAAACTTGTGTGTGGAATAAATAGCAAATAGTTTTAAAAACATTGAATAGGTCGAACTTTTTAATTAATTTGAATGTGAGAGGAATACCAAAGAAATAAATATATTGGTTAAAAGATGATATGTTGTGTTAAGAAAGAAGTGAGAGGTGAAATGATGGTGAGACTAAGTGAGACAGACATATTGCAAAGCCCCAATTATGGGATAAGGGCATAAGACGTGTTTTACAGAAAAATTTAATTAAAAATAAGGCTCTATAACTACAATCCATGTACGCTTTGAACAAAGCTATCCCATTAAATACAGTGATTAATAAGTTCCCAAGTTCAAAAACTGATCTATTACCTTTTCAACAGGCATAGCGACGCAAACCATCCTTACGATACCGGTCAACCACGTCAACTCCAACGACCAGATGGTAAACTTAGCCCTGAACAACGGTCAGGTCGTCTCTACATCTTTGGCGAACCTCCAAGCGATGGCCCAACCCCACCAGCTCCTAAACTCCAACCCCCAACAACCGGCCAACATCAGACCAAACATGTTGAATCCTACACTATCAAACGCCTTACTAAACCCAGGTTTGCCAAACTTCTTGTCAAACGGTGCGGCCAACGCTCAGGAGTTGTTACAAGCGTTGCAGCAACAGCCGCAAGGGAATCACAACCTTTTGCAGACGGTCCAACAGAACAATATGCCTCAGCAGATGCAGGGGAGGAGGTCGTCCAGCCCTAGGCCCGATAGGCATTATAATAAGGAGAGAGAAAACTTTGAAAGGTTTGCTGGTGGGTCGAGAGAAAGGAACGAGAGAGAGAACTCTGGGGCGTCTGCGATGAACAGTATTAACAGGTGAGTGACTTTTTTAAACTGTTTTGATTTTTCCGTATCCGGTCAGGAAAAGGCATAGTTCAGAATTTCGCGTTTTCCCATGAATTTTTATGGGGGCTCTAGATGGCGCTACAAAGCTGTGTCAATATAGAACATTTAAAATATTGTTCCTTAATTAAAAATAGGGAGAAGATAATCAAAAAGTTGTAATGTTAAATTACTTACAAATCATTTGCATTAAAAAAATTGTTACGTCTGACCAGGCTGTATGGTCTCTATCCCTTTGCCCATAGTTTTATTCGATAGTGACATGTACCCGCGCCAATGCATGTTTTCTGTAGTTAATAGAGTCAACAGTGCCATCTGCTGAGTTATTAGAGAACTAAATAAAAAAAAAACGCTCATTATACAAAGACGTTTCGCATAGAACTTATGTAAGTGCGTATGTCTTGAGAGCTTAAATTTACTTGAGTTCAACAAATACAATCTTAATGGAAATTTAAAAAACTTCTTGGCTACGAAATGTTTTATCTACGTACAAAAGACATCAACGACTGCATCAGAAGATTTAGAAGTCATCGAAGTGCAACACGAAAAAACAAATAATCAGTGATCAATATGTTTGCGTCTTCTTCATACAAGTGCTTCTTGTAATTAGATTTCTAGTACCTATTCACTAATATCACAGACCCAGTTACAGATATGTAGTGTATTATATACTTACTCATACATACATACATACACTCACGCCTGTGTCCCATTGGGGTAGGCAGAGACAATTGTTCGCCATCGGCTACGATCCTGACATACCTCTTTTGCCTCTTCCACAGTCATAAGTCGTTTCATACACGCTCGTCGGTTTCGGGTACATTTGCTCTGACCCTTCTTAATTATATACAGGATGCATACTTATTTGCTCTTCAGACTATTAAACTGAACAACTTTCACTATGGGGCCAACATTGAAATCGAGAAAAAAATTGGCTGTTCACTATTCTATACAGGATGTATTTGTATGTGTTTTGTTACACTCTGTATGTATTCGATTTTATTTAAAAAAAACGTTAAACTAATTTCTATTTCGTTAACAGCTCTATCAATTGCCCGTCTAAGCTTTACAAAGTTCAATATTTTGTCACAACAACACGATTCTAATCCAATGGCCGCGCTACCATTTTAATTCATCGTCAATTTAAACGATTCTGACCTTTATTACTAAAGTTATTAGATACACATAGAGTGCATATAAAGGGAATGGCTGGCGTGGGTGCAATGACAAGTGTTGGTTGTAATTATGTGACAATGAGTGTAATTACTGGAATATAGGGATGTAATAGATATTGAATATCGGATTTGGATACGGATATTCGAAATTTATTGTTTCGAATCATTGTAATCTGAGTCTAAAAGTAACAACTGGTAGGGCATAGATGAACTACCCGCATAATTTTGTTATTTATGCATTTTCTGTTTATATGTCTATTTGATTCAATTAGTTAATAAAATTATAATTATAGGGTCCTTCATAATATGCTGACGGTTTTTAAGGGGATGGTCAGACCATCAAACTGAACAACTTTCTCTAAGAGAACAAATCTGAAATCGCGAAAAAAAATAACAACGGATATTTTCGCGATTTCAATAGAGAAAGAACTATATAGAACAATAGAGAAGAAACTGAACTAAGTTTGATGGTCTGATCATCCCCTTAAGAACCATCAGCATATTATGAAGGACCCTGCATAATAACAGCCGCCATCTCGTCTGTAGAATTTTCATCAGAATTTAGGATGCCAGCTACTTCCCTACCGAATTTCATCAAGATCGGTTAACCGTGAAAATTTAACAAACAAAAAGACAGACATGATACACTTTCGCTTTGGAAAATAATTGCGGTTTATTAATTATAGTTTTCGGTAGTATCCGATAGTTTCGGTTACGGATATGGTACTCTATAAGCCTATACATCCCTACAAACATAATGCAAATAGATGTGTGTGTGCGAGTGTGTCTAATCAACGATAGTCGCTTGTTTAAGTTTAGTTATGGTTTCTTTGCAATATTACAATAATCCATGTTTCGTACTGATAAGTGATAGTATAATCTGAAGATTACAGTATTTTATACGTACTAATATTAGCGATGGTTCGATCCCCGTCCAGGCCGACTCGTACCAATGAGTGTTTCGGAATTTATGTACGATTTGTAACACCACTGGCTTTTCGGTGAAGGAAAACATCGTGAGTAAACCTGCATGCTTCAATTTCGAGGCATGTATTGTACCTACTGTCCATTACAAGTGGCGACGGGCTCACTCCCCGTCACATTGGACAGAGTTTCGAGAGTTGTGTGTGCGTCGATTTGAGCGCTTATATGAAGTTGCTTTACTGTATATCTCATTTCTATACCTCTAAGCAACTACTACCTATATATAGTTAGTTACGTAGAGCGTGTGTGTTAGGTGCATTAATAGATATTCAGTAAAAATAATTCCATCGCTATTAGCATGGCATAGCATATGCTTACGACCCCGAGGGGTTAGTCAGAGATATTCTGAAACCACAGAACATCCACGTTTCACTAGTAGTACCGAAACTGTCTCCAGTTTGACGTGGAGAGAGCCCGTCGCCACTTGTAATGGACAGTGGGTACAATACAGGCCTCGAAATTGAAACATGCAGGTTTCCTCGCAATCTTAAGAAAAATGAAATAAACCCTCATTATGTTATGACTAATGTAATGGCTGTCTTAAGAAAAAAAATGGAATTTCCACAATTAATTTATCATTTCAGTTTCCTTATTTAGATTGTATCACCTACATATACCACTTAACTTAAATTATTCATAAAACAAGTATTAATTAGTATAATGACTAATGCCTACCACAGGATAAGTTAATTATACACCTACTTAAAGTCAACACAATTGTGTTTTGCTTAAAAGGTAAATATGTGGGACGAACAAAAAAAAGCCTCAGTCTTTCTGGAAAAAAAATATATTTTGTTCTCGAATTAAAATAATAGACGGAATTTGCATTAACCTTTTTTTGAATCTTGCAATTCAACTCAAAATTATTAGGATCCCTACACAAGTTTTTACAACAATGTTCGCAAATTCGCTCCGATCGGTTTGCTCCCATAGTAAAAGTTGTTCAGTTTGATGGGTAGACTCTTAGTTTAAAAGGATGCTAATGATATCAATTTCACCCTTTATAGAGTCCTTGTTATTATGCTAACACTTCTTAAGGGGATGATCAGACCGTCAAACCGAACAACTCTCTCTACAGCACCAACACCGAAATCGCGAAAAAAAATAGCTGTTCCAAACCTACTCGAGCCAAGTGTATGGGATAGCTGATTTTTTCGGTGATTTAGATATTGGTCCCATAGAGAAAGTTGATCAGTTTGACGGTTTGCTCGTCTCCTAAAAAAGTTAGGTAGAATCATTTCTTTTGAACCGACTTAAATACAACGTGTTAATGAATAAGCGCAAAACCTCATACACCCCAACTGATTTACAACAAAATAATTAAATCAAAACAACAATTTCATTATTTTGATAGTTACAATTGAAAGTTATTCGCATTTTAAGTTTTGAAGCAAAAATGATTAGTTATCATTTCAGCAATAAATGAAAGCGCTAACGTGCTCATTGATACATTTTATTAATCTTGTTTTGGTAGTAAGTAGGGTGAGAGTGCGCAAGCGGTGGGTTGAGATCGAGTTCAGTAAATTTGAAATTTTACAAACAAATTATTTAACATATAAAAAAAATTACCTATGTTGAAACCATGATAATTCGATCCGGCTCTCGATTCTAAACAAACTACTTTCTAGTTTTGCGTTAATTCATTAACACGTTGTATATTGTGCAAAATATAATAATTTCTGTATCAAAGACACTAAAGAACACAGAACCTCCCCCACTTGATTGGATACTTTTCCTAGTCTTTTTTATTAGTCAGTTGAAATAAATGAAAAATAAATCTGAGCAAGTCATTTCCGCTAATGAAAAACAATTATCAAAGCAAAATATCGTGTTTAGGCTTTGACTATTTATATGTGGACTGGTTACGCGTGTAATTCTACTAACAAACATTTCTGCCACTTTTTGCGGGGGGCGAGGTAACATGAAATCCGCAACTTTGGATTTTAGTCCCCATAACTTTAGATTCTAATTTTGAATGTTAAAAATCATGAAAAGTAGTCTCGTGTGAACCCCAAACGTTCGAAGTTCGAAGTTATTATTTCGCAATTATAGGCTGTCTCGTTTAGTGATAAAGTGTAAAATTGAATGTAAATGCACAAGATCAATTGTGCTTATACCGTGGCAGAGGGGAAATGCTACCGCAAGGCTAGTCCTTATAATAATTAGTTAAAGTGTTTAGGACATTTGCAGTAAAAACATGATAGCATCAAGGTAATGCCCCTTATTACTAGTTAAATAATAATAGTTGTGATGTGATGACAGAAGGGGAAAATTACGGGGAAGACCTTAACGATTGAAATGCATCATTATTAGCTACGATATTTTAAATACCTAATTATTTTAAAGGTTTATTTTACCAACTTTTTTACGACGAATTGTGATACAATGGTCACTGTCATATAGTAATAAGTTATTTAAAAAAATCAGGGTCTATAAGTGAAATATATTAAAATGTTTTACTTTGTGACAATGTTTTTGTAAATCGGCAAATACAAAATTTATTATCAAATACATAATTTTGGGTAGTTTCGGTGTGGTTCTATGATAAGTTGAAAACTGATAATATAAGATAAGTTCTGAATTTCCAAATACTACACATACATTTTTCAGTTAAGTAAAAAGAATCTGTAAACTCAAAACAGTGTGTTTTTTTTACTTTACTAATGAAATATTCTATAGTTTTGCGTAAACATTTCAATTCCTACGTTTTGATCGAGTATTCTATAAGACTGCTATAAATATTCTATGAAACAGCTGATTACTTTTTTGCTATTACAATGTTAGTCCCTTTTTCGAGTCTTCACTTTGCGCGCGCTGGTAACATATCTGATTTATATTGATATAATATTATTTGTACAGGGTCGTTCTTAATATGCTGACACTTTTTTAAGAGGATGATCAGACCATCATACTGAACAACTTTCTCTATGGCACCAACATGGAAAACGCGAAAAAAATACTGCTGTTTCATACAAAACTGCCAAACTACTCGAGCCAAATGTATGGGACAGCAGATTTTTTTTTCGCGATTTCGATGTAGATCCCATAGAGAAAGTTGTTCAGTTTGGTGGTCTGATCATCCCCTTAAAAAAGTGTCAGCATATTAAGAAGGACCCTGTATAAGTTTATAGCGTGTATAGTTTAAGATGCTACGAAAATTAACGAACTTTTAAAACAAATATTTTTCAGCACTTTAAAATAGTATATTATAGTTAGCATAAGCTTAGTATTAAATTAAAACCTGGAAATTCCATTTCGATCATAATCGCTGACCTATTTTCCTCGCTGCCATTATTTTGCTTAAGTACTTAGTGTTTATACCTAGGATAATTACCACTAACATAATAAGGAAAACCCGGTACCCATTTTCATAGTATAAGTTTAATCAGTAGAATGTTTCATCGTCCTTGAGGTAATTAACCGAATACCTACCTAACGCATGAGACGGCGCGAGGACGTTTACTGAGACGTAGGTAACGAAAATGTATCAACAACAAATATTTCTATGCGAAAATCTGAGCTGACATTAAAAAAGATTGAATTTATCTTCATGCTGCATAAAAATACGCCAATGTTTTTTATTTTTAATAAAAGTGCACGCTTTCGATACTATCATCTCGTAGAGATCTCTAGGGCTAGTGCTTTACCAATCGTCGATCGATATTAAATCGATGCGTTTTTTTACAATTTTAGGCGAATCTTACGTTATATGATATTCCCGATCTTAAATTACATTTTACTCATATTGTGCTGAAATCGCAAACTAAACAGGGGCCAACAAGAATCTTCAAAAATTGCCACAACACATATCGATTCGATATCGATCTACCATCGGTATATTCCACATACCACCTCTTCTTCCGAGCATCGCATCTGTTCAATTTGGCAATTAATATTAAGACGCACTACTGCTACTAAATCTACTATGCAATTTGCCTATTATCTACCTTAATGAGGTAGTTAATGCTAATTACAGGATGTATAGCAGCGTTGATATATAATTGCATAAATAATGCTGCATTCACGCACTCGTAACAATTTTCTGGTGTTGCCCGTGTGGAAAAGATAGTAAAAAATATAAATGACATTATGAGATGGGACTCATTATGATTATGACATAATTATGATGGTCTCATGTGTTTTTTTAAATAGTCAACCGAGTCACGTTGCAGGTTCTGACCCGAGCACTTGTCTCGCGTGTTGTTCGCGCGTCGCGCTTTTGCCTGCCATGAGGCTCCGCAATCCTCACCCTCTTCTTGTTCTTGA
The DNA here is from genome assembly GCA_963924505.1 of Agonopterix alstromeriana. Classification (NCBI taxonomy): domain Eukaryota; kingdom Metazoa; phylum Arthropoda; class Insecta; order Lepidoptera; family Depressariidae; genus Agonopterix; species Agonopterix alstromeriana. Next base: position 12,747,490 of record OZ004675.1, read on the forward strand.
CCAAAAATAATCCCTGAGATTGGGATAGATACTCCCAGAAACTACTTGACATTGGCGGAAATGTGGTGCTAACGCACAAGCAAAAAGTCCACTAATTATAAATAAAAAAAAAATTAAAAAATAGTCAACCGACTAAAGATAGTTTATTGTTTTACCTGTTAGGTGTATTAGGTTGTACATTTTTCCTGGGGAAAACCATCGGTTTCTTACCTTACCCAAAGAAATTTTATTTTGGACCTCCCATAGGTACTTCATTTCAAATAAGGACGAAAAGATTTTCCAATTCCTATACAGATTTCGGGCCAATTCTGATTTGCAAATATAGGGTCCTTCTTAATACGGGACTTTTTAACTTTTCAAGGGGATGGTCAGACCGTCAAACTGAACAACTTTCTCTATGGCACCAAAATCGAAATCGCGAAAAAAAATCATCTGTCCCATACATTTGGCTCAAGTAGGTTTGCAGTTTAGTACGGCACAGCTTTTTTTTACCCGATTTTATAGTTGGTGCCATAGAGAAAGTTGTTCAGTTTGACGGTCTGATGATCCCCTTAAAAAAGTGTCAGCATATTAAAAAGGACCCTGGATAATTGATTTATCAGAAAGATATAGTATCCGACATATCTTGGACGTTACTTAGGCTCGGCTGTTCTAAGAATAAGTGAATAAGAATAAGAAATGAAGTATAAGTGTGATGACACATCTGCCGAATTTCCGCGACGTAAAATACGCGTGCAATGTTTTTTCCTACACCAGCGACACACCAGTACGTGCCATTTTTCCTAGTAGACCATTGACGTAGAATACTATGGACGCCTGGTCTAGTACAAAATTCTCGAAAAAAGTTTCCGAGACTAAACTACACGTTTGTAGTACGTGTAGTAATACAAACCAACTAAAAACATTGAAAATGCTGACATTCTTTTCCATCCCACTCCCCCATCAGGGCACGATACGACCAAACGAAGACTGTCGCGTAATTGGTTCTCATTTTACGTTTTGGTGCTCTTTTGGTTCGGATACTTTTGAGCGCGGACCCTACGTACAGTAGCTGGTAAGTCAATGTAGTAGACGCGTAAATTACGCCGCGTTAATTTGGCAGGTGTGTCATCAGCAAGCATCACACTGACATGTCTTACTCATTCGATTTCTAATAATAGTATGAACTAGCGACTCGCGTAGCTAGAGGGCTCACGAGTGGAAGTGTTTCGTTCGGCACGCGGGTGTAGTGGCTACGTGGCGTAGTATCGCCATTTTATGCCGGTTTCGGATGAGCGTCGGTGGCGTGTGGCGGAGAGTTATGGAAATCAATCTTAAGGTCTGGCTTCGAATCCGCACGAACAAAATGCCATATACCGATGAGTTTTTCTAACTTATGTACGTAATACCGACTGTTCTGAAAACCGTGAAGGAAAACATCGTGAGGGAAGCAGCATACGCCGAAGAAGACATTCTGATGCGTATGTGAAGTCTACCAATTCGCATTGGGCACGCGTGGTGGACTAAGTCGCGATTGTAAGCCTGTGCCGTATGACGTATATAGGCTGATGATGATGATACTTTTTAAAGTCAACCCGGATGAAGTCGCGGGCAAAAGCTAGTGTATTATACAGGTTGTAAAGAAAGCGCTTCCACGAATAATTAAAGGTGTGAAAGTACCCATCAATATGAACTTTTACTATGGCACCAATTATGAGATCTCAAAAAAAAAACAGCTCCTTCACAAGTTGGTCCCATAGTAAAAGTTGTTCATATTGATGGGTACTTTCACCCCTTTGAGTTTTCGGAAGCGCTTCCCTTGCACCCTATAAAATATTCGATCTTAATTTCCGAATCTAACACGAAACTGTAGTGTCTCGAAGACGTACAGTTAATGCGGCCATATAATTAGGTAGGAGCATTAAGTATTCTACCGTCTGTAATTACCTTAGAGGCTGACGCGACTAATCCGCCACGTAATGGTGATAAATAGATCCTATGCGGGATATCGCCTCCGAATATATTACCGTTTAGTTGCTTCAGTTATACAGGGTGTTAGGGTAAACAGTTGTAATACTTTAAGGGGTGATTGTACCCATGACAATGAACAACTTTCCCAAAGAAACCTATAGGAAATTCGAAAAAAAATGTGGACTTTCCATATTAATTGCAATCAGCTGATGTAACGTTTTTATGAAAAGACGAATTTATTTTTTGCGAATTTCCTTTGTTTTTTTAAAGTTGTTCATTATCATGGGTACAATCCCCCCTTAAAGTAACACCCTGTATAAAAGTACGTACCAGACTATGGATATAAAGAACAAGCTTTTGACCCGAGACTTCGTCCGCGTGAAATACCCCTTTAAGGGTCCATTTTAAAAAATCCTTCGTGCACCGGTACATCCTCTGTAGAATATAATTTTCAAAATGTCATGTTTCTATCTTCAGCAGTTTAGGCTGTGCGTTGTCTGTCAGTTAGTCAGTTAGTAGATAGATGTTACAAATATACCTAAAAATGAATACTTTTAAAAACCGGTAAAGAGTGTAATGGACTCGCCCATTATAGGGTTCTCTAGCCATTGACTAATGTAATGACTGTTTAGCTATTAATGCTCTGCTGTTGTTGGCTTCTTACCTACAAGATCCTTCTTAATATACTGACACTTTTTTAAGGGTCACATGATTAGACCGTCAAACTGAACAACTTTCTCTATGGGACCAACATCGAAATCGCGTATATAAAAGTAAAAACTACCTACTAGTGAAACTTGGATGTTCTGAGGTTTCAGAATATCTCTGACTACCCTAAATAATGCACATCATAATAGCCGCCTTACTTGTAAACACTATCTCTCACTTATCTACTGATTTGTGTTCTGTCAATCTAAATAAATCTTGTATGATTGTTTCCGATTTGTATGTCAATCATGCACAATTAATCAAATTAGTCTATAGAGAACCGGAGTGATATAAAAGTTGTCTTATTTATGTCTTGATTAACTAAAACAGGTTAACACACACACAAACGTAGTTAAAAACAAACAAGATAATGATCCCATATAGAAATCTATCAGTAGCGGCAATACGTTTCAATGACACGCGCTACATTGCAGTTCAAAAGTAGCATCGCCTACGGTGATAAATTTCAAAAGCAGGTCTCAAAAATTTAATCTTCACAAAGAAAATTCTAGAAATTCTTTACACTGTGAAATTGATATCATTAGAATCCTTTAAGATGGGACTGGCCGGGACATATCTGCCGTATGCACCCAGAGAGATGGATCAAGATGGCCACAGAATGGGTTCCACAAGACGGTTGCCGACGTTTCGGAAGACCCAAGAAAAGATGGAGCGACGATTTGAATACCTTCCTGAACGGTTGGTCCGATTTCGTGTTGCATACAAAGGGATCATGCAATTTCGGATTGGAGGAAAAGAGGGAAGGCCTTTATCCAGCAGTGGGATACAAAAGAGGCTCTAAAAATTGTCAACAGGTAGAACCATTTCACGGGCCGTAGCCCGGAGCTTTGTTAGGCTTGCGTGGGGACACAAGTCCACAAAGTAGAGACCCTTTCGAGACACTTTTATCGAAATGCAATGGGATGCACCAATCGTGATCTCTCTGTGAATGCATTATGTAAATACACTCACAGACAGAGCGTATTCGGTGCAAAGACATAATTTGTGAGGAGGACTATTTGGGTTATGGGGATGAACTGGGTCGGATGGGAAATTGGGTAGAGAAGGTACGTTATTGGGTATTAGCAGAACTACAAAAACAACATGTAATGTCGGTAGCTTATGAGTTGGAAAATGTTAGGTTAGGTTAGCTAATAAGCCTGTATGCTTATAAGGACATTGTCTGTTAATATAATAACCCAACAGCAATGCAAAGGCAGATCAGTGTTAATACTGTTTAATTAGTGTAATGCCATAGTGAGCTGTCGTTAATGTGTAATTAAACTTAATTACAATAAGAAGTCCTGTCCCAGAAGTCTTATGGCAACTGCTTAAGGATGAATACAGCCTGATTCATAGGTCTTTGTTGTAAAACTTAATAGTACTAGCATTACAAGGAAATCAAACTAGTGCTTAGGGTATAGTTAAGGCAAAATGGCGTTTAATTTCCTAACTAAGCAGTATACAGGGTCCTTTTTAATATGCTGACAATTTTTTAAGGGAATGATCAGACCATCAAACTGAACAACTTTTTTCATGGGACCAAAATACAAAACTGCAAACCTACTCGAGCTAAATGTATGTAACTGTTTTTTTCTCGTGATTTCGATGTTGTATAGAGAAAGTTGGTCAGTTTGATGGTTTGATCATCCTCTTAAAAAAGTGTCAGCATATTAAGAAGTACCATATATACAGTGACACCAACGCCTTTAATAATAGTTGTTATTATTTTCTATTCTACAGGCAGTAAAAAAATATCCTAATAATATTCCATCAAACTAATCATCCTTCACTATGGAGACAACGCCAAAAAAAACCGGCCAAGAGCGTGTCGGACTCGTCCATGTTAGGTTTAATAAGAAAAAAATCTGTAATATAGAGTATCTTACCTAAAAGAAAATTTTGAAATATGTCGATAGCGCGATTAATTTCCTGCAACGCCATCTAGTTTATTATTAGAAAATCCATTTATTTTACAGGTTTTTTCCTTGTATAGACTAAGGAACCCTAAAAACCATCTGCTGTCGAGTAAGCTACCTAATCATCCCTTTAAATATTACAAGGGTGGCTTCTTACAACCTGTTTGCAGGGCTCTTTTTGGTACAGGCTATTTTTTTTTCGACGTTGTTTCCTGAGCGAAAGTTGTTCAGTTTGATGGTCTAAACCACCCTTTTAAATATTACTAGGGTGTTTTATTACACTGTAGCCTGTAAACTGGTGATGATAATGATTGATGATTTATACAATTATAACAACATAATACGCGGAAAATAATGTCGATGAAGGCAACCAACACTTTATATACAAAACTAAAGTATTTAAAACGTAATACTGTGTTTAATTATATGTTATATAGCTTAGGTGAAGGCAACTTTGATCAATTATAGTAAATTTCCCTGTCTGTGTTCCAAAGACATTAAGTTAATGCGACCTCATAATTACTAGTTCGAGGCATTAATTCTCGCATCCATAATTTACTATTCATTCTTCATGAGATGTCCCCAAATATAACTTTAAAACTGTGACAATAAGTACGACATTTGCTTGATTTGAAGGACTAACGAATCATTGTTTCCACCTCATTTCTGTTGGCCTACAATCTAGATAAATATTGTATGTCATTTGTAATTAAAGTTACATTAAAAAAGATATCTGTTTAAAATAATAGAGTATTAAATTAGGCAGACATATTTTTTTTTTACTTAAAATGTATTGTTTTAAAGGTCCTTCTTAATTATGCTAACACTTTTTTAAGGTATTGATCAGACCGTCTAACTGAGCAACTTTCTCTACGGGACTGACGTAGAAATGGCGAAACAAAAAGCTATTTCATACAAAACTGCAATTCTACCCGACCCAAATGTACTCATATGGGACAGCTGATGTTTTTTTGCGATTTCGATGGTGGTCCCATAAAGAAAGTTGATCAGTTTGGTGGTTTGATCATCGCCATAAATATTGACAGCATGATATTAAGAAGTACCCTGTATACCCAAAAATTATTAATTCATACTTATTTAGTTTATATTAGTGACCGACCGAATCAAGAACAGTGTAATAAAGGATAGAATATGTAAGTTGAAGGGAGGATACTGAACAACTTTCCCAAGAAAGTTAAGGAAAATTAAAAAATTAAATTTTTATCATAGAAACGTAAACGTTCGATCAACTGAATTGCATTTATTATGCAAGATAGATTTTTAGGGTTCCATACCCAAAGGGTGCAAACCGGACGTCAGTCCGTCCGTCCTACCTATTTAGGGCTGTAACTTTTGACCCGTAATAGCTAGACAGTTGAAATATTCACAGAATATGCCCTATTACGGCGGATTTGTTAACAAATAATAAAAATGGCAAAAAGTTAAAAATTAAGGGGGTTCTCAATAAGAAACTAATTTTATCAACCTTTTTTCTTTTCGCTCTATCGTAAAAACGGTAATACATACAAGCGTCAAACTTGGTGTGATTATAGAGCAAACTCTACAGTATTACAAAAATAAGGTGCCCGAGAAAAACATTTTTTTTAAAGTATGTTATGTTGTGGTACGGAACCCTCGGGCCTCGGTGCGCGAGTAGTCCGACTCGCACTTGACCGGTTTAATTTTTTGTTAATTTCCTATTTGTTCCGTTGGGAAAGTTGTTCAGTATCATGAGTACAATCAACTTTAAGGTAATGCAACGGTCTACGCGTACACCCTTTACATATTTTTTTTTTTGTTTCGTTGAATTTTTTGCTCCATGTTAGTCATGCTCTCACTACAAAAGTTAAAACAATCCCCTTCTCAAATTAATAACGATAATTGACTTAACCTAAAAATGTACTACAGGATGTTTAAAAAAACAATTGTATAACTACGGCCTGTCAAAATCTTTATTTTAAGACCAATTTTTCATGTGTTCGTTCTTATTTAAGATGATTAAAAAGCAATTATTGGCCTCGATAAAAAGGATATTTCTTTTTAATCATACCTTAGGGCGGACATTATGTTCATTTTGCAATTTTGATACACCCTGTAAATACAGCGTGTTCTTTATAAATTAGTGTAGCAAACTTTCTTACTACCCCGAAAGGGAATTTGGTCATGAGTTTTTGTTTGTATGTCATAGCTTATTTCGGGTCGACAATCTCAGTTACCTGTATACAATTTATCCATAATTGGATTTTGCAAAAATTTGTCTATTATTATCTTAGGGCCTATGTCAGCTGACCATTTATCCATTAATGTGTAGGATTTTGCAAAAAAAATGCCTATATTATCTTAGGGCCTATGTCACTCATCTTTGGGCCAAAACCACTAACATCTGGTCCCTATCAAAACGAAATAGGTGTGGAGACAGACCCAGAGAACGTAGCGGGGCGAAATCGAAAAGAACTGGTCTATCTAAGCGCAAAAAACCAGGTGGAGGGAACTGAGGGGGACTTTTGCCCAATAGTGGGACAGCAACAGCTAATACAATAATAATAAATGTAAGGGCCTAATTAATGTAAGCCAAAAAGTGTTTGTTTTGTTATCAAAACCAATATTCAAGGTAATATTTCCTACATTCCAGTCATAGCCATAAACTTTATTTAGATTCAGTTTCTCATTAGCCGCCTTATATTTTATCTTCATAGACGTTTTAACACTGACTTTTGAATGAACAACTTGATGAATATCTACCTTATGTTCTTGACTGATGACATTTTTTAAAACACCCTCTAGCTATATTGTTGTATGCGCATATTTATTAAAGGTCATGTAGTGACAAGAAAATAAGCTTATAATTAAATTTGCCACTATGCTGTTATTATTTTTAAAATAATTATCCAGAGGAGGCGTAGTTTCGTCGTCATTGGGTACAGTTGACGTAATAAATGTGTGGCTCTTTTAAAAATGGCACTTGATGACTGTTGACTAGTTGTTTTTTGACATTTTACGTTTTCAATTCTTAAAGATGGACTTACGATGCCAGCGGCCGATGCGACTGACGCGCGCGTCTGTCGCGTGGTTCTGTCATATGCCATATGTCTATCGCATCGGCCGCGCGCGTCTGACGCACGCGTCAGTCGCTGGCATTGGAAGCGGCGCCATACGTTTACGTAGTAACTAGTATTGTCGTATCGGTCGTCGGCCGCGAGCCGCGCGCGTCAGACGCATCGACCGCTGACATTGGAAGTTCACCTTTAGCTAATTATTTTTAGTTAAGCTCACTTTACACTAGTTATTTAAAAAAAGAAAAAGTTAAACCAAATAGGATAAATACATGATCATTAATTTTAGAAATTGCCTTCATTGATAATGTGGTGTCTCTTTCAACTCTCCGTTTTTGAGACAAGACTTATAGATTAATCCCAAAAGAACACTTAAAGCAACGAAAGATTGACCATTACTTAACAGACAAGAACTTTGCTCTTAAATATAAAAATGATAATGATAATGAGCATTATGCCAATTCTAAATAGATTTCTAAATATCGTCCTCGTTATTAATTTCGACAACGCCATAAATGTTACTTCATATTTGACCAGCGATAGCTTCAACTTCTTTTTTTACTGTCTCACTACTTCGTCATCAGCATATGCATATACGACCTGTGCCCAGCAGGCCTACCCTCAAGGATGTATGGGCGTTAGTCCACCACGCATGCCCAATGCCGATTGGTAAACTTCACATACGCTTCACAAACTCATTGGTACATGGCATGACGTCTGTGCGGATTCGAACCTCCATACCTCTCCGCAATGATGATGAATGATCACAAAATGGTTTATTACTCCGACATGGTTTTAGCCTAAAAAAATTATACCTACTTAGAGGTATTATTATTTTAGGCTACCTTGTCACAATCACTTGTATTAACGTCACTAGGTGTTCTGTAAGATATTAACTGCAAATAGTTTGCTACGACAAGGTTCTACGGTGGCCTACATTTCAAATCAGTTGACTGCGGCCTATGTCGGCCACTGTACCTTCTTGTTGATAAATTGGAAGAACAATTAATTATTTGTATCCATGTGTGTGTATGCCTCAAGTGTTTTTATTCTTAAAGTTTTACATGTGTGCGTTCATACAGTCGGTTCATTAAGTGAACGTGCATATATTACGCAGACATAGTTGATTGTTTACTAATTTGCATTTAAATTAGTTGTATTCAATTAAATTGTAAGAAAATTATTGTTTCTCAACATTTTTGTGGCAAAATGTCAGATTGGAAGAATGTGAATGTTTCGTCATTGATGTAAAATTTATGTTGTTGCGGTAATGCAACTTTTTGATGTGTTTATTTTATTGCACAAAAGGTCGCCACGTTTTTGTTGGTGGAGTTCTGTCCAGTCCTGAATCTCTTCTTGCCTCTTCACTTCAGATGTCTACGACATCTATTTCTCCATCACAAGAGCCAAAAATTATAGTTCTTCTTTTTCTCTTTCTTTCTCCTCTGGTTTTTCTTGTCGAAATAATCTCGTAAAATTTTTGTAAACATGTTTTTGTCGCAGTTGTGTCGGTTTATAATAAACTAGACTTAACCCGCGGCTTATAAGCTACCAAACAAAAAAAGTTTCATCAAAATCGGTTCAGCAGTTTTTGCGTGATGCAGTTACAAACATACAAATAAACAAACATCCAGGCAAACAAAAATTCTAAAAAGGTTGATTTGGAGTATATATCGTGATCTTTTTCATGTAAATATCTTTAATGTACAGACACACTTCTATTACAGTTTTATAATAGTTAAGAAGATAGCTTACGTTTACGATACCTTACGTTTGGGATCATAGTACCTAATGTACGTGCCTGTGAGCGTTATTTGTTCTCTTTCTAATTGTCTATCGTTTTGAGAATACTTCCCTTCAACAACACTTTTATTACAATTTTGTATTTGTATTCTTGGAGAACATTAAATAGTTTTTCTCAAATTCATACATTCAACCAAACTTTAAGTTTGTAATCGTATCATGTACATACTCTTTTAAAATGCGTATTTTAGACATTTGTTTAACCGTTAGGGGACTTTCATACTTTACACTATTCTCATGACTCTATTAATAATTAAACATGTTATCCTAACACCAACTTTCCCTAAACAAAAAACTCTACAGCATCACAATTTACCGCGCATACCATAAACTCAATTTCACCTAAGAAATCTCATGCGCATTACTCTAAAATGATCAGTAATAAGGATGAAAATTGTTCAATTCCAGTGACTTTGTATTAAGACTCATAATAAAAGTGCGTATGTACGTTGCAACGGATGAGCACTAATTAGACGGCAATTACGGTTAATGCGGCCGTGCACTTAATGAAGTGCGCGCCTCATTTGTACAGACTTGCGAGAAACAAAGTGTCATGTATTGTTTTGTAGGGGTTTTCGTATGTTTTATATGTTTTTGTTCTATTTGTAGAAAATACAGGTTGATAGTCCATACTATGTTTTATGTTTACAATTTGTATTAAGGTGGTTGCGGAGTTGTCAATTTCATACAAAAGTTCGACGCGTAATACGCGAAGCCGGTACAACTAAAAGTAATATTTTATATATGGAAAAATAGTTTAGTAAGTCTCGATGCCGCGTATCAAATAACATTTGCAATTTATAATATAATTATGAAGATAGAAAGCTTTGAACTTATCCATAGAAAATTTCAAATATTTATATCTTCGTAATTATATTATAAATTGCAAATGTTATTTAATACGCGGCATCTAGACTTACTAAACTATTTTTCCATATATACGAGTAAAATATTACTTTTAGTTGTACCGACTTCGCGTATTACGCGTCAAACTTTTGTATGAAATTGTCAACTCTGCAACCACCTTAAGGCGCCATAGTAGGACGAAATTTCGGCATGATTTATACAATTTACCGAAACCAAAGTCATACTTCAGTATTCTTGGATAGTTTCTCTAGTGAAATCGTAAATTGAATACACGATTGGAATTACTTCACTCGATTGAAAATCGTTACAAAGATGAAGTATTTTCATGTACTTTTTAATATTTTTTTCATTATAGAAGAACATAAAATAGTTTATATTTTAGGTATTTATACTTAAATATTCACCATTAGTATATCTAGTGAAATCATAAAAAAAAACGATAAAAATTACTTTTGTTAATTCTTTTTAATCGAAAATAAGGCACACGCACGCATTTTTCGCAGAAAATATTCGTCTGAACCTATGGCACCTTAAATTATTAAGTTTATTGTAACCTAAATCCTAAACTAAAGTGGTAATGGGCGGGGCATTGATGACTGATGGCCTATGGGGCCGAAGAGTTCTCGAGTGGTACTCGAGTGGTACCGCGTACCTGAAAGCGCACTGCGGTTCCCACAAGGTGGACTGACGACCTGGTAAAGGCGGTGGGAATCCGTTTGATGAGAGCAGTGCAGGACCGGTCGTTGTGGCTATCCTTTGGGGAGGTCTATGTCCAGCAGTGGACTTCCATGGGCTGAGATGATGATGTTTATTATATTGTATTAAAGTGAGTCATTGGCAAGTTCTAGAGAGGCATGGATACTCAATCATGATGGTCCGGGTTCGGATCCGCGCGGATGACATGCTATACAGGGTCCTTCTAAATATGCTGACACGTTTTTAAGGGGATGATTAGACCGTCAAACTGAACAACTTTCTCTATGGCACCAAAAGCGAAATCGCGAAAAAAAACTGATGTTCCATACTTAAACTGCAAACCTATTCGAGCCAAATGTATGGGACGCCAGACTTTTTTTCGCGATTTCGATGTTGGTTCCATGGAGAAAGTTGTTCAGTTTGATAGTCTGGTCATCGCCTTAAAAAACTGTCACCATATTAAGAAGGAAGAAGGAAAGTCACTGAGTTTTTCTATCTTACGTATACGTAATACCGACTGCTCTCAAACAGTGAAGGAAAACTCCTGAGGAAGCCTGCATTCGTTGAAGAAGAAATTCTCATGCGTATGTGAAGTCTACCAATACGCGTGGACCATACACCCTTGAGGGTAAGCCTGTGCCCTGCAGTGGGACGTATAATAGGGCCTATATATATATTATACGCTGATGATGACGATTACAGGCGGCTTATTTGTTCATAGACTTGGAGAGATAAAGTGTCAAAGTGTAAAACGAGTAAGAGATCACTATCTCACCTTCTGACTCATTTTTATTAATTTGACATTTTGATCCATTACTATTATATTAGTATATGTTTATTAATGTATTCATTTTTCATTGTTAGATATTATGTATGTGTATATATATATTTATGTATGTATTATAATATACTCGTATGTATTGTAAGCTATTTTTTTTATTTTATATCTTATTTATTACACCGCCATAGCAAGTTTTTTTTACTTAAGAGTTCTTCCATCCTATGGTTGTCTGGAAGAAATCGCTTTTAGTGATAAGACCGCCATTTGTACCCTTACGTTCTAGTATTCTGTTTTGTTGCTGTATGTTTTTTGGTGTGCAAATAAAGAATATTTATGTTATGTTATGTTATGTGTCATGTTTTAACTGAACTATTGTTGTATGACTGTCATGAAAAACATCTTAGCTGTCAAGTCAGACACTGGCTAGTGAAGTGCAGTTTTATTTTTGTTGTAATAAGCTCTTGATTGTATTTACTTTCGAACTGATGAAAAATTATGAAACAACTTCCTAACATTTGAAGTATGCAGTAGCAGCAAAGTTAACTTTTAGCATATTTATTTATGTAAAGTTTTAGAATGAAGTGAGACGTGGCGGAAGTATAACTTCTAGAAACTTGAAATCGTTTTGTCATTCGAAAAATATTGTACTTACCTACTTTGTACGGGCTACACCTGTAGTTGATAGTGATAGTTGATAGTAAAGTAAAATGCCGAAAATATGATAAAAGAAGAGTTTATTGAATTAACTGATTTATGCTAGTATGGAAATGATTGCTATGAGAGCACGCGGTTCGGCTACCAATCGTGAACTGAATTGTGTAAAATAAAAGTATCGAACCACGCGTTGATTGATGACTCGACTATATAATAAAAATGCACGGTTGCACCGTACATGTTCCCAGGCCAAAGAAGGGAGGCTTGAGAGGATAGATGATGAAATGATATTGATGGTGATGAGACTATGCTACTAACAAGGTGATTGAACAATGCGCCTTATGTCTATGATGATTCTTATGCTATTAGAGACCCGTGTCACTAAAATCAAATGCCAACGGTAGCGTTTGTTTATTAAGAACACTCGCGCTTGTACACTTTACACTTGCACTAGAGGGCTCAGCCCGTTCAATGGTACACTTACAAGTACACTTGCACATCACATTAGCACTAACACTATCACGGGAGGCGGTCAATCCGCGCGGACGGGGGGTGGGCAGGGCAAGGTGCACGGATCTGCGCCGCGCGCGTCGCACGCGCCACACTATGCATGCTGCTGCTGCTGCAGCTGCCGCTCCCACCAGCACGTAGATCACCGTGTAGTGGTGTATGTCGTGATATGATATTTGATTCACTTCAGGCGATTGCGCCTTCAGTTTCTGTATCTGATCATTTATCTCTTTCATATACTCTTGATTGTCTGTTATTTCTGATTTTACCTTGCTCACAGGGATGGTTAAATTAATAATGTTATTAATAGAAGGAATGTCCGGCGTAACGATTTCTGCTTGCGTTTGCACTTGGGACATCTGACGCCGCTGTGACGGTACGGTGAATGACTCGCCTTTGATAACGCAGCTTTCTTGTAGACTGATAATGCCGGCCTTGCTGACTCGTTCAGAAGTAACTTGATCTGAACATATGATCCGAAGTGGGCATTGACCGCAACAAAAGTATAGGTACGAATTTATACTACTCAATTGTATCCATTTGTCATAGCAACGAGTAGTATGGTAAATACATTCGTTCGATGTTTGATCTCTGAGGCATAAGTTTTTGTCCGACTTCATGTGATAAACTGGTGTTTGTAATTCACATAGTTGAGTTACGGGATCGAAGGATATACATGTATTTAGCTCTTTATCTGATAGCGGCACGAAAGTATCCTTGTGGATGTTTATTGCTACCTGTTCCGCGATAGTAGCGATGCTGATCATATTGTTTCCCACTTGCTGCGGTATTGTGATCATTTTATAAATTTCAAAACTATCCCGGTCAATGAGCGGTATGCTAATTTCGAATATTAGGTAGTCTTTGGTTATTCTAGTTCGGACCTTTAATAATTGATATATCTTGATAAGGTCTGTCTGAACATTTTGAATAGGTAGTGATAATTCTTTTGATATCTGTTGGGAAATGATGTTTAATTCTTCTCTCAGCTGATTCGGTGTTATAAGATGTAGGTCGAACTGGCCATGATAAATATTAGTGACTGTGTCAATTAGAGATTTTTGGATCCCTTTTAAGTTCATCGCCAGATTGTTAGCGATGATGGCATAAATTGCAAAGTCGCTCGTCTCCGCGCCTTGCTGTACGGCATTGCTTAGTACTTTCTTTGTTTCCTCCAGTTCGTTAAGGTGTTGATTGAAGATCTTATGTTGTTTTACCATCGTACTTTCCATACGTTTCAGCAAATTGAATTCAGCTTCGAGTACAGAAGTTTGGTTCTTCCATAGTGCTCCAAGATGTTTTTGATTTTCCCTCACTAATTTTATATCCTTTTGATACTGATCGGCGAACTTTTGATCTAAAACGCCGAAGAGACTGTTTGCCACGTATCCTACGCCATCGATAAGGCCACGACGTAATCGCACATGTGAGCCAAAGTGTTGACTAAGGAACATGTCATTGTAGTATTGTAGTTCGATATAGTTGTGACGTAATTGTAAGGGGATCACGTCATAATGAATACGTCTCTTTGTCTTTAGACACCTGTCTTCTAGATTATTTATATATTTATCTAATAAATTTGTGCTCTCCCAATATGGCTCTAAGTTGTAATATACTACAAGCTTCCACACATCTCGAATCAGGTGCATGTTTGCACCTTTGTCGAAATAGATACTGTGATTTGAGTTGATGTTAGTTATATTGTAGGCGCAGGAAGCTGATGATACTAACATAGTCATTAGCATTAAAACCGTGGTGAAGAGACTGACTGAAGGCCTTGCTTTAGGTACCTTTAGCCTTTCAGGCGACGATACAGTTTCAGCATGAATTGTGTCCTCCTTTGATTGTTTGCTACTTGGTTGCTCGTCGTTCACGGGTAAGATAGATAATTTTGTGATAGGTCTTTTCATAATTCCGTTTTTAGTTCTGACGGAGACAACTCTGACTAATCCATCCTGTCCAGGATGAAGGATGACAACTCTGCCTAGTGCCCATTTTGCTGCTGGTAAGTTGGCTTCATGTATGAGCACAATATCGTTTTCCTTGATATTGGATTTAGATGTCTGCCATTTTGATCTAGTCGACATTTGTGTTAAATATTCCGATTTCCAGCGTTTCCAGATGTCGTGGAATATTTTTTGTGTTAACTGCCATCTTGTACGAGCGTCCCTTTCTGTTTCGATGATGTTCAAAACAGGACCACTGGACAAGAAGTGCGACGGAGTGAGATAATCCAAATCGTCTGGGTCTTCCATGAGGGCACATAAAGGTCTAGAATTAAGACACGCTTCCAATTGTGCTAAGAGCGTGCTGTACTCTTCGTAGGTGAGTTTTTGTTCTCCTACGACGCGACGTAGATGATATTTAAGACTCTTTACTGCTGCTTCCCAGAGTCCTCCAGCGCTCGGCCAAGATGGAGCGTTGAAGTGCCACTCTATGTCCATCATACTGATCTCTGATAGGAATTCTTCGTTTACTATTGATTTTAACTCCGTAAACTCTCTTTGTATAGTGTTGTTTGCTCCGATGAAGTTAGTGCCGTTGTCGCTCCATATATGCTTCGGGGCACCTCGTCTAGCTGCCATGCGACGTAATGCTGCCAGGAATGCTGATGTTGATAAGTCCGACACCAACTCCAGGTGTACGGCTTTCGTCACCATACAAACAAACACTGCAATATAGCCTTTAGTGGTCTTTATCCCTCGACCCTTGTTTGACTTGACGTCCACGTATCCAGTATAGTCGACGCCTGTTTGATAAAAAGCTCTCGTTGGGGTCACCCTTGATTGGGGTAGATCGCCCATTAGTTGGTGTTCTTTTACTGGGTTATGTCTTCTGCAGGTTACACACGATCGAAGTCGTTTCTTTACAGCTCGGTTCCCTCCTATAATCCAGAAAGTTTGGCGTAACCATGCTGATGTAATACGTGGGCCTCCATGATAAGTCATTTTATGCGCATGATCAATTAAAATGTCTGTAAAATGACTGCTGTGTGGGATGATGAGAGGATACATCATGCTTTGGCTTATGTTCGCATTTTTAAGCCTACCACCGACTCGTAATAGCCCCTCTTTGTCGAGAAATGGATTTAAAGACAGTGTTTTGCTTTTTGAATCGACAGTACCATTTTTCTTTAGGCTTTTTATTTCATCGGTAAATTCTGATTGCTGAATATTTTTTACAATAGTCGATTGTGATCTTCTGTATTCGCTTATTGTAAGGTACGATGGCTTATTATTGTCTCGACGTACAATACGTAAAATCCAAGCGAGTACTCGGATTGCGCGCGTCAGGTTGCTATGTCTACGTATGACGTCACCTACTATGTCAGTACTGCATGACGTTGTCGAGGCGTTTGCGTTCTTCACGTCACTGTGTGGCGTCATTGATAAGAGCGTTTGCTTTATTTGTTTGACTTCTTGATTTGTTTCATAATTGATCGATGTTGGTTGATTGTCAAACGTTGATAACCAAGTTGGCCCGGTCCACCAGAGAGGATGATGCTTAAGCTGTTTTGCTGTAATACCTCGACTAGCGCAGTCTGCCGGGTTCTCAGTAGTGTTGACGTAATTCCAACAATCGGCTGGTATGATTGGTGTTATTTGTGCGACGCGGTTTGCTACGTATGTCTTCCAACGCCCGGGGTCCCCTTGGAGCCAACCTAGAACGGCCGTGGAGTCTGACCAGCCATAAATCCTGACGTTGTGTTCAGGCAGGCATGCTAGTACGTTGCTCATCAGTTTTGATAATAAGAAGGCACCATTTAATTCAAGGCGGGGTAATGATACTGTTTTATTTGGAGAGATGAGCCTTGATTTTGCTGCTACTAACGTTACTGATGATGATGGCTTATGAGTTTTCTTAATTCTGCAATATATGACGCATGCGTATGCTTTGATCGATGCGTCACAAAAGCCATGCAACTCTATACTGTCATTTTTGCTCGTTTTCAGCCACCTTGCAACTTTAATATCGTTTATCTGCTCTAAATCGCTTTTGATTGTGTCCCAGTCTTTGTTGATTTTTTCAGGTAATTTGCTATCCCACTGTAGCTCTTTATGAAGCCAGACTTCTTGAAATAAGATCTTAAGTTTTGTGGAGACGGGTGACAACCATCCGAGAGGGTCAAATATTTTCGAAATATCTGACAACAGTTGCCGTTTTGTTGCTTGACCGGGAGACGTATCGATTTTTAATTTAAATTCAAATTGGTCGGTTTTAGGACACCAACGCAATCCTAACGTTTTTGTTGATTCTTCGTGCTTGAAATCGAAGACCTGTTGATAATTTTGCTGTGCTGTGTCAACTCCTTCTAATAGTTTTTGATTGTTAGAGTTCCACTTCCTTAGATTGAAGCCACCAGATCTCAGGAGTTTTGATAAGTCAGATTGAAGCTGCTTTGCTGTTTGAAGACTGTGGCTGCCGCTTAATAGGTCATCCATGTACAGATCTTCTTCCAGGACCTTACCAGCTGGACTGCAGGTGTAATTGTGACCCTCATCACTTGCTAACTGTTTAAGAGTCATCATGGCTAAGAACGGCGCTGCTTTTGTGCCGTAGGTAACCGTTGCTAATTGATAATCCTGCAGAACATCCCTAGAAGAGTCCCTCCATATGATTTTCTGGTACACCTGGTCTTCCAGGTGTAATTCGATCTGCCTAAACATTTTCTCAATGTCAGCTGTAAATGCGAACTCGTATTGTCTCCACTTCAAAATTAATTTTGATAAATCTTGCTGTAAGTTCGGACCCCTGTACATAACGTCATTCAAACTATGGCCAGTCGATGTTTTCGCTGACGCATTGAAGACGACTCGAAGCGATGTAGTAGTGGAGTCCGCGCGCCGCACACAATGATGAGGTAAATAGCAGTTTGGTGTCTTGTTACCGCTCGAGTCCGATGACCGCTGCATATGACCTAGTTCGATATATTCGTGAATAAATGATTTATAGTCACGAGCTATATTTTCGTTTCGTACAAATTTGTTTTCTAATTGTCGAAACTGTGCGACTGATTTTGCTTTAGAGTCTCCTAAAAGCTCCTTATGATTTGGTTTCAGGGGCAGTCTCACGATATACCGACCTTCATCATTGCGTGTGGTTGTTGCTTTGTAAAATTGGACGCACTGATCGTCTTCTTGTGACATGCTTGTGGTCTCCGTGATAACATCTTCTGTGTTCCAGAATCGCTCTAAATCTTCCACGTTGTTTAGTACAACGTTACACTGATAAGACTTTACATTCCCGCATAGGATCCATCCCAGGCGGGTCTGCTGTGCTATAGGTAATGAGTCATTTTCTCTGATTATACCATTTAAAATTATTGATGAGTAAATATCTGCACCTAATAATAAGTCGACGGGGCTGCTAACATTAAATTCTGGATCTGCTAAGTGTATATTTTGTAGAAATTGCCATGTTGGCTTTGGAAATGTGTTGTTAGGTAGGTTGTTTACTAAACTTTTCATAATAGGGACTTCCGTCGTGAATGTATAGTCGCCCTGCGCTGATGAGCATGTAATATGTATAATGCCCTTGCAATTATTTTCTTTAGCTCCTACACCAAAAATCACACCCTTACAACGTTGGCGAGGTAAACCTAGTTTTTGTGCCGCTCTCTCTGATATCAGCGACGTTTGCGACCCTTGATCTATAAGGGCGCGCATGATTTGAAAGGTACCGTCCACCGCTTGCACTTTGATCAATGCCGTTGCTAGGAGGACTTCGGCTATGCTAGTTTTGGGATTTTGTGCCACGTGACTCTCGTGCTGTCGCGGGTTGCCATCAGATTTTGGTGACTTTGCGAACGCCTCATGTAGCAACGTATTGTGGGGTTCTTTGCACTCATGGCATCGTTTTTCTGAAATGCAATCATTTCCGTTGTGGTTGTATAAACAATTGTTGCAATATTTTAATTTCGCAACTAAATTTTTCTTTTCGCTCGATTGCAATTTCAAAAAATCATTACAGTGGAATAATCCGTGCGCTTTATTGCACAATGGACATCCGGTGTACTTCATCGAACGATTTTTATTTGATGGTTGCTTGAATGTTTTGATAGGAGGTGATGATGATGATCCTTTATCCTTGCTGCTCGCGAAGGATTTGAAATGTTGTGACGGTTTAGATGGTTCTTGTTTACGCCTTGATGCTTCTAGGGCCGTAAATTTGGATTCTAAGAACTCTAAAAAATCCTTTAGGGTTGGCAAGTCCCTAGGCTTTGCTAATGATTGTATGTAATCGTCATAACTGCTGGAATCTAATTTTTGTGCTACAATGTGAACAACGAGAGGGTCCCATGTTGAGGTATCTACACCAAGGTTTTTTATAGCATAGATACATTCCTTCGTTGTGTCATGAATTTTCTTTATGTTCACTGCTGACTGTTGCTGCATAACAGGCAAATTCATGAGGATATTAACGTGAGAGGAGAAAATAATCTTAGTGTTGTTGTATCTGTGGTTTAGGATGTCCCAACAGACCTTGTAGTTCTCGGAGGTGATGTGAAGATGTTGAACTATCTTTTCAGCTTCTCCTTTGAGCTTGCTTTTGAGAAACTGCATTTTTTGAGCATCGTTTAAGGATCTATTGCTGTGTATGGACTCAATAAATAAGTCCTTGAAGGATAACCACTGGTGATAATTCCCATTGAAGGAGGGAATGTCCATCTGTGGGGTTGATTTTTCCTTGTGTGATACAGACCAAATCTTGCTATTTATGGTCTTTTTGATGAGTCTATATGTTTTTTCTAAATCCTTAAATCGTGCTTCATAATCCGTGTTGTCCTCCGTAGATATTGTGTCGATCTCCCAGTGAAGAGAGTCAATAACCGACCATCTTGATTGAATTGTTCGCAATGTATCCTCAAGTTCCCATTTCTCTGCGTCTTCTTCGAAGTTGATGGTTGACATGGAGTAACGAAAAGCTTTAAAATTGCTTTGCTGTTTACGAAGCATTTCATCTAGCTTAGATGCTTCTACCAATGTTTGTTGTGTGTTCGACTTCGGCGGCTGTTGATGATGAAATGTTGGTTGCGGATTAGATCCGCTAGGGAACTGTGAAGCGGGGCCTGTAGGAGGTCCCATTTGAGTAGCAGGCTTTATCAATGGAGACGTAGGCTTTTGCTCCAGCGTCAGATGTCCTGCTATGAACGCTCTTGTTTCATTGTAGAAACTTCTTGTTTTATGATAATAATCGCTAGTAAAATAGTCGTGATTTTGTTCTTCAAATTGATTCAGCTGATCATGATTACTTTCGAACTCTTGCCAATAAGAGTCCAAAGTTTTTAGCTTCCTGTTGATTGATTCAGGAGTTTTGCGATCTTTTCCATCCTTTTTAAAGTTTGTGAGCAAGGTTTTGATAGCATCCAGTATTTGGACTTGGTTTGCAATGATATTCTCCATCCTGCTGCTTTGGAGTTATTGATAAATGATAAGAGTAAAAAGGAAAGATCTTACTTGATGCTTATATAGCTAGCAAACGTGTCTCGGCTGCTGTGCTGAGTCGTTGGCTGCTTGTCTGTGACGCCGGACTGCTGGTGTCCGTAGGCGAAAGTTGAAGATACCTCGCGCTGCTGTGCGTGAGGGTGCTGTCTTCTGTGGATTGCTGTCCAGAGGGCGCATTAGAAACACTTTCACTGACGCGATTTCGAATGTTCCGAATAATACAGTCTTTTGTGAAGTGATCCCGCCTTTCCGGAGGCTCGAAGGACCATAAAGATGTACGGGCTACACCTGTAGTTGATAGTGATAGTTGATAGTAAAGTAAAATGCCGAAAATATGATAAAAGAAGAGTTTATTGAATTAACTGATTTATGCTAGTATGGAAATGATTGCTATGAGAGCACGCGGTTCGGCTACCAATCGTGAACTGAATTGTGTAAAATAAAAGTATCGAACCACGCGTTGATTGATGACTCGACTATATAATAAAAATGCACGGTTGCACCGTACATACTTAATGTTGCTCCATCTCTCCCACCAACAAATTTCCTCAATACATAACACCACCTAACCTTTAGCAATATATTAAATACCATAATTACGGTGCAGGCTTGCTGCGTCGAATGGTGAGATCACGATCACGACGTCTCACTCGCACGGCAGCTCGAACGCCGGGCCCGCGAGCAGCGCCGGCAGCGCCGGCTCCGGACCAATCTCGTCGCCGCACGCTCCTGTCAAAATGTCACCGGGATCCGTGAAGTCGCCAGCTCACGACGACGGCGATTTGTTAGCTGATTCGCCAAGTAAGTATTCTTGTTATTATTTAATTGGTTCTTTGCCTGTGGCATAATTTTTGAAACAAGAAGCAAGAAAGGAATCAGAAGGAATTCTGATGCGTATGTAATGTCTTCCAATTCACATTGGGGTACCTAATCGTTGTGGCCCAACGCCTACCTGGAAGGGTAGGCATGTGCCCTGCATTGGGGCGTAATTAGAAAGGATGATGATGATATACAAATCTGTATGAAACTTAATTATCTCAAATTAGATCATGCGATAATATGGCAGAAGACGCTTCTCAAAATAAGAACATGAGCTCCATCAACAACATCTCACTAACGTATTCATACTTCAATAAGTATGAATTTTAGCCCCCACATGCACAAGGGGCTTAAATACATAATAGTTACCGGTCAGTATATCAGTAAATTAGATTAATAAGTTACTAGAATAGGTATTTTCAGATTATTATATCATTAAGGATTGATTAGTGAAACGTTTAAGTTTCTCGTTGCCTGAGAGACCTTCGAGTGTTAGACTCAAGTTTTAAGATAAAAATAATACCAAGATCGCAACAAATTGTTCACAGCTTTTCAATTAGTCTCCAAAATAATTAGACACCAAATCAGGCTTATTTATTATTCTCAACGAAAACTAGACTCCGATTCGAGCAACCAAAACGCTATTTCCGAAACTCTAACTCGATTCTACTTATCCATAAAAGTTGTCCGTTCTAAGCATAGAGGCGTTCCATTAGCTCCGGCGAAGTCTAACATTGTCCTAGGAGTTATTTCACCTAATACTATAAAGAGTTGTTGTAGAGAGACGGTCTGCAGTGTTTGGAAGTTGCGAGTGCGTTCGGTAACTGAGTCTGTAAAGTTGATTAGGCTAAAGTAGGCTTGCGGCGTTCGGCGTAGGTGAGCGGCACTGCACGGTCTTTTAAACCTTGCAAAGTTCGTTTGGTTATTAACTCTATTCTATTACCGTAACTGCGTACTTTAGTGGTATTTTGAAATAGTTATTCTTAGGTTTTAGGTTGAAATAATAAAAATGTATGGGACAGCAGATTTTTTTTCGCGATTTCGATGTTGGTCCGATAGAGAAAGTTCTTCGGTTTGATGATCTGGTCCCCTTGAAAAAGTATCAGCAAATTAAGAATTCTTAATGAAAAACGCTGCAGTTATTGCTATGTTATCCGTATGGCAAAATTATGGACTGCAAAAATAAAATGACATGCCATCAACTCTATAGAAGAAGAACGAATTAAATAAAAGTTTATAAAAAACGAAATGTGATTTCAAATAACTAAAAATAACGCTAACTAATTGACAATTTTAAATAGTAAAAGCCTTTCAATTCCAATCTCATTCTTCTAACTACAGGCTAAAGTTATTTTCATTGGCCCATTTCATTCAATTTTAGATCGAGTCTAGATTTTTATACGATCAAGTTACACGGTGCATTAGGAAGTCTGTGACCTATCTAGGCTATTCTCAGTCTAGGCTGTCTAGGTCTTCAGGTTACATTTTATTTCTGTATCTCAAGTTAGTTTGTGACGTATGTTTGTCGTGTACACTGCGTCAAAAAACAATGTACTTGTATAAATTTAAAAGGGAAAGGAAATGAATGAAGTGATGTTAATTCTGGGTAGCTTAGGTGTCTATCCGATTTTGGCCTGTGTAATTGCTAAATTCTATTTTTCTTAATTAATGGCCGGTTGCTTGCGTCTAGCGCGGCAATTCTGCCAATATCAAGTAGTTTATAATTCAAGTTATTGTTTTATGATTAAAACACAAAAGAGCTTCACAAAATGGCGGAGCCACGTGCAAGCCTAAGAGAGGCGACCACGCACGCGTCCACCCTCCGTCAGACTTGCAGCACGACTCCAATTGCTAAATTATAAAACAGTTTCGTGACTGACTGACAGATAACGTGCAGCCTAAACCACTGAAGATGGAAACATGACATTTGGAATAATTACACATGTTATCCTAACACTAACTTTCCCTAAACAAAAAACTCTACAGCATCACAATTTACCGCGCATACCATAGACTCAATTTCACCTAAGAAATATCATGCGCAGAACTCTAAAATTATCAGTAATAAGGATGAAAATTGTTCAATTCCAGTGACAACTCATATAGGGTCCTTCTTAATATGCGGACACTTTTTTAAGGGGATGATGATTTTTAAAGGGAGGATTTTTATCTCTGACCACGCCCTCGGGGAATATAGTAGTGAGCATTTGCAATTTTAAGTCATATGTTCAAAATCATGATCGAATGATGCATAATGTCCATTGTACTTTTGATACAAAAAAAAATACAAAATCATTTATTTACTGAAATTAGTTTACACATACGGTTTACTTGAGGACAAGGGAATACCTGGAGTACGATATTTTCTTAAAATCTTAAAAATTACTTCCCTGTGCTCTTGGGTCCGTTCGTGTCTCTGGCAAAGCCACTTTTATCTATATACTACGTATAAAGATAGTCTTACTGGAATATAATATAATAAACATTATAATCTTAGGTATAAATTATTGATCTAATACAGATTGGTGCTTTCCAATCAAGTGTAATAAGATTGCGGTTAATTTCAATTAGTATTCAAATCATAATTTTATTTAATAGCAAACCAGAAGAGAAAACTTGTCAGGTTCTAAGTTGTTCCTTAGTTTCATGGGCGATATAGTCAGCTATCGATAATACAAGGTGTCAATAATAATCATCATTAGGTTCCTACCCTTATCGCATTACTTGGGGTCGGTGCAATATGGACACAAAATCTTAGGGTGCGTCCACATCTGGCGAATACGCCGCGAATGCGCAGCTCGAGCCAGTCGCGAGCCGCTCGCAAGCGGCAAATGGCGCGCATTAGCTACGCACGAGCATAAAATGCACCCGCGCAGATTCCGAGCGGCTCGCGAACGGGTCTCGAGCTGCGCATTCGCCGCGCGTTCGCCAGATGTAGACGCACCCTAAGATTTTGCGTCCATTTTGCACTGACCCCAAATAATGGAATAAGGGTAGAAATCTAGCTGACTATACGCATAAGTATATAACTTGTTTTAAATTCACGTATTACATGTTATTACTATTATGTTATATACCTTTTATGATATATTATAGGTTTAAAAATTTTAATAATACCAATGAAAAGTTAGAATATAAAACATGAAAAAAACTAGTGTAGGCATCTATACTTTCACCACCAATAAAATGATACTAAAAACGACTATTAATAAATAGGTAGGTACTTAGTTACTCGATACCTACGTAGGTACCTTATTTACATAGAAGCCGATAAAATTTCCACTTCTTGTCAAGAATAGGGTTGTCAGATAAAACACTTTTCCCGGGATAAAGCAAAACTTTTGTAGAAGGAGATTACTGATAATAAATATAAGCAACTGATTCCCGCGATTTCGTCTGCGTTGACTTTCAAAAGTATCCTATGTTAGTTATCCAAAAAATATTATTTCTGTATGCCTAATTTCATCCAAATCCATTTAGATATTCATGCGTGGTTGAGTTACATCATCATCATCATCAGCCTATAAAAGTCTCACTGCAGGGCACAAGCCTACCCTCAGGGAGGGTGTATGTATGGGCATTTGTCCACCATGCGTGCCCAATGCGATTGGTTAAACTTCACATACACATCAGAATTTCTTCTTCAGCGTATGCAGGTTTTCTCACGATGTTTTCCTTCACCGTTTGAGAGCAATCGGTATTACGTACATAAGTACAAACATACAAACATCCAAATACTTTGTATAATGTTTGTTAAAATAGGAAGTAGGATAGGATATTATTAGGATAAGATAGGAGAGGATTAACACATTTTGTAACAGCGATAACCCCAGAAATCCAGACCTGGCAACCTTACCATGCATTTCAAACCGTTCAAATTGCATCACCTTAATTACTGTATTGCTATCTAACTATAATAAGTTAACAAGCATACTAAGCAGTAGATATCATCTACTAAGTGCACGTACATTACTAACAAGTACCGTCAGCAAAAAAAATTAAAAACGTCTTATCAAGGAAAAACACCATTGACTTTTAAAAGAATAATGCTGTCAAATGAAGTCAATGGGAGTTGTAATTGGTAGCTATAGTTAATGTTGAGTTAAGGTTATGTTGCTGACGGTACAAAGTGAGGTGCGACCTACTCAGTTAATTGTCTGATAATGAGTCCATCGATTAAATGCTATTTCTGTGCATTACAGCGTTCCATGCGAATGTAATTAGCAATGTGATGAAACTGAAAGTGAAACGGACAGAGCGGTCCGCTTTAAATAGTTTCTGGATATGGCTGAATATTTACGTTTTGAGTGAAAGTTGTTGTCGATGAATGGGAACTACGAAATTACCAAACCATTAAATGTTTTTCATCGTTTGTCGACAAAAGCATACGAAATGTTTATTATCTAGCAAATAAGCCTACAGGTGGAACTAGTAGCCTAAAACAACATAATATGCCTAGTCAAGTCAAAAGTCAAAATTGTTTATTCAAAATAATATCACATAGATAACTTTCTGACGTCATGTTTTTGAATCTACCACCGCGTCGGAAGGTGTTCCGTTGTAGAGAAGATGCGGCCAGGCCGAGTGAATGAGATTATACTTATAGAAGATATAAGATATCCGGTATTTCTATACAATATTATTGAGGCGGCTAGAAAATGTAGCGTGTAAAATGTTATATGTACATTTCATATAAATAAATAAATATAAATGTCTCGGACATTGTCACACAAATTACTTGTAGTCACATTTAAAGTACCAGAATCTAGCCTGGACTTGTATTATGATGACTAGATAACGATATAGAATACATAATTATATAGATACAAACAACCATGACTCGGGTACAAATATTCATATTCATCATACAAATATTTGTCCCTTACGGGATTCGAACCCGCGACCCTTGGCACAGCAGGCAGGTTCACTACCGACTGTGCTATCGGGCCGTCATATATCTCAGGGGGTTATTCAGATCATCTAACTGAATAACTTTTATTATGAACCCAACATCGATATAGCAAAGAAAGAATCAGCTGTTCCATAGAAAACATCAAAGGATAACTCACATGTATGTATGGAACAGCAGTTTTTTTTTTCGTGGTTTTGATGTTGGCTCCACAGTAACTAAAACTTGTTTGATGATCTGAAGCACCCTATAAAATATTTAACGTATTAAATTTTACACCCTGTATAGTAATCAAATATAAGGATAGATAGAAACACTATTCTAAAGACAAACACAAACGCTAAACACGTAAAATTAGGAGCCCAAACTAAGTACCCGTACCATTTAAAACAATAGCTCTGTTATACCATCTAATTTCATTTATAATACACGACTTTTGTCTTTGTAACTATTTTGTTATCATCATAATACCAGAAGACATTTTACCGTTCCGAAACATTCAGGGGTGGTTCAGACCATTAAACTGAACAACTTTCTCTATGGTACCAACATCGAAATCGCGAAAAAAAAAACAGCTGTCCCATACATTTGGCTTGAGTAGGTTTTGAGTTTTGTATGGGACAGCAGATTTTTTTTTCGCGATTTCAATGTTGGTCCCATAGTGGTCTGGTCATCCCCTTAAAAAAGTGTCAGCATTTTAAGTAGGACCCTGTATAGAATTATAGATTGGTATAAATAAACATATACCTAGTGACCATAGCAAAGCTTATAATAGTTCTTGAATTAATCTCGAAAAAAATTAGTTAAGTATCTCAAAAATATTTGTATCATTGTAAAATGAACAACTTTCTCTATGGCACCAACATCGAAATCGCGAAAAAATGGAAAATTAATAAGCAAAAATAGCTTTATACTTACCAAAGTCATAAATGAAAACAATAGCTAAATATACTTATGTACTTCCAAGAACCTACCCACGTTTCCTCTAATTTGTCGATCGTATCGCGATCGTAACGTGTACGCTAATAGCAAACATCGGGTTCGTGCCCTGAGGCCCCAGTTCTATTGATTACTATTTAATTCGCTGTTAGTGGATACAATTACTAAATTACTCTGTTCCTCTCCAGTTTGCCACGCCAATTTGTGTAAATAAATCGATAATATATTTTTGGGTAGACTAAATATTCACTTGGGAGGCTTTGGGAACGCGGAGATAGATTTGTTAAGTTAGATTAAGGTTTAAAGGTAGGTACTCATTTCCCATAAGAATATTTTACATATTCACTTAAAATCTTTGACTATTTATATGTGGACTGGTTACGCGTGTAATTCTACTAACAAACATTTCTGCCACTTTTTGCGGGGGGCGAGGTAACGTGAAATCCAAAACTTTGGAATTTATTCCTATAACTTTAGATTCTAATTTTGAATGTTAAAAATCATGAAAAGTAGTCTCGTGTGAACCCCAAACGTTCTAAGTTCGAAGTTATTATTTCGCAATTATGGGCTGTCTCGTTTAGTCATAAGGTGTAAAATTGAATGTAAATGCACAAGATCAATTGTTCTTATACCGTGGCAGAGGGGAAATGCTACCGCAAGGCTAGTCCTTATAATAATTAGTCAAAGCTTAAAATAAGACAGTATTAAACTACAACTAACTTTACACTTTCCGGTACTTTAGTATTGCATAAGCATAAGCAGGAGGCAGTCAGAGATATTCTGAAACAACAGAACATCCACATTTCACTAGTACGGAAACTCTGTCTAGTGTGATGGGGAGTGAGCCGGTCGCCACTTATAATGGACAGTGGGTACAATACATGCCTCGAAATTGAAGCATGCAGGTTTCCTCACAATGTATTTGTGTACTTTAGTATTAAATTGGCAACTATTCTCAAAAGGCGAGGAAACCCGCATAACTACGCTGAAAAAGAAATTCTGATGCATATGTGAAGTGCTCCAATTGGCAATCGACTAACGCCCATACATCCTCACCATGAGGATAGGCCAACAGTTCCCCAGCAGTGGGTATGTTAGAGGTGTATAATGATGATCAATCAATCTTACATACTTATCTAATCTCATATTGACCTTAGGTATCCCCTTTCTGGGTGATCATATTTCTACACCGTGTTCCTGAGGATATGCATTAACTTTGACCTATTGTTCAGACCATTACATTGGTAATTTTTCACTATGGGACCAACATTGAATTCAAGCGAAAAAAAAGAATTCTTCTTAATATGCTGACGGTTTTTGAAAAGGATGATCAAACCATCAAAGTGAACATTTTTCTCCATACATTTGGGTCGAGTAGGTTTGTAGATTTGTATGGAGCAGCAGATTTTTTTTGCTATTTAACTTTACTATTAAAGTTGTTCCGTTTGATGGTCTGATCATCCTCTTCAAAAACCGTCAGCATAATGACCCTATATTTTTTACGTGATTTCAATGTTGGTCCCATACTGAAAAAATGTCAAATTTAATGAATGAATTAAATATACTTTATTTACACCAAAAGCATCTTATCATCGTCATCGTCTTATCGCTAATAAGCGATTTCTTCCAGACAATCTTAGGTTTATTGGTCTGGTCTGGTATTTAATGGTCTGAACAACAGGCCAAAATTAATGCATATCTTCAGGAACACGGTGTATATTTTGCTGCTTGTTTTGCGGTTCGATCACAAACTGATTCAAAGTTCTTATGGATTTTTATGTACTTATGTACCCATGTAAATATATGTATGAAGATTATGTATTTATTGAATTTATGAAATAAATGTACACGGGTTAGCCTTTCCTACCAGAAAGCATCCGTTAAATAATAACCACCCCTTTTCAACACAAAATTCAACAATCTAACAAGAACCCTCTCCCCACACAACAGTTCGCTCATCAATATCCAATCACGATAACTCAACAATTTATAATCAAATTTAATTTCTATCGAAATAAGGCTAATGACACGAAATGTACAATTCACAAAAGCCATCGACAAAGTAAGGAAGTGTAAGCGGCATCAAAGAAACCGACTAACGATCGTAGAAGGCGTTCTCGTACTGAACTAAATTAATTAATTAACTAATTAAAATCCATTACAAATAATTAACGCAGTCGATAAAATTGAACGCAATCGATAAGAAAAACAAAGAGTTGTGCCGACTATGCCGGCTTCGTGGTATTTCTATGTTCTACGTTATAATAAAGATTTTATTTTAAATATTCGCAGGTTTTTATTACGAGTGTGTAACTCGTTTAAAGATTACGATTTTGAATCGATTCTAAAAAAAAACTCGGATTCTATATTGGGAACTCAAATATACCGAAACGCGTACGCGGTAAGAACCCGTTTAAATTTGTTTCAATCACATTGCAATCCAGTTACGACTCAACTTTGCTGAATTCCGTATCGCGCTAAACTTGACTTATTTACTATGTGATTGACAGCCTGAAACGTCTGAGCGAGATTTCTCGAGTGGTAAAGGCGGGCGGCGGGAACCCGTTGGATGAGGGCAGTGCAGGATCGGTCGTTGTGGCGATCCATGGGGGAGGCCTATGTCCAGCAGTGGACGTCTATAGATGACGATGATTAACTTCTAATTTACAATAATAGTTAGGTGCTTCAACTTCCAATAAGTCTGTTCATTACGAACAGAGTAGAAACAATAATAGAGCTGAAAACACTAACAATTCTCAGAAACAATAAAGTATCATGTGAACCGAACAACAAACAAAAAAACAATAAAATTCCCGCCACTCCTTCCCTCAATCGATATTTAGAGCTCATTTACTCTAACTCGCTTAATTGCAGTAAAGTTAATCGACATAAAACGTAAATTGGTACTACAGGGCCATTCGTTACCCACTTTCAAGCTAAATACAACTGGACTATTCTCGTAAATGTAGTCGAAATTGAGTCTTTAAACTTGGTACTGTTTTTGGAGTAAACATGCAGATATCAATGTTGTCGAGGCGTATAAAGGAACTCAGAAGTAATTAATGATTAACTACATATTCTTGAAGTTGAAACTAATTTTTCCGTCCGCGTGGATTTCGGGAAACTTCAATACCTCGTTAAAGGTTAATTTTCAAAAAAATCTGTTCTTAGTGCACCACTCGACATCCTCTTTAGAATATGATTGTATTCCAAATTTCGAGTTTCTGTCAAGGCTTATGATGTATGTCAATCAATTAGTCAGTAACTCAGTCAGTCATGTTACTTTTTATATTTTATGTATCCATATACTTACCTAAATGCACTGTTATATTAGACATACTACATCGTCGTTACTATTACTACTATTAGTCGTTACATAAAAACCACGCCAGAGGCCGTAAGGCGGTCTGAAAAAACTCTGACACCAGGACTTGCCCACTCGATAAGAAGATTCGACATACTCATACCATACGCCATTGTTCTACATAAAAGTTAGTTTACATGACTACTTCCGATTATTCCTAAATTGAACTTAACTAGTTTAATTCATTTTAAACCTACCTACGCTTATCACAAAACCCGATTCGTTAAAATGACTTTTTAATTACAGACGACCGAATGAAAAGCCCTCGGTAAATTTGATAATATTACACAAATTGTCAAAACTTTTATCGAACCACTTGAATTCTAGACGAAACTCTTTGAAAGTACTTAGAACAGTTATAATAATACGCGTTAATTATAATCGATATCGTTTTCGATTCTTAATCGTAATCGTAACACGAATCGAGTCAATTCGGCGCGCGTAATTTCACCCATTACACGTATGTTCACAAGTTTATGATTTTCTGTTGGATAAATGTAATTCCATCCAAATTGAGCCTTACTACATCGGAATAGAATGTGTTACCTTTATTTTTTCGATTGTGATATGTTTTAAAAGTATTTTGGTCAAAGTTTACATGATTCACCCTAATCACTCAAAAACTTTAATTAACAATAATCAAGCGTTGAATATAAAATGTCGAAATAGCGGTCTGCTTCGATTATCATATCGAATTTTTTTGACTTTAATATGCAATGAAGTGGCATGTAAGTTCAGTATTTAGTTCACTGAACGCCATTATATTTCGTTTTTAAATTCAGTCAATTAAGAGTTAATATATTTGTAAATGAATTACATATTTTTATTAAATTATTTTGTGAAATAATGAAACCGGCGGTTTTAAATTAAATTAAGGTTAAATGATACTTATTATTTAAAAAAAAAAACAGTATTAACGATTTTTAATATACAACTGGATGAGACTCAACAGTTCTTTTATTCCAAAGATTTGAAAGACTTTTAAAATAAAATGTATCTCAATTGTTGTCATTGTCAGTATCATTATTATCTCTCTCTCGATCTCTATTTAAAACTTGTAAATAGTTAATCTGGGCCATATTGTGGAGAATAGACCATCCGTTTTTAACCCTGGGTATCGTATAAGGGGACTAAGAGATAAGGTTTTCTATGCACTGTTTTTGTGGGTGAAAAGCTTGTGAAAGGCTTACCCGAGGTTATTCCATCCTAAAACTTAAAATAACCTAAAAGTGAGAGCATTTTTAAAACTGTACACACTTTAAAAAAAAGTCACTGGTACCTATACTCCATTCAAACAAAATTTAAGGCTATTTTGCATTACAGAAACAGAGATTTGAAACACTTCCTCTCACTTATTCTTAGAACAACTTTAGTAGAATCAAAAATATGTCGGATAGTAAATGTATCTAATAAATTAATTACATTTGGTAATCAGAATTAGCCAGAAAGCTAAATAGGAATCGGAAAATGTCGTCGTCCTTATTTGGAATGAAGTATAGTTGTAGCAGGTTTTCTAACTATCTCGTATTCTTCTTCATATCGTGTGGGCAGCAAGCCCTGGTGTCAGAGTTTTTTCAGACCGCCTTACGGCATCTGACGTGGTTTTTATGTAACGACTACTACCACCGAGATAGTAGCCGGGACCAATTGCTTAACGTACCATCCGAAGTACGGAATCATCTTTCATTTCAGTCATTCAGGTGATTCAGTCTGCAATGTCCTAACCAACTGGGGAAAAACGCACAAAGTGACATATCACTAGGTGACCATCTCGTATTGAATTATGGTTATGAGTTTATGTACGTAGTTAATAAAAACGAAGTCCTTTTCGTATCAATCATAGAGTAAAAGAAAAGAAGAGTGCTATTACTCGATACTAAATGGAGTACGTCGGAAAAAGCTCGAAATCCCTTTTCATAGATGGCGCTGACTCCTGCGAGTTTCGGCAACAACAATTTCGAATCGACTCGACTCTTCGACTCTTTTTAGTTTCCTTAGCTACCTCTCTTACGTAACTGGTTAGGTTCATAATATTGGAAGACTAATCAAAATTTCTTAGAGTATATTCGCAATTCATTTACTCGCGGGCAAAGAGACAACGCCATCTAGGAGATGGGATTAAAGCTTTTTCTGACGTAAGCCACTTAGTATGGAGTATAGCCAAAGAGTATAGCACTCTTCTTGTCTTTTACTCTATGTCATCAATGTACCCCGTTACGTGCTATCTCGTCAGCTGCCCAAAAGGTAATTTACCGTAAACACATCATTGTCGACATACATACATAAACTCACGCCTTTTTCCCAGAGGGGTAGGCCGAAAATATAGATCTCCACTTTGGGCGGTTCTGACACACCGCTCTTGCTTCCTCTAAGTCCATACATCTTGTCATACATTCGCTTCGATTTCGGCTACTATTAACATTGTCGAAAAAATACACAAAATATTACAAATAATACACCACCACAATATTTTAGGTTATTTTAGTTTTGGTATATTAATCGATTATTTAATTATTAGTAAGAGCTGTTAGTTTTACTTAGTTTTCTTTTTTATTACCTATCGGATTATATTGTATCATATTATTTCTGTGTACCTAATAAATGCTAAATAACATTGTCGAAAACCGTCAAAACATCAAAAGAAAAAGTACCTAAAACCTTAACTGCCATTTCGAATTAGATAACTATAAAAAAGAATTGTTCGCTCACGTAACAACCAAGTACTTCCAATAAACGTAGGAGTACGTATCGACACGCAAACTTTAATTGTATCTAATTAATTTATTACACGAATTAAACAATTAACAGTATAGTTATCTTGATGCATTATTGTTATTGGATTTCGGCCACAATACTCTTTGAACAATTGGCTTATCTTTGAAAGTTAATTAATGGATGAGGTCTCATCACGCGAGCTCGAAATACTGGGTTATGTCTTTAGGACTAAGAACTGTAGATAATCTAGTATTTGACTTAGCCTTTTACGTACTAAAAGCCTAAGAACCAGGAATTATTTGATCATAAAAAGGGGTTGATGAAGAATATTAAGGGAATATCATTCGGAGCGCGCTCCATACAAACGAAGTGTGGTGATATAATATGTGGCAATACTAACCAATTAAAGTCAATGAAACTTTTCAGAATCCATCTAGAAACTAATCTCTATGTTTGTATGAAGTCAGATTTTCTTTAAAATGTTTAGTTTTAAAGTTACAGTGCCTTAAAGATTTACTTACAAATCTTAAATTAATCCTAGCACTAAAACTGTATATTTTAACGCAAATCTGACTTCATACAAAAATAGAGATTAGTTTCTAGATTGTTTCTGAAAAATTTCATTGACTTTAATTGGTTAGTATTGAAAATATCACCAGCCTTCGTTTGTATGTGGCGCGCATTTACGCATTCGGAAGGAAATTCTCTTAATTAGATCTATTTGGTAGTAGGAATTGAATCTTTGCGATTTGCAAAAGATATAGGAACTGCCACTTATGGTCACATAATATTTTGATACAACTCGCAAAGAAATCAAAACATATATGATAGATACTTCCCGGTGACCTAAAGTCATGAAATTTGGCATGATGCAAGGTTTCACAGCATATATTTAATGGTTTTAGAAAATGGTTAATTTTTAGTAAACTCATATAAAACTTTTTTTTTCCATTACACACTTACATTTTCAGTTGGAACATTGACCGTGATATAAACGATATGAAGGAGAACATTTTTTTCTAAATTAAGTTTGTCCTTCATAATTAAGTTTGTACGGAACTCTGAAGGTCCGACTCGACAGGCTCAAGCACTTTTATTACGGGATTTTGATTGCGAATATTATAAGATACGTAGTAAAAGTTTAGGTTTGCTTTCCTTGAACAACCAAAACACGTGAACATGAAAACCGGTGAATAAGAAACAAAACTCATTCGATCAAAAAAGACAAATGCACCACGGAAATGATTCACCTTTCATTACCTACCCCAAAATCAAGCCCTAAACTTATTACTGCAAAGACGAAAATCAAACACTATTCGTAAAACAAATGAATTACGAGTCGTCTGCGCAACGGTAAATGGAGAAACGATTGCCAATTTACCAACCCTACCTTGTCTTAATTGATGCAGACACTACTTAAACTAGCTGGTGGTGTTAGGGTAGTGGAACACTTGCGACTTAGCTCCTGTTTAGTCGCGTTATATTGTCTAACAGTCGCAGATTCCGAGACGTTTTATAAGCTTAGGTTCGAACTCCCGTATGTCAAAAATTCGTAGATTTTCGATGCTACTTAGACTAAGCTCATACTCAAAAGAAGTATCTGAAACACGGCCTAACAGTCGCAGATTACGATTAAAATAGAAACATACTGTACTACCTATGAAAAGGTTAACCAAAAACAGTGTTAGGTTCTACTTCTTGACAAAAAGGTCAGAAAAACCTTTTCAGTCTTCTCTCTCCCTTTCAAGTATCATCTCTTCCTGGTTCAGCATGATAACGATATTTTCATTTTATTTGTTAATGTTCATCTTTTCTCGTCTGTTTTTCACATAAAATTTTAGTTTTATAAAGGAAAAAATCACATAATTTATGGTGATTTTTCACCTAAATGCATATTTGAGCGATTGATTTTAAGTACGAATCTGTCCGCATTTCTATGCGACTAGCCTAGATTATTAGTCGCGCGCTGGCGAATAGCCTTTTTCGTAGATCTTATCGTATTATAGGGTCCTTCTTAACATGCTGACGGTTTTTTAAGGGAATGATCAGACCATCAAACTGAACAACTTTCTATATGGGACCGACGTAGAAATAGCGAAACAAAAACCAGCTGTTTTATACAAAACTGCAATCCTTCTTGACCCAAATTTATATGGGACAGATGATTTTTTTTCTGCTATTTCGATGTTGGTCCCATAAAGAAAGTTTATCAGTTTGGTCTGATCGCCCTTTTAAAACCCTGTATACTGTATTGGTCTTAACTGTAATATGTGCAATAATACAAGCGAACTATGACCGTGTGCTAGACTCCTAACCAAGGGTAGATAGAGAAAGTAATTTGTCATCGGTTAGCTAAGCAGGAGGGGGGGGAGAGAGTCGCGAGCCTTCGCGGAGGTAGCACGTCTCCCTTAATGACATTCCCCATAATTAGGAACAGCTACCATCTACTAATTACATAAATTGCCCACTAAACTTGGCTATAATTTTGCCTCGTGCTTAAACGGGTGGCTTAATAAGACTAGGTAAGGAGTCGGCAGAATTTAGGACTATCGATTGTTATAATTAATTTAGAGATGTTAGTTAATAGTTTGTGAAATAAACACCTTTAAATAACATTTTCATTTACTCACTTTGAAGGTTACTTTTAATTAGAACGTTTACTAACAAAAACATTCAAATTTATTTGCTTTATAATTTGGCCTTCTAAAACCAACTTTATCCAAAAACTTATTACACATTATTAGAAGACGATTTTGAACTGATTTACTGGAAATTTTGGACTCTATTACTAAAACAAAAAGTAGATAAGTTACATTTTTTTTAATCCTTTATACTTACGTCTTGAAAATATATGGAAATGAAATGAAATTACCACTAGCATATTATCACTATCCCAACAATACGCACTGTAGGCCTCGCATGCCACCCCCGAGAAAACGATAAAAATCGAGATGTGCCTCCATCTCCATTATTTTACGTATGGCAGAAAGAGCACGCGTGACGTTTTTCTCGTTTAAACGCTTTGTCGTGGGTGGCATGCTAGCCCTTCTGGACATATCATGTAGGTACTTTGTCCTCCAGAAGGATCCTACAGTATTACCCAGTACTTACCTTTTCTATAAGTTACTTAATTTCGTCAATACGTAATATAATACCCAGTGAAACAATGTCACTTCATTGAAGATAATACCTTTGGAACCTTATAATAAGTCCCATTTTCCATCGCAGACCAACCAACAATCAGCCAGTCATCCAGCAACGTTGTCGACGGCATCAACTTGGAGGATATCAAGGAATTCGCGAAGGCTTTCAAACTTCGGCGGCTGGGCCTCGGTCTCACTCAGACCCAGGTGGGGCAAGCTCTCTCTGTCACCGAAGGCCCAGCATACAGCCAGAGCGCTATTTGCAGGTGAGATGACTTTCATTACAAAGACGTAAGGTTGGTTTTTGTTTGAGTTGAATGCAGATTAATGTTTGGAAATAATTTTGTTTTGGAAAATGGACAAGCTATGAATGTCCAGTGTAGAGTTCAAGTTTGTGGTTGACAGCGTTAAGGGAAACACAAGTTTGCTATTGTTACGTCAACGTATTCGAAACGACAAGTAAGTTTATATAACAATTTGATCAGTTTGTAACTAACAGATAACTGTTAGTTACAGTTAGCCCACTATTAAGCCAGGTTTAACAATGACAGAAAATGTACTGACAAATTCAAAATTAAAACATTTGTCTTCATTTGTTTGTGGTATAAAAACTGACCATTGTTTCGACGTATTTGAAACGTTTACGCAACGCTAGAAAACTCATACCCAAGCTGGACATCAATTAAAAAGTCAGTGGAAAAATTCTTAGGTAAAAAATTTATTAAATATTTATCTTGTACCACGGAGACAAAGTCGCACGCTTGTCAAAATAACGTGACCGTTTCCCCAACCCCAAAAGGGGCAACGTAAAAACCGGTCGATCGTAATTTTTTTTCAAACGTCGTCACGCAGCCCCGAGCTTGGTTATCATTCCGACTTTTTTAATATCGTTAATTGAAGTGATTTGTAAAACAGCATGACTCCTTTCATTGCTTACAATTCGTTTAATTAATTACCATTTTGACGGCTTCCGTTCCGCTCGCCTCTGTGGCTTACACCATTTTTTTTATTTGGAGGCGCGGACGCGTGCGTTCTAATTATTTTTCTTAGATTGATCAATGATAGACAGTCTTTATGGGGTACATGACATAGTACATGTTTCTGGGGGCAAAACGTCACGCATGGTTCTCTATACAGGGTCCTTCTTAATATGCTGACACTTTTCTAAGAGTATGACCAGACCATCAAACTGAACAACTTTCACTATGGGACCAACATTGAAATCGCGAAAAAAAATCAGCTGTCCCATACATTTGGCTTGAGTAGGTTTTGAGTTTTGTATGGGACAGCAAATTTTTTTTTTGCGATTTCAATATTGGCCCCATAGTGAAAGTTGTTCAGTTTGATGGTCTGGTCATCCCCTTAAAAAATTGTCAGCATATTAAGTAGGACCCTGTATAGAATTATAGATTAGTATAAATAAACACATTCCTAGTGACCATAGCAAAGCTTAGAATAGTTCTTGAATTAATCTCGAAAGAAATTAGTTAAGTATCTCAAAAATATTTGTATCATTGTAAAAATATAACGCATTTTAACGACTTTATTTTTAAATTTACATGTTAAGTGTTAACAGAAGACAAAAATTCTAGAAATGGATTTTCGTGAAAACTAGATTTTTATAATACCGTTATGCGTTTCTAAATTTCATGATGATCTTTTTATACTTTGCATAGATTACGACGCAAAACAATGCCTAGATAGACCTTTTGCTAGACTTTTATAGTGTGGAATTTAGTAGAGAATATTTAATTTTAGAATTACGATATCTCCAGGATTTCCTTCAACAAAAGTTTTATAAAGCAAACAACTCTGAAGGACCAAATCGAGAATTAATCACGACAGCACAGCTTTACGCTCATAATGTTTAATTGAATCAAATCAAATCGCTCGAAACAGCGTTACCCATGAACAAATCGAATTTCGATGCAAAACG
This sequence comes from Agonopterix alstromeriana, assembly GCA_963924505.1. NCBI lineage: Eukaryota > Metazoa > Arthropoda > Insecta > Lepidoptera > Depressariidae > Agonopterix > Agonopterix alstromeriana. The sequence goes on from OZ004675.1 coordinate 12,785,701, forward strand.
AGAATGCGACCGAACCCGAAGGAAATTTCAATTCAACCACCCCAGACAGACCTCCTTCGTATAATAAAATCATTAATCGTTACTTCTGTTCCAGTTAATTAATTATCTTGGCCGTAATTACTTTTTTCGTGTAATTAAAAGAGTAGAATTCCCCTGTCTTTGTCCCGTCGTGATTTCATTTTCCATTAATTTTTCTTTCGACTCCCTTCCAATTTGGTGTCGTGACGTCGCTACATGGTTGTTACCCCTTTAATTATGCTGGACTTAATTAATTTGCATTTTAATCAAATCATATTATTTGTTAGAATAAACAATCGTTTCTTAGAAAAAGGCAAGGTTTCTATTACTTTGAAATTTTAATTAAAAAGGCACTTATAATAAAACTGTTTTACAAGATGAAACGAAATGTAAAATAATACTGAGTTATGGCAACATCTTCAATAACACCTTCCAGTGTTTACAAAGTAGTATACATTGTGGAGAGAATGTATATCAACTCTTTTTACTTTAAAATGTCCAGGCTTCAAGATCATTGCCACAAGGGCTTCGATACCAAGTACTGTGGAAAGTAAACAATGAATTAAGCATATCCGATAAAATGCGCTGGATTACAATTTGATATGAGATCGAATGCGTCAACAAATTCAAAATTAGGATTCTTGACATCGTGAAATTATTCGAGTTGCATTTCGTTGAAATGCATTACCTACTTACATTATGTTTTATAACTTCTAGTAGGAAAAGCTATAATGAAGACTATACTAATCACAATCAGAAAAAAACCTACTGGCGGCAACAGAACACCAACATAATAGATTTTTTTTCGTTACATGTCCATTATCGGGGACAAATTGTTGTTTTGTAATTGTAATATATTATGTATGCGTAATTGTTTAATTCCTGATCTTGATTGATGAAGATCAAGTCTTAATTAGAGTTTGTTTTTATTAAAATCCTTCGATTTGCTGAAAAAACGAAATAGGTAAATCGTTTTTCAGACCAATGTTCTTGGGTAGAAATAATGTACATAGCCACGGAATGATAATAAAAATTTCTCAAGTTATTTTAAAGGAAGCGTGCGGCTTTGTATACTCCTTTAGTTCAATAATTGGTGTACTTACCTTCAGAGTCGTGGAGGATCACTTTACACTGGTTAAGACAATTCTAACAAGTTGTTTGTTACCGTCCCCAGTGCCCTGGCTTCCCAGATGCTAGCAGCCCAGCTCTCTTCACAACAACAAAACATGTATGTGTTTTGTTTTATAATTCCATTTATTGCATCTCCTAAATTATCTAGATTGTCATGTTTCTCTTATTATGCAGGGTCCAACTTTAAATGATTTTCAGGGGATGATCAGACCATCAAACTGAACGACTTTCACTATGGGAATGTATGGGACATTTGGGTCGACTGGTTTACTGTTTTTTTATGGAACAGCAGCGATTTCGATGTGAAAGTTCTTCAGTTTGATGGTCTCATGCCTTTAAAAAACAACAACATATAAAGAAGGATCCTATAATTCGCGAAAAACTTTCCGTCTTAAATGAGCCTCAACATTCATGTCTTAAAAGATTTAAACAATGGAGATGACTTGGGAGATACAAAACATAAATACATTAAGCACACGCTTTAACTTATTTTCAACAGCCCAGTCCACATGTAGATTGTCTTTAAATCAAAATGTTTCAACGCTATTTAATGTAATCTTATCTAGATCGACGATCCGGCATACCTTTTGAATGTATGCCATACCGCATATAATTATATGTAATTACCGGTTTTGACGTTCTTTCTTTTCCTTTTCACACGTATACGGTATTTGCATACGAGTAATTACCATAAAGCGCCATGCATCATGGTAACATACATTTTGATGTTAAGACAAACGCATTAATGTACCGGCTACCAAAAGCAAGTCTATTAGACGTCATGAGTAATAGTTGTGAGAATTTAGTATCATTGTAACTCTTAATAATTTTTCTTACTTTCCATCTAATGTAGCATGATGTATTATTTCATTATTTTTTATTAATATTCATTTTGCGCAATTCAAAAGCCAGGGCATTGGCATAGGCTACCTTTCTATTCTAATTGAATTCGTTGCTTTATTGTTACCGTGTTCGGTATTAATCAAACTGATTACCTCGGCAGTCTAAATTGCCTATTGTTTTTTGTTTCTCTCTATAATCATTACCACGATGTCAATGTCCTGTGTTTATGCCTATGTTAATTTGGAAAGAAATTGCCGCGTTAAATAAAACGAATGCTTGATAGTTATTACCGCGCAGAATTGTTTCGGTGCGTGTAGTAAGAATCTAACATCAAATTTATGTTCGATACAGATTTGAGAAATTGGATATAACACCAAAAAGTGCGCAGAAAATCAAACCAGTGCTCGAACGTTGGATGAAGGAAGCAGAAGAGAGGTAATTATCATTGTTGAGTGGATTTTGTTCGTGATAATGTTGACCAACGTGTACGTGGATATTTGGCCTTGCTTAGTAACCTTATTGGAAAACATTTCTCAAATCTGGACTAACTGCTTTACGGACTAGGCTTTGAAATCGCTATTAACGCATCATTTTATTTGTGATTTTTAACTTACTGAAATTAGGAACTGTTTTTTCAGCCATATTGGAAGTCATGCCTCAGATTACTACAGTTCGAAATTTCAGTAAGTTTACGCACCTATACCTAATATTATTACATAAGGACACACTTGATTATTGTATTGAAATACTTCATAATCTTTTATTTTGCTTCGTTGCACTTTTTATCGAAACTTTTAGCTTGTTCTTAGATCTGCTGTGTGCATTGGCTTAAGTTTAAGATTGTGTTGTACATAAGAATGATACTATCCAATGAAATTACAATACTTACGATAGTATTAGGTAGCTTGAATACATGAACCTGTTGTTATCATTTTTTAAATATGAAAGAAAGTAATTTTTAAAAGACAACATTATTCTGTTGAATTAATGCATGACACCATATTGTTACGTGGACAGCATTAAAGATATGCTGTTTTGTTTTTCTAACGGTAAATCTAAACATTACAACCTTTGTATTCAAACTAAATAAATTTAAATTCATTTTGCCGTACATTAAACCTATTTTGGTAATCAAAAACAAATATTTACATCTGTTAAAATTTTCATAAGAAGTCAGTATCCAGGTGTCGGTTTAAGAGTCCTTTTACAGTTCAATGGCGCCCTCATGACAATATTAAAGATTTATAGCATAGCATAGCATAGCATAGTCAGAGATATTATGAAACCTCAGAACATCTACGTTTCACCAATAGTACCGAAACTCTGTCCAGTGTGACGGGGGGTGAGCCCTTCGCCACTTGTAATGGACAGCGGGTACAAAACATGCCCCGAAATTGAAGCATGCAGGTTTCCTTACGATATTTTCCTTCACCGAAAAGCCAGTGGTGTTACAAATCGGACATAAATTCCGAAAAACTGATTGATACGAGTCGGTCTGGACGGGAATTGAACCATCGCCTCCTGCACGGCAGGCAAGGTTACTCGCCACTGGACCACCACGGCTATATTAAAGATTTATCAATAATGAAAACCCAAAATTAAAACTGCAACTCCAACTTAAGCACTACAAAAGCCTAAAAGCTATTTTATAGTATACCTTCCTACTTTTATAGGTTCTAAGCATTCCACTTATAAGAATTTAGAAATAATTTAAAACGTGACTATTTTTTCTTTTTCTTTCTAATTTATAATGGAGTAGCACTTTTTAATTTCCGTTTTCTTAATTAAGAAATCTTAAATATTGTGATGAGAGCGCTAGTTGCGCTCTTTAAAAGGACCCTTAAATTATTTGGCTAGCTGTATGACGGTACGAAAGTCGGTAGGATCTATCGATTTAGCATTTTGCATCATTAAAATGCATTATCTGGGATGCAGCGGGACGGGACGAGTCTTAACATTGCAAATGGTGCAATTTGCAATCGGTCGGTCCTCGGTGGTAATTTTTAACGAGCGACTCCGTAAACGATACTTGAATTAATATAGATTGTTCTAAGAGGTTTTCGCTTCATTATGGATTAATAACTGCCGATACTGTTTCGTTGTCATGTACCAATGGGTTTTTCTAACTGCATGCATATGATTACGACTATATTCAGTCATATTCTGAAAACTCAAAACATCCACGTTTCACTAGTAGTACCGAAACTCTGTCTAGTGTGACGGGGAGTGAGCCGGTCGCGACTTGTAATGGACAGTGGTACAATGCGTGCCTCGAAATCGAAATTGAAGCACGCAGGTTTCCTCACGATTTTTTCCTTCACCGAAAAGCCAGTGGTGTTGCAAATCGTACATAAATTCCGAAAAACTCATTGGTACGAGTCGGCCTGGACGGGGATCGAACCATCGCCTGCTAGTTAGTTTTTCTAACTTATGTGCGCAATACCGACTGCTCTGTTCTCGGTGATGGAAAACATCTTGACGAAATCTGCATACACTGAAGAAGTACTTAATTCTGATGCGTAATGTGCCGTAAGTCGACCATCCGAAATTTGGCACGCGTGGTGAACTATAATAATTAATACTTACAGATATTTAAAAGTATTAATAATTATTGTAGTTCTATCCACTCCGAAAGGGCAATAATTGTTATTTGTTATACAAGAGTGGAAAGTTGTTTTTTAACCGCATGCTCAATTTTGATGACCGAGCAAGCGAAGGATTCTAGATTGAATCCTGAGCGTTAGCGAGGGAATCAAAAGAGCACGAGGTGAAAAATCTTTGCGCTGGAGTGCAACACGTAACTTTTCATCCCACCTCAGCGAGGAAATGACTAAATGAAAAAAAAAGGTTGTATGATAAATTCGGCTCCCTCCAGGAGAACTAAATAGGTTTAATGATATTTTGAATTCACAAACTTAGTGCACACGATGTTCTAAATTCAATTTACTTTCTCCTCTAGCGGATAAAAACAGCCTTTGTACTCAGATATCGAAGAGCAAAAAAACTCTTTCCGAGATGGGGGATGAAAAGTTTATTTTGTATGTGACTCATGTAGTAAATTAAGTAGGTAGTATAAAAACGATTCCTACTTAGTCAATGAAAATATTACTTCTCTCTCTCGTAATTAACTATTGTATATATGCAATATTTGCGGGATAGTATTTTCTTCTTCCTATAAGTAGTAATGCTAATGTAAATTTAAAATGCAGAAGACTTGCATTAGAACTTAATCAGGCCTTTGTCGTTCATTTGACGGTAACAAAGTTAATTTTATTGATCGAAGAAAACAGTTTTGTTTACATCCTTTTTCACATGAAATTCTTCAAAAACATTGTTCAGCTTCATCATCACTGCCTTTGGGCGTTAGTCCAACACGCGTGCCCAATGGGGGTTGGTAGACTTCACATACGCATCGGAATTTCTTCTTCAGCGTATGCAGGTTTCCTCACGATGTTTTCCTTCACCGTTTGTGAGCAGTTGGTATTACGTACATAAGTAAAAAAAACTCATTGGGACATGGCATGTCGTCCGTGCGGATTCGAACCTGGACCTCAACGCGCCACCGACGCTCTTGTTCAGCTTATTTTATGTTTACTCTTTATCCACAAGATAGCATTGATGTCTTATAAAAGAACAATCGTTTTTGTTTTATTTATTTATTGAGGAGCTCCAAAAGTGGATAACTGTACACATGAGAACAAAGCTTTTATTATAGGTAGGTACTAATAAGATCTAAATATAGTATTTATAGGAATCCATAGGATCTATGTACAAACTATATAAATAATACGATGATGAAATAAAACTGTAACGTTGTATTTGAATACACTGTTATATTTAGGTAGGTACAGCCATCAGATATATCGTAGTATACAAGGTGTTCTAATATTTCTGAGCTGTGCTTATTTTCAATAAATTCTTTACAGTAAATGTTACCAATTATACTTAAACGTGTATTTTGTCATAAATATCTGAACTACTTATTTTCATTTATTTCTTTACAATGTTATTTAAAATTGAAATGTATAAAACAACGGAGTAAGGTCTTTTTTTCTTAACCGCTCAGATGTTTATGACCACCCTGGCTGCGTAGATAAATTTGATGTTCTGGGCGTTCAGATATTTTTGATTGGTTATGTGTATAGAAATTATTGAAAATTAGAACTGCTTAGAAATATTTGACCGCCATGTTTGCTATGATATATCTGATGGCGACTGTACTTATATAGGATCAGTCTTAATATGCTAAAGGTTTTTTAAGGGATGATCAGACTATGAATCTGAAAAAATTACTCAACGGGACGAAATCGCTAAAAAAACTGCTGTTCCATATAAAACCGCAATTTTATTCGACCCAAAGGTAAGGAACAGCTGTGATTCGTGATTTCGACGTGATTCCTACATAGAAAGATCTTCAGTTTGATGGTCTGTTCACCTTGATAAAATACCGTCAGCATATTAAATTTTCTTACCATTTATTTGTTTCATAAATTTTCGTACCAAAAAAGCGACGATGTAGTGGCAGTCGCCCAATTTAATGTAGCGTAGATTATCTAGCTTTCACAAAGACTATCGGCTGTTGTAGCTTGTAAAAAGACCTATCTTTATTTTAGACTTCCTTTAAAGACTCTTTATTTCACATTTCCTTTAACCCTTCGTCTGTGGATGTCACGGATCCGTGACTAAGACAATAACAAATCTTTTGTGTCTGGAATCTCCACAGACGAGAGGTTAAAGATCTTGTTCGGCTATAGACTTGCTATAGAAGAAAAGCATTTTCTTGCTCTTACCAAACATTTTTGCTGAAAAGAACTTAATCTTTATCTAAAGTACGAAAGATTCTTTTTACATTCTAAAGCAAACATATACACTTTCTGGTGGTGGACGTAGTGGTGGACTAAACACTGAAAAAGCCACCTAACAACATGGGTATTAAAGTGCATATTCTAATCATTACAGGTATGCTACGGGCCAGAACCATCTAACCGACTTCATTGGCATGGAACCGAGTAAGAAACGCAAGCGGCGAACCTCGTTCACACCTCAAGCCCTGGAATTGCTGAATGCTCACTTTGAGAGGAACACGCATCCGTCTGGTAAGATTGGAGACTTTTGTTTTGTTTTTAACCCCCGACGCAAAAAGACAAAGGGAAAAGGGGCAGAGGAAGACCCAGACAGAATTATCTAGCCCAAGTGAAGGAAAAGGTTGATGTCGAGTCGTATCAAGAACTCAAGATTCTAGCGGAAAAGAGACAGGATTGGCGAATACACCACCGGCAAGAGGCAATAAAATGATGACGCAAAAAGAGGGGTGTTATAAGTTTGGGGCCAATGTCTGTGTCTGTCTGTCTGTTATATGATATTATGTGGCATCGTAGCTTTCGAACGAATGGACCGATTTTGATGCTGTTTTTTTTTACGTGAAAGCAAGTTTCCTGACGGTGGTTCTTAGCTATATTTGGTAAAAAACGATTCAGAAGTTTTCATGTAAATCAATCCAGGGCCAATTCATATTCTGTTTTAGGGTTCCGTAGTCAACAAGAAACCCTTATGGTTTCGCCATGTCCGTCCGTCTGTCTGTCCGCGGTTTAGCTCAGAGATCCTTCTAGAAAGCTTCTAGAAAGCTGTATAATTTGACATGGGTATACATATATTGATCTCGCCGACAAAGTGGTAGAATAAAATCTTGAAAAACATTTTTTTAGGGTACGTACATCGTCATCATCCGTACGTACATCATCCGTACATCCTACAAGTAAAGTGGGGATGACTTTTAAATTTTTTTAGAGCCAAATATTAGGAACTCTATTAAAGTGAATGAACCAATAGGATTTTATTTTTTTAAATTTGTTAATGAAATATTTCTTATTTCTATTCTAGGCACAGAAATAACTGGTCTTGCACATCAGCTGGGCTACGAACGTGAAGTCATCAGAATATGGTTCTGCAACAAACGACAAGCTCTCAAGAACACCGTGCGAATGATGTCCAAAGGGATGGTTTAAATTATAAATCTGTTCTCAGGTCCATGACGTTCGGAACTAAGTTAAAAGCAAAATTAATTAATCGTGATGGCTGATACGAAATATCGATATCGATAGTCCAATCTTTCGTCAGCGTATTTGTTTGTGATTGTTTGTCATGTTATAATTTGCACTGGTAGAATTTCAAAGTATTACCGATTCTAAGGCAAATCTTTGCTTTGGTTGGAGAAATAATCATATTGTGAAAGAATATGAAATTTTAAAAGTAATTCGATGTAAAGTAAAATAATATCTGACTGAAATATTTGTCTCGACGTAGTTTACAATGGTATGATCGGAATGTTGTAGTTTAAAGTAGGTGTTTAGTACAAAATAATAATTAAAATACCGTAACTGTCGAGTTATGGGTCAATCACGTGTTTACAGTCTAAAATATTACAAAAATCTCGTACTTGTATCTACACAAAAAAATCAAAAGCTAAATTCTTCTTACCCACGCTTTTGTGGACCATGCACCTGATAGAAAAAGAGGGCATGAAAAAAGTTCATCAAAAAAGTTTAAAACGTAAAGTGTCCAGTTATTGTCGATGTACACTATGGTAGCTCCCAAATCATGGCAAAATGTGGGTATTCCTAGTTTTAGCCTTTTTTGTAAAAATATTGCATTTTGTAAATAAGTACAATACCTTAACTCTCGGCGATAAATTTGTAATGTAGTGGTACATTTTAATTTATTGAAATACTCTGAGTTGTTTCGTTCTACTTAGCGAATGTTGCACTTTTTAGAAATAGCGATAATATCGATATTATGAAAGTAGATAAAAATGTGTCGTCAGTCTTAGTGGCCTACCGAGATTTTTTTTATATTTGGTAGGTTTTTGTTGATAGATAGGTATTAAACTATGTATAGAATAATTAAATTCGTCTCGATAATTGTAAATATTGTTTTCGTGATTTTATTTCTGTAAGTTGTAGGTATTATTAGTTCGTAAATTTTATTTTTAGCTTTTTAAAAACTTTTTATAACGTAGTTATTCAAGTTGGATTTTTTGGCGACATTAACAATAATTTACCAAATTACATTGCCTTTTTAATTGGATTGCAGTTTTTAATAATAAAATACAAATAACAGGGGGTCTAATGTTTTGAACAATTTTATAATGTAGAATTTTTTATAATTTGTGTGCATATTTTTTGGGTACCTATACTGTTATTTAAAGAAAAAACTAATAAATTGCCTCGCATTTGGGAATGTAGATTTTGAAAATATTATACTTATAGATTTCCAAAAAAAACTAAAAATTTGTCGTTATTATGTAATTATGTTAGTGATTGAAATATTTACTCGAAAAGTATGCACAAACAATAGTAAATTATTAGAAAAAAAAACATAATTTTCCTATTAATTACACATTAGCCGTTACTAAATGGACTGATTAATGAATCCGTTTCTATTTAATTAAAGTCTGTATAAATTAACCCTTTACATGCAACTATTTCTTAGGATGGCGTGTGTATATAGTTTAGTTAGAAAGTTTTCAACTAAGACCTACTGTTAACTGTATTACCGATAGTAATAAGGCTGTAATTTAACGTATGTTAATGACCAATGAAAACCAACTTGTGATCATTAATATTTGTACTGTTACCTACTACTTAACAAGAGTCGTTAAAAAATAATATTAAAAAAATTGAACATATTTTTCGGCTGTTGAAAAATTGTAAATACAATATTAAGGATAATAAAACTATTTGGATTAATATTTAGGAACAAAGTGAAAAATATTATCAAAATTTATATTTTCAAAAATTATTACAAGTGCAAAAAAAATGTGTATTTAAAAAAAGGGATGTTTGGCCATAATCGAAAATTTACACAAAACGGATTTTTTAATCGACTTCAGCACACCACTACACACACAAACAAGCAGTAAGGTACACAGTGACTTAAAAAATTGTGCGATGCGATGTTGCGCGTAATAACAATGTACTTATATACTTATGGAATCAGATTTTTCATACCTAAAAAATAATTGTCATTCCAAGTAGTATTAAAATGTAATTTCATGACCTGGAGCGCGAACTTTTACTTTTAACGCAGGCTCTGGCGAGAAAATCCAAGAAAAATTACTATGGCTTACGACAACGCCGCGAGAACAATAAATAGGGCATCCACGTTCTCGGACTTTCTCGTCTGTTCTCGGCGAGAATCTAGTTCAGAAGGATTTCAGATCAATGCTTACGAATTTGCTCTCACTCAATAGTTTACGATTCTTAGGTATGAATGTACCAAAGAAATATTTTTCGTTTCGATTTTCTATCGAATACGACAGCAAATTGAGAAGTTATAGAGTAGAAGGTTATACACTCACTCGCTCTATCTCAAACGGAAAAAAATCTGTGGCCAATGTTAGTAGGCGCAATAGTTGGTCACAGATATTTTTTTAGTAGACTTTACTAGAATGTTGGTTTTTATAAGTCAAATACTGGTACATTTGGAATCTAATTACAACAGAAAATTTTCTAGTGAAGTCTACTAAAATAAAAAATTGGTAGTTGTCACAGATATTTTTTCCATGCATTTACAATTCGTATTTTGACTCTTGCTCACCAAAGAAACAACGTGTATTTTTGCTTGAATTTTGTTTCAAAAAAATTATATGGGGTCCTTCTTAATATGCTGACACTTTTTAAGGGGATGATCAGACCTTCAAACTGAACAACTTTTATATCGATGTTGGTCCCAGAGAAAAAGTTGTTCAGTTTGATGGTCTGACCATCCCCTTGAAAGTGTCAGCATATTAAGAAGGACCCTGTATACGAGTGAGTGCATAATAAATAACTTTAAAAAAATTAAAAGTTCCTGCTTAAGATTAAATTGTGTTTAGTTAAAATAGCTTTTAAGAAAACTTACTAATAAAATACGATTAACTGCGGAGTGTTAACTTATAAATTGACAATGTCTTGCCATAACTAATAAACATAAGATACTTAAAATCAATCATTAATCCCACTGAGCTATAACGTACTAAGTACTAGAGGCGACACGACTATCAAAAGTTATTCGCCACATGGGAGTAGAAGGAGCGCACGGGTGTAACAAAAATTTTGCGTACCTATTGAATGAGATGAAGCGACGCCGAACTTGAATGACGTAATGAAGTGAAGTGTCTCCTCTAGTATGTATGTATAATAGCTCAATGACTAATCCTAATTTATTAGTAAGAAAAAGAAAATAACATAGAAAAATAGTTTCATAAAGAATGAAAAGTCTGATTCCCCACAAACATTAGTGTAATAGAACAAAGCATAGTATGAATGCTAAGTACAAAATGATAATTTAACGATAAACTGCTAGTCCGTTACAAATAAAAAAATAATTATAAAAAAAGATTACATTGCAAAATCGCGTTGCACCCTGGTTTTCATGATTCACAATACATGTATGTAATAATTAAAATAGTCTAAAATACAATTATAAAAGTCTACACATAACTCACATATTCAAACCAAACTGTAACTGTAATAGTGTATTAATTTTTCTTCCTATAATGGTACCGAACGAATGACTATGGCTGCTGGATTATGAAGTGAGGTGGAATAAAGGCAGATAACTGTTTGAATGATTGTTTTATTTATTAATATCTATGACAGATGTACCTAGTACCTACCCTAACCAGGTCTCCGTCACTCGGCCGTAGGATCAGAGATAAGCACCTACACTTTGGCGCATCGATGCGCTTGCTTGATTTCTGCCACTCGAGCCTGTCGGCAAAGTCGCATATATCTCGCGCTGTACGAAGTTCTGAAGACAAGTTTATTCCGAAAACGTAAATGCGCGATGGATACAAACGAAGTCTGATGATATTTTCAATACTAACCAATTAAAGTCAATGAAAATTTTCAGAAACAATCTAGAAACTAATCTCTATGCTTGTATGAAGTCAGATTTTCGTTAAAATATACAGTTTTAGTGCTAGGATTAATTTAAAATTTGTATGGAAATCTTTGAGGCACTGTAACTTTAAAACATTAAAACTATAAATTTTAACGAAAATCTGACTTCATAAAAGCATAGAGATTAGTTTCTAGATTGTTTCTAAAAATTTTCATTGACATTAATTGGTTAGTAATGAAAATATCACCAGACTTCGTTTGTATGGAGCGCACAACGCTGAGTCAAGTTTCGTTAGATATATTTTTGCGCGTACCGTCTATGGCAGTAGATATCTAATTAAAGCGGGGTAATTTACTGTATCTGTTACTTTACTAACTAGTAATCTGTACCCGTACCCGTGTGGGAACTACATTGATGGGGAATGGCTCAAAGGAAGATGATGATACCTAATACATAGGTATCATAAGGACTAATATAGGTAGACGGTATAGGAAGAATATCTAATACAGGTATCTGTTTCAATCGCCAATACCTACTTATAATAACTATAGGTAATTTAAGGGACTTCGGATTTGTAGGCAGGCATAAATACCTACCTACTTCTCCAGATTATTCTGCAGGGGAAAATTTTGGGAAGACGAGTGCCTGGTAGAAGGACGTCCTGGCTTAAAAACCTATGTGAATAGTTCGATATGAACACCACCTCACTGTTCAGGGCGGCAGTCTCCAGGGTCCGAAGGAGGACGGACGGACGGACAACGTATGAAAGTTTTGGGTACCTTTGGGTACGGAACCCTTAAAAATTACAAATCCTCGCCATATTGCGGATAATTGATTGGAATAAAACTAATTCTGTCTGAGTACTACTTTGAATAATGTCACGGTATTTAAAATTTCGCGCTGTTTCTGAAAACATCGTGTGTTTTGATATTGCATTTTACTACGTACTTTGATTTGAATAAAAATTTATACATTAAATATTTAGTAATCTCATTTCTACGTTTATAAAGTCAGAATACCAATAGCTGATCTTTACGAAGTGTATAATAAATTAATAAAATAAAATCTTGATTTGAATCTCAGCGAAGTGTTTTGATCCGTGCGAGTTTTATAGCAGTTACTAAACGTTGAACTTCATTCAGGGTTACCAGACGTACGAGATTTCTCGTACAGATACGAGATTTGGGGCTCTCGTACGTGTATACTATCAGCCTCCATTATCCGATTATCCATTGCAAGCGACTTTTTGTAGAATAAATGAATATCTAAACCATCAAAGGCTATCAGATGTTTAAGGTTAGTTTATAGTTTTCCGGGAAATTCATAAAAAACCGATCATTGCTTCTTTTTTTTTAAATCCACATTATAATTTTGTTTAATACGACCCAATTTAGGCTATCTCCAAAATTAAAATAGGTGATTTTAGGCTATATTAAGAAATATAGGCTATTTTGGGTTTTTTAGACTATTTTAAGAAAAATCTGGAATATTATATTTATTGTACGTAAAACGATATGATTGACTATGGGAGCAAACGTGTCAGAACAAAAACAACAGCAGTCTCATACATTTAAGTCGTGTAGGTATTTCAGTTTAGTATGGGACAGCTGATCATTTGCTCTGCCTGAATTCTGAATAGTCAAAGTTGTTCAGTTTGATGGGTAGAGTATGTGGTTTAAAGGTTAATGATACTTTTCCTTACACCCTGTCTAACACACCATGTAGGTGCAGGTAGGTACCACACAACGAACGTGTATGTTATTTGGTAGTGCTATTTTTAGTTGTGAGTAGAGATTGCAGTTGTAAAAAAATTGATTTTTCTGTCACGAGCAGCCAATATAGCATTTATTTGGGCGTTTTTGCGGTATTTTTAGGCCACTTCAGGCTATATTTGACAGGAAAAAAATTGGTGACTTTAAGCTACTTAGCCCGGGATTTTTGGCGATTCAGACTGGCTGGGATTTGCTTTGCTTGGCATGGCATGGCCATGGCAACACTGTTAATAAATTCAATATGGCGGAACTTCTTATCAGCGAGTGTTGTGTCTTCACGTAAAATTGCTAATTCTATTTTGATCTAAACATGTAGATTCCTAAATAAAACAACACGATCTATTTAAAGAGTTCGCAAACCCTAATTAGCATACCATTTGTGTCTTATGCAATTTGTTACAAAAATAACCGCGAGCCGAGATATCTGGCAAACATCTGACAATAATAAATACAGTTAAAAAAATGTTTTCAAAGCATTCAGGGTAACAATATACGTAAAATATTACGTCACACGATTACACAGGATTTCCCATAGTTACAATGAGTGTAAGAAAACGGGGTTCGTAATAATTCGAGGAAAACAGTTCAGTAAAATTTGTGGTGCAGGTTACAGAGGTTAATCATTGTAGATTTAATTAAGTGGCTCTCCGCGGGCTCGTGTTGAAGTGTGACGCGACTGCTCAAGTACGTAAACTTGAGTTATCTGATAGGAATCCGGCAGTGAGTAATCGATGAGATGATCGAGAGTGTATCGCGTCGTGCGTTTAGTAGTTCCAGTGGAACATACAACGTGCGGGCTTCGGAGCTCGCGCGGGAGCGGAAGCTGAACATCTTCAATGTGACAGTGCAGTTATTGGACGATACTCAGCATACTTTTCAAATTGAGGTGAGTGTCACTTTAGCTGGTAACAGACACTTGTTTGGAGCAAAGTATTTACGCTATGTTTGTAGGCAGTATTTGTTTAGCCAAGCTAGAGAGAATATTCCGACTGCTGGCTGAGTAGGTACCGAGTCTGGATATGGAGTATAGGCTGCTTCGTTAATCTCTTGTACCCAGGGAGGCTTGTCTTGCCGTGGGAGTATTAAAAGATATACTATGATTAGGTTTAAACTTTATCACAGAATTGGTAATAGTATAGTATAGTTCTACATACAAAATAGCCACTCCCCGCCCCCCTCTGACTTCAAATACCTCACCTCACCTCACACTTTCTGGGGACACTTTAGGAGAGCCAAGCAGGGGAATGCAGTCAGGCGTATCTGTAGAATTGGATTTGACTACAAAATTGTGTCTTTTCAGTGCATAAAAAACAGAAAAATAACGCTAAATTCACATTTTCAGTAATTTGATAGCTCAAATACTTTTTTTAATAACTGAACGAACATTAAAAAGTATAGGAATGTAAATGACGCTAAATACAAAGTAAGACTTTCAACCCTACACGCGATGTCATGGACAGGCTGCTATAAATTTAAATCTTTCGTACAAAATATCAGTAAATATCTTGGACATTGTCATACAAATTATCTAGTCACATTTAAACTTTGACTAATTATTATAAGGACTAGCCTTGCGGTAGTATTTCCCCTCTGCCACAGTATAAGCACAATTGATCTTGTGCATTTACATTCAATTTTACACCTTATCACTAAACGAGAGAGCCTATAATTGTGAAATAGAACGTTTGGGGTTCACACGAGACTACTTTTCATGATTTTTAACATTCAAAATTAGAATCTAAAGTTATGGGGAATAAAATCCAATGTTGCGGATTTCATGTTACCTCGCCCCCCGCAAAAAGTGGCAGAAATGTTTGTTAGTAAAATTACACACGTAACCAGTCCACATATAAATAGTCAAAGCATTTAAAGTACCAGAATCTAGCCTGGACTTGTATTATGATGACTAGACAACGATATGGATACAAACATACATGACTTACGTACAAACATTGGGTACATTCATCATACAAATATTTGTCCCTTATGGGATTCCAACCTGTGACGCTCGGCGCAGTAAGCAGGTTCACTACTGACTGTGCTATCAAGCCGTCATGTGAGTTTTTTTAAGTTGAAGACTCCGTTCTACTCATCCGTGGGGATTAACTGTTCACCATCTATGGACAACACAGACAAAAACAACTAATATTTTTATGATATTAGTACAGCACAGTAAAGAGCTAATTGTCGAAGAGAATAACGGAAGGGTCAGTAAGGGTAAGAAGAGATTGGAAGCTAATAGGGCATGGAATTTTTACTAGGGATGAAAATGAAAATTTGTTCAAGAGTGCCTTCGTCAATACCGTATTCACACAGGGAGTTATTCCTGACCCTGATTTTTGCTAAAAAGACTGGGGTGCATACATGACCTAACCGTAGCCGGCATATAACTGAGGTGACTTGCTTGTTGGCCTCTCGAAAACAAAAGAACCAAGGTTTAGGCCAAATAGTTGGTTGGATGCAAACTTGTTAATGATTAAGACAAATCAGTGTGGAAATCAACATTAATATTATTTGGCTCTGAATCTGGGTTAGGTCTGGGTAGACAACTGATGAGCCTATGCTACGTAACTTGTCTCGTCAAATTATCAACTCATTTGGTTTGATGGTTTTGGTTACTATGCCGGCCTCCCAGATCAATACTCAAGTCTGAATCATGTTTTTCTTTGCTACAAAGATCTTTTACATAACAATGACTCATCAATCATAATAAAGGCAGTTTTGGGTCATTAGTTCCCAATGTCCCACACTTCTACAGCCCCAGTGGTTAGTGACTGAATGTTGCACAAACCATTTACCAAATCAAATTAAAGATTGAAAAATTGAGTCTCGGGCGGGACTTGAACCCGCACTCTACCACTGTAATAACTTCCAGTAGATGGCGCTCACGTCCCCTTATGATGCAATAGTTTGAACGTTTCGTTCTTTGGGTAGTTGGCTCGGTGGCGAAACATGGCTGTAACATGTTTAAAATCAATAATATTTGAAACCATTTACCTACTGTTTTTCATTCAAAATAAATGTAGTAGAGGACAGCGGAAAACTATTCTCCACCATTCTTCTTGCCCTTCATTTCTTGTTGTCTCCAACAACAATTTGTTTCCGGTTTTCTCCTACTTCGACGACCCCAGTAGCCCTAATTAAAAATGTTTTTTTGTTTTTAAGATGTTATACAAACTGTTTACAATAGTAAGGTGTCCAATACAAATATGTTAAAATATTTGGCCGAGATCCAGATTAGTAGAACCCATTAACCTGTTTTAAAATCTATTTCAATTTGATAACACCTGCTTCATTTACAATTAGGTATAACAAGAAGAAACCTAATTTGTGAAGAGTGTTATGTAGTAGAAGATGTGGTATCATCTTATCTTCTTCTTATGGTGTGAGTTTTACAAACCGCCTTACGGCCTCTGACGTGTTTTTTATGTAACAACTACTACCACCAGAGATAGTAGCCGGGACCAACGACTTAACGTGCCATCCGAAGCACAGAATCATCTTTCTTTTAAGACAATAAGGTGATTCTGCCTGCAATGTCCTAACTACCTGGGGAAAAACGCACAAAGTGACATATTACTCGGTGTCCCTCATGGGAGTGTAACCCACGTCCTCTGTGTCATGAGCCCAATGTTCTTAACCATTAGACCATGTAGGTAGCTAGAGAGTATCATCTTATTAGTAGAATGTGTCAAGTTCAATCAAGCTCAGGATTCACTGACGAGGGAACTGAGGTTGAACAAATTTGATGTAGGTGCTGTTCACAAAGTTTTAGCTAGCCCTAGTCACAGGTCCGGCACTTCAAACAATGTTTTGGATTTGACATGATGGCGTTCGCCATCGCCAATATGCCTTTGACATATGTATAGGGTTGACTTACCACGCATCATATGAACATCATCTACATTTCGTTACTTTTTATTGTTCGTTCTGTTATTAAAAATAGTATTGGAGCTAAAGAATTACTAAAATGTGAATTTAGCATTATTTTTCAACGTTTTTTATGCACTGAAAAGACTCAATTTTATGTAGTCTAATACTACGGGTGCGCGCGCCTGACTGTATTCCCTTGCTCGACTTCCCTCAAGTTTCCCAGAAAGTGTTTGGAGAGGTGGGGGATCTGAAGGCGGATTGGCCGTTCTGTATGTAGAACTATATACCTATTCTGTGCCCTAGTTCATTTACCTTTGTGACTTCATCAGTGAATCGATGATGTGGAAAAGCAGGAATTATTATCTTATTGGTTGATGTAATAAAGTTTAAGGTATGATGGGACTAATATTGACATGTGTATAAAACTCCCTAAACACCAGTAAAATAAAAAATAAACAAGAAGAATAAATGAAATAAATTAAAACTACATTAAAATTTGCTATGGCTTCTGATCATATACAGGATGGAAAGTTGAGATGGGGCACAAAGGGCAGCTACAACAACCATAGCTACAAAAAAACGTTCTTAGAAGACTAACCCTAACTTTTTGAGTATTTTACTTCTACATTGACAGATTTTGAAAAAAAAATTACAGTCATAGAGAAAAACTGAAATTTTCACAAAACTTTATTTTTGTCATATTCGATCCTCTTACTGATAAGGAACATAAGTCTCTATGGGGTCAACCGAGGTCGAGGTATTAGAACTCTTAGAAAACGCAAAATTAAATTCCCATACATTTAGTAGGGAAATAAAAACATCACCAAATTAGTGATGATATTTTAAACAACTTTTACTGTTTTCTTAATGTTTTCTTCATGTGGTTTCAGAAAAAAGCTAAAGGCAGTGTTCTACTCGAACAAGTTTACCAACACATTGAATTAGTTGAAAAGGACTACTTTGGACTACAATTCACTGAAAATGGTTCCCCACCCAGTGCTACTAATACTGAAATAACGGTAAGCTACAATTACGCCACCTGCTACGATCCTGTCAGACCTTTCTTGCCTCCTCATCATTCATCAGTCTTTTCATGCATGCTCGTCGGTTTTAGCAGGCCTGTCTCACTCCACAGCTCAGGTATGCTTGACGGCTGATCCCCACCAAGTGGTGAATGGCAATAGGTTAGGTATACCTTGTAAACTTTTTGGTCAAATCTCATTAGACTTGCCGCCATTTTGTGAGTAGTCAATGCGAGACTTGAAAACCCCCTAGCGATGTCACGCTGACTGCACGTGAAAGAATTAAAAAGGTAGACTATGTAAAGGAAGCTTTCATGTCTAATGACTCGGTTCATTTTTGTTTGCACGCGCGTCGTTGTGACGTTTGGTAGGTTATTCGCCAATTGTACGATAGGACGAGTGCGAATAACTTAGCATCTTAGTGCCGTGCAGATAGAGTCGAAATTTAACCAGACTTTTTATCTTATTTCGTCCCACTGTTAGGCAACGGGTAGACCTTTGCTTTACCAGCCTTCTCTATACTGTGACATCATTTGCCATTCTGCATCATGGGTATGTTGGCACGATCGACCAGACCTGACTTGAGAGACCAATCAGTATCACACAAGCAATTTATGAGCACAGGCGATGTCGCAACTGCACCGCAATGTCGTCGCCATTTCACCGCAATGACGTCGCAACTGCCCCGCAATGACGTTGCAACTGCTTTTCCGTGACATGGCAATAAAATCGCTACGATTTTTAAGCACAGGCGTTGTCTGAGAGTTATCGCAGCGATTCTACCGCGACATTGATTGATCTCAGAAATATTGCGACGATATCGTTGCGTCCACGCCTACGCTTAATAATGACTTGTGTGATTCGTCCATAGATTTAGCATATACTACATTAGATCGGCTACGGATTATCCAAGGCGAGATCAAAAAATCCTGAGATCTTGGAAAAAAACGGATTCGTTCCGTTGACAACTGACGCTAGGGCCGCCATACAGGCTCATAGCGTGTTCGAGAATGGTCTCCTCTATCTATATCGCTCTAACATAGACGTTAATGCTATGCCCTTTCTCTTTCGCATTTCCGATCTATTGTATAAGTAATGCTAAATCTATGGATACGGCCCTAAAACATGTAATATAATGTTACATGATAGGTACACGGCGACACATCAAGCTACGCAAAACCAATATAAGCTGGCCACGCGACGTTATACATTACTCTACTGACGCGCGGCCAGCTTATTTTGGTTTTGCGTAGCTTGATGTGTCGCCGTGTGTACACAGCAGGTATGTTGTATGTGTATGCTAAAAGAGTTTGATGATTAAGTTTTGTCCTGTTGTTATGTGACAATTGAATAATAATGTTAATATAAACAGGGAAAAGCGACACATAAATTGGTACAATTCAATTCATAAGTAGGAATGAGAATAATAGGTTTATTGATTCGTTACAAAATCGAGCAAAGCAACAAACAATCAAACTTTGTCATTTATTATCAGTTTTCTCGTAAATTAAGTTTATTATTAAGGTTTTATTGTTATCATACTAATAAAATGGCAAAATGAACTAAATACATTTATACATTATATAGGGTCCTTCTTAATATGCTGACACTTTTTTAAGGGGATGATCATATCGTCAAACTGAACAACTTTCTCTATGGCACCAACAGCGAAATCGCGAAAAAAAAATTCTGCTGTCCCGTACATTTGGCTCAAGTACGTTTGCAGTTTTGTATGGGACAGCAGATTTTTTTTTCGCGATTTTGATGTTTGTCCCATAGAGAAAGTTGTTCAGTTTGATGGTCTAATCATCTCTTTAAAAAAGTGTCAGCATATTAAGAAGGACCCTGTTTATTAACTACAGTACTGTCTTTCTCTTCAATAAATATATATTCTCTTGTCATAATACAACGTGTTAATGAATTAACGCAAAACTAGAAATTAGTTTGTTTGGAATCGAGAGCAGAATCGAATTATGATGGTTTCAACATAGGTAATTTTTTTTCAAAATATTAAATATTTTGTTTGTAGAATTTAAAATTTACTGAATTCGATCTCAACCCACCGCTCGGGCACTCTCACCGTACTTACTACCTAAACAAGATTCATAAAATGTATCCACGAGCACGCTAGCGCTTTCATTCATTGCTGAAATGATAATAAATCATTTTTGCCTGAAAACTTAAAATGCGAATACTTTAAATTTTAACTATCAAAATAATGAACTTATTGTTTCAATCTTATTATTTTCATATAAATCAGTTTGGGGTATGAGGTTTTGCGCTTATTCATTAACACGTTGTATACAGATCAAATAAAAATGTTGTGATGTATCTTAGCCATATCGTCTTAGGTTTTATCGTAGATTTGACGACCGAATTTCAAGGTTGCCATGATTGCATAATTTCTTTCATGCAATTAAAACCAATTTGTTTATAGTAATAAAGTTGAAAATAGGTTGTCAAAACTAGCAGATGTTAGATCTCAAAATATTTAATTAGTTTTAAAGCTAATTTGCTCAACGTTTAGTAACACCAATGTCTGGTATGACTATGAATCATCAATTATTAGTCCGGTTACAATGATGACACAGATTATAATCAGGGTCAACTTGATACAGATACAGAAAATTTGGCTAAGTGCAAATCGGACTCGCGCTCCGAGTGTTCCGTACCTCAACAAATACATTTACCAACAACTTTTTGTTTTATTCAGAAATCTAAAAAATACAATTCTACTATAATTGATTGGATACTTTAAATTACAAATTGTACTTCCTTTTAGATTAAAAACGAATCTCAAGAAATACAAGCGCTTTATTAATTCAATTATTTACTGAAATACCTGACTAGTCTGGAATGCAAATCATGTTTTTAAATGTACTCATTATGCTTTTTTTAGAACACAAGGAAACTTTAACGGTTGACAAATACATTAATATTAGATGAATAATACAGGTTGTTACAAAAATACCCCTAATGAAAAAATGGTGTTAAAGGATCTCTTGTAAAGAGTCTATTGACAATGTATGACAACCGTAGTATAATATTATTATTATAAAATAGTAAATAAAAAAGCCGTGGCGGTCCAGTGGCGAGTAATCTTGCCTGTCGTGCAGGAGGCGATGGTTCGATCCCCGTCCAGACCGACTCGTACCGATGACTTTTTCGGAATTTATGTACGATTTGTAACACCACTGGCTTTTCGGTGAAGGAAAACATCGTGAGGAAACCTGCGTGCTTCAATTTCGAGGCATGTATTGAACCCACTGTCCATTATGTGGTGACGGGCTCACCCCCCGTCACACTGGACAGAGTTTTTGTACTACTGATGAAATTAAAGATTACTAATCTAGACTAATAAAAATTTCCAGCGCTGGCTTGACAGTAACAAATCA
The DNA here is from genome assembly GCA_963924505.1 of Agonopterix alstromeriana. NCBI lineage: Eukaryota > Metazoa > Arthropoda > Insecta > Lepidoptera > Depressariidae > Agonopterix > Agonopterix alstromeriana. Next base: position 12,807,637 of record OZ004675.1, read on the forward strand.
GTTAAGAAGCAAGTCGGTGTCAATGCTACGTTCTGGTTGGCAGTCAGGTTCTACCCGCCAGAGCCTTCTCGACTAGCCGAAGAGTTTACCAGATACTTGCTTTGTCTTCAACTGAGGAAGCTACTCTTGGATGGAAGGATGACAGCGCCTAAGAATACCGCTTTGCTGCTTGCTTCGTTTACCGTACAAGGTTAGTTTTGGATGATCGTATTTAATGGTCTGAAATATTCCATACTAAAAGTCCATACTACTTGACACCACACACTCAAACCTAAACGTCAAAAAAAGTGGACACTTTACGATTGGTATGGCTCACTCTATTAGGTATAATCTCTTTGATTTCATCCCACTGCTGTGCAGGGCCATTTCATGTAATTACAAAAAAACGTTAATGTACTGTACTTAATTAGTGTTACTTTGGCTAATATTTCTCAGTGCATATTGTGTTCATCTGTAATTTGTTCTGCATTTAGCTGTTTGTTACTTAGTTTTATCGTAAGTCATGCAAATATAACAACTGTTCTTGAACCTAAATTAACCTAATAGAAAAAATAAAAAAAATGTCTTCAAAAAAATTTAAGGAAAAATTTTTACATTTAGTAATCAATTTCTTACAACAACAAAAAAATCATATTTTGAAATTTATTGATTTCAGGTGTGCTCATAGTAAAAGTTGTTTAGTTTAATGGTCTGAACCGTAAAAGTGTTTAAAAAATCTTTGAGTACCGGTTCTTTGGTATAGTCGTAACAGTCACTTCGGTTATTATAGGTGTAGATTTCTCGGAATTCGTTTTTGTTAGAAACAACAATTTGGACATTCCTAGAAGTCGGACTTGTTTAGTCGAGCAAATGCAATCATTGTTAATTTGTCAACACTCTTTCTAAACAAGGTGGTGTGACACAATAGAACTACACGGTTGCATGCTCGTCATTCGTATTTGTAGTCACGACTAACAGGCATCCTAATAATTCTTCTGAATGATACAATTCATTTTTGTTGCATTAGTAATGCAAGGAAAATCAATCTTGGTGTGGGTTCAACGGAAATATTTTATTTGGCGTACCCCACAGTCTATATTGTTGTTGGAATACTTATTAATATTATTATTTATTAACAGGAAAATATTTAACATTTATGCAATCCGATTTTAAATAGTATATCATCTTTTTTTTAGAGTTATTTACATGGACAACAATAATCTTCGAAATTTACCAAAACTTGAAAATCGTTTGGAGATTATGTCATAAGCTTATACAGGGTGTAAGTGACAGTCTAGCAAATACTGAAACGGTGAACTCACAGCATCAAACTGAACAACTTTCTCTATGGAATGGATCCTACCTCAGGACAGCTGATTTCTTTTCGAGTTTTTTTAGGAAGGCTCCATAGTGAAAGTTGTTCAGTTTGATGCTCTGAGTTTACCGTCTCAGTATTTGCTAGGCTGTCACTTACACTCTGTATAAAAATCGATATATTTTTCTATCGATTAATTCACTATAAATTACATTTACGGCTGAATGGAAAATGAAAATTCCTTTGCCTAAATTAAATCAAATAATAATATGTCATTTCTCGGAAATCATGTGTTTCTTTCAAATTCAGAAAAAATACAAATTCAAAACCAACCAAGTGCGACGCCTAGTTCACTATGTTATCTTATTTTAATTTGCACGCCTCAAATAGAAGAGTCGGATAAAATGTGCTCAAATGCAGATATCCTTGTACACTGATGCTAATAGATCTATAACCATTTTCCAGCCGAAATAGGAGACTACAACGTATCCGAACATCCACCCAACTACTTATCCGAGTTCTGTCTACTCCCAAAACAAAACGCAGAAGACGAGAGGCGTATTAGAGAGCTACATAAGTTACACAGAGGTCAAGCTCCAGCTGATGCCGAGGCCAATTTCTTGGAGCATGCTAAGAGATTGGATTGCTATGGCGTCGAGTCTCATCCTGCTAAGGTTAGCTTATTAATTTGTAACCAAACGAGGAGGCTTGGACCAACATTCTCAGAAAATCCAATGCTCAGAATATTTACACACTTAAGGTGCACTTCCGATGCCAGCGGCCGATGCGACAATACTAATTACTATGAAAACGTATGGCGCCAGTTCCGATGCCAGCAAAGCTTCTGACGCGCGCGTCAGTTGCATCGGCCGCTGGCATCGGAAGTGCACCTTTAGAAAGGTAGAATGTGACTAAAAATGACTTTAAGACTATAAATTGACCATCTTCCAGCAAATAAACGATTCCATTTCCGACCCTAGGATTTGATAAGATTATTTTGGTCAATTGATCTTCTCACGGTAGCCAGCTAGCTCTACTGTATCTTGTGAGATCTGAAAAATTGCATAAAAAGAATCTGGCCAATGGGTCTTCTGAGATTGATCACCCTTGAATGGCGAATTTGTGTAAATTCTTTAAATTTTAGTATGAGAATTCAAAACAAATTAGTGAACTTCTCCTTTCAGTCGTATTCTGCTGATTTGAACTTAGATAATCACGATAATTTTGTTTGAACCATCGTTTTGTCAATGAAGCAGTCGCCAGTCTTCTTGCAAGTTTGTTAGAGCTTGTTTGCACTGTCGTTCCTTAGCTCTCTTTCATAAAATATAATTGAACCTAGACTTGTCACGGGCCCAGTTGGTGTATTATATCCTCGAGTGTGTCACAGCACCTTATCTTCACTTACATTCGAAATGCTACCTCAACATCTCTTACCTACATCTGCTTATGAATTCTTGAATCCCCCAAACATATACTCGTATGTATATGCAAAGTTATTCCGTTATCTTTTCAGTGCGCGCTTTTTGGGAAAAAATGCATTAAGTAAATGAGAGCTCATTCACCATTCCTCTAATCATTTATTTTTACTTTATGTTACAGGATTACAACGGGAAAGACATATTTATTGGTGTAACATCAATAGGTATAGTTGTCTTTCAAAATAACGTACGAGTGAACACATTCTCTTGGAGTAAAATCGTTAAGATTTCCTTCAAGAAGAAGCAGTTTTTCATTCAATTGAAACGGGAACCGGTAAGTCTAATAAATAATCTTGCTAGCATTTAATAATAGACCAGACCTTCGGAATTTTGAAGACAAAGGCACGAAAAAAGCCATTCGTGGTTACATAATAACAATTTATTGAATCCTTATTATAACTATCTAAAAAATCCATCCGACTTGAAGGACCAGATTTGCCGTGTTGGTCCAGTGGCGAGTAAGCTTGCCTGCCGTGCAGGAGGCGATGGCTCGATCCCCGTCCAGGCCGACTCGTACTAATGAGTTTTTCGGAATTTATGTACGATTTGTAACACCACTGGCTTTTCGGTGAAGAAAACATCGTGAGGAAACCGGCATGCTTCAATTTCGAGGCATGTTCTGTCCATTATAAGTGGCGACGGGCTCACCCCCCTTCACACTGGATAGAGTTTTGGTACTACTGGTGAAACGTAGATGTTCTGAGGTTTCGCAATATCTCTGACTACCCCCTCGGGGAATATAGTATCTGTATATGGATAATTATTTTAGTCTATTCATGAATTAATGAAACTCAGTCGTTAAGCAAAGTTTAAATTTAAGCAAAAGCAACCAAATTCTATTGCTACGTAATCAATAAAATTCCTAACACCCGTCTGAAGAAGTTGCGGACAAAAAGATAGTAAAATTATGATACTAATACAAAATAACTAGTCCGTAATATTGTAAGAACAGGAGTAGATTGACAATAATCCACTTTAGGAAGATTATAATTTTATGGCTTTGACCATAATCCTGCGACATATTTAAAAACAGTAAATTTTAAATTTCATTTTATCTGTTCTTTCCAGTCGGAATCCTACGATACAGTCCTCGGCTTCAACATGCGTTCAGGTCGCGCCGCAAAAGCGTTGTGGCGGTGTAGCGTGGAGAGACACGGGTTCTTCAGACTGAGGGCGCCGCGGCGACGACCGTTCCTCGGCGCCCTGAGCGCGCTGGCCGGCATCGCCGCGCCCACCGTGCCTCGTACTGAGACCCAGGCGCTGGAAGATGCTAGGAGGGAACGATGCGGCCGGAGTTTCATTAGGTTAGTGCTGCTTTTCAAAGCAGTCAACAACGTTGTGAAACACTGTGACATAAGACTCTGCACGTCCAGGAAATCAAAACACATAATCACAGAATGGTTGATGAGGAGACAGAGACCCTCACTGACTCTCTCACTAAGGCTTGGTTTTGTTGACAGTTTGTATGTATTCAGTTACCTAACCTATTATCATTATTATCATCATTAATTATTTATTTCGTACATCTTTCCTATTCAGCTCACTAGGTACTCTTCTCGCTTCCACGCTAAATCATAATTTTACACACTAGGGTTACAGTCACACACCATATAAACAGTAACTTAATTTAATTAGAAACTGTTTCCCTAGAAACAAGCAGGCTTCCGCTTGCCTACGATGGGAACCCCTGGTAAATGTAGTCGGTTTACATAAATCCTTTTTACATTAATCGCAATTGTACTATTTTTTAAAGTTACTTTAAGATTTTTATGTAACCATTTTTAAAACCTTTATTTAAATAAATTATTTTCATTTTCATTTATTTATCCGCAGACGAAGCAGTTCCCGTAACCGTGACCGTTCAACCAGTGCCGCGTCGCCCGGACCCGTGTCCGCACTGAACTCCTGCGCACGCGGCGCCAGGGTGACCACACACGAGGAGCCGCCGCCCCGCGCCGCCTGGACCGACGCCGAGCAGCCGCAGCCAGTCGAAGAGTTAGTCACTTTATACTGCATTGCATATGCTCACGTCACGAATATATTCCCCTAGGGGGTAGTCCGATATATTCTGAAAACATGGAACTTCCATGTTACACTAGTATTAGCAAAATTCTGCCCACTTTTTTGCTCTGTGGCTTTCGGATAGGCTGAAAGATGCCGTTGATTCAATGTTGTGTCAATCGCCGTGACATTAAATGGTTCGTCAGTCCGCCTTTACGAATGTCTAACGGAGCGTATTTCGGTTCGAGTTCTGTATTTGATGTAGTTATTAGTATAGAACGGCACAGCTGCAGGATAGCTACCTTGTCCTGACCTTACCACTCGATGTGCTGAGATCGAAACGCCGCGGGAGGGGTGTCAGTGCTATTCTAGATATAGTATGTCCAATGTGATATTGAATGTGAGTCTGACGCCACTTAACTACCAGTAACGGGTGATTCAATAATATGGCGTCCGTGGAAGTGAATACACGCAAATGTAATCATGTAGGTTTCCTCACGATGTTTTCAACATTTCCTGAATGAACAGGTGGAGCCTCAGCACAAATGCATTCATTGTATTATCATAGGAAGTTACCTAAAATCACATTCGAATTCGAGTCTGATCCTGGCTGAGACCAAAGCTTCGCCCAAGCACGAACGGAGAGCATTTTATTGATTGTAAAACAGCAATAGCAACCTTATTCTTAAAGCTATAACATTAATTTCACATTATTCCAGTGACGGCGGCTTCCTAGAGCGAGCCCTCCGCGTTCCCCTCTCCTACGTGGACGAATCCGAGTCGTGTTCGGAAGCGGGACAGGAGGAAGCAGTATGCGTGCGACTGTCTGCCGGTGCGGACGGACGGTTCGGCTTCAACGTGAGGGGCGGCGGTGCTGCGCCTGTCCTGGTGTCCCGCGTCGCGCCTCGCACTAGGTCACAGCTGCAGGAGGGCGACCTGGTACTGTATCCTACTACTTAGATACTTTAGATGGTTGGGACAACAACAACGCCGAAGCACCAATCGAGTATTTGTAAACACATCTAAGTTACCACGTCACAAGCAGAAGATTAAGACTATGAAGGAACGAGGTGACAGGTGTGTAAGTTTTTCCCGTGTCCTCTAAACAAACCAATTGCTGCTAATTCTGGGAGAGAATCACTTCACGATCGTCCCTAATCTTAGAATTCAACGTATTGTGGAGCTTACATAGAGTTAATTAGGTCACGCTAGTTTGTAAAAGCTTATGACACTAAGCAAGCAGCATATTTTATATTGCAGGAGAGTGACCACCCAACCAAGACAATCTATCATGCTGCGTCTTACCTCTCTTACTCTTTGCGTACATCTGAGCGAGGTAAAAGGCGCGACAGATCCTTGTCACGCGTATTGTGTAAGGCCCTTTGATTCGGTGGATCTGAGGTAGATTGGTATCGGGCTTGGCTCAACAATTTTAGCAGAAACTGGGACTAAGTCGGTGTTCACGCTTTATCATTGACAAACCTTCTAATCGTACGTTTTTGTTAACAGGTGATGTCAATAAACGGTACGGATGTAGAGGAGCTGAACCACGAGCAAGTGGTCCACATGATCAAGAACACCAGAGGCGTGCTCACTCTCCTTGTCAAGCCTAATGGTGAGTCTACATCTACAATGATTGTTACAGTGACGCATAGATGACCCAAGTGGGTCTACTAAGAGGTCATGCTGAAGGAACGGAGTCAAATAAAAGTCCGGACTGAGGAGTTGCCCAGAGATTGCGTTTGCATAGCATTGGAGGTAGACAAGGGAGGCCTTTACCAAGCAGTGATAGGTAGCGTAAACTAAAACAGAATAAATTATTATTGTATATTGTGGGTTATGCTTATCAGTGGCTAGCTCCTAGCCTACGGCCTGCAGCCTAACCTGGCGAAGGATCTTCCCTTTTCAATGGAGGGACATCACTAGTGTTACTTTCAAAAAGTGTTCTACGAATTATCCAAAACAATATCTGTGTCCCAAATGTCATATAAATCCGTTCAGCCGTTTATGCATGATTGAGTCACAAATATCGTCTCAATCTATCACGTTTAGAATATAAGTGTAAGATATTACTAAATTATAGCAAATTGAAACTAGTTATAAATCTGTTTCGGGTGTAGTCATCTGCACACCAAATAAATGTTTTTACTCGTTTCCCAGCTGTATACGAGCCGGAAGAGGGTCCAGAAGAGCCAGCCGTCTGTTTCGTGCCGATCGGTGCTGGTGACTTCGAAGGGGATGCCTTGGAACAGTCCATGCTGCTGCTGGGCGACGGCCTGGCCAGCGGTGCTGCTCTGAAACAGGTGCGTTATAATCTCTATTATTTGTGCGGACGAAGTTGCGGGTTAACTCTAGTAAATTGATAAAATTCTTCTTTTTCAGTATGAAACGCTACTAAGAAGATTGCCGGAGGAGCCAACCACAGTTTCCAAACTGGCGTGCAATTTAAACAAGAACAGATACAGGGATATTGCGCCTTGTAAGTTTCGTTTTAAACTCATATTTTATTGCACCTTGGTAGTTAGGTGTGGTTTTATAACTCGTACGTAGAAAAAGACCACTCTTTTATTTACTATAGTAAAAGGTCTTATTCTTAAAAACCGTATATTTCTTTTTAGAAAAATTTAACGTAAAGCATAGCATATGCTCACGACTATATTCCCTGTGGGGGTATTCAGAGACATTCTGAAACCACAGAACATCCACGTTTCACTAGTACCGAAACTCTGTCCAGTGTGATGGGGGGTGAGCCCGTCGCCATTTATAATGGAAAGTGGGTACAATACATGCCTCGAAATTGAAGCATGCAGGTTTCCTCACGATGTTTTCCTTCACCGAAAAGCCAGTGGTGTTACAAATCGTACATAAATTCCGAAAAAATCATTGGTACGAGTCGGCCTGGACGGGGATCGAACAATCGCCTCCTTCCTGCACGGAAGACAAGGTTACTCACCACTGGACCACCACGGCTTTAATACACGATACTTTTTTCTTCCCATAGACGATTCAACCCGTGTGATATTGAAGGACAATCCGACGGGAGACTACATCAACGCCTCGTATATAAACATGAAGATATCTGATTCAGATCTTGTACTCACATACATCGCCACGCAAGGTAAGCTACTATTGTTTACCGATTTTCTTTTACCACGATAGGTACTTCAAAAGAAGTGTTCACTTTAAATGGTTTAACTACACTCTGTGTGCAACTCCAATGATTGTGACGTCGAAATCTGTACTACAAAATCTACGCTATTATAAAACTGTGTGAATGTGTGCGAATTAGGATGTATTGTGTGAAATGAAAAAATAGCTCTCCTTATTACCGATTTTTGAATTTTCTGTCGTGTCTGTTTGTTCGAGCATGGCGCAAAAACTCCTGGACCTATTTTTGTGAAACTGAGTTTAAAAGCTTTTATGATTATATATCACAGTACCGTGAGGAGTGGCCCAATAAAAAGGAGGCCTTGCACAGCAGTGGGTTGATGTGGGCTGATTTGATGATGATGATTACACTTAAAGACTGCTATATTTTATCACTGCGATGACTGGAGACGATGCGGACAAAGTCGAAAGCAAAATCTACACTGAAAAAACAATAGTTTAAAACCAATCAATCCTCATTTCAGGACCCCTAGCGTCAACCGTGGGTGACTTCTGGCAGATGGTGTGGGAAAGCGAGAGCAGTCTCATAGTGATGCTGACCGTCTTAGTGGAACGAGGACGAACCAAGTGTCACCAGTACTGGCCTAAAGTTGGCTCTACGCCACTGAAAGCTACCAACAATCTGACGGTACTGACAACCAGCGAACAGAACATGGGACATTATATTAGGAGAGAGATGTGTTTGAAGGTTTGTATTTGATATTGGTTTAAAAAGTTGATAAGGACTAAGTATAGCTTCACAGTTCAAACTATACCGAAATTTCGCAACTGAACTATGGTGTGATTTCTCTGAATTTCTAAACGAGAAATTCCCAATGACCCGTTATCTAAACTGATCTGAATGAAATGCGGCGAATGAAATCGGCTGCATATAACAGTTAGATGCAGCCGCTTTCATCTAGAAAGGTTTGCGTAGACCGAGATTGAAAACACACACGCACAGTAGCACTACCTGCATCAATACAAATTTCCACGGAAACCCAAGGCTTCAGTAGAAAAGTCAGCGGGGTATCAATAGGTCAACCAAATGAACCACATGAGAATTCTCGCTATGATTTTTACTCTTCTTTTCAAGTTGCAATATCTTTTATTAATTATTTCGAGTGTTTCGTGGCCTATAAAGATTGGAAACCGCTGATATGTATTAAATTTATGCTTTTTCGGAAGTGACCTCGCCTCAACCCTGCCATAGATGATTTCAATTCGTTGCGGGTTTCAAGACTAATTATAATCACGCCCCCGAGCTCACCGGACATAATTGTCTAGTTTTATGAGACGCCGCTGTTGATCCTGATTTACAGGAGTTACGGTGGGAATAACTGAATCTATAACAATTTATTTAAATCATGGTTATTGACTAACAGGAGAGCAGCGGTGCTACGCGCATCGTAACGCAGCTGCAGTACACGGCGTGGCCGGACCACGGCGTGCCCGAGGACGCAGCCGCCTTCATAGACTTCACCAAGCTCTGCTCTAGACTGAGGAACCATCGAGCCGGTAACATTACTTACTTATAACTGAGGCTCTTAGAATTGACCTTCAATGTGGTAAAAGCGAACATTGCTGCAACTGCATCCTTCAAAACATAGTTGGTCTGCCTAAAACAGATCAGTTGTTGTGTTATTGTGTAAGATTATCGCGTATCGTTAAATCGATGTGTGTTTATACAGTTCATATGCGTGTTCTTAAAGTATTATGCATTTAGGATTCATTTCAAAATCTGATTCAGATAAGCTTTGCTTTGGATACACGTGAATTTCAATACATTAACGTTATTTCGTCAACTATGATGAAGATGATGCCATCAATTCTCTTGCCCATTTCCCATTATTTGGCAATGGCAATTTTGGCTGCGCAATATGTCATCCTCATCCATTTATCTCTCTTAGCAGTAATTTCAGCACTCCTTTCTTACACATATCATCCTTCACACGATGATAGCCACAATTGATTGCCAAAGGATTGATTATTCACAAATAATCAATCCTTCACACAATCCATCCATCTTTTCTTCGGCCTTCCTCTCCTACCACAGCCATCCACATTCATACGTAACACTCGTCTCGTAACATGACGCTCGTCTCTCCGCATCACATGCCCAAATACCCAGCAAATTTTCCGTCATAGGTGCTACTTTCAAACTTTCTCTAATAATATTCCTAGTCCTGCCCATTCTAGTTACACCACACATCCATCTCAACCCTCGCATCTCAGCTGCATGCAGTCGTTACTCATCTCTTAAATAAACTCACTTAATAAACTGAAGCCTATTCTAAGATATGTATGTCGAGGGCCTTATAGTTTAATGGACTATTTGAGACGTTGATGATGAAAAATTACTCTTGCAACAAGTTTATCTAACTTATTCCTTCTTCTAGCCCTCGTGCATTCATATAATTATGATCGTGTACGCATTCATGATCGCCTCATTCATCTGATTTATCTCTCAAATCGAATTTTCTTCCACAGTAATACCGAAAGTAGTCCAAGAGCTGACCGGCGACGACGAAGACCTCCTAGACCCGCCGATCATAGTGCACTGTTCCGCCGGCGTGGGCCGAACCGGCGCTCTTATACTAGCGGAGACTGCCCTGGAACTACTTCAGCGCCGCCAGCCACTCTACCCTCTCGACGTGGTGCGCTGCATGCGAGAGCAGCGACCCATGTGTATACAGAACGCTGTAAGTACTGCCACTGAAAATACACGGTGTCATATGTCAAATGTTTTATGCAGGGTGAGATTGAAATCGTTGACTTCCTTTTAAACTAAGACTAAAAATCAAACTGAACAACTTTTATAATGGAAGCAAAGATGAAATCGCAAAAAAATCTGCTGTTCACTAGCTGTTCCATACATTTGAGTTGAGGAGACATTACGTTAAGTATCGATTTTTTTTTGCGATTTCCAGTTGGTTGGTTTCAGACCATCAAACTGAATAATTTTCACTATGAGACCAATATAGAAATCCCTAAAAAAATGTGCTGTTCCATGCATTTGGGTTGAGCAGCCATTTTTCTATCGATCGAACAGAATTCTTTTCGGGAATAAACGTACATTATGCAGGTCTCCACGCCATATACTATTGGGCACATCGCGATTGATTGTCCGGTTAAGTTGCAAATTTAAAACAAACTTACACTCAAATGTATAATAATAGCTATATTTGTATATAATAGATACTCTGTTCTAACCATTATTTTTCTTCTTTCAGAGCCAGTACAAGTTCGTATGCGAAAGCATACAATCTGCGTACGCGCAAGGGCTAACGAAAGCTTCCACGGAATCCGTGTCTAACTGACAGTGCGTCTCAATTACTCACCTGCCAACAAACACGAGTACGAGTAAGCTAAAGTAGTAATAGCAACAAGGCTGAACGATTTGTAGGAAAGACGTATTTGAGAGTTTCGAGGCTAAAGGGTTTTATGAAACTTCTAATGCGGCGATAAAACAAGGACCGGACGGCAGCGGACCGGATTTTCGTATACGACATGACAGTTTCAATACGTTTGTGTTTCTTAGAGAAATCGCATCAGAAATGAGGTAATACGACAGACAACTAAGGTACTTTACATACTACGAATATTGTAGTTCGCTGTTGAAATTTATGTCGCTTGGCAAGTGTTTTGTCAGGCGGTCGCGTTCATCGGGTATTATTAGGCTTGCAACGGTGCTCCGCCATTTTGTATTAACTCATAAATATGCTGGTCTTATCTCCCGAAGAACTTAAAATTGGTGGCCCCGAGGTCTAGAGTGGAAATCACGAATTGGCAGGTGTGTGTGCCAAACTCCGACCGACCTGAAACAGGTAGCTGGTAGCGACTGGATGCGGATGGCCCAAGATAAGATAAGCAGTTGATTGTGATATGTCAGAAGAAAACCGCTACCGGCCCGCTCGGCTGCTCCAAAATAAAACACTGAATACGCCACTTACGGTCAGTTGCACATACGTTCATTAAAGTTAATCCTCTATTAAATCTCTTGCTAGCTTTTACTACGTCAACAAGACAACAAGTGACAGCAAGAGATTTAATGGAGGATTAACTCTAATGCACGTACGTGCAACTGGCAGTCATTTTACACCAGAGCCACTTTCAAGAATTTATTTTGGATCAATTACTTGCCGTACACTATACATGGCGAATAATTTAATGCGTTACATATCTAACAGTTTGCTTCAGACCATCAAACTGAACAACTTTCAATATGGAGCCAACATCGAAATCACGAAAAAAATCAGCTGTTCCATAGATAATTTCAATACCTATCAGCTAATCGATATTTCATTTTTGTCTAGTTACTCGGCGAAAATGTAACAGTCAAATTTTTTTCGCGATTTCAAAATTGGTCCTATAGTAAAAGTTCTTCAGTTTGATGTTCTGAAGCACCCCATAAAGTATGTAACGTATTTAAGTTTACTCCCGGTATTTTAAATTATTGAATGGATTGTGGATATTTCTGTTAATTTTATTTTTTTCGAAAGTTTATTAAAGGATCCTCAATTCTGATACATTCGAATAAGGTCCATCAACTTGTAAAAAAGAACAAAATTTTCCAAAATGGTATAGTTAGTGTTTTATTTTGGAATAACCGTCCCGCTCGCTCCGTTCTTTGTTTTACTACCGCTTAAATGATAGTAAATTGAATTATGTGTTTGTTTTGCATTTAAATTAATCGGACATACATTTTATTGTTCTTATTTAATGTAAAATGCAAATGTTCTCTCGAATAATCGACACTACATATCAATGTCATTCAATTAAACATTTATTTCGTGTTTAGTTTTCTAGTTATTTATACCTTAAAACCGGGCTATTTGGAAACACGGGTTATTATTAACTTTTAACTTTAATTAATATTATTTTGAATAAATTATTTTTCTCGTTCATACAAACCTCGAATTATCCCAAAAAGCCCCGTTTTACTGTAGTAGTTTTCATATGCTTATTTTCCTGTGATTATTTTCAATATTTGAAGATCTATGTTTAGGTAATTTATAGGTAAATCTTGCCTTTTTAACGAATTTAACAATTTATAATTTAAAAAACCACTTTCACATAGGTAACTTTATTATTATTTATTCGTACTAATGTACCTATTTTGTTAGAAATTTTTCTGTGCCATTGACAGATTTAGGTAAAACAATATTTACTTACCTAATTAAGAATATTATCAATATTCATAGATTTATTTTTAAAACAGGATTGAAATGTTAAAGTATCGCCTTATTTTTACCAACCATGTCTGCTAACAGTATTATTCTACTAATCTCTTTATGCACGTCTTCCTATAAAACACCGATATATCGATCGATTGGGACCTTAACATTAACATCAAGTAAGTTGATTACTTATTTACCTTTGACTAATTATTATAAGGACTAGCCTTGCGGTAGCATTTCCCCTCTGCCACGGTATAGGCACAATTGATCTTGTGCCTTTACATTCAATTTTACACCTTATCACTAAACGAGACAGCCTATAATTGCGAAATAATAACTTCGAACTTAGAACGTTTGGGGTTCACACGAGACTACTTTTCATGATTTTTAACATTCAAAATTAGAATCTAAAGTTATGGGGAATAAAATCCAAAGTTGCGGATTTCATGTTACCTCGCCCCCCGCAAAAAGTGGCAGAAATGTTTGTTAGTAGAATTACACGCGTAACCAGTCCACATATAAATAGTCAAAGTTATTTACACATTTCTGACACAACTAGTGTGAATAAAGAAATAAGCTTGAACTTTATAGAATAGACATATCAATAATATTCACTATTATTCTATAGGCTGAAAGATAATTAACTTTTCTATCGATTACTTAAATATACAGGGAATTAGGGTAAACAGTTGCATTACTTTAAGGGGTGATTGTACCCATGATATTGAACAACTTTCCCTAAGGAACCTATAGGAAATTCCCAAAAAAATTGTTGGACTTTCCATACTAAATGCAATTAGCTGATCGAACGTTTCTATGAAAATTAGAAACAATTTTTTGCGAATTTCCTATAGGTTCCTTAGGGTTCAGTATCACGAGTACAATCACCCCTTAAAGTAATGCAACTGTTTGCCCTAACACCCTGTAAAGCGCAATGCAGAGGACCGTCCAAGGAAAAAATGTCTGGGACTAAAATAAAATGCATGCAACGCAAATTACAATAGATGGCACGACATTGCCATAAAAAACTTATTAATCATAAAGATTTGAAATAACACTTAATGAAGAAATAGGGTATTTGTCAGCATGTAAAATATAGGATCTCTTGATGGCATCTGTATTGAATATGAATTTTGGAAACCAACTATTTAGTCAGTTGAGAGAAATACTGGATATTTTAAGAGAAAATCGACCAAGAAAATAATCATTTTGTCTACTCTAGTCACGTGATCGTAAACGACTGTGATTGGCCGAATGGTTGATGACGTCAACTGCTTGTAAACCGTTGCGTTTAGAGTGTGAGTGTCGTACAAAGTTTACGTCATCGTGACGTCACCTGGTTGTTGCCACGTGTATTGTCAGGAAAAGCGTTTTCGCGAGATATTTAAATAAAAATTTTGTTGTCGTTTTTTCTTGCACTATATGTAATGGAACGTAAAATATACATTTTTTATAGAGTCCTTAGTTAGACATCAGTGATTAACTTTGATCAGTATTTAAACAACTGTTAAATACCCTATTAAGACCTTTCAGACGGAGTTTCCGTACTACTCGTAAAACGTGGATATTCTGAGTTTTGAGAATATCTCTGTGTACCCCATCGGGGAATACAGTCGTGAGCATATGCATGCCGGCATACTATTTAAGATCGTGGAAAAAGTTAAGTAATCGCAAGAATTTTTAATTGGAATGACCCATTACATTTGCGCGTATAGGAAATAAAACTTATGAATTAGGTACTTTTTAGCCCGGCTTGTACCTACAAGTATTTAGATTTAAACATATTTGGTGATCGTTCTGTCTCTTACACTGCCCACACTATTGACAGTGACAGCATACCATTTCAACATGTTTACGCCTAAATATTTTTTTGTGCGAGCCATCTTTAGAATCAAGTCGTGTCATCTTTTTATAGTTGATACTTTGTGCCTCTACCGTAAGTGATAAATGCCATAAATAGGTACCTTTAGAATATAAAACAATACGTAATAAATATAATAATTATAGTAGAATGTAGTTCAGTTATGATTTCATTTGATAAAATGCAGTATTCAGTAAAATTCGTTTCAATAGTCAGAAATATGAATGGATTTATGTAAAGTTAAGAAAAACTTTAAAGGTTTAGTTTTGAAATGTATATTTTTGTTTTTAATTTATTCTTTACTAACAACTAATTTATGTTATTTCGTAAAAACATGATAACTTAGATATAAGTTAAGTTAGTATTACTAAGCGAGAATATTTTTCAAAATATCTGACCAGAAACCTCTTAACTCATTTCAGTTTTCTCAAAAACTTGTCTAATCTCATTTCTAAAAGTAGATATACATTTTACCATCAAGAATGTGTTCCAATATCATCACTGGTTTAGTAATTGTAAAATATTATAGACTACCTGCCCTATAGATTTCATATACGTATAAAATAATGCAACGACTGAGATGCGTGGATGGAAGAATGTACGTACCGGCGTTAGTTAGGCAAACAATATTAATACCGGGACGGATTTATGAAATTATTATGCTCGTGTATTTTATACACTATTATGTGCGTTCTGCATTAGAAACGGCATAGCGAAATGTGAAATTTTTTCTTACTTGTAAAAACTGTTTAGATTTCAATAAATTGAAAATGTGCTGCAAAATGCTACTTCAAAATGTGGCTGCATTGCATAAGCAATTTAAAAGTATGTCAATATTTGGCCAAGTGTATTGTACCTATTTGCATTTTAGTTGAAAAAAAACAACATTTTAACTTTTCGCCATTTAGTTGCTTACGAGGACAAAATCCCTAAAAATATGATCGACGCCGAAATACTATGATATTTCCACAATTTCCAATGTCTAAGTCAACCCGAAAACTACCAATATCCGGCAGCCAAAAAATGGTTAAGCTAAGTGATAAAAATAACAGTGATCAGAAGTCTATAAGGTGGGTAGTCTACGCAATATAGTGTGAGAAGTGTGAATGACTGACGTAGAATAAGTGTTGTATCGTTTGGTAATGTTCAATTATTCGAATAGTATCCGAATTGGATGAACCTATGTGTAGTATTTTCTATCTTGTGATGTCTTTAAGATCGTGCTGTGCATTTTTTTCTGTGACGAAAATAAAATTTTTATTGACGAACTGGTCTTTTAAATCTCCCTCCTTCCTAAGGATCTGTAGGAGATTTGTATGGAAATTGGCACTGCAAATATCGTGGATTCTAGCAAAAGGTATTTTAAAATTTTTTGTAATATCGATATGTTCCTAATTTCTTTAGTTTTACATTATTTTATTATAAAAATAACAAACTTTTAACTAACATGTTACATGACATAATTCACGGCGGTCCGACACCGCTAGGGGCGCTAGTGTCGTGCATATAGCCACATAGCCACTTTTGAAGTGACATGTTGCTAGAAATCAGCTAGAAATAATTATTCTCCATAAATTAAAATTTTTTTCTTTAATGAAATTACTATTTGCTGACTGGCTCTTAAGGAAATTACTATTTGCTGACTGGCTCTTATTGACTTGACGTAGTAAAAGCTAGCCAGAGATTTAATGAGCGTCTCTGCAACTGACGGTCAGTTACACGTACGTTAATTAATGTTAATCCTCCATTAAATCTGCTAACGCTAAACGAACAATGTTACAAAACAAAAAGGTGAAAGAAATGCCACGGTAATACGGAACCCTAATAGTACGAAAGCTCTGTCACGATCTGTTAATAGGCATAATCCCCGGAACGGGAGGTTTAAAGTGAATTCACTGTCAAGTCAGAGCATCCTGTGGAGGGAAACGGAAAATGTTCTGACACCGAGCGGGCGAGTACGACATTAACTCACCTTATTGTCGCTTTTAATATAACCTTCGGCCTTGCTACAAGTGCACGCTGAAAAATAATGATTCTGATGCTGTATGTAATACCTATTTCTATCTTTAACCTTTACCGAGGCCTCTATTATTGGTATGGTATTAATAAACTTATCCGAAGCACTCTGGCGTTCTTAGTTTTACTTTGGAGGAATGCTTTTTGGCCACTCGTATAATGTTTTTATGTCAGAAGCTTTTATTTTGATTTCATGTGTTTTTATACAGGTGTGTATCGTTCAGAATGGAACCTCTGGTTTGCAAAATATAATTATCTTTCACGAAAATATCTAAATAAGTGATCTTCTAAGATAACATGACCCTGGCCTCCAAGTCTCACAACGCATGCAAATCCCTACACGGATTTGTTCTCCGACTTGTCATCAGTATTTCAGCCGGCCATGTTATCGTAAGCAGATGCTTTGAGTAATATTATGTAATGTACTCATAACGTAATTTTTTTTTATAACCGAAGTTCTCCATAGAAAATGATCAGATAATTTCAATTTCTATACCTAAACAAAAACATTTATTCGATTTCAGTATCGGTCTTATAGCAAATCGTCCGAAACAATAGTCACAAACTCAACAATTTAGCAATTAAAATCGAGTGAGTTTAAAAGTGACAATTGGTAACGCCGCAGGACCGGTGGCACGTGGAACCTGCCAGTTTTCGAGCAGCTCCCGTTTGGGCGGGCCGCCCAAAATGTACCTCGCGCCGCCCAAACGATCAAACGAAACTTGACCATAGTTTAGAAAATAAAACGTTAATTATCTAGCGAATTCAGTGTTGTGAATTTTTCATGTTATTGGTGTTTAATGTTTGCAAATTTTGCGTATAGGTTTAAATGTGAAAATTTAATATTTATATGTCAGAAAAAAGGTTAAAAATCAAAATTAGTATTCATTTATTTAAATAAAAGGACTTAAATAGGTAACTATTTAGCGTTTATAATATTAGAAGTCATCAAAGTGTAACAAAACAATATTTAAATGGTGGTCTAAAATAAACCACCCGTGGTCTAAACTTTAGACCATTCAACTGAACAACTTTCACCATGGAGACAACGACGATAAGAAATGAAAAAGTCTGTCCCATACATTTGAGTCTAGTAGGTAAGGTAGTTTTGTATGAAACAGCAGATTTTTTTTCGATGTTGGGTCCATAGTGAAAGTTGTTTTGTTTGATGGTCTAAAATATTACTAAGGCGTTTTGTGACACCCTGTACCTATAATAAGCCTATACAGGGTCAAACATAATATGCTGACACTTTTTTAAGCGGATGATCAGACTATCAAACTGAACAACTTTCTCTATGGGACCAACATTGAAATCGCGAAAAAAAATCTGCTGTCCCATACATTTGGCTACAAACAGCAATTTTTTTTTCGCGATTTCGAATTTGGTGCCGTAGGGAAAGTTGTTCAATTTGACGGTCTTAAAAAAGTGTCAGCATATTAAGAAGGACCCTATATAAGTTATTATACCTAAGTAAAAAGTTATAAGGTTTTTTTTTAAAATGAATAACAGAATTTAATTAATGTATGATATAACTTTATACTACTGAATTTTGTGATGGAATTTCCGGCCTTTTGTGTAGGTACTGTAACGACCCAATTAGTGGGTGTTCTTGTCTCGTTCGTGAGGTCAAAGTTCTATTCCAAACATACAACGAATTATATACTCCGAATTATACAACGTGTTAAAGAATAAGCGCAAAACCTCATACACCCCAACTGATTTATAACATAATAATTTCAATCTAATTATTTATTATAAATTTAAAGTTATATAAAATTTAAAGTTATTAACTTTTTAAGTTTTTAGGCAAAAATGATTTGTTATCATTTCAGCAGTGAATGAAAGCTCTAACGTGCTCATAGATACATTTTAAGAATCTTGTTTTGGTAGTTAGTAAGTAGGATGAGAGTGCCCGAGCGGTGGTTTCAGATCGAGTTCAGTAAATTTTAAATTTTACAAACAAATTATTTAGTATTTTGAAAAAAATTACCTATGTTGAAACCATGATAATTCGATTCTGCTCTCGATTCTAAACACACTACTTTCTAATTTTCCGTTAATTCATTAACACGTTGTATAAGAAGTTAATACTTGTAGGTACGAAAGATAGCTTTCTGGCCAATTCTGATTTACAAATGTAATTTATTTATCAGAAAGATATACAACCCGACATCTTGGACGTTACTAAAGCTGTTCTAAGAATAAGTAAGAGGATTTTTAGTGTTTACTGTAATTCAAAATAGCGTAAAATTTCGTTGCAATTTGAAATGGAGTATAGTACGCTAGTACCTACCACCATTTCGTCCCATGGGGTCGTATGAGGTGACTTTAGGGATTGTATATCCCTTGTGGTTTCAAAAAATGTTTTGGAAAAGATAGAGACGATAACGGGCCTTTTTACCGGACTGCGCCAGAGGGAGGGTTATGTTTTTCGAGCGTATGTATGTATGTATGTTTATTTCTTTTGCACGCCACAACGGCCTAAACGGCTTGATGGATTTTAACGTATGAGGGGTCATTAGATTCGTAAAGATGTGACAGGGTATATTATTTTAGGATGGCGTCTGCGAATTAAAAAAGAGAGGAGGAAGAATATTTTTTTCACAAACCATAACCGACAAATAGGTAGGATTTGTAATTTTTCTTGTCCCCGTTTGCGACACCAACCTAATAACATTGAAATTATATTTGCACAAAGTTGGTATAGCTGATTATAAAGCTTGTTTTTCTCTTTTCAATTATTACCTAATAAGATTTATCTGTTAGGATCGTAGAAGCTGTTCTCTCTGCTTACCCCAGTGGTAGACACATGGGTATGTTATGTATATTGGTGGTATATTATGTATGAAAGACCTATCCAAAAACCATGATTTCCTAGATCCGACTGTATAGGCGAGTCGAGAGTTTAGTTAAGGCAGGTTTAGACGATGACAATTTTGCGGCGCCAAAAAGCGGAAAAGCACCGTATACACGCGCGGAAACACTTTCCGCGCTTGTAAATCTCCGCATCCCATCGCTGGCACGGAACAGAGCATGCGTCTATTTTTTGGCGCCAGTGACCTCTGCCCGCGTCTCTCGCATCTCCCGCGCCAATTTTTGGATTCATGTAAACACGTCGTGCTAATCGCTGCCACGGTTTTCTCAAGCAAAACCATACGACTGCGCGAAAGACTGGCGCTGAAAATTGGCGCCGCAAAATTATCATCGTCTAAACCTGCCTTTACTTACACCCTAACGCCGAAACATTTTCAGATAAGCTTGTAGTAACGTACACACGACGTCCTACCTATGTCGGTAAGAAAAGCGAGGAACTGATGCATTGAAGCGGGCAATTATGTCGTAGAGGTAACTACGTCAATGTTTTTCATGCAAACAATGGACTATGTAAACATTTGAAGACGCATTTGCGTCCAGACGCCTTCATGGCCTTGCCTATTTCAAGCATTGGTCATTTTATGAATGAGAGAAAATCTACATTGACAATCGTGACCGTCTTTTCTCAGTTCGAGTGGGCAGGGGACATTCTAAACATGCCTGACAAGTTAAGAAAATCTTCTATAAAATGATTACTATAAACTTGAGGATTATTATCTAGTATGAATTACCAAAAAATTGGTCTTGACAATATTACATTATGTAATTCAATGTTGTATTTTGTAATTCTGTAGAACGTAACACTTTTCGGTGCGGTAGTAGAGTTTAAAACCCTGCCAAGTGCATGTCGGATCACACTCAGGGTAGGGTTCCGTAGTTGCCCGTCACAATATACGGACTTAGAAGGGGGCTTTTTGATTTAACGGCTTACATTGATTTTTAAGTACCTAGTAGTCTTTAACTTTAATGTATATCTGTCGGTATCGCTACACAAGTTCTTAGTATTTAAGTAGAATATTAGTATAATATGATGTTTTATAATTATGTACAGTCTGTTTCAAATAGATTGAATTGCTTGGTAAACAACTGATCATTTACCTTGCAATCAATTATTAAATTAACTTAGCAAATAAAACGGTAAGAATGGACAAATATTTGTGTCGCTTTTAATTAATTGAGGAATCATGTTATTGCAATCTATCTACGGCCCTTGACATTCAAACCGTGACACATTAAAACTACAGACAAACCATGGAAACGGTTTGTGGAACTTTCCTATGTATGCATGTTTACCGAAATAAAGTACGTGTAAACTCCATGTAACGTCACTCTATTTAACGACAAACTCCCTTAAGCGTCGAAATCAATTGGCTTTGGTTGGTTTAGCTTGTCTTTCATACAATGTTTCACTCTACATAGCATTACACCCACTCTCAATAACGACAACAATTGAGTAATAAAAAGTACCTTTTAAGTTGCTAAAATTAGTAAAAACTGCGCAGCTGTGTACGATCTATTGTCGCTTTATTATCCTAGCCCGCAATAAACTCGACTGTCGGCATCATGCATACCAAACTTTCTAAGAAATTCGTTCTGTTAGTTACAATGGAGGATCAAGAACAAGGCGACGAAGAAGATGAGACGGATAAGCCTGAGCCTCCGCCGAGCATTAAAGAAGCTCTGGAAGCAGCTAAATTATTGGAAAAATACTTCCTTTATAACCAAGATGCCTCAATATTGCTAGATATGAATAAAATAAGTAAAAAAATACAACAAAATTACTGGTGCAGCAAAAGACGTCAGACAAAAATAACAGACTATACGCAATAGCGTTCAAATAACATTCTTTTTTATGCACATAACTACTAACAATAGTCGGAAATAAACTTTTTCTTTTTCTAATTCTGATGTTTCTTCTCTCCATTTAACGACAACTCTCTATAACGCCATAAAATGCACAGTCCCTTCAGTGTCGCTATATAGAGTTTACACTGTATTAGAATTTTTTTTTTTTTTAATTTTACTCTTGAAATAATCATTTATAAGGGACATTTATAAAGCCAAAAAGGGCCAAAATACACAAGGGGGCACAGATCCAACACCTAGGGGGCCGTTATGTGTTGGATCGTTTGAGACACCTTTATCTAAGTGATGGAATGCACTAAACGTAGCAGTACTCTAGAATGCATTGTGTAAATACTTAGGTTATGGAGAACTGAGTGAACCGGCAAATCTGGGATATTGCGGAGAGACTAGGGATGTCGCGCCTGCCGTAACAAATGTTTCTGGTTTGTCAAAAATGACACACGGAGACTCACCAACTCATTTGTCGGGCCCCCAAAATGGCCACTCGCAAGGAGCGACAAGGATGCAACATCTACTGAGCGAATAAGGTTGCAGAGAGGTGAGTCTGCGGGCGTCGGTTCCCGGTGCTAAAGATACAGTCAGCAGGCCGGCCGGTGTTACGTCATTTTACACTTCCAACCTGGAACATAGGTTCCGCTCTTCAACTCCACTCCTGGCCGGCCGGTTAAGTTAACACCTTATTGTACATTATGGAATGCAACAAAATATTGAGTATTAAGGCAAGACAAGAGATGGTGGCCACATACCAACAGCTCGCCGTAACCTGCCCCGCGGGTTTATTATCTTTATTACTGTATCCCAGCAGGTATTTCACAGAAATAGCAGATCACCCCGCTCACTAGGGTGGAGCGAAACAAGCAAAAAAAAATTTTTTTTCCATTTTCACGTTTCCTGTATTGTTGATCGATGACCCGATAAGAAAGCTTCATTCATATAAAAAACCAAAAATCTACGACTTTATTTTCAGGTGGCGCACCGTGTGGACAGTTTATAAAACCTTAGGTTTTTAATTCCAAGTTGTACCCGAAAAATTTAAGTAATTTCGCAACTTTTTGTCATAAACATACTACTTTTACTTTGCTCTTAGACTCATCTCGCGTATAAATGTATTATTTTGTAGTTATATGTCATTAATTGGTGTTGCAAATATTTGCATTTTAGGCATTTCAACTTTTTTGGAATGCTATTCGAACAAAATTTTTCTTTGGTGGCATTTAGCTGCGATGGCACCGCTGTAAACACGGGACACAAACATGGAGTCATGGTTTTACTAGAAAAATACCTGAATCGACCTTTAAACTGGTTTTTGTTCTTGTTACACGCAAACAAATTGCTACTTCCCCATTTGTTCTCCAGTCTCGACGACACTACAACAAGCCCTAATAGTTTTTCTAATAGCAAAGGAATAGATCAAAAAGTGTCTCGACTTGGAAGGAGAAGCATTTGAATCCCATTCCCATAGAAATTTCGGTTCTGAAGACCGATTTGTTAAGCACCGATAAAAAATACCTGTATCATTCTGCTGGAACGGTCTCATCAAACTTGGCTAACTTAAGACCCAGGAAATCTGGCCCATTTTCGATGATTAACTTTCGGAAACAGGATTCTTCATTTATATAATAATTGGAAAAGCAGAACCTACAAAAAATTTGTAGGAACTAGCCACTTTTATCATGAAAGTTTACACTCCAAACTGGTTTGATATCATGGCAAAATCGTCTTGTAAATATGGTCCGATACTTGTATTTAACATGATTAAAAGGTGTTTTTATTTGAGATGACCTGAAAAGCATTGTCTTAGAAACTATTCAAAGAAATGCATTTCTCGCACACCCAGGAAATATGTTGCTGGCTCTGTTACAAAATGATGAGTCACACGTAAGAGAACTGGCTGATCAGAGAGTTTTTAAGGGCAGAAATCAGTGCAAAGGGAAAAAAGTTCGCGAATTCCATCTTCCAGAACTAAAGGTTGATGTGGCAAGTTATTCTGATTTAATAGATTGAGAGAAAGAAATGATAACTGAACCCCCAATAACAATTTAATGTTTCGACACGAAATCTCAGTATTTTCATCAAAAAGATTGTTCTGGATCCTACCGATTTAGGACATTAAAATGTATTTTTTTCTGTTTTTTGTGCGTATTTTTCACATTTATTCATTCCTTTAGTAATTTTAAGTATCAATATAGTAGTAAAAATAGTAATATAGTCGTAAATAAAGTTTTATTTGTAAGCCCAAAAAGTCTTTTTTCAAAAATTCTAACCTAGTGCGCCACCTTAAAACATTGACTAAAATAGCTGAAATTTTGCATGAACACTTCTAATACGACGTATCATCTATTGATAATACAGGAATCTTAAAATTTTGAAAACAGTTTTTTCACTCCACCCTACCGCTCACCCCTTTCAATAAACGTGTTTTCTGTACATTCTGAGAATTCCCATTCATTATCCTAAAATTTCCTTTTGTCATTCGTGGAAATTGATTTATTTTTTATAATCAAACTTTTTAGCCCGACCTCGACCGCAGAGCAGACACGAGGCTCCGAACATTCTGATTGATGGGCTTTACATTAAAATTGAAGGCTTTTGGCTCTTAACGTATATTTTGTTAACCCAATCCATTACAGTTCCATTATACCTTATCAATATTGCTTAGATATAATGCAATATAATTTGTCATTTATGGAATAATTCATAGGTTAAAAGGCTTAGCTGAGTGATTGACTGACTGATCTAATGACTGACTGATTATTTAAGTAATCTATCATGTCAAAGTACCTACATATAGCCTAAACTTTGCATCTAACGAACGTGAAAATCGTAATATGTTGGGATGGTTTACGTTAAAGTTAGGTTCTTCCTCTCTATAGGAAAATATAGGGTTTAGAGGGGGATGGATAATTAGCATACATACATACATAATTACATACAAACACAAGTTCACGTCATTGTCCCCGCCACACGCAACGAACTATATACTAAGCTAAGGAACCCTAAACATATACATCCCTTATCTTTCATAAAAAAATATTTACAGCCACAGTAAAGTTTATAATTTTATTATAAGTACTTAGGTATGTCGTAGATATCTATAACATGATCTCGATAATGATTAGTTTGTTTAAGTGATCTAATCGTATAGTCTATAATCAATCTTGCGCAGTTATTATTCAACTACTACTTACTGCCTCGCGTCCATGTGATAATCTTATAAAATCAGTTAATTCTCAAACAAAAAAATATGGTCACTAATATAGTTTCTGAACATTATACCATAACAATCGAAATATCAATGTGCATCGAATTTTAAGTGTTATAAAAGTGTATTAAAAAGTGTAAGTTTTTATAATGTAAAATCACAATGAATAAATGGCGGTTGACATTATGTGTAATCGTGTGCTTTTGGCCCGGTAAAAATGCTCGGTCCAAGAGCGGAATGGAATTTTTACCCGGAAAAAATGTGTTGAATATAATCCCGGAGTTCCTGGGAGAATCGCAGACGCCGATGACGACCCCGAGACCTACGAGCTTGGACACGCTGGAGGATAACCAGATTCTTTCGGCGTCCCTGGAAACAATGAGCTTGGAGACTATTCCTGCTTTTGAGGTAATTTTTTGACATAAACACAACAATACTTACACTCTGAAAAGGCTGTGAAGAAATTAATAAAATTGTGATCTCCATACATTTACGATCTCTGAGAAAAATGCCTGTGAAAGACGGTCGAACGAACAGACACCGAGCTGATTCCATAAGTGTTCCGTTTTACCAATTTTGGTCCGGAACACTAAAAAGCTAATATTTCCCCAACTAAAACATTATAGAAATCTTCGGTTATGGTCTCATTTTTGATTTTCAATGGATATTCCATTATTCTAGGTTTTGTTTCGTTTCATTTAAAGGTACAGAACTTTTGTGAAACAAATTATTTTGGCATCGCTTTGAGTAGGTACATTGAAATTGTACTATCTACAAGCCTTAAAGTATATAATAAGCCTACAAACTATGTATTTACTATTTAGACTATAACATAGCATTCTTAATTTAATTATACAAGTATAAATGTTACTTACAAATAGAAGAGGTGTCTGGTGCGTTACCACGAGACAATTATATGCCAACTAAGTATGCGGATACTTCTTTTTCCTACTCCTATCTTCTTTGATTAATTCATTGCGGGTTCCAAGACAGATAAGAGTCATCCCACGGGATCGCTTGACTTCATTGTCTAGTCTCGCCGCTGTTGATCCTGGTTCACAGGAGTTACAGCGGCGGGAATATGTAGTGGGCCTATGCCCGATATAAAAACCAAGTATTATGGCAGCCTTCCCTCTTTGAATAGCAAAATAAAACCATTAACTAAATAAGCTGCTGGCCCTACTTGTAATGTGGTATATTAATCAGATTTACCTACTGAAATAGCTCGACGAAACCCTCCCTAAACTCATTTATCTATCTGCCACTGTTGAGATGCATCGACAGCTCCTTTTTCAGCTTTTTAGCTTCTAGGCCTTGGAGATCTGTCGTTGTTTTTCATTGACCATACCAAAATATTTTAAAATATCATAGAAATACGTTAAAGTTTAGGGGTATAAAAATGTTTTCGTTTTGGAGATTCACAGCACCACAATCCTTCTAGTCTCGCTACTTGGACGTAAGTTCCTGAAGTCAATTCAGAAGCGGCCCCCATCCGCCTATCTAGGCTTGTCTTATGCCAATGTATTTCTCAAGCGGTTTTTTGGCTAAGAAATGACCAAGAAATCATAGATCAAAACACAAGTGTGGAAGTTTGTACGGAAGGAATCTAAGCCTAAATAAATAGTTTTTGGTGCAAGTAACCCTTAGAACAGAAGTCATTAATGATCACTATAAATTAATACAAAATTCGTCATTATTGCCAAAATTACGCTCTGATAATATCAGATAACACTGAAATATTGTTTGCCTTCTCTTCACGCAAATTTTAATGAAATTGATAGCGTAGATAATAGGTACATTCGAGATTAGAATATAAACGAATCATAACGGTATCTTATCTGGTAGCTAACTGTGCGATGGATAGGAAAAGGATGTTTTGTAATATGGGTCGTATTTTTTGGACAGATCCCCCTGAGGCATGACGGTCGCGAAGACGTTGTAAAGTAATATGTGGTCTTCCAAACCATTGGGGTCCAGTGGGGCGGTATTGAGTTAAGAATGGATTCGGAAACTAAATACCTACTTAAGGGAATATAATGCGGAGCGTTAAAATGTATAGTTTTAAAGTTACAGTGCCTCAAAAATTTCCAGACAAATCTTAAATTAATCTTAACACTAAAACTGTATATTTTAACGAAAATATGACTTCATACAAACATAGAGATTAGTTTCTGGATTGTTTCTGAAAAATATCATTGACTTTAATTAGTTAGTATTGAAAGTCACCAGACTTCGTTTGTATGCAGCGCGCAATTACGCATTCGGAATAAACTTCTCTTAAATCTAAGATGATAAATATCTATAAAACAGTCACCCATGCAAAGACTGACCTGCTCTACTGCCAACGATCGCCTTCAACCATGTAAGAGTCTTATTTTATTGAATGGACCTATATTATAATATTTTACGAATAAATTATAAAATATTTTTTTTTTTATTTGATTACAACTTAGTGGTATACAAATGATTGAGTCCCTGACTCCCAAAGTCGGAGAACCTTGTATTGGGAGGCAAATACGTTAATCTAATCTCTACCGTCGTATCGTATACGTCGAACGTTAGCCGAGGTCGAGTGCTCGACGCCCATTATCGACAGATTTGACCAAAATTCGATAACAATATGATATGCTTTAATATCTTAATCTTTTAAACAATCAGACTATTTGGGGAACCCACATTGTATTCACTTTCAATCACTGTCAAGAAAACAAAATTTTTACTCGAGTGTTTTAGTTTCCGATCTCAAAATATGTATTAGGTACATTTTAAATCAAATTTTCGGTTGATTCACAGTGAATGGGAAAGAGTGATTCAAAATTAGTTTCATCAGTTTTACGTAAATACTTGCGTTTTCTTTGTGTTGTGAAGGAATGATGTTACGAAGATGCATTCAAAAGTGTTTCTTATTGTTTTGTTATTGTTCACGATAAGTAGGATTCGATGTCTAGCGTACCAGGGCCTTAACCCTGATTCCCGTTTTACGCCTGAATTTCCCGGAATTCCTGAACCCGGGAATACAATTTCGGGTTTCACGCCGAGACCCAACGCCCCATGGCCTGTATTTAATAACGTGAGTTCAAACGTTTAAATTGTTTACAAATGAATACAGATTAATAATTAACTTTTTTTACAGTTTCGGTTTTTCATTGCTCGATTTAAAAGTAATTAACAGGGAATCATTAATTTTCTTACAAAGTTTTTCGATGTTATGCTAAAATTTTCGTAGAAAGAGAAAAGGAAAACCCGCACCCATAAAATTATAGCTTTTCGATGTACTTACTTATTGCTTTTCTTCTATACAACATGACACATCATAAGTTACCTATCCGGTACTACTTCCAGAGTATCGGTACTACTGGTGAAACGTGGATGTTCTGAGGTTTCAGAATATCCCTGACTACCCCCTCGGGGAATATAGTCGTGAGCATATGCTATGCTATGCTATGCAGTTTTAATACATCACACGCGTTTTTTACGTTCAAGAGTTGCTGATTTGACTAGGTTGACAATACCCTATTATTTGTCGCGTAGATCAATGATCCGGCTGTCAAAGGTTAAGGGAAAATTTCCCATCTCTATCTGTCGCCTGTCGAAAAAGTTGGCAAAACAACTACAGACATGTTCTCCATTTGTTACAGGAGCGACCAGACGAGCTGGATTTGCGTTACCCAGTACAGCATGCGGGCCTACCTCAAGGACTGGCAGTATACCCGCTGCCATTGGCTCATTCAGACCATGAGCTGATGTTCAATGTCTCTTGGCTGCCTGCTGTAGGTGAGATGGACCTCTGATTTTCACATACCTATATCTTCTCTTTTTTTCGGAACATAACTTT
Source organism: Agonopterix alstromeriana (assembly GCA_963924505.1). Classification (NCBI taxonomy): domain Eukaryota; kingdom Metazoa; phylum Arthropoda; class Insecta; order Lepidoptera; family Depressariidae; genus Agonopterix; species Agonopterix alstromeriana. The sequence continues at coordinate 12,836,394 of OZ004675.1, forward strand.
TTCGAGTTCCATACCTTTGGGAGACGTGCTTAGGGCCAGTCTTCGTTATATTTTGGTACCTAGTGGATAAGTATTAATCAATGCTTAGTTAAAATATCTAAGGATATCTAGAATATAACTAGGTATTTACGTAATGAGCATATTGAATAAGATAATTTCGATTACTTGCAATAGCTTTTCAGTTATAAAAACATTATTAATGATGACAAACACAATGACAATGTTTCTTAGGTACTTTTTTAAACTGTTTGAAGTCTTAAACAATAAAATATAATTCATTAACCAAATAGGTATCTTTAAAGATAATCGTAATAAAAGTTTTCAAAATCGACATTAAAAATTAGTGAAAGAGGAATATATGTTAGAAGAGACGTCATATAAACCTACGTCCAAAGACAATAAATACTCCATCCATCAAATCACATGAAAACATTAGTTTGCATGAAAGATATAGAAAACGCAAGAACATACGATTTACAATCGCTTATCTACAACTTTTTTGTCTTGTACAAACATGCATGCCTGTAAAATGCATCTCTCATCCTCCCCTTTCTATATCTGATGAAACGGTAAACCTCTACGATTAGAAGCGGGATCGGATGCAGTGATATCTAAGCCGGTGTTTGGGCACCACGTCATAGAGATGACAAGTTACCCTAAGGCTTAGAGTAAGCCCAAAGGCCCTAAGCCTTTTTGGGCCTACACTAAGGCATTAGTCGCCCGCTGTCGACTACCGTCTGGCTTGGTGTTAATTCTTACCTTGATATCACAAGGCAGTGTACACAATAATTAGTTTTTCTAACAACTGTAACATGTACACACGGCGACACATCAAGCTACACAAAACAAACATAAGCTGGCTCCGCGACACTATACGTTATTCTACCTACGCGAGGCCAGATTAATTTGGTTTTTATAGCTTGATGTGTCGCCGTGTGTACCTACACTCCATAAAGTATTAAAATAATTAAATAAGATTCGCTTTATGACTCACAACAATAATATTTAACACACAGTCCCCGATGTTTATGCTTCTTAGACGATTTATATAAGGACCCGCCTCGCCTTAGCATTTCCCCTCTGCCAACGTGCAAGATCAAAAAATCTTACGCATTTACATACAATTTTATACCTTATCACTAAACGCGACAGCCTATAGTTGCGAAACAATAATTTCGAACTTATAACGTTTGGGGTTTACACGACACTTTTTTTCATGATTTTTAACATTCAAAATTAGAATCTAAACTAATGGAATAAAATTCAAAGTTGCGTATCTGGTGCTACCTCGCCCCCTGCAAAAAGTGTCAGAAAAATGTATTAATAGAATTACACGCGTAACTTGTCCTCATATAAATAGTCTAAGTTATACTTAATTATGCTCGGAAGCATTTCAAGGGTGGCTAGTCGTAATTTGATGGCGAAGTTATTTCGTTAACGATGTGTAACCAAGCGTCGACTTTAACAGGGTGTAATCAACAGGTTCCCAGGGGTTTCGAAGGTTCTACTCTCATATTTCGCTTTCTGTAAAATTTTTCCAAACTAAAGTTTAATAAAATAGGTGATAATTTCCGAAATTTTTATGATTCTTAAGTAAGTTATTGTCCTGTAGGACCCCACTGCAAGGCAAGGCCTCCTCTCCGTTGAACTCTTTAGAATTGAAGATATTCTATTCGTCAATGTAACGTTCAAACATCTTTCTTCGAGGTATTTGACTTGGAGCAGGATCCTACGGGGTATAATTACAGGGCCATTTGACTGTTATACCCCATAATAGGGTTTTTAAGAATATAGGTCCTGACCGGTGTTTAAGGGGATGATCAGACCATGAAACTGAATAACTTTCTCTATGAGACCAACATCATAATCGCGAAAAAAAGTAAAAAAGTTTTTAAGGAACAGCTGATATTTTTCGCGATTTCGATGTTGGTCCCATAGAAAAAGTTGTTCAGTTTCCCTCTGTTCAGTCTGATAATCCCTTTAAAAAACCGTCAGCATATTAAGATAGACCGTGTTTAAATCTAACGATTTTTTCTGTTAATCCGGAGCAAGTACTCTGAATATTGAATATTTATAGCAACAGCAAGCTGATTCAGCTAAACTGATTGCTAATAAAACATCCAACAGCAAACTAATCTATCAAAACAAACTTTTCGATTTATTATTGTACTAGCCTTGACCCACGCTTCACGTATATATTTCGAAGCCAGAATATTCTGAAATAAAAAGTTTATTCTCCTTGACACAACCTAAAGACTATTTCCCCGTGACACCACCGACTATTAAAGATGCCTGGCTAAAGTTATATCGTACAAGGGCGGATAATTTGTGGGCATTGGATCTTTCTCGTAAAATTAGATAAAGTAAGAATTAATCGTAGCACTGAAGTGATTACATAATACCGACTGTGTTCGGTGTAGGAAAACATTGTGAGGAAACCAACATAATACGCTATAGAAAAACGGATGCGATATCTATCTATACTTACTTATATTATTAAAATATTGTATTATATAACTTAGAGGAATTTTATGCTAAAACGACCACATATGTAAATGCCGTTAAATTGTAATATTTTATTGTTGATTTTGTTATCTGACTTTTTGACATAATAATTGTAATTGTAATTGAAATTGAGTGTGTTGTGTTTGTTGCCAATTATCTGACATTTTGACGAATTTATGACATTTCAATTATATTATAATTTATGTATTGAAATTCATTTTATTTTTTGGTAATTGAAGCGGTCTTTGCTTTTTAATGAATAACCAAAAACATAAATGTACATAATTATCCAAAGATGACTTAAATGTCTTTCGAATTTTTGCGTCTAAATTTTGACATTTGCATGTAAGATAATATTATGATTTAATCATTTGTATTGTATGCCTAAAATAGGTAAGAGCTGCTTGTTCATGTAACTAAGACCTTTAATGTACCAGTTCTAACAATAAAGTTATTCTTATTCTTATAAAACAGTTCCGTGAATGACTGACAGACAACGCACAGCCTAAACCACTGAAGATATAAACATGAAACTTGGTATATTATGTTCTATAGCCACCATGCGATGGCTAAAGTGTCAAACCTCGTAACTCCATTTTATTCTTCAAATTACAATTTTATTACTAATTTGTGAATGCATCCATGACACAAATCTTAAATCCTTTTAAAAAGCCGTTACAATTTAAAATGATAAATAGAAAACCATATTACACTGGGCTGCCATTGTTCATGGTGACGTTTTTTGTGCCTCCTGTAAAATTTGATCTAATGGAGTTACGAGGTCTGACACTTTAGCCGACGCATGGGTTACTGCCCATACGATAAGAAGAAGATAGAGGATCTAGTGAGTGGACTAAGAAAGGATTTTTCGAACATCGACCCTTATAGGGGTTTTCCAAACTCCACGCCACTCCACGTGAACGAAGCCGCGGGCAAAAGCTAGAATTATATATATTTTGAAGTAAAAATCCGTGTTCTTCACGGGTTTATGTTACTTCGAAAGTTCTCTTCATCGAACACTGTTCATCGATAGTTCGCTGCATTGATGGTACGCTACATCGAAAGTTTCGGTACCTAATGGTTAAATAGAGTAAAAACATCTGTGTTACTCTATTTAACCATTATATGTATCGAAACCTTAGACAATAATAACTCGGGACCGGCCTCGCCTTAGCATTTCCCCTCTGTCACGTTACAAGATCAAATTAATCATGTGCATTTACATACAATTTTAATACATTATCACTTAACGAGACAACATATAATTGCGGAACAATAACTTCAAACTAGTCGCGTTTGGGGTTCACACGAGACTATTTATAACAATCAAAATTAGAATCTAAAGCAATGGTATAAAATCCATAGTTGCGGATTTCATGCTACCTCGTTCCCCGCGAAAAGTGACAGAAAAGTTTGTTAGTAGAATTACACGCGGAACTCGTCCATAGTTATATTGTCTAAGATCGAAACAATCGATGCCTCAAACAGTGTTTTTGTTACAGGACCGCCAGCTCGAGACTACTCTTTAGAAGTGCGCAGTGAGACGGACACAACGGACTGCAGGACTCCCATGTGTTACGAGTACAACATTCCTGGGGTATGTTGCGAATGCGCTATAAAGTTAAGTCACAGTATAAGAAGACTAGTTAATTTGTAGCCTGTGCCCTATTACGGGCCGACAGATACGACTCGCAATCGCAAACTCACACATCAACGCCGGTGACAACCGCGACCTCTGACCACTCCTTTCTCTTCTGGCGTCTACAGACGCTACGGCATCTCATGACGCTTCTCACGGATCCCCGCTACCCAATCCGCCGCGTAGTCCCAGCAACGCCCTATTCCTAGGTTCGTACCCCTTTGGGGACACGTAAATGCTGACGGACCAGCTGTCCCATATTTTTTGGTCGAGTAGGATTACAGTTTTATATGGAACAGCAGAGTTTTTTTGCGATTTCGATGTTTGATTTCGAAGAGAAAGTTGTTTAGTTTGATGGTCTGATAATCCCCTTGAAAAACCGTCAGAATAAATAGAAGGATCCCTATACAACGTGTGAATGAATAAGCGCAAAACCTCGTACACAACAACTGATTTATAACAAAATAATTAGATTGAAACAATAATTTCAATATTGTGATAGTTAACATTTAAAGTAATTCGCATTTTAAGTTTTGGGGCAAAAATTCTTTGTTATCATTTCAGCAATGAATGAAAGCGCTAGCGTGCTAATGGATACATTTTAAGAATCCTGTTTTGGTAGTAAGTAGGGTGAATGTGCCCGTGCGGTGGGTTGACATCGCGTTCAGTAAATTTTAAATTTTACAATCAAATTATTTAATATTTTGAAAAAAATAACGTATGTTGAAACCATGATAATTTGATTCTGCTCTCGATTCTAAACAAACTACTTTCTAGTTTTGCGTTAATTCATTAACACGTTGTATAAAATATTTTAGGCATTTAATGGATGGTTAAATATGCGACAATCTTGATTGGAACCCCCGTTAATTCTGGTACAGGAGTAACAGGAGTTATATTGGTAGGAATGTGTGGTAGGCCTAATCTTGGCTGAACATTTTATTTGAAAGAGAAAACTGTTGAAATGAGTCTGAGCTAATTTCTTCTAATTCCTTCATACAATTTTGTTTGTTTTATTTCCGTAGCAATGTTAGGGAACTATTGTTAAGGTTTCATTCATACAAACGAACGTAATAGTTCGCGATATTGGCTGCCAATATCAATAAACACTTATTTCAGCTGTTCGCACTGGAATGGTATTTGTGCGTCAGAAATATTCAATACGGAAAAAATTGTTGGCGTTTTGTAAGGAAATTCCTAGTCACATTTTGATAGAAGATTACACGTGAATAGCTATTTATAAAAGAAAGACTTCAGAATAATAAAGTTTTCTACTTTTAATTGATTATTGCATCCTTGCATCATGCGCCCTCATCACAACAAAAACAATATTAAAAATTGCTCAATAATGAAAACCCAAAATGAAAAAGTGCAACTTACTACAAAAGTCTAAAAGTTTTTTTTTACCCTACCGCGTAAGGCAAATAAGGAGGGTTATGTGATTATCAGCCTATACAACGTGTTAATGAATTAACGCAAAACTAGAAAGTCGTTTTTTTAAAATCGAGAGCAGAATCGAATTATCATGTTTTCAACATAGGATTTTTTTTTCAGAATATTCAATAATTTGGTTGTAAAATTTAAAATTTACTGAACTCGATCTCAATCCACTGCTCGGGCACTCTCAGTTCACCCTCCTTACTTCCAACACAAGATTCTTAAAATGTATCCACAAGCACGCTAGCAGTTTCATTCATTGCTGAAATGATAACAAATAATTTTTGCCTGAAAACTTAAAATGTGAATAACTTTAAAATGTATCTATCAAAATAATGAAATTATTATTTGAATCTAATTATTTTGTTATAAATCAGTTGGGGTGTATGCGGTTTTGCGCTTATTCATTAACACGTTGTATAATGTATGTAAGTTTGTTCCTTTGTGGCACTCGCACTTGGTGACCAAAATCGTGGGCCTTGCTTTTGATTGTTGTTTTGATGGCTTTTGATGATTCTTACGTAAATCGATTATTCTTAATCTTACGAGTATCAATAAAGACATGACAGGAATCAACATTCAATATGGCATTAGCCAGACGCCAAATAGAACTTTTTCAATTTAGGTTTTCTTGATTGAGAAATCATAAATAATGTGATTGCGTCTTTAGGTAATTTAAAGCACCTTACCCACTGAACCCTAGCCAAGTTACAAATTATTCCCCCTCTCTTTTTTAATTCATAGACGCCATCTTGAAACAATATATCCTATGTCACTCTCACGATTTTTACGAATCCAATGACACCTCATACGCTAAAATCCATCAAGCCGTTTGGGCTGTAGGCCGTGCCAAAGAAATAGACATACAAACATACATACATACATACTTACATACATACATACATACATACATACGCTCGAAAAACATAACCCTCCTTCTGGCGCAGTCGGGTAAAAAAGTATAGTACCTATTTATTGATCTATGCGATGATATATTTATATGACTGAATGGCTCTAAATATCAATATCTGTTCAGCTTTATGTCTAGACTAGCTAACATTGGGATCAAGGTTTTCATGTGTTGTCATAAGAGACTATTAGAGATAATACAGTGCAATTGAAATGGGAGGAGAGTGAAGGATGGTGCTTTATTACTTTCATAACTTCAGCTTGCTTTTCTACTTACAAATAATATTTGTAGAAATCTTCTTTCTGAGGATTTGTAACTTCCCCTACGTTACAAAACCTCAGGAAGTAGACCAACAAAACTATACTTAAGGGGATATAATTCGGAGCGCGCTCCATACAAACGTACTATGGTGATATTTTCAATACTAACCAATTAAAGTCAATGAAATTTTGCTGAAATAATCTTGAAACAAATATTTATGCTTGTATGGAGTCAGATTTTCGTTAAAATATACAGTTTCAATGCCAGGATTAATTTAAGATTTGTATGGAAATCTTTGAGGATCTGTAACTTTAACACAATACATTTTAACGAAATTCTGACTCTATACAAGCTTAGAAATTTGTTTTTAGATTCATTCTGAAAATTTTCATTGAGTTTAATTGGTTAGTATTGGAATTATCACCAGTACGTTTGTATGGAGCGCGCTCCGAATTATATCCTCTTAAGTCTTCAACGTGTTAATGAATTAACGCGAAACTAGAAAGTAGTATGTTTAGAATCGAGAGCAGAATCGAATTATCATGTTTTCAACATAGGTAATTTTTTCAAAATAATAAATAGTGTTTGTAAAATTTAAAATTGTCTGAATTCGATCTCGACCCACCGCACGGACACACTCACCCTACTTACTATCAAAACAAAATTCTTAAAATGTATCCATGAGCACGCAAGCGCTTTCATTCATTGCTGAAATGATAACAAATCATTTTTGCCTGAAAACTTACAATGCGAATAACTTTAAATTAAAACTATCAGAATAATTAAATTATTGTTTCAATCTAATTATTTTCTTATAAATCAGTTGGGGTGTATGAGGTTTTGCTCTTATTCATTAACACGTTGTATACCTACTAGATATAGAAAATGTAATTATTTCGAAAACCTGTATTTCATAAATTTTATTGTTAGTAAACATTTTATTATGTTATCATTTATTATCTCTTAATTAGTTTGTTTTGTTTTGTTTAGTATGTTGTATATTGTTGTAAATAAACCCTATTCCATAATTGTATTTATTAATGTTGAGTTTCATTAATTATTATGAACACTGTGTAAGATCACGTTAAAATATTTAATTTTATTATTATAACACTTTATGGTACACACAGAATATAATAATTCACATAGTTGAGAAAACATTTACAAAGGGCGAGCTTATCTCTTCAGAGATAAGCTCTGAAGAGATAAGTCTCTTCCAGCAGACCCGCAAAACAGACAGTTAATAATTACAAGACAAACTTAATGTGTACAAACAAACAGTAAATAAATATACCCTACAATATATACCTACAACTGATAATATAGGGGGAGTCCGGGATACTTGAACAACCTTTTGCTTAAACACACACAATTTTTTATTGCGAAGATGCAGTGATGTCACTTTAGTGGCATTAGATAGCGCAGTTATTTGGCTACAAATGGTATGTACTAAGATGTTTGTGAGTATAATGTTTATTGGGCTAGACAAATTATTTCCAAAAAATGAGATTTGGCTCCAGCATGTCCAATAGGCCAGGATGGTTGAACATACCCTTATAATTTAAGAATTAAAACAAGATAGCGTTTTAAATTCAGTGTAATCATATCAAAATCTCATATTCATTGTATGAGAACAATCTTAACTTGTTAATATTTAAGAAAGACAAAAAATAGTGGCACGTCAACATTTCATACTTTGACTAGGTAACTACGGTTTTTACGTAGGTACTATGATACTAAAAGAAAAAATTTCAGTGTCAAATTTAGCATCTTGGAACAATATTCTTTAATAAAATGAACATACTAAGCAAGATCTATAAGACAATCATTTTTTTTAAACTAAAACATGTAAAACACATCAAGCTGGTATATGGCGAGTAAGTCGAATCTACAAATTTCTTTTTTCCCTTCCTTGGGGCTGAAGCCTTTGCTATGCTTAGTTTTGGACTGGAACGGCATTTGAAGCTGCAAGATAAATAAAGTCGATAAAAAATATTATTATTCACTATGGTCATTCATCCCTCCGCGGGGTGGTTCAACCATCCTTTATCGACCCGTTCCTACTTTTGTTTAGATTTCCGAAAAACTCTTAATCATAGGTCAAATAGGCTTTGCATTCAACAAACTACACTAGTTTGACAAAATAATAATAAATCAACATAATACGTACCTTTTAATGTAACGCAGTAACGAACAAATAAACAACAACATTTTTTAACTTTTTACTATAGAAAACACATAAACTGAGCTCGAAGTCAAACTACTCTGCCGACAGCCTAGATGGCGCTTGTGGTGGTAGATATGGTTCGCAGGCATGCAATGACCTGTCAACCGAATCGATAACACGAAATTTTCAATCGAAAAATGGAGGTGGCTCATCTATCCCACCTGTTCAAGCATCCCGGTTTCCCCCTATATCAAAATATATAGTTACATACAACGTGTTAATGAATTAACGCAAAACTAGAAAGTAGTTTGTTTAGAATTGAGAGAAGAATCGAATTATCATGTTTTCAACATAGGTAATTTTCTTCAAAGTGTTAAATAATTTATTTGTAAAATTTAAAATTTACTGAACTCGATCTCAACCCACCGCTCGGGCACACTCACCCTACTTACTAACAAAACAAGATTCTTAAAATGTATCCACGAGGACGCTAGCACTTTCATTCATTGCTGAAATGATAACAAATCATTTTAGCCTGATAACTTAAAATACGAATAACTTTAAATGTTAACTATCATAATAATGAAATTTTTGTTTCAATCTAATTATTTTATTATAAATCAGTTGGGGTGTATGAGGTTTTGCGCTTATTCATTAACACGTTGTATAAATATCACTTTTATTTCAACAGAACAGTTTTTAAAAAACAGTGGCACATCTTTCTGTCCAAAAACCTTCATTATGATAAGAGTAAGCCTTGTTACAATTTTACGCCTAAAATAGAATTGGTATAGTTGTAACGGTAACGCAAGGGATTATGGTCGTGAGTTTATAGTAACTATGTATGTTACATAAACATGTGTGAGTTTTATATGCTGATGCTTAGTCGAATAGGTAGAATCGTGCTTTCTTTAATCTTTTTCCTCATTAAAGTGTTGTCACTTTTCGTTACATCACAAAATACTTGTCTAAGGTTTCTGATCGAACGGATGACTTTATTAGAACTTCTGAACCATATACATTTTTGTTTCTAACCCTCTTTAAATGTATATATCCCCCCTATTAAACTCTTCCACCCCTATCTCTCTGTTCGATGATATATCCAACCATTCCAACTTATCCCATCACATTTTCCGGGTTCGGCCTCGATCTCAACTCCCGTCGTGAGGTTCCTATAGCGTGACGATTGACGCCCACGATTTTCATAAAAAAATACAAATTTATAGTTACTACATTTCAAAGTTAAGCGCAGAACATCGCCACCGATTTTTCCGATGTTTCAAAAATTGCAAAATATCGAAAACGATCAAACTATGAAACTTTTTTGTATTTTTGTCTGAACAGTTATAAACTGACCTGTCTCCTGTTTTCGGCTTGACGTTGAGTTTTGGGACACCCTGTATACGCCAGCTATTTGAGTTTTGGAAATAAATTCATGTCTCATAGAAATAAAGGTGACACATATGATAATCAACTTCAACTTTGTTTACCGACTGTACAACATATTATTCTTGATCCAGGAATCCCTCTGGTGGACAGTGCCAGCCTTCACCAACAACGTAGCGGAAACTTGCGCGGTGCGACCGGGCTGCGCGTACAGAGTGCGTTTGATCGCCCACCCGTGGGACGGCCACACTGCTGCCAATCTACTTGTGGAGCTAGATGGTAAGCACCAGAACAACGTAGCGGAAACTTGCACGGTGCGACCGGGCTGCGCGTACAGTGTATTTGATCGCCCACCCGTGGGATGGCAACTCTGCTGCCAATCTACTTGTGGAGCTAGATGGTAAGCACCACAACAACGTAGCAGAAACTGGCGCGGTGCGACCGGGCCGCGCGTACAGTGCATTTGATCGCCCACCCGTGGGATGGCAACTCTGCTGCCAATCTACTTGTGGAGCTAGATGGTAAGCACCACAACAACGTAGCAGAAACTGGCGCGGTGCGACCGGGCAGCGCGTACAGTGCGTTTGATCGCCCACCCGTGGGATGGCAACTCTGCTGCCAATCTACTTCTGGAGCCAGATGGTAAGAACCACAACAACTGTAGGTTTCTTAGGGAAAGTTATTCAGTATTATGGGTAACCCCTTAAAGTAACGCAACTGTTTATCCTAACTCCCTGTATAAAGCAGTGATTTAGAGTTAAGACCAAGAAACTGTAATGTTTATGTATGAAACAGCAATTTATTTTTCTCTGTTTCGATGTTGGCTCCATAATGAAAGTTTTTCAATTTGGTGGTCTCAACGAACACCTTCTGTAATTACACCCTATTTGAGCAAACAAATGGATTTCATTCATAGTTACGTCAACATTGGTCATTGAATAATGAATTTGAGATTATTATCAGAAATAGTGTGGTATAAACAGATACTTTCAGAGGTAAATATCCGAATCTTAAATATAATTTCATACAACTTAATACTAACCACGCGCCACGTTCTCATTTCTTTAATATGTAAGTACCTATATTGTTTATGTATATTTGATGAGAACTTTCGTATTCGTGTACAGGTACATTATTAAATAACTTTCTCAGCATCTATTAACTTTTTCTGATAATGTATATGAACGTAGGTAGGTAAATTAACATTTTATTGGGAGAACTCCGATATAATTTATACAAGGTGTAACAAAACACCACACTTAGACTATAAGCTCACGCTCAAAAGACGTCTTGGAATCTCTGCCTTACCCTCATCTGTGTTGACCTTTAAGTTATCTTGTTAGAAAGGGCTCAAGCCACAGAGTTAATAACAGGTTTTCGCAAGCAGCTCTAAATAAACGTAGGAGGGACTAATAAAGATAGAATAGTAGTGGAAGTCGGCAACCCCAACTGCTAAACCTTTTTGTCTCCACGATACTTTTAAAACCATGCCTTACCTACCTATTTATTATGTACCGTTGTAACTGTAATAAGAGACAAATAAACACTTTTTAATTTAATTTAAATAAAACCGGTCAAGTGCGAGTCGGGCTACTCGCGCACCGAGGGTTCCGTACCTCACCAACACACAACACATCATATTAATTTGCAAAAAAATATTTTTTTCTCTGGGACCTTTAGCGCGTGACCGACTCACACTTGGCAGGTTTTTATTATTTGTTTTTATACTGTAGAGTTTGCTCTATAATCACACAAATTTGGCGCTTGTATGTATTAACGTTTCTACGATAGAGCGAGAAGAAAAACGTTGATAAAATCTAGTTTCTTGTATGAGGACCCCCCCTTAAATTTGAGTTTTTGACTTTTTAATTATTTGTAGACAAATCCGCCGTAATAACGCATATTCTGTGAAAATGTCAACTATGTAACTATTACGGTTCAAAAGTTACAGCCCTAAATAGGTAGACGCGGCGGCGGTATGTCCATACAAAAAGCACGATTAGGCAAATATCAGACATGACAAATACGCGTTTCTCGGCGTCCGTCTGTCGGTTTTCGACGCAAATAACACGTAAAAGGAGTTAAATAGCCAACTATGCAACATCCAAAAAATCTACTGGACTCCACGTTTTCATAGTTTTATTGCCTATTTCATGTCATGCATTATAGTTTTCGTGATGTTAAAATCGACTAAGAATCATCATCATCAACATTAATTTTAACTTCTTTAGTAATAGCGCTGATGTATTGTAAACAGTTGGCTAAATGGGTACATTACAAACCGTTCGGCTATCATCAGACGTCCATTAGGGATAGGATGTCTCTCACTCACTACGTAATTTGTTTAAAGGTTAATATAGGAGCAACAACAGCGCCTTGGCAGGGTGGTCAGAAATTTTGATACAACTACTTATCTTTTAGTTGTAGCAATGCTTCTAGCATATTGAAGCATTGAAGCATAAGACCTTTTATCCTCTAGTTGCCTCCTTTGATACCAACGAAGACAGTAGGCAATAGGGACAACAACAGTCCTAAAGGAGTTTTAAAATTGGGATTTGTGGTTTTATGTAGGGGTGAAAAAGGATTTCTAAATTTTGTAGTATATCTATCAAACCAAATTGAAGCCAAAGCATATGGTACCATTCTTTCACGAATAACGAAAACGGTACACCCGGCAAACAACTTGAAAAATGGGCCGGTGTGAGGTATGCCGGTATGTATGTGCAGCAGCGTTTTCGCCTACAAATTTTATTCTGCGCAGTCAAGGTCTTGTTCAAGAGGTTTGACGGCTATTTTATCTATTTCTCAAAAAGAATATTCTTCGCATGTTCGATTTGAAGCAAATTATATTTTATTACCTGATTCTAAATTTTAATAACTAGGTAAGTCTTTTAACTAATGTTCTTTAAGAATGAATAACTGTCAACATCGAAATGCATCTTTCTACTGCTGATTTGACTTTCAAAAATCGTACTTCCGAAGTATGATTTTTGAAAGTCAAATCAGCTGCTGATTTGACATTGAAAAATGCATCTCAAACCTCCATAGTAATATTTACATTTTCAACTGCTGAGTTTAATGTATGAGTTTCAAAAATCGCACTCCTGATTCTGTATTATAAAATATGCGGCAAAAACGAAACATTAAATAAACTCTTATAACACGTAACACAACACCTTGTATAACCTTGTGTAGTACAATGAATGACAAAAGGGTCTAATTTTATCATTTGGCATCTAAACTCTGACATCTGAAATAACAGAAGACTATAAATATAAAACCGATGTAGGTATAAACAAATTGTACGAAACGTCCGATTCTAGTAAGTTCAGTGTTTAATGGAATTTACGATACTCAAATATGTACTTTAGATAACTGACTGAATAGATTTCGTTAGATGATTATAGTCTGTTTTATAAAAGTCGATGTCTTTATTAACACCGATTTTGCCCACGACTTCGACACCGGGTCCATAATATATGGTTCTCCAGTTTTAAGACTAAATCATAAGCTTTATTTTATCAAAATAGATCCATTAGTTTGTGCTCGAACAAACAAACACAGACAAAGAAACAGTTAAAAATATAAAAATCTGAGATTTGGAGTCAGAGACACCTAAACTCCATATCATCCATCCATCCAGGAAAAAGTGGAAACCTTATAGGTATAGGACTATTTTTCTCAGGATCGGGTAGAGGTATCAAGTTGAAATTAAACCTAAAACAGTCCCTTGAAAAAATTCAAGGTTCTAAGTCAACTCGATCAAAAGATACGGCCATTGTACGTCCCATATTTTGAAAGGATACTCGCAAAATCATAAATCTAAACCATAAGGCCTTAATAGGTCTATATGAAATACCCTATAGTACCTATAGTACTTATAGGGTACTTCTTGAAGATGTCGTTAGAAAAAGTTTCGATCCATCTAAGACCTAAATTCTAATGAAATTAGGAAAATGGTCTTTAATTGGGTAGCATAACTTTCATTTTTCCATTTAGTTGGTCTCGGCTCTCTTAAATCAATTTGGTTTTATTGATAAATACTTTGGCACTTTTTATCGATAATATTGAAAATAATTAGACGGATACATTTTGCTCCTCTTTTAAAAGAATGCAGTAAATTGTAATACAGTTGTAGCAGTTTTTCTACAACTGCAATACTGCAGCGAATCTAGATGCAGATTTAGGTACGAATAGTGTAGATGGGTATCATGATCGTTCTAATTCAATGTAGTGACTTGTCTGTTATTTCAGTGGTTATCTATTCCAGTGGCAACCAGTGGTGTAAAAGTAAACAGTTTGATTTTATAACCTGATAATCAACAATCCAGTATTGTGGGCAGATTTTATTGAAATGTTAATATTTGTGGAACCTTTTCAGTGTTAACATTGTAGGATTGTGTCTAGTTCAAACCAGTTCTGATATTCAATTGCTATTTGCTATTTACATAATAAATACATAGCACGATAGCATTTACACACTGATTTTTATGCATAAGTGTTTTCTGTAAATTGAACTAATCCAACTGACTTTTTTGGAACATCTACTTATATAGTAAGGGATGAACGCTACAGAAATTGCTCTCATTTTTACGAAGAAGAGATGTTCTTCTTAGTGGTAACCTCATGGCTGAGGTAGGTACGTGACCGTCGTGGGCCGCTTGTGTCACCACAGTTCTCCAGGCCGCTCGATCTTGGGCCCGGTGTATGCTGGCCTGTAGTGTTGTCTCGGTAATTTCTTTCACCGCATTGGTTCATCTCGTGGGCATGCGTCCTCTACCTCACTTTCCCCCAATAGGGCCGGCAATATCTGATCTTACCTTATGCCAATAAAATGTCAGGACGTTACGTTGCATACAGATGGTGGAGAACCTCGTTTTAATCGAGGATGGACTCATTTGTGCGGCGTTCAGTTCTGGATATTCGGAGCATTCTGCGCCAGCATGACATTTCGCATTTATATCATCCTTGGACGAGTGTGCACTTTCAATGTCCAGAAAACTTAATCTTTCTTGTAAAACTGACAAATCAATATCTCATCCAACTCATTAGTACATGATGTCACTCTCAACCATAATCTCCTACACAATAAGTCTCAAACTCTCACCTCTTGCAGAATGTGTAGCGGGAGTGTGCTCGTGTGGACACTCGCCCCGCCTCCCGGCGCCGGTCGTCAGCGCGCAGACCGTCTCCATCCACGGCGAGATCTTCGTCAACGTGAGCTGGACGCTGCCGCCTCCGAAGTACCCGCAACGTCTACCGCCGGCGCTGCATAAGCAGTTTTATTTTGTTAGGTTAGTAGATACCAAGTTGTACTTTAAGGGAAGGGATCAGTAGCAGAAGAACTTGAGCGAAAACCATCATGCCCTGAATCTCAGAAAATGGTCGCCGGCGTCTGGGTCGACCTACGAAGAGATGATGGGATGGCCTAGATAAATTTGAAGACCATCGAGAGGCCAGAGGTTGCTTAAAACAGGAACGAGTGGAATTGTAAGGAGGAGGCCTTCGCCCATTAGTAGGATGACGTAGGCTAATAAAAAAAGAACTTTCCACAGTTTCACTCAGATATCCTCTTTCTTCTGAAGAAAGATCCTTGATGTTAATTTTGGAGTCAGATTTAAGTTTTCTATTCTGAGGGTTTATTATATACGTGCATCTCACATTACACATACACGAGGCAGCCGCAACTTCCATAAACTCTAAGGATCCCTGAAGAGGTTTACGAAAACCAGTTGTATCCTGGAGAGCACACTGGCCTGCCTCCTTGTTATTTTAGTAACTTTTACTAAATGTATGTCCCTGTGCCTATTGTCAGCGCGTAGACTGTGTCAGACCAGGGAAAATTGTTGTTTACGTGTTTCTGTAATCCGTTTGATCCGTCTGGACTATAGATTCATAGGATAAAGAATTACATTCAAACAACTCCCGTTGGAGTAGGCAGAGACAATTGAACGCCACTTGAAACGATCCTGACATATATCTCGCTTCCGCATTAATTATTTTCTTCATAATCGTCGGTTAGTACATCTGACTTTACACTTTTTAAGTATTCTATGTTTATAAATGCACAAATTTTATAAAACTTGCTGAAGTCGATAATCGATGAATGCTGTAAATACGCCTAAATGATGGGATGTCGAAACAAATGGCCTTCCCCTGTACAAAGCTGGCTTTAGTTTTACGATCCTAACCGCTCCTAATCTACAATGTGTTAATGAATTAACGCAAAACTAGAAAGTAGTTTGTTTAGAATCGAGAGCAGAATCGAATTATCATGGTTTCAACATAGGTATTTTTTTTCAAAATATTAAATAATTTGTTTGTAAAATTTAAAATTTACTGATCTCGATCTCAACCCACCGCTCGGACATTCTCACCCTACTTACTACCATAACAAGATTCTTAAAATATATTACATGAGCACGTCAGCGTTTTCATTCATTGCTGAAATGATAACAAATCATTTTTGCCTGAAAACTTAAAATGCGAATAACTTTAAATTGTAACTATCAAAATAATGAAATTATTGTTTCAATCTTATTATTTTGTTATTTAAATCAGTTGGGGCGTATGAGGTTTTGCGCTTATTCATTAACACGTTGTGTATGGGATTAAAAGCTACTTTTGTGTACTTATATTTCCATTATGTATCTTGAGCCTTTTCGAAAAATCATGCTGCGATGCAAATTAATTATAAGGCTCAAATAGTCGAATTAGCCTCCAGAAAATCAAAATCGGCGTCGAGGTAGATCTAGAAGAAGGTAGCAAGACGATATCGATAACTTCCTATCGAAGCGCAAAATGAACCGATGGTCAGAAAGTCGGGACTCGGGAGACCTTTGCCCAATCAGCGTTCCCCAAAATAAATAATTAATAGCCGGAAAATAGGTATGGATAAGTGTATTCTATCAGTTATAAGAATTATAACAGTTAGCAGTGAATTTTCACACTCGACATAATTAGTATTCATACGTTTATTGATGAAACAGCGCATAAGATCGAACTTTAACGATGAAGTGATATGTTTATCTTTACGTTTGTTTTGTTCCAAGATATTTCATTTAAAAATATTTGTTTTCGATCTTGTTTATGTTGTAATTTATGTTGTAGATTCAACAAATCAACAAAAAATTTAGTTCTGCAAACCAGTTTAAAAGATAACCTGCCTTTTTTGAAGCCAAGTTAAACAGATAAAACAAAGTTTCGAGATTTACTTATACACTGTCGTTGTTCACAGTATTGGAAAACAAATGGTGTCTGATGCGCATCCAGCCCCATGGTTTGCTCACACCATATCGCGCAAAGTCGATGCCGACGGCCCTGTCTCGGTCGGCGACAACGTTCGCTCTCTTCTGCTACCTATGGTCGATAAGAGTTCCGAGCGCAGCGGAGAGCGGAGCGGGAACACGCGAAGTATTATGTTAGATGTCAAACTGCTTGCAAGAGTGAGCTTGTTAGATGATAGAGGGTGCATGGGACCAGCTGGAAACGCCACGGCGTATGGTGAGCCTTATTTTGAATTAGAAATTGCATGACCTATCCCTAAAGAAAGTTGTGCCACTGAACTGCAAATACCAAATTTGGCTGGGTTTCACATAATTCGCACCCAGTAGTACTTATTTTCTGGTGCGAAGCACTACATTCTATTATCATACATTCCAAACAACAATCAGCACTGGGTCAACGTGGTGGCGATACGATATAGAGCGTTCACCCATGCAGAAGAGGCCTTTGCCCAGCAATGGGACTTATATAGACTGATTATGATTTGATTTGACTAATGAACCTGTCTTTCGCAGATCCAGTAGATGCAAGGAAGATACAATATGGGACCTACGTAAGTTTCTAACCATTTTTGAAACGATTAGAATAAAAATGTTCTTGTTGACTCTTCAATTCACTCCGCAGAATCTACTTTCTTAAGGGGATATAATTCGGAGCGCGCTCCATACAAATGTACTATGGTGATATTTTCAATACCAACCAATTAAAGTCAATGAAATTTTGCTGAAACAATCTTGAAATAAATATCTATGCTTGTATGGAGTCAGATTTTCGATAAAATGTAGAAATTTAGAAGCATAGAAATTTGTTTTTAGATTGATTCTGAAAAATTTCATTGAGTTTCATTGGTCAGTATTGAAAATATCACCATAGTACTTTTGTATGGAGCGCGCTTCGAATTATATCCTCTTAAATTAAATTTTAATAACCAGGCGCTCTGGGCAGCGTTCGGCGGTGTCTGCGTGCTTGCCATGGTCGCCATCTTGGCGGGGAGCGCGCGCGCAGTAAAGCGGATACTCAACGCTTTCCGCCCCGCTCCTGTATCCGCTCCTCTCGAGCCACTGTGTCGTCGCACGGTGGGCTGAAAATCGACTTTCATAGACATAGGGATAAAAAAAAATATGTGTCGTTTTTTTCATGGATATGGGTTTGGTTTATCATTTCTATGCTCAAATATTCACAAAAGGTTGATTTAGCATATAAATGGATGACTTATAATTTTTTTACGAAAAATTTGTATGGAGTTCGTGTGAAAAATCCGATTATCTTTGGAACAGCAAGTTAAACCGTAATATCCTTACAGGGGGTTTTAGAACTTATTATTTATGATTTATTGACATACCGCGTATGACGGTTACTGCTGCAGAAACTAAGTAAAAAAATAAAGAAATATAATAATTTTTTTAAATTCTTTCACGAATCTTTTTAAAGCGTCTAGTCAAAATACCAAGTATTAATTAGCTAATAAACCTAAATAAGTGATATTTAATTATTATTATTTAGTACCATGACCATCATGCGACAACACAAAACAATAACTATTGATTGTGATTAGGAGTTCTAGATGAAGATTTTCAAGAACTTCAGCCAATGCATCTTTAATGAGCGTAGTTAGCAAAGGGAAATCTCTAATGAGGGTAGATTAACAAAAAGTAAATTTGCTAATCACTATAGTTTTAATGATCAGTGGAAAGCAATAAATAAGCTAAATTTGACTTTAATAATTTAGTGTATTCCAAACTTTTGAACTACATACGTATTCTGTGACCGTAAAATATTATTATAATGGAAAGTCTAACCACCAACTTAGACTTGTTTGTTTTTCTAAGAAGTGGGAGTACTTCATTTGATCATGAAGTATTGTTCAGTGCAGTGGTAGCTCGTCTAGGTGATTGCTTCTCTGACGAAGACCGTGTAACACTCAAGGAATTTTGTCGAAGATTTACAAGAGCTGCTTCACAGAGGTGGCAGAAATCTCACCGTATCCTTGATACATTCAGAAAGCAGTACGAAAATTGGCTTCAGGCTAATGTCGATTGGCCAAGTTGTGTGCCAACCGGTTTTGTCATCCAAGAATCAAATGATGAGAGACCTAGCGCACATTTAATCTCTCCAGAACCGTCAACATCGTCGTCTATTGGTACTATGACAAAAAGACCTCGAAAGTCATTCGAAGATCTGGGAAGCAAACAGAAGAAGAGAAGGTCTGAAGATCATAAATGCGAAGATCCAAACGAATTGGCCAGTTCAGCTGCATTACATTTAGAAGAAGATGGTCGTGAGGATACCGCATTTGTTATCAAATATATGCTGAAAAATCCAGAAGCAGCTGCAAAAATTAGAGAAATGCTTAAGAAACCAGTTCAAACTTGTTTATTTACACCAGAAAAATCACTAGGGTTGCTCCTTTCATTGAAACTCTCTAAGTGGCAATACATCACGTTGCGAGAGACGGCCATTCGGGAAGGTGCTAAGGATATTTACCCGTCTTACTACAAAGTGCAACAAGCTAAACTACAATGCTATCCTCCGAAACAATCAGTCACTGTAATGGATTCTTCAGCTAGGATTACACTTCAAGCATTACTTGATATCACGGTGAAGAGGATCATTGAAAGTCTTTCTGAAAATGTGCAAAATAAGGATTTGAAGCTAGTATCTAAGTGGGGATTTGATGGTGCTTCCAACCAAAGCCGATACAAACAGAAAATGGAGGGGCAACAAGATGATTCCAGTATATTTATGACCTCGTTAGTGCCACTCAAGCTGACTGCTGGAGATGATACTTTATGGACGAATCCAAAGCCATGCTCAGCCTTATATTGTCGTCCAGTGCAGTTCACTTTTATAAAGGAGAGCGAAGAAGTGGTCATCAGTCACAAAAGGCAAATGGATAATGAAATTAAGGATCTTATCCCTACTGAGTGCGGTAGTAATAAGGTGAGTCATCAACTTATGATGACAATGATCGATGCTAAAATTTGTACATATCTTTCTGAAGCTAGATCAAACGCATCGTGCTACCTGTGCTTAGCCAAACCTACAGAAATGAACCGTTTAGATGTTGTAACATCAAAGACTGTGTCAACTGGCGTATATGAATTTGGCTTGTCATCACTGCACGCTCGTATAAATTCTATGGAATGTCTTTTGCATATTTCATACCGACTCGACTTCAAAAAGTGGGCTGCAAGAGGCAATGAGTACAAGGCATTGTTAGAGGCAAGAAAAAAAAATATCCAGGATAAATTTAAAGACGAGCTCAATCTTTTGATTGACATCGTAAAACAAGGCTCAGGAACCACTAATGACGGGAATACGGCAAGAAGGTTTTTCGAGTTTCCTGATAAAACTGCAGCCATTACTGGATTGGATGAAGAGCTTGTTCGAAGATTTGCCGTGATTCTGCAAGCAATAACATCTGGGGAGCAAATCGATGTCATCAAATTTAAAGATTATGCCCGCAAAACAGCAGAAAAGTACGTGGAGCTATACGACTGGTACCACATGTCTTCAACCGTCCATAAGCTTTTGATACACGGTGCAGACATAATCGCCAATAACGATATTGTGCCAATCGGAAGCCTTTCAGAAGAAGCCTCGGAGGCACGCAATAAAGATTTTAGAAGGTTCCGGGAACATCATTCGCGGAAAAAAAGCAGGCAAGCTTCCAATGAGGATATCCTCAATATGCTTGTTCTTTCGTCTGATCCTTTGATTAGTGCACGAAGACCTAAGTTAGATACTAAGAAAAGCCAGGATCTCTTTGCTGAAACTAAAGAACTAATCAAGTGCCAGGAAACTCAGTTCGAGTTTTTGGATGTATCTAATTTGGATCCTGATTCCGAATTGGAATCCGACGATAGTGATGTTGAATATTAATAATTATGTTTTATATTTTTTTTGTAAATAAGTTATTAAGTTATTTTTAATATTATTTAAGCTTTTTTATTATTATTTAAGTTTTTTAAGAATTACGCAAATACTAATATTTAATATATTTTAATACAAATATCAAAAGAATTTTTTTTTATTTTGGTTTGGTGCATTAAAACGAGTCGTAAAAGAATTTAAAAATACAATATTTAATACTTTTATTAATCACTGTAAGTGATTAGCAAATTTACTTTTTGTTAATTACCCTCATTAGAGATTTCCCTTTGCTAACTACGCTCATTTAAGATGCATTGGCTGAAGTTCTTGAAAATCTTCATCTAGAACTCCTAATCACAATCAATAGTTATTGTTTTGTGTTGTGTTGTCGCATGATAGTCATGGACTCATGGTACTAAATAATAATAATTAAATATCACTTATTTAGGTTTATTAGCTAATTAATACTTGGTATTTTGACTAGACGCTTTAAAAAGATTCGTGAAAGAATTTAAAAAAATTATTATATTTCTTTATTTTTTTACTTAGTTTCTGCAGCAGTAACCGTCATACGCGGTATGTCAATAAATCATAAATAATAAGTTCTAAAACCCCCTGTAAGGATATTACGGTTTCACTTGCTGTTCCAAAGATAATCGGATTTTTCACACGAACTCCATACAAACTTTTCGTAAAAAAATTATAAGTCATCCATTTATATGCTAAATCAACCTTTTGTGAATATTTGAGCATAGAAATGATAAACAAAACCCATATCCATGAAAAAAACGACACATATTTTTTTTTATCCCTATGTCTATGAAAGTCGATTTTCAGCCCACCGTGCGTCGGTCCGCTTGGTTCTCGCTGCAGCTGCGTACGTGAGTAGTAGTTTTATGCTTTTAGTCTTAGGGTCTAATATTCAACAGCAATATTTTCATTATGAAACTAAATACAGAAAATTTATTATATTAAGAATAATACAATTGTAAACCATTTTCAGATAAACTTGTGTTTATTATTGTATTATTCTAACAACACACAAACCTTGAAAGCTCTAGAACTACGGGGTCTAACTTAATACGATTATCAGACCATCAAACTGAACAACTTTCTGTATGCGACGAACATCGAAATCATGAAAAAAGTTTGCTGTCCCCAGGCTGTCTCATACATTTTGGTCAATTAGGATTGCAGTTTTATATGGAACAGCTGATTTTTTTCGCCATTTCGACCTTGGTCTCACAGAGAAAGTTTTTCAGTTTGATGGTCTGATCATCCCCTTAAAACCGTCAGCATATTAAGAAGGACCTAAAATGTTTTACAGGGTGAAATTGTTATCATTAGCATCCTTTTATACTAAGAGTCGACCCATCAAGCTGAACAACCTATCGGAGCAAAAAAATCTGCTGTTCCATACTAAACTGCAATGCCTACTTGACTCATTCTCACCGATCCCAGCTACCCAATCCGCCGCGTAGCCCCAGCAACGTCCTATGCCGAGGTCCGTACCCCCCTGGGTCGGTTGTTTAAGTTCATTCAATTGGCTCGGTGACCCTTCTGGTCCCTCCAATAGTCCGCAGTAAAAAGCAGTTAATGCTCCCTGAGCAACGCTGTATATGTCATTTCTAAAAATAAATAAAAATCTTGACTCAAATGTATGCAATCGCTGTTTTTTTTTTGCTCCGATCAATTCGCTCCCTTAGTAAAAGATTATCAGTTTGATGGGTTGATTCTATTTAGTTTTTAAAAGGATCCTAATGATGTCAATTTCACCCTGTGGTACCTATGACTATCGGTGCGTCCCGAATTACGCCGACAGCGCTGTGAGCGCGATAAATGTCGTTCCGATTTGACGTGAGCGCGTGCACAATCGAAAACGTGACGTCACTACCGACGCCATCTTGCAATAACAGTGCTCACGGTTCGTAGCATTAGCACTGTGAGCTAAATTTTTGAGCGAATTTGTGTGAAAAGTGACACTTGACAGTTTTGCTGTCGTATATTTTTGGTTTGTTTAGGTCTCGATTTAGGTTTCTTTAGTAGTACTGGGTTTGATTATGTTCTAAAAAAGACGAATAAAAGTTTAATAACGATTAGTGATGAAGAAAATAATGTGAATATTTGAATGTTGTGGTGTGAACGGTGTGAGCGCGATATCTAGCGTTCCGAATTGGTAGAACGCTATCAGCGCTGTAGGCGCGCTGATGCAAATGGAACGGGTGTTAGCGCTGTAATCGCTCACAGCACTGTTTTTATGAATCGGAACATACCGTATAACATGTTGGTAACTTGTAGTTTTCTGTCGCGTTTGAAATATACCTAATCTAATGTATGGAATGTTTAATTAAGCTAATTTATTTACACAGGGCTTTAATGATCTTCAATCAACTATTAGTTGGTAGACATACCTATTAGATGAAAGAAGCAATTATTAATTCACGACTTAATCAGGTTCTTGGAAATGGGGTTTCTAACTTCTATAAACAATTCTCCAAATGAGTAAGATAATAACTAAAAAATTTATAATATTCTATGGTAACTACTAATATTGATAACCAGTAATTTAAAAATACTTGCCGAGGTGCGAAAGTCTTCGGATCTAATTTCGATACTTGCAATATAATATTAAGGGTTATAATTATAATCTATTGTAGCCAAAGAGGAAGGATCTCCATAGAGTCCGCATATATTTACGATTGTAGTTGGTCTCTTTTGTCTTATGACGTACCTTTAATAATAGAAGGAGATGGAACTATAGATATTTGTTTATGCGGCTGTCCACTTTTTTTTTAGCTATAGTGTGTGAAAAGTGACCGTAAACATAAGGCCATATGTCACTTGGTGCCTTTTGTCCATACTACTTGACACCACACACTCAAACCTATACGTCAAAAAAAGTGGACACTTTACAATCGGTATGGCTCACTCTAGTCTTAAAGAGAGATCCTTCCTCTTAGATTGTAGCATGACAAAACAACAGTTTTATTTTTTGGTATGCAATAAAATTCACACCTATCAGTGCTACTCGTATTTTTTATACCTAGTAGGTAACCGTTCGAATCATGACCGGCTAATACCAGCTAACTGCCTCCGTGGTTGCATTGGGCTCTTGACACGGTGGTCGTGGGTTCGATTCCCACGACTGACATATCACACCTAGTGATATGTCACTTTGTGCGTTTTCCCCCAGTTGGTTAGGACATTGCAGGCTGTATCCACCTGATAGTCTGACAAGAAAGATGATTCCGTGCTTCCGATGGCACGTTAAGCCGTTGGTCCTGGCTACTATCTCTGGTAGTAGTCGTTACAAAAAAACCTCGTCAGAGCCCCAGCAGCACAAATGTCTACAAAATATCTAATAGATATCTACAAAATATCTAAGTGTCTATAAAATATCTAATAGATATCTAGTAGATATTCTGTGCTGTGTGGGAGGCCGTAAGGCGGTTTGAATAAACTCTGATACCAGGGCTTGTCAACTCGATAAGAAGAAGAAGAATGACATCAATCATAATCATAAAGTAGCGGTCACCTATTCAATCACTTACGCTGATGAATTCGGTCAAAAGTCTTAGAACTATCATGTGCATATCATTCAGTAATGTAAGTTTATTGTGTTCGTAGCTGAAAAACTCAAAACTCAAAATGTTTTATTCAAAATAATATCACATGGATAGCTTTCTGACGTCATTTTTGACTCTACCACCGCGTCGGAAGGTGTTCCGTTGTAGAGAAGATGCGGCCAGAAACTCTACAACACACATCTTTTTAAAAAAAAAATATATATACAAAGTACACTTACAAAATACAATATTGAATTACATAGTGTAACATTGTCAAGACCAGACATTTTGGTCATTCATATAATCATCGAGTTTAAAGTGAATAATTGTAAATATCAAAAAACGCCTATAAAAATCTGAATAGCAATTCATCAAATACACTATTATGTTTGCTTAGAAACAAAGAAGCCCCAGGGGCACATGCTAATAAAAGGCAAAACCTACAGAAATTAAAACTCAAAATACTTACCTACATAACACAATACAACGGCTCGTAAATTTACCAAAACAGAAACTAATTAAAAGTTTTCGGTTCCTTACATATTTAAATACTCTTGAGGAAACCAACCGTCCGGAGTATTTTAACTTGCAAGAAACTGCGTGGTTTTGAAGTTAGGATTACGATTTGTTATTTATAGGTAATTAGCAATGAGCTGTTTGTGCAGGGTTTTTTACATACTTCAACTTGATCATAATTATGCTCTTAAAATGTTCAAACAAGAGCGTGTAGGACACGCCCATGATAGGGTTTCTAAGCCATTGTATATTGGCGGTTTTAATGGTTTTTTATGACTCTGTCCTACAGCATCCGTTATAATTTTAATTTGGGGAGTCACGTTGCAGGGTTTTCCCGAACACTTGTCTTTCGCGTGGTGTTCCAGCCAGCCTAATTCTCTGACAGCAAGTTGACCACTAACCCGCACTGGGCCCGCGTGGTGGAGTATGGCCCACTTTATTCGTGAGACCTTTAGTGCTTACTTTACTTACTGAAAATAAAGCATATGCTCACAACTATATTCCCCGAGGGGGTAGTCAGAGATATTCTGAAACCTCTGAACATCCACGTTTCACCGGTAGTACCGAAACTCTGTCCAGTGTGACGGGGGGTGAGCCCATCGCCACTTAATAATGGACAGTGGGTACAATACATGCCTCGAAATTGAAGCATGCAGGTTTCCTCACGATGTTTTCCTTCACCGAAAAGCCATCGGTGTTACAAATCGTACATAAATTCCGAAAAACCTATTGGTACGAGTCGGCCTGGATTTACTGGGGTTACTCGCTACTGGACCACCACGGCTTCCTGAAAATAAAACAAATTAAAATAATGGTACAGCTACTCAATTTACAGCTGTCTGACGAAGTTTTTTTCTAATTTACTTCTGGAACTGTATCTGACAGGCTTTTCGTTGTGAAATGTAGGTAACCTAATAAAGGTATTATTATTCAGGGTACGTTAAAAGGGACGCATTTCAATTTTCAGGTCAGACAAATAACATTTTATTTTCGTTAATATTTTGGATTAGTTATACAGGCTTTATAACACACAGGCTAAAACAAAGAATTCACGAATAAATTTTTTTCATACAAAACTGTAATTTCTATATATCTATCGATCTATGTTTTGTATGGAATACTTAGTTGACTTTTTCGTGAGTTCAGATTTTGCTAAAGTAAAGTAAAGTTTTTCATTCGGCGGTCTAATGGGAAACCACCACTTTTTAAGTAAGCATGTCCGTAATTTACTGTTACATTCTGTATAGAAAATTGCACCATTATACAGGGTCCAACTTAATATTATGCTGACACTTTTTTAAGGGGATGATCAGACCATAAAACTGAACAACTTTGACTATGGGACCATCATCGAAATCGCGAAAAAAAATCAGCTGTCCCATACATTTGGCTAAAGTAGGTGTGCAGTTTCGTATGGAGCAGTCTATTTTTTTCGCGATTTTGATGTTGGTTCGATAGAGAAAGTTGTTCAGTTTGATGGTCTGATCGTCCCCTTAAAAAAGTGTCAGCATATTAAGAAGGACCCTGTATAATAAAGGTGCTGTGGTGGTCCAGTGGCGAGTAACCTTGCCTGCCGTGCAGGAGGCGATAGTTCGATCCCCGTCCAGGCCGACTCGTACCAATGAGTTTTTCGGAAATTATGTACGATTTGTAACAACCACTGGCTTTTCGGTGAAGGAAAACATCGTGACGAAACCTGCATGCTTCAATTTCGAGGCATGTATTGTACCCACTTTCCATTATAAATGGCGACGGGCTCACCCCCCATCACACTGGACAGAGTTTCGGTACTACTGGTGAAACGTGGATGTTCTGAGGTTTCAGAATATCTCTGACTACCTACTCGGGGAATATAGTCATGAGCATATGCTTATGCTTATGCTTATATTATAAAGGTCTATAGTTTGCCCAAGTCCCTGGGTTTATAATTTGTCAGAGGTTAATGTTTTTTTGTAGCAAAATTTCAGGTGTTCAGTAAATTTTTTAGTCATTCTTAGGCCGTTGTCGATTTAAAAATACCCATTTGTATTTTAAATGTTGTCCAATACGTCTAAAATAGGTATATGTTTCGAAATGTTCCAGTTATTGCGTCAACATAATGGGCTATTTACTTTCTTTCCGGCACCGCAAGGACATTAAATATTCCGGTAGGCGTTGGATGAGTCAGTTTAACTTAACTCAGTTTAAACGAGTAGTAGTGATGAGATGCTTATTATACGTATACGTAAGTTATCCCTATTTGATTCTACTAAACGCTCTTGCGCCTTGCACTTTGGCGCCTGTGCCCTGCTTGGGGACGTACCTAAGAGGAAGGATCTCTCTTTAAGACTAGAGTGAGCCATACCAATTGTAAAGTGTCCACTTTTTTTGACGTTTAGGTTTGAGTGTGTGATGTTAAGTAGTATGGACAAAAGGCACCAAGTGACATATGACCTTATGTTTACGGTCACTTTTCACACACACTAGCTCAAAAATAAGTGGACAGCCGAATAAACAAATATCTACAGTTCCATCTCCTTCTACTATTAAAGGTACGTCATAAGACAAAAGAAACCAACTACAATCGTAAATTTATGCGGACTCTATGGAGATCCTTCCTCTTAGGGACGTACCTATAGGGCTAATGATGTTGTGTTAGGTTATGTACGAACATCGCATCGCGGCGGCTGGCGTAAAAGTTACCAAAATGTAAAGGTAAATTTAGACCAACGAGCGAATGCTCATTCTTGAACAGCTCTTTTGTTGTAAACGAAGACTGCAGCATTTCTTTCGTTGCTTTATAATGTGTTCGCAAGTTTTCACCAAAATTTTAGTAGAATGCTCGTTCGTTTAAGAGAAGTTTATTCCGAAAGCGCTAATACGCTCAAAATCAATGTTCCTACGTACCAACGTCACGGACCAAAGACAATTAAATTTTTTAAACATGATCTAGAAACCAATATCAGTGCTCTAAATTTGTCAGATTTCCGTTAAAATATAGATATAGTTTTATGCTAGGATTAATTTAAAATTTGTATGGAAATCTTTGAGTCGCGATAACTTTAATACTATATGTTTTAACGGAAATCTGACAAATGTATAGCACAGTTTTCAGGTTCTGCCAAAAAAATTTCAGTGACTTTAATTGATGCATTTGGTGCATAATATCCAAAATATCACCAAACTTCGTTTGTATGGAGCACGCCAACGGTAATAAGAGCGCCCGAACAGTAGCTTCTACGGCTTTGGAAGGAATGCTAACTCAAAGTTCATTTTGTCTAAACCATGTCTGAATGGTGAAAACGAAATTGTCCTTTAGGCTATAAGATTATAAAAGAAATGCTCTCGTTTTCGTTCTAGCTCTATGTTCATTTAGTCTTAATCCAGCTTCAGGCGTATCCCCACTGAACGACCTTGATCCTTTCAGAACCGCGTCACCTCTACTAAACTACGTCATTGTATACCTATGTATAGCTATTTTTGACTGGCTTGTCTTTCATTATGTTACTGTGGTGCCTTCTAATCCAATGAAACCAAATTTTAAAATCATAAGAAATCGTTCCATATTTTAAAATGATCTAATTAACTCATTAAACATTGGTCTTAGTAAATTTAAAAATAGCAATTTTAGATCATAACATTGTCTATAATTTGTATTAATTAATCTGAGGTCTACACAATGGTGTCAAGTAGTATGGACAAAAGGCACCAAGTGACATATGGCCTTATGTTTACGGTTACTTTTCACACACACTAGCTCAAAAAAAAAGTGGACAGCCGCATAAACAAATATCTATAGTTCCATCTCCTTCTACTATTAAAGGTACGTCATAAGACAAAAGAGACTACAATCGTACATTTATGCGGACTCTATGGAGATCCTTCCTCTGTGTATGGAACGTATAATAAGGTACACGTTAAGGAAGAAATTCTGAAGGGTTTGTAAATTCTACCAATCGGCATTGGGCACGCACATGGACTGACGCCCATACACCCTGAGGGTAGACATGTGCCCTGCAGTGGTGCAAAGTATAGGCTGATGGTGAAGGCGACTTTTGTGGCTGCTAGTACGCCTTGAAATTGGTCCTTTACATTAAAAAATGTCAACTAGTCGCCGCCTTTTGTACCCTTCTTGTTCGCGTATATTGTTGTTGTTTTTTGTGTATTTTGGTGTGCAAATAAAGAATATTTATCTTATCTTTATCTTAACTAGTAACACATCACTAGACATGCACATCTATTACATAAAATAACGCAACTAAATCTAGGCGGATCTTTACTGGTCTGTTCTCTCTAGAATACGAAATTTTAAGTTGATGTCATGTCGTTGTATGACGTACGTGGACGTGGAATAAATAATCATAATATGATTCCTTATGTATTGAATACTAGGTACCTATAAATTAATACGAAATTACTATAAAATGTTCTTCCTTTAGGGGATGAAATAAGAAAAAATCTT
The DNA here is from genome assembly GCA_963924505.1 of Agonopterix alstromeriana. Lineage (NCBI taxonomy): Eukaryota > Metazoa > Arthropoda > Insecta > Lepidoptera > Depressariidae > Agonopterix > Agonopterix alstromeriana. The sequence goes on from OZ004675.1 coordinate 12,866,379, forward strand.
ATCTAAGTCCCGTCAACCTGAGTCAGCAATAAACTCCCAGGTTTTAGTAACTCATGATTTTTATATTTTGTACCTAAACTAAGACAGGTATTTTACCCGGAATTAATTATTTCAATTTTAATGTTGTCCTTTAACCAATCGCATTTATAGTGTCACTGTGTTTTTATCATAGAAAACACAATCGAAGAAACCAAGGTATTATTTTACATAACAGAAATTTCAAAATATATCTATCTATCTATAACGTCACGCCTCTTTCCCAGTGGGGTAGGCAGAGACCAGAGCGAGCCATCTACTACGATCCTTACATACCTCTTTTGCCTCATTCACATCCATACATGAGATGTAGATGAAATGAGAGAGATGATTTCTTTCAAGAGCGGTGGTCCAGTGGCGAGTAACCTTGCCTGCCGTGCAGAAGGCGATGGTTCGATACCCGTCCAGGCCGATTCGTACCAATGAGTTATTCGGAATTTATGTACGATTTGTAACACCACTGGCTTTTCGAGGTGAGGAAACCTGCATGGTTCAATTTCGAGGCATGTATTGTACCTACTGTCCATTATAAGTGGCGACGGGCTCACCCCCCGTCACACTGGACAGAGTTTCGGTACTACTGGTGATACGTGGATGCTCTGAGGTTTCAGAACATCTCTGACTACGCCCTCGGGGAATATAGTCGTGAGCATATACATACATACATACATCCATACATCTCTTCATACATGCCCGTCGGTTTCGAGTAATCCGCACCTCCCCTTTTTAAATTTCAAAATGTTCAAATAAATCTACTATTAGAAATACAGTTGCGAGTGTTTAGTAGGTCCCATGTATACAACGTGTTAATGAATAAGCGCAAAACCTCATACACCCCAACTGATTTACAACAAAATAATTCGATTGAAACAATAGTTTCATTATTTTGATAATTAAAATTTAAAGTTATTCATATTTTAAGTTTTGAGGCAAAAATGATTTGTTATCATTTCAGCAATGAATGAAAGCGCTAACGTGCTCATGGATACATTTTGAGAATCTTATTTTGATAGTAAGTAGGGTGTTGTGCCCTTGTGGTGGGTTGAGATCGACTTCAGTAAATTTTAAATTTTACAAACAAATGATTTAATATTTTGAAAAAAATTACCTATGTTGAAACTATGATAATTCGATTCTGCTCTCGATTCTAAACGAACTACTTTCTAGTTTTGCGTTAATTCATTAACACGTTGTATAGTAAACACTCGCAACTGTATTTTTCTTTCATTACTAAACTATTATTAGTATTTCAAACTGCGCGGTCATTTCAATGCTTGAAAGAAACATCTCTAGTAGGTTAATTGTTTAAATAACCCAAAAAAAAATACCAAGAGCATATTGTGTACGTTGCATATATGGTTCCGTAGATGTTCCGTAGCCATATTATTCCAGAAGTAACTTTTAGATTTAGATATTGTACCATTGTGCCATTTATCTAACCACATTTATAGCTTAGACATTTTGTTTCTAGTAGGTAAGTAAAACAAGTTGATCGAAATAATTTTGCATTTTTAACCGTCTTAAAAAATTTGAAGATTCACAATTCTTCTGGATGTTTTTGCCTTTTTTAACACGTTTACTTCTGAATTTCTTGTCCCATCTAGATGATATTTTTTTGTTCTGAAGGAGTTATCGCTGTGTCGGTCTCATTTTAATTTTGCGAATATCTGGTGAAGCGCTTTGGTGATACAACATGGAACTCCTCAACAGTAGATAGCAAATCATTGGTGATCGAAGGAATTGTTTCGTGTCGATGTGCCCGTTGCACCATAATATAAACATATTATAAACTATCTAAATATAACTTTTTATGGACATATCGATAGGTATTAATATAATTATGTCTAGTAAAAGGAGACACTATTCAAAAGTTATGTTGTATTAATATGGAGAAATATTTTAATTACAGCTTCATCCCAAATCAATGAATAACCTGCATAAAAAATATGCCAATCAAGCTGAACTTGACGTAATCATATAAGGTCCGTTTTTCGACATTTGACTACAGAACCAAGAACAGATGTCATAGGGCAAACGCGAAACCTTGGCCAGCCTTGACCGTAATATTCTCTTAATCTTCTTACTAATCCTCGTATCACTCTGTGATGTCTCACAAGACAAGTCATTTTCATATTTATACCGTAGTAATAAGAGTTTTTAACGGGAAATACAAGAAAGGTCCGTTTAAACTTTGAAAAGAACATTAGTGGTTTTTGTCACTAGAAAGATTTACGAAACAGTTTAGAGATAAAATATAGAGATTTGTAGTTAAAAGTCAATTTGCTGATGGCCGGTAGATTTATGTCAAGTTAAAATGTATTTATGTTTTATTCAATAGCCACGCAATTAAGGAATCAAGTATGTGTGGATGGCTGTCTCATAGGAAGATCGAAGATAAGATCGCAATGGGTCAGGTGGGAGATAAAATACCTACCTACTGCATCAATTTGCATCGGTCTTATCTTCTTAATCTGTAGAATTCGGGCAGGTAGGTAGATGGTTAACTTTGGTTAACGATGGTTCAAATATGGAGGTAGTAACAATGATACCAACGTCTTTAAGAGGATAGGCCCTCTAGCGCGCTCCTTAAATACGAAGTTTAATTATATTTGGATACAACCAATTAAAGCCAATGTCTGTCTATGCCTGTGGTTTGTCAGATATTCTTTAATATTTTATTTCCATATAAATCTTAAATTAATCCTAGCATTTAAACTGTACATTTAAATACAGGCCTAGAGATTGTGTTTAAAAATCCGTTGACTTTTATTGGTTAGTATTGAAAATAATAGGGTCTAGCTCCTTTGTATGCAGCGCGCTCGCAATGAATTTTACCCCAAAAATTTAATAAACGTGTCAATAATTTAGGTCAGTATTATCGAAACAAAATAAAAACTTACATAATAATTAAGATTAATTTGAAAAAAAAAATTGTTTTTAATCTAAACCACTTCATATAATCTAAAAACCTGCGGACGCTGGAAAGCGTGTATTTGTCGTGTGTGATATTATTTGTCAAATAGGCCATGTTGACGACATGATGAAGGCGGCAGGAACCCGATAGATGACGGTAGTGTCGAATCGGTCGCTGTGGCGATCCTTGGGGGAGTCCGTCAGCTGTGGACGTTCAACCAACCAACATAAGACTGTCCGACTGTTACTGTATACACTAAGAAAAAAAGGATTATTCCGAACCTGACCCGAAATCCTAACCCGGTCGCGGGTTAGGTTAGGAACTTGAAAAAATTGATTAAATTAGTTCCGAACCTAACCCTCTCCCTAACCTGACCCGACGTATCGTTCCTATCGTAACCCGAATTGCGGTATATAAGAAAAATAAATAAAAAGTACTGTGAGTGTGTCAAATCAGAGTTTAATATATACAATTATTAAAATATCACAGAACCAACTTGATTAATAAACAATATAATCATTTATTTCACCTAAGTAGGTAAGTATACCTAATTATTTTGTGTGTATGTTTCATATTTACAATACAAAATCAAAATATTATACTAATGCTTATAAAATAAAATAAAGTAAATTGAAGGTAGGTAAAAAAATGAAGGTATTTTCAAAAAACTCTATTTCAAATTACCGCATCTTTTTTGTTCTGTTATCATTTGTGGCATTGTGATGTGCTGTTGTGATTTAAGAACTGTGCAATTTAATGTAAAAGAAATAAACAGTAAGTATATCAATTGATATGGTTAAGAGTGTCGTTGTTTGCATTATTTCCGTCTATGTGCGATGATAAACAACTAAATACTTGTTTTATTTTGCAGAGAATGTCTGATGTACCAGGAAGTTCACATACTATTTGTGATATTAATTACATAAATCGAAATGGTGGTATTGTATTATTACGAGCTGGTTACCAGTACATAGTAAAAAGAAAGAACAAAGAAACAATTGTGTGGAGATGCGTTAATTACCACAAAAATATTAAATGCAGTGGGTCATTAACTTTGAAGGTATGTATCCAGTATATTTTCTTTTTTTACTGTACCGATAGTGTCATGGTAAATGATAATGATAAATGTTTTACAGCAAAACACAACGACCGTCACCAAAGAGACAACACACAAGTGCACTCCAGATTTTGGTAAAAACGAAGTTGACATAAAATTGGATAAGTTAAAGAAATCTGTTGAAAATTTTGAGCCTGTACCGACTATTTTCAATGACACTATAGCTTCGATTTATAACACTGGTATACAACTAGTAACAAAAGTTCCTACTTTCAAAAGTGTTAAATCTTCACTTTATTATAATAGAAATAAAAAAGAGAACATTAAAAAAATAAAATTTAATAAACCCGAAGAAGTGGAAGTTCCACCAAAGTTTAAAGATTTTTTAATAGCGGACTATCGTGACAACGGTAACCGCATACTAATATTTGCTATTGAAGAGGGGATAAATCTTATGTCCAAATTAGAACATTTTTTCGGTGACGGCACTTTTAAAAGCTGTCCTGTCCCATTCAAACAAATTTACACCATACACGGTGACGACCAGAGTGACATGGAGCACACGCGTGTCATACCATTAGTATACGTGCTTATGACCAAAATGAACGAGGACACTTATAAGATAGTCTTTGATTTAATTAAAACAGTAATACCTAACTGGAAACCTCGCAAATTTACATCAGACTTTGAAAAAGCAACTATGAATGCTATGAAATTCTTTTTTCCTGAAGTCGACATTAAGGGCTGTCATTTCCATATGACAAAAGCTGTGAAGAAACGAGCAAAAGAATTAAAATTAGATAAAACTAAGCTACAATACCGAACCGTCGCTTTGTGCACTGCTTTGCCTCTTTTGCCCCGAAATTTAATTAATGATGGGTGCAATTACATTTTTGACGTTATGAACTCTGATGAAAAATTAAACACCTTCACTGCTTATATGCTCAAGCAGTGGTTAAAAGATGAGAAGTTTATTGACATCTGGTGTGTAAGCAAGGAAAGACATCGGACAACGAATTGTCTCGAAGGCTGGCACAATCGAATCAATAAAAAAATCAGAGGAAACTGCAATTTAATGACAGTTTTAAATGCTCTTAAATATGATTCGGACTTAAACATTGTAAAAAAAAAATATTTAATTGAAAAAAGGAGCGAATATTCTATTAACAGAGATTTATGGATTTTGTACGTTATTGGACAAGTTACCAAAGGAAAGATAACTGTAGGGCACGCTTTAGAAATGTTAAAGTGATTTTTTATTCGACGGTTTTGTTATATTTTGTTAATTATTATACATTTTGTTAATCATTAATTATGTACGTGAAGTAAATGATTATATTGTTTATTAATCAAGTTGATTCTGTGATATTTTAATAATTGTAAATATTAAACTCTGATTTGACACACTCACAGTACTTTTTATTTATTTTTCTTATATACCGCAATTCGGGTTACGATAGGAACGATACGTCGGGTCAGGTTAGGGAGAGGGTTAGGTTCGGAACTAATTTAATCAATTTTTTCAAGTTCCTAACCTAACCCGCGACCGGGTTAGGATTTCGGGTCAGGTTCGGAATAATCCGAAAAAAATGCCACGTATACGTAGCCCGTCGCAGCTTACGTACCATGTAGCTTACGACGCGATACTGATTACGAGTGTTGCATCAGTATTTAAGTTTGTGTACTTCATTGTGAAGTACGAGACAACTGCTGCGACGGGCTACGTATACGTAGCATTTTTTTCTCAGTGTGGAACCTGACCTGTAATACAAGGTGTTAATGAATTAACGCAAAACTAGAAAGTAGTTTGTTTAGAATCGAGAGCAGAATAGAATTATCATGTTTTCAACATAGGTAATTTTTTTCAAAATATAATTGTTTTGTTTGTAAAATTTAAAATTTTCTTAACTCGATCTCAACCCACCGCATGGGCACACTCACCCTACTTACTACCAAAACAAGATTCTTAAAATGTATCCACGAGCACGCTAGCCCTTTTATTCATTGGTGAAATGATAAAAAATCATTTTTTGCCTGAAAACTTAAAATGTGAATAACTTTAAATTCTAACTATCAAAATAATGAAATTATTGTTTCAATCGAATTATTTTGTTCTAAATCAGTTGGGGTGTATGAGGTTTTGCGCTTATTCATTAACACGTTGTATACGTATTTCAATCACAAGTATTAAAACAACCTGTCTTACGATTCTGTAACCCTTACGTAACGAGATAAGGATCGTTTTGGATCAGCAGCGGATGCTATCGGTCCATTGTCTCGGGTTTGGTGTTCGATGTAATCGCCGGCAACGTTTGTATGTCATACTCATTTGAATTCACTTTCACGTGCATTTTTCTCATACGATTAGTCATACCTCGTTTTTAGGGTTCAGTATCGCATTTAGAGAACCGTTTTTAAAAGCATAAGCATAGCATAGCAAGAAATATATAGGGTCTTTAATATGCTGACACTTGATGGGACAGCAGATTTTTTTTTCGCGATTTCGATTCTGGTCCCATATAGAAAGTTGTTCAGTTTGATGGTCTGATCATCCTCTTAAAAAACTATCAGCAAATTAAGTTGGACCCTATATAGGCCACGATTAGAATTAAACACAAAAAGTGGAACACATAACATAAAATGAGCAGTCTTTATTTGCAAGCCAAAAAACATACACCAAAAATAGAATAATTATTATCGCTAAAAAACGATGACACGTAGGTGTTCTAGAAGGAAACAATTTTAGCCATCTATTCTACAAGGTGAAAATTTTAGCCATCTATTCTACAAGGTGAAAATTTTAGCCATCTATTCTACAAGGTGAAAATTAGCCATCTATTCTACAAGGTGAAAATTTTAGCCATCTATTCTACAAGGTGAATTTAGCCATCTATTCTACAAGGTGAAAATTTTAGCCATCTATTCTACAAGGTGAAAATTTTAGTCATCTATTCTACAAGGTGAAAATTTTAGCCATCTATTCTACAAGGTGAAAATTAGCCATCTATTCTACAAGGTGAAAATTAGCCATCTATTCTACAAGGTGAAAATTTTAGCCATCTATTCTACAAGGTGAATTTAGCCATCTATTCTACAAGGTGACAATTTTAGCCATCTATTCTACAAGGTGAAAATTTTAGCCATCTATTCTACAAGGTGAAAATTTTAGCCATCTATTCTACAAGGTGAAAATTTTAGCCATCTATTCTACAAGGTGAAAATTTTAGTCATCTATTCTACAAGGTGAAAATTTTAGCCATCTATTCTACAAGGTGAAAATTAGCCATCTATTCTACAAGGTGAAAATTTTAGCCATCTATTCTACAAGGTGAATTTAGCCATATATTCGTAAAAATAAATATTAAAAACTTTTAAGGGGGTTGCTTAGACCATCAAACTGAACAACTTTCACTGGACCAACATCTAAATCGCGAAAAAAAACAGCTGTGCCATACATTTAGCTCGAGTAGATTTGTAGTTTAGTATGGAACATCCGATTTTTTTTCGCGATTTCGATATTGGTCTCATAGTCAAAGTAGTCATAGTTGGGTAGAGTATGTGGTTTAAAGGTTAATGATACTTTTCCTTACACCCTGTATACATACACATTATAATAAAATTCTGAACTTGGCGTGGATGTACATTGAAGATATTTGCTAAAATATGAATATAAATGTTTAGGATAAGTAATGGAATGCATTGATACCATTTCTAGAATGTTTGTCTGTTTGTTGTTTTTATTTCATCGCAATCGGTTTATTCAACCAAAAGTTATGAGGGTTTAAAGTCTGTGATCTGCGCGGGCGCCGCTCTAACCAGTTTTTCAGCTCTTTCTCTAAAATTATGCAAACGCTAAAATAAGCTTTAATACCTAATTAAAAGGTTATAAAACACGTTAATGGCTCACGATGGGTGATGAATGGTTCATAAGTTTGACGTTAACTACTTATTTAACATAAACAAGTATTTTAACTGCATTTGGAACTAGTATGGGTTTATTGCCCTTAAATTCGTTATTACTGGATAGTGGATAGTATTAAATGAAAAACACCTCATAATCATCACCATCATTGTCATCATCATCTTCATTATCTTCATAATAATCATCATCAACATCTTTTGTCTAACCAACAGGGTATGAGCCTATTTCCCCGTATGCCACTCTTTCCTGTATTGTTGCTCCAGGTCCAGCTCATCCAGGTCCACAGTATAAGAAAGAGTATCTAGTACTACATTCAGTACAGACACTACCTGCCTTCCACCGACTTTTTACGACTTTTTACTACCGACTAGTACGGAACGACTGATTTTTTTTTGCTCCGGTTAGTCAATTTTACAGTTAATTCAGCCTGTATAAAGAATTGATGGAATGCAGAACATCAAACAGATATTGATATAAAACTCTTGAAACTAGGTACATTATGCAGCTTTTAATGTAAGATAAATAAGTATTCCAGAAGCCGTAGCATGTCACACGTGATAAGGCTGTATTACGCCTTTTATCTCGTTCGTTCGCGTGAAAATAGAAAGAGAGCAGAGACGTGATAGCGCTATATCACGCTGCCATGCTACCCATGCAGGAATTCGTCGATTTTTAAGGCATTTGACTTGTAGAAACTGGAAGAATGGCGGCGGTACTATGGTAAAAACTAAGCTGTCAGATCGAAAGTGTTCCGTATATCTCGAACTCTGTATACTGCAGATCTGAACAGGCAGGTGATTTTCATACAAACATAATAAAATTATGGAAGTTTTTGCACATCATTAAGTTTATTCGTTAACGTCATTTATAATGCAATACAGCCATCCTCTCAGATTTTATCCAATCATTTATTATTTGACGATGTTTTTTTTTTCGATTTTTACGAACAGCTTTCTCTTCGATGCAGAAATGTTTAGTATATTTTTTTAAGTTAGAGTGAATTTTGAAAAGTAAGCGGCGTTAATTTCACTTGTTAATCTGAGCTTAGAGATGATTGACAGAATCAAGAAAGAATCAAGAAAAAAACACTTTCGTTTTGCTCTTAAACGCTAGTCACTGTTATTTACTGGTGCCGGTCATGCTAGCCCCGCGGCCAGCACTATTTTCGCAATATTATATCTGTATTTGTTATACAGGTTGCTCTTTAAAATTTTATTTTTTTCTACTATTTCGGTGTAAGCTTCAGTTTCCCATTCCTGTCTATCTTGCGCTCTCTTGTATCAAGTTTACTTCTGTAATTCTCCCGATGTTGTTCTTCCACCACATTAATTTACGTCTAGCTTTAATTGACTTCATAGAAAGAGGAGGTTTCACTTCAATTGTTTTTTTTGAAAAATCTTCATTGGTATCCTTTCCAATACTTGGTGTTAGTGTTGCCTAACAATAGTGAAACTATCGTTACTATCGTGACTTCGAAAAACAGTAACAATTTCGATAGTGCTACCGATAGTTTTATTTTATAGGTCAAACATCGATAGTTAGGAACAATGCTTGGTTTGCTATCCGCAGCACGCAATCGTCAATGACCATTATTTAAATCTTTTAAATACCCTAATAATGGGATAAGGGTTGGAATTGGAAGTCAATGTATTAGCATCCTTTTAAACTAAGAGTCTACCAATCAAACTGAATAACTTTTACTATGGGAGTAAAGCGATCGGAGCAAAATAAAATCAGCTGTTGCATACAGTTGAGTCGAGTAGGAGTTGCAGTTTACTCGTAGTATGGAACAGCAGATTTTTGTTTGCTCCGTTCGGTTTGCTCTCTTAGTAAAAGTGGTTCAGTTTGATGGGACTCTTAGTTTAAAAGTATGCTAATGATATCAATTTCACCCTGTATAAAACCTACAAAAGCCGGTAAAAATTTTTCGTTTACAAAATTTTTATTTCCCCGACGCTAAGCGTGTTGTTTATACTACATCCTATGTGTAGGTTATGTAACATATTAAACGTTAATTTATGACCATTAAAAAGATGTTTCGACCATCGCACCGGGTTTGTTGTGCTTTGATAATAACAACTAGTTTTGTATGACAAATGATGGGACTATGTCTACTCTACTATTACTACCAAGGAGAAAATGTAGGTACCTATCTACTTAGAGATATGTTTGTGAATGTTTTCTATCGAGCGCAATATACTTAATCACGTTTATTTGGCTTATGGTAGGATGTGATTTTATTCTCAATATTGTCGTATATAGGGTCCTTCTTAATATGCTGACACTTTTTTAAGGGGATGACCGGACCGTCAAACTGAAAAACAATCTCTATGGCACCGACATCGAAATCGCGAAAAAAAATCAGCTCTCCCATACAAAACTGTGAACCTACTCAAGCCATGTATGGGACAGCTGATTTTATTTCCCGATTTTATGTTGGTCCCATAGAGAAAGTTGTTCAGTTTGATGGTCTGATCATCCCCTTAAAAAAGTGTCAGCATATTAAGAAGGACTCTGTATTTTTCTAGTCTAATTTTTAGTTATTTTATGAGTAGGTCGTTTGAAATAGCGTATATTAATATAGTATTCGCCTTAAGATACGCAAAGTTTTGTTAATTTTGATTAACTTTAATTAGTGATTAGATACTAGACAAAATAGTAAAAATAATAACAAAAACAATTCTTGAAGATAAATGGGTGAAACGAAGATAAAAAAGAGTTCTTTCACCCTTTTTGTAAAAATGTACTATAGGTAATATTACAATCCTATACTTTATTCCAAATAAGGACGACGAGATTCTCCGATTCCTATTTAGCTTTCTGGCTAATTCTGATTATCAATTGTAATTAATTTATTGGATACATATACTATCCGACATATCTTGGACGTTACTAAAGCTGTTCTAAGAATAAGTGAGAGGAAGTATTTCAAATCTCTGTTTCTGTAATGCAAAATAGCCTTAAAATTTAGTTGCTATTTTGAATGGAGTATAGTTAGTACCTATGTTCCCAGATGGCCGGCAGTTTGAAGTTACTTACTTATAATCTAAAATTTTATCTAGGAAACAGAGAAACTAATGCAATCTTCAAAGTTTTAATCCAACATAATCTGGCTGCGCGACGATATACGTTCCTCGTACCTACTTACCCTTGCCTAGCTTATTTTGGTTTTGTATAGCTTGATGTGTCGCCGTGTGTACATCATGCATGCATGCATGTGCTCACGACTATATTCCCAAGGGGGTACTCAGAGATATTCTGAAACCTCAGAGACCTGTACCTGAACCTGTGTACCTGTGTGTACATCGGTGCTTTCAAATTAGTTTCTGCAATAGATATGTAAATGCATACTAAACTAAAGTATTTAAAAAAAAAGAAATGCGAAGCTAATCTTTTTTGTTGGTTTTGGAGTAAACATATCGAAGATAGTTGAATAAGTTCTCAATAATATTAACAGTGTTTTATACTTCTAATACGTACCTATTGAGCAAACCATAGGTATTTCTTTAAATCTGTTCGTACTTACATTACGTAATTTCTAAAAGTAACTTTTATTTAACTAACACTCATACATAATTTTATATCAATCAAAAACTCACAGAACACAAATTGCCTCACAAAATAATTGTACGAATTCACTCGAAAGTCGGACCATAAATGAACTGACCACACCTTAAATCCTAAGATGTAAGGTTTACTTTGGAATGAAATTAGGCCTTTACAAAATAAGTTTTCGTCTAACATTATGACCGTTTTTGACTCTTGACCCCGGCTTAAATTGGTCAACTCACTCGACATTTTGTAACAGTGTTATATGGCCGCCCCCTTATCTTTGGAAGGTTAAAACATGGTTGCCAAAAAGATCGTAGGTTCGTAGGTTGCAAAACTATACTTGTATTTAGTATGGGCCGCTGTTTTTTGTTTTCCTTTCTTTATATTGAAACATAAATATAATAAGACTTCAATCACACCAGTACTTTTAAGCGAATACACAAAAAATTACACACAAAAAATGAGTACAGCTTGTCAAAAAATACACTTATCATCTTTTCCTTAACCTGTACCTTTCTGTCAACATCATCATCTTATTTAAGAGTTAAGCTCTTGTCGGTGGAGTATTCGCCAGTCTATTATATATCTCTGTTCCGCTAGTGTCTTGAGTTCTTGATACGACACGACATCAACATTTTCCTTCACTTGGGCTAGATAACTCTGTCAAGGTCTTCCTCTGCCTTTCTTTCCCTTTATCTTCCCTTCCTTCCTTTAAAGAAATTGTCTTTTCGTATCAAGAGTCCGATCATTTTTCTTCTCCAAAAAATTTAAAATTATGATATTATTTTATGTTCTGGTCGTAGTTAATATAATTTTTCATACCAATTTTAATACTAATTTAGCAGATAGGTAGGTATTCAAATGTGAAACAGAATTTTTAAAATGTTAATACCTTCATATACGTTAGACAGTTTATTATGAATTCATGCAAATTGAACACGCATTAACCGTTGCTTACTATCAAGATGTCTCCACAAATTCTACGTTATCTCTACTAAATAAGGACAATTATCACAATAGTCGTGACGCAAAAATCTTCAAATAAAATCTCACGATATCTTCTCTAGTTTCCCAGCCATTTCTCTACTATGAATACTACCAACTCGACTAGTATACTCGAACATACAAGAAGGGATAATTCTATCACATAAACTAGCGTAAATATCAGAGAATGCAAGATGCTAATATACGAAAGGGGCATTTTTTATAGAGGCTGACATTGTCCCATTAGATTTTTTTTTCAAAATGGCTTCTCGCAATTAAATAATTTGACAGTTTAGGCACTATTTTTATGTGATACACCTGCTCGAAATTAAAGAATCTACAGGGTGAAATTGATATCATATCCTCTTTAACTAAGAGTCCGAGTCTAAGAAACCGATCGGAGCAAAAAAATCAACTGCAATGCCCACTCGACTCAAATGTACGCAACAGCAGATTTTTTTTTTGCTTTGATCGGTTTGCTCCCATAGTAAAAGTTGTTCTGTTTGATGGGTAGACTCTTAGTTTAAAAGGATGCTAATGATATCAATTTCACCCCGTATATTCCAAATTTCAGTTTCTATTTTTAAAGCATCATCTGTCAGTCAGTCAGTCAGTCAGTCACTGAACTGTTTTATAAGTATCGATTATTTGTTCGTACTATATGACCCTAATTCAAATGATTTCAGTTTCATTGTACGAGATTTAAAAACATCCCCATGTTGATCAGTTATCGGTCCTATAACAGATATTCTGTTCATTTGTTCACACATCGTGTAAACAAGAAGATTAACATCTATAAAATCATCACAGATAGAGATCGAGAATGTCCTACAAAACTACACGAAATTTCGCAGAGCTCGTGTTTTACTAAACACGCAAAAACACTATCATTATGAAATTATGACACATAGCATGCGCAATGGATACTGTGGCACCGTGAGTCACCGATTAGTTTCATGTGTCTACGCAATGTTTTGTATGTCATTCCATTGATTAGGTTCTCATCTCAAAATGTGACCTCAATCCAGAAAATATGACTATATTCACCATTATCATCATATCACCCGATAGACGTCCACTGCTAGACATAGGCCTCCCCCAAGGATCGCCACAACAGATGCGCTGCCCTCATCTAACGGGTACCCGTTTCACCAGGTCGTCGATCCACCTTGTGGGACGCCACGCCACGCTGCGCTTTACGGTACGCTATTAACACTCGAGAATTCTTTAGCCCCATCGGCCGTCTGTCCTGCGAGCAATTTGCCCCACCCATTGCCATTTTAGTTAAGCAATTCTTTCGGCTACTCTGGTTCTTCTGTGAATCTCTTCATTCCTGATTCGATCGCGCAGGGAATCTCTGAACATAGCCATTGCCCCTTGGGTGACTTTGAGCCTTTTTATGAGGCCCTGAGTGAGCGACCACGTCTCAGTTTCATCTGTCATCACTGACAGTACACACTGGTCAAAAACTGGTCAAAAGACGAAAGACGAGTCGTCTTTCGTCTTTTCGGTATTTGGGACGAGAAGATACTAAGTAGTTTCCCGAATGCTGCCTGGCTGAGATGGATTCGACGGTTGACCTCTTTCTCGACGTGACATTGATGAATCACTATTTCGTTATTATGTGCAATTTCATATGGGTTTGAACCCATCAAACCCATTTTTGTGGGTGGAATGAATCCCTATTCATTCCACCCACGGGCACATATGACTAAAGAATTTTCACGTGTGAAGTGTGTAAAAAATGGTTTTGATGGGTTCAAACCCTTATGAAATTTCACATAATAAAGAAATAGTGATTCTTTTATGTCCTTCTTAATATGCTGACGGTTTTTTAAGAGGATGATCAGACCATGGAACTGAACCACTTTCTCTATGGGATCAACCTACAGTGGTTCAATTTGTTGGTAATATGCATTTAAGGGAATATAATTCGGGTCGCGCTCCATACAAACGTACTATGGTGATATTTTCAATACTAACTAATTAAAGTCAATGAAATTTTGCTGAAACAATCTTGAAACAAATATCTATGCTTGTATGGAGTCAGATTTTCGTTAAAATATACAGTTTCAATGCTAGGATAAATTTAAGATTTGTATGGAAATCTTTGAGGCACTGTAACTTTAAAACTATACATTTTAACGAAAATCTGATTCTATACAAGCACAGAAATTTGTTTTTAGATTGATTCTGAAAAATGTCATTGAGTTTAATTGGTTAGTATTGAAAATATCACCATAGTACGTTTGTATGGAGCGCGCTCCGAATTATATCCTCTTAAGTTCACACGCTCTATATTCCTTGCCCGGAACCAAATAAAAATAGTGTAACAATAAAATCCGATTAGAATCAATAACTAAAAATTCAGTCGGAAATCTTAAAAGAAATATTTCACACAACACAGTAATGCAATTGCATTTAAGAGAAGTGGTCTTACAAACTATTATCTCTTATGTTAGCCCATCAGACGGTTTGGTGAGAAAAAAAACAACATCAAACCGTAATGTTGCAATTTTAAGATTGGTCTAAGTTGTAAACCTACAAGAAATGTTTTTTGTATTTCCTTACAATTTAGTAGGGTTGGTACAATTTGGTAGTCTGCATGGTTCCTCTAAAATAGTGGCACAGTTCGAATCAAAAGAACGGTGAGGTAAAAGAAGAGCTCTAAAGTTTAGACTAAGAGGAAGGATCTCTCTTTAAGACTAGAGTGAGCCATACCAATTGTAAAGTGTCCACTTTTTTTGACGTTTAGGTTTGAGTGTGTGGTGTCAAGTAGTATGGACAAAAGGCACCAAGTGACATATGGCCTTGTGTTTACGGTCACTTTTCACACACACTAGCTCAAAAAAAAGTGGACAGCCGCATAAACAAATATCTATAGTTCCATCTCCTTCTACTATTAAAGGTACGTCATAAGACAAAAGAGACTAACTACAATCGTAAATTTATGCGGACTCTATGTAGATCCTTCCTCTTAGAGTTTAGATCAACGGCTCGATCGAAAGAAATATATCACGCTACAGTTTTTGTAATTTCTCTCGAAGTAAAAAAAAGTTGTCATGTGTCAAAAGCCGGAAATTATCTATGAAGAAAGAGGAATGAACACTGACAGCTATTTATAGACCGATGCCAAAAACGCCACGTGTAACTAGAAAATGGAATAAAGGCAGTGGCATGATGATGATAAAAAGGTAACTAGGTGTTAAAATTAAAAAATAATTACGAACGGTTGTAGATATGGCGCCGATAAAGAATATAAAAGGAAATTAAAAAATATATTTCATTGATTGAATAATAGGATTAGGACAGATGGATGATTAAGATAAAAAGAAAGAAAGATAGGAGTTAATAATCATCATCATTAAGATGGGTAGGAGAAGAAAATATTGACTGACAAATACTAGAATGAGGGCAAAACAATGTTGAAGCATTGGTATGTTTGTAGTATATTTATATGTTTATTCGTTTTTTTTTTTTGTATTGTCAAATATGGTATTTCATCAATTAAGTTAAAGATCAAATTGTGTGCTTTTGTTCGTTAATTTCTTCCTCCTTTGTAAACTTACTCTGTATCATAGTTCTGCTCGAAGAAATCTCTTCAGAGAGAAGCTCGCCCTGTGTACTTGTCTATTATACTGTATTAATCTTTATTTCCGTGAGTACAATAAAGTGTTAAATTAAAAATAAGAACTAAACGAATAATCGATCGATGGCTATTAAATCAGCTTATCTCTTATGCCTTAAAAACTGTCTAGACTATGTATATCTAATAATAATGTATGTCAATCCGCGAACTGTGAACCAATTGTTTTGTTTTAGAATTAAGGCTTATTGTGGTTTAGCTCAGAAACATTAGGATTATTTTAAAGAATTTAGCGCTTAATTTGATGTTAAAGGTCACATTTTAAAAGTTATTTATGAAACTCTTTCTAAACATAGTAATTCACTTTTATAGCTGTAATTTTATAGATACAAATGACTGGTATTATGTTGATGGTTTAGATTAGAAGAATAGCTTAGATTCTAAGCTAGGTTAGATTCCCCATTATGGGGAATTTAACATCCGTCTATACAACGTGTTAATGAATTAACGCAAAACTAGAAAGTCGTTTGTTTGGAATGGAGAGCAGAATCGAATTATCATGGTTTCAACATAGGAAATTTTTTTCAGAATATTAAATAATTTGTTTTTACAACTTAAAATTTACTGAACTCGATTTGAACCCACCGCTCGAGCACTCTCACCCTACTTACTACCAAAACAAGATTCTTAATATGTATCCATGAGCACGTTAGCGCCTTCATTCATTGCTGAAATGATAACAAATCATTTTTACCTCAAAACTTAAATGCGAATAACTTTAAATTTCAACTATAAAAATAATGAAATTGTTGCTTCAATCGAATTATTTAGTTATAAATCAGTTGGAGTGTATGCGGTTTTGCGCTTATTCATTAACACGTTGTATAAGTTCCCACTCCAAGTTTTATACATTATTTGTTTAGGCAATGATACATATTCCAGTGGAAAGGTCATCGTTGCCACCCTAAAGCCTGTCGGTACCCTCTGGCAGCCGGATGCAAAAATAGTGTTCGTGTTGATTTTCTATACCCTCATTTGTTTAGGCAATAAATTTTATATGCAATTGTAGCCAAACGTGCCAGCATAACGAATAAGGAAGAGTTAACCAAGGAATAATGTATCAGCATTCTGCAGAATGCGGTCTCCAGTCAGTCAGATATGCGTGGTGGTTTTGGTGAGTTTCCCCTTATCATCTAAAAGTCATCCTCTATGGAGACTAAGTCGAAAACAAATTTAAAAATCGGCTGTGCCTGAGTCCAGTCGGTGCTGCAGTTTATGAAACAGCAGATTTTTTTTATATTTTGTCGATGTTGACTCCATAGTGAAAATTGTTCAGTTTGATGGTCTAAACCAGTCACGCCTTTTAATATTACCAGGGTGTTTTGTTACACTCTATACAACGTGTTAATGAATTAACGCAAAACTAGAAAGTAGTTTGTTTAGAATCGAGAGCTGAATAGAATCATCATGTTTTCAACATAGGTAATTTTTAAAAAAATATTAAATAATTTGTTTGTAAATTTAAAATTTACTGAACTCGATCTCAACCCAGCATTTGGGCACTCTCACCCTATTTACTACCAAAACAAGATTCTTAAAATGTATCCATGAGCACGTTAGCATCTTCATTCATTGCTGAAATGATAACAAATCATTTTTGCCTCAAAACTTAAAATGAGAATAACTTTAAATTTTAAGTATCAAAATAATGAAATTATTGTTTAAATCTTATTATTTTGTTATAAATCAGTTGGGGTGTATGAGGTTTTGCGCTTATTCATTAACACGTTGTATACGTCTATTTTTTATTTTTTTATTTATAACTAACGGACTTCTTGCTTGTGCGATAGCACTGCATTTCCGCCAGTGTCAAGTGGTTTGAGGGAGTATCTATTCAATCTAGAGGATTGTTTTTGAGTAAGAAAACAACTGAGAAGGATTGCGGAGCCTCGTGGAAGGCTGAGACGCGAACCGAGCGAACACCACGCGAAAGACAAGTGTTCGGGACAAACCCTGCAACGTGACCGTATACGTCTTTAGGAAATTGTGTCGTTTGTAGAAATGTCATCACCTTAACAAGGTTCTTTTAAGACAACTTAAGAACTATAAGGTCACTCAAATAGTAAAAACATTCCCTTGAACCATTTAAGTAAAATCAAGATTGACAAAGTTATTTCATCAATCGATTTGAATGTTTTCAACGTTTTGGAAATAACAAGGGATTCTATTTAGTAATCATAACTTTATTCTGATGACGTAATTTTAACGATCATGTAATTACTAATACCACAGCTTATACCTATCCAGTACACATGATATTAGGTAATAATCATTTTATAATCACACTAACTTTTCATCTATCATCATCTATCCAATGTTATTCAATTCAAAAATGTTTTCAAAGTTTAAATAGGGTCGTCTTATTAAGAGGGTACCAAGCCAAACTACAGGGTGACATGAGTCGACACATTTTTAGGGGTGGTTCAGACCATCAAACTGAACAATTTTTACAATGGGAGCAAGCCTAAAATTGAAAAACAAAAATCTACTGATTGTAGATCCTAATTTGAGTTCGCATTGCAGTTTAGTATGGAACAGTTGATTTTTCTATAGGAAAACGATCTTAGGAAGCTGTACTTAAATTTTTGAGACATTTTGACCTGCATTCGTAGATTTTGAAAAGAAATGTCCGGTCAGCAAGTAAATGCACAATTTACACAAAAAAAAATTATGCCAACCGATCCCGTTTTTTGTAAGAATTAAAAATATCTTTTAGACCTACTGAGGTTAGAGTATTAGAAATTTCGAAAACCGCAAAAATCTTTTCCGATGCTTACGAATTTGTTCCCCGAAGGGGTAATTTAAGAATTATACACTTATTAAGGTTAAATATCTTTCAAAACAAAAACAAACATTCTAAGTAATATCACCAAATAATTAGTCGTCTCCCTCTAATTCGATTAGAAGTTCAAA
Source organism: Agonopterix alstromeriana (assembly GCA_963924505.1). Classification (NCBI taxonomy): domain Eukaryota; kingdom Metazoa; phylum Arthropoda; class Insecta; order Lepidoptera; family Depressariidae; genus Agonopterix; species Agonopterix alstromeriana. The sequence goes on from OZ004675.1 coordinate 12,885,403, forward strand.
AGTAAACAAGAGAGGACAGATTTCAAAATATCCTGTTAAAACCTTAGACGAAACAAAAGGTGTTAATTACTTACTTAAACAGCTCATAGAAAAGAATGTTTTTGCCACGAAATAAGGTTGTTTTTAAGGTGAAAAATTTTAGATTCATAAATTGGTGATAATGTTTTTTCTTACGTGACTGCAAAACACTTTCGCTGTGAATAAAATTATGAGTCGTGTAGATACATCATTTAGTATCGAACGTATCGGAGCATACAAAATATCGACGAAGTGCTATCTATCTAAAATCAAAGGCCAACCAGTATTTTCGTATGGAGTCTGGTTTACCGTAATCTTGAAAATTTCACGATTTTGCGGCCACTTTCCAAACCTGAAAGAATCGATAACAGACATGAAAACAAATCGAAAATGTCCTTTGATAAAATCTCCTAAAACTTTTCTACCCGAGATATTTATGATCAAAGTCAAATTGTCGATAATGATTAGGTATTTTGGTTCTTATACGTCGTAGAATGTTTTCCCAAAGGACTTATTTCCTTATTTTGATTAACTTTCCTGTATTATGACAGCATAATATCATGTAGAATTAGGACAACTTAATAATGGAACTTAAAAAACGTATTTGACTACATTTTCAGGTAGCGCCTTTTCCCTTTCCTTTCTTATTTAAGTGTTATAATAATAATAATAATAAGCCCGCAGGGCAGCTTGTGGCGAGCTGTTGGTGAGTGGCGACACCACGGACCCGATTCTCCAGAGGGGCCGGATTGATTTGGCCCTCGCCTCCTGTCTTGCCTTAACCGGCCGGCCAGGAGTGGAGTTGCAAGAGCGGAACCTATGCTCCAGGTTGGAAGTGTAAAATGTCATAACGCCGGGACCTGCTGACTGGTGCGCTTAGCACCGGGAACCGGCGCCCGCAGACTCACCTCTCTACAACCTTAGCCGCTCAGTACATGTTGCCGCCTTGTCGCTCCTTGCGAGCGGCCTTTTTGGGGGCCCATCAAATGAGTTGGCAAGTCACCGTCTGCCATTTTTGACAAACTAGAGACATTTGTTACGGCAGGCGTCCCGAGTCTCTCCGCAATAACCCAGATTTCCCAGCCCACCTCGTTCACCCCCATAACCCGAGTAGTTTTTTTCCTTTCTACAATAGTCTCTGCACTGAACGTGGTATGTCTTCTGGTGCGTTTGCATAATGCATTCAGAGATAGACCACGGTTGGTGCATCCCATCGCATTTAGATAAAAGTGTCTCAAAGGGGCCTCTACGTGTTGGACCTGTGTAACGCAAGCCTTCCAAAAGTCCGGGCTATGGCCCGTGAAATACCGTAAGAGATAATAATAATATTTATTCATAAACAGAGAACAAAGATCCATGTGTTAGTAACAGTGTTTGACTTAATAACTATATTAGTAAGTACACACATAAAATAAAATACAACATAAACGGAATAGAATAATTAAATCATCACTTTCACGCAGTGTGTGATGATGGGGCAGTCAAACCTGCCTGCTATCATCTCCAGAATGCTGTTGTTGCTTACACGCAGTCGCAGTCGCAGTGTTATGAGAGCAACAACGGAGTACAACTCCTTGTTATGCAATCTGCGCTAACAATTTTTTTCTTCAAAATATTAGATGTTTTGAATATTTAAAATTTTTATATTCCTTAAATGATTGCGTATTCTTAAATAAATGCTTTATTAAATCTCAATAAGAACAAAACCAAAACAAATTATTAACTGTCTCTTTTGCGGGTCTGCTGGAAGAAATCTCTTCGAGATAAGCTCGCCCTTTGTACATGTTTTCTCAACTTTGTATATTATTATGTCTTTGTGTACAATAAAGTGTTATAATAATTAATTAATTATAAAACCTGATTTAACTTTATGCCTCTGCCTCCATACAGGGTCCTTCTTAATATGCTGACACTTTTTTAAGGTGATGTTCAGACCATCAAACTGAACTACTTTCTCTATGGTATCAACATCGAAATCGCGAAAAAAAATCAGCTGTCCCATACAAAACTGCAAACCTACTCGAGCCAAATATATGGGACAGCAGTTTTTTTTTCGCGATTTCGATGTTGGTCCCATAGAGAAAGTTGTTCAGTTTGACGGTGTGATCATCCCCTTAAAAAAGTGTCAGCATATTAAGAAAGTCCCTATATAAAAAAAGAAGAACAAAACATTGAAAACCTAGCTCTTAATCCTGATGCCTGAACCCTTGAAGGTAAATTATATAATCTAAAACTAAAATAGGACTAATCTAAACAAATTATTTAAGTAAATTAAATGACATTCAAAATTAATCTATCTTCTAAAAGGTCGCTCCTGTTCCTCCTGCTCCAAGTTCTCACCATACCCAAACCAAAAGTGCCCATACCGCTGGCGGCATTTCCCCGCTGCATGGCTAAGACACCTGTTGGACTAGATTAGATCCAGAATGGGGATTGCAACCTTTATCTGTAAACGGCAAACGTACGGCGACCCATGTCCCTAAAGAAAGTTTTCTCTTCCTAATACATTATTTTTCTAATCGGAAAATTATTTCAAAAAAGTGTTTATTTGGATACCAACCAATGGAGGGCGCGTGGGTAGTTGCTATGGCAACCGCTCGGTCGCTCATCCCGTTGTCAACCTGTATTGATTATAGGCATTCCTATTTATTTGTTTGGGTCTCACCGACGGACGTTTGGCCGCGGTACCCTGCCCTCTTATCATGCCCTATTGTTATTTATAAGAACATTGAGCTTTGAGCTCGTAGTGTTCCACTTTCAGTTTTGAGAAGCTTTTATTACTGATCTAGACTAGCGACCTGCCTGACCGTGAGACCCAAACTAAATAACAATGTTACAGTACGTAAAATTTTAGGTATTTGTAATCGTAAATTTTGTTTAAAAGTTGTCTGTTGTGGAGTTCCTGACCGCACCTTCTCTGCAAAGTAACACCTTCCGACGACGCGGTGGTAGAGTCAAAAAATTACGCCAAAAAGCTATATGTGTGATATTATTTTGAATAATATTTTTAGTTTATAATACAGCGAACTGGTAGGCGTAGTGTGGGACGCCCTGCTGCCCGCTGGACAGATGACCTAAAAAAAGTAGCGGGGAGCGATTGGATGAGGAAGGCCGAGGACAGAGTTTTGTGGCGCGCCATGGGAGAGGCCTATGTTCAGCAGTTGACGATGATGGGCTGATGATGAATACAGATAAATATACCGGAAAAAAATATCTAAATGACAGTGAGAATCGTATCAAAATCCGTTGCGGGGTTTAGAAGAAGTAAGCGGAGAAACAGAAATGATGAGGACAGAGAATAGTGACTTTGTTTTATAGGTACGGATAATGGTATACTTATAAGCCATGGTAGTCTATTGGCGAATGGCCTTGCGATGGAGGCGATGGTTCGATCTAAGTCCAGGCCGACTCATGCCAATGAGTTTTTTTGGAATTTATGTACGATTTGCAACACCATTGGCGTTTAGGTAGAAATTCCGATGCGTATGTGAAGTTTATACTAAACCGCATTAGGCAAGCTTGGGGACTAGCACCTATTCCCTCCTTGAGGTTAGATCTGTGCTCTGTAGTATGACGTTTATCGGCTGATGATGAGGATTGTACAGAGGATGTAGGGGTGCACACAGAAATAAATTTTCTTCGTGACGGGTAGCGATGCCCGTCACACTGAACAGAGATTCGGTACTACGCGTGAAACGTGGGTGGTCTGAGTTTTTAGGGGGAATATCTCTTACTACCCCGAACCCTGGGAATATAGTCGCATGCGTAGCATAAGCTAGTTCTTAATACATTATTTGTTAGCATCTTCTGTGATATTTTCTTGCAGATTACACCTTTCTGTCTTAACATTATTTTATAAATTATCATTTTAATAATTCACTAGACCGTTAACATTTTTCAGGGTTAGATCCTAAACAAATATTTTCTTTCTAGTAAAAGTTTTAGAATTCGAACACAAGTTTTCAACCGTTGAATTCATTAACATTTTGAGGGACTCGTTGCTCTGTTTCCTAATTCGGCAACTTGTTAACATTAACAAAGTGAAAGCAAAGAAGATCAATGTTCATTCAATTGCACTCTTGTACAATCTATGTATTTTGAATGTCATAATACCTACTCACCTTCCAACCACATAATTACAATTACATTTTCCCCTGTATGATTGAATTTTCCATAATTCGCACCAAGCGGAACACCACGTCTTTTCTGATTTCCTAGAGCTACTGTTCCATACTGAAACTTGAAAGAAACTAAAGGTGAACCTTGTATTTATAAGCTTCAGAAGTTTGTGGTGGTTAGGGTTGCCAGGTGATTTTTCCGCAAGGCCGGACATAGGGATTGAAAAACCGGACATCTGGGTTCCAAGGCCGGACAGATGGGGAACAATAGTTGGGTATGAGTGCGGTCTTTACCGAATATTCCGTCCGTGGTAATAAGAACCTTACATAGGTACCCTATATAGCATAGTGAATGCTCACGACTTTATTCCAATTTATTACAGAGATATTCTGAAACCTCAGAACATCCACGTTTCAACATTAGGTAGTACCGAAACTTTGTCCAGTGTGACGGGGGGTGAGCCCGTCGCCACATAATGGACAGTGGGTACAACACATGCCTCGATATTGAAGCATGCAGGTTTCCTCACGATATTTTCCTTCACCGAAAAGCCAGTGGTGTTACAAATTGTATATAAATTCCGAAAAACTCATTGGTATGAGTCGGTCTGGACGGAGATCGAACCATCGCCTCCTGCACGGCAGGCAAGGTTACTCGCCACTGGACCACCACGGCTTCTTACCCTATATATTTTTATAAAAATCGGTGAAGCCCCACGATTTGCCACATTCGACCATGCCTACCACTCTCTAGCTGCGTGATCGCGTGCGAATCTGGTTAGATAGTTCCTGCATTTTCAAAGACAAAAAGCCTGACTTAAAAATATTTGGCCGGACAGGACCGTCAAAAGCCAAACATTTCCGGCTAAATCCGGATGCCTGGCAACCCTAGCTGTTGTGTTAGCAACAATCGCGTCTGCTTTTCTGCTTGATGAAGGACGTGAGAAAAAGTTTATTCGACAGTTTGACCCAGAATTGTTTAAGAACTAGCATTTACATTTTACTTTTATTTTATTGAAGATTGGAGCCAACAATTTTAATCTTGTTTTTGCGAAGTTATTGGTTTGTTGGTTTTTAAGTAGCCTATTACGAGGCTAAAAAGTGCCGAGATGTTGTTGAGTATCAGTCCAATGTGGATGATTGATCCGGATGAGAGATCAATGCTGATTGACAAATCTCATCACCACATTTGGCAATACTCTGTGACAGGCCATCGACTGGATAAAAGCAAATTTTATCTACAAAAATCCATACGAAATCGTAATCTGGATATGGAACTCCGTATGTATGTGACAGGCCTTAAAGTAAGCTCATATTTTAACGGGCTGCAGTGCAAAAATCCGCCCAAACAATTAATAAGAAATAACGCATACTAGGGCGGGGCGGAGCGGGTCGCACTATTATATGGCGGATTTTTATCCGTGTGCGTGATGCGGCCCAATCTGCCCCGAGGTGGCCCGTTGTACAGTATTATACCAAGCTGAACTTTTTACAGCGTCTGCCATTATTACTTACAGTATTAACCATTGAATAGTCTGTGGTATTACGTCAAACATAAAAATCCATCAATGCCTTGCGACCCGGCCCGCTCTATTGTGCGATATACGCATTTTCCGTTGTGATGCGACCTGCTCCGCCCCGATGCGGCACGTCTTAATTATGCACTTACCTTAAATGTATTACAGAACTAAATTCTGATAACCGACAGCACTTTTCCAGAAAGCCAATTACACACGCCAACACCAAAAACCAGTTTTTTATCGACTTCAATAAAAAGTGACAGTAATTGTTGAAAATTATTATTTAATAATTATGTGAACCCATTGTTTTTAAACGTTATAACTGTTAATAGTTGCCAAAAGCGTTAAGTGTTACATAACGTTTATAATTGCCATGCTGACATTTTATTTCTGACATTATTATGGTTATGGCAGATATGGTGCATAACTTTTACTTTCAATAGTTGTTGTCCAAACAATGTGTATAACCGACTTGAGGAGTAGATAAAAAGTTATAAGTTAAAGGGGAGGCTTTCCTGCAACATTGAACTGTTGAATTTCGAGAAAGTACAAAATATAATCCTATCCTATCCTATAGTCCTTCCTCCTAGGGTCAGACCGTCAAACTGAACAAAGTCAGCTGTTCCATACAAAACTGCAAACCTAATCGAACCAAATGGATGGGACAGCAGATTTTTTTTTCGTGTCTTCGATGTTGGTTCCATAGAGAAAGTTGTTCAGCTTGACGGTCTGATCACCCCCTCAAAAAAGTGTCAGCATAATAAGAATGACCCTGTATAGAGGTCAACACAAAAGATTGTTGCTGGCTTGCTAGCCCCCATAATAAGATAAGTACCTATTGCTTATCCAAAACTGCATAGATTCGTACCTAAGACTAATTAACAGTTATAACAAAGTTTGAGACCACCCTGAAGGGGTTCAAACTTCGTATCATCATCATTAACCTCTATACGACCCACTGGGCACAGGCCTACCTTCAAGTATAGGCGTTAGTCCACCACGCGTGCCCGATGGGGATTGGTATAGGGGAAGATTGACACCATTCGTGCAAGGGGGCACGTGCAAACTAAATGGTTTAATGACACGTACGTTTGTACTCCACTTAGATTATCTGTAAAACTAAGTGGAGGATGGGCAAGTTAGTCCGTACTCCACTTAATATGTCCTTGTACGAATGGTGCCAATCTTCCCCTACTTCACATACGCATCAAGAATGTCTTCTTCAGCGTATACAGCGTCTACACGATGTTTTCCTTCATCGTTTGATAGTTGTTAGTTTTGTTCAAATTGTATTCTTATCTAATCTAATAATGATGAGATAACGTCCAATGTCCATCCTTAACCAACCCACATCAATCTGTGGTCACGGTTAAGATCTTTCAACAGCATAATGTCTAAATAGTCTAGCTTTTGTCTGGTTGTTTAGAAAGTCCAATCTTATGGCAAGATGCGAATTGCATCGTAATGGGTGAGATTCACAAAGGTGAACGGCGGATAGCTTCCTTCTAGGCCCGATCGACCAATCATTGAAATTATTTATCCAGAGACGGACTTGGAGTTGGACCAGTCAAGCAATGAATAATAAATTAAACTTTTTTTACTAGGCGCTTGTGGTGTAGTGCTTTGGTATTTCAATAGGTACGTCTGGTGTACGTCTGTCTCTGGATCGGTGACCGCGGTGTAGTGGTAAGTAAGTAAGTGTTAGTCTTGTAGGCTTATCCGTCCGGGAATACGACTCGCCATAATCTATGTGAACGAGCGCGTTAAGAAATTAGCCGTTTTCTTTGAAAAATAAGCATAAACATAAAGCATATGCTCACGACTATATTCCCCAAGGGGGTAGTCAGAGATATTCTGAAACCTCAGAACATCCACGATTCACGAGTAGTACCGAAACTCTGTCCAGTGTGACGGAGGGTGAGCCCGTCTCACCGCTCTTTGAAAAATGAGATGTATTTTTATGAATTTTCAAAAAATAAGAAAGCTAATTCCCAGTAGTCATTCTGCGTTGTATTGTGGAGAATATTATAAATTATAGATTCATTTTTCTTCACTTTTATTAATTAAAATAGATTTCTAGAAAAACCAAATCACTTCTCATGTCGTGTGGATTGTTCATTTTTTTCTGCCTAAAAAGTGTCATAGTTAATTAATTAAATGGTTTCAAAGTTCCTCCATTTCACGGTATTCTGATCTATTTATTTGACCACTAACTACAGGGTGAATTTGATATCATTAGCATCCTTTTAACTGAGAGTCTACCCATCAAACTGAACAACTTTTACTATGAGCTGTGCATACATTTGAGTCGAGTAGACATTGCAGACCGATCGGTTTGCTCCCTTAGTAAAAGTTGTTCAGTTTGATTGGTAGACTCATAGTTTAAAATGATGATACAGATATCAATTTCACCATTTATACCTCTGGCCTCAGCAGTCCTGCTCTATACACATAATATAAGACTATACTAGTGAAGAGGTCTTTGCTATTGGTATACTATTTTTTATATACATAACATAAAAAACCAATAAAAAACGGAAATTGATACAAAGACCAACAAGTGAAACTTAATGAAAGGGCTCTTTACACTATCACAATTCTCTTCAGAGATAAGCTCGCCCTTTGTACTTGTCTATTATGATATATTCATCTGTATTTCCGTGTGTACAATAAAGTGTTAAATAAATAAATAAATTCGGGATGAACAGAAAATTTGCACTACATCCAGCCTTGGTGGCATTTCCCCTCTGCCACGTTACAAGATCAATTGATCATGTGCATATACATACAATTTTATACCTTACCAATAATCGAGACGACCTATAATTGCGGAATAATAACTTCAAACTAGTCGCGTTCGGGGTTCACACGAGACTATTTTTAACAATAAAAATTCGAATCTACGAGTAAGTAATGGAATAAAATGCAATGTTGCATATTTCATGTTACCTCGTCCCCCGCAAAAAGTGTCAGAAAAGTTTGTTAGTAGAATTACACGCGTAACTCGTCTATAGTTACATTGTCCGAGTTATAATGCATTCATTGTTAAACTAAAGTGGCAGTGGGCGGGGTACATTGCTCGTAGAACCGAAGGGGCCGAAGAGTTGAAGTATTCTCGAGAGTGGCGACCGCGTACCGGAAAGCGCAGCTTAGGTAGGCTCCCACAAGGTGGACCGACGACCTGGTGAAGGTGGCAGGAACCCGTTGGATGAGGGCAGCGCAGGACCGGTCTTTGTAGCGATCCTTGGGGGAGGCCTATGAAAATCATTCCATGAAGTTCCCGGCGTGTGTCGCAGTTGTACCTAAGTTAATTTTCATCATCGTGGATTTCGCGATAGACTGACGTATTAAGAGTTTATAAGTAGCTACCTTTTCTCATAATGCCTCTTACAAACAACACCATTCAAACAACTGAGATTAAACCCTATTAAGAGTTGTAACAAGGTCCTTAGTTAAGAAGGACTTGAGTCCTGAAGCTAATTGGGTGAAAGCAACAAGATTTAAACTCTAAGAGCGTGTAAATTGTAATTAGAATTTGTAGCCTCTGTACTTGTTATGTAATTTTATTTAGGTACCGTCTTCGTATCAATAGTTTTTAGTCTACATTGTTTAAACTTCATTCCAAATAAGGACGACGAGATTTTCCGATTCCTACTTAGCTTTCACTTAACACTTACACTTAATTGTATCTTGGTGTGCAAATAAAGAATATTTATCTTATCTTATCTTATCTTTCTGGACAATTCGTATTACCAAATTTTATTAATTTATTGGATACTTATACTATCCGACATATCTTGGAAGTTACTAAAGCAGTTCTATGAATAAGTGAGAGGAAGTGTTTTAAATCTCTGTTTCTGTAATGCAAAATGGCCTTAAAATTTCGTTGCTATTTTTGCGAGTATAAGTAATTAACAAATGTAAAGCGCAAAAGTTGAAAACATTTGGTAAGTTACAGAAAACGTAGCAAATGACCTATTTAGGACACGAAACTTTTTGAAATATTATTCCGTTTTTGCCATTTGGTTGTAGAACCGTAAAATGTTAGCTTAGCTTATCATTATGATCTTGTAGACTACTTAACGTATACAGACATAGTTGTAACAGAATTTAATTTCTATGTGACCTGTGATCGCGTTGTTAAATTTCAAGATTCAGGGGCCTAAAGAGTACGATGAGTTATTTTGGAAAAGGTCAGATCTTCTTATCGTGTGGGCAACAAGCCCTGGTGTCAGACTTTTTTCAGACTGTAAAGACTACTACCACCAGAGATAGTATTCTTTTCAGACAATCAGTCCTGTCATGTCCTAACCAACTGGAGGAAAACGCACAAAGTGACATTCCCGTGGGAATTGAACCCACGACCTCCATATCAAGAGCGCAATGCTCTTAACAATTGGGCCACAGAGGAAGGTCGGATCAAAAAGCTGTTTATTATGGCCGTGTTTGATCGACTTGGCGTAGGCTTTGCCGTGCTCCTATATCTGAAATGAAATGTCCAGTAATCGATTTTGCTTATGTTATGTTATGTAACATGCCTGTCAAAGGAAAAGTTGTTAGTTTTCTATTCTCTCGCCACATTTTGCTACATATAGGTAGTAAATTTCTCCTGTACATACAAACAGATAATTTTAAAGTAAACAGCCACTCCTCATATGCGGACGTCCATGGCAACAGGCACCTTTGATGACGCCATCGTCATATACTAAAAATTATCTATACATAATCATAAAATTATTATACGTGTAATAATGAAATTTAAAAAAAAAAAGAATTTGAATTAAGAACGTTGTTTAGAATTGTTGTCTGCTGTCTGTTCGTTGTTCGGATGTAATTTTCAGATAATAAAGGCATAATTTGTTACGCTATGACTTTTGGGGTGAAACAGTTATTATAAAGTTTCTGCTGAAGGGGCCATAGGTTCAGACGAATATTTTCTATGAGAAACGCGATAGCCCAGCCCTCCGAAAAGTGCGTGCGTGGGCCGTATTTTCGATTAAAAGAATTAACAAAAGATTTTTTTATGATTTTACTAGATAAACTAATGGTGAATTATGTGAGTTTAAATACCAAACATCTAAGTTCTTCTAAAACGAGAAAAATGTTTAAAATACATGAAAATACTTAATCTTTGTGTCGATTTTCTATCAAGTGATGTAGTTCCAATCGTTTATTCAATTTATGATTTCACTAGATAAACTATCTAAGAATACTGAGGTATGACTTTGGTTTTGGTAAATTGTATAAATCTAGTCGAAAAAAGAAAAATAAAAGATGCCTCCAAGGTATTTCGTCCTACTATTGCACCTTAACACGAAAGCGTATACGACGACCGTGAGTTTATCAATGTGTGTACGATCACACGAGTTTCGCGAAAGTTCTCAAGAACATTATTAAATAAATCTCAAAGTTTTACCATTATCATAAATGTTACGTTTATTTAACGTTGTTTTCGATGGATTAATCAATCTGCTCCTCTTAGCAACTGTCTTTGTGTGTTATTTCTTTCTGATCTTCATGAGAGTGTATCAAAATATTGTATGTACCGTACCACCCACAGAACATTATAAGAGGGGTTAGAAATGTAAAGTAGCGCTTTTGCTTCGGAGTCGGCTGTCGCCACTTGTCTTCCCGCTCACGCTGCTACAATTACTCATGTCCTCTTGCTCGCAACTCGCATAACCTGTGGTGACACGTTCCACGCCTACTTTGCACTTCTAACCCCTCTTATAATGTTCTGTGGTACCATCCATAGTTAGCTTGATTTAATATGTTTTACTTATCTACTATTTTACTTAATTAGTAGGTACATTATACAGGAATAAATAAAATTAACAGCGTTACATACTTGGTGCTTCACAATCACAACATCAAACTGAACAACTATTGCTATGGGACCAAAAAATATACAGGGTCCAACTTAATATGCTGACAGTTTTTTAAGACGATGATCGGACCATTAAACTAGACAACTTTCTCTATTGAACTAACATCGAAATCACGAAAAAAAATCAGCTCTTCCATATAAATCTGCAAACTTACTCGAGCCAAATGTATGGGACAGCTGATTTTTTTTCGCGATTTCGATGTTGGTCCAATAGAGAAAGTTGTTCAGTTTGAAGGTCTGATCATCCCCTAAAAAAGTGTCAGCGTATTAAGAAAGACCGTGTATACAAATCGTAGAAAGAGAATAGCAATAGAACGGGCATAGTCTAGGAAAAATAAGGTTTGAGATTGCATTAAAGACACTTTTGTAAATTGTGTTTGAAATAATATTACTGTTAGTTTATAACATTTTTGTCAAGATTTCGTGGTTATATTGGCTCAGGAACCGGAGAAATACCTTAAAATCGATATTAATGTACAAAGGGTAAGCTTATTTCGAAAGATATTTCTTCCAGCATACTAGCAAAACAGACAGTTAATTATCACAAGGCAAGTTTAATGTGTACCAACAAACAGTAAATAATTTAGTTTTGAGGTTTTAATTTTTGAAGACTTACAAAATATTAAATATCTTCTCAAATTTACGATATTAACCGGGGATTATTATTGTTATAAGTAAAACGTATTGAATGAAGCCATCCTCTAGAAAATCACCAGTTTTCCATTTTTTGTTCATAACTAAATTTAATGTTTTGTAAATGTCTTAATTATTCAATAATACACAATTAAAAATCGGGGATTATTGAGAATTTATGTTTTTTCAGGTATTTATCTACTATATTCCAAAAGTGCAATTAATGCAACCTTCTCCATACAAAAATCCGTAGATTTCCCCGACTAGCATTAAAATAATAATAGTCGCTAAAAGAGACAGGCTTATTCGCTAATAACACAGACTGAGCGAGAGAAAATATTTATTATTTGTCCCTTTCTGCGTATGCGATATTTTTGTTTGACTTACTTGAAATTTCATACAAAATCTTGCAACTAAGCCAAACAAAGGCACGATTTCTCATACATTTTTATCATATCTTCGTCCCTTTCCAGTATACGCGGTCAGCAAATCTATATAACACTCAATCTACGATACAAATAGTAGTTTTTTCGCCATTTCGATTTTGGCTCTATAGTAAAAGTTGTTCAGTTGCATGGTCTCAAGCACCCTGTTTAATGAAAATATAACGCAATTAAATTAAACCCTGTTGTATAACAACATATTATAATTTCACATACCACGGGTTGTACGATTTTCTATGAAACTTTTTAGGAACTTTTTACTCTACAGATATAAAGACAAGAATGTTCATTTTCCGTTCGTAGACTTGTACAGAATTTAACAGTCAGGAGCCCGATTGCGCTAAGTTAAAACATCGAAGTTCTATTCTTATCAAATTTCAGTTCTAATCACATTGCAATCCAATTACTATTCAACTGTGCTGAATTCCGCATTGCGCTAAACTCTATGTAACTGACAGCCCTTAACGTCTGAGCGATTTGTCAAAGCGGCTCTAACGGCTGTCAAGAGCAGTACCGCGATTAGCGCAATACCAAATGTGTCAAAAGTTATGGTTCGTAAGTAGTCCAATCACGGTTCAATCACCGACGGTTCAATCACATGACTTTAGGCCCATTCGCGAAAAAAATATTATTTATTAATATAAAATATATTTCGTGAAGGAAATTACTATTATCATCATCATGGATTTATAAATATTCCCTAATATTAACATTTTCAGAAAGAAAAACAACTTGCTTTCCTAAGCCGACCCTGTTCAAAAGACAGTCACGAATAACTAATAACGTTTTGCAATGTAGATATTTTTCTGTCTACATTAGTTATATAGCATTAATATTCGCTTAAGACTAATATTAAAATTATACCTAATTATAGTGTGCATTTAATTATTTTAAACAAAATTAATATTTCAGATTGATTGACTGACGTACTCTAGAGTTTGTTATGTCTTTGGACTGCGCTAGATGATCGACGTAATGAGCGTTTTTACTTTTCTTTTTAAAATGTATCGTAAAATAATTACCTTTCAAATATTACATTATGTATACAACGTGTTAATGAATTAACGCAAAACTAGAAAGTAGTTTGTTTAGAATCGAGAGCAGAATCGAATTATCATGGTTTCAATATAGGTAATTTTTGTCAAAATATTAAATAATTTGTTTGTGAAATTTCAAATTTACTGAATTCGATCTCAACCCACCGCTCGGGCACTGTCACTCTTCTGACTACCAAAAAAAAATTCTTTAAATGTATCCACGAGCACGTTAGCGCTTTCATTCATTGCTGAAATGATAACAAATCGTTTTTGCCTCAAAACTTAAAATGCGAATAACTATAAATTTTAACCATCAAAATAATGAAATTATTGTTTCAATCGAATTATTTTGTTATAGATCAGTTGGGGTGTATGAGGTTTTGCGCTTATTCATTAACACGGTGTATAAATACAAAATTTCTTTCGAGGAATTATTTATACATAAAATGTTTAGGCCTGTTCACACAGGAAATTACTCTACTTTCGTTTGTAAGGAAAGAACGCTCGAAAGCAAAAGAATATTTTTGATTTCAAATATTATTGATTATAAACATGTTACAGTCATGTTGTGCTATTTCGAATCAAATTAATGATTGAAAAATTAAGTCTCGAGCGGAACTTGAACCCGCACTCTTCCAAACCAGTCTCAGCCAACTACTCAGAGAACGAAATTTTCAATCTATTGATTTCCCCCTTAAGACGCAAAAGATTGAAAATTTCGTTCTCTGGGTAGTTGGCTCGGTGGCGAAATTGGATAACGCAATTAAACCGGGGGTTTGGAAGAGTGCTGGTTCGAGACTTAATTTTTCAATCTTTAATTAGAGTATTTTTATTTGGATACAACAATAATTTGAAAACATGAAATGAAAATGTATATAACCTCTATCAAGGAACTACCTACTTAATTCTTCATCTAAATATTATAAAACTGTAAAAGAAGTGTGTCTGGTACATTGAAGATATTTACAAGAAGAATACGTGAAGATATTTATAAGAAATATAGGTGTCCCTGACTCCAAATAAAAAAAAAACCTTTGGTTTGTCTGTTTTGAATATAAAAAATTATTATTGTTAATTTAGATTATACAGTAATTTTATTATCGACTCAGAATCAATTTTATATGATTTTGTAAAAATACATCTACGACAGAATATGCTCAAATACTAAGTACGAATCCCTATTGGAATGGGACCAGAAATCCCTTAATATTCTATTATTCTTCTTCTTCTCTACATCCCTTAATATTCTTCTTCTTCTCTAAACTGACTAAAATAAATAATAATGTGGCGATAATATTCAATCAATTGATCAATTTTACTTTATTTAATGTTATCAAAATACCAACTTTCTCTATGGCACCAACACCTCGAAATCGCAAATAAAAGTCAACCGTCCATACAAAACAGCATACCCAAATGTATGGGACAGCTTCGGCGTTGGTCCCATAAAGACAGATTTTCAGTTTGACTGTCTGAAACTATCAGCAACGATGACTGAATCCCAGATAAAAACTGGGTTACCATTACCGAGTATTAGTCATTTCTATAAATCAACACCATAAGAATAAAATATGTTGAAATTATTCTTACTATACCTAAATATACAACGTGTAAATGAATAAACGCAAAACTAGTAAGTAGTTTGTTTTGAATCGAGAGCAGAATCGAATTATCATGGTTTCTAAATATAAATTTTTTTTCCAAAATATTAAACCATTTGTTTTTAAAATTAACAATTTACTGAACTCAATCCCAAACCACCGCACGGGCACACTCACCCTACTTACTACCAAAACAGGATTCTTAAAATGTATCCATGAGTATGTTAGTGCTTTCATTAATTGCTGAAATAATAACAAATCATTTTTGCCTCAAAACATAAACTTCAAATTTTAAACATGTTTTGCGCTTATTCATTAACACGTTGTATAAGAATAATACTTGCCTGTATTTCTCACACATGCCCATGTATTATTTATTTCTATATGATTTATTTCTACGCAAACTGTCAGAAATCACCTCTGACATAAATCTAAGACCGTGTCAAAATCCAATTAAAAACGAATTATCTTGAAGCTCATCCAATTAAATTCAATTAATCTTGTATCAATGATCGTTAATTATTGCGTCGTTACCATGGTTACAAAAGTCGGCTAATTTACGGTCTGCATGGCCTGAGAAGCATTTTGCTTCGAACTTTCATTGATGCCCTGGTGAACCTACTATAATTTTAGATGTTGCATAATTGGATAAACGGATTATAGAATCATTTCAGTGTCCGAGTGTCCATCTAGAATTTCTAAGTATAAATAGAAATGCTGCACAAAACTACAAAGCAAGTAGTCTAAATTCCAGACATGGAGTTTAAAAAAAAATGTTTCAAAAGGGTGAATTTAGATGTTTAAAGAATGAAAGCTACGTCAAGAAATCAGTACTCTTATAGCCTTTGTTTTCTACTGGGTATTTGTTAAGATGGTGACGGTTCTTTATGGGGAAGATCAGGGCATCAAACTGAACCACTTTCTCTATGGGATTAATATAGAGAACGCGAAAAAAATATCTTAAAAACCACCTTCATTAGTTTTAATAGGGTCCTTCTTAATATGCTGACACTTTTTTAATGGGATCAACAGACCGTCAAACTGAACAACTTTCTGTATGGCAACAACATCGAAATAGCGAAAAAAAAATCAGCGATTCCATACATAAGTGCAAACCTACTCGAGGCAAATGTATAGGACATTTTTTCGTGATACCGATGTTGGTCCTATAGAGAAAGTTGTTCAATTTGATGGTCTGGTCATCCCCTTAAAAAACGTCAGCATATTAAGAAACTCCCTGTATTATTAACTTTAGAAGGTGCATCATACTAAATATCTTTTACTTATTAATATTCATAGAAAACATCACTCAACCCAAATGTGGAACAGCAGTTTTTTTCTTCGCCATTTCTATGTTGGTCCCATAGAGAAAGTTATCCATGATTAAAGATATTGATGGTCTAAAGTACCCTCTAAAGCAGGACTTCCCAACCAGTGGGGCGCGCCCCCCTTGGAGGGCATAGTGATATCCTAAGGGGGAAAAATGCGTTTGCATTACGTAAAGAAAAATCCAGTTAATGACGTAAATTCCACTCTTTAAGTCATTTTATAAATACACTCATTCATTCTGTTACTAATTCACCGATTCGTCCGTTGTTACCGACATGTTCAGGCACAGCGGGCCTCAAATAGTAACGTTCCATCAGCGGTTGTTGTCAAAATTTCGATAGGGGCATGAAAATAAGCATAAGCATATGCTCACGACCATATTCCCCGAGGGGGTAGTCAGAGATATTCTGAAACCTCAGAACATCCACGTTTCACCAGTAGTACCGAAACTCTGTCCAGTGTGACGGGGGGTGAGCCCGTCGCTACTTATAATGGACAGTGGGTTACAATACATGCCTCGAAATTGAAGCATGCAGGTTTCCTCACGATGTTTTCCTTCACCGAAAAGCCAGTGGTGTTACATATCGTACATAAATTCCGAAAAACTCGTTGGTACGAGTCGGCCTGGACGGGGATCGAACCAGAACCTCCTGCACGGCAGGCGAGGTTACATGCCATTGGACCACCACGGCATGAAAATATTACTTACAATAACATGGTGTGATGGAATAAAAGTTGGGAAACTCCGCCCTAAAGTATAATCCAATGATTGATAATCGTATCTTGAATTAATAAAGTGTGTCAGAATCGTAACGTAATGCCATTGTTTTTACCGAATTCAATAGGATGTAGGCGTAATTTTATGGATTAACAAGTGTCCAAAAAAATGGATATTGTCAATTCTCTACAACGACCTTGAAACAAACACAAAAACAACCTTCTTTCACGCTAAAGATTACAAAAACAAAGATTGTTATGCAATTTCTATTTGCAACCTACCGACATTCCTGCATTTTGATACCAGTTATAGATACATATATGTATAAATTAATATTTTATGTGAAACATTTAAGATGCAGGGATACAAAGTTAACTCATTAACATAAACTGTCAAGGCCGTTCGTCTCTGTTTAAGGTGTAGAGGCATTTTTAAGTAAAACTTAACAATCAAAATATTTATCGTTTCAAAGATACACAAACAGACATAAATCAGCAACAAGCTTCGTCATAACTGTAAAAATAATTGTCGATCCTGGCGCAAAGGAGCCCTTAATACTAGCAGCGTTGCCACGCTGAATAGCTACGGCTAGCCTCTGCACCAGAAACGACCAGGAACGGAGGTCACAATTTCGCTCCCTCAGACGACGGCCAATCTCCGCAACGAATGTCGCAAATATGTTATCTACTACTCACTCATTTACAAATTTGAAAGACAATCTCCAAAACGAACAATCAAAAAATCTTGGAATTTGGCAGTGTTCGAGCATCACGCGAAAACTACTCAACCGATTTAAAAGCGGTTTTTAGTGTGCGAATGTCTATTTGCCAATAACTTTGATAACAACATACATACACAGACATAAACTCATGACACGATTTTCCTTTCGGGGTGGGCAAAAGCTCTGCTACAAACCTTTTATCTACCCGGGATCATGACCACCTTAAGCTGTAGGTACATGAATGTTACAAAGAAATCAAATCTAATCCCTTAAAAAAAAAAACCTGTAATTTAGGAAATCAAAAACCCTGTTGCCCCCTTTAGGGGTTGATTTCGTAAAATCCTTTTTTAGTGAACCCGTACATCCTCTACAGAATAGTATGTATTCCAAAATGATTCTACTATCAGAAGTTCAGTCATAGTCAGTGACGAAACTGTTTTGTATAACGGGGTGGAAGGAAAAGTATCATTATCCTTTAAACCACAGACTCCACCCATCAAACTGAACAACTTTTACTATGGAAGCTAAACTATCGGAACAAAAAAAAATCTGCTCTCATAGTAAAAGTTGTTCAGTTTGATGGGTAATGTTCGTGGTTTAAAGGTTAATGTAATTTTTCCTTACACAATGTACAGATCTTATACAACCGTCACAGAAACACGATATTAACAAATAACTTGTCACAAATTTTAATTAGCAATCTAGAATAATTATCTAAATTTAATCTAGAATCTAGACTATTACATAGGTTATAGTGTAGACTAGTTTCGATAATTACAAAAGTGAAGTTATGAAATTTTTTACCGGTTTTTACCACGTGTGAAATATTTGATGATATTTCGGCAGTGTCATGCATGATCACTGGACCGATTCTTCTACCAAATCGATGGTATTTCATTGAGTTTGGATAAATCGGTATACATGGTGGAACGTACGAACCGTATCTGGAGGGATAGTATAGGTAGCCTGAATATCGAACATAGCAAATTTTACTCAAAGGAAAAATTCCTTTACTTTTAAAAATAAGTAAAATTGCATTCATTAATTCGCTTGCTTCAGCCGGTAACAGAAACGATTAAGGAGTCACGTTGCAGGTTCTGACCCGAGAACTTGTCTCGCGTGTTGTCCGCGCGTCGCGTCTTTGCCTGCCACGAGGCTCCGCATTCCTTAATCTCTTCTTGTTCTTTATCAAAAACAATCCCTGAGATTGGGATAGATACTCCCACAAACTACTTGACATTGGCGGAAATGCGGTGCTAACGCACAAGCAAAAAGTCCATTAATTATAAATAAAAAAAAATAAAAAAAGAAACGATTAAAATCCGAAAAAATAATACCCTTTACTTTTAGGCACCAAATGGACAAGATCGATCGTAAGTATCAAAATCATCTAGGTAACAAACATTTTTGTCGAAGACCATGAAAGCTAACAAGACAGTTGGTATTTGATTTGAGCATAGCATATGCTCACGACTATATACTAAAGGTGGTCCAGTGGCGAATAACCTTGCCTGCCGTGAAGGAGGCAATGGTTCGAACCCCAATCCAGGCCGACTCGTACCAATTAGTGTTTCGGAATTTATATACGATTTGTAACACCACTGGCTTTTCGAGTTTTCGGTGAAGGAAAACATCGTCAGGAAACCTGCATGCTTCAATTTCGAGGCATGCATTGTACCCCGTCCATAATAAGTAGCGACGGGCTCACTCCCTATCACACAGGACAGAGTTTCGGTTTACAAAGAAATGGCGAAATTCCATCAGTTTTAGGTTGATTCTACTTTTTTCCTCTTTGTTGCAACATTGTAGGTACTTTAGGATAGATTGGACTTAGAATAATAAGACAGTTAGCCAAGAATACGTAAAATAGAAAGAAATGAACGCATCGTTATACAATACTATTACCGTGTCATCTTATTTACAATACATTAACATACAAAAGCTACCATACCAAAGCAGCCTAACATTATTTCGACACGCAAAGTCCCAGTAAACAAACCGTTTTCATACTTAAGCCATGCCCTTAAGAGTTACATCAAGCGCCTTCGAATAAACAGTTAGTGACATAACTTGACACCAAGATTTATCTTTATTAATAAGTTAATAGTGTGTTAAAGAATAATGGCTCTTTTAGTTATCTTAATACAGTCGTTTGCAAATTTGATCTGCATATTTTTGTTTCGATAAAAATTCTAATGCCACTGGCGCCAAGGAGGCAAATGTCCTCACTAATTTAGTTTCTTCGTCACTTTGCTGTGTTTTGACATACATAATCATTATGGATTATAGCTGTTGCCCGCGACTTCGTCTGCCGTTCAGCCGTTTATAAGTGATTGAGCCACAAACATACCAACAATCAAACATCGTCACACTTTTGCATTTATAATATTCTTCTCGCATCTCTCATCATCTCTTATCTTTTCGCAACTACTTTATGATATTTCCAGCAGCCTTAGTATGATGTGGCGAAGTTAGCTGGGAATATTAATAAATAGGTCGCTCTTATTGATCCGCCAGATTTTCTACTAGGCACATCGTGAAATAATCCGCCATATCATGAAATGACGGCTTATCGTGAAATGCCCAAATCAAGATCAGTCACATTCTACGATCGGACTCCAACGTATCGAATGCGGCAATATTTATTCGAAAATGAAAAGCTTGTCGTGGAGTTACAGTGGAAATTAAGCAATGCTCGTCTTTGAGCAAACATTAAAAAAATATATATATATCACACATTTTTTCACGTAATTTTTTCTCGCGTAGTCATAAGCCTCTATTAAGGCGACTTGTAAATTCAATGACAGAAAATAAACCAATAACTTGCCTCCACCAATGACGTCACTGCATTGCAGTTATTACCATTTTCTTGACGCAAAATCGCGAACAGAGCCTTTTTCGTTCTTTCGAAAAAAAAGAGACCCACCCTTTTTTTTTTAAGTAGGTTAAAATAAATTATACAGTATGTGCGGTTTATTAATTCATCCTGAAACTCTGTCAGTAACAGTATATCATTTATGAAACGATAATTAATTTTGAACGATTTTTGCTAAAGGTTAATGAAGTAATGTTTTGTAAAAGTTAATTAAATACTAACTGTATGCTCAGTGTAATAAAGTGTACATTTTATTACCTATGTTACTTTAGCGAAGGGAATATCTATTTGTCGAGACATTGAATAAATACATTTCTGTCTAGTTTTGCAATGCTTCATTTTCAAATACTACTAATTAAAAAATAAGCACATATTTTTTGGACTTTTCTACGAAGACGAGTAAACCCGTAAACATCAAAATAAAAATAAAACCGGCCAAGAGTCCTTCGCTCCAGGAACCATGTCTGCCGCATGCGCTGACCTATGGGCCAAAACCCCCACAAACTGGTCCCCAACGAAAAGAAATCGGCGTCTTGGCAAACCTAGACGAAGGTGGCGGGACGAAATTGATGGATTTTAAGAACTGGCATGTCGAAGCGCGATACAGAGACTCTTGGAGAGAACGGAGGGAGGCCCACTGTTGGGCAAACAGTGGGACATCAATGGCTGATAATGGGGAACTTGCACAGTTTTATATTTTTAGTGTATCATAAAGATTTAAGTAAGCCTTAAAACTTTATGATACATATACCCAAAAACAAAAATGGTAAAATATGTACAAATCATTTATTTATTGCCAATCAAAAGTTGAGTTTTCAAATTCCGCGCCAAAACGCTCACTGCCATGACATGACGTCACTCTTTTTCATGACGCGTGAAGCTCATAACAAATCATCCGCTATAATAACCGCCGTACTCTTCTAACGCACGCAAGATGCTAATCGCTTCTTCACTTTGCGCTGATTAGTGTTTGAAATAACGTTCCGATCCACGTAACTTATAATTGAAAAATTTTGTAAAAAATAATCTATAAATCTTTCAGTAATGTTCTATTCACAACTATTATTATTGAATTATTAAGATAATTTCTCATTATGATTTTGGTGCAAGTTCCCCATAATAATTACAATAATGAGTGTGAGTCCGAATCACGGAGGGCTCCGTACAACCATACAAAATAAACCAAAAAAACGATAGAGAGACTAACTTAACTTGTAATTAGGTATTAAAATAAAATGTTGATACAGGGTCCTCCTTATTATGCTGACATTTTTTAAGGGGATAATCAGACCATCAAACTGAACAATTTTCTCTGTGGGACCAATATCGAAATCGCGAAAAAAAAAACTATTCCATACGTATAAAATTTGCGAAAAAAACCAAACTTAACAAAGTCAAAGTCAAAGTAAATATAATTTATTCACTATAGGAGCTTGCAGCACACTTATCAAATGTCAAATCTTTTTTAAACCTACCACCGCGTCGGAACGTGTTGTCGCTCTAGATAAGATGCGGCCAGAAACTCTACAACATAACACGACTTAATAACTATTACAATATAAATTCTTAAGCTAAAGCTATGTATACAATAATACATAGTCTATTTAATAAAATAATTTATACTATACAATAAAGTAAATAAACTATAAGCTAGTGACCTCAGACCCAAGCATTTTGATCATTTAAACAATCATCCAGTTTATAATATGCTTTTTACAGAGGAGTTTTTTGATCTGAGTTTTAAACATGTTTTCGGAAAGATTCAAAATGATCTCGGGGATTTTATTATAACAACGTATACAGTGACCCATGAAAGACGTGTTGACTCTACTTAGCCGAAAGTGTGGAGATATGAGTTTATGTTTTCATAAATAAACTGTCCATAAACTGTTAAAATATTAATTTCCTTAAAAAGGTCGCGAAGCGAATCACGACAGCGCAGACCATATATAGCTCGAATTGCCCGTTTCTGTAGGATAAAGATTGTCCCAATGTCTGCAGCACGACCCCACAATAAAATACCATAGGAGATGATACTATGAAACTAACTGAAATATACGAGTCGGTAACCGACTCAAATTTACCAAAGTTTAAAGCAATCATCACTTAAATTGAAAATGAATTTACTTTTGTTTTTTAGTTCAAATTCTTTCTATTTTTACCCGACTGCGCCAGAAGGAGGGTTATCTTTTTCTTAAAAAAATCTTCGAAACTAACTATATAACTATTTGTTCTCGATTCGCAGTAGGTTGTAAAAATTCGTAAAAAAATATAAAAACCGTAATTTGATCTCGAGGTAAGGTCAGAGTGCTATCCTACGCATGTCCTTTACATATAGTTATATTATGTTTATCGTGTATGTGTTAAACTCAATCTTTTTAGATAAATTAAGTAAACCAAGCCTATGATGCTCCTTTATTTTTCGTATATTTTTTTATCGTATTTATAAGAAATGGAACATGGAATGATGAATAAGATCCTTTTACTGTCATTATTAACGAGATATTGATATCGGTCACGTGTAGCTCAGAAGAGATATTCATGGTCCTTCTTAAATAACATACGACCGAAATGTTTGAAAGAGTAAGTGTTACAAAACACACTTAGACCATCAAACTAAACAACATTGACTATGGAGAAAACATCGAAAAAAAAAATCTGTAGTCACATGTTTGAGACGAGTAGTTACTGCAATTTAAATATAGTTCCACCTCTTTAAAATATGGTGTTTTGTTACACCCTGTAGGTATACAGGGTGTTAGGGTAAACACTTGCATTACTTTAAGGGGTGAATATGCCCATGATATAGAACAACTTTCCCTAAGAAACCTATAGGAAATTTCCATAAAAATGTTTAGTCTTCCCGTACTAAATGCAATCAGCTGATCGAACGTTTGTATGAAAAGTCAACATTTTTTTTGCTAATTTCCTATAAGTTTCTCAGGGAAAGTTGTTCAGTATCATGGGTACAATCACCTCTTAAAGTAATGCAACTGTTTACCCTAACACCCTGTATGTCCAGACCATCAAACTAAACAACTTTCTCTATGGGACGGGACTTACATTTGGGTTGCGGAGATCGTCTTTTTTTTTATTTGTTATAATTAAATAGCAAAATAGTTTTGCTATTATTTATAGGCAGATTTTGATGCTACAAAATTATTTGCAAGATCATCCATTTTAGTCCAAATTGTGAAAGTGCCGGCCAAAAACAAATAATGCGATATGCTGTTAGAACTTGTCCGTCTAAGCCTTTATTATTATGGCACCAAAGCTGTAGGGCCATGGTCCTTGGCTTTATCTAAGGTCGAAAAATCAATTAAACCAATCAAACATACTTTATTTTACACCAAAAAATAAACAGTAAAATACAGAGAAAAAATACATGTATTTTTTTATAATATACAACGTGTTAATGAATTAATGCAAAACTAGAAGTAGAAGAATCGAGAGCAAAATCGAATTATCATGGTTTCAACATAGGTTTTTTTTTCTTCAAAATAATAAATAATTTGTTTGTTAAATTTAAGATTTACAAAATTCGTTCTTAACACACCGCTCGGACACTCTCACCCTACTTACTACCAAAACACGATTCTTAAAATGTATCCATGAGCACGTTAGTGCTTTGATTTATTGCTGAAATGATAATAAATCATTTTTGCCTCGTAAATTAAAGTGCGAATAACTTTAAATTTAACTATCAAAATAATGCAATTATTGTTTCAATCTAATTATTATATTATAAATCAGTTGGGGTGTATGAGGTTTTGCGCTTATTCATTAACACGTTGTATAATAAGGCGGTCTTTAAAAAAAAACGCAGTAAATATCTGTCTTTTCATACATTTTTGATGTAATAAAACTTACAGCTTCAGCTTTAAATTTCATGCCATAATAATAAATTCTTAGACGGTTATCCGTCTAAGACGGTTAGAACTTATGTTCTAACAGAATAATAATCAGTATTTGTTGGCCGGCACTTTTTTATCTTTTTTATTTATTACCAAAAATACAAATTCTACTTCAAATTCTTCCACATTTGGACCAAAAATGGATGAAACGAGGATTTTTTTTTTCGGTACAGAGACAAAGAAATACAATAAGGTACATATAAGTCTTATCACTAAAACTTTTTCTTCCACACCACCTTATGGCAACCTTTTACCTTTGTTTTAAATGTTAACCAATCCGCATTGGGCCCGCGTGGTGGTGGAATATGGCACACTCCCTCTCACAATTATTCGTGAGAGGTCTTTGCCCTGCAGTGGGATCCTACAGCTAGGCTTTAACTTAAAGGCTAGCAACAATTATCTGTCTTAGATCAGCCATTTATTGGTGATCTTGACTTTATTTTAAACTAACTGTATACTTGAACCGAACAATTTTAATTTTTTGTGTGTAAACACGAAGAGATCGGGCCCTGACTCGAACCAAGGTCCTTACGAAGATGTTTTGTTGGAAGAAATCGAAAGTTAGCTTTACTTTCAGTTTACATTACGAGGCTGCGCCGGCGCCGGCGTCGTAAGAATTACTGACGTATGGATGTGCCTTCATCGTTTTTGTTGGAAAAAAGTTAATGCCATAATATAGGGTCCACCTTAACATGCTGACACTTTTTAAGGGGATGATCAGACCGTCAAACTGAACAACTTTCTCTATAGGACCAACATCGAAATCGCGAAAAAAAAGTCCCATACATTTGGCTCAAGTAGGTTTGCAGTTTTGTATGGAAGAGCTGATTTTTTTTTTCGCGATTTGATAGATAAAGTTGTTCAGTTCGAGGTTCTGATCATTCTCTTAAAAAAACTTTTAGCGTATTAAGTTGAACTCTGTATAAATGCATAACTCACGATCATTATTTATCACATTTTTGAAGTTGTATTGTTTGAGGGCTAAAAGTTTTTTTAAGAGAATGAGCAGAACCTCAAACTGAACAACTTTATCTATCAAATCGCGAAAAATAAATCAGCTGTCCCATACCTACATTTATTTCGAGTAAGATGTTTTGTATGAAACAGTAAACTTTTCTTTGCTATTTCGACGATGGTCTCATTGTTCAGTTTGATGGTATGATCATCCACTTAAAATACTGTCAGCATATTAAGGAGGAACGTAATATCATGTATGTTTTTATATTTAAACATGTAACTAAAAAAATAACAAAAAGTGGTCCTCGCAGGACGCCCGGAATTTCGAACTTTGCGCGTCAGGAACGTCGAACCAAGACAAACTAATCACAGGTGTCAAACGTGTGGCGTGAGAGCGTCATTCCATCATTTGTCGTCACGGCATACGAGTCTGTTTTACTGCCAAGGTGCGCCAATAGATATTTCACATCAAAAATTCAGAATTACGTGGACGAAGTCGCGGGAAAAAGCTAGTACCTAGAAGGATTTTGTTGAACATTTTACATTCACTTTTTGATGTCCTCAAAGTAGTCGTTATACACTTGGCATCAAGTAGATATTATCTTATCGATAATTTTGAGCAAAACATGCGAAGCGCTTGCGCTAGCCGTGACCCAAATCAAGATCAGTCATGAAATGCTGAGAAATTGAAAGGAAGCATCACTTTTAGTTTATATTGTGTCCTCTATATTTATTTTCAGACATTTGAAACTGATTTTGCAAAAATTTGAAAGAAATTATTGTGTGAACAGCAAACCCTGGTGTCAGAGTTTTTTCAGACCGCCTTACGGCCTCTGACGTGGTTTTTATGTAACGACTACTACCAGAGATAGTAGCCAGGACTAACGGCTTAACGTGCCATCGGAAGCACGGAATCATCTTTCTTTTCAGACTATCAGGTGGATACAGCCTGCAATGTCCTAACCAACTGGGGAAAAATGCACAAAGTGACATCGAATCGAACCCACGACCTCCGTGTCTAAAGCCCAATGCTCTTAACCATTAGACCACGGAGGCAGTTGTAATAGTAATAGGTTAGTCATCCAATTTTTAGAATCAGAAGTGCGATTTTTGAAAGTCAAATCAGCAGTAGAAAGATGCATATCTCCATAGTA
Organism: Agonopterix alstromeriana; assembly: GCA_963924505.1. Lineage (NCBI taxonomy): Eukaryota > Metazoa > Arthropoda > Insecta > Lepidoptera > Depressariidae > Agonopterix > Agonopterix alstromeriana. The sequence goes on from OZ004675.1 coordinate 12,912,328, forward strand.
ATTATGACATTTTCAACTGCTGAGTTCAACGAAAGAGTTTCAAAAATTTTCACCCCAGATTGAACTGTATCTAGGTATCCCAATCTCAATGATTGTTTTATGTAAAAAGATTGCAGAGCCTCGTGGCAAGCTCGAACCGAACGACCAACGTGAGAACGACAAAACCGCTTGTGACCAAACTTGCAAAAGGACTCCGAAATATAAGTCACTAAAGTAAGAATATTTTTTGTCACCCCTAAAATCAGTAACGGTCATTACAAAAGCCGCATCAATCCCACAAAAGTCCTAATGATTCTCAAAAAAATAATTTCGTCAAAATGCATTTCTGTATTGCATATTCACGACTATTATATTCGACCAGTCGTAAAGTTAAGCAATTATATACCATTCAGTTTAAAATCATTACTTCATATTCAAAGCTAATAATTGCTTAGCTCCCAATATTCATAGAAAGTTTTGATTGTAAATGATGTGCAATATTGATTTTGCTTATAATTATGCAGAATTAAATTAAGAGTTATTTAGATTATTTTTGAAAGGAGTGATATAACTCCTATTACCGTATGAAATTAAACTAATGTTGACAAGTAAATTACCTATCGCGCGGAAACGTGGACCCTGACGATAGGACTAATTCATAAATTCAAAGTCGGTCAGCGAGCTATGGAGAGAAGCTCAGTGTATCTCTGAGAATGAAGTGAAACGTCAGAGAACTAAGTGGTTGACATAGCTCAGAAAATTAGCAAGCTGAAGTGGCAATCGGCTGGTCATATCTGCCGATGAACTAACAACCGAGCGGCGTAGTGTGGGACGCTCTGCAGCGACGATCGACTGAACGAGGAAGGCCGAGAATAGATTTCCGTGGCACGCCTTGGGAGAGGCTTATGTTCAACAGTGGACGATGATAAGCTGATGATGAAGTAAATAACGCTCTGTTGGACAGCCCCAGGTGAAATGACAACCACGAAAGGTAAAGGGAACTGATAGATGTGAATAGCAGAAAATCGTTCGCTGTGGAGATCATTGGGGAAGTCTTATGTCCAACAGTGAATACTATTTTGGCTGAAATGATGATGACGATGAATCAAATGACCCGCAAAGTTGACGTGTCAACAAATAAGTAAAACCTGAAATCGGCTTAGCGCGCCCGCTACTAAGTTTTTCAGTATTTAATTGTACTTAATTTCCTGACTGTTTTTAAAGGGGATGATCAGACCATCAAATTAAACAACTTTCTCTATTGAACCAACATCGAACTCATGAAAGAAAAATCTGCTGTCTGACATTTGGTTGGAGTACGATTGCAGTTTAGTATGGAATGTTTTTTTCGCGTTTTCGGCGTTGATCTTAAGAAAATTGTTCAGTTTGATGATCTCGTACTCTAAAAAAAGTCAGCATATTGTTATGAATACGACTATAGTTTTATATTTCATTCAATGCTTTAATTTCATTAATAATTATATTCAAAACAGAGACAAAACCTTAAAAATACGGAACTCTAAAAACAATAATGACATCAAGCCATCATATTGCTTAACAAGAAAGTAAAGTAATTGAATTGACATTACTTTCTTGTACTCGTATTTCGTTTCGACAAACATGACATAATACAGAGGTGAAGCTAAATATCAGCAGAGCTCTCCTCACTTTACATCTCACGTTGTTATGTATTTACCTACGTATTATATTCAATACAGGGTGTTTCCAATGACACTTTATTAATGTTTACACCCTACATAATTTAGTTTACACCCTGTTGTTTGTCATATACAAACCAATTTCACCAGAAGCGAGAAATACCAACTTTCCCGAATAATTTTACGGGAGAAAATGTTTGGGTGACGAATGCGTGGTAGAAGGACTTCCCTGCTTAAGAACCTGTATGAATCCTTCGATATGAACACCACCTCACTGCTCAAGACTACAGTCCCCAGGGTTTGAATATCACTAATTATAGCCAACCTCATGTAGCAGATGGCTCCATAAGAAAAAGATAGGACAAACGATTTTTTACTGCGAATTTTCGGAAATCGCCACAACATTGTGCGTGTCTCATTCTTTCTTTTTCGCATATCCAAATGAGATGACAGCGTATCATGCTAGGCTTCATATAATAAATGCAACGCTCCTTGAGGATAGGTCTGTGCTCTACAGTGGGACGTTGGCTAATAAAGATGATGATAATGTTCGAAAACTTTTGATAGACCCCTTTACCAGGCTCTACGGTAGTTAGGAAGATGATGTTGATGACACGCCATGGTATGCTAAAATAAACATTACTATTAGATTTCCAACAAAAGCATAGGTTTTAGTAGCATCCTATAGTTTATGAATAAGTTGCAATGTGAATACAAAATACATGATTATGGTTGAGATTAATGTAAGTATTGCACATAGCTTGTAATTTGTCAGGCATTATGGTTTATGGTTCTAGTTTGTTTGATCTATCAAGTTGTAGGTATATAGTTTATTGATTTAAGAATCTGTGGATGACACTCAATGCACTCAATCAATCATTTTGATATCCAATCTCAACATGTTGGTTCGAACTTGAAACTTTAAACATAAAATAAACTTTGCAATAATCGCATGCTTTAAATCTTACTTAGTTAAGCTAAGTTTCTGCCCTATAGATATATGTTATTACTTTATGTCTATATTTAAAGATAAAATTATTTTTAATAAAAACTATTCTTGGGCAGTCAGGTAAAAAGAAATTAAGAAACGGATGATAATTTTACTGTTTTTGGTGAAGCGCAAAATTTCAAAGATTAACCTTTAACTGAACAGTAAATCGGAAATAATATTAACATAATAAGATATACTCTTTATGAAGACACATGAAACGATACCAATATTATCGTTCGATTGGGTAACACTAGGTAATTAATATGTATGTTTCACCTAGATGCAGGTCGTTTTACGGTGAATACTGTCTTTAATTTCAGACGGCCTTTAAAACACCTAATTAAGATTTCAGATATGAGAAATATGAAACACTTTATCTATCTTTGTTTCTGCTCTGCAATACAATAGATATAAGATTTTTGCGAAATTCTTCTTCAGAAAATTCTGATGTAAGATTTGTGGTATTCATCAAGTGGATTATTGTAAAACATCGATCTTCGGAAGCTCATTGGGTAATCTACAAAATGAACCCTATGTCTGTGAAGATAACACTCATACCCTGACTTCTCATAGCCTTATCGTCATATTGACAAATGGCATCGTGAAATAAACAATGGCAAATTAAATGACAACCATAACGTTTTGTTGACATCTCAATCATTGTAGGCGTGACTGTGAAAGTGTCCATCGATGACCATTCAAGATCCACATTGTTTTCACCGGAGAAGAATCGGACGGGTGTCATTAAATTCATAATTCTCGTATGGCCCGAAGGCCGAATCTTAGGAAGAGTCTGGGAGAGAGGCGTCGGCGATCAACCAGTATATAAGCCTTACAGCCGCAGCGGTACATCATACCAACTCGAGACCTCCGTGAGACAACATGAAAGCGTTCTTGGTAGGTACCGTGCAGTGAAAGTGTTGTGCCCTGTGTGACCCGCGCTCGCTCCCGTGCCGTGACCGGTCAGAAGTCGAGCTTCCTTATGGGATTGTGACTCGTGCGATTGCTTGATTTTATTACCGCATCAAGTTCCAGTGTTCTGTTTAAATTTATTTATCGCTGTCCCAATTTAATTATCGAACTTTTCCGGTGGAAAAATCAAGCAGTTGTTTTTAAGAGTTTTGTTTACAAGTGTTATAAAGAGAGTTTTCTGCCGTAGGTATTAGCTGCCGTTGCGGCGCTCGGCTCGGCGAGGCCCGAGGCGGGATACAGTTACAACGCGCCCGGCGGCGGTGGCGGTGGCGGTGGCGGCCACAGCGGTGGCGGCTTCTCGTCCGGCGGTCTGAGCTCCAGCAGCTTTGGCATCGGAGGCGGCTTCGGAGGCGGCGGCGGCGGCGGTGGCGGTGGCTTCTCGTCCGGAGGATTCTCCAGCGGTGGATTCTCCAGCGGCGGAGGCGGAGGCGGCGGCGGCGGTGGTGGCTTCTCGTCCGGAGGATTCTCCAGCGGAGGATTCTCCAGCGGCGGAGGCGGAGGCGGCGGCGGCGGCTTCGGAGGTGGTTTCGGAGGCGGATTCGGAGGCGCTCCAATCGTCCAGAAGCACATCTACGTCCACGTCCCACCCCCAGAACCTGAAGAACAGCGCCCACAAGTGATCGGAGGAGGTGGTGTGCCCCAGAAGCACTACAAGATCATCTTCATCAAGGCCCCCGCTCCTCCCGCGCCAGTTGCGCCCATCATCCCCGCTCAGGCCCAAAACGAGGAGAAGACCCTCGTCTACGTTTTGGTCAAGAAGCCCGACGAACAGCCCGACATCACCATTCCCACCGCCGCCCCCACGCAGCCCTCAAAGCCCGAAGTATACTTCATCAAGTACAAGACCCAGAAGGAGAGTGGTGGTTCTATCGGAGGTGGTATTGGCGCAGGATCTGGATTCGGAGGTGGTGGTGGCGGAGGATCTGGATTCGGAGGTGGAATCTCTGGCGGTAGCCTCGGCGGTGGACACGGAGGCATCTCAGGAGGTAGCATCTCAGGAGGCAGCATCTCAGGAGGCAGCATCTCCGGAGGACACGGAGGATCGTCGGGCGGCGGCGTTAGCTCGTCCTACGGCCCCCCCGGTCAGTCCGGCCCATACTAAACAGCGCCGAGAGCGCCCCCCATGTGATACCAGCTTTGCCGGCGACAAACCTAGATATAAGTAGACAAAAAATTACGGTGCCTAAATGTATTTATGTAAATAGTAATTTTAATGTGTAATTTTAGATGTATTATAAAAGTACTTTTTTTTGCATAAAAAACGATAAACCAACGAACAAACTCTCTTTGTTTTCTATACCCTCCTCTGACTCAAACCTAATATTATTCCAGTGTTAAATTAATTTCAGACTCCCATGCCGACATTATATCTGGCACATATCAATTTACATAGCTCTGTAAATTAAATAGAAAAACAAAAGACGTTTAAATTTGAATTTCGAAATTCAAACTGATTGAAAAGTCGAGTCGAAAAGTAGATTTTATCGTATCCTCTCCTTTTAATTAACACTGAGACGAGACAGGTGTCTAGGTTTGGTAGAAAGTAGTGGTTTTCTCCGTGGGCGATACACGGTTACATAACTTTCGGGACAGTGCGACCCGCGTTGCATAATGCAGTCAGAAGAAGCTGCGTCTTGCAACATCTTTATAGAAAATAAAGTAAGAGTTTCGCTAAATATTTTTACGTAACACACACCTACTGAATTTAACAATTCAGTTGCGTAAACCTTGACATTTATAGATATTTTGTTATTTTGATTACAACTTAATATTTTTTTTATTATCGATAAAAACAACTAATGCTATAGTAATTTTTAAATTTCAAAAGTTAACGTAATTTAACTGACCTAATGAAGACTTTAAATTTAATTAAACCAGTGCAGGTTAAAAACCCAAGAACAATGGAGGAAAAAAAAGATTCTCAAGCTGATTGGTAACCATTATGCAATGCGAAATGATGACACGGAACAAGCACTGTTTTAAGTTGTGTTACTGAATATTTATAGCGTAAAGAGAAACTTTGTTATATATTCGGACATGTTTGGGCATATCGTTATTGGTTTCTTGTTAAATTCTAAAAGTGATGTCAATTACAAAACTGTTTGGACAATGTTTTAGCGACTTTCAATTCTATCTTAGCATGAGTTGTTCTTCTGAGTTGATGGCATATCACAGAGTTAAAATAGTAAAAGTCAAGTTTGCAAAATAGTAAATCCATCCAAATTAAATTCTATTTGACACTCATAAAATATATCCGACTAATTATTATAGCTTATTATATTAGTATCGACATCTTCCATAATCCGATAGGTACTTAATTTTATATAACATCCAGATTTTGCCCGCGACTTCATCCCGTCATCGTAGCAAGATGAAATTAATACAGATGGGTACTTTTACCAGTTTTAAAGTCAAATCAAAAAAGTTTTTATAATCGGTCCAGTTTTTTGTGATGTTCAATCAAATAAATATAAATGTAGATTAAAAGTAATGTAGGGATAAACCTATAAGTTTAGATACCTAACCAAATTCTTTCTGAATGAAACAACCCGACCCATTTCTTTTGGTTCAACCCAATTATTTTAGAAACGATACAGGACTGTAATCGCGGTAAATATTCGGTGATTGAACCGTGACTGGACTACGTACGAACCATAACTGTTGACACATTTGTTATTGCGCTAATCGCGGTACAGCTCATAACAGCCGTTAGAGCCGTTTTGACACATCGCTCAGACGTTAAAAGCTGTCAGTTACATATAATTTAGCGCGATGCGGAATTCAGCACAGTTGAATAGTAATCAATCAAAAGTGACTCCCAAATCCCCCTTAAACTGAAGGGGAAAAAATATATAAAACCATCTTAGACCTGTTAGAATTAACGGATGAAAAACGACTGCATGCAGCAGAGATGCGAATGTTGAGATGGATTTGTGGTGTAACTAGAATAGACAAGACTAGGAATGAGTCTATTAGAAGAAGTATGAACGTAGCTCCTGTGAATGAAAAACTGCGCGGTAATCGATTATCGTGGTATGGGCATGTGATGAGAAGAGATGAGTGTCATATTATAAGACAAGTGCTAAATAATTATGAATGTGGATGGCTGCATGAAGAGAGGACGATCAAAGAAAAGATGGATGGATTGTGTGAAAGATGAAATGTGTAAAAAAGGTGTGCGTTGAAATGACGGCTAAAGGAGATGAATGGAGGAAGATGACATATTGCGCCGACCCCAAGTAATGGGAATGGTAAATGGGAGATGATGATGCTATTAAAAAGAAATAAACTAAAACTCGTAACATTTAACATAGTTAACATCGTCTAAGTAAAACGAGACGTGTCCACGCCATAACGGTACAGTTCTGACCACATAAACGTTCGCACTTGACCGATATTTGCTTATTTTCTATTTTTAAATCTCCTCTCATGGTATAAGCTTAGTTAAGTGCACGTCGCTTACGTAATAAAAGTTCGTTAAACTTTACTCGGTTACAGTAGCTGGTGGCGTAGGTACGCGCACAGACTAGCGTCAACAAATTAATTAATTGCGTAAAAACAATTGACTGTTTGCATGAACAAATTACAATATTTGCACACGCTGTAGAAGAAATTCTTATGCGTATGTGAAGGTTACCAATCCGCATAAGATATAAGAGATTCCTCTTATCTCTTATACTAATTTTAGCAACCATACCAGACCTTTGAACGGCTGTAACTTCTAAACCGACTGGAGTTATGCAGGCAGACCTGGACCATCCCTATCACAGAGATGCTCTACACCCTATGAATACTGAATTAGCCTTGCAGCTGATGGTTACCAAAATTCATCTTATCTCTTATACTAATTGTGCATGCGTGGTGGACTAACCATGCCTCTCTGAGGGTAGGCTCTGAAGTGGGACGTTTTCAAGGTGTAATAAAACACCCTAGTAATATTTAAAAGGGTTGTTTAGACCATCAAACTGAACAGCTTTCAATGTGTACTTTCAACTCAAATGTAGAGGACTAGGACAGCAGATTTTTATAATTATTTCTGTTCAACCTTGTCTCTACGGTAAAAATTGTTCAGTTTGATGGTTTTACTACATAATATACAGGGTATTTCTTTACTATGATATGGATGGTTTTTTAAGAGGATGATCAGACCATCAAACTAAAAAACTTTCTAAATGGGACTAAAATTGAAACCGCGAAATTTGCTGTTCCATACCAAACTGCAAATCTATTTGACCCAAATGTACTATACTCATTATATAACTGTATGTATAACCATTTATACATAACTCTAGTTAAAGAATTTATAATTATTTTAATAGTGCATAATAAGAGCTTATGGTGTAGAGTTTCTGGCCGCATCTTCTCTATAGCGCGAAAATAGCTTCAAAAAAGGATACGACATATAATAAGTGGGCTTCAAGTTCCTATATCGAATAAATGATTATGAGTTCAATATTTATCAACTTTTCTTCTATACTTTTGTATATAAAAACAACAAAAATCTATAGGTATTGCTACTATTACTAACTATGTTTAGAGGCTAATCATAAGAGTATAACGTATTAAATATCTGGGACAAATATTGCAAAGACAAAAAACCAGATATTAGATCTAGATCTCGTAATGGAATGGAAACAGATAGATATGACAGCGCAGACTCCTGCGCAGCCGACCGGATGTCGATCATTAGCGGAAATTACTATTACGCTCACGACATTATGTATTACATTACATTTATTATATTAGATCAATGGATTACATGTTGTTATTCATTTAGCAATATAAAAATTACAGACCGTGTTTTTGAAGACTGGCCAGGTTATTGGAATCATTTTGGGCAATTCTAATGAATAGGTAGAGTTTAAATGATATAAATTGAGAACAAAAATGCTTTTACAATTTTACGTAAAATAATAATAATCAAAGTAAATTCTAAATATATGGTCTTTCTTAATACCTATGCTGACACTTTTTTAAGGGGATGATGTGTGCGAACCCAAAGGACTCTATGTATACTGCCCTCTACACTGCCGTCCTTCTCAAGACTGCAGTAAGTATATGTTGGCAGAATCCTTGTGACGAGTTTTATAAGTCTACCATACTTATTGCACTCTTCCCTCAAGTTTCAGAATCATATTTTGAAAATCCATATCAGACATTACATAACGTTAATTCATATAACAATTAAATTGTTTAATACGAAAATTGATTTAGAATTTGACATAATAATGAAAATCCATAATTTGAAAAACTATACATGACAATCCATAACTTTGAAAAACTCATTTTTAGACCCCAGATCTAACTCGCAAGCGACGAGCATATTAGGTTTCCTGCGACCATAGCTGCCAGAACCAAATTGCTACTGTTTACCTAGTTCACCCGAACATGTAAGTTTTCTCAACCCCCTTAAAAGGGGGTAACCGATTATGTATTTTAATTTTACGTTTTTTTAACGATATGGATATTTATGTTATTCTTCTCAATTATACATTTCAACATTATGGATTTAATTATAATGTGTTAAGCGTTTTCAATATATGAATTTTTAACTATAGATTTTAATTTCGGATTCTAATTTCCCATTCCGAAAACATAAAATCAAACCCACCAAAAAAATAATTAATGCAGGCTTACCATCAGGATGTATGCGTGTTAATCCACCACGCGTGCCAAATACGGATTGGTAGACTTCACATACGCATCAGAATTTCTTCTTCAGCGTATTCTGGTTTCCTCACGATGGTTTCCTTCAACGCTTGATGCTCTCAAATGACGTACATAAGTTTGAAAAACTCATCTAGTATTTATTCTGTAGTTTTAGTTTTATTTTGTGCACAGTTAGGGAAAATTTACAGCTGAGTCGCTGTAAATTACTACTAAACAAACCGGCTCTGATAAAACAAATTAGATGCGATTTAAAAGTAGTTGGTTCTATTTATTTAGTACTCTTCTCTTTTTAACTTCGAATGAACGTGGTTTTATTTTCTAATATCTAGATTATTTCAGACCATACAATAACAAATCATAATCTGACTAATGATACCAAGATTCCAAATAAGTCAAGACTTTACTCGTCATAGCAACTTGGTGTATTTTATAGAAATTGAATAGTTTGCTTCGGGGCATTGGGTTGAAAGCTCTCGTTAGACGAAACCTATTGTTATGTGCTTTCATTGTGACGTTTATTATATTATCAGATACTATTATTTATACATCAAATGTTAAAAGAGAAATATTTTGAAAACAATAACAACAACCGGAGAGGAAATTTGATCGGACTCTTGATGCGACACGATAACTTCGAAATAAGGAAAAATAGAGGGGAAGAGAGGCCGAGGAAGACCTTTGATAAGTTATATGTCAAGATAGACAGTCGAAGCTACTGCAAAAAAATGCTATCTGCACGGCTAGCATGCCCGCCACGACAAAGCGTTTAAACGAGAAAACCCTCATGCGCGCTCTTTTTGGCATACGTAAAATAATAAAGATGGAGGCACGTCTCGATTTTTATCGTTTTCTCGGGGGTGGCATGCGAGGCCTACAGGTAAGGCCGCTAAACGCACACATAGATAAGTTATATGACGCCACGCTCACCAACATAAGAAAGTTGGTCCATTTGTACTTTCGAAGCGTGAGGTTCTATCTTGACATAAAATCAAAGAGGAAGACCTAGACAGAGTGCTGGATCAGGTGAAAGAAAAGTTTCAACGTCGTGTCGTATGAAGAATGATTATTATCTCGACGTGGGCAATTTATTGACTCTGTAAACAGTTTTCATCTTGTATGTTCATTTGTTAACACGGTGTATTCATATTTAAATAAAAGTTAGAAGAGTTAGGTTAACGTAGAAACAAAACTATGATTGAGATTGTTAATTAAACTCCGACGATCAGTAGGTACTAGTAATTAATATGTGATTGTCTGAAAGATTCAGTTTTATTTATTCGGGAACAACTTTCATTGTGTAGCGCGACAGGCGAATTTAATTAATAAATTATTTGAGAATAAATTAGAACCAATCTATTCTCCTGAATACACAGTCACATACACATACAACTGTAAACCCTTTAGGGGTGGCCATAAACGCTGCTACAACCTTAGTATTGACTTTCGCGGTATACCTACAACATACGAAATCTAGACTTCAAATGGGTACGCATTCTAATTTCTTTCTTTATCTTTAGTGAATGTAGGTTTCCTCACGATGTTTGAAAGCAGTAGGATGTAGGTATATCATATTGTGATTGTCTGCTTGTCTATTTGATATGTCCTGCTGATTACCTCAAAAACACCACTCCAACCTCGACGGCCCGATAGCACAGTCGGTAGTGAACCTGCCTGCTGTGCCGAGGATCGCGGGTTAGAATCCCGTAAGGGACAAATATTTGTATGATGAATATGAATATTTGTACCCGAGTCATGGACGTTTGTATCTATATATGTATTCTGTCTCGTTGTCTAGTCATCATAATACAAGTCCAGGCTAGATTCTGGTACTTTAAATGTGACTAGATAATTTGTGTGACAATGTCCAAGATATTTATTTATTTAACCTCTGAACAAATATTAGATTTGTACAATATTTGTATCCCTTGTTTTTTTTTTACAAAGCTTTCACAACTAATAAAATGTTCTGTCTCAAAACCCCGTTTAAACATGATACTTAGTCATAATTAAATAAATTAGACCTTACACCAACGCTATAACGACGAAAAATCCATAAGGTTATCGAATAACATGATCATATTCGCGGATGTCCATAATTTAACGTTTACGAGTCACGGTCCATACATTTTAATCAACGCAGGAAGTTCTCTGACAGATATCTTAAGTCTGCACAATAAGAGAGAAAATACCTTTTCTTAACGGACATCGTAAGTAGGACCAGGTCGAGAGTGAGAGTGAACCGAATGCTTTCGCTGATTCCTCACATAACATGACATAATACTTATGTTTGTAGACGCTAACATACGTGCTTTATGGAAATAATGGTTATTTTACATAATATCCATTTCGTTTTTATAGTTGGTTATTTAATGTTTTGACAATTGTTTAAGCTACTTTGGTATAGCCAGGCCTGTCTCACTCCACAGCTCAGGTACGCTGGACGGCCGATCCCCACCGAGTGGTGAATGGAAATAGGTTAGGTATACCGTGTAAACTTCTTGGTCAAATGTCATTAGACTTGCCACCATTTTGTGAGTAGTCAATACGAGTCTTGAAAACCCTAGCGATGTCACGCTGCCAGCACGTGAAAGAATGAAAGGGGGAGACCATGTAAAGGAAGCTTTCATGTCTAATGACGCGGTTCATTTTTATTTGCATGCTCGCCGTTGTGACGGTTGGTAGGTTATTCGCGAATTGTATGATAGGACGCGAACAACTTTGCACCTCATTGCCGTGCAGAGAGAGGCGTTATTCATTTAAATCTTTTTTCGAAGTGATTCTTCTGTACCAGTAGTACTAGTATTTATTCGATGGTATACCTCAACAACGAGAATACATAAGCATAGCATAGCATATATTCCCGTGGGGGTAGACAATAATAATGAATATACAATGTGTTAACAAATGGCTGTGTGTATATTTATTTTTAAATCCCTGATTAGGTTAAATGAAACCCTGAACTAAATGTGAATCTTGCTACAATTGCACCCTTAAAAGTTTAACAGTAGTTGTCCCTCTATAACATTATGTGCCTTATCTTTATGTAATATTTAACTAAATAAAATTTAAGGTATAAAACCATTTTTTTATTAAGGACAACACAGATTCAACAGGACTGGATTTAAAAAATGAAAAAAATACGGCCGCTTTTATTTCGAAATTCTTGAAAGTGGAATGTTTAGAACCTATAAAAGTATTGTATAACAATAGCTTGAAGGCTTTTTAAATTTAGGCTTTCTTTATTGATAAATCTTTATTATTGTGATGAGGGCGCCACTGAGCTTGTAATATAACTCCACAAAATCTGGGTAGTCCCAATAGAATCCAGAATCCATTGTTGAACTCGGTCGTGAGCTGTCTATAACCTTTTAGATGGTCACTGACCGTCAATTTTATACGCATCAAAGGCAGATGTCAAGAAGGTCTGACCGTCAACACACCACCATGATTTATTGCTAAACCACACCCTGTGTAACCACAGCTTATGTTGCTTAAGTTTAGTAGAAAAAACATTTGGTGGTTTGTTTTGTAATGGTTTTGTGAAAAGATTTGTCTTGTTTGGAGACGAATAAATGGATACTATACTAAAAGCGACTAAGGGATATTAGAAAATAACAACAATCAGTTATGGGCTCATCACTTTCTATAATAACAATTTATGATAACAATGTCCTTCACAAATGAAGTAGGTACCTGCCTCACTAAATCGTCACTAAGATTTAACAACTACTTGGATAGTCTAAAATGATCAATGCACCGATGCACAAACAAATACAATGAGAAACACACACGACACGTCGCGCGTCGTCCCTGAAGGTCCCGCACAAGAGTTCCTCACTGGCCAAGCACTGGACAAGGGATTTTTACATTCCACGCGGGGGAGAGGAGAGGCGTGAGAAGGGAACCTCGTCATCATTCTTCTTATAATATTCCCTATATAACCTTCTCATAGTATTTTCGACTACAGTAAAAGCTGCGAGCGGCTCAATCGAGTCACTCAGGAAGGTTTGGGTTGGATTCCGCACAGACAACATAGGTTCCTTGTACCAATGAGTTTTTCTAACGAAGGAATACACCGCCGTAAAGAAATCTGCATACGCTGAAGAAGAAATTGTAATGCGTATGTGAAGTCTACCAATCCTCATTTGGAAACGCGTGGTGTAATAACGCCCAAACACCCTTACAGTGGGTAGTCCTGTGCCCTGCAGTGGGATGGATACAAGGTGTTAGGGTAAACAGTTGCATGAACAACTTTCCCTAGGAAAACTATAGGAATTAGCAAAAATAATTGTGGACTTTCCATACTAAATGCAATCAGCTGATCGAATGTTTGTATGAAAAGTCGAATTTTTTTTGCGAATTCTCCTTATGTTTCTTTGGGAAAGTTGTTCAGTATCGTGAGTAGAGTTTAAGCTAAACTTAATCATTTTAACGGGTTCTTACCGCGTTTTTATTGTTTTTGGAGTTCCCGATATTTCCGGGGTATTATGATTAACTTTAGTTTAATTAATAACCGCGTAACTCTCAAAAATTGTGCAACCGTTTAACCTAAATCCCTATATAGGCTGATAATGAATTTAAGAGGGACCATGCCCCAGACATAACGCCAAACATGAGTGTTTGACATCAACACATAAAACTGTTTGTTCGCATAATGACATAAACTGACCTTTATTTGAGAGGTAATGACACGAAATGACCTCTAAAGGTACCTATTATGTCATTAAAGGAAAGTGTCGTTAACCTTTCACAAGAATGTAGAGACTTGTTCCAATTTCAAAGTCACTCAGTTTCAAAGAATTTAAACACGATAGTTACACTTGAATAAATTGTAGTACTTGACTTACTCTGTGGTAACTTAAAGCTTTGTAACTGCGCTTTATTGCTCTATGTATTTTGATTAGGGTTGTTACAAAATGATATTTTTTTGGTCATAGTCGATTTCGACTACGACGACTGCTTCATTATTAAAGCATGACGTTATCATAATCATCATCAGCCTGTACGGGGTGAAGTTGATATCTTATGTCGTTGATATTTACTATGAGAGGAAACATGTCAGAACAAAAAAAATATCAGCCGTCCCATACGTTTGAATCGAGTAGGAATTGCAGTTTAGTATGGGACAGCAGATATTTTTTTGTTCTGACAGATTTGCTCCCATAGTAAGAGTTGTTCAGTTTGATGGGTAGAGTATGTGGTTTAAAGGGTAATGTTACTTTTCCTTATACCCTGTATTGGCTACAACCCTATTTTAGACATTGCTCTTAATTATAGCGGAACTGTAAAATGGGTATTTACATCAATAAACTATTGCGACGTGCTAAATGCCAACCCATAACCTTTTTAGGTCGTCTGATGTAATTTGTTCCGTACATTGATTCCTTCTGTTACATAAGGAACCCTAGTCTAAGACTGCTTTGTCTCTGCCAAGTGTTTAGATTTATACGACCTATGTATTTTAATATGTTTTGAAACATTATCCTCATTTTAGCACACCTCCACAGTCTGGTAAAATATACAGGATGTAACAAAATACCCTAGAAAAATTAATTAAAGGGGGTAAGCCTAAGCATATGCTCACTGCTTTGTTCCCCGAGGAGGTAGTCAGAGATATTCTGAAACCTCAGAACATCCACGTTTCACCAGTAGTACCGAAACTCTGTCCAGTGTGACGGGGGATGAGCCCGTCGCCACTTATAATAATGCCTCGAAATTGAAGCATGCAGGTTTCCTCACGATGTTTTGCTTCACCGAAAAGCCAGTGGTGTTACAAATCGTACATAAATTCCGAAAAACTCTTTGGTACGAGTCGGCCTGGACGGGGATCGAACCATCGCCTCCTGCATGGCAGGCAAGGCTGCTCGCCACTGGACCACCACGGCGTTTTATTTATTTATTAACAAACAGTTCTAGGCTCCTTGAAGAAAATCAAACCAAACGATACCTATAGAAGAGTCATTGACTCCGAGTATGCATCCGTCAAACTGCAAGAGAAAACTACAACAATGCACTTTGATCTTCCGGAAAAGTTAACGTGTCGCAAGAATCGACGTATGCGCATAAACATAAAGAAATTTTGTAGGTAAAAACGAAATTACTGTTTCGTTTGAATCCTTTTTTTTAAACCTTTAAAATATTTAAATAATTTTTCTAAATTTGAATGCGCCTACCAAATGAATGGAAAAACTGTGTTTTTTTAAATTGATTTCGGTGTTATCCCTATCCTTCTTAAAATGCTGACACTTTTAAAGAGTATGATCAGACCGTAAAACTGAACAACTTTCTCTAAGGCATCGTCATCAAAATCGCGGGAAAAAAATCCGCTGTTCCATACAAAACTCCAAACCTATTCGAGCCAAATGTATGGGACAGCAGATTTTTTTCTCGATTTAGACGTTGGTCCCATAGACAAAGTTGTTCAGTTTGACGGTCTGATCATATCTCCTTATAAGTGACAGCAGATTAAGAAGGATCGAATATATTTACTCATATTATAGATCATACCCCTCTGGTAATCATAGGGACACATTGGGCAACTTCCTCTCTCCGTGTCAGGTTATTCGCAGTAAGCCAGTGAGATCCCACAAGGAAATGTCACTGACAAACGCCCAGAGTGCACTGGACGATACCCACAGCTGTTCCCTCAAGACTCATCCGAAGAGACCAGAGCTGCAATCGTGGTAAATATTCGGGGATTGAACCGTGACTTTTGACACATTTGGTATTGCGCTAATCGAGGTACAGCTCATGACAGCCGTTAGAGCCGTTTTGACAGATCGCTCAGACGTTAAAGGCTGTCAGTTACATAGAGTTTAGCGCGATGCGGAATTCAGCACAGTTGAATAGTCTTATTAATCGTTGGAGAGAAAAACTGGGCTAGAAAAAAAGATACATAATTTGTCTAGACTGTAAGCAACACCTATTGGCATGTATAACAATAGGTGTGCCACACACACACTACTTTCCCATGTGTGGGTAGAATAAAGCTGGCGATACAATGGACTTACGTCTATTGTTATATTTTTCTGTGTGGTTAAAGAAATGGATTTACTAACGATATAGATAACTCTAACTAGATCATGGTATTAGTTTGTTTTTTCTTCTCCCACATTATATTATCTAGTTCCATTTATAGTACAGAATCCTAGTCCAGACAATCATGTATTATCATGACCAGACAGCGATATAGATTAATAGAATAATATATTATATAAACATCAAGTTCATCATCATCACCTCAGCACACAGGGTAAATTGTACATCAGTGCGGATAACTTTACCACGTATTCTACTAATCAAACTGAACAACTTTCACTATTGAGCCAACTTCGAAATCGCGAAAAAAAATCAGCTGTCCCATACATTTGAGTGGAATGCAGTTTTGTATGACAACGATGTTTTTTTTTCGTGATTTCGATGTTGTCTCCATACTTAAAGTTGTTCAGTTTGATGAGTAGAACACATGGTAAAGTTATCCGCACTGATATATTCACCCTGTATAGACGTCACTGCTGGACATAGACCTCGAGAACTCTTCGGCCCCATCGGTCATAATCATAAATATTCACCACTGGTTTTTAATTGCTAACTAAATTTTAAGGATATATTCAGACAATGAATCCATCGGCTTCTCATCTTCCATAGAAATCCATCGGCTGATCCGCTGTTTTTGTATGTTCCATATGTCGAATTTTTTTTTGAAAGTTGTTTAGTTTCATTGTCTGAATGTACCCCTAAAATGTTGTTAGTAATTAAAAATCTAGTGGTGTATATTCTACGATCAATGTGCCCCTGCCTTTTAGTAATGCTCTTTGTGTTATGTCGGCTACCTGGGTTCTTCTCAACATTTGCAATCAAGACCTTTGACTATTTATATGTGGACTGGTTACGCGTGTAATTCTACTAACAAACATTTCTGCCACTTTTAGCGGGGGGCGAAGTAACATGAAATCCGCAACTTTGGATTTTATTCCCCATAACTTTAGATTCTAATTTTGAATGTTAAAAATCATGAAAAGTGGTCTCGTGTGAACCCCAAACGTTCTAAGTTCGAAGTTATTATTTCGCAATTATAGGCTGTCTCGTGCAGTGATAAGGTGTAAAATTGAATGTAAATGCACAAGATCAATTGTGCTTATAATGTGGCAGAGGGGAAATGCTACCGCAAGGCTAGTCCTTATAATAATTAGTCAAAGATCAAGACAGATTAGAGTCATCCCCGGGCTCGCTGGACTTCATTTTCTAGTGTTGTGAATGGTAGCCGCTGTTGATCCTGGTTTACAGGAGCTACAGCGGTGGTATGTGTGGTAGACCCATACCTCGGTTCTTCTGCGAATCTCTTAATTTCTGATTCAGAATAAAACTCCGAGCTATGCCCTCCCCATTGCCCTTTGGGTAACTCTTAGTGACCGACCATGACTCAGATCCGTACCTTATCATCACATTGGCATGATCCTTTAGTTTAATATTCATCATCATCATCTCAGCCGATAGACGTCCACTGCTGGACATAGGCCTACCCCAAGGATCGCCATAACGACCGGTCTTGCGCTGCCCTCATCCAACGGGTTCCCTCCGCATTTACCAGGTTGTCGGTCCACCTACCCACGCTGCTGCGCTAACCGGTACGCGGTCGGCATTCGAAATCATTAGTTTCAAATTCATATTTTATAGTTAAACTCTTCTTCTTCTTGTCGTGTGGGCAAGCCCTGGTGTCAACGTTTTTTCAGTCCACCTTCCGGCTGTGGAGGAACTACTGTGGAAGGTTCCTCCAGTGAAAAGGGAAGATCTTCCGCCAGGCTAGGTGTGAAGCCTGGGGACCGGCCGTGGTCCAACAGATCTTAGTTGGACCTTGCATATTTATCGAATCTCTGTGATTATTTCTCTTGCGCGATTCATGTCTTGTATACGATTGTGAACCTTATGTGTAGCGGCTAACGGGTTACCTATGTGACGTCGCAAGTTGTCTTTACGTACACATTTGCGAGTCCGACCGTAGCGCCATCTGTCAGCTTCGTTGCTATAACTTGTGGGTGTTTATGTCTGTGGCAAGTCCCCACACGGCCTCTGACGTGGTTTTTATGTAACGACTACTACCACGAGAGATAGTAGCCGGGACCAACGGCTTAATGTGCCATCGGATGCACGGAATCATCTTTCTTTTCAGACAATCAGGTGATTCGGCCTGCAATGTCTTAACCAACTGGAGAAAAACGCACAAAGTGGCATATCACTAGGAGTACCCCGTGGGAATCCCACGATCTCCATGTCAAGGGAGGCAGTTATAATTAAGGCGCAATAGTAGGACGGAATACCTTGAAGCAATCGTCATTTTTCGTCTAAATTTATACATTTACCGAATCCAAAGTCATACCTCAGAATTCTTGGATAGTTTATCTAGTGAAATCATAAATTGAATACACGATGACGTATTTTCATGTATTTAAAAAAAAAAAGTTTTAGAAGAACTTAAAATAGTTTCACATTTTTGGTATTTATGCTCTCATATTCACCATTAGTTTATCTAGTGAAATCATAAAGAAAATGTATAAAAAATACTTTTGTTAATTCTTATTAATCGAAAATACACGCACACACTTTTCGGAGGGCTGGGCAATCGTATTTCTCATAGTAAATATCCGTCTGAACATATAGCCCCTTAAGGTGGATTTCCGATGCCAGCGGCCGATGCGACTGACGCGCGCGTCTGACGCGTGGTTCTGTCATAGTAACTAGTACTGTCGCATCGGCCGTCGGCCGCGAGCCGCGCGCGTAAGATCCTCGGCCGCTGGTATCGGAAGTTCACCTTTAAACTGAACACCCAGTAAAATATTCGAAGCTCAGTGTGTCAACAGCCTCCACTAACATCCGTATAACGCTCAAGTGACAAGATCAACATGATTAAGAGTCGCGTGCGCATGCTATTGTCTTGCCCCGGATTTCCATACCATCACCATGGGACCGGTTCCGGACTTCAAAGCTTGCTGTATTAAATTATGCAATTTAATAAATTATAGCGTTGTTCTTAGGTCGGTGTCTGTGATGATAATTAGAGTAGATAGAGCTTCCTTAGATGCGGCCAGAAAGAAACTCTACAATTTAATTCAATTCAATTATATTATATTTTATTGCACACCAAAACAGAACATACATTTGAATACAGATAAAGAATACAAATTACAAGTAGGTACAAATAAGACGGTCTTATCGCTAAAAAGCGAAAAAATGTATGTAGAATAAATATAATTTCTTAAGCTAAAGTACACGCACAGTATATATTATACACAGTTATGCAGTCAGTCTATTAAATTAAATAATTGATATTATACAGTATACTATAAACACTCACACCCATGCATTTTGATCATTTAAATAATCATCTAGTTTATAGGCTTTTTACGCAGACTTTTTTAATCAGAGTTTTTAGTCGGGGAAATATACGGATTTTAGTATGGAGAAGGTTGCATTAATTGCGCTTTTGGTGATAATTTCAAAAATAGTAGATAAATACCTGAAAAACATAAATTCTCAATAATCCCCAATTTTTTATTGTGTATTATTGAATAATTAAGACATTTACAAAACATTAAATTTAGATTGTTTACATTGGTCTCCTTCAGATGGCACCTCATTTACTTCCCAAACAGATCGGTGGAAAAAATTATACCATGAATTATCATGGTAAAGACACTTGCGGCAAGATTTTGTTAGGCAACCCGGCGGCGCGGCGTTGTATGAACCTCTGTACAAACATTCACTTAAATCACATTTCGTTCACCAAACAAATAGGTGCATAATTTTGCAGTCGGATCTTGGTATAAAACGATGAAATAGTCCATTGTCGAGCATTGTCCTAGTATTCATTGGCAACACCAGAGATATTGCCATCTACTGATTTTGGAAGAAACCTCGTTCCCAATACGCTCCACGCCAATAAGTTCTTTGCTAAAATAATATAGTATAAGAGATAAGAGAAATTTTGGTAACCATCAGCTGCAAGACTGATTCAGTATTCATAGGATGTAGAGCATCTCGGTGATGGGGAAGGACCAGGTCTGCCTACATAACTCTAGCCGGTTTAGGAGTTACAGCCGTTCAAAGGTCTGTATTAAATGAACGACCAGCTGCAAGGCTGATCATTGGATATTATTGTAAAATGCACTGTAGCTCTGTGAACAGTACAAAAACTGTCATGTTCTGTCAGTCGGTTTAGGAGATACAGCCATTCAAAGTTCCGACCTTTGAACATCTGTATCTTCTAAACCAACTGGAGTTATGCAGGCAGAACTGATCAGTCCCCATCACAGAGATGCTTTACACCCTATGAATACTTAATAAGCCTTGCAGCTGATGGTTACCAAAATTCCTCTTATCTCTTATACTAATATTGACGCTTTATAATCACCAAATACCTTCCAGGTATAGACGAGCAGCTAGGTATACTTTTCTCTTTTATTATTGTTCCTCCTGTTATTCTTTATCCAACAAAAACGTTGATTTTAACCTTTAGGGAAATCTTAGGGCCGAGATAATATAAATATTTGTATCGATTTCAAATTGTTTACGTTTACCGTTATTGAAGAATATGGTATTATCTTATTATTTACATCGATGGATGATTTTTATATATATTTTATGCTAGACATTGTAGGAAATTGACGGCCCGATAGCAGAGTCGGTAGTGATTCTGCCTGCTGTGCTGAGGGTTGCGGGTTCGAATCCAACGAATATTTGTACCCGAGTCATGGATGTTAGTATCTATATGTGTATTCTATATCGTTGTCGTACTGTACGTATAAACTTTTTTTTTTAAACGTATATTTTTAAACTGTAAAGGTTGTAGTATTTTGTATTAACTACATTTAAAAAAAAACAAATCGGAGCAGTTTTAACGGGTTCAGAAATAAATACCTTCAGGTACTCCATTAAGGGGGCGTTCATTAATGACGTGAGGTGATTTTTTAGATTTTTCGACCTCCCCTCCCCTTTGGTGAGATTTCGTGAGATTTAGCTCGACACCCTCCCCGCCCCCTCAAAATCTCACGTGATATTTTTCAAAATGCCTATTTTTAGTATAAATGCGTTAATCTGTGCTTGATTGCGTTGACATTTTAAATTTTCAGTGTAGAAACATATTTTACTTAATTAAACTTTTCTCGCAATTTTACTTTTTACCTTGCTGAAAAAAATTACGTGATATTTACCGAGACCCCCCCTCTCTCCCACGTGAGAGTCGGTGAGATTTGGCACGACCCCCTCCTCCCCCTAAACAACTCACGTAATTAATGGACGCCCCCTAATAGTGCACCGCCGTAGCATTTGTCTCTGTAAATAGTTCTTCCATCCAATGGTTGTCTGGAAGAAATCGCTTTTAGTGATAAGACCGCCCTTTGTACCCTTCTCATTCTTGTTTTAAATTGTATTTTTCTATTCTTGGTGTGCAAATAAAGTTTAAATAATATTTATCTTATCTTATCTTATATAAGATAAGATAAGATAAATATTCACTAACACAACACTATAACACTATTGTGTTAATAACGAATTCTTAACCTGAAACAAAAAAATAAAGAGAGAAATTGAGATTGATTTTAAATTAATTCATAAGTGACGCTTCATTTTTCAAAAATGTATGTCAGGTCAACGAAAAGCCTCTTTTTGTTTTGTTGATGATTGATTATGTTATGTTATTCTACAAAGAAGCTTGCATGGTATTGTCTTTACATGCTTAAGAAGATAGATGGTATTTATTATACAGGGTGTAAGGAAAAGTATCATTAACCCTTAAACCACATATTCTAACCATCAAACTGAACAACTTTTGCTATGGGTGCAAACCGATCAGAACAAAAAAAAATCTGCTGTTCCATACTAAACCGCAATACCTACTCGACTCAAACGTATGGAGCAGCTGATTTGTTTTGACACGTTTGTTTCTATAGTAAAAGTTGTTCAGTTTGATGGGTAGAGTATGTGATTTAAAAGTTAATGATGCTTTTCCTCACACTCTGTATAGCAATGTTTCTAACCACTTCGAAAGGGAATACAGTCGTGAGCGTATGAATGTAAATAATTACCAAATCACCTGGCCAGCACATTCCTTGTTTTTTAATTATAGGGCCCAAATTAATATTCTGACCGTTTTTTAAGAGGATGTTCAGACCATCAAACTGAACAACTTTCTCTATGGGACCAACATAGAAATCGCGAAAAAAAGGTCAGCTGTCCCATACATTTGGCTCGAGTAGGTTTGCACTTTTGTATGGGACAGCTGATTTTTTTTCGCGATTTCAATGTTGGTGCCATAGAGAATGTTGTTCAGTTTGACTGTCTGAGCATCCCCTTAAAAAGTGTCAGCATATTAAGAAGGACCCTGTATAGCATTTATAGTAGCCGGATTGGATAATCAGCTGTCACAGACAGACGGATGGAAAACGGAGACTCACCATAAGGGGTCCCTTTTTAGGGTTCCGTAGTCAAACAAGGAACCCCTTATTTCGACCATTCTGTCGGTATATCCCACCTCAATTACTTTCTCATTTTTGCCACTATTGTAACAAAATTTGAAACCTAAAAACAGAAATGAGATCAAAATAGAAGCTGATGATGATTCATCCCTATTGGGTGTGTCGTATGAGAAATATATCGTCTTACGTAAAACTTTACTCATAAAGAAAGCGAATCGTGTGTCCGTGCGTCACGATTGTTTACTAAACATTTCTAGTTACCGTAAGAAAAATGACGTATTGAACTAGTGCTGCCAGAACATCGATAGTTACTCAAACTACTTTATATCCAATATCACATAAACAATATCGATAATTAGTGTTGTTGACAAAAAAATTAAATTGGAGTTTGGATGAAAGAAGACAGATGAGGTGAGAGAGAGAAACTCATTAAAGAATCTGTTTTATTTTTAACTACAGGGTGAAATTGATATCGCATTAGAATCCTTAGAAACTAAGAGTCTACCTATCAAACTGAACAACTTTTACTGTGGGAACAAACCAATCGGAGCAAAAAAAAATCTGCTGTTTCGTACTAAACTGCAAATGTATGCAACAGCAGATTTTTTTTTGCTCCGTTCGATTTGCTCCCATAACAAAAGTTGTTCAGTTTGATGGGTAGACTCTTGGCTTAAAAGGATGCTAATGATATCAATTTCACTTATACAACGTGTTAATGAATAAGCGCAAACCCTCATACACCCCAACTGATTTATAACAAACTAATTAGATTGCAATAATAGTTTAAGTAATTATTTTTGATAGTTAACATTTAAAGTTATCCGCATTTTTAGTTTTGAGGCAAAAATGATTTGTTATTATTTCAGCAATGCATGAAAGCACTAACGTGCTCATGGATACATTTTAAAAATCTTGTTTTGGTAGTAAGTAGCGTGAGAGTTCCCGAGCAGTGGGTTGAGATCGAGTTCAGCAAACTTTAAATTTTACAAACACAATTATTAATATTTTGAAAAAAATTACGTATTTTGAAACCATGATAATTCTATTCTGCTCTCGATTTTAAACAAACTACTTTCTGGTTTTGCGTTAATTCATTAACACGTTTTATACCTCAAATATTAACAGTACTTATAACTAACAGCTTTTCCCACTTGCGACTTTTCGGATATCCGGAAACCGCAAAGAATATTATTCGCGTTGAAAAATCGCTAATATTAAAGTTCTCTAAACTTCACATAATAGCGCTTACTTACCGACCCACAGAGTTTTTTGCATTAACGAGAAAAACTTTTCTACAAAAATTTACCTACTCACTTCAACTTATAATTAATGGAGTTTGGTATAATTAATAACTTATAGTCAAAATTGATTTTTAAAACTTATCTTTCAACCTAAAATCTACGTAAATAAATAGACTAGATACCTACATAAATCTTAATAGCTGCTAAACTTAATTTTGTAAGATTTTTAAATTATTTTTTTAATCTTAATAAAAATAAATATAATATGTTCAGGGCTACATTCCCCGAGGAGGCCCTCGGTCATTAAATCAATTTTGTCATTATCAATATCTATGCGATAAACATACTTTGACTATGATCTTATTATTTATACTGAATATGCTGACACTTTTTAAGGATCAGACCATCAAACTGAAAAACTTTCTCTATGGTCCCAACATCGAAATCGTGAAAAAAATCAGCTGTCCCATACAATTTGGCTCAATTAGGTCTGCAGTTTTGTATAAACAGTGTTTTTTTTCGCGGTTTCGATGTTGTAGAGAAAGTTTTTCAGTGTGACGGTCTGATCATCCTCTTAAAAAAGTGTCAGCATATTAAGAAGGACCCTATATTATATTTGTTAATTTTTTAGATATTGCAATTAAATGCATGCATGCATGCATATGCTCACGACTATATTCCCCGAGGGGGTAGTCAGAGATATTCTGACACCTCAGAACATCCACGTTTCACCAGTAGTACCGAAACTCTGTCCAGTGGTTCGGGGGAATTAAATTACTTCGATAATTTTAATTACCAATATCTATGCAATAAACATAATTTGACTTTGATCTTATTATATCTATGTTTTACTAAATAAACTACAAAACATAACATAACATACGAGTAATATAGATTTACGGGGTCCTTCTTTATATGCTGACACTTTTTTAGTACCAATAACTTTTTCTTTGGAACCAATATCGAAATCTCAAAATCTCAGCTGTTCCATATAAAACTGCAAACCTAATCGAATGTATGGGAGGGATGTTTTTTTTGCGATTTTGACGTTGGTCTAATAGAGAAAGTTGTTCAGTTTGACCATCTGATCATCTTCTTAAAAAGTGTCAGCATATTAAGAAGGACCCTGTACACTGGGCAACCAATCGACATTCGCTTCGCACATCTCTATGACAACTCATAATTCTTGGCACCTTCTTCCTTATATCCTTTAGATAATATACACACATCTATATCACCAAAGGTAGAAAGCTAAGTATTACAAAACCCAGTCAATAAATATGAGAAGAATTTAAAATTCAACACGCGTCCCAACAAAAACGTGCGAGAGAATTGTGAACGAATGAGAACACTGCCCGGTCATTTATAACCCTGTTGTTAACACATAATAGACCTTTTAAGTTTTGACTTACAGATTATTTAAGAATGGAATATGGGGACGGAAAAGTGTAGGGTATTTTGAATAGAAAAGACTAGCATATATTTTTAATAGGTGAAATTTTTTTTCGTGAACTTTCGCTTTGATGTCTTTTGAAACTAAAAAAACTCTTTTCTCTGATAAACTAATGTTGGAAAAATATGTTATACAACGTGTTAATGAATAAACGTAAAACTAGAAAATAGTTTGTGTAGAATCAAGAGCAGAATCGAATTATCAAAGCTTCAACATAGGTTACTTTTTCAAAACATTAAATAATTTTTATGTATTATTTCAAATGAACTCGATGTCAACCAACTGCACAGGCACGCTCGCCCTACTTTCTACCAACACAAGATTCTTAAAATGTATCAATGAGTATATCTATCGCTTTCATTCATTGCTGAAATAATAACAAATCGTTTTTGCATGAAAACATAAAATGCGAATAACTTTATATTTTAATTTATAAAACAATGAAATTATTGTTTCAATCCAATTATTTCGTTAAAAATCTGTTAGGGTGTATGAGGTTTTACGCCTATTCATTAACACGTTGTATAAATAAACTCATAATTATAATTGACATGTTGAGTCAAATACGCTGTTACATGATTGATCGAATAAAATAATCGTTTTAAAAAAGATTTCTGTCTAAAAGTAAAACATCGCTCTTTAATTTTGAGGACTCTCTCTTAAATTTTGAGGTGTCATTCTGGGCACTGCTAGTGAACTGTGGATGTTCAGAATATTACTATATTATATACTGTAGTACTAAAATCTCGGAGAATATAGTAAGCCTTATGCTGTGGATATAAAGGCCAGAAACAAGAACAAACACTTTCCCAACACAGCAAAAAAACTAACGACTTGCAAGTGTCTAAGTATAAGCTATCGAATGGCGAAAACCAGATCAGATGTAGGGTTTACGAGAATAGCTTGTTCTTACGAAACAGATAAACAGATTGATGGATTGTTTCCTTCTAGTGTGTGGATTGATGTGGACGTTTAGAATAAAGAGTTGTCTGAACGATATAACATTAGTTACGTTATGTTTTTGCTCGATTTGTAGCGGTCAATGTTATGATTGTTCCTGTCTCCCATTGTGGTAGGTAGCGACAATAGAAGGCTACCTGGATACTGCTAATTTAAAACATCGAAGTTCTATTCTTATCCAATTTCAGTTCAAATCACATTGCAATCCAATTACTATTCAAATATGATTAATACAGCATCGCGCTAAATTCTATGTAACTGACAGCTCTTAACGTCTGAGCGATCTGTCAAAACGGCTGTCAAGAGCAGTACCGCGATTAGCGCAATACCAAATGTGTCAAAAGTTATGGTTCGTACGTAGTCCAGTCACGGTTCAATCTCCGAATATTTACCGCAATTGCAGCCCTGCTACGAACCTGTCATATTTCTCGCTTCCATACTTATCCGTGTACATACGACAATCAAGCTACGTAAAACAAACATAAGCTGGCCGCGCGACGTTATACATTACTCTACCTATGCGCGGTTAGCTTATTTTGGTTTTGCGTACCTTGATGTGTCGCCGAGTGTAGATTAACTTTAATCCCGTAATTGAGATTTAATTTTAATTAAAATTATTTCCAATATATTCTAAAGAAAATTCAAGCGATTGGATTATACAAGGTGTTACAAAAAAACAAATAAACGTTTAAGGGAGTGGTTTAGACCATCAAACTGAACAACTTTCACTATGGGACCAAAATCGAATCGCGAGAAAAAAAATCGGATGTTCCATACTAAACTACAAATCTACTCGATCTAAATGGATGGAACAGACTTTTTTTTTCGCAATTTCGATGTTGGTCCTATAGTGAAAGTTGTTCAGTTTAATTGTCTAAACACCCCCTTAAAATTTTTAAATATTTTTTTACTTTTGTAACACTTTGTATAACATCATTGGATTGGATACATTATTATGTACTTATTATATTATATTGAGATGAACAATAGAAATCGCTTGTTTACCTGACCCAAAATATGGTTACTGGGAGCCGAATTGTTAAAATACATACGAGTACTATCAGAAAGTAATTGTCATTCATTATAATTTTTAATTCATATAATATTTTATTTTTTCTTATTGGACCAAAACTAAATTCAAGTTTCAAAATGTATCTTTCCCAAAATGTTACTTTCCCAAAATGTTCCTTTCCCAAAAATGCCCCTTTTCAAGATTATCATTCGATTCCATTGTTTTTCAGTGTACACTCTGTGTCAAAAATTAATGAGCAAATAATTTATTTCCCTATAACTTTACATGGATTACAAAATCTTCGGCAATAAGCAATACCTAAGCATATTAAGCTACCATTCAAATGTTGCTAAACCAAGCCTTTGAGAATGATTTGTAATGATGGACGGGCTACTTACTATTAAAGGTATATCTTACTCTATCTATAAAGTCTCCTAAACCAAGCTATTATCATTCTTACATCTTAAGTATTAGAGTTCTGAAAGAGGGATTATTAAGTTGAGGTACTCTTGAGATATATTATCAGAAAGAATCATCAGACTTCATTGTGCAAACATAATGTGTTATTACCTAACACGTCATTACAGAGCTTCGGTTATTGGATGGTCAAGGAACAATAGAGTTAAATCTAATGATCTTGCATTCTGATAGACGAATTGGTAAATAGGGAAAGCAATATAGATAAATTAAATTATAGAGCAATTATCTTCACGTCCATTAAAATGATCAGCCTCTATATAGAGTCCAACGTAATATGCTGACACTTTTTAATTGGATGACCAGACCATAATACTGAACAACTTTCTCTACGGAACCAAAATCGAAATCGCAAAAAAAAATCTGCTGTCCCATACATTTGGCTCGAATAGGATTCCAGTTTTGTATAAAACAGCTGATTTTTCATTCGCGATTTCGATTGGTGCCATAGAGAAAGTTGTTCAGTTTGACGGTCTGATCATCCCCTTAAAAAAGTGTCAGCATAGTAAGAAGGACCTTATATGTCGCCGCTATAAAGGATGTTAAATTAAATGCGCTACATAGTTAAGGAGGTGCTTCAGACTATTAAAACTGTACAACTTTTAAAATAATGAAATAGGGAAAAAATAATCAGCTGTTAATTAGAAAATGTCAATAGCTTCTCGACCAAAATGTATGAAAAAACAGATTTCATAATTGATCCCGTAGTAAAAGTTGTTCAGTTTGATGGTCTGAAGCACCTCCTGAAGGTAAGGAATTTAAGTTTAGTTAAGGGAAGAAGTTGCCCTGCCTCTCTCCCTGTGTACACCCATAGAAAGGTCTCTAAATGTCTATAAATCTGTCGACCATCGATGTTCTTCACAAGTTTCACAAAATTCCGATCCTGCAATCTAAAATTTCGAAATACCAAACTAATCAGAGATGTTTCCCTCATTAGTAAAGCTTCGATAGACAGCGCCATCTGTCCGCACCGCTAAGAACTCAACTGGGTTAGTTGACCGAAAATGGGCATAAAGGTGCGCAAACGCATCTGATTCACTCGCTCCGGTCGTTCACTGTTGAAATGCAACACTCACCATCACCGTAGGAGTGTGGTGTAAGATACAAGAAGACAGCGATGGAAGACTAAAGACTATGCTGATAATTGAACCTAAATTTCGGAATGACTCTTTCTCAACATATACGCAAACACGGAATTAAAAACCGTTATTATAGTTAAACACTTATATAATCTACATAAAGTCGATAAAATTAAATGTCAATTTTTACTTTCATACAAAAGACATCAACGGGACAGACTTTTAGGACAGATTACTCATCTTTGAAATTGTATAATTTAAGGGAAATCTGACAAACCACAGACACAGATATTGGTTTCTAGATTGTGTTAAAACAGTTACATTGACTTCAATTAATTGATATCCAAAATAGAATCAAGCTTCGTTTGTATACAGCGCGCACAGGCGCAGGATCACTTTGCAAAAGTAGTCTATAAAATGTATCGTACGCCTGCATATTACTATTTTCTAATTTGATAATATATTACATATTTCATACTTTAATACTAAATTTCTAAAATGATTAATGTTATTTAGTTTCATTATCTGAATTCACCCTTAAAATTGTTCTAGTAATAAAAAATTGTTATGAATAATCAAAATCATATCAGTGTATATGATTTATGATATATGGGACAATAAATATGTTGGTGGTGGTTTATTTATTCAAACTGAACAACATTTGCTATTGCAGCAACATTAAAAGCGCAAAATAAATCAGCTGTGTTTTTGTAGCTCCCATTAATAAAAGTTGTTTAAAAACATGCTTGAGCCTCTGTGAAACCTCTTCCTCTCATAACTTCCACCAAAAGCAGCGTTAAATAAATTGCGATGCGTCGAGTCAAAGAGCAAGTGAGTGGCGAATAGCGTTGATATCGATCTAGATGCACTAGATTCTAGATAGTTCACATGTAGTAGTTATAAATGAAGGTAATCTTAGCGACTTTATGGCGAGACTGGACTAAAGCCTTGGGAAAACGATGTTACGATGTACTTTAATCGTGACGACACTTTGATCAGTGTACTAATAGATGTACTGATTATGTCACGTATTGAATGTACTGAAATGAAATCTTGTTGAAGAAAACTAGCACTTACAGATTTGTTAATTTCCGGGAATATACAGGGTGTAACAAAACATCGTAGCGTGGGACGCCCTGCTGCCCGCTGGACAGACGACCTAAAAAAGTAGCGGGGAGCGATTGGATGAGGAAGGCCGAGGACAGAGTTTAGTGGCGCGCCTTGAGAGAGGCCTATGTTCAGCAGTGGACGATGATGGGCTGATGATGATGATGATGATGAACAAAACATCTTAGTAATAAAGGGTTGCTTCAGACCATCAAACTGAACAACTTTCACTATGGAGCCAAAATCGAGAAAAAATAAAAAATCTGCTGTCTTGAAATGAGACGAGACAGTACTGTAGTATTGTATGAAAGTGCGTTTTTTTTCGCGATTTCGATGTTGGCTCCACAGTGAAAGTTATTCAGCTTGATGATCTGAACCACCCCTTAAGTATTACTAGGGTATTTTGTTACACCCTGTATATTTCAGAAATCGCTCTCAATTGAATACTCTTCACATTTGGTTTTTAGTAAATTAAGGTGGAGATTTATTCTCTTTACATAAAATAATTAATTTCCGACCATAATCTTATTCAGGATAGTCAGAAGCTTTGCTACAGAAGGAAAACATCGTGAAAAAACCAACGAGCATCGATAAGGCGTTGTCATTAAAAAAATCTAAAAATCTTAGGCGAAAAAAAACATCAGGCCATACATTTTGGTCATGTAGGATTGCAATTTTGTGTGAAACAGCAGATTTTTTTTCGGGATTTCAGCGTTGGTCCAATAGAGAAAGTTGTTCAGTTTAATTATTATTATAACACTTTATTGTACACAAAGACATAATAATATACAAAGTTGAGAAAACATGTACAAAGGGCGAGCTTATCTCTGAAGAGATTTCTTCCAGCAGACCCGCAAAAGAGACAGTTAATAATTACAAGGCAAACTTATTGTGTACACAAACAATAAATATATTATACAATATATACCTACAACATACAATATATATAATTATGTATATGGTCCGATCATCCTCTTAAAAAAGTCAGCATATTAAGGAGGACCCTACATTTGTGAAAAAAGAAATTCTGATGCGTATGTCTAGTCGACCAATCCGCATTGGGCACGCGTGGTGGACTAACGCCCATACATCCTCCTTGAGGGTAGGTCTGTGCCCTGCAGTGGGATGGGTGGTATACAGGGTGTAAGGAAAAGTATCATTAACCTTTAAACCACATACTCTACCCATCAAACTAAACAACTTTCACTATGGGAGCAAACCTGTCAGAACAAAAAAACCAGCTGTCTCATACATTTGAGTCGTGTAGGTATTGCAGTTTAGTATGGAACAGCTGATTTTTTCTTTGCGCTGACAGGTTTAAAAGTTGTTCAGGTTGATGGGTAGAGTATGCGGTGTAAAGGTTAATGAAACTTTTCCTTACAACTTGTATAGGCTGAAAATGATAATATGTGACAACTATTTATTTTAGCAGAATTTCTGCCAATTGCACGTATGTTCATTAAAGTTTTTTATTTTATTTATTTTTTATTTATAATTAATGGACTTTTTGCTTGTACGTTAGCACCGCATTTCCGCCAATGTCAAGTAGTTTGTGGGAGTATCTATCCCAATCTCAGGGATTGTTCTTGATAAAGAACAAGAAGAGATTAAGGAATGCGGAGCCCCGTGGCAGGCAAAGACGCGACGCGCGGACAACACGCGAGACAAGTTCTCGGGTCAGAACCTGCAACGTGACTCCTTCATTAAGGTTAATCCTCCATTAAATTTCATGCTGTCACTTTTTGTCTTGTTGACGTAGTAAAAGCTAGCAAGAGATTTAATTTAGAATTAACTTTAATGAGCGTACGTGCAACTGACAATGTAGTAGAAAAAATAACAGACTTTACTAGAAAATGTGTTGTTATAAATCTAATTCGGGTAGATTTAACTGAAATCTACTTTTCTAGCTAACACAAATACTACTAGATATCTTTCTTCTTAGAACTTTATCTCCCAACTCAGTTTTTCGGCTTACAACCGATCGTGATGGGGAGTTCAACCTCAAATAGGTTATTTAGCTCAAATCAAAGCCTAGACTTAGAAAGACCAAAAACTAGACGGAAATCTTATTACCACGTCTTCTAAAAACTTGTTAAACCTACCTCACCTAACTACAATCTCTTTTATCAACTCTATGCACCTAACAACTTGCGCTATAAAGTACAAAATCGTCTGGCAAGATGTGTACCTTCTATAGTCTACGAGAATGTACGGTATATCACGTTACGTAAATGTTACGTCATATAACCTGTAAGCTGACCTATGACACGACCCTAGTGATGCGCTGATGGGTCAATTATATCGATTCTTTATCTTAGTTTGTGGATTAGATAAGTAGGTTTCTTGCTAGTGATTTTAACTTTAGACTATATTGGGGTTCATATTGATAAAATGTTTCCGTCTAATTAAAGGTAATTATAAATATGACTGTTTTTTTACCCAACTGCGGGACTTAAAAGAGGGTAATGTGTTTATCACCCTGTGTATGTATACAGGGTTCAACTTAATATGCTGACAGTTTTTTAAGAGGATGTTCAGACCATCAAACTGAACAACTTTCTCTATGGGACCAACAT
Source organism: Agonopterix alstromeriana (assembly GCA_963924505.1). Lineage (NCBI taxonomy): Eukaryota > Metazoa > Arthropoda > Insecta > Lepidoptera > Depressariidae > Agonopterix > Agonopterix alstromeriana. Next base: position 12,944,972 of record OZ004675.1, read on the forward strand.
CAAAATGCGAAAAAAAATCAGCTTTCCCAAACATTTGGCTTGAGTAGGTTTGCACTTTTGTATGGAACAACAGATTTTTTTTTCGCGAGATCGATTTTGGTGCCATAGAGAAAGTTGTTCAATTTGACGGTCTGATCATTCCTTTAAAAAAGTGTCAGCATATTAAGTTGGACCCTGTATATTATGTAATTTTATTCCTTTGTGGCACTCTAGAGACCAAACGCGTTGCCCGATTTTGACAACTCTTACGTCAATCGATGTGTCTTAATGTCGCGAGTGGCACTTAAGACATGATAGTAATCAAAATTCAATATGGCGACAACCAGACGCCATATTATGATAAAGAAAATAATTAAAATTGACGAACTAGTGTTATGTTGGAATTTAATTTTGTCTACTTTTTAGTTTCTCAACCGATTGCAAAGCAAAACCTTCCAAAACCGATATCAGGGGGTCCCTGTGGCTTCCAAACACAAATCCCTTTTGAGAAAAATGCCCGCATTCTTGAACTTTTTAGTTTCGTAACCGATTGATATCCAAATCGATATCTGCTTGGTTACTTCAATATAATCTGTGCCTTGAAGCAATGTCAGCACCATACGTGCAGACGCATACGTGCAGACGCAAACTTTTTCCTTCTTTCTGTATTAAAATCGAATATCGATATATTTATCGACAAAAAAACATCACTAAGCACGCAACATTGCGTAGGGCAGCACACTACCGTCACGGGCCTGCCCTGGCGTTGCCTTAGAATAGATGATATGGTGCAATACATAAACTTATACTAATCTGATACAAATCATTATTTTTTTGCAAGATTTTTTTCGAAATATTCACAGTCGTAAATTATATAGTTACGATATTTTCTTTCAAAAATGAGGTTAAAAAAAGGGCTAGTCAGATTAACATAAAACTGTCAACATCGAAATATTGGTGATTTTGTGATGTGTATACTAGGGAAAGCACGAACGTTGTTTTGGTGCGAACATTATTTGATCGATGTATAAAATACTGCGTTGTAGGCACATGAATAAATATCCCTACAGAACAAAAGCTTCATACAAGCGGTCGCTGTCGGTACACTCACACATAGCGCACGTTATTGGACGTACGAACAGGTGCACACACTCTGCCGGGGTATATGCGCACCTGTTCGTTACGACCAGCACGTCTAGCATGATTTCTCTACTTGCGCGCGACTCGGCTTTTTCCCATACTACAAGTCGCAGCAAGCGCGGCTTTCGCTCTCCGAAAAGCGAGGGAACAGGTTATTTTCTATGCAGCGAAGGCGTGTCAAGCGTGTAGAGAAATCATACTAGACCTGCTGTAATCCTGTTACGCGCGCTATGTGTAAGAGCACCGACAGTGACCGCTTGTATGAAGCTTTCGTTCTGTAGGGATATTTATGCATGTGGTGTAGAATCCCAGTACTGCAAGGCTGCGCTCACGAATAAGTACATACAGCGTCTTTCTTAATAATCTGACACTTTTTAAGGGGATGATCAAATCGTCAAACTGAACAACTTTTTCTATAGGACCAACATCGAAATCCCGAAAAAAAAATCGACTGTCCCATACATTTGGCTCGAGTAGGTTTGCAGTTCTTTATGGAACAGCGGATTCTTTTTTCGCGATTTCGATGTTTGTGCCGTAGAGAAAGTTGTTCAGTTTGACGGTCTGATCATTCCATTAAAATAGTGTCAGCATATTAAGAAGGACCCTATATAATTATTTGATCGATGTGAAGATAAGTTAAAGCCTGTGATCCCAAGTGGGTCTTACTCCATCACCACCATTCATATAATACTGTGTGCTATTAGATTTAAAAAAACCGTATTATTTCTTTGTTACAGAAACGATGAAATACCCACGCGGGGTCAGATGGAGCAGAGCCCTTTATACGTTCATAAAGAGTTTCAGGTAAGTAAAAATGTTTTATTATTGAAATAAATATGCTTTAACTTATAAACTCTCTGAGGACCCTAATATACAGGGTCCTTCTTTATATGCTGACTCTTTTTTAAGGTGATCAGATTGTCAAACTGAACAACTTTCTCTACGGCACCAACATCGAAATGGCGAAAAAAAAATCAGCGGTTCGATACAGAATTGCAAACCTACTCGAGCCAAATGTATGGGACAGCTGATTTTTTTTCGCGATTTCGTTGTTGGTGCCATGGAGTATATAAGTACAAGGCACGCTGTATCGTCAACGTGTCACGCGTTTAGGCCCAACTTAATATGCTGACAGATTTTTTAGAGGATAAACAGACCGTTAGAGTGTGTGCACTTGTTCGTACGTCCTATAACGCGCGTTATGTGTGAGTGTACCGACAGCGACCGCTAGTATGAAGCTTTTTCATACAATTGGGTCGAGTAAGATTTCAGTTTAGTATGGAACAGCAGATTTTTTTTCGACATTGGTCCCATAGAGAAAGTTGTTCAGTTTGATGGTCTGATCTTCCTCTTAAAAAAGTGTCAGCATATTAAGAGGGGCCCTATATAGAATAAATAAATTATAGATCCAAATATCCATGACTCGGGTACAAATATCCATATTCATCATACAAATACAGGGTCCTTCTTTATATGCTGATACTTTTTTAAGGGGATGATCAGATCATCAAACTAAACAACTTTCTCTATTGGACCAACATCGAAATCGCGAAAAAAAAAACTGTCCCATACATTTGGTTCAAGTAAGTTTGCAGTTTTGTATGGGACAGCTGAGTGTCAGCATATTAAGAAAGACCCTATATTTGGCCCTTACGGGATTCGAACGCGCGACCCTCGGCACAATAGGCAGGTTTACTACCAACGGAGCTATCGGGCCGTCAAACAATATTTTGTGTCTGTGAGCGTTTTATTTATTTTATTTTTACACCCTTCCTGTGCGAGTGTAACTATCTTTCTAGCAAGGTCTGCCAAAATCCATAGGTTGTCTATCGCTCTAAAAACTCTAGTAAAAACCCGACTGCATAAAAACCAATTAACTGAAAAGAGAAAAACAAGCTCTATAATCACTAATCAGCAATAACAACTTTGTTTGAGCGAATGTAATTTGATTGTTATTAGGTAGGTATGGCGAAGAAAATTTTTGGTTGGTTATTGATTGGTTTGTGCAAGTTTTCAGTTAATTGGTTTTTTTGCAGTCGGGTTTTTTGTTTATCGTAATAATTTAGTTTATTTCACACTTTTTAGTCTTGTGTCGAAACGGAAACATAAAAGTACTATAATATAAATATATTTGGAATCGTCTGATTACTAGCTTTCATTTGATACCCATATTGTAATTTTTAACAAAAAAAAATTGTTTATTCCCCCTCTCTTTCTTAATTCGTAGACGCCATCTTAAAATAATATACCCAATGTCACTCTTACAATTTTTTCGAATCCAAAGACATCTCATACGTCAAAATCCATCAAGCCGTTTAGGCTGTAGGCCGTGCCAAAGAAATAGACATACAAACATACATACATACATACATACATACGCTCGAAAAACATAACCCTCCTTCTGGCGCAGTCAGGTAAAAATGGACCTAGACTTTTCTTTCAATAAATAAAGTATCCCACACTTAGTACCTACTCATTAAAGTAGGTAATGTGAGTGCTCGTCAAGTGTTGGTAAAGTATTCGTTTTATGGTCATTGGTTATCGCCACTTTGGGTCACGGAGAAGTGAACGGATTTTAAGCTTTTACAAGTTTACTTGATGTCCCAACTCTGCTTATTTACTTTTTATTAAGAGGATATAATTCTTTCATTCATTTAGAGAAGTTTATTCCGAATGCGTAAATGCGCGCTGCATACAAACGTAGTCTGGTGATATTTTTAATACTAACCAATTAAACGCAATGAAATTTTGCAGAAACAATCTAGGAACAAATCTCTATGCTTGTATCGTGTCCGATTTTCGTTAAAATATACAGTTTCAATGCTAGGATTAATTTAAGATTTGTATGGAAATCTTTTAGGCACTGTAACTTTAAATCTGTACATTTTATGGAAAATCTGACACGATACAAGCATAGAGATTTGTTTCTAGATTGTTTCCGCAAAATTTCATTGAGTTTAATCGGTTAGTATTGAAAATATCACCATAGTACCTACGTTTGTATGGAGCGCGCTCCGAATTATATCCTCTTAAGTGTAGATAGAAGGTTATATACAGAGTGTAAGTGACTGCCTAGCAAATATTGAAAAGGTAAACTCAGACCATCAAAATGAACAACTTTCGCTATGGAGTCCACCTCAGGAAACGCGATAAAAAAATCTGCCGTCCCATACAAAACTGCTGTACCTGCCCGACTCAAATGTATGGGACAGCAGATTTTTTTTCCCGTTTCCTGAGGTAGGCTCCATAGTGAAAGTTGTTCAGTTTGACCGTTTCAGTATTTGCTAGGCTTTCACTTACACCCTGTATGATGTACGTTCTGGCTTGGTACAATAAATCAATTATTATTATTCCTTTGTCAGACTGACGAAGGATTCTATGATGAATGCGAGGTGATGAGGACCAGAGTGCACCTCGGAGCCCTCATCGGGAGCGGAGCATTCGGCCAGGTCCACGCTGCGACCCTCGACATGCCAGGCGGGGAGACGATAACCGTGGCCGCTAAAATGCTTACTGGTGAGCAAAATTTGATCTAAAATGAACTAGCGAACGTACACACGGCGATAGATCAACCTACCCATAGTTGAACTCTATGTTCATGGACATAAGGTCCAACTATGGGTAGGTTGATCTGTCGCCGTGCGTACATATTGGTTGATGTGCTACAAAATACATTAGGGCCTGTTTTACCACTTCTGAGTAAGGTTGGTTTTATAGTCACGCCGTTAGACGCGCTGTTAAGGGGATATAATTCGGAGCGCGCTCCATAAAAACGTACTATGGTGATATTTTCAATACTAACCAATTAAAGTCAATGAATTTTTGCTGAAACAATCTTGAAACAAATATCTATGCTCGCATGGAGTCAGATTTTCGTTAAAATATACAGTTTCAATGCTAGGATTAATTTAAGATTTGTATGGAAATCTTTGAGGCACTGTAACTTTAAAACTATACATTTTAACGAAAATCGGACTCTATACAAGCATAGAAATTTGTTTGTAGATTGATTCTGAAAAATTTCATTGAGTTTAATTGGTTAGTATTGAAATATCCTCTTAACAGCTGTGAAACGAGATTACCAGAACGGCGCTGCTCAAGCGCGCGACTTTGAAACGCAACAGCTACCCCCTACATCTCCGAACGAACGGCGCTGCCGAAACGCGTAACAATAAAACCTTCCTAAGTTCTTGTTAGCTTATCCGACAGATAGTTTGACATATTTTGTATAATGTCAAAATAATTGTCGGATAAGCTGACAAGAACTTACTAAGAAGTGGGGAAACAGAAGGGAAACAGGCCCTTAGACAAGCATAATAGATCAGTCAGTAGCCAATTCAATTCATTTATTGCGAAATAATAACTTCGAACTTAGAACGTTTGGGGTTCACACGAGACTACTTTTCATGATTTTTAACATTCAAAATTAGAATCTAAAGTTATGGGGAATAAAATCCAAAGTTGCGGATTTCATGTTACCTCGCCCCCCGCAAAAAGTGGCAGAAATGTTTGTTAGTAGAATTACACGCGTAACCAGTCCACATATAAATAGTCAAAGATAGTTTAAGATATAGAAATTATAATAAAGCATTCCAAACAACATAGCATCAAAAGAATTAACATAATTATATTGTAATTTTAAGTATTAATTAGGTAATTCAAAAAATTAGTATAGAAGAAAGTCTAGTTTTGTTTTATAAAGGAAGGTTTACGCGTAACATCTAATTTTGTAATATAATAAACCCTTCAACAACTCCGTAATTTAAATAACTTGTAAAATTAAATGTTTTACTCATTTCGCGCACAATTATTATTACATAATATAAAGATGACTAGGAAATGAAAGTCTTCCATGCGTAATGTGTAATCTAAGAACTTATACAGGGTGTTAACCGAAAATTAGTCACTCATTTAAATAAATAAGTAACGTTTACTTAGGTACACAATTGAGGAGAAAATCTGGTGTATTGCATAATAAAACGTCGTCGTCTGAATTTATCAAGCCAATAATATTTATTATTATGCGATTTTTAAGACGATTAGTTTGATATAAAATGCGTTATAGATAATTAAGGGCACCTCCTTCTTCTTTCCGGCCTACTTCAGACCACCAAACTGAACAACGTTCACTATGGGACCTGCATTGAAATCTGTACAGAATTTAAAAAATGTGCTATTCCATAGAAAATTTCAACTGCTGCTCGACCTAAATGTTGTGACAGCAGATTTTTTTTTCGCGATGCGTCCTATTAAAAGTAGTTTAGTTTGATGGTCTAATGCACCGGTTTAATATGTAACGCATTTCCAAAGAGATTATACCTAATAGAGTGAGCCATACCAATTGTAAAGTGTCCACTTTTTTGACGTTTAGGTTTGAGTGTGTGGTGTCAAGTAGTATGGACAAAAGGCACCAAGTGACATATGGCCTTATGTTTACGGTCACTTTTCACACACACTAGCTAAAAAAAAAGTGGACACCCGCATTAACAAATATCTATAGTTCCATCTCCTTCTACTATTAAACGTACGTCAGAAGACAAAAGAGACTAACTACAATCGTAAATTTATGCGGACTCTATGAAGATTCTTCCTCTGAGCGTTTCCTCAGGTTATTTACTGTTAAAACAAGGAACTTGAATGGCAGAAACATAAATCGCTCTATCAAAGTTTTCATAGGTACGAGGAACACCCTGTATGTTACTGACGTACCCTGTTGAACTGGTTAAATGTCAGATTCCACTGTTTTTGTTAACTTTTTACGTGTTAGACATTTGTATCTTGATCTAATTTAGAACAATGTACAACCAGTTTTTTAAATGTAGGTAATTATGGGAATTTCTCTTAAAATATTACATGAAAACATGACATAATTTACAACAAAGTTGTCAGTTATAGAAGAAATTCTATATCATCTAGAAAAAGATATCAATTACTTGAGAAATTGCGTTATTTAAGTACTTGTGTGGTGTTGTACACACGGCGACCTTTGACTATTTATGACTGGTTACGCGTGTAATTCTACTTACAAACATTTCTGCTACTTTTTGCGGGGGGCGAGGTAACATGAAATCCACAACTTTGGATTTTATTCCCCATAACTTTAGATTCTAATTTTGAATGTTAAAAATCATGAAAAGTAGTCTCGTGTAAACCCCAAACGTTCTAAGTTCGAAGTTATTATTTCGCAATTATAGGCTGTCTCGTTTAGTGTTAAGGTGTAAAATTTAATGTAAATGCACAAGATAAATTGTGCTTATACCGTGGCATAGGGGAAATGCTACCGCAAGGCTAGTCCTTATAATAATTAGTCAAAGACTATAACATACAAACGGGACGATACGTGTGTTAGATTATGGATGGATATTATATTGTATGTATGTTGTCTTCTTCTTTTTCCTGCAGAAAATGCATCAGAAGAAGAAATGGAAGATTTCCTCAGAGAGATAACGATGCTCAAACACGTAGGCTCACACAAGCACGTTATACGGCTGGTAGCATGCTGTACGACAAGGGCCCCACTTATAGCCTTATTGGAACACGCGCCCAGGGGGGACCTGCTGACGCTGCTCAGGGCTGCGAGGGGCAGGAGGAGGGAGGAGAGCGTCAGGGTTGACAGCTATCAGGGACGGCCTTCTGAGGGTGATTGTAAGTATTTTGGCAGAGTTTTCGCTTGTTTGAAATATAGAATCTTTCGTCAGACCATTAAACTGAACAACTTTCTCTATGGCACCAACATCGAAATCGTGATTAAAAAACTCAACTGTTCCATACAAAACTTCAAACCTACTTGAGTCAAATGTATGGGATAGCAGAATTTTTTCGCGATTTCGATGTTGGTCCCAAAGAGAAAGTTGTTTAGTTTGATGGTCTGATCATCCCCTAAAAAGTATCAGCAAATTAAGAAGGACACCGTATAATACAGTTCCAGAATCTTAAGTGGTACCCAGGTATATAAGAGGAACTGTAATTATATTTTGAAAACGAATATTCGGTCTCTGGTTTGTCAGATTTTCGTTAAATTGTAAAGATTCTGAGATAAAGTAGCTTAAAGATTTCTATACAAATCTTAAATTAATAAAACAAAATAATATATCTAGTGTGGTGCCCACCTATTAGGTGGGTATCAATAAATAATCTTGAACTTATTCATTCTTTAAACCTTACAAGTAAATATGTTGAATAAGAGAAAATAATTAGATACTTAAAACGTAGTCGTTCTTTCCTTAAAAGATATTAATTCAAATAAAAATAATCTTAGAAATTTTACATGTTGTGAAACTTAATCCATAAGCTCATTTTCTCTAGATCACTTCTAAAACGCCTACGTATTTATTCATATCAATTATACTTTGCAGCAAATAGACTCACATTTTTGTATCAGGCGCTAAAACGTTTTAACATTCATCTTCAGCTGAATACACGAATCTAAGCGACTCGGATCCACCTCTAACTGATGAGAAGGTATACCTGGATGGAGACAGAATAAAGACAAAGGACCACTATGTAGCAGAACCAGCTCTTCAGCTGGATGGCAGTATCATGAGGGAATACGCGCTACAAGTGGCGCTGGGTATGAAACATTTGGAAGAACGGGGCATTACTCACAGGTGAGAATGATTTTATTCAAACTTTTCCTCACAGGTTAAATTAAAGAGAGTTAAGAAGTACAATACATAGACCGAATTATTTTTCACTTTTAAATATTTATTTTTGGCGTTGGGGGTTTTTTAAATTTGTAATTTAATGTTATTTCATAATTTTTAAAGTTACATGAAAACTACTAAACCGATTTTCATGAAACAAAGCTAAGAACACTCTCGCAAGAATAAGCTTTCTATTTTAAAAAACCACATCGAAATCGGTCCACCCGTTTGGGATCTCCGATGCCACAGACAGACAGACCGACATAGGCGTCAAACTTATAACACCCCTCTTTTTGCGTCGGGGGTTATAAATAATCTATACAGTTTTAGCCTTCATTTAACAAAAATATCGCCATGGCACGTTGCGGAGAGCCGGAGAGTTATGGGTACTCAACCATGAGGGTCCGGGTTCGAATACGAACGGACGACATGCTAACTTATGTGTATAATATACAGGGTCCGAGTGTAATGCTGACACTTTTTTGAGGGGATGATCAAACCGTCAAACTGAACAACTTTCTCTATGGGACCAACATCGAAATCGCAAAAAGAAATGAGCTGTCCCATACATTTGGCTCGAGTAGATTTGCAGCTTTGTATGGAACAGCTAATTTTGTTCCCCGATTTCGATAATGGTGACATAGAGAAAGTTGTTCAGTTTGACGGTCAAATAATCCCCTTAAAAAGTGTCAGCATATTAAAAAGGATCCTATACAGGGTGTAAGGAAACGTATCATTAACCTTTAAACCACATACTCTAACCATCAAACTGAACAACTTTTACTATATGAGCAAACGTATCAGGACGAAACGAATCTGCTGTCTCATACATTTTGAGTCGTGTAGGTATTGCAGTTTAGTATGGAACAGCTGACTCTTAAACGACCGAAACGAAAGTTCAATGACCAAATTATGAAACAAACGTTTCGGTGAACGTAATTTGTCCCTAACCTACTATTCCCTAACTGTAGCTCAAACTTAACGTACTTCGTACCGGGAAAAATCCGGGATTTTCCTGGAATTGCGCCTGGCAACGGTTGCCCGGCCGTTGTAACCTTGTCGGCGTCCTGGAGGCTTTAGCTGGGGTTATATTTAATTTTGTAGCGATACCTTTTGTAGGCGGGTACTCATTAGATAACCTTTGTCGTGCGTCGTGTTTAACAGTTTTTTAAACTTATTAACTTATTTGGAGACTTGCTACCGGAGAATGAATGTCTAAAGGCTAGCCACCTATCACCACTTTACACGCCATTTAATCCTGAAAATATGAGCACTGATACATCTACATTCACAAAAAGTTGGTAGTTGTAGCAATGATTCTGACCACCCCGAAAGGGATTGCGGTCGTGAGTATATGTATATGCAACGTGTTTATAAATAAGCGCAAAACCTCACACACCCCAACTGATTTATAACAAAATAATTAGGTTGAAACAATAATTTCATAATTTTCATAGTTAAAATTTAAAGTTATTCGCATTATAAGTTTTGAGGCAAAAATGATTTGTTATCATTTCAGCAATGATGCGCTAACGTGCTCATGTAGACAGTTTAAGAATCTTGTTTTGGTAGTAAGTAGGGTAGGGTTAGTATTGAAAATATCACCATAGTACGTTTGTATGGAGCGCGATTCGAATTATATCCTCTTAAAAGCAAAATATTTAATTCGTCGGAGTGCTAAACTAAGCAAAATGTCGCAGGCGTTATCAATTACCATTATATTCAGCCTGCCATGATACAAAACACAGAGGTCGATTACAATTTCTATAATTATCTTAATCAGTTTACTGACATTTATCTCCCAATTAATTTATGTACTTACCTACCTATTTATTTGCTAATATGTACAATGTGCTTGTGCAGACCCGCAAAACTTACAAAACTAAACTTAACTAAACTAACTTCTAACTATTATAATAACATATTAACTGTTATAAAACTGTAACAGAAGTGTGTCAGTACATTGAAGATACCGGACTCCAATTAAACCTTTTTTTAGAATTTTTGTATGTCTGTTTGTAACAGCATCACACAAAAACTACTAGACCGATTTTGATGAAACTTTTTTGTTTGATAGCTTATGATCTGACTTAAAATCTGGTATATAATTTGTGCGGACGAAGTCGCAGGTAAACTCTAGTATATTATAAATATGTATTGATTGGTAGACAGTATAGCTGATTTTGAGAACTTTAGTAAATTGAAACAAAACAAATTGAATATTACTATACTATTGTTTTGTTATTTTAATCGGAAGCTAATATGCATTAAAACGTCAAAACACTGTTAAAACATTATCATTTCCAATGGAAATTATAATATTCGTAAATAGGAGGAGACCTTCGAATCCTTTGACGAGTTTGTTATGCCATGCTCGCCTATATTTTTACACATAAACTTATGTTTTTTTGTTCTCAGGTATGCAGGTTTCCTCACAATGTTTTTCCTTTACCGCTGAGATAGCGATGATGACAAATGCAACATTAGGTACATAAATTCCGTAAAACTTAGTGGTACAGGCCAGGAATCCAACCGCGTCGCAAGCTCTCTTTAAAATCAAATCAAAATGTTTAATTCAAAATAATATCACATGGATAGCTTTCTGACGTCATTTTTGACTCTACTACCGCGTAGAAAGGTGTTCCGTTTTAGAGAAGATGCGGCCAGAAACTATACAACACATATCATTTAAAAACAAAAAAAAATATACAAAGTTATATACAAATACAATATTGAAATACATAATGTAACTTTCGTATGGGTGATGTAATTAAGTACCAGGTTTATAAGTCTTTGTAAGTGCATACGCAGTTGAAAAATTTTAATAGCGAGCGAAATTATTTTGACCAGTCAGGATGTGCCACCTTCGCGGGCTTAAAATCCCTTTCCGCGATTGTCTAATTGTTTTCACGCCCTTTTCGCTGCTATCTGACTTTGCGCCCTTTGATTACTAAATGACTTCGGGTTTTGACGGAGACTTTTGAGAGGTTCTGCTCTACGCAAACGAAGATTAACGAGCGGAATTATTTTCCTGGTCGTACTGCACGCAGTTCCTTGGGGAAAAATTTAATATTTACAAAGTCGACAAAATCTGACATTTTGGAGAAAGTGGTCGTTATGTATGTTTTGAGCACTTTGAGAGAGGATAATCCATATTAATGTAAGGATAAGCACTCAATGGTTTCCCAGGTAGAGCAGTAAGAACAAGTTATCGAAACAAACAAGATTCTTACAGGCGTGCCATCCCAACATTTTCCTGTGGAGAAAATCGAAATAACATAAAAACACGCCTTTGATACTTCGACCGTTAAAATCTTTCAAGAGACGGACTGTTGCTTAGCGACGTGTTGCTAGGGTGTTTGAATTTTGGGCAGGTGTTCGCCGAGAACACTGAACAAGCGAGGAAAGACGATAACAAGAGTGTGGACACCCTTCATTGTTCTCGCAACGCACTGAAACTCGACTTTCATAGACATACTTATAAATTTCACGTCTCTGAAAGTTGGGATCCAAATATAAAAATAACTAGTGAATTGGACACGTCAGCTAACAAGCAGTAGCAGAATAGAATTAGAATAATCCAAATCAGTCGACATGAAAAATTGATAGCCTCCTCTTTTTTTGTTGTCGGTTAAAATGATACCTGTTTGATAATAGGAGTAACGTTTCAAATATTAGCATATGATCACGACTATGTTCCCCTAGAGGGTAGTCAGAGATATTCTGAAACCTCAGAACATCCACGTTTCACCAGTAGTACCGAAACTCTGTCCAGTGTAACGGGGGGTGAGCCCGTCGCCCCTTATAATGGACAGTGGGTACAATACATACCTCGAAATTGAAGCATGCAGGTTTCCTCACGATGTTTTCCTTCACCAAAAAGCCAGTGGTGTTACAAATCGTATATCAATTCTGAAAAACTCATTGGTAAGAGTCGGCTTAGACGGGGATCGAACCAGAGCCTCCTGCACGGCAGGCAAGGTTACTCGCCACTGGACCACCACGGCTCAAATATTATTGATTATTAACATATTAGGGTGCGAGGAAAGTGACGAACGCAGAGTCTGAGTTAATCTGGCGCACCCTGGGCTGTCAGCCTTGATACGACCATTGCAAATTGGCTAATCTTTATAATAAATAGCATTAGTGATCATGTTTCTTCTTATCGTGTGGACAAGCCCTAGTGTCAGAGTTTTTTCAGACCGCCTTATGGCCTCTGACGTGGTTTCTATGTAACGACTACTACCACGAGAGATAGTAGCCGGGACCAACGACTTAACGTGCCATCCGAAGCACGGAATCATCTTTCTTTTCAGACAATCAGGTGATTCGGCCTACAATGTCCTAACTAACTGGGGAAAAACGCACAAACTTACATATCACTAGGTGTCCCTCGTGGGAATCGAAACCACGACCTCCGTGTCAAGAGCCCAATACTCTTAACCATTGGACCACGAAGGTAGTTGTGATCATACTGAATCGAAAAGAATAACTAGAATTTAAGATTATTTTTTTCTCAAGCTGACGATGACGCGACGGGACAAGGCAAACGGCGACGAGGGGCGGGGCGGGTTATTTAACTAAAATAAATATCTTAAGAGAAGTCCGAATGCGTAAATGCGCGCTGCATACAAACGAAGTCTGGTGATATTTTCAATACTAACCAATTCAATTCAATGAAATTTGGCAGAAACAATCTAGAAACAAATCTCTATGCTTGCATCTTGTCAGATTTTCGTTAAAATAAACAGTTTCAATGCTAGGATTAATTTAAGATTGGTATGGAAATCTTTGAGGCACTGTAACTTTAAAACTGTACATTTTAACGAAAATCTGACTCTATACAAGCATAGAGATTACTCTCTAGATTGTTTCTGAAAAATTTCACTGACTTTCATTGGTTAGTATTGAAAATATCACCAGACTACGTTTGTATGGAGCGTGCCAACAGTAATATACTCGTACCTTTAAATCATTATTATTTTAAAATCTGTTACAGAGAAAACATTCCTATGATACATTTTATCTCGTTATGGTTTTCGATACAGTCTACGAAAAAAAACTTGACATACTGAATTGTCGGCTACAACGGGGACAAAGAACATTTTTGGTTGTGTTTTGATTGGTTTGTCCCCGCCTGCAATACCTAACTAATAACAATCAAATTATATTTGCTCAAACAAAGTTGTTATAGCTGGTTGGTGATTATATAGGTAGAGCTTGTTTTTCTCTTTTCAGTTAATAAGTTTTTTATGCAGTCGGGTTTTTTGTTTATCTTAATAATTTAGTTTATTTCATTCTTTTTAGTCTTGTGTCGAAACGGTTTACTTTTTGCATACATACATACATACATACATACATACATACATACATACATACATACATACATACATACATACATACATACATACATACATAGGTACATACGCTCGAAAAACATAACCCTCCTTCTGGCCCAGTCGGGTAAAAAAACTTGACATACTGAATTGTCGGATACAACGGTGCTAATATAATCTTATTTTTTCTAACTGCACGTTTCAGGATAAACACACTTATTGATGTATTTGTCAAAATAATCCATCCAGCAAACAAATTTGACGAATATAAAGAAAAAAGCAATACATACAGACATAGCCAAAGTCTTCCTCATATTATTCTTAAAAGAATTTTTGAAATCGGTTTAGTTTTGGAGGAGGAAACAGGGGAATACGAAATGCTGATTTCGTCTATTTTATGTAGATAAAATCAGTCCGAGCTGCACTTGTCTGTTTTGCACTCTAGTGTGTGGGAGGGGCGGATCGGACAAATATGTATACAGTCTACCCCTGTGGGACAGTGGCGTCTATATATGTATATGTATATGTAAATATTATCGTACCTACGACATCCCCGTGAAGAATTCATTCTCTATTTGGGGTAATGAGTCAATCAAATCTTCCTCTCTTCTCTATCAATACTCATCTTGTCAACCCTATAACATTCCAGAGACCTCGCCGCCCGTAATATCCTGGTCGACGGAGCCGGTGTCCTCAAAGTGGCAGATTTCGGGCTCTCCAGGTCCGGGATCTACGTGCATACACGCTCCAGACCTGTTCCACTTCGGTGGCTGGCCCCTGAAGCTATAGTACACTCTCAGTATTGCAGCGCGAGCGATGTTTGGGCGTTTGCTGTCTTGCTGTGGGAAATCGCTACATTGGGTAAGTGTTTTTTGTATTTGGCAGTGCTGTAGGCCTTGCAATATACCACCCCCGAGAAAACGATCAAAATCTAGATGTGTTATTTTACGTATCATCATCATCATCATCACAGCCTATATACGTCCCACTGCAGGGCACAGGCCTACCCTCAGGGAGGGTGTATGGGCGTTAATCAACCACGCGTGAACAATGCGGATTGGTAGACTTCTCATCATCATCATAAAATCTCTTCACCAGGTTCACCACAATGCCAGTCAAACTGAATGACATAATTATGTCACCAAATCGACAGAATATTTTCAGAACATTTCAACAATTCGGTGACGAATTTGACTAGTGGAGAACACGACTCAAAAATAATAATTGATCTCCCTATTAAATTTCCAGGTGGCTTCCCATACGCAGAACTGAGCAATCATCAAGTCCCCACGTTCCTCGCGAGCGGTGGACGCCTTCCCAAGCCAGCCCGAGCTTCCCCCCGCCTCTATGACCTCATGGTAGACTGCTGGTCAGAAGACCACGGGCAAAGACCGACCTTTAAAGAAATAGTAGATAAATTAACTGCTCAGAAGCAACTGTACGTGGACCTTGACTGCGTCTTCCCCGAAGAAGACTTCACTGGTCTCGAAGATTATGACTTTAGAATGAGTCGGTGACCAATGTAAAGACTGAATTATATTGTTGTTATAATACCCCATCGATTTGCAAAGTAAATGTTTATGAATATTTTTTGTGACTATTTTTCTACACTTTATTGTACTTAGTTATCATCTTTCTGTCCTTATCCCATTATTTGGGGTCCACGCAATAGTCGCCTTCCTCCATTCATCTCTTTCAGCGCACACTCCTTTTTAGGGTTCCGTATTCAAACAAGGAACCCTTATACTTTCGTCCATCCAAAATCAAATACTGGAGTAAAAAATCTGAAATGTAGTAAAATATACCTTTCGGTAAGTACTCTCAATGAAAATTAAAAAGGAAACTGTAGCCCTAGTTTTGGAAAAAACCTGTAAAATAAATAGATTTTCAAATAGTAAACGATACTTCATTCCAATTAAGGACGACGAGATTTTCCGATTCCTATTAAGCTTTCTGGCCAATTCTGATTACCAAATGTAATTAATTTATTGGATACATATACTAACCGATATATCTTGGACGTTACTAAAACTGTTCTAAGTATAACTGAGGGGAAATGTTTCAAATCTCTGTTTCTGTAATGCAAAATAGCCTTAAAATTTCATTGCTGTTTTGCTGATTTGAATACTTACTACCGACAGAATATTCTTAAAGTATATCCATGAGCACGGGCGATTTCATTCATTGTTGAAATGATAAAAAAATCATTTTTCCCTGAAAACTTAAAATCCGAACACTAGAACGAAGATATTCCATACCTTTATTTTAATTGAAATTAAAAACCTTTGCTATACGAATAGCTAAAATACCAGTTAGAATTCCTCAAAATTCTCCGATACGATTAAAAATTCATGCTCAATTTAATTTTACTGATGAATAAATTTTACGATAGCATGAAGATTCTACTAACTTATATTGATAACGATGTATGAACGAGGTTTTTGTAGGAATACAGGAATATGAAAAGAAAATAAACAAAATTACAATAATAACCAAAACACGAATTATTAAGTAATGTTCCATGGTTTAAATTATAAGTAAGTCTATTTCAATATTTTCCTATACTTCATTTCAAATACAAACGAAATTTTAAGCCTATTTATTTGAATTAGAAAAACAGAGATTAGAAACACTTCCTCTCACTTATCCTTAGAACAGCTTTAGGGCCAGTTTTACCACTTCCGAATAAGTTCTTGCTAGCTTATCCGACAGTTCATTTGACATATTCTTCATACAAAATAATATGTCAAATGAGCTGTCGTGGAAGCTAACAAAAACTTATCCAAAAGGGATGAAATAGTCCTTTATATTGCCAAGATATGTCGGATACATAGAAAAAATATATGTCTAGAATGAGCCTAACGCTTTTACCGTATAAAACAAAATCTTTCTTAGGTTGGTGTGCGTGAGGCGTCATACAAATTATGTCCTCGTGCGTGTATATGGATAGGGTTTAGAGGGTAGTACAGGATGCAAATTTTTTCGACGCTTTCTTAGTAATACGATTCCGTTCAAATCATCTCGAATATGGGTGTATATGGTATCAATGCGTTCAGTATGACCTCCTGAACACTAATCTCAGAGGAAGGATCTCCATAGAGTCCGCATAAATTTACGATTGTAGTTAGTCTCTTTTGTCTCATGACGTACCTTTAATAGTAGAAGGAGATGGAACTATAGATATTTGTTTATTCGGCTGTCCACTTTTTTTGAGCTAGTGTGTGTGAAAAGTGACCGTAAACATAAGGCCATATGTCACTTGGTGCCTTTTATCCATACTACTTGACACCACACACTCAAACCTAAACGTCAAAAAAAGTGGACACTTTACAATTGGTATGGCTCACTCTATTAGGTATAATCTCTTTGACACTAATATATGGTATGACAAGCGTTCGGACTGTGCGGGTAGAAACTGTGACGTCATAATGATGGTCATACAAAGAAAAATTGTTTTTTCATTTAAGCGTACCATGTGGGGTATCAAATGAAAGGGCTTTATGAGTAGATTAAAAATATATATCATAGTATAACATTTTTACTACTTGGTCTAACAAATTATTTGAAAGCGTGCAAAAATGCCACAATTCAGAGTTGACTTTTGCTGCCGCTGTAGATTGAAAACGACTTAATGGATTTTTGTAAAATATATTTCAAAGGACATTATATATATTGTGTCAAAAAATAATTAACCAGAAATGAAAAATGCACTCAATAAATTTATAAATATCTTGGATATTGTCGCACAGCTTATCTGATTCTCATTTAAACCAGAATCTAGCCCGGACTTGTATTATGATGATTAGACAACGATATATAGGGTGAAATTGATATCATTAGCATCCTTTTAATAAAACGAGTCTACCCATCAAACTGAACAACTTTTACTATGGAAGCAAACCGATTGGAGACAAAAAAAACAGCTTTTCTACGGAACAGCTGTTTTTATGCAGCGTGTTTGTGTCCACACAGGGTATAAACTTTAATATGTTACATACTTAGTGGTGTGCTTCAGACCATCAAACTGAACAACTTTTACTATGAAACCAAATTAGAAACCACGAATAAAAATTGCTGGTACATGTGTTTTGGTCGAGTAGCTAAGCTACTGACATTTTCTATGGAACAGCAGACATTTTTTCCACGATAGGCCATATTGAAAATTGTTCAGTCTGATGGTCTGAAGCACCCTGTTCAATAAGTAACTATATCTACAGGGTGAAATTGATATCATTATCATCTTTTTAAACTAAGAGTCTACTCATCAAACTGAACAACTATTACTATGGGAGCGAAACGACCGTAGAAAAAAAAATCTGCTGATGCACACATTTGAGTCGAGCAGGCATTGCAGTTTAGTATGGAACAGCTGATTTTTTTGCTACGATCGGCTTGACTCCACAGTAAAAGTTGTTAAGTTTGACTCGTAGTTTAAAATCGATGATTTCTATTTCACCTTTTAGATGCAGTTATAGATTTTTTTGTTAAAAAAACATTACTAAATGTAGGTAAATTCGAAAACTACCACCAAGGTACCACAGATTTATATGTAAAATATTTACTAAACAATTTTCTTCCTACAGTGATGCAAAATGGGATCTATACGACATTTTCTGTCATAACAACCATTCCATACATTCTCGGAGGACTTTGGCCAGACCCTGAAAAAGATGAATTAATCTTCATTGCTAACCCTGTGGAGGCCAACATGCCTGGTCATTGGGTACCATTGAGCATTCTAAAAGTAATATTGGCATCAAAATCACCACCACCACCGCCCACAACAAAAAAAATAAAACTGCTCAAACCTAAGGAAATGAAACCAAAGCCAGCTCCCCCTGTTCCTAAACCAGCCCCAGCTCCCCCGGCAGATCCCCCGGCCGATCCCCCGGCCGATCCCCCGGCTCCCCAGGCTACCCCGGCTTCCCCGGCTCCCCCAGTTGATCCCCCAGCTGATCCCCCGGCCGATCCCCCAGAGAATCCCCCCGAAAAACCAGCTGAAGAACCCCCTGAAGAATCTGCGGAAGAACCCCCAGAAGAACCTGCTGAAAAACCTGCTGAAGAACCTGCTAAAGAACCTGCTGAAGAACCCCCTGAAGAACCCTCTGAAGAACCCCCAGAAGAACCAGCTGAAGAACCCCCTGAAGAACCTGAGGAAAAGTCCCCTGAAAAACCTGAGGAAGATCCTCCTAAACCTAAGAAACCTAAAAAGAAAGCAAAGGATACACATCATAATATGTCCTAACCATCTGGGGTCTTATTGTGTAACTACCCGATTCAATCGGCATGGTGTTCTTTGGTTCTTAGCAATTCTGCTTCTAAATATTTAGTTAGTTAATATCCTACAATTAATATGGTGATCACAGAAACAAAATATTACTTAACAATTGCCTAGTACAGTCATAGAACTTTCCCGATCTTGTAAGGCGCGGTTTATACAGAAACGACGTGTGGCCGTAGCAGATAGTCAAATTAACACAATTATAATCCTCATAGTACGTAGCGCAGCGTCGTCTGGAGAATTACGCCCGCGCCTCCAGGCGACGTCACCTGCTACAAAAACGACGCTATGCTACGTACTATAAGGTGTATATTGTGCTACTTAGATTATCCGCCACCGCCACACGTCTCTTCTGTATAAACCGTGGCTAAGCGATATAATCGGAAACATACACCATAGCCCTACTATTTAGATTATAGGACTCTTTTGATTTCCTTTAGTTGTTAATATTGTTTTTATAATAAAAGGCTAGTTAGTAATAGGGGATACCGGTAGATAACTTGTTTTATTAACAACCAACCTAATTTGCAATCAATGAACGCACACCTAACTGGCAAGCATGTAACATGCACTGCACTAACATTCGTAATACTCACATACAGGTGGTCGAAACGGTGACATCCAATTTTTTTTTAGATTTCTTACCTCGTTTTAGGGTATTTTCGGATGTAGGTGCATCCAATGTGTGTTCAGTCATTTTTCGTAGTTGAGAAGTTATGATTTTGAAGAGACTAGTACCGTTTTGTCCATACAAACGTATTCCCGGGTTTCCTCCCTGGATAATGACACTAGAGCAAAAGGGTTTAACAAACAATCTATATTACCTCTCTAAAAAATGTTCGGAAAAAAGGATTAAAAAATCGAATTGAAATCAGTCCTTCCATTTGGGAGCTACAATGCCACAGACACACAGACAGACAGACCCACAGACAGAAAGATACAGGCTTAAACCTATAATACCCTTCTTTTTACGACGCGACTCTAGACTCAGGAAAAAAATCGTAATGCATTATCATAAGGAACGAAATGGTGTAGATACGAGTCTTTCCCGCTACCTTTTCCCGGAGAGGGATTCGGCGTATTTTTAAGCGCTTATAACTTCGGTCTGGATAGTACCTATGAGCCCAAATTTTCAGGACATCATGTAGTCGTCACTCTTATAAAATTTACCCAAATTAATGTTTATAGCCCTGCTACTTTCCATTTTATTAATACGCAAACTTCGTTGACTTCGCCACTCACTCACACACTGTTAATCATCAAAACCTAACAGGTACTTCCCGAAATCCTAGAAAGCTGAAATTTGGCATGCAGACTGGGTTTAGACAGAAAAAATAAATACTAAAATCCGGCCAAGTGTGAGTCATCCTCGGGATAATTTATTTGGTAAATAAGTATACATGACATGAATATTGCGTGGTGGAACCCTCGGTGCATGAGTCTGACTTGCAATTCGCTGGTTTTTAGGGTTCCGTACCCAAAGGGTGAAAACGGGACCCTATTCATAAGCCTACGTTGTACGTCCTTCTGTCCGCCTGTCCTACCTATTTAAGGCTGTAACTTTTGAACCGTAATAGCCAGAGGATTGACATTTTCACAAAAACTAGTTTTTAGCACCATTGTTTCTCCTCGCTCTATCGTAAAAATGGTACAAGGGTACAAGTGTCAAACTTGGTCTGATTATAGAGCAAACTCTACAGTGTAACAACAAATTATAAAAATCGGCCAAGTGAGTCGGTCTTGCCCTAACCTTTAGCGGAGAAAAAAAAACTTATTTGGAAGTTAATATGTTATATGGTGATGTGGTACGGAACCCTCGGTCCGGTAGTAGCGCGACTCACTCTTGACTGGTTTTTATTATTTATTCAATTGGTCAAATTTTAAAGTTTTTCATTTCATTTATGTATACTTATGCAAACGATTAAATAATTTGAGTCTTTCTTTCAATTATACCTGCATAAAGTATTTATTCAACCAATTTTTTTTAAAGTAGGTATACGAACTAGGTAGATCAAAATTCAGCTAACGTAATTTATTGAATGCCGTAAATCACGCACAATCTAACTTACTCAATTTATACCTAGACGTGGGTAAAAAGAAATGAATTAAAAATGATAAATATACAAAGCAATTTCAAATCAAAAATTGATTTGAGAATGTTTATTTAATTGCAACTAAAATGTTATATAATACAGAGAGTTTAAATTACATTTTAAAAATAAGTTTTACAAAGTAAGTTAATAATAATTTGTGTTTATTATCATTGTTACATTCACTAGAATCCATTGTGATTAAAAGAATTAGTAAAATATCTAATCAATAAATAAAAATTTAACATAAGCATATGCTCACGACTATATTCTCCGAGGGGGTAGTCAGAGATATTGTGATACCTCAGAAAATCCACGAAAATAAAATATACAGGGTCCAATTTAATATGCTGATAGTTTGTCAAGAGGATGATCAGACCATGAAACCAAACAACTTTCACTATGGGACCAACATCAGGGCAGCAGATTTTGATTTCACGAAAAAAAAATCTGCTGCCCCATACAAAACAGCGATCCTACTTGACCAAAATGTATGGGCCAGCTGTTTTTTTTCCGCGATTTCGAACTTGGCCCCACAGAGAAAGTTGTTCAGTTTGACGGTCTGATCATCCCCTTAAAAAAGTGTCAGCATATTAAAAAGGACCCTATATAAATAAAAATTAAGTTCATGTTGTTCAGTAAATATCGCAAAGTGTCATATTTCAATTAATCAAGTAAACTCCGTCATACCTATCTTTTCCTCGGCTCTACCACAATGCTCTTAACGAAGGTGTTCAATCAGTGTGTCCTGCCAGTAATGCCATTGGTTCGAAACCGAGGATCCTGACGATAGGACTAGTTCATCCATTCAAAGTCGCTCTCCGAGCTATGGAGAAAGCTATGCTCGGTGTTTCTCTGAAATATCACATCAGGAATGAGGTGATACGTTAGGGAACTAAAGTGGTTGACATAGCTCAGAAAATTAGCAAGCTGAAGTGGCAATCGGATGGTCATCTCTGTCAAAGAAATGACAACCCATCGGTTGTCCACTCTAGAGCTCCGACTCCCGATGGGGATTCAACAAACTGAACAACTTATACTATGGAGCTAACTACGAAAGTGTGAAAAAAATTTACTGTTTCATACAAAATTGCAGTGCCATGCCTACTCGTCATAAAGGTATAGGACAGCAGATTTTTTTTCGATGTTTTCTACACGGTGAAAGTTGTTCAGTTTGTCGGTCTAAACCACCCCCATAAATATTACTAGGGTATTATTTTACACCCTGTATACAGCAGGGTGTTAGGGTAGACAGTTGCATTATTTTAATGGGTGATTGTACTCAATGTACAAACTTTCCCAAAGGAACAAAAGGGAAATTCGCAACAAAAAAAAATAGATTTTTCATACAAACTTTCAATCAGCAGATTGCAGTTATTATGGGGAGTCAACAATTTTTATTTCGAATTTCCTATACTTAAGTTAATTAGTACCATGGGGACAATCATCCCTCTAAGTAATGCTAAGTAGTTGCATTACTTAGAGGGATGATTGTCACGAATCATTAAAATAAGGTATTCGGTCATTTAACCTTTCGTCTGTGGATGTCACGGATCCGTGACTAAGACAAATCTTTTGTGTCCGGAATTTCCACAGACGAGAGGTTAATAATGGGACACCGTGGCGAACATCATTATGATTTTCCACCCTTAATTGAAACGTTTAGTAAAATTATTACATTCACAGTGAAGTCTACGGCAATTAGTACAATCGTAATCCTCATAGCCATCGATGGAACATATCAAAGCAGATGGCCAGACCCTGCTGAAGACCCGTTACTATTCATTGCAAATCCAGTTGAAGCTGACATGCCAGGTCATTGGATGCCACTCAGCATCGTCAAACATATTCTTGGAGGATCTACTACTAGCGAAAAACCGAAGATAAAACCGAAGCAATTAAAAATGATAATTAAACCAACTAAACCGAAACTGCTACCTCCCAAACCCGCACCAACATTACCATCCCCCACTTACCCACCTCTAACTAATCCACCACCAACTAATCCACCACCAACTAATCCACCACCAACTAATCCACCGCCTACAAAACCACCCCCAACTGATCCACCCCCAACTGATCCACCCCCAACTGATCCACCCCCAATCGATCCACCTCCAATAGATCCACCCCCTACCGATCCACCCCCAACTGATCCACCCCCAACCGATCCACCCCCCACCGATCCACCCCCCACCGATCCACCCCCCACCGATCCACCCCCAACCGACCCACCCGAAACAGACCCACCCGATACCGATCCGCCCGAAACCGATCCACCCGAAACCGATCCACCCGAAACTGATCCACCCGAAACCGATCCACCTCCAACACAGAAAGCCAGACCTGCTCGAGGTAAAAAGAAAGTTGACAGTCATCTTAATTTAAGTTGAAAATATTATTTAATTTTAAAATTTGTAAATAGGATAAAGTCACTACAAATTATTATAAATTTAACTCCCTGCTGCGTTTTTTTTTTGTCCTGCATGTATATACCTCACGACTATATTCCCCGAGGGGGTATTCAGAGATATTCTGAAACCTCAGAACATCCACGTTTCACTAGTAGTACCAAAACTCTGTCCAGTGTAACGGGGGGTTAGCCAGTCGCCACATAATGGACAGTGGGTACAATACATGCCTCGAAATTGAAGCATGCAGGTTCAGGTCTTTTGTCCTATCTGTCTATATAGGCTAATCTCAGAAACTACTGTAGCGATTTTGATATATTTTTCACTAATAGATAGACTGATTCACAAGGAATTTCCGACCGGAGCGCGGAGGTTTGTCTGGCCATAGATATTTAGTGGTACCCATGCAAAGCCGGGGTGGGTCGCGAGTAAAGTTATAAGTAGGTTTATAAACCTATCATCTCATGCAGGCATTAATATCTTTCTTTTTGTGTGGTTTAAAACATACCAAACTACTGTGAGCAAAATTATACAACTATACAACCGCATATTAAGAAGTAGGTATATAACAAAATTATATACTTCCTAATATGCGGTTTTTAGTATTCCGTAGTCAAAGTCATTCCGTCTGTCTATCTGTATGCCCCTCCTCAAATACTCCCTTATTTTTGAACCTATTGAATCGAAATTTGGCATGAAGACAGATAATTAGTAACCCTAAAACAGAACATGGTATCTAAAAATGGGATCAGATACGAACCTCGAAAAAACTAGATTCAGAGCGTAGGTGGCGCGTTGCGGAGAGGTATGGGCATTTAATCACGATCGAAGGTTCAAATCCGTACAGAAAACATGTAATTATGTACCAATTACTTTTTCTAACTTATGTACGTAATACCGATTGATCTCAAACGGTGAAGGAAAAAATATTGAGGAAACCTGCGTACGCCTATGAATAAACTCTGAGGCATAATACGAGGTCCTTCTTAATATGCTGACAGTTTTGAAACTGAACAACTTTCTCTATGGGACCAACATCGAAATCGCGCGCAAATCAGCTATCCCATAAATTTCGCTCGAGTAGGTTTGCAGTTTTGTATGGAACATCTGAATTTGTTTTAGCGATTTCGATGTTTGTGCCATAGAGAAAGCTGTTCAGTTTGACGGTCGGTTAAAAAGTTTCAGCATATTAAGAAAGACCCATATCTACCAACTAGACTATACAACGTGTTAATGAATAAGCGCAAAACCTCATACACCCCAACTGATTTATAACAAAATAATTCGATTGAAACAATAATTTCATTATTTTGATGGTTAAAATGTAAAGTTATTCGCATTTTAAGTTTTCAGGCAAAAATGATTTGTTATCATTTCAGCAATGAATATATTTTACATTTTAAGAATCTTGTTTTGGTAGTAAGTAGAATGAGTGTGCCCGTGCGGTGGGTTGACATCGAGTTCAGTAAATTTTAAATTTTACAAACAAATTATTTGATATTTTGATAAAAATTACCTATGTTGAAACCATGATAATTCGATTCTGCTCTCGATTCTAAACAAACTACTTTCTAGTTTTGCGTTAATTCATTAACACGTTGTATCTACCAACTAGGTAGTCTAGGTCCTGAATTCTGTCAGCCCGCGATGGACTAAAGCCCACACACCCTCCCTGAGGGTAGGCCTGTGCCCTGCAGTATTATCGTCCATTTCTGGGTCACCCAAAGCAAAAGATATTTCTATATCTCCATTGTGATATCGATGATATTGTCTGCTTTTAGAATAGCACATGACGTTGACGTTGTTCGGTAAATTATTGATGAATTTGTCCCTTACTCTTCGGAAACGCCTATAGTTAGGTTTTTCTCCGTAAGACAGTGAGATTCCACCAGTAGAAGTCACTGACGAACGCCCAGGGTGCACGGGCCCATACCCTCTAATGTTCCCACCTCCCTCCGGACTCATCCGGAAGCAGATGGGCACACGTGGAGACTACCATGACTTAGCAACCCTACTAATATTTATATTTTAATGTATACGTAACAAAACAATACAAATAAATAGTCACTATGAAACTATACCAGAAATTCTTTCAACTATTGTTTACTTAGCGGTAACTTTTAACTGCTATCTGATCAGAGATAAGGGCTGAGTCACCGCAGGCGCCGACTCTACGCCTTCCCAGAACATCAGCCCAGGTAATTAAACTTTAAATTATAATGAAACAAAGAGGATTTTTGTTTTACTGCGTCTGTATCTGAAGGACTGAGGAAGGCTTAGGACGGTATCGACTAGTGCACCAAAACGTCTACCAAACGGGATAATGAAGGAAGTGTTCTGATAAATGCGATTATTACCACCCACATAGCTTGTAAAGTGACGAAACAAGTTCGTACTTGTTTTGAGATCACACCCTTGGTGGAGACTTCTTAGTGATGATCGGAGACTTCAATATGAATAGGTATGTGAACTAAACAAAATTAATAACTCTATACACAGTTCTTTTTAATATGCTGACGGTTTTTTTAAGAGGATGATCAAACCATCAAACTGAACCACTTTCTCTACGGGACAAACGTCAAAATCGCGAAAAAAATTAACTATTTCCAGCTTTTGCATACTATACTGCAATTGTTCTAGTCCCAAATATTAGGATAGAAAATTTTTACGCTATTTTGACGTTGGTCCCATAGGTGTTAAAAACCATACTTTTGAGTTCCGTGTAGTGCACAAGCGGCCATAGTCTATCTCTATGATAAGTTCAAGTTTAGCACTACAACGGTAGATAAAAGACGCCTTAAAAAACCAATAGAAATTTCACTTCATATTCACATCTTCCAGTCATAGTCAAGATTGGCCAGACACCAGATACCAAAAACAAAGCCAGATCCAAGCGTTACCATCAAACAATGATTACTCCATCAAACTCAAATTTGTGGATAATTTACTAAAAGGCCTCTCAAGTGGGTCCGTGGAATGATCGCATTCTTTTCCTAACAAAGGGCCTACGTTGGATGCGCATGCGCAGGATTCTTTCTTTTGTTTTTTAAGAACTGCCTGTGCGCTTCGTTTGTATTGTTTAATTTATTTGGAACTCGTTTAAAGAGTTGGTTTTTTGTGCTTAAAAGTAGACAGGTACTTAATGGTAATAAGCCAGGATAAGTATTTTAAATTTCTTACCTAAATGTTACCCATGTCGATCCAACATCAAATAATAGGGTGGTACTGTTTATAAGAAACAGTTGGACAAGAATCCTACCATTAGTACCTAGGGCCCCATTTAATAAATATTACAATTGTAATTTACGGTACATTTCAGGTTAATTGTGACGCTAAACATGCGGAAGACAATGTATCACTAACATTATCAGCAATGTACCTATAATTGTCATAGTGAATTACAATTGTCATGTTTATTAAATTCCATATATGCTCACGACTATATTCCCCGAGGGGGTAGTCAGAGATATTCTGAAACCTCAGAACATCAACGTTTCACCAGTAGTACTGAAACTGTCCAGTGTGACGGGGGGTGAGCCCGTCGCCACATAATGGACAGTGGGTACAATACATGCCTCGAAACTGAAGCATGCAGGTTTCCTCACGATATTTTCCTTCACCGAAAAGCCAGTGGTGTTACAAATCGTCCATAAATTCCGAAAAACTCATTGGTACGAGTCGGCTTGGACGGGGTTCGAACCATCGCCTCCTGCACGGCAGGCAAGGTTACTCGCCACTGGACCACCACGGCTTCCAACCAAATTCCAACTACAACAAAACTCTTTGGGGAATATTCAAGATTTTTTTTTTTGTGTAGTACCTACTCATACCTGTTTATAAAGTCGTGTCGTGACTTTCGCAACAAAACACCCAAGATTTAAGTAAAATAAACAAAATATGTAGATGACTCAAGATTCATTCCATTGTAATAGGAGTTTTTTTCTTCTAAAGAAAGTTGCGGTTCCCTGCCTAAAAAAAATACTCGAGCAAAGAGAAGAATGCACGCGTGGTCCCCAAGCGCCGCCACCGGCCGGCAGCCAAGCAAAAACAGGCGCCTGCAAAATGCAAATAATTTTGAAGCTTATTTCAATAAAAATATAGACGAAAATGCTATAAACAGCCGGCAAAGCATGTGCGTCTACTTTCATCAAGTTGTTGTTCTTAGTGTTGTATGAAATCTTTATCGTATCGATGAGATTAGTACGCTACAACTAATGGGAATATGGAAACGCACTTAGATTAAATTGTGAATCTGGTCACCTTTACCTTTACCTGATACCTATTTTAGTCATTTATTTAGTTCAATATGCAGATAGGTATATGAACTTATGATCAAGCACGTATCCAGATTTTGTTGACAAAACAATGTAAAAGTATTTTTTGTAATCACTGTACGTACGATACGAATATTCGGATTTCGGCAAGGGGGGAAATTGGAGGGATAAGTAAATCCCACCTATCCCCCCTGAATACGTGCTTGATTACGGGATTCATTAAATAATGTTATGCTTTACTATGAGTATTATTACTATCGTTAGTCTTCCCATGCAGTATCAATTTCAAAATAGCATCAAAATTGATAGAATTATTACGTACCTATGTCTTTTACTTATTTCGCGACAGAAAAGCCAACACGTAGAGGCCCGTCAGATAATTTGATCTAAATGGTAATTTGTGACAGCCTATATCTAAAATATTTATATTATTATAAACAGTTCCAATGTCGATATCGATACTATTATCTTGCGTTCTGTCGCACATCACCACCGTTCTATTCGCGTGCTCGCTCGCACGTTCTCCCACTCTTTCAGTTGAGCTTTGGCATTCGTCGGAGCAGCATGTGTCTTCGTTTCGGCTTCAACTGTGAACGCGTGGATCCTCACAACCAATACCGCATGCAGAAACCAAAAACAATTGTAGTGCTTTCAGACCTTCAGTGATACATTTAGTGAACCTGTGACAAAATAACAGTTACATTATTGGAACGTGATATTTATAGCTTTCAGAAGCTGATATTTTGGTGATGACTGGTGATGGTTTTGATATAGGAATCGTTGACTGGATCGTTTTAGTGACAATAGGTTTTAATTGGAACGATGGCTGTGGTTAATTTCAGCCTGTGTTTAGTACTGATTCTTTATCAGCTGTCAGTTGTATACAGTGATGACCCGTCCTCGGAGTCCATGGATCTTGGATTAACAGGTAAGGAAACAACTAACAATTAACAAGAAACTGAAAAGACAGTCGATTTTATTTTAAGTTATAAACAGAAATGAACTTGATCCGGCTCGAAGGATCAATTTGGTTCTTTGGGATCAACCCGTTTATAACACTAAAATTGAAATGTAAATCCCGTATTATGATCTATTATAGCGCTACAAAAATTGAATGGTAAATTAAATTCCCGTTAAAGTGCTAAATCTTTAGAGTTAAGTATACAATTAAATATTAGCAACTAAGATAACCTTAACTCCAAACTCTTGTAATCAGGTTCATATGTTATCCAGAGGGCAAGTGTAATCAATCTCTGGAATTATGTTAAAATTTCCACTGTATTTAAATCCTTATCATTATCACTGTTTTAGGCATAATTGCCAAAACATCCGTTGAAAATAAAGCTGTCCTTTTAGACACTTCGTTTAAAGTTCTATTATTCGGTAAATTCAATTATTCTTCTCTCTAGTCAGCATAAGCTAAATATGTCAATTTCTCATGCTGTAGTGGAAAGATTAGCCAGTCAGTATGGCTGGACTGCCCAGGGTGCGCCAGATGAACATCGTTTCGCTACAAGACATGAGAAAGCTCTTTTCTTGGA
Source organism: Agonopterix alstromeriana (assembly GCA_963924505.1). Taxonomy (NCBI): domain Eukaryota; kingdom Metazoa; phylum Arthropoda; class Insecta; order Lepidoptera; family Depressariidae; genus Agonopterix; species Agonopterix alstromeriana. The sequence goes on from OZ004675.1 coordinate 12,974,667, forward strand.
CTGCGTTAAATTCAATTGATAATGGATAAAATCCACGTGGATACAGTTGGAGATTAATTGAGCGATCGGTGTTGGTGTGGTGCTAAGATTCTGTACCCAGGTATCTAGCATCATAAGATAACATCCACTGCACTGGACAGTTGCACAGCGTAGATTCTAGGGTGTGCAACTGTTGTGCGTGTTGATTTTCTAGGGCCTACATAATCAACAAGCACCTAATGCTGATTGGCGACTCTCTTCAATACGATGGCAAGTCAAACTCAAGAGATTCCATCGAATCGACAGAAGAATATCATGCTAAACAAGTTTATAGAAAACTTTCGAGTACCGACTTGTAATTGGAGAAAAGGAGTGCGATTTTTGAAACTCACGCGTTGAAATCAGCAGTAGAAAATGTCAAAATTAGTATGGAGATATGCATCTTTCAAAGATCACACTCCTGAAGTACCTATGATTTTTGAAAGTCAAATCAGCAGTAGAAAGATGTATATATCTCCGTAGTAATTTTGACATTTACAACTGCTGAGTTCAACGAATGAGTTTCAAAAAATCTAACTCCTCGTGTTTTTGTATGAAACTGAAACTGGTTAGAACAAGTTTCACGATGTATTTTATATTTATTAATTACTATCAATATTCTTCGCTACGCTATAGACCTGAGATTACTAGCCACCTTCATTTACCCTTCTATAACAGAAATGCATTGTGCAATCAAAAATGACCCTTTGTGATCTCACAATACTGTGGATTATGAACCACTCCTCTATCACCGATTAGGTTGACATTATCGGGTCTGTTGCTATGCCGATAACGAGGCTAGTACAAGTTATCTTTAAACAATTGCATTTAATTCCAATAAACTCTCATAATTGGGATGTTTAAAAAAAAAACAAGAATTTGCTAGTTCAAGAAATTAATCCATCAAATATGTGGTAAAAGCAACAAAAAAAGCGCCGACACAACTTTCCACTAAATTGGAATACCAAAGTTACCTACAAGTTGTAATAAAAACAGTTCAAAAACTTTTCAAAATTATTCTATTTTTATTATGATTCGGTATTATGAATATTATTTCCGTCAGAACTCGCCAATCTAGCCATGGCTATGGAAAATATTTCTGCAACAATCACCTATGTTTCATTATAAAATGGATACTTATAGTTTCTAGCCTAGAAACCTCACCAAAGCATGAAGTTATCAAAGCATGTATCGACTGAAACAGTGACGTCACAGCATACCAATCGATAAGTTATGAAAAGAATCTGATAACACCCAGACTTGGCGCCGTTATTTCATTGAAGCGCAGGGAAGCGAAACTATCTAACTAAATCATCAAATTATAATCTTTTATGAAAAACCTGGAATGGAATTATTTATCATAAAATTACTGATAGTCATCTAAAATTGGATTAATAAGTTGAAAATCATTTAAACGGTCTTTACCTTAGGTAAAATGAAAAAAACAACAATTTTAATAGACAGCAGTATTGACAAAAGTAAATTAGTAATTAATAAATCACTTTATAAATAATATTTATGCAGACATTAGCGAAACAATCAGTTCGTTATATTATTATCTTTGGTAGTCGTTAGCGCGTTATTATCTAATATTAATAAAACAAATGACTACGACAACGATTGGTATGATTAGACAAATAGATACGACCAAACAAGGCAAAAGGAGAACCTATTTAAAAATAAATAAAAGAACAGTAAGAGAAAATAATGATAAATTCTTATTTTCTGAGTCGTCGACGTTCTTTCACATTTTATTTGAACCAGTAACTATTTCTGAAGATTAATAATCTTAGAGAACATACAATCTTAGTCCAATCACATAAATACCGTTTCATATATCTTCCAAACGTTGTTTCAATCCATATCGACAATATAGGTCTTCAACTTTGACTAATTATAATAAGGACTAGCCTAGCATTTCCCCTCTGCCACGGTATAAGCACAATTGATCTTGTGCATTTACATTCAATTTTACACCTTATCACTAAACGAGACAGCCTATAATTGCGAAATAATAACTTCGAACTTAGAACGTTTACGGTTCACACGATAATACTTTTCATGATTTTTGACATTCAAAATTAGAATCTAAAGTTAAAGGGAATAAAATCCAAAGTAGCGGATTTCATGTTACCTCGCCCCCGCAAAAAGTGGCAGAAATGTTTGTTAGTAGAATTACACGCGTAATCAGTCCACATATAAATAGTCAAAGGTCTTCAATAAGGTCGAACGTCAATACGTATAGCATTAAAAGACAACCAAGTAACAACAAAAAGACATTCGACAAAAACTGCCTCAATTTTAACGTAACTAACACCTAATTACTTAGTGTGAGACGTAACGATTAGAACATGAGCGGTCTTATTGTTAGAAACGCGATGGTGAAAGCGTACGCGCATGGTACGCATCGTTACCAACTGACTGAGAATCAACGCAAGAAATTCGATAAAAACTCGGCAATTTTCTAGAATGAAAATTTAATTGGATTTGTTTCACTTTAGCGCTTTTGTGCGCATTTCATTGAAATTCTGTAAAAAGTCGAATGGGAATTACCTTTTTTGGTACAGAAAACACTGAGTAGATTAGAGAATGGCTAATATATTGAATAATAATTATATAAATGTTTATTATATACAGATGTATTGTTAAATTTACTGATCATCGATCGCTATGAAATCTATTATGCGTTTTAAATAACTATATCTGTTCTAGGGAATTTAAGTAATTTAGCAAAGTCAATATTTATTCAATATTCAATATAGGAGCTTGCAGCACACTTATCAAACGTCAAATCATTTTTAAAGCTACCACCGCGTTGGCACGTGTTGTCGCTGTAGAGAAGATGCGGCCAGAAACTCTACAACATAACACGACTTAATAACTATTACAATATAAATTCTTAAGCTAAAGTTATGTATACAATAATACATAGTCTATTTAATAAAATAATTGATACTATACAGTAAAGTAAATAAACTATAAGCTAGTGACCTCAGACCCAAGCATTTTCCCCGACTATCATCTCCATCGTCTTTAGTTCTGAACTCGCCACGTATTAACAACCTGAATTGCCAAGGCCTGTCAAAAACACTGACAGAAGAAAATATTGCAATCAGGAAGCTGGAAATAGGTATTGTCTATATTGCAATCGTAGAAGCTAAGCCAAAAATTTTTCATCCATGATTTCAATGGAAATAATCTCTCCTTCCAAAACGTCTCTATGCCAAGATTTCTCGCCCTTTCTTTATTCCGATGTTTTTCTGGAATACAACTTATCATTTAGTTGGTTTTCTAGTAGCCTCATCGTATCGAATTCATCTTAACATGGAATGATTAAGTTGCTAGTGGTAGGAAATAGGAACTGTAAGGTTTTAGAAACAACACAAGCGTCGTGCAAGTGTTGAATTTCTTAAATTGATATTTCTGTACTCTCGTGCTATTCACCTTTTATTTTCTCTTATACTTTCACCAGTGTTGGTATATGAATGTTTTTACTAATCTTTTAAACTGTAAATTTCCTGTAATTATACTTAGAAAAGACAATACAATCACTGGTCGAGTCATTAGCAAGCGAATCGTGACGTCACAGGCGCCCGTCTAATGTCGCGACACGCACATGTTGGTCTAATGTCTGATGCTCCCAGTTAGAGAGGGTCGGGATTTTCGTTTAGAGATTTTTTTAGCGTAAAAAGATTCAATTCTATTAGTTGCATATTCAGCTTGTTTTTAACAGACTTTAACTTATTGTTTTAGTGACTATGTTAATGGCCATGCAGCGTAATTTGTGACGTGTGCTTTAAGGCTCCTTTTAGTTTTAGACCATAATGTTTGAGATCATCATCAGCCTGTTGGTCCACTGAACGTAAAGCCTCTTCCAAGGGGCCACATAACTCGATATCTTTGGCCATCCTAATTCAGATTTCGAGATGAAAACTTTGGTTATTGGTCCTTTCCCCAAGTATACTTACTTAGCTTATATTTGTATTTACAACAAGGTTGTTTATTCATATTATTTTAGCTCTTCATTGAGAGGTGGAGCCAATCTTCAAGTTCATATTGCATTGTTTCTGGCTATAGCGAATTCTCTAACAATTTCAGCATAAACTTCGTTTGTTATTTAAAACATAGTCATGGCGAATTACTAATACTGTAAACTAGCCAATAAGAATTTAGTAGCAATGTTTCACGACCTTGAGCATGAAATACACGTTTTGCAAACTTTATTATGAAATAAATGGAAAATGCAACTTTTAGTTCTTCAAAATTCCGGATATTTACTACCTAACAATAATTGAAGGATGACGCTATTTATAAACAGCAAGTATCTTCTCAAACAAATTCAAACATAAAACTGGGAATTTTACTAATTTTTGACATTCCTAGCTATGGGAATAACCTACGAATCATAACCCTTAAATACGCAATCGCATGTCAAAGAACCACCTATTAAAGATTACCTTTCGAACAAAAATGGGGTGTTCTGGATGTTAAACAGTTGTCTGGCGCCAAAATACTAGACGTGGCGCCGTCTGTCCCATCAGACCACATCGTTATCACGACCCTTATGTTAACAGAAAAGGTGCTGTTTTCCCTTGACATGTTCTAAGTGGTCTACCGAGGGGCAAATGCCCTTCGGGATCGCATAGCTTACGTACCGGTTTTTATCGCCGTATGTCATTATATCGCGATTCATTTGTCAACTGGATAAGGGGAGGAAATTGTATTAACATGTTGCGCGCACCTGCTTAATGGATACATAGATAGCTATAAAGCTATGTTGATATAGATAGAAACAAGTATGAGGCTACAACAAAATAAGTAAGTACCTACCTAACACAAATAGGAAACTGACGAGCTTGTTTGAAGTTATATGGTTCTTGAAGAGGCGAAATATGTAAGACAAAATTTTAGCCCGGCGAGCAATAATAGACACAGGTCGGTGAGAGCATTTTACTAATTCTTGCTTGCTACAACTGCGTGTTTATTGTACCTTATTGGTGGTGGTAGGAAAGTTCGTGACCATTCGAAAGGATATATAAGTCAGCTTATGTATGGGAGCAAGAAGCAATATGAGAAAGGTCAAAAATATACAACCTCAAAAATACAAACAAGTAATTCATAGCCGTAGTAGACAATGTCAAGGCAAACACGTAAATTCTTTACGCCTTTACGCATACCGTACAAGACAAGTGCCGGTTGGAATGTTGACACGGAGAAGAGGAATCTTTAAGACTTTTACGATCTTTCGTGTTAAACTGTCAAACACTTTTTTATCGTTGCTATACTAAAGTAATATTTTTCCCACCGTTCATGGTTCAATATGGTGGACCAACGAAGGTGGTGGGAACCCGTTGGATGAGGGCAGCGCAGGACCGGTCGTTATGGCGATCCTTGGGGGAGGCCTATGTCCAGTCTGGGCGTCCATCGGCTGAGATGATGATGATGTTTATGATGTTCATGGTTCAAACCCTTCGTACCGATAAACATTTACCATTAGCGTCATGGTTAACCCTGCAACGTCGTATCGACGAGGAACTCGTGGAGCAGATGGTTTCTTTTACTTTTTAGTCTGATATTTACATTCTGAATAGATGAATGATGATGATGATTGATTTCATCATATTAGTAAAATATACGATTTGTAGCACTTTTTTGTATGCTCTAATTTCGGGGCGTGTGTTGTAAAAAGCTGTTAAAAGTGGCGACGGTTTTACTCATGTCGCTGGACAGAGTATGGGCACACCCTGATGAACATCTCGCTTTTATTTCAATTGATTATATCAGCCGTCGCTTTCCCATTGTTGGACAAAGGCCTCCCTCCGATCTCTCCATGCGTCCCGGCTTTGCGCTTCATTAGGCAAGTTCTTCAGGAAGCCATTGATTTCGTCCCGCCACCTTCTAGGTCTGCCTCGACGCCCTGGACACCAGTTGGTAGTTGTAGGTTTCATTTCAATACAAATGGGAAAAACTGACAAGAAGTAAGCATGTGAGATAGGTACTGAGTGAGTGAAAGAGGACTATACTATCAAAGAAAAATATACTATAATGCCTACTGTCGTCTTTCACAGTCTTCCGAAAGGGGGTGAGGTAAAAATTTGTGGAGGGACTGTACTGTATGTAGAGTACTCTTTCTTATAATGTGGTATGGGAAATCCTTTAAATGTGGATATATTTATTCAGGGTCCTTCTTAATATGCTGACACTTTCTGTATAGAACCAGCATCAAAATCGCGAAAAAAAATCTGCTGTTCCATACATTTGGCTCGAGTAGGCTTGTAATTTTGTATGGAAAAGCAGTTTTTTTTTCGCGATTTCGATGTTGGTGTCATTGAGAAAGTGGTTCAGTTTCACGGTCTGATCATCCCCTTAAAAAAGTGTCAGCATATTAAGAAGGACACTATATGTCTTGACTTTTTATTTCATTGGAATTCCCGCCCTTTCAATGGTTTCTAACCCATTTCCCCATTTCCAACCCATCAACAGTTTGGTGAAGTTTTAACATACATTATTAGACGTGTTTATTTGGACTGGGTGCGTCATACATGCTACACAAACAAAGAGCATTCTCGTAAATAAATGGGGCCGAGCATTTTCCGAGAATCAGTGCGTGCATCATTTTGAAGAATTTTCTCGCGAAAGTTCGTGAGATCTTTGTTATGTGATGTTGGATCGACGAAGCGAATCAAGAAGCAATTTGGGTTTAATGTCCAAGCCAAAAACATTATATCTTTCATCTATTTAATAGTTCTCATTCACGCAACCTTAATTAGACTTCTGAATGTTCTACTTTGAGTATGCACTTTATTCACGACATTTTCACTAGATATATTATATCACAAAATGTAATTTTAAAAGTAAATTGTAGGGAGGACTTTCTGTTCTATGGACACCTGTATTCTTTGTTGTTTTCTTAAGGTTTCATCAGTCGAGTCGAGAACGGTTTTGTTATTTTTGTATTGCACGGGAGTTAGACCCTGCGATGACATGTGGATTAAAGCCTTAATATACAGATCAGATCATCAAACTGAACTGTCTATGCAACTAACATGAAATCGCGAAAAAGTGCTCAGGCATTTATAGTGCCCGAGATTCAGCAAAACAGTAGCTTGTGGCGTAGAGGATCATCCGGCAGCCAGGCGGGATGATGACTTCAAAAGAAGCATCAGAACGTCTTGGATGACACTAACACAGGTCCGAGAAGGATGGCAGAATCGGAAGGAGACTTCATGCCCTGCAGTAACTGGATACGGGCTGTAGTGATGATGACTTTCTGTTGTCTTTTAATTCGTGTAAAAATTTATCGGAAGCATCATTTTACAATGTAATGCTCCTCCCTGGGGTATCATGCATAAATGACTTCATTTCATATCAATTGTAGGTAGTTTGTTTTATACGTTCATTTAGCGATATCCAGTAGCCGTAAATTGAAACATGCAAGCTGATACGAGTTAAAACGTAAAACAACGAGGCTAGTAGTGCGTAACGAATGACAGTTGCAGCTGACTTCCGCTACATGCCGGAAGTGTGGCGCCACAGGCGCCTGCGCCGACAATCCGCGGTTTTCGACCATTCACACCAACACCGCGAGACGTGCCGGACGTCACGCTACGCTGCCCGTGCTATTAAAGAATTAATGGTCTTTTTGTGTAGGAACAACTGACTTATTAATTGCTATACAAATTAATGCTTTTAATTTAGGATCTTCATTTTACTTGTACAAAATACACACATTCACACACACAACACACAACCCCAGGTCTCTCTACTATTTTGTTAGTTTCCCAAAGTATTCTTCTGCTCTATTATATAAATGTCATATACTTACACGCTAAATACGTGCAGTCTGGATACTGGGTAAATAATATTTTGGAATCCCTGACTACCCTCTCGACGAAAACAGTCATGAGCAGATGCTACGACATAATAAGGCGACTACATCTCGAAGTGCAGACGTCCATCCGACGGTATCATCTCATAATTATATGACTCAAAACCATACTTGTTCACTCAGTCCACGTTGTTGACTCTATAAAATATCATTTGAATTAAATTTACTTACGCCACCGAACAAAATAAACGTTTGATATAAAACCGAAGGCCTCGCAAATGTAACATTAATCCGGCATGTCACGCTGTTGCAACGCACTTGCTAAGCAGGCTATGAGTATGCGCTGTGCGAATGTCCATTGCACAGTGAAGGTGATAGGACTATGAAACGTGGTCGAGAATATAAAGAGTACGAATTCGCGGATACATAGGGTACAGTGTCAGACAAACGTAACAAAAAGAAATCAAATCAAATGTTTATTTCGCATACTAAGTGTTCAATAATGTTTTTAAATATATTATTACAAAAGCACTTACAACTTATTAAGATATTGCAAATGGAGTGAAGGAAAGAAGACAGTATTCCAATAACAAAATTAACTTTACTAAGTTAAAGGAAATATAAGCGGCGATGGACAATGGAACCACTGATATAACCGATAGAATCCAGAATTGAATGGAATTAGCTCTTCATTATGTACATATTTCCGTTATACTTAGAAGAGAAACAATTCTGAAAAGAGTTTCTTGACATGATTTATAAACAGAGGAAAATTAACTTGTGAAATATAAAATCAATGATAGTCCAGCTACGCACGATTCGCTTCGTAATATGTACTTTAAAAAGTAAAGTAATAGAATACGATCTCAAGGTAAAATCAAGTTAATTTGCACTCTTGCAATGATCGATTTGTCGGCAGGCACACATAAGGTGATGCATAGTGATCGTTAAGAAGTCTGCATGCGTACACGCATCCTTGGAGACTAATTTATTATAAAGGCACGGTGGTCTTTGATTTACAAATATTAATTGATACCTATAGATATATAAAACAATAGTCGTATGATACGACCTAACTCTAAAGACTGTTAGTAATAAAAATATAGAATACTAGAAAGGTCTTGAATTGTATATCGGTTACGAAGTCGTAACAAATAATAGGTAACACAACCAGCATACTTTTTATAACTACACTAATATTTTGATTCCCCAATACAAGGTGTTAACTTAAATGCGTTTCATCCTTTAGAGAGCGTTGCAGACCATCAAACTGAACAACTTTCACTATAGGACTAACATTTAAATCGCGAAGAAAATATCTGCCGTTTCAGTAACCATTCACATTTTCTGTGAATCAATCAATTATTTATTTCGCTTATTTATATTAAGAGCGAAAGTTATTCAGTTTGATGGTCTAACTCTAAATCAACCCCTTTAATATGACTGTAACGCATACAAATTTACATTCTGTATAATACGAATATTCATTGCGAATTCAGTTTATGTATTTCATTTTGTATAATAAAAATAAAATTGTTTTCAGGAGTTGGTATTTCTAAATCTTTTAGCGTGTATCAAGACGTTCCAACTCTGCCCACCCCAATGGGATAATAAGTGTGAGCATACGTATATAGAATACTTATAATTAAATTAGGTTAGGATTTAGCCTTGTGTGGTCGAGTAATTTGCAATATTGATAAAACGCGGGTATTGCGAGATCCGATTGAGCGAATTTTATCGCAAAAAGTTTTAGTCATCAGAAAAATGTATTTTTACCGTCTTGGGTGGCCGGTCATACCCGATACATTATCGGAAATGCGTGCAAAGAAATTCGTGCTAATCCTAATCTTATCTCAAAGATAAGCATCTTTAGAAGGTCGGCATTTAAGAAACTTTCTCTCATTTAGGGTTTTGTTATCTACTGGATATAACTGCGCTACGTTTTGCTAAATTTCATTTGCATCAAAATTCAAAAATCGCGGAGTGACTAGCTCATCCATAAAATTACCAATTCAAGTAGGATTATCAATCCGAGTAAGATAGTTAGGTACCAATTCATTGATGTGGGTAGTTATTTGCAAATCCGCGTAGCCTGCAATCAATTTAAATTTGTCGCCATTAAATTTCACTTTAATCCCACCCACGGTTAATTAACTCCAAAACAATGTACTGGTAATCCTTGTTCATTGTAGATTAATTAAATTTGACATGATTTTTAAATTAACTATAACACAAATCGATCATGTATGGGCGCTTATAATATTTACATAGATGTCTTACCATATTGAGTTGTACATACAACATAACTTGTTGATTCGATGGAATGTCCAGTTAGTTGTGAACTTTCCGTGGAAAGTTATTAAGAAGAGAGGAGAGGTCTTTGTTAAGTGGGCATCTGGAAGCAAGTAACTTAGTTTGGAAACTTGCAATTTCAATGAGATACGCACTTGATTCGGGTTTATCTTACTTAACTTTTTCATCGTAGCATGCGTCTTTTAATGACTTTTTCGCTTTACTATAAAGTCTCTTTTGGCAATTATTGTTACTTAACAATAGTTATTAAATAGTAGCATAAAGATAAATAATGTGTATTTACAATTACAATATTATTTAATACTGACGTCACGAAGTCTTGTCATTATGTCACTCAATTATAATTGATTCGTGATATTCGTTTAATGGTTTAATTGAGTTTAATGACATGTTAAACTGCGATATCAATCTAAATATGGAAAAGGTTTTCATATAATTAATTATGTTGACTGTTGGGTCCTGATACCAGTTTAAATCAGACAATATCCCGGTTTACTTCGGTCCTGTATACTATGTTACTTATACCGCCGACCAATCCTGAATGTCTTGTGACTTCTTGACCAAGACTTTGAAAAATCTTTCAAGGTTCCAGAATCAGAAGAGTAACTGATGTAAGATTAGCTACTGCTAATTCCAAGACATAATTTCTGCCTGGTGTGTTGCGTGTAGACGCATCAGAAGTAACAGTTTAAGCCACGGTTTATACAGAAGAGACGTGTGGCGGTGGCGGATAATCTAAGTAGCACAATATAAACCTTATAGTACTTAGCATAGCGTCGTTTTTGTTGAAAAGGAGAATCGCGCCCGCGCCTCCAGGTGACGTCGCCTGGAGGCGCGGGCGTAATTCTCCAAACGACGCTATGCTACGTACTATAAGATTTTTAATTGTGTTACTTTGACTATCCGCCACCGCCACGTCTCTTCTGTATATACCGCGCCTTAGATATCGACACAATTAGTTTACTTGTTTAAAGAAGATAATTACAAACAGTTCTTATCATTTTAAACATTCTCGCTATTCTCCGCTAATTAACAACTTACGAAATAAACTTCTTCGCAATCTAGTAACCGACTCATCATACTCAGTCATTGGACTATGCACGTGTAACAAAAGTTGTTATAATATTATAAGTGGAAGATTTGCGTATATATATGTATGTATATACGGCAAGACACCCACGCGTGGCTTGTTTGTCTGTCGGTGTTTGTGCAGTAGCGGTAGTATGCCAGGGCATGCTGGAATATGCGGGGGCGAGGCGCCGCTGTATCGCTGCGAGATCTGCATTAATTGCTAAGGATACTTTATAAAATAGCTTTATCTGTATTGTTTATAAAGCTTTGCATTTTGTTTTGGTAGTAAAGATATACAACGTGTTAATAAATAAGCGCAAAACCTCATACACCCCGACTGATTTGTAACGAAATAATTGTATTGAAACAATAATTTCATTATTTTATTAATTAGAATTAAATTTTATTTGCATTTTAAATTTTTATGCAAAAATAATTTGTTATTATTTCAGCAATGAATGAAAGCGCTAGCATGCTCATAGATGCATTTTAAGAATCTTGTTTTGGTAGTAAGTAGGTAGAGTGAGTGTGCCCGTGCTGTGGGTTGGCGTCGAGTTCAGTAAATTTTAAATTATGCGAACTAATTATCACATTACACATTATTTAATACTTTGAAAAAATGTAACCTATGTTGAAACCTTGAAAATTTCATTCTGCTCTCGATTCAAAACAATTTTCTAGTTTTGCGTTAATTCATCTACACGTTGTATATGACAGCTGTTTTATTCATCTTATAATTCTAAAAGAAATATAGCCGTGCGGTTCCGTCATAGAATGGACCACACCGTACTTACACTAACTATTAATAAATTAACTGTAGGTATAGGCGTCTAAACCAAAATTGTAATGGATTTCAAAGTTAGATTACTGCTGTTTGTGAACTCTGACTAATGCATTGTTAATTTGTTGGTATGCATGACTACTGTTAATTACACGTTGACTAGATTATTCTCTACATTGTCATAGCTCGTGTCTAGTCTTGGATCAAACTGCTTATTAAACTAGATCATAAGTCAGTCATGATTCTTAAAGTACTCGCAGTTCTGTGATTTCTTGACCATGTTTTTGAAAAGCTGTAGCCTACGTCTTATTTCGACCACTAGAACTCCAATACAACCAGGATCAACAACACTAATGCCATTTTGCACTAAACTCAACTTAGGTGAATCTTTGTAAAGTGATTCCTTTACAAAGATTTCTAAGTATCACTTAGGAGTGTTTGGTATCACGCGTGTTTAGGAGTGTCTTAAGTAGTGGTGCAATGTACTTTCTTGTTAGGGGTATCTAGACCTGTCAAGAGACCCCTAACAAGAAAGTACAATGTCTTATGTAATTAAGGCAAATTAAATCAAAATGATTTATTGAAAATAAATATTACAAGCACAGCTTTCTGACGTCATTTTTACTCTACCACCGCGTCGGAAGGTGTTCCGTTGTATAGAAGATGCGATCAGAAACTCTACCACACACATCTCTTAAAAAAATAACAATGTACAAATTACAATTACAAATACAATATTGAATTACATAATGGGCATCTGGTTAAGTTTAGACAATGACATCGAATGTATTTGAATACGCACTGCATCGATTTGGCCGATTGTAACTGAAATTGTTGTTGGCGTTGATGAGCTCTCGTGAAGTTTAGTAGCCAATCATTTTTGTGAAGATCCTCATGCATTATGTTCTATAAAAGTTATACAAATACCACTTGATTTTACCTAATACTAAAAGTCATTAATATTCTATTTATGCTAGCCTTTTGCGATGTGGTGTGGTATAGTATGATCTACAATTTTTCGAATACAAAAACTGACAGATTAAAAGATAAAATATCAATTGGAGTAAATCTCTATTTATTATCCACAAATACATCGATGGTATCCCAAAATAAAAAAAGGCTTGTATAATCAGCCTAACCAAATATGCATCGATGTCTACATACATCGCTAACACAACTTAAAATTCAAGAAGCGCCCATTACCATATGCCGTGTGCTAATATATGCTGCAGATCACACCTAAACAAATACATGCCTTATATGATATACCTAGACAAGGTACAGAGTGTTCTCTCATGCAAATCTTTTAGAGTGTGATCATATTAATCAAGTACTTCAAGATTTATTGTATTAGGCCAATTATATTTATTGTGCTATAGTCTTTCGCGTATATAGGATACTATACTTCAGTCCATACAGGGTGTTAACACGTAACACCCTAGTGACACTTGAGCGAGTGCTTCAGACCATCAAACTGAACTAAATTTCACTATGGAGTCAACGTCGAGAAAAAAAAATCTGCAGTCCCATACATTTGAGTCGAGACGGTACTTCAATTTTGCATGAAAGAGCGGATTTTTATTTTCACGATTTCCATGTTGGCTCCATAGTGAAAATTGTTCGGTTTGATGGTCTACAGCACCCCCTTAAGTATTACTAGGGTGTTTTGTTACACCCTGTTTAAGGATGAAAAGATATTCCGATTCCGATCTATTAGCTTTCTGATCAATTCTGATTACCAAATATAATTAATTTATCAGAAAAATATACTATACTTGTCTATTCAATAAAATATGTATCCTTCCAGTAATAAATAATCAACAAAATAAGTTTAAAAACCTATACGACATAATATATACGACATAATATAAACGACATATAGGATCCTTCTTAATACGCTGACACTTTTTAAGGGGATGATCAGACAGTCATAAAGCTGTTCTAAGAATAAATTAGATTTATCCCCACTTGCGCCAACCTGGGTTAGCAATTAACTCTGGGTTAAATAGCTAACTCGGATTTTCTGCTATACTAAAAATCATATATTACAAACTTAACCTGGAGTTATTTTCTAACCCAGGTTAAGTGTTTCAAATCTGTTTCTGTAATTCAAAATGTCCTTTAAATGTTGGTATTTGGGAGGGAGTATAGGTAATAATATTTATTTGCCCATCAGATGGTGTCTAGGATGTCAGTGAAAATATTGTAATTGATTGAAGTTTTATAGTAATTCTTACGATATTACCTAGACATCTAAGAGCATTCATAGTTTATGTGGCAATTAAGACCAAGACGCTTTAAAACGCACAGTTAAAACCAGAAATTTTGTTAATCAAAACATCCTGTGCAATTCAGTGCCATTACGATCGGCGCCGGCGCCGCTACCTTGTCAATATCAGCAAGTATGCAAATATACTACCCGATCGGCTTGTCGCCACTAAAATTATTGTTTGCAGTAAGAAATGTTTTTAACTTTCGTAACTGCACTTTCTCTTTGACTTAACTGAATCCTTGACAGGACCAGATAACAATGTTAAAACGTGTTGAAACATGTTAACAATACTTTCCGTTTCGACAGGTAACTTGTCCAGGTATGTAATTGGGGTAGACAGTGACTAAATTACGATCTTTAAATTCCTCGTCTTTTCGGCTTTTCAAGGCTTTTTAACATGCTCGTTGATTTTGAGTTGAGTTGAGTTGAGCTCAGTATTTTTACTCTACTCTTGGTCCTTGTTTTACAATAAAACTTGTCTTGTCTCAAGACTGTATAATTTTTGACCGTCTCATATTTTACTTCCCATCAGGGAAAGGAATAGGCTGACCTCACACATAGCGGACACGTGAGCACTCCATTCTCATAGTGATGTTGTATAGCCGCTGGTGGTCGGGCATACTTATTTGTCACTGCATCGAATGTAAATATCTATCAGCTTTTATCAGGATTATCAGGTTAGTTTTTCTATAAATTGAACTAACAAATGATCAAACAATTATTTTGAGGCTGATTATAAATTTATTGTTTTGAAAACTTGTATTTAAACCATTGGTATTCTGTAAAGTACTAAAATATAAGACCATAATTTCATTGGATACAGATGTTTTAGATACTCGTATTACAGTCCTTTGTTAACATTTGTATCGTCATTAAATTGTAGTAAGTACTTAATTTTTTTGTTCTGTATTTTAAAACTCTTACTCATTTTTATACAGGGTCCTTATCAATATTCGGACACTTTTTAAGGGGATGATCAGACCGTCAAACTGAACAATGTTCTCTATGGGACCAGATCGAAATCGCGAAAAAAAATTCAACTGTTCAATAAATTTGACTCGAGTAGGTTTGCAGTTTTGTTTGGAAGTATTTTGTATTTTTTTTTCGTGATATCAATGTTGGTCCCATAGAGAAATTTGTTCAGTTTGATGGTCTTATCATCCCCTTAAAAAGGTGTCAGTATATTAAAAAGGACCCTATATTCTGGCGTCCATTTTCTTATTGATAGGTTGTAGCTGTTGGTAAAGTATCTATGTTGGTGTAGCCAATTTATCTCGTCAAGATAAAAAACATGCACAAAAGTTCTGTCTCTATCAAAAAATGAGACTAAACAAACAAACATAAAGCTACTTCGAGAGACCGTATCCATTCGCCGCATTTGTTTTAAAAGCTTGTTTTATAAAATAATAAAGTAACTAAAAAAACATGGATGCGATGAGAGGTAGAGTCGAAACGGACTCTCATAAATATTTTGATTCGAAAATTATGACTCAGCGTTATACATGTTCCTTTGAAAGTATTGTTTATAAAGTTTATAGGTTTAATTATAAATCAATATCTTGATACAGATTTCAAATTAATTTTTAATATGATACAAATTGAAATGATATTAATGAACTTAGGTAAAGTATACGCAGGGTTTGAATTTAGGAATATCGTTTCATTATAAATTTTCTGAAAGGATCTGAATGTATTATGTATTTTAAGGTCACTTATGGCTTATACAAGGTGTAAATAAACTAAAATGTGTTTTCTACATACATTAGGGCGACCTACAGACCATCAAACTAAACAACTTTTGCTACGAGACATTGGAAATCGTAACTAAAAAAATCAGTTCTTCCATATGACCAAAATGTATGTATGTATAATGTTTTCAATATTGGTCCCAAAGTAAAATTTGTTCAGTTTGATGGTTTTGAAGTTCGCACCCTTTATAATTAAATGTAGGTATATTTAGGAAAACAGATAAGAATAAAATTAAACATTTAATAACTAAGAGAGTCAATTCACACGGTTATATCGATCGGTGTTTAAAAGTTAAAAAAATGAACAAGTATAATATAGGTTTACCGGTTTTAGTAATATACGCCACTGCGTATTTTTTCTCTCTTTGACGGATATTTAACTTATTATAGCCTATATAAAGGACTTCAGTTCTTAATGCAAGCAACATTATGCATGATACAGCTATTACTGTCCCGAGACCTATTATAATAAAATTTAATAGTCGAACAGCTGTTCTCTAGTTGCGTGCATATGATCATTAAAATAATCAAATGGTCTGCCGGTATTACGAGATAAATTGTATGTATTATATACAATATATTATATATTAAATTTAGAATAGTAGTTACTTTAAAATTTAGTGTAAGTATTAATTTTTATTTCTCAAACTCAAAATGTTTTATTCAAAATAACATCACATGGATAGCTTTCTGACGTCATTTTAGATGCGGCCAGAAACTCTACAACACGCATCTTTTAAAAAAAAAATATATATACAAAGTACACTTACAAAATACAATATTGAATTACATGGTGTAACATTGTCAAGACCAGACATTTTGGTCATTCGTATAATCATCAAGTTTATAGTAACCTTTTTTACAGAGGACTTACTTAACATGCGACTTAAACCTTTTGTCTGGCAAGTTTAGAATATCCTCTGGTATCTTATTATAATAGCGTATACATTTCTTCCTCTTTTCGGACAAGGGCTACAACCTATATTATCTTGTTACACATTTACCGTTTAAGTACAGCGTGTACATTGAAGTACGTTACGAATTAAAGGATGTGATTCAGATCATCAAACTTAGCATCCTTTTTACTATAGGACCAAAAAAATCTGCTGTTCCATAGAAAATGTCAATCACTTCTCGAACAAAATGTTAATAACACAGCAGATTATTTTCAATTTTATGGTCTGTACCCCCTATATTATGTAAAGTATTTACGTTTACAAACTTTATGGAAGAATCTACATATGATATTATTAACTATTACTTCTAGCACACTTCTAGCTCGCCAATGTTTTCTTTTGGTTTAGTTAAGCTCATTTAAAATTTGATGTACCTATTATAAACTCGTCCCTTCCTCTACTAACTACTTCAATAAACTCTGCAGCATTGCGGACACTTCATTCGACTTCATTCGATATTCTCTATACAGGTTTATAAATTGCATAGAAAGTTCCTGCATTATTCGCAATATGTAATCCTTTATAATTAATATCTAAATAAGACTCCATGGACGAGAGGTCAAATGCCAGTGACTCTGCAGATTCTATCTTCAGTCCATGCAACACACGGACAGAATGTTTTATAACCGTTTATAATTACTGTTGCAGCTTTACCGGTTTTGTTGTAATCTCCTCTCCTAAGCTTCATGTAATTTCTTCCAATGATTTCGAAATATTCGAGTTCTTTGATTTTAACAAATAAACAGGATGTCGGGTCTACGATTCTGATCGTCCTAAGAGCATAATCAAACAAAATGTAAGTACAAATAGTGACTCGGTAACTATTAGAATTAAAAATGTACGAATGCTCTTGAAACGGAGCCAAGAGTACCAAATGATTTCAGTTCCAAAACAAGATCGGGGCGTGAATACTCATCAACGGCATCTGGAATATCGGTATCAAAAAGAATAACGGAAATATCGAGCGTACACCACAATGTCCTAACATTAAGGTTGTGATTCACTCCAGAGAAAGCATTGCACTTGTGTGAGTCACGCGTTATCTGGCCTTTATTGCTTGCATGCGCTCGCGCTTCTGTTGTTTACTTCACGTGCTTACTATTATTATTTTGTTTTATCAATTATACACCGGACGGTTGTATGTTGTATCACTATCAATTTCCCACATGTAACTATTTCCCATAAAAGCTTTGATGATACGACAGCAACTAAACATAAACAGGCAGGAAATGTCCACTTTGTGAGAATTTAGAATGCTATTCCTGAACATAACCACACTGCTTTATCGCGTTTAGTTTTATGCGTAGATTTTAATTTTTGGTTTTATGGTAAGTTTTATTGGCACTCGTGAATGTGCCACAAAAACGCAGTAAACTATTAATCACCGCGCGTTTATTGATTTACCTATTGATTTTATCGAAGAAAAATTTCGACACAAATGTTAGTTATCCGAGAGATTAGAAGAATACCTGTTAATTGTAAACGATAAAGTTAACTGCTCCTCTCGTCGGGTCTCTAATGCGATTTGAAGATAAAGATACCCAAAACACAGAAAATCAATTAAGGAACGGTGGTGTTATCAGAAACGGCGAAGGTAAGCTCGGGCAAAAAGGGCAAAAAGGACAAGCAGACAGTCTTGCCTTATACTCTTATCGTATCCAGTCATTTGTCGGCGACATTCCGGGAATGGCGTCGGCGGATGGCCTAATTGACTTAGTCGCCCACACTTCATCATACTGCCATTAACGGTCGACGCCTCTAGGAGCCCCTTTTGTTCTCACTAACAACAGGTACTTCTACCTGTAAGAGATTTGGCAAATAAGGGTTGCTTTTTTCCACAATCCCTCAAACTACCTGGCCCCTTTTGACTTTCGAGTGGCTTTGTTTGAAATGTTTATGTGGACTGTATTCGCTTTGAGTACTCACGATTTCGCGAGGCTAATTACAGAGAGTCGCCATTAGTGTGTCGAGTCGAGTGATTAATAACTTCTAGACGCGAAAGCCTGCGGTCCGAGTTGAATATCCGCGTTTATGTTTTACTCGATACTCGCTAATTGCTTTAAGTGGTTAATAAGAGAGACAATTATGGAAATTCAATTTGAGTTTACAAGCGTTCTTATACAAGCTTTGTGCCCTTGTTGAACAGCTTTACATTTTCTTTACAGATCACAATGTTTAGTTCCTTGTTAGTCGTGTTGCCGCATGTAGCTGACTCATCGTCTACCTGTCAGCGACGCTTCTAATGCCACTCCATCATACACTGTCACTTCACATTCCTCGGACCAACCGCAGTTTCATTTTCCCTTAATGGATTCTCAAGAGGTCCTACTATCTTCAATTATTTTAAGATCACCGAAGTGGACCGTCGTAAAATACCAAATGGACGCATTCGATTTCTTTAAATTGCATCTTGGAACAAGCTTAATTTATACAAAAGATATAGCTGAGAGCTTCGCCGTTTTATCATTCAATTATTGCCGTTTCCTCCGCAACTAAAAGGATCCTTTTAAAATTAATCTCCACCTCAATTTATTTCAGCTCTCATTTCTGTTACACTTAACTTAACTCCACTTCAATTATCTCCGAGGGTTTCTCGATTGCTAATGTCCCTATGCTTTTATGGTCTAAAATTACAGTCGGAGCACTCACAGGTTTCCGTTACCCGATGTTGTCTTCCGACTCCGACCTGTAAATCGATCCAGACGGTTATAAATCTCTCCGGGGTTGGCCTGATATGGCTAAAAGCCTCAATGGGGACCGACTTAAGTCGAGGTTCGTGTAGTTTGATAAGAGTTTTTGTGGCATCGGGACGAGTTCCAAAGATAGCGAGGGCTCGAGATAATAAAAACACGGCCGCAGGATGGCACTCAAGAGCTTTGGGTTCCGAGATTAGACGGAATTCTTTTTTAAATAGACTTTTGCTTACTTATTTGTTTTACCTTGATTAAATAGCTTAGTTTTTTTCGGTTCATGATAACAACTTGTGTACCGTATGCGTAATGTAGATAGAGCAGTTCGGTTATGTTAGGATTATTTCAGTTTACATAAAACGTTGCGCTCCAAATATCGTCGGTTAGTTCCTCAAGTATGGTGGAGCAACTGGCTAACATCTGTTATCGAATCTTAATTTATGTTATTCGTCTTTCAAACGCACCTGCTGCTAATTTAAATTTAAAACTGTATCTACAAAGTTGCATCATCATAAGGCAGTCTGTTTTAAATTCTCAGGACTATTGAATCGTGTTTGTTTAGTTAATAGATGTAGGAACACTTTTTAAGTGTCCATTGTCCTCGTCTGTTTATTTATTCAGTAAGCTCTACGAGTGGTTTGTCCACTAGATTCACGTGCTTGGCTCTCGGTTCTCTCACGCTTGCTGGTACTTACTTATCTTGAAGTAGGTCTTCCGCGTTGTCGTACGGAGCCGTATTAAATTGGATTTACTTACCAGCACGGCATCTGTCCGAACTGAGATATTTATCACTTCGCCCGGTGCATGTTACGTGTCAAAACGAACGGGATCGTTGCATTCGCGGATACATTTTTTACACGCTTCTTCCCTCTCGCTCCTATGTAGGTTGAAAGGGATAGTACGAAGTTTGGATTCCGAAATCGATCGCGATAACGACTTTATAGCTTAGGATTAGAGTGTAGTTTAGTTTGTTTTTGTTGTGAACACTTTCAAAGTATCGTAATGACTCGCTACGGTCGCATGAGCGCATTCAGCGTCCGCCTTTTCTAACGGAACGTCGTATTTGCTGGAGTTTATATAGAATTTTAAACTTTATGGTGTTGATGTAATGTTTATAATGGAGTGCTGCAGCGGGTTGGTTGCCGGCGTGGAGTGCGCGTGCACAGTATATCCTTGCGCCGCCGTTGGCGCCGGCGCCGCACTTATAGTGCTATTTTTTCCCGCGGCGCTCCACGTTTTACTCATAATTTATTCATTAATGCCGTAATTTATTCGCGTTTATATTATACGGACGGAGTAATTTTCTAGTTTGCGGCTATTGTCGTCGTTTTTATTGTTTTCGTATCGCGATTGGCAGTTGTTAGGTGCGTGGGCGCACGACGGGTCGCCTCTATTATTTAATTAGTCCATCGCGTGTCTGTATGCTTTACTGTGGGAATATTTGCATGCGAATTTGCGTGTATTATGAACGCATCAGATTGCATGGTAACTTATCTGATTATGATGTTAAAATGTGTGTTCACGCAGTAGGGACGTGTGTAAACCGCTTTGACCGCAAGTTTGCTGCCGAGTAACCTCGACCGACGATCGATGTCGACGCCCATATTTAACTAGACCAACCTTGTGACCTAAATTAGGCTTTACTCCTGGGATTGTTACCTATTTCCTTCGTAGGTACCTCAGGTCACGTCATCAGAAAGAATTCAGAAAACATTAAATTCAATCATACCTACCTCTACGTTATGGCACACCAAAACAAAACATATATTTGAATAAAGAATTACAAGTACGTACAAATAAGGCGGTCTTATCGCTAAAAAGCTACTTCTTTCAGGCAACCTTATGGTATTCCTCTACTCTCTTTTCTTATGGTATTCCTCTGCCTTGTAAAATGGAAAGAAATATTAATTTGTAGAGAATGGCTGAGGAGTTTTTTTGTCGCGACTAAAAAAAGGCCTGTGTTCAGTAGCGAAAGATGAAAGGCTGATCATGATTGTTAAATCGTATCTATTGGTAAAATAGGCAAATTTGTTGGAAAGGCAATGAAGTTCAAAGTCAGTTTAGCTCTTAACAATGCATAATTCGTAATTATGGTAGCATCATTGTTGTTGATATAGGTACTACCTATAACTTCTATTTGCGGGAAGTGGTAACTGAATACTGTATTCACTACCTATTTACGGACAATTTAGCTCCTAGTAACCCTGACCCCGGCAGCCAACAAAATTTCATCATCATCATCTCAGCCAATGGACGTCCACTGCTAGACATAGGCCTCCCCCAAGGATCGCGACAACGACCGGTCCTGAACTGCCCACATCCAACCAAAATAACCTCATTTGTAGTTTTTTTGTGCACTCAATAAAACGAAGACGCAAACATGGTGGTCTCATTACTATAACCGATTTAAATCAAGTTTCCAACTAGTTAACCACAATATCTCTATTTCACCAAAATATTTATAGACACCCTGTGGGATAATACTCCAAATAGAACATACTAGAACACGGGGAGGAGACGCCGGTAAGGGTAAACATCAAAACGTTTTAGAAGACCAATGTAGCCAGACCCCTCATCTATCATTTAGTTTCCGAACTCCAGACCTTTGAAGACGTAGTGGGAGAGGTGAGGTAGGTCTTGATGTTTTAGTCTGAGGCATGCGTAAGCGGCGCGTGGCGACAGATGTGAATGTAAACTGAAAAACTTTGGTACAGACAGCATGAAAATTTAAAAAATGTATGCATTTTTAGAGTAGGTATTGTTTAAATGAGAACAAACGTTTTTAAACTAGGGCATACCGTGACTCTACGGTGTAGGGTTTGTTTATAATGTGCAGTCCGTCAGCCCAGTTAGTAGTGCACCTTCTAAGCCGCGGATCGCAGAAGTCGCAGGTTGGAATCCCGCTAAGGGCAAATATTCGCAGGGTTCGAAAGGATCATTATCACTGATAATTTATTATCGTGATAAATATAAAATTAATTGGAAAAACAAAAATGCATCCTAACACGATTCGCGAAAAAAAAATCTGCTTCCATACAAAACTACAAACCAACTTGAGCCAAACGTATGGGACAGCTAATTTTTTTGTCGCGATTTCGATTTTGGTGCCATAGAGAAAGATGTTCAGTTTGACGGTCTGATCATCCCCTTAAAAAGTGTCTGCTTATTAAGAAGGACCCTGTATGTGCTTTCGCCCACAAAACTGCTCAATCCCTTTATCCCTACACAGCATTTTTTTAGAAATAAACGTCATCTTACATGCGAACCTTACATTAAAATGTTTATTTACATCGGACAGTAGCCTGTAAATCGGATTGTTTATAAGTTTTATATTATACCGGCTGCAACAATAAACATAACAGCACTTGCGTTTACATACGATCGTGTAAACACTGCCCTTTTTTAGCCATGTTCGTACAGTCGCCATCAGATATATCGTAGCATACAAGGCATTCAAATATTTCTGAGCAGTGCTCATTTTCAATAAATTATACAACGTGTTAATGAATAAGCGCAAAACTTCATACACCCCAACTGATTTATAACAAAATAATTAGATTGAAACAATAATTTCATTATTTTGATACTTAAAATTTAAAGTTATTCGCATTTTAAGTTTTGAGGCAAAAATGATTGGTTATCATTTAAGCAATGAATGAAAGCGCTAAGATGCTCATGGATACATTTTTAGAATCGTGATTTAGTAGTAGGGTGAGAGTGCCCGAGCGGTGGGTTGAGATCGAGTTCAGTAAATTTTCAATTTTAGAAACAAATAAATTAATATTTTGAAAAAAAATACCTAGTTTGAAACCATGATAATTCGATTCTGCTCTCGATTCTAAACAAACTACTTTCTAGTTTTGCGTTAATTCATTAACACGTTGTATACAGTAAATGTTACCAATTATATCGAAACGTGTATTTTGTCATAAATATCGGAACAACTTATTTTCAATTATTTCTTTACTATGTTATTTATAATTGTAATGTATCACAACGTAGTAAGGTCTTCTTTCCTAAACTGCACAGATATTTATGATCACCCTGGCTGCGTAGATATATTTGATGTTCTAGGCGTTCAGATATTTTTAATTGGTTATTTGTGTAATGAATTTATTGAAAATTAGAACTGCTTAGAAATATTTGACCACTTGTTTTCTACGATATATCTGATGGTGACTGTTCGTAGGTATCTCGTCTTATTTTACGAAAAAACGTGAATCTTAAGAATCATGAAATTTAAAAGTTGCTTGGTAATCTATTCTGTTCAAAATTCGCTTTTTATTTATTTAAACCATTTTTCTTTTTCAGGTAATTTCACACGAGATTTATATTCCTGGAACCATCAAATGAGTAGGTAAAGTAAAACCACAACGCACACGCAGTACTTTTATACTACGGTGATTAACGTCTAATAAAGTCTAAAAAGTACATTTTGCAAGTCGTCTACTATTACTCGTTAACTTGTTTAGCCTACTTAGCGGTGATAGTTTTCCTTTTAATTTCGTTATACAGGGTCTTTCTTAACATGCTGACACTATTTTAAGGGGATGACTAGACCATCATACTGAATACCTTTATCGCGAAAAAAATCAGCTCTTCCATATAAAGCTGCAAACCTACTTGAGCCAAATGTATGGGTCAGCTGATTTTTTTTCGCGCATTCGATGTTGGTCCCATAGAGAAAGTTGTTCAGTTGAATAGTCTGATCATCCTCGTAAAAAAGTGTCAGCATATTAAGAAGGATCCTGTATACACTACTGCCGTGAATTTTTTCACGTATCCAGAAACAACCGTATATAAACATATATAACCGTTCAATATTTTTGAAAGACCTATCCAACTATACCCCGCGCCATGGGATGGACGAGAAAAAAAAATGCATCCCCACTTTTCGTGTAGGGAAAGTATAAATAAAATTTTTACAAGATTTCATTTTACCACTTTGTCGGCATGATTAATATTTATACCCATGTCAAATTACAGCTTTCTAGTACTAAGCGTCTCTGAAGTAAGCCGCGGACAGACGGACAGACGGACGGACATGGCGTAACTATAAGGGTTCCTTGTTGACTACGGAGCCCTAAAAACAAACAAGATCACAAAACATACTGAAGCTCTAAACCTAATAAGAAGTCTACAGCAGATTAAGGGGTGAGCCTCATCTGGTACGAGTACATCTCACCCCTTAGTAGCCAAACCAGACTTCTTCCTAGTAACATCACTATTGTCGATACTGATACTCGTCTAAACAATTCAACATAGAACGTTAAACAACCACAATAAACAATCTTTTATTAGCATAACAATTAACAATTGGAGTTTTTCCGAAGCAACAGTGGAAAGGACAAGCATTGTTCGCGAAACGGCGCCAGCGCACGGCGCCTGGCATCCGCTAGTGACGTGTCACTGTTGTGTCGATAAAACAACAAAATCATAATCATGATAATTAATCGATTTTGACGATAAGCGGTATTGTTTAATGTTTTCGCTGGCAATATCCTACATTACTATACTATACTATACTATACTATTTACATAGCCTTTAATATAGTGTTGATTAATTTGATTTCAATATTATTGGTTTTGTTAATAATGCTAAGTTTAAACAGTTGTTTTTAAAGACTTAATCTCAAAGTCAATACAAAATAAACTTACCAGTAGGTATAAAATATAAGCTAATATACCAAACACGAGCGCAAGTAAAACTGTCGCTAGATAAAGTGTCTCGGCGCCAAGTGTAACTAATAAACGGCGTGAATGATTGCTAGGATTATCTATTTATCGATATTACTGCACGGATGCAGTCACGCTCGGCTTGGCTTGTCGCCTGACGACTGCCGACCCCATTCCGTGGCCGCGGCGCCTGTCTCGACGATTAGCACCGTGCACCCATCACTATTGTCTTTTTCAAAGTTCGCGTCGCTAATTGTTTACTGTTTGCCGTGAGATGATTCTTTTTACGACCACTGCGTAGGTAAACTATCTATACAATGGCCACAAATTGTTATTACAATAGTTTCTAAGCTAAATCGCTAAATAAGTCCATTTCAGCGGCTATTGCGGTAAGCCACACTTCTCTTGATATTTTTCTACATAGCATAGGACAATGTCTTTGTTTTCATATTGTGATTTTAAAGATCACCCTAAACAGCAATGACATCATTATATGACTCATACTTGTCCTATATTTGTCGTAGCTTTGACTGTAGTTGCGGTTGTTTCCGACAGACACCCCGGTCTTTTTTTATTAGAGTATCAAATAAAAGGTCAGTGTTTAGTTACACATTGTATATTAAATACAAGCTACTGTAATGAGAATGACATTCAAATATTTAATTCACTGCATGCTTTGTACATTAAACTTGCGGGCGCCAATGCAGCGGCGTCGCATTAATCATCACAGTTTTATTTCACAGCTCATATTACTAACCTCCTATATCTGTAATTGTCCGCGACGCTGGCGCCACTCCTTGGCCGTCTGCCATTTCAGCAGCTCACTGTTCAACCGATTAATTTCGAAATCAAGCAATCTACTAGATACAGCAATAAGCGTTCACTAATCTTCACAATGCATCAAAATTGTAGATGAAAAGTTTTACTGCTCTTACGTTTGATTTGTTGGAACGAAGCCACGAGTTTATGTAGCATTGAAATGTTTGTTGTAAACCTCTTCATAATTTTTCGGTTATTTAAATCGTTTCCTTTTAATACAAAGTAGAATTATTTGCTGCACTTAATTTATGTTTGTGGAGAGGAATGCGTGCCTTTGATTTTAGTTTGGTGCCGTTTGCAAAGTTGTTGCAGCAAAGTGTCGATAAAAATGTTTTCTTGGGTGTTGATGTGTTGAGCTTTAATGGTAGCGATTAGGGCTGCCTTCATTAGCAATGCTGTAAAGCTCTTACACTGGTATTTTTAATAATTTTCTTGAAACAAATTATAACTAACATGGAATGATTTGATTATCAATAAATGCGCCTTTATGAAAGACAGAGAAGATAAGAATGATAGATATGGACACTTATTTTCTCTACAATTTGTTAGCTATATTTTGCTTTGGATTTGCAGTGACTTTTTTCTTTTCGTCTTTTTCCGTTTTTATCTGATAATGCCCTTAATGCCCTTACAAAAACAATCAAACATTCTATATGTAGGCAGGTAGGTAATTCTTCTTTATACATTAACATTATGAGCGATCTCTTCAGCCAACCGATAACCACTCCATTAATTCTGAACATTTAAATTTTAATCTACTTATATTAGAATTATAACTCTTTTAAAAAGTATCCCAAATGCCAGATAATAATTACAAGAGTAGGTACAACCCAAATAAAGATTGGTATCAGCCCTGAACCCATAATTTTATATGCACTTGGCTCGACGCCACCGGTGACCTCATTGCGGGTCCGTTTTTGGCGCCACTGTCGCGCGCAATGATCGCTATCGCGTCGATGACATGCCAAAACTCAAGTGATGCTATCGATGTTGATTTAGTATAAGTGCGCAGCACTAGCCGTTAAAATAATTAGATTTGGTAGGAAATTACTTAAGTTTCATGTGGGTAGTGCAATATTTGTTGATTTGATACAGTTCGATAATAATTTTGCTGCAGTCACAATGGAATGGGATTTGAATTGAACGCTAAACTTGATTACAGTCGTTGAAAAATCTATATTCTTCAGTTTATTAGAAGCTTCGTGTTGTTAGTGGTGCTTTGGTGGTCAAATCATAAGGTATACTATAGTCAAATCACCACTACGCAACGCAACATTGCATTGCCAGATGAATTTGCACATTGGATGGTCATTCATCTCGTGCAACTTCCGTAGGGACATTGACCACTTTTATTTCTCGCAGCTTTTTAGCACTGGATTATAGTGGTTCAATATCTCCCTACTATCATTGGTGAGGTGAGAGTGTAAGGAAAGAACCTCCTCCAGTAACGATTAACGAAACCTTGGCACCATGGGCAGCCAGCCCGATACGACCATTGCTGAATCTTTCCACTGCAGCATGAGTGATTGTTATGCGATGTACCAAATGCTGATACGAAAGAAGAAGACTCTCATACCCCTAACTAATAGTGTAGAGGTATTTGCACTTTAGTAGGGTGCGATATTACATGCTATAACTTACTATGGCTTATGGATACGCTAGAACGAACTATAGAATTGTATACTGCAGTCAGTGCCACACAGGTCATTTTATTTATTTGATCTATCAGTTTTGTCAGATACAGGACTTATGAAGAATTTTTTCACAAGCAGACAATACTAGCTGTGTAACAATACATAATTTACACGGATTATGAGTCATTGAAAAAGTATTTCTATTATGTGCATATTTGATTTTATTTTCCATTGTCTACGCTTTTACGCATTCTGTTTATTTCATGTCGATGACTTTAAGGTTGAGGTCGTATTGATAACGCTGAAGGCTAGGTTATCTAGGTCTTGAAACTCATTGTAGTGTCTGAATGTAATCGTTTAAGTATTGTACGGGCTACACCTGTAGTTGATAGTGATAGTTGATAGTAAAGTAAAATGCCGAAAATATGATAAAAGAAGAGTTTATTGAATTAACTGATTTATGCTAGTATGGAAATGATTGCTATGAGAGCACGCGGTTCGGCTACCAATCGTGAACTGAATTGTGTAAAATAAAAGTATCGAACCACGCGTTGATTGATGACTCGACTATATAATAAAAATGCACGGTTGCACCGTACATGTTCCCAGGCCAAAGAAGGGAGGCTTGAGAGGATAGATGATGAAATGATATTGATGGTGATGAGACTATGCTACTAACAAGGTGATTGAACAATGCGCCTTATGTCTATGATGATTCTTATGCTATTAGAGACCCGTGTCACTAAAATCAAATGCCAACGGTAGCGTTTGTTTATTAAGAACACTCGCGCTTGTACACTTTACACTTGCACTAGAGGGCTCAGCCCGTTCAATGGTACACTTACAAGTACACTTGCACATCACATTAGCACTAACACTATCACGGGAGGCGGTCAATCCGCGCGGACGGGGGGTGGGCAGGGCAAGGTGCACGGATCTGCGCCGCGCGCGTCGCACGCGCCACACTATGCATGCTGCTGCTGCTGCAGCTGCCGCTCCCACCAGCACGTAGATCACCGTGTAGTGGTGTATGTCGTGATATGATATTTGATTCACTTCAGGCGATTGCGCCTTCAGTTTCTGTATCTGATCATGTATCTCTTTCATATACTCTTGATTGTCTGTTATTTCTGATTTTACCTTGCTCACAGGGATGGTTAAATTAATAATGTTATTAATAGAAGGAATGTCCGGCGTAACGATTTCTGCTTGCGTTTGCACTTGGGACATCTGACGCCGCTGTGACGGTACGGTGAATGACTCGCCTTTGATAACGCAGCTTTCTTGTAGACTGATAATGCCGGCCTTGCTGACTCGTTCAGAAGTAACTTGATCTGAACATATGATCCGAAGTGGGCATTGACCGCAACAAAAGTATAGGTACGAATTTATACTACTCAATTGTATCCATTTGTCATAGCAACGAGTAGTATGGTAAATACATTCGTTCGATGTTTGATCTCTGAGGCATAAGTTTTTGTCCGACTTCATGTGATAAACTGGTGTTTGTAATTCACATAGTTGAGTTACGGGATCGAAGGATATACATGTATTTAGCTCTTTATCTGATAGCGGCACGAAAGTATCCTTGTGGATGTTTATTGCTACCTGTTCCGCGATAGTAGCGATGCTGATCATATTGTTTCCCACTTGCTGCGGTATTGTGATCATTTTATAAATTTCAAAACTATCCCGGTCAATGAGCGGTATGCTAATTTCGAATATTAGGTAGTCTTTGGTTATTCTAGTTCGGACCTTTAATAATTGATATATCTTGATAAGGTCTGTCTGAACATTTTGAATAGGTAGTGATAATTCTTTTGATATCTGTTGGGAAATGATGTTTAATTCTTCTCTCAGCTGATTCGGTGTTATAAGATGTAGGTCGAACTGGCCATGATAAATATTAGTGACTGTGTCAATTAGAGATTTTTGGATCCCTTTTAAGTTCATCGCCAGATTGTTAGCGATGATGGCATAAATTGCAAAGTCGCTCGTCTCCGCGCCTTGCTGTACGGCATTGCTTAGTACTTTCTTTGTTTCCTCCAGTTCGTTAAGGTGTTGATTGAAGATCTTATGTTGTTTTACCATCGTACTTTCCATACGTTTCAGCAAATTGAATTCAGCTTCGAGTACAGAAGTTTGGTTCTTCCATAGTGCTCCAAGATGTTTTTGATTTTCCCTCACTAATTTTATATCCTTTTGATACTGATCGGCGAACTTTTGATCTAAAACGCCGAAGAGACTGTTTGCCACGTATCCTACGCCATCGATAAGGCCACGACGTAATCGCACATGTGAGCCAAAGTGTTGACTAAGGAACATGTCATTGTAGTATTGTAGTTCGATATAGTTGTGACGTAATTGTAAGGGGATCACGTCACAATGAATACGTCTCTTTGTCTTTAGACACCTGTCTTCTAGATTATTTATATATTTATCTAATAAATTTGTGCTCTCCCAATATGGCTCTAAGTTGTAATATACTACAAGCTTCCACACATCTCGAATCAGGTGCATGTTTGCACCTTTGTCGAAATAGATACTGTGATTTGAGTTGATGTTAGTTATATTGTAGGCGCAGGAAGCTGATGATACTAACATAGTCATTAGCATTAAAACCGTGGTGAAGAGACTGACTGAAGGCCTTGCTTTAGGTACCTTTAGCCTTTCAGGCGACGATACAGTTTCAGCATGAATTGTGTCCTCCTTTGATTGTTTGCTACTTGGTTGCTCGTCGTTCACGGGTAAGATAGATAATTTTGTGATAGGTCTTTTCATAATTCCGTTTTTAGTTCTGACGGAGACAACTCTGACTAATCCATCCTGTCCAGGATGAAGGATGACAACTCTGCCTAGTGCCCATTTTGCTGCTGGTAAGTTGGCTTCATGTATGAGCACAATATCGTTTTCCTTGATATTGGATTTAGATGTCTGCCATTTTGATCTAGTCGACATTTGTGTTAAATATTCCGATTTCCAGCGTTTCCAGATGTCGTGGAATATTTTTTGTGTTAACTGCCATCTTGTACGAGCGTCCCTTTCTGTTTCGATGATGTTCAAAACAGGACCACTGGACAAGAAGTGCGACGGAGTGAGATAATCCAAATCGTCTGGGTCTTCCATGAGGGCACATAAAGGTCTAGAATTAAGACACGCTTCCAATTGTGCTAAGAGCGTGCTGTACTCTTCGTAGGTGAGTTTTTGTTCTCCTACGACGCGACGTAGATGATATTTAAGACTCTTTACTGCTGCTTCCCAGAGTCCTCCAGCGCTCGGCCAAGATGGAGCGTTGAAGTGCCACTCTATGTCCATCATACTGATCTCTGATAGGAATTCTTCGTTTACTATTGATTTTAACTCCGTAAACTCTCTTTGTATAGTGTTGTTTGCTCCGATGAAGTTAGTGCCGTTGTCGCTCCATATATGCTTCGGGGCACCTCGTCTAGCTGCCATGCGACGTAATGCTGCCAGGAATGCTGATGTTGATAAGTCCGACACCAACTCCAGGTGTACGGCTTTCGTCACCATACAAACAAACACTGCAATATAGCCTTTAGTGGTCTTTATCCCTCGACCCTTGTTTGACTTGACGTCCACGTATCCAGTATAGTCGACGCCTGTTTGATAAAAAGCTCTCGTTGGGGTCACCCTTGATTGGGGTAGATCGCCCATTAGTTGGTGTTCTTTTACTGGGTTATGTCTTCTGCAGGTTACACACGATCGAAGTCGTTTCTTTACAGCTCGGTTCCCTCCTATAATCCAGAAAGTTTGGCGTAACCATGCTGATGTAATACGTGGGCCTCCATGATAAGTCATTTTATGCGCATGATCAATTAAAATGTCTGTAAAATGACTGCTGTGTGGGATGATGAGAGGATACATCATGCTTTGGCTTATGTTCGCATTTTTAAGCCTACCACCGACTCGTAATAGCCCCTCTTTGTCGAGAAATGGATTTAAAGACAGTGTTTTGCTTTTTGAATCGACAGTACCATTTTTCTTTAGGCTTTTTATTTCATCGGTAAATTCTGATTGCTGAATATTTTTTACAATAGTCGATTGTGATCTTCTGTATTCGCTTATTGTAAGGTACGATGGCTTATTATTGTCTCGACGTACAATACGTAAAATCCAAGCGAGTACTCGGATTGCGCGCGTCAGGTTGCTATGTCTACGTATGACGTCACCTACTATGTCAGTACTGCATGACGTTGTCGAGGCGTTTGCGTTCTTCACGTCACTGTGTGGCGTCATTGATAAGAGCGTTTGCTTTATTTGTTTGACTTCTTGATTTGTTTCATAATTGATCGATGTTGGTTGATTGTCAAACGTTGATAACCAAGTTGGCCCGGTCCACCAGAGAGGATGATGCTTAAGCTGTTTTGCTGTAATACCTCGACTAGCGCAGTCTGCCGGGTTCTCAGTAGTGTTGACGTAATTCCAACAATCGGCTGGTATGATTGGTGTTATTTGTGCGACGCGGTTTGCTACGTATGTCTTCCAACGCCCGGGGTCCCCTTGGAGCCAACCTAGAACGGCCGTGGAGTCTGACCAGCCATAAATCCTGACGTTGTGTTCAGGCAGGCATGCTAGTACGTTGCTCATCAGTTTTGATAATAAGAAGGCACCATTTAATTCAAGGCGGGGTAATGATACTGTTTTATTTGGAGAGATGAGCCTTGATTTTGCTGCTACTAACGTTACTGATGATGATGGCTTATGAGTTTTCTTAATTCTGCAATATATGACGCATGCGTATGCTTTGATCGATGCGTCACAAAAGCCATGCAACTCTATACTGTCATTTTTGCTCGTTTTCAGCCACCTTGCAACTTTAATATCGTTTATCTGCTCTAAATCGCTTTTGATTGTGTCCCAGTCTTTGTTGATTTTTTCAGGTAATTTGCTATCCCACTGTAGCTCTTTATGAAGCCAGACTTCTTGAAATAAGATCTTAAGTTTTGTGGAGACGGGTGACAACCATCCGAGAGGGTCAAATATTTTCGAAATATCTGACAACAGTTGCCGTTTTGTTGCTTGACCGGGAGACGTATCGATTTTTAATTTAAATTCAAATTGGTCGGTTTTAGGACACCAACGCAATCCTAACGTTTTTGTTGATTCTTCGTGCTTGAAATCGAAGACCTGTTGATAATTTTGCTGTGCTGTGTCAACTCCTTCTAATAGTTTTTGATTGTTAGAGTTCCACTTCCTTAGATTGAAGCCACCAGATCTCAGGAGTTTTGATAAGTCAGATTGAAGCTGCTTTGCTGTTTGAAGACTGTGGCTGCCGCTTAATAGGTCATCCATGTACAGATCTTCTTCCAGGACCTTACCAGCTGGACTGCAGGTGTAATTGTGACCCTCATCACTTGCTAACTGTTTAAGAGTCATCATGGCTAAGAACGGCGCTGCTTTTGTGCCGTAGGTAACCGTTGCTAATTGATAATCCTGCAGAACATCCCTAGAAGAGTCCCTCCATATGATTTTCTGGTACACCTGGTCTTCCAGGTGTAATTCGATCTGCCTAAACATTTTCTCAATGTCAGCTGTAAATGCGAACTCGTATTGTCTCCACTTCAAAATTAATTTTGATAAATCTTGCTGTAAGTTCGGACCCCTGTACATAACGTCATTCAAACTATGGCCAGTCGATGTTTTCGCTGACGCATTGAAGACGACTCGAAGCGATGTAGTAGTGGAGTCCGCGCGCCGCACACAATGATGAGGTAAATAGCAGTTTGGTGTCTTGTTACCGCTCGAGTCCGATGACCGCTGCATATGACCTAGTTCGATATATTCGTGAATAAATGATTTATAGTCACGAGCTATATTTTCGTTTCGTACAAATTTGTTTTCTAATTGTCGAAACTGTGCGACTGATTTTGCTTTAGAGTCTCCTAAAAGCTCCTTATGATTTGGTTTCAGGGGCAGTCTCACGATATACCGACCTTCATCATTGCGTGTGGTTGTTGCTTTGTAAAATTGGACGCACTGATCGTCTTCTTGTGACATGCTTGTGGTCTCCGTGATAACATCTTCTGTGTTCCAGAATCGCTCTAAATCTTCCACGTTGTTTAGTACAACGTTACACTGATAAGACTTTACATTCCCGCATAGGATCCATCCCAGGCGGGTCTGCTGTGCTATAGGTAATGAGTCATTTTCTCTGATTATACCATTTAAAATTATTGATGAGTAAATATCTGCACCTAATAATAAGTCGACGGGGCTGCTAACATTAAATTCTGGATCTGCTAAGTGTATATTTTGTAGAAATTGCCATGTTGGCTTTGGAAATGTGTTGTTAGGTAGGTTGTTTACTAAACTTTTCATAATAGGGACTTCCGTCGTGAATGTATAGTCGCCCTGCGCTGATGAGCATGTAATATGTATAATGCCCTTGCAATTATTTTCTTTAGCTCCTACACCAAAAATCACACCCTTACAACGTTGGCGAGGTAAACCTAGTTTTTGTGCCGCTCTCTCTGATATCAGCGACGTTTGCGACCCTTGATCTATAAGGGCGCGCATGATTTGAAAGGTACCGTCCACCGCTTGCACTTTGATCAATGCCGTTGCTAGGAGGACTTCGGCTATGCTAGTTTTGGGATTTTGTGCCACGTGACTCTCGTGCTGTCGCGGGTTGCCATCAGATTTTGGTGACTTTGCGAACGCCTCATGTAGCAACGTATTGTGGGGTTCTTTGCACTCATGGCATCGTTTTTCTGAAATGCAATCATTTCCGTTGTGGTTGTATAAACAATTGTTGCAATATTTTAATTTCGCAACTAAATTTTTCTTTTCGCTCGATTGCAATTTCAAAAAATCATTACAGTGGAATAATCCGTGCGCTTTATTGCACAATGGACATCCGGTGTACTTCATCGAACGATTTTTATTTGATGGTTGCTTGAATGTTTTGATAGGAGGTGATGATGATGATCCTTTATCCTTGCTGCTCGCGAAGGATTTGAAATGTTGTGACGGTTTAGATGGTTCTTGTTTACGCCTTGATGCTTCTAGGGCCGTAAATTTGGATTCTAAGAACTCTAAAAAATCCTTTAGGGTTGGCAAGTCCCTAGGCTTTGCTAATGATTGTATGTAATCGTCATAACTGCTGGAATCTAATTTTTGTGCTACAATGTGAACAACGAGAGGGTCCCATGTTGAGGTATCTACACCAAGGTTTTTTATAGCATAGATACATTCCTTCGTTGTGTCATGAATTTTCTTTATGTTCACTGCTGACTGTTGCTGCATAACAGGCAAATTCATGAGGATATTAACGTGAGAGGAGAAAATAATCTTAGTGTTGTTGTATCTGTGGTTTAGGATGTCCCAACAGACCTTGTAGTTCTCGGAGGTGATGTGAAGATGTTGAACTATCTTTTCAGCTTCTCCTTTGAGCTTGCTTTTGAGAAACTGCATTTTTTGAGCATCGTTTAAGGATCTATTGCTGTGTATGGACTCAATAAATAAGTCCTTGAAGGATAACCACTGGTGATAATTCCCATTGAAGGAGGGAATGTCCATCTGTGGGGTTGATTTTTCCTTGTGTGATACAGACCAAATCTTGCTATTTATGGTCTTTTTGATGAGTCTATATGTTTTTTCTAAATCCTTAAATCGTGCTTCATAATCCGTGTTGTCCTCCGTAGATATTGTGTCGATCTCCCAGTGAAGAGAGTCAATAACCGACCATCTTGATTGAATTGTTCGCAATGTATCCTCAAGTTCCCATTTCTCTGCGTCTTCTTCGAAGTTGATGGTTGACATGGAGTAACGAAAAGCTTTAAAATTGCTTTGCTGTTTACGAAGCATTTCATCTAGCTTAGATGCTTCTACCAATGTTTGTTGTGTGTTCGACTTCGGCGGCTGTTGATGATGAAATGTTGGTTGCGGATTAGATCCGCTAGGGAACTGTGAAGCGGGGCCTGTAGGAGGTCCCATTTGAGTAGCAGGCTTTATCAATGGAGACGTAGGCTTTTGCTCCAGCGTCAGATGTCCTGCTATGAACGCTCTTGTTTCATTGTAGAAACTTCTTGTTTTATGATAATAATCGCTAGTAAAATAGTCGTGATTTTGTTCTTCAAATTGATTCAGCTGATCATGATTACTTTCGAACTCTTGCCAATAAGAGTCCAAAGTTTTTAGCTTCCTGTTGATTGATTCAGGAGTTTTGCGATCTTTTCCATCCTTTTTAAAGTTTGTGAGCAAGGTTTTGATAGCATCCAGTATTTGGACTTGGTTTGCAATGATATTCTCCATCCTGCTGCTTTGGAGTTATTGATAAATGATAAGAGTAAAAAGGAAAGATCTTACTTGATGCTTATATAGCTAGCAAACGTGTCTCGGCTGCTGTGCTGAGTCGTTGGCTGCTTGTCTGTGACGCCGGACTGCTGGTGTCCGTAGGCGAAAGTTGAAGATACCTCGCGCTGCTGTGCGTGAGGGTGCTGTCTTCTGTGGATTGCTGTCCAGAGGGCGCATTAGAAACACTTTCACTGACGCGATTTCGAATGTTCCGAATAATACAGTCTTTTGTGAAGTGATCCCGCCTTTCCGGAGGCTCGAAGGACCATAAAGATGTACGGGCTACACCTGTAGTTGATAGTGATAGTTGATAGTAAAGTAAAATGCCGAAAATATGATAAAAGAAGAGTTTATTGAATTAACTGATTTATGCTAGTATGGAAATGATTGCTATGAGAGCACGCGGTTCGGCTACCAATCGTGAACTGAATTGTGTAAAATAAAAGTATCGAACCACGCGTTGATTGATGACTCGACTATATAATAAAAATGCACGGTTGCACCGTACAAGTATCGTTATTAGGAGCTGTTACTATGTAACTAATTGAATGAAGGTGATCTACTAATGATACGATAAATACGGTCTTAGCTTATCAAGGAACTGAAAAATAACTAGAATATGATAATTAGAAGTAGGTACTAGTTGTGGGGTATAGTTTCTACTACATTGGACCACGTGGTGGAGTACCTATTGAACTCTATCTCACCGTTTTTAGTAAGAAGATGTTATCCAGAGCTCTGCAGCGATAGTCAAATGACAATCCGTTACTACTTTAATCGATGGAAATACTTATAATGGCAGAATAGGTCTACGACTGTACTGTACCTAACTGCTGAAAACCAGGAATCAATAGCGGCGTCTACTCACAACACTAGTAAAAGAAATCCTGCAAGTTCGAAGATAACTCTTAATCTATCTTGAACCCGCTAGAAAATTAATCAAAGATGAGTAGGAAAAACACAAAATCAATAAAAAAGTATCTTTTTTTTACATACAAAATACATTTTGGCAGTTTCTATGGAAGGCTGGTTCAAGTGTACCACGCAAGTGTTAGCAATGTTAGGTAGATAATAGCGAAAATTCTCATTTAATTGCAATTTAACCACCACATTCGTCAACTTCATGTCACCTTTATCTTTACGGTCTATGAATACACTACCTTATCTAGGGCCACAGTAGGGCCATAGGGCAGTTGTCAAGGTATTGTGATGTTCATAAATCTGTCAATGTCTGTCACTTAACGTCGTGGTTGCGCCACGGCGCGTGTCTGGCAATGTTCGAGGGTATGGAGCAAATTGCGCGTTTTAAATGCTAAGTAGCTTGGCCTTTGGTTTACATAACAATGTTTTGTAGTGTTCATCTTTAAGATTTGAAGAATTTCTTTTCGTTATCGCTGGTATGTAGAACTATTACCTATTCTGTCGCTTGTGTTAGTGCTGTCAAGGTAGTAGTAGTCTGTATTTTACTATGGTACATTGTCAAGCGGGTATTTTCTGACTTGAAACATCTTCGCATTTCTGTCAGTAGGAGGCATTTGCAAAAACCATTATGTAACGCATGTAATGAAATATATAATTATAAATGGGTTGTTTGTTACCTACAAAGTACAAATACACTATTTTCGTAAGATGTAACATCAAGTATTAATAAGAAATTTTAAATGTTTGTATAATTATACAACATGTTAATGAATAAGCGCAAAACCTCATACACCCCAACTGATTTATAACAAAATAATTAATTGAAATTAATTTCATTATTTTGATTATTAAAATTTAAAGTTATTTGCATTTTAAGTTTTGAGGCAAGAATGATTTGTTATCATTTCGGCAATGAATGAAAGCGCTAACGTGCTCATGGATACATTTTAAGAATCCTGTTTTGGTAGTAAGTAGGGTGAGAGTGCCTGAGCGGTGGGTTGAGATCGAGTTCAGTAATTTTTTATTTTACAAACATATTATTTAATATTTTGAAAAAAAATTACCTATGTTTAAACTATGATAATTCGAGTCTGCTCTCGATTCTATTCTAAACAAACTACTTTCTAGTTTTGCGTTAATTCATTAACACGTTGTATTTTCTTTAATAACTGTGTTTTTTATCAAATGTCCAAGTACATAGGTACATTGTGTTGTAATTTTTGAGACGTAAATTTTGTTAATCTTAAACATAGTAAGGTAAAGCCTGTAGAATTCCACTGCAGGGCAAAGGCCTCCTTTCACGAATAAGGGTGAGAGGGAGTGGGCCATACTCCACCACGCGTGCCCAGTGCGTGTTGGTGGAGACAAGTTAGTGGTCAACTTCCTGTCAATTGTCAATTGTTTTACGACTTCGAAACAGTAACGACACCAGAAATCATCACTTCATTAGTAGTCACTAACCTTAAAAAGTCATAAACTAGTAATCTTAAATAAACGAAGGAGCAACAGTACCCATTGTTCCAATTTGGTTCTACATCGAAAGTTTATTACAGAAGATTGCGTCCATGTGTTCATTAGTACGGCCAGACTGACGTCCCAATTAAGTGGCCAGTGGAATTGTTTTTATAGTCCTTTCTTCATATACGTCCTTAATTGATTTGTATGTATTCTCTGTGTGGTGGTTAGTTCGTATGCAGTTTATATAGCAGTATATTATGTGACATTTAAGGTGCTAGTCACTTACAGTGTGTAAATTTTAATCGTTATGCTAATTGCTACAGATGCACAGACATTTTTATAAGCGACATCAATCTGATCGTAAGCTTTTCTATAGGTAGTATTTTTTACTGATAATGCAAAAAAAGATGGCATTAAGGCGAGTTAATTACAATTTTTAGTTGCAACTAGCTTGTTCGTTGTAAATACTAAATTCAAATATTTAATAATCTCATGTTATCTCAACAAATATTTTCGTAGATTCTAATTTACAAATGATGCCTTTTCATGAAAAAAAAATGAAGACACTGGTAGGATGACGTTACAATTGTGCTCATTGAGCCAACTCGAAAGCTGACAACTCAACAGTTTTCAGTGTTTTTATCGATTCTCTATTTTAACGAAGCAATTTTTTATTTTTTAATAAGATTAAGATGGTTTTTATATGAAAGACGTTGTGAAACTTTGAATTCATCGAGTTTTTGTACAGTTAATGTTCATTTATGTATAAAAGAATGCGT
Source organism: Agonopterix alstromeriana (assembly GCA_963924505.1). NCBI lineage: Eukaryota > Metazoa > Arthropoda > Insecta > Lepidoptera > Depressariidae > Agonopterix > Agonopterix alstromeriana. Next base: position 13,013,947 of record OZ004675.1, read on the forward strand.
ATTTATTGGTAGTGAACAATTTATCCATTGGCAACACCACCTGTCAGAAATTACGCAAACCATAGACAAACAGCACTTTTTAGTGTCAATGTGACAGGTTTTTCTTAACTTTTTATTATTGCCATGGAGTCGCGCTGCAATTCTGGCGGAGTACGGACGCGTGCGTATCGTCGCGTTGGGATTGCACGTGGCTCCACCATTTTGTGAACTCTTTTGTGTTTTAACCTTAAAACAATCACTTGAGATTATAACCTACTTACATTGGCAAAACTGCCACTCTAGACTTAATAAATACTACTGATCATTTTCCTTCGTATACTCTCCACATAACGAGACATTGGCTGAATTGTGATAACACATCGGATGCCACTAAACAAAAATTGAATTGAATTATTATTGCCATCTAGTGATTTTTCGTATTACTAGTCTTGGAAAACGCCTCATTATAATTCGTCGCTATCCATACCTTACACACACCGCTAACTTCAAAGACTTTTTCAATTGTATGCTGCGAATAGATTTAATTAGGTAACATAACATGCAGTTGATTCTTATTAAAACCATATTTCTAAACAGTTTTATCGTTATTATGATGATTAGACGGATCGATCAGACTATGAACATATGAATACTATATAAAGATCTATAGTTTAGTCAGCTACGTCTAAAATTGATGTTACGTTATTTCTCATAATTAATAAAAACGCTCCATTTTAAAATGAATGACTTAACGTAATTTGTATGAATTAGTCATTAAAGAGATGAGCCTATTCTTCACCACCCACGCGATCAATTATTTTATTTGTATCATATAATATTATTTCAATCAAGAAGCATGTGTTTTTGTCTTTACAATTATTTATTTCACTGTGTAGGAGGTAACGATAGACAATGACTTTAGATATTATAATTCTATTCACGTAAAATTCTCAAATAGATCTCTTATATCGACTGTTTAAATGTGAAAATGACTAGATTCGCGAGACATTTATAGCGTTCATTTGATAGAAAGAACTGCTGGACATCAATCATAATTCTTGTGCAGGTTTCTGGTTTGAATTTGAACTTAATTTTCATTGAAATAAAGGCATTTGTCGCTTGTTCAAGTTTACGGTTACGCGATTAAAGTTTTTTCTACTTTATGGTACATTATGTGCAAGTTATAGCCATAAATGTCATGTTGTTTTCGCTTAATTTCAAGAAGAAGAGCACGTTCTGCGCCCACGCAAATTTTTAAATTGAGTTAGTCTTGACATAATTGATTTTAATCCAGTTTATTTTTAAATCGTGTTTTCCATTAGCAACTCCATTTAGGATATTGTGAGAGTTAAAATGCATTTGATTAAATCTGTTTTTAATTATATTTATTATTATCTATTGTGAATTCGTCAATCGATTTGCTAGTAGCCATAACGACAGTCAAAATTATAAACCAAAAAGTTTCAATTAGTTAACCTAATTGCACAGTTATATAGAAACGACCCAACCGTATCCCATGCTTTAGTGTGTTTGTAAAATTTTTCTAAAGTTATTGTCTTTTGAATAAAATTATACCTACCTATATTACATAAATACTGCCCCATACAGGGCAATAATTACTATTCTTGAGACTATCCAATACAGCTTATTTTAAAGGGCGTAACTGGCAACAATAGACAGGGCTATGAAAGAAAACTGCGGTCTTTCAAAGTATGTATTTGTGTGTCTATAAAATAAATAATTCCCCTGTTTGCCGCCACATTAAAATAATACAAATAATACTATAATAAGACCCTCCAAGCCTTTTGATCGGCGTGTAACTGTGTCATTAGGGTTCTTATAAAAGAACCCGACCCTACATTCGAAGTCCTACATTAAAATAATCATCGAAAGAACATGTGTCTCGATTTAAAATTATTATTTCTGGCAGAGTCGACCTACATCCGTCGATTAAAAACCAATTTGAAACCGAAAATTGGGCTCGAACACGACTTTACGAGTCCACAGGTAGATTTGGAGGTTATATAAAATTGGTTCAAAATTATAGACCAAGTTGAGACTGGATTCTTTTGATCCCTAAAGTTCACTTGGTTTTTAGAGGGTAAACGACGTTTTTTTTAATGATGTAAGCGACATAATTGGCAATTTCCGCAAAAATTGATAAACTAAGTAATTATGTTTGAATTTTGTATTTGTATGTTTTTTTTTTATCAGTACCTATTCTAAATTCGAACCCAACTCATTTGGTTAAAGAACCAACAGATATCGTCATCAATTCACTCACATAATTAGGTATGCCGCTGGTAAAACATCTAACACCAGTTATTTCGTCGTAAAATCTGTGGACCTATCTCCATAAAAGCATAAAGTATAGTAGCATATAAATTCCAACGGATCCGTGTCAATTTGCGACCAGCAGCGAACGGGGTTTAAATTAAATGAATTCTAAAGCTAAGTGACGACTGTGGCTGGGACACGAATGACAAACGAGCAGCGTTTAATGTCAATTAGCTGAGTGTTCCTGTGCAATATACACTTAGGACGTATCTTCGTAGTTACGCTTACGACCAACTAGAAACCGTGCTCTTACGCCATTGTGAAAAGCGTAAACCGATGGTGTGAACGGAAGAAAGACGTAAAAATTATTAGCACTTATGTAAATTAAAAGTTATAGCCTTTATGATGAGTTGATAACTGATGATTGATACTTAATTGAGTGATTAATAACTGTTGTAACAAAAGTGGACAGGTTTTGTTTAGAACAAAGCGATTATCCAATTATCTTATTACAATACTAAAACAAAGGAGCATACAACAACGCAATAATCGTAAAGACAAAGAAGAGACGTGTACAAAAAAAACGGTAATCACGCAACTAAAAATTCCCTACGAAGCACGCAATCAAATAACAGCCCTCACAATTAGAGAACCTAAGCGAAATCGTGCTTAGATCCTCCTTTAGTGCTTAAAACCAAAACGTCCTATCATCCTTTCTACTAAAGGCAACTTACTGCATTATGTAGTTTCTAAGAAAAACATCGTAAGTGCCAAACAGTTACTATTGTTTAAAGGTTCTTCTATTTTGGTTCTGGTTGGATTCTCGCGGCCGTCGGTGGGCGGCTACCCTGTAATCAGGCCCCTGCACTCTTTGGGAGCGGTCCACGGGTTATTATAGGAAGAATTTTACGGCTCCTTCGTTAGTCCATCAAATCATAGGTCCGTGTTGTTAATGGCTTAGGAGAACATGTGAAACGATTTTGTGTCATTTTCGAGACTTTTTTGAGAAAATTGGTACGTTTTTTGAGTTAATTGTCTGTGAACTAGGCAAGCAATTGAGGAGTATGTCCCAGTTGATACCGGTTTTAATAGTTATAAAAATATCGTATGGCCTTATGACTATAATTTGCTTCACCTGGCTTATGGCGCCTATCACCTGCCGGTCTGGGCTTAATCCATTATGAGAAAAATAAATCAACAAGTTCGTGATGTCAAGTAAATATATAGCAGCTGGAGACCAAGGTAGCTAGTGCGCTTAGACATAAATTCAGTTCACTTTATAACTTACTTGCTTATTTAACATAGCTTAGTTTAATGTCTATTTAGGTACCAGCCTCTATAATTTACCCTAACTTCAATGTCAAGCCACAGACAAGATGATGAACGAAAATTCCGGCTCGAAGGACCATTACATAGATACCAAAAACAGTCATCGAATATTCGCAGGTAGGTAATCTAAGCATTCGTTTGCAAAAATATAAAAGTGAACTTGAATGTTTTTTTTTAAATATTACTTATAAAAAAGTACTACCAATTTATATTGGTTGTATGTCTTTTTTACAATTCAATTACAATCGTTACGTAACTAAAACATAAATTTAAAAAGCCGGCTAAGTGCGAGTCAGACTCGTGCACCGAGGGTTCCGTACCACCATATTAACCAATAAACAAAATGTTTTCAATCCCTAACGCGAGCTCGACATACACTTGGGCGGTTTTTATTATTTGTTGTTTTACTTATTATGCTATGCTATTATGAGTATGCTCTATAATCACAACAAGTTTGACGCTTATACATGTATTTCCTATTTTACAATAGAGCAAAAATTTTTTTTTCTTTTTTATTATTTGCTATCAAATTCAAACGAATAACATAATTTTCTATAAAAATTTCAACTTGCTACCTATAACGGTTCAAAGGATTCAATCCATTAGGGCTATAACGGATGGACTGACGGACAGCGTAGGCTTATGACGCTATGAACAGGGCCCCCTTGACACCCTTTGGGTACGGAACCCTAAAAACTTATTTCTATATTATTCGACTCTTACGTAAAACCAGTATTACAGATTAGCTTTAAGTATAGATATGCTAAACAAAGTTAAGTAGACTTATCATGCTATAATGACACAAATAGCCTTCGAATAAAACATCTAGAAGTAATTTTATTCATCAATTACTGATACTAATACAGTGGGGTAGATCGTAAAGTGCGGGCTTCATTAAAATGATAAGTAGGTTGTTATGTACCTACCCATTATACCTAGACAGGTAACGACCATGAGGAATTCTGAACAGACCATAAATTTTCGATAAAACTCACTTGCCTATGTTAGCTGATATATGCCTATTCGTAGGCAAGTTTTACAATAAGTTTCGAGGCCGAATATTTTGATTAAGGGTATATTATCGTTACATTAGCTTATGATCTGACTTAATATCTGGTATATTATTTGTACGGACAAGTCGCGGGTTAAATCTAATATTTTATAAAGCTATAAAGAAAAACGCTTACAGTCGCGTCGCGTCCAGGAGTGCCCAGATGATCATAATGGTTAAGCTTACTCTAGACTTACCAAAAAGACCTTAAGGGTATATTACTGTTGGCGCGCTCTATACAAACGAAGCCTGGTTATATTTTTAACACTAATCAATTAAAGTTAGTGAAATTTTTCAGAAACAGTCTATAAAGTAATCTCTATGCTTGTATCATGTCCGATTTTCGTAAAAATGTATAGTTTTAAAGTTACAGTGCCTCAAAGATTTCCATACAAATCTTAAATTAATCCTAGCATTGAAACTGTACATTTTAACAAAAATCGGACAAGATATTTGTTTCTAGATTGTTTCTGCAAAATTTCATTGAGTTTAATTGGTTAGTATTTAAAATATCACCAGACTTCGTTTGTATGCAGCGCGCATTTACGCATTCGGAATAAACTTCTGTTAATCCTGAAACCTAACTGACCTGATAACTAAGCACAATGTGGACCTCGATAAAGCTAGTTCAACTCAGTTTGTATTTGTAGCGAAGTTTCTGGAACAAAACAACCCAGAAATCAACAAAAGGGTCTTGGTCTTGGAAAAAAGAAAAGATTTAATTCGTATTCGAACATTTCGAACGTTTGTTTGTTTTCAGACATCCAAATCTTCATTCCCATGCAACATTACCTCCCCTTTATAATTATAAAAATTAAAACTAATTTCATAATACAACGAGCGTAGAATAAAAACAAAAGCATGCATCGTTAAGGCAAATCGTTTCTCAATAAATAAATAACCCTAAAACGCCGGAGGCGGGTCTTTGAGTCCGCACGACATCCATCGGTCGTGGTCCGAGGAGCCCTGTCGGCAAATAATCCAGTCAGCCGATAATTGCCGATCTCGGCCGAACATCGACGAGGCTGTTCTCAAGAGCATGGAGTAAGGAGAGAAATAAATTGCCCTTGTAAGAACCCAGCTACAACAAGTTAGATAAAATTTTTACAACTTTGTAAACTGACCTTCTTTTGATTTTTTCATCACCCTTATCACTGGCTGTCGCTAATCTTCTGCTGAATAAAGTATAGGCATTATTTTAAACCCGGTTTTCATACTAATTAATTCCACAAACGTAATTCCCTCGTTTCCGTTTTACCATAATGCTTTTAATATAAAGATAGTTTAGTAGTTGTTTAGTACGTATATCATAATCTGAAAGCAATACATAGGTACTTGATCAGATCACCGGTTAATACACTTATAAAAAACATTAACGTTAAAAAAACGCATCAAAATCGGTCTATCCGTTCGAGAGCTACGATGCCACAGAAAGACAGACAGACACACAGACATTGGCGTCAAACTTAAAACACCACTCTTTTTGCGTCGGGGTTTAATGAAAAACGACCCACTTTAAAATTTCTCGGGCCTTTGGTCAAAATGAAAGCTTGCTCCAATAACTTATCGCCAACCTCCGCTCCGCACGAAGCCGCAAACCCCTGATTGCAGAAGATTGCACCCAATTTGTTGCAAACAAACAACAGATTTGCGTCGGTAGGTCTTCTTTGACGGTAATATCATCCTTGTTGTACAACTTGTGAATTCGCTTATTTGAAATTTTCTTATTGCTGTTTCGTGAATTGAGATTTTAACGTTTACGCGTTTTCATGCTTAATTTGAATTGTTTTATTCAAAATAAAATCAGCTGTCCTATACATTTGGCTCGAGTAGGTTTGCAGTTTTGTATGGGTCAAATACAGGGTCCAACTTAATATGCTGACAGTTTTTTAAGAGGATGATCAGGCCATCAAACTGAACAACTTTCTCTATGGGACCAATGTCGAAATCGAGAAAAAAAATCAGCTGTCCCATACAATTGGGTCGAGTAAGATTTCAGTTTACTATGGAACAGCAGATTTTTTTTTCGCGATTTCGGCATTGGTCCCATAGAGAAAGTTGTTCAGTTTGATGGTCTGATCATCCCCTTAAAAATTTTCAGCATATTAGGAAGGACCCTCTATATTTTTTTCGCGATTTCGATGTTGTTGGGGCCATGGAGAAAGTTGTTCAGTATGAAGGTCTGGTCACCCCCTTAAAAAAGTGTCAGCATATTAAGTTGAACCCAGTATATTCATCACATTCATTTTACCTATTCAAACATCATCAAAACTCGTATTATACATATTTATTATTCATCACTACATATCCCCTGGAGGTTGTAATAAAGATTGTTTAATCGTAAAAGTGGTCCTGGAATACCTGACGTCCGGAATGGGCCGGACTCCGGACCACACATCATCTTCGGGTTTTGGACGAGCGGTCCGTTTCATTTTTTGGCCCAATTCAAAGGCTTCAGCGGGCTAAGGGTTAATGTTTTCTTGCAAATTAATTTATTAATTACATCATTTTTATAATTTTTTAGTCATTGAATCATCAATATCCGTAAGTATTGTGTAAAAGTTGATAAACGTAACTTTATTTAAGAAACTCTCCCTTTTTTTCTATGTTTTAGGTTCAAATTAACTTCAAAGGATTCTACAATTATAAATTCTTCTATTTTGTTCCAACATTTCGTTTAATCGCATATTTCCTGCAATTTACTTTCAGTATTTTTCGACATACATACAATTTATTACATTATCTGCTACAACACCAATTTTGATCTTAGTCTTTAAGTCTTATCTTTCTTATTTGTAATCTTAACCTTATCTTAATCTCCGTAAGTTTTCCTGATAATATAAAATAATTAAGAAAAACGCTTCCTCTCTAATTTTAAAACGCAGGTTATTCAAATATTAGCCGCAAATGAACAAGACTTGTTTGTTTCTACTGTCCAAAAGTACCAGCGGTATAACGTGTTAACTTATTTGTGCTTCTACTTATAATAGTGTTTGACTAGCCACCGGTTAACATTACTTTACATAACTGATAATAAATGTCGTAACTAGTAAAAGGCTTAAATTACTAAAAAAAGAGTTTTACTTGGTATGTGTGTAATGAAATGAGAATTTTGGTTCTTGGGATCCTGATTTTTGTTCCTCACCGTGTGCAGTGCCGCTTGTCTCGATACATATTTTAAAAACGCTTTATATTTGATATCAATTAAATTATGTCAAAAATTAAATTAAGTTAAGTAATTTTACACAATATTAAATGAATGATTATTTGAATCCGCAACGCAGGCGTCGTCAAACTAGAAACAGACTATCTTTTAATATCTGTAACAAAATCCACATCTAAGCTTCGTCAAAACACAACTAATTAAACAAACAGCCCTGCCGTGCGTAACCCAGGCTCAAAAGTCCCTAAAATTCTAGACGCATATTGCTCCTCTGGATGACCGAAATGCTTTGCACCAAGAATGTACCCATATTTCAAGTTTAAACTAGAATACATGTCTTCTTTTTCTTTTTTTGTCGAGGCGACGGCATTGTCGTTGAGTTTGATTAGCGATCTTAATCGCGGTGATTGATTTGCTAAATAACAATTTCATATACCTATAGGTAATGGACACAATTATTTATTAAAAACCTTTTTGCCAAACGACCTGCATGCAAAATTAGTTAAAAAAATATAAATTTGAGTGTCACATTCAAGAAACATTTAATTTCATTTTATTGCTATATTAATATCAAATCTTTGTTAATTTCATTAGCATAATTAACTAACTTATTAATTCCATACGTTGTCAATTTGAATGGAAATCAAAACCTGCTTCTTTTGTTTACGTTTTGTTAATTATCTTAGCTTTTAATTAACATTTCAATTGATTGTCTCTTTATTAGTATGTATTTTGTCACAATAGTTAACATCATGTGAAATGACAACCAGTAGAATAGACAAGAAAAGAATAGGCAAAGAAAATATAGAATGTGAGAGCTCTACGATTGATTTCCAGGCTTTACCTTAATTGATCAATACATTGTTAAAAATAATAAAACTTTAAAACACACTGTTTGACAAGAATTTATTTCCAGTTATGTACAATGACTATAAAATAAGAAATAAGCCTATAACTACCTATCAAGTCATAATTATCTGAAGAGATATAACTTGCTTGAGGCTACATATTAAAGTAGGTAATCAAATTACAATTCATTGTCATTTTTCCAATAACATTAAAACATTCAGCCAATAAGCTAATCAAAAGATAAAGCATATTTTCCAAACATGACTTGTGGGCACCGACCTCTCACCTTCACCGAATTGTTTCAACTAACACATAAACGAAGCATCATTCTTAATCCTCTTGTTATAAAGTTCTCTATCGCGATTAAGAAACCGAAAGCAACGGTAAAATTATATTGGTAATTTCTAATCAGCCATAAATTAACCCGAATTCCACAAATATCGTAATTCAAACTCATTAATTGCATTCGAAACTCAGAAATAAATGTTTGGTATTAATTTATGCCGCACTCAAAATTGAATCGTTAATCGCAACTACGTTTCGACTAATATATTCGAATAGCGAACGATTATTTTAATCGATTCTTCTCTGATTGCACGATTGATGGGAAATGTTAAAGCTTTCGCACGGTTTGGATTCTATTCATGTGTTTTCTACACTTTTTATCGACTGTGCAATCGTTTGCTCGTGCTAAGTTAATATCTACTTACTGTTAAAGAGTTATGGTCCATCTTCAACTGTGCTTCCATTGTTAAACTAGATTTGTCACCGTTTGATACATTTCAGTATTTGCATATCTTAATCGCTAAAATACGATTACGATCCATGTGTCTTAAAACATAAAAAATTCTGTGCAATTCTTGAAAAAATCGTAGTTTACGACTTTTACTGAGTTTGCTTGTGGTAACACCGTCATAAGATTAGATTAAGGTTGTCCTAACCAATACTCAATTTCAAATTCTTAATGATATTTTGAATTACATAAACAGAGATTTGAAACTATTCCTCTCAATTATTCTTAGAACAGCTTTAGTAACGTCCAAGATATGTCGAATAGTATATCTTTCTGATAAATAAATTATATTTGCAAATAAGAATTGCTAATAGGAAAGCTATATAGTAATCGGAAAATCTCTTCGTCCTTATTTGAAATTAAGTATAAAGTGGTAGAATTTTCATTTATGCTTCGCTAATAATTGTATATAACCAGCTTTATAAAAGTTTGTGTGAGAAATCATGATTGTGTTGTTTTTTTTTCGCATATTTTTGTACCCATTATTTCTCGTCTAGTAAATTTTCGAGCTCACTAATCATTGCCCCGTTACATTAACAGCTTATTAACTGGCTTCTTTATGCTTATCTTTAGGTTTCAACTCGATCCTCGAAGTCTTGAGAAACTGCTCATTTTGACACTTAATGCCGAAGACATACGTTTTTTGTCACGGGACTCCGAATGTATCGATGTTGGTTAGTAACTTAGCAGTAACGGATGCTAAACACTGGTTGCGTAGATTAATGATCAGATAGGGCCTTTAAAGTGGCGGTGACTCGCGAAAGTCTGTTTTAAGTATCGCTCTAGGCTAGGTTGTAATGGTTGAAGCTTGAAGATTTTCTGTAGTTGGTCACACTATCTTAATAAATGTCGATTATAGTTAATCAAATGTTGCTTGATACCTGTGACATCAGGACGGAGTGATGCGTAAGAAATAAGATTGCCAGATAGTATCTTTAAGAGAAGTTTATTCCGAATGCGTAAATGCACGCTGCATACAAACTAAGTCTGGTGATATTTTCAATATTAATAAATTAAAGTCAATGAAATTTTGCATCTAGAAACAAATCTCTATGCTTGTATCTTGTCCAATTTTCGTTCAAATGTACAGTTTCAATGCTAGGATTAATTTAATATTTGTATGGAACTCTTTGAGGCGCTGTAACTTTAAAACTATACATTTTAACGAAAATCTGACATGATACAAGCATAGAGATTACTTTCTAGATTGTTTTTGAAAAAATGGACTGACTTTAATTGGTTAAGTATTGAAAATATAACTAGATTTCGTTTGTATGGAGCGCGCCAATAGTAATATACCCTTAAGTGTAAGTAATAGGATATCTGACGCATGTCACAGGAATCAAACAAAATTTTGTAAACATAGTATCTTTTTTTTTTAATTTTCATTTCAATAAATTATTTTCCATAAAACAGAGTTTTTCTATTTATTAAGTAAACGTACGCGTCGTAATCAGCTTTTCTGGAATTGCGATTTGGTTGTTTTTTTCGAGTCTTTGTTTCTCTAGATTTCATTTGATTTAGCTAATAGGATCTACGACTTATGACATTTTCTAGCCACTAAATTATACAGGGTCCAACTTAATATGCTGACAGTTTTTTAAGAGGATGATCAGACCATCAAACTGAACAACTTTCTCTATAGGATCAACATAGAATTCGCGAAAAAAAATTCTGCTGTTTGCACTTTTGTATGGGACAGCAGATTTTCGCGATTTCGATGTTGGTGCCATAGAGAAAGTTGTTCAGTTTGACGATCTGAGCATCCCCTTGTAAAAGTGTCAGCATATTAAGAAGGACCCTATTATAATCACGTTATAGATATAAGTAGCCAAATGATCGAAGGTGCTTCAATTTTATCTCAACTGTTGGTACTTTAATACATAAATTGCAAATTATCAAAGAACAGGAATATCAAATTGAACTTAATAATATCCTAGCTACAAAATGAGCATAGAATATTAGCATACTCGAGCAGCATGCTTGAATTACTCCACCGTCAAGACTCAAGTCTTAAGCATCCCTTTGAAAGGGCCGCGCTAATGTGCTAAAGTCCATTCCCACTTGTCTCACAAATCGGTTCATTTTGTTTCTTAAGTCTTAATCGCAAGAGTCATAAAAGAGGACCTCTTATGCTGGAAGACTAAAGACGATTTCGTTTTAAATGGCATGTGGAAAGCAATGGTATTATGCATCAGAATAGTGGTTGGTTGTCGTTTAATGTTATGAATTATGAAACTGTTTCTAAGCTGCCGTCTTTTGTTTTTTATTAGCTTCGCTCGTGTCGCTTGTTTTTGTAGAAACGACGTAGGTAAGGTAGTTTTGAAATTATGGTCAACAGCTGAACTTCGATAGTATGTTATCTTATGTAGTTTCTGGTTCGACCTTTTTTCTCATCATTGTAGAGTGTCCCGGAATAAGCAGTTCAGAATTATACAGGGTTTAAGGAAAAGTTAAATCATTAACATTTAAACCACATACTCTAGCCATCAAACTGAACAACTTTTACTATGGGAACATAAATGCCAGAACAAAAAAAAAACAACAACTGTTTCATACGATCGAGTCGAGTAGGCATCGCAGTTTAGTATGGAACAGCAGATTTTTTCAGTTTGATGGTCTGACCATCCTCTTAAAAACTGTCAGCATATTAAGTTGGACCCTGTATATTGGAAAGGTTTCTAAAATCTCAGAATGCTCTTCTCTTTCCATTGGAATACCACAATTTCTCTAAACTTGTACAACTTTTTCATTGCATGACGAACTTTATTTTTATTCCGCGATTAGCTGCACACACTAAGCTGTGGCAGATCAGAACTACCGTAAGTAAGAGCAATGAAGCTCCTACCACGAGAGTTTATTTCGAGCGAGTACGAATCGAGTTCGAGACCTGAGTGCTTTGTTATTTAATAAGCTTACTTAAATTAAAATAAAATACATAAATTCAGATTTAAAAATAACAGCAAATATAATTATTGTTGGACTGTCAAAACTTCAAAGCAAAAATCAATTCAAAATAATTTCTTACAATGGCAATGATAATAGGTTTGTTTGCCAACAATATGCTGTATCAATACGTGATCTAATCATTGATATGCCATTCACATTGCGTTTAGGTGCGAAGAATGGTTTTTGTTTGTTTGAATGCGTTATTGTACTTACATACAACCGTTTGTTTGTACCTTGTTGTACCCAAGAATTTTTTAAATTATGTATGTACTTAATGGATAAAGTTTTAAAGTTTTACTAATTGTCTGTCTAAAATCAATCAAAAAGGTATTTCGAATTACTTATGATAATAATTACTTATGTTCGAGAAACAGTAACGTTTTTGTTATGATACGCAAAAACAGTTGATTCTCTGTACTTTAACAAAGAAATTGGTGCATGTTTCCAGTGTTACAATGTGGTCTTTTCTTAGCTTCGACATAATTTTTTTGTTTTTTATTTCTTTATTGTCATGGCTTACCAACTAAATTTCTTCATACCATACACACTTTCTTAACATCCTAAAGAATAGAAATGGGCAATATTTATCACAGGAGAAGATAGCTTAGATTACCTAAAGTAGGTGCGTTTTGCACATCTGAGTAGCTGTATTCAATTCGTATCCAGAGTCCATTTTCGCGTAGGTTTATAAAAACGTACACAGTGTAACAAATAGTACGGGACACGTAGAATTCCATCCGTCCGCACAGAACTTACGACCGCATTCCTACAGCTTCTTTCTCTCTCGTCTATCTAGAGAAATTCTAAGAGCATTCCTTTCTAACCAAACATTAAACATGCTCGAGATTTTATTAAATCTATGATGCTTGATGGTATTATTGATTTATTGCTTGCGTTAAAACTATGTGCGCATTTTTTACTTGCTGCTATCGACAGTATCGGTAAAGGTTCGTTAGATATTTCTTGAGATACCTACGACTCGAGTCGTATCAGAATGTAAAGAGTTCATCTATAGGGGAAGGGAGTAAACTCAAACTTAAAACTTGCATACTTTATAGGGTGCTTCAGACCATCGAACTAAAAAAAAATTTCTTCGGGACCAATTCAGGGTATAAGGAAAAGTATCATTAACCTTTAAACAACATAATCTACTCATCAAACTGAACAACTTTTAGTATGGGAGCAAACATGTCAACGCAAAAAAAAATTTGACGTTCCATACTAAACTGCAATGCCTACTCGACTAAAATGTATGAGACAACAGATTTTTTTTGTTCTGACAGGGTTGTTCAGTTTGATGGGTAGAGTATGTGGTTTAAAGGGTAATGATACTTTTCTTTACACCCAGTATAGAAATAGTGAAAAAAAAATGTTGTCTTTGTTGAGAAAATATCAATGACTGCTCGATCTATGGAACAGCAGATTTTTTTACAATATCAAAATTGGTTCCAAAGTGACAGTTCTTCAGTTTGATGGTCTGAAACACCCCTTAACTTGTTGTCAGCATCTGACTATCAATTTGTCTTTTGAAATCCGACTGTTGTTTAGCTGTAAGTTCTCCAAAAAGGAAATAAATAAAAAAATAAAATAAATAATTAAGTATGTATCACATTTTAAGTTTACACCCTGTATATCGTATATCGATCTTAATCGAAACACTCTTTTTATTTTACAGTATAGAAAGCACTTTATTAGCATAAAGTCATGTCATCATGTCATACAGTTTTTATGACCAATCGAGTGAATATTGATGTTGTATTTTTAAGAAATGTACTTAAAATTGCTGTGTGGTTCCGGCTCAGAAAGGACCACCTAATATCTTCCCATGGGTGTCATAATTGAGGTGACTAAAAGTACCAATAATTGTTTCTTATGCAGTTTCTCCAGTTTCTCTGGTCGAAAGGCTAGCGATAGCCACTAACACTACTTTACACGTCAGTGTTTTGAAACCTTAAAGAAATGTGCCTGTTTCACCACTTTTGGATAAGCTAACAAGAAATTATTCGAAGGTGGTGCAACAGGCCCTAAATATGCTAAAAGTGAGTCTCGCTACAACTGCCTGCTTAAAAGATAGTTCGTAGTTGTAGCAATGTATCTGACCACCGTGAAAGGGATTGTGGTCGTGAGTTTATAACAAATATAAAAACACAATAATTGTAATACAGAATTACCAATTCCTTGGACATTAAACTAATCTCTAAAGACCGTGAGCCTATTCTCGTCTAGCTCTAAATACATTTTTTTCACCATCGAATCAAATGGAAAGGCAAAGCTCGGATAAGAGCGGAATGCGGTCGTTGAAACATTGATTAAGCTTTTTGTATTACCATTCATTCTCATATCTTTAAAAAACATTTTAACATACCAGAGAAACGAGTCATTGAACCAACTTTCTTCAAGGTGCTAACATTTCACACATATTTTAAGAGCTGTTGTCACGAAAAACTTTCAGTTACCAGGTTACCACCTATGTCGCCAGTTGACACCTTATTATTGACTCATGTGACTTCCCATGTTTACACAACAAATTGAAACGGTAAATCTAATAAAAACATCTTCACGAAACGGGATATCTGACAAAAGGCCAAAATGTTTATGGAAAGTCGGCACGCGTCATTATCAATGTGACAGAGAGCTGTTATGATTTAAACGACAATCCATTTGGAGAGCGATAAACGAAGAGCATTGTCGCTAGACATTTTATGTCGCCTACACAATCGGAAAGGGGTATCTCTTGATAGAGGCCCATTCGAAACGGATTCACCGGCGACCGTGAAGAAAAAAACAAAATTAATACCGCTTCGGTCAGGTAGTCTTCTTTTGTAGCCCATTGTGGCCTAACGATGCGATGAATAGTCGATTCTCCGGCAACAGGTGGCTTCGGCTCCTACATTTTAACTGTCGGCACTCGAATCTAGTCACTTCCTCCTTTATTTTGCACTTTTAGGAGTTCGACGAACGCATTTCATTATTCTAATGTTATTCGAGCGGTGTGAAAGCGCCACGATAACCTCGACGGCAGGACGTGGACGGAATAAGTGATAGATAACCGATGTATACTTAGATCCCGCACTGGAATTTATAGCTCAATCAAAAGTGACCTCTACCACTTAGAAATAAGGGCTAGAAACATGCTAAATCTAAGTGCCGACAAGCGAGACGGATAGGCAAGCTCATTTACATTACATCGATGCGAAAGCAACACAAGCCGACGAGTTATTCGAAACTTAATCTAACGAATTACATCACCACTTCAAACATTTCAGAACAAGGAACCGAGTGTTATAATAAACGATCGTCAAGTGGATCAGATTAGTCATAAATACAGTGAGGGCTTAACGTGCGAATAAGCAATTTTCCAAGGAAATGATCTTAACTCGTTGCAGAGCTCGAGCCGCGCTCTATCATAATAACACCTCTCATTTATTGCAGCTCCTCGCCAATGCCGCGCTATGTTCCATGTTACTCCGCAGTTATACCGCTATGTTTGATGAATCGTTTTCTCACTGAAATCACCGTAACAGGAGAAGTGGTTCGTTCGAAATACCCGATTATCACTGCGATTTGTCAGGTTGCAACGGCAAATAAACGGCTTAGGCGAAGCACACAATGAGAAAACCATTACTATAACAACCATATCAATTTTCTACATTAGACCTAAGGCTTTGAGAAAATTGATTGCGCTCACGCAGCTCATGAATTCAACAGCGATAAGTTTATGTCACAAAGGGCCAGAGAGGTCGTTGTTAGTGCTGAAAAGGCAAGTATCAATCCAATCAGCCAGGTTTAGCTAGATGCATTTATAGTTTCTCAATGTGCAGCCCGCCTAAGCGGCTTTAGAGACTCGATCGCAGCGCGAGATAGCTGCAGAAACGCTACTCGACCCACAGACAAGCGACTCGCATTCCGATGGAAATTGCCCGCGGCCGCAGCCAGATTACCGGCGCCGCATAACGCCGCAATGGATAATTACGCACCGACGAGGACATCCATTACTGAAGATAATTCAGCGAGCGCAATTAGAGGATGAGTCGTGATTCCATCGGCGATAAACCGCAACTCTACCAATATAAATTAACTGTGCCCATAGTTATTAAAGCGCTGCGGGCGGCTCTTTAGCATTATATACAACTATTAGGGTTTTGCCATATTGAGAGTTGCAACGTTTGCTTTGAAAGTGTTAAGCAACGCCAGAAGCTACAAATCAAAGCGTCCGAATTGACAGGCGATAAATAGTTTCGAAAAGCGGACATCGGAATGCCAACAAGGCCGCGACTCAGCCTTGCTTTCCGCGTCATCCAATCAGCATAAAGCCTGTTATGCTGGCTCCAATCTGAATAGCAGAGAAACCGGCTGCGGCTCGCGCCACAAACATTATTAACGTAATAAAGTACTAGATAAAATAGTCGGACAGCGTGTGAACGTCGAGAGAAAGCCGTTGTCGCAACATTAGTTCTGTTAGTCGCTTATTACAACGACGCGACTCGTGTTTGATTACGCTAGTGTTTCGTGCCCATTAAGGCCCTTAACCAATAAGCATTAGTGGCAATAGACTTAAAGCTACTAAATCTGTTTCATCACTATCAATAGACACCGCTAATAAAACTGAAAGGCTAGTCAGAACCTTCACAGATAATCTGACAGGAATAGCTGACTATTTCTGTGCGCAGTAAACACTATCTAGCGCTCGATCTAAATTGAATCTACAATCTGAAATGGACGTAGCTCTGAAGAAATGAGCTTCGTCGGAACTTGATATCCTGGTCTCATTGGTCTACAGCAGAAATTGAAGGGACTTTGCAAAGTGGCGTTAGTTATCAAGTTTTAAAGATCTTCGCCGCATTGCCGCCGTTGTAACGTTTCAATCGTGATTTGCAAAAACCGGCTCCCGAGTTTCGATGCCATCGTCCGATTTCTGTGTAAATATTTATTCCTGAACATGTCTCAATCTGACTAAAAGACCTCTTTGGTGTAAATAAAATACTAAATAACTGTAAGTGATTTTGAATCCTTTTGAAAAGTAAAACTCCCTTAGTTCACGGAGCATTATTAAGCGCATTCCATTTGGAATCCTGAGTATCCTAAATACTTTGATCATCTCAATTAGTGCTGCAAACCGAAAGAGGAAACCAACAATATTAACACCTCATTGAGTCTGCCACGTGGCGGAGGGTGACCGATCGCTCTCAATCCTTCAGATTATGTGCGGGAGTCCAAACAAACGAATAACAACATCCGTGAAGGCGCGCTTTCCGAGCAAATGCACCGTGACGATGCGCTGGCGCCGCCCTTCCATTCAAAAAATAATCTGTTTAAGTAACGCAAGACTTGTGTCCTTATAAATCCAAAAAAGTAAAAACCCAACCTCGGCTTGGATAAGAAGCACTCTCTTTTATCTTATAGTGTTTTATCCCATACTTATAGCTCGGCTTCGACTCATTAGTTCATCCGTCTCTTTCCAGTCTCGCTTCGTCCTCCTCGCTCCCGTCTCCGGAGGGCCATTTATCAATTCCAAATAACATGCCGGGACCTTTCCTCTTTTGTTTGTTTATTTTTTATTTACCTTTTCCTTCGGTGTTCCTTTTTGACTCCAAATTGATTGTAAAGCCCGACTAATGGGCGTCTGTCTATAATGTGAGATGCATTGATAACACTAATTGTACAGCTAATGAGTAAATGTTAAATAGGATATTTTAAGAACCGATAGTTGGAGTTGAAAATAGAACAATCGATAAAATTAATCGTAACGCGAAATAAGACAAACAGCATAAAGTTTAATGGCCGCAATAGAATCCGTTTCACAATAAACGCATGGGGCGCTGCAATTAATGGAGGCAATTTTGCGTGCAAAGGCTATTAA
Organism: Agonopterix alstromeriana; assembly: GCA_963924505.1. Taxonomy (NCBI): domain Eukaryota; kingdom Metazoa; phylum Arthropoda; class Insecta; order Lepidoptera; family Depressariidae; genus Agonopterix; species Agonopterix alstromeriana. The sequence goes on from OZ004675.1 coordinate 13,032,197, forward strand.
AGTTTGCTATTAAAAGTTTCCAATTTCCCTTGCGCAGGAGTTCGGTTATTAACTCCGTCCGTTCGTCGTCTTTTTGCACGTCGGTGCTGGCTTTTTATTCCTCTTAATTATTTATTTATTGCGGAGACCGGCCCTCCCGCCGCTCGAGGACTTCATTTTGAAAAGAGAACGTAAGGAATTCTAGAATTTCTTGTCTGAATTCGGAGTCTTCGAATCATTAACTTTTTACCGAAAATTTTAACCGATTCCTCGTTTCACTGAGTTTAAAATGCACATTTATTTCGATAAGTATTCTAATTGGCCTTTAAAATTTGATTACCACAGTGTTTGGAGATACAAGTTTTTATCGAGATTCTCGATCGATGTCCCACCGATGCGCATCGTCAGTTGAGTCACTAATCATACAAAAATTAGACTCATAAAAAAAGAGATTCTGTGAACGAAAAAGGTATTTTGAAGATGCCGGACATCAAGGGGGGTCTTCCTTAAGTTTCCTTGGCCCAAAGCAAATAAAGCGGCGTACCTCAGAAATTAATTTCGTTTTGTTTCATCGTCTGGAGCCGAAGCATTTACATTGAATGCGGTCGGGGGCTGGCCGTTAGTAGGATATTTATGTAGGGACCCGAGTTGTGTGACGTGCGCATTATTCATACACGATACAAGCAGGGGCCCAGCTGTATGTTATTTTTACCAGTTCATCGGCTTATCGTTTCAAGCTTTTTACTATCCGAAAATAATAACGAATGTTTTTGTAACTTCAAACAATTGAAACCGGTGTACGGTTTCATAACTTCTTGTTGCCAATTTTCTTGTTTATTTTGCTCGTAGGCGTTGCGTTGATTGTTATCGGTTTGTCTATGTTGATGACTTTATAATGTTTAATGTTTATGTAGCGTTCCTATAGGTACTTGCTTGCTGTACGGTATGTAGGTACTGTAAACTGATAGCTATCAAATTTTACGACGGTATGAGGCGCCACAGCGTCGAAGCACCTTGATTGGATTCACAACAATACTGCATTTCGTTTCGCATTCGCAACAGCCGATTTCCTGTACCAACTTAACGGATTTTATTTATTTATAGTCAATAAAATTACTATTCAGCACGTTTAGATTCTGTTAATTTTAGCATTAAAAAGTATTTATTTGAATAATTAACATCATCTTAAGATTTTAATCGGTGTTTGAAATTGAGTTTACAACTAAAATAGAATCAGATTTACATTCGAACTGTATAAAAATTTGCAATGAAGATTAGCAGTTTATGATTATTAACGTTTTAGCACCCTACTTTCTAAATAACATCAACATATTTGAAAACTTCAATGTAGATTCAATGCAGACCTAACATATGAAAATGATGTCAGGTCCTAATCAAACTTTTTCTGCTATGTTTTTGTATGTAGTCAAACACAAAAACACATGTTAAATTTTATCACAGTTATTTACTAAATCTTTCTTGTAGTAGTTTCTTGTATTAATCAGTAGTCTTTCCTTAACACTGCAGACCAAATGTTGCAATCAGTGTAGACATGAAGGCGGACAAACTCATTTCCAGATTTAGTACTATACTATTTCTGTTGTTCGAGTGCATTACTAACCATAATATTTTCATCTTTTCAGTTCCTAAACCAGATGGCGAAGGTGACGGTGTCAGGTGCTACTGCAATACTGCGCAATGCGTCAGTACGGGATACATGTGCAGATCTCCGCGGACCGGTGGCTGCTATAGTGAGCTGCCGGCACCTAGACGCATGCACCACGCCAGGCATGGTTGTTTGCATCATTTAGCTGATAAGTGAGTATTGTTTAAAGATTAACTGCCGGTTGCACGTACGTTCATTAAAGATAATCCTCCATTTTCAAATCATTTATCAAAGTTAAATCTCTTGCTGTCACTTTTTGTCTTGTTGACGTAGCTAGCAAGAGATTTAATGGAGGATTTACTTTATTGAAATAACGAAATGATAGCAACCTTTAGATCTAAAAGGACTTGATCACCGAAAAGTTATAAATAAAGAAAGTTTACAATATTTAGTGACCTTTTGTCAACGAAACGAGTATATTAAAAGATTGAGTATTGAAGTAAACGGTTACTATACTACAGACCTCTAGGATTTTCGTGGTTACAATCAAATCAAAATCAATATCTTCTACATTATCACATAGATTATTATTATTTAGTCCTAATTAAAGTACCAGAATCTAGTCCAGCATTGTATTATGATGACTAAGACAATCATACGATATGATCTGATACGATACGATCTGATTCGATACGAGTAGATTCCCACCGTTTTAGTGACATACTACACCCACAACGGCCTTCCTTTACCACCGGTGGTCCTGGTCCTGTCACAGTAGGAAGCAATCGTATTTAAGTACCATCAAAGCCTGCAAACAATGACTATATCCTATCAGCGACATATTACAATTGAGGACACTACACCAACCAACTCATGAAATCATCACTCCGTGAAAGTCAAATTATACACTTGCAACATTAACTTAATAAACTTTTAAATACCAAATTTTATTTTAAAATGTCTTCGATACAGATCTACAGTGTTTAAAAATTGCATCGGCATAAGATCCGACACGACATCGACAATGCCGTTCACTTCGAAAGATTGTTATCTTGTCTCATTATTATTCGAGTCACACTAATTAGTATGCCTGACATGGTCTTAAAAAGGGTCTGTACAGATGGACGAAATATCTCACAGAGCTTAAATATCCGTGGAATACAACGGTAGCAACACCTAATTTATTTGACACTAAATTGGATTTCGTCTAAATAATATCGTTAGCGCTATGGTTATTTAAATTTATACAAATTTGATAGCGGTTTTCTTCTTAATCCTTTCAATAAGCTGGAAATGAATGTATCGTTTATCAGCTATTATAATGTCGTCATCAATAATATCGATTGTGTTGCGAATCTGTATTTTAAAAATTGTATTCTGTTGATCATCTTGTTTCTGACATCCTAGAGTGTGTGACATCCTAATGTAATATATGTATATTTTATATGTGAAATAGTTGATTGTCATCGCAATTATAATTAGTTTGATGCAGCAGGGTTTCCTGTCTTTCTAGTTAACTTTCATCGTGGAAATAATTAACTATTCTTTTGTTAGGTGCGGTACATGCAAGCCGCATCGTCATCTATCAATGTTGCTTATCACGCTACGGAACCCATGACTGGCCTCACTAATATCTATGCACTGCGTTCCAGTGTCTTCGATCAATTTGTCTTCGTTCATTTCGAAATTGTTTCACGACTCTTTAGTCTTCATCATCGATGTCAACATAAATATGCGATTGTGATGTGATTTGATTGAATATCTTTCTCCGCCAAGTTGTTTACTTACGTCTCTGTTATTTATTACCATTTCTGTATAACATTGAAGGTTTTTATCGTTTTATTTAGTCTTTAAAGTTCCTCGGTTAATATTAATTATGCCGACGAAGGCACGCCGCAGTCGGTTGGTTTTTATACACTGAAATTACCCGCCCGGTTGATTATCTTATTCGGATCGGCCCGTCCCGTGTTCAGAAAACAGGTTCCGTGAGCCAGCGCATGCCCGGTTTTATTTGCTTTAAATAATTTTTGCTCGTTTTTGGCAATCTCCCGTCGTCCATTATCTTTGTTAGCGATCTCTTTCGCTTCGTTAAGATTTCGATCGAGTTCAAATTGATTTTCTATATTTTATGGGTAATTAATACTGTCGGAGTTGTTTATCATCGGTGTGGCTGGATCTTTGTCCTCGTTTGTTGCGATAAAGGCGACGTGACGGTAGGCGCTGGGGTTGAGTCGGAGGTCGGGATCCTAGATAGCGCCGCAGATGTACGGCCGCCGACCCCGGCCATCTGCCATACTTAAATCTCCATGTTTCATAATAATCAATCTTTTACAACTTAGCTGTAAAGCTCTAAATCCAGTGTTTCGATTGAATATTGTCACGTCTTTCTTTAGATATGTTTCAACCCTTTGGCATTTTGCAGATATTTCTTCGTCTTTATCAAATCCTGCGTTAGGTATAGATTAAATAGTTTTATCTCTGTGTTTTATAGAAATTTATCTGGTTCAATGCGTCATTTGTTCTGATTCGAAAAAAGACTGACATCATGATTTTCAGAAAATTCCTGTTCCTAGATAACTTTTGTTCTTAATGAGATTTGATGTCTGCTTGTCCATTTTAGTTTGGCTATTAGGTTTAATTTAGCGTGGCATTTATGTAAAGTTTCCCGTTACCGCAAGCCGGATTTTAATTGGCTTTTTTCATAGTGTTCTCATTAAGCTCCATGTTTACTTCCTATCTTATCGTTAGTGGTTTACTTTGTTTTGTTTTGCGCGTTAAGTGGTTGGCTTGAAAAAAATATACTCGTACTATTAATGAGATATTTATTCCGCAAAAAACGTTTTTTATTGTAGGTACTACGCAATCTTATAATGATTATATTAGTGCTAATGTACTATTTAATGCAAGAAACTCAAAGTCTTTATTAGAGTACAGCTTCTCTTCTATAGGCAAACTGTACTCAGTCCATGTTGAAGCATGGTACCAATCTTTCACAATGACTTCATAATTACATTGATTATTATATGTATATCCCTTGAAGACTCACCACCCGTTAAAACCTTAGACAATATAACTAGGGACCAGCCTTCTGCCACGATACAAGATCAATTGATCATGTGCATTTACATACAAATTTATAACTTATCACTAAACGAGACAGCCTATTTTCGCGGAACAATAACTTCAAACTAGTCGCGTTCGGGGTTCAATTTTTAACAATCAAAATTAGAATCTAATCTATAGTAATGGAATAACATCCAAATTTGCGGATTTAATGCTACCTCGTCCGCCGCAAAAAGTGTCTGAAAAGTTTGATAGAAGAATGACACGCGTAACTCATCCATAGTTATATTGTCTAAAAATATTTATACCACCTATTAGTTTTATAAATTCATACGTTTATAAACTATCGTTTGACTTCCATGGTGGTACATTTAATTTTAATCATTATTGTGAAAATATCCCATACCTTACTCTTCACACGTTTTACTTTTACGTGTGTTGTTAGTTTGGGATTATAGTAAGACAATTAGCCATCATAATACTTAGATTAGCTGAACGTCTTTAGCGTTTTGCGTTTTGGTTATATTCTGTATGGCACATTATATCTACAATGGTTTATAAAATATGTTAAAGAATAAGTATATTCCTAACGACTATATTCCACGATTATATTAACGAGGGGGTAGTCAGAAATATTCTGAAACCTCAGAACATCCACGTTGTACCACAGAGTGTAGTAGGTACCGAAACTCTGTCCAGTGTGATGGGGAGTGAGCAAGTCGCCACAGTGGGTACAATACATGCCTCGAAATTGAAACACGCATGTTTCCTCACGATTTTAATTAAATTTCCCAATATTTCTGTTTATTTTATAAAATAATATTTAAAATAAAATAAAGAGGCTCTCCGAATGACTAAAAGCTGAGTCCGTCTGGGCAGTTAGTCTTGATACGACCTTCTTTTTACTATAGTATGAGTATGTCATGCGATATAGGCCATGCTGACACGAAAGACGAAAAATATGAAAATTACAATCATGACATTTTAAAATAAAATTAAGTTTTTGTTAAATAATTTCTGATTTGGTCATAATATTTTTTTCTTCATCTGAAATCACAAGTTTAACAAAAGGTTTTTATCTAGTGTCTAGTCTACTAAACTGAATACTTAAAAGTGCTTTAATTAGCAAAATCGCAATCCTAAAACGAAGTCGACCACCATGAAAATACCCAAAAATCCCACGACTGCATAGGAATCCTCATTCGAAAATCAATTAGGCGAATTCTAAAACAAATCGTTTCCAGACAAGATTCCGCAAATAATTCCTTAGTCAATCGGCGTATTCGGCATCCCACAATCTACCTACGACCGCTTTCAGGACTCTTGTGACTTTTTCTTAAGAATGATAATGGATTGATTCGCGGGACTTTGTATGTAGTGTACAAAGGGCTCAATCGACTCCGAATTTAAATTCTCGATGAAACAGTCCGAATAACTTACGTACTATCCGATCAGAGGTTCCCATGAGAAACATGTAACCGTTCTAATGGACCCTATAAAGTTAGTTTCCAACTGACCTTATATTTTATGGTGCTATATTATTATTTATCGGTTGGTAAAGTCGAGAGAGCGTTCGTTTAGAGCACATACTCATGCACTTAAAATAACCTGCGAACCTGACTGCTTTTCTAAATAAACAGTTTAGGGTAGGTACCTACACTTGAGATAGAAACTCTCTATACAGGGTGTAAGGAAAAGTATCATTAACCTTTAAACCACATACTCTACCCATCAAACTTAACAACTTTTATTATGGGAGCAAACCTGTCAGAACAAAAAAATATCAGCTGTCCCATACTGAACTGCAATACCTATGATTGAAACGTATGGGATATCTTTTTTGTTCTGACAGGTTTGTTCCAATAGTAAAAGTTGTTCAGTTTGTTGGGTATAGTATGTGGTTTAAAAGGTTAATGATACTCCTTCCTTACACCTGGTATAACTTCTATATCGATAAATTATTGCCATAATATGATTGGATATTAACGTGATAGCCATGTTTTGCTATTTAATTATTAAAGAATTTTTGATTTGCCCGACTCAAATCTTCGAAACTGTTTTAAAACTGTAATAGAAGTGTGTCTGTACATTGAAGATATTTACATGAAAATATTACGATATGGTTTTTAGGTATTCCGGACTCCAAATCAACTTTTTTTAGAATTTTAGTCTGTCTGCTTTTCTGTTTGCTTGTATGTTTGTAACAGCATCACGCAAAAACTACTGAACCAATTTTGATGAAACTTTTTTGTTTTGTAGCTTATGATCTGAATTAAAATCTGTACAATTTGTGCGGACGAAGTCGCGGGTAAACTCTAGTAAATAGTAGAAAAACCTCTCAAGTGCCTGATACGACTCTACACCCTATAGAGTCAACCTAAGGGTCTCCGCACACGACCGATTTTAGGTCAGAGGAGATCCTAAGGGTTGGTGCTTCTTGGGTGCAACAAAGACCCAATCAGCACCACTTTAATTTATTAGTAATTTTCTAACGATTAGCATCCCTTTTAACTTTGGTACTTTATGATCTTGATGAAAGCATAAATTAAAACAAGTTGAGGTGGTTGCAGAGTTGTCAATTTCATACAAAAGTTTGACGCATAATACGCGTAGACGGTATTAATAACAGTAATATTTTATATATAGAAAAATAGTTTAGAAAATCTAGATGCCTCTATCAAGTAACATTTGCAATTTATAATATTATAATTACGAAGATATTAAATTTTCTAAACTATTTTTCCATATATAAAATATTACCTTTAATTGTACCGTCTACGCGTATTATGCGTCAAACTTTTGTATGAAATTGACAACTCTGCAACCACCTTAACCAGATTTACAATAATACATTCGTAAAGCTAGCTAATCGATGTCGTAAACAAGTAAAGAATTCACATTTTTATTATTAATAACAAGTAACCTTTTACTAGGACAAGTCACATTTATCGTCATAGAAAAGTAACTATCAATATATCTTTTAAACGTAAAGAAATAATTGTAATTTAATGTAAATTTGTACAAGCCTCGTGAGAACTTGCGTCTAAAAGCACAAAATTGACGATTTGTATTCCGTTGGCATAATCTGTGTGCGATGGCTTTGGGAACACTTGACAAGTTGAAGTGATAGATGTCTAGGCTTCGTCGCAGAAGACATGAAAAAGATGGTTAGGTTTATGATCGCCTGGTAGGTAGATCTGAGAGCATAAAATCTGCAAGGGTTTCCTTATTTGGAAGATTCAGATTCAGATTCTTTATTTTGCTAGAATGTAGGTACACAACAATGTAGGTAATAAACATAATTAACAGATATAAACGATTCAATACACTCTGCCTAGAAGGCGTGCAAAGTAATAAATGTACAAAGAGAATAATTAGTTATTAACATTCCAAATCAAAATTCTACAGTAATGTCAAAACAAAAAGAAAACATAGTTATTATCATAACCATGGCAATATTATAATTTACAACAATCAAACAAATCAAAAGAAAACAAAAATATTAAAAATCAAATCTTATGTCATAATAAATCATAATTAAAGCATATGCATATGCTCACGACTATATTCCCCGAGGGGGTAGTCAGAGATATTCTGAATCCTCAGAACATCCACGTTTCACCAGTAGTACTGAAACTCTGTCCATCATAATTAAATTGTATCAAATATCTAGTCTTATATAGTATAGTAGTAGATTGAGATAGTCAGAAATATTCTGAAAACTCAACACATCCATGCAGTTTTTTTTTTTGTAAAGAAGCTACTTATGAATGCTGGTATTGTAACGTTCAGGGGTTTAAATTTGGAATTAGCGACCATAAAATATAGTCCAATGATAGTAAACAAAATGGACAAATAATTTTTTTCATTATGCATAGTGATTAAATGAACTCTATTGACTGTCAGAACGACGAACTGAGTTCTGAATTATTAATTTAATACGTGACTTGCTTCTTAAAGCTTGATTGAAAAACTTAATGCTTTGTTGCTATGCTAATATTAAAATCAACCTGACGTAGCCGCTATATATTCTACTGTGTTAGAAATTAGAAAAACGAGCTTGTTTTATTTTTACCAAACTTGTAACAAAACCACACTATACAAGGTGCTACAAAAATACAAATAAACATTTAAGGGGGTGGTTTAGACCATCGAATTGAACAACTTTCACTATAGGATCAATAACGAAATCTCAAAAAAAAAATCTGGTGTTCCATACTAAACTACAAATCTCCACTCTCTACTCGAGCTAAATGTATGGGACAGCAGAATTTTTTTTCGCGATTTCGATGTTGGTCCTATAGTGAAAGTTGTTCAGTTTGATGGTCTAAACCACCCCCTTAAAAGTTCAAAATTTTTATTTTGACTTTTGTAACACCCAGTATATAAAATTATTATATTAAAGTACCTACATAAACAAAACGTCTACATAACTAGAAAACATTTTTGGAAAACAACAATTTTGTCAATAGAATTTCCTTATGAGGATAATGTAGGTATAATTTTGTAAATAATATTTACAAATATAATTCATATCACCATCATCATGTTGATAAAGACTGTCAGTGGGGACGTCTGAAGGCTGATGACGGATGGTATTTGCAATAAAATTATCCTACGGCCGACCAGTTGACATTTGCACTGTAACGTTGAAGGTACTGTGTTGAGGTGCGCTGGCGCAACGCTACTCGGTGATCTTGAGTCGACCCTGCGTGCAGTAGTTACCAGTTACCAATTGCAATGATATTGAGGTGGTACAAGCCATAGAAAGAGGGGAAAAGACAAGTTCATTTCAAATCAAATCGATGTTTGGATGTTTGTGGCTCAATAACGCATAAGCGGCTGAACGGATTGGGATGAAACACTCATAGAATATGATCTGGATAGGATATTTTATATGTTAACGCAAATGAAGTCGCGGGCAACAGGTAGTACATTACATACAAATTACATGTACATGCATATTTAAGATAAAATATAATTACTTATAATCTTAATGATCATAAACTCAAGCTTTCTAAATAATCAGTAACTTTTTACATTATTTCAGTTAACAGGTTATCAAATACTGTCTTTTTTATTTTATCAAGAAAATACTACTTCTTGTGACTTATACCACACTAAAGTACACTGGATTTGAGTGATACTAACAAATTACAGTTTTTTGTGCAATATAAAGTTGAAAGAATCATGTAGTGGGGACCGAGGCCGCCCGAGTTTTTATATACCATTGAACAAAGTATATAGACTCGTTGAAATTAATTACTAAAGCAAAAAACAGCAGTTCAAACATAGATAAAACAAAAACTCAGAAGATGCCACATTTTCTTTTATCGTGTGCTGAATGGTGTCCAACGCACATTCGTGCACTAAGAATAAGAGGTTTGGACTCTCTTGGGAGAGTTGTGTGAATGAGACAGAATCTCACAGAACACAAAAATAGTAACACGCCCAGGTGCGTCAAAGACAGCGCCAGTACCTATGTGTGTCACTATTTCCTACACCAAAGTGATGATTTTTAAAGAAAACTAGTGTTAACCCGCGACTTTGTCCGCACAAATTCGATACCAGATTTTAAGTCAGATCATAAGCTATCAAACAAACAAAGTTTAATCAAAATCAGTTCAGTAGTTTTCCTGTGATGCTCGCACAAACAAACAAAAATTCTAAAAAAGGTTTATTTGGTGTCAGGGACACCTAAAAGCCATATCGTCATCTTTTTTTGTAAATATCTTCAATTTCAACAGACACACTTCTGTTACAGTTTTAAGATAGTTAAGATAAGTCACCGGATTGAGTTGGGTACGGATTAATGATTCATCTTCTTCTTTTCATTTTATCTAAGCATTTAAATGTAAAATTAACTTCGATACAATGCGAGGAAAAACCTAGCAAAAATAAAGGTACTTATACATTTTAGAGATTTTCTTCGTCATCTGATATCTAATTACTAAATATATAGGAAAACCAATAACAAAAACAAATACATTTAGTATCTAAATATGAGTTCATATTGCGCCGACCCCAAATAATGTAAGGGCAAGAGAATGATGATGATCTAAATAATCATATTAGTAGGTACGGCGTCTTTAAATTGTAATATAAGCAACTTAATTTTGAATGATTTTAATTGATTAAGCATAGCATAAGCATATGCTCACGACTATATTCCCCGACGGGGTAGTCAGAGATATTCTGAAACCTCAGAACATCCACGTTTCACCAGTAGTACCGAAACTCTGTCCAGTGTGACAGGGTCCAGGGTGAGCCCGCGGCCACATAATGGACAGTGGGTACAATACATGCCTAGAAATTGAAGCATGCAGGTTTCCTCACGATGTTTGCCTTCACCGAAAAGCCAAATGTGTTACAAATCGTACATAAATTCCGATAAAGTCATTGGTACGAGTCAGCCTGGACGGGGATCGAACCATCGCCCCCTGCACGGCAGGCAAGGTTACTCGTTACTGGACCACCACGGATTCAGATTATTTGAGTAATAATAATTAGTTAATGTTTAGTTTTATTCTTATCATTCTTCTTTTTTAATTAGTTTTCTCTTTTTAGGACACCTTCCTATTAACGTTGTTTATAGACATTTACAGGTTTTCTTTTATTAGACTAAAACTCTTTTTTCCAATCAAAACAGCACAGAATAAGTAGGTACGATAATTACATAACAGTAATAAGAGAAAATGAAAAAACAAATATTCAGTAAGATACTATAAACTCTATGATTATTTGAATGACCAAAATGTCTGGTCTTGACAATGTTACACTATGTAATTTAATATTAGATTTTTGTAGTTTTACTTTGTATATTTTTTTTTGTTTAAAAATGTGTGTTGTAGAGTTTCTGGCCGCATCTTCTCTACAACGGAACACCTTCCGACGCGGTGGTAGATTCAAAAACATGACGTCAGAAAGTTATCTATGTGATATCATTTTGAATAAATAATGTTGACCTTTCACTTTTGAGTACTTATCAAGCTCTCCAAAACAAATGAAGTTCAAACATAATTCTAAATTAAAAACGTGTTTCTTCAACCGTTTCCAGGGAGCAAGAAGCGTTGTCGAGATGCCAGAACTCGCCAGGGTCCGAAGGTCCACCGCCTTCCAGAGAACACTCCCTGCTGCTCTGCTGCTTCAGGGACCTCTGCAACCACGAGGACAGCCCACTGGCGAGGGCCAGGCTTAATATTACTACTGATTTAGGTACGTACCTACTTTTAATTATCATCAGCCTATACAAGGTTTTTCAAAAGTAAAAATAAATATTTAAACCTTTTAAGGGGGCAGTTTAGACCATCAAACTTTCACTATCGGACCAACATCGAAATCGCGAAAATAAAAATCTGCTATCCCATACATTTAGCTTGAGTAGATTTGTAGTTTAGTATGGAGCATCAGATTTTTTTTTCGCCATTTCGATGTTGGTCCTATAGAAAAAGTTGTTCAGTTTGATGTTCTAAACCACCTCCTTAAATATTTATTTATATTTTTGTAACACCTTGTATAGGGTCTTTCTTAATATGCTGACACTTTTTAAGGGGATGATCAGACCGTCAAACTGAACAACTTTCTCTATGGCACCAACATCGAAAACGAGAAAAAAAATCTGCTGTTCCATACAAAACTGCAAACCTTCTTGAGCCGATTTTTTTTCTCGATGTTGGTCCCATAGAAAAAGTTGTTCAGTTTGACGCTCTGATCATCCCCTAAAAAGTGTCAGCATATTAAGTAGGACCATGTATTCGTATTTCGTATTTTAACTATATCTTTGATATATTTTTCGTTTATTTGTATGTCTTACAAAGAACGAGAAGATAGCTTCTAAAAACCAGCAAAATAGTTGGGTGGTCAACACCCTGTTTTTAAGAAAATGTGGAACTTAAAACGAGCCTCAAATCTATGGAATAATCTGACAGATTCAACTCAATTAAGCTTTACACTGTTCAACTAGCTACCGGCATAGCAGATGTGTTGTAAATAGCTTCAAACAAGTCTATCAACTAGAACTACCTGGACTGGTATGCCAACTATTTATCCACCATTTTTTGCTAACAAAGTAAGCAATAGTAGGTACTACTAGCGACATTAAAGGGAACATAAAACTACAGAGTACGTCGTCAATTATAAATTAAATTCTACGTTAATGGTAAATTATCAGTTAGAGGTAGGCTAGGGTTGTCAACTATTAGCATTGCCTGGAAAACGCTGTTGAAATGCATTCGAAATGTCGATCTCAACATTTAAAAAAATTATGAGATCGCATTTAGTGTTTAATTATGAACCGCATAGTGGTATTACAATCAAGGCAACATTTATAAGTTTGTTGATAAAATGATTGAAACTAAAATAATTTTCTTCAGAATCGATATCAGAAAACAACACTTACACAACTACTTATACAACGTGTTAATGAATTAACGCAAAACTAGAAAGTAGTTTGTTTAGAATCGAGAACAGAATCGAATTATCATGGTTTCAACATAGGTAATTTTTTTCAAAATTTTAAATAATTTGTTTGTAAAATTTAAAATTTACTGAACTCGATCTAAACGCACCGCTCGGGCACTCTCACCCTGCTTACTACTAAAACAAGATTCTTAAAATGTATCCATATATACGTTAGCGCTTTCATTTATTGCTGAAATGATAACAAATCATTTTTAGGTGATAACTTAAAATGCGAATAACTTTAAATTTTAACTATCAAAATAATGAAATGATTGTTTCGATCTAATTATTATGTTATAAATCAGTTGAGGTATACGAGGTTTTGCGCTTATTCATTTACACGTTGTATAACTACTAGAAAAATTTAAAAAATTGTCGACACAATATACGAACAATCGATTAACATTATCGACTGTATTTCTGTCGATTGTCAGCCCTAGATGATTGCATAGGTTGCAATGTTACAAAACTAAATAGTACGTTAGTGACTGCGTATGATACTTATACTACTGTATGGAAATGTATGAAAAATAATAGTTCATCAATGTGGTTAATTGGCAGTCATGCGAGACGATCCTGGGCATCTTTCGTTTAGTTTACTATCGTATTACTTTGACATGAAGGTGATTTGATGGATGTCGTACAAAGTTTTAAGACCAGATCAAAATATCCCATTTTCATGTGGTCTTTAAATCCGCGAGTTTCCAACTAGTCAAATTAACAACTCTTATCAAACGTCAAAACGCTTTGTATGAAATATTGTACTAAAAATTTAATAGTGACGTCATTGTTTTTCGTCGTCGTTTTGATACTTTTTATAGTTTATCCAATTATTAAAAATAGTATTCAAGCAACAGCATTAGTGAAAATGTGAGTTTAGCGTTATTTTCAAACGGTTTATTTACTGAGTAGTTAAAACTAAAATATATTTTATGTAGTCGTAGAGGAAGTTGTTCAGTTTGATGGTCTGATCATCCCCTTAAAAAACCGTCAGCATATTAAGAAGGACCTTGTATAGGTACACTTCGATCAAGAATAAAGTTCTTATATTGGATGGAACGCAACGAGGGGCTTTCCTTTTAAGGGGGTATTCAGACGATGAAACTAAAAAACTTTCCCTAATGAACATGGGTCGAAAAACGAAACAAAAATTTGGACCTCTCATAGAAAATAGATCTGCTGATACAAACTTTTGTATGGGAGGTAAATTTTTTGTTTCATAGGGAAAGATGTTTAGTTTCATTGTCTGAATACACCCTTAAGGGCCTATGTCGAAAAATAATTGAAGCGAAATGGGGGTGTGATAGCTTATATTACTGCCTGATGCGAGAGAAAGAGATGGGCGCGTGCACCTGAAACGACGCAAACGTAAAACAAACTTTATTTAATTGTGATTGTACTATTTATGTAAGTTCATTTCTGCTCTAATCAAACTTTATAAAATATCGATCTCTTTTTTTAAATCAAGTCTCGTGTTTCTATTATTCACCGTTTAGCAGTTCCAAGCGTTTATCGATAAAGACGGAGGCTACTTTGGCTTATTTTTCTATCGAGAAAATGTCTTTTAATCGTGTTTTGGCTCTAATCAAAACTTCAATTATATGTTCAATTTACACATATCCGCATATCATACTCCTACTGTTAGTACTTCATGATATATGATGCTTTGAAGAATCCTATTTTTTTACATATCCTCTTAAAGGAAAGCCCCTCGTTACGTTCCACCCAGTATATTTGATCGATGATTGATTATTTTACGATTTATAATCGTTTCTGATACTAAATAATAGCAACACAACACAACAGTAGATCAAAACAGGCAGAGAAACCGTCTTTGTTTACTCTGACCACACAAACAAGCAAATTCAAAAAACACTTTATCCAAAATTCAATAAGGTCCATTTTACATAAACCTTCGAAAATGATCTTTAACCCATAGCGATTACAATTCAATCAAAACAATGCAAACAAATAAATTCTGCAAACTGATAAATACAATTAAAAGCAATTAATTCTAGAATAAATGGACATATCAATAAACTGTACCTCTACAGCCTACATAAGTAAATACAAAGCTCTTATGCTAATAGAAATATAGATTAAAATGCCTTCATTCTTAGACATTTAGTCAAATTAATGAATGCATGCATATGCTCACGACTTTATTCCCCGAGGAATAAAGTCGTGCCTCGAAATCGAAGCATGCAGGTTTCCTCGCGATGTTTTCCTTTACCGAAAAGCCAGTGGTGTTACAAATCGTACATAAATTTCGAAAAACTCATTGGTACGAGTCGGCCTGGACGGGGATCGAACCATCGCCTCCTGCACGGCAGGCAAGGTTACTCGTCACTGGACCACCACGGCTTTTTTCCATTAGTCAAATTAATACCTAGTTCATTTCATTCATTTTGTTTCCGTGAACAGAGATTATCATTATAAATTATAGTCCTATCTTGCACAAACAAGCGGCGCCTGAGTGACTCAAGCGACCTATATTTAATAAGGTGCTTCATCGATTGCTACATGATTTCATGCTTTTCAAAATCTATTCTGTAAATGATAAAGTGGCAGCATTCAATGGCATAGTGGAAATTCGGTATTGGAAACGATCACCAAAGTTAGGCAACGCATGGCAAGGTCTTTTGGTGACCGTAGTGGTAATTTCATCTCTGGCGCCTCCGTGTTTCGGAAGGAACGTTAATTATATGGCCCCAGATAGTCCCTGTATTCCTTGAGCCAGGTCGAAGCCTATCTATAGCATACCATGTACTACTAAGCGACAAAAAGAGAAAACCATCATGCGCGCTCATTTTCGAATACATTGGTAAAGTAAGACACAACTAGATTTTTCTCATTTTGACGGGAGTGGCATTGGCATGCTAGGCCCACTGATAAAGTATGTATTCATATAAACGCGAGAAAACGTAGGCGTAAACATAAACTACCTTAGAATATTTTCAACGGGAACAATTTGAAAGTGCCTCGAGTGACTTGTAAACTATTGCGGAGGAAATTAGCTTTTTGATCCAGTTTTACTATAATAGAATCTGCTATACTCCTCTTCAATTCCACCCTTGAAACTACTACCGTAGAGTTTAAATCACTTAAGCAATTTTGGACGAGTAAGTGGCGATGCGCAATTGTTTTAATATTTTCCTTTGTTGTTTGAAGCAATGTTTGTAAAGATGAACCTTAGCGTTCAGTTAATAAGAAAGGTTTTTGAGGAATAGGTTGTGTTAATCGAAAACAGTGAACCTGTTGGTGGTAGTTTCTAAAATTAATTTAATTTAGCAGATGCAGATTATTTCTGTAGGCGTTTTTACTACTTACCTACCTATGTTTTAACGTAACATAAAATACTTAACTATGCTATGCTGAAAGTAATGGTGATTCCACAGCCCAGACTAAATTAAAATACAGAAAATACATTCATTGGAAAGACAACGTAAAAGAAATCGCTGTCATACAGATATTCAGATTTCTGGGAGGGATAGTATGATAAGTTGAAATTCTTTTATTAGAAGAGTTGTTCGGTATCATAAGTAAGGTAGGTACAATCGCCCTTTAGACTCTTAATCTAAAGTTTAAACTAATGCAACACTTAAAACCTGGAATGCAATCGCGGTAAATATTCGGTGATTGAACCGTGATTGGACTACGTACGAACCATGACTTTTGACACATTTGGTATTGCTCTAATCGCGGTACTGCTCTTGACAGCCGTTAGAGCCGTTTTGACAAATCGTTCAGAGGTTAAGGGCTGTCAGTTACATAGAGTTTAGCGCGATGCGGAATTCAGCACAGTTGAATAGTGATTGAATTGCAATGTGATTAGAACTGAAATTGGATAAGAATAGAACTTCAATCCCCGTCTAGACCGACTCGTACCAATGAGTTTTTCGGAATTTATGTACGATTTGTAACACCACTGGCTTTTCGGTGAAGGAAAACATCGTCAGGAAACCTGCATGCTTCAATTTCGAGGCATGTATTGTACCCACTGTCCGTTATGTCGCGACGGGTTCACCCCCCAATCAAACTGGACAGAGTTTCGGTACTACTGGTGAAACGTGGATGTTCTGAGGTTTTAGAATAACTCTGACTACCCCCTCGGGGAATATAGTCGTGAACATATGCTTAGAACTTCGATGTGTTAACTTAGCGCAATCGGAGGGCTGTTATATTATGATAGGTAGGTCTAACGGTTAAGAATAATAAATGATACCAACTGTAAGTAATATCAAAAACATTGCAAAGACTTATTTACAATCACATCTAAGTGCTAACTGCTAAGGCTTGCATTACTGCCTATAAAACATTTTTAAAACAATACCCTGCTATCAATTGCCAAAGAATGCAATTGTGTCACTCTATACCCATTATCAATTCGATCTAACGCAATGAAAGTGCATTGCTGCATTTAGTTCCTAGTAGTCCCACACGATCTTGTGTACAGGGTGCACTTTCTAGGAATTTTGCGAACGAAGCTTTATGTAGAGGGTGATAATGATTCTTGATAGTCGGATGTCAGACACGCCAGTAGTCCAGAACACTGATCAAGCAATAGCGATACACACTTCCAAACGGACACACGAATACAAAACAGACTCGCGAACTAAATACTAAACTAAACTAAATACACTAAACGCACTGTTTCTTCTATACTAAATTAGTTTTTAGTTCATGAACAAGGAAATCCAGTGAGCCGCACTCACAAACTTCAGTTTCAACTTTGTTTTATACAAGGAAAGTAGGAAGTCCGTAGACAGACACGGATGGCTACGATAAACAGGGATATGAATCGCATAGACAGACAGACGACGACCCGGGACCAAATTTATATCCTTTATTTACTAGGAGAGCCGTTCCCATATAATGGGATGAGATTCACCAAATTGTGTGATTTTTAAATAACAACATTTTAAATGCTAACAAAGGCTATTTACATAGAAATGTTCACATTGAAACCTTGAATAACGCTAAATTCAATGCAAAACTTTTTTCTTAGAAATATCTCTGTCTTACATCTTGGAATCATCTTTATAGTTCGATACATAAGTCACACATAGCAAGATGTGGGTGGGTACAACGTATACATACGAGTATGAAGCCTAGACACATCAGTCATTCGTCAGACCTACTCGTATATATATGTCTGACAATAATATTTGGCACGCTTGCATCTTGAGCTCGTAAATCCGACCACCCATGGTGTTTTAGTAAGGTTATAACTCCCGTAGGCGTTTGTTATGTCTTTCTGAAGGTTTTATCGGGGTTGTTCAGGAAACTGTCCCAGACGACATACTCAGGGTTTAAAGAATCTGTGGATAGTATAGGCATATAATAAGAGCAGGCAACAACAATATTTAATTTAGTATTCCGTTTGGAAATGTGTCTATTCTCTTCCTTCCTACAACGGCAAGCTTATAAAATACTAGTTTTTGCCCGCAACTTCGACCGCAGCGGCTCCCGTTCTCGTAGCCAGATAAAATTATATTGGTACCAGTTTTGAAGTCTAATCACGAGGTTTTCGTCAAAATAGACAGACAGAGAGACAATAACCCAAAATCAGTGACTTGAGCTCATCTACTAAAACAAACCTTTTTTTGTAAATATCTTCAATGTTGGTACATTGTCAAATTTCATTAAAGATTTTTGACAGTGTAAATATTTGGTAGTTACAGAATACTTCTACTCGATACGGTCTTGGATCTACGTATGTAAAGAATACTATAGAAATGGAAATTATTCGGCACAATTTCTTAAAAGCCCAAACCTAATATTCTTATCTACCTTTATGACCTATTATATCATCATCATCAGCCTATAGCGCTGATTAGTGGAAGCCAATTTATTAAACAATTAAATAACCTGAGTAATCCCTCTATTCCAGAAGGCAACGCTGTAGCCACAGAGCGAGGTGCGAACTACAACGGCGAGGTGTGGTTCAAAGCTGCCACGATAGCGGTGCCAGTGTGTGGTGCCCTCATCCTGTTCCTGCTGGTTGCTGTGGCCGTCAGGCTGTTGAAGGCTGACGCCCTGTTGCACGCTGATAGGAAGCTTAGGTAAATATCCTTTTCGTTATGTTGCCCTGATAGTCTTGAATGATCTGAATACAAATTATAAACGAGTGAAGCAGCCACTATAGCTGTGCTTATAATAGCTCTGTCTTTATCCTACTGTGTCTTGAGTGGTCTGAGGAGAGAAGACATGAGTTACTGTGACGTCTAAAAAAGCCGCAATTAATGGCTTTTTAAAATGTAGCCCATCGTTAGAAAAAGACTTAAGCGATCAAAGATGATAATAGAATATAATCTTGATCAACCTTTCGCTAAATATTGAGACAAGATTACCTATATTAATATCGAAATGTATATATTAACATGTTACTTCAAGAAGTTTCCTGACTAGCTATTTCATGCAGTTGTTTTTAAACTCATTCTCAAAAGCATTTATCTACCTGTATCAAAACATTTAGGAGTCATTCATCCCTTTGAAGATTAACGAAAACTAATTTTCTCCCCTTTCCCAACTTCCAGAGGCGGCTACATGTCACCATTGCACCAGCACACCAGTGAAGACATAAAGAAGGTCTGGGTTGGCAACGCGTCTCCGCTCATCGTTGCCCCCGGAGGTTGTCTGGTTGCCGTGGAACGAGCCCAGTTAGTCGATGTACCCTGCCAGCAGCAGTTCTGTGATATCCAACGGTAGACTCTATGTGAGCGAGCAATCTCTTTGGTGGGCTGTATGTGGATTTTTGGGATGGATTGTGTTGGGCCTTTTTATTAGGTGGATGCTTTCAGATGTTGTAACAGGATTTTAGATGGCCATGGTTAGTCTGTATGATTGTTGTGTCATAATATGAACATCTTTTAGCGTCTCCTAGCAAAGTGTGGCCTTTTCTCAGTGATGGTTGTGGTTCCATTTGAGAGGTAACTACTTTTTGTCGACTTCATTGGATTCTCAGCCAGAGACTGGAAATTGACTGAACTGATGATGATGGTAGAATGAATTTAGAAAAAAATGAGGCTAATCAAAATTGTAATACTTTATCAATTCGTATCAGAACTAAAATATCAATAAAAGGTTGTGTAATTTTATAAAATTGAATGACTTGCACAAGATTGGACATTGTATTGACGATATATTTGAATGATTGAAAATTAATGAATTTGTGTGTTTATTAAAATTAGGTATTTATTTCGACTGAGGGCCGATTTCCACCAAGTATTTTGAAGGGATTTTCTGGTGAATATTAATTTTAAATGGTGGAATGCCCCAATGAGAATCTTCATTGTAAATTGATCTCAGAAAAACCCCTTACTTCACTATGCAGCCCACTGGTATACCAAATCTACCACAATGTATATTTAATGTTTATTATTTTTATAAGTGCTTTGTGTTCCTTTATCATTATCTTTGTAAATGGACCCTTTCCCTTAGTTTTAAGACACTATTCTCTCCTATATTTTACATGTTACATTTCTGTCCGCAATTTTAATGATTTCATAATTTTGTATAATTAATTTGAGCGCTTATCGGCATTATATCATTTAGTGATGGCAGTATCAGAAATCTGAAAAACATCATTTATCAAAATGGTTTGTTTGTAGTGCTACTTTTGTTGTAAACAAAATTTTTCGAAAGATTACATTAAAGGTCAAAATCATGAAATTAAAGCTACATTTATATCTATCTTTCAACGACTCTCAATAAAGATACAATTACATAATCTCATGTAAAATCTTAGTACTTTTTCTGTCCGAATTGACACTTTTATTGTGAACGAGTTGGACAACGAATCTAGTTTATTAATAAATGAATGAATTTTGATCTTTATAAAAATCTATTTTCATACCAATATGAAACTTTATTTATTCCCAATCACATTTTGTTTGCATGCATTTCCTTTAATTTCTTATGTAAATGACTATGTTAGATACCTTATTTCATTTGTAAATATTAATTTTAAGTTGTTACCCGTTGTTATAAGAACTTTAAACGAGCCACGCAATTTCTGAAAGTTAAATCCATTGAAATGGTCATACTAGTCTGTTTTATCTGATTTTACATATACTGCATTGTTATTTTCATTTTATTACTATTTTTTTTATCTTTCAATGGATTTTACTTGTGGTCGAATTAACAAAAGGTTTACTTTACAATAAATTTTAAGTCGTATTTGGGTGTAAATTGCCATTCAGTTTTTTTTTAATACCTACCCAAAACTTATGGAAAAAAATAGATACTATATTTTGTTCTTTGATTTCAAAAACAGTCTTAATCATAATAGTTTGTGCGTAAAATCGTAATTAAATTAAAAATGTACCGTATGTGTTATTGTATTTTTTTTTTTGTATATAAAAATTAGGATATTGAATTAAAAAATTGGTCAAAGATTTCGTGCTTTTTTGTAAAATTAGTGTGTAAAATATTTTGTTTCACTTAAATACTATGTGAACGTCACGTAGGACAAACTTTCAATACCGGCCGATTTTTATGAGTTATTTTAATTACTTTTACCTTAATTGTTGGAAATATTGATTATAACAAAATTTCGACCATTACACACAGGAATTAGCAATTTAAGAAATTTTATTTAATAATAATATCGACAGAATGAAAGGTGCAAGATAATAAATACTCCATAGTTATAATGTAATGAATATACCTGCGATCTTGTAAATACTATATAAAATAATTGAATAAAAGAAATTATTTTATTCTTGGATTTTTGTTTTTTTATTTCTTGTCTAACTGTAAAGTCGAATTGCAACCACACCTTCTTCAAACTTAGGTAAATTACTTTCTATTTATCAAGAAGCTTAAAATATCTGTAGTCCAGTAAATTTTTAATTAGCAATTCTTTTAATACATACACTGTATTAAACTTGTACTATAATGTCGTATTTCTGAAAATAGTTCCTAATTTCTACATAGTTAATAACAATGCTTTTTCTTTGGATTTACTTCTAACAGAATATAATAATAACACTTATGGAATCACCTCGATGTCCGTCTGTCACCTATGTAAAACCACTGGTATTACGGAACACTAATTTCCCGAGCCCCAACACGCACTTGACCGTTTTTTTAAGTTGGTTAAAAAAAGATTGGGTGAGCCGGGCCCAGCCTAGAGCAAGCAATCATGATAAAAACAAGATACATATCAGAAGTACATTAATTCAATCTCCAATAATGTTAAAACTATGATTTGTTGAGAAATATGGAGCTCGCTTCTCTCAGCCCACTTCTTAATTAAAATATCTTTTTTTTTAAGTAGTAAAATAAAAATTAAATATACTTTAACCCGATTTTGACTTTAACTGGAAATCAACGTTTGTGTGCAGGAAGCATTATATTTATAACATTATACATATACAACGTGTTAATGAATAAGTGCAAACCCCAACTGATTTATAACAAAATAATTCGGTTGAAACAATAATTTAATGATTTTGATGGTTAAAATTTAAAGTTAATCGCATTTTAAGTTTTCAGGCAAAAATGATTTGTTATCATATCAGCCATGAATGAAAGCGCTAACGTGCTCATGGATACATTTTAAGAATCGTGTTTTAGTAGCAAGTAGGGTGATAGTGCCCGTGCGGTGGGTTGACATCGAGTTCAATAAATTTTCAATTTTATTAACAAATAATTTAATATTTAAAAAAAAACCTATGTTGAAACCATGATAATTCAATTCTGCTCTCGATTCTAAACAAACTATTTTCTAGTTTTGCGTTAATTCATTAACACGTTGTATACATTCGTAAATACATAAACTCAACCGCAAACCCTTTGGGGGTGGTTAGAAACATTGCTACAACGTACAAATGTAGATGTAGCAATGCTCACATTTAGCAATTTTAGTTTCAGGATGGAATGACGTGTCCAGTGGTGAAAGGTGGCTGGTCTTTCGCCCACATAAAAAGTTTATAAGAAACCTTCAATCCAGTTGCCTCGTTGTCGTACGAGGCAGGGGAAGAATTGGGGTGGTTCATTCTAAGCCGGAACCACAAGGCCAAAATGTTGCCTTAAAATTTTAAATTCCACCGCATAGGCCCCATCTTAAGAGAAATTTATTCCGAATGCGTAAATGCGCGCTGCATACAAACGAAGTATGGTGATATTTTCAATACTAACCAATTAAACTCAATGAAATTTTGCAGAAACATTCTAGGAACAAATTTCTATGCTTGTATCGTGTCCAATTTTCGTTAAAATATACAGTTTCAATGCTAGGATTAATTTAAAATTTGTATGGAAATCTTTGAGGCACTGTAACTTTAAAACTGGCACGATACAAACATAGAGATTTGTTTCTAGATTGGTTCTGCAAAATTTCATTTAGTTTAATCGGTTAGTAATGAAAACATCACCAGACTTCGTTTGTATGGAGCGAGCCAACAGTAATATACCCTTAAGAGAAGTTTATTCCGAATGCGTAAATGCGCGCTGCATACAAATGAAGTCTGGTGATATTTACAATACTAACCAATTAAAGTCAATGAAAATTTTCAGAAACAATCTGGAAACTAATGTCTCTGTCATATTCAAAATGGATACGAAGCCCATACAGCCACATCCGACACTTGATTCGTTGTTGACGGACAATAACACCGAGATTGTTAATAATAAACCAACAACAATAAGGAAGGGTTTTTACTATGTCTTTTTATTAATAATATTAATTAATATATTTACTCATACCTATTGGACCCGTCTCTGGTCAACGCCATCTATCGAGAAATAGCGAACAAACTTTTTTTTGCGTTTGAAAAATCAGCTGTTCCATACTAAATTGCAATACCTACTCGACTCAAATGTATGCAACAGCATAATTTTTTTTTGCTCCTATCGATTTGCTTCTCTCGTAAAAGTTGTTCAGTTTGATGGGTAGACTCTTAGTTTTAAAGGATGCTAATGATATCAATTTCACCCTGTAGATATTGATTGACCCCAAAATCTTTAAACGTTCTTTAAAAACATTGACACTCTTAGATTATTCGAACGATAAGAACAGAAAAATGTAATAAGTCAAATAAATATATAACTTAATCACCTCTAATAAGATAGGGAGACCATATTTTCTAACAATTTTAGAACCATAGAGATAGGAGGTTTTACAACAGTAAATGTTACAGAGACGATTTAGATTCGCGATATTCGGGAAATTCTTCGGCCGCATCTACAGAAACAAATACTCAATAGAAAGACTTGAGGTGCAAGGTCAGATACGAATTGCATATTACACCTAGATGTAGTGTTACGCAATACACCCCAACTGATTTATAACAAAATAATTAGATTGAAACAATAATTTCATTATTTTGATACTTAAAATTTAAAGTTAATAAGTTAGTTAGAAGTGAGTTTTTTAAGTTTATTTTAAGTTTTCAGGCAAAAATGATTTGTTATCATTTCATGCTCACACTTTTTTAAAGGGATATTCAGACCATCAATCTGAACACCTTTCTCTATGGAACCAACATCGAAATAGCGAGAAAAAATCTGCTGTCCCATACTATTGGCTCAAGTACGTTTGCAGTTTTGTATGGAACAACTGATTTTTTTTGTGATTTCGATGTTGGTACCATAGAGAAAGTTGTTCAGTTTAACAGTCTGATCATACCCTTAAAAAAGTGTCAGCATATTAAGAAGGACCATATTTAGATAAAAATTGTGAACTGGAATAAGATATTGAAAATATAATAATTATTGCATGCTGACACTGGCAAGTTACAGTGAAACCTATCTGATATTCTAATGTATGACCTATTATACCTGTAATTGTGCAATAAAGAATATTTGTATTTGTATTTGACCCTATCCTCGTGTCCCGTAAACATTGAACTACATGTTCACCCCAACAATCTAGGATTCTCATAGAAATATTAAATTATAACTACCTAATTACAGAACGGATATTTGCGATAAAGATAATGATCATGTATATTTTGATTGAGATGTTTATTTACATCTTAAAATTTATTCGGTAATCTGTCAAAATATAAAGTTTAGATAAAACATACCTTATTTAGTTTATCTTACGATATAAAATAATTTTATTTTAGCTAGATGCAAGTATATTAGTTAATAGTTGTAGTTATTTTGGTAATCGTAGATCTAACAGTGAGATACAGTAATGTAAAACGTTATAAATAAGTGAATTTAGCAAGACTTCGATAGTTATACATCGACAGTGTTTGATTTTACTCGCATTTTCAAAAGGTAAGCAATTTTTATTCTGTTCCCATACACAATTATTTCTTCTGAAGCATAAGCATAAGCATATGCTCACGACTATATTCCCCGAAGGGGTAGTCAGAGATATTCTGAAACCTCAGAACATCCACGTTTCACCAGAGTACCGAAACTCTGTCCAGTGTGACGGGGGGTGAGCCCGTCGCCACTTATAATGGACAGTGGGTACAACACATGCCTCGAAATTGAAGCATGCAGGTTTCCTCACGATTTTTTCCTTTACCGACAAGCCAGTGGTGTTACAAAACGTACATAAATTCCGAAAAATTTATTGGTACGAGTCGGCCTGGACGGGGATCGAACCATCGCCTCCTGCACGGCAGGCAAGGTTACTCGCCACTGGACCACCACGGCTAATAATTTCTACTGAACCATTTAATTATATGTAATTTTACGGACTGAGTCACATAAGATTAAGATTACAAAGCAATCACTGTTATACAGGATGAAATACTGAAACTGTGAATTCAGACTATCAAACTGAACAACTTTCACTATGAAGCCACCCTCAGGAAACGCGAAAAAATCATATTTTAATATTTGAGTCGAGTAGGTACAGCTGTTTTGTATGGAGCATCTGATTTTTTTTCGCTTTTCCTGAGGCGTTATGTTCGGCTACATAGTGAAAGTTGTTAAGTTTGATGGTCTAAATTCACCGTTACAGTATTTACCAAGCTATCACTAACACCCTGTATAGTTCGATTTCGAATTCACAGCACGTACGAGTCCTTTAAGGACTTCAAGTTTTTGTTAAGGCGGTAACTGCTGTGAATCTAGTCTATAATAACATACCAGAACATTGTAATAACTACTTATACTTTATATGCATTCTAAAAAAATACACTCAAATCTAAAATTTAAACCTTATATTTTTACCTCATAGAATCTGCCCTTTTAGGGTTCCGTAGCCAACTAGCAAAAACAGAACACTTATATTATTACACTTAACGTTATCTACAGAATTAAAATTAGTTAACAGACCAGGAGTGCGATTTTTGAAAGTCATACGTTGAACTCAGCAGTTGAAAATTTGAAAATTACTATGGAGATATGCATCTTTCTATGTTGTATTCTGTGATTTTTGAAAATCAAATCAACAGTAGAAAGATGCATATCTCCATAGTAATTTTGACATTTTCTACTGCTGATTAGAACGTGGGAGTTTTAAAAATCGCACTGCTGAAAGTAGCCGTGAAATCGGGTAAATTAATAATGTAGTGGAGCTTCGATCAACAATATTGTTGATCGAAGTAGTGGAGCATTGATTTTGCCCGCCGCCCCATTCATCTATAATTTAAAAATAAAGAACTTTCATTGTTGTAACATGTAAAAAATTATTTCTAATTATATTATCATCTATAAAAATTGTTATTTTTATTAAATAAATTATAATTCATAATTCATTTATTGCATCATATGGTAATGTACATAAAGGTGGTAAATAATTTGTTGTATCTCATATGATACCCATTCATGGGCACAGCAAAAGTAGGTTATTTTCTATAATTAACAATTTAAGTTAATTATTAATTATAGAAAATTCGTAGTCACTTTATTATCACTATAGTAAACACCTTAAGCTTTAGTTTTTATATCTGTGAATACATATCGTAGCGTATAATTTACTTTTCACAGAATGTACTTATTATGTAATAAATTACTTACTTATTTACTTGTAAACAAGGTTATTTATAAACAATCAATTAATATGTAGATCGCCTTCGATTGGAGACTAATAAATGAATAAATCTATGTTATTTTTCCATTCAAATACGTCATAGATTTTGCATAATTGTGTCTACAATTAAATAGGTCTATAAAATGGATTAAATCTATTAAAAATCTGCATTTGCTGCTTTACCAAGATGGGTGTTATAGACTATATTTTGCCTACTTTGAAACATGTGAATATTATGGTGCTTGAAAATGTTTAAATTATTATTTGACTTGGAAAAATAATATATTATTTAATTATGTGTAAAAGGAAATTAATATTGTGTTGTGGTTTTAACTGCGTTTATAAATAACATTTTAAGATGATTATACTGGGTGGAACGTAACGAGGCTACGGAGGGTACATGGGTCGAAAAACGAAAACAAATTGTGGACCTCCCATACAAAAGTGCGGATCAACCGATCTAATTTCTATGGGAGGTTCAAAAAAAATTTTCGTTTTTCTGCACATGTTCCTTAGGGAAAGTTGTTTAGTTTCATTGTGTGAATACACCCTTAAAAGGAAAGTCCCTCGTTACGTTCCGCCCAGTATATCATGACCTTTGATTTGTTTATACAAGGTGTTACAAAAGTAAAAATAAACTTTTAAAACGTTTAAGGGGGTTGCTAAGACCATCAAACTGAACAACTTTCACTATGGGACCAACATCGAAATTGCGAAAAAAAGAGCTGTCCCATACATTTAGCTTAAATAGATTTGTAGTTTAGTATGGAACCTTCGATTTATTTTTCGCGATTTCGATATTGGTGCCATAGTGAAAGTTGTTCAGTTTGATGGTCTAAACCACCGTAAATGATTAATTTTATTTTTGTAACACCTTACATACAGTTTTAATATTAGTGGATATAATTATAGTGTAGATACATATGTACAGGAACATTAGAAGGTTTTTTTTTAAACTAAACAGAAAGTAATGTTAATGTTCCATTTTTAATTAGATTTTGTTCCGTAAAAAAAACGTTAGTTTAATACGGGTCACCACAACATCTAAAACTTACTCTCATGGACTAGTTAATTTAATCTGAAGTACCGATATTAATATAGGTATTTATATTTCAGGCTAAAATGACGCAAAACAACCGACATGAAGGAAAAGTGTTGAATTTCGATCATCTCATATTTTGGGTGGCCAACGCTAAAACGGTAAATAACTATCACTATTCTTCATTCCAAATAAGGACGAAAAGATTTTCCGATTCCTGTATTGCTTTCTGAGAAAGCTGTTCTAAGAATAAGTGAGAGGAAGTGTTTTAAATCTGTTTCTGTAATTCAATATCGTTGCTATTTGGAATGGAGTGTAGGTACTCATATTCTTAAACTATCGATCTGGATAACAATAAACTGCAAAGTATATGACATATGTTTTAAATGAAGTTTTAATATTGAAAATTGTTGAAAAGTAGATTATAACTAATCCGTACTTTGGCCTATTTGCATATTTTTTGTACTTTAAACTTTTATACTGAATTAGTTCTGCTTATAATGGATTTTCAAGCCGCCTAGTCAGCCTCAGATTAACAACTTGCCTCCATCAACTCATACTAGGCCGGACCGTGGTTGAAGAGGATGGGAGCGAGACATACTGCTCCTCTCCTCTCTGCTCTGCAGTTGAATCATTATCATCATCTCAGCTGATAGACGCCCACTGCTGGGCACAGGCCTCCCCTCTCTACATACCTAATGTTTGTTTTTTTAATTTTTTTAATTTATAATCATCCGACTGCTTTGTGCGTTAGCACTCCATTTCCGCCAGTGGCAAGTAGGTTGTGAGAGTATCTATCCCAATCTCAGGGATTGTTTTTGATCAAGAACAAGAGATTGTGGATTGCGGAGCCTCGTAGCAAGCAAAAACGCGAACCGCGCGAACACCACGCGAAAGACAAGTGCTCGTGTCAGAACTTGCAACGTGACTCCTGGTCATCTCGGTTTTAAAAATTTGACATTACTCTCACGTGGTCAAATGGTAGACGGTATGGACGATATTACAAATTGTAGGGATACTGGCACACTGTGTGAACCGTGTGTGTTAGGAAAAATGACAAAATTACCTTTCAATAGACCAGGACGTAGGGCAACTAGACCACTAGAATTAATACATACTGACGTTTGTGGACCAATGAACCCCCCGACTTATGAAGGATATAGATACTTTGTAACGTTTATAGACGACTATACTCACTTTGTCATGGTTTATTTAATTTCAAATAAAGGCGAGGTCTTCGAAAAATTTAGATCCTACTACAATTATGTTACTAATCACTTTAACAGAAGAATATTGAAGTTGAGATCAGATAATGGGGGAGAATATGTTTCAAGAGAATTTCAGTCATTTTGTGACGAGAAAGGAATACAATTACAGTATACAGTACCATATAATCCTCAGATGAATGGCGTTGCAGAACGGATGAATAGAACTTTGATGGAAAAAGCTAAAACTGTGTTATTGGATTCAAAGCTTAATAAGGAATTTTGGGGACACGCCGTTTTATTCGCCGCATATGTAACAAACAGAAGTCCTATAGTAGGAAAATATCAAACACCGTCAGAAATGTGGGAAGGAAAGAAACCAAATGTTTCGCTTATGCGCATATTTGGGTGTACTGCATATAATCACGTACCTAAGGAGTTACGTCAAAAACTGGACAATCCTGGTAAGAAGATGATTTTTATTGGCTATGCTACTACAGGATATAAGCTTTATGATAGTGAAGCCAATAAAGTAATAATAGCAAGAAATGTAGTGTTTGATGAAAGGCAAAAGAAAGAGGAATATTCAGTTTATAGAAGGAATATATCAGATGAAGAAAAAGACAAATCAGATGAAAGCGGAGACGAAAGTGACACTGAAGTGAAAGATGATAATCAAGAGAATAATAATATTATAAAAGAAAAGACAATGAAGAAAAATGAAGATGAAACAAAGAAGAATGAAATAGAAAGCCAAGCAAGAGGGAGAGAGAAAAGGATAAGTACTAGACCGAAATGGCAACAGGATTATGTGATGGATTTTAACAAAGATGATGAAGCATTATATGCGTTACTGACAAGTTACCAGGATGTACCAAAAAGTTACGACGAAATAGAAGGAAGGAAGGATATACTACAATGGGAGGATGCAATACGAGAGGAACTGAAGGTATTAAAGGAGAGCGGAACATGGAATATATTACCTCAGCCACAGAACGTAAAATTACTGGACACTAAATGGGTTTTTGCAAGAAAGGAAGTAGGAGAGCAGGAAATTTATAAAGCAAGATTGGTAGTTAAAGGTTTCCAGCAGAAGGAACATCTGGAAGATATTTATTCACCCGTACTAAAACTGCAAACACTGAGAGTTCTATTGTCAGTTGCGGCTCATAGAGATTATAATATACATCAGATGGATGTGAAAGGAGCTTTTCTATATGGAAGGATTGATGAGGATGTGTTCCTAAAGCCACCCCAAGGATTATTAGTTTCGGAAGGCCATGTTTTGAAACTCGCCAAGTCGCTATACGGTCTCAAAAAGTCGCCAAAATACTGGTATGAAAAATTCACTGAAGTTATTACGAGTTATGGATTTATACGTTCACAAAATGATTATTGTTTATATAGCAAAGGTGATCATTATCTGCTCTTGTATGTTGATGACATACTCATATTTGGGCCTAGTAATAAAGAAATAGAGTCAGTCAAGAATTTTCTGAAAACTGCATTTAGAATGAAAGATTTAGGGGATAAAAATTTAACTTACCTCGGTATTTCAATTAAAAGGGATGGTAATGATATTTTCATAAATCAAACGAAATATTTAAAGAACGTGTTGAAAGCTTATGATATGGAGAATTGTAAAGGTACAAACTCGCCTATGGACTACAATTTTAAACTGGACTTTGACGAATCTGACATAGACATGACCTTAGAGCACCAATGTAGATCTTTAATTGGTTCATTAATGTACGCAATGGTTAGCACCAGGCCGGATTTAGCCATGGCGGTATCATACTTAAGTCGGTTTCAATCGACACCAACATTAAAATTATGGCAGGCTTTAAAGCGAGTGCTAAGGTATGTCAAACAAACTATCGATTATAACTTGATGTATTGTAAAACAAATTGTGTCAGCCTAATAGGCTTTGCAGATGCCGATTTCGCGAGGGATAATGATAGGAGGTCCACAAGTGGATATATGTTTCAATTATTTGGTAATACAATTACATGGAGATCCAAAAAACAGAGCACGGTTGCTCTGAGTACAACTGAAGCCGAATTAATTTCTTTATGTGAAGCATCTGTCGAAGCGTGTTGGCTTATCAAACTCCTATCTGATTTAAATGTTAAAATTAATAATGTCATCATTTATGAAGATAACCAAAGCACTATGAAAACTGTAAAAAACCCTGACCAGAAACGATTGAAGCATGTCGATGTTAAATTTAATTTCATAAAACAAAAGGTAGAGGAAGGTGTAATAATTGTTAAGTATATCTCAACGACGGAACAGATTGCAGATATATTAACAAAGCCTTTAGTTGGTGATAGATTTGTAAAGTTGACTAATATGTTGAACTTGAGAAAAATTGGATTGGGTGAACATTGAGGGAGAGTGTTGAAAGCCAATGTTCTACCATCCAAAGAGTTTTGTTTTGTATCTATGTGTAAAAAAAAGTAACTGGGTTCTCTCTCTGGTGTGTCGGTTAATAGATGTAGTAATTTAAATAAAATGGTTTAATGTAATCCGGAGTTATTTTATTAATCGTGAGGGTCCATGCCTCAACAACTCCTAATGTTTGTTGTGGAAAATTTGTTACATTTTGCAGACATCAAGTTACTTTGTGACGAGGTTTGGATTTAAACCTCTAGCTGTGAGGGAACCTACAGAAGCAAGGCCGGTGATATCTTATGCTGTAAGACTTAATAAGGTAAGCAATATGTCAATTCAATTCAATAGGTCACATTTGACATCTGTCAGTTATAGTTTCGAAGTGAGGGACCTGCTTAAAAACATCGATTAAAGTGAATGAATCGATACGGATTTCAAACATACGTGAATTGAATTATATGTGAATATCGCGATTTGTTGGAACTACGTTTTACTTCGATTTTTTTGGGTTACATCCCTAGTGTTAAAAAAGAAAAAAGGATCACAGACGCAACATTGTAACGACGCGACGTTCCGTTCTTTAGAACAGATTTTTTTTTTGTTATGTATAAAATGGCTTATTAGTGAAAATAAATCGTAAAATTACCTTCTTTGGTCATTATTACAATAAATATGTAATCGTAATTAAAAATAGTATAGCAATAGTGCAGTTCTAACTTCGAAAAAATAAACATTATTCTATGCCCGCCGTTACAAGTTTAGGTTTGATGAAGTATCAATAGATGTCAAATGTGACCTATTAAATTGGCCCGATTTTACTCTTTTCTCCTATAGCTGGCTTTTGAGAATTCTTTTCCCAGTAACTTTCAAGTATCTATCTTTATCCTGAGAGAAATGACTGAATACTATTTGCCTACCTACTTAAGGGAATATAATTCAGAGCGCGCTTCATACAAACTAATTTTGGTGATATTTTCAATACTAATAAATTAAAGTCAATGAAATTTTTCAGAAACAATCTAGAAACTAATGTCTATGTTTGTTTGAAGTCAGATTTTCGCTAAAATGTATAGTTTTAAAGTTGCAGTGCCTCAAAGATTTCCATACAAATCTTAAATTGATCCTAGCACTAAAACTATATATTTTAACGAAAATCTGACTTCAAACAAACATAGAGATTAGTTTCTATATTGTTTCTGAAAATTGCATCGACTTTAATTGGTTAGTATTGAAGATGTCACCAGACTTCGTTAGTATGCAGCGCGCATTTACGCATCCGGAATAAACTTATCTTTATCGTGTATTTGTAAAGATAAAACTACTCTTTTCGAAAAACTTCTTCTTACGACGCATTTCTTTAAAGCGCCTGTTTAAAGTGATAGGCAATGCTTTTTAAAGTTACCTATTAAATAATCTCCTACATATTACATTATTTTAATAACAAAGACAAGTAGTGATTACATTCGTTTTGGACAAAGATTAGGTAAATAGAGAAAGAAGGCTTAACTAATTTTTCAATTAAAATTTCGATTATTTTCTATGTGATTTGTAATCATTTTATAACGCAAACTTTTTGAAACTAAACCAAAAATTCGAATGGATCGCAATGCAAAGTTAATAAAATAAAATCCACGAAGTCTTTAAAATGTAATTTAAATCAAGGAGATTGTAAATAGGAATGCATTCTTTTTTATTTCTTTGTAATTAGTTTCTGGTTGATTGATGCAAAAAAATCTGAATACGCCATAAAAACGAAAAAACTTTCTCTTCTTACCTTATTACTCTATTGTGAATAATAAATTAAATAAAATCTCTTTTCAGAACGATTAGGTAAAAAAGCGGGAAAATTATTTATCAACTTTTTTGTTATTATATAAAACTTTAATTTAAGTATTTCATTCACTAAATTATTATTTACCTATAATTTTATTTTCACATTCAGATCACCATAATATTCGAGTCGCCAACTGAAGCTGATACACCAATAGCGAAGGACTTGACGGCCCACGGGGACTTTGTCAAAGATATTGCTTTCGAAGTCCATGAGCTGGATGAACTGGTCAAGAGGGCGAAAGAGGGTGGTGCTGAGGTGGTGAAGGGGATAACAACGGAGGGGGACGAGGATGGGGTCGTGAGGTATGCTGTGCTGAAAACGGTAAGTTAGACTTGAGTTGAAAGATACTTAAAGTTACTTTAGGCCTATTCTTTAGGCGTGAGACGTAGGTAAGTTATTGTTTTATAGGGGTTCCCGACGGCACAATTCCGTTTTCAATTTACCAAAATTGTGTCTGCATAGCGGTTGACGGAGAACCAATTAAAACTGGAACACCTAGGTATTTATATTTCTCCGCACACATTTAATATACCAGATTTTAAGTCGGATCATAAGCTATCAAACAAAAAAAGTGTTATCAAAATCGGTTCAGTAGTTTTCGCGTGATACTCGCACAAACAAACAGACAAACAGACTGACAAAAATTCTAAAAAAGGTTGATTTGGAGTCGGGGACACCTAAAAACCATGTCGTCAAATACCTACTGTTTACAATATTTATAGAATGTCCGGGAATTATTGAAAATATTAAGGTTCAATATAGTTAAGTCACTATTGGCTAGAGTACCTACCTATATTTACTTACAAAAATATAATCTAGACACCAGTCATCATACAAATATTATGTTGTATGTAGAATTATAATTCAATTTTTGAATATTCGTAGTGGAGTTTTATTTCATTGTAGTACCTACATTTGTTCGTAAGTACCTACTTAATTTCAAATTTGCACTTGCCCTCAAGAAATCAACAAAAGATTGAAAACATGAAAATTATCAGAAAATATCAGATAGAATAAAATTGTTTTTTTTTAAAATCATGAACGACTCCATAGATTCGTGTTCTCAATATAATTATGTTCTATATTTGCAGTACGGCAACAACACTCATACTCTAATAGACCGCTCCAAATACACCGGGCTATTTTTGCCCGGATATGACGCTGTTGAAGAAGATGACCCTCTAAACAAATTCTTGTAAGTAATAGCTAAAAAGATCGTGAGGAAACCTGCATACGCTGAAGAAGAAATTTGATGCGTATGTGTAGTCCACCAACCAGGCACTCGTGGTGCCCATACAGCCTCCCTGAGGGTAGCCCTGTGCCCTGCAGTAGGACGTATACAGGGTGTAACAAAACACACTAGTAATACTTAAAGGGGTGCTTCAGACCATCAAACTGAACAACTTTCACTATGGAGCCAACATCGAAAAATCCTAAAGAAAATAATGCTAAAATTGAGCATAGCCAACAT
The DNA here is from genome assembly GCA_963924505.1 of Agonopterix alstromeriana. Classification (NCBI taxonomy): domain Eukaryota; kingdom Metazoa; phylum Arthropoda; class Insecta; order Lepidoptera; family Depressariidae; genus Agonopterix; species Agonopterix alstromeriana. Next base: position 13,067,194 of record OZ004675.1, read on the forward strand.
GCATGCATGCATGCATGCACGCATATGCTCACGACTATATTCCCCAAGGGGGTAGTCAGAGATATTCTGAATCCTCAGAACATCCACGTTTCACCAGTAGTGCCGAAACTAACATTTAAGTTTTAAAAAGGCGATTGATAGTGGAAACAGAAGTTTCTAACCTCCGTTATGTATTGGTATTTTAATTTTTTCCAAGATATACAGACAGTTGCACGTACGTTCATTAAAGTTAATCCTCCATTAAATCTCTTGCGGTCACTTTTTGTCTTGTTGAAGTAGTAAAAGCTAGCAAGAGATTTAATGGAGGATTGACTTTAAGGGAATATAATTCGGAGCGCGCTCCATACAAACGAAGTCTGGTTATATTTTCAATACAAGCCAATTAAAATCTGTGACATTTTTCAGAAACAATCTAGAAAGTAATCTCTATGCAAATATATAGTTTTAAAGATTTCCATACAAATCTTAAATGAATCCTAGCAGTGAAACTGTATATTTTAACAAAAATCGGACAAGATACAAGGATTGAGATTTGTGTCTAGATTGTTTCTGCTAAATTTCATTGACTTTAGTTGGTTAGTATTGAAAATATCACCTGACTTCGATTGTATGCAGCGCGCATTTACGCATTTGGAATACTGACCGTTTGACTATTAAAATTTATATTTCTCAGGCCGAACATCAACTTGTCGTTTATCGATCACGTCGAAGGGAATATGGCTGATGGAACCCTAGAAGACTCTGTCTCTTGGTATGAAAAGAATCTCAACATGCACAGGTACCTAGTTACTTATCCTACATAATTAGTTTGTGACTCAATCAGGCATAAACGGACGAACGGATTTTGATAAAAACTTGGCACACAGACAGGTGGAAAGTGTTCTGTTCTGTGTGCTGGATCTACCGATAGGAAACTTTTTGATGTCATCGCAAACTAAGTCGACGTAAAAAGCTAGGTAAAAAATTAAATTAAATTAGGTCCTCCGGAGAATGTTCTATTTTCATACACGCACAAATGAAAAAATAATGCGTAAAATAATTGTAAAATCAAGCTACATAAAATACAAGGCGTAAGAATTCATAGGTCCATTTTACTAGATTCTAAGGCCGAGATTCAGAAACGATTTTTTTAGTCTTTACTCAAGCTAAGCAGGGCAAAATGTATGGATTTTGATCTAACTATGACTTAAAAATCGTCTCTGAATCTCGGTCTAAATGTTACAATGAGTAGTGCTTTTCAAGAAGCCGCATTTGAGTTTTGATTGTAAAGGACAGTTTTATTTCTAAACAGATTCTGGTGTGTGGACTACAGTCACGACTTGACGCCATATTCTTGCATCAGCTCTGCCTCAGTCTTCAATCAGAACGATACTGTACTCGTAAGTAAATTCATTTTCTTTTTCTACTTTTATCCATCCGGAGAGGTGTACCAAGATGGCTACAGAATGGGTTCCACAAGATGGTTGCCGACGTCGGGGAAGACCCAGGAGAAGATGGAGCGATGACTTGAATACCTTTTTGAAGGGTTGGCCAGAGATTGCTTTGCATTCCCGGATTGGAGAAGAAGAGGCCTTTGCTCAGCATTGGGACACAAAACAGTCTAAATAAAAATAAACTTTAAGAAGATTTTACCTATATAATGAATACTTCAGCGTAGCTTCTTTAGAGAATAACCACGTCCTGGAGACACCTCACTGTCACTTCATACAGTTGGGCTCCTCGCATGCACTGACAAGAAGAGGTAAGCACATGCGATACTGAGCGAGTGCGATTGAGAAAGGACTACACTAATGCCTACTGTCTTCCACAAGGGAGTGAGGTAAAATTGGTAGGGGGCAGGAAGTATCCATGCTGTATGTATTAACTTATATTAACCCTTACTCTTTCTCATAAAAAGGAATAAAAATGTGTAATTCGTGGTTTTATAATAAGTTAGATGTCCTAATCCCTTTTATTTTCAGTTATCAATGAACGAAGCAGCAAAAGGACTTCGAGCAACAAGTAAGGCGACTGAATTCGTGAAAGCGCTCGGTGCATCTGGAGTTGAACATGTCGCCCTTTATACAGACGATATTGTGTCTACGGTACGTTGATATTTAAGTTCATAATTAGATGCATGAGGAGAGGAACCGAGACCCCAGATACGGGTTGTTTCTGGTGTAATATTTACCAATAGTAATTCATCGTGGAAACTTTGGTAGATGGGCACTTTTTCGCCAGAATGGAAAAGGAGCGGGTTATTCGATCAGGATTAGAATAGTTTTGTTGTTGAGTGGGCTATTGCAATATTAACACTGCGACCATTGCTGATCTATTGTGTTCGCCCCATGCGATCCCCCATATTTTTACACATATCTCCGAACTTATGGTATTTTCTTTTTTCGAGTATTCCGGTTTTCCTCACAATGTTTTCCTTCACCGCCATGTTAGTGATACTGACAAATACAACTGACAAACATTGTTTACCAGCAATATTGAACCCAAGGTATATGGTCTATAGTCTACCGTTAAATACAATAATAATGCTCGTGAGAAATACAGGGTCTTTCTTAATATACTGACGGATTTTTAGGAGATGTTCAGACCATTCAAACTGAACAACTTTCTCTATGGGACCAACATCGAAAACGCGAAAAGAAAATCAGCTGTCCCATACATTTGGCTCGAGTAGGTTCGCAGTTCAGTTCTCTAGGAGACCGAAATTAAAATCGCGAAAAAAAAGTCCACTTCTATATAATTTAGGTAAGGTAGATTTGCAGTTTTATGTAACAGCAGATATTTTTTTACCGATTTAGATTTTATTTCTAAAAAGAAAGTTAATCAGATTGATGGTCTGATCTTCTTTAAAATCTGTCAGCATATTAAGAAAGACTATATTATGAGTTTCATTAAAATATGTATGTGATTTCAATCTTTTTCTAGATGCGTAACCTAAAAGCGAGAGGCGCTGACATTCTCGGCGTACCCCCAACATACTACAACCTGATCAGAGAGAAGCTGAAGAGCTCCTCAGTGAGGGTAGCAGAAACACTGGACTCCTTGCAGGACCACAGCATCCTGATAGACTTCGACGAGAGGGGCTACATGCTGCAGGCCTTCATCAAACATGTTCAGCCGAGGCCTACGTTGTTCATAGAGATATTGCAGCGGAGGAACCATAGGGTAAGGAAGGATATTAATTGCTTTGAGAAATTAAAATATCTTGTACATTATCACACAAATTATCTAGTCACATTTAAAGTACCAGAATCTAGCCTGGACTTGTATTATTATGAATAGACAATGATATAGAATACACAAATAGACACAAACATCCATGACTCGGGTACAAATATTCATATTCATCATACAAATATTTGTTCCCTACGGGATTCGAACCCGCGACCCTCGGCATAGCAGGCAGGTTCGCCACTGACTGAGCTACCGGGCCGTCAAGTAAATTTTATGTCAAGACAGACAGTTGAAACTACCAACATTCCGAAATAAATTGTGGCTAGTTCATCCACACCCTATCGCTAGACACGCACACAGAGATAAGTTGTATGACGCCTCACGCACATAAACATGAGAAAGTTGTCCCATTTGTTTTAGTATCTTGACATAAAATTAATCAAAGATTAATTGGTGATTGCTACTTTTTAGGGTTCCGTAGTCAAACAAGGAACCCTTATACTTTCGTCCATTCTGTCTGTCTGTATGCCCTGCCTTAATTACAAAATTTAACATGAACACAGCGATAACAGTAGGTAACCTAAAAACAGAAATGTGGTACCTAGTAAAAAAGAAACAATTAAGCTATGTCAGGATAAGCTTCGATAGAGATTTTCGATGTGAGACTGACATCAAAATCACAAAGAAAAAATCTGCAGATTTTTTCTTCGAGACACAGGACTCGATCTTCTGGGTCTATATCCAAATGGATATAGAAATATTTTTTTCCCAAAACCAATTAAGACGTAGGCATAGAATAGGTAATAGTATATAGTTCTATATACAGACCGGCCACTCTCCGCCCCCCTCTGACTTCAAATCCCCCACCTCACCTCACACTTTCTGGGAAACTTAAGGGAAATCGAGCAAGGGAATGCAGTCAGGCGCGCGCACCCGTAGTATTCGACTTCATAATATTGAGTCTTTTCAGTGCATAAAAAACGTTGAAAAATAACGCTAAATTCACATTGTCAGAAATTCTTTAGCTCAAATACTATTTTTAATAACAGAAAGAACAATAAAAAGTTACGAAATTTAGATGATGTGCATACGATGCGTGGTAAGTCATCCCTACACAAATGTCAAAGACAATTTGCATCAAGTGCGCATACGGAGTCGCGCTGCAATTCTGGCGGAGTACGGACGCTTGCGTATCGGCGCGTTGGGATTGCACGTGGCTCCACCATTTTGTGAACTCTTTTGTGTTTTAACCTTAAAACAATCACTTGAGATTATAACCTACTTACATTGGCAAAACTGCCACTCTAGACTTAATAAATACTACTGATCATTTTCCTTCATATACTATCCACATAACGAGACATTGGCTGAATTGTGATAACCCATCGGATGCCACTAAACAAAAATTGAATTGAAGTGCGCATACGCGAACGCCATCATGTCAAATCCAAAATGTTGTTTGAAGTGCCGGACCTGTGACGTAGGAAAGATATTACCGTTGATTAGGTACCTAATTGTTTATTGTTATAGGGTTTCGGCGCAAACAACTACAAATGGGTATTTGAAGCAATTGAACTCCTGGACAAGGAAGGTAAGGATGAACAAAAGAAGGACGATGCAGTGGCGGCTTAGATATCTAAGTACATTATGGTAAAACAAAATTATGGTAAGTTTACTTAATTAACTTGTACGAGTATTTACATAAATTCAGAAATATACAAGATGTTACAAAAATACAAACAATCATTTAAGGGGATGGTTTAGACCATCAAACTGAACAACTTTCACAGACCAATATCGAAATCGCGGAAAAACAATCTGATGTTTCACACTAGACTACAAATCTACTCGAGCTAAATGTATGGGACAACAGATTTTTTTTCGCGATTTCGTTGTTGATCCCGTAGTGAAAGTTGTTCAGTTTGATGGTCTAAACAACCCCCTTAAAAGTTTTAAATGGTTATTTTTTATAACAACTTGTATAATGGTAGGATTAAACGAACTTACCTGAAGTGAAGTTCTATCCTAATTATATGAAGTACTTAGTCCGAGACATAACAATGTAGTATCGCTATCTTGCGTGTATCCGCGTCCTTTAAATCTATGGAAAAAAAACAAAAAACGTGTCTCCGAACGTCATCTACCTGTCAATGTCATTAGTTCAGAGCTAACTGGTAGTAACTGGGTATGCGGAGGGTGGGAAGTAGGTATATGTCTCGGACTAAGTACTTCATATAATTAGGATAGAACTTCACTTCAGGTAAGTTCGTTTAATCCTACCATTATATTTCGTACTTAGTCCGAGACATAACAATGTAGATGTTTAGAGGAAACAACCTCTTAAATTAAAACAAACTCGTCTGTTGTGAACTTAAAAGTCACAACTAAGAACAACACCTTGTAAGATATAGGTAGGTATAGTAGTACCTATCACACAAAATGAGATTAGTAAATCACAATCATACAATATTAGTCAAAATCAGACAGTAATAAATTAACAATATTTTGTTAACTAATATTATGTATAATTAGGTACCTATGTGAGTACCTCAAACTGCTTCTCCCACTTTAATCTGTCTGATCACTGTCAGACTCTAAATTGTTGAGGTTCTAGTAGAACGACATAGGTATTGTTTTTAAAATATTATCGACTGTAAGCCTTCTATGTGGGAGGGTGCGCTGCAACCCATATAGTCGAGTGGGACGATGACATGATGACTTACAAAATAAAAAATAAAACTTTCGAAACTAATATCTGTACCCTGAGCAGACGCCTTTAAAACAGTATGGTATAACAATCTTCTATCATGAATTGATTCATGCCTTATGACTCATAATATGAGAAATACACATAATTAGGTGCAGGAATACTAAATTTGATTTCTTAATCTGAAGATTAAGTAAAAAGTACCTACTATCTAACTTTCGGATAGTTAACCTAAATTTTAGGACATAACGCGTTTAAGACATTTTGCGTTTAGGACATTCCGCGTTTAGGACATTCCGCGATTAGGTCATTTTGCGATTAGGACATTATAAGTTTAAGTCATTTCGCGTTGACAAATTAGGTCCTTATGCGTCGACACCAATCAACCAAAAATTGAGTGGACCACTATTAAGCATTGTAAGACATGATGTGAGTCCCATATACTAACATAATTTTGTTTAGAAGGGCGTAATTTGAATAACCTTTAAACCCGCGTTTTATTCTAGAACGCGTTTCATCAGAACATTGCCGATATGAGTGTTATTATCCATTATGAGATGTAGGATAGGTGATGCATTATTTCAGAATCACCGTTATCAATAACAGAAGTATGTAAAATACATTTACTCCAATAGAAACCTCTAAAAATACCTAATTTGACTATCAAAATGGCCTCCACTGACGTAGACTATAGAATTCTATCAGTGTTTTATATAAAGAGGTTTTGAGAAAATTTGCCCGATATCATTTTGACATTTATTTAACCTAGGAATAAGTTTCCTGTCTAGGATCTCATGATAATGTAGAAGACAGAGAGTGTTCAAATATAACTGTTTCTGAGACTGTCCAGTTCTTTCAGCAGTGGGTACCAAGGCTGAGAGAATCTGATTGGAACACTAAAGAACATAGAAAAATGTTGTCTACTTAACCCTCTACATTCCATGCGAAAGGGTATCTAAGCAATGAAACATACTTTTCACACTAAACCGAACTTAGAATTAATCATATCTAAAACTTTCTGAGAAAAATCTCATTCAGTAAGTCGACCTATAATTAGGTATCTATGTGATTCTCTCCTTTATCTCTTCAGGGATAAGGTCTTGTAATGAAATTAAGTGTAATGTAGACTGAATTGATCCACACACTGTCAGATATATTTGGATTTGGCTACTATTTAAAATAGGTTACTGACTGTCTACACAATACACTCTTTAAAAGATATCTCCGTTGTGTTATGTGTGATTTTACCTAATTAAAGTTTCACATTGATTCTGATTCTTTAAAGTAAACAATGCTACGAATGGCTTAGTTCGTTTTCATGAAATTCTTTCTCTAGTTCTAATAGATTAGAACTATGTAGCAGGCATATGTTGGACCTGTGATGTAGCAGGCTTCGGAGTCCTGAATTTATACTAAATAAAAGTTGTTATAATGTACCTACTATGCATTTTTGATTAAACCGAAACCCTTGAACTTTTCACCCATTTAACTCAGTATATTTTTGCACATGTAGGTGACATAGGTACATATTAATATCCAGATTATTTGCGTAAACAAAGCCACTGCTGCCACACAACTGATACCAAATTGTATAACTACATTATAAAATCTTTAATTGATCATGACTATGGTCAGATATTGGTTAAGTAGATTGAGCAGTGGATGATAAAAATATATTACTTTTAATAGAACCTAGCTATGTTTATGCTAATGGAACCTAGAGATTCCCAATAATCTTTAGCCTTATACCATTATTTAAGCTTTAAGCATTCTTGGTAAGTAAGTACCATTGAGGTATAGAAACATTATCATGGTATCAGGTATTGTCCTAAGAAAAGGACAGGACATGTTCCATTTATGGATTTTAACTGTTTTGTAAATACAGTCAGAGCCGGCCTAGCCAGCCAGGCTAGTTTATTGGATAGGTCATCCCATTTAAATAATGAACCATTATTTAAGTAATTGAAATATTCAAATACTTTTTATGAGCCATATTATTTTATTGTTACTAAATAGTTATAAAAGAATTAATTTTCGGTTTTAATTATTTATCAGCATTTATTATTTTAATTTCAGTCTTTTTATAACATGTTATTAACATGAACGTTATGGAAACTCAAAGGATGGAGCCCCTTTTCAACCTAAATACAACTTGATCATAAGTGATATTATAATAACAAATGAGAAAATATGATGAGTCTAGCAGCAAATTTTACCTAAAAGGGTATCATTTGTTATATTACTACAAATATAAAAATGTTTATGTGGATGTCCTGAGGTTTCAGAACATATCTGACCACCCCCTCGGGGAGTACAGTTGTGAGCATATGCTTATGCTATAATACTTTTAAGTCCAGCGGCAAACTCTTCCTCAAAGGGTATTTTATTTATTAGATCATTAGTGATATTACCAAAATTGTACAACTAAGTAAATATTTGAGTCTAGTGATAAGCTTTATCACAAAGGGTACTGCACCCGTCCCTATCTGGTGGATAGGGTAACAGTTTGGGTTGATGCAGAGGTTGGTGTTACCAGAATGGCTTGTGACCAGCTACAATAGATCTGTTCAGGTTGCGGTAGCTATTGGTCATTAACCAAGCCCTTACCCCCAAATAATAATGGCTTGTGACCTCTGCATTTTCTTTCTGTACTGTATGACGAAAAGTTTGAGGCTGGATTTACTTTGGGTTTCATACTGTTTGAACCTTTCTTTATTGTTAGAAAATTCACATGTCCAGCTTTGTGCAAAGGAATTCTGTTTACTTATTTTCCTTTTATGAACTTGATAAATATTTTTGTTAACAAAAGGTGCAATAAGCTGTTATCAAAACCCAATTTACCTGGAGATGCAGCATGCTAAGCTTGGAGAATCTGTCAGCAACTTTAATTGGTGCCAATTTATTGAAATCTTCTCTTGAGAGAAGGATTATTGTGTTGTAGGCTGTGTGGCTGACGCTACCTTCAGTGCCGCTAACATTCTTGTAATAATGTATCTTAGCCTAGTACCAGATTGTTTCAAAATGTCAGGCAATTCCAAAATTATTTAGGGTGCAGTTTTATATTTAGATAATGCAATTTTTATCTCTTTGTGTTCATACTATTGACTGTAACATTCTCAATCTGAGAGTAGATTGTCTCTGTCACCTTTCCGAGCTGTCTTCTAACCTAACCTAGTTAGGTGAATAGCAGTGCCTGAGGCTAATTTAATCGACTGAGTGTGACTAATGTGCAGTTATTAATTAAATACTGAATACTTTAATTATGATTTGATATCTCAGGATTTCGTTCAATGTCTATCTCAGGATCAACATAGAGGTATTACCTACTTACAGAGTAAAAGCTTTTTACCAACTAGCCCCAAACATGTCAATACCTGGAACATAGCTACAGGCAACACCCACTGTTCAGAGTTATGTCTTCCCAACGGGAAACAACCAGGTTTAGATAAATGAGGCATCAATGACTATCTTATAATCAGGCAAATAAACGGACAAAAACAAAAATACTTTCCAACGGAAAGATGTATAAGTGTCACACAATTACGAGCAATATATTAATACAATTACAAACTGAGGGCAGTAACCTCTTTCCCAACGGGAATTAGTATGGTAAGAAAGAATAAACATTCATCCTCATAATAATTCAGCAAATATTACGTCATTCTGAACACAATTGGTCACTGGGCACCGGAGCCGGTGTCGGCTGTCTTTCCAATTAAAGATTCTGTGCCATAAATGATTCTATTCTATCCCCTACGGAAAAGTCGTCATCATCATCATCAAACCAAGAGCCTTTCAAGGGCTAAGGGCACAGGAGCTGACATGATCTTTCCCAACAGTAGAAGTGCATGCGTGGCTAATATGCAAAAGAGCTGTAATGACTACCTTCCCAACGGGACCGTGTCTCTTTGTTTGAAACTCAAACCAGCTTGGGCAATAGGACAAGTACTGGCATGATCTTACCCAACGGTAAAAGTACATGCATGGCTAGTAAGCAAAAGAGCTGTACTGACTACCTTCCCAACGGGAACGTGTCTCTTTGTTTGAAACTCAAACGTGCTTGGGCAATCGGCACAAGTAATGGCATGATCTTTCCCAACGGTAAAAGTGCATGCGTGGCTAATAGGTAAAAGAGCTGTAATAACTACCTTCCCAATGGGAACGTGTCTCTGTTTGAAACTCAAAAGTGTTTGGGCAATGGGCACAGTACTGGAATGGCCTTTCCCCACGGGAAAACAAGTGCATGGTCGAAACTCAAGCATGCATAGTGCAACGGGCCCAGGGTCTGCCATCGGCGTCGGCTGTCTTTCCCCAACGGGGAAGAGTATGAACGTAACACGTTCATACGTGTGCCGGCAAGGGCACGGGAACCGGCTTTCGTATACTTCTATCCCCACGGGAAAGCGCATCTTCGAAACTCGTAAATGCGTGGACACATTGTGTCGGGCCGGGGAGGGGATCCAATCCCCCGTAGCATGTAGGTAAACTTTTTCAATAACAGAAACAAAAAGAATAAATTGTGTACGTACCTTGTCGTAATTTACCATAATTTACTAAGTCAATCACTCCTCCAACTTATGTATCCTTTACTTCCATCTTTCCTGATTGACTTCACACTTAATTCTTTCCATTTTATACACAAAAGAACTTATAATTTAACTATAAAACTTTAAAATTTTTATTTTCAACAAGGATCGCGTTTACGCGCGATAAACGAATGACATTGACAGGTAGATGACGTTCGGAGACACGTTTTTTGTTTTTTTTCCATAGATTTAAAGGACGCGGATACACGCAAGATAGCGATACTACATTGTTATGTCTCGGACTAAGTACGAAATATAATAGTACATTATGATACAAGTGAGCAAAGTTGGTCATTACAACCGAGGCGGGATTGCAGCACGACCCGCCAGGCGACGTTTTTCAACATACTTGCGAGGAAAAAGTTATAAAATTTTTTAAACTGCATTATGTACCTAAAAGTGGTGCAATAAGAGCCACTTTACGAGCAAGTATGTTGAAAAATAATTAACTCAATGCTCGATGCTTTATTGCGTTTCACAATAGTAGATACAACAGTTGGATTAGTTATATTCTTCTGCCTTTTTATATAAGTATTACAATATGTTAATATTGTAAATATTAGATTATGTAATTAAGTTACCTACCTATAGTCATATTTTAATTTTGATATTATGTATATTAAAATATGTAACTTATATGATTTACACTAAAAACCTTATATTAGACAATACAATTTAAAATTCCACACACACGGAATTTATCTTACATGCTTATAACTATTATTTTCCTAAGAATCGAATCTAATTTTATTGTTATTTTTCTAGCATTGGCATTGTTATGTATCTTTTCCAGATATATTATAAGTAATAAAACTGTTTTAGTTCCTCTTTTTTCAGTTAATTCTTTGATAATTATTACCAAAACAGTTATAAAGCAAATGATCATAATCTATCTATCTATCTATAACGTCACACCTCTTTCCCAGTGGGGTAGGCACTGGGAAAGAGGCGTGACGTTATAGATAGATAGATAGATTATGATCATTTTTCATAATCCTAAAACTAAAATAATTACTAAAAAAATTTCATAATACTAAAACTAAAATACTTATATATGTATATAATATAAATATATACATATATAACTAGACTAAATAAAGGCGACACATCAAGCTATACAAATACAAAATAAGCTGGCCGCGCGACGTTATAACGCATGCAACTTACGCACGGCCAGCTTATGTTGGTTTTGTATAGCTTGATTTGTGTCGCCGTGTGTACATTTATTTAATTTTTATTTCCCTAGATACTAATCTACAAGATGAATAGATATTCATGATGAATATAAAATTCATCTTGTGAGCTTGTAAGAGTTTACAGGTGATTATGATTTAATATCATAAGAATCAGTAAATGGTAATATAACTTATTAATTCTTAGAATCAAATCTTGATGGAAATTATGAATCTTATTAACAAAAACTGTATTATACATAATATTTCCTATTACTGATTCTTATGATTTTAAATCATAATCATTATAATATTCGATTAAACATTGTTATAATTGACATAAATATTGTTAGTTTAAATATCGATTTTCTAATCGATTCTATCAGTATGTAAATTGTACCCAATAAATATATCATTATTCCAAATTTCACATAAATTTTTTTCTATTGGACAATTTAAAGGGTCATATACCATTCTTTTCATCATACTGCACCTATCTAAGGCCTATATAAATACTGTTTTATCTTCGTCAATAATGACCTCTGCATTAGATTCCTTACTTAAATAATTATTTTTCGTTTAATTACATACCATCTACTTATTTTGTATTTACACTACTGTACGTAGGTATGTACCAGGACTACCAGCTATGTTATCTTTATTTATCTTATGTATGAAGGGGTACTATATTGTAGATATTGTAAATAAATACTTTATGAAATGTATATCAGAGCAAACTTTTTCGTTTTATTTCATTGATATCTTGCCTTGTTATACCATCTATTTCCCTGTTATCATCGTCTTTATCCGCAAATTTAGGTATTGCAATATCGTCATTTACTACATCGACTTTAAGCTCTATTTTGTTTGCACGATGATTGTCACTTACGTCTTTTTAGACTCGAAGACGAATCAGCTGGTATTGCTGGCAAGTTTGCGTGGCGCTGCTTTTAGTTCTTCAACACACCAACAGATGTCGCTATGTTGTTTCGTATAATTTTCTATATCGCGCTGTTAAGATTCGCCCTGTTTTAATGACATCTCTCTGGAAATAATCTTTGGTTATCGCTTCTCGGCCTTTTGCAAGGAATATACTACTCTCTACCGAGAGAAGAAAGTCAACCGCCGTCCAATCAAAGGCGACATACATATATACTACTGAGACACCGCGGATCCGCAGTGAACTAATCTCAAATTTAAAAAAAAAGCGGGAAATTTAAAAAGGGAAGTTTTTTTTTTGGTTGCAGAAAAATTTGACAGCTAAGACTAGGCGCGCACGAGCAACTTTTGTCTCCGCAACTACATACTTAATTTGTCTCTCATAGGGTTTGTATGGAAAGTCTCGTCGTTACATGCGCGCACTTTCATACAAGCCTATAGACTTGATGTGAGAGACAAATTAGTTACGGAGACAAAAGTTTCTCGTGCACGCCTAGTCTAAAGGGAAACGAGCACTTCTAAATTGTGCGTTAGTTTGTTAAAAGAAATAAAACTGTTCTCTTAGGTGCAAAAACATCTTATTTATTTTATATAATAGCACTGTCTGTGAAACAAGAGTCCTCGAAGTGCCTTTTACATAAAACTTTGGTGCTAGTAAATAGCTTGTTAAGCGACTCTAAAGACCATGATTCCTGTTCTGGCCAACAATATTTAGCCCATGCTTTAGCTCTGAAACAAAAATTCTGTAAAGCTATTTTGTTAACACAAATTAAAACCGCAATCCGGTAAAAATGTGTTCGTAGGTAATACGCTTTGTTCCCTTTGTACCAGATTCCCAAAATACCAGATGACCACTTGTTGTATGATGAGGAAGAATCCGTAGATTAATGAAGAATCTGCATTTGATATAAGCTTCAGTATTTCTATCATGGTGTAAAAATAGCTAGGTAAACTCACCGCAAAATGTTTGTTTTTCCAGGCTTTGGAAACCGATGAAATGGTAACAAATTATCCTGTTGCGGTGTAATTCCGCATTTTGAGCACTGACGGTATAAATCTATGCACATGTTTGTCCAATAACTACAGAAAATTAATTAAACAAAGTCTCACAAAATTTTAAATTACACGCCATAAGTGAAAACCCCGAAAGTGAAGTTTGTGATGGGGTTGCTAGAGTAAAGCTTTAAACTTATACTTTTACTTTACATTTACAAATAAATTGTACATATAGTACCAAAATAATCAAAGAATTGACAAATAGACATTCAATTTCAATAAATTCATGTATTTATTTAATTGGACAGCTAATTTAAACTTGTTGTTGTTTCTACTCTATTTCTACTATTTTTTTTTGAATCACGTACAAGACAACACTATTTGTTCCGCAAACGCACACTAACAAATAGCCATGAGAAAAAGCATTAGTACCACACATGAAACCCCATGGCCTTTTGGCTAAGATCAAAGTGTAGTATCTGTTCTTTTCAGCTTAATATCTGAAAGTTCCCTCACTGAGGGACCAGTATATTAAACTGATTTTTGTGACCAGACGGGATGTTCGGGGCTCGCTCCACTCCCGTCACGGGTCGGCCCGGCATTGCAGTGCCGCCGGGATCGGCCCACATAAAACCATTGAGATCCTATTGTACTAGCAGTAAAGTACAAATAGACCTTTCTTGTGTCTATAGTTCAGCTAGCTAGACTAGCTGTCAAGTGCGAGTCGGACTACTCGCACACCGAGGGTTCCGCACCACACCACCATACAACATACTTAATAATTATTAATTATTATTATTTATAAAACTATTTGTTTAATAGCTGTAAGCTTCTTCCCAAATAAAATAAAATAAATAAATAACTTACAAAAAGTTATGTTTTCTCCGGGACCTTTAGCGCGAGAACTACTCACACTTGTCTGGTTTTTATTATTAGTTGTTATACTGTAAAGTTTGCTTTAACACCAAGTTTGACACTTGTATGTTTAGGTATAACCTAAAAACGGATAGAGCGAGAAGAAAAAACGTTGATAAAAACTATTTTCTTGTATGAGGATTTTTAACTTTTTTAATTTTCATTATTGTATTTCATTTCATTATGTATGAGGAATTTTAACTTTTTTAATGTTCATTATTTTTTAGCAAATCCGCCATAATAACGCACATTCTGTGAAAATATCAATTGTCTAGCTATTACGTAGGTACGGTAGAAAGGGATTCAGCCTTAAATAGGTAGGACAGACAGACAGACGGACGGACAACGTAGGCTTAGTAATAGGGTCCCGTTTCCAACCTTTGCGTACGAAACCCTAAAAAGTTAGGTAGGTACCTACTCTTTGACACAAGTAAATAAAGGCGTAACTTTTTTTCAAAATATCACATGATCAAGGAAAATTCCAGTATTAAACAGATATTTATAATAAATTGCGCAATGTTTTGAAATACCTAGCTATGCAAAGTGGGACCTCCACGTTCCGGATCCGAAGCGCAACTGCCGTGGGGTGGAGACTACATCACACTATCAATATAATATCACTGTTTCAACTTGTGAGTTAGTTATTGACCGAAAAGAACCAGTGACCTTTTCTGAAATCTCGAAATTACTTTCCATAGAAGTAAATCATAATTTTTTGAACCCTATTCAATTGTGTTCAAATGTGTTTATTTTTTAAGGCAAATAAAGATATTCTATTCTGATTCAAATTAAAGATTGAAAAATTTGTCTCGGGCGAGACTTGAACCCGCACTCTTCCAAACCGGGGAAGTGCGTTATCCAATTTCGCTACCGAGCCTACTAGCCAGGGAACGAAATTTTTAATCTATTGCGTCCTAAGGGGACGTGAGCGCCATCTACTGGAAGTTATTACAAACCAACCAACACGCAAGTCAAGTATTACAACTTGAATTCATACGATATAGATGACACACCCTGTTCCAATTTCAATTATTATTGATTAGAAACATACGTAGGTAATGTGCAATTTCAAATACTTAAATTCAAAGTATCTAAGTACATTTAGGGCCTTTTTCACTACTTCTGAGTAAGTTGTTGTTAGCTAATCCGACAGATAGTTTGACATATTTTGTATGAAAGATATTATGTCAAAATATCTCTCGGATAAGCTAACAAGAACTTACTAAGAAGTGGTGAACAGGCCCTTACAGTAGTAACTAACTATTGAATAATCTGTTCTTATGCTTGTATCATATCCTGGGAAATGAAGTATTCTGTTCTGTTCTGTTCTGTTCTGTTCTGTTCTGCTGTTCTGTTCTGTTCTATTCTATTTTATTCTATTCTAAAGCGGACCTTACTCAATGAAAAGGAAAATACTAAATGATGAGCTTCACTCATCATTTAGTATTTTATTTTATATTATTCGGGATAGCAACAGCTTCTTTCGCAGTATAATGCATTTAGAATAACAAGCTATTTGCCATTTATAAGCAGCTTTGCTACCTAATCAATATCTTAATCATTGCTAACGTTTTTAAAATAATTATGAATCGAATTACAGCATTACGTTTTTGTACATGGGCCGAGAGTACAACGAGTTCCCTGTACCTCTGGGCTCTTTTTGTATCCCAATCCTTTGTTTTTTGAGGTTTTTATAAAAACAGTAGGTCAAGATTAGGTAAGGTATTATGACGCCTCGCCACCCCGTTTCTGTGCTCCTCCGTCTATCAAATCCAGTTTTCTATAACGATAGATATTTGCATTTTGTTTATCTGTCGCACTGTGGGTCGGATTTGTTGATAGAACGAACTTATATAAGTATCTATTCATTTAGACTTGTCTTGTTTTACTTTTGATATCAGATATAAAAGATTAAAGAATGCGGAAGGTTCATTTCCTACCGAATTTATGAATCTTAAATTTTTCATAGTAAGTACCTATACTTACCGAAGTAATGGTTTTCTAAAATAAACGGAGTTTCAGCTATCAAATCAAGTCTTATCAATAAATCCTGCCTCTTTCATGTTCTTGCAAGTGTCTAGGTAATACCACTCTGATTGTTTTGCATTACTTTTGTTTAGTAGCTTTTTCTAGGTCTTCCTTCACCTTTTCCTCTCTAATTTTCATTCTTCTTCCTTCTAATATACCTACTTAATAACTTCTTAAAGAATCTCTCGTTTCGCATCAAGTGCGCTATAACTTTTCCTCTTCTATCTATAGTATTACCATTCTTAATGTTTACAATACCTACAACCGCAATGTGGTCCCTTAATAAGTACACATAGTGGTAGTGAAGCATTGATCCGACAGTAAGTTAACATGGAAACACTGTGCGGTGGAGGCACGGCTAGTGGCCACAACAGGTTTGATACCTTGATACGCCATCGTCACGTTGTCGCCAACATTAACAAGCGTTCACAATGACCAATACGTACATATTAACCCTTTGCAAGTTTTGTATCTAATACAGTATGTAAAGTAACTAAAGGCAAACTTTTAAACCACGTACTCTACCCATCAACCTAAACTACTTTTACTATGGGAGCAAACCTGTCAGCGCAAAAAAAAATCTGCTGATCCATACTAAATCTTTCCGACGTCATTTTTTGACTCTACCACCGCGTCGGAAGGTATTCCGTTCTAGAGAAGATGTGGCCAGAAACTCTACAACACACATCTTTTAAACAAAACAAAATATACAAAGACACACGGCGACAAATCAACCTACCCATAGTTGAACTCTATGTTCATGGACATAAGGTCCAACGATGGGTAGGTTGATCTGTCGCCGTGCGTACACAGACTTATGCACCATCTAATAAGCGGTACATAGGCACAGGTACCTATTAACATCTCGAGTGCTTCCTTAATTCAGAATACGAACACACTTGATCATTTAATTCTTAATTAAACTAGCATATGCTCACGACTATATTCCCCGAGGGGGTAGTCAGAGATATTCTGAAACCTCCAAACATCTACGTTTCACCAGTAGTACCGAAACTCTGTACAGTGTGGCGTGACGGGGGGTGAGACCGTCGCTACTTATAATGGACAGTGGGTACAATACATGCCTCGAAATTGAAGTATGCAGGTTTCCTCACGATGTTTTCCTTCACCGAAAAGCCAGTGGTGTTACAAATCGCACATAAATTACGAAAAACTCATTGGTACGAGTCGGCCTGGACGGGGATCGAACCATCGCCTCCTGCACGGCAGGCACGGTTACTCGCCACTGGACCACCACGGCTATCACACTAGCACAGTCTTTATTAAACTAATTCTTATACAATTTTTACGAATGAGCTTAATCGTCAGGCTTCAATGTGAACTTAGCTTTACCTCTAGCTTGTTTTCCATTCATTTGATCTGCATATATTCCAGAATTCTGGTTTTATTATAAAACTGTTCGAATGTCTGTTACTCCGTTTCATTTATGGTATGAACGCTCTTAGATGTTGTTCTCTTTGTGAAAATAAGTGATTTTTGTCAACAAATAATACGACTGTAGTAAAATGGTAAGTTTGCAAAACTTAAGGGGATATTACCGTTGGCGCGCTCCATACAAACGAAGTCTGGTTTGTAAATTTTCCGATCTTCGTAGGTACAGTTTCAAGGATGCTAGGATTAATTTAAGATTTGTATGGAAATCTTTGAGGCACTGTCACTTTAAAACTATACATTTTAACGAAAATCTGACACCATACGAGCATAGAGACTAGTTGCTAGATTGTTTCTAAAAATTACATTGACTTTAATTGGTTAGTATTGAAAATATTACCAGACTTCCTTTGCATGGAGCGCGCCAACGGTAATATATCCTTAAATAAATTTAAGGCGGCTGGATCCCGACGAAGTTATATTCTAAAACAAAATAGGTAACTAATAGGTACCTATTTTCATAATAATTTACACACTTTACACAATTACACACACTTAATAACTATAACAAAATAAACAGTCTAAAAACTGTCATAGAATAGACTCTTAAATAAAGTTTGAAATAATTTTTAAGGGATTATTATAATTGTGAACTTGTAACCCCCTTTCCGGGTCGTTTCTGGTGCAGAGGCTAGCCGTACCAATTCAGCGTGGTAACGCTGCTAGCATTATGGGCTCCTTTGCGCCAGGATCAACACTTTATTTGACTGAGCTTGTATTTCATTGTTATGACGAAGCTTGTTGCTGATTTATGTCTGTTTGTGTATTTTTGTTATCGACGACGCTTGTGCTGACCACTATGTTTTTGTGATTATTCTATTTTTGTGACATAAATAAATTTATGTTATGAACTTTGTTAAAAATTATTTATTTTAACAGACGTCTTACACGGATAAAGGGAAGAAACCAGAAGCAGGGCGATTCTTGGCATTCGATCATCTAACTTACTGGGTTTCTAACGCAAAACAGGTAAGTTAGGTACACTAACTTTAAGAGAAGTTTATTCCGAATGCGTAAATGCGCGTTGCATACAAACGAAGTCTGATGATATTTTCAATACTAATCAATTAAACTCAATGAAATTGTGCAGAAACAATCTAGAAACAAATCTCTATGCTTGTATCGTGTTCGATTTTCGTTAAAATATACAGTTTAAACGCTACGATTAATTTAAGATTTGTATGGAAATCTTAGAGGCACTGTAACTTTAAAACTATACATATTAAGGAAAATCTGACACGATACAAGCATAGAGATTTGTTTCTGGAATGTTTCTGCAAAATTTCATTGACTTTAATTGGTTAGTATTAAAAATATCAACAGACTTCGTTTGTATGGAGCGCGCCAACAGTAATATACCCTTAATTCTAGAATCTACTAAATCTATTCCACTCTATACCTACCTACCTATAACGTAATGTAGGTATGTGGGTTCTAGACTTAGTCACGAAAGCGTGTGTAAATTATAAGCTATCCCGTTCTATCTTTATAAAGGAAGAAAGAAACCGTGAGCTTATTAGCAAACATCTCTACACGTGTCTGGGACCGGCTGAAGAAAAAGCTCACAACTGTAAAGGCACCGACAAGCCGCCGACACAGCCCAAAGTTAAAAATTATATAAATACGGCTGTGTCGTCGGCTTGTCGGCAGGTTCGGTGTATACGTGTGTACATGCCGAAAACATCAAAGATCATTGTTTTTTTATTTATTCCTATGACATTTAGTTTTATTTTAAAGATTGTATTGAATTAATGATGTTATGAATATTTTAGGCGGCCAGTTACTATGTGACGAGATTCGGATTTGAGCCTCTGGCATTTAGCGGACTTGAGACCGGCTCACGGAAAATTGCTTCTCATGCTGTCAGGTTAAACAAGGTAAGGATATAATATTACAACTCGGTACTATTATCTATTACCTATTCTGTGACTATACTCCATTCATAGTTCTTCCATCCAATGGTTGTGTGGAAGAAATCGCTTTTAGTGATAAGACCGCCCTTTGTACCCTTCTCATTCTTGTTTTAAAATGTATTTTTCTATTCTTGGTGTACAAATAAAGAATATTTCTCTTATCTTATTCAAAATAGCAACGAAATTTTAAGGGCCATTTTGCATTACAGAAACAGAGATTTGAAACACTTCTTCTCGATTATTCTTAGAACAGCTTTAGTACGTCCAATATATGTCGGATAGAATATGTGTCAAATAAATTAATTACATTTGGTAATCAAAATTAGCCAGGAAGCTAAGTAGGAATCAAAAAATCTCGTCGTCCTTATAAGTACATACTTATTTTTCGGAGCGCGAGCGTACAGTGAAACATGACCTATTATTTTATTCAACTTCGAAGCTATTTACGAATCTTGTCATCGAATTTTAACCCATTTTCTGTTATCCGATTACAATGAAATTTTACAAACAATATGTGATTCCGATGACAAAAAGGTACACAAACTTTCTGGCTGGTTTTTATGATAACTTGACGTTAGATTAATGGCGACAAGCAGCGACCGACCTTCGAACAAAATTATTTATGCAACAGCCTATTAAATACAAAATCAGGTTTAAATATTGAAGAATTCGATATAAATTCTTGCTAAAATAAAGTCGAATTGCAAAAATCTTTAAAGTGTACAGTATCAAGCCTGCCCAGAAGGAGACCCATGTGCGGCAGTAAAGTGATGATGATGATAATTATTCCCGACCCGATTAACTTTTCTTAATTCTTCAAATATCTACCTAAGCACTTGTTTTACAGATCATATTCGTCCTCCAATCCCAATATGAGCCAGAAGACACACCATTCACCAAAGAAGTGGCCTTCCACGGTGACTTCGTCAAAGACGTGGCATTCCAAGTGGAGAACCTGGACTACATAGTGGAATACGCGAGGAAACAGGGCGCTGTGGTCGTGAGAGAGTTGTGGGAGGAGAAGGATGAGTACGGCGTGGTCAGGATGGCTACTTTGAAGACGGTAGGCTTATAATCTACCTACATGCTCACAAACGGTGGAGGTACACACTTGGAGACAGGCAATGGTGTGCACTCCAGGTAGGCAAAAAGACAGTGAGACCCTAATAATTTCTAAACTAAAAAGCATTTTGTTACTAAATGACTTTTAATTGTTTAATTACCTGTATTTGAACAGATCAAAGTCATTTAGTAAACAAAACATAGGATTTTACTGTCTTTGTGCACCCCACGGGACTCTGTTTTTACCCTGAGTGCAGCCACGGGATCCTATGATTGCTGTGAGCCTATCCAGTCGATAGGTCCTTTTCTATAATGTCCCTTGTGCCCGAACAACTTGCTATACAACTAAAAACCTGTATCTATCAGGCTCGCCAAATAGGTACCAGACCAGTAACTACAGGGTGAAATTGATATCGTTAGCATCCTTTTAAACTAAGAGTCTACCCATCAAACTTAACAACTTTTACTATGAGAGCAAACCGATCGGAGTAAAAAAAAATCTGCTGTTTCATACTAAACTGCAACACCTACTCGATTCAAATGTATGCAACAGCAGATTTTTTTTTCTCCCATACTATAAGTTGTTCAGTTTGATGGGTAGACTCTTAGTTTAAAATGATGCTAATGGTATCAATTTCACCCTGTATAAAATAAAAACACCATCGTAAAACCTTTGAAACGAAAAGAAGAATAACGATAGAGGACAACACAGAGAGGAAACCTGCATAAACTAAAGAAAGTGGTAGACTAACGCCCTGATAACCTCACTGTGAGGGTTGGCATGTCCCCATCTAGGGATAATAGAGGCTTTATGATGAGTGATTAACTAATTATTTATTCATGCGTATGGCGAATTTGGTTTGTAGGCATAGGTTCATAAGTCTACACATCCAGCGTTTGAAGCCATCGAAGGGCCTCAGATGTAAGGTGTGTCAGGTCCTCAGGACGGCCCGGGTAAGCTCGAAAGAGACACCGTTGTATTATGTGCTGCATCGTCTGGTCTTCGATCCCGCAGTCCGATAAAGGAGACTCCGTCCAGCCCCATTTGTATCGGAGGTAGTTGCACCTTACGTAGCCATCCTTAGCCTGTTGAGGACACCATAGTCCTTGCGCGGAAGAATTAACTACTGATTAGTAATAGTGTCTCTCGATGTACTTAGTTCAAAAAGTCCCTTTGTTACAGTACGGCGACAACACTCATACTTTGGTCGATAGAACTAAATACACAGGTCCGTTCCTGCCAGGATATCAGCTGTTGAAAAAGGACCCCATCAATACATATTTGTAAGTCATAAAAGTGGTTAAGTTTTATGAAGTTTTTATGTAACTCTTTCTTTAAAATTGGTTCCTTCTTCAGGCCAAAAGTGGAGATAAACTTCATAGACCACGTGGTGGGCAATCAGCCTGACCAAGGAATGGAAGTGGCTGCATCATGGTACGAACGCTGTCTGCAGTTTCACAGGTAAATTACGATAAAAGAATTTCATTCTTCCTCTTTCTACACGTTAAAAATCACAAATCTCGTTGGAAATTTCTACAAGACTGAATAATAATTGAACGGACTTATAAACTATGAGAGTGAAATGGACGCCATAACGGCTTACAAGGATATTATTGATCAACTCTTTAATGTCAAGTCTAGTCAAGTTTTCTACACCGATGTCGGTACCAAATGCAAACAGACGCACACGAACGGACACAAAATGAACTGATAAATGAGCACCTACTGGCTTTCGACCGACTTGATTCGAGATCGCCAAACGTGCGCGTCTATGTGACTGTTTCGCTCATTTGTATGAAGCCGCCTTTCTGTACCTCTCTTTTGTGACATCAATTCCCACAGATTCTGGTCGGTAGACGATAAGCAAGTTTGCACGGAATACTCAGCTCTACGCTCCATCGTCATGGCTAACTGGGAGGAGACAGTGAAGGTGCCCATCAACGAGCCAGCCAAGGGCAAGAAGAAGAGCCAGATTCAGGAGTACGTGGAGTACCACGGCGGCGCAGGGGTTCAGCATATTGCTATTAACACTGAGGATATCATTACTGCGGTGAGTAAATTACACCCATCAATCCACCTGGACCGCGGTTGAATAAGAATATTTGTCCACACTCTCTCATACATACACATGCATATGCTCACGCCTATGTCCCACGGGTTAGGCAGAGACAATAGAACGCCACATGCTACGATTCTAACAGACATCTCAAGCCTCAACATCTATAAGTCTGTTCATAACATGCTCGTCTGTACCGGGTACATTTTATTTGGCCCTTCTTCAGTACCTACGCATCCGATTTGGTCAGCGTACGTGCGCCTTTCAACCATTCCATTTACACTCACCTTGTAAATTTCATACGTCAACCTACTTCCTCTCATCTCTCCTTGTTTGTGAGAGGTGGCGTGGCCTGTTCATTATGCACCTAATTTAAAAATATTTTTAAATTTCCAGATTGAAAACCTCCGCTCCCGCGGCGTGGAATTCCTCACCATCCCTTCAAAATACTACACGCTGATCCGTGAAAGACTCAAGCAGAGCAAAGTCAAAGTGGCCGAGAGCATAGACACTTTGGAACGTCTAAATATACTTATAGACTACGATGACGATGGGTACCTCCTGCAGATCTTCACGAAGAACACTCAGGATAGACCCACTCTGTTCTTAGAGGTTATACAGAGGAGAAATCATAATGTAAGTTTATAATAGGGTTCTTAATAAGACTGGCCGTGTGGTGTCTGGTTTAGGAATAGCACCAGCTCTGACGGGTGGTGTAAAGGGTGACTATTACCACTAGGCATCGTGAACATCAACATAGCCCGAAGAATTCCTAAACTTAAGTGGCATTGGGCGGAGCACATTTCTCGCAGAACAGGTGGCCGATATGGAGTCAGAGTTCTCGAGTGGCGACCTCGTACCGGAAGGCGCAGCGTGTGTAGGCCCCCCCAAAAGGTGGACCGAAAACCTGTTGAAGGCGGCGGGAACCCGTTGGATGAGGTCAGGGCAGGACCGGTCGTTTTGCCGATCTGCAGGGGAGGCCTATGTCCAGCAGTGGACGTCTATCGGCTGAGATGACGTTGATCGTAGGGCTACTGTTTAGTCATAGCACCCAACCCCTTCTCTGATCATAGCGGAATCATGTTCCATCGTTATCAGAAGGGTAAAGACGAGAATGCGTTTGAAATAAATTAGTTATCTATCTTATCTATCATACAGGGGAACTAATGATTATTGCAGACCAGATACTTATATTATTTCTCCCACAGGGATTTGGTGCTGGCAACTTCAAGACACTCTTCGAATCTATAGAGTTAGAACAAGAAAAACGTGGCAACTTATAAGTCAATTACATACTTAGTAAATCTTTATATATTAACATTTTTGCTGAACGATTAATTAATAATGGTTTTGTTTGTGTACTTAATGTAAATATCTTTGTTTATTAGTAAATACATGTATAATCAAGTAAACAAATTATGTACTGTACTTATTTCTATTTACCAACCATTTTAGGCTTACCACAAAAGTTAGGTAACAGTGGTAAATAGGACACCATTCTTACAAAATTTACCTATAGAGTTAACATTTAACAATTACTTAGGCTGTCTTTCCAATCCACCTATAGAATAAATTCAATTTCCTTATGACGCGATCCAGCGAGCGAGCTATTGGTGGATTTATCTTTTCTCACAGTATCGCTATTTCGCACAGCATAAATTTTCTTGCTAATTTCGAAGCTCGATATTTATAAAATGTATTTAGTCATGAACAACACAAGCCAGTGTTTGTGGAATGTTCATTAGTTTATTCATGTAGATTAGACGCAAATAGTAATCTGTAATTCTACTGTCTATGCAAATTTATTTTTTGATTTACATGGAACTTAAGATATTGTACACAAGTATGACATAAACGCTGCATATTCTAGACGAGATAATGTCTACTACCGTAAACATTGCAGAAATTAATATCTACTTTATGTTAATATTTATAGGTATTAGTACTTAACATTCTACCACAGTAGGGTTCTTAATAAGACTGGCCGTGTGGTGTCTGGTTTAGGAATAGCACCAGCTCTAAGGTGTTGTAAAGGGTGACTAATTCCACTAGGCATCGTCAACATCAACAAAGCCCGAAGAATTCCTAAACTTAAGTGGCAGTGGGCGGGGCACATTGCTCTCAGAACCGATGGCCGATGGGGCCGAAAAGTTCTCGAGTGGCGACCGCGTGCCGGAAAGCGCAGCCAGCTCCCACACGGTGGATCGGCGACCTGGTGAAGGTGGCGGAAACCCGTTGGATGAGGGCAGCGCAGGACCGGTCGGCGATCCTTGGGGGAGGCCTATGTCCAGCAGTGGACAACAAAATATTAGAAAGAAATAAAGTTAAAAAACAAACACCAGTTTCAAAAGAGATTTCCTTTTTATTGTGTTACCATTGATTAACATTAATACACGTCGTCAATTACTTAACACCAATAAGATCTTCATACGAGAACCGTATTTACAAACAGATATGTCCGACAAAACCAATGCATAAATTTTCAAACTACGCACAATTCGCGTATGGGTCTTTTACTACCGTGGAACGTGTTATGACTGAGTTAAATACTAATTTGATTTAATATCAACCTTGAGACAAATAAACAAGGTTGAAAACGATTTGTTATTTTTGTTTTATATGTGAAGTGCGTGGTTCATAATTCGAAACGAAAATACTACGTGAGAAGGCAAACGATAATATACCAAGATCCGACCGCAAAATAATGCACTCATTTATTTGGTGAACGAAATGTGATTTAAGTTAAAGTTTATACAGGGGTTCATACAACGCCGCCGGGTTGCCTAGCAAAATCTTGCTGATGGACGATGCACGAAGAGAGATTATAAAAATAGATAAATCGAATTATTGAAACGGGTTTGAGCGAGTCGATCTTCAGATTTAAAACGGTCATATCACGAACCAAAGTAGTTAATAGTCGAAATTATATATTTATTGACAGCACCAAAATTCACAAAACCGATGGACATAACAAAATAATTATTATCTTGCAAAACATAATCGCATAAATACAGCACAATAAATTTATCTAAAATCGCCTACCTATAATTATGTCACTGCTTATTTCCGGTTTTCCGGAAATGATTCGACACCGGATACAGCGTTATACACAAACACTTTTAAATCTAAATTCGTGAAGTCTAACAAACTGTTCTACAGTCTCTGTTTTGTAAGAACGCGCTGGGATAGGTACTTTATTCCCTTCTAATAAAATCTATTTTCACCCCAAACTGATTGTAAAAAAACATAACCCTCCTTCTGGTGCAGGTGGGTAATAAATGTAAAATTAATAGGAAGACTTGTCTAGATTTAAGTTTGGATAGATTCTACTTTTCGAGTATACAATAATTTTTTTAGATAATTCTGTTTTTTTTTATCAAAAAAAATTCAGTACTAAACTTTTTTATCTACTTCTAAGTTTAAATTGATCTAAATAATAAATTAATAATCTTTTATTAGGTACATTATATTTATAAATGCAACATTAATGCAATAAAATTAAAAAGTAGAGTTTTTCTAATAAATATACTATTCAGTTTATATACCAAACTATCTAAGATGTTTGAAAACAGCGGAAAAATATCTCGCATTGCGAACAATCCTTTAGAATCATCAAGTAGTGCGAAGGAAAAATTTAAATTAAATCGTAAAAACGATTAATAAGGTCTGTTTTCGGTTGCACAAATTAATAAGGCTTTACAAATTACCATAGCCATAATGCCGCCGTGTCTACACAGGGTTTCAACTTAAATCCGTTAACGATTAATCCTTAAGGTGGTATTTCAGACCGTCAAACTGAACAACTTTTACAATGGGACCAACATTGAAATCGCTACAAAAAAAATCTGCACACATTAGGGTTGAATAGCTATCAACATTTTCTATGAAACAAAATTTTTTTTCATAGATACTTACGACCAGCTGATTGCATTTAGTATGAAAAGACTAAAATTTTTTTGCTCATTTCGTATAAGTTTCTTAGGGAAAGTTGTTTCAGTATCATGGGCACAATCAGCCCTTAAAGTAATGCAATTGTTTACCCTGACACCCTGCATATGATGTCGTTCAGTTTGATGGTCTGCCCTTAGGCATTTAAGTTTACACCCTAGTATATTTTTCACCCTAGTATTATATTTGCCAGCACTCACAAATGCTTCTAAAGAATTTGTTTCAAACAAAAACCACCTCTATCACAAAGCAAATACGTAGCCATCCCAGCGCGTTCAGTTCCCTACATAAAGCTAGGTCTAGGTGGTGGTGCCCCGCTCGGGCTCCGGCTCGGGCTCCAGGTCGCCGGGCTCCACGATCTCGAAGTCGCGGTCCGTCGACGAGCGCTGGCTGTTCTCCGATTCTGACTCTGAGTGCTTCTCCGGAGGAGTGGGGGGATCGTCTCTGTAATAGTTGGATAAAAGGTTAAGGAGGAGTTTTCCAAAACTACCTTAGTAGATGGAAATTATCAGGGTACCGTAGTCAAACAAGGAACCCTTATACTTTCGTTCATTCTGTATGTCTGTCTGTATGCTCCGCTTCAATAACTCGCTCATTTTTGCATCTACTGAATCGAAATTTGGCTCGAAGACAGATAACAGTAACTCAAAAACAGAAATGTAGTAGTTGTGAAGAAAATTATTTTTTCCTATCCGATGATGGTCTGACTATCCTCTTAAAAAGCCTTCAAGGAAGACTCTATTTTTAAAACGTTGATTGTGTATTTAGTGTTTTGTTTGTGATGGAAGGGAAACCCATAGATCAATAAAAGCTGTAACTAACTTGATCTCCTCTGTATGTTTGTCAGCAGACAGCTCGCTCTGCTCGACACTAGCCTCCGCCTCCGGCTTCTCTTCTATTAGAGGAGTCTTCTCGTCCCCCTCGTCGTCCGAGTGTTTGTCTTTCTTGCGCTTCTTCTTGTTTTTGGAAGCTTTGTCACTGTCCGAGCCGGGGCCGCGGTATTCGTACTGTAATTTATTAAAGAATAATTAAAAACTAAAAACCGTGGTGGTCCAGTGGCGAGTAACCCCGTCCAGACCGACTCGTACCAATGAGTTTTTCGGAATTTATGTACGATTTGTAACACCACTGGCTTTTCGGTGAAGGAAAACATCGTGAGCAAAACCTGCATGCTTCAATTTCGAGGCATGTGTTGTACCCATTGTCCATTATAAGTGGCGACGGGCTCACCCCCGTCACACTGGACAGAGTTTCGGTACTACTGGTGAAACGTTGATGTTGTGAGGTTTCAGAAAATCTCTGACTACCCCCTTAGGGAATATAGTCGTGAGCATATGCTTATGCAGTAATTAAAAACTAATCAAATTGTCAATCCAAATAGACGCTGCATGAAAATAACTAGATGGGCCAAGGCCCATGACTGGATCAAATTTCACTTCTTACTTCATGTCGAAGTTGAATGTTATCATAAATACTATACTCCATTCCAAATATCAACGACATTTTAAGCCTATTTTTAATTACAGAAACAGAGATTTGAAACACTTACCTCTCACTTATTCTTAGAACAGCTTTAGTAACGTCCAAGATACGTCGGATAGTATATCTTTTTTATAAATAAACTATATTTGATAATAAGAATTGGCCAGGAAGCTAAATAGGAATGGGAAAATCTTTTCGTCCTTATTTGGAATGATGTATAGTGGGTGGTGAATGATGATTATGACGAATCGGTTGGACAGCAGCCATAGATGATGCCTCAATAGGATCAGGATCCAAACAAAACAATATGATGAACCCTAGGAAATGCTCAATAAATTAAAATGGAATGAACCTTGGAAAAACGGCTAGAATTAAGCGATACTTTACCAAGTTGGGCAAGTTTGTATAAATATATCGACATGGTGCACTCGATAAATATATAAATAGGAGTTAATCCTGTTAGGTGTTTAGAGTAAAGCACAAAAGATTCAAACCTCCATCAAGTTGGATGGAGACTTATTTGGGATGATGCCGCGAGTGTCAAGATCTAAGTGACTGAATAAAATAGAGCTAACCTTGTAAAGCGGCCAGAATGAAGCGAAGAAGCCAACATCCTCCGTCAGGTTCGGCAGCAGCCACAAGTGATGCCTGGACAGTGTCAGGATCCAGACGAGGCATAATATAACGTGGTGCAGAACATAATTAATATAACTAACCATGTAAAGCGGCCAGAATGAAGCGAAGAAGCCAACATCCTCCGTCAGGTTGGGCAGCAGCCACAAGTGATGCCTGGACAGTGTCAGGATCCACACGAGGCAGAATATAACGTCGTGCAGAACATAATTAATATAACTAACCTTGTAAAGCGGCCAGAATGAAGCGAAGAAGCCAACATCCTCCGTCAGGTTGGGCAACAGCCACAAGTGATGCCTGGACAGTGTCAGGATCCACACGAGGCAGAATATGACGACGCGGAGTACGGCCAAAGCTATTATCATCACAAGGAATGCAGCGGCTGCAATACTTAGGTAGTATACACCTTTTCTGCAATTGAACGATAAACAATGTACATTATTAATTTGATTAGCTTTTCGTGACGAAAATGGCTTTGTCCTTTTCGTAAAAGACTAATTAACGTGAATTTTATTATTTATGGCTCAAACTCAAACTCAAAATGTTTTATTCAAAATAATATCACATGGATAGCTTTCTGACGTAATTATTGACTCTACCACCGCGCATTTTTGGCACTTGTTGTTGCGTCTCGTTACTCTATAAGTTTGAGAACGAGGTGGTATAATGGTTTTTCGTAATGGACTTTATAGTGCTGCTCATGAAGCATAAACGACTCCTTTGAAACCTGAAGTTAAAAGTTTTTGTCAGTTAACCATTATACATCGATTTAATATTAGTGTTAGAAGAATATCAAAAATATTTTTTTCATATTAAATAGGCTCATTAGATTTAAAAGGAGAACGAACTAGACCCAACCGAAGAGGGCCGCGCTGCTGTAGATTCATTTTATAAAGTGCGGATTGAGACAGGCCTGGTTTATACTAGAAGAGAGAGCCTAAACAGCGGCCCATTAGATGGACATCAGTTTTTTCCAGATGGTGCTGTGATAACATTATTGAAGACTAACCTGACAGTAGCTGGCCACAGCGGGAACATGCAAACGGTAATAGTGCCGAAGACCACAAGCGCGCCGCAGACCCAGTAATACCAGGGCATAGGGTCGTAAATCCACACGTAGGCGTCGCTTGTGTCGAGGAACAGTTGTTCCAGGTGCATCTCCAGACGTATCTTGCGTTTCTTCTTCTCTTTTTCTTTGGCTTCTTTGGTGTCCTGGAAAATGGATTACTTTTGGTTCATTGGAAGTTATTGAATGTTTTATGTTTATGAGGTTCTACCTAACCTAAAACGTCGTTTGAATTTTCAAGAGATGAGAATGAGATTTCTTTTATAGTATTGTACTACATTGTAGTCTCTCAAAGTAATTGCTAAAACAAATAAGTATATATTACGTTGTAAACTAGTCCCAATATAAGTTCCAGAATTTATTCTAGATTTGTATTAAAATTAACTGGTAAGAATGAAATGTATTTATTTTCGTCTCACATATAGACTATGAAACTAAGCTAAGCTTAAGTTAGTTAAGAGATATACTACGATAACATGGCCCGCGGTCATACCGATAATGATGAGCCAATTAGCGACACCGCTGCTAATCTAGCAACAAATCCGTGTTATCGTAGCAGATCTCTACTGGGAGTTTGCTTGCCGCCATTATTAGGACCGGTTGATAGTTGTATTTGATTTTCGTGAAAATTTGGTTTTAGTGATATTTTTGACCTAATTTGGTGCGGATGGTTGTACCTAAAAGTTGCGTAAATCGACCAGCATAACAGGAATCTCAAATATTTACTGAAAACAGATCATAAGTTTTGGTTCAAGTTTACTCGTACGTGGTGATTTTGGCGGCAACGCGCGTGCTTACAAAATCTACCACAGATTCATCGTCATCTATCATCCATGATAATGTTAAGAATAAAGAATATATTACCGAATGGCTCAAAAGGACATGTATCCAGAACCGTTAAAGACATTATAAAAAATATATAGATCTCTACTACGCAATCAGGCCGTTCAAAAGTGTACTAACCTTTCCTTCGCAGGCACTAGCTTGACTCTTGTCTCCGTCCTTCTCATCACCACTCTTGCTTGATTTCTCCAACTCTTTCTTTTTAGATTTGCCCTTCAACTCTTGTTCTGTAACTGGAACCTGCAAATTATATTTTCAAATGTTAATTGAGAACATTATCAGCGACCACTTACTTTTTACAACTACAGTGTTCAGCAGTTGCCATAATTATGGCATTCAAACATTTCAGGATGGAATGATTGACGATGATGATGATTTGACGGCCTGATAGCACAGTCGGTAGTGAACCTGCCTGCTGTGCCGAGGGTCGCGGGTTCGAATCCCGTAAGGGACAAATATTTGTATGATGAATATGAATATTTGTACCCGAGTCATGGACGTTTGTATCTATATATGTATTCTGTATCGTTGTCTAGTCATCATAATACAAGTCCAGGCTAGATTCTGGTACTTTAAATGTGACTAGATAATTTGTGTGACTATGTCCAAGATATTTATTTATTTATTTATTTATTACTTCATGGTGAAGAATATTATTTATTACGAGTTTTGAATCGCAATTGTAAATATATTATATGAATATAATGTATTGTTGCACCATTTGCATCGATGCGAATAATATTTCTTTTGTTGTGTTGATCTGATAGACAACTCTTGATATTCCATCCTGAAATCTCAATTATGCTAAAAGCTAACGACTCTACAATTAAATGAAATAAAAATGTTTATTATTTCTCAAATTTTTACCATGATTTTTAGACGACAATTGCATCGGACCCCGAAAGGGACGGAGGGAGCAATGAATACATATAAAACAAGATTAAATCAAAAGAATAGGTACCTTCTTAGCTCTGTGAAACAGTTTGTGCAGAAGCATGGTGTGCAGAAAGTCTGTGACCTCCAGCCTCGTCGTGAAGATGGGGTTCTTGCCTGTCGCCCATTTCGACGTCAGCAGGGCATCCACCGCTTTTGTACCTGCAAATGAGAGTACAAAATGTTATACAGGCATATTTTTAATTTACAATTAAACCTTTTGCTAAAGCCTGAACAGGTGTGAAGATAAAATAATGCGCCGACCCCAAATAATGGAAGATGGGTAGGACGATGAATTAGGATTTACTTTGAAGCAATGCTTTTTTTTTGTTTTTCGAAAAGAAACTGCTATAGCAATTTTTGTGGGATGCTTCAGACCATCAAACTGACAACTTTCACTTTGCGACGAACATAGAAATACATTTGGGCCGGATAACAACTGAAGTTTTCGGTGGAACGATGTTGGTCCCATAGTGAAAGTTGTCCAGTTTGATGTTCGGAAGCATGCACCCCCTTCCTATAATATGTAATGCCTTTAAATTTACACCCTGTATAATACAGAGTGTAAACTTAAATGCGTGTACAGGGCGTACGTGTGTACGTTTAAAGGGCGCTTCAGACCATCTATCTGAACAACTAATTGAAATTAAAGTATGTACTCTGGCTAGAGAGTATATAAGGTCCTTCTTAATATGCTAACACTTTTTTAAGGGGATGATCGGACCGTCAAACTGAACAATTTTCTCAATGGCACCAACATCGAAATCGCGAAAAAAAAATCAGCCATTCCATACAAAACTGCAAACCTACTCGAGCCAAATGTATGGGACAGCTGATTTTTTTTTTCGCGATTTTGGTGTAGGTCCCATAGTATAAAAAATGACAGCATATTAAGAAGTACCCTGTATATCTGTTTAGCATTCACTTAAAATTATCCTTCGTATCAGACTGCTTTTGCAAACAAACTATGGTGAAATCATCATGCTTTTAAAGTGGCGACGGACGGGCGTGGTGACCCTTCACACTTGACATAACAACAGATGCAGTTTATAAACCATGCGTGCAATCCGGTATAGTGAAGTGGACTAGATCTAGAATTAATAGGATAATTGCTGTATTGACGAAGACGAGATGTCTTTAGATTGCGGGCGTTTCATAATGTCTCGTCGACTGCAAAGCTCGTGTTACAAAATCTGTCGTGTTAAGGGTCTAGAAGGTTATTTATTTAATAGGTACACCAACAGCATAACGTATTTCGCATTTAAAATAAAACGTACATATAAATCTAGTCGCTAATACATAGGCCAATTAAAGGTATATACATCATTCAAAAATCACATGGTATTGCAATCATGATTAACTCTAGAATTAGAAAAGAACAATTTGGAAGAATACAACATTGACCGAATTTACATTTGCGGAAGAATTTGGCCCAATACAAAATTTTTCAACCTACAATTTTGATTTGAAACAACACAATAAAGCTATAACAGATTAATAACTTTTTTTTATTGTTCTCTCCATTCCGTCGATGCAGTGGATAAATCATTATTAATTTATTGAGTTTAAATTAAAACATGTTTGATTACAAAGACAGTTCCTAAATCAAAGTAACGAGCTTTTTTCACCCAGAAATTCAGATACTTTTTAGGGTTCTGTAGTCGAACAAGGAACCCTTATACTTTCTTCCATTCTGTCTGTCTGTATACCCTGCGACAATAAATCGCTCATTTTTGCACCTATTCAATCGAAATTTATCATAAAGACGGATAACAGTAACCCAAAAACAGAAATGTTGTAGTTATGATGAAAAAAAATAAGTACTGGAGTGAAAAACCTGAAAATGTTATAAAATATAGCTTAAGGTAAGAAATTATAACGGATGCTGTAGCAGTTTCGGAAATACCAGTAAAATGAACGTTCTCTAATAACAAACTAGATGGCGTTGCACGAAAATAAATCGGGCTATCATTGTGTTTCAAAAATTTCTCTTGGGTAAGACAAACAGGTTAAAAACTTTTCATCTTTTATACTTAAACGATGACTACGGAACCCTATTTTTTTTAAGTCTTAGTTCGATCTCCCGTATGTCAAAATCTATACATTTTCGATCCTATTTTACAATAAGCTCACGCTCAAATGCATAAGCAAAAGCATATGCTCACGACAATATTCCCCGAGGGGGAAGTCAGAGATATTCGGAAACCTCAGAACATCCACGTTTCACCAGTAGTACCGAAACTCTGTCCAGTGTGACGGGGGGTGAGCCCGCTCGCTCAAAAGAAGTCTCTAAATTTCCGCTTTAATGTCTGTTCTTTTCGAATTTATTGAATCTTAAAGTACAAACATATAACCAACGTAAAATATCAATGGTTCCACTCTATTTAAAAATTACAATCTAAACTAAACCTAAACATGAGATAACCTATTAAACAGTAGGTCAACTGTTAAAGCTATTGCAAGATAATTAGTAGCGCTAAACCATTCAACAACTGTTTTCATTGGCACCCGATAGTTTGTAAACGTTTTATAGTTGGTTTATATTAAGATTTATCGCGGACAGAATGAGGGCTTGACTATGACGGGTGCATTGTAGTTAACTATTTCGTGGTTTTCACATTAAGAAAAAAAAAAATCGTGCATTTCAGACACGAGTCTGTGATTAAATTTAAAATTAATTCGTGCAGTTCAGAAACAAGTGTGGCTTGATTCTGGACTACGCGTATTAATTTTTTTTCTTAATCCTGCGACTTTGCAGATCGCTGAAATAGAATCAATAAACTTTTTTTTTCATTGCAATCGGCTCACTCAATCAAAGATTATGTGTAGAGTTTTCAAAAATGCGGCATCGGTAGATACGTGTTCAGTGGCCTCTGCACAAGAAAATTAAATGCCTACATAAGTGGAGATTGCATCAAACATTTTTTTGAAGCCAAAAACTATGATTTTGATGACGTCACAGAGTTTTCCCATCTCATTTCCTCTTTACATGGAGTTGTCATTCTAATGTCATGTCATCTTTAGAATGACAACTCCATGTAAAGAGCAAATCAGATGGGAAAACTCAGTGACGTCATCCAAGGTCATAGATTCTGGCGTCAAAAAATGTTTGTAATAGAAACTCTAGCGCCGTAGTAGGTATGGTATTTCAAGCTGCTTGCCTCTGCACTAATTAGAGCATCAATGACGACCCGGTTGGTATAATGGTTACCACGCCGGCCTGCCAAACCAGGGACCTGGGTTCGAATCCCGATTCGGCCATGGATGTTATAATTATGTTTGCCATCGCATCGTTGTATGGTTTCCATAATAAAGAGCCTAGTAGCTTGCAGAGTGTGGCCTGTGGAGCATTATTTATCGCTAAATAGTATAAAACAAAGCTGCTATCATCATTTCTGTTTCTCCGCTTATTTCTTCTAAACCACGCAACGGATTTTGATACGGTTTTCACTGTCCTTTAGAGAATTTCTTCCGGAAGGTTTAAGTATAATATATTTTACTTAGATCACACCTCCGGGCAAAGCTGGGGCGGGTCGCTAGTTATTTATAATTAAAAATCTTACCCGTAAAATACTCTACGTGGTGGTTCAAAAACTTGGTTTTCTTTGTTGGGACATTGGCTTTCAACCATTTGGCGACAGCATATTCATCGCTGGTCGGCTTCTGGGCTTCCACCGGTTCGCCAAACTCCTGCAATCAAAAGCAGATGATAAGTCAATTGACATAAGAGTTTAAACAGGAATCATCGTCGCAAAAATTCCAAAAATACCCGAAGATCTAGAAATCTACAACCGAAAAAGTAAGAGACATTAAATAAAATTGTTAATAAGTTTCTTAGATTTCACGGAACGTTGATTGCATGTTAGTTAGAGCTATAGAGAATAGAATTTGTAATTAAGATTATTACTGGTTAGGTTTTGAATTATATGTATTAATCCAAGTTTTAATCTTATACCGTTCATTTGATAGCAATTTTTTAAATAAATAGTCAACCATACACAAGTTGGCAGTGTCGATTGTACAGATTGTATGAAAATCAAAGATTTTGGTTTTTATTCTACCTCAAACCATAAAATGCCCGTACTACGACTGCTCTCAAACGGTGAAGGAAAACATTGTGAGGAAACCTGCATACGCTGAAAAAGAAATTCTGAGGCGTATGTGAAGATTACCATACCGCATGGGGCACGCGTGGTGGACTGACGCCTCGTATATAGGCTGATGATAATATCTTACTCTATCTTCTTCCTTACGTCCGTCGTCCGTCCGTTGGGACCACGACAGCAAGGGGCACACGGGCCTAGAACGGGCTGGTCAATAACAAAATAATAAAAAAACACTCAATCGATTGACGACGCTTGTCATGAAAATTGATCTAAATATAGTGCATGCCTCAATTAATACCGTATCGCAACATAGTAAAGCGTAGTAAGAGAGAGAACTAAAGTAGGAGCTATTGTTTTGATCTCAGACTAAAAGCTTCTTATCGTGTGGGCAGCAAACCCTAGTGTCAGATATTTTTCGGATCGCCTTACAGCCTCTGACGTGGTTTCTATGCAACGACTACTACCACCAGAGATAGTAGCCGGGACCGACGGCTTAACGGACTAAAAACTGCAAGGCTTTTATTAACCCTTCGTCTCTGGTCTCTAAATCTTTTGTGTCTGGAATCTCCAAAAACGAGAGGTTAAGCCGGTCGGTCGAAATATGAGTTTTCCCGTTTCATCTTTATAGGAGAGGAAAGAGACTGAACATCTTGGCAATAATCTTCACACATGTCTGAGACCGGTTTTACGGAATTCAGGAAAAGTTGACAAAAACGGAATAACTTATTCCTGAATCATGTCAGCAATATAACAGATATTACAACGCTTCTTTAGAATAAAAAAAAGCAGGAAATAAGTTACTAATCATGTCCTAAATTCCACAAGAAATACCGAATAACGCAGGAAACTGGCAAAACACATCATAACGTATTCTGTGAATTTCTGTGGCTGTCACACACACAACGCGTCTAAGATAAAACATCCTTAGATAGTTCCAGAAACATAAATAACAATTTGTATACCAAAAATTCATTTTACCGTATGTTTTTGTGGATAATCGTTCACAGCACAGCATGGACAAGCCGATCCAGTCATTTCACTTAATTACTTTTACAACTATAATTCACAAACTTAAAAGTTTTAACTTACAAATTCTTTAAACATTACAAACAAGAATCAAAGAACACTACATCACCATTTCACTTTAATCAGAGAACTGAGTAGAACAGCGTTGAGTGAAAGTGGGGCATTTCGCTCGTAGCTATGGAATAAATTGATGGCCAACATGGCCGTATACTGTGCGCTGGTACCGTTTGATTCTCTGCGTTGTTTTGCATTAACAAAAAGTTTACGTTGGCACTTGGTAATCGATTAAAACCTTTGACTAATTATTATAAGGACTAGCCTTGCGGTAGCATTTCCCCTCTACCACGGTATAAGCACAATTGATCTTGTGCATTTACATTCAATTTTACACCTTATCACTGAACGAGACAGCCTATAATTGCGAAACAATAACTTCGAACTTAGAACGTTTAGGGTTCACACGAGTCTACTTTTCATGATTTTTAACATTCAAAAATAGAATCTAAAGTTATGGGGAATAAAATCCAAAGTTGCGGATTTCATGTTACCTCGCCCCCCGCAAAAAGTGGCAGAAATTGTTGTTAGTAGAATTACACGCGTAACCAGTCCACATATAAATAGTCAAAGATTAAAACGTATACGTTAAGTGTCGTGGACATTAAACTATTTAAATAAAATATAGTTTGATATCGTTTTTTTTATGTAAAAAGAAAAAAGGGTTCCGTACCCAAAGGGTGCCAACGGGACCCTATTCATAAGCCTACGCTGTTCTTCCGTCCCTCCATCCGTCAACAAACGGTAATACACACAAGTGTAACGGAATTGATGAAATTAAAACTGGATCTTGGATAATTTGTTTATATTTAGTATTACAATAATTTCGCAGTCACATGTATCGCAGAGTGCGTACAGAAACAGTCTGGCCTCGGGTCGGGCTAAGGGCTAGAATATTTCTTGAGATATTTAGCATATGCTCACGACTATATTCCCCGAAGGGGGTAGTCAGAGATATTCTGAAACCTCAGAACACCCACGTTTCACCAGTAGTACCGAAACTCTGTCCAGTGTGACGGGGGGTGAGCCCGTCGCCACTTATAATGGACAGTGGGTACAATACATGCCTCGAAATTGAAGCATGCAGGTTTCCTCACGATGTTTTCCTTCACCGAAAAGCCAGTGGTGTTACAAATCGTACATAAATTCCGAAAAACTCATTGGTACGAGTCGGTCTGGACGGGGATCGAACCATCGCCTCCTGCACGGCAGGCAAGGTTACTCGCCACTGGACCACCACAGCTACGAGGTCTTGAGATATTTAAAATACATATACCTATAACTTTATTACTATACGTTATACAATAATATATGGATAGATGTGAGTTGGTATAATATTCTAGACGTGTGGTGGTTGTGGATGAAACGCTTGTAACACAAGCCTCAAACTTGCGAGTGATTATAATTTATTTGCATACAAAAAATATAAAAAACCGGTCAATAGTGCGTCGGGCTTGCGCTAAGGATCCCGGCCAAAAAATTTCTTTTTCGGTAATATTGTATGATGATACGGAACCCTCCGTGCGCGAGTCCGACTCGCACTTGGCCGGTTTTTCAGATTTAACTTTTATCAGACGGGTAAGGAATACGGGCGACGACCACGGCGCGTTAAGTGTTAATTATAAAATAAGGATGATAAATTGAAGCCATGAGATATTTAGCATTACAGGGGCCCGATTGCGCTAAATAATCAACACTGAACCGTGATTGGACCACGTACGCTAAACTTTTTACATATTCGGTATCGCGCTAATTGACACATCGCTCAGACGTTTCAGCTGTCAATCACTTAGTAAACAAGTTTAGCCAAAACACCGTTGAATATTAACTGGATTGCAATGTGATTAGAACTGAAATTGAATAAGGATAAAACTTCGATGTTTTAAATTAGCGCGATTGGCTTTTACGCTTTTCTAACGCATTTGGGAAGACAGCAACTGTATTTGTTGGTCAAATTGCCGTCAGGGAATTTTAAAGCCGCCTTAATAAGCCTCTGAGCAGTAAGTAGGCTATTGTGTATATTTACTGACTGTATAGGTACGATACTAACTATATTTCAAATAAGGACGAAAAGATTTTCCGATTCCTATGGGTATAGCTTTCTGGCCAATTCTGATTTGCAAATATAATTTATTTATCAGAAAGATTTACTATCCGACATATATTGGACGTTACTAAAGCTTTTTTAAAAGTAAGTGAGAGGAACGGTTTCAAATCTCTGTTTCTGTAATTCAAATTAGCCTTAAAATTTCGTAGCCATTTCAAATGGAGTATAGGTACTAGGTAATTTTTAAGTAATATTTTGTTTCTTTATGCATCATATATATTGTCTAAAATTAATTAAGTAAATATTAAGAAGCATAATCGATAAGAACTGACAAAAAACACCATGTCGATTTGATACCGATTGAATCGGGTAGCTACGCAATAAGATCCCAGCAAGTCTAGTATGATTTCTCTACACGCGCGCGTCTCGGCTTTTTTCCATGTCGCGGCAAGCGCGGCTTTCGCTCTCCGAAAATCGCGGTAACAGGTTATTTTCTTTGCAGCGAAGGCGCGTCGAGCGCGTTTAGAGAGATAATGCTAGACGTGCAGCACGTCTAGCATGATTTCTCTTCTTGCGCGC
The DNA here is from genome assembly GCA_963924505.1 of Agonopterix alstromeriana. Taxonomy (NCBI): domain Eukaryota; kingdom Metazoa; phylum Arthropoda; class Insecta; order Lepidoptera; family Depressariidae; genus Agonopterix; species Agonopterix alstromeriana. Next base: position 13,106,909 of record OZ004675.1, read on the forward strand.
GACTCGGCTTTATTCCATACTACTTGTCGCGGCAAGCGCGGCTTTCGATCTCCGAAAAGCGCGGGAACAAGTAATTTTCTATAGAGTAGAGGCGCATCGCGCACGTGTAGAAAAATCATAACGAAAAGGTGTGTGATACGAAAATTACCAAGGTTGTATTCTCATTGTTATGAGGTTATTTGCAGTTGATTCCATTTAATATTGTACGGCGTTATGAAAGGAGACACCTGAATAAACTGGGCAGCCTTATTAGCAATCCGCGAGTTTCCAACTAGTCAAATTAACAACTCTTATCAAACGTCAAAACGCTTTGTATGAAATATTGTACTAAAAAATGAATAGTGACGTCATTGTTTTTCGTCGCCGTTTTGATAGTTTTCATAGTTTATCCAGTTATTAGTAGTATTCAAGCAACAGCATTACTGAAAATGTGAGTTTAGCATTATTTTCAAACGGTTTATTTACTGAGCAGCTAAAACTAAAATATATTTTATGTAGTCAACTCCCCTATTCTTAACTAACTTTAATGTTAGCTATAACTCATGATATAAATAAAATAAATATGTTGGACATTGTCACACAAATTATCTAGTCACATTTAAAGTACCAGAATTTAGCCTGGACTTGTGTTATGATGACTAGACAACGATATAGAATACATAAATAGATACAAACGTCCATGACTCGGGTACAAATATTCATATTCATCATACAAATATTTTTCCCTTACGGGATTCGAACCCGCGACCCTCGGCACAGCAGGCAGGTTCACTACCGACTGTGCTATCCGGCCGTCCTAATATCTGGCGTGTTACGAAAACTTGTCAAATTATTAAGCAATATTCGGAGTCGCGTTGCCTGTTTGTGGGCGGGCTTGCCACGAGGCTCAATTTGATAGTAGATCAAGTGTGTTTTTGTACTTACATAAAACAATCCTTGATATAATGACACTTCCACAAACTACTCGACGTGAAAATTGTTCAGTTTCATGGTCTGAGTTCAGCGTTTCAGTATTTGCTAGGCTGTCACTTACACCCTGTATATTACGGGTTTAGGCTGTGTGATGTACGTCAGTCAGTCACTGAACTATCTTATAATAAGTACTAATGAAACGAGTTGCACACACATCACGCGTTATTATAACTCTTGGCATTGCTGAAACATTGTTTACAGTGCAGCACGCAAGTATTATCATTGAGACAATGATAACAATAGTATTTTGTGATGTACCTTTTTGTTTTACTGTACCCAAAGCTATTACTGGTGTTGAGATTTAGCATATAAATAAAAACTGAAACTGTGCACAAAGAAAAGCCAATAAATTCACAAGTGCAAAGTGTGAATCGGTGAAATAAAAAATTAGGAAAATCAAACCTTTTTTCGCTGTAAAACAAATAAAAATATGATATTAAAAATCATGCAGGAAACTATTAAACTTAAATAAATAGACTTAAAAATTTTGTGAACATCCATGAATACTTAAAATTATAAGAGTTTCAAACTGATGCTAAAAATAGTTTAACCAAAATAAGCATAGCAGGAAATGATAGAAGATTATTTCAGTCTCTTAGTTGAACTGTCATGTCTCAAGCATTCTTGTTTATGCTTTGATATTTGTATGGTGTGTCTCATTTTTCTTCAATTATCAATTTTTTCTTCAACACTACTGTAACTGTGGTACTTTAAACATAATTTTAGCGCAGACACTAAAGCGACGCAAAAAAATACGCGTCGTGTGAATACGCCCTCTCAGAACGATCCTCATCCTAGATAAAGGCAGGAAGATAAAAAAAAAGTTGATCTGCATCATTCTCCACCACAAATAAATTCAACATCGCATTTTTCCGTTCCTCAATTTGCTAGAGCAAATAAGATAGCGGGAACGTCTGTTTCTCCTCGGCGTTTGAACGCCGTCATTATCCTCACCAAATTTTCTCGCTATGCTTATAAGAAAAGGTATAAAATGTTATAACGCAGTTATAAAGACCGCTGGACCCTTGTAATAGAGCTAAAAAAATTATACCTTTTCTTGTAAACAAGGCGAAAATATTTGATGAGGATAATGACGGCGTTCAAACGCCGAGGAGAAACACCCACGTGACCACACGCGACTGCACCCCGCGTGCGTCCGCATTCCCGCTATCTTTCTCGCCCTAGCAAATGACGTTCCTGAGCGACAGAAAAGGATGGAGCGACGGAAAAATGCGATGCTTTGCTGGCAGATGAGGTTCAACCCTTAACCTAAGAGTCTACCCATCAAAATGTACATCATTTACTATGGGAGCAAACCGGAAGGAACTGCTCCGATCGGTTTACTCCTAAAGTCAAAGTTGTTCAGTTTGATAGGTAGGCTCTTAGTTTAAAAGGATGCTAATGATATCAATTTCACCCTGTATACTCGGATTCATAATTCGGTAGGTTCTTTAGGTAGCGGTGCGGGAAGGGTGAAATAAGATGTAATAGCATCTTCATACTATAGACATTCAACAACTTCCTCCCACACCTCTCTGCTACTCTCATAACTTAGACAAGCGTAACTTCGATTTTATCAAAAACTAGAGTTTACCCGCGACTTCGTCCCCACAAATTATATACCAGATTTTAAGTCAAATCATAAGCTATCAAACTAAAAAATTTCATCAAAATCAGTTCAGTAGTTTATGCGTGATGCTCGAACAAACAGACATATAAAAATTCTAAAATAGGTTGATTTGCAGTCAGGGATACCTAAAAATCATATCGTAATCTTTTTCTTGTAAATATCTTCAATGTTCTGTACATTGTACACACTTCTGTTACAGTTTTATAATAGTTTAGATGAGTTAAGACTTCATTTGGAATCAGCGTGATGAGATCTAAGATGTCTTCTTTGACATAAATCTTTGATAAATCCTGCACTTACTTTTATAAAACCTTTTTTATTCATGAGCACCATAACTGTTTTTACTACATGAAATTCATGAGGCCAGTACCTAACAAAACTCAATCAAGCACTAGACCTAGTTTAATAATTATGTTTAACAGTAAAACATCAGCAAACCAATGCACATACAGCCAGATAATTGTCTTCAGATTGCTTTTGCTTTGCTTTTAGCATGACAGCAGTACTGCAATATTATTTATGTCATTGATTAGGCTAAGGGTCGATTCACACCAGAAGAGCATCGAAGAGCATTTCCTCGGTTCGCGGACGCGGCGGCCGTGCACGGCTCCGTTCTGCCCTTATCACCCAAATAAATTTATTCACTAAAGTTCGGCCGCTGAAAGATTGCGTTTGACAGTTACCATAAAATTGTAAAAAACTGAATGAAAATATTGTTTACCTGTGCTCACTCTAGTACACAGGGCACTAGCTGCCCTTTTAAGTTCAAAAAGCTACTAAATAATGATCGGCATTTATAGTTTTTGTTGTATATTGACAATGAATAGGACACTTAATATTATCTATGGTTAGTATAGACAAGAATGTGACTGTCAAATTATGTCGGTTGTTCATGACTGGTTGTAACTTGAAAAATAAATGATTACTATGAAAGTTATCTGCATTATAATTCATGAAACCCTGCTGAAAACATAATAGTGGCGACGAGAAAACCAAGAAAATGGCTGTAGCGAATGTGACAAGTATAGTGTTGCCCGGAAAATTTGAACCACACAAGGATAAGTGGGAAAATTACAAGGAGCAGTTGTTCTTCGCGTTGGAGGCAGCAGGTCACCTAGAAACTGAACAAAAACGAGCCCTGTTCCTGTCTCAGTGTGGCAAAGAAGCATTCGCACTAATTGTATCATTGTTGTCACCAAGAAAACCGAGCCAAGTTCCATTCGAAGAGATTATAAGCGTGCTTGACAAGTTCTTCATTCCGAAACCGCATCCAGTGATCGAAACAGAAAAGTTCTATAAAAGGAAACAAAAGCGCGGCGAGACTATCACAAGCTTTGTGGCGGCATTACATGACATTAGTTCACGTTGTGAGTTCAAAGATCTAGAGCGCCGCATCGCGGAACAGTTGATTCTCGGGATATGGGATGAAAACATAAAAAAGGAGTTACTCAAGATTAAATTAGAACATATGTCGTATGATTATATAGTGCAACAAGCTTTGAATTTTGAGTCAATTCAACAGGATAAAGAAGGAAATGCAGAGACAAAGATTCATTTTGAGGTTGCAGGATCAAGTTCTAATAAGGGCGAGCCGATGGATATAAATGCAATCAGTAATCAGAAACCATGTTTACACTGTGCAAAACGTCACGGAAATGCAAGATGTAGATTTCTGAATGCAACCTGTTACAAATGTCATAAAAAAGGACACACAAAAGCAGCGTGTAGTGAGAAAATTGTAAAGAAACAAAATCTGCGAGTAAATGAATGTGGCGATTGTAGTGCGTCATTGGAAGAGAATGAGACAAATGAGGAGGACAGTTTTGGAGTCCACGGGGTCGCCGGTGAGGCGCGCATCAAGCCCTTCATGGTTGAGGTGTTGTTGAATGGCGTTCCGGTGGTTATGGAGGTGGACTCAGGTTCTTCGCGCTCTATTCTGCCGCATAGTGTGTATCTACACAACAGAAATAGATTCCCGGAACAATTGACACCATTTAAGAACAAATTAGTAACATGGACAAATGATGCATTGAAAATCAAAGGAGAGATGACAGTGGACGTCACATTAAAGGATAAGAAAGTTAAGTTACCATTGTTGGTGAGCTGCGGGAAGGGGCCAGCACTGTTAGGGCGTGCCTGGTTTGAAGCATTGGGAATATCAGTGTATGGTGTAAACTCTATAAGTGAGGAGAAAGGAAAAAACTTTAGTCAAAAGTTTCCTCAGTTATTTGATGACAAGATGAACCAATATAAAGGGCCAATGGTTCATATCGACTGTAAAGAAGGTACTACGCCTGTCTTCCAGCGTGCTCGACCAGTACCATTCCCACTGAGAGAGAAAGTTAATGAAGAATTGAAAAGAATGATGGCAGAGGACATTATTACGCCGGTGAAGCATTCACAATGGGCTACTCCCTTGCGGATAGTACCAAAGCCAGATGGAACATTAAGATTATGTGGCGATTATAGGAGTACAGTGAATGCAGCCTGCCTGACAGATAGTTACCCACTCCCCACCGCAAATGAAGCTTTTTTTGAACTGTCAGGTGGTAAATTTTTCTCAAAAATAGATTTGAAACATGCATACAACCAAGTGAAGGTGGATGAGTCAACGGCAAACCTATTAACATTAAATACACCACTGGGATTAATGAAGATGAATCGTTTGGCTTATGGTGTAAATGCAGCAACAGCAATTTTTCAACGGCTGATGAGTAACTTGTTGGCGGGTATTGAAGGAGTGGCTTGTCTACTAGATGATGTGGTTGTTAGTGGATCAACGATAGAAGAACATGACCATAGAGTTGAAGTAGTACTACAACGACTTGACGAAATGGGCTTAAAACTGAATAAAAAGAAATGTGTGTTCGCTGCTCAACGTGTCACATTTTTAGGATATGAAATTGATGAAACAGGTATTCATCCAACAAAGGAAAAGATCCAGGAAATCGCAGACAAGCCAGCGCCCAAAGACAAGAAGACGTTAAAAGCTTTCCTTGGCTTGTACAATTTTTATGAACGATTTTTAATGGAAAAAGCCATTGTATTACAACCACTCTACACACTTCTTAAAGAGAAGGTGAAATGGCAGTGGGGCAAAACTGAACAAGAGGCTTTTGAAAATGCAAAGAGTTTACTCACATCGGATTTAACATTAGTGCATTATAGCTTGGAAAGGGAGTTGCTATTACTGTGTGATGCTAGTGAATATGGCGTTGGAGCGGTTCTAGTGCACAAAATGGAGGATGGCACAGAAAAACCTGTAATAATGAGCTCTAGAACCTTGCAAGACCATGAGCGTCGCTATGCCCAAATAGACAAGGAGGCTTTAGCTATCATGTTCGGTCTTAAAAAATTCAGACAGTATCTGATTGGCCGTAAGTTTGTGATATGCTCTGACCACAAACCGTTACTAGGAATATTTGGCAGAGGAAAACCAATTCCAGAGCTAATATCAGCACGTATGCTGCGATGGGCATTGATGCTGAACACATTTGATTATGAGATTCAATACCGTCCTGGCAAAGCGTTAGGTAATGCAGACAGCCTCAGCAGAATGCCAACGCCAAGTACAGAAGGCGAAGAAGATATTTTCTTATTGGAACCGTCTGATCTAATTGGCGTTAATTCAAAGAAAATTGCCAAAGAAACTGACAAGGATCAAGTGCTGAGGAGAGTTAAGTTCTATCTGTTACATGGGTGGCCAGATAAGGTAGATAGTGAGTTGTTGCCCTTCCAAAGGAGAAAGGAATCCCTATCCTTAAGCAAGGAGTGCATTCTGTGGGCTAACAGAGTAGTAATACCCAAGAGCATGCAGCAGATAGTGCTAAAAGCATTACATGAGGGTCATAGTGGAGTAGTGCAAACAAAGATGTTGGCCAGAGCGTATGTGTGGTTCCCTACTCTAGATGAAGATATTGAAAATTTAATAGCACAGTGCGATGCATGTCAATTAAACCGAAACAACCCTCCGGTTACTCAGCACAGCTGGCCAGATGCTAACAAACCTTGGTCAAGAGTGCACCTGGATTTTATGGGGCCGTTTATGGGAAAGACATTTCTGGTGCTTGTAGATGCTTACAGTAAATGGCCAGTTATAGAAATGGTGTCATCAATGTCAAGCAAAACTGTAATAGACATATTAAAAAAGGTATTTACAGACCATGGATTGCCAGATGTGATCGTTTCAGATAATGGCCTAGCCTTTACAGGAGCCGAATTTCAACACTTTGTAAAGAAAAACCAGATTCATCACTTAACTGGAGCCCCGTACCATCCGGCCACAAACGGCCAAGCGGAAAGGACAATACAAACAATAAAAAACAAACTTAAGAAAGTATCCGATTTGCCTTGGCAGGACAGAATAGTAAAAGTGCTATTTCATATGCGTACCACACCTAATACAGTGACTGGGAAGAGTCCAGCTGAAATGCTCAATGGAAGAAAATTTAGAACTGCTTTATCTCAGCTTCACCCTGACACAGATGTTACCGTAGATAAGAGGGAAGAGAAGGAAGATAATATGACAAAGGTTGAAGGAAGAAAAATAAAAAGATTCTCAGATGGAGATCAAGTTTTATTTAGAATTTACAATATGAACAAAAGGTGGAAGCGAGGGATTGTTATAAAGCAGGTGGCACCAGCATTGTATGAGATACAGACAGAGGAGGGTACAGTTCATCGTCGACACGTGGACCAGTTGCTCCGGACCAGATCTAGTGAGAAACCAACAAATTATGATCAGCGTAATGTGACTTGTGATGATGAAACAGACAGTGTCGTTATCCCACCATGCGAAGAGTGGCCTGAAATTATTGGATATTAAATCTAGTTGAGTGTTACGTATGTCAAGGGATTTGTAAGGCGTTCTTAACTTGGGGGAAAGGTGTTGTATATTGACAATGAATAGGACACTTAATATTATCTATGGTTAGTATAGACAAGAATGTGACTGTCAAATTATGTCGGTTGTTCATGACTGGTTGTAACTTGAAAAATAAATGATTACTATGAAAGTTATCTGCATTATAATTCATGAAACCCTGCTGAAAACATAATAGTTTTCATTCAGTTTTTTACAATTTTATGGTAACTGTCAAACGCAATCTTTCAGCGGCCGGACTTTAGTGATAAGATTGCCGCTGCGAGAAAATGCTCTTCAATGCACTTCTGGTGTGAATCGACCCTAAGCCACCAAGCCTTGCAACTTGCAATTCTGCAAATCACCTAATGTATGACAGCAGTCTTAGGCACTGGGCGCGTAACTGATTTATAAAATAATGTTATTCTAACTTAAATTATATAACTTACCTAATAATTTTGTCTCAATTTTCATACAGTTTATCTTGAAATATAATTTAGAACTTATTGTTTTAGATGATTGAGGCTTACTTCAAGCAATTATACCGACTTCTCTTAAACGGTGAAGGTAAACATAGTGAGGAAACCTGCATACGCTGAAGAAGGAAGTTTGATGTGCATTTGTAGTCTACCAATCCGCATTGGGCACGCATGGTGGACCTTCCCTGAGGGTTGGCCTGTGCCCTGCAGTGGGACGTATATAGGCTGCGATGATGATGAAGCAATTATAATAATCGCTAGTTGATTGCTATGATTTAAAACAACAATCTTTTTTCATCACACTTTTTGCAATTGCTCACATTATTGATTTTGTCTGAATGGAATTTTATGCCTGTCCATCCGCAGGGTTCAAGTTATACATGGTGAAATTGATATCATTAGCATCCTTTTAAACTAAGAGTCTACCCATCAAACTGAACAACTTTAACTATGGGAGGAAACCATACGAAGCAAAAATAAAATCAGCTGTTCTATACTAAACTGCAGTGCCTACTCTACTAAAATATATGCAAGTGCAGATTTTTTTTGCTCTGATCAGTTTGCTCGCATAGTAAAAGTTGTCCTGTTTGATGGGTAGACTCTTAGTTTAAAAGGATGCTAATGATATCAATTTCACTCCGTAGATATAGCGTGAATCCTGAGAAAGGCACAGGCAAATTTCATCAAAATTGGTGTAACAGTTTAGCTGTGAAATCATAACACAATTTCATATTTATTAATAGTATGGAGATTATAGAATTAACAGGATGTTGATTTTATTGTTTGAGTATATAGAATCTACAAGGTGTTACAAAAGTAAAAATAAACATTTAAAACTTTTAAGGGGTTTAGACCTTCAAACTGAACAGCTTTCAGTATAGGACCAACATCTAAATCGTATATTATTATACATTTAGCTCAAGTAGATTTGTAGTTTAGCATGAAACATCTGATTTTTTTTCTTGATTTCCATATTGGTCCCATAGTGAAAGTTGTTCAGTTTGACGGTCTAAACCACCCAATTAAATGTTTATTAGTATTTTTGTAACACCTTGTACAAGTACTATACTTTAAGAATTTAAGGTAGTATGGAGTTGCAACAAATTTTTAAACAACCTCGTATCTAAATACACAGTACTCCATATGTCTAGATAGAGAAGCTATTCGTCTCAAATCATGAAAATGCACAATGTACTTAACATGGGCGTTTTCCTTTCAAAATCGTGACTTTTCTATTTTGTTTTGGTACAGCGGATTCGTGCGTTTGAATATAGAAAAGCCGGACCAAAAAAATACGCAGAAGACATTCTGCGATGTAATGATCAAAACATTAACGCGTCACACAAAATAACACGCATATGGTACAAATATGTGACGCAAATACCAAAATTGGACGAAGTATGACCGGAAAAATGTGAAACATATCTTTTGGCACGGAAAAACCACTCGGCAAAATGGTAACGTAGACAAAAACAATGGAAGAGAAATAAAAATCTATACGTGCAACATGATAACAAAGTTATTTAGAAAAGGAAATACGACTTACCTCTTTACGTTTCTTGGTTTTTCTTTTGTCTGCCATTTTAAATTAATTTTGTCGACGTTACAGAGTTTCGTCACAATCTTTTATTTTACGGAACAGAAATTCACTTTCTTTCGCCGATTGAGGGTGTTTGACAGCCAGTGGCCCAGTGTTGCAAGAGTGACTTTGATAAAATCGGTAGTGTAACCGACTGAAAATCGGGAGATTTGGTGCCTTTAGCCAGGCCTGTCTCACTCCACAGCTCGTACACACGGCGATACATCAAGCTACGCAAAACCAACATAAGCTGGACGCGCGTAGGGTGAATAACGTATAACGTCGCGCGGCCTGCTTATTTTGGTTTTGCGTAGCTTGATGTGTCGCCGTGTGTACGTTTAACGGCCGATCCGCACCAAGGGGTGAGTGGTCGCTCATTGACATAAGGCCCATTTTAGTATTCGTTCCTGAAGCGCAAAGTTCGAAATTTGAAAAATCGAGTTTAGTGAACTATCTGTTACGGTAGTAAATAATCTGTGATTTAACTAAACTTTAGACGTACCTACAAACACGGAGTAAATATTGTTGTCTACTTAGAAAGCATTGATTGAAAAATACTTTTGTAATTTCTAATGAATAACGAATTTTTTAAATTTCGAATTTAATTAATCAATTATACTTTATTTTACACCAAAAAAAAAAAAATTATAATTTATTAGTTTCTTTCTATTTTATTGCTCAAAAGTCATTTAGATTGTTGAATCTAATTAAAATTAGTGTATTGGTATAAATATTATTAAGATAAAAGCCTTCTGGGGAATACAACATTGATTTCTATATTGAGTGGCGATTTTTTTGATTTAGGTAGTCAGGTTTTCAGGTAGTCTTTTTATAGTACCACTAAATGGTGCCGGTTACAGTTTAAAATTACCATTCATAATTACTTCCCACCCTTCCTTACAAAGCTCTGTGAAATGACTGGGCTATACACACGGTGACGTATCAAGCTTACGAAACACGTATACGTTCACGTAAGTCACACGTGCACGTTATTCACCCTACGCATGGCCAGCTTATGTTGGTTTTGTTTAGCTTGATGTGTCTCCGTGTATATATTCAATCGCGATTCGCGAGTGATTGCGTGTGGGATTAATTTGCGTGCACGGAAGAGCTAATTTTTAATTGCTTTAGGAAAATCCCTCATTGTTGTTTAAAATGTTTATCTTGGTTTATAATTAAGTATAAGGTCTAACAAATTAGCTGCAACTATTTTAAGGGGATGATGAGACGATCAAAATTATTTTTACTATGATGGAGCCATAACTGCCATACAGGAAAAAATGAAATAAATACTTAGAAAATAAGCTAAAAAGATGTGTCGTGAAAAATATATATTTCGATAGAAAGTGCCTGAAATCAGAAGATCTAATGATAAATCTGTAGCTTTTGCAACACTGGATAGACTGAAGCAAGCATAGACCATCGACCTTTTTTTTTCTTGCATAAAAGCAAAATAAAAGAGCTCATACAGCCAAATACAAAGGTTCAATTTCTTTGACCAAATATACCTAGTTTTTCAGAAACCAGGAATGTGTCATAGGTATTGTCTAAACCTTTAGATAGAGAGCAGACTGCCCAGGAAGCTGAAATAGGTATTGTCTCATAGACGAAAAAAATTTCGCTTACGCTAGTAGACGGAATGTCAGTGTGAGATAGTGATAGGTAGTCATAAAATCCTATACAATTTATATGAAGTGACATTTTTGAGTCTGGTGGCCGCATAGGGTGGCCGTAGTACAAAAAAGTGGTTACGTCGATAAGGACAGCAATAAGGTGCGATCTCCTTTTTTAACTAGAGAGAAATCGCTATAATATGCATCTCTTATTGAGTGAATAGGACAAAACACGTTTCGACCTCTATTACTTACTCCATCTACGTATTGTCCTTACAAGCGGTGAAGCATGAAAATACTCCTTGGCAGTCAATAATGTCCACACGGTGACATTTCAAGCTACGCAAAACCAAAATAAGCTGGTAGTGCGTTGATAGAGTAATGTATAACATCACGCGGCCAGCTTAAGCTTGATGTGTCGCCGTGTGTTCATCCTTCTTTCTTTTTCCGTCTTTGTTTTTGACGTCAACTTCGTCCCTTTCTAATCCAATGATTATTTACTAATCGGTCTAAAGGATACTTAGGCCGAGATTCAGAGACGATTTTTAAGTCATAGTTCGAACTCCCGTATGTCAAAATGCATACACTTTCGCCCTGCTTAGCTCGAGCTAAGACTATAAAAATCGTCTCTTAGGCCGAGATTCAGACGATTTTGTTAGTCTTAGCTCAAGCTAAGCGTGGCAAAAATGTATGGATTTTGACAAACGGGAGTCCGAACTATGACTTACAAATCGTCCCTGAATCTCGGCCTTAAATACTACGATTCCAGGCCAGTACAAAAAGAAAACAAATTAATATTGGTTGTGGTACCCAGCTGACAGCGTGACACTGACAGCTACATTCACGTTTCAGAATTTTACTGTGGTCAAGGCAATTTTAATCGATAAATTCGATGAAGATAATTTAGAATTTATCATTCCATTAGTAAGACATCGCGTGGTTGATGTGCGCGGTGCGGTCGGTCTCACGCGGGTCGTTTTATAACCATCCGTAAATTAATTGCGGTCACCTTTATTACACGTTCACTTAGTTTTCAGTAATACTGTGCTAATTCTGTGATAAGAACAAAGATACTTTAACAGGATGACTGAAAAGATGAATGGACATCAAATACAAGACGGTTAGTGAAATATTTTACAAGTTTTTTCGCACCTTCATATCACTAATTTTCGTGTGACTCAAATTTATCATGAAATTACATCATAGATTACATGTACAAGTACATATAAGTATATGATTTCGTAATACCTTTTTCCTACTCACAACTTATTGAAATTGTATTGTGTTTAAGCAACCAGTCTCAGAGTTATTCTATTTCAAGGATTTATTTATCAGAATGTAGATCTCAAAAATCAATCATAATATCGTCATAACAAGCGATGTTAAGAATATACCTAGACAACGTGTTAATGAATAAGCGTAAAATCTCATGCACCCCAACTGAATAATTACAAAACAATTAGATTGAAACAATAATTTCATTATTTTGATACTTAAAATTTAAAGTTATTCGCATTTTAAGTTTTAAGGCGAAAATGATTTGCTGTCATTCCAGCAATGAATGAAAGCGCTAACATGCTCATGGATACATTTTAAGAATCTTGTTTTGTTAAGTAGGGTGAGAGTGCCTGCGGTGGGTGGGTTAAGATTGAGTTCAGTAAATTAAAAATTTTACCCTTGTTGAATTGAAACCATGATAATTCATTTCTGCTCTCGATTCTAAATAAACTACTTTCTAGTTTTGCGTTTATTCATTAACACATTGTATAATATGATACAATGACCTATTATATTTATTGACTAGCGGCAATGGCGACTTCGTACGCGCAGATTGTCTGTGATGCTAACTGTTAATCCAATCTCAGCCCTATGCTTTTGTGAAAACCCCATCCAAAGAGGTTCAGTAGTTTTCAAGTGATACATACACAAAAAAACAAAACAAAAAACAGTCAAAAATTCTAAAAATGGTCTCAATCCATTTTGTATCCTAAATGCCTCCAATTAATATATTTGCAAAATCTGCACAAATTATCATCTTCTTTTTTGTAAATATTTTCACTTTCACACTTCTGTTACAGTTTTATTATAGTTAACACGTTGGTGGACAGTGAACGAGACACAATAGAACTTTTATTATTATGACTTCTATAGCCAGTAATTGGTGGACACCAATGTATTAAGATAGATATCTCCATTCCAAATAGCATTGAAACTTTAAGACTATTTCGAATTACAGAAACAGATTTGAAACACTTCCTCTCATTTATTCTTAGAACAGCTTTTGTAACATCCAAGATATGTCGGATAGTATATCTTTCGGATAAATAAATTGTTTTTGCTAATCAGAATTGGCCAGAAAGCTATAACTACAGGGTGTATGGAAAAGTATCATTAACCTTTAAACCATATACCCTTCAAGCAAATCTGTCAGAACAAAAATAAATCGGCCCCATAGTAAAAGTTGTTCAGTTTGATTCATAGAGTATGTGATGTGGTTTAAAGGTTAATGATACTTTGCTTACACCCTGGTTGAGCGGACTCTTTTTCCGCAACTCGACGTCTTAGGCGCCTATTTTGCGTGAGGTGGGAATGACTATTCTTGCCACCCTAGCTCCTCCAGGAAGCCCACCAGCTTGTTCTTACACCCTGTATAGGAATCGGAAAATATTTTCGTTCTTATTTGGAATGAAGTATAGGTATAGATTATTGATCTACAAAGATTTCAGACTATTACACCCTGTATAGGAACCTAAAAATTACAGATTATCGATATTCACAGATTTCAGACTATCACCGCTTTTGTGAAAATTTAAGAGGGCTTGAATGACTATAGGCCACTAATCTTCAGACCTATTTATCTAGCGTATTGTCAAACAGCACTAGGTATTAAAGAAAAACATTCCTTATTGTATCCACGAAATTAATTGAATGCAATAGAATTAACAATGCTAATGACTTAAAAGACAATGCTTACCTACTTATGCTAATAATGCTTTGTAATTGTATTGTAGAGAAAGTTTTGGTGACTATTGAAATATTGACTAATTTTTAGTTGAGGAAAGGAAAATAAGTAAAATAAGTATTCATTTATGTTTCTTTTTTTTTTTTTTTTTATTAATCAATGGCCGGTTGCTTGCGTCTAGCGCGGCAATTCTGCCAATGTCAAGTAGTTTATAATCTCAAGTGATTGTTTTATGGTTAAAACACGAAAGAGTTTCACAAAATGGCAGAGCCACGTGCAAGCCTAAGAGAGGCCAACACGCATGCGTCTACTCTCCGCCAGACTTGCAGCGCGACTCCCTGTTTATCTTTTAATAGTTTATTCTTCAGCTACCTTAGACAAAGTGACATTCTATTGGTGTTAACGCTAGTAGAAAATGACAGAATTTATGGATTTGACATTAGCGATCGTCAAAATGTTTCGATTGCTAATGTCAAATCCATACATTCTGTCATTTTCTACTAGCGTCCACGCCAATAGAAAGTCACTTTGTCTAGGGCCCCAGGTGTTATACAGCTTGTTAACTCCAAAGAGACCAATGCATCGGTTAAAAAAAATATTGCCTTGTTAGATCCCAAGATGAAGCGTTATTATTTTCACGAATTTGTAGCATAATCATTTATTGAAGATTTATTTTATTTTTTATTCGATATTTTTTTAAAGATGATTTATAATGCCATAAGAATAACTAGTTCTTACAAGTGAATTATTTTTTTGGAAATGACTTAAACAGCATTGTTCAGGGCGCAGTTACTGCTTTTTACTGCGGACTATTGGAGTGACCACGAAGGGTCTACCGAGCCAAATGAATGAACTTAAGCAGCCGACCTAGGGGCACCCAGAAGGGTACGGACCTCAGCATACGACGTTGCTGGGGATACGCTGCGGATTCGGTAGCGGGGATCGGTTTTTGCAAGTGAATCTTTATATTTTCAATTGTAAGAACCTGTTAAACTTTGTTGCTTGTTGTTTATATTTTTAAACGTTATACGTGGTTATACCAACACGAAATGGATGGCTTATCGGTAGGTGTATCTTGACCTTGAACGCTTCTGTCACGAAAAGATTAATTTCTCCATAGAGCATTAGTTATTCTTACGGCCATGCCAACTGTAATGATATCAATAAACTGCTATCATACACAGCACACGTGTTTTACATTTAATTAGCTGCGTCATATAAATAGATAAATATCAATCCAAACCACTTGTTCACCTTGAACTTTGGATCCATTAACAATTTTTTGTGATTTTTATTTTTTTTGTGTTTTCTTTAGTATAATTTTTATATGAAAAAAGGATCTTGTTTTGGACCATATTAATGTTGTACTTGTAAATGTTAAAATATTGTTTTTGTTAAAAAAAAATTTACCTGCATGTATAGGTACTTAATACAGTCACCAACATAAATTGCTTGATATTTTTTAGTTTTTAGTACCTATGTAGGTATTATACAGGGTGTTAGGCTAAACAGTTGCATTGTAATTGGCGTTGTAAAATTTAAATTTTGTTGTATTAGAAATTAAGTAATTTGCTGTTTGATGACCAATAAATATAAATTAAATTATTAAATTTATATTAAGGGGCGATTATGCCCATGATACTGATCCACGTTTCCTAAGAAACATATAGGAAAATAGAAAAAAATATATTTTAATCATCTGAATGCATTTAGAATTGGAAAGTGTAAAAAAATTTCTAGGATTTCCTATAGGTTTCTTAGGGAAAGTTGATCAGTATCATGGGTACAATAGCCTCTTAAAGTATTGCAACTGTTTTCCCTAACACCCTGTATGTAATACGAGCAAAGTACCAATATACCTATATAGACAGGCACACATCTCACTAGTCATGTCACTCCTACATATGGACCATCAAACTGCACAACTTTTAGTATGGGACCAACATTGAAATCGCGAAAAATATGGCAGTGTCATACATTTCGGTCGAGCAGTTATTGAAATGTTCTATGGGACAACCCATTTTTTTTCGCGTATTCCTTTTGGTACATAGTAAAAGTTGTTCAGTTTGATGGTCTGAGCCAACTCGACAATCTTTGCCAGAAACTTTTTACCGCCTGTGACATAAGGCGCTGCCAGGCGACTAGCGCGTGTGTTTTCAGGCGAGGCGATTCAACGCGTGCTCGCAAATGCCCAAAACGTGGTTGGCATGCTACCCACACGCGATGTGCTCGCTGCAAACTCGTGGACTGATTGCCTCGCTGGAATCACGCTCGCAAATCAGTTTTATAATTCTTTCTGCACACGCTTGTGTGAGCTTAGGCGAGCCCGCGCGCTGTACATTGACGTTTCTACGTATAAAGTCATTTATCGTTTATCAGAATATGGCCTACTATCATAATGCCTACGTAACTCCTATACATCCAGGATCAACAGCGGCAACATAAAATACCTAACATGACTATTCTTAACTAACCATTCTTAACACTGGATAATGTACCCTGGCAATGATGGTGATTAAACTGTTTTGCAGGAAATTTTATGAAAACAGGCAGGAATAACTTATTGGTCTGAAGTAGTGACTGTACTCATCATAATCATCGTACCGTGTGGTATCATGTCGATTTTGACTACAACTACTTGATTACAAAAACAGTCTAGTACCCAGGATATATGAGCATGTGTTAAACACTGACTCGGGCTCTTGTCTTGACCTTCCTGAATCTGATGGTCAGAGATAGGGTCGGATCGAACTCTTACGTGGACATCAGAGATGTTGACGATGTATAAAGATTGCCTTTAGAGAACCTAGCACGCAAGCGATTTTTCAGCGTAGGCGTTGTCGGAACTGATCCGCAACTACACTGCAACTGCACCACAGCGGCGTTGCAACTGAATCGACGTGATTTTTAAACACAGGCGTTGAATATAGCGTTAATTACGCGACCTCCGAAATATCGCGGCGATAACGCAGCGATATCGCGACGATATCGTTCCGTCAACGCTTACGATCAAAAAAAGCTTGTGTGATACGGCCCTTACCAGTCTGTGTTGGTAGTGCTATACTGAAAGGCACCACTCGGTTGCATAGCATATTAATTCATCATAAACCTGTATCTAATGTGGATTGATTCACTATCTGGGGTTGCAAAGGTCAGACCGTAGTCACTTCGTGCGTAGACAAACACGTGTTGTCGAGCTATTGAATCCTATAGTCATATAAATCACGGGATATTGAAAAGAATTGATTCCGTGATCCGAAATTTAAGGAAAGAGGAAAAGATGATGTGCTTAATTATATTGCGTGATAAGAATTCGCATTTTGGCAGAGGAAATTCGCGTATCGCATGAGAATCGTGACTTATCTTATCTATTACTATCTCAGTTTTACGATCTTCTATTTTACAATGAATATATGACTGTTATTATTATATTCAACATGTAGCAAAATTTTATAGGAAAGTAATATTTATTGCAGTATGGGTTAAAGGTCTAATCACACTGACCTTTGATCAGGTGGTTGTAATTCATATTACCGATAATAATAAGTACCCCTTTACTGGAACGACTTTGTTTCTTAATCGCCTTCTGAAATTACTATGAACGAGGTTTGACTAACTAGCACAATTTTCGCGGTAATTTTCTCAAGATCTCGGCCTGCCCAAAATCTCGTGAGATTGTATTCTCTCTTAATCTTGTATCTATATCCTATATTCGTCACCTCAACAGTTTATTCAACTGTTACCTAACCATTAATAAAGCAATAGAGAAAAGAATAGTTGTACCTGACACACTAAGCTTGCATCAAGTTGACTGGCCTGACCTTTGTACCGAATACTATCGTTTTCTATCACATTGTCTTTTTTCTTTGCTAACAACTAATTTGTTTTGATTTCAGCTCTACCACCTGGATATAAAGTCGAAGAAATCGAAATACCGGTACCATGGGGTCACGTAGCAGGCCGCTGGTGGGGACCCAGGGATAAGCAGCCGATGATCGCGATCCACGGCTGGCAGGATAACGCTGGCACCTGGGATAATCTCATTCCCCTCCTACCAGTCAACTTATCAGTTCTCTGCATAGATTTGCCAGGCCATGGCCTATCGACTCACTACCCTCGTGGCATGCAGTACTACATATTCTGGGATGCAATATCTCTTGTAAGGAGGATAGTTAGACATTTCAAGTGGGAAAAAATTACTCTCATGGGTCATTCGCTTGGTGGCGCTGTAAGTTTCATGTACGCAGCGTCTTTCCCCGACGAGGTTGATAGGATTATCTGTGTTGATATAGCAAGCCCTGCTGTAAGAGAGCCGTCCAATATGGTCAAGAACACAGGGTCGGCTATAGAGAAATGTCTGGACTACGAAAACCTGTCAGAGGATAAAATACCTTGCTACGAATACGATGAAATGATTGACATAGTATGCGATGCTTATAAAGAATCAGTTTCAAGAGATAATTGTAAAGTTCTTATGAAGAGAGGTATGGCGCCAGTACCGGTGCACATGAAGAAGAAAGGGTATTACTTCAAAAGGGACCCAAGGCTCAAAGTTGCAGGGTTGGCAATGATGTCGATAGAAACTGCATTAGTGTACGCAAGTAAAGTTAAATGCAAAGTGCTGAATTTGAGAGCCCTTCCTGGCATGAAATGGGAGAGACTGGATTACTATTTGGATGTAGTGGAAAAGTTGAAGCAGACGACTGACACCAAATATGTGGAAGTACAAGGAACCCATCATGTACATTTAGAATCGCCGGAGAATATAAGTGAAATTATAGAAGAATTCTTAGAAGATTATTAATTTTTTGTAGTAGCGCTTAAACGCGGAATCAGGGGTATTCGGATTTCAGACCTTTGAGGTAGGAAAAAGAGTTTGATTCCGCTTGGCAAAATATTGTGATATGAATGTGATGAAGTACTACGTATTTGGTTAGCTTAATTGTGGAAAGCACTATTGATTAATTCAATGTATTATTCAAAGAAAAATATTGATAATTATAAGATACTACGATATCATCACAAAATAATTTAGTAGGTAGGCAACAAGCTTGTAAGAATATTCAAATTAGAACATTTATTTTGAATAGATAGAATTTGTAAATGTTGATTTACGCTTGCATCTAATTGACGTACGCATTTCAAATTAATGATATTTATAAGTGGATCGTAACCACTGGTTAGCTTTAGATTTAAAACGC
The DNA here is from genome assembly GCA_963924505.1 of Agonopterix alstromeriana. Taxonomy (NCBI): domain Eukaryota; kingdom Metazoa; phylum Arthropoda; class Insecta; order Lepidoptera; family Depressariidae; genus Agonopterix; species Agonopterix alstromeriana. Next base: position 13,126,206 of record OZ004675.1, read on the forward strand.
CAACTGCTATTTGAAATCTTCCAGTTTAAAATAAAAATGTGCATGACTAAAACTAACTTCACTCGAGTCGTTTTGAAAGTACGGCGTGCAAAAAAGACGAATTAACCCGTCCTCTGTGTTTGTGACGTCCAAAGACAATAAAAATTTATTGTGTTTAGAATGTGAATGTGAACATACGAAAGGTTAACTAAAATCAACTAAAAATGGTGTTGGAATATTGAGATAGGTACTTTCCTATTCTACTAAATAATAAAATAACCTTAGTGTACCACATTTCAAGCATGTATCCATGGGGTGGATAGGCGGGATAGGTACTAGTGAAACGTGATGTTCTGGGTTTTCAGAATATCTCTGAATACCCCTTCAGGGAATATAGTAGTGAGCATACGCATGTATAGAATAACAATTAAAAATAAAACACTTCTTTACAGCTGTATAGCGTGAAATTTGTTGGCTATGTACAAAAATTTTACATCCAAACGATTGTTTTGCAGACTATACTTGAAGCCGACTAGCCGAGTGAAGTTAACCGATGTTATACTGCATACTATACAGAGTGTAAACTTAAATGCGTTACATACTAAAAGGGGTGCTTCAGATCATCAAACTGAACAACTTTCACTATGAGCCCAAAATAGAAATCGCGAAAACAAAATCAGCTGTTTCTTACATTTGGCTCGAGCGGCGATTGACGTTTTCTATGGAACAGTAAATTTTATTTCACGTTTTCAAAGATGGTCACTTAAAGTTGTTCAGATTGATGGTCTGAAGCACCCCTTAAGTATGTAACGCATTTAAGTTTACATTCTGTATACAATGTGTTACAAAAATACAAATAAACATTACTTAATATGCTGACACTCTTTTAAGGGGATGATCAGACCATCAAAATAAACAACTTTCTCTATGGGACCAATGTCGAAATCGCGAAAATAATATCAGCTGTTCCATAGTAAACTGAAATCTTACTCGACCCAATTGTATGTGACAGCGGATTTTTTTTTCGCGATTTCTACATCGGTCCCATAGAGAAAGTTGTTTATTTTGATGGTCTGATCATCCCCTTAAAAGAGTGTCAGCATATTAAGAAGGACCCTATATTGTAATAATAATAACGAACCTTGGTTTTTAAAAATAAAATCATTGATTTAACTTATTTTGAACTGTTTATCTAGCCAGTAATTAGAGTGGTAAAACCTGTGGTCTTATTATTGTGTTGAGTAAATTTAAAATTAATAACCGATTGAATTATGCATTTGGGGTTCCCCAAAATGTGACTTATCGACCTTTGAACCTAATAATGTAAACGCCTCTTCTTTTTTTTAAATTCTTTAGACAGTAGTTTACCTTATTAAGGTACTATTATTTAAAGTATTCTAGGGCATTTGGCTGGATACATTGGCTTTAGAGAAACTGTGAGGATACAGTTACAACTCGCCTTGATTTTTGAGCCTCATCTGCGGCAGCACGGAATCGCATTTTTTCAGACTATCCTTTTCTGTCGCTCAGGAACGTCATTGGCTAGAGCGAGAAAGGTTGCAGCTTTGCCGGTGCTATCGCATTCCCGGTATCTTTCTCGCTCTAGCAAATGACGTCCCTGAGTGACAGAAAAGGATGGATCGTCAAAAAATGCGATTCCGTCCTGCCAGATGAGGTTCAATCCTTACTGAGGTTTGTTTCTATGGCAGTCTTCCTATTGCTTACGAATTACTATTGGCTATTGATCAGGCTTTCTATGGCTGTTGGAACATAATTAGTTTGCATATAAGGCACTTCGCGCACTAAACGACCACGAAATGGCCGCAGCGACCAAAATTAAACTATAGAAACTGGTCGTGGTCGTCTAGTACAGTCGCCATCAGATATATCGTAGCAAGTATTCAAATATTTCAGAGCAGTGCTAATTTTCAATAAATTATATACAGTAAATGTTACCAATTATATCGAAACGTGTATTTTGTCATAAATATCGGAACAACTTATTTTCAATTATTTCTTTACTATGGTTATTTAAAATTGAAATGTATAACAACGGAGTAAGGTCTGTTTTCCTAAACTGCTCAGATATTTATTATGACCCCCTCTGCGTAGATAAATTTGATGTTCTAGGCGTTCCGATATTTTTAACTGATTATGTGTAAAGAATTTATTGAAAATTAGAACTGCTTAGAAATATTTGACCACCTTGTTTGCTACGATATATCTGATGGTGACTGTACGTGAGGTCGCTTATTTAAGTCTTAGGGTTGTGTTTATTTTAACATAGTGATTATATTTTAAGGATTATTTATTTTAATTAGCATTTGGGTTCTTATTAACATAGAATTTATCCGACCGTGAATTGTGAAGGGTATGTACATTACCCGGTTACGAATTATTTAATTTTGAAGGGTGTTGTGGTATAATATTTTTAATAATCAAATATGTTTGTTTTAGGTCCGAACGAATTGTTAATTATAAGTTTATTAAAAAAATTTAGTAAATCCTGACCAGAAAAATAAAAATCTGCTTTAACTCATTAATTTACCTTAAATGAATGAGTTCCAATGCTTTTCCGTACATGGCGAGGTTTTTTACCCGACTGCGCTTACGCAAAGGAAGGGTAATGTGTTTATCAGCCTATGTATGTAAGTTTGTTCCTTTGTGGCCAAACTAAAGATCAAATGCGTGGGCCGATTTTGATGATTGCGACGACCAAATTCAATATGGCGACCACCAGAAGCCATTGTGAAAAAGAAAAAAAAAGTTGACGAAATATACAAGGTCCAACTTAATATGCTGACAGTTTTTTAAGAGCATGATCAGATCATCAAACTGAACAACTTTCTCTATGGGACCAACATCGAAATCGCGAAAAAAAATCTTCTGTCCCATACATTTGGCTCGAGGAGCTTTGCAGTTTTGTATGGAACACCTGATTGTTTTTGCGATTTCGATGTTGGTGCCATAGAGAAAGTTATTCAGTTTGACGGTCTGATCATCCCCTCAAAGATGTGTCAGCATATTAAGAAGGACTCTATATTGAGTGGGGTATCATTGAATAGGTATTTGACTTTCTTTATGCTTATCTTTCAAAATAAGCAGAGCCTTTACAATGTAAAGTCATTGTGGATGGATACTAAAACCAGTAGAGAACGAACAAACATTGTGTTGAAAAGGAAAATAATTTTGTTTCTTCTTAATTACCATGCTGTTTTTGGATCACTTATCTGTTGTCATGCCAAATTTCGATTCAAAAGGTTCAAAAATGAGGGAGTAATTGTCGCGGGGCATACAGACAGAATTGAAGTATAAGGGTTCCTTCTTTGACTTTGGAACCCTAAAAATATACAGTTAAAACTTAAATAAAAGATTGTGATGCTTTATTTTATATGTTACAATGGTAATATTAAAAATTGTACATCAATGAAAGAACAAAAAAACGTATTTACAGGCACAAACGTACGATACGAAGGAATACACTAGTTTTGTATGCACAATTTTATTGTAAATTATATGAATATCTCTATGTATAAACAACTATTAATTAAATATAAATGTAGATAATAAAATTTATTTCTTTTTGCATATCCTCAAACACGACCCCTGTCGGCAGCTGTCTAGATCTTCTGAAGATTCTGCCTGAAAAGTAATTTTAATTATTAATCTCAGATTATTGTAATGGACTATTTGGCACCTAAGGCGCTGATTATACAGAAGAGGCGTGTGGCGGTGGCGGTGGCGGATAGTCAAAGTAACACAATTTTAAACCTTATAGTACTTAGCATAGCGTCGTTTGGAGAATTACGCCCGCGCCTCCAGGCGAAACGACGACGACGCTATGCTACGTAAAAAGGTTTATATTGTGTTACTTAGATTATCTGCTACCGCCACACGTCTCTTCTGTATAAACCGTGGCTAAGAGCCGCAACACAACTTTCGCTTCAACTCGCTTCGATGCGATGCTCTCTGGGACTAATTGTGTTAATTGACTTTAGATGTTATTTTAAAGCAAGCAAAGTCGCTATTGGTTTGGTTGAGAAATGTTGTGGAGGGAATTTCGGTAATAGTAAAGAGTATCTAGTAGTATATACAGTACGTACACTCCAGGCCCCATAACAATTTTTACCCTTCGGAGACAAACAACATTTTATTCTTTGGTAGTATAGTCCTCACTAATTCGCACCAGTATCGCTCATGCTTTGCCTCTTGTCAGTTTTTTTCCTATTTGTATGAAATGGCAGCTAAGTGACCACGGTGTGGTTCCAGCTTACCTCGAGAGTGTTATCCGTATGTATGTCACATCTTAACGTCATCGCTTTGCCGATTGCATTCTGAGCAATTAATTTATCATTTATTTGCCTCCAAATAGTACTCGCCGATTTCAGGACATTCATGTTTCCAAACATGTAGAATCCTGTAAAAAAATTCATTTTGGAATTTAGGTTATACGACTTGCCACAGATGAGGGCACCACCAACAGTCACACCCACAACATTCGAAAGACTCGCAAGTTACAGCGACGAAGCTAACAGATGGCGCTACCTGTCACCCGCGCAAATATGCTCCATACATGTCAACTTTCAACGTCACACTGGTAACCCGAAAGTTGCTACACATAAGATTTACAATCGAATGCAAGACATAAATCGCACAAGATAAATTATCATAGATATTCAGTAATATTCAAGGTCCGACTGACAATCGTTGGACCACGGCCGGCCCCCAGGCAACACACCTAGCCTGGCAGAAGATCTTCCGTTTTCAATGGAGGAACCTTCCACGTTCGTTCCTCCATACGATTTAAAAGGAACTAAGGCCCGGTATCCGTTCAAGCGGAGATGGCTGAAGCTGAGCGGAGCGGAGATATGTGCTGGCTTGTTGATAAGCGATAAGCGGCACCGCTCACATCTCCGCTCGACTCCGGTCCGCTCCGCCCTGCCCATCTCCGCTTGTATCCACTGAAGCTGAGCGGAGGGATGGGTATAACGAAATCCTATTGGTTGTTCACGACACATCACCGCTCTTCTCTGCTCCGTTCTTTGATTTAACCCAAGCTATTTTTGAGCGTAAACGATGTAGTTACTGCACCCCAACGATGTCGTAACTAGATCGACGCGATTTTTAAGGAATCTCCTTTTAAGGACCTCAGAAATCATGGCGATAACCGGTCGATATCGTTCCGTCAACGCCTGCGCTAAAAATCATTTGTCTGATACGGCCCTTAGATCTTGGAATCCATCATCATCCAAGCTGGTTAAAAATTATAACAATTTTACCTGTAAATAAAATTATTATTAAGCATACTTACCTTATTCCAGGTCTATTATTATATTTGAGAGAGCGGCTTACTTGACTTCCGTTTCCGAGCGAACATTACCCTAGTAAAGCGCCATCTGGTGGACACAATCAGCAGCCAGGCAGTGGGGGGGCACGGCCATGAAGCCGGTGCCCGGCATTTTACTTTCATTGAAGATTTGAATTCAGCTAGCGTTCAGCGTGATCGTGCTGCAGAATGCGAGCAAATAACACGACTAGTGTAGGTGTGACCGTGTCAGAGAGCGAGCACGACTATCACAAAACGCCAGCACGATCGTATCCTGGTATGCCTTAAAAAGATAGTTTATGATTTCGTTGTTCAAGGTTAGGAAGAACGATATTACAGCAGACAGGTGTACAAAATAGACCTGGAATAAGGTAAGTATGCTTAATCATAATTTTATTTTCAGGTAAAATTGTTATATTAAGCTTTTATACCTTATTCCAGGTCTATTATTATATTTGAGAAGTGTTTGGTATCGGCTGCTGGATTGCTTCTGGATTGACGCCAATGTGATTTATACGAAGTTCATTGATTATTTCAAATTGGTTTTCTTTGTGCGAAAACCAAAAACGTTTACATAACATTCTTTATGAGTATGGTTGGCATGGTGCGTGAACCAAAATTGTTTTTGAATTTGGGTGGTTTCGTGTGAGAACCAACATTATTTCAACCTGACATCAATAAAATTACAATCAAGGTATTAGAATACCATTGACACTGGCATAGGAACGCACAATGTAATATTGATATCGATAAAAAGATAAATGTAGGGAGCAACGATAGTCCAGGCCATGACTTGATCTCAACGGGCTTCACCGTACAACGCCGTATATAATGAGTGAATGGGTTCATTCAGCTGAGAGTGTGAGGTTCAACAGCATTTTACAACAGAAAATGGTTCATCAAGTACAAATATCGGACTCGCTTTGCAGACTGTGATGAATCCAGAAATACGACGCGTGACAATAATAATTCATCAACAAACCTAGTTAGATTTGTACCGTAGGACGGTAGGACATAAGAAAAAATTTATGTGTGGCGAGTTGACTGAGAAAAGAAACACTTCCAATGGAAAATACATCACTTGTCGTATCAATGGCGATAGCGACAATAATATAATAAAGTTAGAATCTTATCTAGGAATTTTGCTCGCATACAGGACCATATTATCCGTATCCTCCTCGCAGAGGACATTACAGACCGAGATATTACAAAGAGCTTAGCAGTTATACCAAAGCTTCATTATTTCGTCTCTGGTTTATATTTCAGGCCTGGCATTAAGGCAAAATTACTTGCAACTCATTGTTCGGCAGGAATCAATTCCCTCTGTCTGTTATGAACCGGTCTCAGGACACCGGTCATCGTGAACAAGTTATGATGATTGATCAGTGAATAATAAAATAGACGGATTGTAATAATTTCATCCAGCATAATAAAAAACAACTGATAAAATAAGGATATTACCTTTGTTATGCATATAGGTTAGGTATATATCAAGCGACTAGAATGTTTGAAAGTTGCAAAGTAAACCGATAACTCTCGGTTAGCAAACAATTAAGTCAGTTTGTAAAAAGATGTCATAAGATCGATTGCCAACCTAAGTTGGAAAGCATTGTTTTATAACATTGGTTTCATTTATAATTGAGTAGGTACCTGACCCCACGTAAAAGATTCGATCGTACGATTTTATTCATACTTAAGTATTAAAATACGAGGACTGAATTAATCAAAAAATATAATTAAAAAAGACTAACTTTTCAAGGACATTAAGATTTTAACCTCTCGGTAGAGAGTAGTATATTCCTTGATTTTAACCAATTGTCTTTCAATCAAATTAAAATATTGTAACCATACGCAACACGCGCATGACAAACATTATGAGCGTACAGCTGATATAGACAGGTTTCGGAACAACCACAGAGAAAACATAGCCACTGTCATAAGAATGCATTTCACAAAAGCCTAGGCATATCACGCAGGCACGACACCACAATAATGAATAACCACCCACCCTCGTAGAAGGGATTTATTTATGTGTGATATAATCACAAAGACTATCTGTCTACCACCTCGGGGAATCTAGTCGCGAGCATATGCCCATGCTTATGCTTTAGTCTTCAAAGAACGATTCTTCTATTTAAATACACAGTCATTAGTAAATGTTTGCGAATAATGATAATAATCATAAATAAAATAGCTAACGATATAGGAGGTCGACTGGCCATCTGATCGAATTCGTTGAAAATGATTTTCAGTTCAGGGTTCAAGTAATTAAATATGCATGTAAGGCATAGAAAGCGTCATTTACATACGAAGCATGACGAAATATCTGATCGAATAGAACCGTTTGGAGTAACGTGAATCTCAAACAATACAATTTTAAGAAACGCCGAGAACACTTTATAGGCCATCAGCTATCTTTCAGCTTGTTTTCATTCAGTTTTTGTGTAACGTGCACACATTATTTATTACGTGGTGCTAATACTGCAACAGAATAATGGGACAAAATTGCGTGGGAAAATAGCATACCGACGCATACATAAAAAGATAATCATTTATAAACGAATGCATTTTTGAAAGCATGCACTTTTGAAAATGTGTGATTTTCTGAAACTGCTCGCATGATATTACAAACCAAGATTTATAATTATTGATTAACAACGTGTGTTGTGTAACCATCAGATACTTTGTAATAATGCTCCGATTGAACTGATTAGAATCTTTTGCAAAAATTTCGGTGGTTGAAGAAGGCACCATTAATTAACTGAACTTTATAATACCAAACGTAGGGTTACAAAATTCTGGATTGGATTGCCAAAAAGAACAGAGTTATATGACCTTCTGTACATATTTTTATTTCGATCTTTGTACTGCAACTTTACAAGTGAATATTCGTTAAACGGACAGCCTGGATCCCTTTCTTATGCACTTATGTACAGTTTATATCATTATCATGAGCACCGGAACGCCATCCTGATTTGCACAATCTTGATTTTCACTGAATGCAATATTCACCAAAAAGGACAACCCAACAGGTTCGAGTCAGGATTTAATTATTTAGATTAATATGTGGGTATTGCAAGTAGGTGCCCCACATTTAACAAACAAACCTCCACGTTTAAAAAGGAACTGGTTCAGATGACCGAGTCCAAATAAAAATTACGAACGGTGATTACGAGTACAGCGTGATAATAACGCCTTCTGATTACTGTGCGAAATCAGGAAATGTCTTTAACCATAAAAGGGATTTTGCCTAGTCCTCCGTAGAAACGGGCGGTTCTAGAAACGATGACCAGATAGCATTCGGTACGCTGGAAATTTCGGACATAAAATTTGATGACCATTACAGAACATGAAATGGAAAATTTTTTGGAAATGGCTTTCCGGGTATGTCATGGAGATTGGGGGCAATTAATGTCCGATAGGTACCGGGACCCTTAATTCCCTCCATTATTTTACCTTGTGTTTGGTTCCCGATGCTAGATGCGACACGGGATACCGAGCCACCAGGCAGTAGGCACGTGGTCGGCTGGTCGTTGTGGTATTGTGCCCCCAGTAGGCACGTGGGCGGCAAGTCATCACGCTATTATGCCGCCAGCAAGCTGGAGCGTGGGCGGCAGGTCATCACAATATCATGCCACCAGCAAGAGCGTGGAAGGCGGGTCATCACAGTATTATGCCGCCAGCAAGAGCGTGGACGGCAGGTCACCACGGTATCATGCCTGCAGCGGGAGCGTGGGGCGGCAGATCATCGTGGTATTGTGTCTCCAGCAGGAGCGTGGGCGACACTTACTGGTCGTGCGTGGGGAGACCGCCGCACGGTACCAGTGAGCTAAGCGAACACCGGCATGGTGGGCCGTACCGGGTCGGTAGCTTGTCCAGTGTCGGCTTTATACAGGCAGAATAATAGCAATGCGACGGCATTACTAATTTTCTTTATATACTACGGTAACCAAACGGTGGGATAATCGTCGAGTGCCGACCCCAGGCCACTTATGTTACCGTACTTTAACCTGATACCTGCTTGGTGAACTGTCGTTACGCACGGACAGCGCAAGCCTGGATATTAAGTCTTGAATGTCTTCACTCCATCCGTAGCCGACCTGTTCCTGTAGAGATATCTTCACAAATACCTCCCTGGACGGGAGTAGAAACAGGAAAAATAATACTACGAACGTCTTAGTTAGCTTTAACGACACACAAATATTGTCACTCAATCACATTCATTAACAAATAGGAAAAATATGTAGAAATGTTTTTCCTGCAGTATAATATTTTAACGGTTCTTGCAGTTTTTCTGTTTTTCCGCAACCGCCATACAGGAAATTGATTTAGAATTGTGTAGAAAAGTTCAGTAAACAGCACCATACGAAATATGGAAATTGTAATCTATAAGTAATATGCTCGACGTCTACTTATCAGATTACTGCAACAAACGCGTCTCTGTCCACCCTCGAAGACTCCATCACTCCCGCGACCCGAAGACACGACGACGAAAAAACGCACTTCACTATTTAAGGGTACTTGTTAATGCAATAACTATGCAAATTAATAATTTAAAATTCGAAAAACAAAACTATATTAAGAAAGAGAAATCTAAAATTTATATTTAAAAATGGCGGTAACGGAAAGGCAGCGCTTTCCGTTACATGTCCGCTCAGTAGGAATTCAAAACGCCAATGAGAGTAAAATGGCGGGCACCGGCTTCATGGCCGTGCCCCCCCACTGCCTGGCTGCTGATTGTGTCCACCAGATGGCGCTTTACTAGGGTAATGTTCGCTCGGAAACGGAAGTCAAGTAAGCCGCTCTCTCAAATATAATAATAGACCTGGAATAAGGTATAAAAGCTTAATACAAACTACAGAAAAGTTTAATAAATCAGTGTTGGAATTAAATTCTTATTACGTGTTAAAATTTCGAACTATTATTAAAATCTGATACGATTGGCAACTAATAAAACATACCTTCCTTAGCTCGAGACAAAGCAACGCAAATCCTGTTCGTAGCGGACAAGAAACCAATCTTTCCTTCTCTGTTACTCCTTACCAGCGACAATATTACTATCCTATTCTCTTCTCCTTGATAGTTGTCTACCACAGTTATCTTTATATCACGGAGCGTTGGATATTTTTTGCTGAGCTGAAAAAGAGAATATGAAAAATAGACAAGAGTCATTTATATTATAATGATAATGGAGTTATAGGTTGTTGTGTATAAATTAACCATAGGCTAAGTGTGTTAATAACAAAATTGTGATCTGAGTTGGTCGAAAACAAAGTTTTCTATTCTATTCGATAGGGCGGCAAAATATCAGTTTTTTCATACATTTGAGTCCAGAAGACATTGCAGTTTCAGATGGAACGACAGTTTTCAGGTTTGCTCCGATATTAAAAGTTGTTCAGTTTGATGATCTGAACCACCCGTAAAAATCTTAGAAAGTGATTACAATATCACTAGTATGCATGCATATGCTCACGACTATATTCCCTCAAGGGGTGGTTAGATATATTCTGAAAACTCAGAACATCCACGTTTCACCAGTAGTGCCAAAAACAATATCCAGTGAGCCCGTTAAATCACCTCACCTCTTTAATAAGCGAAGCCTGTCCAGTATAAGTGGCAAGGATCGTAATTTCTTCGGGTTTATAATCCACTTGACGCAGATAATTAGCTAGGGACACGCACCACTTCGCTTCTAAAGTATTCTTGTGACTCCAACTATCTTCTAGACCCTGGAAATAACAATAATATGTATAATAAGATAGTTTCAGGTGTCTTTTGGCCTTCCTGTGATTTCAAACATTTCGTCAGCAAGATAATGGTCTGATTAAAAACAGCCTAATCACAGGTTAAGTACAAGTTAACAAAAAAACCTGATCCATACATTTAAATCCACTAGGTGTGCAATTTTTTACGGAACAGCTGATTTTATTTTCGCGATTTCCATGTTGGTCCCATAGAGAAAGTTTTTCAGTTTGATGGTTTGCCCTTGGATAATTTATATAGGTATGTCAAGATTGACAGTCGAAGCTAAAACGCGTCGAAAAAAAATTGCAACCAGTACTGGCCTCTAAACCCTACACACGCACACAGACATCATTTGTATGACACCTCACGCACACCAACCGATCCCCAAAGTCGGCCCGCTTTGTTTTATACGGTAGAAGCGTTAGGCTCATTCTAGACATTTACCTTTTCTAAGGGTGTGCCCATCCCCTGAAAAAACCGACGGCATGTATTGAGTATTAATAAGCTCTTCAAAACCTCACCTCGGAATCCTCAAAAACATCATGACACAAAAAGTACAGATCCTTCCCCATGCCCATCACACGTTGATACTCAACGCACTGATGACTATCAAGTCTCTCGTATATAGTCGGTACTAATAATTCAACGAACTCTGGTCTCATTCGCCGTTGCACTGCGAGGGTTCTAGAATGAATGTCGTTGTGGACCATTCGTTCGAAGAGAGATATCTCTAGATTGTAGTGCTTAGCTAGGCGGTAGTGAGATGCTGTTGGACGGAGTTGCTTATGGTCACCTGGGAAGTAAAAATTAGCAATGATTTATTGGTTACATTAATATGTACGGTCGGCTGTAGCTTTAAAAGGTTTTACGTCGTTTAGTGGCGCCCTCATCGTTATTGTTGTTTGGATTAACACTTTTCAACAAATTGATCGCAGTGCTGAAGAACCCACGCAATGAGTCGGTTCAATTGCAATTCGCTTGTGGTCATGACCTACCGCGCGAGTCAACGAAAACCATACGCCGGCGTGGATGACCAACTACGAGAGCCACATTTATCGTTTCAACGTTACAACTGTGCGCACCACCTACGAGGGAGGTCAAGTTCTATTGCATTCACCTGGGCTCATGTCCTACAGCATGAGTCACCTTAACCTTACGTCTATGCGCGTGACCCAAAAGGTGAACCATTTTGATCATTTCACAGTTACGACTGTGCGTACGACTTACGAGGAGGGTCAACTTTAGCACTGCTCGAGGATCATGACTTTGAGCTTAGCAGCGAAACTGTTAACCAATGAGTGAAGAAGATATTCTGATGCGTATTTGCGTAGTACAAACCCGCATTTGGCCCAGCAGTGGGACCTAGACAGGCTGATGAATGAAAATTAATTAATCAACCAAATCAGCTCAAATCAAACCACTGTTGGGCATAGGCCTCCCTTTTTATAGCGCCATTCCACACGGTCCTGTGCTCTATCTGATCCAATGCGAACCCGTCACCTTCACAATGACATCAGACGTACGGCAACGTGCTGGGGGTCTGCCTACTGTCATCCGTCCCTCTACCTAATTAAATTCAATTCATTTATTTAGATATACGTCCCACTGCAGGACACAGGCCTAACCTCTAGGAGGCTGAATGGGCGTTATTCCACCACGCGAGCCCAATGCGGATTGGTAGACTTCACATAAGCATCAGAATTTCAACAAATGCTCAGGTTTCCTTTCCTCGATGTTTTCCTTCACCGTTTGAGAGCAGTCGGTAATACGTACATAAGTTAGAAAAACTCATTGGTACGTGGCATGTTGTCCGTGCGGATTTGAATCCAGACCTCATGAGAGTCCATACTTCTCCACAACGCGCCACCGAGCCTCCGAGCGAATAGCAATAAATAATCAGATAATCGTAAAACAAACTTACCAATGAGTATAAGATGCTGGCACTGATGCGTTAGGGACGCCACAATATGAGCTTCCAATACTTCGGCTGCCTCCTCTACTATTACTGGAAAACAAATTAAATACAATGTAAAACATACAGAGTCCTTCTAACACGCTGGCGGTTTTAAAGGGGATGGTCAAGACCGTCGAACTGAACAATTTTCTCAATGACATGACAACAATATAGAAATCGCGAAAAAATAAGCTTCCACACAAAACTGCAAACCTACTTAAGAGAAGTTTATTCCGAATGCGTAAATGCTGCATACAATCGAAGTCTGGTGATATTTTTAATACTAACCAATTAAACTCAATGAAATTTTGCAGAAACAGTCTAGAAACAAATCTCTATGCTTGTATCGTGTCCGATTTTCGTTAAAATATACAGTTTCAATGCTAGGATTAATTTAAGATTTGTATGGAAATCTTTGAGGCACTGTAACTTTAAAACTGCTTATTTTAAGGAAAATCTGGCACGATACAAGCATAGAGATTTGTTTCTAGATTGTTTCTGCAAAATTTCATTGAGTTTAATTGGTTAGTATTGAAAATATCACCAGACTTCGTTTGTATGGAGCGCGCCAACAGTAATATACCCTTAACCTGAATTTATTGGATAGCAGATTTTTAGGGTTCCCTAGCTCGTAGTTCCGTAGTCAAACAAAGAACCCTTATACTTTCGTACATCCTGTCTGTATGCCCCACCTCGATTACTCGCTCACTTTTGAACCTATTGAATCAAAACTTGGCATTACGACGAATAATAGTAACCCAAAAACAGAAATGAGTCATTTCGACATCCCTCCCCATGCAACCAAAAGGGGGTTGGAAACAATTAGTTTTCTTTATAAATCTGTATATAAAATGGCTACGGAACCCTATCATGGGCAGGTCCGACATGCTCTTAGCCGGTTTTTATTAAATTAATAAGAAGCAAAATGTTGTTTATCGCTGCCAGATAACGAAAAGGCCTGTCTTTTAACCAAGACATCGTTGAGGAGTTTATAAGCTCAAACTCTTCTATCTCGAGATATTTGAGCTCAAAGGGTTTTAGGTTATCTGGACTTAGATGTCACAAAAAAAAGTGTCTCGTTGTCGGAAGTCAAAACATATTTCTGGTCCCTGACTCAGAGCAGTATGTATAGTACCCAGCAAACAAATTGAAAAATGAGCGGTGGTGTATGCGAAGTAGCGTTTTCGCCTACAAATTTTATTCTGCGCAGTCAAGGTCTTGCTCAAGATGTTTACCAGCCGTTATACTTACCGATAGGTGAATGAAGTTTCTTCATAAGATCGTGCCTCCTGGCCGCAGTGGTGGTTGTTACCCCGACTACTCTGGCAGTCTTCATCACTTCCCCGTCCGTCAATGTGGCCACCTCTTCAAGTTCCCTACTGCATGCGTTGTGTTGTTCCTAATATAATAAAACTGTATGAAAATGTGTCGTAGCTGGATGATTGGAGAACAGGAAACGCTTGGATCCGTAGAGTATGTATAAGCAATTCTTCTTCTTTCGTGTCAGCATGACAATCACTCATGCTGTAGTGGAGAGATTAGCCAGCAATAGAATAAGAGTATAAGCAATCGAGCGCGCGCATCTTTCACTGGTCTTAGCGCCGAGCGTGAGTAAATATTGTCTAGTTTCTTGGCGTTTAGGGAAGTGTTATATGTATGAAAGTGACGTAGCAGAACCGATGGCCTAAGGGCCAAAGAGTTCTCGAGTGGCAACCGTGGACACAAGATAGACCGACGACCTGGTGAAGGCAGCGGGAACCCGTTGGATGACGGCAGAGCAAGACCGGTCGTTGTGGAGATTCTTGAGGAAGGCTTATGTCCAGCAGTGGACGTCAATCGCCAAAGATGATGATGATGTATGACAGTAGTGCAATATGCAGCCAGCAACTATTCAACAAACCTCTTTTGTTTTGAAAAGAATGTAACGTACCAGTAAGTTGTTCATTTTGGTCAATAAACCATTTTTGATAGTCCTCACAGCCGCGGCGTAAGTATTCCATCTTTGTTCTGTCGACAACTTATTAAGATCGTTCACCTCTATTACACTATCCTCTTTATCCTCCTTTTGCAATATCGATATGTATTTCTGTAAACACATTGAAGATATTTACAGCAAAATAAATGTTGCTATGTAATGTTTAGGTGTCCCCAAATACAAATCACCGATTTTTGAATTTTTTGTCCGTTTGTTTGAGCATCAAGAAAAACTACTGGACCGATTTTGATGAAACTTTTTGTGTTTAAACGCTTATGGTTAGACTTAATAAACTGGTCTATATTTTATTTCGGTATGATAATGGGAGACGGGGCGGACGAAGTCGCGAGCAAAATTATCATTTGCATCATATTTCTGATCCTTCGTCCCTCCAAATATTCTTTTTAGGCCCAGTTTACAATTTCATAACAATAATTATGTATAAAAGAAGAAATTTCATGAAGTTTTCTACAATGAATAAATATACAGAAGTTACCTTAAAACTGTTCAATCTCTTTCTAACTTTAAGAATCTGCGTCTCAAACTTTTCGGCCATTTTCTGTCCCTCGAAATGATCACCAGTTACATCTTTAATATACTTTATACTATTGTGCATAGAGTCTATTTCTTTTAACGCCCATTCAGCTGAGAAACACGTTTGTAACTTTTCATCTCCTGGTACATTTTCTTCTAGGTCATCTAATTGTTTTTCCCAATCACCAACTTCTACTTTTTCAAGCATGCTTTCGATTTTATCTTCTAAATGGCTGAAAAGCCAAGTCAATAAAGGATCTTCTTTATCACATTTTAATTCAGTTTTACTTTTGATGTAAGGCTTAACAGTTTTGTAAGTTAAAATCTCTTTCTCGCATTTCTCAATCTCTGTTTGTACGTCTGTCATTTGTTTAAATATCTTCTCTAATTCCGCTCTTTTACTTCCGTAGATAAAAGAGTATTTTGATTTAGATTTTGCTCTCAAATTATTTAAATTGTACGGTTCTAGAATTTTACTTTTACTCTGACTTCCTAGTCTTACAACATTGGTGGTCACATCAATGATTCCTTCCAAAAATTGGTCTAAGGCGTGATTCGTGTAGCAAATTATTAACATCGGTGTACCTTCTAGAGATAAATTTCTGAGTAAAGTGGAAGCTATTTTGATCCCTAAGAACGTTTTTCCTGTGCCTGGTGGTCCTTGTATTACAGCGAATTCTCTTGTTAACGCAAAGGAGAAAGCTTCCATTTGAGATTTGTCCAAATCAAAAGGTGATATAGGCCAATTTCCTGTGTCAAGAACGGGGAATGATATTTCTTCTGATTTCTTTGGATCTTTTATTGTGTACATAGTGTCTGGTGTCAAATATGACGGTGGTAGTGTTTCTTTCTGTAAGAAGATTAAATAGTATTATTATTAATATGAAAATTTACCGCTAGACCATTGTCATTAAGATATTTGTATAGCTACATGCTTGAATTATATTTTTGCCGTTATTTTATCAAAATCACGCTGTGGGACTCTGCTCCCACAAAAGAAAAGAATTTAAAGATATAATAGATGGCATACATCTTGAGCATGCCAGCGCAGAACAAAAGACATTGCGGGGTTTTGTATGGAAGGCGACGCCTTATTTTTTGGCGCGGCCAGCCACCAAACTTGAATATTTAAGTTGAAAATTTACTCATTACGTCTATGTCAAGCCTTTATATCTCCGTTTGGACTGAGTTTAGAGATCAACTTGTCAAAACAAGTTTTGTTTGTTACTTTATTCTGGACTAAAAAAATAGGAAAAAAACAAAAGGCGCCATTTTTAGGCATTGACTTTTGTAAGTGAAAGCGCTTCTCGTTACTCCCCCCCCATTTATCAAGATGTTTACCACGTACTATACCTACTACACTAATACAAAGTATGTAAACGAATATTTCTCACAGCAACAACAATCTCTGCTAACTTATCGAAACGTTTATTTTAATACAACTTCCAAAGTACCTGGACATCGACAATATATTTGCGCATAGGCAAGTCGTCCAGCCTAGAATTTTGTATCACTTTCAATACTCTGTGGTATGGCTCGAAGAATACTTCACTTTCAACCACCAGGTAAGGCTCGGTGAATATCTTTTTTGATACTGGGTTTTGAAATGAAACTGCTACCTGTAATGGGAAAATGATAAATCTGACAGAATCATGAGTGCAAAAAATAAAGAATGATTGATAGAACAATGGGGTATTTTCAGGCAGCCAAATAAAAAAAAAAACTATTTCCAATTGGCTCTTCAGGGTAAAATTTATATCATTATTATCAAACTGAACATCTTTTACTATGAGAGCAAACCGATGATCGTAGCAAACAGATCGGACTAAAAAAAAATCCTCTGTTCCTTAATAAACTGCAATGCCTACTCGATTCAAATGTATGTAACAGCAGATTTTTTTTGCTCCGTTCAGTTTGCTCCCGTAGTAAAAGTTGTTCAGTTTGATGGGTTGACTCTGAGGTTAAAAGGATGCTAATGATATCAATTTCACCCTGTATAGATGGCGTTGATGCGAGATAGCTGTACAACCTTGCTGTTAATAAAACTAAAATAAAATTGTAAAAAATCGTTTTTCAAGTAAGCAGTTAAACATAAAAAGATTAAAAGAGACTTCCTCAAGAAATTCACCTAAACACCGAACAGGAGAATGGCGGCAAGTGAACTCCTGAACTATGTTATTTACTTTTTACCCGACTGCGCCAGAAGGAGGGTTATGTTTTTAAACTAGCTGTCAGAAGAAACCTGATTCCAAAATAAAGCAATACTCACATAACCTTCGCTCAACAAATTCAAACTTGAATCAAGTACAGTAGCACACAATATAGTCTCAAAATTATCACTAGTAAAAAGCAACAGAGATCCGAACATGAGCTGTTTACTGTACGCATACTTCTTGCTGTCCACGAGGCCGTGAGTGAAGCGTTCATTCCACGCGATATCCACCAGGTGGCCGACTTTATTGTTTGTTATGTATGTACGGATTACACGCACTTTTGGGTGTACTCTGAAGGAAGAAAATAATAACATAACATATTATTAATGTTTTTTGTTAGCACGCAAAAAAGAAACAACAAAAAAACGAGATGAACGTACAAATGGTGACATGATGATATTGTTGTTATTGTTAGCGGGTATTGCATGAAGAAATGCAGAGGCTGATGACTTACTTTAATACAATATAATGTTAATATTTTTTTGTAGTTATATGTATTTGTTAGAATGATCCGCACGGACTACATGCCAAATAACAATGAGGTTTTCTAACTTATGTATCCAATACCGTCCTGAGGAAACCGACATACTGATGAAAAAGGAATTCTGTAAGCCTACCATGAGTTGTCACTGTACTTTACTACTATAGTTACGTCACCAATTTTGTATTGAATTTCGTACAGCGCTCCAAGTGGTTATGTTGAGAACTAATTTCTGCCACACGAAATTGGCGACGTAACTACAGTAGTAAAGTACAGTGAAAACTCATGGTAGGCCTACTGTTGCGTATGTGAAGTCTACTAATTCGCATTCGACACGCATGGTGGACTAAAGCCCTTACTTACATACATTTACTTAGGAGTGGGCCTGGGATGGGAGTGGGATGTAAATAGGCTGATGATGATGATGATTGTAAATAAGTCAGAAGCTCAAGTTAAGCTATAAAGTCTAAAAATTACCTGATATTTTCATGTCTTCTCTTAGAAGGATTTGCCATATATTTACCTAAAACAGATCACATAGACATATAAATTAAGTAGATTTAAGGCGGCATGCCTTACTAAGCCTCTGACCTGACTTAACAAATGTCCACTGCTAGCTGACAATACTTAACATGCGTTTGAAGGATGAAGGGAGACGCTCAGACGCATTGAATGATATATGATAGAACTCCCGTATCTTAAAATCCATACATTTTCTACTCTAATTAGACTAAGCTCACATTCAAAAGACATTGTAATCTAAGAGATGGGCAATTCCGCTATAGAGACGACTGTCGTCATCAATTTTCAAATCACATTATTTATTACTTTTATTGATGCCACTATAAAGAAAAATATCTAATCTTAATAATAAAACTACTATTTTGGACCTAAGATTATATAAAACTTTGTAGCGCTCTTAGACCGAGATTCGGAGAAAATTTTTTTAGTCTTAGCTCTTGAAAAGCAAGGCGAATATGTATGGATTTTGACATACGGGAGCTCGAGAACCTTAGAAACATGGTTTTGTGACACCTGAAAATCGGTTGATGTTGCACCTGCGATTGCTTGAAGAGTTAATAACTCATTGTTTATGTACGTTTTCTATAATGTTTGATTACTTAAAGGTCGATTAATTTGTCCTCTTTCTAAATGTAAAGGCATAAATAGTCCGATAGCGCTGGCCTATTTTGATGTCATAAGTTTCAATAATTCTAAAGTTGCTTATTTCTTGCCTGTGGATACAGTTGTACATATGAAGCTTATTATCGAGTTTTGTGTCACTTCTGTCACTTGCATTTTCAGTAATTTGATGATTTGTGGTTGATTCTTTTTATTCAAATCCAAACTGGCAAAATTTATTTAAAGTTTAAAATAATTATGTTATCATATCTAGGGTAACCTGCGGAGTGTGAAAACACAGTTTGTGTCATCTTCGTCCAGTGCAAACTGACATAGGGTCATCATGTAAAAACAGAGCAAAAAAAAATTTCAAATTAGTGAAATAGCTATTTCCTTTCTCAGATCACTTACATATGCCTATTTATCAAATTTGTGCCAAATTAGGGCACGCAATTTTAAGATTTTTAATTATTTTGTGTTTCCAAGCTGTAATCACTTCAAAAAAATATTAAAATTATTCGAGTTTTATATTTAATATCATAAATGCATGAAAAATCGACATTGTAAATTTGTGTCATTTTCATCCACGATATTTACTTATATGAATATAAAAATACAAAAACAATGGTTGCGGTCGAAGCGCGGCGGCGCGGCGCGGCGCGGCGCAGCGCGGTGGGAGGGGGTCATACGCACGCACAGCACGGCACACACGTTCGTTCAGTACCTACGATTTCTAGCGTTCTTCGATTCGCTTCGGATTTATTGGGTAGCATGGCACCGTGATATTATAGCGTTAACACACCTTCGCTCTCTTTCTATTTTCACATGAACGAACGAGATAAAAGGCGTGATAAAGCCGTGTAACGTGCTTCTGAACTAATATAACGGCATAACTACCTACCGCTTTTTCGTTAAGGGCCTATGTCGAAAAATAATTGAAGCGAAATGGGCGTGGCTTAGTCGCAGCAAGCGCCCCGCGCCCCGCTACCGAACATCGTCGCGCACTAGCCCGCGAAAATCAAATCACTCAAAATGCATAGAAGACGCTTCGCTGTTAAGATATTATTAGTACCTTTTGTCGTATGAAAAAACACAATATATCATAATTAAGTATCGTTCTATTTATCCTCCTTGATCAATTATTAATTTATTACAGGATCAATTACGGACAACCAATTTATAGATAGAAACAATACCTAACTAACGATACTCTTTAATTGATTTCACTTAAAAAACTTAAAACTCATTAATATCATACCGAAAATCACTGTACCTATCTAGAAGGAAAAAAACTATCATTACAGGATTTTGTTTTACTTTATAGTACGAGAGCTACCTGTTGGTAACTTTACGTCATTAGGTCCCGTAATCAAATCAATTCAACTTCTTATTTTGTACTTGTAATTGATATAATACAAGTCAAAACATTCTATGGTCAAAACATACCGACTATCTAGATGAAACCTGGAAGTTATTTTACGCCGTCAACAAAAATGTAAGAAGAACGTGAAAAAATAAGTTTCGTAATACTGCAATAATCTCAGTTTTTCTCGATACCACAAGAACTTTCAGGTTGAGAAGTTGTATAACACTCATAAACCTATTTTGAAAATCCATAGGTAATTCTAAAATACCTCGCATCCCTCAGATGCATGGCATAGCATTGAAGGATGAGGGTGATGCAGGATATTATAACAGGTATGAATGAATTTTATCAACATTTATTTACAAAATCACTAATAATATTTATCTTACGACCTAAAATCAACATTTATTTACATTAGTACATTACGATAAGTGTGACTTAAGTAGTTCATTATTGCACAGCGTCTTAAACGTATATGCAGGTTTAGGTTACAGAGTGCTGGAAAATTATTTACAACTTATTACCTTTTATATTCTCTCATACTTCTGGTATGTTCCTGCCTACGTTTCAAATTTAATGTTTTGTTCCGTTTTGTTTTTCATTATCACTGTTTCTCCGAGTACCCCAGGAAAATTAGGTGAAAAAAAGGGTCAACCTCGGAATGAGAGATAATAAGCTACAAACTTCTTTAAATCATCGTTATGACATCCTATACGTTAGGTCAAATGTCACATAAAATCTCGTTTATGCAGGTCAAAAGATTCAAGGTAAAATGTCAAAAAACAGGTCTTTAGGAAATATCTTCTTTTCTATGCTCTAAATGACCTTTGAAGTTTTAAAAAAAATTGTAGAACTTTAAATTTTCTTCAAATTTGGTCATTTATAATATTTAATATAGTTAACCGTTCTTGAGATAGATAGGTAGAACGCAAAGAGTTGTAACTCCCATAACGGTTTGCTCCCATAGTAAAATGATACTTTTCCTTACACCCTGTATAATATTATTTGGCGTTATTAATGAAAATATATAATTTCAATAACTATACACGAAAGAAGATGATGAAGAATTATTTCGAGTTTGAATCAATCGGGATAGAAAAACGAGTACAGAATGGTGACCCTGAGCAGCGCGCATTGAAGATATTGAATGAAACCAGTCACCGCCTGCCCGACAGACGCTTCAAAACAATACTTATATGGAAAGAAGACGACATGAAGATTCCGAACAACTACAAAAACTCACTCAAATGGCTGCACAACCTAGAGAAGAAACTAGACCGAGATGAAGACCTGAAAAAGAAATATGAAGAAAGAATGCAAACCCTCTTCACTTTGGGCTACGCCGACGAAGCTACCACACCGACGGTCATTAACCCCGCGAAACCGAAGATAAGAGTAGTACACAAGGCCACAGCGAAGACAGCCGGACGCAGCCTGAACGATATGCTACTCTGCGGTCCTGACTTGGTGCAATCTCTGCCGGGAGTTGTAATGCGATTTCGTCAACACCAACACGCCGTGTCAGCTGACATAAAGGAATTAATGTTTATGCAAATATGAGTTCAAGAGGACGACAGAGAGGCACTACGATTTCTATAGCGGGGCGACGAGAGAGGGAACCAGCGACCGCGAGAGTACCGCATGACTTCGGTGATCTTCGGCGCGATGTCATCACCATGCACCGCGCTATACGTGAAGAATAGAAATGATTCAGACTTCAAAGAAAAGTATCCTGCAGCCGCACGAGTCATTGAAAAGAACCACTACATGGACGACTCCATAACAAGTTTTCCGACCGAAAAAGAAGCCAAAGAAGTATCGAAATCAGTCGACTACATTCATCGGCAAGCCGGCTTCGAGCTATGCGGATGGGTGTCCAATACAAATTCAGTAGTATAGCAGTTTTCCGCCAACTCGGGCGGCGCCACGGTCTCTATCGGCGGGAGCGAGGTCCGATGGTACAACGGGCCGAGCTTCCTACGAAACCACGAACGAGAATGGCCACAAGAGACGAAGACAGAAGCACCGAAGACAGGAGAAGAGAGGGAAATTGTCACGTCACCCACCAGCGACCTAACCACGCTCACCTACCTCGAATCGAGCGATTTTCGTCGTTCCCACTTTTGCTACGAGCTACGGTGCGCATGCTACAGTTTGTCAATTTATGTCGAAAGAAGAAAAATGAAACAGTATTGGCTACGAAGCGCAAACGAACGAAAGAAAACAATAAAAACGACTCTGATTGAAAGATTGATAAGAAAACACGCAAGAGCGAGACACCGTACGTGAAGAAATGAGATAGCAACACCATCGGTATCGAAGCGCACTAACTCATTCGCGCTGAGAAACTATGGTGGAAACCTGTACAAGAAGATTGTCTTTCCGAAGATTTACGTCGAGTAAGGAGCGGCGCGGCGCCTCAGCCAGGAGACAAGCTGTCGGCGCTATCAGTGGTCGTCGGCGAAGATGGCTCAACGGAAGAATCCACGTAGCACCTGACATCGTTGAAGACACTGCGAGCCCGACCGTACTCGACGGGAAACACTACTTCACGCGACTGTACATACAACACGTACACGAGCGACTACATGGCGGTATCGAAACCGTCGTGAATGAGCTACAGCAGCGACTATGGGTACTGAAGATACGACCCACGGTGCGTGAACGTCATCAAACACTATCAACTATGCAAGATACGAAGAGCGAAGTCTACTTCTCCGGCAACCGGCGACCTGAGGAGGTTCGTGGCACGAAGAGGAGTGCCTAAGGAGCTATGGAGTGACAACGCGACGTGCTTCAAGGCTGCGGAGAAGGAGCTCGCCAAGGCCGCGCTGGCGGCGGTCAGCGAGGAGGCGACGGCGCGGCGCATCACCTGCCGCTACGTACCCCCGGCCTCCCCCTTCATGGACAGCGTGTGGGAGCGCATGGTACGCACTGTGAAGGAGGCACTGCGCGTCAAACTCCACGAGCAGTACCCTAGCGACGAGACACTGCTCACCCTGCTCGTAGAGTCGGAGAACACCGTCAACTCCCACCCACTCACACACGTGGCGGTGACTCCAGAAGAACCGGAGGCGCTTACACCCAACCACATCCTGTTGGGACCCAAACGACCTCACCGCGCGCAAGCGCAGCGCGCTCAACGCCTAGCGGACGTCTTCTGGAGCCGCTAGGTCAAAGAGTACCAGCCTCTACTCCAAAACCGGCGGGAGCCTCACACGACCAGCGCACGCTATCGGCGACCTGGTACTCGTCTGCGACCCCACCCTACCCCGCAACACATGGCCGACAGGAAGGATTGTCGCGGTCTACCCAGGGCGAGACGGCGAGGTGAGGATCGTGGATGTCGTAACCAGCAACGGGCATGTCATCCGGAGACCGACCAAGAGGATCGTCGTGCTACAGGTTGGATCGCAGAGCTGCGACGGCAGGAGAAATGTGCACGACAGAACCTGAATTGACTACCTTTGTACATAATTTTTTACATTACTTCGTTTATTTCGTTCTATATACCCTTTTATACTAGTAGGATAAGTTTAGGTTAAGTGTTCATTTCAATAAATAAATTTGTCTTATTAGAATTAGGGCTTGGCACATAAGTTATGTAAATAGTTCTAATAGGATTCTTATTTGATTTCTCTAGTGACTTCTACCCCAGATTATATTAGGTACACTTCCCTATTAAAATTAAAGCATAGCATAAGTAACTAAAACAATTAGAATCGAGTTCGAACTTATAAATTCCAATTAGAAATTACGCCAATAACCTTCACTACCTCAATAGAAGGGGTAGAATGCTATTGGAAATAAGTGTTAGAAAGAGACAGAACGCTCCATCTCTGTCAGCGCATACAGGCGAGCGAGGGGGGCCCCCGCGTCCGGAACCTGTGTTATGAGGAAGCGGGGGCCGGGGTAATATAAATATTGTACCTTTCCTTTTCGTTCTGCACTCTGTTATGCACCGGCGGATGATGCACATGCTATTTTTAGAATAAGAAAATAAGTATCTGAACTATATAATTATATTGGTTTGTAAGCGTAGAAATTAAGATTGTATGAGAAATAAAGAGATTTGTATTCAGGGCAAGAGTGCGGGGTAAGGAGGGGTGGTCGCTTGAAAATAATATAAAATGGCGCCAAATCGGCGTAGATTCATTCCGGATCCAGCACTCAAGAAAGAAACAACTTGGAAGAAGAAACTCTCTGCGACCACTCGCCTTCCCTACCCTGCCCTCCAGCCTGGCTCACCATACTGACGACCCATACAATTAAGGGCCACAGAGTTTACAAACTCTCATACCAGGCAAGATGTTCCGGAGCAATAGAATCCTTCAACTCGGTAAAAATACTGACAACGGTTCATAAATACGTTTATAACCAGATTCCATTATGGCAAATAAATATAATTATTTGAAGAATTACGTGACCGACGACTTAAAGGTAATAACAGCTAGCTCTTGGTCTATGAAGTCCAAAAAAACTGCTATACATATTTGAGTGAGAAATATACTTAAGAGAAGTTTATTCCGAATGCGTAAATGCGCGCTGCATACAAACGAAGTCTGGTGATATTTTCAATACTAACCAATCAGTAAATGAAAAATTTGCAGAAACAATCTAGAAGTCAGATTTTCGTTAAAAATATACAGTTTGTATGGAAATCTTTGAGGTATTGTAACTTTAAAATTATACATTTTAACGAAAATCTGACTTCATACAAGCATAGAGATTAGTTTTTCGATTTTTTCTGAAAGTTTCATTGACTTTAATTGGTTACTATTCAAAATATCACCAGACTTCGTTTGTATGGAGCTAAAATATGTATAGGATATCAAATTTTTTTTGTCGCGATCTATGTTGGTCCCATAGTGAAAGTTGTTCAGTTTGACGGTCGAAGTTCTAAATTGTTACTTATTAAACATCCTGTATACTGGGTGGCACTGAACGAGGGACTTTTCTTTTAAGGATGTATTCAGACAATGTATGTACAATTATTTAATTTCGAATACCTACAATGTTAATTGTTAATGAATTATGTGTACGAGAAAAAAAAAAACTAAACAACCCTAAGGAACGTGGGTCGAAAAACGAACGCACTTGTTTGTCGCAACTTGCACTGAATACGAATAATGTAAACAAATACCCTCTCCCGCGCCGCTCGTCTCGCCGGCCGGCGCCCGCCGCCCGCGCCCGCGCTCCTCCCCGCGTTCGCCCTTCGTGCGAAGAAGTCTGGTATTTTGTTCAAATAATAAGATTTCGTGGATAAAAACAGCACAAATTATGAATAGTGTTTTGTTACACTATAATAATCAAAACACGTAAACTCGAAGAACTTGCATTTTCTTTTGTAGATTTTACAGGGTGTTGAGATAAAAAAATAAAATATCTGTAAACTTCGTGGATGAATTCGACACAAAATATTTTAAACAACAGATATCAGTACTCTAAAACGCGTAACACCTATTTAACCTATTGTAATATTTTTTTGAGCTAGTTGGGCGACATGTTAGGTACTGGTTAAATATTTGGATTTCCGTGGACAGAGGTGACACAAAATGCCTATGTACATCAGTTACTACTTCGTTATTATCCTGAAAGTAAAATTTTCATCTATGATTTTCTTTTCGTCCAATACTGATCGAAAATACAAATACCTAAATTTCTACCTATGCAAGTACCTAAAATGACACAAACTTATGTATTAGGTTTTGCAAATGGTCCGGAACCTATATGCAAAAAACAAAAAACTTTAGAGTTTTTGAAACCTCAAAACCTAGCGCTATCGGTCTAAAAGTTATAAATGTTACACAATTAACAAACTTGAGTTTTTGTGCTATGATCTGGAGAGGGGGTCCAATTTTGTTGCACCCGTGATAGCACTTGTGGCTATTTACAAATCTTATTTAAACTTTTTAAACAAATCAAAAGAGTGCAAGTTAAAATGTAGCCCTTCAAAGTGTAATTTCATAAAATATGATTTTGATTCACTTGGTATGAAACCTTGAATTCGTCTAATTGTACACCTGCGATAATGGAATCGCCCTTATTCATAAAATGGGAAATGTTACTAACATATTCCTTCTCGCAAAGGTCCAAAGCAGTCTTCTCTCAACAATTTGAATTGTAAGTCCAAATAACATTCAACACTCGGGTAAGCACCATTTATTATGTTTGGTTGTATTTGAGTATTACTTGATTGTAATAAGTCTTCTTTAGACGGGAAAATAGATAGATTTTTGAAACTGTTCTTATCAACGATGTGAGATTCAGTGTTTGGAGAGTTGAGCGATTCCTGAAAATTTAAATACAAGTCTTTATGAAGTAGTTTTTACATTGTTCTCTATAAGATATTATTAGAATACAGACAGTCCTTGTATTTACATTAAATTAACAAAAAGTTTAATACTTATAAGTTTTGACCGGAATATAAAAAAAAATATCATTGGTGTTTCATACATTTTTGGTCCAAATGTAAAAGTGCCGGCCAACAAAAACTAACACTATATTCTGTTAGAACTTGTCCCTCTAAACATTTATTGAAATGGCACGAAAGCTGTAGCTGTAAGTTTTATTTCATCAAAAATGTATGAAAAGACAGATTTTTCAAACCTTAACAAAACCAAGGAAAATGGCCCTACAGCTTTGGTGCCATACAAAAAATTTCCGAGATGGACTAGGTCTAACAGAATTTAGCCTTAGCAAATTTTATCAAAAATTCAGTTTTTTCAAACCCAAATAAGACCAAGGACAATAGACATACAGCTATGGTGCCATAACATTGAATGTTAAGACGGAAGATGTCAAGTCCTAACAGAATATCACTTTTTTTTGGTCACAATTTGGACCAAATCCTATGATGTCCTATTGTCAAACTCCGAAACAATGCAAGAAAATAAAAAATTTAAAAAGCATGGTGTCGAACAGAGAGGAGGCCAGCTAAGGGCAAGGAGTGCCTGTATATTTTTAATAAATTATTTTACAAACCTTATCAATTGTTTTAATTATTTTACTCCTCAATTCCACAATTTGCTCAAATAAACTGTCGTTAAACGTTTCCGTATGTTCATCTTTAACCCCAAGCGCACTTGTCTCCAATATTTCTAACAGATCATTTATATTCTTTAGATACTCTTCACCGTTCCCCCCAAAACAGAAAATGCCTTCACAAAGTGATAAAACATAGAAGTAAAACGATTGTACATCATCCCATAAGTAAGAATTCAACCTTTTCTCAACAACTCTGACACCAGGCAACCCAATCAGATATTCCTTTAGAAGATCCAGAAAATTTGATTTTTCGAACCTATTTTTCAGCATGGACACAATTTTCGACTTCTCTCCAGGTTCTAAAGACTTGTAGATGTTAGCCAGGATTCTGACGATTAGAACAATAAAGTCTCCTTTCAGTTCTTCGTCCAGCAAATTCCAAAAACCGGGTCTGTATGCAATTTCGACGGTTAGGTTAGGAGGCTTCAATAATGAGAGATTTAGCAGCCTTTTGAAGCCTATGGGTTTTTTCTCGGGAATTTTTGTGGACGTCTGAGGCTCTGGTTGGTCTTCGTCAGCAAAATCTGAGGCAGTAGAAGCCACATTTGCCGCTCGTTCCTCAATAAGTGTTCCGTCGAACCAATCGATCCGGAGAGATGGTTTTCCATCACCCATCGTTCACTTTAGCACTGAAAATATGTTTTTAGAATTTAGGCAGTTTTCAACTAGTTAAAAACGTGTTTTAGTAGTATTTTAAACGTAATTAATAGCACGAAATAGCAAAATATTGTTTTATTTTGACAGAATTGAACGACAGCCAGCTGTTTTTGTTTGACTTTCAGACATTGTCACATTTGACACTGACAGTTCAATACGGCTGTTTTTTAAGCTTTGGCAACGAGGCTATTAGCTTAGACGATATGTTAACATTGTTTCTATGATTATCAACTGATTATTATCACATACATCTATTAGGTCAGTGATTATCATAGATACCAGAAAAGTAAACATTTTCAAAACTTACATATTATTTTATATTATTATTTTGTGTAGGTGCAAGAAAACAGTTTTAATTTGCTTTAATCATGCCATAAACATAGCAAAAACAGCCATTAAAAATAAAAAGCTTTACTTATTTTTCGTTATTAATTTATGGCATTTAAAATTTTTCTTTCCTAAATTTAGCCAGTAAGTAACCAAGAGCTTCATCCAAAAAGATTATATTAGGCCTGAAAAATAATTTTAGTAAAGAGATGGAACCGCGTTGAAATGAAACAAATCAATGGTTGAATCTTGAATGCATATAAGCCACAGTTTGCAATTTGTTTCTATTATTTGGCTGTAAGTATCGTATTTCCAAACGATTGAGATTCAAATAATAATGAATTAATACCTACCTAATTAGTAATAAGAGTCATTTCCGATTTGTTAATTCATTATCCAATAATAAAATGCTATTGTAATGCTGATTTGACGTGTGACTTTCAAAAATCGCACTCCAGACTCCGTAACGCCATACGCCAACGAATATACATAATAAGAAGTAACGGGACGCTCTCACGACATTTTCAAGATGAGAGGCAATAGGCCCACTTTAGCTGATCTCCAATACTCTTTTTCTAGTAGACATACCTACAGGGTGTAAGGGACATCCATCCTCAGACTGAAACGGTGAACTCAACTTTCAATATGGAGCCTACTTCAGAAAACGCGAAAAAAGATCAGCTGTCCCATACGTTTGAGTCGGGTAGGTAGATAGGGTACAGCAGTTTTGTATGAAACAGCTGTACTGAATTTTTTCACATTTCCTGAGGTTTCTTGAGATTTCCTCCCCATAGTAAATGTTGTTCCGCTTGATGATCTGAGTTCACCGTTTCACTCTGCGGAGGGCTGACCCTTGGTAAATAAAGTAGAGTAGAATATTTTTCGCAACAATTGGCGATTTGCCAAACTGCTGAAATGACCACTTTTACGCACATTAGGAACACAATCGCTCACTTTTCTTATGGAAAAAAAGAAAGGTCGTCTGTCTCATGTCTGACTTAGCATCTGTAGACGGATTTCGATTCCAACTTTATTTATTACACTATTCTTTTGCTCTGTCATTTTTCTAACTAAATTCTTTCAGACTTCAGCTGTAAAATAGTGAGAGGGCAAAAGCCGTCTGGTAAAAAGCTAATGTACCTACCTACCTATCCTATTAAGGGAAAATTCGGAGCGTATATTTTCAATACTAACCAATTAAGGTCGATAGGGGAGTTGACTACATACAATACAACGTGTTAATGAATAAGCGCAAAACCTCATACACCCAACTGATTTATAACGAAATAATTAGATTGAAACAATAATTTCATTATTTTGATAGTTTAAATTTAAAGTTATTCGCATTTTAAGTTGTGAGGCATAAATGATTTGTTATCATTGAAGCAATGAATGAAAGCGCTAACGTGCTCATGGATACATTTTAAGAATCTTGTTTTGGTAGTAAGTAGGGTGAGAGTACCCGAGCGGTGGGATGAGATCGTGTTCAGTAACTTTTAAATGGTACAAACAAATTATTTAATATTTTGAAATAAATTACTTATGTTGAAAACATAATAATTCGATTCTGCTCTCGATTCTAAACAAACTACTTTCTTGTTGTGCGTTAATTCATTAACACGTTGTATATTTTACTTTTAACTGCTCGTAATGCTCGCTTGTAAATAACATTTTCAGTAATGCGGTTGCTTGAATACTATTTTTAATAACTGGATAAACTATAAAAAGTATCAAAACGACGACGAAAAACAATGACATACATAGCACGCGTTGACGTTTGATAAATAGTTGTTAATTTGACTAGTTGGAAACTCGCGGATTACTTTTTTCAGAAACACTCTAGAAAATAATCTCTTTGTTTGTATGAAGTCAGATTTTCGTTAAAATGTATAGTTTTAAAGTAACAGTGCCTGATTTCCTTACAAATCTTAAATTAATCCTAGCTCTAAAACTGTAAATTTTAACGAAAATCTAACGAAATACAGAGATTAGTTTCTAGATTGTTTCAGAAAAATGTCATTGACTTTAATTGGTTAGTATTGAAAATATCACCAGACTTCTTTTGCGTGCAGCGCGCATTTACGCATTCGGAAAAAACTTCTCTTAATCAAAAGTCTGGATAAGTCCTAAAAAAATCTGAGTGAGTCGTGTAGGTATTAAGGTACTTACTGCAGAGTCTGCAGAGTTGTCTATGAAACACATTGACCAATGAAACAGCAGATTTTTTTTCTCTACGTTGGATCCATACTGATGGTCTAAACTAAAACACCCCTTTAAGCATTACTACGGTGTTTTGTTCCACCCTTGGGGCATATGCTCACGACTATATTCCCCGAAGGGGTAGTCAGAGATATTCTGAAACAACAGAACATCCGCGTTTCACTAGTACCGAAACTCTGTCCAGAGTGACGGGGAGTGAGCCCGTCGCCACTTATAATGTACAGTAGGTACAATACTTGCCTCGAAATTGAAGTATGCAGGTTTCCTCACGATGTTTTCCTTCACCGAAAAGCCAGTGGTGTTACAAATCGTACATAAATTCCGAAAAACTCATTGGTACAAGTCGGCCTGGACGGGGATCGAACCATCGCCTCCTATGCGGCAGGCAAGGTTACTCGCCATTGGACCACCACGGCTTGGTTGGATCATCATCCCCTTAAAATAGTTTCAGCTAATTTTGTTAGACCTTATATAATTTTTACTAACTATAACGAAGCCATAACTGCCATACAGGAAAAAAGGAAATAAGTACTTAACGTCTACATAATGAGATATCTATTAATGCTTCTTCTATGAACAACTCCATCAGGTACCATATAACGAACAGCGTGTTGTCAAAGGTCTTATTGTACTATGTTATTGACAAACAAGTAAGTATCCAGAAATAGCTCTAAAACAAAGGCGTAAGTACCTAATCTAAACAGAGATAACGGCATAATAATGTTTTGTGAACAGATCGGTTGCGTGCGATAGCCGCGTTGAGATGGGTTCCTGATATTGACAGTTCTATTGTGGTACCAGGGCTGTCAGGGTTACCACGTGCTCGTTTAGTTAGCTCGTATGGATACGGACACGTGAGTTAACTCTCGACAAACAAGGATGGTACAAAGATCTATTCATAATTATGATGTGGGAGGTTGGTTACGGAGCAGCGAGATCGATTTAAAAGAATAATTTTAATAGTATTGTCAGCCCACACAGCACAGAATATCTACTATACTCCATTCAAAATAGGAACGAAATTTTAAGGCTATTTAGCATTACAGAAACAGAAATTTGAAACCCTTCCTCTCATATTATTCTTAGAACAGCTTTAGTAGCATCCATGATATGTCGGATAGTTTATAGGTATGTATCCAATAAATTAATTACATTTTGTAATCAGAATTAGCCAGAAAGCTAAATAGGAATCGGAAAATCTCGTCGTCCCTATTTGGAATGAAGTACCTATAGATATCTATTAGATATGTAGTAGACACTTAGGGCCTGTTTCACCACTTTTGGATATGTTCTTGTTAGCTTATCCGATAGCTCATTCGACAGGTCGGATAAGCTAACAAGAACTTATTCGGAAGTGGTGAAACAGGCCCTTAGATATTTTGTAGATATATATTAGATATTTTGTAGATATCTGTGCTGTTGGGGAGCTGGATAAAGGTTATCTCAATACTTAAGTATGTACCTACGTATCTTTTTGAAATTAGAAACATATTACCTATCTATTTCAGAAAGCTGTAAGCTCTGGTCGGATCTTTGACTAATTTTATAAGGACTAGCCTTGCGGTAGCATTTCCCCTCTGCCACGGTATAAGCACAATTGATCTTGTGCATTTACATTCAATTTTACACCTTATCACTAAACGAGACAGCCTATAATTGCGAAATAATAACTTTGAACTTAGAACGTTTGGGGTTCACACAAGACTACTTTTCATAATTTTTTAACATTAAAAATTAGAATCTAAAGTTATGGGGAATAAAATCCAAAGTTGCGGATTTCATGTTACCTCGCCCCCCGCAAAAAGTGGAAGAAATGTTTGTTAGTAGAACTACACGCGTAACCAGTCCACATATAAATAGTCAAAGGGTCGGATACATCAGGACTGAAGTGTGCAAAAGAACTTGTGACCGGCTTCTCAAACAGACATAACTCGGATGCCATCAATTCAAACCGCAGCGACTTAAGGCTCGTCCTAAGACCTTAAGAGTACAGGACACTGCAAGTTAAACAAACATCTACACAGAATGGGGCTTGTAGATTCACCCTCTTGCAGATTCTGCTGTGAAGCAGAGTAAACGCCCATACACCTCCGCGAATGCGAAGTGCTCATTCATAGCAGGAGTCGCCATCTGGGTGGGTACGTGGTAACACCTACTGACATTAGGGACCTTTCCTCCAAAATCATAACTCGGTTCATGAAGTCCGTGGGCCTAGGAAATGGTCTGTTGGTCACGGGTGATAGCTACAATAGATCTGGGGGCCTAGACAAAATGCACACGCTACTTATTCTACAAACGTCAACGCCGCAGCAGCGTTATCGACGATAGAAAATTAGAATGCTATACAATGTCACAAATTATTGACGATCGCTTATTAGAGGAAAAAAGCTAAATCTTCTCTATGATTAGCGTTCAGTTCATTCAGTTCAGTGCTGGATCGTGTTCGATTTTCAAAAGAATTTGAAAATTTGAAATTGCTGTCAAATTTTCCGCCCGCCATTTTCTAGCGTTATCTACAAGGTCTTGTTGATCGACAGCATGAGAAGCGTTCAAAACGAAACGATCACTGTCTAAAGCAACTATCAAAAACTGTATGTTGTCTAGGCCTTTTCTATTCGTTTTCGTTCTTTTCTACAGTCCCATACATTTTTTATGTTTTCTACGGTCGTTAACGCTTATCGAAAGGTACTTTGCTAGGCCCCCAGGTTCAGGTAGCATTTTCAGCGTCAATTTTCGAGTTTGCAAGAAAAGTCGGAACAAAAGTTAGTAACTACCTATATTTTATCAAAATATTATTTTATTCAGTTCTTGATTAGGTATATACAACATATTTTTTGTTTGATTAGGTCCATATTTCTTTTCGGGTACTTACCTAACGAGGCACTTGAAAAGGACTTAGGTACCCTATGTTATTGAAATTCTTTTTGATACTTAAAAGTCCCTTTAATAAGCTGAAAATAATATATTAGAGTGAATTTTAACGATTATGCACAAAGGTCTGATATAGAAAACAGTTTGCATTTTATGAAAGACTTTTTACCAAGTTTTATAAGAAATTGAGATACTTATTTTTAAAAAATGGGAATCTTCCATCTGCTCTAAGTAGGTATACGAATATTAATCTTCTAAGCATTTTAGTCCTTCTGTAAATTTTAATATAAAATGTCTTAGACAGAAGAAAACGGGTTATATGCTTAAATGAAAGTAAAATTAATTCATCTAAGGTTATACAGGGTGTAAGGAAAAGTATCATACTCGACCCATCAAAATGAATAACTTTTCCTATGGGAGCAAATATGTCAGAACAAATTGAATGTTGATCCCATTTCCATAAAGAAAGTGGTCTGATCATGCTCTTAAGAAACCGAATTGAGGACGTTACAAACAACTTTACTCTTTAGTCCCAAAGGACTATTCCCATATCATACAGCAAAATGTCAAAATAAGACCCAAAGGACGTATTACAGAGTAGGCTCGAATTAACCGAGAGTAACGACAAAGTGGGCCAGTAAAATATTAAATGGGCCACTTCTTTGTACCCACCATGAATAAATGAGTGCCCTTAGTGACTGCAATTTGTTTCCAACATTTATAACGTCGTATATGTCCCATTTGGTTGTTTCGTGAAAGATTAGTTATAAAGGGAAAAGAAAATATTGAGTGGAAATCATGTACCATTAATATTTAGACACTCCATGAACTAAAATTTAACATTTATAATGGGTTCTTACAGTGCTTGATGCTTAGATGAAAGTAAAATTAATGGATCGGCTTTACGCGAACGTTTCAAATCAGAAAAATAAGTCAAAATAAGTGACAGGTATAGGTACTTCAAATATGTACCGAGATGGCAGACAAGTGTGCTTGATTGCATGGACCAAGTGCCTTGGTCCACCAAGTGCAGGTACGACTTTCGTGCTTCAACCAAATGCGATTTGGGCATATCCAAGGTTTGATGTAGGTACGAATAGGTATTAGAGTTCCAGACATTTCGGCAATGTTAAAGAGGTATTTACCTACACTGCCAATTAGTCAGGGCTGATTTCGGCATAAGTACATTGCGTGATTTCTTCTTTTTATTTTAAAGTATAGTGATCAAAGCTAGCGATGTATGTCAAATTGGGCAATGTAATAGCACCTTTACAACTGACATGGTCACGGGATGACTGAAGAATACAGATAGATTTTTAAGAGCAGACAAATCTGTCTACCCTCAATCTTCTTCGCTTGCTACTATCGGAATGCACTCGAAAGTCACTTTGTAAGACTTTGACGACACCCACACAGATTGGTCCGTCCTCAGAGGCGACTAAGGTAAAGGGTTTCGTTTATAATGTTTTTGTGAGCAAGTTTCAAGCAGTAGTAGCAAAACTTCTAATCATAGGTACTGAAAGGGATTACGATCGTTATTTTATGCACACATGGTGAAATAAAATAAAAATACTTTTATTTTATTATCATGGACAGTAAAGTCAATAAATAAATAAATAAAAATAAATATAAATATCCTGGACATTGTCACACAAATTATCTAGTCACATTTAAAGTACCAGAATCTAGCCTGGACTTGTATTATGATGACTAGACAACGATA
Organism: Agonopterix alstromeriana; assembly: GCA_963924505.1. Taxonomy (NCBI): domain Eukaryota; kingdom Metazoa; phylum Arthropoda; class Insecta; order Lepidoptera; family Depressariidae; genus Agonopterix; species Agonopterix alstromeriana. The sequence goes on from OZ004675.1 coordinate 13,161,746, forward strand.
TAGAATACACATTTATAGATTCAAACATCCATGACTCAGGTACAAATATTCATATTCATCAATATCGTCGGCGTCCTGTGAAAACCTCTCAAGTAAGCACCAAAAATTATTTCAGGTCAACATTAAACGTTTACTTTACATTTTATTAGGTAAAGAATACTCCGAAATTTTAGAACTCTGCTTTAGAGAAACATTTCGAAACTCTATACTTATCACAAACAATCCAATGTTAGAAGGGGCTTAATTTAAAAAAAATTACCACACGTACCAGAGTTTTTTGCTTCACCTGCAAAATTTGGTCCCACGCATATACGAGGTTTTCACAGGACGCCAACGTTATTGTCTTGTTGAACGGATAACATTATTTTCGGGAATAGAGCTTATCTCAATTTAGCATCTTGGGTCGGGAAGAGAATATAAAATATCCTGGATTATCAGCATCCTGACTGGAACCTTTTAGTAATTTCCTCACATATTGCGTAATGATCACTATGAAGGTTCCGAGTTGAATTTCATATAAGCTACGGGATAGTAACCATCTCAAACAGATTTGACCTGATTCCAGTTCAAGTTAGGAGACCGATTGCGCTAATTTAAAACATCGAAATTCTATTGTTATCCAATTTCAGTTCTAATCACATTGCAATCCAATTACTTCTCAACTGTGCTTAATTCCGCATCGCGCTAAACTCTATAACTGACAGCCTTTAACGTCTGAGCGATCTGTTACCACGGCTGTATTGCGATTAGCGCAATACCAAATGTGTCAAAAGTAATAGGTACGTAGTCCAGTCACGGTTCAATCACCGAATATTTACCGCGATTGCAGCCCAGAGTTCCTAAAGAGGAACAAAATACACAGGTGTCTAGAAGCTGTGACAGATGGAAATTGAACTATACCAATTGGGACGATCCGACCTCAGTTAGACGATCAGTAAATACCGGTCATCCATCGTGGATGCTGACAATTTTTTGATGTAGGTCGTCTCAAGAATCACGATTCTGAAATCTCTAGTTCCTGCAATCCGATGTTCGTCCCAAAATCTATTCCTATCGCAGGTGGTGTTTGATTTTGAAATTGACGAGCTAAAATTGACTCTGCTGCAATCCTATTAAGAAGTGTCTATTCGAAAAATGAGTCGAAAATTAGAAGATTATTTTTTATATAGTAGATCAAAACTGACTCGCAGTCGAAGCAGGGGTGCATCCAGCCTTTAGATTAGGGGAAGTGTTAGGTATCCTACCAGCCAGCAGAACATTCTAGGCTCAATTTCTTTGTTTTTAAATAAGGCTGAAGTGAAACAACGGAAAAAAGGATTTGTCAGCGACCAACACAAACCCACAGAAGGGAACCCGGCCTGTTCTGTGAACCAAAGGATGGAACCGACGAATATATTGGCTTCATAGGCGGTGGTCAAAACTTATTGACTTACTTCGTGGATCCGTCACTGAGTTCAAATGTAGCAATTTTTTTATTTTAGGCTCAATTATTTTATTATTAAATAGACTATGTATTATTGTATACATAACTTTAGCTTAAGAATTTATATTGTAATAGTTATTAAGTCGTGTTATGTTGTAGAGTTTCTGGCCGCATCTTCTCTACAGCGACAACACGTTCCGACGCGGTGGTAGCTTTAAAATGATTTGACGTTTGCTAAGTGTGCTGCAAGCTCCTATATTGAATAAATTATATTGACTTTGACTTTGACTTTGTAGCGACTGTCGCCTGTCTATAAACACCCTGAGCTCTCGAAGATGGGAACATTGTATATCTCGACATCTCATCTTTGCGTCACTCGAACCTTGGGTCTGACACTTCAAGGCTGCCCTGATCTTTCACTGGCAATCTGAAAGGACCATTACGTATAAGAAGGAAAATTTGCCTTTTTTTGAGACATTTGGTTGCAATAGTCACATGTTTCCTCATGTTTTTTAGGGTTCCGTACCCAAAAGGGTGAAAACGGGACCCTATTACTAAGCCTACGTTGTCCGTCCGACCTATTTAGGGCTGTAACTTTTGAACCGTAATAGGTAGACAGGTTAAATGTATAACGGCGGATTTGTCAACTAATAATAAAAATGACAAAAAGTGAAAAATTAAGGGTTCCTCATACAAGAAACTAGATTTTATCTATATATTTTCTTCTCGCTCTATCGTAAAAACGGTAAATACAAGCGTCAAACTTGGAATGATTATAGAGCAAATGCTACAGTATAATAACAAATAATAAAAACCGGCCAAGTGTGAGCTGGTCTCCAGCTATAGGTCCCGGAGAAAACAAAACTTTTTTGTAAGTTAATATATTGTGTGGTGGTGTAGTACGGAACCGTCGGTGGCCGGGTAGCCCGACTCGCACTTGACCGGTTTTATTTTATTAAACAGATCCAGGCGCCTTTGAAAGATAATTTCATTTTGTTGTTGTTGTGTTAAAATTTAATCTAATAACAAAGAACCAACGGTAATTTTTGATCTTAGAAATTACTTCTCGTCAAATTGGAACTTTGATGAAAAGTTTTGCGTTCATGAACTCGACAGTTCAGAAACTTTTTAGAGAATGATAGGAGAGATGACGCGGGTAAATGTTTTTATTTGAAGGATCGTAGGGAACGTAGCTAATGGGGCGCGCCTTGTTCTCTGCCTGCCCCTCAGGGAAAGAAGCTAGACGTTGTAGATAGAATAATTTCTTATCTATTAAACGAATGAGCTTGATTCATTAGCTTATCATCATCACAGCCTATACAGGGTGTAACAAAACACCCTAGTAATACTTAAGGGTAACAAAAGGTGTAAATTTTCTGGTTCCTTCTATTCATAATGCATATGCGCACGACTTTATTCCCCGAGGGAGTAGTCAGAGATATTCTGAAACCTCAGAAAATCCACGTTTCACCAGTAGTACCGAAACTCTGTCCAGTGTGACGGGGGGTAAGCCCGTCGCCACTTATAATGGACAGTGGGTACAATACATGCCTCGAAATTGAAGCATGCCGGTTTCCTCACGATGTTTTCCTTCACCAAAAAGCCAGTGGTGTTACAAATCGTACATAAATTGCGAAAAACTCATTGGTACGAGTCGGTCTGGACGGGGATCGAACCATCGCCTCCTGCACGGCAGGCAAGGTTACTCTCCACTGGACAACCACGGCTTTTAATCATAATGTGTCTTATAATCTCTAATGCATCTACCAGGATCACAGTAACATATAGGTTTGGTACCTACAGTATCAATAAGGTAAACCTTTGACTATTTATATGTGGACTGGTTACGCGTGTAATTCTACTAACAAACATTTCTGCCACTTTTTGTGGGGGGCAAGGTAACATGAAATCCGCAACTTTGGATTTTATTCCCCATAACTTTAGATTCTAATTTTGAATGAAAAAATCATGAAAAGTAGTCTCGTGTGAACCCCAAACGTTCTAAGTTCGAAGTTATTATTTCGAAATTATAGGCTGTCTCGTTTAGTGATAAGGTGTAAAATTGAAAGTAAATGCACAAGATCAATTGTGCTTATACCGTGGCAGAGGGGAAATGCTACCGCAAGGCTAGTCCTTATAATAATTAGTCAAAGAGGTAAACGGAGTGCATCGGAACGTTATACAATCTCGTCGAGCAGCGGGTATCTAAACTAATAATCTTAACTAGTTTAGTAATAGTAAACTTTAACGAGATGACTATGCAGATAGAGATGCAGTTAGGGTTAGCTCACACGTGTATTGTACTAGCTTTTGTCTTTGACTAATTATTATAAGGACTAGCCTTGCGGTAGCATTTCACCTCTGCCACGGTATAAGCACAATTGATCTTATGCATTTACATTCAATTTTACACCTTATCACTAAACGAGACAGCCTATAATTGCGAAATAATGACTTCGAACTTAAAACGTTTGGGGTTCACACGAGACTACTTTTCATGATTTTTAACATTCAAAATTAGAATCTAACGTTATGGGGAATAAAATCCAAAGTTGCGGATTTCATGTTACCTCGCCCCCCGCAAAATGTGGCAGAAATGTTTGTTAGTAGAATTATACGCGTAACCAGTCCACATATAAATAGTCAAAGGCTTTTGTACGCGACTTCGTCCGCGTAAAATTAGAATATCGAAAAAAAAAGTTAGTTTCTTATGTTTCTATTATCAGCTGTATAGTCTGTGCGTTGTCTGTCACACAATTCGGTTTGACAAGTTTTTTTTGGTCTTCATTTAATATTTTTTACGGATAGAAGAATTTTAAGAAACCAATTTAATTTTTATTGCGATTCATCGAGTTTATCAATATAAATTTAATTTTTAATTTACTTTAATGTAATCTCTAAATGCAAAAATGGTGAAGAGAAAATAATGCGAACTCCATGGAGAAAAACTACTACTTTATTAAAAAGAAAAATCCTGCCTTCTCTTTCTAACTCTATGCTGGAAACAGAAACCGCAACATCAAATGTCAAATTCTGACATTGTCAATGTATTTTTTTCATAATGGCCAGTTATTTTAAATTGATTTTTAGTTTACCAAGGAGTTCACAGGTTTTCCAGTGAGATCTCTGGACGGACCGTAAAACGACGTTATTTTATTTAAAATATCTGTAATCCTTTCGTTTTAAAATCTCTGACATAGAAAATATTATTATTGAGACGAATAACTCGAAATGGGTTTCGATTCAGCCCTCCAAAATAAACTTGACATACCGAATTACCCCCAATATAAAAAATCATTTGTTTAAAGCTTGTTTATTAGACTTAAAAACTTATGTATATTTTATCTCACTACGATGACAGGAACTAGTGCGGACGAAGTCGCGGGCCAACTCTAGTCTATAGTGGTACGCGTTTAAAAAGAATCCAATCTCTTGGCAATCCGACGACGTTCCATTTTTGAATTGGACAGGACACGAGGATGAACATAATCTCGATAATTTCATTTCCCGGGTCAGCATACACATTTATTTATTACCAAGCAGCTTGCACCTGCACAAATCGAATTAAGATTTATTATTTCACCACAAGGGTTGAAAATGCAATGAGTTTTATTTGGAAAGGAGAAAATGTAATTTGTTCGTAATTTAATATTTCCCGATGTGGAAAAATTCTTTCGTCTAGAATATTATGCTTTGGAATTTTTCTTGAACTCTAAATCCCACGTGTTAACAATTTTTCAAAAATAAAGTATTGGGTTTATAAGTTTACTAGAGTTAACCCGCGACTTCGTCCGCACAAATAATATATACCAGATTTTAAGTCAGATCATAAGCTATCAAACAAAAAAGTTTCATCAAAATCGGTTCAGTAGTTTTTGCGTGATGCTGTTACAAACATACAAACAAACGAACAAACAAACAGACAGACAAAAATTCTAAAAAAGGTTGATTTGGAGTCCGGGATACCTAAAACCAAAGTTTAAAACTGTTAAGATTAATTATAAAACTGTAACAGAAGTGTGTCTGAAGACATGGAAGACATTTACATGAAAAAGATTACGATATGGTTTTTAGGTATCACGGACTCCAAACGAAAATCTGACTCCATACAAGCATAGAGATTTGTTTCTAGATTGTTTCTGCAAAATTTCATAGACTTTAATTGGTTAGTATTGAAAATATCACCATAGTACGTTTGTATGGAGCGCGCTCCGAATTATATCCCCTTGACTGTTACTGTGCACGCTCCATACAAACGAAGTCTGGTTATATTTTCAATACCCATTAAAGTCAATGAAATTTTGCAGAAACGATCTAGAAACAAATCTCCATGCTTGTATGTTCTCCGATTTTCGTTATTAGACTATTTACAAGAAAATTTGTTCACAAGCAACCCGTCCCTTTATAGGGATTAAGATATCCCTGAACCTTAATTTATGTATAAACTGTCGGTAGATATGAACCCGGGTAGGACTATATAAGCTAGTAATTAAGATAAGATAGCTAAGATTTCAAAGCTCAGCTCTGATTTCATGACTTCAAAGAGACTTGGCGGATTATATTTTCAGCAATATCGTGTAGGTATTTCATGGTAGCAAACCATCGGTAATTTCTTGCGTATACAGGGTGTTAGTGAGAGCCTAGCAAATACTGAAACGGTGAACTCAGACCATCAAACTGAACCACTTTCACAATGTAGCCTACCTCAGGAAACGCGAAAAAAGATCAGAAGTAAAGAGTTGTTCAGTTTGATGGTCACAGTTCACCGTTTCAGTACTTGCTAGGCTGTCACTTACACCCTGTATAAGCCAAGAAGTGCCTCAAAAACACAAAATTTACAACTTGATGCATCTTTAAAATTTTGACGGTTTGCAGTTTTGTATTGAATAGCAAATTTTATTTTCGCGACTTCGATGTTGGTTCCATAAAGAAAGTTGTTCAGTTTGATGGTCTGATCATCCCCTTAAAAAAGTGTCAGCATATTAAGAAGGACCCTATTATTGAATGTTCCTTCCTATGGTTTGACCACAAGGGCCTTACAACTCCGTAGGAAACTGCACGGCGAGATCCGAGACCAGAGAGGATCGTTCCGCTCTACCATTCTACCGTTGACTTTCGCGGCCGATTTATTTGCACGAGACTGTGCACGTCACTGAAAAAGTCGTACCGGTCCAGTGGCGAGTAACTTAAAAAGCCGTGGTGGTCCAGTGGCGAGTAACCTTGCCTGCCGTGCAAGAGGCGATGGTTCGATCCAGTCCAGGCCGACTCGTACAAATGAGTTTTTCGGAATCTATGTACGATTTGTAACACCATTGGATTTTCGGTCGGACCCACTGTCCATTAAATGTGGTGACAGGGTCAACCCCCGTCACACTGTACAGGTTTTCGGTACTACTAGTGAAACGTGTATGTTCTGAGTTTTCAGAACATCTTTGACTACCCCCTCGGGGAGGGAATATAGTAGTGAGCATATGCTATGCTGTGCACGTCATCAGCACACGAAATCTGGTTAATCTTTCCTCATGAGCGGTCATGAGATATGGCTCATGCTGACACTAAAGAAGAAGAAGCACATGAGATAAAATATCCAGGGCTCTGGTAGCAAGCAATGAGCAGTTACAGTTCTTGTGGTCCCCTCAAAGAATTACGTCGTGAGCCTACGCTACTACACTTACGCTAATACGTAACAAAACACAGTTTTTCAACGCAGGCCTAATGATCTGTACAGGACGTAATGGCTCATAGACGCACCACCATGAAGGATAAGTGCCCGTACAACCGGGAATGATTTGTGCGAACGTAGCCTTAACGAGGACTCTATTATCCGGCACCCATCTAGAAAAAAGTTGTCGTTACGTTGAACGAATAGCATTTGTTTCATTTAGGTAGTCAATTAAACTCAGGAGGCTTGAAAAAGAAAATTGCCGATTAAAAACGGGAAAAGGCATGATTTGTGTTAGTACAAGAAATTGTAGGGTAATTTTTATTGCAAGAAAAGCTACAAAATGACGCACAGATATAACAAAAACGTCTAAACCATAGTATATTCCTTGACCAGATGTCATGTCAACGCCGAAAAAAGGACAAAATCGAGACGTGCGTATTTAGGTATTACTTTGCGTATGCGAAAGCGAGAGCGCATGACAGTATTCTCTTTTTGTCACTTTGTCTTGCGTGAAATGCAAAAAATTGAAGATTATACAGAATAGAACAGAAGCCTGTAGCGCATGGACCGCATTAATTGAGCCCCTGTCGCCTAATTGCCGAGGCATTGCGTGATTGAGATACTTTTTTTTAAGGTGGATTAAAGGTACCGCAATGCTTTGTGTGCTTTTATTCATTGTACAAATAAAAAAAAACAAATCATACGACGTTACTTTTCACTCGTAAGTGGAAAGAAGATCCATTGTTCGAGTACGTATTGCGAGAACGTCACCTTTCTTCCGCTGTTTTAATTTAATCAAAGCCTGCAGGTGATGAGGGCTCAATATGCAGGTGGAACTCTGATCATAAATTGGTCAGCACACCAACTACAAGAAAATTTAATACTACATATAAGTATTTTATAGGTACTAAATACTTTTAGTATTTCGATGTTTTTAAAAATAATTCATGGCGCAATTATTAATCCTCGGAATATGAGCAGTAGAAAAATATACAATGAAGTTAATTTAGCGATTTGAGAAATAAAATATGTCTAATGACTGCTCTAAATATGAAGGCCCCAGTTATAACACTTATGGACATACAGATAGAGATAAAAATCGTTCAATTCCATGGAGTTTCTATTGTGGAACGGACCGTAATGGATATTAGAATATTTAACAATATATTTTCTTGGAAGCAATTTTCGTATAACAAATCTTATTATGCTTTAACTATTAAAACGAGAAATTCTTTTTTGTGTATTAATAATTGGTGCCTAAAAAAGTTTTAAAGAATTCTGTGAAATTTTTGGATATAGTGTTGTTGGAATCAAGAAATCGATTATTTTCAAACACCTGGGTGGGTTAGGGCTATTCGGACCCTGGAGACTGCAACCTTGTACCGTGAGGTGGTGTTCTTATCTAACCTCTCGTTCATATCGAAGCGACACCTGCAAATTTTCGAGCGGTGTCAAAAATCGGTGTGAATATTGGCCTTTGAGGATTCGTAGGTACATAACTTTCCAACTCATGGGGACCATGGGATATAAACACTCGAACTTATTTTTGGGATTAATGAATGATTAAGCAGTTTAAGGTTACCGGATAATTTAATGGTCGAAATCAACCAAAAAAGTGTTGCAACATACTGAGCGATTTTGATTGATTTGGTTTGAGCCACACCTGATATAGTATTAAGCTGACTGCGAAGCCGAATATACGCGTGGTAGCGAAGCTCCGGAGCGCCGCCCCCCTGGAACCTGGTGGACCTGGTCTCCGGGGTCAATCTGCCTTCCCTAGCTCTACTTCCGGAGAGGCTAAAAAGGTGTAACTTTTTATTTATAGTTGTAGTATGTAGAGTCTCAAGGTTAAGGCACTATGGGGCTGACATAACCTCAGGGCTAAAACTTAAAAACCCCCTTATAAATCAATAAAGAAAAAAAGTAACAACTCAAGTTATAAACAAAATTAAAAGGAGAATTTTAACTTTTTTAAACCATCCCGCTTTATTTTGGTTTTCCAAGAATTCTATATTTGTTTATCTTGTCGCGTCAATTCTTAATATTTTCTTTGGAATTCCAAACTAACCACCCTGCTTAAAATAACAGAAATAATTTTAGGACTTTACTAAAATACCTATAGTTAGACCCAAAAGTTCTTTGATGCTGAAAGTGGTAAAGTGGTCTACATTATTTTAAATTTAAATTATACAGTTGAGTACCTACCTACCTACCACAAAATGTTTATTCTAGACGCTTGTTGTACGAGAGACGAATTCAGCAGTGGGTTACTATAAACTCGATGATTATTTGAATGACCAAAATGTCTGGTCTTGACAATGTTACACTATGTAATTTAATATTGGATTTATGTAAGTGCACTTTGTATATTTTCTTTTGATTAAAAGAAGTGTGTTGTAGAGTTCCTGGCCGCATCTTCTCTACAACGGAACACCTTCCGACGCGGTGGCAGATTCAAAAACATGACGTCAAAAAGTTATCTATGTGATATTATTTTGAATAAACAATTTTGACTTTGACTTTGGTTCATTCATAGATATGTCAGAAAGCGTCATAAAACTCTCTAAATATAAAAAAATGTAGGCAGCACGCCGACTCATAACGATCTTCCTTAATAGCCACACACACAAAAGATAATGCTAATGGTACAGAAACGATTATTCGCACATATAAATGTACGAGTAATGAAGCAAAAAATACACATTGGAACGGAAATGCGGGATCATCGCCATAGCTTTCCTTTCGGCATCTTAAATGTACGTACATTTATAGATAAGTTGACGTAGCTCGACATAATCGACGCCATATAACGTAGTACATCAACATAAAGAACATTTGGGGTCGTCAAAAAACTTACTGTTAAATTTATGATATCCATAATTCATTCATTATACTTTTTTCATTCCATAGTATCTAGGCGACCGAACTTCGTGCAATTTTTTTCGGGTGTGAAAATGGATTTTCTCAGGGCAGTTAGACACCTCTCTAGATAAACTTGAAAAGAAACACTATAAAAATACAAAATTTCATCCAAGAGTTATTTCCCAGAACATTTACAAGAATTGCTCACTTAAAGTATAGAATACAATTAAAAGATATTCCAATTCAATAATATTTAGCTTTCTAGCCAATTCTCATTATATCAATTACAATTTGCTTATTTCTAATTACAATTAATTTCAGAAAGGTAAACTATTAACTATTCAATATAAATCTTGGATTTAATAATACCACTTGCTAGTGAGCAGCGGAATTATTGAGGTACCCTACTAAGAATATAAACTGTCTAGAACACCGGTCCCTACACTATAAATTCTCGAAAATAACTTCGAATAGGTATCAAAATGTGGCCTATCAGGAAACTATATTAGGGTGCCCCTTTCCAACACATTTGGTGGGAATCACTTGGGTTGTTCGTTCCTTACAACCGTTTACAGAAAAGAATAAAGTTATATTTTTAGAAAGAAAGTTAGAATTTTATTCAGTCGGTGTTAGGTTTTAGTAAGAAAGAAATGTTACTCAGGAAATCTTTACGTAGCGAAATGCTACGACACGCGATGTTCGTAGCCGTAGCTGCTACGAAGTTGTGATTACATAAATCTTATTGGATATATTCGGTATCATAGAGTTCAAGAACAGATGAGAGTAAGTGTCTCACTCAGATATCTGTTTCCGTGATACAAATTAGCCTTAAGGGTATATTACTGTTGGCACGCTCCATACAAACGAAGTCTGGAGATATTTTCAATAATAACCAATTAAACTCAATGTAATTTTGCAGAAACAATCTAGAAACTAATCTCTATGCTTGTATGTTGTCAAATTTTAAAAGCAGCATACAAGCAAAGAGATTTGTTTCTAGATTGTTTCTGCAAAATTTCATTGAGTTTAATTGGTTAGTATTGAAAATATCACCAGACTTCGTTTGTATGCAGCGCGCATTTACGCATTCGGAATATACTTCTCTTAAAATCTATTGTTATCTGGAACAATTTATAAATTAAAGCATACGCTTGAAATACCGAAGTATATTTTACTTTGGTCGCTGTAAACGTTTGAACTTCGCAGGTAACTTGCGCTTTAAAATATTAAGGTACCCTACTTAGTCTCAAACATCGGCCCCTACCCAATAAATTCTAGAAAATATCTCCGAGTTTTCAAAATGTGGCCTATCAGTATTCTATGTTTGAGGCTGCCATTCCGAAACATTTGTTGGGAGTCACTTGGGTTGTACGTTCCTTACAACCGTTTACGGAGGAGAATAAATTTATATTTTTAGAAAGAAAGTTCGAATTTTATTCAGTACTTTTTACTATGACATGTTTAGGTTTTAGTAAGAAAGGTTACTCAGGAAATATTTGCGTAGCAATGTGCTACGACACGCGAAGATCGTAGCCATAGCTGCTACGAAGTTGTGATTACTGTAAATAATTTATAAACATGTTTGCTTTTTAAATTTGGTGACAGGCAGTGACCCTGCAGTGGGACGTACGTACTTATACAGGGTGTAACAAAACACCCTAGTAATAATTAAAGCGGTGGTTTAGACCTTCAAACTGTGTATCTTTCACTATGGAGCCAACATCGAGAAAAAAATAAAATAATCTGGGGTTTCATACAAAACAGCAGTACCGACTCAAATCAAATGGACGGGACATAAACTTTGTCTAGAAATCTAGATAGTGAAACGTGTACAGTTTGATAGTGCCCTTAAAATGTTACCAAGGTGTTTTGTTACACCTTGTATAGTAGGCTGATGATGATAATTTAACCAGGAACTATTTACGAGCCAATAAGGAACCTAATTGTTAATAATTCATGAAACAAAGTACCCTAAGTTGCAAACTAAATCATTTATCCAAAGAATTTTCTCATACGCAAACCCAAACTTCGTGGAGATAAGACAATTTTTCCAACTCATAAATTTTACGCCCTGAAAAATGGTTTCCATAACGCATGGGTCACTTTGCCTTATGAATTTCTTTTTTCTTATAAATCATAGGATTTTTTTCACTCGTCCTATGTTCGGTCACAGTTCAAGGAACGCGGTTGAAGCACCATTTATCAAGTAAAAGAAAATGATTGAATTTTTTATCTATTCTCGCGCTGCATACAAACGAAGACTGGTGATATTTTCAATACTAACCAATAAACAATCTAGAAACTAAGTTCTATGTTTGTATAAAGTCAGATTTTCGTTAAGATATACAGTTTTAGTGCTAGCACAGAGTACTATAATTAGTGCTAGGATTAATTTAAGAATTGTTTGGAAATTTTTGAGACACTTTAACTTTAAAATTTTACATTTTATCGAGAACTGACTTCATACATATATAGAGATTAGTTTCTAGATTGTTTCTTTCTAATTTAATTTACTTTTAATGGTAGTATTGAAAATATCACCAGACTTCGATCGTATGGAGCGCGCTCTGAATTATATTCCCTTAAAGTTCATACGTAAGTAAGTTATAGCCTGTAGGATCCCACTGCAGGGCAAAGGCCTCCTCTCACAAATAAGGATGAGAGTAAATAGTAAGTGGGCCACAACTCCACCACGCGGGCGCAGCGCGGTTCGTACGTGTTTTATGTGACCTAAAGGAGAGTGGGCAAAAATGTATGGACGGTAAAACCAAATCCACCACAACTTAGACTACTTTTGTTTGGATGATATTACAGCCATAATAGTAAAACGTGGATGATTTGAGTTTTCCGAATTCGAGTTGATGTATTTGTCTGTAATGTATGTAGGGACGCACGCATTGAAGATAGATGTACGGCACTCCATAAGAAACGAATTATAGTGCCGTAATCACTTACCTCATCGGCTATTAGGTGTAGGCTGTAACCTTTTTTGGCTTTTATTAGGCCATGCTATTTAGTATAACGTAATATATATTTGTCAAAGAGTTCATAGAAAAGTACTCACTGATCTACTTATTTTTTAGGTACACCTATATTTTACCCCATCCAGGCCGGCTCGTACCAATGAGTTTTTCGGAATTTATGTACGATTTGTAACACCACTGGCTTTTCGGTGAAGGAAAACATCGTAAGGAAACCTGCATGCTTCAATTTCGAGGCATGTATTGTACCCACTGTCCATTATGTGGCGACGGGCCCACTCCCCGTCACACTGGACAGAGTTTTGGCACTACTGGTGAATCGTGGATGTTCTGAGGTTTCAGAATATCTCTGACTACCCCCTCGGGGAATATAGTCGTGAGCATATGCTTATGCTTACCTATATTTTAATCAAAAGAAAGATTCGTCGTTCCGTTGAAATTTTAAAAAAGAAGGTAAATTTATAACGTTGTTTTTGCGTGTAATAAAATGTTAACCAAAATTACCGTGCTGTCAAAATAATCACGCTATTTATCAAACACTTTTATTAATAAAAGTAGAAAACGGGAACTTTATAAATATCAAACATAATGTGGGAAATGTTTTCGCAAAAGTTAGCACGCGTTCAGATTGTTTGTTTTAACATAGCGTATAAAACATTGGTATACATTATGAGAAAATATTTCAAGGTTTTTTTAGTGATGTGACGAACTTTGACTATTTATATGTGGACTGGTTACGCGTGTAATTCTACTAACAAACATTTCTGCCACTTTTTGCGGGGGGCGAGGTAACATGAAATCCGCAATTTTGGATTTTATTCCCCTTAACTTTAGATTCTAATTTTGAATGTTAAAATCATGAAAAGTAGTCTCGTGTGAACCCCAAACGTTCTAAGTTCGAAGTTATTATTTCGCAATTATAGGCTGTCTCGTTTAGTGATAAGGTGTAAAATTGAATGTAAATGCACAAGATCAATTGTGCTTATACCGTGGCAGAGGGAAAATGCTACCGCAAGGCTAGTCCTTATAATAATTAGTCAAAGGTGACGAACGATAGAGAGATTTAAAATATAGATTGCGTAACTTTTACCATACAGGGTATAATAAAATTCCTTAGTAATATTTTAAAGGGGTGAATTAGATCATGGAGCCAGAAAAACGCTGTTTCATACAAAACTGCCGTGCCTTCTCGACTCAATCGATCTGTCCCATACATGGGACAGCAGATTTTTTTCGATTTGTCTCTATAGTGAAAGTTTTTCAGCTTGGTGGTCAATACCACCACTTGAAATGTAACTATTGGGGATTATTGTCAAAAAAAAACATTTTTCGACCCATGCTCCTTAGGGAAAGTCGTTTAGTTTCAGTATCTGAATACATCCTTATTTTTCTAGTAATTAAAAAAATATTCTCCCAGGTATTCTAAATGTTAGGTGACATTTTATATGTAAAATTTCACACCTACACTAGGTAAAGGCTCCAAATTCCTGTCAACCGGTTCCATCTAAGTATCCACCCAACTTGAGTTTTTACCGGAATTTTTCCCTCTCCGCTTACGAGGATAAACCGGAAAAACCGGTAAAGCCACCCGGCTTTACTAGTCTTGCCACACATCCCGCCGTCGTGGACGGAATAGAATCATAATTAATCAGAATCTTTTATATGCAATTTATGTTTTCCTGACGTCAAAACTTGTTTGAAAAGAAAAATGATTTCAAAGGATAGTTTGTACGGGGATAGTGATTTAGAACTTTAAAGGTTTGGATTTAAAAAAGTGTATTTGTACACACGAATCTTAATTAAGAATTTTGGTGGGATAGGAAAGGGTGTAATATGCGTTACATACCTAAACAGGGTGTTAGGGTAAACAGCTGCATTACTTCAAGGGGTGATTGTACCCATGATATTGAACAACTTTCCCTTAGAAGTCAAAAGGAAATTGGAAAAAAAAATGTATAAAAAGTCGATTTTTTTTCAAATTCCTTTTGACTTCTAAGGGAAAGTTGTTCAATATCATGGGTACAATTACCCCTTAAAGTAATGCAACTGTTTACCCTAACACCCTGTATACTTTAAGGGGTGCTTTAGACTATCAAACTACAACTTTTACTATAGGTTAGGAATGGGGCCAACTTTAAAATAGAGAAATAAAAATTAATTGCGCCATACAATTGGGCCGAGTTATTCAATTGACGTTTTCTATGGAGCAACAAAAAATGATCGCGATTTCGATGTTTACGTAGTTTGATGGTATGATCGCCCCTTAAAATATGTACCTGACGCATTTAAGTTTACACCCTGTACAAATGTTTCCGGCCATCCCGAAACGAACATACATACATACATATGCTCACGACTATATTCAAGGGGGTCGTCAGAGATATTCTGAAACCTCAGAACATTCACGTTTCACCAGTAGTGCCGAAACGAACATAAACGGGCATTAAATACCTACGGCTTGAAATACATGTGTACTAATATATAGTAAGTATGTATTTCAAGCCACCTTTCCAACCTGAAGCAGAATCTATTTCTATGTATTTATCAGAGGACCAAACTATAACAGGATTTCCAATCAGAATCCCAGATTTAGACACAGAATAACGTAGCATTGCTAGTGGACTGTGAAATTGTTAATGTTGAGCTCTGTCCGATACAATAGTACTATTTTAGAATCAAAACTACATGACGATGAAATAGGTGTGTTTAGGTCAAAAAGATTATACCTAATAGAGTGAGCCATACCAATTGTAAAGTGTCCACTTTTTTTGACGTTTAGGTTTGAGTGTGTGGTGTCAAGTAGTATGGACAAAAGGCACCAAGTGACGTATGGCCTTATGTTTACGGTCACTTTTCACACATACTAGCTCAAAAAAAAGTGGACAGCCGCATAAACAAATATCTATAGTTCCATCTCCTTCTGCTATTAAAGGTACGTCATAAGACAAAAGAGACTAACTACAATCGTAAATTTATGCGGACTCTATGGAGATCCTTCCTCTGAGGTTTAGGTATAGTTATATAGACTTCGTCGTCGTGGATTACAAACGTCCCCATTTCAACATTAGGGGTTGATTTTCGAAAAATCCTATTTTAGTGCTCTCACTACATGCTTTAATTATTTAAAGTGGTGATTTAGACCATCAACCTGAACAACTTCCACTATGGAGTTAACATAGAGAAAAAATTTAAAAATCTTTTGTTCCATAACAAACAGCAATACCTACCTACCAGACTCAAATGGACAGCTGCTTTTGTTATTTTTTCTGCTTTATCCATAGTGAAAGTTGTTCAGATTGATGGTCTGTACCACCCCTTTTAATATTACTACGGTGTTTTGCTACACTATACCTATAGGTAAATATTTCTAATCTCATATTCTTTCGTAAGCGGTTTAGTCTGTGCGCTGTCTCTTTACCGGTATATGAAAAGGCATCATACACGTAAATCCGGCAGGTGTATTCCTAAACTAACTGAAACTACTGAAAATGATTTTAATACGTTGCGGGTAAAATCCAGTAAATACATAATAACAAATCACATAATTTCATGTGCAGTGTGAGAAATTATGTTTGCAGTTGTGCGCCTAGCTTTAATCGTCGATTTATCGCCCAGTTTACAACGTGTCCATGATTTACACACGTTCCTAATGTTCAAAGGCTAACGTTGAACACACAAATCTAATTCCCATCCGAAACAGAATAAGCATTATTTCTCGATGCCAACGTCAGAGCCAATGGCTATGAAGGTGGGGTTTGTAGTCGCATCTGATGAAAAGAGAATAATTGTAGCTAAAATTTAATTCTTCTATCGAGTTGACGTCATTAATATACGTTTGAATTGCCATCGTGATGATAAGAGATATACCTGCTGATTGCTCTACACTCCATTCCAAATCGCAATAAAATTTTAAGGCATTTCCAAGACATGCCTGATAGTATATACGAGTGTTTCAGATAAATAAAGTATATTTGCTAATCAGAATTGGCCAGAAAGCTAAATAGGAATCGGAAAATCTCTTCGTTTGGAATGAAGTGTAGGTACATTTAACATTGTAAAAGGTTTTAACTGCATTCTTCTTCTTTCGTGTCATCATGAGCATCACTCTTGCTGTAGCTTAAAGATTAGCCAGTCGGCATGGTCACATCGAAGCTGACTGCCCAGGCAGGTTGCGTCAGACGATTTTGAGTTACTGCATTGATGTTACAAACCTCGGGTATTATCTACAGATCGGCAAGTTTTTGCTACCTGATAATGTTAACAGAAATATTAAAACATCGTTTAATAATATTAAGTATCAAAGAAACCATTTTTGAAAACGACTGCGTCACTAAAGTAAACATCTTGGTGTTTACACTCATTTATTGTTATAGAGTTTAGGGAATAATAGAATGGCGATAGATCGCATAGAAATGCCAAATAAAAGCTTGGCATGGCTTTGTTTGGCTTGGCTTATGATAATACCAGTTTATGTTATGTTTATTGTTTGCGTTCAGAGAACATAAACATAATATAACTTATTTTATGCTCATGAAATGAGGAGCCATCACTCTTTCATCAACATGTTTCTCGGATATTATCTCAAGTTTCGCTTTTAGTATTTCGTAATTTGCCCAGATTTTATTGTTAGAGAAATATAAAGAAAAATACTTTCAATATAATCTTATAGATGGTATGGATATCTGTACCTAGTTCAGAAAAGACAGTAGATAGGTACATATCGGATAAAATCAATTGACATCCGTCTGCGTCGGTGGTATTCGAAGCCGGATATTACACGGAAATATAAAAGGGCGAGTAGGAATAGTTGCGTGTGAACTCATGTATACAAACATACAATTATTGTTTATCTATTGTTTCCTTTCTAGAAAGGGGGCTGAAGAACTCTCGAGTGGTTAACGCCTTAGAAAGCGCAGCGCCGGTAGGCGGTGAACTAGGTGGATCGACGACCTGGTGAAGGCGGCGGGAAGCCGTTGGAAGACGGAAGCGCGGTGCAGGACTGGTTGTTGTGGCGATCCTTAAGGGAGACCTATGTGTCCAGCAGTGGACGGTTATCGGCTGAGATGATGATGATGATGTTCCTTTCCTTTCCCTTTGAACAGTTGAAACTTATTGACCTTAAACTATCCACGGAACTCGGTTCATAAATTGAGAACGTACATCGCAATTGTTACGATGCGTTGCATTCATTTTGTGGCGTGCACTATGCATTAACAATAGCCCTGATTTTCCGACTGTACAACAAAGCTGTATTACTGGTCTATTTAGGAACTCTCTTCATCGAACTCGTATGAGTTTGTTATACGATTTAAAATTACTTGATTTGCGGGAGATTGCATAGAAACGAACAACACTGAAATAACTGCTAATAAATGTTTTCAATAGTGGATTTTCGTTTCATAATTTAGAGGTATTGTTTGAATACGTGTTAGTTAATCGAAGAAGGGTTGGTATATTTATTTTATACTTAGATAAACCGAACCAGTAGTTGAACTTATAACAAACGTAACGTTCCGACAGAGACGCGACACACGACGTGTGACAAAGCTCTATACAGGGCTACAGGGTAGTCCAATCACGGTTCAATCACCAAATATTTACCGCGATGGTAAATTGATTGAACCGTGATTGGACTACGCACAAACCATAACTTTTGACACTATTGGTATTGCGCTAATCGCGGTACTGCTCTTGAAAGCCGTTAGAGTCGTTTTGACAAATCGCTCAAGGCTGTTAGTTATATAGAGTCTAGCCCGATGCGGAATTCAGCATACTTGAATAGTTATTGGATTGCAATGTGATTAGAACTAAAACCGTTTCCTATTTAGCTTTCTGGCCAATTCTGATTACCAAATATAATTTATTGAACGCAAAGATATACTATCCGACATATCTGGGACGTTACTCAAGCTAATTTAAGAATAATCCAGAGTAAGTGTTTCAAATATCGTTTTCTGTAATTCAAAATAGCCTTAAAATTTCTTTGCTATTTCGAATGGAGTATAGGTAAATAGAAACGTAACGTAACCAGTAACGACAGATCTCAAATGATGATTGTAAAATAAATGAGCAAAGTTTATAAATTAACCAACAGAGATTTTAGCCAGATAATTATTGAGTAATGAAGGTGCCCAGATTAGAGGCCCTTTGTAATTACTTCGAGTCCGCGAGCCTGCCAAGTAATTTCGGACGATTAAGAATTGGTCTGATTGCATCCGTCAGAGTTAAGGTAATAGGGATGACCATGATAACTGTGGACCTTGCCAAAGTACAACTCCACTACAATAGCGCTACATAGGTCAGAAAATTAGCTACTGTTGAGCTAAAAGTATATAAAATTGGGTGCCATATCCATTATAATCCATTTTTCTATATAGGTACAAGATGTAACAAAACTAGTACCGTTACACCCAGTAAAAATCATATTCAAAATATCCTCATATATAAGTTACGCCCCAACTTTGCCCAGTGTGACTGGTAGTGAGCTCGTCGCACCGCTTGTAAACCTCGTAGCCGAAATATGAACTACAGTTTTGTTTATTACTAGAGCTGTTACCCGCGACTATATACTGCGTAGCAGCAGACACAAAAAGTTACAAAGACAAAATGATTTCCTTATCCTAAACCCTGTGGATGTAAAGAAAGAAAGATCATTTTTTTTAACACACGTACCTACAATCGATGAATCATAATAATCTATCTTTTTTTGATTGTATGTTATACAAGGACTAATATTTGAGTTTTTAGATAAAGGTCTCTAATAAAGGTCCAAGACAAAGGGTTAAAAGTACCGAACCTATATCCACAACAATAGCCATTCAAGAACCTAAATCTGTAATGGATGAGGGACTCCATCTAAAAGAATTAATCAGCCTCTCCCGGATTCCGAACATTTAATGAGATTCCTTTTTGTAATCACTCATAGGGAAATGTAATGATTTGGTACCGTCTCGTTTTAATTAAAATTTTCTAATAGAATTTTGGATGTCTGTGATGTAAGTACAGTCAACATCAAAAGTAAATGCTAACGAAGGTATATTTCGAAATTATTATCTAATTTAAGAGAAGTTTATTCCGAATGCGTCAATGTGCGCTGCATACAAACGAAGTCATACAAAAATGAAGTTTAAGTAAATATGCATCCGAATATCCGATCTCTAATAATCACATACTCGTATTGCGCAATTAATTAATTGTCACTACAACGTGTTAATAAATTAACGCAAAACTAGAAAGTAGTTTGTTTAGAATCGAGAGCAGAATCGAATTATCATGGTTTCAACATAGGTAATTTTTTTCAAAAGATTTAATATTATGTTTGTAAAATTTAAAATTTACTGAAGTCGATCTCAACCCACCGCACGGGCACACTCACCCTACTTAGTACCAAAACAAGATTCTTAAAATGTATCCATGAGCATGTTAGCGCTTTCATTCATTGCTGAAATGATAACAAATCCTTTTTGCCTGAAAACTTAAAATGCGAATAATTTTAAATTTTAACTATCAAAATAATAAAATTGTTGTTTCAATCTAATTATTTGGTTATAAATCAGTTAGGGTGTATGAGGTTTTGCGCTTATTCATTAACACGTTGTAAAAGTTATTATTAAGGTAAGTAAAGTTAAGTTATCATGATCTACAAAATGGCGTAAACGTTTAAAAGAAAAACACTTGTTACAAAGGGTTTACAACATACAATAAGCCACTAAACTCGTATTTGAACTAGAACTTGGCATTTAGAAGATAGTTTAGCAGTAACTTACGTTAACAGTTGCCAAGTACAGTAAATAACATAAAAGCGTTTAGCTATAAGTATAGAAGCAAGTGAACTTGACTGTAGCTGCTAAATAATGTAATATAGTTCCAACAGTGATATATGGGACTGGGCAAAGTGCAGCGGATAACTAGCGCAACAAAAACTGGCACGAAAAAAGAAGAAAAAAAATTAAAAAAAAAAAACCGGTCAAGTGTGTGTCGGGCAACGGTAGGGTTCCGTAGTTGTCCAACACAATATACGGACTTAGAAGGGGGCTTTTTGTTTTATACTACGGTTTTGCGGCAAATAAAGTCTAAAAAGTACATTTTACAAGATGGTCGACTATTACTCGTTAACTTGTAAAGCCTACTTAGCGGTGATAGTTTTCCTTTTAATATCGTTATATTCACTACTGCCGTGAACGTATCCAGAAACTACCGTTTAGCTGACAGGGGTGGCGGGGGGGATACTTGACTCTAACTAAAATTTTCACCTTAATGCTTAATATTTCGCTAACGGATCCCTAAATCGAAAAATAGTTTATCCACACCTACAATATTCTAGTACTAAGCGTCTCTGAGCTAAGCCGCGGACAGACGGACGGACATGGCAAAATTATAAGGCTTCCTTGTTGACGACGGAACCCTAAAAAAAAAACCGTGCTTTAGAATTCCAATAAGATAAATTGTTAGTCACACGCCGGTATACAATAGGGCCCAAGATCATGCAACTTGGAGAGTTGTGGCATATAAACTACCCATGATGGTCACGTCCCTCAGTCGCAGCTTGATCGTAACTTTCAGAGCATCTATGACTACACCCAATCGGTAAATACAGTCGCGCCATTTTTCCCTACCATTTTTCTACAGTATTTTAGGTAGGTACAAAGAGAAACCATATTTAACAAATGTAATAAATATATATTAATTGTATGTAGTACTGCTTTAGGTGAAGCGCTCGTTGGCGTAGTGGAGCTTCGGTGTTGGAAACGATCACCGAATTTAAGCAACACCAGGTCCGGTCAGTCTTTGGATGGGTGACCGTTTAGTGGTATTTCATTTCGAGAGTTTCAGTGCTTCAGAAGGCACGTTAAGCAGTTGGTCTCGTATAGTTCCGTCAGATAGCGTTGTAACTATTCGTTAAGCCAGAGCAGAGGCATATAAGGGCGGCTTGAAAATTCTCTGACAGCAAGTTGACCACTAACTTGCCTCCACCAACACGCACTGGGCCCGCATGGTGGAGTATGACCCACTCTCTTTCACCCTTATTCGTGAGAGAAGACTTTTGCCCTGCAGTGGGATTCTACAGGCTATAACTTACATACTTTTTTAGTACTGCTTTTAAAATAACTAATAACTTTAAAATAAAATCTCTTTAAAAATGTATAAAATGAAAAATAGCAAGCGATTAATTGTACTCTGTTGCCATATCTCACAGTGCGCGCTATGTCTGAAAGTAAAACGAAATCCTGAAAACAGAATTCACAATATTTGCCGCCGTAAATTTTTAAGGTACACAACACAGCGCTGTGTGAAAAATTAAATTTGTACAAGAGTTATTTCTTTTTAAATTAACACGTATTTTCAACCTGCATTCTAAAGCTGCGTCCACACGTGAATCATTTGCCCGTATACGTAGCATCACACTGCATCGTTTCACATGTCGTGAATACTAGTGTGGATGGTAAAAGAGACGCGGAATAAAGATAAAAGGATCAGCCTGAATTATTGGAGATTTTCCACACTGCGTTCCATATTTCCAATGCTTCCTTTATAGTGAATGACCTGGGAAAATGATATAGGTGTGGACGCTAGGAAATGCATGACTACATTACATACCTTTGTTTTTTAATTACTAACTAAATTTTAAGGATGTATTCAGATAATGAAACTAAACAACTTTCCCTAAAGAACATAGATTGAAAAACGAGAATATTTTGTGGACCTCCCATAGAAAACCGATCGGCTAATCCGCATTACCTTGTATAAGAGGTCCAAAAAATTTTATCTTATTTCGACCCATGGTTGATGACCTTACCGCAATAGCACCAGTTTATTAGCAATACAAAAAGAGGAACCTAAGCCTAGTTGAAATTATAACCTATTTTGCTTCTAGTAATAAGTATAGAAAACACCTTAAAGCCTGGAAGTTATCCCTAGTTGCAACAAAAACCATGTAAGAGGGACAGCAGCAGCCGCCGTTGCATGTCACGCGTGATACGGCTATATCACGGCTTTTATCCCGTTCGTTCGTGCGCAAATAGAAAGAGAACGAACGCACGATAGCGCTGTCACGCTGCCATACTACGGCCGCAGAAAACGATTTTATTGAATAAAGCATGGTTGCATAGGTAGGGTATGTAGTACTAGATACTTTTTTTTATACTGTGGACAAGTTGTGGACACTAAAGACAGGTCTCCTCCGATACTATGCAGTGTTTCTGTAGGTAAAAAGCTACCCCAAAATTGAATATATTATTTGTAGAGTATAACTTTTCGATAGCAAGCCAGAATCCGTCAATATGCTAAGTTATCATTGATACGACTGCATACTTTAAAAGACATAGTTTTTTGGTAGCTTTAGTAAAACTTCTGACCACCTTAATGGGTATTATGGTCGTGAGTTTATCTTTGAAAGTAATTTTCTTTATTAGAAGTAGGTACTATTTGACCAGCTGAAGGTGTAAGATAAAAACGCCAAGTGAATAAATAGAATTAGCGCAAATAAAAGGTCTATTTGGCATTTAATAGTGCACAGTTCATTCCAAATTAAAGTCCCCTGACAAGACTCTTATCCCTTCGTCCAAAGAATGCAAATGGTTTGATTAGTGCGACGTCGTAGACAGAAAAGAATGTAATCTAAATTCTAGACACAAGCGCGTTGGCTTCACGGTAGATTAGACTCACTACTTCAAAGGCTAGCTAATCTAGCCTACATCCGAGCTAAGCCTTTATTTGTGTTGTATGGGTACACCGCTGTACTTTTAAGTATGTTCGCATCAGAAAATTCTTAGTTATAAATTACAGCGTGAAAGTAATGAGATTTCCAACAATGTGTACAAAGGCATACGCCACTATGTGACCGGTCATTCAACTAAATGGCTAAACGTAATTCTGGCGTTTAATTAAATGCCGTCATTATTTATCCGCCTACTCGCAAATTTAACAAGACGGCTGCGAAATAATATGCAGTTACTACCTAGATTTATACTACACAAAACACAAATATTTGGCAAGCTTCTCTGCGAAATTGAACGTGGAATTCCGCAGTAAATATTTCCATAAGTAGCCATTTGCTAGTAATATGCAAATATCATTGAACGCTTAAAGCGTTTAAGCTACAGTCCAATTATTACTAACAACCAAAATTGTTATTGTTGAACTGCCATTAAGTTTGTCCGACGAATTTAAACTTTACCCTTTGGAGAGTAATTACATTTACTGTTTATAGACTGAATTAATAAAACGTCTTACCTTGATGATCTACTATGTGTAAGGTACAGCCCTCCACAGACTAAAACGGTGAACTCAGACCATCAAACTAAACAACTTTCACTATGGAGCCTACCACAGGAAACGCGAAAAAAAATCAGCTGTTTCTTACAAAACCTACCCGACTCAAATGTATGGGACAGTAGATATTTTTTTGCGTTTCCTTAGGTAGGCTAAATAGTGAAAGTTGTGCAGTGTGATGGTCTGAGTTCACTGTGAAGGGTGACTGAGGAGGGCTCTCCCTTAGACCCTGTATATAAATAACAGTCATTAATAGATTTTAGTCCATTTTAACCTTAGCACCTGTAAAAGAAGGTACGTCTTTTCGCGGTAAAGCAAGCAAATCATACGCATTATATCATCGCATCATCATCATCATCCGCCTATCATCGTCCACTGCTGAGCATAGACCTCTCCCAAGGCGCACCACAAAACTATTTTTATGATAGCCTCGGTCTTCCTCATCCAGTCGCTCCCTGTTACCTATCCCAGGTCGTGGGTCGCTTGCGTCCTGCCTGCCAGTTCGTGGCCTCCATTTTAAAACTAGGACTCCCCATCGGTTGTCAGTTTCTTCGGCAAGATCCGACCAGCCGATTGCTACTTCAGCTTGCTTTCCGGGCTATTTCTCTTTCCGATTCCATTCACGATTTATTTCTCCAAGAGGGTTGGCAGAAAAAGTCTCAATCCTTAGTATACCAGTTTAGAATATCCGCATTTAATCAGCTTCGTGATTGACTAACAACAAAGTTTAATTAATCCAATTAAGTGTAATTTTGTATGTTTACATAACGTCTAACTAAGCTACAGTGTTATTTTACAGAGGTAGGTAAGTTGTGAAACTTGTTGTACTATCCTGTCTCGAAAATGAAACAATTATACAACGTGTTAATGAATAAGCACAAAACCTCATACACCCCAACTGATTTACAACCAAATAATTAGATTGAAACAATAATTTCATTATTTTGATAGTTAAAATTTAGAGTTATTAGCATTTTAAGTTTTGAGATTGATATGATTTTTTGTCATTTCAGCAATGAATGAAAGCGCTGTCGTGCTCATGGATACATTTTAAGAATCTTGTTTTGGTAGTAAGTAGGGTGAGTGTGCCTGTGCGATGGGTTGAGAACAAGTTCAGTAAATTTAAAATGTTACAAACAAATTATATAAAATTCGATTCTGCTCTCGATTCTAAACAAACTACTTTCTAGTTTTGCGTTAATTCATTAACACGTTGTATATGATGAAATCGCGGCAAAAACGTACCTATGTAGATACTTAATTCGAAGTAAAAAAAAAACTCGTAATAGGTCCAAATTCTTAGTATGTAGGTAATCGATATTATACCTTTTTGAAGTAATAAAAAGTTCACAACTCTTTTTTATTATTCTGTACATTGTTTTATAAAAAACTGCAACTGACGTGAAGTTAATAGACTGTTAGATACTCGTACAATGCTATTAAAGGGCTATCAACTTTGATGATCAAGTTATGCCTTTGACCCCTGAATTCAAATTAAAAAAGTTCACAAATCGATTTTAGAATGATAACGATTTTTACGGTCTCTGTTGTTTATTTGTTTTATTTTACTGTTTTTTTGTCGGAGATTGGATTTGTTGCGGTTTTGAACATGTTCGGATTGGTTTATGTCTCCCGAGTTGAAAGCGTATTTCATTATTTAACAAAACATAACTTTTATTTGAATTTTTATCAGCGTTTTCCAATCCTCTTTTTTTATAAATTGCTTGCAAGTTCTGAAATGTGAATATTGATATCACGAAAACCGTACGTATCGTCATAATATTAAATATAATATATGCATTGAGAAAATATTTGCATTGAGTTAGGAATATGCAAATTGTAATCATTAGTCGTATAGACTGTAAATATTGTTTTCTTTGACTATTTTAGGTTTCTGCGTCAGTTACAGATATAAATTACAGTTTATTTTAGGCACTTTTTTATGGCTCTTAGTGTATACAAAATCACTTAGTATACTAAGTTTCAAATCTCCAGGGGTGGTTGAGACGATCAAACAGACCAACTTTTGCTATGGGAGCCAATCTGAAATTGCAAAAAAAGCTGCAATTCTATGCTGAAATGTACTTTTTAGCGATTTCAGCTAACATAGTAAAAGTGGTCCAGTTTGATGGTCTCAACCATCCTAGATGAAAAGTGTTTGAAAATCACCTAGTATAAGCCTAAGTGTATAAGAAATTACGAAAAGAAAAGTTTCGTTATCGAAGTTAATAAATATCCTTATGATACTTTTAAAACATCGAAAATGAAGCTGCTAATTGTAGAAGACTAGCTTTAGCCCGCGATTTTAACCCCCCGTTGCACCCTTTTAGGGGTAAATTTTTGAAAAAATCTTTCATAGTGCACCCCTACATGCTGTACAGAATATGTGTTCCAAATTGCATATTTCTCTATCTTCAGTTTCGGCTGTGTGCCGTTTGTCAGTTAGTCAGTTACAGTCAGTCACGGAAAATAAGTATAGATGATAATTATGATCACGGTTCAAATATGAAGGGTCACCAGGCAAATGGTGATACTATCTGCTGATCTTTCGGTCGCAAAACACTGCAAAAAACAACACCTTTGACCCTCCATACAACAATCACAGGAAGAAAAGGAGCGGTCTGTTCTAAACCATAGTCACACTCTTGGCATGCATGTTCAGGAGGCCGATTGCGCTAATTTAAAACATCGTCTCATCCAATTTCAGTTCTAATCACATTTCAATCAAATTACTATTCAACTGTGCTAAATTTCGATACCTGATGATCTCCTTTACCGTCCTGTACCGATCTGTCAAAACGGCTTTAACGGCTGTCATGAGCTGTACCGCGATTAGCGCAATACCAAATGTGTCAAAAGTTATGGCTCGTAAGTAGTCCAGTCACGGTTCAATGACCGAATATTTACCGCGATTGCAGCCAGGGCCTATAGACAAAGTATCTTTCGATTAGCGTTAATGACAGTAGAAACCATAAAAATGTATGGACTTGACGTATGGTGGCGAAAGCAAACGTCAAAATGTTTCGATCGCTAATGTCAAATCCATACATTCTGTAATTTACTACTAGCGTCAACGCCAATAGAATGTCACTTTGTCTATGGTGGCAGTACGTTATACGTTAGGACGCGCAAAAAAGATGGTGTCAGCCCACACGCCCGCTCGCATGAGCGCGCCGACTGCATGTGCTTTTTGCTCGGCTCCCCTAAAGTTACCTTCGAAGTGCGGGGTGAGGTACATACTAGCTTTGATTCAACTAATAATCAAAGTATATTATAAATTCTGTGCGATTGTTGAAAAGTAGTTAAGAACTGTTTTGCTAAAACTAGGTTAAAACTACTCACGAAGTAATACTTCGTATGACAAAAGACAGTCACTAAATTACCCGTCGTCCCCGAGAGAATGAGCTTCAGTGAGTTTTGTCTTGTCCTGTTTTAGTTCTCTCATCTCGAAGTCAAATCAAACGTCTAACTGACGAAGGTCACGGATTCTCGCGAGATGCCGGGCACATTGTGTTTATGACATCGTGAAGTGGATATTGTTTTATCTAGTAATTAGGTAAGTAACTGTACATGATGACAATACATTGCTCGAATTTCTTCTTCAAAGTTAAGTAGGTATTACGCACGAAATACCAATGAGCTTTTCTAACTTATGTTCGTAATAACGACCCTCTCAAACGTGAATGAAAACATGGTAAGGAAACCTTCATACACTGAACATACACTGAAGTAGAAATTCCGATGTGTATGTGAACCAATTCGCAATAATCTGCATTGTGCATGCGTGGTGGACTTACGCCTCTCCTTGAGGGTAGGCCCATGCCCTTCAGTGGGACTTATACAGGGTCCTTCTTAATATGCTGACAGTTTTTTAAGGGGATGATCAGACCATCAAACTGAACAACTTTCTCTATGGCACCAACATTGAAATCGATGAAAAAAAATCATCTGTCTCATACAAAACTGCAAACTTACTCGAGCCAAATGGGACAGCTAGTTTTTTTTACGCGATTTCGACATTGGTCCCTTAGAGAAAGTTGTTCAGTTTGACGGTCTGATCATCCCCTCAAAAAAGTGTCAGTATAATATAGGCTGATGTTGACGGTGATTTTAACTATGACCTGCTAATAAGTTAGTAATGGTTTGTGATGTTTTGAAGTTATATTTTTATTATAATTCCGTTTTTAGGGTTCCGTAGTCAACAAGGAAAGCTTATTGTTTCGCCATATCCATCCGTCTGTCCGTCTGTCCGGGGTTTAGCTCAGAGAAGCTGTAATTTGACATGGGTATACATATTTATCACGCCCACAAAGTGGTACAATAAAATCTTGTAAACATTTTTACACGAAAAATGGGGATGCGATTTTTTTTTCTATCATTCCCATGGTGTGGTGTATCGTTGGATAGGATAATAAACAATGTTATGTTTTTGTTGTTTCATATCAATTTAATTCTTCTTTTTTCTCGTGTTGATCAAAGTTGGTCCTTCCAATACTTGGCCGCCTATATTTCTATTTAAATGTATGTTTATTGTTATATTTTCATTAAAAATGCCTGCCTATACGTTTTACAAAATTATTTTCCAGATTTTTCTATACCGACAAATACGACGAACTATCAACCGAATCTAGTTGTTATACCGCACCACATAAGGTACAGGTTTCTACTGCATTTTATCACCTCCCGACCCGACCCAAGCATAAGGCAAAGCACCTGATATGACATCCAGTTTATTAGGGAAATGCACTCAAAACTTCTAGCTGAGGTCGCGCCTTGTTATTATTAACTTGCATTCTGATACACTTAGTCTCAGAGAGCGCCGAATAAAAGTTAAAAGATCATAAATCAAAGCACAACCGCGCGGCGGTGGCGGCCGCATTGTTCCAGCGTGTAATTTCTCTGTGGGAATAACCTTTTTTACCCGACTGCGACAGAAGGAGGGTTATGTTTTTCGAGCGTATGTATGTATGTATGTATCTATGTATGTATGTATGTATGTATGTTTGTATGTCTATTTCTTTGGCACGGCCTACAGCCTAAACGGCTTGATGGATTTTAACGTATGGGGTGTCATTGGATTCGTAAAAATCGTGAGAGTGACATAGGGTATATTATTTCAAGATGGCGTCTACAAATTAAAAAAGAGAGGGGGAATAAACAATTTTTTTTTGTTAAAAATTACAATATGGGTATCAAATGAAAGCTAGTGATCAGACGATTCCAAATATATAAATATTATAGTACTTTTATGTTACCGTTTCGACACAAGACTAAAAAGTATGAAATAAACTAAATTATTAAGATAAACAAAAAACCCGACTGCATAAAAAACCTATTAACTGAAAAGAGAAAAACAAGCTCTAAAATCACTAATCAGCTATAACACCTGTATTTAAGCTAATGTAATTTGAATGTTATTAGGTAGGTATTGCAGGCGGGGTCATAAATAACCAACCAAAAATCTCCTTTGTCCCCGTTTGCGATACCTATCTAATAACATTCAAATTATATTAGCTTAAATACAGGTGTTATAGCTGATTAGTGATTTTAGAGCTTGTTTTTCTCTTTTCAGTTAATAGGTTTTTTATGCAGTCGGGTTTTTTTTGGCGTTTACATTTTTGAATGCAATGACGAAATAAGTATTACTATTTCAAAGGGATATTAAGTAAGATCCTAATCAGGAAAATGGCTTAGATATTGTCATCCTAAGGCCGCGTTTTTAGGAAACATCAAAACGCATTATTCATACAGGGTCCTTCTTAATATGCTGACACTTTTTCAAGGGGATGATCCTTTGACTATTTATATGTGGACTGGTTACGCATGTAATTCTACTGACAAACATTTCCGCCACTTTTTGCGGGGGGCGAGGTAATATGAAATCCGCAACTTTGGATTTTATTCCCCATAACTTAAGATTCTAATTTTGAAAGTTAAAAATCATGAAAAGTAGTCTCGTGTGAACCCCAAACGTTCTAAGTTCGAAGTTATTATTTCGCAATTATAGGCTGTCTCGTTTAGTGATAAGGTGTAAAATTGAATGTAAATGCACAAGATCAATTGTGCTTATACCGTGGCAGAAGGGAAATACTACCGCAAGGCTAATCCTTATAATAATTAGTCAAAGGGATGATCAGACCGTCAAACTGAATAACTTTTTTTATGGGGACAACATCGAAATAGAAAAAAAAATCACCTGTCCCATACATTTGGCTAGAGTAGGTTTGCAGTTTTGTATGGAACAAGTGATTTTTTTTCGCGTTTTCCATGTTGGTGCCATAGTGAAAGTAGTTCAGTTTGATGGTCTGACCATCCCCTTAAAAAGTGTCAGCATATTAAGAAGGACCCTATATATTATGTTACAGTCAAAACTCATAACCGGTCTGAACCACTACACTATTGACTGCAAAAATCTGGCAAAAGTGGTTTTGACCGGTTATGAGTTTTAGACCCCCAGAATAACTCAGTCGGTTAGGTTAGGGAGGAACGAAGCAACGAGCATGTTATGTTTCTTGCGACCACAGCGCATGCCATTATCTTATGTAGGTATTTTAATCTTCTTGCCTATTTATTTCCGCTACTTGGAAGCTAACAACAGTGATTGCTGCTACAAATAAACGATCATTCTCTATTGACCGAACCAAACCTTTAGTTCGACCCTTTTATGAGCGAGTTGTATAAACTGGAGCATCTCTTCTGCTACACGAACGCCGTATCGGTGTGTCCCCACTGTTTGACACTGCCCGGTCAGAGCGACACGAGCACTCTCCATCGCAAACAAAGGACCACTTTGACTCACAACACACTGGGGGTGAAATTTTGACGGGTTTTCAGAAAATTTTGCTAACTAAATGCACGGGATTGTTTGATGGATCGAAAGGTCAAAGGCGTTTGATCAAGGATTTATATTTCATTCTAAATAAGGACGACGAGTTTTTCCGATTCCTATTTAGCTTTCTGGCCAATTCTGATTTTACCAAATGTAATTAATTTATTGGAAACATATACTATCCGACATATCTTGGACGTTACTAAAGCTGTTTTAAGAATAAGTGAGAGGAAGTGTTTCGAATCTCTGTTTGTGTAATGCAAAATAGCCTTAAAATGTCGTTGCTATTTTGAATGGAGTAAAGTTTAAAATTGTTGGTATAGACGTGGTGTTACGTGTAAATGTAGTTGCTGTATTTGGTCAAATATTTGTAATGAAGTATTTGTGAAGAAATATTTATGATGTGAATTCGTCAACGCAATACGCAATCAGTTTATTCATTTAAAAGTTTTGAGAATTTAAGAAAAAGTTCATTACAAATGCGTAAATGCGCGCTGCATACAAACGAAGTCTGGTGATATTTTCAATATTAACCAATTACAATCAGTGAAATTTTGCAGAAACAAATCTCTAGGCTTGTATCTTGCCGGATTTTCATTAAAATATACAGTTTCAATTCTAGGATTAATTTAAGATTTGTATGGAAATCTTTGAGGCACTGTAACTTTAAACCTATACATTTTAATAAAATCTGACAAGATACAAGCATAGAGATTACTTTATACATTGTTTCTGAAAATTTTCACTGACATTAATTAGAAATTGAATATATAACCATTAACCAGACTTCGTTTGTATGGAGTGCGCCAACAGTAATATACTCTTACCGCGCGCACGATATCGCGGGCGCTACTACTTATAAGTAAAATTAAAGTACCTAACTTTTATTACGGAATATCTAAGAGTACAACTTTTATTTAAACACAAACTACTTTCAAAGTCAAAATAAGTAATTTTACGGTAGCTAAGTAAAGACTGCTCCAAAGTTAATTCCGAACAACATTAATTATTCCTTTGGTGCAACACAATTGTAATTTATACTGCAGTATAATAACAACCTTAGTACAAAACCAGCGTTAGTTTGAAAAATTATACTGGGAAACTCTTTGTGAATGTTAATTTGAGTAATTAAGTTAGTGGTCTCTTTGAAATAAGAGGGAAGATTTATGGACACTTTACATTTAAATTAAAAAAATGAGATAGGGAGAACAGAAAAATGTATCGTGTAATTGGTTACTTCGAGTCTAGTAAGCCGGAGCATCTCTTGGAAAAAATCTGTGCAAGCTATTTTTTTAGGGTTATGTTATGTTTTTCGAGCGTATGTATGTATGTATGTTTGTATGTCTATTTCTTTGGCACGGCCTACAGCCTAAACGGCTTGATGGATTTGAACGTATGAGGTGTCATTAGATTCGTAAAAATTGTGAGAGTGGCATTATTTTAATATGGCGTCTGCGAAATAAAAAAGAGAGGGGGAATAAAAATTTTTTTTTTGTATTAAATTACAATATCAAATGAAAGCTAGGGAACAGACGATTCCAAATATATAAATGTTGTAGTACTTTTATGTTACCGTTTTTTCTTGACTATCTATTAATATTATACAGGATGTATGTGACAGCCTAGCAAATACCGAAACGGTGAACTCAGACCATCAAACTGAACAACTTTAACTACGGAGGCTACCTCAGGAAACGCGAAAAAGTCACCTGTCCCATACAAAACTGTTGTACCTTACCCAGCTCAAATGTATGGGACAGCTGTTTTCTTTTGTTATAAATCAGTTGGGGTGTATGCGGTTTTGTGCTTATTCATTAACACGTTGTATAGGTACTTACTTCAAACATTGGTTAGTACAATTTAAGATTTTTTTTTGTGTATGAATATAAAGTCACCATCATAATTCCACTACCTAATCTCTGGTCTAATGGTTAAGAGCATTGGGCTCTTGACACGGAGGTCGTAGGTTCAATTCCCACGGGGGATACCTAGTGATATGTGACATTGCAGGCTGAAACATCTGATTGTCTGAAAATAAAGATGATTCCATGCTTCGGATGGCACGTTGGTCACGGCTGCTATCTCTGGTGGTTAGTAGTCTTTACATAAAATCACGTCAGAGGCCGTAAGCATAGCATAGGCTCAAGACTATATTCCCCGAGGGAGTAGTCAGATATATTCTGAAACGACAGAACATCCACGTTTCACTGGTAGTACCGAAATTCTGTCCAGTGTGACGAGGATTGAGCCCGTTGCCACTTGTAATGGACAGTGGTTACATTACATGCCTCGAAATTGAAGCATGCAGGTTTCCTCACGATGTTTTTAGAAGCCGTAAGGTTATCTGAAAAAACTCTGACACCAGGGCTACGATAAGAAAAAGCTCGCTGTTTGGCAAAAACGCATAAGGACTTTAACAATACGTGACGCAAATATATAATAATGATACCTGTTCAAATTATTTACACATTTTGCTGTCAACCCTGTAAAAAATTGAGGATTGTGTATAAGATTGAACGAGAAATAAAATATACTTTAAGTAAGCCACGTATTACGTAAAATATTAATTAAAAATTTAATGAAAAAAGGTATCCCGTTTGCTTTGTTTTATAACTTTAAATTGTTGTAGTTTTAAATAATGTTTGGGTCCATAATTCATCTATAAAGAGCTTAGAATGAACTTCATCAAAAAGTTTTATTTAAAAATACAAAACACTGGCTCAATTTGGTCGAAAAAATTATAGTTATAGCCTTTTGTGCCAATTGAAAAAAATAGTTTTTCTTCTTTTCAAGTTAATGTCTTTTATCATATATTTTTTGGTCCATTACGGCCAGTCTGTCCATTTACATTCAATAAAAACTCTTTTTTAACATAGTTTAAATCGAGCTTATGTTTTTGCCATTAATAATAGACCTCCTTGGTGACGAACCTCTTTTATTTTAAATATTTTTATTTATTTATGGTCGTTTGAATTTTTATCAAAGATATTTATTATAGGTAAAATGTGTGGGTAGACGTTTAGTTCGTTCATTAATAATTTATGTTACTTTGAGTAAACAATAAATATTAGTCCATCCAGTGAAAGTAATGGCTAGGTTACACGGTGCAAGCTAGCGTGCGAGCTACTGGTCACTTACGGCAGTGTAGCTACTCGCTGCGGGTCACATCCGAGTTAGGTCCATTTCTTTGGTTTTTACTCGCTACTCTCCATTCCCCAACCCCTGCGTTACAAGGCAACATTTCGCACTTGACTCTCATGTTATTGAGTAATTGGCTGATGACGAGAATATCATAGACCAGAAATACATCGTATGACCAGCCAAGGCAAATCGAGTTAGTACCAAGTGCCACCCCTTCGTCGTTCTACATACAAAAATCAAAGGTATGTCACACGGTACATTGCAGCACCGCACCACACGCACACCAGACTTGACACCTGCGAGACGAGGTAGTTATGGGTGAAAAGAGATGCGAGTGTCAGAAGAAAACATACTGAATACACAGCTGCAGCACCAAAGAGACAACCCAGCTTCACCTTAATAGAAGTAGCCACTGATATGGTCGATATACTATATCTGTTCATAATATTTCGTTTACAATAAGGTGATAAGACACTATGCAAATTTTACGACGGTTCAGTCATAAGACTTACGTAGATAAAGTTAAATTTAATTAAATTTTGTTGGTATCACTAGTTCTCGAACTAAATAGTCCTCATGCTATTTCTACAGATTCTCTTTTCTATGGGTGTCGCAACGCACCGTGTGGTCAAGCCTAGGCTCTTACTGACATGCGAGTTAACGATGCTAGTAGCTATCTACTGTCAGGTCAGTAGCTTGTACTGTGTAACCAATCCATTCGTCCTCCAACTGTCATTTGATATTTTGTTAACGTCACTGCCCTAACCGAAGTACTTAGCTTATTCGTCACAAAGTCCTTTTGACAACGTTTTAGTTAGACACAAATGAACTCTGTTGTCTGTCAGATAAGACTTAATTCAAAATTTAGTATTTTGTTGTAAGTGTAGGGTAAAGATAGGTCGAGTTTATAACGTCTAATCCTCTAGAAAAGCATAGAGATGAACGTCATAATAAGCTTAGAAATCGCAAGGTAGTTTTTACCCGTCTGTGTTTATCAGTCTATGTATGTATATGTGTAAGTTTGTACCCTTCTTGTGGCACTCTAAGGACCAAACGCATGGGCACGCATTTAAATGATTCTTATGTCACTAAAAAATAACAGTACATAAAATTCAATATTATGGTGGCAACCAGACGCAATATTTTGAAAATGAAAAAAAATTCAAGTTGACGAATTAAATTGAGTCATTGAAAAGGTATTTGAAAATCATCTTTAGGTTTCTCTTACCATTTTTCATTTCGAACCGAATTTCATTCGTGTACATACACCCTCCCTGAGGGTAGGCCTGTGCCCTGCAGTGGACGTATATAGGCTGATGATGATGATATTTAAGTTAACATCCAGTATTATAAAGGCTTTTAGTATGTTATCTTATCTTATCTTGTTGTGGGGGCTGGCAAGCCAGCAGCACTACAACCCAGTGGGATCTTTTGTGTTAGCCCCAATACTTTTTGCTTTTTGCACCCTTCAAATACATGGTCTATAAAGGAGGGAAACCATTGAGGGGAAGTAACCTAAGATCTCCCGGTTTTGGATATCCATCACCGAGGAGGCACGTACGTTTTGCCGCCAAGACATGACAGTCACAAAGGATGTTCCATGGTCTCCTCCTCTCTGCACGCTCGGCAGCTGGGATCTAGGGTGAGTTTGCATGCATTATCGTGCCTGTGGCGTAGTGTCCGGTGAGGGCTCCAACAATGGCACGAGCCTTGCTCCTGCTGTTGTTCAGTATGAACCTTAAAACACGAGTTGTACATTTCTGATAGATTTCGTTGTAGACCTGCAAGGCCAGACCACTCCAGTTTGTGTATTTTATCAGCCCATTCCTTAATGGCCATTTTTATGCTACAAGCCGGAATCCCACACTTGGTTCTGGTCCAACCATTTCGTTCTGACCCAGCCCTCGCCAGCTCGTCAGCATTCTTATTACCCTGAACACCAGTATATTTTTTTTTTTTTTTTTTGAATGACATATACAGTTTGCTCAGGGAGCATTTACTGCTTTTTACAGCGGGCTTTTGGGGGTGGCCTTACCAGTGACGGCGAAGCGCCCTGGTAGGTCACCGAACCAGTGATTTAAGCAACCTGCCCAAGGGGCACCCCAGGGGGGTACGGGCCTCGGCAATGGGCGTTGCTGGGATTACGCGACAGATTGGGAAGCGGGGATCGGTGAGACTGAACACCAGTATGCCCCAGTTAGTAAGTACCTGTTAGTAAGTCATGCAAGTCTATTGATTTACAGTAAAAGAAAACCTAATCTTGTTTGTTTAATATTCAAAGAAGTCTATGTTAGGCCACCACATTATTATTTTACATTTATTCACAAGTCTTTTTAGGGTAGAGTTCATAATAAATCACTTCGTATTCCCGTCTCGGAAACTATCCCGTCTCGACGCAAATCTAACATTTAGATGAAGAGTGTGTTACAACATTGATGTGAGAAACCAAGGAGAACCCAATAGATAGATACGGCACCTTTGTTTCGTTTATAAACCACACACAACAAGCCGTTGTTTATGATATAATAACTCTATCGGTATCGAATACGAAAATTCGAGCTACGGTCTTTTTACCCGACTGCGCCAGAAGGAGGGTTATGTTTTTCGAGCGAATGTATGTATGTATGTATGTATGTATGTATGTATGTATGTATATATGTATGTATGTATTTTTGTATGTCTATTTCTTTGGCACGGCCTACAGCCTAAACGGCTTGATGGATTTTGACGTATGACGTGTCATTAGATTTGTAAAAATTGCGAGAGTGACATTGGCTATATTATTTTAATATAGCGTCTGCGGAATAAAAAAGAGAGGGGAAATAAAATATTTTTTTCTTATAAATTACAATATGGGTATCAAATGAAAGCTAGTAATTAGACGATTCCAAATATATATATTATAGTACTTTTATGTTACCGTTTCGACACAAGACTAAAAAGTATGAAAACTTAGTTTGAGCTAATAGAATTTGAACGTTATTAGGTAGGTATTGCAGGCGGGGACAAACCAATAACCAACCAAAAATGTTCTTTGTCCCCGTTTGCGATACCTACCTTATAACATTCAAATTCTATAAGCTCAAATATAGCTGATTGTAGAGTTTGTTTTTCTCTTTTCAGTTAATAGGTTTTTTTAACTATAAAACGGAACTAACAAAGTACTGTTACCAATTAAAACTATTGGAATTGGTAACTTATAGTTACTATCATCAGTAGCCCATTGTACATAATGATGATAATTATAGATAATTAGTGGGGCTCTCAACTTCTTCGTACACGTAGTAACTCAAAACTAAATAAAACTCGAAACTAAACAAGTCCTTCGTACGCATAGACCACAGACTTAAAATAGTCATAACTTTTGATTGAATGAACTGATTACATAACATAACATAACATAACATAAATATTCTTTATTTGCACACCAAAAACATACAGCAACAAAAACTGAATAATAGAACGTAAGGGTACAAATGGCGGTCTTAATACTAAAAGTGATTACAATGATGAAGCCTAAATTTAAATTCAAACTAAGCCCTGTGCTTTTATGAAACCTTATCCAAATCGGTTCAGAAGTTTACAGTTTTATTATAATGTATACAGGGTCCTTCTTAATATACTGAAATTTTGTTAGAGGATGCTCTGACTGTCAAACTGAACAACTTTCTCTATAGCACCAACAACGAAATCGCGAAAAAAAAATCAGCTGTCCCATACATTTGGCACATGTAAGTTTGCAGTTTTGTATGGAACAGCAGATTTTTTTTCGCGATTCCTATGTTGGTGCTACAGAGAATGTTGTTCAGTTTGACGGTCTGATCATCAGCATATTAAGAAGGACCCTATAGGTATAGATGTAGGTATACCTAGATATAGATGTATTATCATAGATTATCATTATTAGCATAGTGCGAATAATGAAAATAATAACGACAGTTCTGTTATCATTATCAATGCAATGCATTATTGTGCCATTTGCATAGAAATAATAATGCACTAATCTTTGGCCACTGGTGCCTTGCAATATGACGTATCTTTCTTACGACTTTTTACCTTTGTAGTACTGTTCCATTTCTCGCCAATAATGTTGAGAGATGTTGAGAGGGTGACGAGTGACGAAGCGAAGGCATATCCTATTGTTTTCCCATATCAAAGGTTCTAAAGTTTCATCGCATACGACATATACGAGCGAAGGGTAGAATTGTGAACCTTTTTCACGAGCTTTCATCAATACTGGTCTCCCAAGAGAAATAGTGCTTCGTTACGGATCGGTACATATTTTACCAGCTTGACTTTTTATTTTATGATCTCGTCAAAAAAGGGGGGTTACATAAATATTTAATTGAATGGATATACAGGGTCCTTACAATAAAATCTAATTTAATGCATAGGTACCTTACCTATGCATTAAATATAGGGTAGAGGTCCTTCTTCATGCTGACGGTTTTTTAGTGGATGATCAGACCATCAAATACTTTCAACTAATTTTGTTAGACCTTAATACATAGTTGTATTGGTTACATTTTTAGCCAGTGTTGAAACTTTAACCATGCATCTTCAAACTGAACAAACTTTCACTATGCAGCCAAATTCGAAATCAGGCGGAAAAAGATCAGCTGTTCCATACAATGCTGCAGTAGCTACCTACTCGACCCAAATGTAGATATAATCTGTTTTTTCACAATTTCGAACTTTAATTTGGTGAGCAGATTTGCGATGAAATAAAAACAACATGTTACTTTAAGTTTCGGTACTACTGGTGAAACGTGGATGTTCTGAGGTTTCAGAATATCTCTGACTACTCCCTCGGGGAATATAGTCGTGAGCATATGCATGCATCATGCGTGCAAAAACAATCAGACTTTCAGACAAATAGACAAAAGTTCTAAAATTCACGTCAATTCATTCTATTTGGTACTTAATCTTATCCTCAGGAAGCTGGAAATAGGTATCGTCTTCTAAATCCAGGCTTATCCTTTACACCCCATATATTTTTTGTGTAGATTTTTCATGTTTTCTTAAGCAATATTTTTTTTTAACTTTATGTACACCAATAGGTTTACGCAGTAATTTTTCCTTACGTTACATTAGCCTGATAAATTGACTTAGCTTAGATTCTAACTCAGTGTCATTGGTAACATAGGTTTAGCCGACTAGACTTAAGTCTGATATTAATAGGATGCTATACTTAGGTTTAACGAATTTACAGCATTAATAAGGATTATAATAAAAGTGTACATAGCACCAGTTTACTTGCGTACATTGCGTCTATATCTATAGGGTCCTTTTCAATAAGTTCTTTTTTTTATTTATTCTTGGCCGTGGCCTGTAAGTTGTAGGTACCACTATGTTCTACGGAATTTATGTACGGTTGTATTTGTCATTACCATTGTCTCGGCGGTGAAGGTAAACATTGTGAGAAAACTAGCAATACTTGAGAATGAGAAGAAAATACCATAATATCGGAGTTCGGAGGTACACCTACCTATGTAAAAATATGTGCGAGCTTGGGGCGAACACAATAGATCGGCAATGGTCGCAGTGTTATATACGAACCTTGCTTTTGCAAGCTCACAAATCACAAGCTTACAAAGTTGATTGTATAAAGTTATTATACCTTCCGTAGAGGAACTGACATGAGTTGTCAAATGAAACCGTTTTTGGAGGTTTTCAGGAGATTATCGGCAGGATAAAGGTTCGGTTTCTGTGAATAATTGTGAATCTAAAGTGAAATCGTACATAATTTTGTGAAATATACTAACACTATTTCATTAATTCGAAAAAGATCCCCAAAAAAGGTTCTATTGCCTCGTTTCACGTATCTCTTTCTATTTTTATATTGGTGCCTCTAGGTACATCTCGCTCTCTCAGCTGTTAGATCTCAGAGGAAGGATCTCCATAGAGTCCGCATAAATTTACGATTGTAGTTGGTCTCTTTTGTCTTATGACGTACCTTTAATAGTAGAGGGAGATGGAACTATATATATTTTTTTATGCGGCTGTCCACTTTTTTTGAGCTAGTGTGTGTGAAAAGTGATCGTAAACATAAGGCCATATGTCTCTTGGCCTATAACTATGCCAAATTTTTAACTCACACACGAATAAAGCATAAAATCCATAGAGTTTTGCATCACTTTAGTCTACGAAGACTGACTTTCATAAATAGCCCTACAGGCAACATAGTCGTATTTGGTATGTTTATAGTCAGAGAGTTGGCGCGGTACAGAAGCAATAGAGGTACTTTTATTCGTTAAGTACCTCTTATGGGTCTGCCATTTTTGGACCGTTAATTGTGTATCTTGTTCTGTATAAGAGGTCAATGCTCCAGGCCCATTGTTCTGATGCCAAACTGACGCTATACAACAATGACAACAAAATAATCAACTAACCATAACCTACATTCGATTCCAGGAAAAGGTTTGGCAGTCCTTGCTGACATGCAGATTGTTGTAATTATTATTATGTATTTCAGAAAGGTATTGCACGGGCCATAGCCCGGGCCTTTGGAAGGCGTGTGTGCAACTCAGATCCCACAAGTAGAGGCCCTTTGAGACACTTAATTATCTAAATGTAATGGGATGCAACCAAGCGTGCTCCATCTCTGAATTCATTAAATAAATGCAGCAGATATTCCACGTTCGGTGCAGAGACTCTTGCAGAAATGACAGAAAAACTACTTAGGGTTATGGGCGTGAACGAGGTGGAAGGGAAATCAGGGCTATTGCGGAGAGGCTATTACAGAGAATGTCCATGTCCATGATGGAGAATTTAATTTAATATGTCAACGATAAAATAAGATTTAAAATTACAGAAAGTAAGCGGATGGTAAGAAATAGAAACACCTTGAAAAGACAAATTATATGCGGTTTGAATAGGACAGGGCTTCTCGGAGACCAGAAACCTAAATACGTTGAAGAAGCAATTTTAATGCGTAAGTGAAGTCCATCATTCCGCAATAGCAGTCGTACAATGGGCTAGCGCACTATCGGGCACAACACCTCGGATCACCTGGGTCTCTTCCAGGAGCATTCAGCAGCATCAACAAGCTAGTGGGCTGCCTGGAGGAGCTGGGATGGCAGGAGTAGCCATTCCCACCTCACGCAAAACAGGCGCCTAAGTCGTCGAGTTGCGGAAAATGAGGCCACTCAACCAATACCAATACCAATAGATAGTGGACTAATACTACATAAATTCTTACCATGGGGATAAGCCTTGTGCTAAAGCAGTAATAGCCACATAAAAACCAGAAGAAGAAGAATGATATTGAGAAGCTTGCATGCGAAGCCGACAGATACGTCGAATCCCGCAAGGGGCAAATATTTGTCTTGTGATGTTTACATTGGCTAAAGTTTGTGTTTCAGTATTATGTACTTAGGTCTTTGACTAATTATTATAAGGACTAGCCTTGCGGTAGCATTTCCCCTCTGCCACGGTATAAACACAATTGATCTTGTGCATTTACATTCAATTGTACACCTTATCACTAAACGAGACAGCCTATAATTGCGACATAATAACTTCGAACTTAGAACGTTTGGGGTTCACACGAGACTACTTTTCATGATTTTTAACATTCAAAATTAGAATCTAAAGTTATGGGGAATAAAATCCAAAGTTGCGAATTTCATGTTCCCTCGCCCCCCGCAAAAAGTGGCAGAAATGTTTGTTAGTAGAATTACACGCGTAACCAGTCCACATATAAATAGTCAAAGACTTAGGTACCGGTTCTTTAATTGGAAATAAGATAATCTATGAAACGTTGTCTAAGATATTTATTTATCACAGCCTGACAGCTTAGTTGGTAGTGAACC
Organism: Agonopterix alstromeriana; assembly: GCA_963924505.1. Classification (NCBI taxonomy): domain Eukaryota; kingdom Metazoa; phylum Arthropoda; class Insecta; order Lepidoptera; family Depressariidae; genus Agonopterix; species Agonopterix alstromeriana. The sequence continues at coordinate 13,203,732 of OZ004675.1, forward strand.
TGCCTGCTAATCAAGGGTCGTGGGTACGAAACCCACAATTAGTATCAATAATTATGAATATTTGCACCCAAGTTATGGATGTTTGTGTTTATAGAGGGCGTAAACTTAAATTTGTTACCTCTATACTTTATGGGGTGCTTCAGACCATCAAACTGAACAACTTTTATACTGGTACCAAATTAAATCGCGAATAAAATTAACTTTATGGTCGGGAATTTTAACAAACAATTTAAAAAAAACGCACTTAATTTTACACACGTTCCTACATAATAATAATTATGTATTTATTATAATTTTCTAGTCATCGTAATATAAGTCCAGTCTCGATTCTGGTACTATATCAATTCCTTCATTATATGCCGATGGTTTTTAAGGGTATGACCAGACCATCAAACTGAACAACTTTCTCTATGGGACTCGAATCAAATGTATGGGACAGAAGATTTTATTTTCGCGATTTTGATGTTGGTCCCATATAGAAAGTTGTTTAGTTTGATGGTCTGAACATTCCCTTAAATAAGTGTCAGCATATTAAGAGGACCCTGTATATAAGACTAATATAGTAATCTGTGTGACAATGCCCAAGGTATTTATTTATGGGTAAATAATGATTTTAACCATCTTTCATCCATTGGCTACCTGTGACCTTCACAATGCTGTCTCTCCATCTTTTAAGGGCTATCCAATATCATCAGCTTCTTCTGGTCCCAAGTTGTTACTCGAGAACATTTGTTGCCAGTCAAGTATCTGTTCTACGAGTTAAAACTTTAAGCCTTAAATCACGATAATGGCCATTTGAGTATAAAAATGCTGAGATCTCAAGCTCCGAGTATAATATTTTGCAAACTGAAAGATAAATCTCGGCGAAGACTTTCTAGATTCATTGAAGTGGAATGCATATTGTAGCAGAACATAAGAGTTGTTTTATAATCAGTGCTATTTGGTTGGTTGGTTGGTTACTGAGATAAAACCAAAAGAGTTAAATATCACGTTTTGTGTACAAAATAAATTAACGTAGACTAAGTTATGATTCAGAGACATCTTTTAAACTTAAGTTGATGCCTTTGTCTTTTGTCCTAAGTAGGGTCGAAAATGTGTGGGTTTTGAATCAAAAGCGATACATTTTGACATACGATCAAAACCGATACATTTTGACGTTCGAAATAAAACTTATAAAAACCGGCCAAGTGCGTGTCAGGCCACGCGCAGGGCAGGGTTCCGTAGTTGCACGTCACAATATATGGACTGGGGATAGAAGGGGGCTTTTTATTTTGACACTTGACTTTAACACAAATTTTCACTTTATAGCTTAATATTTCGCTAACGGATCCCTCAATCGAAAAATGGTTTTCCCACACCCACAATATTTTTAAAAGACTTATCCAACGATACCCTGCGATAAACGAGAAAAAAAATTGCATCCCCACTTTTCGTGTAGGGTTCCTTGTTGACTACGGAACCCTAAAAACTTACCTGAATCGCTGCTGGGTTGCTAAAAAAGATATTTGTCATAATTTTTATAGTTTTTTTAGGTTGTATTTTTTGTGATAAAAATAATTTCGGAGACATCTAAGGTTTATCGGCCGTGGCTGGTTGCAATTTTTTTTTGACGTGTTCGTAGCTTCGACTGTTTATCTTGACATTTAACTTGTCAAAGGTACGAGTACATCTTCAGCAAAACCAGGCTTGTCTTACTTATTCTCTTCTATTTCGTAGGATTATTTGTACTATAACTTTAGTGCGCATCAAAAGTGAGTTACTGTTCTGTACTTATTGTATTCTGTCTCGAAACCGTTAAAATCACAAGATATAATCTCCTATCTACACTACAAGCAAAGCATACAATGGTTCACAACGTTTCCCTCTCACTTCAGAATATATTCCAAACACACAACATGTAAATACATAAAACGACGTTTTACAGTTCAGCTATTTCATGTCCCAGCAAAATAGCGTGACAATATACCTACACACACTTCCTGAAAGTGTTACACTTGGTTGTAGTTAAACTATTTCACTTTATATTCCTCTCAGAGCTTCGTGGATATGCGTACATTATTTTATTTTATTTATGTGAGTTTATTTCAGACTATGCTTTTCGCATCAGGTCTTTATAGGTTTCTTTCTTCAGACAAGTAACCTTTATACAGGGTGTGAACTTAAATGCGTTACTGAACAACTTTTAGTATAGGTCCAACTTTAACTTTTACAAAAAATTAAGTTTTTCAGTTGGATGGTCTTTCATATCGAACCCGATAACACGATAAAATATCAACTGTTTCATACTAAACTGCGACCCTACTCGACCCAAATGTATGGGAAAGCTGATTTTTTCTTTGCGATTTCGATGTTGGTTCCATAGAGAAAGTTGTTCAATTTGATAGTCCCATCATCCTCTTAAAAAATTGTCAGCATATTAAAAAGGACCCTGTATATACATAGTAATCACGCCGACAAAGTAGTAAAATAAAATAATTCAAAACAATTTCTTTTTTAACACGCACTTGCCCAGTTATTTTTACAATGCATTAGTGTCAATCAGTGTAAAGTGCATTTATAAATAAAACCAAAGACGTATCGTGCTCACTCAGAAAATATTGTAGGGTATATTGTGCCCTTTCTGAGTGAGCACACCATCAAATTCTACATCTTAACACATTTTCCGTTAAGGCCACAATTAAAGAAGAAAGTGTGTAATAAAATAGTTATAAAACCTCCGCTTAAACTGAGAGTAGGCATTTAAGAGGTGCTTAAGCGTGCTGAGAAATGGAGGGCGTAAATCTATACTGTTTCTCGCAAAGCTTTACGGCATTTGATCTACAAAGTTGAAGGAAACGAGATCATTGTAACATTGTTTTTCCTCCGAACAGTTGTTTAAAATACATCGATGACCGGCCAGTGACCTACAAAATCGCATCCCTCCGATATAACAATTACCTAACCTAATCTTGGATAGCTTTTTCGTTACTTATAGAAAGTGATTTCTGATATTAAAATAGTTACATCGATTTAACATAGATCGATGACCGGCGAGTGACCTATAAAATCGCATCCCTCTGATATAACTATTATCTAACCTAACCTAATCTTGGATAGCTTTTTAGTTCCTTATATATTTCTGATATTTCTCTCCCTATACTAAAGTTATTGCCTTGAAATCCATACATAAATACACTCACAACCATAATCAAGATCGTGGTTTTTGTCAGAAATTCAACTTGCCAATGTTTCAGGTTAAAATTGTGATAGGCTATCTCTTCGGCCACAAAGCAGCACAAGAAACCGCTTATTCTTTAGTCGTGTCGTAGTACGGCGACCACGGGAAGGTAGTGCTGAAGGGACCAGTTCCCCATGAAAATACTGGAAGTGCCTGGTTGTGTCATTGGTACGAAACTTTGTCCCTTTGGATCAAGTAGTAGTGTTGAAGGGAATACCAGTTTCCAATGACACTTCTGCGGCTCTAGTATGGCAGCGTGACACAGCGCTATCGCAAATTCACTTTCTTTCGTGCGAACGAAATAAACGGCGTGATATAGCCGTATCAAACATGCCACGGCTTTGGTAGTGATACGCGGTTGTACCATGATGGGTAAGCTACCGAATAGTGGGCAAAACACGAAGAATTCGAGTCCAGTCTATAAGCTATAGTTATGGCTCAGAAACAAGACCTTATTGATATTTGACGGCTCGATGGCTCAGCCAGTATTGAACCTGCCTGCTGTACCAGCGTGTATTCGAATCCCGTAACGGGCAAATATTTGTATGTAGAATGTTTGTTCCCGAGTCATGGATGTTTGTATCTACTGGGTCCTTCTTAATATGCTGACACTTTTTTAAGGTAATGATCAGACCGCAAAACTGAACAACTTTCTCTAGGGGACCAAAATTGAAATCGCGAAAAAAAAATCTGCTGGCCCATACAATCGGGTCGAGTAAGATTTCAGTTTAGTATGGAACAGCAGTTTTTATTTTCGCGATTTCGACATTGGTCCCATAGAGAAAGTTGTTCAGTTTGATGGTCTGATCATTACCTTATAAAAGTGTCAGCATATTAAGAAGGACCCTAATTATTTATGTATTCTTTTTTTTTTTCTTGGACATTGTCACACAAATTATCTAGTCACATTTAAAGTACCAGAATCTAGCCTGGACTTGTGTTATGATGACTAGACAACGATATAGTATACATATATAGATACAAACATCCATGACTCGGGTACAAATATTCATATTCATCATACAAATATTTGTCCTTTACGGGAATCGAACCCGAAACTCTCGGCACAGCAGGCAGGTTCACTACCGACTGTGCTATCGGGCCGTCAAAATTCTATGTCGTTGTCTATGTCTAGTTATCATTATATAAGTCCAAGCTAGATCTAGTACTTTAAATGGGACTAGATGATCTGTGTGACAATGTCCAAGATATTTATTTATTTATATTTCATGACAACTACAGAGGAACGTTTAGCAACACCTGGGAAGGGACAAACGACGTCAGTAAATTTTGCTTAAACGGTTTTTATTTCTCGTTCTTCTGTGAGAAGGTACAAGAGCCTATTGTTAGAAGCCATTAGTACCTATGTTTAATTCGAGGATTTCAAGGCTTCGGATTACGTTTAATCAGCTTGTGTGGGAAGTTAATATTACGTGATAGTATTCTATGTTTTCGTAATTGTTTTTATTTAGTAAAATATCGGAGTGTCAGTGGCTTGTTGCGGAGAGGTATGGATATTGGACACTCAATCAAGAGATGATGGTCCGGGTTCGAATCTGCACGGATGACGGGGTCGTAATGCCGAGTGCTCTCAAACGGTGAAGCAAATCTGCATACGTCGTCGTAAAGAAACTACTAATGCTGATGTGAAGTCTACCAATCCGCATTTGCAAGGACGCCTTACGGATGAATATGTAGGTTGATGATGATGAAGTAAAATATGTAGGGCTGCTTTCAAGTATGAACCATAATTATTATCGTCATCTTTATCGAATACGTTAAAACAATAGACTGTCTACGTATTACAATTACGGGCAAAGGAAATGCTGGTTCCATTGTGTCATATACAACGTGTTAATGAATAAGCGCAAAACCTCATACACGCCAACTGATTTATAACAAAATAATAAGATTGAAACAATAATTTCATTATTTTGATAGTTAAAATTTAAAGTTATTCGCATTTTAAGTTTAAAGGCAAATATGATTTGTTATCATTTCAGCAATGAATGAAAGCGCTAACATGCTCATAGATACATTTTAAGAATCTTGTTTTGGTAGTAGGTAGGGTGTGAGTGCCCAAGCGGTGACTTGAGATCGATTTCAGTAAATTTAAAAATTTTATAATCAAATTATTTAATATTTTGAAAAAACTTACCTATGTTGAAACCATGATAATTCGATTCTGCTCTCGTTTCGAAACAAACTACTTTCTAGTTTTGCGTTAATTCATTAACACGTTGTATAGGGTCCAACTTAATATGCTGACACTTTTTAAGGGGGTGATCAGACCGTCAAACTGGACAACTTTCTCTATGGGACCAACATCGAAATTGCGAAAAAAATGGCTCAAGTAGGTTTGCAGTTTTGTATGAATGAGCTGTTTTTTTTTCTCGATTCCCTTAAAAAACTGTTAACATATTAAGAAGGACCCTGTAGTATAAACATTGAAGTAATTATTGATAATTATGATGACTAGGTACCATTTCACGTGGACAATTTGCGTATGGGTTTCGTTTGAGATTACAACCGGCTAATCAAAATCGGTAAAAATTGCACAGCCAAAGCTCCAAAGATCGGAATAGCCTTTGTGTTACCACGCTCGGTTACCACTAAAACAAAGCAAACTACAATGGCCGTTCAAATCTATTCAACATTCGAATCGATGCAAGCTTGGCATCAAAACTCTTTGCTATTCGGATTGTGTATTGTGTTGTTTTATTTGTCTGATCCTCAGAGAAAGGATCTCCATAGAGTCCGCATAAATTTACGATTGTATTTAGTCTGTTTTGTCTTATGATGTACCTTTAATAGTAGAAGGAGATGGAACTATAGATATTTGTTTATGCGGATGTCCACTTTTTTTTGAGCTCGTGTGTGTGAAAAGTGACCGTAAACATAAGGCCATATGTCACTTGGTGCCTTTTGTCCATACTACTTAACACCACACACTCAAACCTAAACGTCAAAAAAAGTGGAGCACTCTATTAGGTATAATCTCTTTAGTCTGATCTGAACTGGGGAGCCTGCAAGATGCTTGCACGGTTATTCAGAGCGTGTTACTTCTCTGTCGTTTGAACCATGCATAGATAGAGAAGCGAAAATTCAAAGTCTATGAAACCATATTTTGTAGTCCAGGAAACCATGTAGGTATTTAATTTGCTTACCGGAGGTCGAGGCGAGCGGGCTGTTGAAAGTTTCAGAATATCGATCGTTGTAGAAATAATTGGGGGACATTAAATATGTAAATTATAGCTGGCATTGCTGCAGGGCACAGGTCTCCTCAGGAATAAGGGATGAGATAATGTATATCAATTTACCGAAGACCTGCATGATAAAAGGTACTGATTATATAGGGTGTCAAGGACAGTTGGGCAGATACCTACAGAAACGTTGAATTTGGAACATCAAACTGAACCATTTTTACAATGGAGTTACATTTAAATGCGATATATCGTTATATTTAAAAAAAAACCGTAGTGGTCCAGTGGCGAGTAACCTTGCCTGCCGTGCAGGAGGCGATGGTTCGTTGACAGAATAAAAACATTTCTCCAGTAGCCATCCAAAAAGCCTTTTCTTAAACACAGGTATTTATTGATATTTTTAGTTTTATCTTCCACGTCCAGGCCGACTCGTACCAAAGAATTTTTCGGAATTTATGTACGATTTGTAACGCCACTGGCTTTTTGGTGAAGGCAAACATCGTGAGGAAACCGGCATGCTTAAATTTCCAGGCATGTATTGTACCCACTGTCCATTGTAAGTGGCGACGGGCTCACCCCCCGTCACACTGGACAGAGTTTCGGTACTACTCGTGAAACGTGGATGTTCTGAGGTTTCAGAATATCTCTGACTACCCCCTCGGGGAATATAGTTGTGAGCATTTGTATATATGTATCTTTAAAGGCTTGCTTCAGACCATCAAACTGAACAACTTTTACTATGGGACCAAGACAAAATTTAACAGCTGATATTTATTCGCGCTTCCAATATTGCTCCTATAGGGAAAGTTTTTCAGGCTGATGGTTTGTAGCACTCTCTTTAGTACTGTCTAACTACGATAAAATAATCCAAGTATTATTGTATGTAGGTCATTGACCAAGATTTTTTTTTCGCTTACGCTGGTATACAGAATGTCAGTGTAACCGCGTATGAGACAGCGAATCTATTCAACTTATACAACGTGTTAATGAATAAGCGCAAAACCTCATACACCTCAACTGATTTATAATAAAATAATTAGATTGAAACTATAATTTCATTATTTTTATAGTCAACATTTAAAGTTATCTGCATTTTCACTTTTCAGGCAGAAATGATTTTTTATCATTTCAGCAATGAATGAAAGCGCTAACGTGCTCATGGATAAATTTTAAGTATCTTGTTTTGGTAGTAAGTAGGGTGAGTGTGCCTGTGCGGTAGATTAACATCGAGATCAGAAAATTTTTTAATTTTACAAAAAAACATTATTTGAAATTTTGAAAAAAATTACCTTCGTTGAAACCATGATAATTCGATTCTGCTCTCGATTCTAAACAAACTGCTTTCTAGTTTTGCGTTTATTTATTAACACGTTGTATAAAGTGACATGGAGTCAGGTAGCAAAAAAAATGGTTACGTCGATAAGGACAGCAATAAGGTAGCGATCACCTTTTTTAACTAGAGCGAATTTTCTATGTGCATCTCTTATTGAGTGAATATGACAAAACACGTTCCGACCTCTATCACTTCTCCCTTTACGATGTAGGTATATCATCTTTCATCGTTCATCATCTGTCATACGTCTATTAAATGAACGTAGGCGAATCCACGAGGTCACTAGCTTATAGTTTATTTACTTTACTGTATAGTATCAATTATTTTATTAAATAGACTATATATTATTGTATACATAACTTTAGCTTAAGTATTTATATTGTTATAGTTATTAAGTCGTGTTATGTTGTAGAGTTTCTCTACATCTTCTCTACAGCGACAACACGTTCCGACGCGGTGGTAGCTTTAAAAAGATTTGACGTTTCATAAGTGTGCTTCAAGCTCTAATATTGGATAAATTATATTGACTTTGACTTTGACTTCCAGGAAGTAAGTATCATGTGTATCATTATCATGTACCTACCTATTGAGTTCCTATTGTGATTATAAGTAAAATCAAAGTCAAAGTCAATATAATTTATTAAATATAGGAGCTTGCAGCACACTTATCAAACGTCAAATCTTTTTTTAAAGCTCCCACGCTTCGGAACGTGTTGTCGCTGTAGAGAAGATGTGGCCAGAAACTTTACAACATAACACGACTTAATAACTATTACAATATAAATTCTTAAGCTAAAGTTATGTATACAATAATACATAGTCTATTTAATAAAATAATTGATACTATACTTATGCTTATGTTTATACTATACAGTAAAGTAAATAAACTATAAGCTAGTGACCTCAGACCCAAGCATTTTGATCATTTAAATATATATAAAATAAGTAGGATCTTAATCCAACTTAAATTACAATAGGTACTGGTATGAACAAATTTATTTTTGCAAATACAATAAAGCATCATTGGATCCCGATTTTATTTGAAAAGGATCTTTGAAATCTTTTTTTCCCGTACAATACACTGACTGATCGCAATCGGGAATATGGGGTGAAATGGGAAACATTACTTCCCATTGTGCGAGAAATGGGAGGAAAACCGCGTGGATAGGAAATCGAGTGACGATTTAATAAAAGTTTTCCGGATTCGATAGAATTTGTTGTTTTGGCACGAGAGTTGGTTCGAGGCTTTTTGGTAACGATAGACATCAATGTTTTATAGACATAATGCATGTTTATAATTATAACATATTGAGTGTTTAATAAGCTAATATCTGAGGTCACTAGCTTATAGTTTATTTACTTTACTGTATAGTATCAATTATTTTATTAAATAGACTATGTATTATTGTATACATAACTTTAGCTTAAGAATTTATATTGTAATAGTTATTAAGTCGTGTTATGTTGTAGAGTTTCTAGCCGCATCTTCTCTACAGCGACAACACGTTCCGACGCGGTGGTAGCTTTAAAAAAGGTTTGACGTTTGATAAGTGTGCTGCAAGCTCCTATATTGAATAAATTATATTGACTTGTCTTAGAATACTAAGACAATCAAACTACACGACGATTCTTTTATACCAATGTGTTTTTTTATTTTACAAGACAGAGATCGTTATTATGTAAACAATCGTAAGCTAATTAAGAAGATCTTTATACAAGATGTTATCTTAAATGCTTTACAAAGTTTCGGGGCTGCCTCAGACCATTTAATGACAACAATTTCCCCTATGGGATAAACATAGAAATAGGCAAAAAAATCTGCTGTTCCATATATTAGTGTCGAGTAGCTTGACATTTTCTGTGCAAAAACAATTTTTTTTCGTGATTTCAATGTTGGTCTCATAGTGAAAGTCGTTTAGTTAGAGTCTGAAGCACTCCTTAAAGTATGTAGCGCAATCAGCTTTGCACCCTGAATAATCCCAGTAAGGTATTGCCAGGGTCCATTACCCTTCTGGGTGCCTTAACGCTGGTTGCTTAAGCAACAGTTCATTCACTGGTTAGGTTGACCCATCAGGGCGTTTCGTCGTCACTGGTGTAAAATGCAGCAAGCAGGGGTGCGTTCAGAACCTACGCCCAGAGTGCACTCTGGGTGCAACTTTTCGCACTAACGCCGTTCCGAGCCTCGGTGAAAAAACGCTCTTTGCAACTCGGTTGTCACAACTCAACCGTTCCGAACCTTTGACGGGTTGCAACTTTTAACCATCAAATTCGACGGTTAAAAAACACTCTGACGTTTTGATTATCTGTGATTACTTGACTTTTTGCTCATTTTGAATAAAAGTTAGTTTTTTTCAGATTATTTTTATTAACTTTTTGGTTCTCTAGCATGGAAGATGAGTTTTTATTGTATTTGGAAATGATGGAAGCCCTGGAAGCTATGGAAGCCCATATTACTGTCAATGTCAAAATTTGAGGTTATAAAACAACCGGGATCGTTCCGTACCTTATTGCGAGTTGAAAAAAAACTGTTCGTTCCGTACCTTAGATTGAAAAACAACCAAACAACCGCACCCGTAGGTTCTGAACGCAGCCCAGGTGTCACCTTGAGCGGCGCTGTATTTGTCGTTCCGATAAAAAACTCTATTATAATAGCTTTCAACGTTCCATTATAAATTTTCATCTTAACGTCGAGTAGGGTACTCGTTTTAAAAGTATTTTTTAGTGAAGGTCAAGCAGTTTCATTTTTTCCTTCCATTTTACCAAGGCTATAATAAATTAATCAGCCTTTATTATTTGCAAACATTTTAACATCATTAATATTTTCTTTACAACAACCAAGTATGTACCTACTCGTATTTTCTACCACGCGATCAACCAAATCGCTTCTACGCTGAGGAAGTAATTCTAATGCGTATGTGTATTCTACCATTGGGCACGTGTGGTGGACTAACTCCCATACACTCTGAAGGTAAGGCCTTGCCCTGCTGATGATGATGATGAATCAACCAATTACTGACTGTTTGATTCGCCACTGGTTCCGTTTTTTTACTGTGCAGTTATCTATATTACAACTATGCCATATTATTGAGGTTCTGTATCGAAAATAAGATGTAGGGACGGAAAAATTTATTCATAGGTTCTTTATACCTAATTTTCTGTTACATGATAGTATTGGACAAGTGATTTATGAATTCAATGGATGAAATCTCAGGCGATTTCTATAGACTGTATGACTAACAGATTTACTCTTATTGTTGCCTACAATAATTTTATTTTATATACTTGCACGGAGAAAAATATCTGGTAGTAAATAGGGTCCTGCAGACACTTTTTAAGGGGGTGATCAGACCATCAAACTGAACAAATTTCTCTTTAGGATCAACATCAAAATAGCAACAAAAAAAACAGCTGTTCCATACATTTTGCTCGAGTAGGTTTGCAAAAATTTAATTCAGCTCCATAGCGACTTCGAGCCACTATACAATTGAAGCTTCGTTGTAAGCCGGAGGGCCGGCAACTGACACACGACCACCCAATAATAGACCCACAACGCAATCCCTATTTACTTATGGTTGAATTAATGCCCTGATTTTATAATATTTATTACGTTCTAGATAATAATCTATTTAGGGCCTGTATCACCACTCTTAGTAAGTTCTTGTTAGCTTATCCGACAACTTTCATACAAAATATGTCAAACTATCCGTCGGATAAGCTAACAAGAATTGATTATGAAGTGCTGAAACAGGCCCTTATTATAAGATAATTATCTGAATGATATTTAACTATGAATGATAATGATAAGTGATAGTCTAGTATAGTTACATAAATGGTCAAACAGTAAATGGATAAAGTTTGGGCATTACCGACAGATGCATACATATTGCGGGAAAGTTTGAGAATAACTCTGCCGCGGGTCTGAATATTATAACAATATCTGACTTGAAGTTATATGACAGTTATTATCCGTGTTTAATAGTTTAGTTTGTTTGTTTTGTTTTATATTTGAAGCGTTTGTGGTTATAGTTATAGTTGTGGCCCAGATCAAGCAAGAGAGGGTCGTCCAGCAGCCAGGTGGGCTGATGATATTGCGAAGACAGCTGGAAAGACCTAGATACGATTGGAAAAAGACAGGAAAGAGAGGCATAATGAGAGGAGGCTTATACTCTGCAGTCAGAGGACAAACGTTGATGATGATGGTAAAAGTTGTAAAGGTAAATTACGATCTTGCAAGGTCATAAGCAAGCATCACACCCTAGAGTTTTAAGCATAAGCATAAGCGTAGTCGTGAGCATATGCTGACGACTATATTCCCGAGGGGGTAGTCAGAGATATCCTGAAACCTCAGAATACCCACGCTTCACCAGTAGTACTGAAACTCTGTCCAGTGTGACGGGGGGTGAGCCCGTCGCCACTTATAATGGAAGAGTGGGTAAAATACATGCCTCGAAATTGAAGCATGCAGATTTCCTCACGATGTTTTTTCCTTCACCGAAAAGCCAGTGGTGTTACAAATCGTACATAAATTCCGACAAACTCATTGGTACGAGTCGGCCTAGACGAGGATCCAACCATCGCCTCCTGCACGGCAGGCAAGGTTACTCGTCACTGGACCACCACGGCTACCACCTAGAGTTTTAAATAGGTTTTAAAAACACATTTTAAAACAAATAGTTTGATTGACTGGCTGATAGTTGTAGCAAGGATTTTGACCACTCCAATAGTGATTATGGTCATACGTTTATAGTTAGGGAGGCGAGGTAGCTAAATGGCGTAATTCAACGGCGCCGGCGAGACCTATCAAAATCGAAAGATAAAATAATTTCGAAAAGAAAAGCTCGTATGGTAAAAACCATTTTAGCGGTGGGTTTGGCGTGTACGGTTTATCAAAAATGTTAAAAAAAACAGTTACTTGGGCATTCTTGAGCGCGTCAGATATTCAAACTACGTATGCCCCAAGTGCCTCTGATAACAACGGTATACTAATCTGCCGGTTTGCGTGGTGGGGGTAGGCATATAAAGTAGTCAAAAATGCAAAAAAAAAAAAAAATTTACTCGAGCGCGTCAGATTTTCGGAAGGGGTGTTAAGTAGGCCCCAAGGAAGCTCCCATTAAAAAAACTGACGATTTCGGCGTGACGATAAGTTACGATGAATTTTTGAAAATGCAAAAAAAAAAGTTTTTTTGAAATACTCGAGCGCGTCAGATTTTCATAGGGGAGGTTTATCTCGGTATCCTGAAAGCATATTTTCTTAATCTGTCAAAAATGTTGGTGGGTTCTCTTAATCTGACCAAAATAGGTCTACGGTAGGGGACCATATATATAAATATATTAGGGTGTACCGAAAATTCCCTTCTACCGCTTCTTTCCCCACCATCAATGTTGCGAAATAAAGGAAAAATACTGGTAGGACGGCATATTTCCGCGCCGCATCGTTATTTCATATAAATTTTTTTAACACCCTCAGTTTTCGAGATATACTCAAAAAACCGGGAGTTTGAGTTTTTATGATGCTTCAAGTCAAAAAGTTTTAACTTTGGACAAAAATGTAAAGAGACCTTTTTTGCGTAAAATAAAATTACCTTTTTTGTTTACTTAAACTTTTTTTTTGTAAAATGTATCGTTCGCGACTTATATGCCGCTACGCGTTTTTCGGAAGACGAAATGGCTCCTCCACACTTCCGGTCATGCGGCAGATTTTGTATTTTTAGTAACATTTAGATTATATTCTTCAAAATAAAAAAAATAAAATCGCGCTCGAGAATGCCGGATTAACGTTTTTTTTTTACAAGTCCGCGACCCTATAACTCGCGTCAAGGAATCATCGTCAGATTAGTTAAATTTAGTCTTAAAACACTAAAATCAACCCCCAATATCTTAATCTGACGCGCTCGAGTATTTCAGACTATCGATTTTTTTTTAATAATCTGATCGTCTATCCTAGGCGCGCGTCACTACATATAGAGCTAAATACTTTACAAGGTTGTTCTATTAGGTCTAAGGTATCTCTCATATCTTAAACTGCCACGCTCGAGTATTACCGAAAATTCCCCTATTCGCCTCCCTAACTATTATGTGTGTTGTGTTCGAAATAAAAGAACAACAAACATAATTATTCTAAAATATAAAATTGACCTCTGTGTTAGCACGAAGGCGGTAGAGATGAAATAAAACTATCAAAAATGATCCATTTAGCCGCACATTCACGTATATCTACACTAATTGCTAAACAACGTACCTAAATCATCATCATCATCTCAGTCCACTGCTGGATAAAGGCCTCCCTCAAGGATCCCCACAATGACCGGTCCTGCGCTGAACTCATACAACGAGTTCCCCAGCCTTCACCAAGTCATCGGTCCAGTAGGTCTACCATGAGTTTTCACTTTACGTTACGACTGTAGGAGCGCTGTACGAAATTCAATACAAAAACTGTAAACTCATGGTAGGCCTACAGTCCTCGGAGTTTCCCTGCGAGATCGAATCAGAAATGAAGAGATCCGCAGAAGTACCAGAGTAACTGACATACCAAAAGAATCGCTAAACTAAAGTGGCAGTAGGCGGGGCATATTACTCGTAGAACCGTGGGCCGATGGGGCTGAACGTACGAACGAACGTACACGGCAAAATTATGTAATCGGTGTCGATTACCTACGATTGGTGTACGGGATTTTTCTAACAGAAAATAATTATAAGGTGCGACTACTCTAACTATTGTACATTACTTCACTTTGGTAATAGTTTGCAGTACCTACCTACTACGCTATCGATCACCACGATCGCGATTTTCCATTGTATCATTTCGGAAGTACCCAAGTATAAAGGTGCCATAACTTCGCACAAGGTTGGTACTTCGCGTCGTACTTCGGTATGCGTTGTAGGCTTGGAGTATGTATTAACTTGCTTATACATAATATTCGAAGGTTGTAGGCATTGACGTAGAATACTATGGACGCCGGATCTAGTACAAAATACTCGAATAAAGTGTCCGAGACTAAAATACACAAACATAAGTACGTATAGTAATATAAACTAACTAAAAACATTGGAAATCCTGAATTTTATTTTCCGTCCCACTATCACACCCACAATGGAGGCATTGCGGCACGGCGCGCGCGTGCGCGTATTCGGCCGATCAAACGAAGACTGTTGCGTAATTCGTTCTCTTTTTTGCGTTTTCGTTCTCTTTTTATTCGGTCACTTTTGAGCGCGGACCCTACGTCCAGTAGTGGTAAGTCAATGGTTGTAGGTAGGTAAGATAAGATAATTTTCTAAAGTGATTCTAACTGAAACTCTTGCAAGGTAATATCTCTGGCAAGCTGTCACTGACGATGTCGGTGCCGTGAAATATAGTGTTTCAGTAATGGAGGGAAGTCAGATAAATCTATACGTCTTACAAGACACTGCAACAAGATACCCTCTGGCGTGAAACGGATTGCTCTTTCGTGTTTTAGTTTGAGATTTTTTTCCACTTTTTTCATTTGTTGTTTTGTGTAAGTTGAAATTGATTTTTGATCGATGAAGATAGTTCTATTTGCGTGGTATTTCTACAAGTATTGTTCAGTTATCTGCAAAGTTTTCTAATAATAGAGTTTACAATAGCTTCGGTACGCCCACAGAAAAGGGAACCGGGCGAAGCCGGGTGACTAAGGCTGGGTTATCTCTTCCGTGGATTCCGCAGCATGATTTTAGTGATTGTGTAATATAATCAAGTATGTCAGAAATAGCTTTGGACCTTCCTCACACCGTCTCCCCGAGAGTGTAGTAAGAGATATTCTGAAATCTCAGAACATAAAAAAAAAACGAAAAAGATTATAATAACGTTTTTATTTTTAGGTGTGACTGACTGACTCCAAATCAACCATTTTTAGAATTTTTGTCCGTCTGTTTGTTTGTTCGAGCATCACGCAAAAACAACTGAACCGATTTTGATGCAACTTTTTTTGTATGATAGCTATGGTTTGACTTAAAATCAGGTATATAATTTATTAATTTGTGCGGACGAAGTCGAGGGTAAACTCTATTCAATAGTAAAATTACAACTAAAGTAAACAATCAATGAAAATCCAGAGTATTGGTTCTTATTCCACTATTCGTTCTGTGAATCATATTACCTGGTGGTATTATTCCTTCTCTAGCCAAAATTACATTCTATGTCAAATTGGTATTAATTCAAGTCCCTAATATCCGGGTAAGCTTTTAACCGCATCGAGCCCGGGATCCACCGAATGCTATTCAAACCAAGTACCTACCACTAAATGCGGAGCAAATCCAAATTCAACATCTGTTCGTGTAATTTTATAGAATGCCGCAAAACTCATTTCCTGGAATTCTACTAACAACTCTCACTGTGCACGTTTAGTATTTTGGGAACTCTTAATTTAGTAAATTTTACTGCAATTCAGTTCTTCTCTTTACACCACAACCTGCCTTCTAGACGATTAGACAATAGACAAGTAGGTACTGAATCGTGATTCTTATAAGTGCAATTTCACCATAGATAGTTGCAATTGCCCCATAGTTGCAATTACCCCGAGAGACATTACCTAGTTAGTTTGGAATTTCATGCAAGCTACAATTTTTTTAAAATCTTTATTACAAAATTGCCACTTTTACAGGGTCACCCTATCAACCTACTAAAATTATAAATACGATAGTTTGCGACTTTGTGACACGCATAAAAATTGGAACGGATTTTGATGAAATTTGGAATTCAGATAGAGTACTTATTTAGGGTCCTTCTTAATTTACTGATACTTTTTTAAGAGGATGATCAGACCATCACACTGAACAACATTCTCGAGTCGAAATCGCGAAAATGAAATCTGCTGTTCCATACTAAACTAAATTCTTACTTGACCCAATTGTATGGGACAGCTGATTTCTTTTTCGCGATTTCGACATTGGTCCCATAGAGAAAGTTATTTAGTTTGATGGTCATCATCCTCTTAAAAAGTGTCAGCATATTAAGAAGGACCCTGTATTCTAAATTAACACATAAGATACCTTTTTTAAAGTCAACGCATACGAAGTTGCTGGCAAATGCAAATTAAATAAAAATTCCAGATATTCATCATCATCATCACAGTCGATGGACGTCTACTGCTGGACTAAGGATCCTCGGGGGGGTTGAGAAAATACTTTAGGTAGTAAGCGAGAAATTCCAAACTACGTAAAATTTACTAGGTACTTAGTTTTACAGTTCACAAATACTAAACGTAGGTACGAGACCGGTAATTCAGTTGGGATGAGCAAGCGTGGAAATGGTTTTACAATGGTAAACTTTGTTCTTCCCTGAGGCCCTATTTTTGAATTTCACAATACCTAATCCGGATGCAAAAGGCTTGTTTACTTACCTATGCGATTTATGCATTATTAGTTTACGAATTACATACATACATACAAACTAAGCTCACGTCACATGGGGGTAGGCAGGGACCGCCACAAGCTACGATTTTGACAAACCTCTTTAGCCTCATTCACATTCATAACATACTGCCAAGCTCTTGTACTTTTTCTGAAAAGATAATTAATTTGATCATGGTATGTTTTCCTCGGACGTACCATGTACCTCCATGACCTCCATGGTTTGTTTTTGATGATGATGTTTTCCTCAGACGGCCTCTCCCAACACTTCCGCTCACCTTACCGCTTGATACATTTCATTCGTAAGTCATCTTTCATTCATTATCTCTAAACTTCATTTCAAATAAAGATGAAAATATTTTCCGATTCCTATATAGTTTTCTGTCCGATTCTGATATGCAAAGAAATTTGTATTTATCAGAAAGATATACTATCCGAAATATCTTGGACGTTACTAAAGCTGTTCTAAGAATAATTGAGAGTAGGTGTTTTAAATCTCTGTTTCTGTAATTCAAAATAGCCTTAAAATTTCGTTGCTATTTGAAATGGAGTATACGTGAACATAGAACGAACCGTGACCAATAGTTACTACTGTAACAGATTCCGCACTGTATAGTGGCCGGCAAACTTCTTGAGCAATGCCTTGTGTGCGCAGAAACCAAATTTGTAGGCGAAAGTGCTACTGCGCATACCCCCTTACCTCCCCGCATTTCAGGATATCTGCCAGGTACTGTATCTCACGAGATACGCTGCACCGTAGGTACTTATCGCAGCTAGCAAACAAACGCGAGTGACGGAGGACTGCCATGACGAATTAGGACGTCGAAATTAAAAAGTAGTGCTCCAGAATTAACGCCCAGTGTGCACTGCACCACAGATTATAGTTATAGTTACTCTGCACTTTAGTATGCAGATAAGTCGGTTCGAGTTTAACGTGTTCCAATCTCGACAGTATGTGGTAGGAAAATTAAATTAAAAGCATTCTAATGAGGACTAACACTTTTGCTGACGAATTTAAACTCTATTCGAGCTGGGTTTAATTTTAATTAAGCTTGTTCAGGTTTCGCCTCGGTTTTGTTAAATTTGAATAATTTTACATGAGTCGTTTGTTGTTTTTTAGTGTAGTTTAGTTTATAATTGAAATTGCAAATGTGTTCAGCAATGATATTGGTAATTTACGTTTTTACTAAATTATTTAGGATAACGTCGATAAGCTCGCTTATGGTAGGTAGTTGCCTCTTGTACTTAATCATAAAATTATGTATCGGTTATAACAATAAATTACGTATTGGTTTTCAATCACAAACCAAGAAGCAGGAGTGCGATTTTTGAAACTCATTCGTTGAACTCAGCAGTTAAAAATGACAAAATACTAGGTATGGATATATGCATCTTTCTACTGCTGATTTGACTTTCGAAAATCGCACTCCTGAAGTATGATTTTTGAAAGTCAAATCAGCAGTAGAAAGATGCATATCTCCATAGTAATGTTGTCATTTTCAACTGCTGAGTTCAACGATTGAGTTTCAAAAATCGCACTCCAGATAAGTACTTGCTTGAAATTTCCAACTTAGGTATATAACGCTTATTATAGTCGTAGTAACAATAATTAATAATAATTTTAAAACTTTTCGGAATTTTGAGATAGTTTAGTTTCGTCGTTCAAGTTTCACTTTTAACTAAATATTTCTTAATACTTCTTAGTAACTAAATATTTCTTAGTAAATAAATAAAACGTGTACAAGCTGCAAATTGTGTTGACATAATATTCCAAACGAAGTCATTCTATTTAGTATTTTATTTACTTATAGCATTTGCCATTACAACAATGAACTAGCAGAATTCAATTTTTTGTTGTTGATTTTCTCTTCAAAATAATGCATGTGCTGAGAAAAGAGAGAGTATTTTCACAATAATGAGAATGAACGTGAAGAGGGTGACATTTTTTCTATAGAGATTTTCTTCGCGTCTTTATTTTGAGAGCTTTTTTGATTTGTAGTAGTTTTACTCAAGTTTTGAACAATGTTATAATGCCAAGTTTCAATGAAATCATTCCAGTCGTTTTAGTATGATTGATTAAATAAAAGAACAACAATTCAATCAAAACATTCGCAGTTTTGAAAACACTTAAAAATGTTTAACCCTTTGACTAATTATTATAAGGACTAACCTTGCGGTAGCATTTCCTCTCTGCCAAGGTATAAGCACAATTGATCTTGTGCATTTACATTCAATTTTACACCTTATCACTAAACGAGAAAATTGCGAAATAATAACTTAGAACTTAGAACGTTTGGGGTTCACACGAGACTACTTTTCATGTTTATTAACATTCAAAATTAGAATCTAAAGTTATGGGGAATAAAACCCAAAGTTGCGGATTTCATGTTACCTCGCCCCCCGCAAAAAGTGGCAGAAATGTTTGTTAGTAGAATCACACGCGTAACCAGTCCACATATAAATAGTCAAAGGTTTAACCCTAAAAGATTAATGATTAAAAAATCACCTAGTCATTAAAAGTTAGTTTCTTTAAAATACGTTTTTGCCTTTAATTATAGGTAATGAATCTGCAGGGCAGCTTGTGGCTTAAGTTTAATGTTTGAACAATATTTTCACAATTAACATAAAGAAAATTAAATGTAATATACATTTAATTTTCTTTATGTTAGGTAGCCATTTTTCAGATTCGTGTATTTGAAGTAACATTATAAAAGGCAATTCAATTTGACGAACATGTTTCGTGTCATTTTGGTCAAAGTTGTCTCAATAACTAAGAGTTAAAGTAGGTACCTAACTACCCTTGTGCACGTCAACGGATCTAGCATGTACAAACCCTCCGAGGGTTGTTTAAGTTTCCTTTACGCTATCAAAGGCTAGTTACCCTTTGTGAAAACTAAGGTCTGGCCATTTAAAATTTACCCTTGAATTTACCTAAACAACCAGTTTGAGTTAGTTTTTCTCCCGTTTGTTTGTAACTGAAACTGAATACGCTACGTTTGTCTCAGAAAATATACAAAACTTGTTTAGAAACTACGGTTGTAATTTGAGCAAATAATGTTATGAAGTTTCCAGAGTAAAGCACGGAATACCTAATGGTTAGTACGAGTACTTAGTAAGGGTCAATTCGCACCGAAAGATCAGCGCTGCGCAGGGACTGGAGGAGCATTTCCCTATTATGTCGACTATAGATTGAAGGACACACAATAAGATTCGAAATATAAATAAGTATCATACATATTTATAACATTTTATGTCAGCTTTTTGGGCTCTACCACCGCATCGGAAGGTGTTATCGCTTAGAGAAGATATGTCTAGAAATTACGCAACAACACATCTCTTAAACAAAAACTAGACATAAATTACACAGAATACTATAATTTACATTATACAACGTGTTAATGAATTAACGCAAAATCGATTCTAAAGAAACTAGTTTGTTTAGAATCGAGAGCAGAATCGAATTAGTATGGTTTCAATATAGGTAATTTGTTCCAAATATTAAATAATTTGTTTGTAAAATTTAAAATTTACTGAACTCGATCTCAACCCACCGTTCGGGCACCCTCACCCTACTTACTACCAAAACAAGATTCTTAAAATGTATCCATGAGTACGTTAGCGCTTTCATTCATTGCTGAAATGATAACAAATCATTTTTGCCTCAAAACTTAAAATGCGAACATCTTTAAATTTTAACTATCAAAATTGTTTCGATCTGTTTCAATCCAAATATTTTGTTATAAAGCAGTTGGGGTGTATGACGTTTTGCGCGTATTCGTTAACACGTTGTTTACAAAATAAATACAACAATCAATCAAATACACTTTCCTATAATCCCAAAAACATAAGCATACTACAATATTCAATAGAATAACGTAGCATTGTCAAGACCAGTCTTGTTATTCAAAACTTGATGAATATTCAAGAGACAAAAGACGTGTATCTGTTACTGAAAGTTACGATTTGACAATACCGTTGGGATCATAGAATTAACTATTGATTTCCATAGCAACATAACAATAATTATTATGATCTTAAACTAAAATTAATTACTGCGTTTCTACACGTGTAACTCTCTTGAACTTCTTCTTGTGGTGCCATCTCCTATCGGAGCTTGGCTATCATTAGGGCTATTCGGACCCTGGAAACTGCAGCCCTGAACAGTGAGGTGGTGTTCATATCGAACCTCAAAAACTGTATTATCTAATCGTAGTCGAAAATAAGGTTTTTTGATGTGAAACATCCATTGGCAGTAAAACCGACTCGTTGCCGTCACAAAATTATTAGTATGACGCGTGAGGGCGTGAGACGCCACGTTCGAAATGTTCGAAAAAAGCGAAATTGGGCATTGCTCATACTGTCTGTGTTTTTTTTATAATATCTTTAACGGCTCTGGATACTTGTCCTTTTGTGGCTCAAATAGGCTCGTATTTTGTGTTGAGTTTTGACAGCTGCGATAGTTCGTTATAACACTTTATTGTACACACAGTCAAAAAATACACAAAGTTGAGAAAACATGTACAAAGGGCGAGCTTATCTCTGAAGAGATTTCTTCCAGCAGACCCGCAAAAGAGACAGTTGATAATTACAAGTCAAACGGGATTGATACTAAGTGAGGTGCGGAGAAACCAGTGGGGTCGAAAGGGGGATAGGGGCACGGTGTAGTCTCTGCATACCCTCTGAGAATGAAGCGTGAAGTTTATCAGTTTGATTTATAGTTATAGTAGGTACTCTGTGGTTTGATGGTCGAAAACACCCCCTGAAGAATGATACGCATTTATGTTTACATCCTGGAGTGCGATTTTTCAAAGTCACGTCGTTCAAATCAGCAGTACAAAATGTCATAATCTCCATAGTAAGCATAAGCATATATATAGCATATGCTCACGACTATATTCCCCGAGGGTGAAGTAGTCAGAGATATTCTGAAACCTCAGAACATCCACGTTTTACCAGTAGTACCGAAACTCTGTCCAGTGTGACGGGGGTTGAGCCCGTCGCCACTTATTATGGACAGTGGGTACAATACATGCCTCGAAATTAAAGCATACAGGTTTCCTCACGATGTTTACCTTAACCGAAAAGCCAGTGGTGTAACAAATCGTACATAAATTCCGAAAAACTCATTGGTACGGTGGTGGTTGATCTCCATAGTAATTTTGACATTTTCGCGCTCCTGGAAGGCTAGATTACATTTGAAAATATCACAACATCATTTCATTCTTATCATATTATTTATTTTTTACATTATATGCGAACGTTTTCCCACATTATCTGATTTAATTATCTTTTGTCCCTCTAAATATTAAAATAATTTCGGGACAGTAGGAAATAAATATGCTTTCAAAAGCGGTTAAGCTCATTATTTTGTACGTAAAAGCTTAAATTCTCTGTTAACGAAATGTTTAACATAACATGTAAAATTCTGTTTTGTTATTTAAAATTTTGTAGAGCGAGAATTAAAATCATTTAGTCTTTTACATACATAAGTAAACTCAAGACCATAATACGTTTCGGGGTAGTTAGACACCTTTGTTTCAGTTACCAACCATCTTTGGAAACGTACAGCAGCAGGAGTCCTCTTAGAACAATGTAGTTTTCGAAGAAATGAAAATGCATAAGGAAACTTTTCTCTTAATCGTCTCGAACGACATAATCCGAAAGAAATAGAGTGGTCTAAGTCGGGAATACATTCTGCTTTCGTTGCAGCTGCCCCCGTGGTCTAATGGTAAAGAGCATTGGGCTCTTGACACGGAGGTCGTGGGTTCGATTCCCACGGGGGACACCTAGTGATATGTCACTTTGCGCGTTTTTCCCCAGTTGGTTAGGACATTGCGGGCGGGCAGGTGATTCACACCTGATTGTCTGAAAAAGAAAGATGATTCCGTGCTTTGATCCCAACTACTATCTCTGGTGGTAGTAGTCGTTACATAAAAACCACATCAGAGGCCGTAAGGCAGTCTGATAAAACTCTGACACCAGATCCCTGTTTAATAAACGCGACAATTGACAGTGAAAATTCAGAGTACATTGCTGGTTACTAATGACGCTAAATTTGCAATGCTTCATGTGTACTAGCATTCTCAGCACTGTACTCTGAATTGTCATTGTCAATTGTCAACTGTCACGTTTATTAAATATGGCCCAGTGCTCGCTGCCCACACGATAAGAAGATTCGAAAAGATAGGTATCAAATCGAAGTAGGTATTCGGTATTACCTAGGAACTATTTAGAGCTATCTGTTTTTCACTACCTACTATATCTTTCTTTCTTTCTGTCTTTCTATCTTTCTGTCTTTATTTCTTACTTTCTCTCTCTCTCTTTATTTCTTTCTTTTGAAATGATATAAAACGCTGGGTAATTTTTGGGAGTCTTTTCGGTATCAAATCTACATCTTGATTTCTACAAGGTACCTAATGACCATTTTTAGAAAAATGTTATATTTTTGGAAGAACAAAGACAGAATTTAGAATCAAATCATGTAGCAATGCGACAATATGCGACTGCACGTGTGGCAACAATTCTAGAAATGGGATGCAGCGGGACTAGTCTTTGGAAGGTTAGACTATAAAAAGCCGGCCGAATTTAAGCAATTAGCGTTCCGTATCAAATTGAAAAACATAATGTTCTTGTTTTGTTCTTTATTTTATACAACGTGTTAAGGAATAAGCGCAAAACCTCATACACCCCTACTGATTTATAACAAAGTAATTAGATTGAAACAAAAATTTCATTATTTAGATAGTTAAAATTTAAAGTTATTCGCATTTTAAGTTTTGAGGCAAAAATGATTTGTTATCATTTCAGCAATGATTGAAGGCGCTAGCGTGCTCTTGGATACATTTTAAGAACCTTGTTTTGGTATTAAGTTGGGTGAGAGTGCCCGAGCGGTGGGTTGAGATCAGGTTCAGTAAATTTTAAATTTTACAAACAAATTATTTAATATTTTGAAAAAAATTTCATATAATGAAAACATGATAATTCGATTCAGCTCTCGATTCCAAACAAACTACTTTCTAGTTTTGCGTTAATTCATTAACACGTTGTATAATGAATATTTAAAGCAATGAAAAACAAATTTATGCAATATTCACCACTAACCAAACCAGTATTTCGGATTTTTAAATCCTTAATAAAGCCTCCGTGGTCATTAGACCACCGTACCGTACCACCGTACCGACCTCCGTGTCATGACACGGAGGTTGTGGGTTCTATTCCAACGGGGGACACCTAATGATATGTCACTTTGTGCATTTTTCCGAGTTGGCTAGGATATTGCAGGCCGAATCACCAGATTGTCTGAAAAGAAAGATGACTTCGTGCTTCGGATGTCACGTTAAGCCGTTGGTCCCGGGTACTATCTCTGGTGGTAGTAGTCGATACATAAAAGCCACGTCAGAGGCCGTAAGGTGGTCTGAAAAAACTCTGAAACCAGGGCTTGCCGACGATAAGAAGAGGAATCCTTGATTTAAAGGATACGACAGCTTTATGCATTGTTAAAGTTATGGTAGAAGTAGTATTCATCATCATTTTCATCTCAACCGATAGACGTCCTCTGGTGGACATAGGCTTCCCCCAAGGATCGCCACAACGAACGTTCCTGCGCTGCCCTTATCCAAAGGGCCGCCGCCTACGCCTTCACCAGGTCGTCGGTCCACCTTGTCTGCCCACGCTGCGTCGTCCGGCACGCGGTCGCCACTCGAGAACTCTATAGAGATAAAAGTAATAAATATATTTTTAAATATAGCTAACCTAGTTAACTGTCGATAATACAATATCATGTCAATCTAATTAATCTAGAAGAATACTGAAGTAAGAATCTAGGGTTGTTAAGACTCTGGAATCTCTTTGGATGATTCCGGAGGGAGGTGCACATCTGTGGGAATGGGCCGGTGCACCCTGGGCGTTCGTCAGCGACTTATCCTTGTAGGATCCCACCGGCTTTCGGCGAAAAATCTGACACGAGGGACATTTCTCAAGTGTCCCCTTTGTCTTTGCTTGATGATACAATTTATCAAATTACCGAACAACGTCAAGCCCAATGTGGTATTTTTACTGGACATTGCCAAAATCATTGATATTGCGAAGAAGCCACATTTCAATAATTTGAATTTATCTGTTATAATCCAAACCCAAATTATTAGGGTTCAAAAAAACGACGAAGCGCCTCGAGAAAAGATAGGTAGCCCTTGCGCTTCGCTTGGCTCGTCTTGGCAGGGGCACTGCCGTGCCCCCAGTTAGAAAAGAAGTATCTAAAAGAATTTACTTTAAAAAACAATCTAACAGCATGCGTAGGTACACATTAGCGACCTCACGACGGTACCTTACCATCCGGGGTAGTCAGATGCATTACTACAATTACCAAATGACCTTTTAAATCGTTTTGGCACCTTACACCTTCATCTAGAGCGAAATTTCACAACACTACGGATGGTATAATGATGTATGCTCATGCCTATTCTATGAACACTGTATTTCAATGCAAACTTAGTTCTAGTCAAAGGGTATAATGCAAACGTGGCTAAGTGAAGTGAATAGGTGTGTACAATGAACGGGTACCTAATTGTGTCGGGCCATTATACTTGGACATGAATAAATTATTTAAGAGAATCTGCATAGAAATGAGACAGTCGGTGGTGCGATAGTCTTTATGAGACACCGTCACCGTCACCTATGACATAACATTTTAAATACTCTACTAAGTTTCCTGTTAGTAAACTTTAGTTTAAATAATAGTCCATTTAATGATATGATACGAGTGAGTTAAGTTGGTCATTAAAGTCGAGGTTGAATTGTAGCACGAACCTCAGGCGAGGGCTGAAAACGAGTCGCGACTGTAATGACCAATACTCACGCGTTTCATACAACGTTTTTCAACACACTTGTGAAGTAAAATATGCGCGCGCAGGTATTACCGCACTAGTGCTATAATGTAAAGTAAAACGCACTCTTTTTCTGTTTTATGATCTGCATTATGAACCTAATAGGGATGCGATAAGAGAGAAAACATTAATTTTTAGGGTTCCGTACCCAAAAGGTGAAAACACCGTCCGTCCGTTCGTCCTACTTATTTAGGGCTGTAACTTTTGAACTGTAATAGCTAGACAGTTGAAATTTTCACAGAATATGCATTATGCTTACTACCAAAACAAGATTCTTAAAATGTATCCATGAGCACTTTCATTCATTGCTGAAATGATAATAAATCATTTTCGCCTCAAAACTTAAAATTCGAATAATTTTAAATTTTAAGCATCAATTTAATGGAATTATTGTTTCAGTCTAATTATTTTGCCATAAATCAGTTGGGGTGTATGAGATTCTGCGCTTATTCATAAACACGTATATGCTGTGGTACTGTGAAATCACACTAAAGTTGATATTCTATTCATATCCCTAACTTCATATCGTTGTAACTTGAACATGAGCATCGTAACAAAGATGATGTAACATAATAATAAATCTTTCGAGTGCTGAGCCAGTGATAAGCCTAAAATTGGATGCGACGAGAATATAATGTATAATCTTAGGCTTATTGGTAAGCAAATGGTGTTTAGATAAGCTTGATGAATGACTTAATTGTTGTTTGTAACGCTTATATTGTATTTATGCGGTTTATAGGATTATTCTCTTACTGAATAATATTTATTCTAAGTAGCAACTAATTAAGGGAATATAATTCGGAGCGTGCTCCATACAAACGTACTTTGGTGATATTTTCAATACTAACAATGAAATTTTGCTGAAACAATCTTGAAACAAATATCTTTGCTTGTATGAAGTCAGATTTTCGATAAAATTAATAGTTTTAAAGTTACAGTGCCTCAAAGATTTCCATACAAATCTTAAATAATCCTAGCATTGAAACTATATATTTTAACGAAAATCGGACACGATACAAGCATAGAAATTTGTTCCCAGATTGTTTCTGCAAAATGTCATTGAGTTTAATTGGTTAGTATTGAAAATATCACCAGACTACGTTTGTATGCAGCGCGCATTTACGCATTCGGAATAAACTTCTCTTAACTTATTACCACCGCTTCGGCAGATCTTATGGGTACCCCTATAGGTAGTCAGTTTGTGAAGGTATACCTAGGTAGGTATTTTTTGTTTCTGGAGTAGGTAGGTACTACGGACATAATCGTAATCGTCATGGGACGTCTTATCTTATAATCTTAAATTTTTGGTATTTATACTCACATATTCACCATTCGTTTATCTTGTGAAATCATAAAAAAAGTCGATAAAAAGTACTTTTTTATTTTCTTCTATATTCTTTTTAATTGAAAATACACGCACGCACTTTTCGGTGGGCTGGGCAATAGCGTTTCTCATAGGAAATATTATATGAGAAACGCGAACCTATAGGAAAAATCCTAAGCAAACGAAGTCGCATGGAATAAGCCAGTATACAACGTGTTAATGAATAAGCGGAAAACCTCATATACCCCAATTAATTTTTAACGAAATAATTGGATTGATTCAATAATGTCATTTTTTTAATAATTAAAATTTAAAGTTATTCGCATTTTAAGTTTTCATGCAAAAACGATTTGTTATTATTTAAGCAATGAATGAAAGCACTAGCGTGCTTACGGATACATTTGAATAATCTTGTTTTGGTAGTTAGTAGGGTGAGTTGACATGTGCGGTGGGTTGACATCAAGTTATTTAATATATTTTATTTTCATGTTCACTGAAAAAGTGAATGAACTTATCATACTTTTGAGTCGGGTACTTCAGTTTTATATGGAACAGCTGATTTTCTTCCCAATTTTGAGGTTGGCTCCATAGTTGTTCAATTTGATTTCGGAATTCGTCGTTTCAGTATTTGTCTTGCTGCCCCTTACACCCTATATAAGACTACAGCCTGTATAAGACATCACCTACACACATTAAACACAGTCGCGTACAAAATCCACTCATATATCAACAGGGCAAGCAATTTTCTAAAAAGGTCCGTACTAACAAGAATTTGTAGTGACCCGTAAGTGGTTCCGTATACCAATCATGATTAGAGAACCCTTGTCCACGTGAAAATCGTGCTAAACAAGGAAAAAGAAAAACGGTCAGTTGCGAATCTGGATCGCTAACGAAGGGTCCGGTAGGATCATTCAGTTTCTAACTAACAAAAACTATAGACTGAGAAATAACTTAAAGTGCATGTAAGGACACACTGTAGGGCAATGGTCTTCGATTAGGTTTGGTGAGGGCAGGTTCCTAGTTAACTTGGTATTAGATTACACTGTAAAATATGTTTTGGTTAAATATTACCAAACTTTAGTGACTTGAAAATTATTTTGTAGCACATATTAAAAATTTGGAATGGCAAAATTTTATCTTAAAGAAATTACTGAAGAATTTATGCCGTTTTCAGGTAAAATTATTCAAGTCCACATAATTAGGTAAGATGTTAAAAATTGGAAATGTGATTGAAAAGAAAAAAGATTTTGGCCCAATAAAATTTAAAACGCAAAAAATAATCACTACACAAGCAAGGGCTGAGCACAAGAATTTTATTTTAAAAAAATTCTCTACTTTACATGAGTTTCTTAACTTTCGATTTTTAAGTTTATTTATACACTTATACACTCATTGTCTTTCTGGATTTCATTCCACCTACCTATTTTCGTTTGCCAATTCGTCTATACTGAAGTTGCCTTGAAGAAATAGCTTTTTAGCGATACGATCGTTTTATTTGTACCTACTTGTTATTCAAATGTATGTTTTGTTTTGGTGTGTAATAAAGTATAATAGGAGGAATTAAGATAATTATTAAATTAGTAGGAGCGACAGGCGAGAACCATTAAATGAATGAACCCTAAACCATCCTAAACCTTAAGGCCAAAGTTCGAAGAACTGGGGACTTAAAAATAAATTAAGGCGATCACGTGTAACTAACGTGATCTGGCGACAATGAGAATTTTTATTTTATTTCGTTACTTTTAGTTTTTATTTCTAAAAAGATCAGTTGAATATGCTACCGAGGAACAATTTCGTCAGAAAATCACAGCATTGACCGCCAACATGAAAAATAATTTCGGCGCTTTTGGACGCATAAAGAGAAATTTCATTCGTCTGTGTTTGAGAATGAGGGAGACTTTTAACACTTGCTGTAATTTCCGTCAAATAAAGAAATGGTAAATTATTTTTTATTTTATTTTAGATTGATTTATCTTGAGGAGGCTTGGATAACCGATCATTAGTCGAGGGTTGAAAGAATATCGTTTTTCAAGCCAAAGAAACCAATGAAATTCAAATTTAGGAAATTCGTGTTTTTTCAAACACGACCTTTTTGTGTTCAAAAGGTTTTAACTTTTAAATTAATACGAATAACCAAGTGACTCATATCTTGAAAGAATCTTTATGAAATAGGCAACTTTTTGTAATAAGTGGTTAACTTTAGGTAGTACGTTTTTTTCCGGTGAGAATCGCAATAAAACCGAGTATAATTTTTGTTAGACTTAAACCTTTGTGCTAAAGTTTTATTATTTGACCCATGTATGCTAGCTGAACAACAGTACGAATTCCAGGAAAGGCTAATCTTCCTTAAACCTCCTGATAAAAAAAGAAGCCGATACCCTTGAAAGTTTTTTTTTTAAATGTTTGCTTAAGCACTATGCAATATTATGAAAATAACAAAAAGTTATCATAACTTTTGAACCATCAACAATGGAACTAAAACTTACTTGACTGGTCAGCTATCACCTCATTTCGTTTGATCCATGACTTTTGGGCCACCCTGTATAGTAATAAAAATGAAGAAGACAAATAAACAATTTAAATTGCTAACCAAAATTTACAATATTCTACGATTATTGAGATCCAGATCAGTTTATTTAAATGAATAAAATAGTAAATGATTATTATTTAGGACTACAATTTAAAAAATTATACATATTTAAAGTTGAAAAAAAGAAAAAAAAAACATGAAACATATGTATAACTATTAATATTTAAAAAAATGAAATCAAAGTAATAATGTAAATCGTTCCAAAAACTAGTCGCCGGTCGCCTTAATGAAAATTAGACAAATTTAAAAGAGGGAGATTTTTGCGTAATTGTCTTGTTAAAGTTGCTAATCTACTTTGGCGTTGTTAAATTAATCCTGTTTAATAGATACGATCTCATTAAACAAAGTTAATCCGATTTTGGATTCTTGTTAAACATGTTTTAGAAATTTTACGGAGTTAGAGCCTTTTCCGACGCTGACAAAAAATAAATGTGACATTATGTAAGTGGCGACGGGCTCACTCCCCGTCACACTGGACGTAGTTTCGGTACTACTAGTGAAACGTGGATGTTCTGTGATTTCAAAATATCTCTGACTTCCCCCTCGGGGAATATGGTCGTGAGCATATGCTATGCTACATAAAATAAAGGAGCGATTTTCTATTTAAAGTGATATTGATGGTAGTGGTATTTGGAGGCTTTATTTACATTCATAATTAATGTTCTGGACATATTAGAAAATCTTCAAGAGGATATAACGTATGAAATTTAAAATGCTTTGTCCGGAACTGATGAATACGGCAATAAAATCGAATAAACACCCTTAATATGGTTATTTAGCATGTTTATAGGTTTATTAACTAGCTATAAAATGCGGTGCTCATAATAGCTTGCAGAAATTATACAAATAAAAACATAACCCTCCTTCTGGCGCAGTCGGGTAAAAAGGACTATAAATATAAGGTCTAACAAAATTAGGTGAAACTATTTTAAGACGATGATTGGACCATCAAACTGAACAACTTTCTCTATGGGACCAATATCGAAATCATGAAAAAAAAATCTGTGGTCTCATACATTTAGGTCGAGTAGGTTTGTATGGAACAGCTGATTTATTTCGCGGATTCGATATTGGTCCCTTAGAGAAAGTTGTTCAGTTTGTTGATCTAATCATCCCCTTAAAATAGTTTCAGCTAATTTTGTTAGACCTTATATATTGAACTCAAGCTATTTTAAAATGTTGCTGATTTTAGCATAAGCATATGCTCACGACTATATTCCCCGAGGGGGTAACTAGAGATATTCTGAAACCTCAGAACATCCACGTTTCACCAGTAGTATCGAAACTCTATTCAGTGTGACGGGGGTTGAGCCCGTCGCCACTTATAATGGACAGTGGGTACAATACATGCCTCGAAATTGAAGCATGCAGATGAAGATGCTGATTTTTAGTACCAGATAATAAAAAACTATTTGAAAAACCGATTTAAAAACATTTATAGTAGAATGGGGAATTAAATAAAATGATCGTTGCATATAAAATCTCCTACAAATCAAGCAATTTTCATTCTTACTAGGTTCCAATAAGAGTTATGTGATTTAAATTATGCTCCACAGAATTCGTGAGGTTAATTTTGAAACCGAGCAATCTCATATATTAGTGCCTCCAGAGACCTTACCCCGTCTTATGAATGCACCACGATGCACAATGTTAATCTGGTGAAGTTGCAAAGGGAACACTCAATTACGGAGACAGTAATTTGAAAGACGTTACTGTTAGAACGAATAATGAATAGAGATGTAAAGTCGGGCCAATTTAAAAGGTCACATTTGACATCTGTCAGTTTTAGCATCGTAGTGAGGTCCCCTGCTTAAAAACATCGATTAAAGTGAATGAGGGAGTCACGTTGCAGGTTCTGACACGAGAACTTGTCTCGCGTGTTGTCCGCGCGTCGCGTCTTTGCCTGCCACGAGGCTCCGCATTCCTTAATTGTCTTTCTTGTTTTTTATCAAAAACAATCCCTGAGATTGGGATAGATACTCCCACAAACTACTTGACTTTGGCGGAAATGCGGTGCTAACGCACAAGCAAAAAGTCCATTAATTATAAATTAAAAAAATGAAGTGAATGAATCGACACGGATTTCAAACATACGTGAATCGAATTATATGTGACGCGGTTTGAACTAAGTTTTACTTCGATTTTTTGGGCTGATATTTTATTTGTTCTGACAGGTTTGCTCCCATAGTAATAGTTGTTCAGTTTGATGGGTAGAATATGTGGTTTAAAGGTTAATGATACTATTCCTTACGCCCTGTAGAGTACATGATTTATAATAAAAATTTGAGATACATTACTGAGAATGTAAGGACATAATGTTGTTTACAAACTTATGTAACTAGCAAGAGTAAACGACTATAATCGTATACGAAATAAGCCTCGTCACGGTTTTCCAAGCGGGTTTGACCAACCGCAAAAGAAGTCTTTGTTCGTGTTGTGGTTAAGGATTAAAAATAATAAATGTATGGCGTGGCTTTCGGACGACGTGACAATCAAAGGTGTTATTTTTCTATGTAACAATATGAAAGTTATAAAAGTAATTTACAATTCCGCATGGTACCTTAGGTACCGCACCTACCTACATTCTTATGCAGAATCCATCTCGAAAACCTATTCAGAGTGAAATATGTGAATTTGTAAGCAATTTCGATGAAGCACTCGTCCCTACAAAATTGGTTTACTTCTCAGACGTACAATTTACTTCAGTATTTCGTTGTTCAATCATCATACATGTACCTGTCGATCAACGTATGTAAATATTGTTACGTATTTATTAAGGTATTTTTCACTACGCGTCGTACAAAATACTTTGTATAAAGCCGCGTCTCTTGTGGTTATTTTTTATGAAGAAAACAAAACATAGCTTCACTTTTTGTCACCCGCCATCTTGTTTAAATTAATCATTCATGTTTTGCTGAAAAACATGAGCAGGAGTCACGGCTTTAGAGATCCTTTGCATTATTGGCTATGTGCGAAATGATTTGAACTGTCAGATCGAATGCAGCGCCCAGGGTGGCAGAAATTTGTACCATTTCCGGACAAACTGTGTCAAATATGCTTGAATCTATGCAAATCCACACACTAACTCAACACGAAATCTCCAAAACTGTAAACTACTATCTTAAAATTTGGCCTACGTTGTCTTTCTCTGTCTGCCCTCACTATTTAGGGCTGTAACTTTTGAAGCGTAATAGCTAGACAGTTGAATTTGTCACATAATGTGCGTTATTACGGCTGAAATTAAAAAAAGTCGTCGTGGTCCGTCCAGTGGCGAGTAACCTTGCCTGCCGTGCAGGAGGCGATGGTTCGATCCCCGTCCAGACCGACTCGTACCAATGAGTTTTACGTAATTTATGTACTATTTGTAACACCACTACTGGCTTTTCGGTGAAGAAAAACATCGTGAGGAAACCTGCATACTTCAATTTCGAGGCACGTATTTTACCCACTATCCATTATAAGTGGCGACGGGCTCACCCCCCGTCACACTGGACAGACTTTCGGTACTACTGGTGAAACGTGGATGTTCTGAGGTTTCAGAATATCTCTGACTACCCCCTCGGGAAATATAGTCGTAAGCATATGCTTATGCTTATGCTTATTATGGCAGATTTGTTAACAAATAATAAAAATGTCAATTAATGGAAGAAAGGAAACTAGTTTTTATCAACATTTTTCTTCTCGCTCTATCGTAAAAACAGCAATATTATACTATACAATCGTCAAACTTGGTGTGATTATAGAGCAAAGAACTCTACAGTAGCTCTACTGTATAGCAACCAATAATAAAAACCGGCCAATTGTGAGTCGGTCTCGAATTTTTTTGTTAGTCAATATGTTGTGTGGTGGTGTGGTACGGATCCCTCGGTGCACGAACGGCCCGACTCGCACTTGACCGGTTTTATTACCGGGTTTAATCCGTGTGATCCAATAAATAGTATTTCAGGAGCAAATAAGGAACTTTATTAAGGCGTATCTAAACGAACCCAATCACTGTGTTAGGTTTTATAGCGACATAAAACGTGGTTCGGTGCCGTCGGTGCGACTGAAGTGGTGTGCGTTATAGTGCTGGAGCCGATCGACGATTTGTGTCAGTCAACTGTTTATACAATGGGATGCAAGGAAAGAGCCTCCTCGAGTGACGAAACCTGAGTTCGTCTGGCGCACGCTGGGCAGTCAGCTTCAATACGACCATTGTTGACTGGCTAATGTTTCCACTACATCATGAGTGATTTTCATGCGATATAACTCATGATGTCATGAAAAAAAGATTTATACAACACAAAACTCCATATTTGGACACAGAAAACACAAAATAACAATAAAAGGGACAGACAGCGGTCTTATCACTAACTTTGATTTCGTATTTTCGTATTTCGTATTTAGTGAGAAGAAGCATTGTTCTGCAGAAAATTATTATTTAGGATAACTTTACCAACTTTTTAGGACTATTTTGGGACTATAATTATGACTTAAAACTTGTTAATTTAATTTAATTTTACAGTGTCTTTCTTAACATAGGTTTGTAGGAAATGGGCCATCAAGCCTCCAGTAGTGCTGCCCTCAATCTTAGTTTAATTTGATTTCTTAAGTACTAAAAACATAAAAAAAAGAAGAATACCACACGTTAGTCATTGCTGGTTCTCAATTTATCGAATCATTACGGGAAATTATGTTTTATGTATGTACTTAGTTACTATCTTTGAAATTCCCAAAATTGGCCTTTTTCAGCAATGACTAAAATAAATATTAGTTTATATTGGAAATGTCGTATAATCGTTAAGAAATTTCAAAAATACGATTAAGGGCAGCATTGAAGGTTCGGCACCCTCTTAACTGTATTTTGCAGACAAATAAACAAAGCGTGTTGAACAAATTATCCCCAGCTCCTAAACTACTTGACCCTTAGGGTTGACGATAAAAGTTAACTTTGTTAGGAAAGTCTTTTATTCTGGCCGCTCTATTTTGTCACGTGTGCATTGATGGTATTAACTTGGAACGTGAGGGAAACTGCTAATTTTGTTTACTTATTGAAAACTTGCTTTTGCCTGTTACTTTGTCTGCGTAGAATTTATATCACAGTGAAAATTTATATCTGTGAGAAAACAGATTATCTGGTCCCAGTCGATCGTAAAAAAAATGTGGACTTGATATACTAAATGCTTTGACTAATTATTATAAGGACTAGCCTTGCGGTAGCATTTCCCCTCTGCCACGGTATAAGCACAATTGATCTTGTGCATTTACATTCAATTTTACACCTTATCACTAAACGAGACAGCCTATAATTGCGAAATAATAACTTCGAACTTAGAACGTTTGGGGTTTACACGAGACTACTTTTCATGATTTTTAACATTCAAAATTAGAATCTAAAGTTATGGGGAATAAAATCCAAAGTTGCGGATTTCATGTTACCTCGCCCCCCACAAAAAGTGGCAGAAATGTTTGTTAGTAGAATTACATGCGTAACCAGTTCACATATAAATAGGCAAAGACTAAATGCAATCAGCAGATCGGACGTTTGTATGAAAAGTAGATTTTTTTTCAAGTTTCCCTTTGACTGCTTGGGGAGCCCATTATGGGTCACCCATTGTCACTTCCGGTTTATTATGGCGAATTTGCTTGTGAAAATGACTTGTTTAATTTTAATAATGTATAATTTACACTGACCCCAAGAGCAATTGTCGGGGTTTCACTGAGAGATCGAATCAGAAATGAAGTGATCCGCAGACCGACCAAAGTAGCTGACATATCCTAAAGAATTACTACACTAAAGTGGCAATAGGCGGGGCATATTGCTCGCAGAACCGATTGCCGAAGGGGCCGAAGAATTCTCGAGTGGCGACCGCGTACCGGAAACCTTAGCGTGGTGATCAAGTTGGACCAACGACCCGGTGAAGGTAGCGGGAACCCGTTGGATGAGGGCAGTGTAGAAACGGTCCTTGTGGCGATCCTTGGCCTATGTCGAGCAGTGGACGTCTATCAGCTGAGATGATGATGATGATAATTTACATGAAGCAACTAATTTAACATTAAAACTCTGTGAAGTTAAATACGTTGATGTAATTAATCAGCAGCTGTACAATTTTCCTGCTCCCTATAATAAGCATCTGGATTGTGCCATCCAGTTCTAATTCCTATTACCGAAGTAGGAAGTACGTAATTGAATTTATTACAAACAGTAAGCAGGAACAGAGGCTTATAATTTTATGTACAGTCGACTAGGACAGTTGGCTCATAAAAGAACTGTTGCCAAATTAAGGCAAGCACACACACACCCACACACACAAAAAAAACTCATGACCACAATCCCTCTCGGGGTGAGAAACTTGGAAGTCGATTTTCCGTGGTGGTTTTAGAGTTCGTATGAAAATCGTCTTTCTAAATGTTATTTTAATCTTTTTACTAACTGTATCCTACTAATGAATAAAGTTATAAACGCGAAAGTTTGTAAGTATGGATGGATGTTTGTTACTCTTTCAACAACTGAATGGATTTTAATGAAATTTGTCACACGGATAGAATATGATCTGGATTAACACATAGGATACTTTTTTAAGGTCTATGCAGACGGAGTCGCGGGAAACAGCTAGTAACTAATAAATATACCTAAATGATACAGTAGAATCCCTAAAAAATATACCGTAAACTAAAATCTAACTATGCCAAATAGAACTCAATTGAAAAGCTTGCCCGAAAGTACCCAAAGTGAAATATGTGTCAAATCAAATGTCGATCATCTATCGATTATGTATTAAACGGTTTTCAGAATTACTTCACTATTTTGCGAACCAAGTCTTTTTTATTGTTAATTACTCTACCTACAGTTGGTATCTCTTCCAAAAGAATAGCTAAAGTACTCTTCTCTTGCATGTGTGGAGGAACTACTGTGGAAGGTTCCTCAGGTGAAAAGGGAAGATCTTCCGCCAGGCTAGGTGTGAAGCCTGGGGACCGGCCGTGGTCCAACAGAACTTAGTTGGACCTTCTATATATATCGAATCTCTGTGATTATTTCTCTTGCGCGATTCATGTCTTGTATACGATTGTGAACCTTATGTGTAGCGGCTAACGGGTTACCAGTGACGTCGCAAGTTGTCTTACGTACACATTTGCGAGTGCGACCGTAGCGCCATCTTTTAGCTTCGTTGCTATAACTTGTGGGTGTTGACATCTGTGGCAAGTCCCCACACGTGGCCACATTTAGCTGAGACTATCATACAAACATGTAACATTTTACACTAATGTGATAAAATATACAACTTGCTACGAAAATGCTACGCCGTAGTCCACCTGCGTAGCAGTTCGAACTGTACTCCTGTCCAATTAAGTTACCAAATTATTATATGTATTATGCAGAAAACAGTCATAAGTCATTTCATATACGCTCGTCGGTTTCGGGTAAATTTGATCTGGCCCTTCGTAAGTATGCTGTAAATTTGGTCTGCATACGTACCTCCGTCTAGGGCGACCCCTTTCGACTGATCCATTCATAATAGATTTTTTAACCTTAACCTATTTTATAAACGTGACAATTTTATTAATGATAATACGAGATCATCACTGAGAATATCAGGACACAAGTTGTTTAACACCAAAATTAACCAGCAGTGTATTCTGAATTGTCGTTGTAAATGACTTTTGTCATTTTTATGAAATATGCCCCTGAAAGCTGCCTATAGGTAAATGGATTCTTCTGTAAATGTTAAAATCTGTCATAATTTTGATCTACGAATAAATAACAGATAAAAACTAGAACCCGCTTGGAATCTGAGCTTCAGCTATACAGGGTGTAAGAGAAAATATCATTATCCTTTAGACCACATACACTACCCGTCAGACTGAACAACCTTTACTACGGGAGCAAACCTGTCAGAGAGCAAAAAAAATCTGCTGATCCATACTAAACTGCAATGCCTACTCGACTAAAATGTATGAGACAGCTGATTTTTTTTTTGTTCTGACTGGTTTGCTCCTATAGTAAATTGTTCAGTTTTATGGGTATAGTATGTGGTTTAAAGGTTAATGATACTTTTCCTTACACCCTGTATTATTTACTTTGCTTTAAATACCCAGTTAAACAGAATTTAATCGCTACGCCTGATGGCCAGTCCTTGATTTAGGATTTACACGCTAATTAATTTAACTAAACATTTTAGTAAAACATTTAAATTGCTTAGTAACTTTTTAGTTACTTTGCTTTAAATATCCAGTTAAACAGGATTTAATCGCTATGCCGATGGCCAGTCGTCTATTAAGTATTTAAAGAGAATTACTTCTAAAAATATACACTCAAACAAAGACACGAAATACCTTTCAATGGCTCTACCAGCGAATTAGGACAGACATTAGGAAGTATTACAAGTCTTAAAAACTTGTACATTTAAAGCTCAACGAATATACGCTCTAATATGGTCAGGTTCGACCCGGATTAGGACCAAATGCTAGTGATACTTTGACTAATTATTATAAGGACTAGCCTT
The DNA here is from genome assembly GCA_963924505.1 of Agonopterix alstromeriana. NCBI lineage: Eukaryota > Metazoa > Arthropoda > Insecta > Lepidoptera > Depressariidae > Agonopterix > Agonopterix alstromeriana. The sequence goes on from OZ004675.1 coordinate 13,242,130, forward strand.
GCGGTAGCATTTCCCCTCTGCCACGGTATAAACCCAATTGATCTTGTGCATTTACATTCAATTTTACACCTTATCACTAAACGAGACAGCCTATAATTGCGAAATAATAACTTCGAACTTAGAACGTTTGGGGTTCATACGAGACTACTTTTCATGATTTTTAACATTCAAAATTAGAATCTAAAGTTATGGGGAATAAAATTCAAAGTTGCGGATTTCATGTTACCTCGCCCCCCGGAAAAAGTGGCAGAAATGTTTGTTAGTAGAATTACACGCGTAAATAGTCCACATATAAATAGTCAAAGTAGTGATAATATGAATATGTTTCATTTAGTATATAGGTAGGTATTTATATCTATAGTACACAGACATCGTAAGGGTTGCAGGTCAGATAACACAGAACCGTGAGGTATGGCGCAATAATAAAAAGGAGGGCTATGCCCAGCAGTGACTTGCTGTGGATCGATTTGATTGATTTGTTGATACGAGTATAAAGTACTAGCTGTTTCTCGCGACTATCTGTGTTGTTTTTAAAAAGTTCGCCATGTCTTAAGGGGCCATAGGTTCAAACTAATGTTTTCTATGAGAAACGCGATTGCCGAGCCCTCCGAAAAGTGCGTGCGTGTGCCGTATTTTCGATTAAAAAGAATTAACAAAAGTACTTTTTACATTTTTTTTATTATTTCATTGAAAAACTAATGGTGACTGTGTGAGTATAAATATCAAAAATCGGAAACAATTTTAAGTTCTTCTAAAACAAGTAAAATGATTAAAATTCATGAAAATTCGTCATTTTTGTGACGATTTTCTATCGGGTGAAGTAATTCCAATCGTGTATTCAATTTACGATTTTACTAGATAAACTATCCAAGAATACTGAGGTATGACTTTGGTTTCGGTATATTGTATTAAATCTAGTCGAATAATTTAAAATAAAAGATGCCTATCATTGCGCCTTAATCCAGAAAAATATTGGTGTCAAAAATTTCAACCAAATCCGTTTAGCTTTTAATACGTAATTGAGTCAAAAACGTCCAAACTTTCAAGTTAATCGTTTAAAAGTTCAATTTACAATCGTTTGGGATATTTTACTAAATCATGATTCATGGTGAAACTATAAATTCTGATATGGTCGCATGAGAAGGAACATTTAACGTAATGTTCACAAGACTTTTGTCCTCTTTGCCCTTTAAAATAAAAAAGTTTACCGAAATAAAAACATTTTTGGAATTCTGATTTTATACAAGATGTTTTTAGCAAACAACAGCTGAACCTTTGTCAACGGTCGGCGCACGATTGCTTACGAAATCGTGAACTTCAAAAAAAGGTCCTAGTCAAATGTAAATGTCTGAAAACAACGAGCGTGCCTGAAATTCCTAAAAAGAAGATTGAGAAACAAAAGTAAGTATGTCAAGTAGCGCCAACTGAAAAACAAGCGATTTAGCGCTTTAGAAAAAAAAAAGGATTTTAAAAGGTCATGAAAAGTTAGATGAAGGTAGATGAATGTCTCTTCCCGCGAGTATAAGGGACTGTCCGACAATTGGTTCATCTAAAAAGAATGTTAAAGATCTTCGAGAGTATCTTTCTATGAAATAAATTAAGTTTATGTATTTATTATAATTATTTATGTATCTACAGGGTCCTTCTTAATATGCTGACACTTTTTTAAGGGGATGCTCAGACTATCATACTGAACAACTTTCTCTATGCATCTTTCTCTATCAGCAAAATCGAAATCGCGAACAAATCTGCTATTCCATACAAAACTGCAAACCTACTCGAGCCAAATGTATGAGACAGCTGATTTTTTTTTCGCGATTTGGATGTTGGTCCTATGGAAAAAAAAACATTTTGACGGTCTGATCATCCCCTTAAAAAGTGTTAGCATATTAAGAAGGACCCTGTGTATACAGGATGTAAGTAAATATTGAAACGGTGAACTCAGACCATCAAACTGAACAACTTTCACTACGGAGCCTAACTCAGAAACGCAAAAAAAAATCTGCTGTCCCTTACAAAACTGCTGTACCTAACCGACTCAAATGTCAATAGCAGAATTTTTTTTTGCTCCGATCTGTTTGCTCTCATAGTAAAAGTTGTTCAGTTTGATGGGTAAGCTCTTAGTTTAAAAGGATGCTAATATCGATTTCAACCTGTATAAGCTAGAATTACGTACATAACTTTTACTCATGATTGAATGTCCATATCTCTCCACAACGTGCCATCGACGCTCTAATTTAATAGATAATGGATACAATAAAAGACGTGACCCACTATAGTACTGCTGGTTTTAAAGTATAAAAAGATTGTAACAAAATAATGTACTGTAATACCATGATCGTTCCACAAGAACACGCTGCCATCTCGCCATAATAAAGTGTAATGACAAAAAACAAAAAAGAAACGACTACGCAATCGTGTTGTCTTTTAAAAAATTACTTTCCAAATCGTTGACAATTTCGCGGAGACTGCCCTTTGGGGAATTGAGACCTAACTCTACTCGCTCATCTCTACTAGAGTGAAAAACACAGTACCTACATGCTCCAAAATTCATGCATATACAGGGTCCAACTTAGTATAGTGACGGTTTTTTAAGAGTATGACAAATCTATGTAGGCCCTATAGAGAAAGTTGTTCAGATTGATGGAACAACTTTCTCTATGGGACCAACATAGATTTTTCATGGACATTTGAGTTTTGTATGGATTTTTTCGCGATTTCGATGTTGGTCCAATAGAGAAAGTTGTTCAGTTTGATGTTCTGATCATCCTCTTGAAAACCATCAGCACACTAAAAAGGACCCTATACAGGGTGTTAGGGTAAACAGTTGCACTACTTTAAGGGATTATTGTGCCCATGATACTGAACAACTTTCCCTAAGAAATGGGAAAAATTGTTTAGTGTTATGGGTAAAATCACCCCTTAAAGTAATGCAACTGCTTACCCTAACACCCTGCATGTTTCCTCACGATGCTATCCTTCACCGAGAAGTCAGAGAAAAACTTAGTTTATGAATCCATACATTTGTCATTTAGCGGTTGCGACTGGTCAACCGTGCGGTGCGTGGGGGGTGAAGGAGTACTGGTCAAAGTATCATTTTATCTGATTACCATCACATGAGTAAATATCCTAAAAGAGAGAGAGAATGCTTCAAAGGAGCGCACAAAATGATCACGTGACGCGGTCGTCCATAGATTGTCCACTGGCCTAGCCGGTTTTTCAGCGTGTAAGTGAACTCGTCGGTGAAACGTCACACACACCTCGTCAATCCTTGTAGTAGTGTACCTATAGCGTGATTGTATGCAGCTTTCTGTGAGGTATTTACTCATGTGATACCTAACTACGACGAGGTAAGCCCACGAGTGACATTTTCTTAACTACCAGACGGTCAGTTGCACGTACGTTCATTAGAGTTAATCCTCCATTAAATCTCGTGCTAGCTTTTACTACGTCAACAAGACAAAAAGTGACAGCAAGAGATTTAATGGAGGATTGACTTTAATGAACGTACGAGCAACTGGCAGTATATGTTTTAAATTATCTACTGGAGTAACTAAGTCTGATCTGAATCAGATTGGGATCGAATTGCCGCTTGGAATGCGAGGCTACCAACCACTAAACCATTACGGCTTTCTATAAAGACCAGTTATAAAATATTCTCATACCGATAAATCCTTAAATGCGGCATAAAGTGAAGAATATGCATTCGTTACGTTCAGAGGCGTGTCGGGTAGGTTACAGCACTCGAGAGACCGATTTGTAGGCAACGTTATATTTTAACATACATTTGTTTTCATATCTTGTGTCGCGGCTTTGTGATATTCTTTGTAAGTAGGTCAATAAGCCTACAATTGAGTTTTGAGGCGTACCGCCTTCGTAGTGAATGCTAAAATTGACGGTTAGTGTGTAAATGTTTTGTTCAACGCTAAAGTGTCGCAGATCAAATTGTGATGTATTTGATACGAAGTTGATATTAGATATAGTTTTTTTATGCTGCGACGATGTGATGTGATCAATCACCACTCTACCTTTATTCTTTTGACCTATTAATGTTATTAAAATACAAAATAAAGTATGAACATTGTAACTGCAATAAAGGTAAGAATTGTTATGATCATTGATTTTAGTTTGTATTTCTATTATTTGTGTTATGCACAAATTAGACATACGAGTAAGTAATATAAACAATTCTACATTTAATATTATAGACTTTTTCTCTGGGTCTTTCTGTGCGGTGGGGGGGGGGGGGGTTTTACAATTTTTTACCTCATCTGTAAAATATATACACAAAAAAATTCGTCAAAATCTGTCCAGTACAAAAAAATAGACAGACATACAAAAATAAAAAACTCGATGATTTGGAGTCACGGATATCTAAACACCATATCGACACATTTTCAATGTAAACACCTATCTTGAATGTGAAGACACTTCTGTTACAGTTTTATAATAGTGTCGATTTATACAGGGTGAAATTGAAATTAAATTTTCATAGGTGTGTCAGACCATCCAACTGAACAACTTTTACTATAGGAGCAAACTCGAAATCGTGAAAAAAAATCAGCTCTTCTATACAAATCTGCAAACCTACTCAAGCCAAATTCATGGGACAGCTGATGTTTTTTTCGCGATGTTGGTCCCATAGAGAAAGTTCTTCAGTTTGATGGTCTGAACCACCCCTAAAATTTGTCGAATAATTTCAACTTCACCCCGTATAAGACCTATACTTACACCAGGCACATCTCAAAGATAAATCCAACTCGTGTAATTAAATAGCATTTAGTCACGTGGCTTTAAGGCCAGCCAAGAATCTGAGGCAGTTGAAAATTGTGAAGATAGCTGCCTATTGTGGGATGCCCTTGGCCCGAGTGTGCCCGAGAGAGTGCTCGGGTGTCCGATGTATCTCACTAATAGATAGAATAGAATGGTGTATTCTTACTTATTATAGGGGTAAAGTGGGATAGTCGAATAGTCTCTTCCTTCTTAAAATTACAATTTTTCGGAGAATTAGCTTTGTTATCGAATGCGGCTAGAAAGCTACAGAAGGCGACTATGCATGTTTTGTGATGGCTTTATGCAGAGGAAATCCTACTAATATTATAAACGCGAAAGTTTGTAAGTATGGATGGATGTTTGTTACTCTTTCATGTAAAAACTACTGAATGGATTTTAATGAAATTTGGCACACAGATAGAATATGATCTGGATTACAACTTGGGTTACTTTTTTAAGGTCTACGCAGACGGAGTCGCCGGCAACAGCTAGTACTCTATAATATTCATAGTACATACTAACTACAAGGAATGTTTGAGCATGCAATCATGGACATTGTCATACAGATTATCAGCACGTCTAGTATGATTTGTCTAGACGCCTTACGCCTATTCTCCATAGAAAATAACCTATTCCCGCGCATTTCGGAGAGCGTAAGCCGCGCTTGCCGCGACAAGTAGTATGGAATAAAACCGAGTTGCGCGCAAGAAGAGAAATCATGCTAGACGTGCTGGTCCCATTAAAAGAATCAGAATATAGCCCGGAATTCTATTATGATGACTAGATAACGCAACGATATAGAATACCGTGACTCGAGTACAAAATATTCATATTCATCATACAAATATTTGCCCCTTACGGAATTCGAAGTCGCCACCCTCAGATCAGTAGGCGAGTCCACTACCAACCGATCTATCGGGCCGCCGAAGCGAGTCTCTTCAATTTGAATCTAGAACAGTATTACAATGTCAAATGATCATCCACTTTGCCTGCATATTATGAACATAATTATAATTCAAAATCTTCAAACAAAATATAAATCAATAGCACGATACACAACAATTAAAGAAATAACCTTGAATAGGCGTACATTTTATTACCAAAAAGTTACAAAGACGCCTTTACGACGACATATCTGGGCCATTATTTTCTCTTGCGTTTTCATTGGTCCAATCACATTAAATTATAAGGGGGAGTAACAGGAAAACTGAAACACATCTTGATTAAATTCTTACGAATTGCGACACAGAAATATAAAATTGAAGGTTGGAAGTAATAAGGTAAGTACTGCATTTTCTTAAATATTAATAAAACTTAGGAGTTTGTCATCAATCATAGAATATTTTATAAATAAGTTAGGTATTGTGATGTAACCATACTGTTAATGCCGTTTTTTACCCCTACCAGTAGTAAGACGGGGAATTCATCTAACCGTGTTTCTACCGCTTCGGCCGGTAGAACTACCGGCAAATATTTTTTTACTATAGTACTACGGGTCTGAAGCGTCTAGAGTACCAAGTAGTAACAGGGGTAAAAAACAGTTAATGCAGGTCTTATTATAGACCGTTAAAAAAACGGGGTCGGTCGTTTCGAAGCCGGAAGGAGGTGATATGCCTAGTCAGTCAATATATCAGTAATGCAATCGATTGGCAACTAAAAAGATTTAAAAATTAAAATAAATTGAAATGAGAAAATCTCGAAAGTGTGAGAAGTAAGCTTTTCTTATCATACCGACAAAATAAGAAGCTCATTCGAAGTGTGTGTACGTGTAGTGTTACTATTGGTTCGAGACGTTTTAAAACACGACTTTCTCATATTTAATTTGTTTTTTATGTAACTACTTATGTAAAATGTTATCATCGTTTTAAATTCTACTACTGATTTTATAATCACGCCCTTTAGACTTCAAAACGACCCTGATTCCAAGGTGTATTAGATTTTCCACAACGCTATTGTTCTTTCGTCGGGCCATACACAGGTTATTTGTCTATTTTTTATACCTACATTTTAATTTGATGTTTTTAAAATTAGAAAAAAAAAATGTTTATCGACAAAATGACGTTGTGCTTAAATCCTACCCCTGAATAGCAAAAATAATCCCGTCGGTAAACATAATATAAAAATAATGAGTGGTTCATTATTTTCATTTTGTTGTTCATTCATAAGATACAACCTTTTAATGAATAAGCGCAAAACCTCATACATCCCAACTGATTTATAACAAAATAATTTGATTGAAACAATAATTTCATTATTTTGAGAGTTAAAATTTTAATTTATTCGCATTTTAAGTTTTGAGGCAAAAATGATTTGTTATCATTTCAGCAATTAATGAAAGCGCTAACGTGCTCATGGATACATTTTAAGAATATTTTTTTGGTAGTAAGTAGAGTGAGAGTTCCCGAGCAGTGGGTTGAGATCGAGTTCAGTAAATTTTAAATTTTCCAAATAAATTATTTAATATTTTGAAAAAAAAATACTTTTGTTGAAACCATGATAATTCGATTCTGCTCTCGATTCTAAACAAACTACTTTCTAGTTTTGCGTTAATTCATTAGAACGTTGTATAAGCACAAGAATTTAATTTTCCTTTTGCCTAATGGAGGTCGGGACGGGAGTATCTTCTTATTGAAATTGATATGTATATATTTTATATTGTGTACATGTACTTAAGGTTGTGTTTACACATTGAAAGCAAGTATGTACTTACCTATAACATTCAAATATGCTAAAAGTGAACCTTTCTTTACAAAATGCACCTTTTAAACGTGATTCGTAACTGTAGTAAAGTTTCCACACCACCAAAGGTATTCCAATTGTGAGCATAGAGGGAAACTTAAATGCGTTTAATACCTACAAGGGGATGCTTCAGACCATCAAACTGAACAACTTTTAATATGGGACTAACATTGAATTCGCTAAATAAAATCTGCTGCTCCATACATTTGGGTCGAGGTGCTATTGACGCTTTATATGGAATAGCTGATTTGGTTTTCGGGATTGGATTTCTATCTGACGGTCTGAATCACCAAGTGTGAGTATGAGTTTTTGTAGCATTTAAGTTTACACCCTATATAAAGAGTGCACCGACAGCGGCAGCTTGTATGAAGCTTTCGTTCTGTAGGGATATTTATTCATGTGTTGGTAGGGACGTACCCATTGACAAAATAGCAAACGAAGACACAAAATAGATCTAACAATAAAACACATGTTTCGGTTTAAAATATTTTATTAAATTTCATCATAATTTGTGTACACCCATAAACAATGACTAAGTATTAAGTTATATAACATTAAAACAACATAACTAAATGATAGGTAATATAAAATTGCATGATATTTACATAACATTATTATACAAGTAATATTAATTTAAATTCTACTATCAGAAGTTGAGCGAACGCACGGTGAATTGACTCAACGTGAAAATGAGCAATAATTTTAATTGATTGTAAACAATTGGTTAGTAATTTCGCATGAGTAAATACCCCACAGACACAAAGGCACTTCTACAAGGCCCGGCGGTGCTACAGATTACTAGTAACTAACGTAACAGATATGTGATGTATCTGTTACGTACTGCTAATGTTAATGTTGTGTTTAGGCCGTTTGTCCACCGCCGTCACCGGGAACGAGATGACGGCGCCGAAGTAGCGATACTTACATTTACTATGGCCGCCTGGCCGTCACCCGAGCGCCGTCATACAGGCCGTCGAAGATTCGAGTAGTTCGGCGCGACTGCTAGAACTCGGCACGGTTTTATGACGGGCCGATGTACGCCGTCAATACAAAACACGTTTGTGCTTATCCACACTCTACCGTCGTACCGCGCGTCTTTCGCCCGGACAAAGCTCTAGGACTGAGCCACCGATATCGGCGTGGTGGACACACAATCGCTGTCACGTCATCTTAAACTCGGCCCGAAATAATCTCGTTCTCGGTGACGGTCCGGTGACGGCGGCGGTGGGCAAACTGCCTTAAAGTGTTGTGCGCTTCTTAGAAGCTTCGTCTCTGTGGGGCTATTTACTCGTGTGGTAATTTGAGAAATGACCATAAATAAAATAAACAAGATGTACAGTCTCATATTCTGTTAGAGAGATGGACAAATAATGTGCTCTTATCAGATATTAGTATTAGGACACTCTGAATTTACCATTTTTGATACGTTGTTTGAGTTTCTAGTTTTTTATTACCAAGTGATGGAAGATTTAAATACCTGAATGTCTGCTATCGATGTTTGATTTTGATTTCCAAAACTTTAACTTATTTACTTTATTACCTTTAACTTTTTTACATAGAACTAAATAAAAAAAATCCCAGTAACGTCTTGACCAATTCTTGTAATAAAACTTCTGCTGGCCTTTAAAAATAAACTCTAACCACAATAACAATAACATTTCAATTCGTAAGGAAACAATTCAGCATTCCAAGAAAAACAATGAATCCGTTCTTCCGTTTGTTTTTTCTTTCAGTCAGTTCTGAAATAAGGTCAACGACGACCAGCCTCTACTTGTGTGGAATCTATTTCTGGAAAGCAAATCTTTAACACCAGAAAACTAATTCTTTTGTTACAATATCAAAACTAGCTTTAAATAAGCTTCTGAATTTGCTACGGATACCACACTGATGCTTTTGATTGAAGATTAATGATTTTAAGGAAGGTCGCGAGTTCTTCAATTATCGGAATAGGGTATTTGGCAGGTTTTTAAAACTGTTCTACGTTAATCACTGATGAAAATTTATATTTAACGTTCCATTACATATAGAGCAAGAAAAACGAAATCAAAAATCATTATTTAAATATCCCGCGAAAACGCCTTTCCTGACAATATACGTGGCTACAAGCAGGTGACGTCACGATGACGTAAACTTTGTACGACACTCACACTCTACACGCAACTGTTTACAAGCAGTTGACGTCATCAAACATTCAGCCAATCACAGTCGTTTATGATCACGTGACTAAAGTAGACAAAAAATATTTTCTTTTTTGATTTTCTCTTAAAATATCCAGTATTTTTCAAAACTGACTAAATAGTTGGTTTCCAAAATTCATATTCAATACGGATGCCATCAATAGATCCTATATTTTTAGATGTTGTCAAATACCCTATTTTACCATCAACGTTTTGTATTGAGTGAACCTATTACAACGAAATAAAAACTAAATGATACGTCGAGGTAACATAATAATAAACAAACACTCAATAGTTATGAAACCTTCTATAAAACAACGAAAAGCTCTCGTAAAAAAGCTCTCTTAAACTCTTACCTAGGTACTTGAGCTAAGTTACATAGATTTGAGAAACTCTCGAGAGTAAAATCTGTTTTATTTCAAACGCCGTATTTTTAAAGCAAAAGCTCTTTAAATTGGATTCATTTACATGAATCAGACTTTCAGATCGAGAGGACGAGTTATCTTGATCGGCTTTCATCTATTACAGGAAATTGGTAAGTAGAAGAAATCGTGAAATTACTGAATAGGTGCCTATGCAAAAAATTTAGGTAATATAATTATGGCATAGCATAGCATACATATGCTCACGACTATATTCCCCGAGAGGGTAGTCAGAAATATTCTGAAACCTTCAGAACATCCACGTTTCACTAGTACCGAAACTCAGTCCAGTGCGACGAGGAGTGAGCCCGACGCCACTTGTAATGGAAAGTGGGTACAATACATCCCTCAAAATTGAAGCATGCAGCTTTCCTCGCGATGTTTTCCTTCACCGAAAAGCCAGAGAACGTCGTTTTTATCGCATCGAATAAACGATAAGGTCGACATTTTTAACAAATGACTGATTTAAAATTTTTCTGTTGTTGTTTACTAGTTGTATGTAAACAAAGGTATATTATTTAATGAATGACGGAAAAAGCGGTCAACCACTTCGATAGGTTACTACGAACCCCGTCTAGATAGGTAAGTACACAGGTTCCATAGAAATTGTTATATGATCGTACACGAGCGAAGAAAGCTCATCTACTCCGGTTAACCAAATCGGATGGGATGCCCAGTCCTGAGACCGGCCGAGATGCCCTTCTTCTATTAAGTCGATGGTAAGTCAATAAAATGGCAGGAAATGCCCAGTATTTTGCCACACGGAGGGCACAACTGGCAGCGTCCATAAGCTCCGTTCGCATGCAGCACGTCTAGTATGATTTCTCTACACGCGCCCGACGCGCCTTTGCTCCATAGAAAATAACCTCTTCCCATGTTTTTCTGAGTGAGAAAGCCGCGCTTGCCGCGAAAAGTAATATGGAATAAAGTCGAGTCGCGCAAGAAGAGAAATCATGCTAGACGTGCAGGTGTCCGGGCAGAAAGGGCAGGATAAAAGATGGGCCGTAGTCTGAGGAGCCGTCTATGTAACCCCACTTGAACAGGTGATCTCTACTCCGGCTGACCTAAGTTCGGAGACTATTTTAATACCCTAGGAGACCGTTATAGTTCTCCATAACATCGGCTTGGTTGCAGCCAAAATCAGTCGCTCCAGACTCTTGTCTGGAGCCGCCTCACGCACTTTCAAATGCAAACAACCCTATCAGTGTCGCCAGCTATGGTTATAATGTTATAATTGAAATGCATACAGTCAGAAAGCAAGCGCTCTTGAGATCTAAAATTCAATTTAGTAAAATCTTTGCATTTGTTTTAAACAAATGACAATCAGTCCGACTTCGGACGGAATAGAAAGATCTTTTGGAGCACAACACTTTAGTTTTAAAGTTATATTATTAAAGCAATGCAATCTTTCCAGACAAGAATGGTCGACCCGGCTTAACTTGAATATAAATTTATATTTATAAAACTTCAAATAAACTTAGGATTTAGTTCTAAGACGTTTTAAACATATTTTATAGATTTTTATATTAGATAGTTCCATTTTAGTCTAGGCACGATTGATTTGTGTGTGAATAGTTATTTCATAAAGGATTCGAGGGTAAAACCGTATCATAAAATATACATTTACATTGGTCTTATTTGAGCTAGCATGAAATATGATGTAAGGGGCCTACCTCAACCTTGCGTTTAATATTTCATCGTCAAAATTACAGACGATGGTCGTGTATATCTACGACATAAATTCAGGTTCTAAAGATAGATTTTTATATCGATTCTGTTATGAATAGTGTTGCAAAGAACTCGAGTCCGTGCGTGACACAATTTTATAAGACTCAACTATAATAAAGATTATCTAAAGAGTTGAATAAGAGTAGAGACACATTACCCGCGTCGATGGCGGACGGCTTCCCATACTAAATGTCATTTTTGTATGGCCCCGCCGTCGGTCCCAGTCGGATAATGTGTCTCAACCCTAAAAGTCTTATTGGAATTGAGGTCCCTTCTTCAATTCCAAGAAGACTTTTGTTCGACTCTTTAGATTGAGGCCTAATAAAGTACTCAAGTCTTCAAGGAAAGACTCATGCACACATTTTTAGACGTTAACACGTCTAAAAATGCATGATTTGATTTGCATTTTCTGATTGAATGTTGTTACCGTGTAAATATAGCTCGACAGTAACTCTCATTTGAGACGCTTTTTTTCATAATCAAGTAAAGTTTTAGGTCTTATACACAAAGAGGACTCGGGCACAACTTGCCGTAAACAAAGACCTAAGCACAAAAAAGACTCGAGCCCTAATGCGGCGCCAAAGACCTTGCTAAGAATTTTATTTACGTTATGTTAAGCTGGAGCGGAGATTGTGGTAAAACTTTTAATAAGTCGAGTCTTGTAACTTATTATACCAGTCCTACTGAATAAGACTAACGAGACTCGAGACCTTTACAACACTAGTTATGAAACCCCTACCACGTATACTCGCCCACAAAAACTTGACAAAAACCTTATTTCTCACTCGCTAGTGTTTTAATATTCGAAGCAGATGTGCGTCGGGATTGAGATACTGAGTAGTCAGAATGCGTCGATCTAAGCTATGTACTGTGTAGTTAATTACACTTCCTGGTCAGTTCAAGAATTTTATAACTGTATTATGCTTAGTTATACCTTTTAATAAATCGGAGAAGAATTAAGTTATGAACAAGACACGATCAAAGCATATGAATAGATATCAACTAGAAGCCAAGTATCTTAAAGCGTGCGCAACGGCGCTAGACTCGCGAAGAAAATCGTAATCCATTGCTATAAGGATCAAAATGGCGTATATACGAGTCTAGCGGCGGTGCGAGATTAACTCAGGCGCGGCGCGGCGCCGGCGGCGGCGGCGTCCCGCTTGTATGAAGCTTTTCTTCTGGTCCGGCCTCGCCGAGATATCATGTGATCAGGAAAAAGTTTCAGGTAGTTCCAAATATAATAGCTAGATAGCAGCTTTCAATACCTAATCAACATTTTCTGAGATGTTGAAAAGTATAACATATTTATTGTAGACAAACTTGACCCGTTGATGCACCTGCCCCAACTGATTTAATGTGGTAGATGGTATCAAAAGAGTAAGTACAATGGTAGGGGTTTCATAACTCAGTATTCAAGACTAGTTAAACAAAAATAATTTCGATGAGGTTGGACTGTCTAATCAAATAATAAATAGCCCCTTATTATCTTAACCTAGTTTAAGTTCTAAACGAATGAAAATAACCTTAAATTATATTCTCTATTTACATTATATAAGTAGATAGTTTTTAAATTATTTGGCCATATAATAAATGCTACTTTTAAGAATAGATTAAGAAAGGTTAGAACTAGATATAATTGAAATTAGGTTAGAATACATACAAGGACGTTTTTGACAGGGCAAAACTATATTAAACCTTCTAAACAAAATGCGTTACGAGGCGTCTCGACGGCGATCAACTGTTTGTCTACACAAAAAACCACGATTAGTGTGGATCGCCACGTCAATGTGACAGGATGTGTGTGACCTTGTTCCATAATGATAGCTGCTTTTTGTATGGACAAACCGTCGGTCGCCGTCGATGAATGTGTCGTGCGAAACACAACTGCACAGTTTTTTTTTCGAATTTTCAATTACCGCATTGCTCAGGGAGCAGTTACTGCTTATTACTGCAGACAATTGGAGGGACCACGAAGTGTACCGAGTTAGTGAATGAACTCAAAGCAAACGACCTGGGGGCACACAGAAAGGGTACGGACCTCGGCATAGGACGTTGCTGGGGCTACGTGGTGGATTGGGTAGCGGGGATCGGTGAAATTTGCACTGATGTCGACGAAACAATGACGATATAGGTACTAAGACCCTTATACATTTAGACATGCGCAAAGCAACAATAAACAAGCACATCGCTAACTTTCTTGTTTTCTCGAAGGCCACATGCTCGCCCGGTTTTGTAGCCGACGACGGGTAGGTATGCCAGCCGTACTGGTGCATCTCCCGTAGTCATTCACTGCATTTATCACGTTGGTCGATCTGCTATCTAGTGAACTCATAGTATCAAGTCAAAACATGTGTTGTTGTGGCTGCCTCGTTTCTGCAGCGCATCGAGCCTGTTTGCGGCGGCGCGAGCTTTGCAGCCATCATACGCAAACCTCGCCTCCCTGTTGCGCAGGGTACGGGGCAGCACCAACATCCTCCTCGAGCCCATTGCAGAGCGGTTCCAGTCTCCCATCATCGGGCATTGGAATAGCCTGCGGGGCTCTAGGCCCCCTTTTGTTAATGGTAAATAACTGTAAAATTTTAGTCACTAACATAATTTTAAGTCATTGTTACTAACACCTACTATGGATCTATGATTTGACACAAAATAAATGAATTGAATTGAAATATGTATTTATAATAAATAGCGCAGCTCAGCAGTCGCGTCAGATCAATCAAGCGCGGTTTGCGGGGGCCGGGAGGAGCGCATCCCAGCCCCCTCTGCCTGCGCGCGTACCCTAACAGCGAATTCAGCTAGGGTACTCCCGTTCCCCGCACGCCGCGACCGCGTGAGCTGTTCTACTAACTAAACTGTTATTACACTATGGTACGGTACTGCGGGCAAATTATAAACATTTGGCAATTTTAAACACATTTCGTTCATAAGGTTTAGAAACATTTAATTTCGACGGCAGATGACATATTTTACAGCCTGTAGGAAACTTATTAGTTTTCTATCGTATTTAATTCTATCAGAATTTAGATGTTATAGGTAGCAATTATAGAAAATAACTTTGAAAAATTCGATGCGCTAGAAAACGAATAAGTGAGAGAATTGTACTTTTATTTGATACATTTAAAAATAGACTTTATAATATATAGTTTAAATCTTAAAGTAGCACCACACGTCTAAAATTAGCGTCGAACGCCCTATTAAAGTCTACTTTTAAGTTCATAACTTATCGAATAGAGTAGATATGACGAAGAGAAAGAGAGATAAGGATACTAAACTACTGGAAATGTGGAAAGATTATAGCTTAGCTTTAGAATAAATAGTTACATTAATTGGTACCATTCTGTTTACTCTTCATAACTTAAGATAGTGGTGATTCTTAACCAATGATTCCGAGCCTTGGGAAATGTTTAAAAAATGTTTTAATAGGTTACACCCATGATTTAAGAGTGCGCTGAAATCCTCATAACTTCAAGTTGAGTGGGCTATAAGAAGTAAAACATCAAGTAAAAAGACGATTTCTGAATACCCTCAATTAGTTTCTTAGGTTGATATCAGAAATGTCCTTTTGTGCAGTACAGCCAGTTTCTGTACCAAGTGTAATTTGATAGTTAAGTATAACTAGGTATTCGAAACAGGTAAGAAAATATGGCAAGCTAATCTTGACAACCATCATTTTAAATTGGATAGCATCGTACTAGCATTTAGTACAGCATATGGACACAAAAAAGATAGGAATATACAAAATTTTTGGTGAATTTAATTAAGATTATGCTAAAGAAAACCTTGCTATACGTCGCGGCATGGATTTTGAACGCTGACCTTGATTTCGCTGAACCTTATGTCCACGGAACTATGCACTGTTTTCGTCTGAATACACTGGTCCAAGCGCTCAAGATCCGTGCCACGACGTATACATTGGAGCAGGAGCTACCTACAAAGTTTCTGATCATTCCGAATTGAATCAAGACCGTGAGTTTATTGTGTATGAATAAATACTTTTATAGATTGATGAATTTCAAGCCATTCACTAGAAACATTGATTGAGAATCACCACCTCACACTAATTTCCACGACAACTTCAAAACAAAAAACTAAAATCTATGCACAAAACAAAACTTGGTCACAACTTCACACGTTAGTAATAGTAAGTCTCCTAGGACTTCTTGGTCTATTCAAATTACCCCCTGACCCTCTCACATGGACCTGTACAGAACCAGGTGGCATATCTACTGCTGAATGGAGACTTGCAGCTCTCGAGGTTCTTGGTGAAGGTACGCATAGTCTCAGGTCTACTGCGCTGTGTAGACTGGCTGCTCTGGAGGAGCGGGAGGTATGTGAGCGGTCCGAGGGGGGGATGAGGGCGGGGAGGTCGGCTGCGGAGCGGGAGCGGCGGGGAGGACTCTCTGGTATGAGCGCCATGCCGCAGACGCTTCCTACGAAGACTGAGTTCTGCAAAGATGAAACATGCGTCAGTCTTTGCATAACGTCAATTTAGTTCATCATTATTATTATGAGCTTGAAGCTCAGCAATTTACTAGGTATACGTATTTAACTAAATTCGGTCATAGAACGGCTCATGGACATGATTAGAATAACAGAACTAAGCGTAATCGTGTCTACAACAAAGCCACAGCGGCGGTGCTAAAATATATCTTAACACTTGTGCTGAAAGATTTATTGGTCGTGATTCTAATCAATTCAACCTGGCGCGAACTGGGAATTCGATAAAAGTCTATGCCTGCTTTTGCGTAGACCTTCCATCTAAGCAATCTAGTTGCTAAACAACGATTGATATTGTTAGTCGCAAAACTAAAAAGTTTGCTTTAGCGATAAGGCTCTAATCACAGAACCAGAAGATTATTCTTATATAAATAAATCAAAGAAATTCCTTAAAATCCTGTGCGAATCGCATCCAGGTCTTACTGGTGCTTTTCCAGATGTCATCAACCCACCTGGCTGATGGACGACCCACTGCTCTTTGATCTAGTATCGGCCACCATTCTGGCAAGGCTTTACTCCACCTGCTATGATTTCGCCTAGCTACGTGTTCTGTCTACTGCCACTTTAAATCTCCGAATTCAGTTTGACGTCGAATCTCGACGTTTCTCAAGAAAGGTGATGCTTGCTTACATAGCATGGCGCGTCCCATGGCTCTCTGTGCTACTCTTATTTTCCAAGTTTCTGTTTGGCGAGGTCTCTAATGGTTTCCTAATTAAAGTTAAACTTATTAAAGGGCCACAGTTTATACTTATTTAGAACATCGCACGAAGCCTGCTTTACGTAATGTTTGCCTTCATCACCATCTTTACTTAGCTGCGCGTTGTCGGTTTCGTAATCTCCATTTCCTTCTTTAGGTCAATCTTGTTTTTAAGGCTTCAAGGACTATATTAGCTTAACAATCTTGGAAGAAAATTTCTAAAGTAATCCAGTAAGGTATAAGCAGGGGCTATAAAATTTGCACAAGTCGGGTGAGCTGTTGCCGGCACGCAAACAAGACAGAATTCTATTTGAGCGGTTTTATTTGCTAACTCAGCTTTATGTAAGCTTCAATAAGTATTCATTCTTTTTAGTAAATTACCTACTAAAGGAATTTTACAGTATAACGACTGATCATTGAATACACTTGAAAGTGTATTTTGTCGGGTCTTGAATGGTTCACATTAATCACATCACATAAGGACAGTACTTTCATATAAATTATTTTATTCGGTCTTTAATTTGATCTGTCGAACGGGGCAATTCCGTTAGCGGGGTATTAAGTCAAATGGCAATGTTTTTTGTTCTACAAGCTGCTATAAGCGGTTCAGTAGAGATGACTAGTGCAGGTAGGTATTTATCAAAGAAATACGCTTTTTCTTTCTTACTTTGATCTGTGTTGAGTGGGGCAATTCTGTCAGCGGAGTAAGTAAGTCAAATGGCTATAACTTTTGTTTAATAAGCAGTAACGACGACTAGTGCAGGTAAGTGTTTAGAGAAAAAATATGCTTTATCTTCTGCCTGAGAGCTTGATAGAACAAAAATTATAGCCATTTGACTTATTTACCCCGCTGACGGAATTGCCCCCTTGACTATACTTATACCCCCTTACCTATATTCTCCCAAGTACCTAAGAGTTGAAGCCCAAGGACTACCTGCCATCGACTTTGTAATTAAATTGATAGGTTAACTTTCCTCGCTCCATTATGACTTCGACTCATGGTCATTTGGACGAGAATAATTATTGTCCTTATACCCTGATCCCAAATAATGGGATCAGCGCTATTTATCACTCTAGTTCCATTCATATCTATTATCATCTTTCCCCCTTACTAATGTGTAAGACATTCAGATAATCCATTCATGTTTTCTAGGGTCTTCCTCTTAACTATGCCTCTGCTAGGGTCGTCACAATGTCAGGTTAGGTAATTACCTGTCGCGGTCGATGAGAGAGGTAGCCGCAGGGTTGGTACGCCGGGAAGGTCGTTCCGCAGTCGTACGACATGTAGCCGCGTGATAACGACGCTCGATGCTGTGTGAAAAAGTGATAATTAAGAAAACAATAGGATGCAGCAAAAGATAACACTATGGTTATTAAAGCCGAAAGAGATTGCAAGATTTGGTGGCCAAGCAAAAATTGCGGCGGAAGTTTAGTTGGTTTATAGCTTGCCCCTGTACAGGCAGGTCGGTTCGAATCGACCGCCCGCAATCTTTTTTTAACCTTTAATTCGAAATAGGTAGTCCAATGAATCTAATACGAATTCGTATTCAAGGTACAGAAATACTCCGAGAGAGTTTTTGATGAGTTTGCAGTGGCCGTAATAAACTCGTACTATTGGAAATTCATGAACATTAAAATACTTTCTACTTCAAAGGTATTTCGCATTGCAATGATTTGGTTCCTTATTGACAAACTTAGGTGTGGAAAAGTCTATGAAATTAGGTGTTGTGGAACAGTAATATTTAAAAAAAATATAACATTAATGTGTAGCACAAAAAGTGCAGTGGCAACGAGTCGGAATCTACAATAGTTTTAGCCGAATATCCATTTGTACAGCCTAGCTCTGAAGTGGAGCTTAGATTGAGGCTACGAATGGAGACGAGCGTCACCTCCAAGGTAAAAAAACTGAAGAGGCAGTTCACCAAATGGCGCTTTAGCCTTTTAACTTGGAGGTGATACCCCTTTACTTACATGAGGTGGTACCGACACAGAGTTCTCAGCAAGAGCACAACTTTGTCGATGCTGCTGCTGGAACTTCGGCTGATATGGCTCCAGCATTCTGACACAAAAACATACACATTTATATTTATATACAGGCTGTAAACTTAAATACGTTACATACTTAAAAGGGGGCTTCGGATCATCAAACTGAACCACTTTTACTAAAAGACCAACTTTGAAATCGCGAAAAAAAGTCAGCTGTTCCATAGAAAATATCAATAGCTCCTCGATCAAAATGTGTGAATTATGAATGAGCAGATTTTTATTTACTTTGAAAGTTTTTTTTTTTTTTATTATTATTTATTTTCAACAAAACAGATACAAGAATATAATCTAGATATAGACAGCGAACGAAAACCGCGTACGATCTATCTGCCGCCGCTTATTCGCAATAACATAATACTATACTCCATTCCAAACAGCAACGAAATTTTAAGGCTATATTGAATTACAGAATTTTCGGATTTGAAACAATACTCTCGCTTATTCCCAGCTCCAGTAATGTCCATGATTTATCTCGGACCGGACAGTGTATCTTTCTGATCAAAATTTTATTTGCTAATCAGACTTGGCCAGAAAGCAAGAAAGGAATCGGCAATTCTTTTCGTCCCTATTTGGAATGAACCATATGTAACAACAAGATTTATCAGTTGATCAGTTTGATGATCTGAAGCACCCCTTGAAGTATGTAACGCATTAAAGTTTACACTATGTATTCATACATTATTTTTTATGACAAGCTCCACTTATAGCCCCTTTAAAATGCTAATCGTTTGACTTAAATCGTTGACTGGAGAATCTGATTAGCTCGAGCAAGGAAATTAAAAACATAGAATTTCCGCTTAAAAATAACTGTTTTCAGTAATAAAGATTCTTGATTGGCGACCTCGAAACCTTTGATCAAAGTCAAATGAATATCGTTGCCTCGAACCGAAAAAATGCTCTATAAAATGCCTCCGTAGACAAGCTTGTGGTACTATGTAAAGGTCATACAACGCCAGCTGCATAAGATCGATTCCTGTGAAAATAATTGGGAAGGCTTTTGAGCAGAAATGGACTTGTTTCGATTGATAATAATGATGGTCATGATAAATATTTAATCCAGTTAAGGTACAACAAATACGGAACGTGATCTCGACAAGGTAGTCGTCCAAAAACGTTCAATTATTTAATTCAATAGCACATCAAAACAAAAGATACATTGGCCGCATACCATAATGAATAGATAGTAATAGTATTGTCTATTCATATGCGCATACCTACCTACGTTCCTTCGCGATATGTACAGATTATTGTATAAAAGCTTAATTACACTTTTTGCTTTTATTAATGTAGACGACATCAGATATCAGATCAATATCAAATATCATTTTATCCATCTCTTTAATGAATACAAAACTAACAAAATTACACTTGATCCAAAAAAGTATACAAACTCTCCAACAATAAAATAAAATAAAAAAAAAAACGTATTGCATCTTAAAGTACAAGTTGAAAAACAGTGCCTAGCTCCAAAACTAGGTTTCCTCTATCTTATGGGTAGCTAGGTCTTACAACCTTATACTCCATTCAAAATAGCAACGAAATTTTAAGTCTATTTTGCATTACAGAAACAAAGATTTGAAACACTTCCTCTCACTTATTCTTAAAACTACTTTAGTAACGTCCAAGATATGTCGGATAGTATATGTATCCAATAAATTAATTACACTTAGTAATCAGAATTGGCCAGAAAGCTAAATAGGAATCGGAAAATCTCGTCGTCCTTATTTGGAATGAAGTATAGCTACTACGAAACAACACAAACGAAACGAACAACGTTACAAACGTTACGTTACGTTTACAATAAAACGTTACTTTTTCTTTTATATGCCCAACATAGGTTTTGATAAGGTTCATAAATCATAGTTGGTACTTCCACTATGCGTGTCAAGATACTCATTCATGCCATATAACATTCATGAACAAGTTTCATTGACGTCTATTGATTTACTGCTCATTCGTGTTTTTTGTTCACGTTCCTGTTCCTTAGATTATTTAATAATTTAGTTTTGGTCTTTTGGTCTATAAATTTGTGTCGAGATATAATATTGAAACTCGCCTAGACATACATCTATTAATTATGTCTTCCATCGAGATAAACAAATATCCTTCTGCTGCGATGTTAATACACACTGATTTTTGCGTCTTCGATTTATCATTGAGACATTTCTTGCTCTTCAGTTTCGGGTACGTCTATCAAGTCTGATTATAATTATGGATTGAACCTAAATCCATAATTATAATCAGACTGCAGAAGCAGAAGCAGAAGGATATTTGTTTATCTCAATGGAAGACATAATAGATGTATGTCTACCCCGCATCATAACAATCACAATCCTTTAGATCAATCCCAATTAACAGCCATTAGCCAAGTAATCATTAATAAACAATCCTCAATGAATGAATGCAATAAGGTATTGAGTAATTAATTATTGATAACAGTAACGTAACCTTCAGAATACAAGGAACTCGTGACAGGTTTTTAAAGATACTCTTTGCTAACTCTATGCTGAAAACAGAAACGGCAACATCAAATGTCAAATTCTGACATTGTGAATGTATTTTTTTTTTCATAATGGCCAGTTATTTTAAGTTGATTTTAAGTTTACCAAGGATTTCACAGGTTTTCCAGTGACGTCACTGGACGGACCGAAAAACGACGTTATTTAATTAAAAATATCTGTAATCCTTTCATTTTAAAATCTCTGACATAGAAAATATTATGATTAATACCATTATCTCGAAATGGTTTTTGATTCAGCCCTCCAAAAAAAAACTTGACATACCGAATTGTTAAAACTGCACAACACAGAAAGAAAATCAATTAAAGTACAATAGTTGGCTTCTGTAGTACCTTCTGGTAACCGACGAGGGTACCTAGTATTAAAGGGTATTTCTAATTTTCACAGACCAGTTTCTCAGAACCTATCGTGCAGCTAATGTGCAGTGAAATATAACAATGTTACTACGTACAGCTTATAGACGCACCTGATCTTGCCCCAACGGTTAAAGAAGAGGGCTATGGCTGCCACCCAGAGGAGTAGCACGAAAGCCACTATGAGAGCCTCTTCTGCTCTCACCACTACGCCGCTCCCATCTGTTGGACGATAATGTTATTATTTGTTAATTACGTTATTGCACTCACGTACTAAACGTATAATGCTACACTGGATGAACACAGTCAGGCTGGAATATCTGGCAAAAAAAATATAGAAACACAATAGTAGAACAATTGACACGAAAAGAATAAAAAGAACTCTAAAACGAATCGTGGTTCTGGTTCAGATGAGACCTATTTCTTCTCGAGGAAGTCGTAAAACGAAGTATTCCTCAAAGAGCACTAGAGTTTGAGCACCTAAGCTATTCCAGGAATAGCCCCTGGAAGCACTGATCACCTTGTTAAGGTGTAATTGTAAAGGTTTAGTATAGCTTATGTGCAGTAGTAGACCTCTATGGGATGAGATGATGATGATGATGATGAGTATAACCTTTAATAATAGATTGAATACTTGCATCTATCATTAAAAAAAGGATTATTTTATGCCTACCTACTTATCTACATCGGAGTCCTTCTTAATATGCTGATATGGATATACAGAAAGTTGTGTAGTTTGATGGTCTGATCATCCCAGTGGAAAACCGTCAGCATATTAAGAAGGACCCTGTAATAGCTTGAAAACTGATAACATTTAACTTTACAAACTGAAGAAAAGCAATTATAAAACTAAATTACTACAATTTGTTAAGAGCTGAGCAAGTTTTAAAACTGCTTTTGCAATGCAGCAGCCTATTTAGGTCGGAGAAGACCAATTAAAGAGCGTGGTAGTTTTAATTTGTTTGTATTTACTCTAATTTCTCTTCAACCAATCCTCATGACCAGTGGGTCTACATCTTCATAGTAAACTTCACTTGGCGCATACCACAAGCAAGAAAAAAGGCGCAGGATAACGTTGTCGGGCCAAATGCCAATCATGCTAAGCCCCTCAGCCTATCTATAGTATGATTTCTTAACATGCACGCGACTCGGAATTTTTCCATGCTACATGTCACAGCAAAGCGCGAATTTTGCTCTCTGAACCGTGCGGGAAGAACGTCCTTTTCCATATTACATGTCGCGGCAAAGTGAAGCTTTCGCTGCTCATGGCAAACATTATAGAAGATACATTACAGCAGAAAGCTCCTCAAGCTTCTTTATTGTGTCTGACGGTTTTTAAAGAGGACGATCAGACCATGAAACTGAACAACTTTCTCAATGGGACCATCATCGAAAGCGGGAAAAGAAATTGTCATACATTTGGGTCGTGTAGGTTTGCCGTTTTGTATGGAACAGATGATTGTTTTCGCGATTTGTTTTGTTTACTGAATGTTGTATATGATGTTCAGCAGTGGGTGACTAAAACCTGATGATGATGATGATGTCAAACTCACCGATGTCAACTAGGGAGACGTTGCCACGCATGGTGGAGTAGTTGGAGGGAGGGTGGAGCCTCAGCACCACCTCCGCTGGTGTACCTCCTGTCGCGCCGCTCCATTCTGTGAGACGTACCGATTTGTTAATCGCTGTCAATGCCATTCAATACTTTGATAGAACTGGGTCACTATAAGCTACCCCTTATTTATTATAATATTAAGTTACTGGGTTAAGCTCATAAGCAGGCCATAAGATACGTATTAACAAAACAGTCAATAAACCGTTCATTAAGTCCGGATGCGAATGGGCACTGACCTTGAAGGAGGTAAACAAGCTATTAGAGGCCAAAGGAAAATCTCCCGGAAGATTTGGGGTACGACTTCAAGAGAGGATGGGTTTTGACGCGCAAGGAAGAATAGGAAAATAGAAGATATAATCTCCGCTCCCAACGTCTTAGGAGAGATAAAATCTGCGAGAATGCGCTGTCTTGGACACGTAGAACGGATGGGGGAAGATCGTGCGGTGAAGAGAACGTATCTGGGGTGACCCTCTGTGCATCACCAGGTTGGCTGGCCCAGGTATCGCTGGATTGACCTGATCACCAAGGATCTAGAGGAGCTGGAGGTGCCCACTAGACTGAGATGGCACAGAAAATAGATGAATGGCGTATGTTGTTGTCAGAGGCCATGATCCACTTCGGGTCCCTGAGACATCGGAGTATAAACTGAGTTACGTTACTATTTTAATATTACAGATTTCAAACTAAATATTAAGAACCAGCATAGGTAGCGTGCCACCGTGATACAGCGCTATCACACCTTTGATCTCTTTCTATTTGCGCACGAACGAATGAGATAAAAGACATGATACAGCCGTATCACGTGTAGCATGCTACGCATGCTAAAATAATTAACAAAAAAACTCCTATTCTCAATCCTCATCGGCATTGTTACACAAAAAGAAACCCGAGTTAATTTAAAACTACCGCAGTTAATTATTGAACAAACTCCAAGACACGGCCCGAGGGAAATAAGAAATCACTTTGCCAAGAACTTTTAATAAGAATATAACTAGCTTACGGGAGGAAAGGATTTATAGAATATTGAATAACCCGTTCCCTGATGACTTACCTTTAAAATTATCATGTTATTATACTCGTTTTTATCCACAGTATTGTTCGTTTACTCATTATAAGTGTCTAGCCTACAAATGTATGGTAAACTAGGTCATTGTATGACATTATGAACATAATTAGGAGTTAGTTTCTCTCTAAGCTCCACTTGCGCCGACCTAGGTTAACTCTGGGCAATTAACTCTGGGTAAGATAGTTAGATTACATTAAAGGTATTTAAGAAAATAAAGGTATGTATGAGACGTTTTTAAGATGTCCCTCAATCAAAACACAGATTTTTGGATTTCTTGTCCGTTTTTCGAGCATCGCACAAACACCTATTATCTCGCTATGATGACGTAAGTCGGTGCGGACGAAGTCGCAGTCAAAATCTAGTAACTGATAAATTTCTAAAGTTAGATCGATAATGTAATGTGAAAGTTCAAAATAGTACGAAGTCTAATAAATGATCGATTAACAACAAAACCAGCATATTTCCTAAGCTTGAAACTTAATGAACAACAAGTAATTAGTATTATGTAAAAATACTTAAGAAAGGTTCACCCCTTGCTGCTGCAAGCATATACCTACGAAGTTCGCTTTGAATGAACTTAGTTAGTCGCGGTAATAAACTCTGTTAGGATCATAGGAAATTTAATAACGATAAAGGTAACGAAGTTCTAATACTGCGATCTACTGAATTTAAGTTCAAACTGGGAAGCTTTCGAAGCAAACGTATTTTAGAGTGGCATTGGAGCCAAAAATTACAAAAATATGTTCGAACACTAGTTAGAGCTTTTAATTGATCGTTTATTGATTTTCATTTTACAATGTGGCTTACAGTATCGCTTAGGGAGTATAGATAGAAAGAACCTTTTGCTTGATTTTCCAGACAACTGGAATGAGAGTCGACCATAACCGGGGGAAAACAATGCAACCAAATTAACTCAGGAGGAAGAGAAAAGACTAATACAAAGCGATGGTTTTGGATGCTGGAATCGGCGAGAAGACAAGATCAATAAGGTTACAATGCACTAGCCTCCCCAAGTGACGTACTGAATCTCGAATACGTCCAGCAATACCAAACCTCTAACGCTGACTGGTATGTCTTTTCATCACGATGGCAATATTACATTTAGACAGTAATACTTTAAACAAGAGTCAAATATACCAGGTAAAGAATTGCAACCGTTTAAACCCATTAGGTATCGGGTTATGGCAATAGTGACGGCGGGGTTTGAATGTGATCGATGTTATATCAAGACTGAAGGTTACAATCCCCGAGTATCCCGGAGTGACGTAACAATGTTTGAACCCCTGATATGTCTAACAATAGGCAATCAACAAGCACCTTTATGATGATTGGCAAAGCTTCTCATCACGATAGCAAGTCAAACCCAATGATATGCCAATGAATCGATAGAAGAAATTGTTACTGCATGCCACAATAATATAAGCTTTACCACTCTCACCGGCGGAGATACGCGAAGGAAGAGGTGACTGGCTCCCTGTGGACGTTTTCTCTGTTGATTCTGGAACCTCGGTCCCACTTGTTATTGTATCTGAAATAAAAGACAATATTGAAAAAAAAAATGTGTTAGAGCCAGATGGAAGTGACGAAGGGGAAGGATTCTTTTAAAACGTTTTCGTGGCAAAAGACCAGGCTAGTCTTACCCGTCTATTACCACTTGACTCGTAATACCATCAATTCCATTTTTAGGATTTCGTAGTCAAACAAGGAACCCTTTGTACCCGTATGCCCTGCCTCTATTAGTCTCTCATTTATTCACCTATTATAACAAAAGGCATTATTAAGAGTAACCATAAAACGAAAAGGATCAAAATGAAAAGGAACAAAACAAAACGTCCTTGAATTATTTTAATGGTTGGCTCTCGAGATATTTGCGCTCAACGTTTCTACAACGTAGTACTTTCAGTAAAAATTATAACAGATGCTGTAGCTCAATCAGAATCTAAAAAATACATAATGGCTACGATCATGGGTGTGTCAGACACGCTTGGCTGTACATTATGTTTAAAGGGAACCTTATTACAATTTCACACTGTGTCGCTTTGAAAGTATTCAGTCATTTTAATCTAAAGAATTTCCAGTCAATTGCGTCGACATTCTTATGAACAGTAAAGTTCTTCGGTTACATTTAATGACTGACTGGGCTTCCCTAGTCCCTATCTGAACTCATTTATAGGTCACCGCTGTTGATCCTGACTGCAACGAAGCGGTATTGGATTAGAAGCCGTTTTGGAATTCTCACAGTTGGAAGAACGTAAAACATACCTTAATTTTACCTACTGATGTCATGATGTTTTGACTAACATCGTTGTACAGGTGTGGATTAGAAAATAATCAGTCACGCACAATGTCCATATTCCTAGCGAGTTATGGAAGGATGCGTCAGAGAACTAAAGTAGCACAGTGACACAGCTCCATAAATTAGCAAGCTGCGAGTCAATGGGCTGGTTATATTTGCAGAAGGACGGACACAGACGAGAAGTCAGATTTCTAGAATTGAGACCAAAAACCTTCAGGCTTAGCAACTGGCGGTCAGATCTACGTACGTTCATTAAAGTTAATCCTCCATTAAATCTCTTGCTAGCTTCTACTACATCAACAAGACAAAAAATGACAGCAAGAGATTTTATGGAGGATTAACTTTAATGAACGGACGTGCAACTGTCAGTGGGACTGTTTGATTAAAAAAACTATAATTATAATGAAGGTGCATAGGTCAGTGTGTGCGCTAAATACACCCTTTACTCTCATCCTTTATCATCCTTAATCTGATAGAACGGGGAACCGAAAACACCAAAGTTGGGGTCACATCTAGTGATTGCCTGATAGGATCAGTTGCCTCATATGAGTCTCGTTACTATCCATAGTTATGGAATAAAACATTTTGACTTTGACTAGACTAGCCCTGTCATAGACTTAGGACGAAACCCTAAATATCAATGTTTACTGACAAAGGCATTCTCTTCAATACCAAGAAGCAATATTCCGATTAGAATTTCACGTATGCCTACATGGTTTCATAACCTCTATATAGGTTCAGTTTAATTAATTACTCAAAATGTTACCACGCAAGTGTGGTTTTGGCTTGGAGGCTCCCAAGGTCTTGTATCACTCGTAAGTCGTACGTCCCTGGTTGTATAGAGACAAACTATGACAAGGCGACGTTAGGAGTGCCGCAAGGGATAAGAGTTGTCGATTTCCTTTTTCGTCCTATATTTCAAGCTTTATGAGTGAGAAAGCAGCAGCTATCAAGGAATAGTCAGTTCATATGATTATAAGTCGATGGTGGTTTTTTTTTCAACTAAACAGATACAATAATATAATCTAGCCTCCGCTTCTCAGCAATACTCTGCCTCCGCTTATTCGCAATAACATAATACTATACTCCATACAAAATAGCAACCAAAATTTAAGGCCATTTTTAATTAGAGAAACAGAGATTTGAAATACTTTTTCTCACTTATTCTTAGAACAGAATTGGCCAGAAAGCTGAATAGGAATCGGACAATCTTGTCGTCGTTATTTGGAATGAAGTATAGGTAACAATAAGATTTATAAATTTCAGTGAGTAGGCACGTAAATTGATTTGAGTATTTTTTTACATTTTTCAGGATTCTCACATAATATCTGGTAGGTAGCAAGGGGTAGCTCATACACATAGAGTAGTTCAGGTTAACACCGCATTCGAAAAGGGGACCTGAGAAATGCCGCAAATAACTGATTTTATTTCCGACAAGCTTCAAGGTTTAAATTCCGAAAGATAATTTTTAAGCGAGCAAAGACAAACATAATTACCGTGATATATTTCAATTTTGGAGACTTTACAGTTCTGGAAATTTCGTTATGAGTCCGTCATCGAGTGTAGGTATTCGGGTTTTTATTCTATTGCTAAGATCCAGATCGATATTGAAGACCCAATAGTTATGTATGTGAACTATGTGCGTTCGAATCCCGCAAGAGGCAAATATCTGTATGGTGAATACGAGCATTAGTACCTAAGTCATTGATGTTTATATTTTAGTGTATACTATTGTCTAGCCACCATAACACAAGTTTTGTCTAGATTCTGGTGCTTCGATTGGGATTAGGATGATCCGTGTGGTTCCAGAAAATAATATTTATTTATCCATCACCGCTTGCGCTTGTGCCTATTCCCACATACGTGGCAACTGTCGTGTCCATTTAATGACAGTGTAACTCGCCTATCTGTATCGATTGAACGTCGTCAGTGACCCCACTGCTTCGATTAGCTGAGGGTTGAATGTTGTTTATAGAACAATCTTTACTTATATTCCAACGTCGTTTTTAGGGTTCCGTAGTCAAAGAAGGAACCCTTATGCTTTCGTCCATTCTGTATGTCTGTCTGTATGCCCCACCTCAATAACTCGCTCATTTTTGCACCTATTGAATTGTTTGGCATAGAGACAGATAACAGTAACCCAAAAAAAAAAATGTCAGTAGTGTAATGTGATGTAGTCATACAGATTTTTTTTTAAATGTATTTATGCATGTATGTACCTGGGTATTGATCAACACGCTGTTTTACCAATAATAGATCGCCTGATCCATTCATTGGCCTGACATTTATGGAGTTTTACGCTAATACCTAAGAGGAAGGATAGTATTATACCGAAGCTCTTCTCGTATGATTTCTCTACATGCGCGCGACGCGCCTTCGCTGCATTGAAAATGTCCTCTTCCCGCGATTTTCAGAGAGCGAACGTCACGCTTGCCTCGACATGTAGTACTGAAAAAAGCCCAGACACGAGCAAGTAGAGAAGTCATACTAGGCAGAAAACTTTAGCCCAGGAAGACCAATTTTTTCGGAGTTCTACGGTTGTTTCTAGATACGTGAAAAAATTCACAGAAGTAGTATATACAACTAATTTAAAAGGAAAACTATCACCGCTAAGTAAGTTTTACAAGTTAACGAGTAATAATCGACCAACTTGTAAAATGTACTTTTTAGACTTTATTTGCCGTTAATCTGTAGTATAAAACAAAAAGCCCCCTTCAAAGTCCGTATATTATGACGGGCAACTACGGAACCCATCCCTGCGCGTGGCCCGACACGCATTTGGCCGGTTTTTTTAAAGAATCTTTTCGCAGTTCTACCATACTTACTGCACTCTTTGCTTACTATTTCTACCTCTTCCGAATGACATATTACTTTCACTATTCATATGTGGACTGGTTACGCGTGTAATTCTACTAACAAACATTTCTGCCACTTTTTGCGGGGGGCGAGGTAACATGAAATCCGCAACTTTGGATTGTATTCCCCATAACTTTAGATTCTAATTTTGAATGTTAAAAATCATGAAAAGTAGTCTCGTGTGAACCCCAAACGTTCTCAGTTCGAAGTTATTATTTCGCAATTATAGGCTGTCTCGTTTAGTGATAAGGTGTAAAATTGAATGTAAATGCACAAGATAAATTGTGCTTATACCATGGCAGAGGGGAAATGCTACCGCAAGGCTAGTCCTTATAATAATTAGTCAAAGACATATTACAACAATAAGAATCAAAGTTTCATATTTAGAGCACGTTATAAGGATTCCGGAAACATATACGTCTACACTCCGAAAAAAAAGTATTGTAGTTTTGATAAGCACAGCAGAATTGTAGTGTGAGAAAACTTGTTCTTTTATCTACATGGAAATTCTCAACCCTTTGTAAACAAACGAAGACAGACATATTTTAGGCTCGAAATGGACAACAATAAAGGCTGCCAGCTAGGCTGCGAGTCGTAAAGAGTTTTACGAACTATGTTTAGAGTTTAAGTGAGCTGCAAAAACCGGTTTTTTAAGACGCCCGTAATAAGAAAAGCGCCTACAATGAAAAGGCGTCGATAAAAGGGCCGTTATTGCTTTATGTAAGAAAGTTTGGAAACTCGTTACCTATTGATATTCTAATAGATAGGTACACTACCCTTCTCAACGTACACACGGCGATATATCAAGCTACACAAAACCAACATAAGCTGGCCGCGCGACGCTATACGTTATTCGACCTACGCGCGGCCAGCTTATGTTGGTTTTGTATTGCTTGATGTGTCGCCGTGTGTACATACACAGTATGTAAACGAACTAAAGGTAAACCTGTAAACCACGTGCCTATCAACCTGAACTCTCCTGAACCTGGCCGACTCCGTGGTCTAATGGTTAAGAGCATTGGGCACTTGATATGGAGGTCGGGGGTTCGATTCCCACGGGGGGCACCTAGTGATGTGTTAATTTGTGCGTTTTTCCCCAGTTGGGTAAGACATTGCAGGTCGAATCACCTGATTGTCTGAAAAAAAAAGATGATTCCGTGCTTCGGATGGCACGTTAAGCCGTTGGTCCCGGCTACTATCTCTGGTGGTAGTAGTCGTTACGTAAAAACCACGTCAGAGGCCGTAAGGCGGTCTGAAAAAACTCTGACACCAGGGCTTGCCCACACGATAAGAAGAAGAATCAACCTGAACAACTTTTAGAATGGGAGCAAACCTATCAGAACAAAAAAAAATCTGCTGTTTCATACGCTTAGGCTGTTGCAGTTTAGTATGGAACAGATGATGAATGATGACTGACAGGTGTGCTCCCATAGTAAAAGTTGTTTAGGTTGATGGGTAGAGTACGTAGTAAAGAGGTTTGCCTTTAGTTAGTTTACATACTATATATAGGGTCCAACTTAATATGCTGACACTTTAAGGGGATGATCAGGCCGTCAAACTGAACAACTTTCTCTATGGGAACAACATCGAAATCGCGAAAAAAAAATCTGCTGTCCCATACATGTGGCTCAAGTAGGTTTGCATTTTTTGTATGGAAGAGATGATTTTTTTTCGCGATTTTCATGTTGGTGCCATAGAGCAAGGTTGTTCAGTTGGATGGTCTGGTCATCCCCTTAAAAAAGTGTCAGCATATTAAGAAGGACCCTGTATACCGACGTGTCGCTACATCATCTAGCGTATATGGAAAACCTACTTAAATACATCCCCACAGTCTAAAATTAACTGAGTTAGCATTTCTAAACTGTAAACACGCATAAATTCTGCTTCAATATGTCTCTGAGAGTGACGTACTGCAGTAGGATTTCTAAGTTAATACGCTTTTAGATTTTCCAGAAATACCTCGTCCTATTCGTCAAGCTCGTATCGACGTAATATTTTTAGTACTTAACGCACAACATTTTCTTAGAAAAGCTGATGTGGTGTAAACTTAAATGGGTTATTTACTTTAGGGGGTGCTTCAGACCATCAATTTGAACAACTTTTACCGCGGCGCGGGACGATGATGAAATCTGGAAAAAAATATTCAATGTTCCATAGAAAATGTCGATGGATAGGTACTCTAACCAAATGTAGAAGCAGCTGATTTTGTTTTTCCCTATTTCAATGTTGATCCGATAGTGAAAGTTATTCAGTTTGATGCACTGAAGCACCTATAATATGCATACACTAGTTTTCGATCGGCTCAGCTGCACTTTTTTTGTATGGGAATTCTAAAATATTTCTTGTTTTTCGACCCATGTTCCTTAGGGAAAGTTGTTTCGTTTCATTGTCGGAATACACCCATAAAATTTTGTGAAAATTGAAAACTAGCGGTATTTAAGTCCACTCGAAGTACTGCAGATCACATTCCACTTAAATTTCTCACATCAACACGTCTAGCATGGTTTCTCTACTGACGCGTGACTCGGCTTTTCTCCATACTGCAAGTCGCGGCAAACGCGGCTTTCGCTCTCCGAAAAGCGCGGCAACAGTGAGTGTAGGCAAATCATGCGTCTAGTATGATTTGTCTACACGTGCAGGATTCTCCACCAATAATACATTTCACAGCCATTCCAATGCGATGCGAAAAGTCTTTTCATTAAAATATGGACTGTGTTTGAAACTAAAACACACCTCCATGATAAAATAGCGAACTCGGGCATTATGTTATTAAACTTTATAATTACTTAAAGCACGAGTTTGAGTTTTTAGTTATTATAAGTAGTCCAACACGACACGCGATGACTTGGCTCTCTGATTTCCAGCAATTTGAACAAAAGAAATGTTAAAAGTTTTGGAGTTGTGCCGTGGTAAGGAAATTCAAAACAATTCTATTTCAACTTCAGCCGTCAAGAAAACCTTCAGGCCTTTTATGTAAGGGGGTAGGAGTAGGTTTGAGGCTGGAGGGGGAGTTTTCAGTATGTTTTATGTACCTACTTAGGTTTATCAGTCAACTTTTTACTTATCCAGTGAGATCTTTTCGTCACTCGCATACCTAAGGGACTGTTTCACTACTTTTGGATAAAATTTTTTTTTTTAAATTAATGGACTTCTTGCTTGTGCGTTAGCACCGCATTTCCGCCAGTGTCAAGTGGTTTGAGGGAGTATCTATCCAATCTCAAGGATGGTTTTTGAGTAAGAACACAACTGAGAAGGATTGCGGAGCCTCGTGGCAGGCTGAAACGCGAACCGCGCGAATACCACGCGAAAGACAAGTGTTCGGGGCAAACCCTGCAACGTGACTTGGATAAGTTCTTGTTAGCTTATCCGACAACTCATTTGACATATTTTGTATGAAGAATACGTCAAATGAGCTGTCGGATAAGCTGACAAGAACTTATTTGGAAGTGGTGATACAGGCCCTAAGTCTCCTATCTCATTTTTGAGTTTTGATTTTTCAACTGACTAGAAGCCATAGATTGAGATACAAGTAAACAATTTTTCTGCATTATTTCATATCTACAACGTACAAGAGGATAGGAGAGTACCGTTTTTTCCATACAAACGTATTCCCCTGTTTCCTCCCTGGATAATGACACCAGAGTAAAACATTTTTTTCCATACAATGTATGTTACCTCTGCTATGTCCCTATGTGTTGCTTTTTTGCATTAATTAATTACTGTATGAACTAGGGACCTTCGAAAATGGCCGATTTTACCGCCCGTTTTCAGACATCCAGCAAACAAATAAAACGAATAAAAACAAAAAAAGCAAAACATACAGACATAGCCAAAGTCTTTCTCATATTATTCTTGAAAATAATTATTAAAATCGGTTTAGTTTTGTAGAAGGAAACAGGGGAATACGAAATGCTGTTTTCGTCGATTTTATGTAGATAAAATTGGTCCGAGCTGCAGTTCTCTCTTTCGCACTCTAGTCAGTGGGGGGTGTAGGTGGGGCGGATCGGACAAATATGTATATAGTCGGAAAATTTACCTATTCTCCAAATTAACATTTCATCCCGCCTATCCTTTTAATGAATAAGCGCAAAACCTCATACACCCCAACTGATTTATAACACAATAATTAGATTTAATCAATAATTTCATTATTTTGATAGTTAAAATTTAAAGATATTCGCATTTTAAGTTTTGAGGCGAAAATGATTTGTTATCATTTCAGCAATAACTGAAAGGGCTAACGAGCTCATGGATACATTTTAAGAATCGTGTTTTGGTAGTAAGTGTACCTGTGTGGTGGGTTGAGATTGATTTCAGTAAATTTTTAATTTTACAAACAAATTATTTAATAATTTGAAAAAAAATACCTGTGTTGAAAACATGATAATTCGATTCTGCTCTCGATTCTAAAAAAACGACTTTCTAGTTTTGTGTTTATTCATTAACACGTTGTATACCTTTAGTACTAATCAACATATAGACACGTGAGTTAGTGGAAAACAGAGGAAGTCAGTGGTGGAATTAATTAGGATAATCTAGAATTAAACATTTTAACGGGTTCTTACCACGTTTAGGTATATTTGAGTTCCCAAGCACGTTCATATACCTAAATTATGTATGTATTTGTAGGTATAAGAACGCGCTTGGGAACTCAAATACAACGTGTTAATAAATAAGCGCAAAACCTCATACACCCCAACTGATTTATTACAAAATAATTAGATTGATACAATAATTTCATTATTTTGATAACGAAATTATCAAAAATTTAAAGTTATTTGCATTTTAAGTTTTGAGGCAAAAATTATTTGTTATCATTTCAGTATTGAATGAAAGCGCTAGAGTGCTCACGGATACATTTTAAGAATCTTGTTTCGGTAGTAAGTAGGATGAGAGTGCCCGAGCGGTGGGTTCACATCGCATTCAGTAAATTTTAAATTTTACAAACATATTTATTATTTTGAAAAAAATTACCGATTGTGAAACCATGATAATTCGATTCTGCTCTCGATTCTACACAAACTACTTTTTAGTTTTGCGTTAATTCATTAACTCGTTGTATAACTAAACGCGGTAAGAACCCGTTAAAATGATTAATTCTAGATTAAATAATAACTGCGTAACTCTCAAAAAGTGTATTAACTATACTCCATTCCAAATAGCAACGAAATTTTAAGTCTATTTTGAATTACAGAAACAGAGATTTGAAACACTTCCTCTCGCTTATTCTTAAAACAGCTTTAGTAACGTCCAAGATATGTCGGATAGTATATGTATCCAATCAATTAATTACATTTGGTAATCAGAATTGGCCAGAAAGCGAAATAGGAATCGGAAAATCGTGTCGTCCTTATTTGGAATGAAGTTTAGGATAAAATTGGAAAAAAACTGAGATAGGAGATTAAGAGACTTAGTCATGCGAGGAACGCTCTGAGATAACAAATAAAATCTAGTTTTAATTGGACATCCAGAGTTGCAATAAAGTCAGCATTTTAAGGTTTTTTTTTTTTGGGATGCCGTATACAGCTTTGCTCAGGGAGCATTTACTGCTTTTTACTGCGGACTATTGGAGGGACCAGAAGGGTCACCGAGCCAATTGAATGAACTTAAGCAACCGACCTAGGGGCACCCCAGGAAGTACGGACCTCAGCATAGGACGTTGCTGGGGCTACGCGGCGGATTGGGTAGCTGGGATCGGTGAGAAGCATTTTAAGGACCTTTTTCGGTTGGTCGGCAATCTTTGCGCAGGACAGAGCCTTTAGTAATAAGTATGTTATAGCTTGTAGAATCCCACTGCAGGGCAAATGCCTCCTCTCACGAATAAGAGTAAGGGCAGTAGGCCATACTCCACCACGCGGGCCCAGTGCTTGTTGGTGGAGGTATATTAGTGGTCAATTTGCTGTCAGATAATTTTCAAACCGCCTTAATAGGACTCTGACCTGGCTTAACGAATAGTTACAACGCCAACTGATGGAACCATCCATGACCAACTGCTTAACGTGTTAAGCGCGGTAACGCTCGAGATGAAATACCACTAAACTGACACCCATCCAAAGACTGACCGGACCTGACGTTGCTTAACTTCGGTGATCGTTTTCAAAACCGAAGCTCCACTACACCAACGAGCGCTTCAGAGACTTTAGTTGGTAAGTTAAAATTTTACCATGTTTCATAATGTTTACATGCGGTTTATAGTCGGTGTTTCCATTAAGGGGCTATAGGTTCAAACGAATATTTTCTATGAGAAACACGATTGTCCAGCCCTCCAAAAAGTGCATACGTGTGCCGTATTTTCGATTAAAAATAATTAACAAAAGTAGTTTTTTCAAATGGTAAATATGTGAGTCCTTAACGAAGTTTATATATGAAATGTATGAAGGTGACCTTCTTTGATCAAATGTTCAAGAGAAAATTGTTGCGCTAATTACACTGCCTATGCGGTGAAGTAATTACAGTAAACAGCAGTTAATCTCCCCAGCAGTTTTCAAAATGAATTAAAGTTGTTCCTAATAAATTTTGCCTAACAGTTTAAAGGCTTATTCACAAAGGAGAATAGTAATTTTCTCCTTTGCACGCAACACTGCGGCTTCGCTGCAAGTTAAGGTTGAAAACCACAAGCACAAGCACGCCATAGCGTTTTTGAGTCGTAATATTTATTGTAAACCATTGATTTTTAGCAGGTCTAGCAAACGTCTCACTAAAGATAAAGAACCCCGCACAAAATGTTCAGGGAAAGCCGTTCTGTCAATTTGGCTATAATTTTAGGGATACATAGTCTGTAATACACTGATCGAAAGTGTGAAGTTACAACGTTAAATATTGGCCAGGAGCCCGATTGCGCTAATTTAAAACATCGAAGTTCTATTCTTATCCAATTTCAGTTCTAATTACATTGCAATCCAAATACTATTCAATAGTGCTGAATTCTGACAGCCTTTAACGTCTGAGCGATCTGTCAAAACGGCTCTAACGGCTGTCATGAGCTGTACCGCGATTAGCAAAATACCAGATGTGTCAAAAGTTATGGTTCGTACGTAGTCCAGTCACGGTTCAATCACCGAATATTTAGTGCGATTACAGCCTAGTTTTTGATATACGTGTATGACTATTTCAATGTTCAAGCTTTACACTACAAAAATCTTTGCTATTTATATTTAATCATAGAAATGTTGGTTTAACCAACTAGTCAGTCAGGGATTGGGTTCTGGCAAAAGTTTATCTGAATAACGATTAAATGGGTTGGTGAGTGGTTGATAGTGTATGAGGGTCCATTAGGGGTCCATTGGTGGTCCATCGGCGGTCTATTACGGTATTAGTGGCACAATTACATATTAAAACAGTTCTGTGACTGACTAACTGACAGAAAACGCACAGCCTAAATCGCTGAAGATACACGGAGAAAAAAATCGTTTACGTCCCTGATGTCCATTCCGTGTAAATACTGTTTAGATTCACTGCAGTCGGGATCAGTTAAAAACATCATAATTGGGAACTTGTACAGTTTTATATTTTAGTGTATCATAAAGATTTAAGGTTTACATAAAAATACCAAAAACAAAAATGGTAAAATATACATAAATCATTTATTTATTGGAAATGAAATGTCGATTTTGCAAATTCCGCGCCAAGACGCTCACTGCCATGACGTCACGTCTTCACTTCTTTTCATGACGCGTGAAAAGGAGTGACGACGCTCATCACAAATCATCCGCTATAATATAATTTGTAGCCGTACCTACTCTTTTAACGCACGCAAGTAGTGTACTAATCACTTCGTCACTTTACGCTGATTGGTGTTTGTAATTACGTTCCGATCCACGTAACTTATAATTGAAATATTTCGTAAAAAATAAAAACTTTAGAATAAATCTTTCAGTAATGTTCTATTCACAACTATTATTATTGAATTATTAAGATAATTTGTCCTTATAATTTTGGTGCAAGTTCCCCGTTGTATATGATCATGTCGACTAGTCACATTTTGTACATTGGGTAAAAAGTATAATTCGACAAGGGTGGTATGTTACGCCTTGAATCCCAGAAAATGATTGTCGGCATCCAGGTCGTCCTACGAAGAGGTGGCGGGATGATCTGGATGCCCAGATGGTTGGAGGATTAAGAGGGAGCCCTTTACCTAGCAGAGGAATGAATGAATGAATGAATGAATGAAATATACTTCATTTACACCAAACAAAATACAATGCACAATTGGAAACAATAGTTATTTGTTATACAAGAGTGCAAAGTTGCTTTTTAACCGCGTGCTCAATTTTGATGACCGAGCAAGCGAAGGATTCTAAAATTGAATCACGAGTGCAGCGATTGATTTAAAAATTAGATTCCTGAGCGTTAGCGAGGAAATCAAAAGAGCACGAGGTGAAAAATCTTTGCACTCGCGTGCAACACGTAACTTTTCATACCACCTCAGCGAGGAAATGACACAATGTTAAAAAAAAAAATTTTTATGATAATTCGGCACCATGGAGGGAGAAGTAAATAGGTTTAATGATGTTTTGAATTCATAAGCTTAGTGCAAACGATGTTCTTAATTCAATTTACTTTTCAAAATTCAAAATTCAAAATTGTTTATTCAAAATAATATCACATAGATAACTTTTTGACGTCATGTTTTTGAATCTACCACCGCGTCGGAAGGTGTTCCGTTGTAGAGAAGATGCGGCCAGAAACTCTACAACACACTTCTTTTAAACAAAACAAAATATACAAAGTACAATTACATAAATTCAATATTAAATTACATAGTGTAACATTGTCAAGACCAGACATTTTGGTCATTCAAATAATTATCGAGTTTATAGTAACCTTTTTTACAGAGGACTTGTTTAACATGGGACTTAAACTTTTTGTCCGTCAAGTTAAGAATATTCTCTGGTATCTTATTATAATAACGTATACAGTGCCCCATGAAAGATGTGTTGACCTTACTAAGTCGAAAATGTGGGAATACTAATTTATTTTTATTTCTTGTATTGTAATTATGAACGTCACTGTTTTTGGGAAAGAGAGACAAATTTTTGCGAACGTATAAAATATTTTCGTAAATATATTGACTGTAGAAAGTCAAAATATTGATCTCTTTGAAAAGATCTCGTAGTGAATCTCGACAACGCAGATTATAAATGGCTCGAATTGCCCGCTTTTGAAGGATAAAGACAGACTCAACATCTGTAGCACGGCCCCACAGCAAAATACCATAAGACATGATACTATGGAAGTAGCTGAAGTACACCAGTCTCGCAGTAGCTATATCGGTAAGCTGTCTAATTTTTCGAACTGCATAGGCTGCCGAGCTCAGCCTACCTGCTAGGGTTTCTATATGTGGACCCCATTGCAGCTTCGAGTCAATCTTTATCCCTAAAAATACAGTATTATTTGTGAACTGTAATATATCATTATCTAAAGTTATTTGATTTTCAGTATTAATAACATTTGGTAGAGTGAATTTAATACATTTAGTTTTCTTTGCATTTAATGCAAGATTATTAACACTGAACCAGTTCAGAACTTGTCGAAGAGTATCATTTACATTGTCATTTATATCATCAACATCTTGTGCCTTTCTACTTGTTTTGAAAATAAGAGAAGTATCATCAGCAAATAACACTATGTTCGACAAGTTCTGTACCATGTAGGGTAAATCGTTTATATAAACCAGAAAGAGAAATGGACCCAATATAGAACCCTGTGGAACGCCCATTTTTACTTGTGAGCCAGAAGAATTTGTTCCATTGATAGACACCCTTTGAATTCTCTTTTCTAAGTAAGATTCTAACATATCCAATGCCCTGCCTTGAATACCGTAGTGGTTTAATTTGATCAACATTGTTTTATGATCAACACAGTCAAATGCTTTGGATAAGTCACAAAAGACTCCGATTGCATTTTGGTGCTCCTCCCAAGCGCTGAAGATATGCTGAACCAGCTTAACTCCGGCGTCGGTTGTTGAGCGACCCTTGGTGAATCCAAACTGTTGCTCATGCAGCAGCCTCTTGAAGTTAAAGTGGGAGAGCATTTGACTGAGTATAATCTTTTCAAAAACTTTGCTGAGAACGGGTAGAACTGACACAGGTCGAAAGTTACTAGGGTCGCTTTTATTGCCCGTTTTGAAAAGTGGTATTACTTTACTATGTTTCATTAAGTCAGGGAAAGTTCCTGAATCAATGCAGCAATTAAACAAAGATGCTAAATAAGGTGCTAACGTTTTAATTACAGAGCTGAAGAGTTTGACTGACATACCCCACAAATCTTCATTTCATTTCATTTTTATCCTCTAGTGGATAAAAACGGCTTTTGCACTCAGATATCGAAGAGCAAAAATACTCTTTCCGAGATGGGGGGATGAAAAACAAATTATGGTACAAATCAGGCGGAATGATATAGGCTAAATAAAAAATGATCGCATTGACGACGCATTAATATTAGCTTAAATAACGTTTATCTATGGGATAGACCTAACGACAAAGGCACTTACCAAATTGTTCTCGCTTTGCCGGCTGGTGTGCTTGGGGTCTATTTTATATCTTTTTGTTGTTAGTTTTAATAGTAACAAAATAGTATGTTTGTAGTGGCAACACTAATGTACCACCGATTGTCTTTGATAAAAAAAAATAAAGTCTGTCGTATCCGGAAAGTCAACGTGTTTTAATAGGTTATGGGCAAATTATCCGTATTTCAAGTAAATTTTAGTAAATTACAGTTGAAATTGTTGAACTTTTCGAGAAATCATGGCTGCGAATTATATTCAAAGTGTTCCGAAGTTGAAAGGCAGGGAAAACTATGACGAGTGGAGTTTTGCAGTCGAGAATTTGTTGGTGCTCGAAGGCATGGCAAACTACATCAAATTAGAGCCAGAGGCCAGTTTTGAGTCAAAACCGACTGAAGATGCAAAAACCAAGGCAAAGCTAATTTTGACGATTGATCCGGGATTGTACGTGCACATCAAGGAAACAAAAAAATGCTCCGATTTGTGGACAAAACTGAAAAGCATGTTCGACGATTCAGGTTTTTCTAGAAAAATAACCTTGCTACGACGTTTAATCTCGTTGCGACAAGAAAATTGCGAAACCATGACTTCATATGTAACGCAAGTGGTCGAAACAGCACAGAGATTAAAGGGCACAGGATTTGCAATCACGGATGAATGGATTGGATCATTATTATTAGCAGGTTTGCCAGATAGATTTTCACCGATGATTATGGCAATCGAACACTCCGGCATCAAGATTACCACAGATACAATAAAATCGAAGTTAATCGATATGGAGGTTTCAAATAACGACACGGATTCCAGCGGCGCTGCATTTGCTGCTAACAAAATGCACCAGAAACCAAAGAGCAAACATGGTGGCACGCCAACACCAAAAGTAACAGGTGAAAAGGTCATACTATGCCACAGATGTAAGCAAATTGGACATTATAGAAACCAGTGTCCATTATGGCTCTCGCAGAAAAACAAGCAATCAAATGCTTTTAGTGTGGTATTTCTAAATGGAGAATATAATAAAAGTGAATGGTACGTGGACTCCGGCGCAAGCGCACATATGACAG
Source organism: Agonopterix alstromeriana (assembly GCA_963924505.1). NCBI lineage: Eukaryota > Metazoa > Arthropoda > Insecta > Lepidoptera > Depressariidae > Agonopterix > Agonopterix alstromeriana. The sequence goes on from OZ004675.1 coordinate 13,283,479, forward strand.
CAAATAAGACGTGGATAAACAATGCAAATTTCACACCGAGTTTAACAGAGATCACCGTCGCAAACAATATGAAAGTGCCAGTTTTGTGTTCCGGAGACGTACATATATCAACTGATTGTAACTACGATATCACAGTAACAAATGTGCTATGCGTGCCAAGCCTGACCACAAATTTGTTGTCGGTAAGTGAACTAATCAAAAATGGAAATACAGTAGTTTTTGAAGACAGTCACTGTTATATTCGCAACAAGCAGAATGAGCTGGTGGCCACAGCAGAATTAAGCAACGGAGTATACAAGCTACAGATAAAGGTGGCAGATTGTATATTGGCAGCACCAGCTATAGCAAGTGCAGAGCTTTGGCACAGGCGGCTAGCACATATCAACAGTAACGATTTAAACAAAATGAAGAGCGGCATTGTGGATGGATTGTTTTATCCTGATACCAGTGACATGATGAAGGAAAAATGTGTGACCTGTTGCGAAGGTAAACAGATGAGGTTGCCATTTTCACATGTAGGACAGAGGAGTACAGAAACACTACAGATAATACATGCTGATGTATGTGGTGCTATGGAAACAAAATCCATCGCCGGGGCTCAGTATTTTTTACTGTTGATTGATGATTTTAGTCGTATGACTTTCATATACTTCCTAAAGTATAAGAGTGAAGTGTACAAAAAATTCAAGGACTTCAAAGCGATGGTAGAAAACCAACAGAATAAAAGGATAAAGATACTACGCACAGACAACGGTGGTGAGTTTTGCAGTGGTGAAATGGAGAATTACTTAGTCAAAGAAGGAATTATCCACCAGAAGACAAATGCATACACACCAGAACAAAACGGTGTTTGTGAACGAGCAAATAGAACTGTTGTCGAGAAAGCAAGATGCTTACTCTTTGATGCAAAGTTAGAAAAACAATTCTGGGCTGAAGCAGCAAATACAGCGGTGTATTTAAAAAACCGTTCAATTACTTCAAGTTTGGGAAATAAAACGCCCTATGAAGCATGGTACGGAAAGAAACCAGACTTAGGTCATATCCGTCTGTTTGGAAGTCCCGTGATGGTACACATTCCAAAAGAAAAAAGATTAAAATGGGATAGAAAAGCTGAACAATATATCCTTGTAGGATTTTCAGAAACAGTGAAAGGTTATCGTGTATATGATCCGAGAACAAATGATGTCACTGTGAAGAGAGATGTCATAGTGATGGAAGAAAAAATTAATAAAAAAGCAAACAATGAAGTAGAAAACGTGATCTGGATACAGAATGATGTTCAAGAAAATAGTGAAGAAAAATCAGATACACATGAGTCACCAGCAACAAATGAAGATGGCCGAGATTCAGTGGGGGAGACTTTAGTTAATGAATCTCTGCTTGATTTAAGTTCAACATCTGTGTATACAGATCCAAACTCGGAAACCGAAGATGACACCCTGACAATTTCGAATTTCGAGGCAGATATTGCAAGCACTGACCTGCAATCAGTTCCTGAAGCTGCAGAGAGCAAGAGACAAAGAAGAAATCCAGAACGCTATGGTTGGAATATGTGTGTTTCCAGTTCGAGTCCAGAAGTTGAGCAAATAGTTTGCTCAGAAGCGCTGGATGGACCAGAGGCCAAGCAATGGATACAGGCCATGCGAGAGGAGCTGCAGTCCTTCGAGGACAATGATGCGTGGGAGCTTGTCGATGTTCCAAGTGGTGGGTCAATTGTGCAGTGCAAGTGGGTGTTTAATAAAAAACTAGATGTGAATGACAAAGTGCGGTATCGTGCCAGACTTGTGGCTAAAGGTTTTACACAGCGACGTGGCATCGATTACGAGGACACTTTTTCTCCCGTTGTGAAACATTCCACCCTAAGAATGTTGTTTGCACTCAGTGTTCAGTGGGACATGGACATCACACACCTGGATGTGACAACCGCGTTTTTAAATGGACATTTGAAGGAGAATATTTATATGTCAATTCCAGAAGGTTTTGTAAGTGAGTGTAATGGAAAAGTCTTAAAGCTCAAAAGGGCTATCTATGGATTAAAACAATCATCATTGGTATGGTATGAAAAAGTCAGAGACTCCTTATGTAATTTGGGTTTTAAAATTAGTAAGTTTGAACCTTGCTTGTTTACGAAAATTTCTGGTAATGTTAAAATTATTGTAACTGTTTACGTCGATGATTTTTTGATATTCTCAAATTGTACTGAAGAGACTGAAAAACTGAAAACTGTACTAAGTTCCAAATTTAAATTGAAAGATTTAGGTTCTGTTAGACGTTACCTAGGCATGAGAATTAATGTAAATAAGAAATGTAAAACCATAACAGTAGATCAACAGGAATATATAGAGCAATTATTGTCAAGGTTTGATATGTCAGATTGTAAACCTATACATACTCCCATTGAAAGCAAATTGAACATTGAGAAATCTGAATCATGTACAATAAACATTCCATATCAAAATCTGATTGGAAGCCTTATGTATTTGGCTGTTCTAACTAGGCCTGATATAGCCTATTCCCTAAGCTATCTTAGCCAGTTTAATAACTGTTATAACGAAAATCATTTCATTTATGCTAAACGAGTATTGCAATATCTACAAAGAACCAAGCATTATTGTTTAAAATACAGTAAGGAGAGTGTAGAGCTGAAAGGTTTCGTTGATGCAGACTGGGCTAGCGATAGTCTAGATCGTAAGTCTTACACTGGGTTCTGCTTTACCATGAATGGTTCTGTGATTTCATGGCAGAGTAGAAAACAGAAGACGGTTTCTTTATCTAGCACTGAAGCAGAATATGTTGCTTTATCAGAGGCATCTAGGGAAGCCGTTTATTTAGGAAACTTGATGTATGAGATTACCGGTAAACAATGTGTTATTAAATTACAGTGTGATAATCAAAGCGCATTAAAATTGGCAACAAGTCATCAGGCACACAACAGGTCGAAACATATTGATGTTCGCTTTCACTATGTTAGAGACGCAATCAAAAATAAATTAATTGAAATTGAATACATTTCAACTGAAGAAATGCCCGCTGACTTGTTAACCAAAGGTCTATCATTTGTTAAACATTACAAGTTTATGGAAATGATAGGACTTAAAGCTAAGTAAAAGATTTTATTTTGTTAAGTGGGGATGTTAGTTTTAATAGTAACAAAATAGTATGTTTGTAGTGGCAACACTAATGTACCACCGATTGTCTTTGATAAAAAAAAATAAAGTCTGTCGTATCCGGAAAGTCAACGTGTTTTAATATTTGTGACCTTTTGTCCCTTTTTATGATTCAGATTCCGCTATAAACGAAAAAGGTCAAGGAATTCCAAAAAAGGAAAAATGTTTGGCCGAAATATTTAGCTAAATTTATAGAATAAAAGTCGACGATGAAAAATTAGGATGATTGACATTTCAACACGAATTCTTTCCATTTATTAAGGAATTTGTAACAGAAATGTTTTTTTAATATCGTACCAGATTTGCCCTCATCTACTTGTGAATCTACATTGGCCGCACCCACGTTATCCTATCTACGAAATAATTATACAACGTGTTAATGAATAAGCGCAAAACCTCACACACCCTAACTAATTTACAACAAAATAATTAGATTCAAACAATAATTTCAGTATTTTGATAATTAAAATTTTAAGTTATACGTATTTTAAGCTTTGAGGCAAAAATGATTTGTTATCATTTCAGCAATAAATGAACGCGCTAACGTGCTCATGGATACATTTTAAGAATCTTGTTTTGGTAGTATGTAGGGTGAGTGTGGCCTTGCGGTGGGTTGAGATCGAGTTCAGTAAATTTTAAATTTCACAAACAAAATATTTAATACATATTTTGGAAAAAATTACCTATGTTGAAACCATGATAATAAGATTCTGCTCTCGATTCTAAACAAACTACTTTCTAGTTTTGCGTTAATTCATTAACACGTTCTATAGCGCTATAATATTTACCATATCATCGTATTTATAATAACCTAATTATACATTCCAGCCAGTAATAATACCAGTGCTTGAATAAGGTGTTTCTCATACAATCTTCTTTACTGTCACACCTTTAATTTAATTTAGATTTAAAAATTTCTAAGAATTTTTTTTTTTATTGTTTCGGCGTGTCGTGATCTGTAAGACTTAGGTCTTTATATTAGTAATTTCGTACCTTACAACAATATCTTAACGGCAATCAGTAATCTTTTTTGTAATTAAAAAGTCCCGGGGCTACAGAGCTATTGCTTATAATTTCACACCTCACGCCTCCGTAATCTTATCGCCCTCTCCTGTCTCTGATTTATTACACTTTATTCTCAAGATGATAATGTCTCATTTCGTCCGACATTTTTATTCAGCAATTTTGTTCATAAACTGAAAATATGAAACCTATTTCAGTATTCTTGACTTCAGGGATATCTTTTTTTATAAGTACGTTTAATAAAAGTTAGAAATTGCAAATTAAATTTTGATATGACTACACAAAGAATTTTTAGCTGTAATTCAGAGGGAAACTTATTAGTTATTTGACTTTGTTAATAACCGTAGTTAGGTAGTATGATTTAATAATATTATTTATACAACGTGTTAATTAATTAACGCAAAACTAGAAAGTAGTTTGATTAGAATCGAGAGCAAAATTGAATTATCATGGTTTCAACATAGTTTTTTTTTCATCAATATATTAAATAATTTGTTGGTAAAATTTAAAATTTACTGAACTCGATCTCAACCCACCGCTTGGGCACTCTCACCCAACTTACTATAAAAAAAAGTTTCTTAAAATGTATCACGTTATTATATGATTATTATGAGCACGTTAGCGCTTTCATTCATTTCTGAAATGATAACAAATCATTTTTGCCTCGAAACTTAAAATGCGAATAACTTTAAATTTTAACTATCAAAATAATGAAATTATTGTTTCAATCTAATTATTATGTTATAAATCAGTTGGGGTGTATGAGTTTTTGCGCTTATTCATTAACATTTTGTATACCTATCTATTTTGAGATTATCTGCAGTGGGATTCTACAGGCTATAACTACTACAGGGTGTTAGGGTATTAACAGTTGTATTACTTTAAGGGGTGATTGTACCCATCATACCGACTACAACTTACCTTAACTAACCTTAAGAAACATAAAAATTCTTACTTTCCATACTAAAGGTAAGATTATTGAACGTTTGTATGATTTTTTTAAGCTAATTTCCCTCATGTTCTTTTTTTTAAAGTTGTTCAGTATCATGAGTCCTACAATCACCCATTAGAGGAATGCAACTATCTACCCTAACACCCTGTATAATTCATTGATTGAATGATATTTAAAAACACGTTTCCAGACTTTTGTTCCTGGTGAACGAAATTCATGTTGGGGGGACAATCGCTATAATCACTACAGCTATGCATATATTGCTCATGCATATATTTGGATTACGGGGTGGGGTAACTCCTACCTATCCCCCCCTACCTGGATACGGTAAATAAATGCACGAAGTCTAACGTTTTAGGACGTCTAGTCCTAAAACGTTAGACTCTAGAACTAGACTCTAGACTAGAACATAAATACCAACTCATTTTATTGCATATTCACCGTATGTTCACAGCTTTCTCATTACAAAGTCTCGCGAATCAAACTATTTTCATACTTATGTCCTAAGCATACATGTTATGTAGTAGGTCTTGCACAATGAACACGAGCTTCGTTGAAAACTTTGCGACACAAAAGTTAGTTATGACGATTTTGTAGTTAAATTGCAGGCAGTTTGTGTAAGTTGCTTTAGGAACGAGTAAATTTTCTTTCATTTGCAACGTGGTGCTAGTTCTAACAAAGTTCTAACACAATAATTTTAGGTTTAGCGTAGCGTAGCGTATTTTATTTTATGTGTAGTATACATTATAAATCAAATCAATCAAATCAGCCTACATCAACCCACTGCTGGGCATAGGCCTCCTTTTTATTGCGCCACTCCTCACGGTCCTGTGCCAATCTTATTCATGTATGACCCACAACCCCTACAATGTCGTCTGACCATCGCATCGGTGGTCTACCCACGGACCTCCTTCCTTCTCTTGGCCACCATTCCGATATTGCCTTGGTCCACCGGCCGTCTTCCCTTCTAGCCAAATGTCCCGCCCATCTCCACTTCAACTTTGTAATCCGGTCTCCAACGTCGTCGACCTTAGTTCTTCGACGGATTTCTACGTTGGGTACGCGGGTATACATTATAATTATAGTAAAATATGTAGTGACAAAGATAGAGAAAGGTGTGTTGTAATGGTTGGGTCATATGGAAAGAAAGGAATAGATGAGAGTGCACTCTATAAGGCAAGCTTACGTGGAAATGTTGGAAGGGGATGGCCTAAAGATACATACAGGGTTAGGGTAAACAATGCATTTTTAAAGGGTGATTGTACCCATGATACTGATCAACTTTCCCGAAAAAACCTATAAGAAATTCGCAAAAAGATTGCATATACTATGGAAAGTGCAAACATATTTTTGAGAATTTCCTATAAGTTTCTTAGGGAAAGTTGATCAGTATATGGACCAAATTAGCAACGTGCTTAAAAAGGAACTAAAAATTTATTATAAATACGATGATATGGTAAATATTAGAGTGCTATATAATTATTTCGTAAAAAGGGCAATGTCATAGCATAAGCCATATGCTTATGCTCACGACTATATTTCCCAAGAGGGGGTAGTCGAGAGATATTCTGGAAACTCAGACCATTGTCAGGGCCATGTCAGATCTACCCAAAACCGACGAGCATGCATAAAAGGACTGGAGGAAGCTAGAGAGGTTTGTCAGGATCGTAGCAGGTGGCGTTCCATTGTCTCTGCCTACCCCAGTGCCTGCCATTATGTATGTAGCAATTGTTGCTACATAATACATAATACATACATAAAATGCATATTCATACACGTCACAGTCGTACATCTGTCACAGAGCGATCGTGATCGCGTACTAGGTGATTTTGTATACACTTTCTACATTTTCAGAGGTATTTCAGACCAAACTGAACCACTTTAGGAACAAACCAAAAATCGCAAAAAAATCAGCTGTTTCATTCTTAACTGTAACAGTGGTTTTTTTTTTCGTTCTAAGAAACATTTAATGGATTTTTTTTTTTTTTTTTTAATGGCTCATATAGTAAACGTTTTTGAGTTTGATGATCTGAACAATGTGGTGGAATGTGGACGAAATGTAATTAAGTACCAACTCATTTAACAGCGGCCGATACAAAAACGTCGAGTTTAATTAAAAACCACCTTTTTTCCGCAACAATTTCGTTAGTTCGTTTCAGCTTCACTACGGGATAATCTGTGGCACTATTTGTCTAGAACTCACTCTATTGTCGCCTTAAACCAAAAATATTGCAGAATATCTAAAATTTTGCCTAAGAAGTGGTGTCTCAAGTTGGTAAAGGTAGCCCTTATCGTAAGAACGACTCACACCAATCTCTTCGAAACGAATCGCACGTGCGGAGTGCAGATTGCGACAAAAGGCGCGATAGAGGTTTGTCGCACCTCATTATCCTCCTGTACGGGTGGCATGTCACCGCGATAAACCGTTTTATCGCGCCTTTATCTTACTTTCCGTAGATACCGTTTTGGCGGTATCGCGGAAAATACAGTAAACGACGCGATAAAATGTTTATCGCGCTGCCTGGCCGCCCTGGGTTTTATCGCAATTAAATCTACAGTGAGAATTTTATGAGTTATCTTAGTAACTTATTTGTTTTACTGTTTGTGTTGTGCGTTAATTAACCGATGTTGTGGGTTATTTTAAGCTGTGTTATAAATTTAATTAATTTTAAGTGCGGGTTGGATTTCCAGGAATTGTTGAAAAATATTTAATTTCCTTCCATTAATATTCTTATAACGGCTTCATTTTGGTAGAGATTTTTTGCATCTTTTTGTAAATAGACTCGTGTTTTTAAAATTAATATTATTATAAATTATTGAATTATAATTATGGCTAATATATTTAGCTTAGGGATTTTGTACACTAAAATTAGTAAGTAGGCTCTAGCACTTTAATTTTGTCTGGAAGGAATATCTTTTTAGCGATAAAACCGCCTCTTAGTGTTGTGTGTTGCGTAGTAGGCTCGCTCCGGTTTGGAAGGTTGCAGGTTCTAGGTCCGTCCGAGACAACGATTTTCAATCTTTAATATGATCTTGGACATTGTCACATAAATCATCTCTCCCATCTAGTCCCATTTAAAGATCCAGAATCCAGTCCAAGCTTGTCTTATATTTATGACTGCGCGGAATACTCATAACTTTTTATTGAATGAACCGATTGCAATGAAATAAGGTCTAAATGTTATTTCAAACTAAGCCCGTTTTGTGCATACCCCTTCCAAATCGGTTCCTTCAGTAGTTTTTAAGTGAGGCGTGCATAAACAAACAGACAAAAATGGTCTTAACGCATTCCATTACGTATCCTAAACGCTCCTAATGAATATTTTTGCAAATATCTTCAATGTACACACGGCGACACATCAAGCTACGCAAAACCAAAATAAGGTGGCCGCGCGTAGGTAGAGTAATGTTAACGTCGCGCGGCCAGCTTATGTTTGTTTTGCGTAGCTTGATGTGTCGCCGTGTGTAGGTACATCAACGCCAAGTTTAAAATTTTATTATAATTGTAACTTGTGAAACGTGGATGTTCTGAGGTTTCAGAATATCTCTGACTACCCCCTCGGGGAATATAGTCGTAAGCATATGCTTATGCTTATAATTGTATACAGGTTCTGGCAGTTTTGCATAGCAGTAGCAGTTGATTTTTTTTCGCGATTTCGATGTTGGTCCCTCAGAGAAAGTTGTTCAGTTTGATGGTCTGATCATCCCCTTAAAAAAGTGTCAGCATATTAAGTTGGACCCTGTATACATCGATTGTTATTGTGTGTATATTACGTGTTTATTTTATGTATCAATGAGCCGATCTCTATTCAGAGCCATATTTATTTAATCGTATTATAAACGTTGACTAAAACATCCGTTTCCAATCTAGTTACAAAATACCTAATCGTTAAAAGGTTACCATGAACAGTAACTACAGCAAATATCAATTTAAAATTCTAGACAAATGACGATTAGGTTGGGGCCAAGGCTCTGCAATTAGCGATATAATAGTTTAGTGAAAGTAATGTTTATTGGTTATGCTTAAGGGGATATAATTCGGAGCACGCTCCATACAAACGTACTATGGTGATATTTTCAATACTAACCAATTAAAGTCAATGAAATTTTGCTGAAATAATCTTGAAACAAATATCTATGCTTGTATGGAGTCAGATTTTCGTTAAAATATACAGTTTCAATGCTAGGATTAATTTAAGATTTGTATGGAAATCTTTGAGGCACTGTAACTTTAAAACTATACATTTTAACGAAAATCTGACTCTATACAAGCATAGCAATTTGTTTTTAGATTGATTCTGAAAAATTTCATTGAGTATAATTGGTTAGTATTGAAAATATCCCTATAGTACGTTTGTATGGAGCGCGCTCCGAATTATATCCTCTTAAATGGCATCAGTCTGGACTGACCTTATATTATTTATCTATTAAAGATCGAAGGTTATCGGACTCTAAATAGACATCGATTAAGGGGGTAATAGCCGTCTGCTGCCGTCAATTGTATTTTTCGCGTTCCGTAGTCAAACAAGGAACCTTTATACAATATACATTCGTTCATTCTGTCTATATGTATGCTCCACCTCAAATACTCACTCATTTTTGCACCTATTGAATCGAAATTTGCCAGGACAATAACCCAAAAACAGAAATGAGATAGTCAAACATAATTTTATTTTCAGCACCCCTCCTATACAACGTGTCGTTGGATAGGTCTTGTCCGATGGAACAAAACTCCACCAGAAAATAAATCGTTATAATGCTTGTCTCGAGATATCTGCACTTAATGTCAAAAATAGGGCGCCCCCTCTAACTTCTAAAATACTGGAGTAAAAAATCTGAAACTATTTGAAAATGTAGCTACTAATAAGTACTTTCAGTGACAATTATATCGAACGTTCTGTAGCGAGCTTGTGAGCCAAATGGCAAAGTAAGGCTCTAGCCTAAGACCACAAGGGGAAAACAAATTTCAATATCACCTCTTCAAATTTGGTAACAGAATGATGTAGCCCTTGGACTACTTTATCACGAGAAAGGCTACCGATTTTACGTTTTTAAATTATTGTAAGGAAAAGACATCACTAATGTCAAAACCCAAGTCTCAAAGATCACAACCGCCGTAATCATACGTAAAGAAAATTATTTTTCCACATGACCTAATTACCTTTTTTGTTATCATCATCATCAGCAGGGCACATGTCTACCTTTCAGGGTCAATATAGGTGTCAGTCCACCAAGGGTGCGGATTCTTTCACATAATACACATTGGTAGACTTCATCACATACGCATCAGTTTACACTTTAGTATACTAAAGTAAAACTACTGTCGTAAACTTCACTTTTTGTATTGAATTTCGTACAGCGCTCCTAGTGATTACGTTGAGAACTAATTCTGTCAAAACAAAATTCGCGCCGCCAATACAGTAGTAACGCACAGTGAACTCATGGTAGGCCTTCTGAATGTCCTCTTTACCGTATGCAGGTATTCTCACCATATTTTTCTACACCGTTTGAGTGCAGTCGGTATAGTTACATTATTGCCTGTGCTATTAAAGAAACAGGTCAGTGTAATAATGATTATAAACCGAGCAGTAGCGCCACTCAAAGTTTCGACACGACAAGGTCGATAATTCTGTCCTATTACGTCAACCTTGTCCCACCTCGGGGGATGCATTAATAATGGGCACATAATCAATTACTTTCCCACTTTTACTGCCACAGACATTGACCTAAACTCTAACGGTAGACAAGCCCTTTCATAGAAACCACACAAACCATACAACAAAATGACACATTGCCATGCCCGATTTCACTTCTTTACATTGCCATGGTAAAGAAGTGAAATCGGGAACATCAATGCGGTAACCATATTCAAGTGGAACATGCAGTTCCTACTGATCGCCTTATCTAGTACTGGTACTTTAATATCGTTGGCCACAGAACACATATGCATAGCATATGCTCGAGACTATATTCCCTGAGGGGGTAGTCAGAGATATTCTGAAACCTCAGAACATCCACGTTTGACCAGTAGTACCGAAACTCTGCCCAGAGCGACGGGGAGTGAGCCCGTCGCCACTTGTAATGGACAGTGGGTATAATACATGCCTTGAAATTAACTCATACAGGTTTCCTCACGATGTTTTCCTTCACCGAAAAGCCAGTGGTGTTACAAATCGTACACGTCACTTAATCGTCACGCGATTGGTAGAAAATATATGTAAAGCTTGAGAAAGGAAGTGGAAAAACTAACCTGCATAATCTGGTAAGGAGGAGTACAAACACTTCCATCCCTTCGTTGCCTCATACATATATACGACACCCACAGGAAGATGGGGTGGACTATTATAAGTCGGGGATCACACGAAATTAACCGCGCCGCATTGTAAGAATTTTAGCAGCTTTGACCTTCTACCGAATCTAGCGGTTACATTCCTGACATACCAAGCTCCTACCTTACTTTTTCTTTACATTCCCAAATCGCAATATACACTAGATTTAACATTGTGAAACACTAAAAAAAACACACTGTTACGCATGACCGAACCACAAGGTACATACCTATAGGTACCGAAATAAACAGCTTTTTATAGTTTATTGAATTTCAGCTTCTAGGGGTTTAATTTGGTTTTGCTGTGACGATTGTCAAAAATTGCCTTAAGGGAATATAATTCGGAGCGTGCTCCACACAAACGAACTCTGGTGATATTTTCAATACTAACTAATTAAAGTCAATGAAATTTTTCTGAAACAATCTAGAAACTAATCTCTATGCTTGTATGACGTCAGATTTTCGATACAATGTATAGTTTTAAAGTTACAGTGCCTCAAAGATTTCCATACAAATCTTAACGAAAATCTGGCTTCATACAAGTACAGAGATTAGTTTCTTGATTGTATCTCAAAATTGCATTGACTTTAATTGGTTAGTATTGAAAATATCACCATACTTCGTTTTTATGCAGCGCGCATTTACGCATTCGGAATAAACTTCTCTTAAACATGGTCGGCTACTCCGATTTCCCGTATAAAACACGAGTTATCTTTATTACACCTAACTAAAAAGTTAGGTAAGTAAAGTGATATTTACCTAGGTACGTAATACCGCAATCTGAAGGAAAGTATCGCTATGAACCAGCTTACACTGGAGAAGAAATTCTTATGCGTGTATGAGTCTACAAATCCGCATTGGGTACGCGTGATGGACTATCGCCAATACGCCGGGGGGTTGGGGAGTAGGCCTGTACCCTGCAGTGGCACAGCCCTACTGTCTTAAGCCCTGTGGCTTAAGGAAAAGTATCATTAACCTTTTAACTACATAACCATATACCCGTCAAACTGAATAACTTTTACTATGGGAGGAAACCTGTCAGTGCAAAAAAAAATCTGCTGTTCCATACTAAAGTGCAATATTCATTCATTCATTTCAGTTATTTACTTCCATTAACAATATACATTGTGTCGAAATTACACTTAATATTACGTACACTACAAATTTACGCTTATTTTTAGCAAATTCTACATCATAATATTAATTAATTAACACAACCTACTATCAATACCTACTCGACTAAAATGTATGAGACATCAGAATTTTTTTTTGCTCGGACAGGGTTGCTACAATAGTAAAAGTTGTTCAGTTTGATGGGTAGAGTATGTGATTTAAAGGTGTTGACCTGACTGATTTTTAGATGATTTTAGATGATTTTTAGATGGCGCTGCAGCATAAAGCATCCATCTGTCTGGACTACCGTTCACGATAACGACGATAGTATCGATAGTCAACTATCGAGCGGCAACGCTATCGTATACCACATACCTGCGGCATGTAGTTAGAGGAGTCTGACCAACCAACCTTGTGAAATAGCGAGCAACAAAAATTAACCGAGGAGAAACAACTAGGTACGCGTAATTTAGTCAGTCTACAGTCTACAACGTGCAAGAACTATAAGTACTTAATAAATAATAATTAAAACTCACTAACTCATCTGTTATGATCCAATAACTGTTCAAAACGATTCACTTTAATATTCAACGACACTGCACAACAGTTACTTCATTATTATACCACGGAAAAACACGATATATTTGGCACACTGACATAGATTGGACGTAAATAAAACACGATCTGCACGTCTAGTATGATCTCTCTACACAATTGCGACGTGCCTTTGCTCCATAGAAAATAACCTGCACATCTAGCATGATTTCTCGTCTTGGCTTTATTTTATACTATTTGTCGCAAAGCGTCAAAAAGCGCGGGAACTCTATGGAGCAAAGGCGCGTCGCGCGCGTGTAGATAAATCATACTAGACGTGTTGTTCCTACGCTATTTGGAGAGCGAAAGCCGCGCTTGCCACGACAAGTAGTATGGAATTAAACCGAGTCGCGCGCAAGAAGAGAAATCATGCTAGACGTGCTGAGCGCATAGGTACTTGCTATAAATTCTCGTATCGTCAAACAGCTGTCAATTCTATGCAGAACCATTAATACAAGTCAGTCAGACGCGAATGATAATGAATCTTCTGCCATCGATTGATGGTTTAAATTGGCGGGTAATCAGTGATCAATTTCTGTTTGTTTGAATGAAATACATGCAATTGTTGATGAGATGACAATTGTATGCCTTGAGTACATATTATTACTGAAAATGGTCCACCCAATTAACAATCAGTTTTTGTTGTGATCATGTATTTGTGGTAATTATAGGCAAGTTTATCTGTTAAACCCTTTAGCCTTGCAGAAGCATTTCCCCTCTGCCACGGTATAAGCACAATTGATCTTGTGCATTTACATTCAATTTTACACCTTATCACTAAACGAGACAGCCTATAATTGCGAAATAATAACTTCGAACTTAGAACGTTTGGGGTTCACACGAGACTACTTTTCATGATTTTTAACATTCAAAATTAGAATCTAAAGTTATGGGGAATAAAATCCAAAGTTGCGGATTTCATGTTACCTCGCCCCCCGCAAAAAGTGACAGAAATGTTTGTTAGTAGAACTACACGCGTAACCAGTCCACACATAAATAGTCAAAGGTTAAACCCAATCATTAAACGTATCGATCGCATATGATATGCTTATTAAATTGTGATACACTTGGGTTAGTGTTATTCTAATTATAATAACTATTAACAGTTACTTATTTTCCTCCTTTTTAAAAGAGGAAGTTCTGAGCCCATTTATCAATTTAAATCTTTGTCAGCATTTATAATTTGAAGTCAGCTTCCTGAGTCGCGATGATGACGGAGTACATTACCATGTTCCATTAAAGTACATATTTAAACCAAAGCGGTATACGGTGCGGTACCTAATCATTTCTTCATCTGTCGAGTCGATATTGGCGAGTCATAGAGTTTGGCTTGTCATCAATCCAGCTATAGATGCTTGCTGATTGTTTAGGATCCGCCATACTTTACTCGTCCCAATGAGGTTTTAGGAACGTATGTACAGTTTAACACCACCTGGCTTTTCAGTGAAGGAAAACATCGCGAGGAAAAGTACAACTAATGTGCTTTAATTTCCATGTCCACACTGGCCTGGACATACGAAAAAATTTAGCATAGGCGTGCGTCCACAGGCTACCAACACATTTTACTGTCAAATAGCCGGCTGCTACCACTTTGGTGTGAATTGAGCCTTATATTAAAATACAATACTCTTTATTTGCACATCAAAAACAAAAACAACAATATTCAAAGCAAACAAAAAGAGTACTTCCTGTTTAGTGTAAATGCCACGTTTTATTTCAGTCTGAACCGCGATCGCAGACCGCAGGCCGCATTGTCTTAGCCGTACTTTAATATGCTGAGTCTGTGCAAAATTATTATGATTTATGATATTTATAACAGTTCAGTTTCGCATCAAACTGAAGCTGGGAGAGAGAGGTCTTCACTTTTCATAGTACGTATTAAAATAAGTATGACCTGCTATTTGCCTCGGATATTCAACCCAACAAAGTTTGGTAATTAATCAAAATTATTTGTCTCCTGATTTAACGAAGAAAGCAAAATACAATAGAACTGTCGTTACTGACTACCTATACTTCATTCCAAATAAGGACGACGAGATTTCCCGATTCCTATATAGCTTTCTGGCCAATTCTGATTACCAAATGTAATTAATTTATTAGATACATACCTATATACTATCCGAAATATCTTGGACGTTACTAAAGCTGTTTTAAGAATAATTGAGAGGAAGTGTTTCAAATCTCCGTTTCTGTAATGCAAAATAGCCTTAAAATTTCGTTGCTATTTTGAATTGAGTGTATGTGATTTTTATCTTTGTTCAAATGTATGTTCTGTTTTGGTGTGCAGTTAAATAATATTACATGTTTGATTTTAAAAGTGTTTAAGTGTCAAATGGGAATATACCTATTCTGTGTGTCGAATTTGATCCAAATTCGTACAACCGTTATGCGTGATTGAGTCACATACAGTATCTAAAACATCTTAACATACTTTCATATTTGTAATAGGTATACTACTAGTCTTCTTATCGTGTGGGCAGCATGCCCTGGTGTCAGAGTTTTTTCAGACCGCCTTACGGCCTTTGACGTGGTGTTTTTATGTAACGACTACTACCACCAGAGATAGTAGCCAGGACCAACGGCTTAAAATGCCATGCGAAACACGGAATCATCTTTCATTTCAGACAGTTGTAAGTTCCTACCGTCACTACCTGTTCTAAATTTTTAACCCGTCTAATTATTTATCGAAGAAATTAGTGGCCTGTAGTTGTGATCGTCTAGATTTATATTTAGTGACCCTTTATACATTGTGTGAATTTAAATTTGACGTCTATAGAACTTCTATCGCAAAGAGGAATCGATTAATAAAATACGTAAGAACTTGTAAGTAAATCAAACACGCTAAAATCGGAAAACATACATTTCAAATGAACAGAATAAACATTCACAGTAAAGTAAACCAAAACATGCAAACTTAGCTATTTGTCCACGCAGGATACGATGTCTTGTAACTCGCAGTCTTCTTTCTTCGTGGCCAACAACACTTTATTTCACACTATTTACACTTTGTTATATTAGTAATATACATAAAGAAAATAATAATATATTGCCCTAAAAGGCCCCTACCATTTTAAACGGTCGGGTAAAAGAAATATCGTTTTGTTGACATTCGACTAATAAAATTGAACGAGTGAAAAGGTAAAGAATCGGTTCTATTATTGCGTAAAGTAATATTTTCTAGTCGCAGTTACAAATCGATATTTATTCTGGATGGGGATTGACCTTTAGATATATATATTATATTTACACGCACCAGCAAAGCTCTCCGCGACCTCCAACCTCATGTGCCGAACAAAGACCTCAGACAGGACAACCTAGCAGCTAAATAATCCTAGTTTAACTAAAACAAACCATCACTCATTTTCCGATCAAACCCTCACACCCAAACACATCTCTATGCAATTCACATACGCGGCGCGAGTGGAATGTTTTATTATTTAATATTTAGTCAATGAAACGAAACCTGGTTTTATGAATTTACTTTCCTGATTTAATCTGGTTCGTTTAGAAAATCTCTTGCATTCACAATTGGCATCCGGGCCGCATATGTGACGAAGTTTCACAAGAGCCAGATCCAGGTCTCCGAACATCAAATGTGGAAGCGTTTACCTGTGGATACAGCAAATCACGAAACAAACCAAACCCTCAGGAAATATTTACATGGGAAACTTTGCATTCTGAATTTAAAGGGTTTCCGTATAGCATTAATTTATTTGAGACTACGCACAAATGAATTAACGATCGATAAACCATTAATATAAAATAATTGCTTCAATTAGTAATATTCTCTCGCGGTGATAGTAAAGAACGGTGATCACTGATCATAAACTCCTGTCACAAGCGATAGCGAAAGTTTCCACCTGTAAAGATCTAAGTTAATTTACTTTTTAAACAAATTATTTAATAATGGCTACTCAAGTAATTCAGAAGGTTAAAGTTAATATACGACGCGATTTACTATTAATGCATAATTGGTCCATTCATTCACCTTTACTAATCTGTGCGAAAACTAAACAAGTTGTACCATAACCAAAAGCTCGTTGATCTCCATCGTCTATACTGAAACGAGTCAAAAGGAAGGAACCAAAAATGCTACAGTTACAAACACTAAAATACCCAGATGTCGATCAAAAATAATATACACAATATAATTTAATTACAAGCCATATAAGTTATAACCAGAATTAGTATTCATATAGTCCCACACCTCACAATCACGCCCGCGTTTAGAGTTTCGCCCGACTCCAAAATCAAAACCCGCGCACCGTACTTTACATAGATTTAGATTTGGTTCTCGCGCACGTCACTAACCTCAACCGATCGGGTTCATGTCCAAAATCTGACTATCCCCATTTTTCACCCTTGATTTCCGTCATCGGCTTGCAAAACATAGGTTGACGCCTACAAACATCCCAAAGTTTACACTCTTTCTAGAACCTGTCAACCACTTTTAAAGACATTAGAGACTTGATTTAATGTGTTGTGGCAAATCGGAGCAAAAACTAATTCTCTAGTAAAATGCACTTGTCCCAACATTTTTTGTTACTTAAGGGAGTTTGTCCATCACCCGACTACTCAGTTCGCTCATGAGAGATGTTATTGCGATTATTTTAATTCATTTACTTCCCCATACAATGAATTCGACCATCATTGAATAGTATTGATTCCTTTAGCCGAAAAATAATTATTTACAACCATAGATATAACCTGAGTCACCAATTTAATATTAATCTTCCAAAATACTCGATAAATAGCATATTTTACAAATTAGTTCGATCTTTCAATAGCTTTTAAATGTTGAAACCTCATTATCATTATACAATCTTAAATGTGTAAAATGTTATTTATCTCATATTAACTAAATAAAATAATATGAATCCGCAACATGAACTCTCCCCTTAAGACCAACGATTCCGCACATGTGTTTGCAATAATGCCAAGTCCGATAGAAGTGAACTTCGACCACCGTCAAAAAAAAACATAGTTCAGGGTTGTCTGTTCACGCTATTTTGGTACATTTGGAATCATGTTATCTTTTACAGTGCAATACATATTAATTTGATCCACTAATAAGATATATGACTAAATTAGAATGCCGTCTTAATGTGTTTCCAAACTAAAATATTGTAGATACAAACTTGCCCCTTTTTCTCCCGTAACTTTGAAGGATTATTATAAATTAAATCATAGGCGACCAAAAGTAGATCAAATACTAATTATCTTACACTTATAACGAGCCCATGTGTAGCACTGAGTTTCCCTACAAACATTAATGTGCAGTACTTTATAGTACAAATATATTGAACATTTCCTAGATGACAAGCTTTGCACAGCCCTGACTGTATTTGAAAGTCTTGCATTGAACTGAAGTGTGAATTATTGTTTCTTTAAAAGATACAAAGTTTAACTAACATTGTATGCGGAGAAATTAATACAAAATCAACCATATTTTCTAATGAATAGCATTCGATAGAATCGTACTACAGTTTGTAATGCGTTTCGATAAGTTCTGGAAATTTTCCATAGCATTAGTTGACTCAAGATGCCAAACTGTGAGAACAAAAAAAAAAATTAGAGCCGTTTAGTTTATGTTATCAGTTAAATAATATTACTGAAGTAGGTAAGCCACTTCTTATAGCTACAGAGTGCCCCTTTGAGTTTCAAGGTTTTTCGCATGCCTTGGAATGTGTAAAATCGAGAAAATCACATTTAGGAAAACCTTTCTAATACCTCAATCTCACATTTCTTAAATCTTACGAAAACTTATTCCGAGCTTACTTGTCCTACATCCACATCATGGTATGAGAATTAGCATTCAGCATTGCCCATGCCTCAGTTCCTCTCTTAAGTTACAGGTCGATTGCCCCCTAGATTTTAAATACTTTAGACACATTCTCAAAGAAGAAAAAAAATATAAACGCGCAAAATAAGCTCGAGCGTTCTGGTTCTCACTTAAGAAATTAATTTATCGGAGATATTATTTTATCTGTAAATCAGACATGCATCTTGTACAGTATCATCACTGTTCTCAACAAGTTTTTATAAGGTTCGTTAACTCCTGAGGACAATCTTCTGCTGACTGTGAATTTCTACGTGGCAGACTTGTTCGCAACCCAGCGATGTGAATATTGTTAGGTATGGTTGATAATTGTAGATTGTGGTTTCACTAAATCGTGGGTTGAAGAATCAAGTGGCCATAATTTCCACGCCTGACCGTCCTTGTCATAGCGGGTTCCTAACCAAATCTATTTGATTCGCCTCCTATCATGTCCATACCAACACAGCTTTCATCAGGAGTCAACATTTGTTCGAAAATCGGAATCGTATTAATTCATTACAGATGCATGATTGATTGCCAAATGTTCAACACCTTTGCTAACTGGACATATTTGTTATACTATTATTATTATTATTATTTTTTTTTTTTTTGTACCGCGTCTCAGAGGTTAACAAAAAATAATAAACCTGACCCTTTCAATTCTTAACCTCACTTCCTCCCGACAGACGGAGGCAAACTATAGCAAGCTTTAGATTATGTTTTCCTTTGGCAATATAGTCCTCTCTTACTCGCATTCGTATGAAGTGACAGCTAAGTGTCCACTGCGTGTCAAATTTTAACATTGGCACTGCCAATGCCCCCTAGATTCTAAACAGTCTATTCCTTATTTTCTAAAATCGAGCTCATCAATAGGTAAAGCAATCGCACTAAAATTTATTTCTTAAAACTAGCCATGCCCCCTAGATTCGAAATAATCCATTCCCATTCTATATTATACATCATACATACATACATACACGATACTAGCGCCATTACGGTTTCGAACCGTCGTGAGTTATCCATACTATTACAGTATTAAAAAAAAGTCTATGTTTGTGCGAACACCATCCAAAACTGTGAAAAACAAACAGACGCCAGCTTCCATCACTCACTTAGAATATAGCCAATAGCTATCTAATTTCAAATTCCTATTTGGTATTCCTGTGGGTCTAATTCTTATTTGGTGTTCTTATTCCAAATTGGTGACAGAATTAATTTCTGGAATCTTGTTAGAAATGCTTATATTCCATCTTCAACAAGTCCACTTTAGATTCTAATTGGGAATCTATCCGCTAGTAGCGACATCTAACAGATTCTCTCTGCTAACAAGACGACGCGGCGGTCGTGTGGTCCGCCATTTTGATTTAGCGTCGATACATACTTTGGGACGTAGTGTCTTATTCATAACGCTAGGTGGCGTTCGCGTCGCGTTAGTTTGATGCAAATTTATGGTCGACATATTCCTTAGAATCTAGTATCACAATTATAATACTAGTTGGCGTTCGCGTTGGTTTGATGCATTAATTGCGAGCTTGCGAGCTTAATTCACTAATACAAATTGTATACCTAGTGAGGCCCTCAGAATTCCTTCTCAGCTTCTAATAGCTCCAACACACACACATACATACATAAACTCACGACCACGATTTCCTTCGGGGTGGTCAGAAGCTTTGTCACAACTTATCAATAAAATGTTAGGCGTGCCGGTCTTAGCAAGGCCGCAATTTTAGCATATCGAAGGAATTTCGCGTTACGCGACAAGCTAGCCTCTCGCTCAAGTCGCTCACAAAACACAGCAAACGAGACCTTTATCGCTTAGTCACCTCGCACTATACTCATGAGAAATGAGGTTGTACATTCCAAACCATACGGAAAAATCTACGTCTATTACTGCGTACATTTACAGATACATTTTACATAATTAACTAACTCATTATTACCATCTGTCTACTATCGTCCACTGCTGGATACAGACATCATCATCATCAGCCTCTCACCGTCCACTGCTGAACATAGGCCTCTCCATAGCTCGTTAAATTACTTAACTAATTAAGTTAGGGTTTCGAAACTAAGAATTAATATGAATTATGACCTAGTCCTTGAAAGAAACGGGATGGAAAGAGAAATACATATCTACACCCTAATTTAGTAATCCAAGTTCTTTTAATTACGTTACGAAATTAGATAATTTCGTATTTAATGACGTAAAATCCTGGTCACGGCACCATTCTGTAAGTTCCTACCGTCACTACCTGTTCTAAATTTTTAACCCGTCTAATTATTTATCGAAGAAATTAGTGGCCTGTAGTTGTGATCGTCTAGATTTATATTTAGTGACCCTTTATACATTGTGTGAATTTAAATTTGACGTCTATAGAACTTCTATCGCAAAGAGGAATCGATTAATAAAATACGTAAGAACTTGTAAGTAAATCAAACACGCTAAAATCGGAAAACATACATTTCAAATGAACAGAATAAACATTCACAGTAAAGTAAACCAAAACATGCAAACTTAGCTATTTGTCCACGCAGGATACGATGTCTTGTAACTCGCAGTCTTCTTTCTTCGTGGCCAACAACACTTTATTTCACACTATTTACACTTTGTTATATTAGTAATATACATAAAGAAAATAATAATATATTGCCCTAAAAGGCCCCTACCATTTTAAACGGTCGGGTAAAAGAAATATCGTTTTGTTGACATTCGACTAATAAAATTGAACGAGTGAAAAGGTAAAGAATCGGTTCTATTATTGCGTAAAGTAATATTTTCTAGTCGCAGTTACAAATCGATATTTATTCTGGATGGGGATTGACCTTTAGATATATATATTATATTTACACGCACCAGCAAAGCTCTCCGCGACCTCCAACCTCATGTGCCGAACAAAGACCTCAGACAGGACAACCTAGCAGCTAAATAATCCTAGTTTAACTAAAACAAACCATCACTCATTTTCCGATCAAACCCTCACACCCAAACACATCTCTATGCAATTCACATACGCGGCGCGAGTGGAATGTTTTATTATTTAATATTTAGTCAATGAAACGAAACCTGGTTTTATGAATTTACTTTCCTGATTTAATCTGGTTCGTTTAGAAAATCTCTTGCATTCACAATTGGCATCCGGGCCGCATATGTGACGAAGTTTCACAAGAGCCAGATCCAGGTCTCCGAACATCAAATGTGGAAGCGTTTACCTGTGGATACAGCAAATCACGAAACAAACCAAACCCTCAGGAAATATTTACATGGGAAACTTTGCATTCTGAATTTAAAGGGTTTCCGTATAGCATTAATTTATTTGAGACTACGCACAAATGAATTAACGATCGATAAACCATTAATATAAAATAATTGCTTCAATTAGTAATATTCTCTCGCGGTGATAGTAAAGAACGGTGATCACTGATCATAAACTCCTGTCACAAGCGATAGCGAAAGTTTCCACCTGTAAAGATCTAAGTTAATTTACTTTTTAAACAAATTATTTAATAATGGCTACTCAAGTAATTCAGAAGGTTAAAGTTAATATACGACGCGATTTACTATTAATGCATAATTGGTCCATTCATTCACCTTTACTAATCTGTGCGAAAACTAAACAAGTTGTACCATAACCAAAAGCTCGTTGATCTCCATCGTCTATACTGAAACGAGTCAAAAGGAAGGAACCAAAAATGCTACAGTTACAAACACTAAAATACCCAGATGTCGATCAAAAATAATATACACAATATAATTTAATTACAAGCCATATAAGTTATAACCAGAATTAGTATTCATATAGTCCCACACCTCACAATCACGCCCGCGTTTAGAGTTTCGCCCGACTCCAAAATCAAAACCCGCGCACCGTACTTTACATAGATTTAGATTTGGTTCTCGCGCACGTCACTAACCTCAACCGATCGGGTTCATGTCCAAAATCTGACTATCCCCATTTTTCACCCTTGATTTCCGTCATCGGCTTGCAAAACATAGGTTGACGCCTACAAACATCCCAAAGTTTACACTCTTTCTAGAACCTGTCAACCACTTTTAAAGACATTAGAGACTTGATTTAATGTGTTGTGGCAAATCGGAGCAAAAACTAATTCTCTAGTAAAATGCACTTGTCCCAACATTTTTTGTTACTTAAGGGAGTTTGTCCATCACCCGACTACTCAGTTCGCTCATGAGAGATGTTATTGCGATTATTTTAATTCATTTACTTCCCCATACAATGAATTCGACCATCATTGAATAGTATTGATTCCTTTAGCCGAAAAATAATTATTTACAACCATAGATATAACCTGAGTCACCAATTTAATATTAATCTTCCAAAATACTCGATAAATAGCATATTTTACAAATTAGTTCGATCTTTCAATAGCTTTTAAATGTTGAAACCTCATTATCATTATACAATCTTAAATGTGTAAAATGTTATTTATCTCATATTAACTAAATAAAATAATATGAATCCGCAACATGAACTCTCCCCTTAAGACCAACGATTCCGCACATGTGTTTGCAATAATGCCAAGTCCGATAGAAGTGAACTTCGACCACCGTCAAAAAAAAAACATAGTTCAGGGTTGTCTGTTCACGCTATTTTGGTACATTTGGAATCATGTTATCTTTTACAGTGCAATACATATTAATTTGATCCACTAATAAGATATATGACTAAATTAGAATGCCGTCTTAATGTGTTTCCAAACTAAAATATTGTAGATACAAACTTGCCCCTTTTTCTCCCGTAACTTTGAAGGATTATTATAAATTAAATCATAGGCGACCAAAAGTAGATCAAATACTAATTATCTTACACTTATAACGAGCCCATGTGTAGCACTGAGTTTCCCTACAAACATTAATGTGCAGTACTTTATAGTACAAATATATTGAACATTTCCTAGATGACAAGCTTTGCACAGCCCTGACTGTATTTGAAAGTCTTGCATTGAACTGAAGTGTGAATTATTGTTTCTTTAAAAGATACAAAGTTTAACTAACATTGTATGCGGAGAAATTAATACAAAATCAACCATATTTTCTAATGAATAGCATTCGATAGAATCGTACTACAGTTTGTAATGCGTTTCGATAAGTTCTGGAAATTTTCCATAGCATTAGTTGACTCAAGATGCCAAACTGTGAGAACAAAAAAAAAAATTAGAGCCGTTTAGTTTATGTTATCAGTTAAATAATATTACTGAAGTAGGTAAGCCACTTCTTATAGCTACACAGTCAGGTGATTCGACCTGCGATGTCCTAACCAACTGGGGAAAAACGCGACTAGTGTCCCCCGTGGGAATCGAACCCACGACCTCCGTGTCAAGTGCCCAATGCTCTTAACCATTTAGACCACGAAGGCAGTTCTACTACTAGTAAAACTATGGCATAGGAAACCATGTACTCGTATGTAAAAATAATGAGTGGCGTGCTTTGGCGGGACACAACATGAATAAAAGAGAGTCGTGAAGGAATTTGGAGGTAGTACTCATTCAAGAGGTTACGAACCCCAAAGTTATGTAAAAATTATTCCGAATGCAACCATAAAATAAGGAATGTAAAGAGTTGAAAGAACTAGGTCGATGTTTGGTCCATTAATTCATGCTCAAAGCTAACGGTATCGGCTTTTCCCTTTGACTATGCATTTAGAATTTATTCTGTACATATCTACGAGTAGTTCATGTTCCTACACAAGGAATTTTAAATAAGCTAGAATTAAAAGCCTTAAAGCGTTTTAATATAAAATAGTCAAGACTGTATTCCCTTCTGGGATGGCCATAGACTTTGCTGTAATGACCTAGCAACGAATATGTTCAGTTGTGGCATTGAACCAATTATTTAGCATGTGAAAAAGAGACCTAATCTATCTGCGTTTGTCAGACACTGTTTGTGTATCTCTTTAATTGTTTATTTATTTCATTTAAAAAATCTATAGTTACTGCGCGTACCTTTTAATCCTAATGAGTCGTTTTGATTAAAAAAAATAGTTCAAAGACCATCTTTCCAGTGGGTTGTAACGCCATCCTACCAGTGGGTAGGATGCATAGAAATATTAATTTACTAGTAGGATGGCGTTACAATCGTGCTCATTGAGCTGGCAACTCGAAAGTGTTCATTGTTTTTCTCGATTCCCTATTTAAGAGATGAGATTAAGCTGGTTTTTATATGAAAGACGTTGTGATACTTTGAATTCATCGAGTTTTTGTACAGTTAATGTTAATTTATTTATAACAAACTAAAATTTTCGGTGTTATTGTGTATTTATTGGTAGTGAACAATTTATTCATTAGCAACACCACCTGTCACATTTTTTGCAAACCATAGACAAACAGCACGTTTTAACTGTCAATATGACAGATTTTATAATGCCATAAATACTTAGTACTCTATTGTAAAATTATCAATATTGATTTAAATAAGAACATACCTTATCTTATGATCCTCAATAAATTTATCAAATTCTGTAGAATTAAAACAAGTAAATAATAAAGATGTTTAGGATTTCGCTAGTCTTTGTTTGTCGTAATTATAGTCAGCACAAGTACTTTACAATTTTAATTGCCTAGTTCTTAACTCTTAAGATTTCCATGCAAACAAAAAACAATTGTGTAGATATAGTATCTATACGCAGTTTCGTTCCTCCCATCTAGCCCTGCGACAACGTCTTGGGATCGGATTGCACAAAGCTCTAAAACTATATACTATAAGAGATAAGGGGAATTTTGGTAACCAACAGCTGCAAGGCTGATTCAGTATTCATAGGGTGTAGAGCATATCTGTGATGGGGATGGACCAGGTCTGCCTGCATAACTCCAGTCGGTTTAGGAGTAACAGCCGTTCAAAGATCTGTCTCAAATGAACGATCAGCTGAAAGGCTGATCATAGGACAGCCTGAAAGAATTTTTCAATACTCAATAGAATATAAGAACGTAAGTTAGGGTGAATCTAATTTATACACTTGTTTTTTTTATCACCTATTATTTTGTTATTTTATTATTTTGCTATTGTGACCATTTGTTTTGTAATTAGTTCTAACTAGACAATAAGAATATAATTAGTTATCATTTTGGTTTTTAAATTGTATTTTCTATGTATTAAGTATAAGATTGATAATAATGAACTTTATTGAATTTAATCATAATTAATGTAAATAATAATATAATCGTAATTAATGTACCTAATGATTCTGAAACTAATAATTATAATTGTTATCCCTAGCTTTTAAGTTGCATGCTTTTGCATGCTATTGCGGTGCCCTAACAGGGTGTTATGTTGAGAACTTATCCCAATGTATCAACTTATGTACACATAATAAGCAATAAAGAATATGAATATGAATAGGATATTATTGTAATATGCACTGTATTTTAGGACCATTTAAGACCTTGAAAAGATGTAATACTATCTGTCGAACACACTTACCAATTTGCCGCCTACTCCTAATCTTGTGCTGACTTCGTCGAGCCCGCTGGGCAGCTTTTCTCCTCACCCAGTGTTCACCTCCTGTCAAATAAAACATTTATTACTACATTTTCGAATCACTCTTTTATCCACGATTGGGAGAGAAAGAATAAGGTATATCATACAGGGTGTACATAGACAATCGATCGGCTGATCCGCACTTTTGTAAGTAGGTGTGCATGTTCCTTAAAGGCTTATTACACCTAAATTCAGATTCTAATTGAAGGATAGAGCTATAGATTAGAACGGGATGTTGTAAGTACGTCCTTTTTTAATCTATAGCTCTGTCCCTCAATTAGAATCTGAATTTAGGAAGGTGTAATAGCCCCTTTAGGGAAAGTTGTTTAGTTGCATCTTAGTTTCATACATACCTATACATAAAAGGTCCTTCTTAATATACTGACAGTTTTTAAGGGGATGACCAGACCATCAATCTGAACAAAACAAAACGTCGTAAGTAACCTCCTTAAAGTACCTTTTTCATGCAGATTGACATGCTCTATTATGAGCAAGTTTGTATCCAGGGAGGAGGGGGATTTATAAGTGTCGAAAGGGCCCTAATTGTTTAAAATACTGCTTGTAGGGCAACGTAGAACTAACATCGATATTAACCTCAGTAGAGGTCACACAATCATTTTCGTCCAAAAGTTTTTTCCACCAACTTTATGAGAAGTAGTAGGATTTCTTGCAATATTACAAATGCTGAACATGTCCGTTTCCGAACCCGAACGAATCCAAACTCATTGGGTAGTTGGAACTGTTTTCTGACTAGGTCGAGTTTTTTCTGGACCCAAAGTCATTGACTCCGGTCATTGTAATCCGGACCGGCCGGAAATCCGGTCGTTGAAAGTTATTTTCTACCAGAGGATGATTACTGAATTCGAACTCCCTCCGCAGTAGTTTTACTTGGTCCATGGAGGACAGGAAAATAGCGGAGGTGTTGCAAAGCAATATTTCTATCGAAAAAACTGTTGCCAAAATGCAGGGGCGGGGGGTCAAGACGGGTTCTTCTTCTTTTCGTGTCATTGTGTTTCTATATTTTACAGGCCAGATGTTCGGCGAGCCTGACAGCGTCCAGTGTAGCGTTATTGAACGTCCTCTCTCGTGCAAGTGTTCGGGCACAACGGAAATTTTAGTCCAGCAGGTGTGCCATCGACTGGATAGGATCGCCGCAATTGCACTGCATTAGGCCAGGTGCACAGTTTCCACTTCTAGAAACAAATCCAGGATCTTCATCGTTTTAGATGTATTTTATTGCTTGCGATACCTCCGCTCCTTTCTATCCTCCTTGATTTGGTCCAAGTTCTTAACAATAATGTTGAAGTATGCCCGTATCCACCCCTATGTGGAGGCGTGTGAGGTCGTATTGTAGGCGTATTGTCAGTTGGTAGAATGTAACACAATATTACAACTTCCCCCTAAAAGCTTTAATGTAATCAACGTTGTGGCATACGGAGAATTTCCAGTTAATTATGTCTAATTTTCTACTCCCCTGTTGTAAAATGTAAATTTTAGTTGAACCATCGGGTTATGGCGGCCTAATTATGTAACATACGTAAAGTAAATTCGTAAGTTTTCCTAAAAAAACACCTAATTAATTTATTATTAATATCCGCCCGTCCGTCCCTCCTACCTATTTAGGGTTGTTACTTTTGAACCGTAATAGATAGACTGTTGAAATTGCGTTATTACAGCGGATTTGCTAACAAATAATAAAAATAACAAAATGTTAAAAATTAAGGGGGGTCCTCAAACTATTAACTAGTTTTTATCAATGTTTTTCTTCTAGCTCTATCGTAAAAACGGTAAAACATACAAGCGTCAAACTTACTGTGATTATAAAACAAACTCTACAGTATAACAACAAATCATAAAAACCGGCCAAGTGTGAGTCGTTCTCGCGCTAAAGATCCTGGAGAAAACAAAACATTTTTGTAAGTTAATATGTTGTGTGGAACGGAACCCTCGGTGCGCAAGTATCCCGACTCGCACTTGACAGTTTTTATATACCTCCCTTAATTTTTAACTTTTTGATATTTTATTATTTGTTAGCAAATCCGCGTTAATGACGCACATTCTGAGAAAATTTCAACTGTCTAGCTATTACGGTTCAAAAGTTACAGCCCTAAATAGGTAGAACAGTCGGACCGGCAACGTAGGCTTACGAATATGGTCCCGTTTTCACCCTATGGGTACGGAACCCTAAAAATATAGATGTCATTGTACTGAAAATCTCAATGTCAATTCTAGCTCCAATTGCTTTTAATAAAATCTATTTTCCACTGAACCAAGTTAAAATTTTAAAAATACTTGCCTACCTACTCAAATTACAGACTAATAACATGTAAAATTTACACAGTTATAATGGGAGCAAAGACCTCGAACGTTACAATTATGTGACCTCCAATTAAGGTTTACGAGTAAACTGATTAAAGTTTAAAGGGTTTTTAATTTATGGTGTACTTTTAGGTTTTATTGATGATTCACAAAATATTTACCTACCAATGAAAAAACCGGTTAAGTGCGAGTCGGGCTACTCGTGCACCGAGGGTTCCGTACCACGCCACCACACACAATAGCAATTTTTTTTGTCCTGGACCTTTAACAGGAGCCTGACTCACACTTGGCCGGTTTTTATTATTTGTTATTATACTATAGAGTTTGCTCTATAATCACACCAAGTTTGATGTTTATGTAGTACCTTATAGCTTTATCGTAAAAACTGTAATACATACAAGCGCCAAACTAGTTGTGATTATAGAGCAAACTCTAGTATAACACAACATAAAAAGAGCCGGCTAAGTGTGAGTCGTACTTGCGCTAAAGGTCCCGGAGAAAATAAAACTTTTTTTGTAAGTTATTATGTTGTGTGGTGGTGTAGTATGGAACCGTTAGTGCGCGAGTAGCCCGATACGCACTTGACCGGTAATTTTATGTATTTAACAAGAACCGAGACACATCTCGTTTTTTCTCAGGGATGGGGCATGCTAGGCCCACTGTCACGAAAGAGGAAGAACGGCAGCTACATGATGAATGTAAAGACCGATAAGGTACTTTTTATATTTTGTTTTGTTTAAAAGAAGTGTGTTGTAGAGTTTCTGGCCGCATCTCCTCTACAACGGAACACCTTCCGACGCGGTGGTAGATTCAAAAACATGACGTCAAAAAGTTATCTATGTGATATTATTTTGAATAAACAATTTTGACTTTGACTTTGACTTTGAAATGTAAATAGAAGTATGAAATTTTCAACATTGGTTAGTAGGTTCCAATGTGATAGGCAAAGACAATCCAATACAAACAATACGAGATCGCCACGTCACAAATCTCTCGCCTCTTAAAAGTCTCCTCTTCACACATGCTTTTCAATTTCGGGTACATTTCACTTGGCCCTAGGACATAGGCGTGAGCATTATGCATGTATGGTGGGTACACTAAAAACAATACGAGAAGGATTATTGATAAAAATAATTCGTTAATGTCTACACAAAATAAGCAGTCAGCACAAGCTTCGTCAAAAATAATACAACAGTCGGTAATCAGCAACATGCTTCGGTAAAACCTTAAATAAACCGTTAGAGATCCGCAACATGCTTCGTCAACTTACCAAACCGAAATCCACCTCACGCTTCGTCAATAATACAACAAAAACAACTTAAATGCTCTCCGCACCACGGAACCCACCTGGCTCAAAGGAACTCATCACACTAGCAGCATTACCACGTTGAATGGCTAGAAAAATCCTTTGGACCAGATGAGAACCCGAGCGGGGTTCCCGCTCTCAAAAAGCCTCCTGCCCAGCTCTCGCACAAAAGCCTTGGCCTCACAACCCCAAACTATAAGATTTTATTTTAAGATGTAGAGGTAAGTGAGATTCGACCTCTGAGGTAGGTCTGAAGGTCCAACCTTAGAAGACCCTTGAAAAAAAAACCGACTGCATAAAAAAACCTAATAACTGAAAAGATAAAAACAAGCTCCATAACCACTA
This sequence comes from Agonopterix alstromeriana, assembly GCA_963924505.1. Lineage (NCBI taxonomy): Eukaryota > Metazoa > Arthropoda > Insecta > Lepidoptera > Depressariidae > Agonopterix > Agonopterix alstromeriana. The sequence continues at coordinate 13,313,936 of OZ004675.1, forward strand.
ATCAGCTATACCAGCTTTATTTGAGCTAATATAATTTGAATGATATTAGGTAGGTATCGCAAACGGGGACAAAGATTTTTGTATGATTATTGGTTTGTCCCGCCTGCAATACCTACGTAATAACATTCAAATTATATTAGCTCAAATAAAGCTGTTATAGCTGATTAGTGGTTATAGAGCTTGTTTTTCTCTTTTCAGTTAATAGGTTTTTTATGCAGTCCGGTTTTTTGTTTATCTTAATAATTTAGTTTATTTCATACTTTTTAGTTTTGTGTCAAAACGGTAACATAAAAGTACTATAAAATATATATTTTTGGAATCATCTGATTACTAGCTTTCATTTGATACCCACATTGTAATTTTTACAAAAAAAAAATGTTTATTCCCTCTGTCTTTTTTTTTCGCAGACGCCATATTAAAATAATATAACCTATGTCTTTCTCACAATTTTTACGAATCTAATGACACTTCATACGTTAAAATCCATCAAGCCGTTTAGGCTGTAGGCCGTGCCAAAGAAATAGACATACAAACATACATACATACAAACCTGGCGCAGTCGGGTAAAAACAAAATGGTGACCAAAAACTATGCCAAAGATTTGCTATCTCCAATCAATCGGTTTGAACGTAAGCGTTAGGAGTCTTTTGATAGCTAGAGTATAAATTCACATGAGATTTTATGATAGTAGAGAATTCAACTGAAATAGCGTTCTTTTACTACTCAATGAAAACATTAATTATTTTGGTACTAAACTTCCTGCAAATACCCTATTAAATAAATTGCTAGTAATTTATGCAATCATAAAATTATAATAATAATAATGAGCAAAAGTTTATCACGAAGTTACGGTAAAAATACGGTGTAAAATAATATAGGGTTACATATCTTACGGGGGTGCTTCAAACTGAACAACTTTTACTGTGGAACCAACATTGAAATAGCAAAAGAAAAATCAACTGTTCCACATTGAGATACTAGAGGCGACACCCAGACTGATTTTTTCGTATCACTCCTATAGGCTAATTGGTTCAACCTTACCTAGCCTGTGGATGTGGTGCACAGATTTTGTTCGCGTTGTCTGCTCTATACATAATTATTCAATGCTGTTCCATACATTATTAGTCGACGACATTTTCTATGAAACAGCCGATTTTTCTTTCGCGATTTTAAAGTTAGTGTCAACTTGTTGTCTGTAAATTAGCTTCTTTTTAAGGGTTCCGTATCCAAAGGGTGTAAACCGGACCCTATTCATAAGCCTACGCTGTCCGTCCGTCTGTCCTAGCTTCAGAGGGCTGTATCTTCTGAACCGTAAAAGGTAGACAGTTGAAATTTTCACACAATATGTATCATTGTATTGGATTTGAAGAGGAAAAAAAAGCAAAAAATTAAGATCCCCATACAAGAAACTAGTTTTTATCAATGTTTTTTCTTCTCGCTCTATCATAAAAACGGTAATACATACAAACTTGGTGTGATTATAGAGCAAACTTTACAGTATAACAACAAATAATAAAAACCGGTCAAGTGTGTGTTGGGCTTGCGCTAAAGACCCCTGAGAAAATACAATTTATTGGTAATATTGTATGGTGGTACAGAACCCTCCGTACGCGAGTCCTACTCGCACTTGGCCGTTTTTTTGTTTCTCGGAAGGCACGCTAAGCAGTTTGTCTCGGATAGTTTCGTCAGATGGTGGTGTAACTATATATACGTTAAACCAGGTCAGAGTCATCTTACGACGGCTTGAAACAGCTGGCCAAATATTTTTTTTCGATTCCATAGAAAATGTACACTCAAGCTACAGACATATTTAAAGGTCATATTTACCAAAACACCGCAATTTCCGTTATAACGGAAACCAAATACCAATTCATCGATCCCGACTTGGTAATAAAATGCAGTTTCAACAGTTATTGGGCTATTAAGTTCGACATCCAAACAAACTGCCGAGTAGGTATTCTGCCGCATTTAATTCACAACCTTTACAGATTTCATTTGATCTTCAAATAAAAGTACGACCCGCAGAAGTTACGAGGATATACAACGTGTTAATGAATTAACTAGAAAGTAGTTTGTTTAGAATCGAGAGCAGAATCGAATTACGAGTATCATGTTTTCAACATAGGTAATATTCAAATTAAAGATTGAAAAAGTCGGGCGGCGAGCGGGATTCGAACCCACGACCCCAAGCTAACATGGCATACATGTAGAATCAATAAATTCGATAAGTAATTTTTTCAAAATATTAAATAGTTTGTAAAATTTAAAATTTACTGAACTCGATCTCAACCCACCGCACGGGCACACTCACCCTACTTGCTACCAAAACTTCTTTCTTAAAATGTAGCACGCTAGCGGTTTCATTCATTGCTGAAATGATAACATATCATTTTTGCCTGAAAACTTAAAATACGAAAACTTTAAATTTGAACTATTAAAATAATGAAATTATTGTTTAAATCTAATTTATTTGTTATAAATCTGTTGGGGTGTATGAGGTTTTGTGCTTATTCATTAACACGTTGTATATGACCGTTAGCGCGCACCATACAAACGGAACTAAATTTAATTTATATTTTGGATATTAACCAATTAAAGTTGAAGTCAATGAATGGGTCAAATATTTTATATGTGTAGTCGTCAGATGGATCTTCACAACGATATACTCGTAACTAACTTTAGGAGAACGAAGCTTTCAAAAGTACATGATTTTGGCATCGTGTAATTAAATTAGTGAACGCGCTCGGCGGTCGCGGCAGGACAATCGTGCGCGGTAAGCGGGGGCCAGGCGGGGGGAGCGTGTTCCATTAAGTGTCAGTACCGACTTACCTGCGCGCGCGGTACCGACTTTGCCGGTGCCTCGTCCTCCGCACACCGCCGCTACCGCTGAGTGCACCCACTATTATTATAATTACGCTATGAGATGAGTAACTCAATTTTTCTGGAATGTCCGCCGTATGACAAGGAACGATGATTTTGACGTGAATTCGATGAACGTCTGTCGAACGAGTAGGTATGTAAAAGTAACAGGTTCAGTATACGTTTAAGTACATACAATTTGTTATGTACGTAGTTATGTACCTAATTAAATTAATAATATCTCATGACATCGATTACTTACAACTGAATAACTAATTTGTTAAGTACATGCGACATTCACTCGATATTTAGAACTCATTAAAAGTTCAAATGTTTGTCTTTATTAAGGTTTGTGATATTTCTTAAGCTATTTATACCATAAATAAAAAGGTAATTAAGAACTTTAACGTCGCGTAGGAGTTTTTACGCGGAGAGTTGGCGAGGCGCTCGAATTTGATAATTATTTTGGAATAATATACATTTTATTTCCAAATTCAAAACTTTAAAAAAACACGGCCAAGTGCGTGTCGGGCCACGCGTTGGGGACAATTTAAAAAAAAAAATTGCGGGAAAAATTTTCACTATAAAGCTTAATATTTCGCTAACGGATCCCTACATCGAAAAAATTTCATCCCCACTTTTCTTGTACGACAAGAATATAATTCGGAGCGTGCTCCATACAAACGAGCCTGGTGATATTTTCAATAATAACCAATTAAACTCTCATGAAATTTTCCAAACAATCTAGAAACAAATCTCTATGCTTGTATCGTGTCCGATTTTCCTTAAAATGTACAGTTTTAAAGTTAAAGTGCCTCTAAGATTTCCATACAAATCTTAAATTATCCTAGCATTAAAACTGTAAAATTTTAACGAAAATCTGACTTCATACAAGCATTTTTAATTTATTTTATTTTATTTGGAAGACCAACAGCTGTTAACACGATACAAATATGGATGGCTAACAGAAAGCCAATTATAGGTCTCCGCTGATAGGAAGCATAAAGATTCGTTTCCAGATTGTTTCTGAAAAATTTCATTGACTTTAATTGGTTAGTATTGAAAATATCACCAGACTTCGTTTGTATGCATTGCGCATTTACGCATTCGGAACAAACTTCTCTTAATCTGTGCTTTTAGTTTCATTTTTTTTATTTATTTCATTTATTTATTCATGCAAAAGACATTACAATAAGGTTTCTTTACAATTATATTTGCCAAACTGCATGACAGTTTGTTAGCAGATGTAAGCTCTCATTTTTAACAATTCTATTCTAGTATACTAATGCCACTAATACAATACTAAGTAATTTATTTATTTATTTATTTATTTAACACTTTATTGTACACATAACATTACAGAAAAAACAATTAAAGTAGACATGTACAAAGGGCGAGCTTATCTCTAAAGAGATTTCTTCCAGCAGACCCGCAACAGAGACAGTTCTAAAGTGTGAGGCAGACATAATGTGTACAGCAGAAATGATAAAAACTATAATGAGTAGATGTGCGTCAATATAAATACATATATTATCTATAAATATAAAAATACATATTTAAATATAAACAAATAGATACAATAAACTTACATAAACTATGGCTTATTTAAGAGAGTGATAGTGTTCATTTACTTGCTTTTTGAAGGTCGCAAATGTTTGACAATCACGAATGTTGGCGGGGAGTGAGTTCCACAATCGGGCAGCATGGATAGTGAAAGAGTAGGAGTAGAAGTCGGTGGAATGGGTCGGGATTCTAAGTTGGGTACGGATATGAGATCGACAAGGTTTGTCAGGAGGACGGGAGAAGGAGAAACGATTACGGAGATAGCTAGGGGCGGAAGGATTGTGAAGGATTTTGTAAAGGAGACAGAGGATATAATATTTTATAATATAATATTTTATTTTATATATACGCACATGTATGTAACTACATAATTTACATTTTGTCTATTTATATTATTACTACTCTAATCCAGCATGGTACAATTTTCCAGAAGTATCTTATATAATTTAGATTTGAAAGTAAATTTTTTCATTTTATCTTGTCTAAGTTCTAAAGGAATCTCATTATAGATTTTTGGTATCAAATACATTGGTAATTTTTTGGTATTTACAGATAACTGAAGCACTGTAAAAGAACCTTTGGACCCAGTCATTTTTTACGAAAACTAAAAGGCGTTCAAGACGGCGGCGGTCATACCCAAATATTATAAACAGGAAAAATTAACACGCAACCGGAAAGGGCGACCGAAAAAACAGACTGTCTGCCTTTCTTCTTTCCATTTAATTCTATCTTACTTCCGATACAAACAAACTTCAAACTTCAAAGACTTTATCGCGACACAGGTACTATAAAGGTATTAAGTACCTATTTTTATACAATATACAACGTATTAATGAATTAACGCAAAACTAGAAAGTATTTTGTTTAGAATCGAGAGCAGAATCGAATTATCATGGTTTCAACATAGGTAATTTTTATCAAAATCTTAAATAATTTGTTTGTACAATTTCAAATTTACTGATCTCGATCTCAACCCACCGCTCGGGCACTCTCACCCTACTTACTACCAAAACAAGATTCTTAAAATGTATCCATGAGCACGTTAGCGCTTTCATTCATTGCTTAAATGATAACAAATCATTTTTGCCTCAAAACTTAACATGTGAATAACTTAAAATTTAACCATCAAAATAATGAAATTGTTGTTTCAATCTAATTATTTCGTTATAAATTAGTTGGGGTGTATGAGGTTTTGCGTTTATTCATTAACACGTTGTATAATTCGAGAGAGATCATGCAGGACATTGGGGAATAAGTCTCACTAGTTCCGCCACGGAACTACTGGGAATACACGGAATAATAAATTGGGAATTTCTAAGTGTTTTGTTGCTTAGGAATACTTTTTTTTAATTTCATACATTGAATAATGCATAAATCCCGCCCAGCTTATTTATGCCTGGTAGTATGTGTGAAAAAAAACAATACTCCAGCACCCGCGGCATGGTACCTCGATAAACGTTTTATCGCGCCTGCTAACTAGTTCGTTCGCGCGCAAAAAGAAAGGGAGCTAGGGCGCGATAGCGCTTTATCGCGCCATCATACCGCAGGCGCAGGCCACTGTATGGCTATGACTTTTGAAATACGCACAACGCTAATGTGATTTGATCAACCAATAATTATGTAACTGAGTTTTATTTATCTATTTAATTAATATACATGGTGAAATTGATATCATTAGATTCCTTTTCAACTATGGGTTTATTTATCAAACTGAACATCGTTTACTATGGGAGCAAACCAATCGGAGCAAAAAAAATCTGCTGTTGCATACATTTGAGTCGAGTAGGCATGGCAGTTTAGTATGGAACAGCAGATTTTATTTGCTCCTATCGGTTTGCTCCCATAGTTTTTTCCAGTTTGATGGGTAGACTCTTAGTTTAAAAGGATGGTAATTATATCAATTTCACCCTGTATATTATAGGCACAATTAATGTTATCTTAACAGGTATACACCCAATGCGACGAAATTTTGGTCACACGTCTTACTTTATAAGTACACAGTTCAAACTTCGTTACAAATATTTGTCAGTTCTTTTCATTACCGACTACCTATTACATAACTCAAACATAATAGCACTGTAGCCCCGGGACTTTTTAAGTCCCAAAGAGATTACCGATTGCCGTTTAGATATCATTGTAAGGTACGAAATCACTAATATAAAAACCTAAGTCTCACAGATTACAACCCGCCGTAAGAAAAAAAAATGCAAAATTTTGTCTGAAATTTTAAATTTTCAAGGTTACCGTTTTTTTTCTATACTGTCATGTTCTTCACCTTAGTTCAATACCCATAAGTAATGGTAAGACTGTCTAAAGTTGCCATACAAAGCTATAAGACCAGATGAAAAAGATAATTTTGAATGTTCTTATAGCTTTTCCTTTATATGATAACTTTAGCCTATTTTTACGGCGTGTTGTGATCTGTAAGACTTAGGTTTTATAATAGTAATTTCGTACCTTTAAACGGTAATCGGAAATATTTATGGTAATAAAAAAATCCCGGGGCTACTGTACTATAATATAATTAACACTTTTATTTAGCTACAAATCTAAGAGCTCGCCCGCATACCTGCACATGAAATCATATCATATCATAGTAGTTTCAAGTTGAAGCGAAGTTTCTGTTCGAGCTGACTGCTCACGGCATAAGAATAATTAATACACTTGGAAAGAAGTGAAACTCCCACGCCAGAAGCGTCTAACTCCTACCAATAATCCGTTTCAGCTCATAATACCATCTTCTGGAAATACCAACTTCTTATAAAGGCAACTTCTTGAGCCTAACGTGTCATGTTGGTGTAACCGTGCGCGTGACTTTCACTTCTATAGTGTATAATTATTATTATGCTGACGGTCACATGGAAATGAGTTTATGTATTGCGCTCATTGAGAATTATGTGTGATCTAACTATTATGGAAAAATTTAAAAATAGCTTAATTAGAGAACGTTGTGGTCCAAAAGAGGATATAGTGACAAAGATAGAGAAAGGTATGTTGAGATGGTTTGGTCATATGGAAAGAATGGATGATAGCAAATTGACGAGTGCAATCTATACGGCAAGCGTAAGTGGAAATGTTGGAAAGGGACGGCCGAGACGTACATGTACGAACCAAATTGGCGACGTGCTTAAAAAGGGCCAGGTCAGATCTACCCAAAACCGACGAGCATGCATGAAAGGACTAATGAATGTTGAGGAAGCTAGAGAGGTTTGTTAGGATCGTAGCAAGTGGCGTTCCGTTGTCTCTGCCTACCCCAGTGGGAGACAGGCGTGAGTTTATGTATGTAATTATGTTTCTTCAATTGTTTGAATTAAAGGGGGAAAGTGTATTTAAGTTTAATTGGATGCGGATCTACATTGTTATATTTAGTTTACCCATCCAGTGAAATTTACATAGGTATTACCGTATCAATGTAACACGAATCGAATCCGATTTTTAGTGTCTTCCCATAAAAGTATTTATGACAAGACGATATGCAATACTTTATACGAGTGGATACAACTATGCCAGGCTATCCAGACGAAATGGTAAGCTTCTGAATGAATGCATCTCTATGAAATATGGAGAATAAATAAAATTTACTACCAGGAGGGCGATCGCGCTAATTTAAAACATTCAAGTTCAATCTTAATCCAAGTTCAGTTCTAATCACATTGCAATCCAACAGTGCTGAATTCCGCATCGCGCTAAACTCTATGTGACTGACAGCCTTTAACGTCTGAGCGCTCTGTCAAAACGGCTGTCAAATGAATAGCGCAATACGGAATGTGTTAAAAGTTATGTTTCGCACGCGGTCCAATCATGGTTAAGTTGAGATTTATTTAGCGCGATTGCTCTCCAGATCATATTCAAATCATCAAAGTATAAAAGAAATTGAAACAGTAAAAAAGTAAGTAGGTACAAAATTGTTTTTGCTTCAATAATAAACTCTTCCTTCTTATCATAATAATAATAAACGCCATAAAAGCATCTAGACACAAATTTATAAAGTATATGAAATAGACGTTGTGGTCCAGTGGCGAGTAACCTTGCCTGCCGTGCAGGAGGCGATGGTTCGATCGCCGTCCAGGCCGACTTCGGAATTTATGTACGATTTGTAACACCACTGTCTTTTCGGTGAAGGAAAACATCGTGAGGAAACGTGCATGCTTCAATTTCGAGGCATGTATTGTACCCACTGTCCATTTAAAGTGGCGACGGGCTCACTCCCCGTCACTCTGGATAGAGATTCGGTACTACGGTGAAACGTGGATGTTCTAAGTTTTCAGAATATCTCTGACTACCCCCTCGGGGAATATAATCGTGAGCATATGTATAATAAACGCCATAAAAGGTTCTAGAGCCATATTTATAAAGTAAATTTTATGAAATACCGATATTAAATTCACTATACACCTAAAAATCACAAAATGTTGTTATAATATTTTTGTCTGAGAAAAGTTTTAGAGTGGAAAACCATAATAACATTTGCGAAGTATAAGGAAGGAAAGTAAAAATGGAAAATACAGGTCTGTACTAAGTATTAACTCATATATCTTTTGGATATTCGAAAGTATACAACGCGTTAATGAATAAGCGCAAAACCTCATACACCCCAACTGATTTACATCAAAATAATTAGATTGAAACAATAGTTTCATTATTTTGATCGATAAAATTTAAAGTTATTCGCCTTTTTAAGTTTTGAGGCAAAAATGATTTGTTATCATTTCAGCAATGAATGAAAGCGCTAACGTGCTCATGGATGCATTTTAAGAATATTGTTTTGGTAGTAAGTAGGGTGAGTGTGCCCTCGCGGTGGGTTGAGATCGAGTTCAGTAAATTTTAAATTTTACAAACAAATTATTAAATATTTTGAAAAAAATTATTTATGTTGAAAACATGATAATTCGATTCTGCTCTCGATTCTAAACAAACTGCTTTCTAGTTTTGCGTTAATTCATTAACACGTTGTACACAGGGTCCTTCGTAATATGCTGATACTTTTTTAAGGCGATGATCAGACCGTCAAACTGAACAACTTTCTCTATGGAACCACCATCGAATACGCGAAAAAAAAACAGCCCTTCCATACAGAACTGCAAACTTACTTGAGCCAAATGTATGAGACAGCAGAGTTTTTTTTTGTGATTTCGTTGTTGGTACCATAGAGAAAGTTGTTCAGTGTTATGGTCTGATCTTCTTTTTAAAAAAGTGTCAGCATATTAAGTTGACCCCTGTATGTTTAAATCGTTATAATACTAACCTATTTATCTATACAGGGTGTTAGGGTAAACAGTTGCATTACTTTTAGGGGGGATTGTACCCATGATACTGAACAACTTTCCCCATGAAATCTATCCTAAATAAGCAAAAAAAATATTGGACTTTCCATACTAAATGCAATCAGTTGAACGAACGTTTCTATGAAAAGTTTTTTCTTTCGAGTTTCCCTTTGTTCGCGTGAAAGAATGAAAGAGGGAGACTATGTAATGGAAGCTTTCATGTGTAATGACTCGGTTCATTTTTGTTTGCACGCTCGCCGTTGTGACGGTTGTTAGGTTATTCGCGAATTGTACGAAAGGACGGGTGGCGAATAACTTTGCACCTTATTACCGTGCACAGAGAGTCGCTATTTATTTAAATCTGTTTTCGAAGTGATTCTTCTGTACCGGTAAGAACTAGTATTTATTATGTGCCGGTACAAATATACCATAAATGGGTATCATCATGAGATACAACAAATTATATACCACCTTTATGTACTTTACCATGTGATGCAATAAATGAATTATGAATTATGAATAATATAAGAATGAGTACTACGACAGTACAATGAATTGCTTTATAGCTGACGTTTCAAATAAAAACAGAAACAAACCTAACATCAAATTATTCACAAAATCAAAATCTCCAATGCAAATGGTAAAACATTTCTCTATTACGAAGCTGATAAAATATAAAGCTAATATCAGCTAGGCCACTTGACTGTGATCAAACGAATGTCGAGTATCGATATCGACATCTCATTCGCCTAATGGATATCGAGTCGATACAGTCGATCAACTCGATGAGTTGTTTGATCGATGCTATCTACATGAGTTAAGCCAATTACCATTGACATGGTGCTGATGGAATACGCTTAAGCGGTCAGATAAGAGCTATCTCTAACTAGCTTATACAATCACCAACACTTACTGGGCTTTGTGGAGTATGACCCACTGTAGTGTGAAAAGATCTTTGTGTTCCGGTCTGATATATCGGAATAAACTTCTATTCCGAAATCGCTAATGCGCGCTGCATACAAACCAATTCTGGTTATATTTTCAATAATAACCAATTAAAGTCAATGAAATTTTGCAGAAACAATTTAGATACAAATCTTTATGCTTGTATGTTGTCCGATTTTCGTTAAATATTCAGTTTCAATGCTAGGATTAATTTAAGATTTGTATGGAAATCTTTGAGGCACTTTAACAAAAATCTGACAGCATGAAAGCATAGAGATTAATTTCCAGATTGTTTCTGAAAAATGTCATTGACTTAACCAGACTCCGTTTGTATGGAGCGCACCACCGGTAATATACCCTTAATAACTTATATCTGGCTAATATAGCCGTCTTTGGGTCAAAAGACCCAAAAAAATAAATAATCTCCTTTCTCGTGTGGGCAGCAAGCCCTGGTGTCAGAGATTTTTCAGACCGCCCTACGGCCTCTGCCGTGGTTTTGTATGTAACGACTAGAACCACCAGAGATAGTAGCCGGGATCAACGGCTTAACGTGCCATCCAAAGCACGGAATCATCATTCTCTTCAGACAATCAGACCTGGTAATGTGAGAAGAGTTGCTTGTCACTTGTGGCTAAAGTTTCCGTTTTAGTGTACTAATTTACTTAAAGTGTCTATGAAAAGTATCCACAAATTATTCATCCTGTCATCCCAAATTCCAAAATATTCCAGGTAGGCAGGTAATCAAAATGAACGAGACGCCACTTCCCTTTTACGAGCTGCATACGTCTCAATTTGTACAGCAGTAACACAACTGTCCACTGCTTACGGAATCCTCTAATATACGTTTTATGTTTATATGTCTTTTATCACCCTCGTGAGTTCTGTAGAGGCACTTTAGAGGAAGATAAATTAACGCCACTTTTCGTAATTATTCTGGTATCTTAAATTCTCAAGTATTCGCAAAGGTTATGATTATGAGGTGTAGCTAGCATAAGCGTAAGCATATGCTCATGTCTATATTCCCCGAGGGGCTAGTCAGAGATATTCTGAAACAGTGCCGTAAATAGGGCGGTGCGAGCGGTGCCCAGGCACAGGGCGCAAACCCTGGGGGGGCCCAGAAATGATACCAGCCGTCTTAGTATGCCAGCGTGATACAGCGCTATCAGGCTTTCGCTCTCTTTCTATTTGCGCTCGCACTGTTTCTTTGCCCTTGTCTTTCCTAGAGGGACGTTTTCACTGAATTAGTTTGTCATTTAGGTAACCTTTTGCTTCGTATTGCCTTAATACAATTAATTCGCTTCCTTAAGATAATTTTTCGAGGGCGCAGAAATAGAAGCTCGCACCGGGCGCATAGAAGCCTATTTACGGCACTGTTCTGAATCCTCAGAACATCCACATTTCACCAGTAGTACCGAAACTCTGTCCAGTGTGACGGAGGGTGAGCCCGTCGCCACTAGATGTAGCTAGGTAAGTATTAAATAGCTACTATAACTATAGTTGAGAAGAAGAGGATCAGATCATAAATAAATAGGGTAAACAGAACCATATAGATCTAAGATCTTTTAAATGGTCATGATTTTGATAATCTAAGAGATCGATCAAGAAATCTCTATATTATTTTCAAAATACACACACGCACACACACACACACACACACACACACACACACACACACACACACACACACACGACACACTGGACAGAGTATCGGTACTACTGGTGAAACGTGGATGTTGTGAGGTTTCAGAATATCTCCAACTACCCCCTCGGGAATATAGTCGTGAGCATATGCTTATGCTTATGCGTATTACTTAAATTCATAAGTTAACCTTTCTTTCGCCTATTGAAGTTGGATAAATACGTAAGGCTCCTAGCATGACAGCGCGTTGCGGCAAAGGTGGACACTCAGTCGTGTAAGGGTTCGAGTTTGAATCCGCACGGATGATATGCTATATTAATACAATTTTAGGTTGTACAAATAAATTCTAAAACAAGTTACCTACGAGTTTAATGTGACAAAGTCCAAAAGTGATTTTTTCCTTAGTCAACCGTACTCGACATCTGTTGGCAAAACCAACATAAAATGTAGTAATTAAAAAAGTTGTATTTCCGTTTCCGTCTTCCATATTGGTACGGTGCTTGTGCGTGTAACTAACTCTGGTGTAAAAATCACTAAAATAAACCTCCAGTGCTGCAAACAAGACTTTCCTTTACATCGAACCAGTAAAACTACAGTCCACTAAAACCTCTTCAGCGGAGCCGAATAAAACACCGGTAGGCCACGTTCCCTACAACACCGTTGTTTTCAGCAGATGGTTAAGCCCAGAGAGCTCTAGGACTTTAGAAGTTTTAGAACTGTTTTGGGACTCATAATGTAGAAAAAGAGAAAAACTTCTACGTCCATGACCAAAGAATGACCAAACTTTACAGTTTCTAAGAAATGCAATCCCATTTCGTTTTCAACGAGGACAAAATTAGACTCCAAAAGAACAAACTCTTGAAGTTAAGTAGAACTAAATTATGTTTTCATGACGCCGAAAATTTTAAACGAGACGCCTTCTCAAAGTAGCGGAATCGATGTAACGAACTTTCCTCGTTAGGGAACTAAATATTCGTTCATGTTCATTTTATAGACGTCGTAATGATCTGACCTTATTTGCAAATACTCATGTTTTACGGCCCAAGAAAACGATTGGCTAGTTTTAATTTACTCATGACTCGAATAAAATTCGTATGGTTTCTTAATGTTTGGGATACAGGTCATTATACAACTTGTTAATGAATAAGCCTCATACACTCCAACTGATTTACAACAAAATAATTAGATTGAAACAATAATTTCATTATTTTGATACTTAAAATTTAAAGTTATTCACATTTTAAGTTTTGAGGCAAAAATGATTTTGTTATCACTTCAGCAATGAATGAAAGCGCTAACGTGCTCATGGATACATTTTAAGAATCTTGTTTTGGTAGTAAGTTGGGTGAGAGTGCCCGAGCTGTGGGTTGAGATCAAGTTCAGAAAATTTTACAAACAAATTGTTTAATATTTTGAAAAAAATTACCTATGGTGAAACCATGATAATTCGATTCTGCTCTCGATTCTGAACAAACTACTTTCTAGTTTTGCGTTAATTCATGAACACGTTGTATAGGTATTTTATACGCTATTTGAAATTAGAATTTTTCTATCCTTTCCGCATAAACGAACACGAAAACCTTCCTAAAAAAATATTCAAGCATGCAATAGGTACCAAATTTTTTGTGAAGATTCTAAATCGTTGTTCTTTACACCATCATCGTATCGTAGAGCCATTGACACTAAAAGAAGTTGGATATCCAGAAATTGTTCATTTACTGACACTTTGTATTAATCGAGCAAAGTTGTTTAAATGTAAGATACCGCTAAGAGGATCTTCACACCCTGGCGTCAAATAAACTAAAAATGACAACATTCAACAATCTGCTAATCTTAGATCTATCTTAACACTCCACTCTGTTTCTAAGCCGGCTTTTGATTAACTAAAGTAGTTCTAATACCGGTAAAACAAATTAAGGAAAGAAGCTTGAGACAATCTTTTGAAAGTTGGTTCAGCTGTTAACAATCCTGCTGATGGTCTGACTACAGATCGCCTCCCCTCCAACAAAGTCAAAGTCAATATAATTTATTCAATATAGGAGCTTGAAGCACACTTATCAAACGTCAAATCTTTTTTAAAGCTACCACCGCGTCGAAACGTGTTGTCGCTGTAGAGAAGATGCGGCCAGAAACTCTACACAACACGACTTAATAACTATTAATATATAAATTCTTAAGCTAAAGTTATGTATACAATAATACATAGTCTATTTAATAAAATAATTGATACTATACAGTAAAGTAATTAAACTATATGCTAGTGACCTCAGACCCAAGCATTTGATCATTTAAATAATCCAGTTTATAATATGCTTTTTTACAGAGGACTTCTTTGATCCAACGATCGCCATAGCGCCTTCGTCCACCTGCTATCCAGTCTAGTCAAGCAAAATACATCGGCATGTTATTTTCGGCCGTTGATTCATCGATCAACATGTATTATGGATTCCTAGTCAATTTCGACGACGGCGATTGTTAAATGCTATAGAAAAACAGTTAGGTACGCAGGATATAATTTAAGTGCCTAAGTGTCGCACTAAACACACATGCACTCTCTCGCATTTACTCTTCTATGTCTGATGGAAAAGAAGAACGATACGATAAGAAGGGTGGTCAGATGCAGTGGTTGTAACTAATCCGTCACAGATGTCTGAATATTCCTAGAGATATACGTACTTTTTGTTATCATCAGCTGCAGGGCTAAATCGGTAATCATAGGGTGTAGAGCATCTGTGTGATGGGGATGGACCAGGTCTGTCTGCATAACTTTGATGCTAAAAATTAATATGCGTAAATATGTAGGTATTTCTGTATTATGCCATGTCCACCATGACCATGTCAGTTTTTGTACTGTTAGCATAGCTACAGTGCATATTACAATAATACCTGCATTATTCATGCATATTTATTTTTGCAACCATAACTGACCTTTGAACGGCTGTAACTCCTAAACCGACTGGAGTTATGCGGGCAGACCTGGTCCATACCTGTCACAGATCTTCACCCTATGAATACTGAATTAGCCTTGCAGCTGATGATAGCAAAAAGAATGTCTATCTCTGATACTAGAAGAAATAAGTCGCATCTTGTATGATAGGTATTATTGGAGAGTCTATCACTCTTGTGAGCGCAGCGGAGTGGTGCAGAGCTGAGCGAATCCCAATAACTTACTCCCACTTGAGTTAAATTCTCCTCCTTCCCCTGAAATGGAATTTCAGAGTCGAAATCCGTTTGCAGATTTCGTTCAACTTTTTGTTGAACAAAAATATTTCACAGCACGAAATTTGTTTTTGTGTGTGAAATTCTGTTTTATTTATCCACTGACATCACGGTCGCATGGGGTTAGGGTTGTCAGGTGATTTTTTGCAAAGTCGGACTTAGCCATTGAAATTTCCGGACATTTGGGTTCCAAAGCCGGACAGATGGAGAACCATAGACGGACATGAGTACGATCTTAGCCGAATATTCCCCTTACACGGGTAGCCTATAAATTTCATCAAAATCGGTGAAGCCGCGCAATTTGCTATATAGTTCCTGCAATTTAAATGACAAAGAGCCGTAGGTACATGCACATATCGTTAACTAAAGTGTCAGACCTCGTAACTCCATTAGATCAAATTTTACAGGAGGCACAAAAAACTTCTCCACGAAAAATGGCAGCCCAGAGTTATATGGTTTTCTATTTATCATTTTAAACTGTAACGGCTTTTTAAAAGGATTTAAGAGTTGTGCCATGGATGCATTCAGAAATTAGTAATAAAATTGTATAAAATGTAAAAAACGCATGTGTATGTTGCGGGGCGCCGACAGCTCTGTTGGAGTGGAGCATGCCCCGGATAGGCAGGTCGTGGTTTCGAATCCCGCTCGCCGCCCGACTTTTTCAATCTTTAATTTGATTAAGCCAACATGGAATACATGTAGAATCAATAAATTCGATTGGAATAAGGTGTGACATCTATATCGCATGAATTATAATTGTAACATTAGACGTGTGAATCAGTAGTTTGTATAAACTCTCAGTAGTTTGCATAACTCTGGTAGATGGCGCTGACGTCCCTTAAAGACGATGATATAGATTGAAAATTTCGTCGTGGCTTGCGGGGCGCCGACAGCTCTGTTGGAGTGGAGCATGCCCCAAATAGGCCGGTCGTGGGTTCGAATCCCGCTCGCCGCCCGACTTTTTCAATCTTTAATTTGATTAAGCTAACATGGCATACATGTAGAATCAATAAATTCGATTGGTATAAAATGTAATTTGAAAAATAAAATGGAGTTACGAGGTTTGAGACTTTAGCCAACGATATGTAGCCGGACAAGACCGCTGGAAGCCTGGCAACCCTACATGGGGAAGCAAAATTTGCATTATTCTTTTTAAAATGTACACTGACGCGTCGCATGCTTGCCACACAAAGCGCAGTTTTATTTTTAGGTACATAAATATACGAATTCCACATGCAAATTTCTGCGATTCTGAGAGACACGTAAACTCTTACTTGCCTTTAACTGAATGGAAAGGATAAGTTTAGTAACATTACACAAATTCCACAATAAAATTTGCATAATTATGACTATTTGGTAGCACTTAGGTCGTAATGGAATTGAACGTTATTATGCGTAATTCAAAGGTCAAACGCAAGCCCATTCAATAGGCTTTAAAAAAAAAACACAGTGTAAGTGTACTTTAAAAGGTGATTCTGATACTGAACAACTATCCCAAACAAAGGGAAATTCTCCAAAAAAAAAATATCAACGTTCGATTAGCTGATTTTGTATTTATTTAGTAAGTGTGGCAAGAGCGATGATAGTCCATACGGAAGAGAGCTAGCGACTCAATCACGAGGCTGCGGTTCGATTTCTGCCCTGAACTGTACCACTAATTTCTACGGAATTTATGTACGATTGTATTTATCATTATCACTAGCTCGGCGGTGAAGGATAACATCGTGAGGAAACCTGCATACCCGAGAATAATAAAAAAATTATTCGGATGTATGTGTAAAATGTGGGTGAGCTTGGGGCGAACACAATAGACCAGCAATGGTCGCAGTATTACGTAACGACCCTTAATTACTTGCAATAGCCAACAATAATAATAAGTGTGGAAAGTCTTTTTTTTATTCCTATAGTTTCCCGGGCGAAAGTTGTTTAGTATCATGAGTACAATCTCCTTTTAAAGTAGCGTAAAAGAAAAGTCATTTGACTACGAAAATTATTATCTCTGCTAAAAAGTGTTTTTTTTACTAATTAATGGACTTCTTGCTTGTGCGTAAGCACCGCATTTCCGCAAGTGTCAAGTGGTTTGAGGGAGTATCTATCCAATCTCGAGGATGGTTTTTGAGTAAGAACATAACTGAGAAGGATTGCGGAGCCTCGTGGCAGGCTGAAACGCGAACCGCGCGAACACCACGCGAAAGACAAGTGTTCAGGGCAAACCCTTGCAGGGCTAAAAAAAACTTTCGTCTAAAATAAAAACGTCAAAGAAATATTTATTTCAATGTCAAATCATAACGCCCGCTTCACACGAGGAACAAAAAGTAATTCTCATTCAACTTTAGCGAAAGTTTCGTGAGAGAAAGAAATAAAACTGTGATTATTGTCACCATTTTCGACGCGTGTGGTAACGTATATTGCTGTAACTTCCGAAACTTCCAAGTTTTGTGTAATGATTAGGCTTTATAGAAGTATGCTAGTAAGTGATCGATTGCTTTAGGTTCGATCAGCAACGAACCTATAAACAATTTCGAACAAATTTTCTTCGACATGTTGTAATATAATTTTTTATTCTATTAATAAATTATTGCACTCTTGTTAAGTACCTATACTCCATTCAAAATAGCAACGAAATTTTAAGGCTATTTTTCATTACAGAAACAGAGATTTGAAACACTTCCTCTCACTTATTCTTAAAACAGCTTTAGTAACGTCCAAGATATGTCTGATAGTATATGTATCCAATAAATTAATTACATTTGGTAATCAGAATTGGCCAGAAAGCTAAATAGGAATCGGAAAATCTCGTCGTCCTTATTTGGAATGAAGTATAGTTTATCTTTACCAATCTCAAGGTTTTTACTTGCTCAAAAACACATCTAAGAAGAGATTGGAGAGCCTCGTGGAAAGCTTAAAAGCGAACCGCGCGAACACCATACGAAAGAAAACCTATAGGTTGGGTAGGTACAATCAGTAAAATGATAATAATCCTAGTAAGATTACCAAAGTAGGTACGCGCGATGTGCGCTTCAAGTGTTGAAAACTGTTAATATTTGTCAATATACGTTGCCGACTGTACTTCTACGATGGGTTAACAAGTTCGAACAGACAGACAGACATAAACGACAAACTTATAACACCCCTCTTTTTACAACGGGGATTAAAAACTAATTGGTTATGCCCACTTACCGATTATAAATCAAACGAATTTATCACAAAAATTACTCTCGAGAAAGAACTGTTGGATGTTATAAAAGTTATAGTACGATTGACTTACCTATCTAATAGACAATCAAAAGTCGAATTATACCTAAACTAAAAACAAACTTTGAATCGATATGATGCCACATGGATGCGACCTACAAACGTTAATAACAGTTTCATGTTATGAATATCATTCAGTGAAATCAAATTCAAAGCTCGATATTAGGTATCTATCTAGATGACACTGTCATTTAAGGTAAGCGTCCACAGTCCACTACATCCATATTGCAACGAACGGAGTGGACGGATTTCTTGCTTTGTATGAATTTCTATGGTGCTGCGACCACTGCATCCTCAATATTCCACGAATCCGTGAGTTGCGTCGGTACACAAGGTGTAAGGGACAGCCCTCTGCAGACTGAAACGGTGAAAGCAGACCATCAAACTCAACAACTTTCACTATGGAGCCTACCAGAGAAAACTGAAAAAAAATCAGCTGTTTCATTACAAAACTTCTGTAACTCTCCGACTCAAAAATATGGGACAGCATATTAATTTTTTTGCGTTTCTTGAGTGCTCTATAGTGAAAGTTGTTCAGTTTGATGGTCTGAGTTCACCGTTTCAGTCTGCGGAGTGCTGTCCCATACACTCTGTATTTGCACAAGAAATACTGATGATGTCATTCGTGGCAAACGAGCCATCAGTGTTGCCACCTTAGGATGTTTTCCCCTAAAGTTATAGGGTATGCTTTCACGTCTAGGAGATTTTGTACTTTAGTTCCACATCCTCATCATCATCTTCATAGCTGCCTTCCTGGTCTTATGGTTAAGAGCATTGGGCTCTTGACACGGAGGTCGTAGGCTAGATTCCCACGGGGGACACATAGTGATATGTCACTTTGTGTATTTTTCCCCAGTTGGCTAGGACATTGCAGACTGAATAACCAGATTATCTGAAAAGAAAGATGATTCCATGCTTCGGATGGCACGTTAAGCCGTTGGATCCGGCTACTATCCCTCTGGTGGTAGTAATCGTTACATAAAAACTACGTCAGAGGCCGTAAGGCATCTTCATAAATTTTACTTATTTTCGACATCATCATTACTTTCATATTAACATTTTAATTATTTTGAAATAAAAACTAATTTGATACATCAATAAAATATCCCCCCGTGACATCGATGTTACTCTAAATCTACGATAAAATACCCTAAGATAGCATCTCTCGCAAAAATGCGGCTCTGCACAAATCCGATAAGGATGCAGTGGATGCTTACCTTTATACAGTTTAATACTAAAATTCGATAGAATATCGACTGTGGTATCTGCCGCAGTAAATATTTTTGTCAAAATTGAGCCACAATTTTTACGGAATCCTTGCGAAGAACTCTATAAAGATTGACTCTACCTACTGCACTTTTACTTACCATTTCTATCTCTTCCGAATGAGATATTATTAGAATCTCACAAGGATCCGAAAAATATGTGGCTACTACAAAACTCAACCCCGCCTGCCAAAAAAATACTGCAGTCTTGATAAGCATACGGCAGACTCACTGCCGCAACAAATTTATACCGCATTATGTCGAAGTGGCAAATCTGATAAGAAAAAACGCAGCAGTAACTCGATTGTTGTTACTTCTAGCACGTTTTTCTCGAAACTGCGAACAGTGAAATTCGGACTCGCTTCCGTACCTACCACCACACAATTATAGTAACAAAAAAATGTTGTTTTCTCCGGAACCTTTAACGCAAGCCTGACTCATACTTGGACGTTTATTATGATAATATACACACCTACTATAAAATTTGTACATAGTTTAACCGTGTGACCATAATTTTTTACTTTTTTTTATTTTTTTATTATTTATTATTTGTTGGCGAATTTGCTAATTCGCCATAATAACGCATAATCTGTGAAAATTCTCTGTTATAGTTCAAAAGATTCAGCATTATAGGTAAAACAGACAGACAGACGGACGGACGGACAGCGTGCTTATGAATAGGATCCCGTTGGGTTAGAAAGAAGAAATGTCACGTGGTTAACACCGGGCTTTCCCAAAATCTCTTGAAAGATACCTTACCCCTTAATGGCCCTGTACAACTCTCACGGGATAATCTATTTTAAGGCGGAAATCAAGACAAATTGGTACACAATTCAAAACATACGAATACAAATAGCTTTTGCTCGAGACTTCTGTCCAATCCGCCGTGTGTTTCTGTCTTAGAATATAACCACTCTATTTCTTCTCGTGGGTGTTGTTTGAGGCAACTTATAGTGCGTCCAAGATAGCTGCGTGATTTTGACAGGCGGTTTTCGAGATTTTTTTGTACTTTTTGAAAATGATTTGAGCCGTCAAAAGTTTATAATACACTAAAAGAAAACTAAGATTAATTAGCATTTATACAAAATAAAGATTTTATGTCTCACAAATTTTAAAAATCTAAAATAATCGCTCTTAAACGATCTGTCAAAATCACGAAGCTATCTTGGACGCACTATAGTTATAACATTATACATAGTAACACTCAAACCCATTCACTTTGGTCATTTAAATAATCATGGAGCGTACCATGCCGGGCATATCGCTTGTGGACCGTGTACACATGGCGACACATCAAGCTACGCTAAACCAAAATAAGCTGGCCGCTAGTAGGTAGAGTAATGTATAACGCCGCGCGACCAGCATATATTGGTTTTGCGTAGCTTGATGTGTAGCCGTGTGTACACCAACGTAGAAATCCGTCGAAGAATCAAAGGTCAACTATGTTAATGATTGGGTTACAAAGTAGAATCGGAGATGGGCGGGACACTTGGCACACTTCATCCGGTTGCTTAACCCGATGATTATTTCAATCAATTAATCAAATCAGCCCACAACACCTTCTGCGCATAGGACTCCTTTATATTGCACCACTCCTCACGGTACTGTGCCTATCTGATCCATCTTTGACTCCCAACCCATACAATATCGTCTGTCCAACGCATCTTGGCTACCATTCCCATATTGCCTTGGTCCACCGGCCTTCTTCCTTTCCAGCCAAGTGTCCCCCCCATCACTGCTTCTACTTTGTAATCCACTCACTAACATCGTTGACCTTAAAAAAATATTGTTATAAATTCCTAAAACAAAGCTGTTTTGGCGTATTAAGTCAAAGACTCTGGATGACTAGTTTATGTTCGTGTGAATTTAAGAATACCTACATTTTACTGCAGCGATGCCCAATTTTACGATGCCTAAACTCTGCCCAGTTTGACAGACAGTCGTATTCATGACAAAACGTTATGTAAAATCATGACGATACGCTTACAATCTCGTAACGGAGCCACAAAACCGATCGTCCCACGGTTATTGTATCGATCGAACTGAATAAAACATAATGCTGCAAGCCCTGAGGCGTCGGCATGACTTATGGCCTAATGCCTGTCACTTATGGTAAAGAAAATGAATGGTATTATTGATGTGGCAACCATGGCATGAACAGTTGAGGTACAATTACGATTGTTTGTTTTACTTAAAGAATCCGTAGACTGTCTGTTTTCTTGGTGTCCGTTTTAAAAGGACCGTACCATAAATTAAACTTAGCAATACGTGTAGATTTAAACAAAACTAGAACAGATGTTTATTGGTGGAAACCTATAGAAGTTAGAGAAAAATTGTTTCTCCTTATGATACCTATTTGGATCACCTCATAATCTTTCTCATTAGATAGTCAACTCAATTTTCTATACATTCATGGCCTTTTATAAATTTTAAATTCACGATAACCGACATATTGTGATAATTGAAGAAAATGAAAAGATTAACACTATCAGTTCAACCAAGCTAAAAGGTTACGAAACGGCAAAAAAAATTAATTATAAAATTTAAATTAAATTTCATTTCATTTCTAATTTTGAATCCACACTTCTAGAGCGGTGGAAATTTAAAAAACTTTTTTCTCTTTAAATAATTATTCGTTTCAAATAAAAAAGACGATTCAAATTCTCCACCCTAATTTGTGTGGCAATGTCCAAGATATTTATTTGGAGCGCTTTTTGCGTCAGAATACACGTTGGATGGTATTCATTAAACAAAGTCAGAGGCCTCTTCAAGATTTGTTATAATTGAGAAAAACAAACACCCTATATAACCCAGGACGCTAAACGTCAAACGGTACCCCGAGTGCTGACTCATACTATAAGTTAACTAGAGTTAACCCGCAACTTCGTCCGCACAAATAATATACCAGATTTTAAGTAACATCATAAGCTATCAAACAAAAAAGTTTCATCAAAATCGGTTCAGTATTTTTCGCGTGATGCTCGCACAAACAAACAGACACAAAAATTCTAAAAAAGGTTGATGATGAAATCAGGGACATCTAAAAACCATATCGTCAACTTTTTTTTGTAATATTATCTTCAATGTGTGTTTCATCAAAATCGGTTCAGTAGTTTTTGCGTGATACTGTTACAAACATACAAACAAACAAACATACAGACAAAAATTCTAAAAAAGGTTGATTTGGAGTCCGGGATACCTAAAAACCATATCGTAATCTTTTTCATGTAAATATCTTCAATGTACAGACACACTTCAGTTACAGTTTTATAATAGTTAAGATGTGTTTTCCAAACCGAATAAAGCTTCAATTGCATTCACAAATCATACCAAGATTGTTTTAAGAGTCCTTTTACAGTTCAGTCCTCATCACAATAATAAAGATTTCTCAATAAAGAAAGAAAAATAATTAATTCAAAAAATTTCCAGCGTAGTATTTTCCACATGGATGGCGGAGCGGAGAACTTTACTGTTTTACGTGCGATCGGACTTTTAGGTCAAAATTTGGGTTCGCTACTCACATCCGATCCCACTGTACTACGTGAAACCCTGGGTGTCGTCGTTGACGGATACATCAAAGAGGACATAATCATCACTACCGGAAGCGTCCATAAGCTCCGTCCGCGTGCACGGACACGTGCAGGGAGGGCAGTATAATATGCCAAGTTTCAGCTTCTTATATCTAACGGTCTCTGAAAAAAGCGCGGGTGATAAACGGATGGACCGACACCGATATGATGCCATAAAGTGTTCCGTTTTGCCAATTTTGATGCAGAATAATAAAACAATAATTAACAAGTTAAAAAAATAAATAACACAGTTCATGGGGTTTTTAATCTTAAACATTTACGTTTTCTATTTTTCTTCCAAACTGGTGAAATTATACACTGAATTTTTCGTTAGTACATATTTTGATGCGAAGAGAGAATTGAGTTTGTTTGTCTGATATATCCTAAACAAACAAGGGTATGAGATCCAAAACACATGCATGCTTTATTAATTAGATAAACATACAAAATGTTTTAAGGAATTTTTCGATTTGTTTACGTTGCACATAATATGCGAATATACTATGGCTCGCCACAAGTTTCTATTCTAATAAACTTATTTCTTCTCATTCAACATTCAATGAATCAAATATACTTTATTTTACACCAAAACAATAAAAAGTAAAACACAGAGAAAAAAAAACAAGAGGCACAAAATTTCTCCCAGACAACCTTAGGGTTGAGGAAACGGTGAACGAAGAAAGGTAGGCAATGTTTCCACAAATATTATGAAAAAGGATCAGTCATCAGTCATAATGTATATGTGGCAGCCATCTGCTTAAATCTGCAATTTGATTGAAAGGCTAGCCCGTTCATTGAACTCAATTAAATGACTAAAGGACAACTGACTAAGTCGTTGAATGTAAATTTTGTAAAGATTCAAAATTGAACTAAATTTAAATCACCTGGCTGATTTTACGTCCGCCTTGTTCAAAGGGTAAGCTTACAATCAGCTAGTTGAACGTTGAGTGATGCTTGTTCAATCAACAACGTTCGGCCTAGTCATTGAATTGAGTGTCGCCATTCAATGAACGGGCTAGCCTTTATATCAAATTGCAGATTTAACCAGATGGCTACGACATCTACGATTAAATGTGCTACGTCCTTTTCGGAAAAGATCATTTTACTATACTCATCTGCACAACCAGAATGAGTTGCTGCTGATTTTGTTTTTTTAATAAAATAAATAATAATAATAAAATATCTTGGACATTGTCACACAAATTATCTAGTCACATTTAAAGTACCAGAATCTAGCCTGGACTTGTATTATGATGACGAGACAACGATATATAATACACATAAAGATATAAACAAAGATAATACATATATACAACATGTTAATGAATTAACGCAAAACTAGAAAGTAGTTTGTTTAGAATCGAGAACAGAATCAAAATATCATGGTTTCAACATAGGTAATTTTTTTCAAAATATTAAATTCTTTGTTTGTAAAATTTAAAATTTACTGAACTCGACCTCAAACCATCACTCGGGCACTCTCAACCTACTTGCTACCAAAACAAGATTCTTAAAATGTATCCATGAGCACGGAAGCGCTTTCACTCATTGCTGAAATGATAACAAATCATTTTTGTCTCAAAACTTAAAATGCGAATAACTTTAAATTGTAACTATCAAAATAATGAAATTATTGTTCCAATCGAATTATTTTGTTATAAATCAGTTGGGGTGTATGAGGTTTTGCGCTTATTCATTAACACGTTGTATATGACTAGCAGCCCGTCCCGGCTTCGCACGGGGTAGACAAATAAATTTTAAGACTCATTTTTCTACACCTTCGGTTACATTGTTCAAATTTTACCAAGGATCCCTAATTTTTTTCAAAATGAAATGTAGCCTATGTCAAATTGGAAGAATGTAGCATTCTATTGGTGAAAGAATTTTTTAAATCGGCCCAGTACTTTTTGAGCCTATTCATTACAAACATACAAACATACAAAAATAGGTACAAATCTTTCCTCTTTATAATATTAGTGTAGATATATATTATATGAATAAAGTAATGATTTCAGTATAAAATGATTGTGAAGTCCAGAGCAATTTGAGCATTTCAAGTTAACGTAACCAATAAACTTGAACATGATTAGATGGAATGATAAGATATTGAGGCAATTTGACGAAGGAAGCAGGAAGTCACTACATAGGTATTAACGAACTTCGGTTATTCGGGATTGGTTAAATATACAGTGTAGAAGG
Organism: Agonopterix alstromeriana; assembly: GCA_963924505.1. Classification (NCBI taxonomy): domain Eukaryota; kingdom Metazoa; phylum Arthropoda; class Insecta; order Lepidoptera; family Depressariidae; genus Agonopterix; species Agonopterix alstromeriana. The sequence goes on from OZ004675.1 coordinate 13,339,713, forward strand.
AAAAGTATGAATGAATAAAAATGCATGCAACAATTCATGCTTCTATGAACACAAAAGACCGAGAAAGTAAAAATCTGTAATTGGCAATTCTGTTACCTACATTTTCCAATGAAACAAAGATTAAATAAACCTAATTTTTACCGAATTGAAAAAAACGTGGTTCAATGGATTGTATTCTACTTACACTATTTAGTTTTACGTGGTTTAAAAGTTAATGATACTTTTCCTAACCCATACTACCATTTAGAAAAAGAGAGTTAATCGAATTTTTTTTTTTAAATCTTTCATCCATGCATGTGCTCACTATATTCCCTGAGGGAGTCAGAGAAATTGCTCGCTTCCGTCTGAACTTTCACTTGTAGTACCGAAACTCTGTCCTATGTGACACAGAGTGAGCCGATCGCCACTTCGATATTGAAGTATGCAGGTTTCCTCACGATGTTTTCCTTCACCGAATTTATGTAAGATTTTTACCACCACAGGCTTTTGGGTGAAGGGAAATATCGTGAGGAAACCTACATGCTTCAATTTCGAGGCATGTATTGTACCATTACAAGTGGCTTCGCCGACGGGCTCACTCCCCGTCTCACTGAACAGAGTTTCGGTACTACTAGTGAAACGTGGATGTTCTGAGATTTCAGAATATCTCTGACTCCCACCTCGGGGAATATAGTCGTGGACATATGCTTATATGGACAATTGAAGTCTTGAATTAGGTTTTCTTTTTATACGCTCGAAATTTACGTACTTTTAACTTGTAGGTAAAATTAAATAATCAATTTAAATAGAGACAGTTCAAGTGGTTCAAGTATGCAATAACTTTTTTTAACGATCGGAATTCGATATTCACATACTTTTTAACGTATAAACAAATAAATAATCACTTTAAATATGGTCAATTGGCGTCCGAAAGAAAGTATTTTTTTCATACGAACTGCTGGGTTCTTTAAAAAAATAAGAAGTTGGGGTTTTTATAGTACCTATCCTAATCTTATCCTCGGAACGATCGAATTTTAATTTCCTTTAAAGAATTACTCACTTTTCGTATCAGATGCAACGTTCGCTTCATGTTTGAATAATTTCAATAATTCTACACTCATTTTAGTTCCAAACCATTTATTTTGTTCAACTTCACAATAATTATTAGTTATCAAACAAAACTGTTTATTCAACTCCACTTTTTTTCCAAACTAAAATAAACTTTACGTTTTTCTTATCTTGATTCAGTTTTGAATAGTTTTAAAGTAATTTATTATAACATTCACAGTTTTACGATCGAATTCTCGTGTTTGATATCGTAGCTCGCGACCACCGCAAATGGCGTGCGGCTACGCCGGCCTACGTCGTAGCACTGAACCGTAGTAGATTCGTAGCGGTCTGTGGTTTCCATGGTAGATAATTATATATGCACAGTTCTCGTATATTTTGTTTGTTTGCTTTTTACAGTTCTTTGGAAGCGCCCGAGCGCGCAACATACAAACGAAATTAGATCATATTTTTATACTAATCAATTAAAATCGACATGCCATGTACCCATGAGTTTATCTTACTTATAAACGTAATACTCTCAAATGGTGAACGAAAAGGTAATGAGGAAACCAATATACGCTGAAGAAGAAATTCTGATGCGTATGTGATGTCTACCAATCCGCATTGTGCATGCATGGTGGACTAACGCCCGTACACCTTCCTGAGGGTAGGAAGGTGCCCTGCAGTGGGACGTATACAGGCTGATGATGATGATAAAATAATTAAAATCAAGGAATTTTTTTCAACATGATCTAGATTTATCTCTGTTCAATGCCACAGTGTTTAAAGCAACAGTGACTCAAAGATTTCCGTACAAATCTTAAATTGATCCATTTAAAATTTGTACGGAAATCTTTGAGTCACTGTAACTTTGAAACTTTACACATTTTAACGAAAATCTGACAAACCACAGGCACAGAAATTATATACTAGATCTTTTTAAAAATTTAAAACTTAAAATTATTTTCAGGCAACATAACCCTTAGATATTAATTTTGAATAGAAAAAAAAATTTAATACAAAAAGTGAATTAACCATAAATTTACCTTATACCACAATGGTACGCTTAAAAACGGAACGGTTAATTCTAGAATAGTTTCTGAACAACCTAAAATGAAATACGGTCTTGAGCTTTTGTATGTGTGTATTCAAATTACATACCAATTTTTACTGCAGCAAAATATAATCTTGAGAGAGAAGGAAAAAGTAAAGTCCTCGCAAATCATCTCCTATTCAATCTAAACGCTTTAACGCCAGAGTACTTAACATTTCAGAGGCATCCAACTTTAATGTTTACATAGACAACTGAACCTAATAGACTCCTAACGTAGGGCGTACTTTTTCAAAAACTCACAATTTTTGTCTCCTTCTCTGTCTCTACTATTATAAAACTGTAACAGAAGTACTTTGAAGATATTTAAAAAGTTACGATATGAATTCTAGGTGTCCCTAAATCACAAATTTTTGGATTTTTTGTCTGTCTGTTTGTTGGTTTGCGCATCTCGCGGAAACTACTTGACTGATTTCGATGATACTTTTTTATTTGAGCTTATTCAATTCAATTTATATTTATTTCGGAAAACAAGTTCCATAAAATTAAACAGGTTATTTTTTTTTTGCTATTTCGATATGTGCCCAATAGTAGTGGATTAGATGTCTTTTAGGTTAGTTAGTCTATGAATGTTTAGGACCAGTCGAGTGGGAGTATCTCGTAAACTCAAGATATAAGATTTTAAAACTGAAGCGTCGGTAAAAATAAATCTTGAAAATTTACTGAAACTTGTCTCGCGGTAGTCGTTTAAGTCTGAAAGAAAATGTATAAAATTTCATATTTAGTCTCTGGTACCGTTATAAAGTTTAACAAAGAAATGCTATAAAATTAATATCTGTTATGTTTTCGAGTCTCTACGGATTTTAAATAAAATAGGAACTTGTTTCATATACATAGAGTTTAAAATCACAACTGTTCTACCAATTTGAATCGAGAAGTGAAGTTCTGTTTGTATTTGTTATGTAATTAATTTATATTTTAAATCTTTTTCGTTTTTCGACCCCTGTTCTTTAGGGAAAGTTGTTTAGTTTCATTGCAAATCTTTTCTAGTAATAAAAAAATAGGTTTTTATTTTGGGTGTAGTATGTGTAGGGAACGTGGCCGACCGGTTTTTTATTTGGCTCCGCTGGAGTGGTTTTAGTGGACTGTAGTTTTTCTGGTGGCAGGAGTGGTTCGATGTAAAGTAAAGTCTGGTTTGCAGCACTAGAGGTTTATTTTAGTGATTTTTACACCAGAGTTAGTTACACGCACAAGCACCGTACCAATATGGAAGGCGGAAACGGAAATACAACTTTTTAATTACTACATTTTATGTTGGTGTTGCCAACAGTAAGATTTGTAAGTCTGTGACCTGGTATTGGTGGTATTATTGAGTTAGTAATGGTATGGTACCAGAAGGTGTTGGTGTGTTTTTTGTGACTGCTGCCAGAAAAGATATCAAAATAAACGATGTTCACTTGATGACTGCTTTACGTGATATAGTAGTGTAAAGGTAGACTTTAGAACCACGCGACCGCGACATCTGTCGCGCGACACATGCCGCGCGGCAGGTTATGGTCTAGTAATACATTTAAAGCACATATAAATTCCACGCTCTTACTCCATGATTTAAGGTTGACTTTCTTTTGTTTTGTGCCTCGCGACCGGTGCCGCGCAACACCTGTCGCCTGTCGCGGGGTTCTAAAGTCAACCGTATGCAATATGACATAAGCTATCTGATTACATTCAACTACTCTATGTCCCTAAGTCGGCCTGCAGTAACAGCATTTATTTCTTCCACTAGACGCACTACAACAGCTGCCTCTCTTGGAAATCTATTACGGCGAACTAATGGATGTCCTCATATTTTATTGCGATAAAAGTAAGCTGAAATTAAAATCAGTGAAACAGAAGCCCTGGGCCCCGATTGGGCTAAATAAATCTACACTGAACCATGATTGGACCACGCACGTGCGAAGCTCAAATTTTTAGACATTCTCTAGGTATAGCGCTAATCATTTGATGGACTGTATGTGTGGTTGGTTGATAGGAGCTGGAGTCCGCGATGCACTTAATGTAAATAAAAACCAGAGGAGATCTTCAAAGGCTGTATTTCAGTTCGGATCGCCGGAAGGAAGAGAAAAATGACAGAAAATTTTTGTCACATGGCATCTTAAAATTAACACTTCTTTTTTATTATGTTAATGTTGCCATTATTACTCGCAACATGCTGCGGCCACACAAGAGAACAAGTGTACAAAGTTAATAAATCGTATAACAAAGAAACCTGTCCTATTTATTTTTAGACATCAATATTTTTCAAAGCAATATGGTTACCTGAACGAATTTAAAACGAATAAGAAACAGCTAAATGCCATGTTAGAGAGAAAATTCTTACTTTTCTGTATGTAAAAACATTTAATCACGTCCTGAGTTTGAATATATTATATATACAACGTGTTAATGAATAAGCGCAAAGCCTTATACACCCCAACTGATTTATAACAAAATAATTAGATTGAAACGATAATTTCATTATTTTAATAATTAAAATTTAAAGTTATTCGCATTTTAAGTTTTCAGGCAAAAATGATTTGTTATCATTTCAGCAATGAATGAAAGCGCTAGCGTGCTCGTGAATACATTTTAAGAATCTTGTTTTGGTAGTAAGTAGGGTGAGTGTGCCCGTGTGGTGGGTTGTGATCGAGTTTAGTAAATTTTAAATTTTACAAACAAATTATTTAATATTTTGAAAAAAAAACCTATGTTGAAAACATGATAATTCGATTCGGCTCTCGATTCTAAACAAACTACTTTCTGGTTTTGCGTTAATTCATTAACACGTTGTATATCCATAAAGTGAAACTAAACAAATCTGACAAAAGTTAACTACTTGTTTCTTAATAAAAAGGAAAATGATCAGTAGTATTAATTAAGTCTAGCGTGGCAGTTTTGCCAATGTAAGTAGTTTATAATCTCAAGTGATTGTTTTAAGGTTAAAACACAAAAGAGTTCACAAAATGGTGGAGCCACGTGCAAGCCCAACGCGCCGATACGCACGCGTCCGCCAGACTTGCAGCGCGACCAGGCTTTGCTAGTCAGACAAACTCTTAACAGCCGTTTGGCAGATCTCTCAGACGTTTCAGATGTCAATCACATAGTATATAAGTCAAGCTTAGCTAAAACACAGTTGAATAGATACCGGAGGATTTTCTAACAATACCTATTTCCAACTTCCTGATCCCATGTTAATCAAGTCATCTGAAAAAAACCCGACTGCATAAAAAACCTATTAACTGAAAAGAGAAAAACAAGCTCTAAAATCACTACTCAGCTATAACACCTGTATTTAAGCTAATATAATTTGAATGTTATTAGGTAGGTATCGCAAACGGGGACAAAGGAGATTTTTGGTTAGTTATTTTTGACCCCGCCTGCAATACCTACCTAATAACATTCAAATTATATTAGCTTAAATACGGGTGTTATAGCTGAGTAGTGATTTTAGAGCTTGTTTTTCTCTTTTCAGTTAATAGGTTTTTTATGCAGTCGGGTTTTTTGTTTATCTTAATAATTTAGTTTATTTCATACTTTTTAGTCTTGTGTCGAAACGGTATAATAAAAGTACTATAATATTTATATACTCGGAATCGTCTGATCACTAGCTTTCATTTAATACCCATATTGTAATTTTTAACAAAAAAAAATTGTTTTTTTAATTTGTAGACGCCATCTTGAAATAATATACCCTATGTCACTCTCACGATTTTTACGAATCCAATGACACCCCATACGTTAAAATCCATCAAGCCGTTTAGGCTGTAGGCCGTGCCAAAGAAATAGACATACAAACATACATACATACATACATACATAGATACATACATACATACATACGCTCGAAAAACATAACCCTCCTTCTGTCGCAGTCGGGTAAAAAGGGCTTATTATCAAATATTAGGTACCTATCTGTTATTTCAATAATCATATAAATGACTAAAACGTCTGGTCTTGACAATGTTACGTTTGAAAATCAATATTTTTTTTCCTTTTTCATTGTATTGACGAAGCATGTTGCTGATTTCTGTCTGTTTTTGTGTTATTGTTTGACGACGCTTGTGCTGTTTTTTAGTGCTTAATCTGAATGCTTTTTATAGTTGCACTTTGTATATTTTGTTTTGTCTAAAACATGTTTTATAGAGTTTCTGGCCGCATTAATTCTACAACTGAACACTTTCCAACGCGCTGGTAGCGTCAACAAAATGAATTCAAAAAGCTATTTATGTGATATTACTTTGAAAAAATTAAATGTTTATTGAAAGAATACTACTTTACGAACAGTACGGACACCCTGCCCCCCACCATTTTGACCTCACCCCCTCTCGGTGGTACCGGAGGTAGACGATAGTAAGCAACAATTTTAGTCCTCTCTCTATCATCTACATGAGTTTGCCATATTCCTCAGGTCTTATGCGTACTTCAATTCAACCCCGATCTCAACTTGCCACTTTTCCAATACTTTCATCCCTTACCTTACAAAATGCTCCCGAGGGAATCACCGAGGGATATAACAAACAAATTACCCTAAAACCTCGCAAGGCTCGTGCACGTAAAAGAGTTTTTAAGAATCGTCAATATTTTATTCTATTGGCTTCGATTATCAGATCGAACGGAAAACTGATCTCTCAAACGGTGAAGGAAAACATCGTAAGGAAACCTGCATACGCTGAAAAAGAATTCTGATGAATTCTGAATTCTGATGCGCATGTGAAGTCCACCAATTCACATTGGGCACGCGTGGTGGACTAGTGCCCATACACCCTCGCTGAGGGTACGCCTGTGCCCTGCAGTAGTGGGACGTACATAGGCTGATTATGATGATCAACCAAATTTGAATATTTTACTTCAGAATAGAAATTTGAATATTTTACAAGAACAAACAAAACTTGTTAAACATGTAGGTACATCTCTAAACTCAGTCCGATCGGAGATATAAAGGCTTGAGGTTGAAAATATATTCATTATGTTTACTTCAAGCCTTTATATATCTCCGTTCGGACTGAGTTTTTTAAATCACTATTTCGACGTTTTTTAGTTTGATGGTCTAATCAGCCTCTTCAAATCCATCTGCTTATTAAGTTGGACCCTGAACACACATGTCATATTAACTTGTGTTTGTCTGTATAATTATACTATAACATACATAATTTATTGAATACTTAATCACCTTATAGCAAGTATTGATCAGTTCTTTGCATCCATCCATAAGCGTGCAAGCGTGCTGAAGTATGACGCTCTCTTTCTGTCCCTTATCACATAAATACCCCACAGAGACCAATGATTCATACCATTTCAATAACAAGGCCCAAGACACAGAAAAGAGAAATACAGTAAAGCAACTTCATGCAAGCGCTCGAATCTACGCACGCACACAGACACGGCCCGTTGAGGTACTTCGGGGCGCAACAGTATTGAAGTACAGGTTTATAAGTCTTACCGATGTACCTGCGCAGTTGACAAATTTTAATAGGGCGCAAAATTATATTGACCAATCAGGACGTGCCATCTTCGCGCGCCTGACATCCCTTGCCGCGATTGGCTAATTGTTTTCTCGCCCTTTTCACTGCTATCCAACTTTGCACCCTTTGATTACGAAATGACTTCGGGTTTGGACGGGGACTCGGGTCTGCTCTGCGCAAACGAAGATTGAAGAACGGAAGTATTTTTTCTGGTCACTCTGTACCTTAGCGGGCGTTCGTCTGTGTGTGTGCGTCTATTCGAGCGCTTGCATGAAGTTGATTTACAGTTACATCTCTTTTCTGTGGCCCGGACGGCTAGTGGACAAGCTACAGGAGAGCACGTTACGTGCTCATTTTGTGTCCTCCATAGAAATTTGTGTGTTTGTGGAAGCCTGTGCCCAGAAGTAAAATGTTCAACGTTAATTTGTTTACTTATCTATCGGTTTACAAATAGGTCCCTCGGGGATCATACAGGAAGAGCTGAAAGTTATCAAGGGTTTATGGAAAATAATAACTTTAATATTTATTTAGGACTTCTTCTTACATATACGAGGTATAACAAAACGCCTAAGGCCGGGTTCGAACAAACTTTGATTTATCCAAGAGGAACTACACAAGGAATAACATCTAAAGAAAGAGGCCGTTGTATCCGTACTTATTGCAATATGAGGTTATACATTTTTAACTTATTAGGTTTATACGTCACTTGTGGTTTTAAAATCAAATCACATGACAAGGACGGACTTAATCTAATAATAAAATTTACTCGCGTTTGGTCGAATCCGGCCTTAGTAATATCATACCGATATACTGTGGTAATATTGACCCTAACTTCTAAAATACTGGAGTAAAAACTCTGAAAAATTTCTACAATACCTATTTAGCTTTTCATAAGTAATTTCAATGAAAACTATAACGGACGCTGTAGCGCGACAGGTTCGGAAAAATAATATAACACAGATTGATTTTCTAATGACAAGCTAGACGGCGTTGCACGAAATTAAAACGCGCTATGATTATGTTTCAAAGACCGGTTTTTTGTTTTATACTACGGTTTAACGGCTAATAAATTCTAAAAAGTACATTAAGTTGATCAACTATTACTCGTTATAACTTGTAAAGCATACCTACATAGCAGCGATATTTTTCCTTTTAATTTCGTTATATACAATACTGCCGTGAATTTTTTCACGTATCCAGAAACAACCGTTTAGCTGGCACGGGGGGGGGGGGGGGAGACGACGACGACAAGACTTTTTACTTTAAAGCTTAATATTTCGCTAACGGATCCCTAAATAGAAAAATAGTTTTCCCACACCCACAATATTTTGAACAGACCTATCCAAAGATATCCCACACCATGGGAAAGAGGAGAAAAAAAATTGCATCCCCACTTTTCGTGTAGCTTCGCTACTCGCTACCCTAAACAAATTTTTTTCAAGATTTTGTTTTACCTTTTTGTCGGCGTGATAAATATGTATGCCCATGTCAAATTACAGATTTCTAGTACTAAGCATCTCTGAGCTAAGCCGCGGACAGACGGACGGACTTGGCGAAACTATAAGGGTTCCTTGTTGACTACGGAACCCTAAAAATGTGTCTTAGGTAAGATAAACAAAGTAATTACTTAACTTCTTATTCTGCTTATACAATGGCTACGGAATGGGCGAGTCCGACACGCTCTTGGCCGGTTTTTTAAAGAAACGATACTAAAGTAATCATTGTAACGTTAACATACATAAACAACTCCAACCAATAATAATCACTAAACTTCAAAAGCGAATCCGTGCGTAATATTAATATGTAGCAATAACAAAGTATTACAACACAATCTTAACGAAGTTAACTGGTACAATAACAATAAACTATATAATCCGGCTCCTATGTTAACCACACGACTAAGTTTACTCTAATTAGGTTAAATACTTATGTTGTATGCTATGAAGTTATGTATCGGGACAGCTGTACAAACATTAAGAGAATATTTTCGTCGTCGGAGCGCTCCATACAAAGTTTGATTAATTATATTTTGGATTTTAAGCAATTAAAGTCAAAATTTTTTGTTATGGTCTAGAAACCAATATCAATTCAATTAAATTTTTGTTTAGTGGCATCCGATGTGTTATCACAATTCAGCCAATGTCTCGTTATGTGGATAGTATATGAAGGAAAATGATCAGTAGTATTTATTAAGTCTAGAGTGGCAGTTTTGCCAATGTAAGTAGTTTATAATCTCAAGTGATTGTTTTAAGGTTAAAACACAAAAGAGTTCACAAAATGGTGGAGCCACGTGCAATCCTAACGCGCCGATACGCAAGCGTCCGTACTCCGCCAGAATTGCAGCGCGACTCCTCTAGAAACCAATATCTGTTAGCTTTACAATTGTCAGATTTCCGTTCAAATGACAGAGTTACAGAGGGGTCACGTATCACTGAAGCTGACTGTACCTTTTGTAAGAAAATGACAATGCGGGTTTTGTATGAAAGATTGGCGCTTTATTTTTTGACGTTGTTTTTGGCGCGGCCATCAATCAAGCTTGAATATTTAATTCAGAATAAAGTAACAAACAAATCTTGTTAAATACTGCATATCCCTAAACTCAGTCCGAACGAAGATAATAAGGGCTTGAAGTTGAAAATATATTCATTACATTTACTTCAAGCCTTTATATCTCCGTTCGGACTGAGTTTAGAGATATACTTGTTTTAACAAGTTTTGTTTGTAACTTTATTCTATACTATTATATTCAAGTTTGATTGATTGCAGCGCTAAAAAAAAGGCGAAAAGAAAAAAAGGGGCATTTTTAGTCATTAGCTTCATTGTTCTTTAGTTTTTTGAACTCGGAACAGAAAAAGAACGAAGTATTTGTAACGCTTATATTTTCTTTTATTATATTTCGTGTAGATACAATTTAGAGCGATTAGTAAAGTTGTTGATAGTTCGGAATTTCAAAAACATGATCATTCCAAAAGAAATTGCTACATTCCTTTATTTATGTCTTCGGCATTATGAAAAATGCACAATTGTTTACTAACCACAGTTCTGACATTGTTGTAGGGTGCACCTTTCTCACAACTAATGATCGTTTGAGTGTTGCCAGAAGGTTACTTTTGTAACCTTTTAGGTGATTTAAATCCGTCAGGTTACTTTTAGGTTACACGATTCAAAAGGTTACTTTTAGGTGATTTTTCGGAATTTGTATAATTACATTTAATATTCTCGTTTTTCCATGAAACGGAATGCTTTTTCATATTTTTTGCAATGTTTTATAACGCAAAACATTCGTTACATAGTAAGTGCAACACCTAATAACACATTTTTCTCCCTCGCACTATAAATCTGAGACCAAATCACAAATGACTAAAAATAAGGAATAAAGCGTCTCACTTACTCGCTCAATCAATCGGATGAAAAATTCAACTAATAATGGAAAACGGTTTATATTTCTGTAAGTTAATGCAACCAACATCCTGTCTATCAACTTTTAATACCTTATTACTGGAAAAAAATATGAAAGGTTACTTTTCACACCAATAGCACAAAATAGGTAGGTAATAGTATATAGTTCTACATACAGAACGGCCATTCCGCCCCCCTCTGACTTCAGATCTCCCACCTCACCTCATACTTTCTGGGAAACTTGAGAGAAGCCATGCAAGGGAATGCAGTCAGGCGCGCGCACCCGTAGTATTTGACTACTAATTGAGTCTTTTCAGTGCATAAAAAAACGTTGAAAAATAACGCTAAATTAACATTTTCAGTAATTCTTTAGCTCAAATACTATTTTTAATAACAGAACGAACAATAAAAAGTAACGAAATTTGATAATGTTTATACGATGCGTGGTAAGTCAACCCTAGACATATGTCAAAGACAATTTACACCAAGTGCGCATGTGCGAACGCCATCATGTTAAAGCCAAAACGTTGTTTGAAGTGCCGGACCTGTGTCAATAGGTTACTTTTTTATCCATTTCCCGTTACTTTTGACAAGCTCCGGCTGGCAGCACTGCGCTGATTGACATATTGAAGAGTTTTGCTTGGTGCCATTGCTTTTGCTGTGTTTCGTCGTATTAGAAATTCGTAAAAAATTTGTTTTAGTGATATTTGTGACATAATTTCGTGCGGACCGACGTAACAGGAATCTCAAATAAATACGATAACAGAACATAAGTTTTGGTTCAAGTTAACTCGTACATGGTCATTTTGGCGGCAACGCGCGAGCTTACGAATTCTACCACAGATCTATCATCCCATCATCAAAATAAAGAATCTAAAGAAAAAAAATAACGAATGGCTCAAAAGGACTAGTATCCAGAGCCGTTAAAACATTATTAAAAAAATTGACATATTGAAATGATTGGAATGTAAATGAATTTAACAGAATTTAATTGCATCGTATTGTGTAAATGAGACATTGTACAATTGTAATACCTACTAACATAGTTTACATAACTGTGTAACTAACAAAATGAATTATGGTTATTTAAATAAATACAATTATTATTATTATAGTTTCACAAGTGTTATTGCTTGCTACTAACACTATATTATATTGAATCTTTTACGTCATTAACAACAACAAAAAATTATAAATACTAGTGGATTTTTTAATAGTTCGGAATTTCCATTTAGTGATTATTTCATGAGGAACTGCTGCATTTCTTCATTTGTAACTTCGGGTAGATTAATATGCATAAAGTGTCCGCCCTCAGGGTTTACGTAAGTCCTGAAACATACAGACATAGCCTTAATGTGGTTGCAGATCTAAGAGGAAGGATCTCGCTTTAAGACTAGAGTGAGCCATACCAATTGTAAAGTGTCCACTTTTTTTGACGTTAAGGTTTGAGTGTGTGGTGTCAAGTAGTATGGACAAAAGGCACCCAGTGACATATGGCCTTATGTTTACGGTCACTTTTCACACACACTAGCTCAAAAAAAAGTGGACAGCCGCATAAACAAATATCTATAGTTCCATCTCCTTCTACTATTAAAGGTACGTCATAAGAGAAAAGAGACCAACTACAATCGTAAATTTATGCGGACTCTATGGAGATCCTTCCTCTTAGTTGCAGATAATACGCGTAGACGGTACGATTAAAAGTAATATTTTATGAATGGATATTTTTTTAGATAATCTAGATGCCGCGTATCAAATAACATTTGCAATTTATATTATAATTATGATGATATAAAGCTTTGAACTTATCCATAGGCTAGGCATGACCTAATCGGGATTCGAACCCAGGACCCTGGTTTGGCAGTCAAGTGCTAGGCGTGGTAACCACTACGCCAACCGGATCGTTACATGATCGTCTGACACTTTTCTTCATAACTATAACATTTCTGTTTTTCGGTTACTGTTATCTTTCTTCATGCCAAATTTTGATTCAATAGGTGCTAATATGAGCGAGTTAATAAGGCGGGGCATACAGACAGACAGACAGAATGGACGAAAGTACAAAGGTTCTGTGTTTGACTACGGAACCCTAAAAACCAGGGTGAGATTGCTAAGTAGTGTCCTTGAATAATAAGTACCTGCCTACGCAACAAAATAACAATATTTTATAGAATTCTTACCACGAATTTTTTATTTTGCTCTTTAAATAATTGACATGCGAAGGATCCGTAATTCTGTCTTTAGCTCCGCTCATAATCAATGTATTGCATTCAATTGATTGAAGTATTTCATCGGATATTATAACACCCTTTCTCCTCTTATTTAAATCGGCCAAAGCGGCACACAGAGACGCCCAAACTGTTGCATAGTCTTCTCCACAATAATGCATAATTTTGTTTCTCATTTTCTCATTCCAGATTGTTACGTCAGCATTAACTGAAAATAAAAGCAGAAGGTTTTTTTTGGCGCCATTGTTCAAAAGAGCGATCGTAAATTCAATCCTAATCCAATTTCAGTTCTAATCACATTGCAATCCAATTCCTATTCAACTGTGCTGAATTCCGCATCGCGCTACACTCTGTGACTGTCAGCCTTTAAGGTCTAAGCGATTTGTCAAAACGGCTCTAATGGCTGTCAAATGAATAGCGCAATACCGAATGTGTTAAAAGTTGTGGTTCGCACGCGGTCCAATCATGGTTCAGTTGAGATTTATTTAGCGCGATTGCTCTCTAGGACGTGTTTGGTGTTATTTGTGAAATTAGTTAAAAAATGGTTAAAATAACTTTTGTGACATAAATTTCGTGCGGATTGTGTACAGTCGCCATCAGATATATCATAGCAAACAAGGTTGTCAAATATTTCTAATTTTCAGTGATTTCTTTACACATAACTAATCAAAAATATCTGAACGCCTGGAACATCAAATATATCTACGCAGTCAGTGTGATCCTAAACATCTGAGCAGTTTAGGAAAAAAGACCTTAATCCGTTGTTATAAATTTCAATTTAATAAAACATTGTAAAGAAATTATGGTAAATTAGCTGTTCAGATATTTATGCCCAAATACATAAGCATATGCACACGACTATACTCCCCGAGGGGGTAGTCAGAGATATTCTGAAACCTCAGAAAATACGTGTTGAGATATAGTTGGTAAATATTTACTGTAAAGAATTTATTGAAAATTAGCACTACTCAGAAATATTTGAACACCTTGTATGCTACGATATATCTGATGGTGACTATACAAACAGCAAGCCCGACACACAATTACCGGTTTTAATTATTTGTTGTAAAACTATTATAATAAACATAAGAAACGAACGACTTTGCTGCGCATGTTTTGGGGAAACCGACTGGCTTCCACACATTGATTACGATGCGCCAAAGTGCAGACGCGTATCTCTGTACCGACGGCCGAGTGACTGACGCAGGCCTCATGGCAGAATAGCCCAGTCAATTTACGAAGTTTTGTTAGGAAGGGTGGGAAGTATTTATGTATGGAACTTTTAAAATGTAACACGCACCATTTGGTAACAAAAAGACTCAGTATCAGAAGATAAATATAAAAATTTCTATGCAACATAAAATCAAAATCGTATTCCCGAAAGATTTGAAAGTAATGTATTTTTGAAAGCTTTTTAAGTAGAAACAAATTGTACTCCGTGTTTCAAGTATCGTAACATAATAGTATAGTCTCAAACATGTGCAAAATATTTTTAGCATAAGGATATTAAGAACGAGGTGAATGCTAATTTAAAATTTGGTGCTGTTGCTGACGTGTTTTATTTTAAATTTTGGTGCATTTGTGGGCTCAAATTTATTTATAAATAATTTATTTACATATAGGTCTACCAGAATCTCATGGCATAAAAAAAGTAAATTATAGATTTTCACATGGGAGTGTCAAACTGATATCTGTCTAGTCAAAGTAGGCCCTTTACAAACTGCGACTGTTTGCAGCTAACAAACGAGCGTTCGTCAATCGCGTGACTTCATCTCCAGCAATAAACAGGCGTTTGTACCGATGTAGACGCGCGTGTGCATTGCGACAAAGCCTGTCAACGAATGACTGACCAAATATTACGAACTTTTTGCGTCGTGGCTGAATCACGCGCGTTTGCATCGATGCTGTATCGTGTTTGCATCAATGCTATATCGCGTTTGCATTGATGCTACATCGAGACTGAATCGATGTAGAAGCGCAGCAAAAATCCCTATTCCAATTACCCCAGTGTTGCTTACTCTAAAATTGTATTTCCTTATTTGCCATCAGATTCTTGTTGACCTAGAACAACATTTACACATGGCTCAAATTGGCTCTAAAAATTATATACCGAAAAAAACCAGCTCTTAATTATTTCCGGGTCAAATCGTAAATTGACTGGGCTAAAACTGAATATCTATTGTATAAAATTAATTAATCAATACATACCTGTCCATTCCCATTCATGAGGGTAAACAAATGAAGAGGAGTTTATAAGAATAATGCTCTCCACTTGATCGGGATATTGTGCCGCCATGATCATAGCAGCCCTGCCTCCCCCGCAGAATCCCAACACTGAATAACTCGGGATTTTTAATGCCTAAAACAAAACAGTTAAACACTCAGATATTATCGTCGCTAGCCTTACCAAACGACGAATCTGACATTTTTGACGTAACTGACTTATTCATTGTGGGCGAATCCATTTTCCAAGACATACTGATCGGTCTAATTAACGTATCTGTACCTTCGAGTAATCCTCCCATAGATTTAGCATATACTACGTTAGATGGGCTACGGATTATCCAAGGCGAGACCAAAAAAACCAGAGATTTAAAAGCGGAATCCATTCCGTTGACAACTGCCGCTAGGGCCGTACAGGCTCATAGCGTGTTCGAGAATTGGTCTCGTCTATCTATCTCGCTTTAACATACGTTAAGGGCCTATGTCGAAAAATAATTGAAGCGAAATGGGCGTGTGATAGCTTATATTACTGCCTAATGCGAGAGAAAGAGACAGGGCGGCGCGCGCGCCTGAAACAACGCAAGCATAAAACAAACTTTATTTAATTGTAATTGTACTATTTATGTAAGTTCAATTCTGCTCTAATCAAAATTTAAAAAAAATCTATCTCTTTTTTTTAAATCAAGCCTCTTGTTTCTAATATTCACCGTTTAGCACTTCCAACCGTTTATCGATAAAGACGGAGGCTACTTTGGCTTGTTTTTCTATCGAGAAAATGTGTCTTAATCGTGTTTTGGCTCTAATCAGAACATCAATTATATGTTCAATTTACACAGATCCGCAAATCATACTCCTACTGTTAGTACTTCATGAGATGCTTTGAAGAATCCTATTTTTTTCACATAGCCTCTTAATTCTATGCCCTTTCTCTTTCGTATTTCCGATCAAACGTAGTATATGCTAAATCTATGAATCCTCCATTAAATCTCTTGCTAGCTTTTACTACGTTAACACGACAGAAAGTGACAGCAAGAGATTTAATGGAGGATTAACTTTAATGAACGTACGTGCAACTTGTCAGTTAGACAGGTAGACGTAACTGACAATTTATACGTAGCGCTCAACCGTAAAAAGCCCGTTCTGTAAAATCACCTCGATGTTACTTACGTCGTTTAATAAGGCTAGCGACTTTATATGTAATGTTATAAAAAAACACCTTATAAAACAATACAATAACAGGTGTCGTGCACTCACACATGCAAAATTTAATAACTTTTGCATGTGTGAGTGCACGACACCCGTGTTTTCGTCTACTCTATTCATCAAGTGTTGTAGGTAGTCTTAGAATAATTAATAAACAGTTGTCATCCGGTATTCGTGTGTTTCACTTCATAACATGGTGGCAGCGGTGTTATCTTAAAGAATCCTTGATATTTACGGGCGTAAATACTAAAAAAGTGATTAAATCAACGGTACGAGACCCATATTACTGGAGTACATTGTGATTTTTGTGAAATAAGTTAGCGATGGAGCACGCGAGACCCCCGCCAGAGTTGGCTATGGATGGCAGCCCCGTCAGCCGGGCTGACGCATGGAAACGGTGGAAGACACAATTCCAACTGTTCCTTAAGGCATCGGGGGTGAATAAGGAAGAAGCGGGTGTACAAGCGAGTTTACTGATAAATCTGATAGGGCCAGATGGTTTTGATGTGTATCAAACGTTTTCATACCAGACTGATGAGTCATCAGATGATGTAAAAATTGTAATGAAAAAATTTGATGAGTACTTTGGAACCAAACCGAATATAACCCTATCAAGATACAATTTTTTCACTCGTAACCAGGAGCCGGGAGAATCAGTAAATCAGTATGTTACAGCGCTAAAGCTACTGAGTAAGAATTGTGAATTTTCTACGCTAGTAGATGGCTTGATTAGAGATCGAGTCGTATGTGGGATAAGAAATGCGGTCGTGAGGGACCGCATGCTCAGAACAGATGACTTAACACTGGAGAAGGCGATTAGAATATGTACCGCCGACGAGGTGTCTTCAGATGGAAGTCGTCAACTGGAGCGAGGAGCGGGCCAGGGGTCAACTCACGTCGATGCTATAGCAGCCAGGGGTGGGCGCGGCGCGACGTCGACGTCGCGGCGCCCATGGCACGGCCGAGGACGCGGCCGACCTGCCGATAGCCAGGCGCGCGGCGCCTATGGCGGTCCAAGTTCGGGGAACTTTGATCATTCGGTGCAGGGGTTAAAAGTGTGCGTGAAGTGTGGTTCGTCACAGTGTCAGCCGGGGGCATGTGCGGCTTCCGCAGTGAAATGTTTTGAATGTCAAAAAACGGGACATTTCGCAAGAATGTGTAAGTTGAATAGTGTGACAAGAAAAATATATGATGTGGAATATCACGAAGGTGAGGTCAAGGACACGGACAGTGAGGACGAAAACAGTGAGTTATTTTATATTTCTACTATATTGTCGCAATCGCAATGCAAACAGAAATCAGAAGAATGGTTTGAAACCTTGTATTGTAAAGGTGGCTTGGAAAAATTTAAACTCGATACTGGGGCAGATATCAATGTGTTGTCTTATGAGAAATTTCTAATTTTGGGTTTCAACCCTGCTCAGATTAACAAGGCAAATATTAAATTAGAATCGTACAGTGGTGACTTTATACCTATCAAAGGAATCTGCTCACTTAATTGGAATTATAAAAACCAATTATACTCATTGAACTTTGCTATTGCGAATATGAAATGTCAAAGTATATTAGGTCGAAAGTCATGTCAAGAATTAGGTGTAATAAAGCGAGTAAATACCGTTAATCTGATAGAATATAATGATTTGTTTCAAGGTCTAGGTTGTTTACCTGGCATTTATCACATTGATGTTGACCCAACTGTCAAACCGATAGTATGCGCACCGCGTAAGGTTCCGTTTTCTTTGCGAGATCGCCTGCACGCAGAATTGAATAAAATGATTGACTTAGGAGTCATACGTAAAGTGAGTCATCCTACCTCTTGGGTTAATGCGTTGGTTATTGCAGCTAAAAAAGATAATGGTATTAGAATTTGTTTAGATCCGCGTCCACTGAATCAAGCGATACGACGTGCTCACTTTCAATTACCAACGATCACCGACTTAGCTACACGTCTACAAGGATGCTGTTTTTTTAGTGTCTTAGATGCCCATGCAGGTTTTTGGATGCAAAGAATTGATGATGATAGTGCCGACTTATGCACGTTCGCCACCCCGTTTGGCAGATATCAATTTTTAAGATTACCATATGGAATTAATTGCGCCTCGGAGGTGTTTCATGGTAGAATGCGTCAGTTATTAGAAGATTTAGAGGGAGTAGACTCGTTCGTAGACGATATAATCGTTTTTGGCAAGACCAGGGAGGAGCACGATAACAGATTACTCGCACTGTTAAATCGCGCTAGACAGATTAATTTAAAATTTAATAAAGAGAAATGTAAGCTAGGTGTTAAGGAAGTTACCTACCTAGGTCATGTCTTCGATAAGAACGGAATGCGTGCCGATAACAATAAAATAAGAGCAATCACAGAAATGAAGCCTCCCACTGATAAAAAAGCCTTGCAGAGATTTTTGGGAGCGGTAAATTTTTTGGCAAAGTTTATTCAAAATTATTCGAACCATGCGATTCCATTGAATAATTTATTAAAGAAAGACGTATCGTGGTGTTGGGAGGACGAGCATCAGCGTAGTTTTGATGTACTTCGCACGCTGGTAAGCCGCGCGCCGGTGCTGGCCCTGTACGACCCGACGCTGCCGGTGGTGGTGTCGGTGGACGCGAGCGCCGCGGCGCTGGGCGCCGTACTGCTGCAGGACGGCCGCGTGCTAGAGTACGCCTCCCGTACTCTTACCGATACACAAACGAGGTACGCTCAGATTGAAAAAGAATTGCTTGCGATTGTATTTGCCTGTGAAAAGTTTCACCAATATTTATTTGGAAAATCAAAGGTTTTGGTTGAAAGTGATCATAAACCGCTTGAAAGTATTTTCAAAAAACCATTGATGTCTGTCCCGGTACGATTACAAAGGATGATGTTGAAAGTGCAAGGTTACGATTTAATTGTATCGTACAAACCCGGCAGACTAATGTACGTACCGGACACACTATCTCGAGCCGCCCTACCAGAATTATATAACAGTGATATTAATGAAAATGTATTGATGCAAGTCCATTTATTAGTGAACAACTTAAATATATCAACAAACAAACTAACTTTAATAAAAACGGAAAGTAGAAAAGATCAAACATTATGTACTTTAATAAATGTTATAAAAAACGGTTGGCCAAAGTATAAATGTGACTTACCTGGTAATGTGTACGACTACTGGTCTTATAAAGAGGAATTGTTTGTTATAGATGACGTAGTGTTTAAAGGAGATTTGGTAGTTATTCCAATGTCCATGAGGAAAGATATGCTTAAATGTATCCATGAGGGTCACTTAGGCATTGATAGATGTAAAAGGCGGGCTCGAGATGTAATATTTTGGCCGGGGATATCAAATGATGTAGAAAATTTTGTACAAAGATGCAGAGTTTGTCAGGAGAATGCAAATGCACCTTGTCGTGAAACGCTACTACCTATAGAGGTTCCGTCACTACCGTGGTACAAATTAGGTTCAGATATTTTTGAATATGGAAAAAAATATTATTTAATCTTGGTTGATTATTATTCAAACTATATAGAAGTGAGTGCCCTAAACAACATATGCTCTCAAACTATTATTAATAGCATGAAGGAGATGTTCGCTCGCCATGGGATACCGGAAATTTTAATAACTGATAATGGGACACAGTATAGTAGCTATGAATTTAAAAAATTTACGGACGAGTGGGGATTTAAACACCTCACTTCATCCCCACATTATCCCCAGGCAAATGGAAAGAGCGAAAGGGCCGTCCAGACTGTAAAAAGACTATTGATAAAATCTCTTCAAAGTAACACTGACTTTCAATTAAGTTTGCTTAATTTTAGAAATACACCACGCGATGGTTTGGATTCTCCTGGCCAATTACTTATGAGTCGAAGACTCAATTGTAAACTACCGGTCAAACCGGAATTATTAAAACCAAAAGTAAGTGATACAGAAAAACAATACAAAACAATGTTACAAAAACAAAATAAGTGTAAACAAAATTATGATGCTAAAAGTAAAAATCAGCATCCCTTGAACGTGGGTGACGACGTTGTGTTAATTCAGGGACAAACTAGAAGTCGCGGAACAGTAATAGCTCATTCCAACATGCCAAGATCTTATATTGTGCAAAACAAAATGGGAGCACAATATCGGCGTAATAGACGCCATCTCATTAAATGTATACCGCCAGGGCCCGAGCCAGATAAACACAACGACGACGCCTACTGCTGGCGCGACGCCGAGGACAGTGCCTCGCCGGCGCCGGCGCCACGCGCGCGCGAGCCCGCTGACGAGCCAGCTAGCGGCCAGGGGACATGTCCAGCTTCTACCTCACTAACTGGGTATTCGCCACCGCTAACTCGCTCTAAAGCGAAGAAACTAGGCAATAATTAGACATATAGTGTATTTTTAATTTTGCATACTTAACAATAATAACGCAAGAAACAGTACTTTATTTATTTTTTCATGAAAAAGAGATATAAGTATATAGCAGTTTATTATAATTATGTATAATACTATACAGTAGTTTACCTAATACCTATTATAGCCTACCAATGTTACTTATTTACAATAACTTAGGCTTAAGTAATTTTTCAAATTGTTAAGTTACTATAAGTTAAACCTTTTGTAAATTAACGGGGAAGATGTTGTAGGTAGTCTTAGAATAATTAATAAACAGTTGTCATCCGGTATTCGTGTGTTTCACTTCATAACATCAAGTAATGTTGTGTCAGTTGTTAGATCATTCAATTTGCAATAAAATTCACATTTAAATATAAATGCATACATAAGCTCAGGACCGTATCCCTTTTCTGGGTGGACAGAAACATTACTACAACTACCAACTTACTGTTTATGAATGTAGTTGTAGTAATGCACATTTAGCAACTTAAGTTTCAGGATGGAATGAAGTTTCAAGTGGTGAGAGGCGGCTAGCCTTTCGCCCACACAGACACCCTAAGTCGCCTCGTACGGCACCTACGGGATAAATTGGGATGGTCCATTCTAAGCCGGAACCACACGGCACTCAGACCCACATTTACCCACCATCATAAACTCATAGGCGTAAACAGCGTCATCTTCAAACAAATTCTCATCTAGAACCCGATGGGGTGGTCTACTTTTTGCAAATCCCGGTGTGTCCCACGCTATGATAGTAAACTTGTCTGGATCAAATCCTTCCAGTACAGCTTTGAATATCATACCAAAGGCAAAACCACCAGATATGCAGGTCACGTACTTGGGTCCATGGCCAGATATTGCGTAGTGCACGTTCCAATCCCTGACTTTAATTTTTCTCTCCTGAAAAAGAAAGTTGAACGGTCAGATCGATCTCTCTGGTCTGAGATTGAGCTGCGCCCGCGCCATGGTTCGTCGATAAACGTTTTATCGCGCCTGCTAATCGTTCGTTCGCGCGCGAAAAGAAGGGGAGCTAGGGCGCGATTCATGCTGCGAGCGCAGAAGTCATGTTCTATCGACTGTCTGAAATGTTGTTCTGTTTTGAAGGAGCTAAGACTGACTACCTTAGAGTATGAACCGTGAATACAGGTATGAACAACAAAAACTTATAAATTTCTCGTTCAATTCCTAACAAAATAAAACGAGTCCTGACTGTGTCAGTGAGAATATACAGGAGCAATGTTCAGTAGGTATATTTTTGCATATACCTACGTCTGTATAAATTGGAAATTTTAATGAAAATTCTAGACTGGCGTTATTCAAACACTCTGAAGTTTGAAAATCATTTGCTCACGCTTGGCGCCAAGGGCCGTGGCAGATGCGCGAGACACTTTTTTTAGGGCATGGACAGACCGTCAAACTGAACAACTTTCTCTATGGCACCAACATCGAAAACGAAAAAAATAATCAAATGTTCCATAAAAAACTGAAAACCTACTCGAGCCAAATGTATGGGACAGCTGATATTTTTCGAGTTTTTGTTGTTTGTCCCATAGAGAAAGTTGTTTAGTCTGATATCTGACAGTTTTTAAGAGGATGATCAGACCATCAAACTGAACAACTTTTTCTATGGGACCAATGTCGATATCGCAAAAAAAATCTGCTGTCCCATAGAATTGGGTCGAGTAAGATTTCAGTTTAGTATAGAACAGCTGATTTTTTTTCTCGATTTCGACATTGGTCCCATAGAGAAAGTTGTTCAGTTTGGTGGTCTGATCATCCCTTTAAAAAAGTGTCAGCATATTAAGAAGGACACTGTATACGTATACATACTCTAAGCTAGCCGTCGGTCGCCGTTGGTAAATGTGTGTCAACCCTAAAGCGAGCTAGAAATTGTATAGGTACCAAATCGGTCATGTCATGGTCAGAACGCTCTTGGTTTATCCATGCAGTGCCTCAATTAAAACAAAATAACGTAATTTTTAGCACACAATTACGATGAGTAGCCAGAGCTTTTTCGGATGTGCACCGAAGTAAAAACTATTAATATCGCTAGCTTAGCACCACGGCTCGGCTGTGCGTCAGGACAGGACAAATTAATATTAAAGTGCCTACCAACCTTGATTCATTGTTTAATAAAAAGTAATAGTGGTGAAGCTCAGCAGTCGCGACAGGCCAATCGTGCGGGGTGTGCGGGGGCCGGGAGGAGCAGCGCGTCCCGGCCGCCACTGCCTGCGCGCGTACCATAACAGCGAGTTCAGTTAGGGTACGCCCGTCCCCCGCACACCGCGCGTGCGTAGACCCGCCGCCGCCGCAACCGCTGAGCTTCACCACTATTAATTTTATTACACTATGACTGATTCCCGTACAACTAGAATTTTGCATTGGCAACAACATCCTGGGATGGGCCCCATTCAAGTCTAGGGGAAATGATTACCTCCATTCCAGTTGTTTATCAAATATTCAGATTAATAAATTAAATTGTAACTATGAAACAATGTCCAAGATATTGTATTTTAATATCTAGAAGTGTACTGATCGTAATAAGTTGCAAATACATAGTTTTATGTGATAGTTTTTACAACATTCTATAAATAAAATCGTGACTCAGGCTGTATCGAACTATCACGCATCGCATGGACAGGAGTCACGACAACTAGTACCTCGTGTCACATCACATGACCTTGGACGATAAAAAGGGCATTGCCTTGTGGAGCATGATTAAAAATCCCTACAATCTATAGCCCTAATGGTTTTTTGGCAAATCATTGATAACAAGAGGTGTGATTTTTGAAAGTCAGCCGTCCAAATCATCAGTAGAAAATGTCAACATTATTATGGACATTATGCAATTTTCTACTGGGAGTCGCGCTGCAATTCTGGCGGAGTACCGACGCGTGCGTATCGGCGCGTTGGGATTGCACGTGGCTCCACCATTTTGTGAACTCTTTTTTGTTTTAACCTTAAAACAATCACTTGAGATTATAAACTACTTACATTGGCAAAACTGCCACGCTAGACTTAATAAATACGAGTACTACTGATCATTTTCCTTCATATACTATCCACATAACGAGACATTGGCTGAATTGTGATACCACATCGGATGCCACTAAACAAAAATTGAATTGAATTTTCTACTGCTGATTTGAAAGTATGACTGCCAGGTGGTCCAGTGACGAGACTGGCGAGTAACCTTGCCAGCCGTGCAGGTGGCGATGGTTCGATCCCCGTCTAGGTCGACGCATACTAATGAGTTTTTCGGAATTTATGTACGATTTGTAACACCACTGGCGTTTCGGAAAACATCGTGAGGAAACCGGCATGCTTCAATTTCGAGGCATGTATGTACCCACTGTCCATTATAACTGGCGACGGGCTCCTCGTCACACTGGACAGTTTCGGTAATTCTAGTAAAACGTGGATGTTCTGAGGTTCCAGAATATGTCTGACTATCCCCTCGGGGAATATAGTCGTGAGCATATGCAAGTGTGTATTGATCTCGCGCCAAAGTTCGCGAAGAATTTTTTTTTTTGGTAATTTTATATTTTTTGGTACGGAACCCCCAGTGCGCGAGTAGTCCGACTCGCACTTAGCTGGTTTTTTTGTGTGTGTTGATTATGTCATAAAGAACATATTGCACATGAAGGTTACAGGTGCCGTAACTCGCTACTTTATTTATATAATTAATAGAGTTTACCCGCGACTTCGTCCGCATTAATTATATACCAGATTTTAAGTCAGATCATAAGCTATGACACAAAAAAGTTTCATCAAAATCGGTTCAGTAGTTTTTGCGTGATTCTCGAACAAACAAACAAACACAAAAACAAACAGACAGATACAATTTTAAAACTAAAGGTTGATTTGGAGTCAGGGACACCTAAAAACCATATCGTAGTCTTTTTTTTGTAAATTTCATCAATGTACAGACACACTTCTGTTACAGTTTTATAATAGTTTAGGTGGTAAGACCAAAATTAACATTACGCCATTCAACTTAGTATTGAATAAGCAACGGTAATGGAGGTAAGATGATTGATATTTCAAATTACTACTTGATCAATTCATTAAAACTAAACTAATTATAATAATTATTTCCTATAGGTTTCAATCACCCCTTAAAGTAAAGAAACTGTTTACCCTAACACTATGTACCAAAGTCAAAGCCAAAGTCAACATAATTTATTTTATCTACGATCAGTTGCACGTACGTTCATTACAGTTAATCCTCCATTAAATCTGTTGGTAGCTTTTACTACGTCAACAAGACAAAAGTGACAGCAAGAGATTTAATGGAGGATTAACTTTAATTAGCTTACGTGCAACTAACAGTTAGTAGCTTGAAGCCCACTTAGCCCAGTCGTTTTACGGAGTTTTGTTAGGAGGGGTGGGAAGTAATTATGAATGGGACGTTTAAGGGTATATTACTGTTGGCGCTCTCCATACAAACGAAATCTGGTGATATTTTCAATACCAACCGATTAAACTCAATGAAATTTAGCAGAAACAATCTAGAAACAAATCTCTTTTATTAATGCCTTTAATAAAATAAGTGGTTATGAGTAATCATTAAGGGATATAATTCGGAGCGCGCTCCATACAAACGTACTATTGTGATATTTTCAATACTAACCAATTAAAGTCAATGAAATTTTGCAGAAACAGTCTAAAAACAAATTTCTCGGCTTATATAGAATTAGATTTTCCTTAAACTGTAAAGTTTTAAAGTTACAGTGCCTTAAAGATTTCCATACAAATCTTAAATAATCCTAGCATTGAAACTGTATATTTTAACGAAAATCGAACACGATACAAGCATAGAGATTTGTTCCTAGATTGTTTCTGCAAAATTTCATTGAGTTTAATTGGTTAGTATTGAAAATATCACCAGACTACGTTTGTATGCAGCGCGCATTTACGCATCCGGAATAAACTTCTCTTAAACTGTACCAGCACCGTTTAGAGACAAAAACCTATAAACAGTTTTTTTTTTTCATTCGTTACGCAACTTAGACATCAAAATTGTTTCGCCCAGAAGGCTTTTAACTTAATAATATTAATACCAATGCACTTATGTAGTCAAAAATATTAACTCCGTGTTCGAAGTGTGTCATAATGGTAATAAAGCCTTGAAAATGTGAAACAAACATTATCTTACCGTCAGGTTTTTTAAAACGAGATAAACGCTACATTTTAAATTTAGGGTCGTTGCTGACGTTTTTTTTTTTAATTTTGTTATATTTCTTACCCAAAATTGGCTATTCAATGAAATACCAAAAAAACATTTCAGCATGTATTGTACCCACTGTCCGTTATAAGTGGCGACGGGCTCACTCCCCGTCACACTGGACGGAGTTTCGGTACTACTGGTGAAACGTGGATGTTCTGAAGTTTCAGAATATCTCTGACTACCCCCTCTGGGAATATAGTCATGAGCATATGCCATGCTTATGCCAAAAAAAACAATTCTTAATTAGTCCCGGGTCAAACCGTAAAATGATGGGCTAACTTATGAAAAATTTAATCTTTTTTCAAGTCGGAACGTGATGTCGCTGTAGAGAAGATCCGACCCGAAACTCTACCTAGTCTAACTTATCTATCTTAGACAATATAATTAGGGACCAGCCTTGCCCTAGGATTTCCCCTCTGCCACGTTACAAGATCAATTAATAATGTGCATTTGTAAACATTTTTATACTTTACCACGAAACGAGACAGCTTCTAATTGCGGAACAATAACTTCAATTCAAACTACTCATAGTCTCGATCGGTGTTCACACGAGACTATTTTTAACAATCAAAATTAGAATCTAAGGTAATGGAATAAAATCCAAAGTTCCGGATTTTATGCTACCTCGCCCCCGGCAAAACGTGTCAAAAAAGTTTGTTAGTATTCTACTAACAAACACGCGTAACTCGTCCATAGTTATATTGTTTAAGATATCTATAGATATAGAATATAGATGATATTCTATATCTATACAGAAAACTTGGCGTTGATGTACATTGAAGATATTTGCAAAAATAATAATTTTGGGCGTATAGGACTCATATTATGGCATAAATGGAATTTTTGTCTATTTATCATTTTGTCTGTTTGTTTCTGCACACATCATATAAAAACTAATGAACCGATTTGGATGGGGTTTCCGGAACACCAATGGGTTTAATTTGGATTAACATTTAGGGTTTATTTCATTGCAATCGGTTCAATCAATAAAAAGATATGAGTTTTTAAAGTCTACGCTTGGTTACATCTACACTAATATTATAAAGAGGTGTGGAGGAACTACTGTGGAAGGTTCCTCCATTGAAAAGGGAAGATCTTCCGCCAGGCTAGCTGTGAAGCCTGGGGACCGGCCGTGGTCCAACAGATCTTAGTTGGACCTTGTATATATATCGAATCTCTGTGACTATTTCTCTTGCGTGATTCATGTCTTGTATGCGATTGTGAACCTTATGTGTAGCGGCTTACGGGTTACCAATGTGACATCGCAAGTTGTCTTTACGTACACATTTGCGAGTCCGACCGTAGCACATCTGTCAGCTTCGTTGCTATAACTTGTGGGTGTTGATGTCTGTGGCAAGTCCCCACAGAGGAAAGATTAGATTTTTTGTTTGTTTGTTTGTATTGAATAGACTCCGAAACTACTAACCGATCAGAATAATTCTTTCACCATTAGAATGCTACATTATCCGTGGTGAACATATAAGCTATACTTTATACATACCCGTGCGAAGCCCGGGCGCTAGTTACTGGATAAAACTACAACCAGGTATTGGACTTACAGAAGTGCCATGTAACCTCTTAATTTAATCTTTCTTTCTTTTCCAGGAGAGAAAAATAAAAGTCAGGAATTGGAACGTGCACTATGTTATATCTGGCCACGGACCCAAGTACCTGACCTGTCTCTCTGGTGGTTTCGGCTTTGGTATGGTATTTCAAACAATACTGGAAGGATTTGATCCAGATGAGTTTACTGTCATAGCGTGGGACACACCGGGATTTGCAAAGAGTAGACCACCCCAACGCGTCTTAACTGAGAATGTGTTTGACGAAGATGCCGTTTACGCTTATGAGTTTATGGCGGTGGGTACCTTAATGTATTTTAGAGCTTAATATATGCCACACTTAAATAGATCAATAAATATTTTTTTATACTATTTAAGGCAACGTGACCCCAAGGCATAGCTCCGATAAAGGGGGTGAGGTGCGGGGCTTGAGGGGAGAAAATGCAATTTAATTGAAATATTAACTGTGACATATTATATCCCATTCAAATCAAAATTATTACATTTTGAATGGAAAAAATTTAATCAAAAAAGACAATTTTTACGAGTCCCAAAGCTAACCACGCCTTAAGAGAAGTAGTATAAAGTCCGAATGCATAAATGCGCGCTGCATACAGATAAATTCTGCTGATATTTTCAATCCTAAGCAATTAAAGTCAATGAAAATTTTCAGAAACAATCTAGAAACGAATCTCTATGTTTGTATGAAGTCAGATTTTCGTTAAAATATAGTTCTAGGGCTAGGATTAATTTAATATTTGTAAGGATATCTTTGACGCACTGTAAATTTAAAACTATTAAAATAAATACATTTTAACAAAAATGTGACTTCGTACAAACATACATATTAGTTTCTAGATTGCTTCTGAAAAATTTCAGTGACTTTAATTGAATAGTATTAAACATATATCACCAGACTTCGTTTATATGGAGCGCGCTCCGAATTATATTCCCTTAAGACTCCTTCATCAGCGCCCTCATTACAATATCAAGGGTATATTACTGTTGGCGCGCTCCATATAAACGAAGTCTGGTGATATTTTCAATACTAACCGATTAAACTCAATGAAATTTTACAGAAGCAATCTAGAAACAAATCTCTATGCTTGTGTCGTGTCCCATTTTTCTTAAAATATGCAGTTCTAAAGTTACAGTGCCTCTAAGATTTCCATACAAATCTTAAATTAATCCTAGCATTGAAACTGTATATTTTAACGAAAATCGGACACGATACAAGCATAGATTGTTTTTGCAAAATTTCACTAAGTTTAATTGGTTAGTATTGAAAATATCACCAGACTTCGTTTGTATGCAGCGCGCATTTACGCAATCGGAATAAACTTCTCTTAAGGGGATATAATTCGGAGCGCGCTCCATACAAACGTAATATGGTGATATTTTCAATACTAATCAATTAAACTCAATGAAATTTTGCTGAAACAATTTTGAAACAAATATCTATGCTTGTATGGAGTCAGATTTTCGTTAAAATATACAGTTTCAATGCTAGGATTAATTTAAGATTTGTATGGAAATCTTTGAGGCACTGTAACTTTACAACTATACATTTTAACGAAAATCTAATTCTATACAAGCATAGAAATTTGTTTTTAGATTGTTTCTGATTTCATTGACTTTAATTGGTTAGGATTGAAAATATCACAATAGTACGTTTGTATGGAGCGCGCTCCGAATTATATCCCTTAATGATTACTCATAACCACTTATTTTATTAAAGGCATTAAAAATCCCGAAGTATTCAATTGTGGGATTCTGTGGTGGAGGCATGGTGGCGATGATCATGGCGGCCAAGTATCCCAATAAAGTGGAGAGCATCATACTCATTAACACCTCTTCGTTTTTCGATTACCCTCATGAATGGAGCTGGATAGGTAAATGTATTACTTTATATGTTTGTACCTATATCTAATCAAGCCTAGCAAGTCAAGGCGAGGGTCAGGTCAAGTTGTGGATGCCAGGGAGAAATGTCTGGAGGTGGTCTCCATGTTTAAAGAGATTATACTTTTACCGTTTTGTCCATACAAACATAGTACCCTGTTTCCTCACTGGATAATGAAACTAGAGCAAAATTTTACCGTAAAATTTATGTTATCTCTGCTAAATCCCTGTTTTGCTTTTTTGCATACATTATTTACTGTAAGAACTAGGGACCTTCGAAAATGACCAATTTTACCGCCTGTTTTCAAACATCCAGCAAAGAAATTTGACGAATATAAACAAAAAAGCCTAACATACAGACATAGCCAAAGTCATTCTCGTATTATTCTTGAAACAATTATTAAAATCGGTTTAGTTTTGGAGGAGGAAACAGGGGAATACGTATTGCAGATTTCGTCCATATTATGTAAATAAAATCAGTCCGAGCTGCAATTGTCACTTTAGCACTGGTACCTAGCTTCAGGTGGTGGTGCCACAGACCATCAAACTACACAACTTTCACTACGAAGCCAATTTCGAAATCGCTAAAAAAATCTACTGTTTCATACCAAACTACAGTACCGACTCGACTCAAATGTAGGTACCTATGGGACAGCAGATTTTTTTACGGTTTCTAAGTTGGCACCATAGTGAAACTTGTTCAGTTTGATGTTCTAAAAGACCCCCTTAAGTATTACTAGGGTGTTTCGTTAGACCAATCAATGAAAAGGCCAATCAATATGAAGATGAAATACAATAGATTATCTAATCAAAATCGAAATACATAGTAGTTTCAGTTGTTATTTCTTCTTCAATTTCCAGGTAACAAGGATACGTCACATTGGCCGGAGAAATACAGAAATATAGTAATCCGTTATAGTGGTGAAGATTATGAGACAATTTTTAGGTCTGTGTGTGCCGCTATGCTCAGTGTAATTGAGAAGAAAAAGGGTGTTGTAGTTACCGATGAAGTCCTTCAAACACTTCAATGTAAAACGTTGATATTGGGCGGAGCTAAAGATGAAACTTTGGATATATCACATGTCAACTATTTAAAAAGCAAGATTAAAAACTCGAGGTAACAGCATTTAAACATAAATGTATAAATTATAGGGTGTAAGGAACAGACCTCCGCAGACTGACGCTCAATTGCAGAAACGCTCATTAGAGTTAATACTCCATTAAATCTCTTGCTGTCACTTTTTGTCTTGTTTACGTAGTTAAAGCTAGCAAGAGATTTAATGGAGGATTAACACTAATGAGTGTTTCTGCAACTTAGCGTATAACGGACTAATTTGTACAATGAATGAATGCGTACACATTTAAAAAGTGATTGAATACTTAATTGTATTTTGATCGAAGTTGAATACAAATGCCATAAATCATTATTTATTTGTAATAATAAACATAATGCCATGCCAAAAATATATACAGTGTACGGCAAACTGAAACGGTGAACTCAGACTGTCATAATGAACCTTTCACTATGGAGCCTACGTCAGGAAACGCGAAAAAAAATCTGCTGTCCCATACATTTGAGTCGGGTATGTACAACAGTTTTGTGTGAAACGGCAGATTTTTTTTTCGCGTTTCCTAAGGTAGGCTCCATAGTCAAAGTTGTTCAGTTTGATGGTCTGATCATCGCCTTAAAAGTCAGCATATTAAGAAGGACCCTACATTGATTAAATTTCATCTGTATGGAGCACGTGAACGATTATACTAGGTGTTACAAAAGTAAAAATAAACATTTGAATCTTTTAAGGGAGTTGTTTAGACCATCAAACTGAAAAACTTTCACTAAGGGACCAACTGCGAAATCGCGAAAAAATTTGGCTCGAGTAGTTCGTAGTTCGAGTGGTTCGCAGTTTTGTATGGGAGGGCTGATTTTTTTCGTGATTTCGATGTTATAGAGAAAGTTGTTCAGTTTGATGGTCTAAACCACCCCCTTAAATGTTAATTTGTATTTTAGTAACACCTTGTATAATTTTAAGTGCATTCAAAAAATGTATAACTTTAATAATCAGACTACCTATCATTGCCTATATGTTTCAGAGCCCACGTTTACCCGGAGGGCAGACATTTTATGCATATACATTTGGCCGAAGATATCAATGAAAGAATGCAGCAATTTCTCTTGGAATGATCATTATGAATCGGAAAATCTAACTATCAAAAACTCTAAGAAGAAATATAATATTTATCTTATCTTATCTTATCTGATAATAGCTTTCAAATTGTATCTACATGTCTACATAAATATAATAAACGTAAATTGCATATCATAACTATACTTTTGTATCGATTAGTCTAATTTCACTGTCCATTATAAGTTCCGGCGGGCTCACTCCCCGTCACACTGGACAGAGTTTCGGTGCTACTAGTGAAACGTGGATGTTCTGCGGTTTCAGAATATCTCTGACTATCCCCTCGGGGAATATAATCGTCGTGAGGATATGCTATGCTAGTTTAATTTCAGTTTTACGATACTTATAAAAGAAAATAATTGCGTTAAAATGATGAGATTCTTTTTCTGTTTCGGGTTACCTCTACCTACTAAAAATTAAAACCAACTTCAACTATAGTAGATTATGCACCAAGGGGATATAGAAGTGTGTTTCGTCACGGGCACCATATTGAATCCCGAGCGTAACGAGGGTTTCTAGGGTTAACTATCAATAGAACAACATGTAATTTTTTGAATGCTACATCAGCAAATTGTATGGTGTTGATCTTCAGATGAAACCATTTGGATGTATAGGGACAACTGATTTTTTTCGCGATTTCGAAGTTATATATTTAAATTAACGTTTTCATATCTCATCACATCATATACAGGGTATAATCTTAAATGCGTTACATACTTAAGGGGGAGCTATAGACCATCAATCAGAATAACTTTCACGATGGAGCCAACTTCGAAATCGCAAAAAAAATCAGCTGTCTCGTACATCCCAAAAGTTACATCTGAAAATTAACACCCTGCTATTTGCTGCTGTAGCATTCAATAAATTACATGTTCTATTGTTGTTTCGTTGTATTATTGTTATGTAAACTTGTTGTGAACTGTCATATTATTTGGCAAATAAATTATTAGTCTACATTTGAGTCCAGTCGGTACTGCAGTTTTGTATGAAACAGCTGTTTTTTTTTTATTTCGGTCTTAGATCCATTGTGAAGGATTTCAGTTTTATAACTAGGGTATTTTTTACACCCTGTATAATATAATCTCATAATTTGGGGGCACAGTAGTGCCTCCGCCAAGACGAGCCAAGCGAAGCGCAAGGGCACTACCCACCTTTTGTCGAAGCGCTTCGCCGTTTTTTAAAACTCCTATGAGGGTACACTAGGTACCTACTTGGGCACAGTAGAAGAAAGAGTAACTACGACTTGGGTTTGGATTATAACAGATAAACTAAATTCTCGGGATATGATGTCAATAGTGGACTTATTAAAAATGTTAAGTTTCAATTGCATAACTCTTATACTTTAGATTTTATTGATATCTATAAAACCCCGATTACGTCACTCACTCACTGATGATTACGGTCCTTCCTGAAGTCCCAGAAAGATTAGGTCCCAGGTATGTAAGCTAGTATTATTACACAAACAACAAAAAATTTCTATAACTTGGGAAAAAAGTATTGTCATAAGCAACTTACAAAAAGAAATGAAATCCCAAGTCACATATTTTGACTAAGGTGTGGAGTTTGTGAAGTTAGGGATTGTAGAGTTAGAAGCTTGGCTCTACATGAGATCTGATAACTTTTTGACAGAGCGAGCCATATGGTCTCGTCTTGGCAACATTTTACATGAAAATGTTTTTGGTGGGATAATAATGTTGAAGAACTTTTAAATCATACCGCCTACCTTAAAGTGCGCAATCAAGCTTCAGCTCATAATTATAGAACTCCTTATAAACGTGTAGGTGTTTCAGGCAACATGTGAACTGTAACGGCGAAGGGAAACTATTGATTTCAGCCTACGTTTACATTTATTGACTTGTGTCCGTCCATATTTTAGTAGTGCATGCAATGACATTCTAAACACATGGACTCACAACGTCATACAATAAGGGTTGAGACACATTACCCGATGGCGACCAACGGCGGACCCATACAAAAATGTCATTTAAAGGCCTATGATGAAAAATAATTGAAGCGAAATGGGCGAGTGATAGCTTATATTACTGCCTGATGCGAGAGAAAGAGATGGGACGGCGCGCGCGCCTGAAACGACGCAAACGTAAAACAAACTTTATTTAATTGTGTTTGTACTATTTATGTAAGTTCATTTCTGCTTAATCAAACTTTATAAAAATATCAATCTCTTTTTTTAAATCAAGTCTCGTGTTTCTATTATTCAGGTCTCATTCTAGGTCAGTTGCATCAGTTCATTCTCTCAACGATCCCCGCTACCCAATCCGCCGCGTAGCCCCAGCAACGTCCTATGCCGAGTTCCGTACCCCTCTGGGTGCCCGTAGGTCGGTTGCTTAAATTCATTCATTTGGCTCGGTAGACCCTTCGTGGTCCCTCCAATAGTCCGCAGTAACTGCTCCCTGAGCAACGCTGTAATTGTCATTACCAATTTAAAAAAAAGTCCAACTGCGTCCGTATGCGTATGCCTATCCGTCCGACGCGGCGACGACGCGATGGTAGACGGCTTCTCATACTAAATGTCATTTTTATATATCACAAAGCAGTAATGTAAGACAATTAATCATATTTTAGCGGTCCCGTTAAAAGCGTACTGCGACGAAATCCTTGTTTACAGACTTTACACCCTTTGATTACTAAGCTTCGGGTTTTGACGGCGACTTGGGTTTGCTCTGCGCAAACGAAAATTGGTGAGCGGAATTATTTTCCTGGTCGTACTGTAACAATGCTTGCATCTCAAGATAAATGCGCTCAAAGTCAAAACAGATCGTTCTTGGCCCGCTTTTGGAATAAACAGTAGCTGTTCCCTGACTGACTTGGTAGACCCTTCGTGTCGCCTCTAATTGTCCCTCCCTGAGCAATGCTGTAATTGTCAATTCGAAAAAACCTTCCTTTTTCTTCCAGTTTGTTCTTAAGAGATTAACGTTAAGCTTGAGATATATGAAGGCATGCAGCTGCTGCCTTGACTTATTACTTCACTAGGAAGCTAAGCAGAGTTCGCTCATAATACAATGTACCCCAAATCACGGTATTTTCATTCTTATCACGTAGAAATAGGAGGTCTATCAGGGGAGTTCTTATGTGAATTGAACAGTAAGTGGCGGCAACATGTAAGATCATTTACTTCACTTTTCGAATTTAACGTCGAAAACTGTAAAACTTAGTTTCATCAGGTTGAAATGAGAGTGGTTTATAGTTTACTAGATTTTTCCCGCGTTTCCGTCCACGATATCTCTCGACGATGACGGGAGCCGGTGCATTTTAATGTACATACATACATAAGCTCACGCCATTGTCTCATGGGGGTAGGCAGAGACCACGGACCGCCACACGCTACGACTCTGACACACCTCTTTAGCCTCATTCACATTCATACATCTTTTCATGCACTTCCGTCGATTGAGGGTGCTACGCACTTGTCCTTTTCGGAAAAGATCATTAATTTGATCATGGTATGTTTTCCTCGGACGGCCTCTCCCAACACTTCCGCTCACCTTTGCTTGGTATATTTCATTCGTAAGTCTTCTTTCATTCATTCTCCCTACGTGACTGAACCATCTAAGCATATCCCTCTCAATCCTTGTTACAATATCATCTTTTAATGTTTGCTAGTTATTATGTCTAAACGTACGTTTTTAAGCATTAAACGTTTCATTAAAGTTGGTAAAGTGTTTTTTGCCCAATGCTCGAACAAACAAACAAAGAGACAGACATCAACAAACAATTATTTGATTTGAGTGAGACACCTAAACACCATATAATTTTCCTTTTTTTTTTTTAAATATCGTCAATGTACAGACACACTTCTGTCGGGTAGTACTAGTATTTATTCTGTGCTTCTGTTACAGTTTTATAGAAGGTAGTGTAGATTGAGTAATTAATAAGTCATGCCATTTCATCTTGAAAAATCGAAACATTGCAATTACTTAGAAAGGAAGTTGGTAATCGTAGCAAAGTTTATGACCATCCCAAAAGAAGAGTCGGTCGTAAGACGGATAACGTCTTTATTTTTGTAGTTTTCTCGGGAGTGGCATGCTAGAAAAGTTTCCATGTGGTAATTACCTACCAACATGTAACTATGTAAGTAAGGGTGGGCTGTTGTCAGGCGAATCAATATCGGCTACATATTTCATTTGACACGATTCGTGCTCTTTGTAGCTCAAGCATGTGTTTTAATTTATTTACGAAGTCGAATCAAAAAGGTAAACTTATACTTTGGTCTTAGTTTTACTAGTATCACGAAAGCCCTCAAAAACGCTGGGAAAGAAACCTTGTCTCGTAGTCGCCTTTAAGGGTATATTACTGTTTGCGCGCTCCATACAAACGAAGTCTGGTGATATTTTGAATACTAACCGATTAAACTCAATGAAATTATGCAGAAACAATCTAGAAACAAATCTCTATGCTTGTATCGTGTCAGATTTTCCTTAAAATGTTCAGTTTTAAAGTTACAGTGCCTCAAAGATTTTCATACAAATCTTAAATTAATCCTAGCATTGAAACTGTACATTTTAACGAAAATTGGACACGATACAAGCATAGAGATTTGTTCCTAAGTTGCTTCTGCAAAATGTAATTGAGTTTAATTGGTTAAACAATTAAAATATCACCAGACTTCGTTTGTATGCAGCGCGCATTGACGCATCCGGAATAAACTTCTCTTAAGGAGATCCACAAAAGAGTTTGGTGTGATCATTGCTGATTTCCAATTTATTGAAACATGACGAGCTGAAGTGTCAATGGGCCGGTCATATTTGCCGAAAAACTATAACTGATAGTTATAGAAGAAGAAGAGTTCTAGAGTGGATACCACGAACTGGCTTGAGTATTTATATTGTAATAATAGCTAAGAGGAAGGATCTCTCTTTAAGACTAGAGTGAGCCATACCAATTGTAAAGTGTCCACTTTTTTTGACGTTTAGGTTTGAGTGTGTGGTGTCAAGTAGTATGGACAAAAGGCACCAAGTGACATATGGCCTTATGTTTACGGTCACTTTTCACACACACTAGCTCAAAAAAAAGTGGACAGCCGCATAAAAAAATATCTATAGTTCCATCATCTTCTACTATTAAAGGTATGTCATAAGACAAAAGAGACCATCTACAATCGTAAATTTATGCGGACTCTATGGAGATCCTTCCTCTTTGAATAATAGTCAATAAGTCGTGTTATGTTGTAGAGTTTCTCGCTTCATCTTCTCTACAGCGACAACACGTTCCGACGCAGTTGTAGCTTCAAAAAAGAATTGACGTTTAATAAGTGTGCTTCAAGCTCCTATATTGATTAAATTACTTTGACTTTGACTTTGCAGGCGTAGTGTGGGACGCCCTGCGATCTTCTGGACCAACGGCAAAAAGGAAGCGGGGAGCGACTGGATGAGGAAAGCCGAGGATAGAGTTACGTGGCACGCCTAGGAAGAGACCTATATTTAGCAATGGACGACGATAAAATCAGTAATGACTATAATGTGACAT
Source organism: Agonopterix alstromeriana (assembly GCA_963924505.1). Classification (NCBI taxonomy): domain Eukaryota; kingdom Metazoa; phylum Arthropoda; class Insecta; order Lepidoptera; family Depressariidae; genus Agonopterix; species Agonopterix alstromeriana. The sequence goes on from OZ004675.1 coordinate 13,377,072, forward strand.
TCTAGTTTTTAGGAAATGTTTTATAATGGTGAAGCTCCTCGGTTGGTAGTTACCCTATTATAAGACCCTTATCATTCTTGAAAAAACGTATCAAAAGAAAAAGGGAAACATTCTTAAATTGAAACAAAGCTCCGTAACATCTGCAAATGAAAACAAAGAATTTGTTTTTTGTGACGAGAGAAATTCTTGGTAGGGATGAAATGGTTTGACTCTTATGTATAACGACATAAGGCTTGAGCTTTAAAAAATATTTTTATGCTTCATGAGCGATATCCGGCGATGTCGATTTAGTTCAGAAAAAATCGCGACGTCGCGTCGCGGCGCGATGTAGTTGCGACGTCGCTTTGTCACACCGGGGTATATATCGTTAAAGCCATTTTAATAGTATGTTTGAGACTTACGCAAGTATAAAACCCAAATACTCTTATACAACGAGGTCAAATGTAACCGAAACTTAACAATCCTTTAGAAGCCCAATCTCCCCCGTTTCGGCACGCGATGCGATGCGATGCGATGTGAGAGCGTGCCGAAACCAAGAGGCAAAGGAACACATTTGTTCCGGAGCCTGCTTTTACAATGAACCATTCTCGGCGTGTCCTTACTTACACTGTTTCCACACATTTCTCTAGAAACAACTTTGGATTTTGTTTAAGATTTGGCAAAGATTTATTTATTAAGCCTTTTTTGACAAAGGTTATTCTCGTTCTAATACCATTCAATGATCTTAGTCCTGCGGTGTCCGGCTTACCAACACAGATGGGTTTCGTAATTTTTCCATGCCGAGGTCCGTATCCATTTTGGGTAAGTTTATTCACAGGCTCCGTACGCCCTATTTTTGACTTTGAGCGCAGATATCTCGAGACAGAAGCATTATATCGATTTAGTTTTTGAGGGAGTTTTGTTCCATTAGACGAGATCTGTCCAACGACACCTCACTCGATTTAAAAAAAAAATTTCTTCCAACCTCTATTTCGTTGTATGGCAGGGGGTCGAAAAAAATTGTTTTCTTCATAACTACTACATTTCTGCTTTTGGGTTACTGTTATCTGTCTTGCAAAAATGAGCTAGTTATTGAGGCGGGGCCGACAGACCGACAGAATGGACGAAAGTATAAGGGTTCCTTGTTTGACATCGGAACCCTAAAAACTAGTCAACAAACCGTTTTCAGGGTTTAGGTACGTTCATTAGTTAGCAACTAAGTACATAGTATAATGTGCTTTGTTAATTAGTAACATAATTAGTACATTGTGGGAATTCTTTTGTTATCTTATGTTACGGTGTCACATACTGTGAAGTACCGTATCGTGTACGTGTTCTCTCTTCCAGTTCGTTTTTAGCTGGCTGTGAAAATTGTATCCAGACATGAACCCTTGCGAGGAATTGCGCAGTAGTAGGACAAACTATACAATACTAAGTAGTAGTTACAGTTGTTGCCATAGGTCAAAAAATAGATTTGATTTACTATTCGCATCAAGAGGTGTACCAAAGGATCAATCTAAGGTAGCATACGGAAGTAGTTTCTTGAAACAGAGCGACAGCTTTCTGTTCCATGTTTGTTTTGGTGTTGGCGCATATTGGTCATCAATCAAATCAGCCCACATCAATCCACTGCCGGGCGTAAGACTCCCTTTTATTGCGCCATTCCTCATGGTCCTGTGCTAATCTGATCAATGCGAACCAGTAACGTCACCCTTATAATGTCATAGGACCAAAACTGATGGTCTGCCTACACTTCACTCAATGAAGTGGATGGCACAAGAAGAGATTGCATTTTAAGGAGAACACGACCACGACAATGGAAGGAAAGAGCACTGTAATGACGGCTAAGAGTGATGAATGAAAGGAGATGGCATATTGCGCCGACCCCAAACCACACCTTGAGATATACTTAATAGAAACGGACTCGCAATGACAAGAAGAGGCTAGCACATGTATGCTATGTGGGTGCGGGTAAGAGAGGAATCGACGTACCACCGTGAGGAAGAAGTGAAAATTGATGGGGGCATAGAATGTCCGTACTCCCTGCGTTTGGGCACTATTCTGTGCCCAAACAATGGGGCAGGAAGATAGTGATACGAATCGACGATACCCTTCATCGCATTGTTAAGCTCAATTAACATTACGACGGACGGGTTCGGACGGGCGCGGAGGGAGAAATGTAAAATAATACCTATTTCAATACAGATAGAGTCCACAGAGAAAGTTCTGTCCCCGCCCGTGGGGCCCATATGGGCGTTCCCTCTGTCAACTCTATCGGTATTGAAATACGTATTATTTTACATTGCACCCGTCCGCGCCAGTCCGCGTCCGCACGTCGTTATGTGAATAAAGCTTTACTAACGCACTCAAATCGCCAATCCGAAAAGGCAGTATGATCGTGCTAATTTTTTAAATTAAGTTTTCTATTCTATTTTATAGAAAACCAATTTGCTTTTACCAGTGTCTTTCTTTTTAAATATTTTTTGAAACAGCAAAGATATTGCGTATTAGTTTTTTCCAATTACATTGAAGCAAACAACTTTATTATAGGATCTGTCTAGACAAAGATTGAAAGCCTTATATCGACACCTCAGAGTACAAAGGCTCTATATTAGCCACGTATCTCTAAAAAAGCAATCAATCGTCGTTACGTACATACCTAATGTCAGATGGGATTCGATTAATCTTATCTTACCCCTTCTTTACGACGAATAAAATTGGTATACAGGGTGTTAGGGTAGACAGTTGCATGACTTTAATGGGGGATTGAACTCAAGATAGGTACTGAACAACTTCCCTAAAGGAACAAAGGGACATTCGCAACAACAAAAAGTCAACTTTTCATACAAATATTCTATCACATTTAGTATGGAAAGTCCACAATTTTAGAGCTTATTACTAATATGTTTCTTAGGGAAAGTTGTTCAGTATCATAGATACATCATCATCATCATATTGAAGAGCTCTTTTCGGTGGAGTATTCGCCAATCCTATCTCTTATTCTCCGCTAGTGTCTTGAGTTCTTGATACGACACAACATCAACCTTTTCCTTCACTTGGGCTAGATAACTCTGTTTAGGTCTTCCTCTGCCTCTCTTTCCCTCTATCTTCCCTTCCAAAATGGTTTTAAAGAATGTATGTATCGTAGGCACAATCAACCCTTAAAGTAATGCAACTTTTTGGCCTAAAACCCTGTATTATTATTGAGTGAATGGGGCCTTAACAGACTTGCGCCTGTGCCACTTCGACCATCTCTGATCTTTTGTGAACGCCCTTTCTACAGTTCCCTATTAATCCCTACAGCAGTTAGAAATCGCAGTCGGTTTTAAACCGGGAGGTTTTGTATCTCATCTGGATTCAGTACTTGTCTGCTAAGATGAATACTTCGTTTGTGCATTAGTGGACCACAGTCGCAGAGAATGTGCAGGGGAGTTTCCATTTCCTCCCCGCAGAACCTGCAGCAGGTGGAGTCGCTTCGTTTCAAGGTGTGCAAAACCCTATATACTCTATAATATACTATCGTCACAGAATAGCCAATAGTATACACCACAGGATTTAATTACTAACATAACTTTAAAGGTGTATTCAGACCATAAATCTAACCAACTGTCCCTAAGAACAGGGAAAATTGTTTAGATTAGTGTTGTATAGTTCTATCGTGGCACTTTTAGGATCAAGAATGAGGAAAAGAAGCAAAATATCGTTGCACTTTTTTTTTTTTTGTAATAATGGACTTCCGCCAGTGTCAAGTGGTATGAGGGAGTATCTATCCAATCTCGAGGATTGTTTTTGAGTAAGAACACCACTGAGAAGGATTGCGGAGCCTCGTGGCAGGCTGATACGCGAACCGCGCGAACACCACGCGAAAGACAAGTGTTCGGGGCAAACCCTGCAACTTGTCTCTTTGCACTTTTTTAACTGACCTTGTCAGCAGTGACACTGACACTATGGCAGAATACGTTTTGCTACATAGTACATATACACACACACATAAACCCTACGACCATAATCTCATCAGGGTTAGATACTTTGCCTTAACAACTAGCATTTTAACCATGCTGTTGTAGCAAGCCTCACCTTTAGCAACTTTATTTCAGGATGGTATAGTGACGTTTTCAGTAGTGAAAGGTGGCTAGCCTTTCACACAGAAAAACACTGCATAAGATCCTAATCCCTTAGTCGCCTCATACAACACCCACGAGAAGAAATGTGGTCCCTGTCACCCTATTCTATTATATTCTAAGCCAGAAACAGCTAAATAATGTAGATTCTTAATTATAACGGCGGGAACCCGTTGGATGAGGGCAGCGCGGTACCGGTCGTTATTGTGAACCTTGGGGGAGGCCTATGTCCAGCAGTGGACGTCTATCGATTGAGATGATGATGATGATTAATTATAAAATGTAACCTACATTTCATTCTATTTCATTTTCCTTCGATATGCTTCAAGATATTCGTCTTCGGGTGCCAATATTTAGCGAATGATATACAACGTGTTAATGAATAAGCGCAAAACGTCATACACCCCAACTGATTTATAACAAAAAAATTCGATTGAAATAATAATTTCATTATTGTAATACATAAAATTTAAAGTTATTAACATTTTAAGTTTTGAGGCAAAAATGATTTGTAATCATTTCAACAATTAATGAAAGCGCTAACGTGCTCACGGATACATTTTAAGTATCTTGTTTTGGTAGTAAGTAGGGTGAGAGTGCCCGAGCGGTGGGTTGAGATTGAGTTCATTAAATTTTAAAATAAAAACATTTAATATTTTGAAAAAAATTACCTATGATGAAACCATGATAATTCGATTCTGCTCTCGATTCGAAACAAACTACTTTCTAGTTTTGCGTTAATTCAATAACACGTTTATTAAAAGTTTAACACTGTTTCTTTATCATGCTGGGATGTATATTACTAAGAAATAAAACCAGCCAAGTGCGAGTTGGACTCCGGCATGGAGAGTTCGTTACCACCATACAATACTAACAAACAAATTTATCTCCGGGATCCTTAAAGCAAGCCTGAACACAAAGAGTATATGCACTATAATCACATCAAGTTTGTAGATTGTATCGTTTTTACCGATAGGACAAAAACAAAAAACATTGAATAAAATGAGTTTCTTATAAGAAGGAATTTCTTATCATTTATTTTAACCATTATTTCAGCAAAGCACGTATTCTGTAAAATATCAACCGACTACCTATTACAATTTAAAACATACAGCCCTATATAGTTCGGACAGACGAACGAACGGACAGAAAGGTGGACGGACGGCCTAGGCCCGTTGGCAACTTTTGGCTATAGAACCCTAAAAAGTAACTGGAAAATCGCATCAAGAGACCAATAATTAAATCGGATAATTCAGACAAACCCATTTTGTCTACAATGTTTTTGATTACAAAGAAATTTAATGCAATGAAAATAAATTCTTTCTAACAGATTGCTCTTATTTAACTGAGGACTTCGGAGACACATTTTGACGATATTGGACACACAATTTCCTATCATAAAGTGCTCGTAAATTCGGAGTAAAGCCCGCAATAGGCACTCGTTCCGTATTTTATGGATCTTGTAAAAATCGGAATCGACGATCGAGGTCACGATTTCACGAATCACGATTTGAAAATTTTACGTGGAATAATAAGTTTTTATTAGATACTGGTGTTCGTTTTGAATATTAAACTATATCATATACACTGCACAGCAGTGGGGCATCATAGGTATATTATACAACGTGTTAATGAGTTAACGCAAATCTAGGAAATGGTTTAGAATCGAAAGCAGAATCGAATTGTCAAGGTTTCAACATAAGTAAATTTTTTTCAAAATATTAATAATTTGTTTCCTACTGAACTCTTTGTAAACCCACCGTTCGAGCACACTCACCCTACTTACTACCGAAACACGATTCTTTAAATGTATCCATTTATTAATTTGTTCGGATTCATTAATTGCGGAAATAATAACAAATCATTTTAATATGAACACTTAAAATGCGAATAACTTAAAATTTTCATAAAATAATGAAATTATTGTTTCAACGCAATTATTTCGTTGTAAATCGGTTGGGGTGCATTATTCATTAACACGTTGTATAGATGGCATAAAAGAATCGTGAACTGCCTATCTCAATGACAAAAAAAAAAGGTTCTAAATTTTTTACAAAATATTGACAATTCAGGTTACATTGCTGATAATGTTAGGACACATGTTATTTCACTAGTAACCAGCAATGTACCCTGAATTGTCTTTATTTTGTAAGCTATGTGAAAAAAATAGGATTCTTCAAAGCATCATATCTCATGAAGTACTAACAGTAGGAGTATGATTTGCGAATATGTGTAAATTGAACATATAATTGAAGTTTTGATTAGAGCCAAAACACGATTAAGACACATTTTCTCGATAGAAAAACAAGCCAAAGTAGCCTCCGGCTTTATCGATAAAGGCTTGGAAGTGCTAAACGGTGAATATTAGAAACAAGAGGCTTGATTTAAAAAAAAGAGTTTGATTTTTTATAAATTTTGATTAGATCAGAATTGAACTTACATAAATAGTACAATTACAATTAAATAAAGTTTGTTTTATGCTTGCGTCGTTTTAGGCGCGCGCGCCGCCCTGTCTCTTTCGCTCGCATCAAGCAGTAATATAAGCTATCACACGCCCATTTCGCTTCAATTTATTTTTCGACATAGGCCCTTAAATTAAAATTGTCACGTTTATAAAATGTGGCCCTGGCCTAATCTAGTTTATCTAGATGATATATTAGGTTTCGCCATCGTTCATCGTCTACAAACTACGAACAGTGGAATCGATCCATCTGAAACTATAAAATATGATGACGTCAGAACTATCAAACACAGACACCCCTGTTATATCTAACATAATGACGAGGGTCACCAATAATAACTGTAAGTGAAGAGATACACCAAGACTAAAATACACTACCAAACGGTTCTGAGTCTAGACGTGTTCAAAAGTTTATGAATAGACGTAAACTTTTAACACAAAATACTTTCATCGATACCACTACCACCACCACCACTATACCACTAGCTTTTCGGTGAAGGAAAACATCGTGAGGAAACCTACATGCTTCAATTTCGAGGCATATATTGTACCCACTGTTCATTATAAGTGGCGACGGGCTCACCCCCCGTCACACTGGACAGAGTTTCGGTACTACTGGTGAAACGTGGATATTCGGAGGTTTCAGAATATCTCTGACTTCCCCCTCGGGGAATATAGTCGTGAGCATATGCATGCATGCATGTACTTTCATCGATTTTGGTCCAGTAATTTTTGCGGATCTCGAACAAACAAACAAACAAACAGAAAAACAAAAATCGGTGACACCACACGAAACGCAGCCATTTTTTAAAAATATTTTCAATGTACAGGCAGACACACTTCTGTTACAGTTTATAATATTGTAGAAAAAATACTGGTGTTTTGCAGTTTAGGACGTAGGTATTAGGCGCTACCCAGACGATAGACATTTTGTCCGCGGGCACCCGCGGTCATGCACGGGTGGGGGACAATTATGATCAGAGTGGGGGGGGGGGCGAAATTCATGTTCGGGGTTCTCAAATGTTCTGATTTCGGGGGGGACCCTCCGCCTCCTGGATACGTGCTAGGTTATTAATGATTTTCGATATGTCTTGAATTTGTACTTCCAACCTAATGCATCGCTAAATGTATTCAGAACCTTTAGGATTAAGTAAAAAAGACAATAGTACTGTCAAGAAAACGTATCGCAATGACAAAGGGTTGCAGTTTTCTTTTTTGCGACCATCCCTTGCGACCGAAGAGACCCGGAACCGTTTTGTTATCAGGAAATGTTTTTTTTGTAGAAAAGGTTTCTCGTTGTGTCTCGTAGATACACGCTGATAAAGGTCATTTCGACAAATGTAGAGGAAATCGGTGTTATCTCAGAGAAAGAAAACCGGTAAATGTACGGTGCACGGTCACCCTAAAAGACTCATGTCCCATGTTAAGCGATAGAAATAGAGATTACAGTTTAGGGTAATCTCCTAGGGCTGTCTGATTTTCAGTCTATACTTCATTCCAAAAAAGGGCGAAGAGATTTTCCGATTCCTATTTAGCTTTCTGGGCAATTTTGATTAGCAAATATACTTTATTTATCTGAAAGATATACTATCCGACATATCTTGGACGGCACTAAATCTGTTCTAAGAATAAGTGAGAGTAAGTGTTTCAAATCTTTGTTTCTGTAATTCAAAATAGCCTTAAAATTTCGTTGCTTTTTGGAATGGAGTATGGTGTACAAAAAAAGTTGGTCGTATGCAGGGTTTAACAAACACCCTAGTAATGCTAAGGGAGTGCTTCAGACCATCAAACTGATCAACTTTCACTACGGAGCTATCTTCGAAATCACGAAAAAAAATAACTGTCCCATACATTTGAGTTGCGTCGATACTGCAGTAGATATTCTTTCTTATTAATCCAGTTTTGTGTGGAACAGCCGAGTTTTTGGCTCTACATTGAAAGTTGTTCAGTTTGATGCTCTGAAGCACCCCCTTAAGTATTACTAGGGTGTTTTGTTACACCCTGAAGTATGGATATTCCCTGCTCTCCACCGGATTCGACCTCACTAACATAACGAGGTTACCGACATTATCTCACTCACTCACCTTAGCTCGTGTTTACCTCTTCCTATCAGTGCGAGCTCGTTTGTACGAAATATCTAAGAAGGGTGAAACAGAGTGTAGAAACTTTAAATAAAACGCAGTAACAGTCGGCTGCTGCATGAATGGATGATATTATGAGCGGCGCGCGCTTCCCTAACCCGCTACACTACCCGACCTCCGCTCACATCTAGAATTCCTCGCCTCCTCCAACGTCTGTGCCCCGCGGGACGGTTGCGTACGAACATTTTTCTAACCACTTCTCTATCAACCCACATAAACGTTCCGGGAGCCTTGTTTAAAGTAAATATCTCAACTCTCGTTTACCCTGGTAGTAACCCGTTTACAATAGTCACCTCTGTTAATTCTGGTTATAGAGGAGTTTAAGTGAATGAGAGGTGAACCATTTACCGATTTATTTGATCAGATTTGACAGACCGTGTTAATGACGTCATTGTCCTTTTCAATTATGTCACAATTTATCAAATTAATAAGTCCCAAGTTCCCGACAGCTTGGACTGTCGAAACTTTTTTGCGATGTTTCATTGCTCGTTGAACCGAAAGAATAATAATAAGCTAATGAAGTAACTTTTTCGTGATTTCACAAAATGAGTTTTGAAAGTTTTTAATAAGGTGATAAGTAAGATGCTTGCGACGTTTTTAGGTCCTATTCCGTTTTCATTTTTTTCTGTGAGTGTCGTAATGCGGCGACTAAGGTCTAACATTTATATTTGCTCTGTTTATTGGGCGAAAGGCAAGCCATTTACCACCACTTAACACTACAACCAATCGTGAAACCTACAATAAGATAAAAGTGAGCCATGGCAATAATGTACTTTTAAAAATTTCGTTGTTAGTCGTTTGTTGCAAAGCTTCTGACCACCCCAAAAGACATTATGGTCCTGAGTTTATGTATACAGGGTCCAACTTCATACGCCGAAGGTTTTTAAGGAGATGATCACAGACCATCCAACTGAACAACTTTCACTTTGGACCAACATTGAAATCGCCAAAAAAATATCAGCTGTCGCATTTGGGTCGAGTAGGATTGCAGTTTAGTATGGAAAAGCTGATGTTCTATTCGCGATTTTGACTTTGGGCCCCTATAGAGAGTTGTTCAGTTTGATGGTCTGATCACCCTCTTAAAGGGTATATTACTGTTGGTGCGTTCCATACAAACGAAGTCTGGTGAAATTTACAATACTAACCGATTAAACTCAATGAAATTTTGCGGAAACAATCTAGAAACAAATCGCTATGCTTGTATCGTATCAGATTTTCCTTACAATGTACAGTTTTAAAGTTAAAGTGCCTAAAAGATTTCCATACAAATCTTAAATTAATCCTAGCATTGAAACTGTATATTTTAACGAAAATCTGACACGATACAAGCATAGAGATTTATTCCTAGATTGTTTCTGCAAAATTTCATTGAGTTTAATTGGTTAGTATAGAAAATATCACCAAACTACGTTTGCATGCAGCGCGCATTCACGCATTCGGAATAAACTTCTTTTAAAAACCGTCAGCGTATTAAGTTGGACCCTGTATTCAAAACCTAACATGGCGTTAGGTTATACTCACAAAATCGATAAACCTTCTAATAACCTTCGATAATCATAAAATTCCATATTTGATAACAACGCTCACAGACATAAACTGAAATATGCATACTCAAAAATACCCCTAGACAATATTAAATGTTATCCTTATCATGAAAACCTGTCACGTCACATGCGTAGATGATATGACCTCAGGGTTCAGGCCTAGCCTAGACTTGGCAATATTACAATTACAATTCAACCTTTATGCCCGCCCTACAAAATATCCAACAAATTTCGAAAATAAAGTTGCATGTTTATTTTTTTCGTTTCTAATTTAAGTGACCCACAGAACATTATAAGAGGGGTTAGAAATGCAAAGTAGCGCTTTTGCTTCAGAGACGGCTGTCGCCACTTGTCTTCCCGCTCACGCTGCTACAATTACTAATGCCCTCTCGCTCGCTCGTGTTATGCAAATCATTGCATAACTTGTGGCGACACGTTCCACGGCTACTTTGCACTTCCGACCCCTCTTATAATGTTCTGTGATTGTTATCTATTCCAGTATATTATATTCCACAGAATACGAAAGAGTACGTATTTAATCTACATACAGTATCATAGACTTTGAAGAGTCGCGTTGTAGGTCTATTGGGTCGTCGCATGTTAGTTACAACATCTCCCAGGTCTACAACGAAGATCCAATTGTATGGTGGCTTTAAAAACACTTGAAGTCACCAATCATTTATATCCTTTATAAAATCGTCAAGCCCTTTCGCTATTTTAGACGCAATAGTGAAACAGTGGTGTATTCCTCTTTCACTCTCACTCAGCATGCATGCGCAAACCTCTTGTCAGTTCGAGCCTGTTTGTATGAAGTGTCCAGTGTGTTCTTCAGATGACGATATGATGACGATGAGAAAAGTGTCACGTTCCATCATATTCAGAGAGTGCAATTTTATCGCAAAAATTTGTATGCTCGCTTTTATAACAAAGTGATCACTATGATCGTAATCTATTCTATTTTTTTTTTTTTTTTCTTAATTAATGGCCGGTTGCTTGCGTCTAGCGCGGCAATTCTGCCAATGTCAAGTAGTTTATAATCTCAAGTGATTGTTTTATGGTTAAAACACAAAAGAGTTTCACAAAATGGCGGAGCCACGTGCAAGCCTAAGAGAGGCCAACACGAATGCGTCTACCTTCCGCCAGACTTGCAGCGCGACTCGATCGTAATCTACTGTTTTTGACATTAGAGAAGCACTTGACACTTCTAAATTATATTCTGTGGTTTAACCACACTACTTTATATTCAGACACAACGATTCAGCCACCCCTTCGACAAAAACAATATTTGAAAAGGAAATCTTGCTGAGGGACCTAATAAAACTCATTTACAGTTTTATACTTCTTTCAACTGCTGATGAAGTTTTTCATAACTTTTTCGTTGTCTGTCTCTTGAACGTTCCTGAAAGTTTTGGATTTACTTAGAGAAGAATTTAAGCAGACATGCCTCGGATGGTGCAAAACGAATTTACATGTTCTGTAGATAGTTTCTTCATGTTCGTGTGGTGTCTGGTTCATTCACGTGAAGTTTCAATTAACGTGAAAAGCGTATAAAATGATTTTTCATGAAATCCTAACATATTTATTATGGCACTCAGAATAGCGAAATGACGAGTTTTTCTAAGGAGTTACTTTGTAAAATCGTCAGCTTATGATTGTGGCTTCACAATTGGGTATTTGACTACACGCAATATATTTTATATTTATCTTCTCGATAAAAAAAAAAAAAAAAAAAAGGTAGAAAATAACGCTAAACTCCCATTTTCATTTAGTTTTTAGCTTGAATACTATTTTTAATAACAAGATTAACTTTAAAAAGTAATGAAATGTTGATGACGTGACAACTCAGAATTGAGTACAAATTTCATACAAAGTGCACGTTTTGAAGTCTTATAAAGAGTAGCTGATTTGACTAGTTGTCAAGTAGCCTATTCGATGCAATAATTAACCATAAGACTAAAAGATCTTACTGCAAGTTTTCTGCGTCGTTCGTGTAGGTATAATGAGACGATTCCAGTGGAATGGTTATTGTTTAGGGATCATTATGACCTTTAGTGCCCTTGTTAACGAGACGGTTTCTACCCGGTCCGGCGCCGCGCCGGCTAAGCTTGTTCAAAAACACGGTTTGTACCCGGTAGCTAGCCAGCTGACGCGCGGCCTCATTCGGTCGTTTTTCGTTGTTATGTGTGTCGCTTATCCCCATCATGATCATTGCTAAGCAGAATAAAAATTATCGCTTGGTATATGTACACATGCTCTGGTTAACAGGCAAATAAAATGTGACTGAACCATTTCAGAAAATGTGAAATGTTTTATACAATTATTTCCATTTTGCATAGGTAGGCGGGACCGCGCCGTGCTTACACCCGGCGTAAACACAGCGCGCGCAGACCTTCAGAGTGTTCCATACATAACTGACGATAGTAGGCACGGTTTAAAACCGTGCGTAGCCCCGGCGGAAAACCATCTCGTTAACAAGGGCTCTTATTGATTATGACCTTGCCACTGAAATAATTCTCATTGCCTAAACGAGTGGATGTAGAAAACTTTCAGTGGGATCTTGGAATAATAAGTTCGGTATGGCTGTCACTTGTCATTACCTACGTTAAAATTAACAAAATCCACGTCGACGTGTAAAAACCAGTCCCACTGATTACCATCCCTGGTCCACTCTTGCTGATTAAAAACGACGGTCATCTGTTCTGTCTTAGAAAAACCTGGTCCTAATTATAGTTTTGTGACCTCTTCTAATTGTCTTTGAAGTCTGAAAATCTTTACAATCAAAAAGGATCCTTTACTCAAACCTTTAAAGCTTATAATGCTTTAAAGCAAAGCTTTCGGCTAAATATGCAGGACGCGTCTTTGTGCATGATTACAGTGAATCTTGCGTTTTACATGAAAATGCAAGGAATTCTCAAAAAGGTTTTAGAAACATCTAAAGCAGTGCATTGTCTCGAGACAGACAATGTTATCTTACTTAAGTCTACAGAATCAAGTGTTCAAACTCACTTTCGTCCAGCCACATTTGCATATGCGTTCAACAATTGCATCCCAGCGAAAGGCGACAAAGAAGAATTTCTTTGAAGATTAGAAGAGTTTTTTTAAGTGCCAGCATGATAAATATATTCGACAGTGTCAAATGCAGCACTTAGGAGAAAACTTCTGTTGGGCTCCGAAACTTGTCATGGAACACAGAGTGTAAGGAAAAGTATCATTAACCTTTAAACCACATACTCTACCCATCAAACTGAACAACTTTTAATATGGGAGCAAACCTGATAGAACAAAAAAAATATCAGATTGTGCATAAGGGGTGTTTTCAGTCTTTGTAATCACGAACAATTTCTAAAAATCGTGTTGTTCAGCGCCAGTGATTTTCATACTTAGGGGTTAAGACGATGCCGACCCAACGGACGCCACGAGTTAGAATGTCTTAAACTTCTGTGGATTTTCACTAAAAAATACATTTTCGTATAAAATTATGAATATCTACAACTACGTTGTATGTTACAACGGCAAAAAGCAGACAACATTATAGACAAATTTATAAAATGTGAATCTCAATAAAACACGAAAAAAAAAAAAGTTGTAAACTTATACACATTTTAAGAATTTGTATGTATAGAGACAATCAAAATAAATATTAACACTGTTTTCTGTAACCTTGTAAAGAAAAGTAGGTACTTACCAAAGTTCGAACTCAATTCAACCACAGTGGAGTAAAAAGTAGGTACGAAGTTATCTGCATCGCTTTATGAAGCTCTCTTGTTTCCTTTCGACTCAATATACACTTGACCCACTTACTCTAACTATAAGATTTTGTCGCTCATCTCGTGGCCGATGTCAGCCACTTTGTCGCCCCTCGCGCTTGATTAATAGCTTGCATTTGGCAAGTAGGGTTTCCGCCATTCTTGTCTTCTCCAGTCGGTGATGGGCATAACATAGACTACCTAACACGTAGACATCTAATGTAAGCGACCACATTCTACGAAAAATTACAGCGTTATTAATGAAATCAGGATGTTCCTTTGCAGAAATCCATGACTAATGACGTTCGTTGGCCTAACTCTTCAAAATCCCCTTAGTGGACAAAACACGGTGGTCAGGTTGAATTGCATAACGTAATTCAACTTTGTCTACTAGATATTTAGAAGAGGAGGTCTCAATACAATCTTGTTACAGCGTTACTACACTGACAAGTAACGAAACACCTAACCAGGTGCTCGGTTAGAATGGATTTTTCGAAGTTATTATACAGGGTCCTTCTTAATATGCTGACACTTTTTTAAGGGTATGATATCAGACTTAGAGAAAAACTTTCTCTATGGCACCAACATCGAAATCGCGAAAAAAAAATCAGGTCTTCCATACAAAACTGCAAACCTACTTGAGCCAGATGTATGGGACAGCTGTTTTTTTTTTGCGATTTCGATCTTGGTCCACAAGAAAAAGTTGTTCAGTTTGATGGTCTGATCATCCTCTTAAAAAAGTGTCAGCATATTAAGTTGGACCCTATATAGTTTATTATCATGTACGAGGTGGCTCGAAAAATACTCTGACAGCAGGATTACCACTATCTTCCCCCACTTATAATTACTATTCTTTAGCTTATTCTTGTGCCCTACAGCGGGATAGGCTTTAGTGATGAATTAAATGTATAAAATTAATGGGAATTTTAAAGCGAAGCATGACAATAATCTAGCTAGTGTATGGTTTTGTGCATATTAGAAGTCTGAATGGTAGATAGTCGTGATGAAGGATGAAGAACATCTAAGGATGGGTAAGTAACGATTTCTTAAGTCACGCCTTAGTGCGGGAATCGCGCTTAATTTCATACATTATTCATGAGAAAGTTCGTGAAGTGAGAACTAACCAAGTGTCTACGCGACGCGACGGTAAGATGCTAGAAATCTTTTGAGACAGAAATTCAATTTAAATTCGTTCACACTGTGCAGTTATTTAAGGCGGCTACAGCAATAGCAATTCGAATTTTAATTCGAGCTTCCTGAGTAAACCTGCATGCTTCAACTTCGAAGCGTGTATTGTGTCTACCATTGATGCTATTTTTAATTATTCAAAGGTGTCTGACTGTCCAACAAAAGTTGGCGACGGGCTCACTATATACCCGAAAGGATTACTACCTGTCGGACTGAACAGATTTCTGTAACTGCTAGTAAAATGTGGATATTCTAAAAGTTTAATTGTACATGTACAATTTATTTTCAGAGCATTTTAGTCCATTTTTTTTTTTTTAGTTAACTTTATATTTTCAAAACAGACTACAATTCATCATCTTCAGAGAATCTTAAATAATCATTGAAACTGACGTGCCGTTTATGCATCTTGAAGAGGCAAGAGAGAGTTTATTCAAGATCACAGCCAGTGGCGATCGTTTATATCTGGAGTGCGATTTTTGAAAGCTACACGTTCAAATCAGCAGTAGAAAATGTCAAAATTACTACGGAGATTATGCGTCATTCCGTCAGACCATGGATTTAAATTTCATATTTCACCGCACATCAATATTGTGTGGTATGGACCATACCTATGCCAGCTTCCTGCGTGTGAACACGTGTGACTTTCAAAAATGCACTCCAGGTCTGCCTTACCCCAATAGGTAAGAATATAGGTAACTGGTATATAAAAATTCTAACAAGAAATTCGAAGTACCTATCACTGCGATTAGCATCTTAACCTAGTAACTGATCGTCTACTTGGCGGTGAACGACATGGAGATTTGCATTGAGATTGTGTCGCATTATCTGCAATTCTATTGTTCGCCTTGTATGAAGCAATACTCGACCTGATTATTGTATGAGACCGATGAAACCGGGACTAGTTGGTAGACATTAGGTACAAATAATATAGATATAGGGTGGCACATCGAGATGGGTCAGTACACGGACCTCCGTATAAAATAAATCTGCTGTCCCATACAAAACTGCTGTACCTACCCGACTCAAATGTATGGGACAGCAGATTTTTTTTCGCGTTTTAGACCCTGTATACAGGGTGTAAGGAAAAGTATCATTAACCTTTAAACGACGTACTCTACTCATCAAACTGAACAACTTTTACTAAGGGAGCAAACCTGTCAGAACAAAAAAATATCAGCTGTCCAATACTAAACTACCTAACGCTGTACCTACTCGATTCAAACGTAGTATAAGACTCCCATAGTAAAAGTTGTTCAGAAAAATATGTTAGAAGTAACCATGTCGACGGTTTTACATATAAGATAAGAAAAACTGCATTCACAGATTTTCAAAAAGTCATACACTCCACCACTCCCATCCACTAAAGCTAAATGCTGATGATGAGACTACATTGACTATCTATGGAGTTTTTGTTTGCATCACGAATATAGCCACGTTGTATTTATTCCTATCTTTCTGTACCTATGCCTATGACAAGAACATTTTTTGTGCGAGAAGATGTTAAAACTTTCAAACAGATTTTAATTAAATTTTGTAGAATCCTTTAGTGTGAAAAGGGACAAAAGTTACTTTCACTTTTTATTGAAATTTGACGAACTTTGGGACCTCTATAAAATGGACGTGACGATAAGAAAATGATGACGTTTTTACGAATTTTACATAAAGTTAGCATAGCATGCTCTCGACTATAGATGTAAGGATGGTTTAAAACCAATTAAACCAATCCGTTTAAACCAAACTCACACTCTCGCAATCTCGTCTTTGACTATTTATATGTGGACTGGTTACGCGTGTAGTTCTACTAACAAACATTTCTGCTACTTTTTGCGGGGGGCGAGGTAACATGGAATCCGAAACTTTGGATTTTATTCCCCATAACTTTAGATTCTAATTTTGAATGTTAAAAATCATGAAAAGTAGTCTCGTGTGAACCCCAAACGTTCTAAGTTCGAAGTTATTATTTCGCAATTATAGGCTGTCTCGTTTAGTGATAAGGTGTAAAATTGAATGTAAATGCACAAGATCAATTGTGCTTATACCGTGGCAGAGGGGAAATGCTACCGCAAGGCTAGTCCTTAAAATAATTAGTCAAAGACTCTCGTTGATGAATCGAAGCAACGTTGCCAGCTCGCGTACCCTACACACTCATGGGCACACATAAACTGCCGCGTGTAATACATTTTCGTGTAGTAGGTAATGTAGGTAGGTACTTTCTATAAACTAATTCTGACGAATCATGACGTCAGGTGACCAAAAATCGCCGACAATGAGGTAAAACACAGTTCTTATATTTTTGTAGGCGAGTTTTAAACGGTTTAAAACGATTTATTTGGGGTTCAAAACGGCAAAATATGGATTAAAACATTTTAAATCGGTTGTTTTACATCTATACTCTCGACTATAATCCACGAGGCTAGTCAGAGATATTCTGAAAACTCACCTCTGTTTCACTAATAGTACCGAAACTATGTTCAGAGTGACGGGGAGTAAGCCCGTCGCCAATTTTAAAGGACAATACATGCCTAGAAATTGAAGCATGTAGGTTTCCTCACGATGTTTTCCTTTACCGAAAATCCAGTGGTGTTACAAATCGTACATAATTTCCGAAAAACTCAATGCTACGAGTCAACCTGGACGGAAATCGAACTCCCCAAAACCACCACGTCTTTACATAACACATACTCGTAGATAAAGTTAAATTGTTCTTTAATCGCGTAACTTCCAAAGATTACCTACAAGATGCAACAAATACCTTTAGAGGAACGAATCCTGGACCCTGTAAGTTAATTATTAAAGCTCAGAAGTGAGCGTTGATTTATATGAACTCGTGAGCACCGCGGTGCGAGGAGCGGGAGAGGCGGGGTTCCTCAGGAAGCACAAGTAGGTACTATGTTGAAATGTAACTCTCATTTATTTACTACTTTGTTTTAAGTCGTAAAAGAGGTTTATTTACCTACAAAGAAAGTAAATTTAAAAAATAAAGTTAGAGCCTGTAGGGTCCCACTGTAGGGCAAAGGCCTCCTCTCACGAATAAGGTCGACAGGTCAGAGGTCGATGACATGCTGATGATGATTGTCATTGTAGAAAAGATACAATGATGACGTTTCTCCTAATGCATGTGCTATTGAAGAAGATCAAAAAGTCGATCGAAAATTATTTGTCTAATATGTTGGGTAGATAGATTTCTAAATCTTAACTACTATAAAACTGTAACAGAAGTGTGTCTGTACATTGAAGATATTTACATGACAAAAATTACGATATGGTTTTTAGGTATCCTGGACTCCAAATCAACCTTTTTTTAGAATTTTTGTCGGTCTGTTTGTTTGTATGTTTGTAACAGCATCAGGCAAAAACTACAGAACCGATTTTGATGAATCTTTTTTGACAAGAGAAGTGAAGTTTCTCGAAATCTATTTTTTTAAATAAAACTGAAGAAAAAGGAATCTAAAGTCATCCTTTTTTTCCAGTTGTAACCATTTTATTACTCTTATTTGATAGCTTATGATCTGACTTAAAATCTGGTATATAGTTTGTGCGGACGAAGTCGCGGGTAAACTCTAGTATATTACATTAAGAAACCACTTTGACTAACAGGTTAGTTGGACAAATTTTTCATCGTAATAAATGTTCTAAATACCTCGAGACCTCATAAAATAGGCATAGTTGAGGAGATATTAAATATTTGTTAATTCTATCCCCTGCATACTTAATGAGAAAAGAAATAGGTCCTAGAGAAGACTTATTAATAATGCAGAATAAATCAAAGATAACCTTTTGGTTGTGGATATTCCAAATATGGTTTAATGTTTAATGTCTAAGAATAACCCTACGGGAACCATAGGCATAAGCATTCAATACAACAATCTTAGTAACGCAAAAAAAGTTTGTAGGTTAAAAAGATAGTCATCATCATCATCATCTCAGCCGATGGATGTCTACTTCTGGACATAGGCCTCCCCCAAAGATCGCCATAACGACCGGTCCTGCGCTGCCCTCATCCACCGCCTACACCAGGTCGTCGGTCCAGTGTGAGGGGGGCCTATACCCACGCTGCGCTTTCCGGTACGCAGTCGCCACTCGAGAACTTTTCGCCCCATCGGCCATCGGTTCTGCGAGCAATATGCCCCGCCCACTGCCACTTTACTTTAGCTCGAAGCACTAGCAATCTTTGGGCTATGTCAGCTACTCTGCTTCTTTTGCGGATTTCTTCATTTCTGATTCGATCTCGCAGGGAAACTCCTCCATTGCCCTTTGGGTGACTTAAAAGATACTAAAAGAACAAAAACAAAATGAGCCAAATGTTGTAGGTTTATGTAAGCAGGTGGAACACCGACCATAAATCGATTATTGGCACACCAACTACAGATAAAACCCCATCAAATACTACCGTGGGGCTAGACTTCGATATTTTCTAATCAAACCAGTAAATCGCCCACGCAAGCGTCCCAAAATCTAAATTCCACTACAGTCGCCAATTTTAATGTAATTCCGTGTAGAGCACAGAGATAATTTCTGACAACGGCCCGGGAGCGAACCTGGTACACGGCCGACTACTAATGAGCTTGGTACTTTATGCCGAGGAACCTTGCTGCATAAATTCTACATACAAGACATTCATTTAGCTAGAGTCCGAATTTTCCAGCCTAACTTGTCGTTACCTTGAATTTTGGTGCCGTTGCGGGGTTGGTTAGTGGTCGCAGAATTAAGAAGCTGAGACCACTAAATCGAACCCTACTTGACCAGTTTAGTAAATCTGTGTGACTGATCTGATCACACTAAAAATATTGTGTATTTCACACCGTATTCCTGAATACTTTGTTGTGTCCAAACGTTTGAGCGATATCGATATTGTCGATAGAAAATAAAATAAAAACCGGTCAAGTGCACAACACACAAATTAACTTACAAAAAAAAACGTTTTTCTCCGGGACCTTTAGCGCGAGACCGACTCGGACTTGGCCGGTTTTTAGTATTTGTTTTTATACTGTAGAGTTTGCTCTATAATCACACTAAGTTTCAGGCTTGTATGTTTTACCGTTTTTACGATAGAGCGAGAACAAAAAAAAGTTGAAAAAAACTAGTTTCTTGTTGAGAACCCCCCTTAGTTTTAACTTTTAGTCATTTTTATTATAACGCATATTCTGTGAAGATTTTAACTATCTATCTATTACGGTTCAAAAGTTATAGACCCAAATAGGTAGGACGGACGGACAACGTGGGCTTAGTAATAGGGTCCCTTTTTAACCGTTTGGGTACGGAACCCTAACAACAAAACCCGAACCCGATAGTGAACGGAACCCTAAAAATTTCAAACTCACCTCTTTTAAAATAAGTTCAAAACCTAAACCTTTTTATTTATCGAAATATTTTAATTATTCTATTTTTTTTATAGCTAATCGGTCACCGGTCGTTGTGGCGATTCTAGAGGGAGCCCTATGTCCAGCAGTGGGCGCTCATCGGCTGAGATGATGATGATTATAGCTTGACCAGGGCTGTGCCGTTTCTTGGATGGTTGCGAAAAAACATCTAATTTTATGAACCTTTATGGATCACAGACGATCAACTTAATAAATGCTGCCACGTTACAAATTGTTGTAAGTCAGACAAACCCAAAAAATACGTTGACCTATACCTAAGGAAATCGCTGAAAATCAAGAAAAATGAGTTTCTTGATCTGATACCTTTCAGTACAAGACATAGGAGTTAAAATGAAATGTCACGTCGTATTGCTACACAATGCTTCAGACGTAAGTGTAGTATTTGCTCAATGTCCATCCTGGTAAGCAATCTGTACCTTATTCTTAGTGTAGTAAGAAAATATAAGACATTATTTTTATTTTAAATTTCAATTCAATTCAATTTTTGTTTAGTGGCATCCGATGTGTTATCACAATTCAGTCAATGTCTCGTCATGTGGAGAGTATACGAAGGAAAATGATCAGTAGTATTAATTAAGTCTAGCGTGGCAGTTTTGCCAAAGCAGAATCAAGTGATTGTTTTAAGGTTAAAACACAAAAGAGTTCACAAAATGGTGGAGGCAGGTGCAAGCCCAACGCGCCGAAACGCACGCGTCCGTACTCCGCCAGACTTGCAGCGCGACTCCTCTTTTATTTTAAAGGGGTTTAGTTTGCAATGTATTTTGTAACTGAAAGACTCCACCTGTCATCTACTTGACGCGTCAATCCATACTGAAACCTCAGCCTTGCGTACAGGGTCAAATTGAAATGATTGGCGTCCTTTTAAACTAATAGGAGCAAACCTGAAGTCGCAAAAATATCTGCCGTTCTATAAATTCTATACATAAATACATTTTAGTCAAGTGGGCAGCAGATTTTTATTTTTTGCGACCCAGGTATGCTCTCATAAGTAGATTCCTAGTTTAAGGTCCGCCACATACATATTTCGGAGTTATATTTCGGTCATGAGGTGTTTCACACGTGCGATTTGGTTTGGGCCACGATGTGAATTGCTCAAGTGCTCTTTTTCGGACCCCAGCCCTGTCTTAGCTAACACAGCACTTAAAATGTGGTGTTTTGAATTATTTTTACGGTTTCGTAATCAAAGGGTGCCAACGAACGGGACCCTATTCATAAGCATTCGCTGTGTGTCCGTCGTCCGTTCAATGCTCTAAAGCAGAACTGCCCAACCAGTCGGGCGCGCTCCCCTTGGGGGGCGTAGCGAAATCGTGAAAAAAAAATCAGATGTCCCATATATTTGGCTCGAGTAGGTTCGCAGTTTTGTATGGGACAGCAGATTTTTTTTCGCGATTTCGATGTTCGTCCCATAGAGAAAGTTGTTCAGTTTGATGGTCTAGTCATCCCCTTAAAAAAGAGTCAGCATATTATTGAAATGTCAGTCACGGAGTGTGTTAAGAGAAGAAACGAACACTGGTGATATTTTCAATACTAACCAATTAAACGCAATGAAATTTTGCGGAAACAATGTAGGAACAAATCTCTGTGCTTGTATCGTGTCCGAATTTCGTTAAAGTATATAGTTTCAATGCTAGGATTAATTTAAGATTTGTATGGAAATTTTTGAGGCACTGTAACTTTAAAACTGTACATTTTAAGGAAAATCTGACACGATACAAGCATAGAGATTAGTTTCCAGATGGTTTCTGCAAAATTTCATTGAGCTTAATCGGTTAGTATTGAAGATATCACCAGACTTCGTTTGTATGGAGCACGCCAACAGTAATATACCCTTAAACTAAATGCAAGTCTTCCCTATAGATACAAGTACAACCCATAAACAAAGTTAGGAACGAAATTGAAGGCTGCGTCACTTCTCACAGGTCCCTTCTGAGGCGCTATCACTTATCTCAGCTTCCTTTTCTTTGTATTTGTTCTATACAATCGGCAACCAAAGGACGTACAACCATTGTTCTTTCGTGTAAGTCTTCTAGATCAAGTGTTTTTCGTCTTTATGGTAAAAGATATAAGGTTTTCGACATGGGAATTCTTATGTGAAGTAGACATTGGATAGTTTAATTTGTATTGTTTAGCGTATGGCCATTGGTGGTTGATTGTACCATGTACAGAACAAACTTGGTAGGTTTTACGAGCACTGATGTTTATTGTTAGGGTTGAAATATTTCTCAGCCAGTTATTCAAGTACTAGGTATACACGGTGCTAGGGTAGACAGTTGCTTTACTTTAATAGCACTACGCAATAGCGCTTTAGTATTTGTACTCATAATACTGAACAACTTTCCCAAAGGAACATAGGAGAAACTCGCAAAAAAAATGACCTTTCATACAAACGTTTGATCAGCATTTAGTATAGAAATTGGAAAGTTCTTAAAATGTTATTCTAACATGTTACAAGACCCCGCTTTACGGTTCAAAAGATACCCCGTTTCCTTTAGAGCAGGGTTTCTTAACCTTTCCTTGACTCTACTTTAATAATTATTATTGGAACAAATGTTGAAGTTACATTGCAAGTTTGGTCACGAGCAATTTTCATGCCCCCTATTAATTTAAACGACAAGCGCGGGTGGAACTGTGCTATTTGAGACCTGCTGAGCCGGATCATGTGTCGGTGACAACGAACGAATGGGTGAATTAGTAACAGAATGAATGAGTGAATTAAGAAAATGAATTAATGAGTGGAATTAGATACACCCCCCCCCCCCTACGATATTGCTACGCCCCCCAAGGGGGGTGCGCCCCACTGGTTGGGAAGTTCTGCTTTAGAGCAAGGGCGGACGACGGACAGACAGCGAAGGCTTATGAATACCACCCTTTGATGACGGAAACATAAAAAACATTCGAAACACAACTTTTTAAGTGCTGTGTTAGCTAAGACAGGGTTGGGGCACTTGAGCAAATCACATCGTGGCCCAAATCGCACTTGTGAAACACCTCATGACCGAAATATAACTCTTATGTCCATAATATAAGTACGGAAATGTCTTGATTCGCAGAATTTTGCAAGTTACTTGAGAGTTAATTAATTCGTGATCCTAATTACGTGACAACGTTGAGCGATGGTATCTCACGGACGGACGGACGGATAAATTAATATCTTATCTACGAGCACGGATCCGTCCCAAGGGTCGAAGTGATTACGGGTTTGTTGAATTAGGATCTGTGTTCAGTGGGTATCGCCGTCGTTTTGGCCTATACGTCCCACTAGAGGTGGACCGTTAGTCCACGTGGTGCCCAATGCGGATTGGTAGATTTCTAATACGCATCAGAATTTCTTCTTCAGCGTATGCAGGATTCTTTTATAAGTATAGCCCTATATTATTTGGAAGAAATTTGTACAATTATAAGGAACGAGCTTTTGACCTGCGACATCATCCGCGTGGATTACCCCTTTAGGGGACGATTTACGAAAAATTCTTTCATAGAACACCCATATAGTTCATTCCAAATAAGGACGACGAGATTTTCTGATTCCTATTCAGCTTTCTGGCCAATTCTGATAAGCAAATTTAAATTATTTATCAGAAAGATGTACACACGGCGACACATCAACCTACCCATAGTTGAACTCTATGTCCATGAACATAGAGCTCAACTATGGGTAGGTTGATCTGTCGCCGTGTATACTATCCGACATATCTTGGACGTTACTAAAGTTGTTCCAAGAATAAGTGAGAGTAGGGAAGTGTTTCAAATCTCTGTTTCTGTAATTAAAAATAGCCTTAAATTTTCGTTGCTATTTTGAATGGAGTATACATACATCCTCTGAAGAATATATATTTCAAAGGAGTCAATTTCTTTTAGGCCCACAAACGGTAACGTTTATTGATAGTATTACACTCTAAAAACTTACATTTTTATTATAGTAATCGGACTAAAGATTATGTTAAAATGCAAACGGTATTATGAAATCAATATAAAAATGCACCGTTTTGACTTTTTTTCTATGTTTATTTTTTCCTTTTAAAACGGCACATGTAAAACAATGCGTGTATAGGAACATCTTAGATGTTCATACGAAAATAATAATAATAATAAAAAACCAACAAATTTTACCAAGACAAGATGTGTGCCAACTGCGATTACGCGACACTCCTTTTAGATGAGATATAGCTAATATTACCACTACAATCTAGAGATTATGAGAAACAAATCGACATGAGTCCCATAACTATACGCCAACTATACGCTAACATTTTTGGTGGCCTATTTCCCATAGCTGGAGAAATTGACTCCTTTCATGTTTCTATCTCAAGCGGTTTAGGCTGTGCGTTGTCTGTCAGTCAGTCAGTCAGTCAGTCACGGAACCCTTTTATAATTATAAGTATAGATAGAAGTGTATATAACAAGACTGCATAGTCTTGTCTTTTCACGCCATCTTTCGTTTTGCGTATTACCTACGTTTTACCCGACTGCGCCAGAAGGAGGGTAATGTTTTAAAAGTCTACTACATATTTTTAAAACTAATTCCTATGCTAAATCAAAGCATTATACTGTTTTATATAAAATGTTTAGGCCTTAGGCCTAGTACGACGCATCAACGTTATACCGCGCCATTTCTGCGTCAAATAAAAGAGAGATAAGGCGCGACTTTACTTTGTCGTGCTGTCTTGCTAACACCACTGTGGGCGGGCCTAGCATGCCACCCCCGAGAAAACGACAAAAATCGAAAGGTGTCTTTATTACTTTGCGTATGCGAAAGCGAGCACGCATTACGGTTTTGTCTTTTTGTCGCTTTGTCGTAAATGGCATGCTAGCCCGACTGGTCTGGTAAACATGAGCTGAGCTCATAAAGCTCTGATATCAAAATCTTGAAATAATTCACAAAGCTCAAGTTTTGTTTCGCATTACTCGGAGATCTGTCACACAATACTTCTATCAAACAGTAGCGATAGTCTCGGCTTTTTCCCATACTACAAGTCGCGGCAAGCGCGGCTTTCGCTCTCCGAAAAGCGCGGGAACAGGTAATTTTCTATGCAGCGAAAAATCATATTAGATGTGCAGGTACACTGTACACTTTATTACTATAATAGTATACCATAAGAGATAAGAGCTATTTTGGTAACCATCAGCTGCAAGGCTGATTCAGTATTTATAGGGTGAGCATCTCTGTGATGGGGATGGACCAGGTCTACCTGCATAACTCCAGTCAGTTTAGGAGTTACAGCCGTTCAAAGGTCTGGTATGGTTGCTAAAAATGAATATGCATGAATATGCAGATATTATTATAATATGCACTGTAGCTATGCGAACAGTACAAAAACTGACTCGGCCTATAACTGCTCGTGGCCAAACTTGCAACGTGGTGGATCCCATTCCACCACATGATTAAATATCCCTACGGATCAGAAGCTTCAAACAGGAGGCCAGTGTAGGTGCACTCACACAAAGAGCACGTTGTGGGACCTACGCACACACTCTGCCGGGGTATGTGTGCACCTGTTTATACGTACGTACCGAAACGCGCCACACTCGCACTCCCAACTTGTTGTAGCAAGGCTCAAGTGGTACTTCGATACTCTCGGTACTGCTAGTTTAGTGTATTGCGTTTGTTGAGTACAATTGAAGCTAAAACAAAACAAATATCTTGAAAACTCGAAGAACCTCATCTCTGAATCTTTTATACAAGTTTGAAGGAATGTTTTGTATTTTTACTTCGCTTTTGATATTGATATCTGTATTTATATTCTATAAGTTGTGTTTTGTTTGTTTTCTTGTAATTGTATAATATTCACACGATGTCAACAACGGAGTTGAAACAGTCACCGTGGCCGAAATCGGTCAGGAGCAATTTACATACACACACTTACATACATACATAGGCACATTTAAATTATACAGCACTAATGTTTAGGGCTCCGTAGTCAATAAGAAACCCTTATAGTTTCACCATGTCCGTCCTCCTGTCCGTCTGTCCGACTGTCCGCGGCATAGCTCCGAGACGCTTAGTACTAGAAAGCGATAATTTGACATGGGTATACATATTAATCACGCCCACAAAGTGGTAAAATAAAATCTTGAAAACAATTTTTTTAGGGTACCTCCCCTTCACGAAAAGTGGGGATAACATTTTTTTACCCGACTGCGCTAGAAGGATTAATTCGGATCCGAAGAACTTATTCGGAAGTGGTGAAACAGGTCCTTAGTGTGGAGCATACTCTTTTTTTGGTCCAGAGCGTGATTAACGAACATCTTCCCGGATATCCGGTAAGAGCTATATATATACCAAAGAACACCACTTAACCAAAAGGCTGCTTTTTCCGTCCCCGAATCTACACTTACTTCCGCATTTGAAACACAAAATATAACTACAGAAGGTTCACTCCATATTATGTGATCTAACTTCATATAATAAAATGAAGCGCACATTGTTAAAAATATTGTCACAACTATTAGACTCGGTTTATTTTAGCAGATTTCTACTAGATTTGTAGTTATAAATCGAATTTTAGTACTTTTTAGTTAGTTATTCTAGTGGTTCTAGTGGTAGTGCCCATTATAAGTAGCGACGGGCTCACTCTCCGTCACACTGGACAGAGTTTCGGTACTACTGGTGAAACGTGGATGTTCTGAGGTTTCAGAATATCTCTGACTACCCCCTCGGGGAATATAGTCGTGAGCATATGCTTATGCTTATGCATTCTAGTGGTTCTACCTATCAAATTTAATCAAAGATTGAAAACTGAAGTCTCAGGCGGGACTTGAACCCGCAATTTTCCAAACCGGGGAATTGCTTTTTCCAGTTTAGCTACTGAGCCACTACGCTAAAGAACGAATTTATCAACCTATTGCGACTTAGGGGACGTGGCGCCATCTACCGGCGTTCTTACAAACTACCTATGATTGAACCTTCGGCTTCGGCCGAACATTACGGCAAAAGTCGATCAATCGGCTTCGGCTTCTGTCAAAAATGGAACTTCGGTCGGACACTGCTGTAAACCAGAATCAACAGCAACGACTACTACTAAAGTCGGGACAATGTAATAAGCCACATTTGACATCTGTCAGTTTAAGCTTCATAGTGACCTGGGTGACCTGGTTAAAAACATCGATTAAAGCGAATGAATCGATACGGATTTCAAACATACGTGAATCGAATTATATGTGAATATCGCGATTTGTTGGAACTACGTTTTACATCGATTTTTTTGGGTTACATCCCTAGTGTTAAAAAAGAAAAAGGGTTCACAGACGCAACATTGTAACGACGTTCAGTTCTTTGGAACAGAAATTGTTTATTATGTTTATAATGGCTTATTAGTGAAAGTGAATCGTAAAATTACCTTCTTTGGTCATTATTACAATAAATATGTAATCGTATTTAAAAAAAGTAAAGCAATTATACAGATCTAACTTCGAAAAAAATTATATTATTCTATGCCCGCCGTTACAAGGTTATGATTGATGAAGTATCAATAGATGTCAAATGTGGCTTTTTAAATTGTCCCGACTGTAGACAATGAAATCCAGTGAGCCCAGGGGGAAGACTTTGATCTGTTTTGGGACTCGCAATGAATTAACGTTGCACATGAAGTATGAAGTAAACGAAGCGGTACAAAGATAGCGGGGAGCGACTGGAGGTAGTAGCAAAGCATGGCATAGCATAGCATATGCTCACGACTATATTCCCCGAGGGGGTAGTCAGAGATATTCTGAAACCTCAGAACATCCACGTTTCACCAATAGTACCGAAACTCTGTCCAGTGTGACGCGGGAGTGAGCCCGTCGCCACTAGAGGTAGTAACTATTGAATAATCTGTGGACTGGAGGATGGGAGAGGCCTATGTTCAGCAGTTGACGATTATGATGATGTATGAGGTAGACCTTCTGCCCTATCCCAATCCTAACTCCGTGTTTCATTTGGAGCCCTGTCTCCCTAATCCCTAATTAATGTTCCTAAAACATCCAATCTCCTTGAAAACTTTTCAACAGATAAAAGTAGACGATAAAAAGTGTCATCTGCGACCGACTTACGATTGTCGAGACATTATTATTTTATTTTACGATGATTTTGCCCTAGAATAGCCTCATTCTTTGTTCGATGCATTATTTTTTATGATCGATGTAATAAAACGTGAATTAGATCTCAAAGTGGGTCGTCGCGTAGCAAGCTACAATGAATCTGCTACGATCCGTAGCTCGTAGCTATACAGGGTATACAATTAAATGAACAACTATCCAATAATCAAACTAAACAACTTTTAATATGAAACGAACACTGAAATCGCGAAAAAAAATTATACATTTGGGTTCAGCGACGATTGACTTTTCTCTGGAACAGCAGATTTTTTTTTGCAATTTCAATGTTTGTCCAATAGTGAAAGTTGTTCAGTTTGATGATCCGAAGCAGGGTGTGTACATACTTATGTATGTGTATGTAACGCATTTAAGTTTACACCCTGTATAAATGAAACATTTATTTTGTGTGTTTAAGAAACATATATACATAAACTCACGTCTGTAATCCATTTCGGACTTCCATTCCATAATTATCTTTTTATGGCTATAAATTAAATTCGTTACATATTAAATGGGGTACTTCATACCACCAAACTGAACAACTTTCAATATGGAGCCAACATCGAAATGGCAAAAAAAAGTGTTAGTCCATAGAAAACGTTACTTTTCGACCCAAATTGTATGAAACTTTTTTGAAACTGATATTGGCTCCATAGTGAAATTGTTCAGTTTGCTGGTCTGAAGCACGTTCCTTTAATATGTAACGTATTCAGATTTACACCATGTAAGACCCTCTAGCATGATTTCTCTACTTGCGCGCGACTCGGCCTTTTCCATACTACAAGTCGCGGCAAGCGCGGCTTTTGCTCTCCGAAAAGCGTTATTTTCTATGCAGCGAAGGCGCGTCTCGCGCGTGTAGAGAAATCATACTCGACTTGAAGATCTAACAAAAACATTTACTAGAATGTTTTAGACCATCAAACTGAACAACTTTCACTATTCTTCATAGTCCAAAAAATTCAAAACATCAACTGTCCCATACATTTGAATCGAGTAGGTATTACTAGAGTGTTTTGTTGCATCCCTTATTTTACTTTTAGCATTACAAATCAAACAGGGGGGGGAAGCCAACATTGAAATAGTGAAAAAAATTTGCAGTTACATAGAAAAATACTCAATCAATATGTATGAAACGTCTTGATGATCTGAAGCATCATCTTTAATGTGTAAGGCATTTAAAAGATAATGCGGGTTGTTTTTATGGAATGTTGGCGCCTTATTTTTCGCCATTGTTTTTGGCGCGGCCATCAACCAAACTTGAATATTTTAGTTTACAATAAAGTAACAAACAAAACTTGTTATTGCATGTAGGTTCTCGTATATCCGTAAACTAAGTCAGAACGGAGATATGAAGGCTTGAACTTGAAAATGTATTCGTTACGTTTACTTCAAGCCTTTATATCTCCGTTCGGACTGAGTTTTAGAGATACGAGTATACTTGTCAAAACAAGTTTTGTTTGTTATAATATTCAAGTTTGATTGACGGACGCGCTAAAAATTTCTCGCTCGCCATTTTTAGGCATTGGCTTTTACACTATAAACATCAATCCTTGAAACATTAGATCGCCCGATAGCACAGTCGGTAGTGAACCAGCCTGCTGTGCCGAGGGTCGCGGGTTCGAATCCCGTAAGGGACAAATATTTGTATGATGAATTGAATATTTGTACCCGAGTCATGGACGTTTGTATCTATATGTATATGTAGTCTATATCGTTGTCTAGTCATCATAACACAAGTCCAGACTAGATTCTGGTACTTTAAATGTGACTAGATAATTTGTGTGACAATGTCCAAGATATTTATTATAAATCAGAAAAGTACATAGTAAAGCTAATAAGACATTATTTTACACGCATCGCCTATTCATCACAAAAGATATAAGCATCCAGCTCAACTTGGCAACGGCTTAGCTTCAATTTATTCCCGTTTTGTCCCATTACTGTGCCAAAAATGTTTTTCATGGAACATTTCTTTCTTTTATATGTACATTTTGTGATATTTATGCTTAGAATATAGAAAATGGAACGGAAAATCTAGAAATGCGTCAAGACAAGGTATAGTGCATGAGATCCTAAAATGGAATTCGTGCGTCGTTTGTAGGTATTTTATTCTCATAAAACGTTTTTTGTCTTTATACAACGTGTTAATGAATTAACGCAAAACTAGAAAGTAGTTTGTTTAGAATCGAGAGCAGAATCGAATTATCATGTTTTCAACATATGATTTTTTTTCAAAATATTGAATGATTTGTTTGTAAAATTTAAAATTTTCTGAACTCGATCTCAACACACCGCACGGGCACACTCACCCTACTTACTGCCAAAACAAGATTCTTAAAATGTATCCATGAGCACGCTTGCGCTTTCATTCATTGCTGAAATGATAACAAATCATTTTTGCCTGAAAGCTTAAAATGCTAATAACTTTAAATTTTAACTATCAAAATAATTAAATTATTATTCCAATCTAGTTATTCTGTTATAAATCAGTTGGGTTGTATGAGGTTTTGCGCTTATTCATTAACACGTTGTATATTGGAGTATATTAGAGGAAGTTTGAAAGTGGCTCCTGTAAATGAAAAGCTGCGCGGTAATCGGTTATCGTGGTATGGACATGTGATGAGAAGAGATGAGTGGCATATTACAAGACGAATGTTAAATCTGAATGTGGATGGCTGCATGAAGAGAGGACGACCAAAGAAAAGATGTATGGATTGTGTGAAAGATGACATGTGTAAAAAAGGTGTGTGCGCTGAAATGACGGCTAAAAGAGATGAATGGAGGAAGACGACATATTGCGCCGACCCCAAATAATGGGATAAGGGCAGGAAGAAGAAGAAAACGTTTTTTGTCTTTGACATATATATTTTTTTTCATTCTCATGAAATATTACACGTCATAATATCGCATCGTGTACATTCAAGAAGAAACACAGTAACTGGTCACTGTGTTGTACAGGGTCACGGTAAAATCCATAAGGTGGTTGCAACCTAGTCGCGACGGGCTCACCCCCCGTCACACTGGACAGAGTTTCGGTACTACTGGTGAAACGTGGATGTTCTGAAGTTTCATAATATCTCTGACTAACCCGTCTGGGAATATAGTCGTGAGCATATGCTTATGCCTAATGTTTTTTTTTTAGAAAATCTAGATGCCGCGTCACAAATAACATTTGCAATTTATAATATAATTACGAAGATACAAAGTTTTGAAATTATTCATAGAAAATTTAACTTTTTTATGAAATTGACAACTCTGCAACCTTGACCGTTCAATGGCGCCCGCCCTTATCACAATATTTAAGATTTGATTTCTCAATCAAGAAAATCCTTCATTAAAATAAGTGGCACTCCAATATACTACAAAAGCCTTAAAGTTATTTATAGCACAGTGTGACCTAAACCCGCACTTTACGCACGCTTTTCCGGGACCTAAGTTGTCTATTTCTGCACGGTGCGTAAATGAATCGACTACCTTCACATATGTAAAAAAAATGAATCAAAACCCTTTGAAATGTCGTTTGAAGCTTGGAAATGCACAGGAAACAAATGACAAGAAGGGGATAGGTTAGCGATTCTCCTGCAAGAACCTTCCTGTTGTAGAAAAAGTGACAGCGACGAAATAAAAAAAAAAACGTTGACTTAGTTCGTTTCGCGAAAATTGTAACTTTCGAGCAGTAATGGACTGTTCGAGCAGTGAATTTAGCGACGATGAGAACACCGAAATTGTTCCGGACGCGATCAAAGAAATGGCGAAAACGGTGACACTGAATTTGTTGCCCACAAAATCAAAAAATTTCAGTTCATTTTCATTTTCATTTTCGGTATCAAAAAATCATTTCAATGTTTCTTTTAATATAGCAATCTAAACTCTCGGGGGGGGCTGCGCACCCCCCGAACCCCCCTGCTGCCCCCCCCCCCTGCCATCCGTCCGGGGCGGGTTTAGGTCACTTGTGCTATAAAATAGTATACGATACTCGCGACCAAACTTGCCTATTATTGCACGGCGTTTAGCACCCTCGCTGCGCTCGGGCGCTAACTTCACGCCGTGCAATAATGGGCAACTTAGGTCACTCGTATCGTAATGTACTATTCAATGTTTCTTTTAAAATAGCAATCTGAACCCCCCTGCTGCCCCCCCCCCCCCCCCTGCCATTCGTCCGGGGCGGGTTTAGGTCACTTGTGCTATAAAATAGTATACGATACTCGCGACCAAACTTGCCTATTAATGCACGGCGTTTAGCACCCTCGCTGCGCTCGGGCGCTAACTTCACGCCGTGCAATAATGGGCAACTTAGGTCACTCGTATCGTAATGTACTATTTGATACAAAACTTTAATATAATTTTTTATGTACTGATCTGTAAAAGGACCCTTAATAAAAAAAATTTTTGCTTTCACTAGAAAATATTTTTGCTATTGTTAGAAATAGCTAACGGTTCTAATACAATCATGTATTTTCGGGATCGCGACTCGTTAGGGATCTCAATGTATTGTATTTTCTTTTCGTTTTTCCCCACGGTATCGCCTGCTGATTGGCTGTATTTTTTTAGGGTTCCGTATCCAAAGATAAAAACGGGACCCTACGCAGTCCATCCATTCGTCTATCTGTCTGTCTGTCTGTCTATCTGTCCTACTTATTTAGGGCTGTAACTTTTGAACCGTAATAGCTAGACAGTTGAAATTTTCACAGAATGTGCGTGTGTGTTTATTATGGAGGATTTGCTAACAAATAATAAATATTGAAGGGTGTCACACAAGAAACACACATACAAGAAACTAGTTTTTATCAATTTTTTTCTTCTCGCTCTACCGCTAAAACGGTAATACATACAAGCATCAAACTTGGTGTTATTATAGAGCAAACTCTACAGTATAACAACAAATTAATTAAAACCGGCGAAGTGTGAGTCCGTCTCGCGCTAAAGGTCCCGGAGAAAACAAAACTTTTTTGTAAGTTAATATGTGTGATGGTGTGGTACGGAAACCTCGGTGCGCGAGTAACCCGACTCGCACTTGACCGGTTTTTTATTCGATGCGCTGTAAATTACATTACGTGTCGTCGATCTAGGCGTATGGGATTGCCATTTAGC
The DNA here is from genome assembly GCA_963924505.1 of Agonopterix alstromeriana. NCBI lineage: Eukaryota > Metazoa > Arthropoda > Insecta > Lepidoptera > Depressariidae > Agonopterix > Agonopterix alstromeriana. The sequence goes on from OZ004675.1 coordinate 13,410,797, forward strand.
CATAGGTAGGTAGGTAGAGCCGCGGTGGTCCAGTGGCGAGTAACCTTGCCTGCCGTGCAGGAGGCGATGGTTCGATCTCCGTCCAGGCCGACTCGTACCAATGAGTCTTTCGGAATTTATGTACGATTTGTAATACCACTGGCTTTTCGGTGAAGGAAAACATCGTGAGGAAACCTGCATGCTTCAATTTCGAGGCATGTATTGTACCTACTGCCCATTACAAGTGGCGACGGGCTCACTCCCCGTCACACTGGACAGGTTTTCGGTACTAGTGAAACGTGGATGTTCTGTAGTTACAGAATATCTCTGACTACCCCCTTCGGGAAATACAGTTGTGAGCATATGCTTATGCTAGGTAGGTAGGTAGGTACACACGGTGACACATCAAGCTATACAAAACCAAAATAAGCTGGCCGCGCGCATATCGCGTTACTTTTCGTTGTGCGGCCAGGTTATGTCGGTTTTGTATAGCTTGTTGTGTCGCTGTGTGTACATAAGTATTGCGCATAGATATAATTATACTGAAAGATATTTAATCACTTTGCATTCAGACCATCAAACTAAACAACTTTTACTATGGGAGCAGACCTGAACCTGAAAAAAAATCGGCTTTTTCATACGTTTGAGTCGAGTAGGCATTCCAGTTTAGTATAGAACAGCAGATTTTACATGCGACTTCAAGTTTGCTCCTATAGTTATTATAACAAAACACCCTAGTAATATTTAAAGTGGTTTAGACCATCAAACTGAACAACTGTGGAGACAAAGTCGAAATATTAAAAACAAAATTAGTTGTCTCATACATTTGAGGCGTATTGTAAGTTTGGTATGAAATAGCAGATTATGTTTTTTCGATTTTTTGTCTCCTTAGTGAAAGTTGTTCAGTTCGATGGTCTAATCTAAGTCACCCCGTTAACAATTGCTAGGATGCTTTGTTATAACTTGTAGCATAGATTATCAACAATCCTCTGTCGATCTCATAACACAAACTTGTCTTAAAACATTTTTTGTTCAAAGATGTTCGTAACCAAAGCTCTTCAAAAAAGAAATTATTTAATGCTGTCAAAATGTCTGTAAAGACTTCCCTAAGTTGAAGAGATTGCCCACTTTATTAGAAGTTCGAAGGCCGAAAGTAATCATGAAAGCTTTGTCGTGTCGAAGGAATTCCTCCAAACTCGACGGTTGTTCTAGTGCACAATGCTATTGTGTTTACTTTTACAGCGTTTGGCTTTCTCAATCAAATCTAGACGAAACACTAAGTTCGGAAATATATTTCTGACTTCGTAGGTTACTGAATGTCCCCCCAGTCACCGTTCCCCGAACCCAAATCGAAAGTCTGGATACGTGCTTGGTATATAGGGTCCTTCTTAATATACTGACACTTTTTAAGAAGATGATCAGACTGTCAAACTAAACAACTTTCTTTATGGCACCAACATCTAAATCACGAAAAAAAACTGTTGTTCCATACAAAATTGCAAACCTACTCGACTCAACCTCGACCTACAGCAGTTTTTTTTTTCGCGATTTCGATGTTGGTGCCATAGAGAACGTTTTTCAGTTTAATGGTCTGATCATCTTCTTAAAAAAACTGTCAGCATATTAAGTTGGACCCTGTATACGGTATGTAGGTATTTTTACTATGGGAGTGGACAGATCGTAGCAAAAAGAATATCTGCTGTTCCATACTAAACTGCAATGCCTACTCGACTTAAATGAATGAAACAGAAGATTTTTTTCGCTACGATCTGTTTGCTCCCATAGTAAAGGTTGTTTGATAGGAAGACTCTTAGTTTAAAAGGATGCCAATGATATCAATAAAATGTCAACCTGTATAACACGTTGTCATACTACAACCGCAACAGTGATATTTTTGAATCGTGAGATTCGATAACATGACCGAATGAATACACCACCTTCATACTGTTTAGGTCATTTTCTACGGCTGATTTCAACGTGAGACTTTCAAAAATCGCACGTCGGATTGCTTGTATTTATGCACATGCTAACGACTATATTCCCCGAGTGGCTAGTCAGAGATATTCTGAAACCTCAGAACATCCACGTTTCATCAGTAGTACCGTAAATCTGACCAGTGTGACGGGGGGGTGCCCGTCGCCACTTGTAATGGACAGTGGGTACAATACATGCCTCAAAATTGAAGCATGCCGGTTTTCTCACGATGTTTTCCTTCACCGAAAAGCCAGTGGTGTTATAAATCGTACATAAATTCCGAAAAACTCATTGGTACGAGTCGGCCTGGACGGGGATCGAACCATCGCCTCCTACACGGCAGGCAAGGTTACTCGCCACTGGACCAAAGTCAAAAGTCAAAGTCAATATAATTTATTAAATATAGGAGCTTACAGCACACTTATCAAACGTCAAATCTTTTTTAAAGCTACCACCGCGTCGGAACGTGTTGTCGCTGTAGAGAAGATGCGGCCAGAAATTCTACAACATAACACGACTTAATAACTATTACAATATAAATTCTTAAGCTAAAGTTATGTATACAATAATACATAGTCTATTTAATAAAATAATTGATACTATACAGTAAAGTAAATAAACTATAAGCTAGTGACCTCAGACCCAAGCATTTTGATCATTTAAATACGACCACCACGGCTTGTATTTATAACATACCATTACCTACTGAATTTACCTAGTGACCTACTATACCTAAGTTTGTAAACGCATTTCTGTCTAATCCTTACAGAACTTGGTTCAAAGAGATTCAACCTCGTCGCTTTTCAGGGCTTTTGTTAATAAGAACAAAGTTTGGTACAAATAGAAATTAAAATCATTATTTTGCTTAGGAAATTCATACAGAATATTACCATAGAATAGACTTTTAACTGTAAATTTTTCAAAGTTACGATTAATTTAGTATTTGAGACAACATACTTTACAGCACCTTTTACACATTTTATCAAAAAAGACCAGCGATGGTGGCAGTGACACCAGTATACAGGGTCCAACTTAATATGCTGACAGTTTTTTAGTAGGATGATCAGACCATCAAACTGAACAACTTTTACTATAGGAGCAAACCGATCGGACCGATCGACCGTCTGCTGTTGCATACATTTGAGTCGAGTTGGCATTGCAGTTATAGTATTGGCTATGTGCGAAGTGGTGATGGGAACTGACAAACCGATCGCAGCGCCCGGAGTGGCAGACATGTGTTCTTTTGTTGGACAAGCTGTGTAAAATGTGCTTGAATCTATGCAAATCCACACTCTAACTCAACAAGAAATCTCCAAAACTGTAAAAACAACAAAATTAAAATTTGGCATGTAAGTATCTATTGGCATCTAGGTGCTCACTAAATAGTGTTTTTTGAAATTTTATCTCCAAAGGTGTTAAAACCGGGATAAAAGTTTGTACGGAAATTGGCACTGCAAAAATCGTGGATTCTAGCAAATAGGTATTTTAAAATGTTTAATATCGATAATCTTGCTAATTTCTTTAGTTTTTACATTATTTTATTATAGAAATAAAAAACTTTTAACTAACACGTTACTTGAAATAATTCACGGCGGTCCGACACCGCTAGGGGCGCTAGTGTAGTGCACATAGCCAATAGCTGGTTGGCAAATCTCTTCACCACGATAACAAGTCAAACTCAATGACATGCTATCAATTAAGTTAGGATCTCAAGGACGATAAGGACATCGAGAGAGAGAGAGACGGGCCCCATCAGTCAGATGCAACATGCTCACGTGTCGGTTTGGGAAGTGTACTTATAGTGACTATAGTTTTTTTGCTGTGCCCTCAGCACGAATTGCCTCTTTTTAGAACAGGCTGCGTGGCTCTGACAACAGTATTATTAAGAATGGTAAGCGAGGGACTAAATAGTTTAATGTCCAGGTACTGGTTGTCTTCCACCAGGACAGCGAACAAAAAATGACACCAAAGTCTATTTTTTTACCCGACTGCGCCAGAAGGAGGGGAGGGTTATGTTTTTCGAGCGTATGTATGTATGTATGTATGTTTGTATGTCTATTTCTTTGGCACGGCCTACATCCTAAATGGCTTGATGGATTTTAACGTATGAGGTGTCATTAGATTCGTAAAAATTGTGAGAGTGACATAGGCTATATTATTTTAATATGGCGTCTGCAAAAAGAATAAACAAAATTTTTTTCATTAAAATTATTATATTCTTTGTTAGCATGTAACGTTTTTATTTATACTGTATTTTATTATGTACATTTCTTTATGTTTTTTTTTATGCCTTTAATAAAACTTTAATATTATTAATATCTTTGCCAGCTTCCTGCATGCCATCGTCTCGCCAAAGAAGTGTCAAAATCCCGTATCAAAGAATCGCTGAAGTACTAGACTTGGAAGAATGAAACGATTATGTAGGTACTTATCTACAACTAGAAGATGTAAAATTTTCGAGTAAGACGCAGAGACGTGGCGTTATTATAACAACTGTAAAGTTTATTACACAAGTACTTATTTGTCAGGCTTTACGATTATGTCCTAAAGCATGTTCGGTGCTGATGGAAAAGTTTATGAAGATAAATAAAATGTCTACATACAGGGCCTGATTATCTATAGAGGCAATTTAGGCAACTTCCTGTGGGCCCGGCGCCGTATAGGCCGTGAGAAAAACAAGTCAAAAGTCGTAGTTATCTGATGCTTCTTGTGTCCACTTGCTTGAAAAGTCATGTGGTCACGGAAAGTCAAAATGTACTTGTTTATTGCAACATTTCAACCTCGCTTCGCTCGCTCACTTCGCTAAGTTATTTGCTTTGATTCTGATGCAAATGCATCTCATCAGTTTCATTCAGAGCGCAGAACCATGGTTCTGCGCTCTGAATGAAACTGAGTGAAAAACGGAGTCAAAATGTACATATTGCAAAATTTCGACCTCGCTTGGCTCGCTCATTTCGTTACGCTTTTTCGTTTTAGTTCTGCGCTCTGAATCTGAGCGTAAAACCAAAATAACAAGCAAAATATTCTAGTAAAACCTCTTAGGTATCATGTTTTTAAATTATGTTGCGATGACCTTAACGCATTGCAGTAGAAGCGATCGTTATGCGAAAACCGTGTAAAATCTCGAGCTCGCTTCGCTCGTTCCAGATTTGGATATGTTGTTTGGTGGTAGATTCAAAAATATGAAGTCAGAAAGCTATCAATGTGATATTATTTAAAGAAATATTTTTGAGTTTTGATCTGGTTATTTTATCATACCTGATTCCCGCACTGGGAAACAAATCATTGCTATATCCACGGGTAGAGGGGCCCTGTGACTTGCATTGCCCAGGGGCCTCTATATGGCTTAATCCGGCCCTGTCTACATATAGTAGATAGACGTACTAAAACTAAACATTTGTTTTGATATTAAAATAGTTTGTGCTATACTACCTACTGTCGATTAATTAATTTTATTCTTGATCGATGATTGTTTGTTTATAATGTTTAATAGAAGATCTTTAAACAAACAATAGAACGATTATCTGTACGCGATCCCATTAAACGTTTATAGTTATCGATTAGCCATACCTATCACTATAATGGATCCATTCATACTAATAGCATTTTGGACAGATAACTGTTTGAATTGGTACTATGTTGTTATACTCGTATCTATGTAAGTATTCATAATCATCCATAACTAGGTAAACAACAAAACTAAGGTTGCATTTTGAAAAATCCTTTCTTTGTGTAGAATTATAATGTTCTGTGTGACTGAGAAGACTGGGTCCAAATTCGCCACCCTCCTTTAGAACAATATAACGTTCTAAAGGAGGGTGGCGAATTTGGACCCAGTCTTTTTAGAAAACTGAAAGCCTTAAATACTAATTATACTACTACCATACATCCTTACTCATACCCATTATTAGTAAAATCCAGTGGCGTAGCGTGTGTTTTTGCCGCCCCCCTATCCTACGTACACAAAAAATAACGGAGCGGGCGAAGAGAGCTCGAAATTTTTTGCACATCGATTCGAGTTGTGGTCAGACATCTTTTAGTTTATCCATGCGAAAAGCTTAGAGCGTGCGAAGCGAGCTCGACTTTTCTCCTCAATACGAATCGGTTAGAGCCGGAGATTTTTATGAATAAAACATGTGGAAAGTAACCTTAGTAAAAGCTATTGATCGAGCGAAGCAAGCTCGAAATTTTGAGCACCATGACATGTAAAGATTGTATCAAATTAAAGATTGAAAAATTAAGTCTCGGGCGGGACTTGAACCCGCACTCTTCGAAACCGGGGAATTGCGTTTTCCAATTTTTATTGTTGGTTGTTTAGTTTGTAATAAATGCCAGTAGATGGCGCTCAATAGATAGAAAATTTCGTTCTCTGGGTTGTGCGCTCGGTGGCGAAATTGAAAAACGCAATTTCCCGGTTTGGAAGAGTGCAGGTTGAAGTCCCGGCCGAGATTTAATTTTTTTAATCTTCAATTTGATTCGAAATAGCACAACATGGCTGTAACATGTTTATAATCAATACCTAATATTTGAAAGAGTCGCGCTGCAAGACTGGCGGAGTACGGACGCGTGCGTATCGGCGCGTTGGGCTTGCACGTGGCTCCGCCATTTTGTGAACTCTTTTGTTATTATAAGGACTAGCCTTGCGGTAGCAATTCCCCTCTGCCACGGTATAAGCACAATTGATCTTGTGCATTTACATTCAATTTTACACCTTATCACTGATTTGATTTTTAACATTCAAAATTAGAATCTAAAGTTATGGGGAATAAAATCCAAAGTTGCGGATTTCATGTTACCTCGCCCCCCGCAAAAAGTGGCAGAAATGTTTGTTAGTAGAACTACACGCGTAACCAGTCCACATATAAATAGTCAAAGGTTTTAACCTTAAAACAATCACTTGAGATTATAAACTACTTACATTGGCAAAACTGCCACGCTAGACTTAATCAATACTACTGATAATTTTCTTTCGTATACTCTCCACATAACGAGACATTGGCTGAATTGTGATATAACACATCGGATGCCACTAAACAAAAAAAATTGAATAAATTAATATTTGAAATAAAGATCGAATTGCATTTTCATAATAAGCATTTCTTGGCATGCGATAGAAATTATAGTACTTTGTGGTATGCGTATTTATCTTTGATAATGAATTAATAATCTTTGCAAAATTATGAGCCTGACAATATTTACATAGCAGTAAAACTAACAAAATTGTCTAATTCGTTTTTATTATTATTCTTACAGGAGAATTAGCATCATAAGGAGTGTACAGGGTGTAACAAAACACCCTAGTATTACTTAAGGGGGTGCTCCAGACCATCAAACTGAACAACTTTCACTATGGAGCCACCATCGAGAAAAAAAAAATGTCAGATAAAAAACTGCAGTACCGACTTGACTAAAATGTATGGGACAGCAGATTTTAAAATTTTTCTTGATGTTGACTCCATAGTGAAAGTTGTTCAGTTTGATGGTCTAAACCACCCCCTTAAGAGAAGTTTATTCCGAATGCGTAAATGCGCGCTGCATACAAACGAAGTCTGGTGATATTTTCAATACTAGCCAATTAAAGTCAATAAAAATTTTCAGAAACAATCTAGAAACTAATCTCTATGCTTGTATGAAGTTGAATTTTCGTTAAAATATACAGTTTTAATGCTAGGATTAATTTAAGATTTGTATGGAAATCTTTGAGGCACTGTAACTTTAAAACTATACACTTTAACGAAAATGAATGAATGAATGAATGAAATATACTTCAAAATCTGACTCCATACAAGCATAGAGATTAGTTTCTAGATTGTTTTCTTGATTTCATTGACTATAATTAACTAGTTAGTACTGAAAATATCACCAGACTTCGTTTGTATGGAGCTCGCTCCGAATTATATAGGGTCCTTCTTAATATGCTGATACTTTTTAAGGGGATGATCAGACCGTGAAACTGAACAACTTTCTCTATGGCACCAACATCGTACACATCCGATTTTTTAATATTTTCCTCGAAATTGGGTCCATAGTAATACACCTAAATAAATGAACCAACCAATCACTGTTCACCATTCAGACCTACCGAGGATCAAGCTTTTCAATCAAGTAAGTTTACAGGCGATTTTGAGCTTTATTACAATGTAGATCGGTCGATATAAATGTGTCACAGGGGCGCGGTACCTCTCTGTCAATGATCCCATTACAATTTGCGACTATCCTTGAGGGCAATTGATCAGAACCGAATAAACGTAAACAGAGATGAGGTCCAAAGTCTACGAGCTAGTGATGTGAACACCGAATACCGGTTTGTTTACATATCGATATTTTGCTTATTGTGTAACTTAGATAAGATAAATATTCTTTATTTGCACACCAAGAATAGAACAATACAATTTAAAACAAGAATGAGAAGGGTACAAAGGGCGGTCTTATCACTAAAAGCTATTTCTTCCAGACAACCATTGGATGGAAGAACTATTTACAGAGACTAATTTAGAATTTGTTGTGTTTTGAATATTATTTATTTATTTTGACACTTTACACAATTACTTTGTTCACACGGCAATACAGATGAAAACTGCATAACAAATAAGTAGACAAAGTATCATATTCTTCTAAAACTTAATAATAATAGGAAATCATCCAATTTTATTGTTTAATCACACATACATAACTATCGGCGTAGTCATAAACTTTGTTACAACAACCAAATATCGTTTAACTTCACTATATTCTCTTAAATCACTTCTAGCATAATGGATGTTTCACACTGTAATAAAAACGACATAAAAATCATTATCCCTTAGTACGAAAAGGAAAGGGGTGTGCAGTCCAAACCGGATCCATACGCGTTGTTTTTACAAGAATTTTATTTGTAATTAATAAAAATAAGTAATACAATACAGTTATAGCATAGCGTAACGTGGCCGTAGTCACATTAATAATGCACATTAAAAATAGCAACTTTAATGTAACCTTATCATGTATTAAAAAAGACAACATTTTTAACATACTTAGTTACTTAAATCAAATAAGTATTCTAAATAATATGTTGTGCAATTAATCTAGGTACCTACTGCAAGGTTACAAATCACCTCAAAGAACGTGTCTTTTATACGTAAATGTTACACTAACTCTGAGAATATTCTAGCTTCAAACGTAGATTGATTGACAATGTGTACAATTTTAGATCAATAAAAGTAACATTTTATTATAATTATACTTGACAAAGAATCTATAAAATCCACTGCTTTAATCATCTATTTAAGATCATAAAAATTTCAATTTATCGACTAACAAATGTTAGTGTTTATCGATATTTCTGACAAGGACATCCCTACTAGTACGAGACTCTACTCTACCTATACATTGAGAATAGTATGTTAGTATGCATTACTGACCGGTGCGAGCAGTAGCCAGCACTGGCCGTTCTACAATAAAAAAGTTTATAAAACTTTTGAATTTAGAATAGTAAGCTTTCTAATTTTAAAATCGAACTGGTAAAAGTCGTATTTTTAGAAACAACAAATTGTGAATAAACGATGTGTAGTGTTGAGTGAACAATATTAGTTTTAATATAAAACTAATTCATTTGAACGTGTAAAAACAGTGGTAAAAAATATGGCTAAATCTACTATTTTAATACGCCAATGCATGTAAGTTATTTTTGTTTTCGTAATATCATATAAAATATTCTTATTTAGAGTAGGTATCGAACAAACAACATAAAATTAAGAGAAGTTTATTCCGAATGCGTAAATGCGCGCTGCATAGAAACGAAGTCTGGTGATATTTTCAATACTAACCAATTGCAGTCAATGAAATTTTGCAGAAACAATCTAGAAACAAATCTGTATGCTTTTATCTTGACCAATTTTCGCTAAAATATACAGTTTCAATGCTAGGATTAATTTAAGATTTGTATGGAAATCTTTTAGGCACTGTAACTTTTAAACTATACATTTTAACGAAAATCTGACAAGATACAAGCATAGAGATTACTTTCTAGATTGTTTCTGAAAAATTTCACTGACTTTCATTAGTTAGTATTGAAGATATCACCAGACTATGTTTGTATGGACCGCGCCAACAGTAATATACCCTACTGTTTAATGTTTCCAACGAAATAAAAACCATAACTTCGAAAATAATAATACTAAACCAAAATTAACTAAGCATAACTATGACTAAATAGACTGTCAAATAAATAAATAAATAAATTGTAGATCAGTAAACATCTGACCACAACGGAAACTTAAACAAAGAAACAAAAAACGATTTCGTCATTACACATGAAAGAATGCTTCCTACTCAACATAACATTGCATGTTTCAAATAAAGATAACTAATTGATACTACTTTGAACACCATTGACGCTTAAAAAACATTCTTAAAGTAGCAATCACAAATAATACCCGCAATCTATACTATCCACTGTTACATCACCGTATGCTAAAGTTTTTAATTATTTTGCCCTTCAACTTGGTACTTGGGTGTGAGCTGCGTATAAAATCGACTTCGCATACTGTTAGTTTTGTAGATTATATTCCAATACAATAGTCTTAAAACTAACCTCAAAATAGCTGTATCAAGCCTTTATCAAGCTAGTAGCAGGTGGGTAATTATTTAATGCTTGCCTGCCCCAAATAAACTTGTATATATTTAAGAAAACAAGAAATACCTACTAAGGTATCTAATATTGTGGCCCAATACTGGTGGAATGATTGAGGTTATGCGTTAGTAGTGAACTAGTGACTACATGTGGTTAAAAAAGGTTACCTGTTATTAAATTAGTATCTATACTTCATTCCAAATAAGGACGACGAGATTTTCCGATTTCTATTTAGCTTTCTGGCCAATTCTGATTACCAAATGTAATTAATTTATTGGATACATATACTATCCGACATATCTTGGACGTTACTACAGCTGTTTTAAGAATGAGTGAGAGGAAGTGTTTCAAATCTCTGTTTCTGTTATGCAAAATAGCCTTAAAATTTCGTTGCTATTTTGAATGTAGTATAGATACGTTGTAGAGAGGGACTACCTACCTACCTTATAGACAAATCAAACTGTGGCCAATATTATAAAAATAAGTCTCAATTCGACTTCAAAATAAGTCTTTGTTTACGTCTCAAGCATGTTCTACTGGAATATAATACATTCGACCACATTCTTAAAACGCAGATGGGGTTTTTTCTAATAACATAAAAGTGCTAAGAAGCAAACAGTTGTCGCTAAAATAGTCCTTACCGTCTTGTCATAGGGTCGAAATGTGAATTGTGTGATTCGACAACATGTGTTTGTTTACAATGACATTACAAAACTGGTTCTCTAAATAAAAACAAAAGGTAGACATGCGATCGGCCCACCAGTCTAGACTATTAACATACATTTTCTGAACTTGGCTGCAATCGCGGTAAATATTCGGTGATAGAACCGTGACTGGACTACGTGCGATAACTTTTGACACATTTGGTATTGCGCTGATCGCGGTACAGCTCATGACAGACGTTAGAGCCATTTTGACAGATCGCTCAGACGTTAAAGACTGTCAGTTATATAGAGTTTTACGCGATGCGGAATTCAGCACAGTTGAATAGTATTTGGATTGCAATGTGATGAGAACTGAAAGATCTTCGATGTTTTATATTAGCGCAATCCGTAATGGACCGTTCGGCTAAATTGTGATATGCATGTGATAGCTTTACTATACGCATTATAATATAGACGAATATGATAGAAATACAATCCAATTGCAAAAATAGCTCCAAATAATGTTGTTTTGTGTTACAAAATATTCAAAGTAATATTATGACAACTCGAAGTAATTACAAATAGCGCAGTTAACCATACAAAAAAACGAGCTTTCCAATAAATCCGACCCGATTTTTTTTCGCCATTTTTGCACAATTGGAACAAATATATCCATCATGAAATTCAAGAAATCGCGTTTGTACGACAAAATATATAGTTGAAACATAAAGTTTTAGTAATATGTTTAAGCAAACTATTATTACCACATTTTTATGACGCCACACATAACATTCGGTAGTACAAAAATGACCCATTTTGGAGGTTGTCTTTTGATAAAACCCACACAATCCATCCATCTTTTCTTTGGTTTTCCTCTCTTCATGCAGCCATCCCTTAGACGATTTATATACGGACCCGCCTCGCCTTAGCATTTCCCCTCTGCCAACGTGCAAGATCAAAAAATCTTACGCATTTACATACATTTTTATACCTTATCGCTAAACGCGAAAGCCTATAATTGCGGAACAATAATTTCGAACTTATCACGTTTGGGGTTCATACGATACAGTTTTTCATGATTTTTAACATTCAAAGTTAGAATTTAAACTATTGGAATAAAATTCAAAGTTGCGTATCTCGTACTACCTCGCCCCCCGCAAAAAGTGGCAGAAATGTTTGTTAGTAGAATTACACGCGTATCTTGTCCTCATATAAATAGTCTAAGAGCCATCCACATTCATATTTAACACTCGTCTTGTATTGTAATATGACACTCATCTCTCCGCATCACATGCCCATACCACGATAATCTATTACTGCGCAGTCTCTGTGTAGAAATATTACTTTCATTTTAATAATCTTCAAATCAAATGCTTACTGGCTGATAGCAATCAATGTTTTTCTTCAAGACTAATTTTAAATTCAAATTCTTATAATTCCGATGCAATGTGCTAGTCAATTGTTTTTGCTTAGATATCGTAATGATTTTAAATGACGGTGAGATCTATGTTCTACCAACATGTGTAAAAAGGGTTCGATTTACCAACAGCATATGAATAGATAATAATAGTACACTATAGAAACGAAACTCCCGCTTTGAATGTCAATATACGCCTACAAAATGTCAAGATACGCGAACCAATCTCGTGTTGGTTTAACCATAGTTTCGCTTCTATAGTATACCTACTATATCTATCCTATATACTATAGGCGATTTTGCTATGGGGATTGCGGGGTTATAAAATGGGAGCAAATAAAAATCGCATTCATGAAAATTCAGCTACTTCTGCAGCAGATTTTTTTTGCGGTTGCAAGTTTGCTAGCCCTATAGGCGTTGATCAGTTTGATCGTCCGGACCACCGATGAAAATTTTAAAAGTTATAAAAATCTCCCATTTGGTTGACGTGCGAATCTCTTTATTTCTGGCAAGGAAACTCCGAGCATAGCCCTCTCCATTGCCCATTATTATAACAGTATATTTTAATCAGTAATATTAAACTGATGATCAAATCCTTTATTAATGTAAAGTTTCACGAAAGTTTAACTTTCAGGTGGTAGTAGAGCGTAAGCAAAATTCACAAAAAAATCTAAAAGAAGACCATATCCCAATACTAATAAAGTCAAACTTCCAGCCTCCCGCGTCAATCCCGTCGTCAGATAGCAGGCTCTTCGGGCAACAGGACCTCGACGTCTCCACAGCGCAAACTCGCCACTCCCGTGCCTTCTGTCAAACCCTTCACCGACATACCCGGCCCTCTGGCGCTGCCAATGTTGAGGCATTCTGCCCATGTGCTACCGAGGATTGGTAAGTCTCTACAATTTCTTCCCCATCACTGGTGGTTATTGGTTACCGAGATACGTACTGCAGTCTTCAAGAGAAAAACTCAAAATGTTTTATCCAAAATAATATCATATGGATAGCTTTCTGACGTCATTTTTGACTCTACCACCGCGTCGGAAGGTGTTCCGTTGTAGAAAAGATGCGGCCAGAAACTCTCAAGACACAGAGCACGGCAGAGCTATTGTATATGCCAAAGGCACAGCGACACCAAACAATAGCTCTGCCGTATTTTCTTGGGGGTTTCTGTTTCCAGAATCCTTGTGACGAGCTCTAATCATGAAATTTTAATAGGTATTATCGTAGGTTATCTCATTCGGTAGCATTTCGGAAGAGATAGAAGCATGAGTGCAGTGAGATCCTAGTAGAGCTCGTCATTTCAGAAAATGACTGCTAAAAAATATCACAGCAGTATAAGCACGGCAGAGTTTGATTAACGATGATTTGCCGTCACATTTTGAGGAGTTCCAATGTATAGTTGCTCGGAGGTGATATTAATTAAAAGTCAGTTAACACTCTTTATCTTCCATATATTGACTAAAACATATTTAATTTAATAAAACACAATGCTATGCTAGTTAATCTTTTTTTGAGTGACATACCCCCCTCGCCTCGCTCCTTCCTCAACCTTCGTGTTACAGTCGAAGCGCTTCACCAGAGCTTTACCAAATTTAAAATGAGAACAATTTTGCAGGCTTTCAAACTTTGACTAATTATTATAAGGACTAGCCTTGCAGTAGCATTTCCCCTCTGCCACGGTATAAGCACAATTGATCTTGTGCATTTACATTCAATTTTACACCTTATCACTAAACGCGACAGCCTATAATTGCGAAATAATAACTTCGAACTTAGAACGTTTGGGGTTCACACGAGACTACTTTTCATGATTTAGAATACAAAATTAGAATCTAAAGTTATGGGGAATAAATCCAAAGTTGCGGATTTCATGTTACCTCGCCCCCCGCAAAAAGTGGCAGAAATGTTTGTTAGTAGAATTACACGCGTAACCAGTCCACATATAAATAGTCAAAGCTTTCAAACAAACAATAACAAATGGCATTGGAATTAGAAACGTCGAAGTTAATGCGTGGGTAAGGTACATAAAAACTAATGACGCATTGAATATTAAAAAAGCCGTGGTGGTCCAATGGCGAGTAACCTTGCCTGCCGTGCAGGAGGCGATGGTTCGATCCCCGTCCAGACCGACTCGTACCAATGAGTTTTTCGGAATTTATGTACGACTTGTAACACCACTGGCTTTTCGATGAAGGAAAACATCGTGAGGAAACCTGCATGTTTCAATTTCGAGGCATGTATTGTACCCACTGTCCATTATGTGGCAACGGGCTCACCCCCCGTCACACTGGACAGAGTTTCGGTACTACTGGTGAAACGTGGATGTTCTGAGGTTTCAGAATATCTCTGACTACCCCCTCGGGGAATATAGTCGTGAGCATATGCTATGCTATGTTATGCATTGAATATTTCAACCTTTCTATATCATTAAGTTCGTTTAAAATACTACCCAAATAGTTTCCAGGTATGTATTATTAATACTACAAAATGCAAACACGTACATTATAAATACATACAGCTCATATATTTCCTAAATTTTCAACCTGATTAGTTGGAAATCCAATCTCGCTCGCCTGTCTTTTCCGAGTGCAATTATCTGAAACTTATATTAGATGAGATCATGCTTAATCAAATGCAATACAATGAATCGTTCCACTATATCGTTGAATTTAATTATAACTTGTTTACTATGTGATTCTTGGTATATATATAACATACCTAGGTTATCATGAATGTCTAACATGGTCGTACTTTGTAAATATTGTTTACTATTTTCATTCGGATTTTTAATATTACGAGGCATGTGTTGAACCCACTGTCCATTATACACACACTGGACAGAGTTTCGGTAATACTGGTGAAACGTGGATGTTCTGAGGTTTCAGAATATCTCTGACTTCCCCCTCGGGGAATAAGGTCGTGAGCATATGCTATGCTTGCAATATTACAGTGTAGCATAATTATGGTCACGACTATTATTTGAAAGGGGGTAGCTTGAGATAATCAGAATATCCATTAATCAGAAAAATAGCAGTGCCCAAACTAATACCGAATACCTGTGGTTATGTTATGTCTATACTTCATTTCAAATTAGGACGAAATGATTTACCGATTCCTATATATCTTTCTGGCCAATTCTGATTTGCATATATAATTTATTTATCTGAAAGACATACTGTCCGACATATCTTGGACGTAAACTAAAGCTGTTCTAAGAATAAGTGAGAAGAAGTGTTTGAAATCTGTGATTCTGTAATTCAAAATAGCCTGAAACTATAAATTATTTACACATATGACTATGTTAAATATACAGGATCCTTCTTATTATAATGACTGTTTTATGATCAGACCAATAAACTGAACAACTTTCTTTACGGGACCTACATCGACATGGCGAAAAATAAGTCAACTGTTTCATTCAAAACTGCACAATTACTCGACCCAAATGTACGGGACAGTTGATTGTTTTTACGCGATTTCGATTTTAGTCTCATAGAGAAAGTTTTTCAGTTTGATAGTCTGATCACCCCTTTAAAACACCGTCAGCATAATAAGAAGGACCCTATTTTGAACTATAAAATATACAATGTGTTAGTCAAAGAAACCGTCTTCCTAGTGAACCATTCTGAAGCGATCTCACTTTCACGTCAACCCGTGATAACAAACCGGTGTTTACTGAAATTCCGCAAAATTAAGGTTCCGCCAGCTACACTATTAATAGAAGCAAACTTTCGTAGCATTTCTAAATATAGACCAGACTTGCCGCTTTCATAATAGGCTGGTTTTGTACCTGAATCGCATGTCTAGACATGGTATTACTTACATACGGTTCTTGTTTTGATGTCTACTTACATAATGTTTAACTTTAAGATACTAGATCAGTTGATACGCTGATATTTTTTACCACATAAGCCTTGATATTTCCTGACAGGGTGCATATACAGGGTGTGAGGGATAGCCAAGCCAATACTGAAACGGTGAATTCAGACCATCAAACTAAATAACTTTCACTATGCAGCCAACCTCAGGAAATGCGATAAAAAACCCGACTCAAATGTATGAAACAGATTTTTTTATCTCATTGTTGGCTAACCAATCTCACCACTATTTTCCATAATGGAAGTGCAGACGCATTACTACAACTAAATAATAAACATCTTTTAATCGAAAGCGATAAAGATGCTTTTAAAACCGCAAATGCGAGTAAAGTCTATTGAAATTCTACTGCCAATTGCGACAATTTGTCTCAATAGAGAGAATGCCGTAGAATTCTCTCGATAGATGCAATTTACTTGCTCATGTTACTGACGAAGGGAATTCGGTAAATTTCTAACTAGTGGACGTCGTACGTTCTATGGTATCCCGATTTCGATTAGCCAATTCTATAGTAGGTGTAGTAGTATTGCGTTTCAAAGGACAGTGGGCAGGAGTGGTCCAAGACTCATCATCTAGCGGAGTACCAGACTGACTCTTTCTTAAACTGGTGTAGCGTGACTAGGCCGTAAGTAGGGTCCAGTGCGATAGCACAGCATAACTATACAGGGTCCTTCTTAATATGCTGACACTTTTTAAGGGGATGATCAGACCTTCAAACTGAACAACTTTCTCTATGGGGCCAACATCGAAATCGCGAAAAAAAAATCAACTGATCCATACAAAACTGCAAACCTACTTGAGCCAATTGTATGGGACAGCAGATTTTTTTTTCGCGATTTCGATGTTGGTCTGAACATCCCCTTAAAAAGTGTCAGCATATTAAGTTGTACCCTGTGTAGTCCTTACAGTACGGCAACGGATGTACTTGAGCAGACCAACGGAGGTGGCCTTGCAGGGAAGCAGGGGGTGGGGGCGGGGGTTGCATCCCAACAATCTGTATGAAAAGTTGGTATTGCCTTGCATATCTGCGCATGACAGCTTACACGGGCGCGGCGCCGGGGTGCGGCGGCATCGCCCACCATCAAGAGCTTTGCCATACTGTGAGGCTTATAGTAATACAGTAGCGATAGTTAGTTAGCCACAAATAAAATATCATCCTAAAACAAAGAGCTTCTAAAGACGAAACTTTGACGATTTTCTCCATAATTTATCTAACTAAGAAACCTAATCTTTTACAGGTAGTTTCCATCACACCGTAGGACTTGGACTGCTGGAAGGGCTTCGTGACAGGTACGGAGACCTGGTACGGCTGGCCAAGGCTTCCAGGACCCGCCCAGTGCTGTACGTCTTCGATCCTGAGATGATGAGGGAGGTTAGTGACCTTTATTCTTCACTGGCCACTTGACACTGCAAAGGCTACACAGGGTGTAAGTGACAGCCTAGCAAATACTGAAACGGTGGAGTCAGACCATCAAACTGAACAACTTTCACTATGGAGCCTACCTCAGGAAACGCGAAAAAAAATCAGCTGTCCCATACTAAACTGCTGCTCCTACCCGACTCAAATGTATGGGACAGCAGATTTTTTTTCGCGTTTCCTGATGAACAAGGAGTTCGTATTAGTGCGCTATTAACGGGAACACTAAAATTTGATTAATTGTTTTACATTACTGCTTTGTGACAAAGGATATTTGAAAGGACTGGAATGTCTGAAATAATAATAATAAGTAATTGTTTTTATATTCGTATGCCTCACTTTGACTATTTATATGTGGACTGGTTACGCGTGTAGTTCTACTAACAAACATTTCTGCCACTTTTTGCGGGGGGCGAGGTAACATGAAATCAGCAACTTTGGATTTTATTTCCCATAACTTTAGATTCTAATTTTGAATGTTAAAAATCATGAAAAGTAGTCTCGTGTGAACCCCAAACGTTCTAAGTTCGAAGTTATTATTTCGCAATTATAGGCTGACTCGTTTAGTGATAAGGTGTAAAATTGAATGTAAATGCCTAAGATCAATTGTGCTTATACCGTGGCAGAGGGGAAATGCTACCGCAAGGCTAGTCCTTGTAATAATTAGTCAAAGATGCCTCATGGTGCATCACAGTGGTCCTATAAAACTACACGCCAACTATTGTATAATTTACCTATTGTACTTTTTACCTGCGATGACGAATAAATGTTTCTGATTTCTGATTTCTGTGAACGGCAATGTGTGACAGCCGAGCATAACTGAGGCATTCTAAGGTGACATTAGAGACATGTATAATTTTTTAGTTTTGTTTTGTATGACGTGATGAGTCCATGTGTATAGAATGTCATTTGGATAAAACCCGATGAATTGTTTAGAGGTCAGAAGTTTTATCGTACTATTTTTGAATCGTGGTCGAATGATGCATAATTCGACTCCATTGTAATTCTGACATTTTCTACTGCTGATTTGAACGTATGTCTTTCTAAAATCGTACTCCAGGAAACTTTTTTTACGTTTAAATCTCAGAGGAAGGATCTCCATAGAGTCTGCATAAATTTACGATTGTAGTTAGTCTCTTTTGTCTTATGACGTACCTTTAATAGTAGAAGGAGATGGAACTATAGATATTTGTTTATGCGGCTGTCCACTTTTTTTTAGCTAGTGTATGTGAAAAGTGACCGTAAACATAAGGCCATATGTCACTTGGTGCCTTTTTGTCCATACTACTTGACACCGCACACTCAAACCTAAACGTCAAAAAAAGTGGACACTTTACAATTGGTATGGCTCACTCTATCTGGTATAATTTCTTTGGTTTAAATACACACGAATCATACGTTTGTCACATTTCTGTGCATTTTATAATTATTATAAAATAGGTAATAAAAAATTAGAAAGCCGACATCCTCATTATGTTGCGATGCTAATATGATAATAAAATCGTGTGGATTTCAGGTCACAGTTACTTTTGGCAACCAACTGTATAAACCACTTTCTAAACCACTGTCACTTTAGCTATGAATTGGACACCTAGGCTAATATCTAGTCATACATTGAGAGACTAAACTAACTGTCTATGCAAAATCTGGAGCTAACTAATAGAACATACGTGTAAAGTAAAGTAATGAGTCCAGATTTAAGGGAAAGATATCTTACCTAATATATTACCCAAAACTAATATATGAATGAAAAAAAAAAATCTGCTGTCCAATACATTCGGGCCATTTCGGGCCGAGCTAGGTTCACAGTTTTGTATGGGACAGCGGATTTTTTTTTTCGCGATTTCGATGTTGGTCCCATAAAAAGTTGTTCAGTTTGCTGGTCTGATACTCCCCTTAAAATAGTTTTAGCTAATTTTGTTAGACCTTATATTGTCAAAGACACAGAGACAGGTATAATCTATATATATAAAAGAAGGTCGTGTTTGTTACAACATTTATAACTCGAGAACTGCTGGACCGATTGCCATGGTTTTTGATTTGTTGGATTTGTTTCCGTCCCGAATAGCAGAATACATCTTAAAAACAATGAAAACTCGATATGTGTAAGTAGGGTAGGTGTAGGGTAGTTTAGGTGTAGGGTAGTTGTAGGGTAGGTGTAGGGTAGTTGTAGGTGTAGGGTAGGTGTAGGGTAGTTGTAGGGTAGGTGTAGGGTAGTTGTAGGTGTAGGGTAGGTGTAGGGTAGGTGTAGGGTAGTTGTAGGGTAGGTGTAGGGTAGGGAAAATGGCAGAACAACGTCTGCCGGGTCAGCTAGTTAATATAAACAATAATTGTCTTAGAGAATTCTGGATCCTCTAAGACAATAATGTACGAGTACAAATGTCATCAAGCCAATATAAACATGTTCTGTTTTATTGTTTTTCTAATAAGTAGGTAGAAAAACATGCATACAGTAAAATTATTATAATAAAATGTAGCATTAGTTTATCAAACTCTGACGCATTCGTTGGGTCATGTTTACGTTATTAATCTTAGTTCTGATATTGTTTTGTCAATCATGCGATATTATCCATATATAATGCAAAGAACGCAAGATTTATCAGTTACTAACTTTAACCCACGGATCCGCTGCATGATTTCATTGGAATTGATTTGTCAGACAGACATGAAAGTGATGAAGTAGACTGTAAAAACATAATATACTTACTTTTAGATAGACATATAAACATGAATTACCGTAATAACATTGATTGACAGGTAAACAGACTATAAATATAAGCCACGGTTTATACAGATGAGACGTGTGGCGGTGGCGGATAATCTAAGTAACACAATATAAACGTAGCATAGCGTCGTTTTTGTCGTAAAGGAGAATCGCACCCGCCGCGCCAAAAGGTGACGTCGCCTGGAGGCGCGGCGCGTAATTCTCCAAACGACGCTATGCTAAGTACTATAAGGTTTATAATTGTGTTACTTTGACTATCCGCCACCGCTACACGTCTCTTCTGTATAAACCACGCCTTAGATCTATAAGTATAACATAATATAGTAGAATGATAATTTAGGTATTATACTAATAGCTCTTTTTAGGTACTGCTCAGATCTAGAGCTGGCTCAAGACTATTTGTGACGTTCAGAGGGTAAAGGAAAGTTGTTGTCGGTATGGAGTTATTAATGGATCCAAAATCTAGATAATTTTTTTGTAAAACAAACAACAAGGTCCCTTTTCCCAGAGTACGTCACATTTATAAAAATAAAGGTTTTCTTTTGATCAACATGAAATAGTTGTATACAACGTGTTAAAGAATAAACGCAAAACTAGAAAGTAGTTTGTTTAGAATCGAGAGCAGAATCGAATTATCATGGTTTCAACATAGGTAATTTTTTTCAAAATATTAAATAATTTATTTGTAAAATTTAGAATTTACTGAACTCGATCTCAACCCACCGCACGGGCACACTCACACTACTTACTACCAAAACAAGATTCTTAAAATGTATCCATGAGCACGATAGCGCTTTCATTTATTGCTGAAATGACAACAAATCATTTTTGCCTCAAAACTTAAAATGCGAATAACTTTAAATTTTAAGTATCAAAATAATGAAATGATTGTTTCAATCTAATTATTTTGTTATAAATCAGATGGGGTGTATGAGGTTTTGCGCTTATTCATTAACACGTTGTAGATTGTGGACATTAAAGTGGCCTCAGATTCCTCGACTTTGTTTGACGATCATTTTTCGCGCCAGAATCCTGTAGGACTACCATGAGTTTCACTGTACACGGTAGTAATTATAGTATTCTGTGACTGTATGGCAGAAATTTGTTCTCAACGTAACCGCTAGGAGCGCTGTACGAAATTCAATACAAAATTGGTGACGTAAATACAGTAGTAAAGTACAGTGATAACTCATGGTAAGCCTACTGAAAAGGGGTACTTAAAAGATAGGTTAAAAGTCTTTAAGGTCAGTTTCTAAGTGCGGTATAATTACCACACTGCCAAGATGCTTATCAATATCAACAAGTTATTTATGCATTATATGACGTTTTAATAGCGGATTAAGTAACTTAGCATTTCCTCGATTGCTTGTTATATAAGTAAGTTATCTAAAACAGTTGGAATATTAGATAAGTTTGATTCCCTATGACGATAAAGTTATTGTGGCTCAAGAAGATTTATTAAACTAAGCGACTTTCACCGCGGGGCTAACATTGAAATCGAGAAAATGAAAATTCTGTTGTTCCATACAATAGGGTCGAGTTGACATTTTCATTTTCTGTGTTCCCGGGGGAACAGTAATTTTTTTTCTAGATTTCAATGTTGTTCCCATAGTGACAGTTGTTCAGTTTGATGGAATGAAGACCCCCTTTAGTATTTAACGCATTTAAGTATACATTCTATACAACGTGTTAATGAATTAACGCAAAACTAGAAAGTAGTTTGTAAAGAATCGAGAGCAGAATCGAATTATCATATATATAATTTTTTTCAGAATATTAAAAATTTTGTTTGTGAAACTTAGAATTTACTGAACTCGATCTCAACCCTACAGTCTACCAAAACAAGATTCTTTAAATGTATCCATGAGTACGTTAGCGCTTTCATTCATTGCTGAAATGATAACAATTAATTTTTGCCTGAAAACTTAAAATGCGTACTTATAACTTTAAATTGTAAGTATCAAAATAATGAAATTATTGTTTCAATCTAATTATTTTGTTATAAATCTCTTGGGGTGTATGAGGTTTTGCGCTTATTCATTAACACGTTGTATAAGCGTAGCGTCCATTTATCAAACCTTTCAATCCGACATGTTCCGTTAAGTAAAATTGATTTTACTTTGGTAAAATAATTTATTCATTTTTCAGTGAAAAGAGACTCGAAATACCTACAACGAATTTCAAGTAAACACGACATAGCCCAAATATTTTTCAAGCTTGAATATTAATGAACAGTAGGTACCTATTATATCAAAACAACCTGGAAGCCAAACGACCAATAAGCAAGACTTCCTAGAATCAAAATGCCTTAATAGCAAATACCTAGTCCAAACAGCAACACAATTTTTTGCATGAATTGTACTTATAATCAGATTATTTAATAATTGGTTGAACTTTAACCCTTTTATCGCAACTCTGAGTGACGCTTATGCTTCTAAATGCAATCGTATACCTACTTATAAATAGAACAGTTATCTATTTTTTTTAGAGTAAACCACGATACTAATTGTTTTGATTCGAAATATCTACGGGTCATACGGCCCAGATTCAGAGACGATTTTTTTGGTCTTAGCTCGAGCTAAGCGTGGCGAAAATGTATGGATTTTGACATACGGGAGTCCGAACTATGACTTACAAATCGTTTCTGAATCTCGGCCTAAGAGCCTCTTCCACGTGGGTTTTTACTGTTTTGTACAATTATTACTTACTCGAGTTTACCCGCGACTCGTCCGCACAAATTACAATACAAGGTGTTAGAAAAGAAAAAATAAACATTTAAAACTTTCAAGGGGTGTTTAGTCCAGCAAATTGAACAACTTTCACTATGGGATGAACATCGAAATCGCGAAAAAAAATCAGCTGTCCCATACATTTACCTCGAGTAGATTTGTAACTAGTTTAGTATGGAAAATCCGATTTCTTTTACGCGATTTCGATATTGGTCCCATAGTGAAAGTTTTTCAGTTTGATGGTCTAAACCACCCCCATAAATGTTTATTTGTATTTTTGTAACACCTTGTATATCAAATCATAAGCTATCAAACAAAAAAAGTTTCATCAAAATCGGTTCAGTAGTTTTTGGTTTGATGTTCTGAAGCACAGGACACCACAAAGCATACTTCAGGTACCAGACCTAAGATTTTGTGACTTTATTCGTCGCATGTGATTGTATAATCTAAACGTAAATTAGGTAGTTTATCGACAACAAGTTCCAATAATAACTCAATTTCTGTGACAGTTCATAATCAGTTTGTTGACTTTAAAATAACCGCACATCACACAGTCGAGGCGTCATATTATTACTTTGCCGCTTAATTTTAGTTACTCGTATTTATCAGAGGCCAATTAATTTGCTGTTAACCTCTTCTCTACCTTTGTAAAGTTCACTACTTACCTACTTTATTTTATAGCATTATTATAATAATATTGACTTTGTTGCTATAAGAAGTGAAGAGTTTTCGCCTTTATACAACGTGTTAATGAATAAGCGCAAAACCTCATACACCCCAACTGATTTATAACGTAATAATTCGATTTAAACAATCATTTCATTATTTTGATTGTTAAAATTTAAAGTTATTCGCATTTTAAGTTTTCAGGCAAAAATGTTTTGTCATCATTTCAGCAATGAATGAAAGCGCTAGCGTGCCTACATTTTAAGAATCTTCTTTTGGTAGTAATTAGGGTGAGAGTACCCGAGCGGTGGGTTGAGATCGTGTTCAGTAAATTTTAAATTTTACAAACAAATTATTTAATATGTTGAAAAAAATACCTATGTTGAAACCATGATAATTCGATTCTGCTCTCGATTCTGAACAAACTACTTTCTAGTTTTGCGTTAATTCATTAACACGTTCAGAAGCTCGTTTATTATAGCTCTCATCGTATAGATTTCGAAATTTGTATGCAGGGTAAACTTTTAATTAAAAGGGTGGTAAAGATGCCCAAAATAAACATCTTTTACCATACAAGTAACATAGAAAACACGACAAATAAAGTCTTCTGTTCTTTTGATTTAGGGGTAATAAATTAATTAATCTATGTCCACACATCGTATAATAAATGGCTTTTAGGTACAACTACAATACTAGTAGAATCTCTGTTGTCAACCGCTAAACCCTGCCAACTAAATACTTAAGGGTATATTACCGTTGGCGCACTCCATACAAACGAAGTCTGTTTATATTTTCAATACTAACCAATTAAAATCAATTAAATTTTTCTGAAACAATCTAGAAACTGATCTCTATGCTTGTATGTTGTCCGATTTTCGTTAAAATGTACAGTTTTAAAGTTAAAGTGTCTCAAATATTTTCATACAAATCTTAAATTAATCATAGCATTGAAACTGTATATTTTAACAAAAATCGGACTGTGTTTCTAGATTGTTTCTGCAAAATTTCATTGACTTTAATTGGTTTTTATGCAGCGCGCATTAGCGCTTTTGAAATAAACATCTCTTAATAATTAAGAGCCCATATATAACGGATTATAAAAAAGCTAGAAAATACGTGTTTAAATACATCTAAATAAAAAAATATGAAAACGAATAAAAATGTATCGGGCTACAGTTTACACGTTTGCAAATGAAATGTTAAACTGTACTCGTATTTTATTTCTTTTGTTCGCTCAATTCGGTCTTTATCTCTCATTGTTACAATACAAATGGAATGCATCGAGACCTGTATATAAATTATAATGCTCTACCAGTAACAAATTATCGAGCTACAATTTACACCTTTGCAAATAAATGAATACGTTTATTTCTATTGTTCGCTCAATGCAAAATGCATAGAGACAGTAGGTATACTTCATATTGTACCTAGGACAATAATTGCTATGCTCTTTGATCGCGGCAGTGTGACGCACGGGCACGGGCTTGACAGCCGGTGGCCAGCGCAGCACCACCGAGAAGCACGTAGCACGCGCCCGCCACGTGCCCTAGTTAATTTGTTAACTTATCTCTTTAATTTATGTGCAGTTGTTCCGTTATGACTTATGACCCCGAAAAGTGTTTATTTTTACTACTTTTGCGATTGCATTTTGACATATACAGGGTCCAACTTAATATGCACTTTTTTAAGGGGGTGATGAGACCATCAAACTGAGCAACTTTCTCTATGGGACCAACATCGAAATCGCGAAATAAAAATCAGCTGTCCTATACATTTGGCTCGAGTAGGTTTGCAACTTTGTATGGAAGAGGAGATTTTGTTTTTCGCGATTTCGATGTTGGTGCCATAGAGAAACTTGTTTAGTTTGATGGTCTGATCATCCCTTTAAAAAGTGTCAGCATATTAAGAAGGACCCTGTATATTTTAAGAATTCTGTTAAAATTGTGAATTCTGGTATCTAAAGGTATATCTGTGACTGTTATCCTTTCTTATGTATTTCTCTGAAATCAAAAAACATCTTAGTTACTTCTCTGTTATTTTCTTAAATGAAAGAATATCTGATACATATAAAATTTGTTATGCTGCATGACATGAATCAAACTTCGTCTTTGTAGCTACCACGTACTTACGCATCGTGAGGATGAAGGTGACCACACACGGTGGATATAAGATATCTTAAAGTCGAGGTTGAACTCTACTAACGCACGCAAAATTACATAAGAAAGTGTAAGTGTGAGGAAGCCATAAGCAACTTGTGTGCGTTAGAAGACTATAATGATTTCTTTTAACCGCCGTATGTGATTAGCTTGAGCCAGACGAACGAACGGGTTTGATAATACAAAGTCGTATTATTGCGGGATTTGAAAAAAAAGAAGCAAACATGCCAAACGACCAGCCCACTGACACTTTTCTCATGACAATATTTTCTTCAAACCCAATGCATTATCTCATAGTCTCACACATTACATTCTCAATCTTCAACCCTAACAATATATTTGTTTGCTTTTGAATCAGGTCTACGAAAGCAGTGTTACAGAACCGCCCCGCTGGGAGCGCTCGCCTCTGTGCCAACACAGGAAGAATGCCGTCCAGAACTGTCCAGTTCACGGGTAAGCCGATTTCATTTTTGTGTCTTAGCTACAAACTATAATGGTCAGTCCTTACGAGAACTATCTTTGGAACTCTTGTGAGAATAGAATACAAAAGGAAACATTTAATCAAAATATTTAAAAAAACAATAATAGGTAAAAAAACCTACTTATAGATACTCTAGACAGAGTGTAGGGATTCTAGGTCCCTACCTCTTTGGATCGCTAGGCTCATCTCTTGCGCAAAATAACTGTCAGCCCTCGTCACTTGTAGCCTCGAACATTTGAGAAACAGTTTCACCTCGGGACCCCGGTAACCTAGAATATAAAAGAGGGGCACCCAGGAGAGTTTCTGTTTTCAGTTCAGTTTCTGTGTCAGTATCCCAAAAACTGCGGCCAGACTTTAGCATAGATGCTGCGACTGAAATTGAATTGAAAACGGACAGTCAGAGACATTGTCAATAAGTAAAAGTATTGATAATGTCTCTCTCAATTATAAAATATCCACACTTCACTAGCAGTGCTGGCTGTGTTGTAAAGTTTCTGGCCGCATCTTCTTTCTGACCCGGTGGTAGAGTCAAAAAGAAGATGTCAAAAAGCTATCTATGCGATATTCTTCTGAATCAAATCATTTTGATTATTGAGTGCCGAAACTATATCCAATGTTCACAAGACACGCCCCGCGTGTAGGTTTCCTCATAACTTTTTCCTGTACCGAAAAGCCTTCAAATTACTTGGTACATCTACGAGTTGACCTGGGCATCAATCGAACTGTCCAAGAGGCGAATACCTACCTACTCTAATTATAATAATATAAATGAATAACTCAAAACATTAATAACCTTTTCAGAGACGAAAACAAGGCAATATGGACAGCGATTCGTGCTCTTCTACAAGACGACTCGCTTATTAATAACTACGACAAAGTTTTCGATGATATCGCCACCGAAGCTACAAGGAGGTACGTTCATTTGTGCCCTTCATCAAGGAGAGATAAGTACACCGAAGTAGCACAGACAGGTGTAGCAGCCGTATAATTAATTGTCATAACTCTAAAGGCTTTTGTGTAAAGCTCTATATCTTTTTACACCTTAGATGTAACACCAAAAAGGGACCCGAACAAAACAAAAACATCCTAACGGTACCTAATTACTTGAGTGGGACGAATAAACACGGAAGCAACACAATTGGTATCAAATTCCTTGCAATTCATCCGTTGGCGTAGATTGTTTGACCTAGTACTCAACTGTGTCATGTTTCAAATATAGCTTGATTACCAAGGCACGTGGATTGAGATTGGTATTTACCTACATTTTTACTGTACCCATGCATGAATTTAAGACCAACATTCTTCTCGATGGAAGACTATGGAATACTGTCGATAGGATGAACAATATTACTCGTAGAATCAGTTTGTACGAACGAGATGACATGTTCAGGGAAGATGTGGGCTGCTTAGGAATCAGCCGTGGTCCAAGGGTTGTTAGATAGAACTTGAACCCACTTATAGTATACGTAATACCCATTTTCGAAACCAGTTTCAATCTGTCTTAATGGAGAAGAGAAAGTTAGTCCTGCAGTAGGATAATACACCTACGCCTACGCCTACAACTAACTTTTAACTGACTTTATCTCCAGGCTAGGAGATTTGCGGCATGCAGAGAATGCTCTGAACGAGGAGATGGAGACAGAAGTGTACCGTTGGGCTCTGGAGACGATGGGAGTCATGATCTTCGGCTTGAGGCTTGGCTGTCTCGACGGCCCCGTTCATGTTCCTACTATTGAGAACAGGTGAGGATCCCATAGCTGATTGCGAATACAGCGATTGTTTATTTACTAAAGCAATCAGGTATGAAGGGTATTTTTAAGTGCATAAGGCTGGCTTTACACTGGAGCTATACGAGGTACCATTTTGATTTTAAATTATTTTTTCAGAAACCCTGAAAAGACTTCATTGGATGACGAGGTACCCGACCGTTGTTCCCTATCCAAACGATGTATTGAGGAGTTGACTCCGGCAGAACGGCTCGTCAGATGCACCAGGGAAATAGCTGACGGCAACTACCTGGTGCGGAGCGAGGGCACCTTGAAGACCGACTCACAGACTTTTAACAGTGCGCTGAAAGCTTTCGACCAACATATTAGGTGAGTCATAAATTATGTTCAAGAAGTTCAGACGTAAGCCTCGACCCTCAATCAAAAGATGCTGCAAGCACATCCAAATCTTAAGTCTATAATAACAAACACTACAGCACTAAAAAGGTCATATTTGTAATAGGTACTAAAGTATAGGCTCTCGGGGCCCCTTTAAGCTCGTCCTAAAGTAAGTCCCTAGCATTTTTCTGCTAGCCATGTCTATCCAGTTCTGCCAATTTAATTTACGGGAATATGTATATCTTTTTGGTTATCAGTATCACTATATTTTTAAGCTTCTTGAGTTTCACACTAGTCCTAAAAAAACAAAAGCACAGAAGCCAATGTATGTGTCCGAGAAGGAATTTCCACTTTTTAACTCCCAAGCTTTGCAACTAAGAAAAATAGTCCTGTTCCACTCGACTCTAATCCATTGTACAAATCCAATAATGGCCTCGTTCCACTCTTACCCAAAGAAGAGGCTTTTTAAACGTATTCAGATTCCACATAATTAAATTGAAGATAAAGTCTTGAGTTTTTGAAACGTAATTTGGTTCATATTTTCAGCATAACCGAACATTTCCTGGTGCAAGCCCTAAAAGAACTAAAGAACAATAACCCAAGGCCCGAACAAGTGCTTCTGGACAAACTGAGGCCTTTGGACAGGCGGATCCTACCACTCGCTGCTGATGCTCTACTGGCTGGAGTGGATCCTGTAAGTTATCTTCTGTAATGTATTGTGGTAGAACAATTGGGGCAATAACGTCACTCACTGCAAAGTGAAAAGGGACTTACATATATTACATAGGTAACGTCAACCATACGACAAAGGTTGGTTATGCGGAGGCAGATCAATAGTTGACAAACATAGACTATGTCCCACTCTTACGTAACCAAAATTGGCTGAGAGGAACAGTGGAAATGTTGTTTGTGGTCTAAATGCTAAGAACCCCAATGGATCATTGTTGTCTGTAAAACCTCGAACGGTAACGCCGGTTTTGTTCTATTCCTCAACTAAGCAATCAAAATTATCTATTTCCAGCTAGCGCAAACAGCTCTGAGCATGTTTTACCAAATGTCCCTCCACGCTGCACAACAACAGCGTGCTCACGACGAGGTCCACTGGGCGGCTGCGTCTATAGACGCTGGTGCGGGGTGTCCTGAGATGCCATACATTGCTGCCTGTGCTAAAGAGGCCATGAGGCTTCATCCTGCTACCGGGGGAGTGGTCAGGAGGAGTAGGGAGCCCCTGGTGGTTGCTGGTTACGAAGTTCCTGCTGAGGTGAGTGTTAAAAGATCTGTGTTGTTCTACGCTGCTCAAAAACAGGAAGATCACGACGAAGTCCACTGGGTGGGTGTGGGGTGTCTGGAGATGCCCTACATTGCCGCATGTGCTAAAGATGAGGCTTCATACTGCTACTTTAATGATAAATAATTTGTATCATTTCGACAATAAGGGGTACGCGCGTTTGAGCTCTTTCTGTAAGTGGTGGTACTTGCTTACGAAAAACAAATTTGAAACCACTGGCCTTAACTTATTGATTAGGACGATTTTTCGATTTCCTTTACAGAGAAAAGTTTGGTACCTATAGAAAAGCTCTCAAAGCTCGAATCGTCTTTGCATCCTCATGAGAACGTTACTGTCTTAGAATAACCTTGTTTCATTTTTCATTGGTTAACTTATGAATGCTTGGAATGTTCTACTTCACAAGCTTCTGCGATAATTTATCTTCTTTCCCTAAAATTCTGACTTCTTTTCAGGTGGACATAGTCCTTGCTCACGGGGTCTCAAGCAAATCTGAGAAGCAGTGGGGTCGAGCGAAAGCTTTCATTCCAGAGCGTTGGTGTAACGAAGGTTGGGAACCTCTGAAGGCAGCACGAGCTCACCCCCTCGCGTCCATGGCCTTCGGGGAGTCTTGCCCAGCGACGGGCATCGTGGGGAAAATGTTGGGAGCTCTGGCTACCAGGGTTCTAGATAAATACAGATTGGAATGGCACGGGCCAGCGCCTAATTTGATGACGACTGGAGTTAATAGACTGCAACCGCCTTATTATTTCGTTTTGCAGAACGCTGCTTAGTTTGTTGTGATATTTTTAGGTTTAAGGTAGTTTTCGCTAAGATTTTTTCTCAATTTATAATAAACTTTGATAGTATTGGTTAACAGATATAATTAGTTTATAGAATGATAGAATTTGAATGAAAGCTTTCATTTATTATGATTTTTTGTTATACAGGGTGTAAAATTAAATGTGTTACATACTAAACAGTGTGCTTAAGACCATCAAACTGAACAACTTTCAATATGGAGCCAAAATCAAAATCATGAATAAAAAATCTGCAGCTCCACACATATGGATCGAGCAGTGGTTGACATTTTCTATCGAATGGCAGTTTTCTTTTTCGCGATTTCGGTGTTGGCTCCATAGTGAAAGTTGTTCAGTTTGATGGCCTTTGATAAGCAGCGCATTAAATTGTACACCAGCAGGGTTAAATACGTCAAATGACTATAACTTATGTTCGATAAGCTCTTATACAAAGTGTTAATTAATAAGCGCAAAACCTCATACACCCCAACTGATTTATAACAAAATAATTAGATTGAAACAATAATTTCATTATTTTGATAGTTTAAATTTAAAGTTATTCACATTAAAAGGTGAGTGTGCCGTGCGGTGGGTTGAGATCGAGTTCAGTCAATTTTAAATTTAACAAATTATTTAATATTTTGAAAAAAAAAACCTGTGTTGAAATTTTGATAATAAGATTCTGCTGTCGATTCTAAACAAACTACTTTCTAGTTTTGCGTTAATTCATTAACACGTTGTAATAAGTTGAAAAAAACGTACGTTCATTAGGTACTTTAATAAATTCCTACCTGCAGAAGTCGTCACTGCTAAATAAGAACTTATACATAGAACAAAAGTTACTCGTATTGACATTTTGACGTAATTACCCCGATGAAGGAATTGTCCCTCAGAGGAAGGATCTCCATAGAGTCCGCATAAATTTACGATTATAGTTAGTCTCTTTTGTCTTATGACGTACCTTTAATAGTAGAAGGAGATGGAACTATAGATATTTTTTTATGCGGTTGTCCACTTTTTTTTTGAGCTAGTGTGTGTGAAAAGTGACCGTAAACATAAGGCCATATGTCACTTGGTGCCTTTTGTCCATACTACTTAACACCATACACTCAAACCTAAACGTCAAAAAAAGTGGACACTTTACAATTGGTATGGCTCACTCTATTAGGTATAATCTCTTTGAATTGTCCCAAATAAAAAATGTTGTAGCAAGTAAAAATATTTATTCGTATTATAACTTCCAAATGTAAAACATTCCATCATAGTAATGAAATGTGACTTCAAAGACAAATAAATGTTTCTGTAACCGAATACTGTTTATCATTTATTCTTCCGATCAATAAACGATTGTTGGAATGACGGGAACAACTGTTTACTTTGTGAAAGACCAACAAAACGGTTTAATGCAATTCTGTTTGTATTTCAAATTGGTAAGATTATGTCGCAAATGTACAGAAAAAAAAGGACAGCAAAGTTTAAAGTATCTAGGCTTTGTATGAAGCCTCCTTTCTATACCTGTCTCTTTCTTCTTCCTCTCTAGATTTTCGCAATAGCGTGAAAAAAATCAGCTGTTCCATACAAACCTACTCGACCTAAATGCGTAGGACCACAGAATTTTTTTTTCGCGATTTCGGTATTGGTCCCATAGAGAAAGTTGTTCAGTTTGATGGTGTGGTCATCCTCTTTAAATAGTTTCACCTAATTTTGTTAGACCTTATATGTATAGAACTATATTCTATTACCTATTCTGTGCTGAAAGTCAACTCTATTAGAATGAATTTCGGACAGAAACGGTCACGATATATCGAAAATCTAAAGTCCGAGTCTCGGGCTCCGAGAATAGGGCCAGGGGTTATTCTTGACCATCGATTGATAAAGTTGCTTCGCGTTCCCTTTATACGAAAAAGATCACGAAACCAAATGTGTATGAAAATAAAAGCTTTCTTTATTACGTGCTTACAATTCCATTTTGGTTAACGGCTTGACGCACACGTAAATGTCGGCAAGAAATCTTCTCGCCCTCCAATAAATATTATGTGACAGTTTACCCCGTTCTCAAATTACCTACTCGTAAAATGTGAAAGAAAATACATAATAAAAAGGTACACGTAAGTAACTTCAATAGTGCTAAAAACATAAAATTTACGACGTACAATAACGTCACAAAAAATTGCCTTTGTAGGCAGAACGTTTGCATACGTTAAATCCTAATAGCTACGTCATTGCGCCACAACGTGTCTATGTTCCAAAACTTCCAGCGTCGCACTTTTAGGCTGGCTTACAACAACAATAGCGAACGTTCTGTGCCTCACACTGCTCATAGTAATGACAGAGACAGCATTATATTATATTTAAACCTCAGAGGAAGGATCTCCATTGAGTCCGCATAAATTTACGATTGTAGTTAGTCTCTTTTGTCTTATGACGTACCTTTAATAGTAGAAGGAGATGGAACTATAGATTTTTGTTTATGCGGCTGTCCACTTTTTTTTGAGCTAGTGTGTGTGAAAAGTGACCGTAAACATAAGGCCATAGGTCACTCGGTGCCTTTTGTCCATACTACTTGACACCACACACTCAAACCTAAACGTCAAAAAAAGTGAACACTTTACAATTGGTATGGCTTACTCTAGTCTTAAAGAGATATCCTTCCTCTTAGGTTTAAACCTAAACACTTTTTGGGGCAAGTTACCCTCAACGTTTGAGTACAACACATGCCTCAAAATTGAAGCATGTAGTGATGTAGGTTTCTTCACGATGTTTTCCTTCAACGAAAAGAAAGTGGTGTTTATATCGTATAAATTTCGAAAAACTCATTTGTACGAGTCGGCCTGGAGTGCGATTTTTGAAACTCATTCGTTGAACTCACTTGAAAATGTCAAAATTACTATGGAGATATGCATCTTTCTACTGCTGATTTGACTTTCAAAAATTGCACTATTGAAGTATGATTTTTGAAAGTTAAATCAGCAGTACAAAGATGCATGTCTAGTAGTAATATTTTCATTTTCAACTGCTAAGTTTAAATTATGAGTTTCCAAAATCGCACTCCTGGATGGGAATCTAACCATAGCCTCCTGCACGGCAGGCAAGGTTACTTCGCTACTAGACCACCACGCCTCAAAACTTTGCTATTTTTCTGACATTAAAATTGTGTTTACTCCTAAAAAGAATTCGTGGAATCAATTGCCCGGTTTTTCGCTTTATTACCGGAAGTCTTTGTCTTTGACGCAGAAAATTGAGTTAGCCGCTTTCTTTTGATCGTCAATATAAGTTTTTCGTTTGTTTTGTTTTTTAATACAAATAGAAATTCAATTTGCTGAAATGCTTATTTTTTCAAGCATTGTTTTTCTTAAGAAATATTTGTTACGAATTTTTCTGTTAATTGATTTCTTTCAGCTGATTCAGGATTATAATCAATCGCTATCTTGGTTTACCACCACGAGTCCACAATAGGTCCGCCTGATGGGTGGCCCGCTTGTTCATATGAACCTGTGCGACGTATACACCACTAGTTTTGAACTAAGAGTTATTCCGAAAGCGCTAATGCGCGCTGCAAACAAACGAAGTCTGGTGATATTTTCAATACTAACCAATTAAAGTCAATTAAATTTTTCAGGAACAATCTAGAACCTAATCTCTATGCTTGTATGAAGTCCGATTTTCGTTACAATATACAGGTGTTAATGCTAGCATTAATTTAAGATTTGTATGGAAATTTTTGAGGCACTGTAACTTTAAAACTATACATTGTAACGAAAATCGGACTTCATACAAGCATAGAAATTCGTTTCTAGATTGTTTCTGAAAAATTTCATTGTGCGCTCAAAAGTGTCCGAACCAAAAGAGTAACAAAACGCATAAAGAGTAACAATTACTCGCCAGTCTTCGTATGTTCGACCGACTCCGCGCACGTTTTATGGTGCCGTGTCCGTGTGCTGTAAAATTTGTAAAAAAATCTTTTACAATTATATTAAATTACTAAAATGTAACGTATTTAAGTTAGCCTGGCGCACTTTTCGAGAATTTTGTATGAGACCCGTCGTCCATTAGTTTGTAAATCAATGGTGTATTCAAACAATGAAACTAAACAACTTTCTCCGGGGAACATGGATCGAAAAAAGAAAAAAAAATGTTGAACCTCTCATAGAGAATCGATCGGCTGATCCGCACTTTTGTATGCATTTATGATTGATATTATTGAGCGCGTACCTACGTAACTATGTGCATAACCACTTCGCTCTCAATAACTTTTTGCGAGAGGACATAAATTCCTCAATGTCAGAGGACGAATTAGTTGACGTCACCCAGACGACGTGAAACGGGTGTCCTAATGTAGGTAGAGTTAGCAAAAAATTACGGTCCCATTAGAGGTCCAGGAAATTAGAAATAAATGTTATTTAGATTTTGCTGAGTTTGCATGCATTGACTTATAAACTTTCGACGACCTACTTTGCTACAACTAACATGTTACCGACTGTCTTTTTAAGCATGCAGTACCTATCTCACTAACCTAGTAGCAGTGATAGGCGGGTCTAAATTCCATATTGTCCTTTTGAGGACGGAATAATGTGTCAAAACTTCTCATCGTCACAAAAGCGCGAGCGATAGTGTCTCGCATTTGAACTTGCCACGAGGATCCGCAATCTCTTCTCAATATCTGTGTTTTTATTCAAAAACTATCTTTGAGATTGGGATAGATACTCCCATAAACTACTTGATACTGGCAGAAAAGCAGAGCTAACGCGCAATGCATTAACTTATAAGAAAAGTATCCGAAAGCTATTTTGAGTTTATGGGGGATTCTTGCCCATGAAACCCTAAAAAAGATACCTACTAGTACCTAGCACATTAGCACCGTACAAGATATGAGTAACGAGACATTCAGTTAGACCTTAATGTTCTGTAAGTACTCCCTAATACTTTAATGTGTCTATTCACATCAAGAAGAAAGGATGTTAGGACAATGGGGAGAGTTATGCCAATCTCTGCTGCTTCTGAAACCAACTTTATCATCGTGACGCATTCATTTATCAAACACTGCGTTCCAGGACACGCTAAAATATAGGTAATGCTAAATCGTTTAACGAAGATGACAAATCGATAAGGATTTATTTTTGAGAGGATGAGAAATTGAAGTGTTCGTTCATTCATTCGATATCGTTAGGAAAAATTTACTATGATGGTGTCACTTTGGTTTTTTTTTTATTTATAGTTTGGTAGCTGTTGGTTTCACTTAGGCGTGATAGGCGCAAATTGAGAAGGTACTTATATTTAGTATAATTTGTAGAATA
Source organism: Agonopterix alstromeriana (assembly GCA_963924505.1). Lineage (NCBI taxonomy): Eukaryota > Metazoa > Arthropoda > Insecta > Lepidoptera > Depressariidae > Agonopterix > Agonopterix alstromeriana. Next base: position 13,446,935 of record OZ004675.1, read on the forward strand.
GAAAGGGGTTTGTGTAACTTTATATGGACAAATGGCGTAATTTTTTTTTGCGGCGGAAAATTTATAATGTAAATTTTAGGGGTCGTTGTACCCATGATACTGAGCAACTTTCCCTAAGAAAACAATAGGAAATTCACAAAAAATAATATTTCGACTTGTCATACAAACGCTTGATCAGCTGATTGCATTTAGTATGGAAGGTCCCCATTTTTTTTTTGTGCGTATTTGATATACCAAAGGTTTCTTAGGGAAAGTTGTTCAATATCATCATGGGTACAATCACCCCTTTAAAGTAATGCAACCTGTTTACCCTAACACTCTGTATTTTTAAAAGTGTCGAAAAATAACGTTTAGAATAAATTCGCAAGCATGCAATTTTATGTAAGGTAAGTATATATATTTTTGAAAAAGCGATATCGTAATTGGAGTCTAATATTAGATAGGTACCTATTTGGAAATAAGCCTTTGGTTTGATAAGTTTTTAAATAAATTGTCTACAAACGCTTCATGTAAGTATTTCAAACATTTGAAAAAAACAACACCGATATAATTAAACCCGTTCCTCACTCGTATAATTTGAATAAGTTGTTTAACTTTGTTAACATCTTTTTAATCTGATTTGAGCTTTGTTAAAAAAAAGATTTAGGTATATTCACGAACCAGGTGGGAGTTTTTAATCATCATAACTCCCTTATGTATTTACACTCTGTCCTAGAGCTGAAATGAAAATAATATAATAACAAAAGATTTTACCAGCAATAAAACGTAACTTTTGTGTCAAGCTATTTATATTTAGATCAGACACTTCATATTTTGTAGTTAACAGTTTAGAATAGACCTCCCCATTTTTCCGAGGCAATAAAGGGTTCTTTAGCAGTATTTTAGTAAGCAAAATACTAACAATAACTTATCACTTGTCATAATAACTATTGACTCGTCGTCGTTCGGTCATGTAACCTTCTGATGATAAAATACGAGTATTTCCTTACTTTATTTGGATTGGATTAGTGAACGAATTAATTAATTCTCATATCCGATTTCGACTACAGCGACTTCGATTGCTTTATGAGAAAAACAGTCAGTTTGGTATGGATAATACCAATACTTAGTTAAGTATACAACGTGTTAATGAATTAACGCAAAACTAGAAAGTAGTTTGCTTAGAATCGTGAGCAGAATTGAATTATGATGTTTTCAACATAGGTAATTTTTTTCAAAATATTAAATAACTTGTTTGTAAAATTTTAAATTTACTGAACTCGATCTCAATCCACCGCACAGGCACATTCACCATACTTACTACCAAAACAAGTCTCTTAAAATGTATCCATGAGCACGCTAGCGCTTTCATTCATTACTGAAATGATAACAAAAAAACATTTCCAGAAAACTTAAAATGTGAATAACTTTAAATTTTAACTATCAAAATAATGAAATTATTGTTTCAATCTAATTATTTTGTTATAAATCAGTTGGGGTGTATGAGGTTTTGCGCTTATGTAGTATCATTATAACGTTGTATAGTTGTAGAGCTAAAAAAATTTCAAAACGTGTCTGTATACAGGATGAAATTGATACCATTAACATCCTTTTAAACTAAGAGTCTACCCATCAATCTGAACAACTTTTATTATGGGAGCAAACCGATCGGAGCAAATAAAAATCTGCTGTTCCAGACTTGTTCATGCTTAAAATTGTCTTACGTGTAGGAACAACATTGTTTATATTTCGTGGTGCGTAAGAGCGACACTGGAGCGTTCGTATTAATCTATGGTCGTCCCCACACAACGCCTAGCGCGTTCAATAATGTATCTCTGAAAATTAATTAAATATGTGAAATTGCAAGAGGACTTTTTAATCGCTACATATATGTGTCACCCCTAAATACGTAATAAATGAACAGCCCTTGTCATACTCCCATACTTATTTAAACACACAGGCTAAGACTGTGGGACTAAGGCCGACATTCAGAGACGATTTTTTTTAGTCTCAGCTCGAGCTAAGCAAGGCGAAAATGTATGGATTTTGACATACGGGAGTTCGAACTATGACTTAAAAATCGTCTCTGAATCTCGGCCTAAGTATTATTATAACAGCTTCAAGCCTCATCCCATTTACCGCATAAAACTCAGCCATTAAGCGGTTTCAATCAAGCGCTACATGATGTAAAGTATAACAAGAGCTACAAGCAGCTATAATCTGAAATTGCTGCGAAATAAACGGCCTCGGTGGCCTCCATCCTCCAACTGATTTCATCCCGCATTTTTTGCTGCGATACCTTTGATGGAACCAAAACCGAGAAGATGCAGCTTGTAGATTTATTAGTATACAGCTATTTAGTGATTTTAGATTAACTCATATCGCGAACAGTGTATTTTAAGAATGTAAGGAACTGGGAGGCTTTATCGTTCGTATACCTACCTACATTGCAGGAGTATTCAGTGTTGAACAAAAAACACATTTTGTTCTTGCACCTAGAATAAGTATATAGTGAAACATCTTATTACCTATTCCTATTAAAAGTAGATAAGTAGGTAAACTTCTTTTAGTTAATGTACCCCCTACTTAACGAACCAACAATAGGATGAAAATGGTTCTAGAAAGATATGGTTAAATCGTTCTAGAATCCGTACCTATCATCCTGTTGTTGGAGAAATGTTCTCTTCATTAGATAGATAGAGACCCCATATACCTAATCGCTTTGTATTAGAAGTCGTTTTCTGACCAGATTCTAGCACTAGGAAAGAATGAAGATAAATAGTGTCATGGGCTTGCATAGACAGTGGCAAGGGCCGAGCCGAGCTACGCGTAGGAACGAAGCTCCGAAGCGTCCCCCCTGGAACCTGGTGGACCTGGTCTCCGGGGTCAATCTGCCCGCCAAAAGAGCCGCAGGCCGCCCATATTACATTTATGGGCCTGTGCGATCCATTGTACGGTTCTTGAAAGCATTTTGCTTCCAAGAATTACTAACAGTTCTCTACAGTCTAAACGATTGAGATACACCTAACTAAACTAGTATTTTATTATGTGGATCCTTACGCCTAAACAGCGAAACAAGTTAGCTAGCATCACGAAAACATGTTTTCCGTAGAGCGATTTTGTTTTCATATCGACACCATAAATGCAAAAAAAAAACATAAGCGCGGAAACTGCTGCATCTCCCTTTGTTTTGTTTAATCTTAGAGTAAATCCCTTGCAATAGGCGCCCTAATCCCGTTAGTATAGAATTGAACATTTCGTAATTTGTTCAAGAGGCGGGGATTCGTTATTGCAGTACCTCTCGGGTCTGACGAGCAAACAGTTTGTTCATGTACAAGAGTGCAATTCAATTAGTCAGGGAGATCTAGCAGACGTGATTTAGGCATCTACATCTCCAAGGTATCTTAGTACCTTACCTACGTACTTATACAGGGTGTTTGTAGATGCGTTTCAGGTGATGATCAGACCATCAAATAGAATAACTTTCTGTAGGGAACTAAAGTAAAATCGCGAAAAAATAACAGCTGTTTCATTCATATAAGTCGAGTAGTAGGTACTGCAGTTTTGTATGGAAAAAACGATTTTTGGCTAATCAGTAGGTAATCAAATAATTATGATCTCAGTTCTCACTAATATTATAAATGTCAAAGTTTGGATGTTATTTGTCACTCAATCACACATAAACGGCTGGACGGATTTGGATAAAATTGGGCACGTAGATAGAATATATTCTGGATTAACACAAAGGATACTTTTTTAAGGTCCACGCAGACGGGGTCGCAGGCAACAGTTACTAACTAATAACTTCGAGAATTTTAGCCTAAGAAGCAGTATGTAAGTAAGACACATTTTAAGCCTAGAATGACCACCCTGAAGTGGCTAAACTATTTCGCGGTCAATCGAATTTACTTCTCGGCTTGATTCTCAGGGGACAAATGAATCTTGATTTATTTATTATAGAAACTATCACAGAAGTAATTGTTTTTATTACTACACTATTTTTCCTACAGTACCTAAGTAATCCAATTCTTCGTTAAACAGCAATTTAATGCGATGTGAAAGATACAAGAGTAGATAAAAAGTATGAACGCGTTTTGAAGATGAAAGAAGTATGAAGTAGAATACTATGGTCTAGTACAAAATTATCGAAAAGTGTCCGAGACTAAAACTACACAAACCTAAGTACGTGTAGTAATATAAACCAACTAAAAACATTGAAAATGCTGAAATTCTTTTCCATCCCACTCCCCCAACGCGGCACGGCGAACGCTGCGCGCGTGCGCGTGCGCCTAGTCGGCCGATCAAATGAAGACTGTCGCGTAATTGGTTCTCTTTTTACATTTTGGTGCTCTTTTGGTTCGGACAGTTTTGAGCGCGGACCCTTCGTCCAGTAATTGGCAAGTCAACGTCTTTCGTATTTGCATCTCAAGAAAACTATCAACGCTGCTTAGGGATCACATACCATGTCTCTCAAAACGGTACAATTGATCTCGGGCTTCCAATGCACTATTAGTCGAGGTTCTTCATGTCTTCAGCCAGTCAGTGCACCGACAAATGCGCATCTTCTACGTTGGCTGTCGAGGAACTGTTCTCACGGAATTTTTAACGACAGTACTCGTATAAGACCTACCTATTTATGATAGTGAGCGCTACCTCAAAAGTTCCATTAGACGAAGAGCGGACCGTTGTCAACCCTACCTCATCGAGTAACAAGATTCGACGACTTACCTAGGGTGTAGCACATGAGAAAGGTACGTCTAAAAGTACAGGGTTGCCAGCCCGTAACCTGGAGTGTTTTGTACAGTGAGCAAAAAATTTGTAAATTTTTGGGTGTAAATTACCTCAACGAGTGACAAATTGTTTTATAGTTCGTTAGTGCTACCTCAAAAGTTCATACCTATAACAACTTCCTGGTTCCATGCCTATTTTCAACAGATTTAGGCAAACCTATTCGGCTTGCGGATATCCAGTTACACATCAAATAGTTTTATTGGAATATAAAACTGGGTCGCATAGCTATCAATCGAACAGAAACTGAAAGGATATTGTTAGAGGGCGGGAGGCACTTCGATTCATTTCATTCGGCCTCAGCGGTTCCATCCCAAGGTTCCCTGGGGAACCATTTGTAAAGGCGCTATCTTATTTTCGCGGCCTGGTTTATAGGATAAATAATGAGTTTTACCCATCGTTGGTTAACCATTTGATTTCTCAATTACTTCGATTCGAACCTATGCAGGACTTTACAAGGAAACTACCTGTGGCCTATTTCATAAACATGACACAATTTACAATGACAATTTGAGATACATTACTGAATATGTTAGAACATACTTATATTGTTTTAGCGCCATTAGTACCGTGAATAAGTAAATTGTGTCATTGTAAATTATATACCTACTATTGTCATGTTTATAAAATAGACAATTTTGTAATTTAAAAAGGAAAATTCGGGGTACACTGCTGGTTACTAATGACGATAGACAAGCAGTAGATTAAATGTATCTAACTTTAATATGTACTAGAGTGTCTTCCTACCCGCGACTTCGTCCACACAAATTATAATTATACCAGATTTAATCCCACATCATAAGCTATCAAACAAAAAAGTTTTATCAAAATCGGTTCAGTATTTTTCGTGATGCTCGCACAAACAAACAGACAGACAATAATTCTAAAAAAGGTTGATTTGGAGTCAGGGACACCTAAAAACCATATCGTCATCTTTTTTTTTTTGTAAACATCTCCAACGTACAGACACACTTCTGTTACAGTTATTTATAATAGTTAAGATAAGATTAGTAATGTATGTGGTATCAAATTGTCATTGTAAATTACAATTGTTATGTATACAAAAGTCAAAATACCGTTTTGGTTTATTTTGAATAAAAATAATTTTACTTGCGTATGCTTTTGCTCGCTAATATATTCCCCGATATATTTCCCGATATATTCCCCATATTTCGAACTTCCACACTTCAATAGCAGTGCCGGTCCCGTGAGACAGGCAGTGAGCCCGTAACCACTTTGTGAGATAAATAGGTACTAAATAATACACCCAAATGATTATAGTTATGTATATTTCGTTTAATAAAAAATTATATCCACTATAATATTTACATGTAAGTAAATGGCAAACAATGTCAAGACTCAACGAAATAATTACGAACATTTGATAAACATGTATTGATGAAACGAATCTGCTCTCAATTGTTTCTATAGTAACTTCTAAAAATTAATACTGTCCATATAAGGTACCCATTTAGTGAAATATGGTTTTTATATTTTTCATTAGGAAGCACAAAAGAGGAGTTATTATCATTTTGAAATACATTTTCATATAAATATCCTCTTCGATCACTAATAAAGACTATGTTAAGCACAAACTCTTGTTAAGGGTTTGACATTTAGTATGGAAAGCCGTACACCGTCAACGCGGTGACGACGGCGGATGTAATTTTTTATGGGCCGGCCATCGTTCGCCGTCGGGTAATGTGTCTCAATCCTTAATCATAGCAAACTTTTGTCCAACACAGAAAAGAGAATCAGTAAAAATCGCATGAGGATTAATCAAATTAAATCAAACCATATTATTATGGCTGAATCAACATAAAATTGTCATAGTGACTTATGACTTTTTTTGACAATTGTTATGCCCAAAGCTCGTTTAGTTCAAGCACACAACTATACTCCATTCCAAATAGCAATGAAATTTTAAGGCTGTTTTGAAATACAGAAAGAGATATTTGAAACATTTCCGCTCACTTATTCTTAATACAGCTTTAGTAACGACCAAGTATGTCGGATACTATTTCTTTCTCATAAATAAATCATATTTGCTAATCATAAGTGGCCAGAAAGCTATACAGAAATTTGAATATCTTTTCGTTCTTATTTGGAATGAAGTATAGTACACTTATTTCTTAGAAACTAGTAATGTTGCCTGTTATCTCGGTACACAGTTTTGAAGTATATCTGTCAATTGTTTTGACTTATTTTTCTGGTTTGAAATGTTCGCGTAGGCCTATCCCTTAATTTGACTATTTACCTACATCTTTACGGTACTATCGACACGCTATACATAATTGTACGACGGGTGGCGGCGCTTGATGTAATTCGTTGCATATCAATTCATACAATTTTGCGAAACGCACCACAGGGTTCTGTTATCATTCTGCACTTAGCGTAATGGCGTGATACTAACCATAATGCACTCAGATATTTGATTGAGTACACTTTTGGTTCTGACATTTTCTGAGCACTGATTGGGTATCTAAAGTCAAATTCGTAATTCGACGACTAAGTTACGAATTACTTTCAACGTAATTATGAATGGATAGTTTTTTTATTAGTGATCGAAGAATATCCTTCATAAAATTTATCGGTGATGATTCCCTTAAATTTTATAAGGCATTTCATTGAATTTAAAATCTAATTTCATAATGGAATGAACAACTCCAATGAAATTACAACACAATGTTTACTTCGGGACAGCTGTTAGGCAGATAGACGTTTCCTATCACAGACTAGATACACAAAACCAGAAGACATCGACACCTACTCGATTCAAATTGGGTCTCCAATCTAGTTTGACGTATTTTGAGATGCTAAATAAAGTAATTAACTTACATTGCTTAATTTTCACTTCAATTTAAGCTAAAATTATTCCGGCAGTGAAATTGTTTAAGAATATTAGCATTCGTTCCAAAAAAACGACAAAATAGACTAAAGACCCAAATGACTACGTTTTAATAGAAAATAAAAACTCAGATCTAAAATACTTTAAAATCTTGAATTTTGATTGCACGACACTCATCCAAAAACCTGCCATTTCATTACAGAAAAAAAAACAATGTACTTAATTTGAGGCTTAATCGAAGAGGCGACTAAAAATATGAAGTAACTTAAATGCGTACCTACAGAGAGATTGTACAGTTGTATAATTACAAAAAACCGCATTCCGGTACCATTACAAAACTCGTTTGATATGTACATGAGAAATTTATAGCTACAACTACAAGACATCTTAGAAACTACACCAATTTACACTCAGAATTAACATGTTGTCTTTTTACATCGCACTCGCCCCAATCACGCGTATGTCCTAAATTTTAGAACATATTTTTAAATCTAAGTATATTACAAACTCGTCCGGTACATTAAATTTTTATTGCCAAAATATTAAGTAGTTCAATTTAATATATTACGCTATGTCGTAAACGAAAACTAATAAAATAAAAGGCGTCTATTGTAAGGCTGTCAAAGTATATTTATTAAATAAAGCTTTCGGATCTATTGGTATAATTTGAATATAATTTAAGCTTAGCGTTAAAATCGTACGTGGTACAAATGGGACATTTTTCATTTAATATGATGGCCTGTGTTGTCATAATCTAGAGATTCATTAGCAGATAGACCCGTCTATCTACTTAGGATGGTCGCTCATTTTGTAGGCCATGACCAAGACATCAAAGTCCTGACATTGCAACTAATATTTTCAACGCGCACTAGTAACGCAAAGTCATTTGTAACTGGAGGGCTAGCATGCCACGGGCGACAAAGCGATAAAACGAGAAATCCGTCATACTCGCTTATTTTGCCATACGCGAAATAACATCTCGATTTCTGTCGTTTTCTCGGGGGTCGCATACTAGGCCCACAGTGGTTGAACTTGGGACTATTAATGCGAGACTACTCAAAAGATGTCAACACACCAAAGTCACCGACCGATAAGCCTTGTCGGCGACATGTCGGCGGGCTAGCCGACGACATGTCGGCAAGTCAGCGACTTTGGTGTCAAATAAAAAGATGCAAAAAATAAATATTTCCAAAGTCATTAAACTTGGCCGTTGCACAGAACACTTGACATTGGCGTGGATTCTCGTGAAAATCATTATCGATTACGGATTACAACTAAAGCTTTTGTGGTACCCAGGGGTAAAACACTGAACTTGTCATTCCTATCTTGACTTGACTTGTAAGGCCATCTTAGGACTTGACAAAGCACAACCCATCATTGTAATGAATCACTGAATTGTATCCCTCTTGGAATAGTATACAGGATGTAAATTTAAATAGTATATAGGTGCTTCAGACCATGAAACTAAATAACTTTTACTATGGGACCAATTTTAAAATCGCGAAAAAGTTGTGAAAGCGCGCAAAATCGAATAAGTGCAGAATCTGTTAATACTTAATAGTAACTATTAAATAAATCTGTGTCGGTACGCCTTTTTCCTTCACTTTTGCTACATAATGACTTCTAGCTTTTCCTCTGATATTGTATTACAACAGTGATAAAATACAAAATGTGTGCTCAATCAAGTCTCCAATGTGTCCTTCGTAGAAACTCGCTTCTCCCATCAATCAAGTCCAAAACATTCGGAGACATTAACTTCTCCCGTCTACAACTTTCGGGACAAGTCACTTGTCTTATCTCCCAAATGTACATTAAAGCCACTGTGAGAACAAGTTAATGTTTCTCTAGTTCACTTTTTAACCCAAACGAGCATTGGCTCGTCAGGTTCACTTTTCACTCAATCCAGCTGCTGCACTTGGACCACTGAGGTCGGTGGAGGGATAGAGATCTCGTACTTGATGAGGCCGGTGCCTCGGCCCGCCGATAGAACTAGCCCTCCGACTTCTTTTACGTCCCCACTGGAAGAGAAAAACATTTTATAACTTCTCAGACTTTCTACAGGATAACAATGATGTTTGTTAGTCACATTTTTGAAATTATATAACGTAGTCAAAGTCAAAATTGTTTATTCAAAATAATATCACATAGATAACTTTTTGACGTCATGTTTTTGAATCTACCACCGCGTCAGAAGGTGTTCCGTTGTAGAAAAGATGCGGCCAGAAACTCTACAACACACTTCATTTAAACCAAACAAAAAATACAAAGTACAATTACATAAATTCAATATTAAATTACATAGTGTAACATTGTCAAGACCAGACATTTTGGTCATTCAAATAATCATCGAGTTTATAGTAACCTTTTTTACAGAGGACTTGTTTGACATGGGACTTAGTTTTTGTCCGTCAAGTTAAGAATATTCTCTGGTATCTAATATACAATACATACAAATTGTACTAAGTAGGTGTAAGCTTTTAAGAATGTTGGCTTAACATTTTTAACAGCTTAGAACATTTTTCTATCATTAACAAACATAACGAGACGGTAAAACCGTCACGTCAAACACGTCAAGCCTCTACTAAGATAGAAACATGGAATTTGGAGTACATATTCTACGATTTGTAACACCATTGGCTTTTCGGTGAAGAAAACATCGTTAGGAAACCTGCATGCTTCAATTTCGAGGCAAGTATTGTGGCCATTATAAGTGGCGACGGGCTCAGCCCCCGTCACACTGGACAGAGTTTCGGTACTACTGGTAAAACGTGGATGTTCTGAGGTTTCAGAATATCTCTGACTACCCCCTCGGGGCATATAGTCGTGAGCATATGCATATTCTACAAAGGACCTGTGTCCTCTAAGAAAGGATTTATCATAAATGGACAACTAAAGGGGTGCAACGGGGTGTTGAAGTTTCTCGAAAACGCGGATGAAGCCGTTGGGTACAAACGATTATAAAAGAAGTCGGTCTGAACATTTAAGATATTTACATGAAAACGATTACGATATGGTTTATGTGTACCTGACCCCAAATCAACCTTTTCAAGAATTTTTGCCTGTCTGTTTGTGTTTGTAAGCATATGCTCACGACTTTATTTCCCGAGGGAGTCGTCAGAGATATTCTGACACCTCAGAACATCCACATTTCACCAGTAGTACCGAAACTCTGTCCAGTGTGACGGTTTGTGTTTGTTTTATTGTTTATTTGTTCGAGCAACATGCAAAAACTACTAAACCGATTTTGATGCAACTTTTTTGTTTGATAGCTTATGATTTGACTTAAAATCTGGTATATGATTTGTGCAATGTCGCGGGTAAGATCTAGTTCTTTATATTATTATATAAAAAATTAAAGTATTATACCTAGTGGTGTGATGGCGCGCGTGCTTGTGGGTGGGCAGCTGTGTGATCGGCTTGCCGTCGCGCCCCACGATGTGCAGCTGGGACCCGATCAGCGTCCGGCGACCACCCACCGTGCCCACCACTATCTGGTTACCGATCACCTGCCCCGACCTATTCGTTACCTGTAATAACAATTAAAATCTTTACATTCGGGGTCTAGCAGAACAATAGAAAATTTAGTGCCCTATGGCACGATATCACCCGGCCCGGGATCAGGTGTTTGTGATGCCGAAGTGCAGGACCAATGTATTAAAGTACGCTCCATTAACCACAGCACTCAGAATACTAAACGCGATATCTAAAGAGGTAGATATATTCCATTGTTCATTGACAAAATTCACAGAGGCCGCTTTAGATTATTTAAGTAAGGAAAGTTAATAAGTTATTAAATTATCAATTTGGGTGTAAACCTGTAAAGATATTAATAATGATAAAAGAATTTGTAATATAAATAAATGAATATGAATATAATATTGTGGTGGGATCAGCCTTCCGCGTCTGTTCTCTCCATCTAAAGCGTCAAATTGTTGCTTGTGTATTTAATAAAGTGCGTCAACACCCACAAAAACTACTGTTCGTATAGGACTCTCCTAAGGCGCGCTTTAAAACCCTTTCCTCAGCGGAGAGCGTTCCACATTACGCATGCTCGATCATGGTCTCGCATTTTAGAACTCTGACTCCCCATTGATTGTCAGTTCACAATCAAAACCGGCAGCAAAGTTCGTCAGATATAACCGGTCCATTACCACTTCAGCTTGCTAATTTTCAGAGCTATGTCAGCCACTGTTGCCTGATCCCGGGATAAAATGGTGTAGTGTATATCTAAACCGGGAAGAATACTATTATAAAACTCTCAAAGAGATGTCTCATGTATTCGATATTTAAAATCAGTCGGGATACAGTACCCGGACGTCACAGAACCCAAAAAAATGTGTATTACCTATTTGTTCGAGTATCACGTAAAACGTAATCCAACGACTGCAAAAATATAATAATTATACCAGAATTAAGGCAGAGCGTAATCAAATCCACGCCGAAAAAGTCAAGCCCGAAAGCTATTAAATTTTAGGGGTAGAAATTGTAAAAACAGTTTATAGAGGGTCCTTCTAAATATGCTGACACTTTTTTAAGGGGATGATCAGACCGTCAAACTGAAAATCGTTCTCTATAGCACCAAAATCGAAATCGCGAAAAAAAATCTGCTGTTCCGTACAAAACTGCAAACCTACTTGAGCCAATTTTTTCGCGAATTCGACGTTGGTCCCATAGAGAAAGTTGTTCAGGTTGATGGTCTGATCATCTCCTTAAAAAGTGTCAGCATATAAAGAAGGACCGTGTTAGACCCTGAAAGACACAAGTTACGCCAGCACTTACCACTTGTATATGCGTGGGTTGTTGATGATCCTGCTCCATCTCCATGCTGTTCTGATGCTGCACTTGATGTTGTTGCACCTGTTGTTGGACCTGTTGCTGCACTTGTTGCTGGACCTGTTGTTGGACTTGCTGTTGGACCTGTTGTTGGACTTGTTGGGCGGCTTGTTGCGCCTGTTGTTGCGCTTGCTGCTGGGCTTGTTGGTTTGCTTGCTGTTGCGCTTGTGTCTGGAAAATTATTGTTTATATTATATTGTCGCTGATGAGTAAAAGCCATCCGAAGTAGCCTAATTTTGTATACAGAATTAAGCTACAACCAGGAAGTTGGAATAGGTATTGTTTATACCTGGAGTGCAGACTGCCTTCAAGCGGTGAAACATGAAAACATGACAACCTTCTTTCGTACGTTTTCGTACGTCCTACGACGAAAATTAAAACAAAGAGTTTTTATTTAATTTTTATTCTGACAGAAAGGGACAAACCTAAAGTTTGAAACATCAATACCAAAGAAGGTTGAACATTACCGACCGTCTTAGCCAATTTTCGTGTTTCCATGCTTGTAAGGAAGATTGGTATCCTTTATCATTCTAAATCCATGAGCATTATACGCTACTCGACATCTATTCACACTTATGACAAACGTTAATTAGAATAAGCGAGATATCAATAGTATAGATATATAATATATTATTAGTATAGAGGAAATCTTGCGCCCCGGATCCATTTAGAGGCATTTCGATAAGTCCTTGGTATAAAGTTGAGAGTGGATCGAGTGGCTTGAAAAAGTGGTGACTTTTTTTTTTGCCGGTTTGTGAATGGTACAAACATTTCTAGGCGGTAAGTCCATGTGTTGCCGCTGATGCAGCATGAGGTGGTTCTTCTGGAAGAAGGCCTTGCCGCACTGGTCGCATATGTGCGTGCGCAGCGTACAGCTACCGTCTGGATGTCTGTAATATACACAAATACATCTGTAGGATGCAATAAGGAAGTAGTCATACGGAGTCGTGAGGTTTCAAATAAGACATTAGGTGCAAAGATATAACATATAACGAAAAAAAATGTGTAATCGAATGATTAATCGCTCTAGAGTTATTTAGGGTTCCGTATTCAAACAAGGGACCCGTATAATTTCGTCCATTCTGTCTGTCTGTATGCTCCACCTCAATAACTCACTCATTTTTGCACCTAATAAATCGAAATGTATCATGAAGACAGCATGAAGACATGAAGAAGTAACCCAAAAACAGAAATGAAGTAGTTATGAAGAAAAACATTTTTTTCGATCGAAAGAGGGGTTGGAAAACATTAGTTTTTTTTTTTCAAATCGTGTGAGGTGTCGTTGGATAGGTCTTGTCCACTGGAACAAAACTCCCATAGAAAATAAATTGATAATGCTTCTATCTCGAGATATCTGCGCTCAAAGTCAAAAATAGGGCGTACATTTTTGACATTCCCGTGTACGCATTCAAATATGTGATCTTCAATAACTCCTAACTAATGAAAAAAGAATCATCCGAATATATTCAATAACTCCTAACTAATGAATTAAGAATCATCCAAATCGTTGAAAGTAATTTTGCAATATCCATGACAGTACAAACCAAGGGGAATCGCAGGTAATTAATTTCGTATTTTGTCTCATCTTACATTCAAATGATGAACCGGTGAGCCAGATTATCTCACAATATCTCACCTCCTATGATGTGCTAGTAGGCCGTGTTTGGCAGCGAATCCTTTACCGCAGTCCACACAGAAGTGTATCTTAGGCCGCGGCGGCGTTATATGGTGATTCTGTAATGGTACACGTCATTTTTAGTTAGTGACTATACAAGCTGTAAACTTAAATGCGTTACATACTTAAAACCATCAAACTGAACATTTACTATGGGACCAATTTTGACATCGTGAAAAAATAAATCTGAAGTTACATAGAAAATGTCAATGCGCGCGACTAAAATGTATGAGACAGCTGATAATGTTTTCGTGATTTCAAAGTTGTTTCCATAGCAAAAGTTGTTAAGAAACTTAGCTTACCGTTGCTATAACTTGCGTGTGAACAACATTGTTGGGGTTTGAAGATATTATTTGAATTGGTTGATCTGAAACGAACATTATTTTTAATTAAACATTGTCTTACATTGTTTAAGGGGAAAGTCGCAATTATAAATCAGTATTTCTGTTAAACAATGTAATCTTAAAACTCACTGGTAAGATTTCATTAATAACTATACTGTTCATTATATTCTTGTAATCGGTGACGGGCTCACTACTTATCAGACTGAAGAGTTCACTGCTAGGGAAATGTGGATATTTTGAATTTGCATTGACTTTTTTCTAATAGGTCCATCATGCACGTGCGGTTCTGTGCCTGTTACCGGAGCGTGACGCCATGTAGTCAAAGTCAAAGTCAAATTATTTTTAATAAACAATTTTGAAAATATATAAAGTACAATTACAAAAATCCAATATTAAATTGCATAGTGTAACATTGTCAAGACCACACATTTTGGTCAATCAAATAATCATCGAGTTTATAGTAACCTTTTTTACAGAGGACTTGTTTAACATGGGACTTATACTTTTTGGCAAGTTTAGAATAATATTCTCTGGTATCTTATTATAATAGCACTATAATATAATAGTACTATTATACAACGTGTTAATGAATAACCGCAAAACCTCATACACCCCAACTGATTTATAACAAAATAATTAGATTGAAAACATAATTTCATTATTTTGATAGTTAGAATTTAAAGTTTTTCGCATTTTAAGTTTTGAGGCAAAAATTATTTATTATTATTTCAGCAACGAATGAAAGAGCTAACGTGCTGATGGATACATTTTAAGAATCTTGTTTCGTTAGTAAATACGGTGAGAGTACCCGAGCGGTGGGTTGAGATCGAATTCAATAAAATTAAAATTTTACAAACAAATTATTTACTATTTTGAAAAAAATTACCTATGTTGAAAACATGATAATTCGATTCTGCTCTCGATTCTAAACAAACTACTTCCTAGTTTTGAGTTAATTCATTAACACGTTGTATACAGTGTACTAACGTTGTTGCTGCGCGGCGGCGACGAGGCCGGGCTGCAGCGCGGCTGTGAGCGCGCACAGGTCCGTCACGCACGTGCGGTCACCCGCGTGCAGTCGCACGTGTAGAGATAACGCCTCCTGCAACAATCAAATGACAAGCAACGCATAAATATACAATACGGAATGTGTACTGTTTTTTTTACTTTATTAAAAGCCGTAAAAATTATGAATGATTTAAGTGAGCTAAGTCGGTCATTACAGTCGAGGCACAAAATAGGTAATAGTATATAGTTCTGTATACAGACTCTGACTTCAGATTCCCCAAATCCCCTCACACTTTCTGGGAAATTTGAAGGAAGCCGAGCAAGGGAATGCAGCCAGGCGCGCGCACCCGTAGTATTTGACTACATAAAATTGAGATTCAGTGCATAAAAAACGTTGAAAAACAATGTTAAATTCACTTTTTCAGTAATTCTTTAGCTCAAATACTATTTTTAATAACAGAACGAATAATAAAAATTAACGAAATGTAGATGATGTTCATACGATGCGTGGTAAGTCAACCCTACACATATGTCATGTACAATTTGCACAAAGCGCGCATGTGCGAACGCCATCATGTCAAATCCAAAACGTTGTTTGAAGTGCCGGACCTGTGGTCGAGGCTAGATTGCGGACGAAACTGTAATGCTAATGACCAACGCTCGCGTGTTTCATACGTTTTTCAACACACTTGCGAGGAAAAATTATTAAATTTCACAAAAAGGTTTAGACAAATATTTGTGAAAAATATGGCGACCAGAAATTTTATTTTTCGCGCATATTTGAATTAGTTATGCGCGCGCAGGTATTACTGCACTAGTGCGGTAATATAAAGTAAAACGCGCGTGTTTCATAAAGTGCATTATGAACGTAAAAACGATGCGATAAGAGCCACTTTACGAGCAAATGCGTTGAAATTCAGGATCTTACTGCATGGTAAATTACTCCTCTCACGAATAAGGATGAAAGGGAGTGTGCCATAGTCCACCAAGCGGGCCCAGTGCGGATTGGAGGAGGCATGTTAGTGGTCAGTTGTCAAAAGTGGCTTCGGTTTACAATGTATGTCGACGATTTCCCGGGCTATATGGCAATGGCCAAGTAGCTCAAATATAAAAAAAAATAGTTTAGATGTAGGCAATATTAGCTATCAGTTTTATTTACCTTAGTATTGAAACAGGAACCGCATTCAGGACACGCGTACCCCGGTGTCGCTTTTTCTGACAGTATTTGACCATCAGCGCCTATTACCTGTAAATTATACCGTAAAAATCAGTACCAAACCTATATTATGAGTATTATATGCCGTGGTGTGCAGCTTCAAATAACACTATCTCATGCTATGCTGGATCTCTTAGGCGCGGTTTATACTGACGAGACTTGTGGCGGATAGTCAAAGTAACACAATTATAAACCTTATAGTACGTAGCATAGCGTCGCTTGGAGAATTACGCCCGCGCCTCCAGACGACATCACCTGGAGGCGCGGGCGTGATTCTCCTTTACGACAAAAACGACGCTATGCTACGTACTATAACGTTTATATTGTGTTACTTAGATTATCCGCCACCGCCACACGTCTCTTCTATATAAACCGTGGCCTATGAGACTGGTCTTTTTCACGGATTTGTGTTGTTCGATGCTGGACACCACACGGCAAACAACTACTACAAGATGTCAGGATAATATCACATACTATCAGTTCAAAACAACAATCATACCAATCACCGTAGTACCGAAACTCTGTCCAGTGTGACGGGGGGTAAGCTTGTCGCCTCGCCACTTAGAATGGACAGTATGTGAAATAGGTACTGCATACTTCGAAATTGAAGCATGCTTCCTCACGATGTTTTCCCTCATTGATACACCAGTGGTGTTACAAATCGTACATAGATTCCGAAAATATCATTGGTACGGACTGGGATCGAACCATCGTCTCCTCGGCAGGCATGGTTACTCGCTACTAGGCCACCACGACTTTTATAATGAATTTTACTCTGTATTTTTAGGGTTCCGTAGTCAAACAAGGAACTACGGACGAAAGTATAAAGGTTTATACTTTCGTCCATTCTGTATGTCCGTCTGTCTGTATGCCGCACCTCAATTACTTGCTCATTTTTGCACCTATAGAATCAAAATTTGCCATGAAGACAGATAACAGTAACCCACAAACAGAAATGAGGTAGTCATTAGGAAAAAAAAATTTCGACACCCGTACAACGAAGAGGGTTGGAAAATAATTTTTTTTTAATAAATCGAATGAGGTGTCGTTGGATAGGTCTTCTCCAATGGAACAAAACTTCAATAGAAACTAAATCGTTATAATGCTTCTGTCTCAAGATATCTGCGTTCAAAGTCCGACACGCTCATGGCCGGTTTTTTATGAAGACCATTCTCTACACCAAGTGAAATTAAAAAGGCTTGCAAATTTTCTTATTTTGAACTGATAGTATTTTCATCAACATCTTAAGTCAGTCTTTATAGTGCATAGATTAAGGATTAACATACAATTACCTGTACAATTTGAGGTTTAAATTCATCCGTCTTTATAACAGTCTGTTGGACTTGTTGAGCTTGTTGTTGCGCCTGTTGTTGGGCCTGTTGTTGCGCTTGTTGTTGGGCTTGTTGTTGTGCTTGCTGCTGCGCCTGCTGCTGTTGTTGTTGTTGGACTTGTTGCTGCTGCTGTTGTTGTTGGGTCTGTTGTTGAGGTATACAGTGCCGTGTTATTTTGCAGTGTTGTTGCAACTCCGCTTTGCATTTGAACGCTTCGCCGCATTCTAAACATGCGACTACGCCCTCTCCCGTGTGGATTCTGTAAATATAAGCGTTATTTGTAAGTCACCCTTATAATATTAGTGATGTGAGCCTGTACCACACCCTGGGCCCTTCATATAAACAAGAGGCTAGCATATAGGGTCTTTCTTAATATGCTGACGGTTTTATAAGGGTATGATCAGAACATCAAACTGAACAACTTGAGAATAACGCCGGAATCACTAAAAAATTACCGTTCCATACAAAACTGCGATGCAACTCGACCCAAATGTGAGATGAGAGCAGATTTCTTTTTACGATTTCTATATTGGTCCCATAGATAAAGTTCTCCAGTTTGATGCTCTGATTATCCCCTTAAAAACGGATGTATGCACCACAGTATAAGAATGAGTAATCTAGTATTACATACATACAGTATGGACACTCCCTGCCACCCACTGACTTTTTACCTCACCCCTTCTGGTTGAATCGTGGTTCCTCTTAACCAAATGCGTATTTCTGTCTCGCTGGTACGCAACAGTATCACATGCTCAACTCTTCTTTTAAATTTTTACCATTTGTATGAAATAACATCTATCACCTGACACTGTCCAAGATGTGGCTGTAGTGATATGGCAGAATAGAATTGGACTAGTTTTTGTTTTTTAGCAAGCTGAAGTGCCAATGGGCTGGTCATATCTGCCGAAGAACTGACAACAGATGGGGTATCAGAGTTCTACAGTGGAGACCGCGAACTGGTAGGCGTAGTGTGGGACGCCCTACTGCTCGCAGGACAGACGACCTAAAAACGTGTCGGGGAGAGATTGGATGAGGAAAGCCGAGGACAAAGTTTTGTGGCGCGCCTTGGGAGAGGCCTATGTTCAGCAGTGGACTATGATAGACTGATGATTTTAGGTCGTACTATTTTCTCGAACTAGTTATTCCTCGTGCTATTTCTACTGATTATTTTTTCAGTGTCAATGACTAACTTCATGTGGGCGACGAGGGTGCGCTTCTGCAGGAACTCCTTGCCGCAGACGGGGCAGGCGTGCGGCACGCGGCCGTGGACGCGGCCGTGGTTGACGAGCTGGAACTTGCGCGCGAACGCCACCCCGCAGTCGGGGCACACGAACGGCGACAGCGACCCGTGGAATCTGCTGTGCATCACTAGGTGTTCCTGCGGGTACAATAACACACAATTATCATCAACTCATCATAAAAAAGACTAATCAATCCTTATGCAGGCATCTCTCGCGGGAATTTCTCGGCGAGAATTCGGTATGTCAAGTTTTTTTTTGTTATTTATTTTTATGTTTTTTACGGACGGTAGACATAATTTTAAGAAACAGCAAGCACAGCAAACAATTTAACACTTTAATCCAGTACACATAAGTAGATTATTTATCAATGGTTTCGAGTATCATAAGGAAATGTTTGTCCCTGTCTGCACGAACAAAGATTGACGACCAAATAAACGTGGTTGCACTACATACACATACACATTCTCACGCCGTCTATGGGGTAGGCAGAGACAACGGAACGCCACCTGCTACGATCCTGACAAACCTCTCTATCTTCCTCCACATTAATTAATCCTTTCATGCATGCTCATGGTTGTACTTTAAAATAGATTTTTGACGAAAATTGCTTCTATTTCGAAGCACCAAAAGTAAAATACCTAATCTTGTAAGCACACATTGGTCACAAAGATATTTTGAAGCCACAAAAGGGAACAAATACCCCAATTGTAGTACTTGCTGTGCGTCACCAGGTGTCCCTTCAGTGGGAACCCCCGACCACACTCGCCGCATACAAATAGCACACCTTCTGAGTGAAACTCTCCCCGCACTCGCTACACACGTAGGGCCGCTCGCCAGCGTGGTACTTGCTGTGTCACCAGGAGTCGCTTCAGTGGGAACCTCCGACCACACTGGCCTCATACAAATAGCTCACCTTCTGAGCGAAACTCTCCCCGTAGTCGCTACTCACGCAGGGCCGCTCGCCAGCGTGGTACTTGCTGTGTCACCAGGTGTCGCTTCAGTGGGAACCCCCGACGACACTCGCCGCATACAAATAGCTCACCTTCTGGGCGAAACTCTCCCCGCAGTCGCTACACACGTAGGGCCGCTCGCCAGCGTGGTACTTGCTGTGTCACCAGGTGTCGCTTCAGTGGGAACCCCCGACCACACTCGCCGCATACAAATAGCTCACCTTCTGAGCGAAACTCTCCCCACAGTCGCTACACACGTAGGGCCGCTCGCCCGCGTGGTACTTGCTGTGCGTCACCAGGTGTCGCTTCAAAGGGAACCCGCGCCCACACTCGCCGCATACAAATGGACGGTCGCGACTGTGCACCTATGGAATGGGAAATATTAACTTTTATTAAAGTGTCTTTCTGGTAGTTTTAGGATTACTGTACCTGTGTGTATTCAACATAAACAATAACCATACGATTTTAATCTGCAGTAAATAGAAGTGTTTGACTTCCGTGTGACCTAAAGGTCGATCGGTCAAGTGCAGCATTAGATGCGTTCTGTCAATACTTGAACGCTTTGCCATCATATATTGAAAGTGTCTTAAATCGGAGAAAACTAAAAGGATAATAACTCTTAAATGTGTGACGAGATGGTGCTTCAACGTGAAGGCCATCTCACACACCTGGCAGCGGTAGGGTCGATGGGCCGAGTACAGCAGTCGATGTGTGTTGAGGCAATGCTTGAATGCGTTCTCATCATACATTGTGTGTCTGTCTTACGTCTAAGAATACTTTAAGGATACTAACTCTAGAATGTGTGACGAGATGGTGCTTCAGCGTGAAGGCCATCTTACACTCGTGGCAGCGGTAGGGTCGGTCGGCCGAGTGCAGCAGTAGATGCGTGTTGAGGCAATGCTTGCGAGCGAACGCCTTGCCACAGTGCGCGCATACGTGCGGCCGCTCTCCTGTTGGGTTTGTTGAGTTTCGGTTGGCTTGCAGCGCGACGATAGTGAGCGGTTCGATCACGCGTTGTGTTGGATTGGTAACAGATTTTTTTGACGATTCGTTCTGTAGTGCCCTGGCTCGAAAGCGCTACTTAAAATGTTTAATAACTACAAAAGTTGTTGCTGTTTTAGTTATAGGATTTAAACAACGCTGTTTAGCAAAATAAAGTTTATCCCTTCCTAATAAGCATAATATTTTTTCCTCGGCCGCGGATAATTTACGACAAAGCGTACCAATAAATAGGCGACTGAGTTAATTCCGAATCACACCTATTAAATCTGGAGTAAACACGGAAGCAAGCGCATTGCCTTCTAACTCAACTTAATCAAAGCATTCCCGAGAAAGCATTTCGAGTCTCGCTCCTTATTTGAAAGATTACTGAATAGAAACGCAGCGGGAACCTATCGGGAAAAAATTCGGAACTTTGGACTACTATTATTTTCATACGAGGCAACTAAGATTACCGAGGAATGGGCACCAGCATTATCTACCTCCACCTAACAGCGGTTGCTGGTAGACATGATATGGCCAAGGAGGATAACAATTACCCGCGAGTGCGTGAGTAGATGATGTTTGAGCGTGAAGGACTTGCCGCAGTCCGTGCACCGGTGGGGTCGGTCAGAGCTATGCAGCAGCAGGTAGGTCGTGAGGCAGTGCTTGTGAGCGAGCGTCTAATGCGTGCTACCTTCTAGAACTAGAGCCTTTATAGAGCGTGCATCACGAGACAATTACCCGCGAGTGCGTGAGTAGATGATGTTTGAGCGTGAAGGACTTGCCGCAGTCCGCGCACCGGTGGGGTCGGTCAGAGCTGTGCAGCAGAAGATGAGTCGTGGGGCAGTGCTTGTGAGCGAACGTCTAATACGTGCTACCCTCTAGATCTAGAGCCTATATAGAGCGACCATCACGAGACAATTACCCGCGAGTGCGTTAGTAGATGATGTTTGAGCGTGAAGGACTTGCCGCAGTCCGCGCACCGGTGGGGTCGGTCAGAGCTGTGCAGCAGCAGGTGGGTCGTGAGGCAGTGCTTGTGAGCGAACGTCTTGCCGCAGTGAGGGCACGCGTGCGGTCGCTCGCCTGAAACAGAGCGCCGCACGCTTACCTCACCGTGACAAGGGTTCTTGGCTTCTAAACTGTTTTTCCTCTCGTCATACATACATACATACATAAATAAATTCACGACCATAATCCTTTGCGGTTTAGTCAGAAAATTTGCTACAACCAGGTCTGTCACACTCCATAGCTCAGGTACGCTTGACGGCGATCCCCACCGAGTGGTGAACGGCAATAGGTTAGGTATATCGTGTAAACTTCTTGGACAAATCTCATTACACTTGCCGCCATTTTGTGAATAGTCAATGCGAGACTTGAAAACCCTAGCGATTTCACGCTGCCAGCATGTGAAAGAATG
The DNA here is from genome assembly GCA_963924505.1 of Agonopterix alstromeriana. Classification (NCBI taxonomy): domain Eukaryota; kingdom Metazoa; phylum Arthropoda; class Insecta; order Lepidoptera; family Depressariidae; genus Agonopterix; species Agonopterix alstromeriana. Next base: position 13,469,546 of record OZ004675.1, read on the forward strand.
AAAGAGGGAGACTATGTAAAGGAGGCTTTCATGTCTAATGACTCGGTTCATTTTTATTTGCATGTGCGCCGATATGACGGTTGGTAGGTTATTCGCGAATTTTACGATACGACGGGTGCGAATAACTTTGCACCTTATTGCCGTGCAGAGAGAGTCGCTATTTATTTAAATATGTTTTCGAAGTGATTCTTCTGTACCGGTAGGTACTAGTATTTATTCTGTGTTACAACTACGAACTATCTGGCAGTTGTAGCAAGGCTGGGTGATGGGTAATCTTTCGCCCATAAAAACACGGCATAGGAAACCATATCGCTTAGTCACCTCATACGACGCTGAGAAAGAAATAGGGTTGCCTATTCTAAGTCAGAACCAGAAGGCCAGGAAGGAATTAAGCTACTGCTTTGTTCTTAAGAATTATCTGAAGTTATATAAGAACGGTAAAAAAAAGAGATGGCAATGCCACGATTCTTCATCTACTCTTCAAGTCATAATTGATTCGTAAATTGTAAGTACATGAAGCCTACATCATTATTTCTTAGACATCAATCACTTTACTAAAAATAGGACTAACCATTTGCTACGAAGTGTATCGAGCCAGAAGACAAACTAAAGAATTATAACTCTTTCTAACTAGGGTGCTGTTATACTGTGTGAACGAGACAGGAATCTCCGGTTTGCGACTCAGCGACTTGCGTTGATTGCATTTTTATTTTAGCAATACCGATTTATTAATTATTTGTTGACAATCAATAAATGTTAACGAAAAACTAAAAACGGAGAGCGTTAGACAAGTTTCATTCACGTGCCGTCCACGGTTATAAACTCAAATTAACGTCACGCGTGATCGAACCGCTAAATTATCGTGCAAGCCGCAAACTTATACATTCAACTACACCATTAAAATAAATGTTAGAAAATATTAAAACATTCCTTTAAAATATTAGTGGCCACATTTATTCATAGGTGGCCACTGGTGGTAATACGCGTTTTGTGGATCGACTTTACAGGGTGCCTCGAATAATATGCGTCCAACATATATGGGCGCATTGAGAATTAGCACCGAGTGAAAATGGGCGTAGGAGGGTATGTGTCTTGTACACGATTAAACACACTTTATATTATACACAGACTATAGTGTACGCTGTCCAGCGGGTGGTGGTGAACCTGTCGCCACTGTTATTGGATAATGGACACAAATACACGCCTCGAAATTGAAGCATGTCGATTTCCTCACTATATTTTCCTTCACCGAAAAGCCAGTGGTGTTACAAATCGTAAATAAGTTAATAAAACTCATTGGTACAAGTCGGCCTGGGTCCTGGGGTCAATCCAGTACCTTCACAAAGTGAATAAAGTATGTGAGCACACAATGTAAGTCATAGCCTGCAGGGTCTCACTGCAAGGCCTCCTAGGAATAAGGGTGAGGTAATGGAACATACATATTCCACAACTCAGGCTATGTGCAAGTTGGTGAAATTAAGGGTCTTAGTCACACGATCGTCGCATCGCAACTATTTCGCCGCATGGGGATATCACACAGGCGGTGCGGCGTCGCAGCGGCGAGTCTGAAGTTTTTTTCTTCTGGCACTTGCGTCTTTCTTTATCACTTGTCTCTTTTAAGCCTTATCTCGCCACTTAATAGTCGGGTGTGAGCAACGTGTAACATACCACAGATTTTTTTGTGTGTAGAACGCCCAACCGGCGCTGCACCGCATCGTGTGGCTTGCCTTTTAATTAGTGGTCAACTGGCTATCGAAATATTTGTAAACCGCCTTTATGAGACCAACGCCACTTCGACGCGTCATTCCTAGTCGTATAAACTACAGCTGCAAGAATCAACTCGTGTAAAACCACATTTAAGGAACAGTATTACATTTTCGGATCCCGGACCAAACCGGTCATGACTGTTATATAGGGTGTTAGGGTAAACAGTTACATTACTTTAAGGGGTGATTGTACTCATGATACTGAACAACTTTCCGAAAAAACAATATTTAAAATAAAATTGACTTTCCATACTAAATGCAATCAGCTGATCGTGCGTTTGTATGAAAAGTCGATATATTTTTTTGCTAATTTACTATACTTCTCCGGTCTTCTTCTTCTTCGGTTTCTTTGGGAAAGTTCTGAACAACTTTAAAAGATGGGTACAATAACCCATTAAAGTAATGCTGTTTACCCTAACACTCAGTCTTCGACATTTTCGTTTAAGGCATATCCGCCTGGGAACACGACTCCCCATACTAATTGATGTGAACGAGCACGTGGCTCCGGTCAGAATCTAGTCGTTTTCTTTGAATACGTTGTTACAACGTTGCAGTTGTTGTATGATTTCCATAATAAAGGACCTTAGCATTCGGTTGGGGCATGTGCCTGTGACCGTTATTAATTATTTTACGTACCAGTATGTACCCTGGCGTGCGTAGTGAGATGGTGCTTCAGTAGGAACGATTTGCCGCACTCGTCGCACGAGTAGGGCCTCTCTTTCACGGCCGCGGGAGGCGCTGTGGTCATCACCGTGTTTGTGTTGAGGAGCTCCGTTTGAGAGTATACCGTCTAGAGGACAATGTTTGCTTTGAGTCGTGTGAGTCGGATAAATCAAAGAGAGTAAACATAAGACAGAAAAAAAATTGTTTTTATCTTTTGTCGAGAATAAGAAGAAAGTTGTTACATTAATATTTTATGAAAATAAAATTCAATGTCAAGAAATATTCATTAAAAGTACAAGTATAGGGTCATTTTTAATATGCTGACGGTTTTTTGATGGGATGATCAGACCATCAACTATACAACGTTCTCTGAAGGGCCAAAAAAAAAAGTTGCGAATAAAATCTACTTGGGACAAGTAGGTTCACAGTATTGTATTAAACAGATTTGGTGGATTTCTGATCATCCTTATAAAACCTTCAGCATATTAAGTAGGACCCTGCATACTGTATATTCATGTTTATTAAAGGGAAATGAGTTCCAGCTATGACATTATCATGCTAAATAAATTTGCGATGATCTACTGACGGCCTACTCAAGGTTCTGTCACTGTCAATTTTGAGTATACATCAACATTGATCGCGTTTCGTGAATTTAGGATAAAAACAAAAGAGAATACGCCATTGATGGTCGAGGTTCATAAGCATATGCTCACGACTATATTCCCCGAGGGGGTAGTCGGAGATATTCTGAAACCTCAGAACATCCACGTTTCACCAGTAGTACTGAAACTCTGTCCAGTGTGACGGGGGGTGAGCCCGTCGCCACATAATGGACAGTGGGTACAATACATGCCTCGAAATTGAAGCATGTAAGGTTTCCTCACGATGTTTTCCTTTACCGAAAAGCCAGTGGTGTTACAAATCGTACATAAATTCCGAAAAACTCATGTAGGTCGAGGTTCATGCGTCCAAGAAAAATCAAAACAGGTAAGTACATCAACAGATAGTCATCAATTTTTTAATTACTATTTTGTATCAAAATCTCACCTTAGGAGAGTTATTAGCCGTCCCAGGCTCCTGCTTAGCATGCAACAACTGATGATGCTGCTGGTGTCCTGCAGTGGTCTGTATGGTCTCCACCTGGGTCTGCTGCGTAGCCTCCGCAAGACTCTTCAGACTGCCGTTCAGCAATGTGTGGTTGAGCTGAGATGCGTCTATGACTGGTGTGGCAATCCCTTGGGCCTGAAGCGCCCGCTTCATGAGAATCTCATTGCATTCTTCAGCGGTTAGCTGGATGGGACCGATTGGTGTCATAAACGGTTTCGATGCTAGGTTTGCAGCTGTAAGTAAATGTATAGCAATTAAATTTTTAAAGTTTCGTAAAATATTCAGAAATATGAAAAAACTGGCCTAGCCTTGAATTTCTTCGCAAATGAATTAACATTAACAAAACGTTTTTGGAGTTTGGTTCTTAACTGCATCTTTTCTTATCAGAATAAAATATATCGTCGACTAAAGTGTCGACCTCGTAACTCCATTAGATCAAATTTTACAGGAGGCACAAAAAACTTCACCACGAAAAATGCCAGCCCAGAGTTATATGGTTTTCTATTTATCATTTTAAATTGTAACGGCTTTTAAAAGGATTTAAGAGTTGTGCCATGGATGTATTCAGAAATTAGTAATAAAATTGTATAAAATGTAATTTGAAAAATAAAATGGAGTTACGAGGTTTGACACTCTAGCCAACGATATGTAGCTTTGTGTTATACTAAATTATATTTCCTTAACTAATAGCTGAAGACAAAATCTTTCTAAAGACTGTTCTTCGAAAATAAATGTTAATCACAAAGAAAATAATATCTTGAACATGAAGAAAACATGGTACATGCAATTTTATCTGCAAAATACAACCTAAATTCTGAGAGCAAATTATTTACATTCTAACAAAAATCAACTGTATTCCTATCAAGACAAGCAGCTTTGTTCACATAACAGTTTGAAATGAATGAGCCAATCACTGATTTAATCTCAATAACAATGTATTGACAATGTAGGTAGACAATGTTATTGTGTGTTTAGACAGCTCTTTTATATACAGCCTAAGGGCCCGGTCACATCTCTACGGCGTCGTACCGTGGAAATCACGGCACCGCGCCGGACTAGACTCTTTAGACTTAGATTTTTGAACTAATTTCGTACTTCCATCGAAGGGCGAAGGGCGTTCCTTTAGTCCAACAATTAAAAGTCTCAACAAAACACGATCGCACCGGAACTTTTCAAGACACGGCGCTCCGCGGTGTTAATTTTCTCGACATGGCGCCGTAGATATGTGGCCAGGCTCTTAGATATTATTTATTGAAACTTTATTTATGCAAAACATAAAATTACTAGATACAAAAGAGATGCACATAGAGTGACCTTATATCTGGCAGATCCATGATACGAAAAAAAAATTACATTATAACATACATACATACATATACTCACGCCTGTGTCCCATTGGGGTAGGCAGAGGAAATTGATCGCCATCGGCTACGATCCTGACATACCTCTTTTGTCTCTTCCACAGTCATAAGTCGTTTCATACACGCGGGTCGTCGGTTTCGAGTACAATTGATCGGACCATTATACATTATAACTCACATTTTAAATTAAATAAATACTTACAAACCAAATATTTACATGAAAAAAATATTAAATATGAGTTCGCGGTTTCGAGTACAATTGATCGGACCATCATACATTATAACTCACATTTTAAATTAAATAAATACTTACAAACCAAATATTTACATGAAAAAAATATTAAATATGAGTTTATGAAGCAATCTATACCCCCCTAAATATAAACCAATGCTAAAAAATTCTACTCTACGCGCGTGTCGCGAAAAATGAATTGCCAACGTGAATTTAAATCAGTTTAGATGAGAAGATAAGTCATACCTACACAAACAAGTTCAAATATATAATTATATGGCATTAAACTTTGCCTGTGACTTCATCCGTGGAATTGATTACACTACAGTAGTGTGATTCTGATATAATAACCAACCACCAACCAAAATGCTCGAAAAAAGTGTCCGAGACAACCTAAGTAACTGTAAGTTAAAAGTTATAGCCTGTAGAATCCCACTGCAGGGCAAAGGCCTCCTCTCACGAATAATGGTGAGAGGGAGTGGGCCATACTCCACCACGCGGGCCCAGTGCGTGTTGGTGGAGGCAAATTAGTGATCAACTTGCGGTCAGAGAATTTTCAAACCGCCTTGATAGGCCTCTGACCTGGCTTAACGAATAGTTACAACGCCATCTAACGGAACTATCCGAGACCAACTGCTTGACGTGCCTTTCGAAGCACAGAAACTTTTAGTGGTAAGTAACTGTATAGTAATATAAACATTGAAAATGCTAAAATTCTTTTTCATTTTGCTTGCGTAGTTTTTACCCAATCGCGGCACGGCGCGCGTGCGCGTAGTCGGCCGGTCAAGTCAAAGTCAACGTCAAAATTGTTTGTTCTAAATAATATCACATAGATAACTTTCTGACGTCATGTTTTTGAATCTACCACCGCGTCGGAAGATGTTCCGTTGTAGAGAAGATGCGGCCAGAAACTCTACAACACACTTCTTTTAAACAAAACATAATATACAAAGTATAATTACAAAAATTTAATATTAAATTACATAGTGTAACATTGAAATATACATGAACATTGAAACATTGGTCAAACAAAGACTGTCGCATAATTAGTTCTATTTATACGTTTTGGTGCTCTTTTGGTTCGGTCACTTTTGAGCGCGGACCCTACGTCCAGTAGTTGGTAAGTCAATGATAACACCCTCCTTTTCGCATTGGGGTAAAAACTATCACAGTTCATTTTAAACCATAGACTTACAGTGTACCACACCTTTCTTATAATGCTCAATACCATAGGAAAGGCTTGGTAAGTACACTGTTTACCAGACAAAAACTATATCTAATTTGGTATGTCAAGTTTTGGATTTATTTAATATTATGTTTTACGAATAGTAGACATCATTTTAAGAAACTAATTAAATTGTTGTGGTGATTAATAGAGTTTATCAATTTAATTTAATTTTGAAATACATATCTTAACCTGAGATCTCTAAATACAAATAGCCAGGAAAAAATATTTGCAGATAAAAAAAAATTTATAACACCAGTCTTCTCTTTCTAACTCTATGCTGAAAACAGAAATGGCATATTTCAAATGTCAAATTCTACAATTGTGAATGTCTTTTTTTCTTATTGACCAGCTTTTTTATGTTTAACATGGAATTTACAAGTCGACGAGTGACATAATGCATTTTATTGAACAACTTTATTTTTTTAAAAGTATCTATACTCCATTTCAAATACCAGTGAAATTTTAAGACTATTTTGAATTACAGAAACAGAGATTTGAAACACTTCCTCTCACTTATTCTTAGAACAGCTGCAGTAACATCCAAGATATGTCTGATAGTGTATCTTTCTGATAAATAAATTATATTTGCAAATGAGAATTGGCCAGAAAGTTATACAGGAATCGGAAAATCTTTTGGTCCTTACGTGAAATGAAGTATAGGTACAATCCTTTCATTGTAAAATCTCTCTGCCTACCCCAGTGGGAGACAGGCGTGAGAATACGTACACATATTCTTACGCCTGTCTCCTGTATGCTGTAAAATCTTCTAACATATAAAATGTTATTAATTGAGACAATTATCTCAAAACGGTTTTTGATTCAGCCCTCAAAAAAAAAGGACTTGACATACCAAATTGTATATGTCGATATATGTAGATAGATATGAATACTCACTATTTATCGTAGCAGTCTGGTTTTGCTGGACAACTCTGTTCAGCGTATGAGGCGTATCGTTCAGCACAAACATGGCTCTCCGACCCTGGACTGGAGTCCCCGTTGTCACTACTCTTGTCACCTGGGCTGTACCCACACTGTTCGACACAGCCACTACGGTACCAACTTTTTCTTGTACCTGAGGTGACTTGTGGGACATAACCGTTAAGGTCGTTTCGGGGGAAACCTGGAAATTTATTGGTTTGTTTAGTTTTGCGATGAAGTTGTAAATTAAATGACAGTGTGCTTACAGATGAGTGAAATGAGTTGTTGACAAAAAGTCATCAGTGAAAAGCAAAGAGTCATATATTTTATTTTCCTTATTGATGGTTGAAGATGGCTTTACTGAAGATTGCCTGCAGCTGAAGATGAATTAGGGTTGAAGTAGTATTATAGGTAATAAGGCTCAACGCAAATGAGCCACCAGTAATGCAACCGGTTGCCAGCGAATAGCATTTCACACACTTTTTGAGCCTAATAGTAAAGCTAATTTGATTCTCATAAGAAAGTGTGATCAATTAATGAATAGCAGATTTCTTGACAATAATAGATTGAATTTATGAATTAAGGTCCCCTGGGGTAATTAAAATTATCGGGCAGTTGAAACTATGGATCAATTGCACTTATGGGAATCATGATTCAGTTTGTATTTAGGTATGTTTGTATTTTTATTTTCTTTTCTTCATTTACCAACATCCACCTTCTATGTAGATTACTAGACATGCGTTTATAAAGAGTGTATAAATTTTGATTGGAATATCTGCTAGACACAATTGCCCTTTAGTTACAATTACCCCAGGGGACCTAGCATGCCACCCCTGAGAACATGACAAAAATCAAGAAATGCCTCTGTCCTTGTTACTCTGCATATGCAAAGCGAGCATGCATGTTGGTTATCTTGTTTTATTGCTTTGTCGTGCATGGCAAGTTCTACAAGAGACATTATGAATTTTATCAGTTAATTAGATATACCTACTAGCCTACAATTTCAGGGCATAGAGGTAAACACAAAATTATATACAACATAGAATTTTTGATTATCAAAAATAGCTAAACTGGAAATCACAATTCAAAATCCATTTTTTGACCCAACTTAGGAAGGAACTATGAAGTACTAATAATGTATAATTGAATTGAATTGAACTATGAAAGGATCTATTCATAAGTTATTTAAAAGTTATGAATTTTAGTTAAGAGGTAGGTATGCATAATATTATCATAATGATTCCAAAAAGAATATTAGAATATTTTGTGTAGAAACAGGTTGAAAAAATTATGATTCCCAAAACTTGATACTGATAAGAATAGTGCCTATTAAATGTTTGTAAACAAAAGTCAAAATTGTTTATTCAAAATAATATCAAATAGATAACTTTTTGATGTCATGTTTTTGAATCTAATCAGCACTATTCTTATCAGGGGCGCGTTCAGAGCCTACGCCCAGAGTGCACTCTGGGTGCAACTTTTCGCACTAACGCCGTTCAGAGCCTCGGTGAAAAAACGCTCTTTGCAACTCGGTTGTCACAACTCAACCGTTCCGTACCTCTGACGGGTTGCAACTTTTAACCATCAAATTAGATGGTTAAAAAACACTCTGACGTTTTGATTATCTGTGGTTACTTGACTTTTTGCTAATTTTGAATAAAAGTTTGTTTTGTTCAAATTATTTTTATGCACTTTTTGATTCTCTAGCATGGAAGATGAGTTTTTATTGTATTTGGAAATGATGGAAGCCCTGGAAGATCTGGAAGCCCATATTAACTGTCAATGTCAAAATTTTAGGTTATAAAACAACCGGGATCGTTCCGTACCTTTTGGCGAGTTAAAAAACAACTGTTTGTTCCGCACCTTAGATTGAAAAACAACCAAACAACCGCACCCAAAGGCTCTGAACGCAGCCCAGTATCAAGTTTTGGGAGTCATAATTTATTCTACCTCATGGGTACTTTCAAAACACAGGTTACCTACACATTGCATACAAATCAATATGATATAAATGTTTTTGGTAGAGTCGAGACTGGACATTTCAATGCCAGCCTAAATAGCCCAATATACCAACACAACAATATTATCCAATCAGACATCACACTAAAATTGAAGATTGCTATTCGATTTCTACTGTCCAACTTTTGCATGTAGAATTTACATTAATGTACAAGACATTTGTTTATATTTTTTGACTTTACAAAACCAATACAACACAATATTTTGCTTATAAAAAATCTGTTTAAAACATTTTGCTTATAAAAAATCTGTTTAAACAAAGGTTTTGTGCAACTATCGTACATCATGCAAGAATTCAAATGTTTAGTAAAGTAAAAGGCTTGTTCACTTACAGTATTCCCGAGGGTATAGCTGAGACTGCTGGGCACTTCCACCTCGCCCTTCGTGAGGTCCCCGCTCGTGAACCACGAGTATCCAAACCCCGAGACATTGTTCGGCGTCGGCATACACATCTTTACCACTAAAAACTCTACACTACATCCAATAACTAACCGACCGACACAAATCCACTATTTTGATAGTAAACACTAGTCATGACAGATTTACCATTATGAACATGTATGTACGCTTTCACAACTACTAACGCACGACGCACCCATCGACCGAGTCGCCGACTAAACCATATTAACGCTGTAAATCGATTGAATTTTGGTATCCCGCGCCTATGGAAACCAATTTCGGACAGATTTATCCTCGTAAATTGGACTAATCAAGTCAATATAAAAGGCGGCATACCACAACGACGCTACAGGGCACATAGACACGCTCAAAATTTCCAGCTTGATGTACGTTTTTTTGCCTATTTAACTCGTTCTTAAGCTTCATAATGTTCTAAAAATAGTATACGATAGCCAATTATCATCAAAACTTCATTAGATTTACCAGTTTTAGGAAAACAATAATTTTATCGCACACACAAAAAACCGGACGCCATTTTATTGTTTATGGTCAAAACGTTTTTTTCGAGTCAATTAATTACCATGGCTTTGGATACTAAGTAACAATTGATACATTTTTCAAACACATTTTTTTACAATTTAATGTGATAAGGACCGCATGTCCTTTTGAAATAACGAAACAAAGCATTTTATGCACATTCTATGATATTTTTCATGTATTTTCTTTGTCTTACGTTACAAAACTACATAACCGGTAAAACCGGTAAATCCACTGACACCGCACATCACTATTGAAAAAACTCTGTTCTCTATGGATTTTGCGTTTAGTATTTGCAAAGAAACTTCAAATAGCCAGTTTGTGGTTATCATTATTGTTTTCAATCGTAGTCATGAGCAAAAACTAAACGCGAATCTTGTCAAAGCAGTGAAATCACATCATATATTTATTTTATCAAAAAAATTTGAATACTTTGTGATTGCAGCCGTAATTAGCTTGATCTGCTCAATTTTAACTCCTGTGTAGCCGTAAATACTCCACTACCACCATGAATCCTATGTCAATGGACAGAGACGAGCCATCGTCATTGTTATCATTTTCGACGAACCATCCCTTGGAGCAATTCGTGCTTCTAGCCAAGGGCGCCAAGGGTTCGGCATGTGCTGAACTCATAAAGCAAGTCTTGGAGGCACCTGGAGTCCATGTTTTTGGAGAACTTCTTGAAATGCCGAACATAAAAGAGGTTAGAAAATTTTCTATGTATATTAGGGAAGTCCAAGCGGCATATACGAACTGGTGTTCAAATATTTATACTTTCTGAATTTAGAATATCATCATTAGTTTATTTACTAATAATTTTATATTTGTGTAAGAGTAATAAATTAAAAATGTTGTCGAAAGTAGGTAACTGATTATTTTGACTACCTTCCTACATTATAACCAGCTTTGTTAGAGCAGAAACAATGCCGTCCTTTTGGTGCAATCGGATAAAACAACAGCTTTGCTTTGTAATTGTTTATGGCAGAAGAACACTAAATATGGAGTTGTTTTGCAGTAAGGCCAGCAGGTGTGTCAGATGCATCATTTTGTATTAGCATAAAAATATGCTTGTGTATACAGGTTGCTTCGACATCAGACAACAGAGCATTGAAATCGCTAAAAAAAATGTGCTGTCCCCTACATTTGGCTGAAGTAGATTTGCAGTTTTGTATAGAACAGCTGATGTTATTTCGATTTCGATGTTGGTGCCATAGAGAATGTTGTTCAGTTTGATGGTCTGATCATTCACTTAAAAAAGTGTCAGCATATCAAGAAGAACCTGACCCGGACCTGGACCCTGTATAAAAATCCTTGAGATTACAATACTTCTAAAACTCATTCTATATTGGCGTAAATGCAGTGTTAGACAAAACCAAAATGCCATAAATATTTTTGTTCCGCTCATTTTAATCTGCAATCGGCCAACGTGGCAGGCCTCCGTCACTCAGCTGTAGGAACCGAAATAAGTACCTACACTTTGGCACATCGTAAGCGATGCTCTTGTCTGAATTCTGTCACTCGCTCCATATGCTTTGTATGTAGTAACAACAACACTGAGTCAAGAGCCATTTGATACATTTTCGCACGTACTGTCTGGCAGTAAATGATTAAAACATGAAAACTTATGGTTTACTTAGGAAGTGATGTATCTGTTACAAAGTAATTATTATCTGTGACGGTGGCCATAATCAGATAGTTTCTCTATGGGTGATTCTGAATATGCCACCTCTTAAGTTGTGTTTTCTCATTGACAATTGCACAGATTTCTGGCTGATTTGTTAGTGTGTCCTTTTCTTGTATTCTTTTTCTTGATAGTCGGGCCACTAATCTAAACTATTATAAAACTGTAACAGAAGTGTCTGTACAGATTATGATATGGTTTTTAGGTATCTTTGACTCCAAATCAACCTTTTTTAGAAATTCTGTCTGTTTGTTTATTTGTAACATCATCACGCAAAAAACTGAACTGCATCTACTGAACCGAATTTGATGAAACTATTTTTGTTTCATAGCTTATGAAATGACTTAAAATCATATAATTTAAACTCTAGTTTAAAAATAAAAAAAACCCCTAAATATGACAAGATTCTGTGATTGGAAATGTTTTAATGAAATGTAAAATTTCTCAATATTTCCAGTTAGAGGAAGGCACATACGCAGCTCACTACAAGACGCTCAATCTATTCGCGTACGGCACATACAAAGATTACCTCGAGAACAAATCAGACTACCTAGAACTCACTCCGGTCCAATGCAAGAAGTTACAGCACCTGACCATCGCAACGCTAGCCACACAGGAGAAATGTATTCCTTACAGTGTGCTGCTGAAGGAGTTAGATATTAAGAACGTTAGAGATTTAGAAGATCTTATTATTGAAGCTATTTACGCAGGTGAGAACATTCATATACAGGTCTAGTAGTAGGTACCTATGATAGCAGAGTTGTGCGGGAGGGGATCAAATATGACATCTGTCATCTGCCGTGCTATAGTGCAAAAGTGCAATACATCATTTTTACCCCCTCTCGCACCACACAAGCACAGTATTATTTCTTAGGGTGGGTGAAAAAGGTGGTTTGTACAAGAATGATCAAAATCTGATTTTACCATCAATCATCATTTTATTTTATTTACATCAATTACATACATAAACTCATGAGCGTAATCCCTTATCTATTCATCAATTGGTCTAAAAAAACGAATTTTGGTTGATAATAATAAAATAATAAGTTTTGAAATATCTATAGTTTTTCAATAAATTTTTAACATTTTTTTTCTGGCACTGGTGTGTAGGACGCAAATTCAGTAAAAATTATGAATACAAATCAAAGCACAAACAAATTAAAGAAAAGATGAGAAAAGAGAAAGCATTATGTTTTCTTAACTTTGTTCCTTTCTTTCCACAGTGTATTGTGTCAGTTAACATTTTATTTTGACCTAAATTCTGGCCAAAAGTTCCCTGTAGTGTAATTTTTACTAACAAAGTTCTGTTAGTGTCAGAAGCTTTACTAAATTCTCCTTTCTTTACAACATTCATAGAAATTTAAATACCATCATCATCAGGTAATGGATGTCCACTGCTGGACATAGGCCTCCCCCAAGGATCCCCCAGATTTAAATATAAATAATATGAACCAACTTGCTTTGAGCACAGTACTACGAAATACCTGCACTACGTATTAAACATTCTAATTCCAACAAGATACTAATAAGAATTTGTCCGAAACATTCCAGACATAATCCACGGCAAATTAGATCAAGAATGCAAGAGGATCGAAGTGGACGTCGCTCTAGGGCGAGACGCTCGGCTCGAAGACGCGTCGGCCATCTCCGACGTGCTGGCCGACTGGTGCAACGCTTGTGAGGCCGTCCTGAACTCTGTAGACTGTCACATACAGCGGGCTAACCATCACAAACAAAGGGCTACTAGGCATCATCAGGCTATTGATCAGGAGGTATAACCTATCTATACTTATAAATAAGATGACTCATACCGACTCACGACTATAATCCCCTCGGGGAATATAGTCGTGAGCATATGCTTGTGCTACTTATAAATAAAACTGTTCCATCACTGACTGACAGACAATGAACAGCCTAAGCCACTGAAGACAAACATGAAATTTGGAATATTCTATGGAGGATGTAAGGGGTGCACTAAGAAAGGATTTTTCGATGTTCTAATTTCACGCGGACGAAGTCGCTGGCAAAAGCTAGTGCTTATATAAAATAAGGGAAATATTGGTGAGGAAATAAATGTTATGCCAGATAGGATTTTGAGCAGGCTTGAAAAATTATTTGATAACAATTTGACTAACTTGCCTCCACCAATCCACACTATGAAGTATGGATGGTACATTCTTTTTCATTAGAGGATTTGCCATATAAATAACTAATACACTATGTAGAAGTGAAACTCCCGCTGAGATGCGTTGGATGAAACCAGATGCGTTGGAGGTCAAGTCAAGATACGCGTACCGATAAGCTTACTATCTCGTATTGGGGAACCAGAGTGGCGAAGTTTTAAGGGGAGTTGACTACATAAAATATATTTTAGTTTTAACTGCTCAGTAAATAAATAACGCTAAACTCACATTTTTCAGTAATGCTGTTGCTTGAATATTATTTTTAATAACTGGATAAACTATAAAAAGTATCAAAACAACTTTGACTAATTATTATAAGGACTAGCCTTGCGGTAGCATTTCCCCTCTGCCGCGGTATAAGCACAATTGATCTTGTGCATTTACATTCAATTTTACACCTTATCACTAAACGAGAGAGCCTATAATTGCGAAATAATAACTTCGAACTTAGAACGTTTGGGGTTCACACGAGACTACTTTTCGTGATTTTTAATATTCAAAATTAGAATCTAAAGTTAAGAGGAATAAAATCCAAAGTTGCGGATTTCATGTTACCTCGCCCCCCGCAAAAAGTGGCAGAAATGTTTGTTAGTAGAATCACACGCGTAACCAGTCCACATATAAATAGTCAAAGCAAAACGACGAAGAAAACAAATGACGTCACTATTAAATTTTTAGTACAATATTTCATACAAAGCACGCGTTTTGACGTTTGATAAAGAGTTGTTAATTTGACTAGTTGGAAACTCGCGGATGCCCTTGCTGACGATGATAAATAGACAGTGTTTCATCTTAGTGTGACATTCTTCTAGCATAACATATTCTGTTTTTTATTCCAGATCATGTTCATAAAGAAAACACTGAAGACGAAGCCTGAAAACGAAGATTCAGCTTCTGGTGGCGGGACAGAAACCCATTCCGCGCCAAAGAAAAACTCCGGCAAAGGCAAGACCCCGCGGAACGCCGCCAAGTTCTGGCAGAAAAACACATAATTCTCATAGACTGTTGTTGTTTTATTGTGATACTGATAAATAAACGTTTTAGGTACTGCTGCGCTAATGATGTGTTTATTTTAAGTAAGAGTTTTTATTTAAGTATCTATGCCCAAGACTTTATTCCTCGAAGGGAAGATTCAAAATTTAGTGTTTCGAAGCACAGTTCACTAGCAGTGCTAATATTTATAGACGAGAAATACGATATTTTTGTACTATGTCTATTAAATTTAAATCAAAGGCAATCTGCTTATACAACACAAACTGAACAACTTTTATTTGACCCTGTATATGAAGTGTAAATTATGGTTCTAATATTAAGCATAAGCATATGCTCACGACTATATTCCCCGAGGTGGTAGCCAGAGATATTCTGAAACCACAGAACATCGAAACCGTTGCCGTTGCTTCTAATATTTGTCTGTAAAACAAAAGCATAGTATTTAAGGTCCATGCATTTAAATCGATAACTACTGCGTTACAAATTATTAAGTATTGTACTATCTAGTCATATTTATAGTTTGTTTATTTTGAAGATTTTCCCTTCACAAGTTCGCAGTGCACTTAATTAACTTGCCAACACAATCATTTTACCAAAAAGGTAGAAATTCTATATTTTTCGAACTCAATATCTTTCCCAAGCCAAGGCGGTGTAGTTGGAGTAGAGTATTTATAACAAGTGTCCATTTGCCCAGAACAGAAGTTGTAAGAAGGAGGTAACCACGAAGTAACCAGAGGGGGTGAGGTAAAAAGTTGGTGGGAGGCAGGGAGTGTCCATACTGGACTAGATATTCTTTCTTATAGGTACTGTGCCCGTAAGTTTGGTAGGTAAAAAGGTTCTGAAGAAACTCTTTATAAAAATTATAAAAGCCGTGGCGTATTAGAACTCCGGTAAATATGGAGAACTATCACTGAAAGTCTGGTCTTTCGATGGTTGACCGTTTTAGTGGTTATTTCATCTAAAGTAGGTACCTACCTCTGTGCGTGGTACTTCGGAATGCACAAAAAGCAGTTGGTCCTAGATAGATCCGTTAGATGGGTGTGGTTCATTCTTTACCTGGTCAGAGGCCTGTTAAAACTCTCTGACTGCTAGGTAATCCCTAACTTGCCTCCACCACTGGACTGGGACCGTGTAGTAAAGAAGTATGGCTCTCTCCTCCCTTACCATTCGTGAGAGGACGCCTTTAGGTAGGTACTTTACTGTGGCAATAGGGTTTTAAAAAATAGTTTCAGCTGATCTTTGCATGATGATGACTTAAATGTCAAACAGAAATACCCCTTTGATTAATTATAATATTATGTCAAAATAGAGCCACACGCTTCTAACGTTACTGAAACAAACAGGCCAACTTTCTTACATTGGTACCTATTCGTAGGGCGTCATACAACTTTTCTCTATGTGCGTGCATAGTGATAAGGATAAGCTCTGAAGCGTCCCCCCTGGAACCTTATGGACCTGGTCTCCGTGGTCAATCTGCCAGCCAAGCGTGGCCGCAGGCCGAGCGCTTTGGTTGACTGGTTGAATTTTTTTTCGACGTGTCCGTAGCTTCGACTGTCCATCGTGAAATCTTGATGCGGCATGCCAATGACGCTATCTATCGGGTATAAATATATCTTTTAAACAATCTCCTGATAAATGTTGAGGATTCAAATGGCTATCGGAGCACTTTGCAATTTTGTTATTATAATTTGGTAGGAGAATCTCACAGACACTGGTCTGTGGAGAATGTTTATATCCTACGTGGAAAACGTGTGGAAACGTTGAACTTAATTAGGAGCAGTTTGTCTTGTGCATTTTGTAGTTAGTAGAAAACCACCAAACACGGTAGATTCACCATAGAAAAGCGGCAACCCCATGGGCGAAACGTCAAACGAGCGAGTAGGACCCCAACAGCTGATTTCTAGGCTAGCGACCGAGAGGGGAGAACTGGCACGAAACTACGACGAATTTCCCCGTCCTCGGCCGAATGTTTTGTTGACGCAGAAGCGCAAATAAAGTGCGCAGGCAGTGCAACGATTATCACGTTCGCAGGCCACTGAAAAGTGATGTAAATAACGCATAAAACACAGAACGTTGTAAACAAAGACTTCATTCCGTACTTACAAATCAATTCGCCTTGAAAACAGACAAATTTTCGTGTCGTTATTGGTCGGAGCACCATAGCAACCGCTCAGTGAAAAAACTACGACACAAGTGACGAACGTCCAGTAAAATGATTCCGTGATAATTATCTTTCTTTAAAAGACTTTAAAGTTGAGTAAGGAGACTGTTGTTCCCCGGAGTGCCACATCTCGAGGGCCTTCGTGTATTGGATGAACAAAAAGGCAAGTACAGACCGCCCTTTGTTCACATTCGGTCATAGATGAATTCACCTTTTACGTGTAGGACGGATTCATGGTCAACAATGTTTACTCGATATTTTATTCAGTAGAGTTGCATTCAATCACTGCAATCACGCGATAAATGTCTGGATTTATGAGCGTTGAGCTGACTTCAATGATCTAATCAAACTTTACAATGGTTAAAACACTAAGGAAACTGTGTTTTAATGATTTGATTATAGATGCATGTTATATGCAAGTTTACCGTTGACGATAAAAAGGGTTACAATTACAATCAAATACGTGCATGAGGATAATGATTGTGATTGTTGTGCGTGTGTGGGTCGGGTTGATGTTCTTTGTTGTGCGTGTAGTCAGCTGTTCGAGGCGACGAGTGCGAGGGGGGAGGGCGCAACTGGTCGAACCAGTCGCGCCCCGTCTCGACTCGTATTATTTATGCCCTGTCGGCACGAGGCAAAACTGAGACGCTTTATAACATGATGTCCTAGTACTTTATCCTTTGGCGTGTGCCAATCCCCCCTTCTTAGGTACGTGACAAAGAAAACTTGTTGTTGTTTGTTTTCTTTGTGTTAAAGTACAGCTGACACGCGTCCTGCTTTTTGTCATCGAACTATAAATAAGAGATATGTCGAAAAAACGGCCAAGTTCTTTTTAGCATCGCACAAAAAATGCATACTGGTTCCTATTGATCACTTTTTGTTGGTCTCGGATCTCGATTCGCACCTGCCTATCTAATTTAACCTACCTACCTACTTGTTGCGAGATTAGACTTGCTGCCTTTATCTGCCTACTTAGGTACTACGAATCATTGGCAATAGCCATAAATAAACACTAGGTTCAGCCTATCTATAATCTATTGCTACATTTGTTTTGTCTTATCTAAGTACTTACTAGGTATATCTAAGTCTTCCAGCATCACTTAATCTGGAATCGGGCCGCCTATTTCGAAACTAGATGCCAGGTTACGCAGGTACGATTGACAGAAATAGAAAAATCCAAAAAAGATAATAACTAATCTACTGTTGCCGACAATACTGTTCCCAGAAGGCCAAAAAACACATTTTACCTACGTTAAGGTTTTTGAGCGCCGACTTTCCTTGCATAATACCTATAATAGATTTGGGTACACGCTAAAACTTCGCTGACGACCTCTGCGGTGGAATATTTCCCATGGCAACAAAATAAGTAATCCCACATTTTGACTAATTTTCATTTGTTCTGTGGTTTTTGTGGCGAAACTTATTTTCTACGCTCCGCAGAATCAGTAACGCCTGCTCTTGGGGCTACAGAAAATAGCCTAAGATTCTTTGTTTCGAACTCTGAACTTAATGTAGGAACCTAAAGATCTTTATAATTATGAGTACAATGGTCTTCCAATGCCCTACTTGCAGACAATGACTTACAACTTCCCTTTATTTGATCTTTCCCTTTTGTAAACTAGGTTTTACTGTAAGGCTTCCACTGTTCCACTTCATAATGCGATAGTGCAGGCCAGCGTGGATGTGGGTGAAGCTATTATACTCCTTGCCCGTCCGCAATAAGGGATTAACCCATTCTACTGCAAATGTAACCCAGTTCAAACTAGGCATGTGTGACAGAGAGAGTTAAAAGAAACAAAGGTACGTCGGAACAACTGGGTTTTTTTGGAATCTCAAAATTACAAGACAAATGAGCGTTTGCTTTCATTGATAGGGTTGTTTCTATCTCCAGAATCTTATCAATTCTGCAATTTGTTTCTATAAAGGAATGTCTAGTCTAAAGAGGCATAAAAGTTAAAGATCAAGCAAGATGCAAGAGCCTGAAATCTTCGAATACACCACCAAATTTCGATAGGCGCCGCGGGTGTCGTAAATAGAGGCGACTAACTATAAAGTTTCTTCAGCAGTTAAAGGTGAACTTTAGTTTAATTGCTGGCTTAAAAGGTAAATGGGTAATTTCGACAACTCCGAAAAGGAATATGGCTGCGAGTTTATAAATAGAAACAGCTTCAGAAGGAAACAAAAGCATTACAAAAGCAAAACCAAAAACCATGGCACCAGCCAACTACCTTCCATTAGCACAAATAGTTTGCTAGGAACCGTCAAACAAATCATCCGTGGCGGCAAAGAACAAAGTTCTGCAACCGCTGCAGAATTAAAACCGCTCATAACGTAAATGTACCGCAGAATGTTTTCAGTTTTACAATGAATGTTGTGGTTTTCTCTGGGTATGACCGCCGCTGCTAAGGCGTCATGTCTCCTGAGAGAACTCTTTAGACTAAGGAATAAATGTAAAAATTGCTTGATTTGTGGAGATTCTTATGTGGAAAGAGCAAAGCACGAACCTGGAATGCTACTCACGCTTACGCTACGATTCGATACTATTGTCGTGTTAATTGAGAGATTAACAATTTACGTAACAAATCTTCTTTAGCCTCCTTCAGAAATGCTAAAAGACCACGCGGGTTCTTCAAACAATTGGGCTCTGAATTGGCTTAACGAATGCCAGCAGAATTTGGGAGTTTGGAACACTCGAAACTGTCTGAAATACGAAGACATTCAAGGTGCAATACCACGACTTCAAAAAGGGCAGCCCCATCCAAAAACGTGCGGCTCTTGGTGTTACTTCGGAAATAAACTATCTATTCTCTAAAATATGTTTTTATATGTAGATGCGTTGCCCGCCATCAAATATGGCAATAAAAAGCAAGGTAATTGCCCGGCTTAGCGTTCACATAGTCGCTCGCCATCTAGTGTACGGGCTACACGTTACTATATCACGCCGTTTTAAAGTGCAATGATGTTGGTGTATGACGCGTCTATTTGTAAAACGTTATTGTCTATTCTAATTTCTTTTCTGTTCTATAGAGAGAGTTCGTAGGAAAGCGACCCCAAGATTATCGTATATCGTAAGTCAACTCTCGGTAGACCCTCTGATCTCAAGTTACGGCCCGTGTCGCGAAACGCGAGGATATCAGCCGCATGGTAAGTGTACAGTCACACTAATGATATTGTTCGGTGGCAACATTGAACGGCGATGACTTTGACATTCTTTGTCTATGGTCACTTTGTGGCGCGAAATCGGGCACGGCGATGCCGCGAGGTTGAAAAGTGTGTAGTGTGGCCGTCAGCATACGGAGACTACGCAGGTGGATGAGAATCATCCTGGTGAGACTCCCAACGCTGGAGCCAGGTGAGTGTTCTAACCGTTGATAGACCGTTTTAGCTATAAGACATGTAACTATGAGGAAATGCCGCTTTCCATGAGTCATGTCTGCTCGCGCTAAAGGGAACAGTCCCATGCAATATGCATGAGACTCTCTGGCTAAAGAAGCGGGGAGTGCGTAGGTTGGCTGCGTAACTCGAGCTACCAGTCAGGGAGCCAAATGGGACATGTAACGGTCGGTAGACATTCGATGGAGACAGGGGCGTGACTAAGGGGATGGAGGAGGTCACCGTGGGGGCATGTGCAGCCCTCACGTCCGCAGGTGTCATGAAAGAGTTGCTCTGCATAGCAACAGGGACACCGCAGGAGCAGTCTATCGACCGTTAGTGGCTATACCACGTGCGTGGACACTGGTCATGATTCAAACTAGCGAAGCAGATAATTAGATTAACTAACGGTCAACTCATGGTTACAAGTTTTATGGTATTCTTGACTTAAGTGTACCTACCTACCCATGCTGGAAAGTGTAATGGACGGAGTGTTTCTGTGCGGAACCCGGAGCCTACAGCCTGGGAGAAGTACGGAGGCACTTTGTCTATCATATTATGAGATAACTTTGTAGCAGACGCTATTCTGTACTTGACCCAGGCCTACAGCTCAAGTAAAGTACGGAAACTGCTACAAAAATGGTGGAGAGTGCTACTGTGAGAAAAGGAAGCCAGATACGTTCAGGCTTTCCTTAAATTCATAGCAATTTTCAGATTGTGTTTTTACAGGTAAAAGATACCCAATGATTTTGAAACCAATCGAATTTGTTGTTTTATTTTGCCTTATACCCGCATATTACCTATCTTATCTAAAAATTTTCAGCTCTTTTTACTTTTTTATTTTAGTACTTGATTTTGGAGGTACTACTGTTTGTTTTGTGTGATGTGTTTCGACCTTTTTTTTTCGTTTGGGAGGTTATGTTGGCAGCATTGGTTTCGCTGTGGAATAGTGTTGGATGCATTTCCGTTTTACCCCTTTCGATAAATTTCGATTGAATATCGGTTTTCGTTACTTATAAGGAAATATCGTTAGTTATAAGTAATGTAAGATATGTTAGATAAGTTAGATATAAGAACTGAATATAGATTATTACGTTTGTTTACTTTAAATTTGAATGCATTCAAATATAGTTATAAATCGGCAAGCTTGCAGTGTCTTGAGTGGTGGCGATAATTTCTATTGTTTGAATAAAGTCGTGTTTTGTTAGAGAATCATATAAGTGGTTCCAAATTCCGCCACGCTCGACACATGCAGCTGCAAGGTATTTGTGATGATAACATAGATGTCAATAGATGACGTCTATTAAGACTTGGCTGTATGGGCTAAATCTCTTTGCCAACGAAAAACCGGTAACAGTGTTTTACAACACTAGACTTTACGTTGTTTATGGTTCGTTGTTTACCAGTAAAATTTTCTTTTGAGTTTTCGTTTTGTGCAAAATTGCGAAAAAGAGTAAGTTTTCCGTGTTTTACGTACAATAAGTGGAAATAACTGTTTAAAAAGTCTAGTGGCAAGTTTCTTTATCGTACTTCTAAGGTTCCCTCTGGCAAAACGTCGAATATCTTGCGGTGAGTGACCACGCTATTAAAACAAGTTAAAAGAAACTTTTCCGTTAGTTTCTATGATCATCTTCATGTTATCTTTGCAATTTTCAGTCGACGTCAAAGAGCCGTGAGCGGCCAAGAGGGAGAATTCGAGAATTCAAGTGGAAACTTTGGTAATCGCACTGCGAGGTTTTTTAGTCATACCTTCACATTTAAAATCCTCTCGTCAACATCAAGATGGAAGATTCTCTCCTTCATCGCCTCAATGTACGTCGCGACCGCCTGACGACGAGGTTAGAAGCAATATTAAGTGAATGTACGACGGGCGTACCGGAAAATAGGATCAAAAAGTACACGATGGAATTAAAGGACCTAGCAGATAAACTTGAAGTCGAAAGTAGGTTCTACCTGACCACATCAAAGTCCATAAACAAAGATGTGGTCAAGGAATGCATGGACATCCAGATTCGTTGCGAAGATTTCATCGCAACTCTTGAACATCATATGACAACAACCTCGTCCAGCAGCACCAAACTCCCCAAGTTGGAACTGCCAAAGTTCGACGGCACACAGATAAGGTGGTATGAATTCTGGGATAAGTTCGAAGCTAGTATCGACAAAAAGGATATCCCAGATTCAGAGAAATTCACATATCTGTGTAGCTGTCTGGTGGGGGAGGCCGCCAAGGTGATAGAAGGACTGACGGTTACCAACGAGAACTACAGTATAGCTTTGACGAAACTTCAGAAACGGTATGGAATAAAAAGCCATATAATCGATGCCCACTATAAGGCCTTATCTGCGTTACCGTTAGCGAAGCCCCATGCGACCGAGTGCCGAAGACATTTAGACGTCATAGAAACGCACCTGAGGGTGCTGCAAACCCTAGGGGAAAATGTAGAAGGCAGCCACCTAAGGGTGATTATCATGGAAAAGTTTCCAGATCAAGTTATGTACCAAGTTAACCTGCAGGCAGGAAAGGAACCAACGGTGTCTGAAATTCGAGAAGTACTAGAACTAGTCATATCAGCTATGGAGAAGTCGAGCTTGGCAGGGACTGAACAACAACTAGATAAAGCGGTTACGAGTGCTACGACCGAGACTCTTCAAGTGAAAGTTGAAACACGGAAGCCAAAGAACAAACATACTAATTTTAGTGGTCGAAAGGGTACAAAAGGACCTAGTAATGACAACACCCGGTATTCACAACCTCCTAAGAGAGAGAGGAGACCTTGTCTGTTTTGTGACCTTATAAATCATCAAAGTGCAGACTGCCGGCGGTTCAAAACGGTCAAAGCGAGACAAGATAAACTCAAAAAGACAGGCAGATGTCTAAAGTGCTTATCAAAGCAACATACTAATAACTGTTCAAGAAAAATATCTTGTTTTCGGTGCAGCAAAGACCATTTGATGATATTCTGCCCAGAGCTTGAAAAGAAAGGTGAGAAATTTTGCAATGATCCAAATCTCTGTAACACAATTTGCAATCTATCAAATTTTACGTATTTGCAGACGGCAGTGGGAAGGTTAAGAAACCCGACGAACCCCTTAAAGCAATTGAAGGGGCGCCTCCTTCTTGATAGTGGAAGTCAACGAAGCTATATTACAAAGAAGATTGCAAATGATCTTGATTTGATTAGTGATAAGGAAGATTTATTATTGATTTACACTTTTGGTGCCACAAGTCCCAAGGAGATATCAAGTCCGCTTGCTGAAATTATAATCGAAACAAAGAGAGGAGTTTCTAGAAAAATACAGGTGAATATTGTTGATCAGATAACAGAGAAGATACCGATTGCAAAATTTGTAAATAAATCAATTGACATACCTGCTGATGATGAATCTGCAGGTAAGGACATACACCTTCTTGTCGGAAATGATTACTACAGCTCATTCATGAGAGATGAAACAATTGAAATGTCACCAAACCTGTTTTTGATCAATACCGACTTTGGGTGGATTCTCTCAGGCAACACCAATGTTAAAGAAGAGACTTCTGCTTTGACTGTGACCACATATTGTCAATGTCACATACCGAGTTGTCCATACTTCGCAGAACCCGACTTACCACTGAGAAGTATTGATGTAAATTTTTTATGGTCACTGGAAAGTATTGGTATAACAGACAATCCTAAGGCCACGAGACAAGAAGAAGCTGTGAAACACTTCATGGAAACTATCCAGTATAAAAATGGTCGTTACTATGTGAAATGGCCTTGGATACAGTACCCACCGGAACTATCTTCCAACTTTGGTCTTGCAATTGGTAGACTAAAGAGCATGTTGAAGAAGATAGATGAAGAAACACTTCATGAATATGACTCCATACTGAAGGATCAATTACAGTCTGGAATAATTGAAGAAATTGACCCAAAACTGGACCGTAGATCTGATCAGCAGATTCATTATCTTCCACATCATATGGTCAAACAAAAAGGAAAAAAGGGAAGACTTGTTTATGATGCTTCGGCAAAGACATCAGGCCAGAAGAGTCTCAATGAATGTCTTTACAGCGGGCCGTCATTCCTCGAAGACCTGACAGCATTGTTGCTTAAGTTCCGGATGAAGAAGATAGGAGTGATGGCTGATGTTGAAAAGGCGTTCTTACAAGTCGGCCTCCAAGACGAAGACCGTGATGTAACAAGGTTCTTATGGATCAAAGACTTAAGCGAAGAACCGAATGATGATAACTTGATGTACTTACGATTTTGTCGTGTACCCTTCGGTATCATATGCAGCCCTATGTTGCTCACAGCTACAATCAGACATCACATGGCACAGTCAACGAAAGGAGACCTGCTGAGAAACATAGCAGACAAATGTTATGTAGATAATCTTGTTACTAGTGCTGACACTGTTCATGAAGCTCGACAAATTTACGAACAAACAAGAGATACATTTGTACAGCTTGGAATGAATATCAGAGACTGGATCTCTAATGATGAAGAACTCATGAGTACTATTCCAAAAGCTCATCAAGCAGAACAGCAAGGAATAGTAAAGGTACTTGGACTTTCTTGGAATGTGAACAATGACACTTTGGAACTGAAGGTATCTGAAGACTATTTTCAACAAGATTCACTAACCAGTACGAAGAGGACAGTTCTTCGTGATATGGCCAGAATCTATGATCCTCTTGGATTTGTTTGTCCATTAGTACTGCCCATGAAAATGCTGTTTCAAGATATCTGCAAACTTAAGCTGAAATGGGATGTAGAGCTACCTGATAATCTGAAACAAGTGCTGAAGGAAAACCTTGACATTCTAAGACAAGTTAAGAATGTAGAGCTCCCGAGATACGTGGGAACTGGCTCCCATGATACGAGATATCAGGTACATGCTTTCACTGATGCTTCGAAAAATGCATATAGTAGTGCTGTGTACATTCGAGGCCAGTGTGGTCACCAAGTGACAGTATCCTTCATGATGGGCAAGTCCCGTATCTCCAGGATTGAAGACAAAGATGACCTGAAGATCCCAAGGCTGGAACTCTTAGGATTCTTGATTGGCAGCAGAATGTTGACATACTTGAAAAACAACATAGATTATGAAATCGAAAAGCTATATCTGTGGACTGACAGTCTTGTAATACTTGGCTGGATGAATTCTAACAAACTACTTCCTCCGTTTGTAACAAACAGAGTAAACGAGATCAAGAAGAATCACCCTGATACAGAAATGTGTTACATTAATACTAAGTCAAACCCTGCAGATGTCGCCACCAGGCCAGAACTCTGGGAAGAGAAGAAGGAACTTTGGTTCAATGGTCCGGATTTCCTGAAAGAACATGAGACACAATGGCCTGAGAATCGACACTACAATATTCATCAGTCGCTTCTTTCTCTCGGGGAGGTCCCTGATGGGGAAAACCTGAAAGAGAAGGACACATTACCTGAAAAGAATACAGAGGAATTAAGTACTCAGATCAATGAAGATAAAGATCTCAATGGATCAATGGAAATTGATAATCCTGAATCTGGACAAAAGCCTGAATGCGTATTCAACAATGAAACCGTAACAGACATTAAGAAAGTTCAAGCAAAACACTTTCCGGAAGAACTGGCTGGTAAGAAAACACATCTTTCAAGGAATTTAGATCTTTTCCTCGATGTAGACGGTGTGCTCAGGTGTCGAGGTCGTATGGCTAATACTTTGTGGAGCTACGACATGAAGTATCCGGTTTTGTTGCCCAGAGATTGTGAGTTTACGAAGAAGATCATATCTGAAACTCATGGGAAAAACTATCATGTCGGAGCATCTCACACTCTGAGTCTCATTCGAGAACGTTACTGGATACCTCAAGGCAAGTCTCAAGTGCAAAAGGTAATCAGAAGATGTGTACAATGTACGAAACATGGTGGTGGACCCTACAAGCTTCCACCTACTCCAGCCTTGCCCCCGGAAAGAGTCAATTACAGTGATCCTTTCACATTTTGTGGCGTGGATTATTTAGGACCTTTGCTTGTAAACACACCTACTGGAAAAGAGAAGAGGTGGGTAGCGTTATTTACATGCTTGGCTGTCCGCGCGATTCATTTGGAAATTGTAAAGGATCTCACAGCTGAAGAGTGCTTGCTAGCCCTACGGAGATTTGCAGCAACACGACGAGCGCCAAAACGCATATATTCTGATAATGCTACATGTTTCAAGCTTACATCAGAAGTAATGACAAAACCATATTGCGTGGAAAATAAAATTGAATGGAGATTCATTCCGCAATTGGCGCCATGGCATGGAGGATTTTATGAGAGGTTGGTTGCTCTAGTGAAAAACTGTCTAAAGCGTACTCTTGAAAAACACTTATTGAATGACAGCAAATTGCTCACTGTGATGAAAGAGATAGAGGCAGTTGTAAACTCCAGACCGATAACTCAAATTGGAACAGAACTGGAACACATATTGCGACCAGCTGACTTCCTTAGTCTGAAAGGGTGCTTGATGGTAGAACCCGTATCTTTTGAATTAACTCCTGAGGGTACTACAGCAAAAATTGATCTCATCCAAAGTTGGAAGAGAGGGCTAAAAATCATCGAGGAGTTTAAGCGAATGTTTATTGGACAGTATCTGATGGGCTTGAGAGAAAGGTCTAAGCATTTGCCCAAACAACCGAGGACTAAGTCTCATCGCAACCCACAGATAGGCGATATAGTACAGATATGGTCAGATTCAAAGAACAGAGAATTTTGGAAGACCGGGAAAATAATCGCTTTGATGAAAGGCAGTGATAACGAGTGCAGAGTGGCCAAGGTGAAGACTAAGGACTCTGTCCTTATACGCTCTATTGGACATCTGTATCCACTGGAAGCAGATGACAATGAAAAGCTAGGTCACGATGAAGTGGGAAGCAAGAAGTCTGAAGCAGTAAGTCAGAACTCAGAAACGAATCGCATCAACTTGGAAGATCAGGAGGAACTTCAAGAGATAATAGAAATCCCTGAAGTCCAAGACCATACTGACACTGCTTGTGAAGAGTCTCAAAGAGACAGAAATGGTTTCTCTGATGCACCAGATCAAATGGAGATTGATACTGATGCGACGGAGATATCTGAAAAGGAAGATGATGATGATGGCGTTGACACTCAGCAGGATACCCTTGCTGCGGAAGTTGAAGTAGTGGATCCACCGGCTGTGGATGGTGCATTGAGGAGCAGAAGAGGCGCAGCCATTCGTGCTTCGGAGCGGATCCGAGAGTGGACGCGTCACCTGCTCACTCTACTGCAATGATGTCACTTCTTCTTTCGTGGGAGTGTCGCGAAACGCGAGGATATCAGCCGCATGGTAAGTGTACAGTCACACTAATGATATTGTTCGGTGGCAACATTGAACGGCGATGACTTTGACATTCTTTGTCTATGGTCACTTTGTGGCGCGAAATCGGGCACGGCGATGCCGCGAGGTTGAAAAGTGTGTAGTGTGGCCGTCAGCATACGGAGACTACGCAGGTGGATGAGAATCATCCTGGTGAGACTCCCAACGCTGGAGCCAGGTGAGTGTTCTAACCGTTGATAGACCGTTTTAGCTATAAGACATGTAACTATGAGGAAATGCCGCTTTCCATGAGTCATGTCTGCTCGCGCTAAAGGGAACAGTCCCATGCAATATGCATGAGACTCTCTGGCTAAAGAAGCGGGGAGTGCGTAGGTTGGCTGCGTAACTCGAGCTACCAGTCAGGGAGCCAAATGGGACATGTAACGGTCGGTAGACATTCGATGGAGACAGGGGCGTGACTAAGGGGATGGAGGAGGTCACCGTGGGGGCATGTGCAGCCCTCACGTCCGCAGGTGTCATGAAAGAGTTGCTCTGCATAGCAACAGGGACACCGCAGGAGCAGTCTATCGACCGTTAGTGGCTATACCACGTGCGTGGACACTGGTCATGATTCAAACTAGCGAAGCAGATAATTAGATTAACTAACGGTCAACTCATGGTTACAAGTTTTATGGTATTCTTGACTTAAGTGTACCTACCTACCCATGCTGGAAAGTGTAATGGACGGAGTGTTTCTGTGCGGAACCCGGAGCCTACAGCCTGGGAGAAGTACGGAGGCACTTTGTCTATCATATTATGAGATAACTTTGTAGCAGACGCTATTCTGTACTTGACCCAGGCCTACAGCTCAAGTAAAGTACGGAAACTGCTACAGCCCGTATTGTTAGTCACACCTGCTATTATTCCACCTCGACCAACGAACCCAAGCCTTTCTCCTCAATGCAATGCTACAATGACAGTTTTTCTAACAATTGTTCTCGTTTTTTCTAAGCTTTATGGGAAGCCATTGTTGAAAAATAATAATGAATGAATTGTAACTAAATAGGTATATCCTTTTAAGAATCATCTCAGTTTTATCATTAAAAGCAATCTTTATTGCTGCACAGGTTTCTGTTCGTAAATTGGGTTCATTTATTCCTTTGAGGCCGACAAAGGCGTAACAATTAGTGCCTTTTCTTACCTCGAGATGTTTTATTTAGTGTCTATAAAAGTAAACAGTTTCCAGTCAACGCCACGCAATGATGAGCTTTTAAAACGCGTAGGCCTACGAGTTTAGTGACCGATCAGGGGTCTTATTGTGTAACTACCCGATTCAATCGGTATTTTATTTTATTTTATTTGGGAAGCTTACAGCTATAAAACAAATGGTTTACAAATGGACATGGTGTTTTTTGGCAGTTCTTAAAGATTCAGCATTCATTCATGATGACAAAAAGAAATTACCGATCTTGTAAACGATGTAATCGGCTCACACAAAAGCACTACACCATTTTTCGATGGTAAATTTGACTTTTGCCATTTGTGAATCCGTTTGTAACCGTTGAGGGCGTATTGTTGCTTCTTCTTTGTGAATCTGACAAAATATTGTTACCATCTATTACAGTCTTTTGTGTATTAAACCTTTGTTTGATAAAAGATAGAAGACAAGGTCGTACCTAATTATGTTGTTCCTTAGCAAAGAACTTCAAACAATGAACATAATAGTAGAATTATCGTTTTATTTCGTTCATTCAGTCTAATCAGTTTGAGATAACTCTATATGTACTAGGTATTTTATAATTCAATAAACTTTTGCAAATATTTTAATTTGCTTTATTTTCTACCTTTTCCCACCTTTCGGGGCTACGCCTATATTAAGAAGGCTACGTCATTATTCTACATACACAACATCAAATTATCTAAATTTTGCAATGGATTACCATAGCTCCCATTAGGGAGCAATATAAATATTGAAATTTTATGTAAAGGGGAAGAGAGGGAGATGAAGACCTAGACAGAGTTATCAAGCAGAAAAGGTTGATATCGTGTCGTATCAGGGTGTTATTGTGTAACTATCCGATTCAATCGGTATCAAATCGACATGGACTTTTTTGGTAGTTCTTAGCGACTCTGTTTGTTAACATTTAGTTAATTTATTTTAGACAATGGATATGATGATCACAGAAACACAATATTACTTAAAAATGGCCTGGTACAGACACCGAACTTGTAAACGATAGAATCGGAAACTTACACAATTGCCCTACAGGAACTCAAGACACTATCGGAAAAAAGAGTCTGAATTGGCGAATACTCCACCGACAAGAGCGTACCTATTCATCTAAAAAAAAAAGAATCGAATCTTGAATGATCTCGAATTACAATGGTCTTCAGTTTGGTTTGAGAGACATCTACAAAATTATTCCTACTTTATGTGGGGATCTAATTCCGTTTTCAGATTTTGTCTTGACTACCCCACCTCTCGGGGAATATAGTCGGAAGCATTTGCTTATGCAATCCCAAGATATAATAATCTAGAAGAAGACTTGTCAAAACAAAGTATACGACTAAACATTGCGGTTTTCTTTCATCCAGCAATGTAACAATTTACCTTCTCGTCACGTCTGATGTCTTTTGTACCTTAGACTATTTATAAAGGTACTTAGCCAGCCTTGAGGCTTCAAGTGCTTCAAGTGACCAAGTCAATGAACTGCGCTTCGTTTCATCTTGAAGGTTTATTTTCCCAGTGCCGGATTTAGGTTTGTGTTCTTTATTTCTAGAGAAGCTTACTTGTTCGAGGGATTACTACAAACTGCCACGAAACCCGCAACAAATTGAATAGACAAAAATCATGGGGTAGGAAAAGTAATTGGTGATACTTTAATTACCAGTGCGAAAGACAGGAACACTCGTATTGATATTCGAATGACTTCAAAAGTGATGCTTAATAAAAGTACAGTTTGCATTTTACTTAAGCTCGCCTCGTTAATTTCAAATGTGCCTGTTTTTGGGTAAAAATAACAGTGGATAAGGCCACCGTACTGCGACGCAAGAATTTGTTAATATGTACATAATATTAGAATGAGTAGGTAGGTAGGTATAATTATCATAATCGTTTATTCGTTGAACATTAGCAAAGAGAATATAATAATAATAGTGAGCGCGCTCTCAGGTCGCGACAGGTCTATAGTGAGTATAGGTGGAGCACGTCTCGGCCCGCTCTGCCTGCGGGCAGTACCCTAAGTCAACAGAGACTTGGGGTATGCGCCGGCAGCAGTGTCAACGTTTATACTTGCGAACGCGCTCGTACCACAATGGTTCGAACTAGTTGTACGGATGTGATTCCACATTGAAACCAAATAAAAATTTGTTGGAAATAAAGTGGTTTGAAACATTTTTAACGCGATTTGAAACTTTGTTGTTTTTACTGTAGATACCGTTTGAAACTGCAGGTAATACTATAACTAGGTAAGCTACGCTGCTACATAATTGTTTTTGTACATAATACATGTTATTGATTGAAAAATAATGTGTTTTTCTTATAAAACGTTGAATCAAAAACGTAAATAATAGTTCATAATATAAATAAATACCTAGGTAGATATTATGATCACTACAAATAAATAAAATATTAAACGATTAGACTTACATCATATTGATTATCTTATATTTATTTCATATCTCCTAAACATGATTGTAACAACCCGTAGCATGGCCGCTATCTTGTCGCATCGCCGTCGCATCGCGCGATTTCTTAGAAGCGCGCCTACTATATCTACTATGTACTTTGACATAAGTTTACACTAGATTTTACAAAGGATTTATTGACCCTTAGGAAGAACTTAACTTAAAAATTTTTTATAACGTAGTAGCTTTGCTCTGTGGTTTTTTACTTTCAGAAATAAAATTAAAAGAACTTAGAAAGAGACATTAAATTCAAAACTGGCCGACGGTCGGTTGTTTAAGTGGCTATGCTATTGAACGTCATTATCCAAGTTTATGTCAATTGTTCGGCTAATGGACCGAAGCGGTGCCTTTCGTACACTAATTAAGTTTTGCTGTAGGTACTTTTCTTACTACTTAGAAACTTAAACTTATAAAGTTTAGGATTCTTATGGTACGTAAAAAGGCTAAAATACTGGAGCAGTTTTGAGTACGAATTTACGGGAATTACCTACGTACGGGAATTTATGTACGATTTGTAACACCACAGGCTTTTCGGTGAAGGAAAACATCGTGAGGAAACCTGCATGCTTCTATTTCGAGGCATGTATTGTACCCACTGTCCGTTATAAGTGGCGACGGGATCACCCCCCGTCACACTGGACAGAGTTTCGGTTCTACTGGTGAAACGTGGATGTTCTGAGGTTTCAGAATATCTCTGACTACGCCCTCAGGGAAACATAGCCGTGAGCATATGCATGCATGCAGTTTTGAGTACAGCTTTAATTAATTAAGCCTTTGTGAATTCTTGAGTTCTTGACCAACTTGGCAAAGCTCAAAATTGTGGCAGAAAGTCGTGTCAACCTAAGGTCAGTGTATTGCGGCGGAGACAGTAAATATGTGAGCAGATGGTTTCAGAATCCTTAGCTAAAACGAAATGAAAGTTCTTGCCATATACATTGCTCGTATTTCAGAAAGGCCACGACCTTGTACGTCCTGGCTTTGGAAGGTCTAGTATAACATTCTTGGAATTTTCACCCCAATTACCTAATTAATTTTTCATGAAGCCCTTTGAAATGTCAATCCTACCTACCAACAAGCTAATATTATACTAATAACTATCGGCTTTCAATTAACTCAATCACATGAACATTACAGAGTAATTTAGGTACTACATTTTTTCTAACTTTTAAAAGTTCAGTGTTAGCATAGCATATGCTCACGACTATATTCCCCGAGGGGGTAGTCAGATATTCTGAAACCTTAGAATATCAACGTTTTACCAGTAGTACCGAAACTCTGTCCAGTGTGACGGGGGGTGAGCCCGACGGCACATAATGAACAGAGGGTACAATAAATGCCTCGAAATTGAAGCATGCAGGTTTCCTCACGATGTTTTCCTTCACCGAAAAGCCAGTGGTGTTACAAATTGTACATAAATTCCGAAAAACTCATCGGTACGAGTCGGCCTGGACGGGGATCGAACCATCTCCTCCTGCACGGCAGGCAAGGTTACTCGCCACTGGACCACCACGGTTTTTTTAGTTCAGTGTTTCGTTTTAAATAATAACCGAACAAGAGGCATTTTAACTTTAAATTTTTTACAGCTAAAAGACAATAGGTTTTATTATTTCGGTATGTTTATTACAGTACCGGGGTATGCGCAGTAGCGGTTTCACGTACAAATTTTATTCTGCGCAGCCATAGATTTGCACAAAAAGTTTGCTGGCAAATATCATTGACGTGATTATTATAAAAAGTAGGAATAACCACAAATACAACATTGAATTGCATAACGTAACATTGTTAAAACCTGCGGACGTAGCATAATAGCAGTGCGATATAGTGCTATCGCGCCTTAGCTCTCTTTCTATTTGCGCGCGCGAACGAACGTGATAAAAGTTGTGATATAGCCTTATCGCGCGCATCATGCTACGGCCGCAGGTATATTGGTCATTCAATAGGTAGATTAATAAGCAATATTGTCTTTTCGCTCGGCTTTGCCTATCATCAGTTCTCTTGACACTAAGGCCGAGATACAGAGACGATTTTTAAGTCATAATTCGAACTCCCGTATGTCGAATTCCATACATTTTCGTCCTACTTAGTTCGAACTAAGACTAAAAAAATCTCGGCCTAAAAGCAAAAAATATATTATTCACAATTTTAGCTGTTTCTGACCGTCTCGAAAACAATAACAGTCGTGAGGTATATCTAGACATGTTACATTTATCCAGTCTATCTATTTCATATCACGTACACGGTCTTAATTTTCACAGAAGCACGGAGAAAATTCCATACGAGTTCTCATTTTCCGTGCGCTATTGATAATTTACTTTCAGTACAATAAAGCGGGACAGACTGAATTGACTTTCTCTGTCGGTGCATCCGCACTATGTGACGTCACTGCCCTACATTCCGGGCCATGTCAGAATGCAACTGAAATTAGGTTAGGTTGAATTTTCTGCCAAATCTGCTCGCTATCATTCATGTAATGAGGAAAGTTTTGCGATAGCACTCTATTCAAATATGCGCTAGCTTTTGTTGATTGTGTGTGCCTTTACAGGGCTTGTATGCTCACAAACAAAGGAATTATAGTCATGAAATGACTAGTAATCTATTAGGGGTGCGAGGAAGGAGACCAAATGACGAAACTAGAGTTTCTCTGGCACGCCCTGGGCAGTCAGCCTCGATACGATGATTGCTGACTGGCTAATCTTTCCACTGCAGCAAGTGTGATTTTCGTACGATATACAGGATGCTGACACTTTTTAAGGGGATGATCAGACCGTCAAACTAAACAACTTTCTCTAAGGCACCATAATCGAAATCACGAAAAAAAAATCTGTTGTTCCATACAAAACTGCTAACTTACGAGCGAAATGTATGGGAAAGCTGTTTTTTTTCGCGATTTCGATGTTGGTCCCATAGAGAATGTTGTTCAGTTTGATGGTCTGATCATCCTCTTAAGAAACTGTCAGCATATTAAGTTGGACCCTGTATAAAAGAAGTGACGTCATAAGCTCGTATTTGCAATCGTAAATAATGACGACGTGTCATACAAACACCTGTTTTGCATGAAGGACATAGAAGATGATAAAAAAAGGTTTTTCAACGACTAAACAACTTTCTCTAAATAATGTTTCTGTATGGTCTGCTCTACAAAATTTTTTTTTTATCAATTTCATTAGAACCTTTTATTTGAGAAGACTTTAAGAAATTTCATCAAAATTATACTAAGCTTTATTTCCATTGCTCTAGCGCTTATTTTATCAGAAATGAACTAAAATCTTCGCGGCAGGTCTAGCTGGTGACATTCGATACTCAACTCTTTTATGGTTAGAGGAAATGCTGGCATTCTTTGTGGTTCATATTTCTATCGTGTATTCAGACAGTTTATTATGTCAGTTGGCTAGTCTGAGGTAACGTGAGTCTCGTCTCTTTGTTAGAAGTTAGAACCAGATCCATTCCGACTACGTTAGGACTACGTAATATCGCGACCAGAAGCGTATCACCAATACTTTGAAAGCTGTGGTATTTTATGACACTTCCATCAGATGCATGGCAAGACCTTTTAATGTGGGTTGAGTTTCAGGGCCCTTTGCGAGGGGGCCTTTTGGTTGCAAAATTGCAGACCGCATCATTTTTATTCGAGGCGCGAAGTGTTGCCCACGCATTATCCCGCTTCCGAAACGATGCATAGGTTAGGTAAACATGGGAGCGATGCATAGGTTCCAAAGACAGGGACAAAATGGCGACTGAAATTTGACATACAAAGGCGAGCAGTGGATGCTTACAAGCTCAGGATCGTTAGAATGAACAGAACGAGAGAACAGGCATATCGTACACCCAGCAATGACATTTTTGACGTGCCAATGATCATAATACTTTTTTGAAGAGTTCCTCTGTTTGAACTTGTGAACTTTAATTTTAAAGGTTTTCTCAATACACTTTTGTTCGTGACAGTGCCTAGGGTACATAATTCCTAAATTCATTGTTTTGGAACACGTTATATAAAATTTGTGATGTTTTAAAACAATAGAAATTTAAACGATTATTGCTCGCAATAAATTCAACATGAATTTACGTTTAAGTTTTAAATTTAAACGCGTGAAGTAATTTTTGTAGAAAAAAAAAATTTGATGAATTGTGTGTAGACAGTATTTTTAGGTACGTAAATTTTGAATGGGTTACATAAATGTTTGTTTTATGTGAAAGTAGGTACTATAATATTCGATGGCAACTCATTGGCAAGTCATGAGCTGCCCTTCTCAGAACCCGCAGTCGCGGCGACGTTTGATGCCCCTAGAATAATTTCAGGGTTGACAACAACCTATCATATGTATAACACAGAGTTTTTGACCTATTTACTTTTAATGGAAAACCTGATGTGTTTATTTCTTTCTCTCTTTGTCTTGTTGAAGACATTCCAGAACAGAATGGACAGAATCCAGCAATATAAATTTTAATGATCTTAAAAATGTTATACCGCGATAAGTCAAAAAAATTTAAACAGGCTTGGACCCTGGAATTGTGAAAGACATGATGTCATTCCAGATCCAAAAGAATTTGTATTGTTTCACGTTGAGATTTGCAAATCAGAAACAACTCAACAAAATGCCATTGACTCTACAGAAGAAGAGAAGATGGGTTTTTGCACTGATTCATGACACGAGACTTTGAACCAGGTTTAACGAGAACTATTGACAGAAAATGTACAGAAATAACTTTCACTTTGTTTCACTTGTTTGTGGCAACCATTTTTCCCGAGTATTTTCTATAGAAGTATCTATCTCTGGGCCCCTAGACAAAGTACTTTCGATTAGCGTTAACGACAGTAGAAAGCATAAAAAATTTATGGACTTGACGTATGGTGACGAAAACAAACGTCAAAATGTTTCGATCGTCAATGTCAAATCCATACATTCTGCCATTTTCTACTAGCGTCAACGCCAATAGAATGTCACTTTGTGTAGGGGGCTGATATTTCAGCGCTAAGCGTTTTGTAGAATATTTCTCTTAGCAAGCCACAAACCATCAAATAATCTCTTATACCTATATCCAGCTAAACGGCGATAAAAGTGTACCCTTGCTTTTTGCCAATTCATAAAATCGCTATTCCTACTTTATTTAAATAGACGTTCTAGCTATTATTATGAATTTTCTATACTGCAACACCAGTAAAGCGATTTAGTTATGAGTTATGTATATTCTAAGCATTATCTAGAGACAATTAGCTAAATATAGGGTCCAATTTACTATGGTGACACTTTTTATCAGATGATCAGACCGTCAAACTGAACAACTTTCTCTATGGGACCAACATCAAATTCGCAAAAAAAAAATCTGCTGTCCCATACATTTGGCTCAAGTAGGATTGCAGTTTTGTATGGAAGAGCAGATTTTTTTTTTGCGATTTCGATGTTGGTGCCATAGAGAAAGTTGTTCAGTTTGACGGTCTGATCATCCCCTTAAAAAGTTTCAGCATATTAAGAAAGACCCTGTATATTATGCACAGGGTGTAAGGAAAAGTATCATTAACCTTTAAACCACATACTCTACACATCAAACTGATTTACTATGGGAGCAAACCTGTCAGAATTAGGCTGTAGGCCGTGCCAAAGAAATAGACATACAAACATACATACATACATACTTACATAGATACATACATACATACATACATACGCTCGAAAAACATAACCCTCCTTCTGGCGCAGTCGGGTAATAAAAAAAATCTGCTCTATCGTACAATTCAGTCGTATATGCATTGCAGTTTAATAGGATGGAACAGCAGATTTTTTTTTGCGCTGACAGGTTTGCTCCCATTCAAAGTCAAAGTCAATATAATTTATTCAATATATGAGCTGGCAGCACACTTATCAAACGTCAAATCTACCAAAGCGTCGGAACGTGTTATCGCTGTAGAGAAGATGCGGCCAGAAACTCTACAACATAACACGACTTAATTAACTATTACAATATAAATTCTTAAGCTAAAGTTATGTATACAACAATACATAGTCTATTTAATAAAATAATTGATACTATACAGTAAAGTAAATAAACTATAAGCTAGTGACCTCAGACCCAAGCATTTTGATCATTTAAATCATTGTAAAGTTGTTCAGTTTGATGGGTAGAGCATGTGGTTTAAAGGTTAATGATACTTTTCCTTCCACCTATGTATACCTACATCTACATTTCACGAGCGCATGACCGACCTGTGACCAGTGTGGTAGATAGATAGATATACCATTTCGATGTCAACCAGACCTAAACACGATCGTAACAAGTTTTTTTTTCATTTTCAGTGTCACTCCTATTGTCATAGTTGTTCTGAACCTCCTCAAAATTTTTACCAGTGGAATAAAATCCCTGTATTGTATTTATGAAATCTATGACTGGTTTGCTCGATTTCGTATGTTTAGTGTTATACTATTGCTTGAGTCACAGGTCAAATACAGGTCACGATTAATGACACACCTTTTTTACCATCATTTTAACAATTAATTATTCTGTTAGTCCTCTTCCATTGACAAAACTTTTCATCAAGTATTTTAGCAATAGTGGAGCTTCGGTATTGGCGACGATCACCGAAGTTAAGCATCGTCAGGTCTGGTCAGTCTTTGGATGGGTGACTTTAGTCGTATTTCATCTCGAGCGTTTCCGTACTTCGGAAGGCACGTTAAACAGTTGGTCTCAGATATTTCCGTCAGATGGCGTTGTAACTATTCGTTAAGCCAGGTCAGATGCCTATTAAGGCGGCTTGAAAATTATCTGACAGCAAGTTGACCACTAACTCGCCTCCAACAACACGCACTGGGCCTCTCACCGATCCCCGCTTCCCAACCTCTCACCGATCCCCGCTTCCCAACCCGTCGTTTCACCGATCCCCGCTTCCCAACCCGTCGCGTAATCCCAGCAACGCAACAGGTTGCTTAAACCACTGGTTCGGTGACCTACCAGGGCGCTTCGCCGTCACTGGTTAGGCCACCCCCAAAAGCCCGCTGTAAAAAGCAGTAAATGCTCCCTGAGCAAACTGTATATGTCATTCAAAAAAAAAAAAAAAAAAAAACACTGGGCCCGCGTGGTGGAGTATGGCCCTCTCATCCTTATTCGTGAGAGGAAGCCTTTGCCCTGCAGTGGGAGTCTACAGGCTATAACTTAAGTACTTCAGTTAACTTAATTTTAGCAATTGTTCTCACAAAAGTCACCAGCACAAAGGTTAACGGGCCTTACGGTTTTCTTTTTAATTAACCGAGCTGTCAAAGCAGTTCGCTAACAGTTTTGGTGTTATAATGGCGTAATTAGAAACTATAATTGGCTCAGTTAGTTAACAGATAATGTTTTAATTAAGATCAATGCCCTTACTAATAAGGTTACGCTAAAATGTCGTTGCACCGAGTGAAACTTTTCTTTAAATTAATTTCTGTTTCTTTTAACAGTGTTTTTTTGTATAAGCATATGCTCACGACTGTATTCCCCGAGGGGGTAGTCAGAGATATTCTGAAACCTCATAACATCCACGTTTCACCAGTAGTACCGAAACTCTCTCCAGGGTGACGGGGGGTGAGCCCGTCGCCACTTATAATGGACAGTGGGTACAATACATGCCTCGAAATTGAAGCATGCAGGTTTCCTCACGATGTTTTCCTTCACCGAAGAGCCAGTGGTGTTACAAATCGTCCATAAATTGCGAAAAACTCATTGGTACGAGTCGGTCTGGACGAGGATCGAACCATCGCTTACTGCACGGCAGGCAAGGTTACTCGCCACTAGACCACCACGGCTTATTTTTTTGATTCGATCTAATCTTATCGTAAGTGAGATATAAAGCTCTTAAGAGACATCAGGGACGTAAAGTTAGACATTGGTCGAATGGTGTTGAAAAAGCAATAAAATCCACTATTAGAACCGAAACCCTAGATCGTCGTCACAGAATGATTACCTTAACCAATCTAGCTTTCTGGCTGGAGTTCTCGCTCCTTTTAGGATATGATCGACAAGCGTATTTCTATCAAAGTCAAAGTCAAAATAATTTATTTAATATAGGAGCATGAAGCACACTTATTAAACGTCAATTCTTTTTTTAAGCTACCACCGCGTCGGAACGTGTTGTCGCTGTAGAGAAGATGCGGCCAGAAACTCTGCAACATAACACGACTTAATGACTATTACAATATAAATTCTTAAGCTAGGGTTATGTATACAGTAATACATACTTTCTTTCTTTGCTAACAGGCGGAGAAAGAACATAAACATTTAAGAGGGTGGTTTAGACCATGAAACTGAACAACTTTCACTATGGGACTAATATAGAAAATGCGAATAAAAAATCTGATGTTCCATACTAAACTACAAATCTTCTCGAGCTAAATGTACGGGATAGTAGATTTTTTTTCGCGATTTCGATGTTGGTCCCATAGTCAAAGTTGTTCAGTTTGATGGTCTAAACAACTCCCGTTAAAGTTTTAAATATTTATGTTTACTTTTTTAACACCTTGTCTAGGCTCTACAACGTGTTCCTTTTATCGGCAGTGATATAAAATTTACCCGGTATACAACGTGTTAATAAATAAGCGCAAAACCTCATACACCCCAACTGATTTATAACGAAATAATGACATTGAAACAATAATTTCATTATATTATTAATTAAAATTTAAAGTTATCCGCATTTTAAATTTTCATGCAAAAATGATTTGTTATTATTTCAGCAATTAATGAAAGCGCTAGCGTACTCATGGATACATTTTAAGAATCTTGTTTTGGTTGTAAAGTAGGGTGAGTGTACACACGGCGACAGATCAACCTACCCATAGTTGAACTCTATGTTCATGGACATAAGGTCCAACTATGGGTAGGTTGATCTGTCGCCGTGCGTACCTGTGTGGTGGGTTGGCATCAAGTTCAGTAAACTTTGAATTATACGAACAACTTATTTAATACTAGCTGTTGCCCGCGACTCCGTCTGCGTAGACCTTATAAAAATATCATATGTGTTAATCCAGATCATATTCTATCTGTGTGCCAAATTTCTTTAAAATCTATTCAGTAGTTATTACGTGAAAGAGTAACAAACATCCATCCATACTTACGAACTTTCGCGTTTATAATATTAGTAGGATTTTGAGAAAATGTTACCTATGTTGAAACCTTGATAATTCGATTCTGCTTTCGATTCTAAACATACTATTTTCTAGTTTCTTTATTAACAGGTTGTGTGCGTAAAATTCTTCCCAGGAAACTAAATAGTGGTAGGTAATTCTGCCAGTTCAATAACATTTGATTTAATCTGTGGTTCAGCCACCTATCTGTTTTTTTTTGCTTCGTCTAGCGTCAGAACTTTTAATCAGCTCTTATTGTGTTATTATTATACGCAACATTTTTCTTCTATAATGTTCCTTGGGAGCGGACAACGAACGATTTTATCCGCCTTCTAATTAAATAGATTGTTCAGATCGGTATCTGCCTACGTTTTTAAATTAATTAGGTACTTGCTGAGCAAAAAGTATCTACTAGTCAGACATACTCTATGCGGGCGAAGCCTAAAAGCTAGCAGTCTGTACAATGGCTGTCTATACAATGTGTTAATATATAAGCGCAAAACCTCATACACCCCAACTGATTTATAACAATATAATTAGATTGAAACAATAATTTCATTATTTTGATCCTTAATATTTAAAGTTATTCACATTTTAAGTTTTCAGGCAAAAATAATTTGTTATCATTTCAGTATTGAATGAAAGCGCTAGCGAGCTCACGGATACATTTTAAGAACCTTGTTTTGGTAGTAAGTAGGGTGAGTGTGCCCGTGCGGTGTGTTGATATCGAGTTCAGTAAATTTTAAATTTTACAAACAAATTATTTAATATTTCGAAAAAAATTACCTATGTTGAAACCATGATAATTCGATTCTGCTCTCGATTCTAAACAAACTACTTTCTAGTTTTGCGTTAATTCATTAACACGTTGTATAAATTACTCATTTATTATACAAGGTCCTTCTTAATATGGTGACACTTTTTTAAGGGGATGATGAGCCCGTCAAACAGAACAACTTTCTCTATGGCACCAACATCAAAATCGCGAAAAAATCAGCTCTTCCATACAAAACTATACAAACCTACTTGAGCCAAATGAATGGGACAGCTGATTTTTAGTCGCGATTTCGATGTTGGTCCCGTAGAGAAAGTTGTTCATTTTGATGGTCTGATCATCTCCTTAAAAAAGTCTCAGCATATTAAGTTGGACCCTGTAGATACTGTATTTGTATTTTTTGTAAATAAGTTTATGACCAAGTGCAATGTCCGAAAACGACGGACTCAGGAATAGAGCAAGGTGGAGATATGCGGAAGGATGACCTTGCTACCATATGGAAATAAAAGCAGTCTACAACGTGTTAATGAATTAACGCAAAACTAGAAAGTAGTTTGTTTAGAATCGAGAGCAGAATCGAATTATCATGTTTTCAACATAAGTCATTTTTTTCAAAATATTAATTTTTTTTTTGTAAAATTTAAAATTTACTGAAATCGATCTCAACCCACTGCTCGGGCACTCTCACCCTACTTACTACCAAAACAAGATTCTTAAAATGTATCCATGAGCACGTTAGTGCTTTCATTCATTGCTGAAATGATAACAAATCATTTTTGAGTCAAAACTTAAAATGCGAATAACTTTAAATTTTAACTATAAAAATAATGAAATTATTGCTTCAATCTAATTATTTTGTTGTAAATCAGTTGGGGTGTATGAGGTTTTGCGCTTATTTATTAACACGTTGTATAGGGTCCTTCTTAATATGCTGACAGTTTTTTTAAGGCGAAGATCAGACTATTATACTGAACAACGTTCTTTATGGAACCAAGGTCGAAATCGCGAAAAAAAAATCATTCCATACTAAACTGAAATCTTACTCGACCCAATTGTATGGGACAGCAGTTTTTTTTCGCGATTTCAACCTTGGTCCCATAGAGTAAGTTCAGTCTGATCATCCCCTTAAAAAAGTGTCAGCATATTAAGAAGGACCCTGTATAAGATTAGCCTATGTCTACCACATATCCGAAGATCCCAACTGACTTTATAGCCAATTTATGTCGATCAAAGTATAACATTTGAAGCTCATATGACGTGCAGCCGTGCAAGATGCCAGGTCGCCTGTCAAACTAAAGGTTATTTGCTATTCATTCACGTTTATTCAGCTTAATGTCTGCTCTGACGTAACAACCAACCTAATAGAACTTTCGATATATCACAGTTCAAACGGTGCATAAACTTTGCTTACAATTTCAGATCACACTATAATCACTGTAATTGCATTCAAATCTCACCGATCACCGGAATCCAATCCGCCGCGTAGCTACAGCAACGTCCCTACCTACATTCTGGGTGCCACGCTAGGTCGGTTGCTTCGGTTCATTCACTGGCTTGGTAGACCCTTCGTGGTGCCTCCTATAGTCCGCAGTAATAAGCAGTAGCGGCTTCCTGAGCAAGGCTGTAATTGTAAATAATTCAAGCCCGTCTCCGAGATTTTATTCAACCTTATTTGGTGATATTTCTTCGTTGCTCCGCTCCGCAGCCTCGCTCCGCTTCAGTTGACAGGCATCCATTCCGTTCGCTAGCTCATCAGCGCACCCGGCTGCAGGACGACCCCCTGTAATCTAACCGTGTAAAAGATATACAATTTACATATAATTTGAGCTTCTTGGATGGGAACAATGTGCTCAGCCATAGTAGGTACATAGATATGGTTACGTCACTAACACTCAGTTGTAGAAACGCTCATTAGATTTAATCCTCCATTAAATCTCTTGCTAGCTTTTACTACGTCAACAAAACAAAAAGTGACAGCAAGAGATTTAATGGAGGAATAACTTTTATGAGCTTTTCTGCAACTGACGGTAAGTACAGCAATAAGGTAGCGATTTTCTTTTTTAACTAGAGTA
The DNA here is from genome assembly GCA_963924505.1 of Agonopterix alstromeriana. Lineage (NCBI taxonomy): Eukaryota > Metazoa > Arthropoda > Insecta > Lepidoptera > Depressariidae > Agonopterix > Agonopterix alstromeriana. The sequence goes on from OZ004675.1 coordinate 13,513,079, forward strand.
AATTTCTTATATGCATCTCTTATTGAGTGAATATAGGACACACAACGTCTTATATTTATGCCTTCTACGGCCTCCATACAATCAAGGGCTTGTCCCATCTGTTGTATGTATGAAGCCTCGTCTATCCATGAGTCATCAATCATTTCAGTTAAATTGCGAGTTGACTAAAGTTGTAAGGTCTTGGAAAAGTTCGACGACCCGCTTTACCTAACTTTATTAGGTTGTGACTAGGACCTTTGAAGAATCCTTGATAAAGGTTAACGACTTTTTTTAGACCCGTCCTTTGAAATCATTTATGTGCTTACTCTCCTACATTTGTGTACTTTTTATACCAGCAATAGTTGTGTTTGTGAATGGCAAAAGCCATTTGCCATCAGACAAAATCATTTATCATTGTTTATCTATCTATCTCTCTTAATTCAATCGTGTAAATCCAGGCTTTTTTAATAAAATCTGCCAACAGTTGCCCTCTTCTGGACATAGGGCCTTTCTTTTATTGCGCTATAATAAGAGTATCACGGTCAAAGAGCTAATTGGATCTATTGCCGACCCAACTTTCTCACAATATGTCGATGTAGTTGGTTGGCCCAGAGTCCTGGTGGTCTTCACACTGACCCCTCTCTGATACTACTTTGGTCCACAGGGCAGCATTGTTTAGCCAACTTGGCTACTTGGTTCGCAGTTTATCTTGCGAGTACTTTATCTTACATTACAGCATCAGGTCTAGATTACCAATTTATTGTATTGTCTTTGGATCTAAAAGTATGCACAATTTTAAGACAACGGACAAAAGGCGGAAAGAGTGAAGCTACTGAAATAATGGCCACTTTTGTTTCACGGTTTAACAGTTTTTAACGGTGTTACCAGTGATATGAACTTTAAATCTCCTTTTTTTCAGGTTCCACAATTTTAATAGATAACGCTTGTTGCCGTTAAGTTTAATAGCCCGTGTGTGGACCAACGATAAAATGCACTGAAACTTTTAGTCTGTTTCTACTTCAACTCAACCTACCTAACATTTTTATAGTTATAGGTACGGCTGTCTTTTAGGTCGCATGGTATCAAAACAAATAATTCTTATTAGCTTAGATAAAATCAATAAAACCGGTCAAGTGCGAGTTGGGCTACTCGCGCACCGAGGGTTCCGTACTAACTAAAAAAATGTTTTTTGTCCTGGACCTTGAACACGTGACCGACTCACACTTGGCCGGTTTTTATTATTTGTTGTTATATTGTAGAGTTTCCTCTATAATCACACCAAGTTTGAACCTTGTATGCATTACCGTTTTTACGATAGAACGAGAAGAAAAAAACGATGATAAAAACTAGTTTCTTGTATGAGGACCCCCCTTACATATTAAGTTTTTAACAGTTTTATTATTTGTTAACAAATCCGTCGTTATAACGCATATTCTGTGAAAATTTTAACTGTCTAGCTATTAAGGTTCAAAAGTTACAGCCCTAAATAGTTAGGACGGACGGACGGACGGACAGACGGACAACGTAGGCTTAGTAATAGGGTCCAGTTTTCACCCTTTAGGTACGGAATCCTAAAAACCAACCATCTGGTATTACTTGCCATTGCCACAATACCATAAGATGTTTTCTTATTGCCCAGGGTTCGCCTGTTCCGGGACGTTTCAGCAAATTACGTTTAAGTAGAGAGTGAGTTTGGTAACTAGTGCCAGCTAATGGCAATTGCACATTTTATGCACAACTGGAATGCGATTAATCGATGCAAGTCCGCGGGTCTTAATGTAGGGTGTTAATTACACTGCCGATTCGTCAGGCTCGATTTCGGCATACATTGCCTGATTTATCTATTTTTAAAGCTAGACGATCAAAGCAAGCAATTTATGCCTGATCGGGCCTGATTAATTGGGCCTTCACAGTCGCGTGAAGAGAGCTCTACTTTTAGCTTTACCTAAGCTTCTATAGGTATGTCACACTTTGTTTTGAAATGGTGACCCACTGAATTTGTCACTATCAGTTATTATCATATTTTATGTTATAAACAATTATTTAATTAACTACGTTTTAACTAAACTGGGTTATTTGCTTATCTTTACGACCTACTTTTGTGAATATAAATTTCAACTCCGAAAAATTATGCTAAACGGCAATTTGATTAACATAAACTACATTAAAGACTTCCGAAAAAACACTCAACCGAAAAACTGTCTGAAGAAAATGACGTATACGATTAATGGTCTTTTCAACGAACTCCACAGCGCAGTTCCTATCAATTTATATAAAATATCTGCCACGACTGCATTCATGGTAGATAGTATTGCGCAGATATATTACGATAGTAAAGAAATTAGATGCCCATCATAAGAAAAACAATTAAAAGACTTGATTTGCAACCGTGGCAGATATTGACTAAAACAAAGAGGGAAAAGATTATAAAAATACAAACATAACTATTTATACAGGGTCCTTTTTAATATACTGACACTTATTTAAGGAAATGACCAGACCATCAAACTGAACAACTTTCCCTATGGGACCAACTTTGAAATCGCGAAAATAAAATCAGCTGTTCCATATTAAACTGAAATCTTACTCGAGCCAAATATATGGGACAGCAAATTTTTTTTCGTGATGTCGATGTTGGTCCCATAGAGTAAGTTGTTCAGTTTGATGGTCTGATTATCCTCCTAAAAACTGTCAGCATATTAAGTTGGACCCTGTATTTACCTAATTACCTATAATTTATAAATCATTGGCATGTCTATTCAACAGTTGTATTTATTAACGTTTTTACGATAGAGCGAGAAAAAAAACGTTGATAAAAACTAGTTTCGTTTATGAGAACCCTTAATTTTTAACTTTTTGTCATTTATTATTTGTTACTAAATCCGTCTTAATAACGCAAAAATTCAAACTGTCTAGCTATTACGGTTCAAAAGTTACAGCCCTAAAGAGGTAGGACAGACGGACTGACGGACAGCGTAGGCTTACGAATAGGGTTCCGTTTTCACCTTTTGGGAACGTAACCCTAAAAAAGAAAATAAAAACGCTCATTATAAAATAATGATCTCAAGAAAATAAACTTAAATCTCAGCGGTGATGCTACACAGAAAATTAAAATTTATGTACTAACCAAAGTAACCGAAAGAAAATTAAATTAGCCGCTGTGTATTTTATTTTATCAAGAGCAGATGACAGTTTGTTTAATTTATCACCTTATTTAGTGTCTGCTTTCTCTCAGATCTGAAAATTATTATTATTTAGTTTGGTACAATCTTTTAAGGATTACATTAACCATTCGGCATCACAACACCTTCAAAAAATAATAGGGTAAGTATTTGACAGATTTTTAAAAACTGTTCTACCTTAATCACCGATGTCTAAGGACTATACAAAGTGTTAATGAATAAGCGCAAAACCTCATACACCCCAACTGATTTATAACAAAATAATTAGATTGAAACAATAAGTTAAAATTTAAAGTTAATCGCATTTTAAGTTTTGAGACAAAAATGATTTGTTATCATTTCAGCAATGAATGAAAGCGCTAACGTGTTCATGTATACATTTTAAGAATCTTGTTTTGGTAGTAAGTAGGGTGAGAGTGCCCGAGTGGTAGGTTGAGATCGGGTTCAGTAAATTTTAAATTTTACAAACTTATTATTTAATATTTTGAAAAAAATAATCTATGTTGAAACCATGATAATAAGATTCTGCTATCGATTCTAAACAAACTACTTTCTAGTTTTGTGTTAATTCATTAACACGTTGTATAGAAAATGTATATTTTACGTTCCATTACTCAAAGTGCAACAAAAAATTGTATTTAAAGCATAGCATAAGCATATGCTAACGACTATATTCCCCGAGGGGGTAGTCAGAAATATTCTGAAACTTCAGAACATCCACGTTTCACCAGTATTATCGAAACTCTGTCCAGCGTGACGGGGCGTGAGCCCGTCGCCACTTATAATGGACAGTGGGTACAATACATGCCTCGAAACTGAAGCATGCAGGTTTGCTCACGATGTTTTCCTTCACCGAAAAGCCAGTGGTGTTACAAATCGTACATAAATTCCGAAAAACTCATTGGTACAAGTCGGCCTGGACGGGGATCGAACTATCGCCTCCTGCACGGCAGGCAAGGTTACTCGCCACTGGACCACCACGGCTTTTATTGTATTTAAATATCCCGCAAAAACGCTTTTCCTGGCAGTATACGTGGCAACAAGCAGGAGACGTCACGATGACGTAAACTTTGTATGACACTCACACTCTACACGCAACTGTTTACAAGCAGTTGACGTCATCAACCACTCAGCCAATCACAGTCGTTTACGATCACGTGACTAAAGTAGACAAAAAATCATTTTCTTTGTCGATTTTCTCTTAAAATATCCAGTATTTTTCTTAACTGACTAAATAGTTGGTTTCCAAAATTCATATTCAATACGGATGCCATCAATAGATCCTTTATTTTAAATGCTGACAAATACCCTATTTATCACTTTATAGTGTCTGCTTTCTCTCAGATTTGAAAATTATTATTGTTTAGTTTGGTTCAATCTTTTAAAGCTTACATTAACCATTCGCCATAACAACACCTTCAAAAATTAATTTTGTTGAAGATTTTGTTGAGGTGCAATAGAAATACCTGTCATACTTATGCTATAAGAATCATATTTCTTACCTAAGTAGAGCAGTGACTCTTCGAAAATTATGAAAAACCGGCTTGGACCTAGTGGGGCCATTACAATGGAAACCCAACATGTAAACTCTTGTTCCCTAAAGATACTCCGATGTATTGTTTTATTTAAAAGGTAATAATTCGTCTAGTTTCAAAATGTCCCTTTCTCAGAATGTCCCTTTCCCAGAATGTCCCTTACCCAAAATGACCCTTTCAAAAAATGTCCCCTGCCCAGAGACTTCCCTTTTTACGGTTCCGTCTGTCAACATGTAACATAAAAAAAATTTGCACTTGTGCCACACAGAATTGAATGTGCACTTTGACATTATGAGGAAAAGTGGTGTTGCGTTTCTGAGAGCTACAGCATACCTACATTGCTAAGTTGCTAGCAATAGATAGTGGAGCCTAATTACTTAATACTCACCTTAATAATAAGATTTCTTTTTTAGTCTTTCAGTCAGTCAGTTCAGTTCAGTCAGTTGTTTTAGTAAATTTTTAGCAACATAATAATTTAAAATATTGTACGTCAAAAGACCAAACGTAGATCGTGAAACGTGAACCTGTAAGATCCCTTAGCCACGGTTTATACAGATGAGAGGTGTGGCGGTGGCGAATAATCTAAGTAGCACAATATAAACCTTATAGTTCGTACTATAGCGTCGTTTTTGTCGTAAAGAAATATCGCGCCCGCGCCTCCAGGTGACGTCGCCAGCGAAGGCGCGGGCGTAATTCTCCAAACGACGCTATGCTACATACTATAAGGTTTATAATTGTGTTACTTTGACTATCCACCACCGCAACACGTCTCTTCTATACAAACCGCGCCTTAGGTAGGTACTTATGTCGACTACTTATAAACTGTACTCTATTATGTGGGTATCTTTACAAAACAAAAATTGATTGATTGATGGATCCAGTAGTGATAGGATCCTTATTTATTTATGTCATTAAAACGGTTAATAACGATTGACGAGTTCGATGTACGAATTTATTTACAATTCAATCCAGCTATTTAATAACTTATGCGCGAGACTAAAACAAAAAGAACAATGAGTGCATTACAAAAACAGCAGGTGAACTGCACCATTGGTTACGTGAAACGTTGTGCAATGCTATTTACATTATATTACACAAAGTACGACTGAGTTTTAAATTGCATTACACACACCTGCTGTAGCAGTTTCCGTACTTTACTTGAGCTGTAGGCCTGGGTCAAGTACAGAATAGCGTCTGCTACAAAGTTATCTCATAATATGATAGACAAAGTGCCTCCGTACTTCTCCCAGGCTGTAGGCTCCGGGTTCCGCACAGAAACACTCCGTCCATTAGGTACACTTTCCAGCATGGGTAGGTAGGTACACTTAAGTCAAGAATACCATAAAACTTGTAACCATGAGTTGACCGATAGTTAATCTAATTATCTGCTTCGCTAGTTTGAATCAAGACCAGTGTCCACGCACGTGGTATAGCCACTAACGGTCGATAGACTGCTCCTGCGGTGTCCCTGTTGCTATGCAGAGCAACTCTTTCATGACACCTGCGGACGTGAGGGCTGCACATGCCCCCACGGTGACCTCCTCCATCCCCTTAGTCACGCCCCTGTCTCCATCGAAAGTCTACCGACCGTTACATGTCCCATTTGGCTCCCTGACTGGTAGCTCGAGTTACGCAGCCAACCTACGCACTCCCCGCTTCTTTAGCCAGAGAGTCTCATGCATATTGCATGGGACTGTTCCCTTTAGCGCGAGCAGACATGACTCATGGAAAGCGGCATTTCCTCATAGTTACATGTCTTATAGCTAAAACGGTCTATCAACGGTTAGAACACTCACCTGGCTCCAGCGTTGGGAGTCTCTCCAGGATGATTCTCATCCACCTGCGTAGTCTCCGTATGCTGACGGCCACACTACACACTTTTCAACCTCGCGGCATCGCCGTGCCCGATTTCGCGCCACAAAGTGACCATAGACAAAGAATGTCAAAGTCATCGCCGTTCAATGTTGCCACCGAACAATATCATTAGTGTGACTATACACTTACCATGCGGCTGATATCCTCGCGTTTCGCGACACTCCCACGAAAGAAGAAGTGACATCATTGCAGTAGAGTGAGCAGGTGACACGTCCACTCTCGGATCCGCTCCGAAGCACGAATGGCTGCGCCTCTTCTGCTCCTCAATGCACCATCCACAGCCGGTGGATCCACTACTTCAACTTCCGCAGCAAGGGTATCCTGCTGAGTGTCAACGCCATCATCATCATCTTCCTTTTCAGATATCTCCGTCGCATCAGTATCAATCTCCATTTGATCTGGTGCATCAGAGAAACCATTTCTGTCTCTTTGAGACTCTTCACAAGCAGTGTCAGTACGGTCTTGGACTTCAGGGATTTCTATTATCTCTTGAAGTTCCTTCTGATCTTTTAAGTTGATGTGATTCGTTTCTGAGTTCTGACTTACTGCTTCAGACTTCTTGCTTCCCACTTCATCGTGACCTAGCTTTTCATTGTCATCTGCTTCCAGTGGATAGAGATGTCCAATAGAGCGTATAAGGACAGAGTCCTTAGTCTTCACCTTGGCCACTCTGCACTCGTTATCACTGCCTTTCATCAAGGCGATTATTTTCCCGGTCTTCCAAAATTCTCTGTTCTTTGAATCTGACCATATCTGTACTATATCGCCTATCTGTGGGTTGCGATGAGACTTAGTCCTCGGTTGTTTGGGCAAATGCTTAGACCTTTCTCTCAAGCCCATCAGATACTGTCCAATAAACATTCGCTTAAACTCCTCGATGATTTTTAGCCCTCTCTTCCAACTTTGGATGAGATCAATTTTTGCTGTAGTACCCTCAGGAGTTAATTCAAAAGATACGGGTTCTACCATCAAGCACCCTTTCAGACTAAGGAAGTCAGCTGGTCGCAATATGTGTTCCAGTTCTGTTCCAATTTGAGTTATCGGTCTGGAGTTTACAACTGCCTCTATCTCTTTCATCACAGTGAGCAATTTGCTGTCATTCAATAAGTGTTTTTCAAGAGTACGCTTTAGACAGTTTTTCACTAGAGCAACCAACCTCTCATAAAATCCTCCATGCCATGGCGCCAATTGCGGAATGAATCTCCATTCAATTTTATTTTCCACGCAATATGGTTTTGTCATTACTTCTGATGTAAGCTTGAAACATGTAGCATTATCAGAATATATGCGTTTTGGCGCTCGTCGTGTTGCTGCAAATCTCCGTAGGGCTAGCAAGCACTCTTCAGCTGTGAGATCCTTTACAATTTCCAAATGAATCGCGCGGACAGCCAAGCATGTAAATAACGCTACCCACCTCTTCTCTTTTCCAGTAGGTGTGTTTACAAGCAAAGGTCCTAAATAATCCACGCCACAAAATGTGAAAGGATCACTGTAATTGACTCTTTCCGGGGGCAAGGCTGGAGTAGGTGGAAGCTTGTAGGGTCCACCACCATGTTTCGTACATTGTACACATCTTCTGATTACCTTTTGCACTTGAGACTTGCCTTGAGGTATCCAGTAACGTTCTCGAATGAGACTCAGAGTGTGAGATGCTCCGACATGATAGTTTTTCCCATGAGTTTCAGATATGATCTTCTTCGTAAACTCACAATCTCTGGGCAACAAAACCGGATACTTCATGTCGTAGCTCCACAAAGTATTAGCCATACGACCTCGACACCTGAGCACACCGTCTACATCGAGGAAAAGATCTAAATTCCTTGAAAGATGTGTTTTCTTACCAGCCAGTTCTTCCGGAAAGTGTTTTGCTTGAACTTTCTTAATGTCTGTTACGGTTTCATTGTTGAATACGCATTCAGGCTTTTGTCCAGATTCAGGATTATCAATTTCCATTGATCCATTGAGATCTTTATCTTCATTGATCTGAGTACTTAATTCCTCTGTATTCTTTTCAGGTGATGTGTCCTTCTCTTTCAGGTTTTCCCTCTCAGGGACCTCCCCGAGAGAAAGAAGCGACTGATGAATATTGTAGTGTCGATTCTCAGGCCATTGTGTCTCAGGTTCTTTCAGGAAATCCGGACCATTGAACCAAAGTTCCTTCTTCTCTTCCCAGAGTTCTGGCCTGGTGGCGACATCTGCAGGGTTTGACTTAGTATTAATGTAACACATTTCTGTATCAGGGTGATTCTTCTTGATCTCGTTTACTCTGTTTGTTACAAACGGAGGAAGTAGTTTGTTAGAATTCATCCAGCCAAGTATTACAAGACTGTCAGTCCACAGATATTGCTTTTCGATTTCATAATCTATGTTGTTTTTCAAGTATGTCAACATTCTGCTGCCAATCAAGAATCCTAAGAGTTCCAGCCTTGGGATCTTCAGGTCATCTTTGTCTTCAATCCTGGAGATACGGGACTTGCCCATCATGAAGGATACTGTCACTTGGTGACCACACTGGCCTCGAATGTACACAGCACTACTATATGCATTTTTCGAAGCATCAGTGAAAGCATGTACCTGATATCTCGTATCATGCGAGCCAGTTCCCACGTATCTCGGGAGCTCTACATTCTTAACTTGTCTTAGAATGTCAAGGTTTTCCTTCAGCACTTGTTTCAGGTTATCAGGTAGCTCTACATCCCATTTCAGCTTAAGTTTGCAGATATCTTGAAACAGTATTTTCATGGACAAACAAATCCAAGAGGATCATAGATTCTGGCCATATCACGAAGAACTGTCCTCTTCGTACTGGTTAGTGAATCTTGTTGAAAATAGTCTTCAGATACCTTCAGTTTCAAAGTGTCATTGTTCACATTCCAAGAAAGTCCAAGTACCTTTACTATTCCTTGCTGTTCTGCTTGATGAGCTTTTGGAATAGTACTCATGAGTTCTTCATCATTAGAGATCCAGTCTCTGATATTCATTCCAAGCTGTACAAATGTATCTCTTGTTTGTTCGTAAATTTGTCGAGCTTCATGAACAGTGTCAGCACTAGTAACAAGATTATCTACATAACATTTGTCTGCTATGTTTCTCAGCAGGTCTCCTTTCGTTGACTGTGCCATGTGATGTCTGATTGTAGCTGTGAGCAACATAGGGCTGCATATGATACCGAAGGGTACACGACAAAATCGTAAGTACATCAAGTTATCATCATTCAGTTCTTCGCTTAAGTCTTTGATCCATAAGAACCTTGTCACATCACGGTCTTCGTCTTGGAGGCCGACTTGTAAGAACGCCTTTTCAACATCAGCCATCACTCCTATCTTCTTCATCCGGAACTTAAGCAACAATGCTGTCAGGTCTTCGAGGAATGACGGCCCGCTGTAAAGACATTCATTGAGACTCTTCTGGCCTGATGTCTTTGCCGAAGCATCATAAACAAGTCTTCCCTTTTTTCCTTTTTGTTTGACCATATGATGTGGAAGATAATGAATCTGCTGATCAGATCTACGGTCCAGTTTTGGGTCAATTTCTTCAATTATTCCAGACTGTAATTGATCCTTCAGTATGGAGTCATATTCATGAAGTGTTTCTTCATCTATCTTCTTCAACATGCTCTTTAGTCTACCAATTGCAAGACCAAAGTTGGAAGATAGTTCCGGTGGGTACTGTATCCAAGGCCATTTCACATAGTAACGACCATTTTTATACTGGACAGTTTCCATGAAGTGTTTCACAGCTTCTTCTTGTCTCGTGGCCTTAGGATTGTCTGTTATACCAATACTTTCCAGTGACCATAAAAATTTACATCAATACTTCTCAGTGGTAAGTCGGGTTCTGCGAAGTATGGACAACTCGGTATGTGACATTGACAATATGTGGTCACAGTCAAAGCAGAAGTCTCTTCTTTAACATTGGTGTTGCCTGAGAGAATCCACCCAAAGTCGGTATTGATCAAAAACAGGTTTGGTGACATTTCAATTGTTTCATCTCTCATGAATGAGCTGTAGTAATCATTTCCGACAAGAAGGTGTATGTCCTTACCTGCAGATTCATCATCAGCAGGTATGTCAATTGATTTATTTACAAATTTTGCAATCGGTATCTTCTCTGTTATCTGATCAACAATATTCACCTGTATTTTTCTAGAAACTCCTCTCTTTGTTTCGATTTTAATTTCAGCAAGCGGACTTGATATCTCCTTGGGACTTGTGGCACCAAAAGTGTAAATCAATAATAAATCTTCCTTATCACTAATCAAATCAAGATCATTTGCAATCTTCTTTGTAATATAGCTTCGTTGACTTCCACTATCAAGAAGGAGGCGCCCCTTCAATTGCTTTAAGGGGTTCGTCGGGTTTCTTAACCTTCCCACTGCCGTCTGCAAATACGTAAAATTTGATAGATTGCAAATTGTGTTACAGAGATTTGGATCATTGCAAAATTTCTCACCTTTCTTTTCAAGCTCTGGGCAGAACATCATCAAATGGTCTTTGCTGCACCGAAAACAAGATATTTTTCTTGAACAGTTATTAGTATGTTGCTTTGATAAGCATTTTAGACATCTGCCTGTCTTTTTGAGTTTATCTTGTCTCGCTTTGACTGTTTTGAACCGCCGGCAGTCTGCACTTTGATGATTTACAAGGTCACAAAACAGACAAGGTCTCCTCTCTCTCTTAGGAGGTTGTGAATACCGGGTGTTGTCATTACTAGGTCTTTTTGTACCCTTTCGACCACTAAAATTAGTAGGTTTGTTCTTTAGCTTCCGTGTTTCAACTTTCACTTGAAGAGTCTCGGTCGTAGCACTCGTAACCGCTTTATCTAGTTGTTGTTCAGTCCCTGCCAAGCTCGACTTCTCCATAGCTGATATGACTAGTTCTAGTACTTCTCGAATTTCAGACACCGTTGGTTCCTTTCCTGCCTGCAGGTTAACTTGGTACATAACTTGATCTGGAAACTTTTCCATGATAATCACCCTTAGGTGGCTGCCTTCTACATTTTCCCCTAGGGTTTGCAGCACCCTCAGGTGCGTTTCTATGACGTCTAAATGTCTTCGGCACTCGGTCGCATGGGGCTTCGCTAACGGTAACGCAGATAAGGCCTTATAGTGGGCATCGATTATATGGCTTTTTATTCCATACCGTTTCTGAAGTTTCGTCAAAGCTACACTGTAGTTCTTGTTGGTAACCGTCAGTCCTTCTATCACCTTGGCGGCCTCCCCCACCAGACAGCTACACAGATATGTGAATTTCTCTGAATCCGGGATATCCTTTTTGTCGATACTAGCTTCGAACTTATCCCAGAATTCATACCACCTTATCTGTGTGCCGTCGAACTTTGGCAGTTCCAACTTGGGGAGTTTGGTGCTGCTGGACGAGGTTGTTGTTGTCATATGATGTTCAAGAGTTGCGATGGAATCTTCGCAACGAATCTGGATGTTCATGCATTCCTTGACCACATCTTTGTTTATGGACTTTAATGTGGTCAGGTAGAACCTACTTTCGACTTCAAGTTTATCTGCTAGGTCCTTTAATTCCATCGTGTACTTTTTGATCCTATTTTCCGGTACGCCCGTCGTACATTCACTTAATATTGCTTCTAACCTCGTCGTCAGGCGGTCGCGACGTACATTGAGGCGATGAAGGAGAGAATCTTCCATCTTGATGTTGACGAGAGGATTTTAAATGTGAAGGTATGACTAAAAAAACCTCGCAGTGCGATTACCAAAGTTTCCACTTGAATTCTCGAATTCTCCCTCTTGGCCGCTCACGGCTCTTTGACGTCGACTGAAAATTGCAAAGATAACATGAAGATGATCATAGAAACTAACGGAAAAGTTTCTTTTAACTTGTTTTAATAGCGTGGTCACTCACCGCAAGATATTCGACGTTTTGCCAGAGGGAACCTTAGAAGTACGATAAAGAAACTTGCCACTAGACTTTTTAAACAGTTATTTCCACTTATTGCACGTAAAACACGGAAAACTTACTCTTTTTCGCAATTTTGCACAAAACGAAAACTCAAAAGAAAATTTTACTGGTAAACAACGAACCATAAACAACGTAAAGTCTAGTGTTGTAAAACCCTGTTACCGGTTTTTCGTTGGCAAAGAGATTTAGCCCATACAGCCAAGTCTTAATAGACGTCATCTATTGACATCTATGTTATCATCACAAATACCTTGCAGCTGCATGTGTCGAGCGTGGCGGAATTTGGAACCACTTATATGATTCTCTAACAAAACATGACTTTATTCAAACAATATAAATTATCGCCACCACTCAAGACACTGCAAGCTTGCCGATCTATAACTATATTTGAATGCATTCAAATTTAAAGTAAACAAACGTAATAATCTATATTCAGTTCTTATATCTAACTTATCTTACATATCTTACATTACTTATAACTAACGATATTTCCTTATAAGTAACGAAAACCGATATTCAATCGAAATTTATCGAAAGGGGTAAAACGGAAATGCATCCAACACTATTCCACAGCGAAACCAATGCTGCCAACATAACCTCCCAAACGAAAAAAAGGTCGAAACACATCACACAAAACAAACAGTAGTACCTCCAAAATCAAGTACTAAAATAAAAAAGTAAAAAGAGCTGAAAATTTTTAGATAAGATAGGTAATATGCGGGTATAAGGCAAAATAAAACAACAAATTCGATTGGTTTCAAAATCATTGGGTATCTTTTACCTGTAAAAACACAATCTGAAAATTGTTATGAATTTAAGGAAAGCCTGAACGTATCTGGCTTCCTTTTCTCACAGTAGCACTCTCCACCATTTTTGTAGCAGTTTCCGTACTTTACTTGAGCTGTAGGCCTGGGTCAAGTACAGAATAGCGTCTGCTACAAAGTTATCTCATAATATGATAGACAAAGTGCCTCCGTACTTCTCCCAGGCTGTAGGCTCCGGGTTCCGCACAGAAACACTCCGTCCATTAGGTACACTTTCCAGCATGGGTAGGTAGGTACACTTAAGTCAAGAATACCATAAAACTTGTAACCATGAGTTGACCGATAGTTAATCTAATTATCTGCTTCGCTAGTTTGAATCAAGACCAGTGTCCACGCACGTGGTATAGCCACTAACGGTCGATAGACTGCTCCTGCGGTGTCCCTGTTGCTATGCAGAGCAACTCTTTCATGACACCTGCGGACGTGAGGGCTGCACATGCCCCCACGGTGACCTCCTCCATCCCCTTAGTCACGCCCCTGTCTCCATCGAAAGTCTACCGACCGTTACATGTCCCATTTGGCTCCCTGACTGGTAGCTCGAGTTACGCAGCCAACCTACGCACTCCCCGCTTCTTTAGCCAGAGAGTCTCATGCATATTGCATGGGACTGTTCCCTTTAGCGCGAGCAGACATGACTCATGGAAAGCGGCATTTCCTCATAGTTACATGTCTTATAGCTAAAACGGTCTATCAACGGTTAGAACACTCACCTGGCTCCAGCGTTGGGAGTCTCTCCAGGATGATTCTCATCCACCTGCGTAGTCTCCGTATGCTGACGGCCACACTACACACTTTTCAACCTCGCGGCATCGCCGTGCCCGATTTCGCGCCACAAAGTGACCATAGACAAAGAATGTCAAAGTCATCGCCGTTCAATGTTGCCACCGAACAATATCATTAGTGTGACTGTACACTTACCATGCGGCTGATATCCTCGCGTTTCGCGACACCTGCTTCGCGTGGAATTCTCGCTTATCATAAAGGGCAAATGGAAACGGAACTTGAATTTAAAACGGACACAGGCTAATGGGAATAGAAGGGGAAGCTATCAAGTTGCAGTTGGTTATTGAAGAGTCGTATCTTGTTCTCACGATAAACCGTCCAAATCCTGACGGTATGTTGATGTCATGCGAAGGCCGGACATTTGAAACAACAACAACGTAAAAGAGGACGAGGTACAACTGTAACCTTTTGGTTGACAACTATCCATAAGGATATGAAAAACCTAATGATAAGCGAATAAGACGCTCAAAGTATTGCTGCTGGGAGTCAGTATAACGGGAAAAGGTGAGGAAAAAGAAAATGATATCTTGTTCTCTTATAGACTGCCTCCTCCAAAATGCCCTGGACAGACGATAAGATGAAGGCGAAAGAATGGCCAACGACATGGATCGCTTGTGATGGAAAGTAACGAGATCGCCACACCTAATCCACGTAGACCCAGCAACGCCCTAATGCCGAAGTCCGTACCATTTCTGGGTGTACTTAAAGACCGGTTGCTTAAGTTTATTGGTTTTTTTTGGGAGTTTGGCATACCAGAGCACTTAGTCATCACTGGTGTGGTCCTCCTATATTCCGCAGTAATGAGCAGTAACTGCTCCCTGAGTAGTCCTGTACCTACTTGTCAGCTCGAAAAAAAGACGCTCGTTTCCAGGATCATTTAAATCCCTGGTTAATGTTCCAACAAGCAAGCGTTATTGAGCGAACGTAATTTGAAATACCTACAATTGGCATTTGAACTTTCGTAGGGAGCCTAACTTACATGGCTTCCAACTCAAGTACGTGTTAAGTTAAATAAAACTTTAATGAAGGGAATTTAAAACTTGAGTCTAATCCGATGAAGGGTAGAAAGCAGTTATCCAATATCGCGCAGTTGATTCCACCGATCCCCGTACAGAACTCTTATGTGTACTAAATAAGTTTCAAAAAGGCTTGATTCGTGTGACTTAGTATTTTAAACAGACTGTTGAGTCGGTAATACCAAGACATTAAAGCTTGTTTCAACTCCGATTAAACGAATGGCTTCTGAACTGAAACCTTAGCTGAACGCTGAACTCATGACGGCTTATCTAGAGCGATGAATTTCTTATTGATTTAAGGGGATTATAAAATTGCAGTTAAAAGTCTGTTTAGTTTGGTAGAAAATTATCTAACAGAGTAACACTAACTTAATTGTCTTTACTAAAACGCGGTCGAAATAACTAGT
Source organism: Agonopterix alstromeriana (assembly GCA_963924505.1). Classification (NCBI taxonomy): domain Eukaryota; kingdom Metazoa; phylum Arthropoda; class Insecta; order Lepidoptera; family Depressariidae; genus Agonopterix; species Agonopterix alstromeriana. Next base: position 13,528,610 of record OZ004675.1, read on the forward strand.
AATCTATGGCGGTGGCCCGCTTTGCTGTGAGGCAGGACTAGAGGAGGCTTAATGATGATGCTTATATACGGCCCTAAGCCACGGTTTATACAGAAGAGACGTGTGGGGGTGGCGGATTATCTTAAGTAACAAAATATAAACTTTATAGTACGTAGCATAGCGTCGTTTTTGTCGTAAAGGAGAATCGCGCCCGCGCCTCCAGGAGACGTCGCCTGTAGGCGCGAGCGTAATTCTCTAAACGACGCTATGCTACGTACTATAAGGTTTATAATAGTGTAACTTTGACTATCCGCCACCGCCACACGTCTTTTCTGCATAAACCGCGCCTAAGATATTATAGTGAACTATTAAATATACTTAGTTGTTGCTTTAAATTGTACTTTTCAAGTTTTCATATTTCTTACCCAAAAATATGTTAAAATTATCACTCAAAAGCATCTGCTCTAAAATGATAGTCGATAATTGTATCGAATATGGATGTACCTTTACCTACTAAAACGGCTCCACCATCATTTTATATTATCCCAAAATACCAATTTCATCCACATTGATGAATTTTTAACGTTCATTCCCAAATTTTCTCGTGGGAAATGGTAAAATAGAACGAGTATATTTTTGAACATGTCCAGTACGTACCTTCGTCAGTCACTATATTATAGTATATACGGTCCATCGTTCCGCGTTGAATTATACATTCGCTATCGCAGAAAATGTTGAGGAAAAATGAGGATATTCACCGACGCGACGTCCCGCTGGAGAGGTACTCTACCAATATTTTATTTCTCGAATAATATTTGCTTGCAACGTTTTGAGTTCTTAAGTCATCTTCTATTGACTTTTAAAGCCTTGTATGCTGTCTTCTAAGATCTGTTCCGTTCAGCCTTTATAACGTCAAAGGCTTACGAAGAATTATAAGATAGTTCCTCACCAGACAGTTGTTACACTGTTGAAATATAGTACCACGATTACCATCGGGTGCATCTGTGCAGTTGACTAGTTTTAAAACCTCGCGAACCAATCAGGATTGTCTACGGGTGCGCGGCAAAAATGACCTGCTTCTATTGGTCGATTGACACTCGGTCATTTAAACTGCACGACAATCGATTTAACCCTTTAAAGTTGTATACATAAGGTTGATTATAATTATAAATGGTTTCAAGTATCATCGGGTATTGTTTGTCCCTGTCGGCGCGTACGAAGATTGACGACACGTCAAATAAACGTCGTATTGTAACACAATTTAGGTACTCACAAAAATTCTTCCGAAGGATTACTTCGTTAAACAAATCCTAAATTAATGTCCCAATCGCTTTATCTTTCATCATAATCTGGGGGCTAGGGAGTGCCTTCGCCAAGACGAGCCAAACGACGGGCACTGCCGTACCTTTTCTCGAAATTATTCGGCGTATTAGTAATCCACTAGATCATAGGTCTAATTCGGGATGTATGTAGATGACACGTGCGGAAATGCGGTTACAACATGTTGGTTGGTTGACATGTTTGTTCCCCGCTGTTCATGCATCACTAAACATACGTTATCAACATCATTACCTCTAAAGTTAGCGCTGGAAACATCAATAACCTATGTATTAGAAGATCTTTCATGCTACAACCATAAGGACGTCAATGAAATTTGGCGCAGACGGTATTAATCTACGTTTTGTATAATTTTGTGACTGTTGTTGATTTCGATACTTGGCAATATGTTTTCGGAAGACCGCTGCTCGTTAGTGTTGCATTTAAAAGGAAATAGCTTGAGAAAGATTGAAAATTTCGTGGAAGAAATGCAAGCCTACCTCTATTTACCTACTTGGCTTTTAATCTTCAAAATATCAATCAAGTCGGTGAATTGTTTTTCTGAATCTTTCTCTATCTTCTTTAATAAAAATGGCAATGCAATGACTTTTTGTAGATTAATAATAAATATTAAATCCGTGGCCAATTCCAAGAGAGCACCTAATGTACTAAGACATTATAGTCTCTTGTAACTCGCCACGAATATCAATCACATATCTATGAGAGCAAAAGATCCCTCCCATTCAAGATTTCAGTTAATGAGTTCAAATATCCGAAGAAGGGCTATAAATATTCATTCCATAAACTAAGCCATAAAGTTTAATGTTAGAATACCCCGTAACCCAATTCGGAAGACGTCCATTGAGAAACATTTCAAAATATCCTAACCTCTATTTATTTAGTTCTCAAATAAACATGCCGCGACGTAGATACAGTGAAACTGGGACATCTAATCTATGAGTTTCCTCTTGCAACACTGCATTATGGGTTACTTCATACCTTCAAAGTAGATCGTAAATTTTGAGCCTTCTTGGTACTTGATACGAGCGTGTGGGTGTGGTGTGAAGTGATTTGTCTTTAGAGCCATCAATAATAATAATCTCTATTATTAATTTATTATTGTTACCTACATTTTGCATTCGTATCATAAAATTTACTGTGAAATCTAATAGACGGCAAATTGAACAGACTGGTTTTACGATTATATTGTTTTATAATGTTACAATTACAATTCTTTAAATGGAGTCTACGATCTTGTTTTTGTCTTTATTATATTGCAATGGAAAAATAAACCTACCCATAAACCGGTCGTTTTCGCATAATCTACGGAAAAGTGATATTCTGGGGCGGGATCATTTGAAACCTGGGTATAGGGTTGCCAGGTGATTTTTCATCAAGCCCGGACATAACTATTGAATCAGCCGGACATTTGGGTTTCTAGGCCAGACAAATGGTGATCTTTAGACGGACATGAGTGCTATCTCTGCCGAATATTCCATCTGCGGTAAAACTCTTAAATAGGTACCCTATAAATTCCATCAAAATTGATTAAGCAGTGCGATTTGCTAATCTCGTAAGATAGTTCCAGTAATTTAAATAGTAAACAGCCGCTGGACGCCGGGCAACACTACCTGGGTACATTTTGGGAAAGAGAAGACTATTATGCTTTACTACAAAATAATGAATCGTTTATGTAGGTACAGTTGTAGTAAGGTTCACTTGAATAAATTAACTATCTATCTATTCAGCCCACATCCACCCACACCGTCGTACCTAGGCGTCCTTTTTACTGCGTCATTTATCTTTATCATCCTTTGTGCTAGTCTGATCCATTGCAGACCTTTCAACTGCACAACATCACCCAACGAATGTTTTAGTTGTCTGCTTACTCTCTGTATCTGTCCATCCCTGGCCACCATTTTGATACTGCAGTAATTCATCGTCATCTCTTCTAGCTAAATGCTCAGCCCACCTTCATTTTAAGAAAGAGTGCCTCATGAAGTCATGAGAAGAGAGAGAGTGAGATGAGAGAGATTGAACTCCCGATATCTCCTGCGTATCCTGCGCGTCATCCTTTAATCATCATCAGCCTATTATACGTCCCACTGCACGGCGCAGGCCTTCAACGCGACATAACAACTTCACTTTGTGATCGTAAAGGTGGACGCATATTTATCAGAGGTGAATGAGCCGCAGGAGGCGAAAGATTCGAATTTTAGAATTCTTTGTATGAAATTCTATGACTCCTCGCACACTTATGCGCGGCGAATCGGACGAATCGTCAGAAGATTTTAAAGTAAATTGGTTTCGTTCGCCTCCTCCGGTTCCTTCGCCGCGGCTAGATATGGTTCCACCCTTATTCGGACTAAAAACAAAATATTCTATATCAAAAAGAAGAAAACAAGTAAACAATCTTGCAGTCAATAGCAATACAATGGTTATTGCCACTTCATTGGCAAATTGATAGCAGTCAATAGGTATGAACGTTATTTAACGGCACAATATTGGCCGGATGACGTCTATAGATGCATTTGGTACACGCCGCCGCCATTACGTTGAAAAGCGCATTCCTATTGATCTATGCAGATAGATAACTCTACTATCTGTTGCAGTTCATTATAACATTATTTTATAGCCAGTACACTCACGTATGTTATGATGACAGAATGACTATGTAATCTATACTATACTTATAAAACAGTTCCGTAACTAACTGAACGACAGACAACGCTCAGCCTAAACCGCTGAAGATGGAAACATGAAATTTGGAATATAGATTCTACGGAGGATGTAGTGGTGCACTAAGGGAGGATTTTTTTATACTCTCGACGAAGTCGCGGATAAAAGCTAGTTTAATTATAATTTCTAGTAATGCAGCGTTCCGTGTGATTTCGGCTTAGAATAGGCCACCCCATTTCTTTCCGTGGGTGACTAAGAGGTAAGATATTTGTGTTTTCTTGGGTGGAAGTCTGGCTACCTATCATATCATTCCATTTTATTTTCAAGCATATTTTTTTTGGTTTGATACTTCATATCATTTTATTCTTAACACCCAATGACCTTGTGTTTAGACTTTAGAAGGTCGTTGTTAATAAGCTAAAATTATGCTAACAACTGCGAGCTTAAAAGCTAAGTTGGTAGGTACCTACTTAGCTGTAGCAAAATTTCAGACCACCCCGAAAAGGATTATGATCGTGCGTTTCATACGTATTTAATATGTATGGAATCCAGCTTTGTATGCTCTAGTTTTGTAATTATAAACAGGTGTCGTCGGGAACAAAGTTGCGCTATCGGCTTGCAATTATAAAATAATAGCAATAATTGTGTGACCTTTAGTCTAGTCATTAAATTAATAATGATCCGATATCTAAAGTCAGATCAGAGACAGGCCACCGTAAACCTCAAAATGGTCTTACGAACGAATTGCATCACATTACCGTTGGACCTCCTAAGGCGTTTACTTGCATATTATTATGGTCAATTTGGGTAAGTCCGGCATATTTTATGGTGAAGTCCGTCTACCGTTTAATATCTCGAAAAGATTTAAATAAGACTCAATTTAAGTTTCACGAAAAATGATCAATTATGTACCTCCTACTTACCTGTCCAAAGCAAATTGCTACTTTCGTTAGGTTTTCATTGTATTGTTGTGTAGTCTCAAGGTTAAGGCACGATGGGTCTAGCATAACCTCAGGGTTAAAAGACCCTATTAAAAAATAACAAATAAATGTTCAATAGTTTCCGGGATATACCTTCTTAATATGCTGACACTCTTTTAAGTGACGTTTTTTTTGTTTTGAGCTAACACTTTTTTTCAGTTTTATGGTCTGACTTTCAGTTTGAATCTCTATGGGACCAACATCGATTTCGCGAAAAAAAAATCAGCTGTCCCATACATTTGGCTCGAGTAAGTTTGCAATTTTGTATGGAAGAGCAGATTTTTTGTTCTCATAGTGACAGTTGTTCAGTTTACTGATGGTCTGATATACAGAAGAGACGTCTGGCGGTGGCGGATAATCTATACATAACACAATACAAACGTAGCATAGCGTCGTTTTCGTCGTAAAGGAGAATCGCGCCCGCGCCTCCAGGTGACGTCGTCTGGAGGCGCGTGCGTAATCCTCCAAACGACGCTATGTTACGTACTATAAGGTTTATAATTGTGTTACTTTGACTATCCGCCACCGCCACACGTCTCTTCTGCATAAACCGCGCCTAAAGCATTTATGATTACAAGTCTGTATAGGTAGGTACTTACCCAATATTGAACAGTATTTGTGTCATCAAATAGCTTGTAAGTGTTATCTTAATAATAATAGACTGATGTAAATAAACATAATTACTTCTAAAAGGTTTGTACGATTACAAATTGTTTACAGACTAAATGCTTACTTTTTGATTAGAGCATTCCTATCTTTTATTATGATAAAAACACGTGTAATTGTTGATATACAAACTGTATTTTCTTTATTATACCTCTTTTACTTACGATATCATTGATTTTCTTCTAAAATTTTATTACCAGCTTTAGTCCGCGACTTTCGCCCGCCGAAGTGTGATTCCCAGATACTTAGAATTAACCACTTTTTCGAAGTCGGGTAAAAAGTATTAAATTTTTCAAATAACATCACATTAAAGGCTTTCCAATAGCGAAAACCACCTTAAAATGAATTCAGTTGTTTATTCGTCATGCACACACAAATTTTATAAATAAAAGAAAAAAATATAAATTTTAGTATTCCAGAATTTCTCTTAATATAAATGCAGCTCATCGACAAGTGACATTTTTTAATATTTATCTGCTAATGTGCACATATTCCAATGCAATGAATTTTTATGCAGTACTGGCAAACTGCAATGCAAAGGCAAAGACCCTTTAAAATCGTAGGGTATTGGCCTCACTCCATCACGACAGCAGCATAGCTTTCTTTGATAGCAAAGTGTATGCTGGTCGAAGCAGGTTAGTGATCTATTTTTAGTCAGAGCATTTAATAGCCCATAAGAAGGCAGCTGAGTTATCACGATCGTTATCTTCTCTATTCAGTTATACTACTGGTCTATACTGAAATGCTTTTCCTTATTTCTCGTGTCTTCACTCTAGTTCTTTTGCACGTACGGATTCCCCCGAAATCAAGCCATTTTCGTTCGTACGAAATTCTAACAATGGTTCTATCAGGAGATTTCTTACGTTGATTGGACTGTAAATTTGTTGATAGACGCCATATTGTCTTGTATGAGCGAATAGAAGGATTATCTGATAAGGAGACATGTTTTTGTGCCCGACTTGTCTGGTCTTTATCGATATCATTTCCATCCTATCTTATGACGTCATGTGTTTACAGAAACAATAACCGCGTTCTAGCAGGCGCTTTTCATTTTATATCACTTGAAAATAATAAACAAGATCAAAAAGGAAACTCTAAAATTGAAAATTGATAATAACATTTCAAAATGTTGTCGTTGATATTTCTAAAAAATGTTTTTCAATATTTCACGCTGCATTGTTTACATTTAGTCTCGATGCTTAAACAAACAAGTTGATGTAGGTAAACTTTAATTTATTCTGACACTATAGGCGCAGTATTACTATAAGGCTTACAGTATGGCAACGCTCTTGATGACGGGCGACGCCGCCGCCGATGCACGTCATGCGCTGTCAATCCCGACTTCTTCATACAAATCTCAGGATGATCCGCGCCGCCCTCTTCCCCGCAAGGCCCTCCGTTGCTCAGCGCAAGTACATTCGTTGCCGTACTGTAAGGACTATTTAGTTATGCTTTGCTCTAAGCTACATTTTGGTAATTTAAGCCCGAAGATAACTAACATTCAGGACCAAATATTAGTCCTGATTTGAAGGTACCAGACGTGATACTGATCACAGATTGCCCCCAAGCTTATTCTGCAGTCTTGTTAACATGTACAGTAGATATCCGATCTGTATGAAGTATGAACTAATAATAACAGTCTCCAAGCAAATAACAAGCCGTATCCACATCCACAAGAATGATGGATAATGAAGACTGAACAGGATATTATTGCTCTGGCCATCATTATCGTTAGTGTCGTGGAATTCGCATCATTGTATGCTCAGTTCGCTGGCGATCGTTTCTCGTCTCTTCCTCGAGTTATTTATAGGGGTTTGTGACGCAAATTGCACGTAAGCACGATTTCGCTGTGGCAGGTATAATGCGAGAAATTATTTACACAACACAAAATACTTCGCTGCATCGTTGAATGCATGCTCTTTTGAGCGAGATGTAGATTGTAGAGTATAGGGACCTAGTACCTATACAACATCTGCATAAGGACCTATTATATCTACATGTACAGGCAGGCCTGTTTCACACTACAGCTCAGATACATTTGACGGCCGATCCCCACCGAGGGGTGAGTGGTCGCTCATTGACATAAGGTGCATTTTAGTTTTCGTTCTTGAAGTGCAAAGTATGAAATTCGAAAAAATGGGGTTGAGTGAACTATTTGTTACGGAGTACCTAACTTGTAAATAATCTGTGGTCAAATACGATGGCGTATTTTAAGGGGATAATAAATTAAAATAAAAAAAACCTTAAATATAATTTAAACTCAGAGTTTTATATGGTTTTATAAATTGAAGAGTTTTGACGGTGATATGAAAAACTCAATGGCATCAGACATGCCATCAACTCGACAGAAGAAGATGGTTTTGTAAACTCCCTACGAATAGTTTCATATCAAATTAGGAGGGAATTGTTTCTGAAATTCATCATCAATCAATTATTCTTGGTGTCCACTTCTTGCCTCTCTTCCTGTTATGTTTAACTTCCAAAAGCCTATACTTGGAAGTAACTACTCTAACAAGTTAACCCCTTTGGGATGATTGATAGAGATAATGTTCTTTGTTTCGTAACTTATAAGGGCTCTTAGTCATTGTGATTGTGTAAGCCTTAGCTATTTGTTTAGCGCATTATGGAAACTGTACCATAGGTTCGAGTTATTGACTCGACGTAGTACGTAGTGAAGTCATCAGCGTTAATAAGTAAAGCGCAAATAAGAGCCTAGCTTGCACGCGACAAGGATTGAAGAATCAAAAGAAATAGTTTCATTGGAACGAAGAATAATCGGATTTTACCTTACTGCTAATCAGCGACTGCTACTACTCACTAATATTTGAATGACATACAATCGACTCGAAAGAAGAAGAGGAGAAGACTTTGTTATTGTAAGGCATTGTTGAGTAGTGAGTTGCAAAGACAATTTAAGGGCGTTGGTATTTAAAAAAGAATGTACAGGAGAATATTGATTTTGTTTCTAAGGAGAGCAAGAGAAGAAACATGGATATAATTGAAAAGGAATTCTGCCAATATACAGTGTGTACGCGAACTGCTTCCGAAAACTCAAAGGGGTGAAAGTACCCATCCATATGAACAACTTATACTACGGGATTAACTACAAAATCACAACAAAAAAATCAGCTCCTCCATACATTATGCGCGGTAGGAATTTAATCTTAGTATGAGATAGCGGATTTTTTTTTGAGATCCCATTTTGGGTCCCATAAGAAGCGGTTCCCTTACACTCTGTTATGTTCAAAAATGCCCTAACTCTGATCGTAAAGCTGGCTAAAATGATTCATATTATGTTGTTGACTGGACCAACAAAAAAGCGCTCCTACATATTTTTCTTCACACTCCTTTGAGAAACGGCACAATTTCACGCCTGCTACCTTTAAGCACACTTTTAAAATAGAGTTAGTACTTAGTAGTACTCACTTTGTGCCAGACCTAAAGCATTACATAAGTGCAGCAGCCCTTTTAGCGCGCAAATAATCACGGAAGTGAGAGGCGGGTGTGGGTCACGAACTCGAGGTTACCTCTAAGTGGGTCGCACACGCTGGCTCTGCATAAAGCCGAAGCAATCCGGGGTGTAGATGTACCCGTAGAATCGTACAGCCGTCGATCTTCATGCAACTGTCACCGTCGTCCCAACTATTATCTTTAATAAGCTAAGATTTACCGTCCATTGTCAATTATCAAGATTGCGGGATCGTTCATTGAGCAATCTAGCATGCTACTGGCCAGCTCTGAATCCAACTGGAAACAATCTCAGCTATAACTACGTAGCCTGACATAAAGCATTCATACTCCATTGTTAAGTAGGTCACCAGTTATTTTGCAATGGTACTTTAGTATGGCCCAGTTACAGAATCCTGGAACTGTTTGTAAGCTTTTGGAAATAGAATAACGAGCAAACAGGCAACTTTTAGCTTTAGAACGGGGCTTGCAGCTACTAGGGTAACAAGAACGTATAAGAATTCACCCCGAAGCAGATAAGTCTAAATGTGAGCGGCGGGAGAGATGCGGGCGTCGGCGACCTAGGCCGAGAGGTCAACTGGGGTCATGTTCCAGCTTTAACTAGGTCACAGATTATTGCTACACCTGCACCAAATAGGAGCCAAAATAAACTGCTTTTGATTTATAAAGGATTCTCACGAATAACACGAATTAAGTATTTTGAGGAAAGCTGATTTCTTGCTTTAAATTTGTGTTAAATAGTAGTAGCTTTTCATCTTATAGCATAATGAGGTACCTAACTAAACAAATTACTAGAGGTACAAACCACTAGGGACCAATAGAAATGAAGGTGCGAATAGAACAGGGTTGGGATGTAAGTACAAACTCAGAACAAAGGAACTGTGGATCGATATGGACGAGTACCAGGAGAGCATGGATCGATAGAAGCTATTTGTTCATTGTTTCGCAAGATGCAGGTGAATCTGAGGCCAGGTCAAGCGGCGCGGCCTCCCAGTCACTAAATATAGGTCGCATCAGTTTTTGTTTTCCGATGAAAGCGTGTTGGTAAACAAAGTGGTCCTCGTGGTATTAATACACTACTGGTCTGTGTATTAATATGACAAACTAGAGTTTACTTACGGCTTCGTGCACATGGGGTCCCGTCATCGTAGAGAGATAAATCCTACCAGATTTTATATCTTATCATAAGCTGTCAAACAAAAAAGTTTCGTCGACATTTTGTTGATTTTGAATCAGAGACACCCAAAAACCGTTAAACCCATACCGACACTTTTTTTCTTAAATATCTTTTCAATGTACAGACACACTTCTATTAGTTTTATAATAATAGAGATTCTAAAGGTTTAAGTTTTTAGGGTTCCGTAGTAGACAAGGAACCCTTATAGTTTCTTTATGTCCGTCCGTCTGTCCGTCTGTCCGCGGCTTAGCTCAGAGTACTAGAAAGCTGTAATTTGACATGGGTATACATGTTATTCACGCCGACAAAGTGGTAAAATAAATTCTTGACAAAAATATTTTTCTAGGGTACCTCCCCTACACGAAAAATGTGGATTTAAAGAAAGCAATACTCTAATTTAGAGTTCTGTCTTTGTGTGGTTTTTAATCATCATCATCATAGCCCGCATACATCCTACTAATGCAGGGAACAGGCGTACCCTCAGGGAGGGTGAATGGGCATTAGACCACCGCGCTTACACAATGCGTATTGGTAGACTTCACATACGTCTCAGAATTTCTTCTTTAGCGTATGCAGGTTTCCTCACGATCGATGTTTTCCTTCACCGTTTGAGAGTAGTCGGTTACAGACGTACTAGTTAGAAAAACTCATTTGTACATGGCATGTCAACTGTGCGGATTCGAACCTGGACCTCAAGATTGAATTTCCGTAGGTCTCCGCAACGTGCCAACGACGCTCAAATGTTGTTTTTAATATTTATTTCTAAACCTTTATAGACAATCTTTTGTGAAACTAAATCTAAAAGAAAAAGAGTTGCTATGCTAAAAGTTTTGACTCTCAATACAAACTGTGGTGAACTTTAAATGTAATTTGAAGCCTAAAAGACTTTGCGGTCGTCACTAATTTTCTCATGAAGAAGGTCGTCCAGGGTTCATTAACCTTTCACAGCAAAAACATTAATTTCTTTCAGACTTCGGAAATTTTATTTTTGATTCGCGAATTTGTTTATTTGTGATATCGAATCGATGTTGTGAAAAGAAAGTGCAAATAAATCACGAATCCAACCCACTTCGGAGTTCCGGTCTCGAATTTTCGTTACAAATTGCCTTTGTAAAATGAATTTGATTTAAAAATAACTGGATGCTGGTCGTTTCACTTTTGTAGCAGATATAATGTATCTTGCATAGCTTGCATTACACTGAAATATATCGATATTGGAAAACTGTTAAAGCTTAATTCAAAAAGTTTCAGATCTAGTTCATATATCGGGTTTGAAGAACGGTTTTGCGTTCATTTTTAACATCTTGTACATTATCTCTCCACTCCACATTAGTAACAGACATTCAATTTTCGATATTTCGTGACCGTTTCTATTCGAACTTCATTGGAACGTAAACGTTCACGCAATTGCGAAATAGTACATTACGATACGAGTGACCTAAGTTGCCCATTATTGCACGGCGTGAAGTTAGCGCCCGAGCGCAGCGAGGGTGCTAAACGCCGTGCAATAATAGGCAAGTTTGGTCGCGAGTATCGTATACTATTTTATAGCACAAGTGACCTAAACCCGCCCCGGACGGATGGCAGGGAGGGGGGGGCAGAAGGGGGGTTCGGGGGGGGCGCAGCCCCCCCCCGAGGGTTTACATTGCTATTTTAAAAGAAACATTGAAATGATTTTTTGATACCGAAAATGAAAATGAAAATGAACTGAAATTTTTTGATTTTGTCTGCAACAAATTCAGTGTCACCGTTTTCGCCATTTCTTTGATCGCGTCCGGAACAATTTCGGTGTTCTCATCGTCGCTAAATTCACTGCTCGAACAGTCTATTGCTGCTCGAAAGTTACAACTTTCGCGAAACGAACTAAGTCAGCGTTTTTCTTTAATTTCGTCGCTATCACTTTTTCTACAACAGGAAGGTTCTTGCAGGAGAATCGCTAACCTATCCCCTTCTTGTCATTTGTTTCCTGTGCATTTCCAAGCTTCAAACGACATTTCAAAGGGTTTTGTTTCATTTTTTTTTCATATGTGAAGGTAGTCGATTCATTTACGCACCGTGCAGAAATAGACAACTTAGGTCCCGGAAAAGCGTGCGTAAAGTGCGGGTTTAGGTCACACTGTGCTATAAATATATTTTTGTGGTAGATCCTCAGAGCCTTCCGATGAGAATCGCACTTTATCGCACGTCGCAAATAGGAAAAAAAAAGCCGTATTGGTCCAGTGGCGAGTAACCTTGCCTGCCGTGCGTAGCGTGGTCCGAGTTTTTCCTCAACTCTCTATCCCGTACTAATATTGCGTCTGCTAAGTGACCATCTAGATTCTAGATCTCAGGATTTCCCAACCAGTGGTTCGGCCCTCCCTTTGGAAGGCCCAATACGATTGTTCAGAAAAATCAATTTATTCACCTAAATTCCTCTCACTAATTAATTAAAGCCGTGGTGGTCCAGTGGCGAGTAACACGTTATATACTCGTATTATCCAAGTCTATGGAAAGAAAGAACAAGAAACTATCGATTTTAAATACCAAGTCTCATCGGCACTTCATCTATCAGCTTGCTACCTAAATCCCACTGCTGGCATTAGGGAATGCAATATCGTTCTTGCGAGATCTCACAATTACCTGAACGAGATATTGGCATTGGCATCAAAAATCTCGCGTGATCTCATACTGACTAAAATCTCGCGGTATCGCATTCGTTATAAAACACTACTTTTCTTAATCATCCACGTCTCCATCTACAACGTTCAAGCGCATCAAAAATATGCCAAATGCTATGCATATGCTTATTTTCAGATAGTTCGGCTCCTGCAACATTCTTCTCTTACATTTTTGTTTATTTTGTGTAAGAGAACTCTTACCATTCTTCTTATCGTGTGAGCAAGCCCTGGTGTCAGAGTTTTTTAGACCGCCTTATGGCCTCTGACGTGGTCGTGGACGTGGCCTCTTACCATTAATTTATGATAATTTCCTCTTCAGATCAGACTTCCGATCTGATTATGAGATAATGTGTTTTGAATTCTGTTCAGCGCCGAAAATGCAACATTTCATTCAGTTATAGTTTGGTTTATTTCAACACTTCGCGTGGCGTGCAGTGTTAACATTTCATATGCAATGCATTTCATTGAAGCGTTGACCTCGTACAAAACGTATTACCATTTGCTGTATCCAGGGCTTCTTCTTCAATAAAAGTTTTACGTTCTCGCATCAGTGGCGTAGTTAGGTGACCAAGGGCCCTGGGGGAAAACTGGGGCCTTTTTACAAAAATAAAACGTTAGCATTTCTAAAGGTGGAAATTTGCTTAATAAACGTCAATCCGATGTATTATTCGGTACCACATTTTTATGTATTATATACAGGGTTCAACTTAATATGCTGGCATTTTTTAAGAGGATGATCAGACCATAACACTGAACAACTTTCTCTATGGGACATCGAAATCGCGAAAAAAAAGTGTCAACATATTAAGAAGGACCATGTATAATAAACCAGCATCTTAAATTAAATGCGTTACATTTACGTACTTTAGGGAGTACTTCAAACCATTGAACCGAAAACGTTAAAAAAATGTGTTCCATTGAAAAAGGCTTGCTCTACCCAAAATTATGGAACAGATAATTTTTTTTCCCATTTTCAGTGTTGGTTGGCCCTATTGAAAGTAGTTCAGTTTGATGGTCTGAAGCACCCCTTTATTAAAGTATGTAACGCATTTCAGTTAACACCCTATTATCTACTCGACGCTATAATATCAACTAGGAGGTATGTACCTCCATGTTGTTGGTTGTCGTTGTCAACTTATGTAAACACGGGAGAGTCAAGGGCCCACGTGAATTTTTGCCACTTTTGCCGGTCCCTAGTCGTCGGCTTGGCATTGCTCCAGGACCAAAAACTTGGGTTTCTTGGGTAGACTGCCTAATTACTTGGGTTAAACGTCTACTTTATGCTGTAACTATGTGGGTTGTCTCTACATAAATATACCTAGTTAAATTACCTAAATATGCTAAACATTCCTGTCTAAGTCTAGCCTTTTTAGCCCCTTCATCCTTAGGAATGGTCAAGGGCCCCTGAACTACAGGGCCCCGTGGTAGGTAGTGCCCCACTTTGGCTCAATGGTACACCTCTGTCTCGGATATTCCATTCTATTGGATTTTGTTATTTATACCCGTAAGTTATGGTCGATTGTCCTATGCCAGCATTTGTCATTGAATATTGAGAATGTGGACATTCTTTTTTGTGTAACAAACTCATGAAAATCAACGACTAATTATAACAATTGGTCGTTTAGTCATTTTTGACAGAGTAAAAAATTGATTAGCCATTGCAATCGAAGAAAAAATTTGATGAAAGGAACAACTTCGCCAAAAAAATTTTGTTAGATAGTGAAAAGTTACAAAACTTAATTTGCGAATTTCAAAAAGAGAACCTATCTATAGTTGGTATCTAAGTTATAAAAACACGAAACTGTTTTCTGACCCTCTATTGTACTTAGGCAACTTTACTCTTGTCGATCATTGGTCAACATTCGGTCTTGAGTATTTTTTTACCCTATATTTTCCCGTAGATCCTTTCCATTATATCTGGAATTCCTGAATGAACCTGGGCCACCCTCATACTGACTGACTGGTTGCTGACGTTACATGACTGGTTGCTGACGTCACAGTTTCTACCCGCACAGTCTGAGCGCATGTCATCCCATATATTAGTGTTCAGGAGGTTATACTGAACACATTGGATACTATATAGGGTCCTTCTTAATATGCTGACACTTTTTAAGGGGATGATCAGACCGTCAAACTGATCTACTTTCTCTATGGGACCAATATCGAAATCGCGTAAAAAAATCTGCTGTTCCATACGAAAGTGCAAACCTACTCGAGTCACATTTATGGGACAACAAGCAGATTTTTCAACTGGAGCAAAAAGACAACAGCTGATATTTTTTTGTGATTTCGATGTTGGTGCCATAGAGATAGTTGTTCAGTTTGATGGTCTGGTCATCCCCTTTAAAAACTGTCAGCATATTAAGAAGGACCCTGTATACACCAATATCCGAGATGACTTGAACGGAATCTTATGAAAACCCCGTCTCGCCGACCTACTATAGCTTTAAAAGTAAAAACTCGAATACCCAGACTCTGTTGAATTAAATTGTCTCATCGCATCAGTCTCGTCCAGTACGAGTAGATCACGATCGTGGGATACTATATAATGCAACTATTCTGAGAGATCCGCTTTCCTGGGAAAGTAAATAGTGTCGTGATCTCAAGCTCGCCTGTAATAATTAATACGGCAAAGGACGTTCGAATAGAACTAATATACTGTTAATAAATTATGTTAGCACAATTGATCTTGTGTATTTACATTCAATTTTACACCTTATCACTAAACGAGACAGCCTATAATTGCGAAATAATAACTTCGAACTTAGAACGTTTGGGGTTCACACGAGACTACTTTTCATGATTTTTAACATTCAAAATTAGAATCTAAAGTTATGGGCAATAAAATCCGCAGCGGATTTCATGTTACCTCGCCCCCCGCAAAAAGTGGCAGAAATGTTTGTTAGTAGAATTACACGCGTAACCAGTCCACATATAAATAGTCAAAGGATTTTGTGGGTGTTTCGGACAGAATATTTTGTTACTTGTTGTTGTTGCTTAAAATAGATTAGGAAACGGCTGTCACAATTCGGAGCGCACTCCATACAAACGAAGTCTGGTGATATTTTCAATACTAACCAATTAAAGTCAATGAAATTTGTATGTTTGTATAGTTTTAAAGTTACAGTGCCTCAAAGATTGCCATACATATCTTAAATTAATCCTAGCACTAGTATATTTTAACGAAAATCTGACTTAATACAAACATAGAGATAAGTTTCTAGATTGTTTCAGAAAAAAATCATTGACTTTAATTGGTTAGTTGGTTAGTATTGAAAATATCACCAGACTTCGTTTGTATGCAGTGCGCAATTACGCATTCGGAATAAAAGAGCGATAAACTAAAACAGTTGGTACATACATTTGAGTCGAGTAGGCACTGCAATGTTGTACGGAACACCTGTTTTATTTGCTACGATCGGTTTGCTCCCATGGTAAAAGTTGTTCAGTTTGATGTGTAGACTATTAGTTTGGATGCTAATGATATCAATTTCACCCTGTATAAATAAATATGGTGGGTGTGTATACTGTTAAGTTGGGCGATCATTGATTTGACCGGTCTCCTGTCCTGACCCACAGCCATCCCTTTAGTCGTAGACACTATGGTTGAGATTCAGAGATGCTTTTCGTATGTGAGAAGTCTTAGTTCGTACCTATGCTATATCAAAATCCATACATGTACGACCCGACTATGCCCCACTTTCATCACACGAGGTAAAATAGCTCAACTTAACCTGGAGTTTATTGCTCAGCCCAGGAGTGAAAAGTAGGGCTAAACTCGCGCTTAAACAAGACCTCTCCGAATCTCGGCCTTTATTCCAATTTCACTTTAAAAAACCAGCCAAGAGCGTGTCGGACGCGCCCATGAGCGGGTTCCGTAGCCATTGCATAAGTACAATAAGAAGATGACGATGCTCTTAACTAAAAAAACATTTTGAACCTAACTATAGCGCGATTTAATTTCCTGCAACGCCATCTAGTTTGTATTAGAAAATATATTTATGTTACAGGTTATTTAGTACCGATACAATAACACCTCACTCGATTTATGAAAAAAAAACTTTTTTTTTTTTCAACCCCTCTTTCGTTGCATGGGAAAAAAATGAGTTTCTTCATAACTATTACATTTCTGTTTTTGGGTTACTGTTATCCGTCTTCATGCCAAATTTCGGTTCAATAGGTGCGAAAATGAGCGAGTTTTTGAGACAGATAGACAGACAGAATGGACGAAAGTATAAGTGTTCCTTGTTTGACTACGGAACCCTAAAAATATATTCACAAAGCTCGTACACAAACAATAGATTTAAATATCGATTGTATTGTAATCCACGCACTCATTTAACGTAAATGTGACATCTGCATTTTATTGCCCTTGCTCCGATTGCATTGAAACAATAGCCAGATAACAAGGTCTCCTGTACATTTTGTTCATAAAATACTTTACATTATTGCGTATGTTTTCCAAAGATGGTCACTTCCACCCCTATTTCAGAATATAGCATAACATAGCATTCTTAATATCCTGACACTTTAAGGGCATGACTAGAACATCAAACTGAAAAACTTTCTCTATGGGACCAACATCAAAATCGCGAAAAAAAAACTGCTGTCCCATGCATTTGGCTCTAGTAGGTTTGCAGTTTTGTATGGAATAGCTGATTTATTTACTACGATCGGTTTGCTCCCATGTTAAAAGAAGTTTATTCCGAATGCGTAAATGCGCGCTGCATACAAACGAAGTCTGGTGATATTTTCAATACTAACCAATTAAACTCAATGAAATTTTGCAGAAACAATCTAGAAACAAATATGTATGCTTGTATCGTGTCCGATTTTCGTTAAAATATACAGTTTCAATGCTAGGATTAATTTAAGATTTGTATGGAATTCTTTGAAGCACTATAACTTTAAAACTGTACATTTTAAGGAAATTCTGACACGATACGAGCATAGAGATTTGTTTCTAGAATGTTTCTGCAAAATGTCATTGAGTTTAATCGGTTAGTATTAAAAATATCACCAGACTTCGTTTGTATGGAGCGCGCCAACAGTAATATACCCTTAAAAGTTGTTCAGTTTGATGTGTAGACTATTAGTTTGGATGCTAATGATATCAATTTCACCCTTTGACTATTTATATGTGGACTGGTTACGCGTGTAATTCTACTAACAAACATTTCTGCCACTTTTTGCGGGGGGCGAGGTAACATGAAATCCGCATCTTTGGATTTTATTCCCCATAACTTTAGATTCTAATTTTGAATTTCAAATAGCTGATTTTTTTCGCGCTTTTGATGTTGGTGCCTTAGAAAAAGTTGTTCAGTTAGACGGTCTGATTTTGACTTTGACTATTTATATGTGGACTGGTTACGCGTGTAATTCTACTAACAAACATTTCTGCCACTTTTTGCGGGGGGCGAGGTAACATGAAATCCGCAACTTTGGATTTTATTCCCCATAACTTTAGATTCTAATTTTGAATGTTAAAAATCATGAAAAGTAGTCTCGTGTGAAGCCCAAACGTTCTAAGTTCGAAGTTATTATTTCGCAATTATAGGCTGTCTCGTTTAGTGATAAGGTGTAAAATTGAATGTAAATGCACAAGATCAATTGTGCTTATACCGTGGCAGAGGGGAAATGCTACCGCAAGGCTAGTCCTTATAATAATTAGTCAAAGTATTCTGACGCCATTTGACAGCTGCAATTAGTTCGTTGTTCCTGAAGCGCAAAGTTTGAAATCTGAAAAAAACGCGCGAAATCGGAAGAGTGCGGTATTTCGATGTTTCACATCTGCCGGACGGAGGGTTTCACTAACTATTTAAAAGTACTATTAGTAGGTAAATACGTATTTTCAAGTAATGGATTGGTAAACAAACAACATACAACTGAAACTCATCCATTTGCAACATGAATTCCTTCAGGACTTAAACAACAGTTAGCTTTTAAGTAATCGCATGTCCGGAGCTCATTGTAATTAGCGTCGTGTTTTGTTTTGCAGGTAATGGAGCCGGTTAGCGCTATGTAGACGGTCGGTCGCTATCGTGTCGGAGAGGTAAGAGAGAGAAATAACATGCTATTGGAGTTAGAACACGCTGTATCAACTTGTGTTTGACACGCATGCCCCTTGGGTCGTATGTCGCCAGTTGAAAGACTTCTCCGGTGTTGCTGAAGTCTTGGAGTACGATTTTTGAATGTTAAACGTTCGAAGAACTAGAAGAAAATGTGAAAATTACTATGGAGATTTTGCATCATTCGAACTCTGGCCTTATACTCGGACTTTCGATTTTCGGTCTATCCAATATTTTCGGTATTTCGGTATTCGGTATTTCGGAAATCGAATTTCGTGACTGACACATTTGCTTTGTTAGAGAACAAAAAACAAACAACCTTAATCATCAATAATCGTTGAAGTATTTTACTACAGGGTGAAATTGATATCATGAGCATCCTTCTAAACTAAGAGTCTACCCAACAAACTGAACAACTTTTAGTATGGGAGCAAACCGATCGGAGCAAAAATCGGCTGTTGCATACATTTGAGTCGAGTATTACACATTGCAGTTTAGTATGGAACAGCTGATTTTATTTTTGCTCCGATCTGTTTGCTCCCATAGTAAAAGTTGTTCAGTTTGATGGGAAGACTCGATTAAAATGATGCTAATGATATCAATTTTGACCCTGTAGGTATATTAGACGGTTAGGTTATAATGCAAATAATCAAAGTGCATATAGAACCTGTTAAACCATACACAACTAAAACAAATGTAAGGTTTAACAAAATTTGCTAAAACTATTTTAAGGGGATGATCAGACCATCAAACTGAACAACTTTCTCTATGAGACCAATGTTGAAATCAGCTGTTCCCGATTAAGATTTTGGCTGTTCCATACAAAACTGCAAACTTTTTCCGCCTATTATTGTTATTCTCATAGAAAAAGATATTCATTTTAATGTTCTGATGAAAAACCCTTTTCTGATGAAAAACCCACTTCTCCCCTTAAAATATTTGCATATACATAGAAACTATTTTAAGGGGATCATCAGAACATTAAAATGAATATCTTTTTCTATGAGACCAAAGAATATATATGTATTTAAAAAAAAAGATTATCAACTCTTGTTTCTTCTACACTTATTTTCTCTTCCCCTTCATAGGTTTGTTGGATAATACATACTTCGAAGTCATATCATATTCTGTTTAGAATTTTAGATGCAGAATTTGAACATACTGTAAAAAAAATTCATAAATTTTATTTAACTCTCTCTTCAATTTATCAGCATTTCACTTGTTCCCAAAATTCTCGTCCAAAACCGTTCGTCGGCCTCGTGTAAATCAGCCTTTATTAAGGTCAAAGCTTTTGTACCTACTCCAAATAAGAGAACAATAATACAATTTAATACAGTTCCTACCTAAATCATTTTTAAAAAAAGCCGTGGTGGTCCAGTGGCGAGTAACCTTGCCTACCGTGCAGGAGGCGATGGTTCGATCCCCGTCCAGACCGACTCGTACCAATGAGTTTTACGGAATTTATGTACGATTTGTAACACCACTGGCTTTTCGGTGAAGGAAAACATCGTGAGGAAACCTGCATGCTTCAATTTCGAGGCATGTTTCGTACCCACTGCCCATTATGTGGCGACGGGCTCACCCCCCGTCACACTGGACAGAGTTTCGGTACTACTGGTGAAACGTGGATGTTCTGAATTTTCAGAATATCTCTGACTACCCCCTCGGGGAATATAGTCGTGAGCATATGCATGCCTACCTAAATCACTGTCACTGCGTTTGTACCTTTTACTTTCTTTGCGATTGCAATCCTACCTACCTACGTATAGCCCAGTAAAGTTACGGTGGGCTTGAATGGCGAAAGTAAATAATTTATAACAGCCGTCAAACTTTAGATTATAATTCTAGTTATCATTTTAGATTGAAAATCCAACTAAAAATTTTCTTTAACAATTAAACAAATTAAAAATAAACATGTAAAATTGTCAAAAATAGTATACATGGTCCTTTTTAATATGCTGACAGTTTTTTAAGGGCTTAACCAGACCATCAAACTGAACAACTTTCTGTATGGGACCAAATACGAAATCGCGAAAAAAAAATCAGCTCTCCCTTACATTTTGCTTGAGTAGGTTTGCAGTTTTGTATCGAACAGCTGATTTTTTTTTTCGCGATTTCTATGTTGGTGCCATGGAGAAAGTTGTTAAGTTTCTGATCATCCTCTTAAAAAGTGTCAGCATATTGTGAAGGACCCTGTATAGATACAAACGTCCATGACTCGGGTACAAATATTCATATTCATCATACAAATATTTGTCCCTTACGGGATTCGAACCCGCGACCTTCGGCAGACGGCAGACAAATTCTCAATAAAACTCAAATGTAGGTACCATCCTTTTGTAGGAAAAGGGAGATACATTGTGTTGTATTAACCGTTAATGTCTTCCTTGTTAACGGTTCCATGATTTCATTTGATTCGCTCTGCTCTGCCATAAGTACTTGTCTCCGGCTTCATTGTCTCCGACGAACTGATTGGTTTTGAGTTTCATAACAAAAAAACTTGCATATTGTCTCGTTCAATGGCTCGTCGTATGTAGAAACTCTTCTTCTTCCTGTCAGCTTGTGCCATATCGCATTACACACAATTACTCAAGCTATAATGGCACAGAGGAACTCAGTTTCGTCATGCGGGTATTCTCTTTCCTCACACCCCCTGGAAGATTACAGGGTAAAATTGATATCATAAGCATCCTTTTAAACTAAGAGCCTACCCATCAAACTGAACAACTTTTACTATGGGAGCAAACCGATCGGAGGAACAAAAAAAATCGACTGTTGCATACATTTGAGTCGAGTAGGCATTGCAGTTTAGTATAGAACAGCTGATTTTTTTATGCTCCCATCAGTTTGCTCCCATAGTAAAAGTTTTTCAGTTTCATGGGTAGACTCTTAGTTTGAGAGGATGCTAATGATATTAATTTTACCCTGTATAAGAAAGAAGAGGTATGTCAGGATCGTAGCCGATGGCGATCAATTGTCTCTGCCTACCCCAATGGGACACAGGCGTGAGTATATGTATGTATGTATAAGAAAGAAACGTTTCTACATATCAACGTATACGGGACCTACATCGACATCGCAAAAAAAATCAGCTGTCCTATGCAAAAAATGTTTCGCTTGAGTTTATATTTTACCTATCCACACCTATTTAAAGTACCTATCCTATACTCCCTGTTTACGTAAGGAGCCACCTCCGGGCTCTCCATACAATTTCCCTGTTAAGCTCCGTCTGGCGTCTGCACTTTCAGGATTCCTTTGTTGTCTGCAACGGAACGGGAGACGGGAGCCGGGAGCAGCCTTGGCTTCCAATAACGGCTATTTTAGTACGTAACGAGCTTTGTACCTAAATGCAGATAAAACAGGGTTTAAATTATAAAATGTAAAGTGAAAAGAGAATTCATTGTTTTAAACACAGAAGGTTTTAAATTATATTACATTTTCTAGCGTAACTTTTGTTTACATTCTATTCCAGTAGGAATGTCGAAGTTGTAAAGACTCCAACTGAACATTTTATTTTGTTTGCGTTTGCTGCATTTTAATATCACAAAACACAGTTTGAAATTGAGAAAAATACAGAAAATTGTATTTACGTTGAGGTAGTAGTTTTTGAGGAATTTCTTTATTTTCATCGGAATCGATCTAGCTGACTCGTAGCAACTCGAATGCTGCTAGTGTAATGGGTTCTTTTGAGCCGGTTTTTCGTTTTCGATATTGACGAAGCTTGTGGTGGATTTAGTTTAGTAAGTTGACGAAGCATGTTGCAGATCTCGTGTTTATTCAAACTTTTGACGAAGTTTGGATACATTTTTTGCTGCCCTCTTATGTTTATAATAAGACAACACAAAAAAAACCGGAACGAGCGAAGCGAGCTCGAAATTTTGAGTTGTGGTCAGACATCTTTTGGTCTATACATGCAAAAATAGAAACTTAGAGCGAGTGAAGCGAGCTCGACTTTTCTTCTCAATACGTATCGGTTGGAGCTAGAGCTTTTTCCGCACAGAACATGTGCAAAATAACCAAAGGAAAAGCTATGGATCACGGCTATGGAACAAAGCAAGCTCGGAAATTTTTAGCACCACGTCTAAGCTCTGCTCAGAACTCTTTGGGATAATGTTTAGGAACAGAAATTAAAACAGAAACATAGAGCGAACGAAGCGAGCTCGACTTTTCTCTGCTCTACGAATTGGTTATAGACTGAGCTCAATCAATATATATTTTTACCGAATTTGCTGCCCATTTACTAGGCATTTGCCCCATCTCTCCGTCCCCCCCTCGCTACGCTACTGTGTTTATTAACTAGATTAAGTAAGGTTATTTTATTTTACGTAACAATATAGTGCATGAGAGTGGATGGTCGGTCGCCGTCGACAACGTGCCCAGAGGGAATTTAATACGTTAGGTACCTACTTGTTTCAATTTCTTTTATGTAGGGTGTGTTAGTGCAGACAGTTTTATTATTTAAAAAGTTTTATTATTTAAAACTGAATAACTTTCCCTGAACAACGTGAGGCAAATTCACAAAAAAATTCAAAAGTTTACAAACGTTCGATCAGCTGGCAATTCCAAATTATTTATTTGCTATGTTCCTTGGGGAAAGTTGTTCAATATCATGAATACAATTGTACTTTAAAATAGTACATCTTTCTACATTTACACCCTGTATTCTTACATGATTCTGTAGTTTCTATCTCTTACATTTTTACAAAAAAAAGCCTTTTTTACAAAAACAACACTTGGTTATGTTATGTTAGTTATGTTTGATGTCAATCGGTCTCGCGCTAAAGGTCCCGAAGTGTGTGGTGGTGTGGTACGGAACCCTCGGTGCGCGAGTAGCCCGAGTCGCACTTGACAGATTTTATTAATATGACTCGTCATGTTCCGAAATAATGCAAAACATTTTGAAGATAAAATACATATAAGTAAGTATATTCAATGACTGATGAATATACCAATACAACTCATACGGCAATAAGATATTTTCAGCAACCAACATTTATTCATAAATTCATAATACTTGATATTCGGTGAACATGTCAAATTTTGCGCAAAATTTATATGAAATTCAGAGTATTAAAACAATTTATAACCTTATACCTTACTATATGTTATCCGCGACTTTGTCTGCACGCACCGGTTCCCGTCATGTCGTAGCGAGACAAAATTATATTCTAGTTTTTCAGTCCACTAAAAAAATAGGCCAAGTAATGTTTAATTAATTTTAAATAATTCGCACTGTTATTTATTTAAATATATTTGTAGGGTTCCGTACCCAAAGGACGAAAACGAGACCCTATTACTAAGCCTACGTTGTCCGTCCGTCCTTCCGTCCTACCTATTTAGGGCTGTAACTTTTGAAGCGTAATAGCTAGAATGAACACAGCACAGAATATGCGTTATTACGGCGGATTTATTAACAAATAATAAAAATGGCAAAAAGTTAAAAATTAAGGGGGGTCCTCATACAAGAAACTAGTTTTTTATCTACGTTTTTTCTTCTCGCTCTATCGTAAAAACGGTAATTAATACAAGCGTCAATATGAAGCAAACTCTACAGTATAACAAAAAATAATATAAATCAAGTGTGAGACGGTCTCGCGCTAAAGGTCCCGGAGAAAACCAAACATTTTTGTAAATGAATATGTTGTGTGGTGGTGTGGTACTGAACCCTCGGTGCGTGAATAGCCCAACTCACACTTGACCGGTTTTTTATTAACTTATATCATCCCACTGCTGAGCAACGGCATTATTCTTATAGGTACTCGTTCTTGTTCTGGCCATTGGCCGTCAAATGTATCCAGCACGTCTAGTATGATTTCTCTACACGCGCGCGACGCGCCTTCGCTGCATAGAAAATAACCTGTTGCCTTTTCGGAGAGCAAAAGCCGCTCTTTTTTTATTTTTATTTTAGAAATGACTTATACAGCGTTGTTCAGGGAGCATTTACTGCTTTTACTGCGGACTATTGGAGGGACCAAAAGGGACACCGAGCCAATTGAATGAACTTAAGCAACCGACCTAGAGGCACCTCAGGGTACAGACCTCGGCATAGGACGTTGCTGGGGCTACGCGGCGGATTGGGTAGCTGGGATCGGTGAGATGAAAGCCGCTCTTGCCGCGACTTTTAGTATGGGAAAAAACCGAGTCGCACGCAAGTAGAGCAATCATGCTAAACGTGCAGGTTATCCCGCCATCTCTTCCACCTACCTATTTATCATCAACAACTTTAGTACCTAAACAAAGTTAACCAACTCTCAAAGCTTGCACATTGGAAGCTTTAGCAGTAGGTAATAAATACATAGGAAACTTTAGCAGTAATTCATACGATCGAGAAGTTCAACAGCCTGCAGACCTACAAGTGCATCTATCACGCTAATATTGCATCTAATAAAGAGCTAATTGAACGGGTGTGGGTTTGAACCCGGCAGCTGCGCCCGTACCAATATACTAATCGTGCAGTACCGATACTAAACCCCGCCATAACGAGACTCATTCATTATTCACAAACGATTATTCCTTTTAGAATCATTTCTACCTATATAACTACTTCTAACTTCTTTTGTAAAACTAATGTTCATTTTATACAAAGCTAGAAAGTGACTAGATAATATCTTACCTATATTACCTAGCCTATATTGTACATACTACTTATAAAAACTACTTCATTCAAAAACAAATCAAACATTTAAACTTTAAGTCATAAAACACAAAATTGACATGTCCATACGACCTTCTTGGTAAAATTAAAGACAATTTTGCAGGAAATCTTTTAATATTTTTTATTTCCTGCTTCGTGATTAAGTTTTTTAAAAACTCTCTTAGAATATAGGTTTCAACAGTGATCAGATCACACGGGAGATACTTGCACTCACCGAATTTCCATTCTAAGTGCACAAGCACTTAGAATATAAATTCCCCGAGGTACTGTGTGGCGAAGCGTGTGCGTTTTTGTGCATTGTGTATATTCGAGTAACTTTGCACAATATCATGGCATTAAAAAAGTAACTAAATATAGATTTTCACATGGCAGGTCAAAGTAGGCCATTTACAAACTGATACTTTTGGCAGCTAAAAAACGCGCGTTTGTCAATCGCGTGATTGCATCTCTACACTAGGCGTTTGTATCGATTCTACGCGTGATTGTAGCAATGCACTCGCACGTTTGTACCGATGCAGATTGCTGTATCGCGTTTGCATCGATGCTGCATCGCGACTGAATCGATGCAGAAGCGCTGCAAGAAGTCACAGAGTGTAAAGGGCCCTAATCCAATTACCCCAGTATTGCTTACTCTAAAATTGTATATCCTTATTTGCCATCAGATTCTGGTCGGCCTATACAGGGTCCTTCTCAATATGCTGACACTTTTTTAAGGGGATGATCAGACCATCAAACTGAACAACTTTCTTTATGGGACCAACATCGAAATCACGAAAAAAAAATCAGCTGTCCCATACATTTGGCTCAAGTAGGTTTACAGTTTTGTACGGAACAGCTGTTTTATTTTTTGCGATTTTTATGTTGGTCCAATAGAAAAAGTTGTTCAGTTTGACGGTCTGAACATCCCATTAAAAAAGTGTCATCATATTAAGAAGGACCCTATATTTCCGCTACTGCTTGATTAGTGTCTTGGGCTCGTGGTGCCTATCTATGCTGCTAATTTGCTATTATAACCTTGCACTGTAATGCGAGTTACTTTGTTGCAAAGCTTTTGTTCCTATATCTGTTTTGTAGCGGAATCTAATCTTTGTTCTCTCGTGTTAAAGTACTTATTGTCTTTGCATGTTTAATGCACTCTGTGTTTAGTTGCTGCAGTGTTGGAAATAACAGATTGTTGTTATTCGAACAATAAAATAATATAGTTTCGAAAGTTGTGAGGACTATGTATTTTCTTAATATGCTGACACTTTTTTAAGGGGATGATCAGACCGTCAAACTGAACAACTTTCTTTATGACACCAACATCGAAATCGCGAAAAAATCAGATGGTCTATACAATAGTACAAACCTACTCGTGCCAAAGTAGCAGATTTTTTTCGCGATTTCTATGTTGGTCCCATAGAGAAAGTTGTTCAGTTTGATTGTCTGATCATCCCCTTAAAAAGTGTCGGCATCTTAAGAAGGACCTTGTATTTATACTAATATTGGGTACCTCGCGGTACCCTAGAGAACGTCGGTGGCGCGTTGCGGAGAGCTATGGAAATTCAATCTTGAGGTCCAGGTTCGAATCCGCACGGACGACATGCCATGTACCGATGAGTTTTTCCAACTTACGTACGTAATACCGACTGCTCTTAAACGGTGAAGGGAACCTGCATACGCTGAAGAAGAAATTCTGATGCGTATGTGAAGTCTACCAATCCGCATTGTGCACGCGTGGTGGACTAACGCCCAAACACCCCTCCCTGAGGGTAGGCATATGCCCTGTAGTGGGACGTAAATAGGCTGTGATGATGTGATGATTGGGTACGTACTAGTTGTTACCCGCGACTTTATCTGCGTGGAATTTTATTTAAGTACGTGCTTCCCCAGTGTTCATCTCTGTACAAAATTTCTTAATTTTTAAGCTTCATCCTGCAATCAAAACAAACAATTTTTTTGCGGGAAAACCCCAAATATAGCAAATGGATGAGCGAGGCGCCATTACAGTCCATAAATCCGGTGAGATTTAGTACAGAATCCGGCAGAATTTATATTTATCCTAGAGCTCAGTGGCTCTCGGTCGGTACAGCGGTTAGAGATTTGCTTTGTCTGGTTAAGCTGTTCCACCGGCGATCCTTTTGTCCACTGTTCAACTTGACTCTGCATCTAATTCTCTCTCTGTTTTAAATATTGTTGAAGATCCAATCGTTAGATATCTACGCTCACTATTAATGTTATGAGCTTAGGGCGATGTTCGTTTACCAAAATCAATCAAATATATTTATAATTTTTATGATAGAAAGGAAGTAAGGTAATATTTGACAAAGAGCCTCTTTTACCTACCTCAGGCAGTCTTTTAAATAAAAAAGAATAGGGCTGCCTGATGTCATGATAAAAGCCACCGCAAAAATATCGATGCTATGCTACAAATACTTATATATTTACTATTTTTTGAATTATCTCTTTTAAATAGCATCTTGATGAAATAAGAGCGGTATATATGTTTTAAGACAAGATCTTACACTAATCCGTGGTCAATTTTCGCTGCTAGGTTCTTCTAAAGACCTTCAACAAAACTAGATTCAATTTTAGACGTTTTGTATATAAAGGATTGGCCTTTCTATTGAATCACTAGATTCAGTCCTACTCTATATCTCAAACAATCCTATCTGATACTTGTACATTTATTTCTCCATACGTTTATGGTACCTTATGTTCTATGTCATAGAGTTCAACATGCGATAGCAGCCTCTTCATAAACTTGATTATGTTTCCGAGTCATCGACTCATCACTTGAGTTTATCGATTCTAATCTCTATTCTCAAGGGTGTAAGGTCTTTGCCTTCAGGATACTTAAGCTACTGGCTTAACAAAGATAATATCTTATACAGTGGCGTAGCATGGGGGGGGCGGAGGGTGCGGTCCGCACCGGGCGGCACTTTGCCGGGGGCGGCGCTGCGGAGGTGGCAGTTAGAAAAAAAAATTAAAATTGAAAAAAAAGTTAATTTCTTTCAGTGTTTTTTTCGTCTTTTTTTTTATGTTACCAAATACCCAGGTACCTATGCAGGTTCTATG
Source organism: Agonopterix alstromeriana (assembly GCA_963924505.1). NCBI lineage: Eukaryota > Metazoa > Arthropoda > Insecta > Lepidoptera > Depressariidae > Agonopterix > Agonopterix alstromeriana. The sequence continues at coordinate 13,557,313 of OZ004675.1, forward strand.
CATGGGTGATGCAAGCGCAAGGTTTCTCAATAACTATTATTTAGGATACTTATTTCGTTTCAATGTTATTTTAAATAAATCCATGAGTACCAGTAGCGTAGCGAGGGGGGGGGGGGCAGGGGGGGCAAATACCCCAGGCGGCACTTTACTAGGGGCGGCAAATTCGGGAAAAATGTAGATTGATTGAGCTCTGTCTATAACCAATTCATAGAGCAGAGAAAAGTCGAGCTCGTTTCGCTCGCTCTAAGTTTCTATTTTAGTTACTGTGCCTACATATAAACCTAAAGAGTTCTTACCACAGCTAAGACGTGGTGTTAGAAATTTCGAGCATGTTTCGCTCCATCCATTGCTTCGGTTACTTTACACACGTTATGTACTCTAACCGATTCGCATTGAGGAGAGAAGTCAAGCTCGCTCTAAGTTTCCATTTTTGCATGGATAAACAAAAAGATGTCTGACCACAAACGGAATAGATGTGCAAAAAAATTTCAAGCTTGCTTCGCTCGCCCCGTTTTTTTTTTTTGGTACGACAAGGGGGCGGCAAAATCAGTCTTTGCCCCGGGCGGCAGAAACTCACGCTACGCCACTGATCTTATATGTGAATCATACATTAAATAGAACTCTGTAAATAATTACTGAGAAATCATAGACCTCTTTGTTTCAAAGGTTATCTTTGTGGTATCTTTTAGTTTTCTTATACGATTCAATTTTGAGATAAGAATTTGAAGTTATTAATTTGGGCTTTTTATTGTTCTTTACTCTCCTATTATAAGTAATCTTTTTGCGTTGTTTTTATGTTTCGTAATGTTTCTGAGACGTAATTATAAGGGTAAAATCTTTAAACCTGTGTCAGACAAAATAGGGTATTTGACAGGTTTTTAAAAACCTAAGGACTCTATATAAAATGTATAGGTATTTTACGTTCCATTACAAACAGGGTCCAACATAATATGCTAACACTATTTTAAGAGGATGATCAGACCATGAAACTGAACATCTTTCTCTATGAGACCAACATCAAAATCGCAAAAAAAATTTGAGCTGTCGCATACATTTGGCTCAAGTAGGTTTGCAGTTTTGTATGGAATGGCAATTTTTTTTTCGCAATTTCGATGTTAGTGCCATAGGGAAAGTTGTTCAGTATGATGGTCTGATCATCCCCTTAAAAAAGTGTCAGCATATTAAGAAGGACCCTGTATAGTGCAAGAAAAAACGAAAACATAAAATGTTATTTAAATATCCCACGAAAACGCTTTTCCTGACAATACACGTGGCAACAAGCAGGTGACGTCAGAATGATGTAAACTTTATACGACACTCATACTCTACACGCAACTGTTTACAAGCAGTTGACGTCATCAACCATTCGGCCAATCACAGATTTGTCGTTTATGATGACGTGACTAAAGTAGACAAAACAATTATTTTCTTTGTCGATTTTCTCTTAAAATATCCAGTATTTTTCATAACTGACTAAATAGTTGGTTTCCAAAATTCATATTCAATACGGATACCATCAATAGATGCTGTCAAATACCCCATTGATGATGTCATAATTGCCTGTTCCATAATTTTAACCGAATCAAATCAATCAAATCAGCCCACATCAACCCACTGCTGGGCATAGGCCTCCTTTTTATTACGCCACTCCTCACGGTCCTGTGCCAACCTGATCCATGTACGACCCACAACCCTTACAATGTCGTCTGACCATCGCATCGGTGGTCTACCCACGGACCTCCTTCCTTCTCTTGGCCACCATTCCGATATTGCCTTGGTCCACCGGCCGTCTTCCCTTCTAGCCAAATGTCCCGCCCATCTCCACTTCAACTTTGTAATCCGGTCTCCAACGTCGTCGACCTTAGTTCTTCGACGGATTTCTACGTTGGGTACGCGGTCCAAAAGCGATATTCCCAGCATGGTACGCTCCATGGCTCTTTGTGCGACTTTTATTTTGTGCATGTTTTGCCTAGTCAGCGTCCATGCTTCTGCACCATAAGTAAGTATGGGTAGAACACATTGGTTGTACACCTTGGTCTTTAGGCATTGTGGGAGTTTAGACTTAAAGACGTCATCCAGTTTACCAAAAGCCGCCCATCCTAGTCGAATTCTCCTTTCGATCTCCTTTACCTGGGATTCTTGGTCAAAGGATAAACAATGCCCAAGAATCGAATACACGTGCACAAAAATAAATCATTATTTGATGCTATTTTAAATTATTTATAAATAAGTAATACAATGTTTCAGTTCCGCGTTTTTTGTTTTGCCCTGTGATTCTTGTGGAATCTAGTGTAAATTGACCACCATGTTTTTTTACGACCTTTTGTACAGTCAAGTCGGCATCGAAAGTTTTTAGTCTAGTTTCAAAAGTGTTCATCAATATTCGAAGAAATGAGGTTTTATTTGCATGATCTAATTTGTTCGAAAGCAGGTACACGAAGGTACTTTTTACCTTTTAACTCTTCAGTCTATTATCCTAAACCTAAGAAAACGCAAAAGTATAGTTGCTGCAATATTTCTGTTCAACCCTAAGCGGTCGTAAGTTAATGTAAGTATAATGTATTTAAATATTAATTTATTTCATAATCGTACTATTTCGGACGACCTTTACTCCGAATTAATGAAGAAAAACATGAAACAACAAATGTTATTGTAAAAAACTCATTTAGTTGTTAATGTTTTTTAATGTTATCATTAAAGAAATATGGGTACTTGTTTTATAGTCACGATCAATTTAATTTTAAACACTCCAGTTTAACGACTTTAGTACCTCGAATATGCAGATGTGAAGTTACGTTTGCAGTTTGTGAAATGCTATTCTTGGAAATTCGTTTGATTTTTCTTTAAGCGTAAATGATTTTAGCTGAAAATGTATTTTTGTGAATTGTTTTGATTAAGGGGACGAGAAATGACGTCATGTTCCTTATTTGATTTTTTTCAGTAGATAACATTTCCGAGTAAATAAAATATTAAAATTTGTTTGAAAGTTATTTTTATAAAATACAGAATTTCATCAATAAAGAATAAAAGGAAAAGGAAGGGAGGAACAAAGGAAGAAAGGAAGAAAAAGGAAAGAATTTTATGTTATATTGTTACTGGCTATTTGTTTTATAAGGTTTTTAAACTTTTCCTAATAAAAATATGCGTATAACATGACAGAACTCAAGTTCTTGTCGGTGAAACAATCGGCATTATTATAACATCTTTGGGCTATTCTAAATAATTGTTTGGCTCTTCCTTACCTCTCTTCTTCTTCTGGTAATTTCTTTACCCTAAAGATGTGTGGAAGAATAGCTATCTAGTGATAAGACCACCTCATTTATACCAATATCAGTTAATTGTTAAACTGTTTTTCATTGTAGTTTTTGTGTTTAGTGAGTAAAGATTATTTATATATATTCAATAAAACATACGTAAAACAGAAAACAATCTAGAGCTGATTAGAAAAATTCTTAACAACGTTAGCAATCTCTGTGACATGCCATCGGCACAACAGAAGAAGAATAAAACATGTATGGCACAGTCTTTGCCTATCTCGTCGCCTTATTGCAACGCATTTAGAGAGCGATTGATTCGAAGATTTGAGATTGAGTGCGAAATAACATTTGAACATACTTTATGGTGAAGATCGAAGTGGCCTAAATAAATATCGGGTCTGCAATGCAAATATTTATTTTTAGCTGATTTGTTCATCTCCACTGCTCTGGTAAACATCAGGAGTCACTGGTCTTGCGTTACAATTACAACATATATATTTATATAATTGTAAACTTTTGCTACTTCTCCTAATCTTCTTTGATTAAATTCTTTACTGGTTCCATACAGGTTAGGGTCATCCCCCCTCGCTCTTTTGACTCCGTTGTCTAGTGTTGCGAATGGTCGCTGCTGATCCTGATTTATAGGAGTTACAGAGGCATGAATAAGCGATGAGCCCATGTCTCTCATATTTGATAACACTATTTTTTAATGATAATCAAACTAAACCACTTTCCCTAAACAACATGGGTTGAAAAACGATAATTCTTTTTCGACCTCCCATAGAAAATCGATTGACTGATCTGCGGTTTTGAATGGAAGGCCTGAAATTTTTTTTTGTTGACCCAAGTGCCTTAGGGGCTTTTTAGTTGTATGGAATACATCGTTAAAATGTTTATGAGAATGAAAAATAGTGGTTAAAGCTCTACCGCCCGATTTTACCGTAGAATTGAGAAAATTTACAAATACAACATATAATGATTTGGTTTTCTTATTTTTTGAAAATTCATATCCTTTTCCAAAGAAAACGGCAAAATTCTGTGCCCAGGCGGATTGGCCGGTCCAGTCAACCTTGGTAATACCAAGGTTTTGACGTCCGTTGGAGATGACACTGGACCAAATGAGACGGGACTAAATGAGTTCAAAGAATTTTCCGAACTTTATGACAACTTGGTAATATGTTGTCATAAAGTTCGGAAATTTCTTTGAACTCATTTACCTACGGTTCAAAACCTACATTAGTGTCATGGTGACTTAAAGCATGAATGTAAAAACCACGTTTGATCAAGTGTAATTTACACCTGTACAAATGTATTAATTTAATACATTACGTATTTACTTGCAAGTTTAGTTATTCTATATCTGTGTCAGGGCAGTTTCGCACACACTCGTACAATCTTTGTATTTATATCGAAGTTTGGAATTATATCAAGGTAGTGAGACGGTTTAAAGACTTATTTTATTTTTAACACTGCGCTTCGTGCAATCTGCGAGACTTTCATACTTTATACCATCTTTACATAAATAAACGCACCTATTCAAACATCATATTGTTGGTACATAGGTGGAAATACAAAGATCTTAGAAAATCGGATCAAAGCTAAAGCATAGCATATGCTCACGACTATTCCCCGAGTAGTCAGAGATATTCTTAAACCTCAGAACCTCCACGCTAAATGAAAGCTGAAGGAAAGCGAAATGTCCTGCCAATAGGGTATACAAACAATAAATAATCTACATTGTGTATTCTACTAATAACAATGTTGGTAAATATGTATTTAATTAATAGCATGATTCAACAATTGAATAATATGTAATCAGTATTTTGGACATAACATTATACAGGGTCCATCTTAATATGCTGACAGTTTTTTAAGAGGATGATCAGACCATCAAACTGAACAACTTTCTCTATGGAACCAATGTTCGCGAAAAACAAATCAGCTGTCCCATACAATTGGGGCGAGTAAGTTTTTTTTTCGCTATTTCGACATTGGTCCGATAGAGAAAGTTGTTCAGTTTAATGGTCTGATCATCCCCTTAAAAAAGTGTCAGCATATTAAGAAGGACCCTGTATAAAACAATGTATTTATTTTCTTCGTTTCCTAAATAATGTGTTTTTTTCTACCAAAAATTTAATTCTTTTAATAATACAGACCTTATTTTTATTACAATACGAATGCAGATATCATTATCATTTGTAGCCGTCTAAATTTGGAATTTAAAGCTCTTATTCTCTTACCATCTCATAAATGCAACCGTTAGATCTCCAGCAGCTCCCAAAGTGCCAAATATACGACCGCCGAATTATTTGTATAGTAAGTTATGATCGGAATTTCAGAAAGTATTAATTTCTGGGGTCGGTCATTCCTACTTTGAATAAGAATGTATTTTTCATTGTCTGTCTTTGGTTTAGTACCATTCTATTGTTATTCGTGTGGGTTTCTGTGGTTATACATATCGTACCCTTATTGCAAAAACCAACTATCTGCAACCAACTATCCTGATTTTTCTATAAAATTTTGTCAATTTTCTTCAATTATTATCCTACTTAATGAAACTAGAATAATTGCTTATTTATAAATAACCATTAATATATAAAATAAACGTTATCTACACTAATATTATAAAGAGGAAAGATTTGTACCTATTTTTGTATGTTAGTATGTTTGTAATGAATAGGCTCAAAAAGTACTGGGCCGATTTAAAAAATTCTTTCACCAATAGAATGCTACATTCTTCCAATTTGACATAGGCTACATTTCATTTTGAAAAAAATTAGGGATCCTTGGTAAAATAGACAATTGTCTACCCCGTGCGAAGCCGGGACGGGCTGCTAGTTATAATATAAAATTATAGTGTCGTCAAACTTTCAAGTGCTTATATCTCAAAAAACTTTTTGGATAAATTTTGGTGCAGATAATTGGTTTTTGAAATAAGGGTACGATATAAGAGTTTAAGTAACAAGAAAGGACAAAGATTTGGGTTCCCTGAGTTCTTAAGATTTATAATGAAGTTGTCTTACAGCTTATCTCTTTTGTATTAAGATAAGATCAATATTGTTTGTAATAAATAAAATATTATTAATAATTTTTGTTCTTCTCGTTTTCTTTATTTGTGTTTTCGAGGATTTTTTTCTTAGACTCTTTATTGTACTTACACAAGAACAACATAATGATATGACATATGTATTTTTGTTTGTTTGTTGTTAACTTTAACATGTTATAGTCCTGTTTTACTGTTTAAATTCAAATTAAGGGTATGTTACTGTTTGGAGCGCTCCATACAAACAAAGTCTGGTTATATTTTCAATACTAACCAATTAAAGTCAGTGACATTTTTCAGAAACAATCTAGAAAGTAATCTCTATGCTTGTACGTTGACAGATTTTCGTTTTAAAGTTACAGTGCCTCAAATATTTCCATACAAATCTTTAATTAATCCTAGCATTCAAACTGTATATTTTAACGAAAATCGGACAAGATGCAAGCGAAGATTAGTTTTTAGATTGTTTCTGCAAAATTTCATCGACTTTAATTGGTTAGTATTGGAAATATAACCAGACTTCGTTTGTATGCAGCGCGCATTTACGCATTTCGGAATAAAGTTCTCTTCCAAGTCTGCCAATTCTGTGAATGCACAGCGCAGGATTCCCAGGATCAAGTCCCGTCCGCTACTGAAACTTTTCAATCTCTAATTTGAACTTATCTTTTGAAAAATCGATTAGTACAAGGTGTTAATTCAATTACATACATACAAATGCTCACGACTATATTCCCCGAGGGGGTAGTCAGAGATATTCTGAAACCTCAGAGCATCCACGTTTCACTAGTAGTACCGAAACTCGAACTCATTAGTTAGAATTTTAGTTAAAAAATACCGATTACAAAATGTATTTCATGAAATCTATATCGAAATACCTAAGTATATTCCGTAGAAGGATATAACTTATTTTTATTCAATCATTCATGTTACTTATTTAAATTAAAGTATGCATTTACAAAAATAAAGTTACTTACATAACAGCTAAACTCACCTTCGATGTGGTGCAGTTTCGTTCCTATTCCTTATTTAAAAGTCTGTTTCGGTGGCTGCAAGTTTTTGCAATACACACCACTTAACTCTGTTTAATACGAGAGATGCAAACGGTATCAGATCCGTGGAATCCGGAATGCATAAAATTTGGCATGAACCCGGGGACGGCATTTCCTGCAGCGGTCGTTCACCGGTTATTTACGGGCTTGTCTTGTGATCTCCTCTGTCACCCTGATCAACTCGGCGGGTGGTTAATATTGTGCTTTTTAGGAGGTCTCCGTAAAACTGACGCTTTATTATCCTTCGAGGCGAGAGATTGAAAGCATAAGTATAGTAACTTAACAACAGACTACACACACACTCACACTAGTATTCACCCACACACTCTCGCTCATACTACTATACAAGGACAAAAGTAAAATAATCTTTTAAAACTTTTAAGGGGGCTGTTTACTTAAGACCATCAAACTGAATAACTTTCAGTATGGGACCAACATCGAAATCGCGTTGGCTCGAGTAGATTTGTAGTTTAGTATGGAACATCAGATTTTTTTTTGCGATTTCGATATTGGTCGCATAGTGAAAGTTGTTCAGTTTGATGGTCTAAACCACTCCATTAAATGTTTATTTGTATTTTTGTTACACCTTGTATTCTCATGCTGAAGGTTTCCTCCATACATCCATCACAGCCTTTGATCTGTCCGTCTACTACTTGTTCATATTTCTTCATGACGTTCAGTCCCTCTTCGTTTTAAAATATAAAACAAAATACAAGTCACACACTAACTAACTCGAAACGAAATCTCCAAGACTAAAGTCTACAAAAAATATGGCAAGCATCTTAATTGGTTTCGTGGTGATATTTGAGATGAATGATTTTAAATTGCGAAATAATCACCGTAGTGTAGCAAGGGTCTCGAAAAAACGCAAAATTTTGTATTCAAAATAATATATAGGTATATATTTACTAATAAAATATTTCTGTGACTTATTAAAGATAGAAAACAAGAAATTTGGTAATACAGAGGATGTACTCGTAGGAGGCATGAAACATGGTAATACAGAGGATTTTTCTAAAAAGTAGTTTTCCAAACTCTACGCGAACGATATCGCAGGGAAAAGCTATCTAAGCTTTCTGACGTAATTTTTTTGACTATACCACCGCATCGGAATGTGTTCCGCAACTCTACAACACACATCTTTTAAACTAAGCAAAATAAACAAAGTACGAGAGTCATCTAATCCAGCCAGTCGGTTTAGCGAGGACGCTACTATCCTAATAGCTATGCTGATCTCCTTTACCATCCATAAGGAACATTTTCATGTAGATTGATGCTTTACCACAAAATAGGCTATTACTATTGGTGACTCCGTACGTGACATCAGGTCCACACAAGTCAGAATGCACACTCTTGTTTCACCAGTCCACAATGGGTGGTTTTATTGACCGTTAGCTCTACTACCTACCTGCCCACTTGCATTCGAAAGACAGTACCGGTCGTTATCAACGTATGAAGTCGCCTGACGTAACCTTTATGTTACAGACATAAGTATTGAAATGGGTTGGTTCTGGTCGCTTCTTATCTGTAGCCGTCGGGACGTTGACATCGCTTTGTCTCTGTACGATCGAATGCACCCTGTCTGGACATAGATGTAGGTAACAGAACTGACAGGACATGGATGCGGCTCTTTTTGTACTGGACGCGACAAAATCAACGAAAATTGTGCAACTACTCAACGGTAACGCTGAATTTAGGTCGGCAAAGAAGTTTGGTACGATACGATACTTGCATGTTATTTTATCCTGCAGTTATATCGAACTGTGTTTTGATGAAATGCAATTTATTTGATATTTGATTTCAATTAGCACCTTAAATATACTAAAAATGAACCCTGCTACATTATTTAAAAGGTAATTGTGGCAACATTTCTGACTGAACGTTGAAGAAATCGTGCGTTCATTTACTTTACTTCGACAATACCTTTGCTTCCATTGATCTGTGTTTTCAGCCATAACAAAACAGTCGATTGAATTTAATATTATTTGCACAATAAAGAAACCCTCTACTTTTCTTGGAATACTCTGAATCCAATATCCTTACCACAACTCCGTCTAGACAGGATATCAAAATTGGCAGTCACGTCGTGAGTCAGATCCATTGTCTCCATGTTTTTATTGTGTCTGCTCCAAACCGTCTGCCACTTCGCCGACGTAGTTACCTCGATGCACAAATTCTTGCACTTGTGCAATGGCCAACGTGCCGCCAGTAGTAGTCGAGCACGGGCCGCGAACCGTTGTATGTAGGTACCTTGGTACAGTGACGTCATAGATCTCGCTTTCGCGGCTTATCCAAAAGTTTGTTTTCCTAGTTCCGTGGAGTTTCGAAAGGATTGCGCGCAGTTTCTATTAATAGAAGGTTTGTAGATTTTTGTGTTGATTTGGTTTGTAGTAATATTGTGGCAGTAAAATGGAGCAACAATTTGTGTTTGCTAAATTCTTAGTAACTTTACACGTGTCATCATTCCGGCCCTTATATCATTACTAAGGGTCTACGCAATAATATCTAAGCGTTCTTAGAGTTTTCGTCATTGCTACTTAAACTATAAATGTATTTTAGGCATGTATTGTGCCCAAACTAAAGAAAATGTAAAAACTATTACGTCTTCTGCGGTCGAGTTCGATGACACCACCGGCAGGGTCCTAATAAGATCTTTTCGCGTGCAAGCATCCGGGCAGGAGTGGTATTTTTGAAAATCATACGTTGAAATCATCAGTAGGAAATAACAAAATTACTATGGAGATTATGCATCTTTCTACTGCTGATTTGAAAGTGTGACTTTCAAAAATCGCACTCCAGGTCATAAGCAGGGCCATATTCAGAGGGGTAACACCACCATTCAAGACTGAATACTTAAGTAGAACATCTATACTATACAGGGTCCTTCTTAATATGCTGACACTTTTTTAAGGGGATGATCAGACCGTCAAACTGAACAACTCTCTCCATGGCACCAACATCGAAATCGCGAAAAAAAATCAGCTGTCCCATACAAAACTGCAAACCTACTCGAGCCAAATGTATGGGATAGTAGATTTTTTTTTGCGATTTCCATGTTAGTCCCATAGAGAAAGTTGTTCTGTTTGATGGTCTGATTATCTCCTTCTTCAAAGTGTCAGCATATAACGTATAGTAGATGAAAGTTTTAAAAATTTTTTCTTCTCAATCTTACGGTGCCTTTCCACCAGGCCTGTGCGAGGAAGCGAAGCTGTGCGAGGATTTGCTAGGTAGGAAACGACCTGAAGTGGGCAACTCCAGAACGTGATTTGTTTTGAAAATACTTTTTGGATTTTTTAAAAAACAAGTGGCTGAAAGGTAACGGTGAGTTTTGTATGGAACAGCTGATTTGTTTTGCGATGTCAATGTTGGTGCCCTAGAGAAAGTTGTTCAGTTTGACGGTTACGATCAGACCCTTAAAAAGTGTCCGCATATTAAAAAGGACCCAATAGAATTAGATGATGTATTTTTGTGACATAAACAGTAAAGTCCGAGAGTAACCGTCCACGTCCCTCCGTCCTCTATTTAAATGAAAATGATAAATGAAGTGAAAGAAATCATTCGTCATTCCATTCTTCATGTTCCAGATGTGAATGTAAACCCGAGGCAGGTTCTGTGATGAATGACCTGCTTTGTTTACGTTACGTCTATTTAGAAAAATTCTCTCTTATTTTACGAAAATGCGCTATGAATTGACATGAATGGAAATATTTATATGGCAATTACGTGTTTTGGTATTTTTGAATCGAGATTCTTAGAGTTATTGCTCATATCAATAGGTTTATTTTATTTATAGAGACCACAGCATCCATGAGTTTTTTTGGATGCACGAACCGACAGCGCACGAACCGGGAATTTCTACAAAATAGAGATTCTAGATATTCTGAACAGAATAGAAGAATAGAACTCATTTATTTGCAAGAATATGTAATTCTGCATATAGGTACCATAATATTTTTAATATCTTTGATTACTCTTTAGGGAAAATAGTCTTGAGCCTAATTTTATGATAGTACCTAGATACACACTCACTCGTCTTTTATAGGTAGGTAGCTATATCGATTTTTAACAAAAGTAAAATTAATGTGTACTGTAGGTAGAGGTAGTATATAAATACAGTGTTACCATGAATTTGTCATTGATTGACTTAGACTATCTGCATACATAGACTTCGAATGCGATGTCCTACGTCATTTTAAAATCATTTCTTTACCGGTTAACCCAAGTATTCTCATAAGCCCGGTGAGGTTGATTCAGCTAACCCCGAATCTTCTAATTTATCATATGAAAATCTTTTTACAAAATGTATATCTTCAAATTTAAATACGGCGCTGGTCACGTTTGTCGTAATACACGAACACACCGAGTTTTTCGCGACAATTATCAAGATGTCGAGAATCGAGATAAAAGGTGGCATAGAAACAAGTAAACATAGAAAGGAGAGTGGTCAGATAAACTACTACTAGCTAGACTAGACTAGCTTCAATGCATTACATATCGAACAGGGTGCATTAGTTTAGACGATCTGACTAAAGAACTTTTATGTTGAAATAGCAGAAAATCTGCTGTTTAATACATTTTAGCAGAGTAGCTGTTGACATTTTCTGTGAAACAGCAGATTTACGCGATTTCGATGTTGGCTCCATAGTGCAAGTTGTTCAGTTTAATGGTCTGAAGTGTCCTATATGAAACGCATTTCAATTTAAAACCTGTGCAGTTAGGAACAGCGAGATGTGGAAAAGTTTGCTAACGAATGGGACGTATCGTGTTAACAATAAGAAGGCTATAAGGTAGGGTAGTCTATGCTGGTCAACCATTAAATGATATTACAAACGGCCTGTCAGTTCGACGGTAAAAGTGGTCCGTAATTTTGCTTGTATTTTCCTTTTATTTAACTTTACCTGTTTGGTGATTACCATTGACAGGTTAAATGTGGTAGAACTAACGAAATCAAAGTTATGTACACTCGATTGCACTTTTTTCGATTGGTATTTACTTTTTAGTCAAATACAAAAATAAAACTGGACAAGTGCGAGTTGGGCTACTCGCACTTGTCCAGTTTTCGAAGGTTCCGTACCACACCACCACACAACATATTACTTTAGAAAAAAAAATTGTTTTCTCCGCGACCTTTAGCGCGACACCGATTCACACTTGGCCAGTTTTTAATAATTTTTTATACTGTAGAGTTTGCTCTATTGTATACCAAGTTTGACGCTTGTATGTATTACCGTTTTTACGATAGAGCGAGAAGAAGAGACGTTGATAAAACTAGTTTCGTGTATGAGGACCCCCCTTAATTTTTTAGTTTTTTGTCATTTTTATTATTTATTTACAAATCCGCCGTAATAACGCATATTCTGTGAAAATTTCAACTGAGCCGACTGACCGACGGACGGACGGACAACGTAGGCTTAGTAATAGGGTCCCGTTTTCACCCATTGGGTACGGAACCCTAAAAAACGTGAAGAAGAATACCTAAGCCCTAGCCTAGTAGAATAACATTGAACATTGTGTAAGTAGAGAAACATAATCGGGTATCTTTGTCACTGAATTTCAAAATAATTTAATTAAGTACTCAAATTGGTATCAGGACATTTGAGCGAATCCCTTTGCGCGAAAGACATTTGAGCGAAGGACATTTGCGCGAAAAAAATTTGCGCGCAAAGACATTTGCGCGAAAGGACACTTGCGCGAAAAAAAATTGAGCGAAGGACACTTGAGCGAATGGACATTAGCGCGAATGGACATTTGCGCGAACGGGACATTAGCGCGAATGGACATTTGCGCGAACGGGACATTAGCGCGAATGGACATTTGCGCGAACGGGACATTTGCGCGAACGAGACATTTGCGCGAACGGGACATTTGCGCGAACGGACATTTGCGCGAATGGGACATTTGCGCGAAAAACGCCCTAGAGCCTAAACGGCTTGATGGATTTTGACGTGTGAGGTGTCGTTGGATTCGTAAAAATTGTGGGAATAACATAGGGTATATTATTTTACTATGGCGTCTACGAATCTAAAAAGAGAGTGAGAATAAACAATTTTCTTTGTAAAAAATTACAAAATGGGTATTATACGAAAACTAGTGACGAGCAGATTTCAAATACATGTACAATGTGTTAATGAATAAGCGCAAAATCTCATACACCCCAACTGATTTGTAACAAAATAATTAGATTGAAACAATAATTTTATAAATTTGATACTTAAAAGTTAGGTTAGGTTAGGTTTGTATAATAATTAAATTTTTCTCAAAACTGCCGAGTTCGATTTTAATGCCCCTTTGCACAAGGGTGTAGATGATGTTTTCCAACATAAACACCGACATCTTAATATAAAATATAAGTAAAAGTACTATATTATATATGTATAAGCAGAATCGAATTATCATGTTTTCAACATAGGTTAGTTTTTTCGAAATATTAATTAATTTGTTTGTAAAATTTAAAATTTACTGAACTCGATCTCAACCCACCGCGCAGGCACACTCACCTTACTTACTAACAAAACAAGATTCTTAAAATGTATCCACAAGCACGCTAGAGCTTTCATTCTTAGCTGAAATGATAACAACTCATTTTTGCCTGAAAAGTTATAATGCGAATAACTTTTAATTTTAAGTATCAAATTTATAAAATTATTGTTTCAATCTAATTATTTTGTTATAAATCAGTTGGGGTGTATGAGGTTTTGCGCTTATTCATTAACACATTGTATATGTATTTGAAATCTGCTCGTCACTAGTTTTCGTATAATACCCATTTTGTAATTTTTTACAAAAAAAGTTGTTTATTCTCACTCTCTTTTTAGATTGGTAGACGCCATATTAAAATAATATACCCTATGTCATTCTCACAATTTTTACGAATCCAACGACACCTCACACGTCAAAATCCATCAAGCCGTTTAGGCTCTAGGGCGTTTTTCGCGCAAATGTCCCATTCGCGCAAATGTCCCGTTCGCGCAAATGTCCCGTTCGCGCAAATGTCCCGTTCGCGCAAATGTCCAGTTCGCGCAAATGTCCAGTTCGCGCAAATGTCCATTCGCGCTAATGTCCCGTTCGCGCAAATGTCCATTCGCGCTAATGTCCATTCGCGCTAATGTCCATTCGCGCTAATTTTCCTTCGCGCTAATGTCCATTCGCGCTAATGTCCATTCGCGCTAATGTCCATTCGCGCAAAAGTCTTTCGCTCAAATGTCCATTCGCGCAAAAGTTTTTCGCGCAAATGTCCTTCGCGCAAATGTCCTTCGCGCAAGTGTCTTTCGCGCAAATGTCCCAGATCCCTCAAATTAGTAATAGATTTAGTGGCCATGTCAAAGGACCGTATGCCCTTCAACTCAGTTGACCCTTACTTTCTAATAATAAGATGAATATGACCTCCTGATCCTCATTTGTTAGGCTCTCTCTCTGCATTCGGATCCTGATAGACTTTTAAGGGGATATAATTCGGAGCGCGCTCCATACTAAAGAAATCTAGTAATATTTTCAATACTAACTAATTAAAGTCAATTAAATTCTTCAGAAAGCATAGAGATTAGTTTTTGGATTGTTTCTGAATAATTTCATTGACTTTAATTGGTCAGTATTGAAAATACAGAGTCCTTCTTAATATGCTCACACTTTTTAAGTGGATGATCAGGCCGTTAAACTACAACTTTCTCTATGACACAAACATCGAAATCGCGAAAAAAAAATGCCGTTCCATACAAAACTGCAAAACTAATCGAGCCGAATGCATGGGACAGCAGCATGGGATCGCGATTTCGACGTTGGTCCCATAGAGAAAGTTGTTTAGTTTAATGGGCTGATCATCCGCTTAAAAAACTGTCAGCATGTTAAGTTGGACCCTGTATAACCAGACTTCGTTTTTATGGAGCGCGCGTGGTCCTAATTCTTCCTCACTTCTCTATCCCGTACAAACCTTTCGTCTGTTTATTCACTCAGGATTTCCAAACCAGTGGTTCCAAAGGGAGGCCTTTGGAAGGCCCAATGCGATTGTTTAGTGATTGTTAAGAAAAATCAATTTATTCACGTAAATTCCTCTCACTAATTCATTTCAGTCACTAACTTCAGACATTTTTGGTCATTGTTTCCGACATTTTGCTCTTATCTTACACAGTTCCATGCACTTGTGGTTTAAGTTCTGTGCGTTCATTTTTTTTCCATCATGTCAAAAATAAAATTGGGGTGGCATGATAATAATTACTTATTAACGTAATAACTCGGGGAGGCTCTACGCAAAATCCCATAAACACCAGAGACCTTCGTTATTTTACAAAAGCTGAAAGTTTCTCAGCGCATGCTCCCAACATAGGTAGGAACGATGGGCAACTTACGTTACAGTATAAAAGCTACATTTTATACATGTTACTTGGGTTACTATTAGAAGACATTTCCTCATTAGCCCGACAGTTTTGATACTTCCAACCCTGGCCAGACAATTTTAACCTGCTACCTGTCAAAGCCACGATGACTCAAAGTTCAGAGTTGCCCTTCCTTCCTACCTGTGTTGGGAGCATGCACTGAGAATCTTTCAGCTTTTATAAAGTAACGAAGGTCTGACGTTCATGGGATCTTGGACTACTAGCAAATGTACAAAATTTTGATAGCATGATACACTCCCAGTAATAGCGAAAGTTTCGACAGGGCGTGTTCGTGGTTATCCCTGATAATGAAATCCTCTCATCATTTTACCAAAAACATATAATATTCTTAGCAATGGACAGGCTCCGTGGAATAGTTATTTTCGGCCAGAAAATTGTATTTGAATTATTGGAATATGGCATTGCTTCCCCTTTTCGGGATTTTGGGATTAATCAACTTTAAAATATTGCCAAGAAAAGCTACCGATATTGGGAAACTGAACATATCGTCATCATCATCATCAGCCTACATACGTCCCATTGCAAGGCACAGACTTACCCTCAGCAAAGCACAGACCCCTCATGGTGAAAGCACCACGAACACGCGTGCCCAATACCGATTGGTAGACTTCTGATCCGTATCAGAATTTCTTTTTCAGCGTATAAGCAGGTTTCGTCTCGATATTTTCCTTCACCATTTGAGAGCAGTATTAACTACGTACATAAGTTAGAAAAACTCATTGGTACACAGAAACCTAATATTATATGGATTTCTTAAAATCCACAACAGGGTTCTAGCAAAATAGGCTGAGAGGGAGAGGATCATAATGCTCTACCAAGCACGACATAGTAACTAAAGCTAAATATATTGTAAAATATGAGTGGTTATAAATGGAACGTTTAGTAAAGGCGAATCGTAACATAAGTCACGCAATACAATTCAATTTGACTGTATCGCGGCTGAAATAATACGTCCAAGTGTGTATCAATCAAATATTAAAGTTTCCTGCTCGTTTCAAGTGCTTAATGTGGAACATTATTTCTACACCTACATATAATGTAAGACGCTCTCGGCATTGAGCTTATCTATACTCCATTCAACATAGCAACGAAATTTTGAGGCTATTTTGCATTACAGAAACAGAGATTTGAAACACTTCCTGTCAATTATTCTTAGAACAGCTTTAGTAGCATCCAAGATATGTCTAATAGTATATCTTTCAGATAAATAAAGTATATTTGCTGTTCAAAATCGGAAAATCTCGTCGTCCTTATTTGGAATGAAGTATAAATGCCGGAATGTCGATATACAATACCTAATAAAAAGTATAAGATTAGTCTATAGTCCATTTCAAATAGCAACGAAATTTCATGGCGATTTTTTGTATTCCAGAAACAGAGATTTGAAACACTTCCTCTCACTTATTCTTAGAACAGCTTTAGTAACGTCCAAGATATGTCGGATAGTATATCTTCCTGCCAAATAAATTATATTTGCAAATCAGAATTGGCCAGAAAGCTATATAGGAATCGGAATATCTTTTCGTCCTTATTTGAAATGAAGTATACCTAGTGTGTAGTTTATGTTTTATTAATTTTAAAGGCTGCAATTTCAGTCCAGATTAAGATTTGTGTGACTGGATTTGTGGAGACTGCTGCTGAAATCTGAATATTCTGAATATAGATTTAGAATACATCTGACTGAATTTTAAATCATTATACTTATACAAACAGTGGTCCTTTTTGACATGAATCACATTCTATTTTTATCACATTTTGAAAGAGTATGAAGTATATACACGGAAAACTAGAAAGTAGTTTGTTTGGAATCGAGAGCAGATTCGAATTATCATGGTTTCAACACAGGTAATTTTATCGAATTTCATTCAATATATTAAATAAATTGTTTGTAAAATTTAAAATTTACTGAACTCGATCTCAACCCACCGCTCTGGCACTCTCACCCTACTTACTACCAAAACAAGATTCTTAAAATGTATCCATGAGCACGCTAGAGCTTTCATTCATTGCTGAAATGATAACAAATCATTTTTGCCTGAAAACTTAAAACGCGAATACTTAAAATTTTAACTGAAAAAATAATGAAATTATTGTTTCAATCTAATTATTTTGTTATAAATCAGTTGGGGTCTTTGACTAATTATTATAAGGACTAGCCTTGCGGTAGCATTTCCCCTCTGCCACGGTATAAGCACAATTGATCTTGTGCATTTACATTCAATTTTACACCTTAACACTAAACGAGACAGCCTATAATTGCGAAATCATAACTTCGAACTTAGAACGTTTGGGGTTCACACGAGACTACTTTTCATGATTTTTAACATTCAAAATTAGAATCTAAAGTTATGGGGAATAAAATCCAAAGTTGCGGATTTCATGTTACCTCGCAAAAAGTGGCAGAAATGTTTGTTAGTAGAATTACACGCGTAACCAGTCCACATATAAATAGCCAAACGTTGGGGTGTATAAGGTTTTGCGCTTATTCATTAACACGTTGTATAACGATCACCAATATCCATTGCAAGTCCATTGTCTTCACTAAAGACAGGTGTACATTAACCACATGCTACATTTCCCAGCAATTTAATCCATTAGGCTCCAAAGGCTTACAAAAATGTTGCGATGAAAATGCAAAACAGAAATTAGGGCAGTTTCACAATAACCGTTGACCGATATGAATGTGGCAGTGGCACTCGACCTGGCCTAGTTTTTACACATACATCTGGTAAACTGATTGTTTTGATGCCAGGGTTGCGGTAGTTTAGTGTCAGAAATACAGGGTCCTTCTTATTATGCTGACACTTTTTTAAGGGGATGACCAGCCCATCAAACTGAACAACTTTCACTATGGGACCAACAAGCGCTATGGATATCGCGAAAAAAAAATCTGCTGTCCTTTACATTTGGCTCAATTAGGTTTTCAGTTTTGTATGGGACAGCTGATTTCAATGTTGCTCCCATAGAGAGAGTTGTTCAGTTTGATGGTCTGATCATCCTCTCGAAAAAGTGTCAGCATATTATATTGGACCCTATACAACGTGTTAATGAATTAACGCAAAACTAGAAAGTAGTTTGTTTAGAATCGGGAGCAGAATCGAATTATCATGGGTTCAACATCAATAATTTTTTTCAAAATATTAAATAATTTGTTTGTAAAATTTTAAATTTACTGAACTCGATGTCAACCCACCGCACAGCCACACTCACCCTATTTACTACCAAAACAAAATTCTTAAAATGTATCCATGAGCACGTTAGCGCATTCATTAATTGCTGAAATGGTAACAAATCATTTTTGCCTCAAAACTTAAAATGCGAATAACTTTAAATTGTAAGTCTCAAAAATAATGAAATTATTGTTTCAATCTAATTATTTTGTTGTGAATCAGTTGGGGTGTATGCGCTTATTCATTAACACTTTGTATACAAGGTATTACAAAAATACACTAGAGGGAAAGGTACTGCGTACCTTGTGCCGCTCCAAATCACAGATTTTGATGTCCTTGTTTCATACAGGGTCCAATTTAATATACTGACGGTTTTTTAAGGGGTTAGTTTAGACCATCAAACTGAACAACTTTCAGTATGGGACGGTGATGGGGGTATGCAGGGTGAGGCAGAGAGGCAGACCAGAAAAGACATGGCGTACCGCATTTCACGAAACAAGTCCTCTGATTTGAACCATTTTCGTTTTTTATAATTACATATTAATACAGGGTCCAACTTAATAATGCTGACGGTTTTTTAAGGGAATGATCAGACCATCAAACTGAAAAACTTTTTCTCGGGGACCAAGGTCGAAATCGCGAAAGAAAAATCAGCCAACATTTTTTTTTTCGTTATATCCATGTTGGTCCCGAAGAGAAAGTTGTCCAGTTTGATGGTTTGATCATCCTCTTAAAAAACAGTCAACATAATATTAAGTACGTAATCTTTATTGTCCTGATCGGAGGACTTATCACGCTTGTCTCAGTCCTCAGCTAAGGTTTGTTTGTCGGCCGATTCCCAACAAGGGGTGACTCGTCGCTCGTCATAAGACGCATTTTATTTTTCGTTCCAGAAGCGCAATGTTCGAAATTCGAAAAATCTGGTTGATTGAACTATCTGTTACGGTAGTAACTACTAAATAATCTGTGGTCTTATTTGAAACGGATTGTAATAATTCAAAGCACGAACACAAAGGCGGCATCCCTATTAACAGCCTGTTTTTGCAGTGCGAAGTGTGAACACACGAGGCCTTTCAATGCCGCCCCATTGTGGACCGTCTTCGTGCCAACCTATTGAGGTTCCAGCCTTTGTTTTACTTTTTTGTTTCTCTAGAACGTTCGCTTTTTTGTCTATACATTTATGTTTTATCAAACTTAAGGTTATAATTACTAAAAACCCTAACTTTCAGGAACATTGTTTTCAGTGATATGCTATTGCATATCCAGTGTATTATAGTTATTATAAAAGACCTGCCTTACTTAAAGATCAAATGAATCGTTTTTTTATGTTTCATATAATTTATTAAAGGCTCAATTCGGTGACTGATTATTCAAATCTCATTACTTTTATAAATTGAAAGTTTTTCTTCTAATTGTTATTCGATCTAAAATAAAGGGAGAAAGAGTAAGATAATGATAAGCAAGAAAAAAAAGATTGCATCTTTTTTTAATTTTTACATTTGAATGTAGTATTTTGTAAACAGTGATGTCCTAAACGCTATAATTAACTTTTCATAATATGATGTTAGAGCTATTGATATCGTATATGCATTATACGAAACATACTCTCGGTATGAGTTGCCAATCCCAACATAACTTACAACTTAGTACTGTAAGCGAAGCGAGGACATGTCTATCGATTCCTCTACGTCAGGCTTTGCGGGAGTTTGACACCTCCACCCATATCTCCTGCACAAACAACCGTCGACATTTTACTTTGTTATTGCTTTCCAATTATTTATATAATGGAGTTTCGGTCCAGCCCTAAGAGGAAGGATCTCCATAGAGTCCGTATAAATTTACGATTGTAGTTGGTCTCTTTTGTCTTATGACGTACCTTTAATAGTAGAAGGAGATGGAACTATAGATATTTGTTTATGCGGCTGTCCACTTTTTTTTGAGCTAGTGTGTGTGAAAAGTGACCGTAAACATAAGACCATATGTCAATTGGTGCCTTTTGTCCATACTACTTGACACCACACACTCAAACCTAAACATCAAAAAAAGTGGACACTTTACAATTGGTATGGCTCACTCTAGTCTTAAAGAGAGATTATTCCACTTAGGTCCAGCCATATGAAATGTAAAATAATGAGAATCCCGAACGGATTTCATCAAAAGTTGTTAAAGTCAAAACGAATAGAGGATTTGAAATTGTCACCTAACTCGTTTCAACAGTTCTGTTAGAACCTTTTTAAACCCTTAAATTTTTAAGCTTTTTATCCGGAGATTAACCCAGGCCTATATCTTTTCCGTATTATATTGTCTGCCTTTTGTCTAAATGTAAGCGTAGAGGTAATAAGACCACTGTACATCCGGACCTACCGGGTCGTAGATTTCTAACAACATAAAGCTTTTAGACAAGTCCCTGTAAACCAAACGATGTATTGAAGAGACTCAATATAAGACCAAAACATTGACGCTTCGTCTAACCATCTCGTCGTTCTTCGTACATCCGCTGTTGGTCCATAAACCAGGCTATAGCTTGCGTGTTAAGTACGAGATCTGACCAACAGATTTGTGTTGGGTCAAGGCACCGTCTATACGCGGATTGTGGCCTTCGGATTGATATCTCAGGCTCGGCTTCTTGTTTTTTTACTGTTAAAAGGGTTTAAATTGTAAGGCTTTTTGTTATGCTTCAATGTTGAAAATGTAATAATTGTTGTTTTCGACTTTGAGTGCGTGTTCTGTTTGAAGTTTGGAATATTTCCCACGATTTAAAAGAATTAATCTATTGATTATACAACGTGTTAATGAATAAGCGCAAAACCTCATACACCCCAACTGATTTATAACAAAATAATTAGATTGAAACAATAATTTCATTATTTTGATAGTTACAATTTAAAGTTGAGAGAAAAAAATGATTTGTTATCATTTCGTCAATGAATGAAAGCACTAACGTGCTCATGTATACATTTTAAGAATCTTGTTTTGGTAGTAAGCAGGGTGAGAGTGCCCGTGCGGTGGATTGAGATCGATTTCAGTAAATTTTAAATTAAAAAAATAAATTATTTAATATTTTGAAAAAATTACCTATATTGAAACCATGACAATTCGATTCTAAACAAACTACTTTCTAGTTTTGAGTTAATTCATTAACACATTGTATAGTTCTTTAGATCGATGTTATTATATTATGTTTCAATGTTTTGAGAATTATATGATTCATGGGTTTTATTCATTTTACACTATATTTATATTTCCCAGTTTGAGAAGAAATTTGAATTTCCAGAAATATCGCGTGAATTTTGGTTCATTTTTCGTATTAACTGGAGTCTAGAACTAATATCTTGTTCGTGCTTCAATTTTACGATTCATTAGGTTATTTCACCCATAGGCACAGTATAAGAAAGAGCCATAGGGTGGGTTCCGTTTTTGGGGAAAATTCTGTGATGTCAATTGTTTGCTTCCAAAAAGGTGTATCTGTGTCAAATTACAGTTTGCACGTCAAACATCAGCGACATGATAGATAGCCTTTGACTATTTATATGTGGACTGGTTACGCGTGTAATTCTACTAACAAACATTTCTGACACTTTTTGCGGGGGGCGAGGTAACATGAAATCAGCAACTTTGGATTTTATTCCCCATAACTTTAGATTCTAATTTTGAATATTAAAAATCATAAAAAGTAGTCTCGTATGAACCTCAAACGTTCTAAGTTCGAAGTTATTATTTCGCAATTATAGGCTGTCTCGTTTAGTGATAAGGTGTAAAATTGAATGTAAATGCACAAGATCAATTGTGCTTATACCGTGGCAGAAGGGAAATGCTACCGCAAGGCTAGTCCTTATAATAATTAGTAAAAGTAGATAGCATACAGACACAGAATTTAAAACAATCAGTATTGTGTTCAAAAAACTTTTGAGTACTAAACAACAGTGAGTAACAAATATAAGTATTTGTTTAGTCTAAAGAAAAATATGTTACGACCAAATCAACCTTTTTTAGAATTTTTGTATGTCTGTTTGTTTGTTTGTAACAGCATCACGCAAAAACTACCAAGCCGATATTTAAAAATTTTGTTTTGTTTAATAACTTATGATCTGACTTATAATCTGGTATATAATTTGTGCGGACGAAGTCGCGGGTAAACTCTAGTCACTAATAATTTGGCTTGTACCTACATCTAGTCTAGTATATATTAGTAAAAGTAGATAGGTTGTGTTTTGCTTTTTTCGATTTATCAAACTGGACTGGAAACAAATTAAATAATTTAAATATGCAAATAAACAACATTAGCAGTTGTCATAATGTTCTTGTTAGATAAAGATGTAATTATATTAATGTGGTTCTATTCAAATGTTAGAACATTCAATGCTTTTCAAAACCAGGAAACAAAACTAACAAACCGCGTGTTAAATTAAATCATATTTGCGTCCACAATCATCTAAGCTAGTACTACAAGCCATTTCGAATATTCTCACTATAATTTCTATAAATATACTCCGTTTATTATAATTGCCTATCGATTTTACAATCATGCTAATTAACTCAAACAGGGACTTACACGTAAACGTCGTGTGCTTGTCGGATAGCACACTTGAATTGACAACATTTCATTTTAAGAAAGGTACCAAAATAAGAAAACCATTTGGAGATTATGTGATTCAAAGCTTATATCAAAATTATCCGATTTTTCTATCCATTATTTCTCGAGTTATTTGAAAAATACTGATAAATATAATAGAGGTTGAATGAGATTTATTTATTCCTTTGCCTGCTTGGCTTTTCTATTGTATGTGACAGTTTTAATTTTTAATGTTATTGCGGCCAAGGTATCTTAGCCATAAATCCTACGTTTTTCAGAAAATACAAAAGCAAATTAAAAATAGAAATATCTGTCAAAAATAAAATCGGAAAAATACGTATCTCTTATTTTTTTACCTATTTTTATATTTTTATTAAAAACAGGTGGTTAAAAAAATGTAATGTTTTCAATTCTGACATTTATAAGTATTCCTACAATTTTTTGGTACATTTCCTGTCTATAAAATGTTTCCAGATGAAGGAGAATAACATTGTAAACATCGCAGTAAAAGCCTTTTCGATATAATCTTCAGTATTAAATAGGGAAGTTTATTCTTGTAATCTTCCTTCACCTTATTTGCTATCGTATAAAAAGAAAATAAGAATCAAATTATATACCTGGTGGTCCAGTGGCGAGTAACTTTGCCTGCCGTGCAGGAGGCGATGGTTCGATCCCCGTCCAGGTCGACTCGATTGAGTTTTTCAGAATTTAGGTACGATTTGAAACACCACTGGCATTTCGGTGAAGGAAAACATCGTGAGGAAACCTGCATGCTTCAATTTCGAGGCATGTATTGTATTCACTGTCCATTATGTCGCGACGGGCTCACCCCCCGTCACACTGGACAGAGTTTCGGTACAACTGGTAAATCGTGGATGTTCTGAGGTTTCAGAATATCTCTGACTACCCCCTCGGGGAATATAGTCGTGACCATATGATAAAAAGAAAGCGAAAATTCAACATTTGCTATGTATTCTATATTGTGAAACATTTCAGACATGCTTTCAAACTGTTTACTATTCCTCCTCCATAGACACTTGAACCGTAGCAATAAAACTGAATTTATAACCCTCTGTCTTCACTAGCTTCACCTAGTGATATTGTAACGTGTCAATGACACGCCTAGATGTTTTGTTTATGTGGATGTTTTCCTTAGTTGTCGGTCGCGGCTACGCCCCCGCGCGTTGGACCGAATTTCTTTCATACGCATTATCAGGTTCATGGCTACTTAGTTATTTATGTTTTCGCGTGCCATTGCCAACATTTCTACGGAGAAACGTGACCTTTCACGACTTCTAACTCTTAGTGGAACATGGTAATTGCAGTTGCCGCATAGTCTATCAGCTGTCGAAGGGTCTAGACCGGGTATGAAGTGTTCGTATAACGTGATAGTGATAAGAGGGCGATAAGACTGTTATTGTTTTGATGGCGCGTGTTCGTGACGTATGTATCCATGCGCCGCGTTCTGCGCCGTGTCCTTCCTTGACATGCTTTTGTAGCCGATGCCTTGCGACGTAGTTTTCTTTCAGTGTGAATAGTTCGCAATAAGTATTGTCGAGTATAGCGAACTCTCGTATGTTTACGTGTTCATTCACACGCGTTGTATTGTGTGTGGTGTGGGTATGGCGTCGTTGCGCCTGCGCCTGCGGCTGCGTCGAGCCGCGAGCGAGCCCTCTTTGTTTGTTGACAAGCGGACTCGACGAGCGGCTCTGTTCGCGTGCAGACGTCGTGTGCGCCGCTCGCGTTGCAACTCTACTTCGTCTGACATCTCGAGTGTTATCGCGTTCGTTTCCTAAATTTAGTGCAGTTTTGTAAAAAATATCTTCTTCTGCTCAATATTTTAGTGCACAGTGGGATTTGTGGCGATACCTGACCAGTTGTTGATCGTTCACGGCGATATCTTCAGCTTCTAAAATTATTCGTTCACCGCCGAGCCAGAAGGTATTGTTTTTGTTGTGTTTCCAATATTTGTTACATCATTAGTGTAGTACAGAAACAACTCTATTTGAGTGTATTTATAAAACAAACGTAACTCTTTAATTATCTCTAACGTGAATTCAATCATATTTGTGTAAAATCTTTATTCTTGATGCATGTACTCGAGCACCGCGATAAAATGCATCATATACCTAGGTGTCTACTTAATAAACAGCTCCGTATCGAACGGTCGAGTGCATGTCGATATCACTTTAGATGCATGCAATGCAGTAGAGCACGTGGTTAATAAGTGATCAGTTTTATTTTGATTCTTAAAAGCGAAGAGTTAGAGGCGAAAGTTAAAGTGGGGCAAGAAAGGACTCGGGGTCATTAAGCGGTGTCACCGCGATTTCTCCGGCATCTCTAATGAGATACTTAAACACTGGGAAAGACAAACTTACTTAGCTTCTGTTGCTAGATACAGTTATAATTTGGTCGGTTGCCGTAGAAGGCGGTTAGCGGTATCTCTTATAGCCGTCTGCTGGCCTGGTAAATCGTCTCAGTAACGGTACATGTACAACAGGGTATGGCACGTTCGCAGGTCGTCACTTGCATGACACGATGATTTAACTTCTTGCGATTGTAAGTCTAACAGTAATAGCGACAGAGAACTAATAAAAGTGATAGGTAATCTCGACGAAGTTTTGATGGCGATAGCACCAATTTTGACCTTAATGTCGTAGTACGACGTCGCTAAAATGAATAATGTCATGTGATAAGCTTATTTTTAAGTGCCAATGGAAGTTTGAGATTCGTAGTAAATTAATGTTTACAAGCAATATAATCAAATCTCTGAAAGTTTATTTTTCATTTAGTTTGGAATTTTAATAGAAATACCACGGTAACATTGTAGTGAGCTATTTTAGGCTAAAAATTGCAGTGACCTTTCAGAGTCCATAAGCTGTAATGAAATAGTGCAACTGCTTTATGTCAAGCAATATGTAGAGATTAGTCCTATTATGTGTTCGTAATCTGTCTGATCAAAAGTTATCTTAATATTATCCCTATATCGAACTGAGAACCTTCAAATATAAAACAGATTTTCAAGTTAACTTAATGTTCAAAATAAAAGGTTCTTGACTCTTCTCTTATCTTATATCTTTAAAATGAGAAAGGAAGTAAATTACGTATTTTAAATTAGTTCGCCAAAATCTGTAATGTTCCACTCAATTTGTGTTGGTATACTTGTCGGCTTCTTAGCTTACATTATCTGTACCCATCATCATTATCTTTTTCTTTGTTTACAATTATTGTGAAAGAAAATATTTCTTCTATCCTTTAAGGCTTTGTCTCTTAATAAATGACCACACTTGGCTTAGAAAGTTTTACTTTTGTATTGTTAAAGACTGATTTTGTTGTTTTTTTTTTACCGCGATTGTTAATAATAGTTAACAGACAATGCATGAAGATAGAGAAAGGATAATTATCGCCAATATCTTGATAATGTTGCCATCCTTTCTTCATCTTTTTAACCAAAATAGGATAGAAATATTTATAGGGGCTTTCTTATTATGCTGACACTTTTTAAGGGGATCGTGATTTCGATGTTGGTGCCTTAGAGAAAGTGGTTCAGTATGATGGTCTGGTCCTGCCCTTAAAAAAGTGTAACCATATTAAGAAGGACCCTGTATACTCGTAGGTACTACATATATCTTTTATTATTTTGCACGGATCGGGTTTTTGGTACAAACGATACGCTGAAGATGATGATTCTGGAATCGCTTACCTAAATACGACTGAGCATAATATGAATATAGTAGACTTATTTAGAGTATCTCTATCGTCTTGGGGAATATAATCATGAGTACACATATCTCATGATTATATTCCCCATCTCCCATATAGCTTCTCGCGTATGCTTACGACTTCGAAATTGGCAATAGATGGCAGTTAACATGAATTATTACATGAATTGATACCTACCTACATACATGAAATACTTATAGGTAAGTACACAATTCCGTAAGTCATGTTTTTTTTGGTCTTTATTTTATATTTGTTACGGATATAAGACATAATTTTAAGAAACCAATTTAATTTTTGTTGCGATTCATCGAGTTTATCAATATAAATTTAATTTTTAAATTACTTTGATCTGTAATCTCTAAATGAAAAAACGGTGCAGAGAAAAAAATTCGAACTTCATGAAGAAAAACTTCTTACTGCCTTATTAAAAAACAAAAATCCTGCCTTCTCTCTCTAACTCTATGCTGGAAACAGAAACGGCAACATTTAATGTCAAATTCTGACATTGTGAATGTATTTTTTTTCATAATGGCCAGTTATTTTAAGTTGATTTTAAGTTTACCAAGGAGTTCACAGATTTTCTAGTGACGTCACTGGATGAGCCGAAAAAACGACGTTATTTCATTAAAAATATCTGCAATCCTTTCATTTAAAATCTCTGACATCGAAAATATTATTATTGAGACAATTATCTCGAAATGGTTTTCGATTCAGCCTTCCAAAAAAAAACTTGACATACCGAATTCACACGAAATAATACATTAGTATGGGTTCCACAAGACGGTTGCCAACGTCGAGGAAGACCCAAAAGAAGATGGAACGATGATTTGAATACCTTCCTGAACGGTTGGTCCGATTTCGCGTTGCATAGGGAGGATTGCAGGAAAAGAGGGATGGCCTTTGCCCAGCGGTGGGACACAAAATAGGCTAAAAAAAAATTCATAATAACATAAATGTTATAAAGGAATGTTCATTAAACGGTGTTTTGTTCTCTTACTCGGTCAATTTTGCTGCTTGACTAGTGTTTTAAAAATAGCCAAGTGAAAGTTGAATGTCTAATGAGCCTTGTAAATCCTTTCGCTTGTCATATTTATTTTGCAAATTGTTGCATTTCGTGGAGACCAGTTATTTGGTTTTGTTGACTTTCCAAAATTAGTTTCTGTGGCTCTTTTTGGTTTATCTTCGTTCCCCCTATTGTTTGCTGATTAGAAATATACCTATATTCGAGTTTGTAGGAGCTTTAGTCGATAGTTATATTTTGTTCTAAGATAAAAGGTTTCAAAAAGAACGTCAGATTCATCAAATATTTCTCATTTATTATATCATTTAAACAATTGACAACTTTTCATTTTAAGAAAGGTACCAAAATAAGAAAACCATTTGGAGATTATGTGATTCAAAGCTTATATCAAAATTATCAGATTTTTCTATCCATAATTACTCGAGTTATTTAAAAAATACTGAAAAATATAATAGAGGTTGAATAAGATTTTATTCCTTTGCCTGCTTGGCTTTTCTATTATATTTGACAGTTTTTATTTTTAATGTTATTGCGGGCAAGGTATCTCAGCTATAAATCCTACGCCGTTTTTCAGAAAATTCAAAAGTAAATTAAAAATAAAAATATTGGTCATAAATACACTCGCGTGCAACCAAATCGACTCAACCCTTTAACGCGCATACGGGATACCGTTTCTTAAATAAAGCATAGCTGATATTTAAAAAACATACATCGTTTTAAAGCTTGGAATCTAAGCTTTAAAAAAAACCATTAATCATGAAAATCGGTACAGTATTTTTTTTTTAAATTGAAATTTGACTATAGGTATAGGAGAAATGATAAATTAAGAAATGAATTGAGGTTAGCCAATCCTTTGAATAAAACCAAAAATTTGAACGAAAACAAGGAAAATTTATTAAATTTATACGGAGTGTTTCCTCCCCTAGCCCTTATAAGAGTTTCTACGCGATTCCTCATTGATCTGATCAATTTTTTTATGTCTTCTTGAAGAAACGCTTCCCACTCCTCTAACAACGCCTCTTTTAGCTCCTGGATGTTCGAAGGAGCTGGATCTCTGGCCCGGACTTTGCGTTTGAGCTGGTCCCATACATGCTCAATCGGATACATGTCGGGACTGAGCGCTGGCCAGTCCATGGCCCGTAAACCGACTTCGTCGAGGAACTGCCTAGTGACACGTGCAGTGTGACACCGGGCATTATCGTGCATTAACACGAAGTTATCCCCGACAAAGCCTGCATACGGGACCACATGATCAAGTAGGATGTCGGTGATATACCGATCAGCGGTCAGACCACCTCCTCGGCCTCCCCCAGGCACGAAAACGAGGGCTGTTCTACCCTCTAGGGATATGCCAGCCCACATCATACAGGAACCGCCTCCGTATGCGACTGTTTCACGGAAACAGCACTGTGCAAAGCGCTCTCCTGGACGCCTATAGGCCCGGCCTCTCCTGTCACTGCCATGCAGACATACTCTGCGCTCGTCATTGAACAGGATAGGCAGCCATTGGTCGATGCTCCACAGACGGTGCTCCCGTGCAAATTGCAAACGCGCTTACCGGTGACCTGCAGTCAATTTTGGGCTTGTGGCAGGCCGTTTTGGGGTCAGGTTCGCTTGCTTTAAACGTCGTCTGACTGTCCACTCACTGATAGCCACCCTTCGGACTCGCCTCAGCTCCTGCTGGACATCAACACTGGTAAGGTGGCGATTCCGCAGTGCAGTAGAGACAATAAAACGATCGTCCCTCTCAGACGTGCGCCTTAGCAGGTCAGATCTTGGTCTACGAGTGAAGGCACCGGTCTCCTGGAACCTTCTGTATACTCTGGACACAGCAGACTGGCTCAAGTGCAGCTGACGAGCGACAGTTTGCTGACTAAGGCCTTGTTGCAATAAAGCCACAATTTGGGCGGCTTCAGTTAGCGTAGTATCCATTATTTTGGATAAACCGTAAGCTTCACAAGTGGAGATGTTATCAGCTCAACTTCAGATAAGCGACTGATAAAAAATTTCAGTCACAGGTGGTTTTATAAGCGATAGCGTCGCGCAACTCGTGAGTTTCACGCGTAGCATGTTTTCCTGTATTTTAATTTAAACCTCAATATAAAAAAAATACTGTACCGATTTTCATGATTAATGTTTTATTTTAAAGCTTAGATTCCAAGCTTTGAAATGATGTATGTTTTTTAAATGTCAGCTATGCCTTATTTAAGAAATGTTACCCCGCATGCGCGTTAAAGGGTTGAGTCGATTTGGTTGCACGCGAGTGTAAAATCGGATAAATACGTATCTCTTATTTTTTAAACTATTTTTGTATTTTTTTACTAAAAACAGGTGGTTAAAAAATTTTTAAGTCAATTTTCCGTTTTCGTGCTCATTTCATTGACATGCTGAATACTATGAAAATACACACTATTTTTACTTAATGTATACTAACCAGATGCCAAATTGTGACTCAGTTTTAGGGTAAATTTAGTAGAACGATTACTTACCTTACCAGTTTGACATACACGTTTTCGAGTTCTGCGCATCGAGAATTTTCTCGCGATAAACTTCTTTGTTCACATTGTGATATCAACATGGTCTCGTGATTCAGAGAAAGTTCCTATTCGGGTACCAAAACCGACTGTTCTTGGCGACCATCCAATGTTCCTTTATACACGTAACGTTATAACATTTCACGGTTATTCTCTGCCAATTAACTTGGGTAACTAATAACTAACCCAGTTCATGTCTCATTATTAGCTACTATGGTCCCCACTGCTGGGTTATAGGGTAATCCTGCGCCCGCAGCATGATGGCGCGATAAAGCTCTATCGCGCCCTAGCTTCCTTTCTTTTTGCGCGCGAACAAACGAATTAGCAGGCGCGATAAAACGTTTATCGAGGCACCATGCCGCGAGCACTGTTTGTGAGAGTATATTATGGGCGTTAGTTCATCAAACGCCCAAAGGGCATTAGTGGACATCACATCATCATCATCATCAGCCTATACAAGGTGTTACAAAAGTAAAAATAAACATTTATAACGTTTAAGAGGGTTGTGTAGACCATCACACTGAACAACTAAGGGACTGACATCGAAATCGCGAAAATACAAATCTGCTATCCCATACATTTAGCTCGAGTAGATTTATAGTTTAGTATGGAACATAAGATTTTTTCTTCGCGATTTCGATATTGGTCCCATAGTGAAAGTTGTTCAGTTTGATGGGTAGAATATGTGTTTTAAAGGTTAATGATACTTTTCCTTACATCCTGTATTAACGTAGCATTAACATTATTGTTAATACCATTGTACTCTACATTAAACATTGTAATGTTTGTAATGGTAATGACTCACAAAGGATTGAGAACAATGGAAAATGCTGGAGAAGGTCTATGCGCCTCTGGACGCGCAGACCATAGATGAGAACTAAACTAGGAGCGACCAGGAAAATAATTAACCCCGTAATACATACATACATACATAAACTCACTTTGACGGTCTGAAGCTCCCTATTCGAAATGGAACGCATATAATTTTGCGTCCTGTGCGATATGGATGGAACGCATATAATTTTGCGTCCTGTGTATACAGGGTCCTTCTTAATATGCTGACACTTTTTTAAGGGGAAGATCAGATCAAGCTGAACAACTTTCTCTATGGAACTAACATCGAAATCGCGAAAAAATATCAGCTGTCCCGTACATTTGGCTCTAGTAGGTTTGCAGTTTTGTATGACATTTTTTTTTCGCGATTTCGATATTGGTCCCATAGAGAAAGTTGTTCAGTTGGATGGTCTGATCATCCCCTTAAAAAGTGTCAGCATATTTAGAAGGACCCTGTATTCGTAAAATAGGTGCCTCAAGTTGTA
Source organism: Agonopterix alstromeriana (assembly GCA_963924505.1). Lineage (NCBI taxonomy): Eukaryota > Metazoa > Arthropoda > Insecta > Lepidoptera > Depressariidae > Agonopterix > Agonopterix alstromeriana. The sequence continues at coordinate 13,589,392 of OZ004675.1, forward strand.
CAAATAATATTATAACCAAGACTAGCTGTTGCCCGCGATTCCGTCTGCGTAGACCTTAAAAAAGTATCATATGTGTTAATCCAGATCATATTCTACCTGTGTGCCAAATTTCATTAAAATCCATTCAGTAGTTTTTACGTGAAAGAGTAACAAACATCCATCCATACTTACAAGCTTTCGCGTTTATAATATTAGTAGGATAATAGGATATAAACTGAATCTTCAGAATAAACGTTGTGTTGTGTTCCAAAAACTTTAAGACATTTTGTCAGAGGAGAACGTTTGTTGGAGATATGTCGAAACCGCATGGCAGTTGAATATGTTAAGGGGATATAATTCGGAGCGCGCTCCATACAAACGTACTATGGTGATATTTTCAATACTAACCAATTAAACTCGTTGTTAAAATATACAGTTTCACTGCTAGGATTAATTTAAGATTTGTATGGAAATCTTTGAGGCACTGTAACTTTAACATTAAACATTTTAACGAAAATCTGACTCTATACATGCATAGAATTTTTTTTTTAGATACATTCTGAAAAAATTCATTGAGTTTAATTGGTTAGTATTGAAAATATCACTATAGTACGTTTGTATGGTGCGAGATTCGAATTATATCCTCATAACATATTGCTTATTCTATACAACGTCGAGTAAGGAAGGTTTTATGTAGATTTCATTGGTTAACAGAATGTACTGCGATACTCTCATTCGCACCATTCATTACGGTTTTTATATCCATTGTGTTACTTTCACGATATCTTTCCTACATGTCATACTCCATCACATCTAATACTGGTCTGATTGTTTATTCTCCTATTAAGTGAGCTGGTAGCTATGAAATGAAAACTTAATTTTCCTTCTATAGAAAATCTGTTTTTCTGGAAATGACATCGTAATTAGGTCATTTGTTTTATTGACATTTTCTTTGGAATACCTACTCGTAGTTGATTTTTTCTGCGATTTCGCTATTGGCTCCTTAGTGAAAGTTGTTCAGTTTGATGGTCTGAAGCCTTTTCGATATGTACCGCATTTAATTTTACACCCTGTATAACAAAGTACAGACGAATCAAAAATACAGGGTCCTTCTTAATATGCTGACACTTGTTTAAGGGAATGATCAGACTATCAAACTGAACAACTTTCTCTATGTCACCAACATCGAAATCACGAAAAAAATAATCTGCTCTGCCCATGCATTTGGCTCGAGCAGGTTTGCAGTTATGAATGGAACAGCTGATTATTTTTCGCGATTTCAATGTTGGTCCCATAGAGAAAGTTGTTCAGTTTGAAGGTCTGATCATCCCTTAAAAAAGTGTAAGCATATTAAGAAGGACCCTATATGTATGCTTATATTTGACAAACAGACAATAATATTATAAAGTTTGTCAATGTCACTTTCATAACTCGTTACATATTTACAAACTGTTCAATTTATTTACTTCATACTGCATACCGTGCGCCACGCGAGCTGGCGTGGCGTTTTCGAGGCCGAAATCGTGAACATTTCCTGTAGTGCTGTATAACTTGATCATTATCATCATCATCTTCCTAGCTGCTGTCCCGCTGGGTAACGGTGTATGTTTCTTAAACTCCGCTCTATCTTAAATATCGTCGATGGAGAGCTCGCAACTATTCATTTCATTTTTACAACATCAGATCATCTGAGCTTTGGCCTGCCTAAGCCACGTTGTAGGGTACGTCCATTAATTTGCTGTCTATGCCAATACCGGACGATAAGTTTTGTGTGAATAGTGAAAATTAAAATAAGGTTTTTAAATAAATAACGCTCACAGCCACATAATAATATTGTATGATCCCAAACCAAAGCTAACTTCTTATCTTATCTTAACTATTATACAATTTTAACAGAAGTGTGTCTGTGATAAGACCGTCATTTGTACCCTTACGTTCTAGTATTCTATTTTGTTGCTGTATGTTTTTGGTATGCAAATAAAGAATATTTATGTTATGTTATGTTACATTGAAGATATTTACAAAAAAAGGATGACGATATGGTTGTTAGATTGTCCGTCTGTTTGTTTGTGCGAGCATCACGCGAAAACTACTGAACCGATTTCGATAAAACTTTTATTGTTTGATAGCTTATGATCTTAAAATCTCGTATATAATTTGTGCGGACGAAGTCGCGGGTTAACTCTATTATTATATCCGTTACCCAACCGGGATTTGAACATCTAGTTTGCCAATCCGGTATGTCACTGCTTGCTTGCAAGCTTGGGTTGTCAAACTGGCAACCAATCTCCACAACCTCATTGCATTTTGCCAGCATTAGTCTTTCGCGGTATACTAGGTGAGTGAACTTGCAGTTCCACTGGGAGGTTTCAGTGTGAGCTACTCAGTATACAGTACTCAGCACGAAAGGTCATCGACTCTTAGATATTATAAAGAGCTTTATGATTCAGAGCTCTCGCTTGATCCCAGCTGCTCCCTCAGTTGTGTGGTGGCGCCATCTTGAAACAACAACTTTGCAACTAACTCGAATATGCATACGCGAATTCCATAGTATTAACAATTATGTACAGTACGTACATTTAAGTTCAAGCTTTGGTAAAGTTCTGGTTCGGACAATTTCCGTAATATTAGAAATGTTATCGTAAATATTTTATGGAAATAAGCTGCACAGAACTGCTGCTGCTACATCAAAGAACTTATAAATCTGGTACTACTGTACCTATAAGGTCCTTCTTAATATGCTGACACTTTTTTAAGAGGATGATCAGACCATTAAACTGAATAACATTCTCTATGGCACCAACATCGAAAAATAAAATCAGCTGTCATATACAAAACTGCAATCCTACTTAAGCCAAATGTATGGGACAGCAGATTTTTTTTCGCGTTTTCGACGTTGGTCCCACAGAGAAAGTTGCTCAGTTTGATGGTCTGATCATCTCCTTAAAAAAGTGTCAGCATATTAAGAAGGACCCTGTATATCGGAGGATTTCCCCAACTTAGATCCCACACTCTCCTCGCCCTTTACAAAGTTACAATAATATTCAGTAGGTAGTTTTTCGTACCAAAGACATGTTCTACATGTTCTGAGTATCTTGGTTTTAGAAGGGGAGTTAGCCCTCGGGCTTGAACATGAACTTCCCAAAATGTTCCACTTCCCGAAACGTCTACTACTAAATGACTATTTCAATATTAACCGCTGTTGATCTTTTTTTACAGCAGTTCCGTGAGAATGAGTTTAGGGATAAGCCGATAAAAAAAGGTAGTTTGACAGTTTTTCATAGCCAATAGCCGCTAGGTCAGCCGGCTAAGTTGTATGTAATCGACTTGTCCACAGAGCGTGGCACTCAAGTATGGATTTTTCTAGCACACACATTTCTTGCCGCAATCAATCTTATAATGTCCACATACGATCCGATTCGTCGTGGGTATCTAACATGTACATTATCATGTCATTATTACGAAGCATGTTTATTAAACTTTCTGTTCTGTGGCAATAAATCTAAGTATTTAATTTCGAAAAGAGGGGAGGAAATTTAAGAGAAATTAAGAACATTATAATTAAGCCTGATTCTTTGACTAAAAGCAACTAAACGGTCTTAGATATTCGCGTGTCATATTGTTTTAGACTTGACTTAATTTTTATAATTAAATAATACACAAATAATTACTTATTATTTTACATAAATTCAAAAAGATAAAATATTGCAAAAATGTAGGTATTACAATCAATAATTGACATAACCCCAGTTGCTATCAATTACCTAACCATTATAAATAATTAGGAAATACCGAATTACTTAACGTTTATTTCGAAATTATGATAATACAACAAATTAAAAACACAGAATTTGCTAAAAAAAAGTACTGCAGTTTTATGTTGAGCCAATAGGCTTTAGAACAGTAAAAGCCACATCAAAATGAGGTGTGTAATTTTAGCGAGGTGCTAGACAGAATAAATAGACAAATCGGATCTGTTTGGAGAAGTCCCTTCGTACCTACCTTTACCTGAGATTTTACCTTTGTGTGCCTTTCTAGAGTTGAGTATCAAACAATGTTATCTACAAAACATAAACTTTACAGGAGGGTAAAAAAAAATATTTTAAGCATTTCCTTTTATTGGTATCCCTTGTAAGTAATAACCTATCTTCTCAACTATCAGTAATTCGAATTTTATGTTTTTGCCAAAGTATAAAGCCAAAAATGTTGATAGCAGTAGGTACTTAACCGTGTCGATTTACGGATAGTGACAAAATTAAAACACCTCAACATTTTCGAGAACTGAGTAAGTACTCAAGTAAACGGTATAAGAAACCGTTACAATGTCTAATTTTAGTTTAAATAGTGACCATGTAACTCTCAACAGTAATGATAAAACAGTTGCAAATTACTAAACATGCCGGAAATGTTCGCCGAATTACGGCGAAGTATTATGAGACATTCATTAAATTGTATTCATCATTAAGTTTGTAAACCCGTTGCACTGGATTTGAAAAGTAACTGCTCTTTCATTGTCTTTTGTTTTAACGGTACTTTAATGATAGGGGTGTACAAAACTTTCAGGGTTCCGCACCAAAAATGTAAAAAGGAAATTTTATGGGATAGGCTGATTCCTTCTAATATTATCGACTATTTTGCCGAAAGTGTAGAACATGCTCTCCCGAATTTTTTTAAATCAAGTTATGTGTATAGATAATATGGTTTCTTCTTTATCAACGAAAGAATGTCATAAACATGTCTGTATTTTCAAAATTAGCGGATCAAATTGGATTATGGCATTCTTCTTCGCCCTTATTCGTTCCTACTGGAGGGCAAAGGCATCCACAGGCGGCGATAGTAATTTTTGTTTAAATATCGATGAAATGTACGCTTGTAATAAATATATGACAGAAACAATATTTCTGACATTTTGTGGATCAGAAGAATTTGTCCTTGCTTTGACACATGAAAATATCAGGTATAGAACCCTCGTAGGCGCACGATATGGTCTATCTTAGCTGTAAATAACCAAGTGATGTCAATCAATACGCACGTTGAATATTGATGATTTTCTTTTTCAATTTGTAAGTAATTAAGCGACTGATCGATCATCTGCGTCATTAACTTTATCAAATCACTGACCCTACCTAAAAAGCTGTTATTTCTAGATTGATTCTAAAATAGTTTCAGCTACTATTAATTATTCTGTGGTGGAACCAATCTGAGTCGCGCTAGAGTATATTTTGTTTGACTGTACTAAGGAAAATATTCGCGTGCATATTTATCGTAGCCTTGATGGTCCAGTGGCGAGTAGCCATGATTGATGTGCAGGAGGCGATGATGGTTCGATCCCCATACTATTTTTGAATCGTGAGATTCACAATCGAGTTCGAATGACGCATAACCTCCATAGTAATTTTGAAATTTTCTAGTGAGACTTTCAAAAATAGCACCCCAAGCCGACACGTACCAATGATTTATTCGGAATTTATGTACGATTTATAACACCACAGTGTTTTCGGTGAAGGAAAACATCGTTAGGAAACCTGCATGCTAAAATTTACTGTCCATTATAAGTGGACGCGACAAGCTCACTCCCCGTCACACTGGATAGAGTTTCGGTATTACTATGAAACGTGGATGTTTTGAGTTTTCAGAACATCTCTGACTACCCCCCTGGGGAAATATGTTCGTGAGCATATGCATGCATTTTAATTTTTATGAAATCACACACCCACACAAGGTAAAGGTAAAGCCAATGCCCCAAAAGTGGGGACGTACACAGCTGATGATGATTAAATCAATTAAAGCAGGGTGCAGCAAAGTATACTACAGGCCTAAGGAGTAATTCACAGGAGTCAGCTCGCCTCAAGTTGGCCGTGTTCCAAGGCCGTTAAGGACGATATTTACGTGGCAAACACTTTGAAGCCTTTGTCTTTCTTGATACGTGCTTCTTCCCAGACTTGGGGACTTTCATAAAGGATACAAATTATGTATTTTGTTAATAATATTACGATGAAAATGTTGGAGAAATCTGAGGTCAAGCGGTTAACAAGAACAATATGTTTTGTGAGACCAGAGAAAGTAAACTTTTGTATACAATTTGTAGCGTTAGTTTGATGTAGAATAAATTACACAGGGTGTTTTGTTTATTTTTTTATACAGATTTTACACTTAAATGCTTTACAGCTTTATGGGGTGCTTTTGACCATCAAACTGAACAACTTTTACTATGAGACCAACTTTGAAATCGCGAAAAAATCTGATTTTTCATTACCATTGACATGGAATAGCAGATTTTTATTCGGGATTTCGATTTTGTATGATTAGTGAAACGGCAAACGTATATTTATTCCACTATACTTTGTCGCAACGTGTGATCTATCAAATAATTCTGCTGCACAATATCAGCTGATCTCCCCCGACACACCGTAATTTATGGATGACCCATCAAAAGTTGGAGCTAAAATAAAACGAGTTGAATTTGCAATGCAGAGAGGAAATTCTCTTTAGTCAACAAATTCATCAGAGACGAACAAGAAAGCACAAATTAAACTTTAAACCCATCGGTTAAAGTCCCTCGCTGCTTACAAAATGAATCTCACCAGAATTTAAGCTACACTTCAGTTGATAGAATTTAAAAGTGTAAAATGGTTATTTTTTAGAATATACAAGGTATTAGAAAAGTCAAAATAAAAATTTAAAACTTTTAAGGGTGTTGTTTAGACCATGAAACTGAACAACTTTCACTATGGGACCAGCATTGAAATCGCGAAAAACAATATCTGCTGTCCCATACATTTAGCTCGAGTAGATTTGTAGTTTAGTATGGAAGGTCAGATTTATTATTCGCCATTTCGATATTGGTCCCATAGTGAAAGTTGTTCATTTTGATGGTCTAAACCACCCCCTTAAGTGTTTATTTGTATTTTTGTAACACCTTGTATACAGCCCTACACTTGAGCTTTTTAAATAAAGAAGCTTTTAAAAAAAATTTGTTCGACGACACTTACTAGATGGCGTAGAAATCATCGATATTAAGCTCTTGTTCTTTATGAGCTCTTTATTCCCCTTAAAAAACCGCATATTTAGAAAGATCTTATACAAATACATGCATAGGCTGATGATGAATAGGATGGTTATGTGTCTACTGTATTATATATATATACATATATAAAGGAATAATTTGTAAGGAATTTGTCTCAGGTCACGAGCGTTTCCTCACGTCTAAAGAATTTCATGAAATTGACTGAAGATGATTCACTCATCGTGATTCAGTTACTTTTTAGAATTCACGACGTGAACAACAAAACTGCGTTGCTAATTATATTTTTAGTTTTTCCTTGTTTTTCAGTAAAATCTGCCAAATCTTTAAAAAGATAACTTTCAAAAGATAACAATAGTACATAAATATTCTTATTTACACGCCAAAAAATCAAAATAACCTAACGATTTGGCAGAATATTTGCATATAAAGACCTACGTAAGGTTTTAATGATTGCGATTTAAACCACTAAGAGTTCTGAAAAAGATGCTTTCATTAATAAAATCTCAATCACCTGAAACTCTCCTTTTGAGAAATTAGATAAAATGGTTGATTAACACTTTTCCTCATCATACCTACTGTAGGGAATGTGGCCTAGCGGTGTTTAATTCGGCTCCGCTGGAGAGGTTTTAGTGGACTATAGTTTTTCTGGTGGCAGGAGTCGTTCCACGTAAAGGAAACTCTTGTTTGCAGCACTGGAGGTTTATTCTAGTGATTTTTACACCAGTGTTAGTTACATGCACAAGAACCGTACCAATATGGAAGGCGGAAACGGAAATACAACTTTTTAAATTACTACATTTTAAAATATAAAACGAGTTAATGAATAAGCGCAAAACCTCATACACCCCAACAGATTTCTAACAAAATAATTAGATTGAAACAGTAATTTCATTATTTTGATCGTTAAAATTTAAAGTAATTCGTATTTAAGTTTTGAGGCAAAAATGATTTGTTATCATTTCAGCAATGAATGAAAGCGCTAACGTGCTCTTGGATACATTTTAAGAATCTTGTTTTGGTAGTAAGTAAGGTGAGATTGCCCGAGCGGTGGGTTGAGATCGAGTTCAGTAAATTGTAAATTTGACAAACAAATTATTTAATATTTTAAAAAAATTACCTATGTCGAAACCATGATAATTCGATTCTGCTCTCGATTCTAAACAAACTACTTACTAGTTTTGCGTTAATTCATTAACACGTTGTATATACATATACATATGACATATACATATATTGATGTTGCCAACACCTACTCTACAAATTATTAATATTTACGAGCTTACATTTTTCCGCTGTAAAAAGCCCCAGTTACGTCAACCTGGGTTCACAATTAACGGTGGGTTAAATGGGATTCCCCTAACTAAAAACAATGACTAACAGAAGACATTGACAAAAAATCATGGATTACCAACTTAACCTGGAGTTAAATGGTATCTCAGGTTGACGCAAGTGGCGCTAAAATGCATGTTCTGTTGGCATGTGTCTTCCCTCTTTTAGCGTGATCTTCCTTTTCACCCGACTGCGCCAGAAAGACAGTAATGTTTTTGCATTTTATAATGTGAGAATTCCGTATTATGTAAACAAACGCGAAGTAAACACGACATCGAATGCTCGGCCATCCAGACAGGGCAGTAATGTAGCTGTAATAAATAGCAGCGCACCCCGGTCCCGTCTAGACACCGGCATTAAACTTGAAACTGCCAGTGCTAGACCAGACTCCTCCCGTCTGCATCTAAATTGCTCTCCTCGTTTCCTGGAACCTTGCCTTTATGTCTGAACTGCGTCTGGGAAACGAGACAAGGTTTTATAGGATGAATCCAGTATAGGTACCTACCTACCCTATTAGACTGCCAGAGGAAGGTTGTGCTTCACTTTTTAGTTATTCATGTTCTACTGGATGAGCTGAATTTGGTAGTGTAACAGTTAAATTACAGTTTTAATCATTTTTTTAAATTCTAACATTTTTATTCAAAATAGTATCACATAGATAGTTTTTTGAAGTAATTTTTTTTTAAATCGTTTACAGTGTTATGTCCAAGGATACCAATCCTTCTTAAAAGCGTGGAAACACGAAAATTGGCCATGGCGGTCGGTAATGTTCAACCTTCTTTCGTATCGATGTTTCAAACTTTAGGTTTGTCCCTTTCTTTCAACAACAATTAAATAAAAACTCTTTTTTTAATGTTCGTCGTTGGATTAGAAAGGGACAAACCAACAACGACGATGAAAATGTACGGAAGAAGGTTGAAAATTACCGACCGCCAAGGAGTATTTTCATGTTTCATCACTTGTAAGGCAGTCTGTACTCCAGGTACAGACAATACCTATTTCCAGCTTCCTGGTTTTGTCTCAAACATCGTTATGTCTCTTTTTTTTCTATAAAACATTCCATTTGTGACATAACACACTCCACCTCTGCATTCTTGAATTTCAAGACGCAATTTCTGATACAAATTCAGACTGGATACACGATGCTGGATAGATTATGAATAACTTGACTATAAAATTCACGTTCCACTTTTACTAATAAAAATAAGATTGGATTTTGGATGCAATATTTGAAACAAGGTATCCTTCGATCTTTAGGAATTGCTATCACAAAACCAGCTTTTCCACTTCTTGTGAACGTGGCGGCAAAAGTCAATACGATAAAAAAAAACAAATGCATTTTCCGTTTTAACAAGGCACGAGTTTTTAAAAGCAAAACTTTACTACAAAATATATAAAATAACTTTACCTTTGATGTGGTGAATCAGAAATCATCGTTATGCTCAGGAATAACGACTTAAAAGTCGGTACAAAGTACGTACACAGTTCGTTACGAAAATTGTATTAATTTTCTTGTAAATTTCGTTCATTTAAAAATAGAACTCTTTGAAGTTTTTTTTTTAAAGAAATACGCAATAAAATCGCAGCAGTTTTTTTCAAAATATCAATTTTAAAACTAATTGGAAGTGGGACAACGGTGTGTTGGTGCCTACACTTATGTATGGCAGTGAGTGCTGGGTATGGCAGAAAAAGCATGAAAGTAAAATTAATGCGGTTGAAACGCGTTCCTTGAGAAATATGTCTGGTGTTGCGCTGAGAGATAGAGTGAGAAATTGTGTGATTAGAGATCGATGTCAATTGAAAGAAGATGTTGTGACAAGAATAGAGAAGGGTATGCTTCGTTGGTTTGGGCATGTAGAGAGGATGAGTGATAGCAGATGTAAGAAAGAGATATATGGAGCTAAAGTGAGTGGAAGTGTCGGCAGAGGGCGCCCTCGTAGGACGTATTCTGATCAAATCGGTTGCGTCCTAAAAAAAGGGGAGGTGCGGAGTACTCGAAACCGACGGGCATGTATAAAGAGATGTATGGATGTGAATGAGGCAAAAGAGGTATGTAAGGATCGTAGTATATGGCGCGCTCTGGTCTCTGCCTACCCCACTGGGAAAGAGGCGTGACGTAGATAGATAGAAAATTGGAAGTTTAGTTAGCTCTATTATTTTTTAACAAAGCATTTTCATATTCCTTTTTGGGTAATTTTTTGTATACCTAGAAAATGGACATGACTGACAACAAGTTAAAATACTTAGAATCTAAGTACAGTACTAATTTTGTAATTTTACTAAGTAGTACTAAGTCTAATACTAACTACTAATAAGTCTTAGATCATACTTAGATAACATATTGTATGTCAGCTAGTAACTGACAGTTGTCTCTACACAAATGTAGAATAATGACATGACAGTACAGACTGTCAGCAGATGTCCAAAGCAGACTTATTTATTTTTCACTTCGTTTCAAAATCGGACTGATAGACGAGTCACTTTAGACGAAATTGTTCAATTTCGCTTCATTACTTTTAAGAGACTTGAGTATATTCCTTGACTCTGTCTTTAAAACATTTTCCATTTTATTTGAAGTTTGGACTAAGTATTCGATTGAAATAATTCACGATAATTGATATCTAAGTAGAGTTTGGGTTCTATTGAAATTATGTATTCAACAAACATTTGATATGCTGGTTCATTTATCAGGGGTCTTATTGTGTAACTACCCCATTTTAACAAAAATATGACTTCTTGCAAACATAGAGATTAGCTTCTAGATTGTTTCTGAAAAATTTCATTTACTTTAATTGGTTAGTATTGAAAATATCACCAGACTTAAATTGTATGCAGCTCGCATTTACGCATTCGGAATAAACTTTTCTTAATTCTGAAAGATAATCTTCAAACTTCATTACTAATACGATTTTCCGTAACTCCGTAACTCTATAAGCAAAGTGGCACGTTTTCATTAGTGTTTCAGCAAAATTGTGCAATTGCGTTCACTCATTTACTTCCAAAAGTTCAGACGAATCCAAGATATATTTACTCTAAAGCTCTATCTCTCTCCTTCCATTACAGTTCTCTGAAAGTGCAATAAAGATGTCGAATTTGTTTTTACTGCAAAACTTCAGCTTTGAAGCTTTCTGAGAAATTAAACCTTTTAGTCTAAAACTTATAAAATCTATTGTAAACACATTTTCACGATTCTTTCGAAGACATAATCGTTCCATTGCCATAGTTTATTTCAATAGGTACCTAAAGCTACTCGACCCAAATGTAATATTGTCAATGTGATATAAAACAGAAAACAGATGATTTTTTTTCGCTATTTCAATGTTGGTTCCGTAGTAAAAGTGGTTTATTTGATGGTCTGAAGCACCGTCCTGGGCTGCAATCGCGTTAAATATTCAGTGATTGAACCATGACTGGACTACGTACGAACCATAACTTTTGACACATTTGGTATTACGCTAATCGCGGTACAGCTCATGACAGCCGTTAAAGCCGTTTTGACAGATCGCTCATACGTTAAGGGAATTCAGCATACTGGAATAGTAATTGGATTGCAATGTGATTAGAACTGAAATTGGATAAGAATAGAACTTGGATGTTTTAAATTAGCGCAATCGGTCTATGTCCTACCTGTATTATTATACATAACCTGTATTAATGTAGGTATATTAAACAAATTGTTTGACATTATAAATAGTTTAATGCAAAAGGTTAATGACACAAGACGGACACAAAACGACCTTCAATGAAGCTACGCTCCACTAATATTGCGTAACATGAACGTAACGACGAGATTTTTAATCAAACAGACAATGTCATAGCAAAAGCAAACAACATTGTTGAATCATAGAGTTTGGCCTAGTTTATATTCAATACCGTAAAATAACAAAATAACATAGATATAAATGTCTATTCGTTTTTTACTGTAACAACAATTTATATAAAGTGTTAATGAATAAGCGCAAAACCTCATACACCCCAACTGATTTATAACAAAATAATTATATTGAAACAATAATTTCATTATTTTGATAGCTTAAACCTGCATGCTTCAATTTCGAGGCATGTATTGTACCCACTGTCCATTACGAGTGGCGACGGGCTCACCCCCCGTCACACTGGACAGAGTTTCGGTACTACTGGTGAAACGTGGATGTTAGAGGAATTCCTCGAGGAATTTTTCCTCGAGGAATATAGTCGTGAGCATATGCATGCATGCATGATAGCTTAAATTTAAAGTTATTCGCTTTTTAAGTTTACAGGTAAAAATGATTTGTTATCATTTCAGCAAATGAATGAAAGCACTAACGTGCTAATGGATAGGTACATTTTAAGAATCTTGTTTTGGTAGTAAGTAGAGAGTGCCCGGGTGGAGGGTTGAGATCGAGTTCAGTAAATTTAAAATTTTACAATTTTTCTTTTAATATTTAAAAAAAAAAACCTATATTGAAAACATGATTATTTGATTCTGCTCTCGATTCTAAATAAACTACTTTCTAGTTGTGCGTTAATTCCTTAACACGTTATATTAACAGACTTTACTAGAAAATTTCTTTTTTAAGCAGATATTTTTCTCCGTGAAATCGGAGAAACGATTTTAAAACCAAAACCTTGCTTAATTCGGAAAGCACGAAGAGAGGAGCAAAAATAAACAAGTAGTAAAATATAGCAAGGCAATTTGAAGCGGATTCCTGTTTGTTTGTCCGCGACATACCTATAAATCTTGTGATTCACTCTTATTACCCGGGTCCGACGAGATGTGGACTGGTGGAGGCCAGTAACCGAGTAATGAAAAGCGGAACACTGTTTACTGTACGAAAACCTGATTCGTCGGGTTGCACAATTGATTGTCCTTTATTTAGAAATGAACGAGATTCTAGATTAAACTGAATACATTTTTGATGTACAACTATAACTATTAAAACTATTGGCGGAAATCACGCCGAGTTCGAAATTAACTTTTTAAAAAAAGCTTGCTAAATCGGTCTGTGTTTTTTTTTGTTCAATTCAAGGCAAAGGGTCGATGTCTTTAATTAAATTCTCTTATTCATAGCAATTAAAACATTGGTGTTCGACGTTTTGACGCTTCTTTGGAGTTTTTAGAGACAACCGAAAGACGAAGAAAACGCAGAGAAGTCCATAGGAAAGATGTGAACCGACCGCTTTGCCGCGCTACAAATGACGGAACACTTTTCCTGTTTACGACCCATACACCATCATATTTCACAGAACTGTATATTATTCACTTGCACGACACTTATTTACGCAAAAAAACGAACCAAAACTCACTATAAACAATAAAAATTCGAAATAATACCTCGGTCTGTGATTTTTTAAAATAATATCTTTAACGGCTCTGGATACTATTCCTTTTGAGCTATACTCGCATTTTGTATTGAGTATTGACAGCTGCGATTTAGTTCGTCGTTCCTGAAACGCAAAGTTCTAAATGTTCGAAAAAAGCGCGTGAATTCGGGAGATTGCGGTTTTTCGTTGTTTCACATCTGCCGGGCGTCCCGTGACTGCCACTTTTTTAGTTATGACCTTGACAGGAGAGCTACTATTTTTTATTCCACATATAGATACATAAACTCACGACCATAATCCCTTTCGGGGAAGTCAGAAACGTTGCTACAACTACAACTACCAAGCTATCAACAATTCCACGCGTTCTAATTTATGTACGATAACGTCAATAAATATCAACGAATGAGAGTGAAATGAAACGAAATTCAAAAACTTTGAATTGTACCTCAGATTAACGATTTTTACAAAGTATCTATTTCTATTGCGGGAATCAAACCTACGAGCCCCGACTCACTACCGACTAGGTATATCATGTCGTCGTTGCCTCGATGGAAATGTCAGCATCAGTAGACCTACCATGAGTTTTCACTGTTAAAGTCCGGCCGCTGAAAGATTGCGTTTGACAGTTACCATAAAATTGTAAAAAACTGAATGAAAACTATAAATGCCGATCATTATTTAGTAGCTTTTTGAACTTAAAAGGGCAGCTAGTGCCCTGTGTACTAGAGTGAGCACAGGTAAACAATATTTTCATTCAGTTTTTTACAATTTTATGGTAACTGTAAAACGCAATCTTTCAGCGGCCGGACTTTAGTATTGAATTTCTTACAGCACTCCTAGTGGTCACGTTGAGAACTAATTTCTGTCATACAAAATTGGTGACGTAACTACAGTAGTAAAGTGCAGTGAAAACTCATGGTAGGCCTACTGTTTAAAAGAAACCTAGGGTTACCACTACACCATTATTTAGCGTTATTAGATCACGTAGAATCATTCAAACATCATCATTATCTATCCAGGATGTAAGTGACAGCCTAGTAAATACTGAAACGGTGAACTCGGACCATCAAACTGAACAACTTTCACTATGTATTTCATGTTTGTTGCACTTGCTTGGATGTCAGGTGTCAGACCTCAATATACCCAACAACTTTTGTATTGTGTATTGAAAATCATTATGCATTCGTATGTTACAAACGATATTGTGCATATCTTGATCAACTTGACATTTTGATCGCGGAACAAAAGGTAACGTGAATAAATTTTAATTTTATGATTTTCGGACCATTGTCTTTTTATTTTGGTGCAATATGTAGATTTTTAATTTTCACGCTGTTTATAAAACTCTTTTAATATACAATTTTCATTCTGTAAAATTTTTATGTGTCGTCGTGTTTAATTAAACGCAAAAGATGTAACCTGCAAACAACATTCAACCCAGGTACTTTTTAGAAATACGTCACTTATAGAGTACATCTTCTAATGGTAAGTACTTTAAGGTACTTGCATACAATCAGTACCTACTCTACCTAATCACATCGTTTATTTTTGTTAAGAGACGTTTATTCCGAATGCGTACATGCGCGCTGCATACAAACGAAGTCTGGTGATATTTTCAATACTAACCAATTAAAGCCAATGAAAATTTTCAGAAATAATCTAGAAACGAATCTTTATGCTTGTAGGATGTCCGATTTTCGTTAAAATATACAGTTTTAGTGCTAGGATTAATTTAAGATTTGTATGGAAACTTTAAAACTATACATATTAACGAAAATCTGACTTTATACAAGCATAGAGATTTGTTTCTGCCTTGTTTCTGAATAAATTTCATTAACTTTAATTGGTTAGTATTGAAAATGTCACTAGACTTCGTTTGTATGGAGCGCGCTCAGAATTATATTCCCTTGACGTGTTGTATATAAAACAATGTTTTCCAGTCTAATTTCTCTTTCGCAAATTTATTTAATAACAAAATTTATCAATTTGATGTAATCTTATCTCGTATATTATTTTTTGTCGAAAGCCATATCTACAGTTGACCGTTCGATTTAGTCTGTCCATCGAATTCAATGACCTATCGACGATGTTCATTAATCGATACCATGCACCTACTTGGAATTCATTCACCCCTTCACGTCGCATCCTTGATGATGACTGTAGGTGCAATGACTTCAGGCTTCCTTTACTCTAACTGTGGACAAGTACGTTCTTGTCGTTTTTAGAGTTCCGTTTCCGTACCCAATGGGTGTCAAAGGGACCTATTACTAAGCCTACGCTGTCCGTCCGTCCGTCCGTTCTAACTCTAAAAGTCTCTATGTCTTTTGAACCGTAACAGGTAGCGAGTTCACATTTTCGCAGTATACAAATATATTATTTTTATTTGCTAACAAGTAATAAAGAATTAGGTAAGGTATAGATACAAGAAACTTGTTTTTTCAAGATTTTTGTTTAGCTCTAAAGTAAAAGAACAAATAGTTAAAACCGATCAAGTGTAGGTATGTCGGGCTTGCGCTTGATCCCGGAAAAAACAATTTTTTTCTGGTAAATATTGCGTGGTGGAGTTACGGAACCCTGCTAGCGCGAGTCCAACTTGGCCAATTTTTATTATTTAATACCAACTTCGTGACTTCATTATGTTTAAATACTAATGTGAATCAGTTTTAACGGTTGTCTTAACTTACGTTTAATGTTTGTAGTAACTTTATTATTGTCAATAATTTTGTTTAAAAACGCCTTTGAATAGTATAATTCTGTTAATTTATTTTTAAATTGTTAGCAATTATTTGGACAAGGTTAACGAGTTTTTAACTAGTTGACATTAAAAGTGCCTATCGTAATCTCGAAATATCTTACGATATTAAGTTTAATAACATAGCTTATATAGGCCCAATCTTAAATTCTAGAATCTAGTCGAAACTGGTATTACGACTCGATACATACATATCGATATTACCTACTTATTACTAATAATAATCCATTACTTGCGTACAAACATTCGTATTCAAAACAAATTCTATTTTGTGACAAATATTTGCCCTTTTCGAGATTCAAAATACTTTTGGCTTCACAGGCATCGCGCAATTCTGATTTGTAGCTAAAGTAACAGACAATAAATCCTTAATACCAATCAAAGGAGATTGTCTCTACAGTTACAATGGGACAATCAGCGAAGGTAAAAAAATGATTGGCTCAGCGTCAAGCGTGGGACTGAGACCGAACGATGCATGTCAGCGTTCTATGCAGTGTTTTGTTGTACTTTTTATGCAACTTCACTCTTGGCAACACATACTTATATTGTGTAATGGATATATAAACCAAGAGTGTAAAGCTGGCCGTCCACTGGGGTGCGAGACAGTTAGGCGGCTTGCGAGGAAATAATCCAATGATTATTACATACAATCAGAGCTAGAGATGTATGCTCAGTGTGCGAGTTGAAAATAATTCATTCAATATAGGAACTTGAAGCTCACTTATTCAGTGACCAATCTTTTATGAAGCTAACATGTATCCGCATCCTCGCACTGCTTTGGTGAAAATAGTCACATCGTTTTACAGCTCCACTACGCATCCTCGCAAGCCTTACATCTCAGCTTTCTCACACAGCTCTGGTGTAAAAGCACCCTTAGGCTGACCGTCCACAGAGGCGAGGCGGCTTGCTAGGAAATATTCCACCAATCAGACCTCTTCAATTTTCTTTATGACGTGATCGAGCGAACGCGCTATTGGTGGATTATTTTCTCGGATACTACGCTGCGTCGAACTTCTCTGGTAAACAACCAGCTTAGGCTCAGTCCTTGGGGACGAAAGTGCATCTGTGTTTGGCGCGAATAGTTACCTATTTACTTTAATATATCCTACATACCTGACTGCTTTTGTAATAAAGCATCTCTATCCATCTACTACGTGCATAAGGCTGCTTTTCCACCAGAGATGTGTGAGCTTGCGAGGCAGAGTGCGAGGAAAAAATTGTCCAATGAGATTGCTTCAATTTCCCAATGATGTGATCAAGCGAGCTGGTCTCTGGTGGAAAAGCAGCCTAATATAATAATATGAGCATAATAATCATCATCATTAATGACCACGCCACGCGTCGGCGTCGGTCGGCGAAGAAGGAAATGTTAATATTTTTGGAAGACTCGCTGTGGTATGATACGTTATCTGTAATGTATTTAAGATAAGCTTGTTTTGTCTCCGAGTTCAACGACTCGCCATTATTTGCTATTCAAATCTCTACTCTACTCTACCTAAACCGATCTGAATAATTGAAGGACTGGATATAAATGTGTTTTTACGTTTATTTTGTCTAGATACAGCGATAACTCTTATTTCCACTTTAGTGATACAGTAGACTCTAGGTTTATAAAATAGTATCTAGTACCTCCTTTTCTCCTTTGTCCATTTCTACGAAATGAGAGCTAATTGTCCAAGGTGTGGTAGACCATATATTATTGGAGATCCTATATGAAAGGTGAGAGAATCAATCAAATTCGGTACAGAAAAACATCTGAAAGCACGGAAGTTTTACCTAAGGAATAGCGCAGATAAGGCTCTTAGGCAATGCTCTATCATTTTGCCGCCTGATATTTTAAACTGATTATAACCTTTGATAAGTATACTTGGATTATTAACTCGCACGCCGCCGCCACCGAGCCTCCAGCCTAGCTTCCACTGTCACGCACATCTTTGCTGGACAGCCCGCCTCGGTCAGTTGCACGCACGTTCATTAACGTTAATCCTTCATTAAAATTCTTGCTAGCTTTTACTACGTCGACAAGACAAAAAGTGACACCAAGAGATTTAATGGAGGATTAACTTTAATGAACTTACGTGCAACTGGCAGAAAAAAGAAAATAAATATCGATCCAAGTTACACAATAATATTTGATCTCACCATTGTTATTTGAGTGTAAAACATTTGTACTAATAAGTACAAACTCTGGAACTACGATAACCGAATAGAAAATCTATTGTAAATTAAACAAACTTTGCTCCACAAACATTTACTTTGGATCTTTGTAAAACTTATAACAATGATTACGTAGTGGCCGAACTTCAATAATTCAACATAACTTGTTCAATAATGTTATTCTCTTTCATTGACTCGCTTATTCATTAAGATAATGACGTCATTGTAACGCTCAATCAAAAGTTATCCGTCTTATGATAAAATAGGTAGGTAGATTACGAATATAATCTTCTCACGAAAAAAACAATAACAAAAGATTCATCGACTTTGTCCCCAAATCTTTTAGTGACGCTCTTGACGTGTATAGTGATGGTTAATACAAATCTTGGAAGTCGAGCAATGTCAAGCAGGGTGCGCCACTGGACAGGTGACCGTCGTAGGTCGTTAGTGATGTTTCTTTCACCTCGAGCGCCACTGTATTTCGGAAGATAAGTTCTCGGGTAAGGGCGTTTAATGGCGTTATTCCAAGGAAACTTATAGAGGTCCTCTGGACCTGGTGAAGGCGGCGGGAAACTGTTGAATGAGGACAACGCAGGATCGGTCGTTGTGGCGATCCTCGGCCTCTGTCCAGTTATGGACCTCTATCGGCTGACATGATGATCCCGTAAGCTTTTTTAAAGCTTCTACTTTAAACATGAATCTACGAAGTCCGCAATGGAACGCCTCTGGGAACCCTAAGGTCTGGGGAATAATTACGATAATGCCTTGACTGGCGGTCCCTTCATTTATATAATTATAGAGCCTGTGCCAATGTTGTCCATGGCATCAGTTCTAAGTCTAGTCATTTGCTTCTTAACGACATGGAATTAAGAGCTTTCACAATGGATTTCTTACGTCGAACAAACATAATTGCTTCGTACAACCCGGAAGACTTGGAGACCTACAAACCGACCAGTCGTGCAACCGGTCGGGAAACCCGTAGTGGCGACTAGACCTGTCGAGCCTCTCGATCGATAATAATCTTTACTGTTGGTCTCGTGCTTCATTTAATGGCTTTACAAATGTATGTCCCGTTAAAGGTGGCGCTAGTGGATTGTGATTTGAAAGTGGTTAGATTTCAATATGGTATTGTTATTTAAAACCGAAGCCGTAATATGTAACGTGTTAACAATTTAAGCGACTAACACTCAGTTGCAGAAACGCTCATTAAAGTGAATCCTCCATTAAATCTCTTGCTAGCTTTTACTACGTCAAAGAGACAAAAAGTGACAGCAAGAGATTTAATGTAGGATTAACTTTAATGAGCATTTCTGCAACTGAGTGTAAGGTCTTTTGTCTCTATCAATCAATATTAGGTATGGTATTAGGTATCTGGGGTCTTACTTATATTCTGTAACCACCCGGTATCAAATCAACATGGTGTTTTTTGACAGTACTTGGCATATCCTATTATTTCGATTTCGAGATCGATAACGAATACTTATCGGAAATTTTAAGTAATATTTTGTTTGTGAGATTATCATATCCAATTTCTGAAATTATTTAACTAAAATATTAGAAAGCAGAATTGATAGGAACTGCAAAAACACACCATATCGATTTGATACCGATTGAAACGGGCAGTTACACAATAAGACCCCTGTTTTTCATTGTACTTTGGTGTGAATACAGTACATTTTTAATTTTATGCTGTTTAATTCTTTCAGAAAAACTATTTTCGTGTTTTGCGTTCATTGGTTAGACCATATCAGTGTTTTCAACCATGTCTATCAATAGCAGTTACATGACACATTTTTCATAAACAAGTTTTCTCCTAATTATTTAAAACAACCGTATACTTTGGACGACATAAGAAATAGCTTCTTAATGAAAGAGTAGAGTTGATATTTACCCAATATTCGTGGGTTCACGGTCGATGTACCGTCGCCGTCGCCCACGCATCTAATTATACCGTCTGATAGAAATATGCTATGATAACATTGCACCGACGAGTTACTTTTTTTACTATTTGACCTAAAGATGAACTTTACAATTTTGTTCTCTCGTTTTCGGGACTTTTTAAGTTATTGTTGTTTGTATTCTTCTTCCTCGCCTTGCCCCGTTACACGGGGTCGGCTTTCTCAATCATGCGACGCCATTCAGGCCTTTGGTAGACATCTTTTTTGCAGAGTCCTAACGCTTTCATGTCTCACATCTCACTGGTCATTCGTCAACCAGGTGGTTGGAGGTCTCCCTCTTCCTCTATTATTTGTAGCAATGGAAAGGCACTTTTTAATGACATGATCGTCTGGTCTTCTCGTGACCGTACCATCTCAGCCTCGCTTCACCTATTTTTTCGGTTATGGGTGAGATCTTAAAGCTCCCTCTTAACATGTTCGTTGCGCACCTTATATTTAAGAGTTACTCCACCCGACCACCGTAGCATGCGCATCTCCGTTGTGTGGAGTTTCTGTTCATGCATCTTTGTAGTCGTTTTTTTGTCTGCTTCAAATTATAGTTTTGTGAAATGGAGGATATGTTGAAAACAATATAGTTAACAGTCTAATTTTCTAGAAATTTTTCAATAATAAAATAACAATATATCATTAATAGATCCGTGCTACTTCGTCAATAAGATCCCTGACCTCTTCGACACAACGATCATCGACAAAACGATCAATAAGCCGAAGCCGGTCCGGTTGTTATTACGACTGTGTCCGGTGCAGGATTGATCTTAATTCTCCTTCCTCCGAATTAATTGATTTGTTTGTCAGGTCCCATTGAGAGCTTTATAAAGAGAGTTGATTGATTTACTGCCATACCGATGAGATACGTTATTATTGATAGCCGTATATAGCGGAATAAGCGACACAATTGCTTTATAAGCAGAGGATATCCTTTGGCGCGCTCCTTACAAACGAAGTTTGATTATATTTTAGATATTAACCAATCCATTCATTGAAATGTTTATACGCGATCTAGAAACTAATCTCGATGCCTGTGGTTTGTCAAATGTTCGTTAAAATGTGTAGTTTTAAAGATACATTGGCTCAATGATTTCCATACAAATCTTAAATTAATCTTAGCATTGAAACTGTATATTTTAACGAAAATCTTAGAAACCATAGGCACAAAGATTAGTATTGAGAATTTCATAAAATTTAATTGGTCAGTATTGAAAATAGGATCTAACGTCACGCTCGGGCGCTTTTAGGATTATTTATTTTGATCTCGATTCGAACACTACTCTCAATGTATTCGTTTTAAGTGCACTAGTAAAATTCACTGGATAGATTCCATGGAAAAAAAGCTGACAGATATAGCTCTAATAGCGCTATACGGGGTAACTTGTCGATCGAAGTTACACAATGATTATACGTAGATCTCAATAAAAGGAAACATAAAAGCCCTACTAAAACTGATATTGATTTCGATCTTACGCTAAATACTAATAAGTATATTTTTCTTGTTTCAGGTAAGACTTCGGACACTCTCAACAAGTCCATTAGAAAAAAATAAACGTGGGAATATCCAAAAATTGGTAAATAAACTACCTACATAATCTCTGCGCCAAATTTTTCTGTCGTCCTGTCAGTTTTTAAAGGCTAATAATCTCAGAAGCTGCTGTAAGGATTTTGATACGGTTTTTATAAATATGTATATGATGGATTATAGGGCTAATCTCAGAAGCTGCGGTAGGGATTTTGCTACGGTTTTTACTAACTACTATTAAGTACCACCTATATTGCTCCTATTGCCATAACAATGTATAAGTTGATCTAACAGCTGAATTGCATAACGAACGTCATCTACATTGAAACCCCCAGCGAGCGCGGTCCCTCCCAGCGAGTCTTATTATAGTCCAATCGTCTGGAAGGGAACGTCATTTGCACCATTTGTTACTTTGTCACTATGCTGGAACTTTATTTCGTCTGGATTTAGTTTAGAGAATTATAGGTATCGCTGCAATCACGTAAAAAGAGCGCTGCCTACGGTCAAATCGCGTAGCAAAAGACCGATCTAATTGATGATACGAAGCGAGATTACTTTCAATAACTTATAAATGTTATTAGTCAAAGGAATTAATGTCCTTCCGGTCAGGATAAATAAAGGTCAATCGTCTGCTGCACAATTTGACCTTACCAACTAGATACTCTTTCTAATACTGTGCCTTAGCGCTCCCTTTACGTGATTTGAACTTTTGATTTTAGACATGGGTGACCTTCTTTCGTCTACCTATATCTAAACCCACGATCGTATTTGGATTTCGGGGTGGTCAAAAGCTTGATTAAAACTACCGTTTATGTGATTGATGGTCTCACAAAAAGGAACTTAAGTTCCATGGATCCCAAGTACCTAGTCGAAATATTTCGTTTTATGATAGTGAGCACTTCTTTGTGTTTTAATAAAAACATTAACCATTTCAGGTACTGAAAATGACCAATAATATAAAGAACGGTCAATGTAAAAAAGCTAAGGAATAGAAAAAGCCCAATTTCCCAAACAAGGTTATCAGCTGTTTGGGACTGACATAAATAGGTCAGTGCGTTCACAAAGTTCGATGAACTATAATCGAGAAAGGCTTTTCAGAATAATCTTATCGATACGATAGTGCTATCAAATGCGACCTAATGACTTTACTTTATCATAGTGTTGTACTAAATACAAGGATTTGGGTGTAATTGGGACAATTGTTATAGTGGTGGTAAGCTTTCATTACAGCTCATAAATAACACTGGAAATAAATAAAGAAAGTATCCTTATCGTGAATCTAAGGCCAACTTCAATGTCGAAAATTAAAATACATTTAAAAATGATAGGCGGTGTAAAAAATGTCAGAAAATAAAAAAATTACGGGCGGTATCAAAAATGGTGGTGATTTTTTATTTTTCGATTGCATTGGACTTTAGGGGAAATGGACTTTCGGGGAAAAGGACGTTTGTAACCTCCGAATCCCGACTTTCACTTGTATAATTTTTAACATCCGCAAGCTCTACTTAGGTAGGTACTTATTTTGTAAAACAGACATCTTGATTATTGACATACAACTTATGAATTTAAAACACGAGTTTTTGTCAGCAAAAAGTTACTCTTTAAATACATGACGATGTATTTTATGAGTGTAGGTAGACACCTTAATTATTAAAATTCTGCTTCGCTGGTCATGCCTCACGCTCGATTAGGACCAAATTGAGCGAAAGTTAAGAGCTTGAAACGATTCATCTCCAGCTTAGTTTCAGCATGAATTTGCTGTAAACCGGCTGATATTCGGGTGATATAGCGGCCTTTGTCCACTTATACACCACCTAAACCAACCATTATGTTTATAAAGGATTATTTAAACATTCGCACAGGCTTTAAGAATTGTATTGTGTTGGGCGTGATATTTACCTACTAGGGTAGCTCTTTCTTGACATTTCATTCGAAAAAATATTTAACATGAACGAATGCAAAGTACTTTTAATGAAAAGTGTAACCTTATAGTACTCTGTAGTACAGTCGTTCGGATGTTGTAGTGCAATTAGAGTCAGAAAAATAATTAAAAACCCTCCCTATACAACGGCTACGGAACCCTTTAATGGGCATGTGCGACATGCTCTTGGCCTGTTTTTTAAATTAATATACTTCAAGAAATATAAAAATACAGCTTGAATCAGTCTCCCGAGTCGAATAGGGCAAGCATGCCACGCACGAAAAAATGAGAAAACCGTGATGCGCTCTCGTTTTGGCGTGCGCAAAGTAACAAAGACAAAGGCACATTTTGATTTATCTCGGTTTCGGTGGCATACGAAAAGTGAAAAATCTCGGCCAGTATCCATTCAAATTTTTTCCTTATTTAAAATCACGCATTTTACTATTTTATTTGTATGTGTCAGCATGTTGACCACTTGCCTCCACCAACACGCACTGGACCCTCGTGATGGAGTATGGCCCACTCCCTCTCACCCTTATTCGTGAGGCCTTTGCCCTGCAGTGAGATTCTACTATAACTTACTTTTTTTATTGTTATCTACTAGGTTGCTCATCCATCTCGCTTCAACGCCATCTCATCTATCCAGCCATTTGGATTCCTTTTTCATTTTAATTAGCTTTCAGAAAATCCCCCATTATAATTAGATTCAGCTTAATTTATTTCGGTTTAACAAACAGTTACTCTATTCACATACAAAACAATGGGGCCATTAATAACGTTACGCGAAATGTCAAAATAGGTCCTGTCTATGACCGTACTAAGAGATTATTGTAATGCGCATGCGTGAGTGCAGGAATGTTTCGCTACTCGACGCCCACGCATTCTGCTGATCTTTGTTGTGATAATTTAGCACTATCTTAATTGACAATCGCTTTTAGAAACTGCTTTTTACTACATACAGGGTGTAAGTGACAGCCTAGCAAATACGGAAACGGAGTCACGTTGCAGGGTTTGCCCCCAAACACTTGTCTTTCACGTGGTGTTGGCGCGGTTCGCGTCTCAGCCTGCTACGAGGCTCCGAAATCCTTCTCAGTTGTGTTCTTACTCAAAAACAATCCTCGAGATTGGATAGATACTCCCTCAAACCACTTGATACAGGCGGAAATGCGGTGCTAACGCACAAGCAAGAAGTCCATTAATTATAAATAAAAAAAATACTGAAACGGTGAACTCAGACCATCAAACTGAATAACTTTCACTATGGAGCCTACCTCAGGAAACACGAAAAAAAATCAGCTGTCCCATAAAAACTGCAAACCTACTCGAATCAAATGTATGGGACAGCACATTCTTTTTCCGCGATTGGATTTGATCTTCGATTTGGTCCCATAGAAAAAGTTGTTTGACGGTCTGAGCATCCCCTTAAAAATGTCAACATATTAAGGAGGACCCTGTATACGACAAAAAACACAAGGGAGTTTGACAGTAGTAGAAATTAACTTACTGGCATAATGAGCACTTTGTCGTCTCTTACGTTAAAGACAGTGCTGCCACCTTAGCGCTTTCGGCGCTAGATCTAGCGCTTTTTTATCATGTTTAGCGCCGTATCTCAGAATTTAGTGCCTAGCGGAGAATCTAACGCTTTTTAAACTTTTAATAAAGCAACATTATTTGTATATTTTGTGTTTTTTGATTGGAATATGATAAATATTGATAGCATGTTGCGATGAAAACATGTCCGTATAGTGTGCAGTGTTCGGGAGATTCAAATAAGAACGCTTATCTGAAGTCTTATCATTAATTTTACAAGGGACCTACGAATTGACTGCCTTAAATTGACTTAAGAATGGGTTTCGGAAAGGCTGATAAGACTATTTAGATAACATTAAAGGCCTATTTATGTGATATGAATTTAGCGCCGAATCTCGCGCTTTTTTCACCGTTTTAGCGCCCAATCGAATTTTTGAGGTGGCAGCCCTGAATAAAGACATGGAAGTCGACATCTAACTACTTTCCTAGAAATCGATGTGGTCTGACGAACTCCGTCGTATGAGATTTTCCATCTAGCGTGCAACAAATCTCAGTGCAATCTACGTAAGCAATAATCATGGAGAAACTCAACCACACATTCAGTCACTAAGTCGATGGAATAAGGTTCCGTTTTGTAACTCAAAAAGTCACGGAAGCGGAGTAAATGGGAAACGAAAACGAAATGAAAATGCCTTCGACATTTATCCCTTAGAATGTTTTCGATTGGAACAAGCTATAGAGCTGGTTTCGCTTCCACGATGTTATGTACATGACACAGCTGCTAAATCCTGTTTCTATGTTTCGAAATGTACATAATTATTATAGAGGGTATACAGGGTCCAACTTAATATGCTGACAGTTTTTAAGAGGATGATCAGACCATCAAACTGAACAACTTTCTTTAAGGGACCAACATCGAAATCGCGAAAAAAAAATCAGCTGTCCTATACATTTTATTGACTCGAGTAGGTTATAGTAAGTTCTTTCACCCTATACACCACTAGTTTTTAATTACTAACATAACTTTAAGGGTGTATTCAGACCATGAATCTTAACAACTTTCCTTAAGTAACATGGGTCGAAAAACGAGATTTTTTTTGGCCCTCCCATAGAAAATCAATCGGCCAAACCGCACTTTTGTATGGAAGGTCCAAAAAAAATTCTCGTTTTTCGACCCATGTTACTTAGGGAAAGTTGTTAAGATTCATGGTCTGAATACATCCTTAAAGTTATGTTAGTAATTAAAAATGTTTAACCATTTAGAGCCTTCCAAACTGTTTGGCACATAAAAAAACGTAGCATAACAGTTGAGTTCGTTTAACAAAACAGTGAAAACTCATGGTAGGCCTTACCATGAGTTTTCACTGCACTTTACTATTGTAGTCACGTCATCAATTTTGTATGACAGAAATTAGTAACCAACGTAACGCTTTACGAAATTCAATACAAAATTGGTGACGTAACTACAGTAGTAAAGTACAGTGAAAACTCATGGTAGGCCCACAGTTTTTTCAGTGTGTGTTGATGTAAATAGGGCGTGTCAAATAAATCCGCGGACTAATAGTCGGGGAAATCTACGGATTTTTGTATGGAGTAGGTTGCATTAATTGCACTTTTGGTGAAAATTTGTAATATAGTAGATACATACCTGAAAAACATAAATTCTCAATAATCCCCGATTTTTTATGTTGTATGATTGAATAATTAAGACATTTACAAAACATAAAATTTAGGTATGAACAAAAAATGGAAAACTGGTGATTTTGTACAGGATGGCTTCGTTCAATACGTTTTACTTATAACAATAATAATCCACGGTTAATATCGTTAATTTGGGTAGATATTTAATATTTTGTAAGTCTTCAAAAATTATGACCTCAAAACTAAATTATTTACTGTTTGTTTTTACACATTAAATTTGCCTTTTGATAATTAACTGTCTCTATTGCTGGTATGCTGGTCGAAATATTTTTAGAAATAAGCTTGCCATTTGTACATTAATATCGATTTTAAGGTATTTCTCAGATTCCTGAGCCTATATAACCACGAAATCTCAACAAAAGTGTTATAAACT
Organism: Agonopterix alstromeriana; assembly: GCA_963924505.1. Lineage (NCBI taxonomy): Eukaryota > Metazoa > Arthropoda > Insecta > Lepidoptera > Depressariidae > Agonopterix > Agonopterix alstromeriana. Next base: position 13,616,936 of record OZ004675.1, read on the forward strand.
AACAGTAATATTATTTCAAACACAATTTACTAAAGTGTCTTTAATGCAATCTCAAACCTTATTTTTCCTAGACTATAAACAAAGCGAACAGCTGTTCATCGTACGGATCACATAGTGCGCAGTACACTGCGCAGGCGTTCGTTATCTGCTTGCATAAGAGCAGAGCAGCCATTGTGTTTATCAGTTATTGTACCCGCCTTTATATCTGACGCAATTGCGCTTTTTAGGGTTCCGTACCCAAAGGGTCAAAACGGTTAGTAATAATAAGTCTATGATGTCCGTCCGTGATAACATCAAAAGGTTGTATCTTTTGAACCAGAATAGGTAGCCGGTTGAAATTTTCACAGAATATGTGTCATTATATTGGATTTGATGTTAAATAGTAAAAAAAACTAAAAGTTAAAAGTCAAGGGGCGTCCCCATACAAGAAACGTGTTTTTTTCAACGTTATAAGTTTTAGCTCTATCGTTAAAACGGCAATACATAAAAGCGTCAAACTTAGTGTGATTATAGTGCATATTTTAAGGTAAAACAACAAATATTAAAATCTGGCCAAGTGTGTGTCGGGCTTGCGCTAAGGAACTTTTTTTGCGCGAGGGACCAGAAGGGTCACCGAGCCAATTGAATGAACTTAAGCAACCGACCTAGGGGCACCCCAGGGGGGTACGGACCTCGGCATAGGACGTTGCTGGGGCTACGCGGCGGATTGGGTAGCTGGGCTCGGTGAGAACGTAGTGGTACCATTGACGTAGAATACTATGGACGCCGGGTCTAAACAAGTGTCCGAGACTAAACTACACAAACCTAAAGTAAGTACGTGTAGGAATATAAACCAACTAAAAACATTGAAAATGCTGAAATTCTTTTCCATCCCACTCCCCCATCGCGGCACTGAACGCGCCGCGCGCCCGAGCGTGCGCGTAGTCGGCCGATCAAACGAAGACTGTCGCGTAATTGGTTCTCTTTTTACGGTTTGATGATCTTTTGGTTCCTAAACTTTTGAGCGCGGCCCCACGTCCAGTAGTTGGTAAGTCAATGGTACGGAACCCTCCGTGCGCGAGTCTGACTCGCACTTGACTGATTTTACGACCATTTACGTCAGAAGCCTCCTGACTCAATCCATATTCGCCTCTACATTGAAGATATAAGAGTTTCAATACGAGCCTCATATTGAATAGATTCGACCCACAAGTCAGCATGAATTGTATTCATTTATAGGAATCCCTAACACAACTCTTATTTCGTCGATATAAGTAAAAATATAGCTTAAATTCTGGGACATCGTAATACGGGTATTAGGAAATCTTTGAACCATGTTTGAAACTATAAGTTAATAAAAAGATATAATTGACTTGATTATTCAACGAATTTGCACATTATAATGATTAGTATTTAGTTCCTAGTTTTTTCTGCTAGACAGCCTTGGCGACAATCGTAGCAGAACATGTTTGCATACATCCACCTTGAAAAGGTGAGACTGGTATTCGAAGCGCGCTCCATACAAACGAAGTCTGGTTATATTTTCAATACTAACCAATTAAAGTCAATGACATTTTTCAGAATCAATCTAGAAACTAATCTCTATGCTTGTATGAAGTCAGATTTTCGTTAAATAGACAGTTTTAGTGCTAGAATTAATTTAAGATTTGTATAGAAATGCTTCTGCTCTATGCTTCTTAGACTATTTATATTATGGACGAGTTAAGCATGTAATTCTACTAACAAACATTTCTGCCACTTTTAGCGGGGGGGCGAGGTAAGAAGCAATTCGCAACTTTGGATTTTATACCCCGTAACTTTAGATTCTAATTTTGATAGTTAAAAATCGTGAAAAGTAGTCTCATGTGAAGTTGTGAACCCCAAACGTGATAAGTTCGAAGTTACTGTTCTGCAATTATAGACTGTCTCGTTTAGTGATAAGGTATTATGATTAATTGATCTTGTAACGTGACAGAGGGGAAATGCTACCGCAATCGCGAGGCTGGTCCATATAGGTATACGTAGTCTAAGCTATGCTCGTCTGTAGTTAGATTTTAGTTAAAATGTATAGTTTAAATGTTGCAGTGTCACAAAGATTTCCATACAAATCTTAAATAAATCCTAGCATTGAAACAACATTTTAACGGAAATCTAACAAACCGCACATTAGTTTTTGGAGCATTTTAACTATTATAAAACTGTAACGAGTAACGGATTAACTCTATGTTTAATAAATTCCATTGTCTTTAATGGGATCAAACTTCGTTTGTATGTAGACATCCTCTTGAACCATTGAACCTTCTGTCTGATAAAAACATTACTTCTTCTACTTTTAGCTTATTTTAGCAATGTTCACAGCTTATTTAGTTTTCTTGCTGAAAATACCGTGTCAAGAGGTATTCAGTATCAGTATCAGATTATCTATAAAGTATGCTTCAGATGCATTAAAGCTAATCTTCCGTTTTAATATGAAACATCTATAATTAGACGCAAGATCATCGGTACTCAACTCAACCTTGCATCTAATTCAGTTCTATACAGATCACTACCTGGATAGTGAAGTTTTAACAAATACAAAGTTAGCTGTGTTTCCAGTTGACTGTATGAAATTATAATTAACACGTTTAAATCCTTATGGAATAAAGATAGGCTTTTAAAATAATAGGGCATAGCATATGCTCACGACTATATTCCCCGATAGTCAGAGATATTCTGAAACCTCAGAACATCCACGGTTCACCAGTAGTACCGAAACTCTGTTCAGTGTGACGGGATTTTTTTTTTTTTTTTTTTTTTTGTAATGACGTATATTGCTTTGCTCAGGGAGCATTTACTGCTTTTTACGCGGACTATTGGAGGGACCAGAAGGGTCGCCGAGCCAATTGAATACTTAACTTAAGCAACCGACCTAGGGGCACCCCAGGGGGGTACGGACCTCGGCATAGGACGTTGCTGGGGCTACGCGGCGGATTGGGTAGCTTGGATCGGTGAGACGTGTGACGGGAGGTGAGCCCATCGCCACTTATAGTGAACTGTGGGTACTAAAATAATAGGGTCCTTCCTAAATTTTAAGAGTCTTTTCAACTTATTATTAATCTGTGGTGTACCTAGCTATTCGCTGAAAGTCCGATTCGCATATATTCAAAAATGGGTGTCCTTTCATAATTCATAATTCATTTATTCATTGTTAATTGCACATGTTACATAGGATGGTATAATTAATTTGTGGTAGAGCAATCTACCTCTTCAAGGCATTCAATGTCATTGAATTTTTATTAAATATTTTACAATGTCAGAAAGCGAAATTCCTTTAGAAATATTAATAGCGTAATATATTAATGTAGTTTAAAGACTGTGTTTAGGATAGGTTACAGTCTTATTCATTATCATAATTTTATCAAATTAATATTAATTTGCATAACATTATTGAAAAATCAGAACAGACATGACATAACGTTAAGAGGATAGACTATTAGTACCATTTTGTCCATACAAACGTATTCCCCGGTTTCCTCCCTGGATAATGACACTAGAGCAAAAAAATTTTTATCATGCAATCTATGTTATCTCTGTTATGTCCCTATGTTTGGCTTTTTTGCATAAATTAATTACTGTAGGAACTAGGGACCTTCATAGTTTCATACAAAACAGAAGATGTTTTAACCTTTTTTCGACATTGTTTCTATAGTGAAAGTTGTTCAGTTTGATGGTCTATACCATCCCTTTAAGTATTACTAGGGTTTTTTGTTACACCCTATAGAGAAGAAATCCACTTTAATGAAAGAATTACTTTTAAATAAAAACCGAGGATGTAGAATAATTTTCTGTACAGTCTTTTTTCAAAACATTGGTGTGACATACTAAACATTCTTTGTGATCATAGATTTAGCATATACTACGTTAGATTGGAAATGCGAAAGAGAAAGGGCATAGCATTAACGTATGTTAGAGCGAGATAGATAGACGAGATCAATTCTCGAACACGCTATGAGCCTGTATGGGCCTAGCGTCAGTTGTCAACGGATCGAATCCCGCTTTTAAATCTCAGGTTTTTTTGGTCTCGCCTTGGATAATCCGTAGCCGAACTAACGTAGTATATGCTAAATCTGTGCTTGTGATAGATGATAGTTTAATCTGGGTAGTTAACTATGTAATATGACAGTTAGATAATAAATGACAGCTTAATCAAAAACGGCTGCCATATGTAAACATTAATTACATTAATGGAAATGAAACAAAACATAATCGGGACTAACTATATTGACATAGTTTAGTTTGGGCACGGGCCGTGACAGCCACAAGTTGCGGCCTCTGTTGGAGAAATCACTGTTCCATACATTTCGATCTAGAATTCAATGACGTTTTATTTTCTTGGAGAACCTACATCCTAATAACAATTTGTTTAAACATACATAATTTGAGAGTCAGTTGCTACCAACACATTTTAAATGGAACAACGAATTTTTTTTTCACTTTTTCGAACTTTGCTCCATAATGAAAGTTGTTTGATGATCTGAGGCACATCCTAAAATGTGTAACGCATGTGTGTATATGTGTGCTAGCATGCATGCATGCATTTTAGATTACACAAGGTATAGGACTCAAGACAGGCATGCTTGGAGGATAAAGGGGGAGGCGTTTTTCCAGCAGTAGGATGAAATAGGCTAAGGGGGAAAAACAATTACAGGGACACATCGTACATATTTTGTGTGGTCAACATACACTTATAATTCATTCCAAATAAGGACGACGAGATTTTCCGATTCCTATTGAGTTTTCTAGCCAATTCTGATTACCAAATGTAATTAATTTATTGGATACATATACTATCCGACATATTATCTTGGACGTTACTAAAGCTGTTTTAAGAATAAGTGAGAGGAAGTGTTTCAAATCTCTGTTTCTGGATGCATTCCAGACAAGCCTTAAAATTTCGTTGCTATTTTGAATGGAGTATAGTTATGTAAAACGTAGATTCCGGGCCACTAGTGGCCGTCGCCAATGGCCCGTGTGTGAGACGCCTAATATAATGTAATGAAATGACACTTGAAGCTCAATTGAAGCGATCTAATTTCATTAAGTTTATCTCTACCGTTTCGTTTATTTTGAACTCAATTTCTGTGACACTAATTATTTTATCTTGTTATTTGAAGTGAACGACGTATGAGCTTATTGTAGACTGTATTATATTTTATAAATTAATAACTTAACTTATAATAGGTAATTAGTCAAAGAACCTATCCAGTAGGTATAGTTACTGTCAAACATAGATAGGTACTAATTTATATTACCTATTTGTAAGTAAATCTTTTCAATAAAGTTAGCATCTAATTAGTAAGTACCCTTGAAACAAAAATCGGAACAAAAAGAAATGATTGCTCCATCTACAGGTTGAACAACTTTTACTATGGGAGCAAACCGATCGGAGCTATATATATCTACAGTATAACCACAAATAATAAAACCGGCCAAATATGAGAAGGTCTCGCGCTAAAGGTGTGTTGTGTGGTGGTGTAGTAAGGAACCCTCTGTGCGCGAGTAGTCTGACTCGCACTGTGAATTCATAAAAATTTTCATCTCATTTTCCGTACACAAAAATATCGTCCTGTAACCTGTAATATATTCGCATACTTTCCCCTCATTTTAATGTGAAATGGGACAACTGTCAAGCCTTTATGAATTATTACGGTTTCATGAGTACAATCCGCATAATATCATATACAACTGTTATAGTAATTGCTTATACCGTTTGTTGTCAACAAGCGAGCTGGTAATCATTTCGTATGACAGGTTAATGGGAAACCAATTTGGGGACAGTTAATTTTAGCTTTACAGTTTTTGGTAAGTTGACGAATTTCATGCTGAAGTACCGTGTTATAGAATATAGAATGTAGGTAAATAGGTTGGACAGCTCACACAATACAGGGTCCTTCTTAATATGCTGACATTTTTTTAAGGAGATGTTCAGACCATCAAACTGAACAACTTTCTTTATCGGACCAACATCAAAATCGCGAAAATAAAATCGGCTATCCCGTACATTTGGCTCAAGTAGGTTTGCAGTTTTGTAGAGAACAGCTGATATTTTTTTTCGCGATTTTGATGTTGGTGCCGTAGAGAAAGTAGTTCAGTTTGACGGTCTGATCATCTCCTTAAAAAAGTGTCAGCATATTAAGAAAGACCCGGTATTATGTTCGAGGCATTTTCATTCTCAATTTTCGATCCTGCGCTGTAGGTTCAATCATTTGTCTTAAAATTATGAGTTCATGCATTCATCATAATTTCAACCAAACAACGTCCACTGTTAGACATAGTAGACCTCCTCCAATGATCTCTACAATCAACTTTTTATTCGTGCATTAGGTAATTACAGTAGGTCCCAGCAAAATATCAACTATGTCTCAATCCCTGGGTCGTCGGTGGATAGGTAGAAAGCACACCAAAAGAATAAATAAGTACTCTTATTATTCTTTGGCAGCACTCTAGAAGAGGATGTAATTATGGCCTCGTCTTCTGAAACTAACTTTTCTGATCTGAAATTCTACGTTTCCAAATGTATTCAACATACCTCTTTACATTAGTCATTTCTTTTCCTATAAAACAATATTAGCTAATTTGTGAAAATATAATTACCATAATAATCAAACCACAGTAAACAATTTTAGGCAAATTACTTTCTTCAACAAACATCACAGGCTGGTTCTAGGAGTTTACTGTCACTCTGCTTACGTTACACTTACGTCTGTATTTAAATAAAGTATAAAATTCCTTCATTCACGGGACGTCGTTCAAAGTTCATAGAAAAGAAGGCCCCAAACGTAACCCTTGTGTTTACAACGTATGTATGAATATGCTTTAAATGGTGGGACTTTGTGAAACCAGTTAGTAAACTAATCAAACCGTCTAGACACTGCTTCGAGACTTATTGTTGTGTTCATAGAAACATTGCGTGAGTGGAAGTCTTCGAACCTTAGCCTTGAGATGGGGCTTTGCTTAGCAACGACTGGCAGCGAGATTATAGATTACGTATAAAGTGAAGAGTTGGTCCTTCGAAACCACGTTTTCGTTTTTTCAACCTGTGCTAAAGAGGACGGAAACTACCGGGACCTCTTCTTAGGACTTTGTTTCTGGGTAACGCTGAGCTTACGGTCGCTGTCATCGGAGTTACTCCTTCTCCCCCTGTTCTCTTAACAGATGTCAAGTGAAGCCTATTTATCTTTGCCTCTGTCATTCTTTGAGGTATGTTTTTATATTATCTTAAAGGGTTCTCACCAAAATGGACAACAAACGTAGGGTCACATCAAGTAGTAAATTTAAGGAGAACGTCATTTTGAAAGCAACAGTTTTGAAGCCGTGGTGGTCCAGTGGCGAGTAACCTTGACTGCCGTGCAGGAGGCGATGGTTCGATCCCCGTCCAGGACTCGTACCAATGAGTTTTTCGAAATTTATGTACTATTTTTAACACTACTGGCTTTTCGATGACGGAAAACATCGTGAGGAAACCTGCATGCTTCAATTCTTCATCATCATCATGCTATGCAGTTTTGAAGAAAAAGACAAATCGGAGCGGTAATTTCGTGAAGCGATTATTATGAACCCAATGGTTCAATCTTGGCCCTTGAGGACGAGTTCTTTCTTCCCTGTCATTTACATTTAATCCATTTTCCATGATTCACTCAGTAGACTGTACCGTATTTCCACACATATTCTAAAGAGCCAATTGTAAATCTGTCAGTGACAAACAGCCGTACCAAGTAGACCACAATTTTAGTTCGTTAACCTCTGCGCCTTTCAATTGAATCAAACACACACTTTTTGTTTCATTAATCACTATTAGTATAGTCGTACGTCACAAACGCGACGGCGACGGGAGTAATTTCTCAACTCGTTTGAATACAAAATAAAAGGTATTGTCTGGTTTAGCTGCATGTTGCTGCAACGTAGACAATGCACAGCATTGACCCGCACCTGGATTGTACCGGACTTTCGCAATAGCCGACTTATCGACAACAATCCTTTGAATCAACACGGATCACATTTGTTCAATTTCGATAGTAAAGTCTATAGTCTAGAAAAAATAAGGTTTGAGATTGCATTAAAGACACTTTAGTAAATTGTGTTTGAAATAATATTACTATTAGTTTATAACACTTTTGTTGAGATTTCGTGGTTATATAGGCTCAGGAACCTGAGAAATACCTTAAAATCGATATTAATGTACAAATGGCAAGCTTATTTCTAAAAATATTTCGAAGAGCATACCAGCAATAGAGACAGTTAATTATCAAAAGGCAATTTTAATGTGTAAAAACAAACAGTAAATAATTTAGTTTTGAGTTTTGAGGTTATAATTTTTGAAGACTTACATAATATTAAATATCTACCCAAATTAACGATATTAACCGTGGATTATTATTGTTATAAGTAAAACGTATTGAACGAAGCCATCTTGTACAAAATCACCAGTTTTCCATTTTTTGTTCATACCTAAATTTTATGTTTCGTAAATGTCTTAATTATTCAATCATACACCATAAAACATCGGGGATTATTGAGAATTTATGTTTTTCAGGTATGTATCTACTATATTCAAAATTTTCACCAAAAGTGCAATTAACCTACTCCATACAAAAATCCGTAGATTTACCCGAGTACTAGTAACAATAATGTTTTGGAGTGCATTTTAGTTTACATCTCACGCATGTCAGAATAAAATACACAGAAATATGGTAAGTAAGGTGTTGTGCGTAGGTGTGTGGTTTGGCAGTTAGCAGGTTCAAATCCCGTCTGAGACGACCCTGAATTTTTTAATCTTACATGTTGCATTATACAACATGTTAATGAATAAACGCATAACTAGAAACTAGGTACTCGTAGTTTGTTTAGAATCGAGAGCAGAATCGAATTATTAAGGTTTCAACATAGGTTACTTTTTTCAAAATATGAAATAATTTTGACTCTTACTACCAAAACAAGATTCTTAAAATCCTATATTTGATCGCAGCTTAATGTATACATGAGCACAAATCGTACATAAATTCCGAAAAACTCATAGGTACTAAAAAGTAGGTGTAAGTATAATGATTTAATTATGTTGCAATCAGATTGCAATGATTTTTTCTAATGTTGAAACAAATCTCACTAATAGATAGGAACCCGTACCGTACCTAGGTGTTTTAGATAGTATTGTATGTCCTGGCTACAGAGGCTTAAATTTTTTTTTTATAAAGTAATGATTTTAAATAGCTAGGTATTGTAAAATTGTTCGTGTTATCACATACCTATCGTTTCGCAAGACTTTAAACACATGTCTTTATGATTATCAATGTTTATGTAAAAAAATTAGAAAATGTATGTTAACTTTAGTCAGAGATGTGGGTCAAACGAATAATTCCTTGTTGTTTTCGACTTTAAAACCTGTTTGTTTGGTCCAATTTGGCTTCTATCTTGAATTTGTAAGTGTTTGAAGAATAATGTGATTGTTTAAGCTTGGAAACAGATATAACTGTTATGCCTACAAAACATGGTAGGAGAGTTAGGAAGGAAAGTGACATAAGTCTCTTTTTGGGCATAGTCCCAACTCGGAGCCAGCATTGAAATCACGAAAAAAAATTTCAGGTCTGAAGCACACCCTGTATAAATTGGCATATCAAATAATACCTACTTATTTTAATACCAAATCTACTTTTCATACAAAATAAAATTATATAATATACGTTAATGCATGCATATAATATATGTTCACGACTATATTCCCCGAAGGGGTATTATGAAACCTCAGAACATCCACGTTTCACCAGTAGTACCGAAACTCTATCCAGTGTGACGTTAACGTTTTACAAAAAAACTCGAAAAACACATCAAATTAAATGTTTTTTATTTTGTACGTAGTTTTACGTTTTTAGTAACTAGATACATAATCATCATCAGCTCTACCACACACATTAGTTTTCCTCTCACTCAACGGTTTGCTGGAAGAAAACTCTTTTAGAGTTAAGCTCGCCTTCGTACATCACAATTGTAGTTTTTGATATTTATGTTGATTTTATGTACTCGTACAATAAAGAATCTAAGAATCTTCCAACAATGTAAATGAAACGAGATGATTAACACAGTTAAACACACGTATCATCAAATCCGGTGCTGAAATCATCGTATTCGCTATTATCCTCGCATGTTTAAAGACTATGTAGACCTCGTAAATGGTAAAACACGTTGTTTCAATTTGAGCTGGTATTTACGCTTATTATCCGGAGTCTGTAATCGGATTGCGGTTGCCGCAGCAGTAGGTATCAGTCGAAAATAACAAGTCGGGGCGCGGCTTACGCACGTGCATGTGTCAGTGTTGCCATCACACCGTAATAGTACATTATGATACAAGTGAGCAAAGTTGGTCATTACAGAAGAGGCTCTCACCAATCCCAGCTACCCAATCCGCCGCGTAGCCCCAGCAACGTCCTATACCGAGTTCATTCAATTGGCTCGGTGACCCTTCTGGCAGTAAAAAGCAGTAAATGCTCCCTGAGCAACGCTGTATAAGTCATTTCTAAGAAAAAAAAAACAGAAGAGGCGGGATTGCAGCACGAGTCGCAGCTCCTCCTTCTCATCCTTAGTGCACCCCAACATACCTAACTCTGTAGAATATTGTATAATCCAAATTTCATGTTTATAACTTCAGCGGTTTAGGCTGTGCGTTGTCTGTCAGTCAGTCACGGAACTTTAGTAGTATTTGCAAGACCAATAGATGGCGCCACAAGCAGGTACTTCATCTATCAGATTTTGTAGTTTGACAACTACAATTCATATTTAACTGTTATGTACAAAACGAGCTTCTTAATACGCTGACACTTTTTAAGGGGATGATCAGACCGTCAAACTGAACAACTTTCTCTGTGGGACCAACATCGAAATCGCGAAAAAAAACCGCTGTTCCATACAAAACTGCAAACCTACTCGAGTCAAATGTAGTCCCATACATTTGACTCGAGTAGGTTTGCAGATTTTTTTTCGCGATTTCGATTATGGTCCCATATAGAAAGTTGTTCAATTTGATGGTCTGGACATCCTCTTAAAAAACTGTCAGCATATTAAGATGGACCTGTCTAAAGCAATAAATAACGATATGTAACGAGAACTAGAATCTAGTTACACATAGCTTATTAATTTGTCAATATTCTAATCTGTATTTAATTTCATGTTATATTTTCCAACGTAATCCACCATTTTTTAACGGCCGAAAGGTTGGTGAATTGGCAACGCAACTTTACGCAACGTTGTCTATTCCATCCAGAGAACGCTTTCAAAATGCCAATCACAGGCGGAGGGTGAATCATTTGTGCCTTTGCCTACTAATCAAACTGTATACAAAACAATTGAATATTCATAGCGCGCCATTACATTCAGTGCTCTGAATTAGAATGGTGACGATGTGACAAAACATTGGATTAATTCGGAGGTGAACGAACTACAAGGACGGTTGTGTGAAAATAATGTTTGTAAGACATACGAACATAACTAAGTGGGTCTTTCATAATTATCCATCAAACTAAACAACTTTGTCTACGGGAATAACATCTAAAAAGTCGCTCCGAGGTGATATTAATTAAAAGACACTTTAGCTTCCATGTATTGACTAAAACATACTTAATTTAATACAACACAATATACGTGCAACGCTCTATCGCGATCTCATGAATGTGCTAGTTACACTTTTTGAGTGGCATACTCCCTTCGCCGCGCTCCTTCCTTAACCCTCGTGTTACACATCAAAATCGCAAAAAGACAATCAGCAAAGCTTCATACCTAGTCGACCCAAATGTATTTGAGATATCTGTTTTTTTACTAGATATGTCGATAGTAGTCTTTTTGTCACTAAATGTTACTGGTTACAGTTTAAAAGTACCATTCTTAATTACTCACCACCCTTCGTAACAAAACTCCGTAAAATGACTGGGCTATACCTACAGTACGACCAGGAAAATAAGTCTGCTCGTCAATCTTTGTTCGCGCAGACAGGGATTAACATTTTCCGACGGTCCTTCTTAATATGCTGACACTTTTAAGGGCATGATCAGACCATCAAACTGAACAACTTTCCATATGGCACTAACATCTAAATCGCGAAAAACAAGATCAGCTGTTCCATACAAAACTGCAAACCTACTCGAGCCAAATGTATAGGGTCCAACTTAATTGTTCAGTTTGACGATCTGATCATCCCCTTAAAAAAGTGTCAGCATATTAAGAAGGACCCTGTATGTATGGGACAGCAGATTTTTTTTTCGCAAATTCGATCTCGTTCCCATAAAGAAAATTGCTCAGTTTGATGGTCTGATCAACCTCTTAAAAAACCGTCAGCATATAAAGAAAGACCCTGTATACTCATGCGTATGACTTATTGATCTATGTAGAGACAATTTTGTCCCCTCTAATATACGATTTTGCCACTTCCATCTTGTATACAATCGCTTCAAACAATTGTATTACAATAATGTAACAAAAGCATTATTGTGAATTTAATTTAAGTCATAAAACATACACATAGCCACTCAGCTACATAAATATTAATGCAATCAATAAAACGTATTACCCACCTACATGGCTGCCCATAAAGTTGCTTCATCACACACATACAGAGTTCCTGTTAGTATTAATATCTGTAAACCATGCAACGTCGTGACCGATGGCTTTACGCTTTACACTGACATAATACCATAGCTAACATCGTAACATGCTTCATGCTGTGGAGAATTAATAAATGTTGCAATTACGTCTTCATTTGTCGAGTGTTTTTTAATTTTTAATTGACCAGCTAGCTCTGTATCTTCTATTTTGCTTTATAAGTGTCCACTTTTGTAAAATATTTTGTGATCCATCAGCGAGAGTTCGTGACATCGCAATATTATGCACGCAATGACGCAAATCCAATAAAATTATAATTTTAATCCACAAATTCACACTTGGCCTGTGTGGTAAAGTATGGCCCACTCCCTCTCACGATTATTTAGGTCTATACAGGGTCCTTCTTAATATGCTGACGCTTTTTTAAGGGGATGATCTGACCGTCAAACTGAACCACTTTATCTATGGCACGAACATCAAAATCGCGAAAAAATATCTGCTCCTCCATATAAAACTGCAAACCTACTTGAGCCAAATGTATGGGACAGCAGATTTTTTTTCGCGTTTTCGATGTTGGTCCCATAGATAAAGTTGTTCAGTTTGATGGTCTGATCATCCCCTTAAAAAAGTGTCAGCATATTAAGTTGGACACTATATATGCTATATTGGGACGTATACAGGCTGAAATTTATGTCATTCGCATCCTTTTAAACTAAGAGTCTACCCATCAAACTGAACAATTCCATACTAAACTGTAATGCCTACTCGACTCATATGTATGCAACAGTTGATTTTATTTTTGCTCCGATCGGTTTGCTCCAATAGTAAAAGTTGTTCAGTTTGATGGGTAGACCCTTAGGCCGAGATTCAGATACTATTTTTATAGTCTTAGTTCGAACTAAGTAGGGCGAAAATGTATGGATTTTGGCATACGGGGGTTCGAACTAAGACTTAAAAAACGTCTCTGAATTTCAGCCTTAGTTTTAAAGGATGCTAATGATTTCGATATCACCCTGTTTGGGCCGATGATGGTAAATCGTATTTCGATGTAAACAAAAATATTACAAACTGGCAAAGCTGCATTCTGCATTGCTTCATCAGGAAACCTAATTGACGTTCTAATTATGGGTATGTGACCCACTTCGTCCTACAATGAGGTCAACTGGATTTACTCCAAGTATACCGCTTTCGACTATACCCGATAACCCGTCCTAATATTATATGAAGCCACGCGTGTTAGCTATATTATAATTATCTTCGTTTAATTTACTTACTTTTTATTTTTGTACAACTTTAGACGCGACTTTGAGGAAAATTGCGAACGGGTCTTCATTTCATGGTTTTAATTTATTTTGTGGTATTTTTTTGACGGCCTTTTAAATGTCAATTTTGCATTCAAAGGTGTTCCTAATTAATTATCTTCGTCGTTTAAAAATATACTAAATAGAATAATTGCATACCTATGTCGCGTATTGTCAAAGCCTAAGTAAAATAATCAGTAACATTTTAATCGTCCGGAGTATTGTCAATTCGACTCTAGACCCCCTAGACAAAGTATCTTTCGATTAGCGTTAACGACAGTAGAAAACATAAAAATGAATAGACTTGACATATGGTGACGAAAGCAAACTTCAAAATGTTTCGATCGCCAATGTCAAATCCATACATTATATCATTTCTACTAGCGTCTACGCCAATAGAAATGTTATTTTGTCTATGGGCCTAGGTCGATTTGAGAAAAATATCGCAGTGTCTCAAGACAAAAGTCCGTGTGTACTGGCAGTGATGACATACACATACGGTACGGAACTGAGTGGGAGATGACTATGTTCGGAGTTTCACCGCAGACCTGGTGAAGGCGGTGCGCACACGTTGAATGAAGGCAGCGCAGGGCCGATCGTTGTGGCAATCCTTGGAGGAGGCCTATGTCCAGCAGTCGACGTTTATCGGCTGATGATCATCATCAGATGACTTCAGTTCTCACAATATTACGGACTAGTTCCCCCTCAACACCCTTGACCTTCGCCCCAAGCTCACCCATATTTTACGCATACCTCCAAACCTATGGAATTTTCTTTTCATTCTCGGGAATACAAGTTTCCTCACGAAGTTTTCCTTCACCGCCAAGCAAGTAAATGATAAAATACAACCGTACATAAATTCCGAAGAACTTAGTGGTACAGGACAGGAATCGAACCGCTGCCTCATGATTGAGGCGCTAGCTCTCTTCCGTTCCGTTTAAGAAAATTATTGGTTTTAGGGCAATATGCGTCGAGAGCTTCTTAACACCCTTGCTCGGCTACTATTGATAATCTTACTAGGAATGTTATGATTTTACTGATTGTACCTATCTAGTAAAGTTATAATATTACTGAAACTAGGCCGTAATTTAATATTGTAAGAACAATGGCGTCGGTTGGCAAAAATCCTGCGACAATTACAAGGTAGCAAGTTTTAAAAGCCGGTCTGTGAGGCATGAGTGATTGAACATCGAGTACTTACAGTCATACATATTAATGAGTCATACAAATATTCTTCACACGTTAACAGCTTGTGATATATCTATCATCTAGTTATATCTGATTGACAATCTGTCTGACGTTTTAACAGCTGTATCTTTCAAGAATATTATAGTAGTATAGCTGCGCAGTTTGATGTGAGTAAGCTACCGATATGGAAATGTACAAATCAAATAAGTATGTACAAGGATATATAGATTCGTTGTTATAAATAAGTGATCGTGACCAAATGCTGTGCAATAATAAAACGGACTAGATAACTACGCATATGGAATAACAAACTAAATAGTGTCGTAACGAAAATAAATAATACTCAGAAATAGATTTACGGGGTCAATTATTTGATTGGAAAGTTCTGAAACACTTGATGAGGCGGCGTATGCTTCCTAATATACTGACACTTTTTTAATCGGATGATCAGACCATCAAACTGAACAAGTTTCTCTATGGGACCAATGTCGAAATCGCGAAAAAGAAATCAGATGTCCCATACAATTGGGTCGAGTAAGATTTCAGTTTAGTATGGGACAACTGATTTTATTTTTGCGATTTCGATATTGGTCTTATAGATAAAGTTGTTCAGTTTGATGGTCTGATCATACTCTTAAAAATTTTCAACCTATTAGGTTGAAAATTTTTTAAGAGTATGAAGGACCTTGTATAATTTTCTTTTAATTCGATGTCCATCTAAAATTTAACAGCATGCAGAATGTGTTTTGTTTTCCTGTTGTTATTATTAGTAGTAAGTATTTAATTAACATCTCTAAAAAAACTGTGCAACACTAAACACTATTTGATATTAAAAGTATTATCCATTTAAAGTAATGTGTAGACAGGTGCATTTTTGGACATGATTATAATTTGATGTTAATGGATAATTTTATTCTTGATCCGCAAGCTGTTTTCACAATTTATATCAAATGTTGTTTGATTGTTATATTTTGTAAATGTTTTCGGGTCGCTACTTCTTTAGAACAAAAAGGTACAAAAATCTCATATCAGATAGTGTTGGTTGTTGAATGTCAATGGAACTGGTTCATTGAATGACATTGCGATGCCGATGGATACAAAGGTAGTACGTCGGCTTATTAAATATTGATTTTGGTCGGTACATTAGCATGTTTTGCAGTAATTCGTCATACTCTACCTGCACGATTAATTAGGTACTTGGGTAGGGTACTGAACTCTTCGGGCTGATGATGTCTGGATTGATAACGTGATGATAAAGAATATGATCTGCAGCTATAAAGACAACTGTATTGCTTACACTTTTAAAAGTGTTCATTTGAGTAATTAAGAGAAGTTTATTCCAAAAGCGTAAATGCGCGCTGCATACAAACGAAGTCTGGTGATATTTTCAATACTAACCAATTAAAGTCAATGACATTTTTCAGAAACAATCTAGAAACTAATCTCTATGCTTGTATGAAGTCAGATTTTCGTTAAAATGAGTTTTAATGCTGCCACCTCTGGCTGGATACTTATTTCATGCAATACTTATAGCAATCCCTCCATAAGGTTTTTAAGTACTTTTTTTCGGGCATACCTAAGCCCACACCACATTCCCACTGCACTTTTTAAGCATTTTGTAAGAACTAGAAAGTTTGTTCGCTTTGATTGATGCCCCCTCTAGAACCCCGGTGAATCACCACCCATCTTCTATCTACTGTTTAAATCCTTTCACTGGAGTCACGTTGCTGGGTTTGTCCCGAAAACTTGTCTTTCGCTTGGTGTTCGCGCGGTTCGCATCTCAGCCTGCCACGAGGCTCCGCAATCCTTGTCAGTTGTGTTCTACTCAAAAACAATCCTCGAGATTGGATAGATACTCCCTCAAACCACTTGACACTGGCAGAAATGCGGTGCTGACGTACTAGGAAGAAGTCCGTTAATTATCAATAAAAAAAATCCTTTCACTGCATGCCTAGCGTGCAATTTTCCAAGAAGAAAAGCGCAATTTTCAAAACTTCGCTGTGAAAGAGTTAATCCAATGGATTCTCAGGAAACCAACTTAAGTAGCATAGCTAAACTGTCCTAATGTATAAATATTTTGTAATTTTACTGTCGCTATATTAAAAAGAGACATTTAATTACAGGAGTAGGTATAACTTAACTGCATTCAGCAAACTCAGGTATCGGAATGTTCCATAGCTACAGTTTGAAAGTAGCAAATCGATGAACTATCATGGTACGACGGTTATTATGTCGCTGTACGTTATCTACCATACCTACCCGTATAATATACTTATTCAAGGTCACAGATACATTATTATGAAAATGCTTTGACTAATTATTATAAGGACTAGCCTTGCGGTAGCATTTGCCCTCTGCCACGGTATAAGCACAATTGATCTTGTGCATTTACATTCAATTTTACACCTTATCACTAAACGAGACAGCCTATAATGGTAGGATTAAACGAACTTACCTGAAGTGAAGTTCTATCCTAATTATATGAAGTACTTAGTCCGAGACATAACAATGTAGTATCGCTATCTTGCGTGTATCCGCGTCCTTTAAATCTATGGAAAAAAAAAAAAAAAAAAAACGTGTCTCCGAACGTCATCTACCTGTCAATGTCATTAGTTCAGAGCTAACTGGTAGTAACTGGGTATGCGGAGGGTGGGAAGTAGGTATATGTCTCGGACTAAGTACTTCATATAATTAGGATAGAACTTCACTTCAGGTAAGTTCGTTTAATCCTACCATTATATTTCGTACTTAGTCCGAGACATAACAATGTAGATGTTTAGAGGAAACAACATCTTAAATTAAAACAAACTCGTCTGTTGTGAACTTAAAAGTCACAACTAAGAACAACACCTTGTAAGATATAGGTAGGTATAGTAGTACCTATCACACAAAATGAGATTAGTAAATCACAATCATACAATATTAGTCAAAATCAGACAGTAATAAATTAACAATATTTTGTTAACTAATATTATGTATAATTAGGTACCTATGTGAGTACCTCAAACTGCTTCTCCCACTTTAATCTGTCTGATCACTGTCAGACTCTAAATTGTTGAGGTTCTAGTAGAACGACATAGGTATTGTTTTTAAAATATTATCGACTGTAAGCCTTCTATGTGGGAGGGTGCGCTGCAACCCATATAGTCGAGTGGGACGATGACATGATGACTTACAAAATAAAAAATAAAACTTTCGAAACTAATATCTGTACCCTGAGCAGACGCCTTTAAAACAGTATGGTATAACAATCTTCTATCATGAATTGATTCATGCCTTATGACTCATAATATGAGAAATACACATAATTAGGTGCAGGAATACTAAATTTGATTTCTTAATCTGAAGATTAAGTAAAAAGTACCTACTATCTAACTTTCGGATAGTTAACCTAAATTTTAGGACATAACGCGTTTAAGACATTTTGCGTTTAGGACATTCCGCGTTTAGGACATTCCGCGATTAGGTCATTTTGCGATTAGGACATTATAAGTTTAAGTCATTTCGCGTTGACAAATTAGGTCCTTATGCGTCGACACCAATCAACCAAAAATTGAGTGGACCACTATTAAGCATTGTAAGACATGATGTGAGTCCCATATACTAACATAATTTTGTTTAGAAGGGCGTAATTTGAATAACCTTTAAACCCGCGTTTTATTCTAGAACGCGTTTCATCAGAACATTGCCGATATGAGTGTTATTATCCATTATGAGATGTAGGATAGGTGATGCATTATTTCAGAATCACCGTTATCAATAACAGAAGTATGTAAAATACATTTACTCCAATAGAAACCTCTAAAAATACCTAATTTGACTATCAAAATGGCCTCCACTGACGTAGACTATAGAATTCTATCAGTGTTTTATATAAAGAGGTTTTGAGAAAATTTGCCCGATATCATTTTGACATTTATTTAACCTAGGAATAAGTTTCCTGTCTAGGATCTCATGATAATGTAGAAGACAGAGAGTGTTCAAATATAACTGTTTCTGAGACTGTCCAGTTCTTTCAGCAGTGGGTACCAAGGCTGAGAGAATCTGATTGGAACACTAAAGAACATAGAAAAATGTTGTCTACTTAACCCTCTACATTCCATGCGAAAGGGTATCTAAGCAATGAAACATACTTTTCACACTAAACCGAACTTAGAATTAATCATATCTAAAACTTTCTGAGAAAAATCTCATTCAGTAAGTCGACCTATAATTAGGTATCTATGTGATTCTCTCCTTTATCTCTTCAGGGATAAGGTCTTGTAATGAAATTAAGTGTAATGTAGACTGAATTGATCCACACACTGTCAGATATATTTGGATTTGGCTACTATTTAAAATAGGTTACTGACTGTCTACACAATACACTCTTTAAAAGATATCTCCGTTGTGTTATGTGTGATTTTACATAATTAAAGTTTCACATTGATTCTGATTCTTTAAAGTAAACAATGCTACGAATGGCTTAGTTCGTTTTCATGAAATTCTTTCTCTAGTTCTAATAGATTAGAACTATGTAGCAGGCATATGTTGGACCTGTGATGTAGCAGGCTTCGGAGTCCTGAATTTATACTAAATAAAAGTTGTTATAATGTACCTACTATGCATTTTTGATTAAACCGAAACCCTTGAACTTTTCACCCATTTAACTCAGTATATTTTTGCACATGTAGGTGACATAGGTACATATTAATATCCAGATTATTTGCGTAAACAAAGCCACTGCTGCCACACAACTGATACCAAATTGTATAACCACATTATAAAATCTTTAATTGATCATGACTATGGTCAGATATTGGTTAAGTAGATTGAGCAGTGGATGATAAAAATATATTACTTTTAATAGAACCTAGCTATGTTTATGCTAATGGAACCTAGAGATTCCCAATAATCTTTAGCCTTATACCATTATTTAAGCTTTAAGCATTCTTGGTAAGTAAGTACCATTGAGGTATAGAAACATTATCATGGTATCAGGTATTGTCCTAAGAAAAGGACAGGACATGTTCCATTTATGGGTTTTAACTGTTTTGTAAATACAGTCAGAGCCGGCCTAGCCAGCCAGGCTAGTTTATTGGATAGGTCATCCCATTTAAATAATGAACCATTATTTAAGTAATTGAAATATTCAAATACTTTTTATGAGCCATATTATTTTATTGTTACTAAATAGTTATAAAAGAATTAATTTTCGGTTTTAATTATTTATCAGCATTTATTATTTTAATTTCAGTCTTTTTATAACATGTTATTAACATGAACGTTATGGAAACTCAAAGGATGGAGCCCCTTTTCAACCTAAATACAACTTGATCATAAGTGATATTATAATAACAAATGAGAAAATATGATGAGTCTAGCAGCAAATTTTACCTAAAAGGGTATCATTTGTTATATTACTACAAATATAAAAATGTTTATGTGGATGTCCTGAGGTTTCAGAACATATCTGACCACCCCCTCGGGGAGTACAGTTGTGAGCATATGCTTATGCTATAATACTTTTAAGTCCAGCGGCAAACTCTTCCTCAAAGGGTATTTTATTTATTAGATCATTAGTGATATTACCAAAATTGTACAACTAAGTAAATATTTGAGTCTAGTGATAAGCTTTATCACAAAGGGTACTGCACCCGTCCCTATCTGGTGGATAGGGTAACAGTTTGGGTTGATGCAGAGGTTGGTGTTACCAGAATGGCTTGTGACCAGCTACAATAGATCTGTTCAGGTTGCGGTAGCTATTGGTCATTAACCAAGCCCTTACCCCCAAATAATAATGGCTTGTGACCTCTGCACTTTCTTTCTGTACTGTATGACGAAAAGTTTGAGGCTGGATTTACTTTGGGTTTCATACTGTTTGAACCTTTCTTTATTGTTAGAAAATTCACATGTCCAGCTTTGTGCAAAGGAATTCTGTTTACTTATTTTCCTTTTATGAACTTGATAAATATTTTTGTTAACAAAAGGTGCAATAAGCTGTTATCAAAACCCAATTTACCTGGAGATGCAGCATGCTAAGCTTGGAGAATCTGTCAGCAACTTTAATTGGTGCCAATTTATTGAAATCTTCTCTTGAGAGAAGGATTATTGTGTTGTAGGCTGTGTGGCTGACGCTACCTTCAGTGCCGCTAACATTCTTGTAATAATGTATCTTAGCCTAGTACCAGATTGTTTCAAAATGCCAGGCAATTCCAAAATTATTTAGGGTGCTGTTTTATATTTAGATAATGTAATTTTTATCTCTTTGTGTTCATACTATTGACTGTAACATTCTCAATCTGAGAGTAGATTGTCTCTGTCACCTTTCCGAGCTGTCTTCTAACCTAACCTAGTTAGGTGAATAGCAGTGCCTGAGGCTAATTTAATCGACTGAGTGTGACTAATGTGCAGTTATTAATTAAATACTGAATATTTTAATTATGATTTGATATCTCAGGATTTCGTTCAATGTCTATCTCAGGATCAACATAGAGGTATTACCTACTTACAGAGTAAAAGCTTTTTACCAACTAGCCCCAAACATGTCAATACCTGGAACATAGCTACAGGCAACACCCACTGTTCAGAGTTATGTCTTCCCAACGGGAAACAACCAGGTTTAGATAAATGAGGCATCAATGACTATCTTATAATCAGGCAAATAAACGGACAAAAACAAAAATACTTTCCAACGGAAAGATGTATAAGTGTCACACAATTACGAGCAATATATTAATACAATTACAAGCTGAGGGCAGTAACCTCTTTCCCAACGGGAATTAGTATGGTAAGAAAGAATAAACATTCATCCTCATAATAATTCTGCAAATATTACGTCATTCTGAACACAATTGGTCACTGGGCACCGGAGCCGGTGTCGGCTGTCTTTCCAATTAAAGATTCTGTGCCATAAATGATTCTATTCTATCCCCTACGGAAAAGTCGTCATCATCATCATCAAACCAAGAGCCTTTCAAGGGCTAAAGGGCACAGGAGCTGACATGATCTTTCCCAACGGTAGAAGTGCATGCGTGGCTAATATGCAAAAGAGCTGTAATGACTACCTTCCCAACGGGACCGTGTCTCTTTGTTTGAAACTCAAACCAGCTTGGGCAATAGGACAAGTACTGGCATGATCTTTCCCAACGGTAAAAGTACATGCATGGCTAGTAAGCAAAAGAGCTGTACTGACTACCTTCCCAACGGGAACGTGTCTCTTTGTTTGAAACTCAAACGTGCTTGGGCAATCGGCACAAGTAATGGCATGATCTTTCCCAACGGTAAAAGTGCATGCGTGGCTAATAGGCAAAAGAGCTGTAATAACTACCTTCCCAATGGGAACGTGTCTCTGTTTGAAACTCAAAAGTGTTTGGGCAATGGGCACGTACTGGAATGGCCTTTCCCCACGGGAAAACAAGTGCATGGTCGAAACTCAAGCATGCATAGTGCAACGGGCCCAGGGTCTGCCATCGGCGTCGGCTGTCTTTCCCCAACGGGGAAGAGTATGAACGTAACACGTTATATATAACGTTATATACTTCTATCCCCACAGGAAAGCGCATCTTCGAAACTCGTAAATGCGTGGACACATTGTGTCGGGCCGGGGAGGGGATCCAATCCCCCGTAGCATGTAGGTAAACTTTTTCAATAACAGAAACAAAAAGAATAAATTGTGTACGTACCTTGTCGTAATTTACCATAATTTACTAAGTCAATCACTCCTCCAACTTATGTATCCTTTACTTCCATCTTTCCTGATTGACTTCACACTTAATTCTTTCCATTTTATACACAAAAGAACTTATAATTTAACTATAAAACTTTAAAATTTTATTTTCAACAAGGATCGCGTTTACGCGCGATAAACGAATGACATTGACAGGTAGATGACGTTCGGAGACACGTTTTTTGTTTTTTTTTTTTTCCATAGATTTAAAGGACGCGGATACACGCAAGATAGCGATACTACATTGTTATGTCTCGGACTAAGTACGAAATATAATTGCGAAATAATAACTTCGAACTTAGAACGTTTGGGGTTCACACGAGACTACTTTTCATGATTTTTAACATTCAAAATTAGAATCTAAAGTTATGGGGAATAAAATCCAAAGTTGCGGATTTCATGTTACCTCGCCCCCCGCAAAAAGTGGCAGAAATGTTTGTTAGTAGAATAACACGCGTAACCAGTCCACATATAAATAGTCAAAGTGAAAATGCAATAGCTACACATATAGGGTCCTTCTTAATATGCTGACACTTTTTAAGGGGATGATCAGACCGTCAAATTAAACAATTTTCTCTATGAAATCGCGAAAAAAAAATCTGCTGTTGCATACAAAACTGCAAACCTACTCTAGCCATATGTATGGGACAGTTGTTAATTTTTTTCGCGATTTCAATGTTAGTCCTATAGAGAAAGTTGTTTAGTTTGATGGTCTGCTAATCCTCTTAAAAAACTGTC
Organism: Agonopterix alstromeriana; assembly: GCA_963924505.1. NCBI lineage: Eukaryota > Metazoa > Arthropoda > Insecta > Lepidoptera > Depressariidae > Agonopterix > Agonopterix alstromeriana. The sequence continues at coordinate 13,640,471 of OZ004675.1, forward strand.
AGCATATTAAGTTGGACCCTGTGTAAGGGAAATATTATTAACCTTTAAACCACATACTCTACCCATCAAACTGAACAACTTTCACTATGGGAGCAAACCTGTCAAAACAAAACAAAAATCAACTGTCTCATACATTTTAGTCGAGTAGGCATTGCAGTTTAGTATGGAACAGCTGATTTTTTGCGCTGACATGTTTGGTACAAGAAAATTTTTATTTCGGTCAGTAGACAACCAGGTACTTGCAAAAACCATTTTAGGTATATTATGACAAGATCGCTTAATATTTCGGAAGTTACCACCTACCGGCATTATTTTATTACCTTCATTTAGATTAGAGGATAGAAGCTATTACTCGGTACATTTCACGTACTCCACTGCGGCTGCGTCCCTGATACAATACCCGATTTTTTGCTATTCGAAATATTTGTCGTTTACCAGGAATCCTGTAAAGAGTAAGTCACACTTTAGGCTTTTTGGGTGACCTATTGAGATGCAAAAAATAGTTTTATAGTCTAAGGTGACAGGCAAGCGAAGCGATTCAACAATTCAACACTTTCTAATACCGTTTAAATGTTAGTATCGTACTCCGTCACAACATGGTGTGGTGGTCACCAATTTGTTCAACCCGATGGTCAACGGACGACAAACCGAGCGAAGCAAGGCCTTGCCGCTCCGGTGGTTGGAAGGTTCATAGACTTAGGTAGAGTACCTAACACCTACAGCTGCATGATACAGCTCTACGTTAGATTTGACCGATGCGTTTGACTGTGATCTACATAAGTTTTATGAGATTCTGGAACTTATCACAAAGTAGTTAAGATTTCTTTTCTTTATAATTTTGGCTCAAGCAGGCCAACTACCACTGGTGGACATAATTCTCCTCCCCAAAAAATTTAAAGCTTGTTAATGTCGCTGGGGATCGAGACGGATGTAAACTGCACAAATCGTTCGTTGTCCAAATTTAAATGTCAGTTATTTGTATTGTGCACAGAAATGACGGAAATCATTCTGTCTTTTCATTGCTTCATTAATCTATCATGTGACGTGCTGACAGTGAATCGCACTGCTCGGCTCGTGCCAAAACGTACGCATAAAGACATTTCCGAAACATTAGTTGTGCCCACGTACAAAACGAAGTGTGCTTGTGCTGCTGATTCGAATCATTTTCGACCGCGAGCTTTCTCGTCAATGGATTCTCATAAAGTGGGTATTGGGAGTGGCCCTATGCTCATACGTAGTAAAACAAGTGGTTTTATCGTGACCATCTAACATTTTATAATGTTTTGTTTTCAGAGGGTGGCGGGTGCAGCGAGACAGGGCGCGGCGCGAGGCGGCGGCGCGCGCGGCAGGTGACCGACGGTGCTCGCGGCTCATGTGGGCGGCGGGCGCATGCTGCTCGCGCCAGGCAGGTCCGCACCACTGATACTATACTATAGTCTCTACTCAACTCATAGCACAGTTCACGGGATTGTGGAACGCACACGCGCGGTTTATCTTCACTGCATGATGATAGCTTGCCCAAGAGTCGTAATCGTGCTTAATCACTGATATGACAGGCAAACCCCGAGTAATCGGGCAAGCCCTTAATGGATGGCCAGTCAATCTCATTGGCGTGCTACATTAGCACATGGAGAAGTGGAAGCGACGCCGGTCGTACTAAATATCGTGTTTTTTTCTCTGTGTGTTAATGCAGATGGAGATGAACCGCGCACTTGTGTGCGTGCATGGCGAAGCGCTCTTGTTTGAAGCTTCCACACTCTCGTGCATTCTGCTCATAGTATTAGTTAATTCCTAGGTTAATTCACTTCGAACAAACTTATCTCTAGTGCTAGCGCGCACTTTATGTACAAACTTAGTAAAGTTTAGAGTGTATAGAACAAGCGATATACGAGCCATAAATGGTATCACTTTCTTGACTTACTGTGTACCTGGTACTAGGTATCTGATATCTATCTATTCATGATCATGCTGTGTTAGCAAATAAACGCAAAACGAGAACAGAGTCTAGAGACCTATCTAACATTTTGATTACACGGCAATGACTTCAATTTCACCCTGCCAGTATGGTGCCTTGTTGTAGGTTACGAGTAACTTTCAGAACTTTTTTGAGTTTGTTTTCACATTTAGTATTCATTTGTTAACAAATTTTATCGTTCTCTTGAAAGAGAGAAAGAGAGAGATGACAAAAAACATTCCTCTCACTCTTTTAAGGAGGTAGGGACTCTAGGTCGTTTATACACCAGGCTTTACGTAATCGTTGTTTACAAGAGAGAGGAAAGTAAATGTCATTTCTGCACACCTGGTAATGACGTATAAAATAACGTATTTACAAGGAGTTCTTAGCGTCATTCTGACGTCGATGGAGAAAACCAACTGAACTGTAGGGTAAAGGAAAATATAAACACTGTTAGAGCAGCCATTCATACCTATCTACCTACTTTATCGATGCATTTATTCGACTATCACTTACACTATTAACTTAGTAAGTTATAGCCTGTAGAATCCCACTGTAGGTCAAAAGCCTCCTCTCACGAATAAGGGTGAGATAGTGGGCCATACTCATACTCCACCACGTGGGCCGAATGCGTGTTGGTGGAGGCAAGTTAGTGGTCAACTTGCTGTCAGAAAATTTTCAAGCCGCCTTAATAGGCTTCTGACCTGGCTTAACGAATAGTTACAACGCCATCTGACGGAACTATTCGAGACCAACTGCTTAACGTGCCTTCCGTGATGAAATACCACTAAACGGTCACCCATACAAAGTCCGGACCTGACTTTGCTTAACTTCGGTGATCGTTTCCAATATCGAAGCTCCACTACACCAAAGAGCGCTTTTTAAAAAGAGTTTTGCTTCGAGTACGGACGTGAGTTTTGGGAGTATCATAATCTGAAGGGTTGTTTTATGTAATAGACCTATTAAATAGGTACTTGTTATATCTATGTGAATATTATTGTCAGATACCTGCAGTTGGATCAATGATTACGTAAAGGTTTTATAACATTCATTATGTAATGGTTTTATGACAAGAAAAAATCGAAGTTTGGTCCTATAAATTCAGTGAACTAACAGATGATTTATTTCACAGATAATAACAAGATCTCTAGGCTATTCTAGTCTAGATCTCACTTTTAAAACACTAGAATGATTGATTACCTAGGTTCTAGCTAGGGTGTTCGAATGTCCTGTTCGAATTCCTAATGCTGTTAATAAATTAAAAAGTTAAATAAGTTACCTAATTGTAGAATTGGCAGTTCAACTACGGTAAAAAAGAGTTTAAAAAATGAGTCGGTATGATTCAGCAATTTGTATCGACCAGGTGCGATTGGCTTCCGCCCAATGTTAATTCAGGGCTGCCACATCTTTGCAATAAACCGAGTTTTATTTTCACTATTTCAATGATTTTCTAGTCAGTGACTGTTAAGGAAATCTTCCTGAAATTCTCATTTTTGTGTCTACAACTAGATTTTTTTTAACATCACACAGTAGAATTTAGACAGTAGGGATACTAAATAGTGATCGGATCTTTGTGACAACCCTGCTACTTGGACAACACCATCCTAATTAGCCTAGTCTTTTATTTTTACTTACTGCCTTTATGTAATGTTTAATTTTGTAACATCGCATGAGTGCTGTTACTGTACGCCCCACGTGCACTATTTTTAGTAAAACCGCGATTGAGATTTATTTTACTAAAAAACTGTCAAAAATTATTTTACTAAAACTTAAGATTTACAAACTGCGAAGGTTATTTCAGTATCAAAATCTCCATGGCAGGTGTAACGTAGCTTAGTAAAAAGAGAAAAGTAGGTTCTCGTAGAAACGCAAAACTACTTAACTAATATGCGTGCACTATTCATACGCACAATTAAGTACACATGTTTTCACATTACGGCGCGAGCAATTCAAACTTTTCTCTTTTTTTACTTTGCAAATAGTGGACTTAGGGCGTCGCCGTCAGCAAGTCAGCTCGAAGCTGATGGCATAAGAATATTAAATAATACTACCGTATAGTAATGAAATTAGCTCTCGAACGCGCTTAATGTCACGATTAGCCTAAACTTATGCATCGATTTAACTAGTTTTGTTTCTACACGGTAGTATTAGTTTATAATTCTTATGCTGACGTCTGACGGCGGTGTTTGTTAGCTAGCAGGCACTCATGCGTGAGAATAACCGTGGCGCGGTGGCAGGGGAGGCCGGGGCGGCCCGCACGCCCGTCAAGACGTTCCAGGCGTACCTGCCGCCGGCGCACCGCACCTACAGCTGTATACACTGCCGCGCGCACCTAGCCAGCCATGACGAGCTTATATCTAAGGTGAGACTACCTACTGCTCTTTTTATACTATTCTGTGTTTATAAATCGATAACTTAAAGAGATTTCTATAAAATTAAAGCTTATATTAAAAATGAAGTTGATGTGTTTGATCAATTATGGACATACAAAAAGTTTAAATATTTTCCGTGAATTATTTGGTAACACTTTATACAACAAAAACGTCCTCTTTGTTTTGTAATACCAAAAAAGTACTATTTCAAGATGTTTTAAAACCAAACTATTATAGTTATTCAAATTGAAAGTAAAATCTGAAAATGTATTAGGTATCTTGCATAATTATATCCTTTTCAGAGGTCATACTAATCATAGTCCGGATGTTTTAAAGAAAAAAGTTAATATTGCACCATTTTGAAGCAATTCATTATTCACTTTTAAAAGTGGGTTTCACTTTTAAAAACTGCCTCCATGATCATTGGTTAAGAGCATTGGGCTCTTGAAACGGAGGTCGTGGGTTCGATTCCCACGGGGGACACTTAGTGATATGTCACTTTGTACGTTTTTGCCCAGTTGGCTAGGACATTGCAGGCTGAATCACCTGATTGTCTGAAAAGAAAGATGATTCCGTGCTTCGGATGGCACGTTAAGCCGTCGGTCCCGGCTACTATCTCTGGTGGTAGTAGTTGTTACATAAAAACCACGTCGGAGGCCGTAAGGTGGTCTAAAAAAACTTTGACAAAAGGGCTTGCCCACACGATAAGAAGAAGAATTTAAAAAATATTCCAACTTTTTTTTTAAATCTTTTAATTCAATTGTTTTTCAGTCGTTCCAAGGCAGCCAGGGGCGTGCATATCTCTTCAACTCTGTGTAAGTTCTATGTACCTATTTAATTTTATAATTATATTTCTAACCTTTATTTCTATGAGACTAACGTTCAGAATAGAAAGCACTAAGAAGGAGGAGGAAGCTTCTCCAACACACTGTTTAAATCATCTGTAACAGATGGCAAGGCCTATGATGATGATGATGATGAACGTTCAAAAGTAATCATCGACGACATAACGACCTTTGAGCAATGGCATTAAGTATTAAACTCGAATGTCTCTCGGCTATTTACTTTAAGTAATCTGGTTACTTAACTACAGTCGTTAAATAGTGATTAACGATAATTGTTATTGTAATGTTATTTGCTTAACTAAACAAATCGTTTGAACATTGTAACAATAATAAATCAATTGAACTTTCATTGAATTCTCTTCAAATTATAGCAAATTTTAATTTCTATCAATCGAAAATCTTCCTTTTTAACACGTTTTATTAGCTTCAATTGTTACGAGTATTGCACCTTCCTCACGATCCTGTGTTAATTTGATCAATTTCTAACCTAATTTTAATTAAGTTCTATAATTTCCTTTTTTAAATTCATATTGTGAAAGTAATATGATTGAAGGCAAAGTAAAACTTTGTTTTATTGTTAACACTCTCTGTTATATAGCCACCTCTATTATACCTACAACGAATGAACGCAAAACTAGAAAGTAGTTTGTTTAGAATCGAGAGCAGAATCGAATTATCATGGTTTTAACATAGGTAATTTTTTTCAGAATATTAAGTAATTTTTTTGTAAAATAATAAATTTACTGAACTCGATCTCAACCCACCGCTCGGGCACTCTCACCCTACTTACTACCAAAACAAGATTCTTAAAATGTATCCACGAGCACGTTAGCGCTTTCCTTCATTGCAGAAATGATGACAAATCATTTTTGCCTGAAAAATTAAAATGCGAATAACTTTAAATTTGAAATATGAAAATAAACAAATTATTGTTTCAATCGATTTATTTTGATATAAATCAGTTGGGGTGCATGAGGTTTTGCGCTTATTCATTAACACGTTGTATAATAAAATATTAGTATAATAAAAAGCAATAAGCACCAAATTAAGATATTACGAAATGAACATCAATTTCGTCAAGTCTTTAAGTGGAACCTCTACTTTACAAGATTGTAAAATCTCACATCACATCTCATTGAGATGTATGTAGACAATAACGAATTTTATCCTGCACACATAAACAAAGTGCCTATTATTTTAATGATTGAAGGTAGTGTGAACTTTAGCTTACTAGTTTCATACCTATAGACAATATTAACCCTTACTTCAATATAAGTAAGAGTAATGGTTGCAGTGTAAACATTATCTCGCTATTTCCACGCAGACAATATTGATCCTTATGTCAATATAAGCAGAGTATATTGTAACATTTATTGTGTGCACATGGACGCACTAGTTCATATTATGAATACAATAAAGACCCATATGCGCATACAGGGTCCTTCTTAATATGCCGACACTTCTTAAGGGGATAATCAGACCGTTAAACTGAACAACTTTCTCTATGTGACCTAGGCAGTATGCAGTATTTACTCTATGCAGTTTTGTATGGAACAGCTGATTTGCGATTTCGAAGTTGGTCCCATAGAGAAAGTTGTTTAGTTTGACGGTCTGATCATCCAATCAGCAGCAGACAATACTAACCCTTATGCAGATATAAATAGAGTGTATTATACCGGTTGCAGTGTGAACGTGGGCTGCGGGCCGGCTGAGGAGCGTGTGCTGCTAACGGGGTTGCACGCGGTAGCAGACATATACTGCGAGTGCTGCAAGACCATGCTCGGATGGAAATATGTAAGGTTTTACTGCCCTAATATCTTCGACTTTATAATGGGGAACTTGCACAGTTTTATATTTATAGAGTATCATAATGATTTAAGGCTTATATAAAATACTAAAAATAAAAATGATAAAATATGCACAAATCATTTATTTACTGCAAATCAAAAGTTGACTTTTCAAATTCCGCGCCAAAACGCTCACTGCCATGACGTGACGTCACTCCTTTTCATGACGCGTGAAGCTCATCACAAATCATTCGATATAATATGTTGCCGTACTCTTCTAACGCACGCAAGTTGCTAATCGCTTCGTCACTTTACGCTGATTGGTGTTTGAAATTACGTTCCGATCCACGTAACTTATAATTGAAATATTTCGTAAAAAATAAAAACTAGAATAAATCTTTCAGTAATGTTCTATTCACAACTATTATTATTGAATTGTTAAGATAATTTCTCATTATAATGTTGAGGCAAGTTCCCCATTACAAGCTGCCTAGCCTTACTGTTCATTACATAATATCAGAGGTGACCTAATTTCCCGCCCCAGAGTCCACGCGACGGCTGATAACTCGCTGTAATCACCAGCCTATCGAAGATCATACAGACATGACCCCTGAACTGGGACCTTAAGTACTGAGCTTACATACAAATTGATATAATTTGAACACTTAATTTCGACGCAATATTTAATTATCTGGTTGATACTGTTATCTTATTATTGAAAACAAGTTTAGGTCGATGTTGTTGCAAAATATAGTTACTTAATTAAGTGCTTTAACAATAAAGATATTCTCATTAGGAAAACTTGCGTGAGCATACTTTAAGCCCCACTTGCGTCAACCTGGGTTAGCTATAAAGCTTATGATTTTTTGTATAGAAAAACAACTGAGAGAGCTATTTTATCCGGAGTTTATTGCTAACCCGTGGAAGACGCAAGTGGGCCTTACTATGCAAAAATTCTAATTTTAGGTTCAATTATAAAATAGAGAAATATGTGGTGTTAGAGAAAGGTGTGGTCATATTTAAAGGGGTCCTTCGGGACATTAAAATGAACAACTTTCAAAATCGTGCCGCCATAGAAATCCTCCTTAAAATATGACACCTTTCTGCAACACCATTTTGAGCAGTTCCCATGTAAATTGACATCAGCGTATCAATAAAATAAAATTTGATTAAAATAATTTTAATTATGAAATATCTATCTATAAACTAGTTTTAGATTAATTTATCTATGCTAGTAGAGTATAATTGTTATAATTTTTTTTATTTTTTTAGCGACAAGACTGCCTTACTTTGTACATTCTTTATATTCAAGTGTTAATAGGGGATCGGACTGTATAAAATATATTTTAGTTTATTCTTCTTAGTAAAAAAAACGTTTGAAAATAACGCTAAACTCTCATTTTCTGTAATTATTTAGCTTGAATACTATTTTTAATAATAGGATGAAGTATAAAAAGTAATGAAATGTTGATGACGTCACTTGTACAATATTTCATACAAAGCGCACGTTTTGACATTCGATTAAGAGTTGCTAATTTGAGTAGTTGTCCGCTCCCCTATTATGTTTTAGTGACAAATAAAATGTAAATGACCTATTAATTTAATTTCCAGGAGCACGCGTTCGAATCAAGTCAAAAATACAAAGAGGGCAAGTTCATAATAGAACTGGCTCACATGGTGAAGGAGAATGGGTGGGACTAGGCGCGCGGCCCGGGCTCTGGGCCGCGCGCCGTGCCATGTGATACTGCGGAGCGCGCGCGCGGGGGGTTGAGGGGCAGCTGCGGCCCCGGCGTCAATTACACGGGGCGGAACCAGCGTTCCTAGAGTAGGCGACATGGACCGCCGCCGGCTCGAGCCCTCGTGATGAAGTGCCAGGCGAGTTGCATCCTAAAGCTCGCCTATGTGACACCCACGAACTGTTTAACAGTCTTTTCTTCGAATAAAGGTGGCCAGTTAACAAAGAGTGCTCGTGAGGAAGATTAAGGTCGACTGAATGTGGTGATAAATAAAGTCTATAGTTAAACCGGCCGTGATTTTCTCATTTTCATTTAGAATATTCTTTGTTAATTTGCCGGCCTACGTACGGCTGCGTTGAATGAATCGGTCAGTTTCGATGGTAAACTAAAGTATTTTTGTCAATGTAATTTTATTATTGGGAGGTTGGAAGTGACCGATTTGTGAACGGCCGGAACGTTCAGTGTAACGTGTGAGCGTGTACACAGTGAGGATAACGCCTTATGTGCTCTTTTCGTACTTTAGCCGGCTTCAGCGCTTGAGCACCGCCAGTCAACGTAATGTTATAATGTTATACATAAGTTAACGATCTCAACCGCCCTCGGGGGCAATGGGCTTAGAATTTATACTAATTTTAATTTGAAACGATTTAATGTTGGCCGTCTCGACGCCGAGCGACGCGTTCGTACATCGTAAGTTGTCTTAGTTTTTATATTTACTGCATCGTACTGTATTAAGAGAACACTAATACTTTCTCTTGTCCCCTTAACCTGTGATAAGTATGTTAGTATAGAATTTTGAATTTCTTGAAAGATCATTTCAAGGAGTTGCTCAGAAATGTCAGATGTATGTTCCTAATGATTTCTTCAGCTGTACAATTTGCTTTTGTTTTGTTTTTACGAGGAAACTAGTCGAATCGGGAAATGATTTTCATTTTAATTTTGTTTGCGCCTAATTTAGTGATTTTTAGTTTTAATTTGATCGATGAGTTTCGACTGTTCCTCAATTATGATTTTTTTACATTTTTGTTGCAATAAACAATGTTTTCGATAAAAAAATATTTTATCATTAAATTACCCAATCAAACCATTAGTAAATAGTCGGAGGAGAATGGTAGCATTCTGAGAACGTTTATATTCGAAGGATAGGTAGGAGTATTGGACGGTTTTATTATTCATTTATTGTTTCCATTAAAGTGTTATAGTTAGTGGAACATTTACCCATATACTTTATCTTAACCTCAAGGTACTTCATTTATATTGTATCGTAAACTTATCTTTGTAAGAAATTGCATGAGCTTCACGTATATGACTATCGAATAACTATCGATTATTTAATTTCGAAAAACGATACGCACTGATTTGAAATCCCGAAACCTTTTGTGGAGAAACTTTCGTCCGACTTATTAAAGATTGTATGTTTTTATTGTATTCTTTCATAATATAACTTCTGCCGTCGCATACAGTAATATCAGAGCGTTGATAACTGCCACTAGTATATATACGTTTGTAATATACATAATGTAACAAATTCAACGTAAGAGACGCTCGTTTGATGTTCAAAATGTTTATTTTTACAGCGACTAATAAAACTTAGATTGCTACATTAGAGTTTCGGATTTGTATAGAATTTAAGACATGTCTTATTGTAATTATTTGGATTAAACAAAAGACGTATTTGTGACGGCATTGTGGACGATATTAATGACAGGTGAAACTCGAAACATAACACCAATCTTAAAATTTATGTAAAAAGCAGATTTTAAGGGTCGTTGCACATGAATTTACGGTCTGGGTCGCCATGTCTCAGCCAGTCAAACAGAACTGTTTGCCATCAATTAATCAAATATAAGGCATCAGAAGCATTTATAGCATGGTATCCCATCGGCGCGTTGTGACAATTTATATCACTTCCACTACAGTAATTTCAATGTGTGACAGCCCTGACAATCTAGATCAGCCCAAAGCTCGCACGAAATTGGTTTTACCTCTAGACCCCTTTTTACTTGCAAATTCTTAAGGAGGAAAGGTTTTCTGCAATTTCGTGCGAGCTGCCGAATTGAATACTTTGTAATCAGATACGTCTTTTCCGAAATGAACATATTCAGTGTAAATGATAAGGTTAAACGATAAAAGCATTGCAAGTTCACTCGTCTAAATGTAATCGTATAACTGTTATCATAGGGTTAAAATTACATTGTTAAGAGTTCTGTTGTACAATGTTACAGTGAACATTTTTGCTTTACCTCCAACATTTATTGGTCAATGGTTTCTTCCTCTAGAGTCAATTCCTCCACAACAGTCCAATATCAATTTACTGATAATTGTAATAAATAAGTACTGAGGGTTTTATTTGAACTATTCAAGCAAACTAAACTGCTTAAATATATTCGATAAATACTGAAGGAAATCAATTTTATCAAAAATTTTGACGAGCGAACGTGGCTTTCATGTGAAGAATGGAAGAGATTGACAGCTTCGATCACTAAAAACGATTATTAGGCCTGGAATCGTCCAAAACGGAGCGGAGCGGAGATGTGTAAAATCAATCACTTTAAAATAGCTTAATTCTAACAAACGAGGAAAATTGAGCAATTCGATTGCTTGATTTTACACAACTCCGCTCCTCTTTGGTGGATACCGGGTCTTAGGGTGAATATTTAAAACGTTTGAACGCCCAAATTGATCTGGCAGAACATTTTCAGAAGAGCATACAATTTTATAGCGCTATTGCCTTTATTATGCCGTTGTATGCCTTTTCATAAACAAGATGAAAATTTTCGGCCAGATCAATTTGGGCGTTCAAACGCTCTGAATATTCACGCCTTAATGAACGAAACTAGACAGTGTCGGAGTAGCAAGTGAAATTCATTGTAAACATTGTATAACACATTAATCGAAACTTTGAGATTGTCACAGTAGAATAGATTAACACTCTTAGACCCTATTTACCTATCTTTAACGCCCGTTCGACACTAAAGAAAGGAATGAAAAAAATATTAAAATATATGAGAGTAAAAAATTAAAAAAACAAGCTAGAATTCTGTGAGGCATAAAGTATTTTTCTACTTGATCGTTTAGGGAAGCTATTAGATATTTTTGGACCATTGTTAAGATAAAACTGATCAGTATTCGTGGAATGAAAGATTTATTGTTAGAATTTGTGGATGTCGGTTAAAGCGATTGTTGTTGTCGAGATTAGTAAAACGCTTTTCCTAGATCTAAAAATAATGCACCCATTCACATTTTCAAAAACACCGTCTTTGGAATGTCTAAAATAAGTTTTTAAACACTACTGTTTCATAGTTTTATTATTTCTTTTATAGTTAAATCTGAAATCTATATTGTATTTATGAATACGTGTTTTGTATCACTTTTTATTTTGTCTCGTACAAATTTTCTCATTAGCCAGAAAGTTTTAAATGAATTATGTGCTCTTTTTTGTTATTATGAGCTTATTTTAGATATTTCAAGGTCAAACCCGGTCTTGGAGTGTTAACTGATGACCAAGATGTAAGGCTAAACAAGGACAGCTTATAATAAATGGTGCATTTCATAAGTACGTGTATGTTTCGCATATTTTAAACAAAAATGGTATCCCGATAGGTGTATACCAAAAAAACCGCTTAATATTTTTGTATTTTCCTAGTAAGTAACGGAGCATTATAACATTTGTGGTGTCTTCTAAAGGCGTGGGCATACATGCGGAGAAGTCCGGCTCAGAGGGTTCTACAATTAGTTGTAAAATAACTATAGTGGATGCCGTTCTAATCTGCATTAAAAGTCATTAACCCCTGTTTGACAAATTTTAAGCAGCTTACACCCCTTTGAGAGCCGATTTTTCATCCATTCCTTGCTTTGAGCACTAATAGAGTCGATCAGTTAATGGATGCCAATCAAGCCCTGAATTCAGAGTAGTATGGCTGCTTAAAACAAAAAGGTTTGCTATTTTGGATGCCACTTTGATCCTTTTACCACGATACTTCGAAAAGATCGTCCGACGATAAGAGATGTACGCTAAAACGATACTCGTATGCTTTCAAAGGAGAACATGGTACAGAGAGGGTAATGACTCTTCATACACATTTATATGGCACCCACTACAACATGTCTAGAATGATTTCTCTACACGCGCGCGACGCGCCTTCGCTGCATAGAAAATATCCTGTTCCGGCGCTTTTCGGAGAGCGAAAGCCGCGCTTGCCGCGACATGTAGTATGGAAAAAAACCGAGTCGTGCAAGTAGAGAAATCATGCTAGAGGGTCAGGAGAGTGTTTCTCCGCCCTAATGAGAAGAGCTTCTTCGCTATCTGAACACGCCTTACCGATTGTGTATGCATTATGCTATAGATGAGTATTTCGTAAACATTTGGTTGAAATAATAAGTGCGTAATAAAACACTTTTTCGTATTAATATTGTTGTATTATTTAAAAAAAAAACACAAAATTTATTTTTAAAGATAATGTGTCAGCCACAGAATTCAATTTTTTCAGATCAGAAAATAAGATTACATTTTTATAGCAGTGTTGTGCTTTTTCAATTCAAATAGAATAATGGTGTCAGACCTGTGGTACCGGTTGCTTAGATGAAGACAGCCACGGATTGCGCAGGTTGCGGGTTCAAGACCCGACCGATACACACATATTTAATCATTAATTTGAAAAGAAAATATATTATAAATGTTCAAAATCTATAAATAACGAGGCCTTACATCACGACTATATTTCTCGGGGGTAGTCAGACATATTCTAAATATACCATACATATTCAGAGGCATGCATAAGGCCATAATTCATTAAATACAATTCAACAGCCAGATCATCGGTTAAGGGTGAGTTTTTACTGAAGCAGAGCGGAGCGGAAATGGATGTAAAATAAGATCAAAATAGATGTGTTAAAATCAACCAATAAAATAACATAATTATGTCGAGCGAGGAAAATTTTGCAATTCGATCGGTTGATTTCCGTTTCGCTTCAGTGATAACGCACCATAATAGCGATAAATCGAAATCTCTTTGGATTCTATTCCAATTGAACCGCGCAAGCGTTATAAAATAATCGTTGAGAAAAAACGTCTGAAAAAATTTGACTAATTCACACAAATATCCCATTCAGACAAACAAAAAAAAGAGCAAAAAATTATAATTTAATTCACAAATTTATGGATAGTTCACATTCGTGACCATTTGAGATTTTACTCGATGCCCACACCAAATTCGTTTGCGATGCGCCTTCACATAGATGAACGCATATACAGACAGAGTCCAACCTAAAATGGTGACGGTTTTTAAGGGTATCAGACCATCAAACTGAACAACTTTCTCCATGGCACCAACATCGAAATCGCAAAAATAATCTCTAATTAAGGTCAATGGTTGTCCCATACAATAAGATAGAGAAGAATTGCAGATTTGTATGGAACATCAGATTTTCCTGATTCCAATATATTTGGTCCCATAATGAATGTTGTTCAGTTTGATAGTCGGATCATCTCCTTAAAAACCGTTATGCGGTCTGGTCACCGCTATAATTAGGAATATTCCGAAGCGGTGTCCGTAACACGATAAACTCAAAGCATGGCGCCGTGGCGCGAATAAAAGCGGTCCTTGTCATAACGGTAACCGTAGCGCGAAGTAGTAGTATAGAAGATAAGAGGAATTTTTGTAACCATCAGCTGCAAGACTAATTCAGTATTTATAGGGTGTAGAGCATCTCTGTTACGGGGATGGACCAGCATGTCAAGTATGATTTCTCTACACGCGCGCGACGCGACTTTGCTGCATAGAAAATAACCTGTTCCCGCGCTTTTCGGAGAGCGTAAGCCGCGCTTGCCGCGACTTGTAGTATGGGAGAAAGCCGAGTCGCGCGCAAGTAGAGAAATCATGCTAGACGTGCAAGTCTGCCTGCATAACTCTAGTCGGTTTAGGAGTTACAGTTACAAGGTGGACCGACGACTTGGTGAAGGCGGCGGGAACCCACTGGATGAGGGCAGCGCAGGACCGGTCGTTGTGGCGATCCTTTGAGGAGGCCTATGTCCAGCAGTGGATGTCTATCAGCTGAGATAATTTATGGTGATGAACTTAAATTCCCTTAACTTCCCTTTGCAAATAACGCCTGTGTAATTTCTACACATTCAGCTTTTTACGTCTTGTGTTTCCGTTCTAGGTTTAGTCTTATGTATGTTGGAAAAATATATCTTTTTGGGTGTTTCATTGGTTTTGTATTTACGTTTGCAGCCCTCATTGAGTGTCACTACGTCGTCCATGGGTTGAATAGCAAAGTATTTTATAACATCTCTCTCTTTGCTCTTCTTCTCTTTTTTCTGCTTAATTTTTTTGACCACAATGTCTTTACTTAGATTCTTTATAAGGGCCTTCGGATTTTCGTCGCCTTTTGGATTTTCAATCTCTCCCTTTTTCGCCTGTGAAGGAAAAAAAATCAAGAATTTAATTTTACTTGTTTTTAATAACGATTCATTATTATACAAGGTGTAACAAAACACCCTAGTAATATTTAAAGAAGAAATTTAGAGCATCAAACTGAACAACTTTCACTATGGAGCCAATGTAGAGAAAAAAATCTGCTGTTTCATAAAACACTGCAGTACCTTACTTAGGCTGCCTGTCCACTGAAGCGAAGCGAGGGAATTTTGACCAATGGGATTGCATAAAATCTCGGGGCAGAGTTTTTATGCATTCCTATTGGTTGATATTTCTTCGCTTCTCCGCTCCGCAGCATCGCTCCGCTTCAGTGAACAGGCAGCCTTACTGACTTAAATGGGAAAGCAGATTTTATTTCTTTTTTCGACGTTGCCTCCATGGTGGTCTAAATCACCACCCTAATAAGTATTACTAGGATGTTTTGCTACTCCTGAGGTATGCTCCATAGTGAAAGTTGTTCAGTTTGACGGTCTCAGTTCACCGTTTCAGTCTGCGGAAGGCTGCCTCTTACCCCCTGCACCCTGTATCGATGTAATCAATGCCGACCTGTGAGAATAACTAGCCACCACGATGCGTTTCCTGGATCTATTTATTTACTTGTCTTCATCGTGGTCTGTTCGACCGTTAGCCAGTACCTTCCTCCACTCGTCCCTATCAGATAAATCTCACTACCTTAATATGTTGACCCATTTTTAAGGTGATCAGACCGTCAAACTGAATAACTTTCTCTATGGGACCAACATCGAAATCGCGAAAAAAAATGTCCCCTACCTTTGGCTCGAGTAGGTCTGCAGTTTAGTATGGAACTGCTTTTTTTCGCGATTTCGATGTTCGTGTCTTAGAGAAAGTTGTTCAGTTTGACGGTCTGATCATCCCCTTAAGAAAGTGTCAGCATATTAAGAAGGACCATTTACATTGTTTTACCTTTTTCGTCTTCTCATTGTCCACGTCCTCCGCCTTCCTCTTCCGTCTAACTCGTTTCTTCTTCTCAGGAGGTGGCTTCACCACCACCCCGCCTTCAGGCAGCAGCACGGTGTCGTTTATATTTGTGAAGTCTGAATCGTATATCAGTTTGGCTTCGTTCAACTCCGCTTCGCTAAGAGTTGGCAGCTTCTTTATGAACATCTGTGAAGAAAATATACAATTTATTTTTTAAATAATCCGTAGAAATAACTTTTACACCATTGTTTTAAGGGTGAAAATGGATTGATATAATGCTTGGGAAACTTGCAGATTAGTCAGGCTAAAAGTCCCTGTAACTCTGTACACCTTAAACGTTGTTTCGGAAATGGCTTTATACATAGTGATTTGTAATTCGACCTATTCCTTGAAAGAGGTCATAACAGACATAATTTACAATAAAATATGCTTTATGCAAATCTGCTTCTAAATACTATGCAGTTACAGGTTAAGAGCCATATTACACAAGCGATTTTTGAGCGTAGTAGGCGTTGACGGAACGATAACGTCACGATATTTCTGAGATCAATCAGTTGCTATGACGACGCGGCGATTTACCGCGGTGCAGTTCCGAGATCGCTTGTGAAATGTGGCTCTTAAGGCAGGATAGGCGATTGTGCCAAATTGACAGCAAAATGAAGCACACATACATACATATGCTCACGCCCATGTTACGTTTTAGATTATCACTGTAGGAAACTTACATTACGTGTTACGAGGGTCGATTCGTGCTCCCTTTTCATATGCTCCTTTAATGTTGAATTTTTCCAGTACCTGAAAATTCAAAGTAGGGTAAAAAACCACGGCTTAACTTTAGTGGATGACCAGACCGTCAAACTGAACAACGTTCTACAACGTGTTAATGAATAAACGGAAAACTAGACAGTAGTTTGTTTAGAATCGAGAGCAGAATCGAATTATCATGTTTTCAACATAGGTAATTTTTAAAAAAATATTAATTTTTGCCTGAAAACTTAAAATGCGAATAACTTTAAATTTTAATTATCAAAATAATGAAATTATTATTTCAATCTAATTATTTTGTTATAAATCAGTTGGGGTGTATGAGGTTTTGCGCTTATTCATTATCACGATGTATATGCCAACAACATCAAAATCGCGTAAAAAAAAACTACTGTCCTATACATATGTGGCACATGAAGGTAGGCGACAACTTGAGATGCTTCCTGTTCACATGCTGAGTCAAGCTCATTTTCTAAGCGTAGTTACTGTATTGAAGGCGTATAACGTAGACGTAACTTTTGTCACAAATGTGGCATATGAAGGTAGGCGACAACTTCCGGTGCTTCCTGTTCACATGCTGAGTCAAGCTCATTTTCTGAGTGTAGCTACTCGTATTGAAAACGTATAACGAAGATGTACCTTTTGTCACATATGTGGCACATGAAGGTAGGCGACAACTAGAGATGCTTCCTGTTCACATGCTGAGTCAAGCTCATTTTCTGAGCGTAGTTACTGTATTGAAAACGTATAACGAAGACGTACCTTTTATCAAATATATGACACATGAAGGTATGCGACAACTTGAGATGCTCCCTGTTCCCATGCTGAGTCAAGCTCATTTTCTAGTTACTGTAGTGAAGAAGTATAACGTACCTTTTGTCACATATGTGGCACATGAACGTAGGTGACAACTTCAGGTGCTTCCTGTTCACATGCTGAGTCAAGCTCATCTTCTGAGTGTAGCTACGGCCGCAGTACTCGCAAGTATTGTTACGCACCGCTGGAAAGTTTACATTTTACGTCATCGCAAAGGCACAGTAAAAAATATCAGTTGTTCCATACAAATCTGCACCCTACTAGACCCAAATGTATAGGAGAGCAAATGTGGAAATTGTGCATGACATGTGTAGGGCGCGGTTTATACAGAAGAAACGTGTGGCGATGGCGGATAGTCAAAGTAACACAATTATAAGCCTTATAGTACGTAGCATAGCGTCGTTTGGAGAATTACGCCCGCGCCTCCAGGCGACGTCACCTGGAGGCGCGGGCGTGATTCTCCTTTACGACAAAAACGACGCATTTCATTTCATTTATTTATTTACCATAATTTACATGTGTATACAGTGATGGTCTTAAGGTTAAAATTAGTTCCAATGTAAATTTGCTCTGATAAAGCGTAGTAAAATAGGATAGTTAGTAATTACATATGCATATTTTATCATTCGCAACAAGATGGACAATTTACGACAGTTGGTACAATATTTAAAAAAATACAAACAATCACGTATGTCAGGAAACATTACAACGAGAAAATGAATTTAAATACAATGTCAGAAAATTTGAAATATAAATTAAAACATGTCAGAATAAAATTGAGCTACAAATAATATAAAACACAAAAATTATCAACCACAACTACTAACATAACGAGTGTCACTCCAAATTAAAGTTCACTTGTACTGTATGGGCACTTACTAATCAACGCTATGCCACGAACTATAAGGTTTATATTGTGTTACTTAGATTATCCGTCACCGCCACACGTCTCTTCTGAATAAACCGTGGCTAGGGCTGACCTCGCTTTGTATTCCATCTACATTTTATTAACTTTTTTTAGTTTATCCAGTCAGGGCCTAGCATTCCAACCCCGACAAAATGAGAAAAATCGATGTATGCCTGTCTTTGTTACTTTATGCATGTTACTTTATGAAAGTGAGCGAGCATGACGATTTTCTCTAAAATGAAATGTTGTCTATTCTACGACATCAGACCACGACATAATAATGTAAATAAATGAAAGAACTCACGGTAATGAACTGCCATATGCACGACCAAGGATTTCTTCAGCTTGAAGGAGCGCGTGCAATGATCGCAGATGAATTCCACGTCCGTGTGCTTCGCCGAGTGATGCTGCAATAACACTAGAGGTAAGCGCATATTACGACGGGCCGCACCGAGTCGGGTCGTAACGCTAAAATCCGCCCAAATCGCTTCTATACAATTCGGTATGACAAGATTTTTTTGGGGGGCTGAATCGAAAACCATTACGAGATAATTGTCTCAATAAAATGAAGGACTCCAAGGGACCGTAAACCTAAGTATTTGATATTAATTTCAACTTGATACCTCTACCTGGGAAAAATGGTCCTGACAGACAGATGGACAAAGTGATCCTAAAACATTTCGGTTTTTTTTAGGTACGGAATCTTAAAAACGAATAAGTAATTTGATAACTTACGTTGAGTGCTATTTTGGAGGTATAAGCGCTGGGACAGAAGAGACACTTGTAGGGCCGCACGCCGCTGTGTAGATGTTGGTGGGCCTTCAGCGCGGCGTTGGTACCGAAATCGGCTGAGCACAGGTCGCATTTGTACCGAGATCTATCCGGCGACTTGATGTATCTGTTGTGTTTTATTTTATAAATCCAACGGCCAGTTGCAGAAACGCTCATTGAAGTTAATCCTCCATTAAATCTCTTTCTAGCTTTTACTACGTCAACAAGACAAAAAGTGACAGCAAGACATTTAATGGAGGATTAACTTTAATGAGCGTTTCTGAAACTGAGTGTTAGTTCATCGAGTAAGGGTCTTTCAATCCCCAGATAAACAGACAGACGAGCTAGCTTGACAGATAATTAACACAGTCTGTCCTGCTCTAACGCTTGTGTATTCAGTATATTTGTTTCACCTCTCTGATGTTTGAGTTGCCAGAGTTGAAATATTCGGTCAGTGGAGTAAATGACAATTGAAAAATAGGCGGCCAATTATCAGTCAGGTAAACAGCCAGATAACTTTATTTATTAGGTAGTTATTCGACGTTATATCTGAGGATTGAAAAACCGGCCCTAAAAAGATAAGTTATAGTAATAATAGTATCCTATAGACCAGCGTTTCCTAAACATTTTTTGCCATGGCCCGGTTTCGGCATGACGATGCACAAGATGAAGCAAGATGAAGCGTGTTGTGAGGAGGAAGAAACCATAGAACATGTCCTATGTGACTGCAATGCCTTGGCGGCTAAATGCATGTGCCTCCTTGGAGGTTACAGGTTTCTTCCCCTGAACGGTATTGTCTCCCTCATTTACTACGTTTTTGAAGGGTAAAGAAAATAAATATGTAGGGGCCAGCATAAAAGATCTCATAGGGTGTAGAGTTTCTGGCCACATCTTCTCTACAAGGGAACACCTTCCGACGCGGTAGTAGATAAAAAAATGACGTCATAAAGTTATCTATGTGATATTATTTTGAATAAAAAGTTGAGTTTGAGGTCGAAGTGTTGCTGGCTTGCCAGCCCCCACAATAAGATAAAATATGGTATTTTTATGCTTCTACTTCGTGACCCACTAAAAGATTTTTTAACTATTTTGGGTGTTCAGAATGCAGATCTAAAATATAGATTTATTGGACCAGTTAACTGTCACAGCAGGCAGCTCAACTGATGGTTGAACAAAAAAAAATTTCGTCTTTTCATACAAACGTTCGAACAACTGATTGCATTTAGCATGGATAGCCCAAAAAATGTTTATGCTAATTTCTTTCTTAAGGAAAGTTCTTCAGAATCATGGTTACAATAACCCCTTAAAGTAATGCAACTGTTTACTCTACCCTGTACAAATGGCGATCCTTGAACGAGGCCTATGTCCAGCAGTGGACGTCCAACGGCTGGGATTATGATACAAAATTAACCAGCTTACGATCTAACCAGAGAAAGGGTGCCAAATCCAGGAGTAGCTGCATTTTATCCATGACATTATGTGTAGATCTGAAAGACCGCGCTTTGTACAAACGTCATCTTCATTTCGATACCTTTTATTGCTTGTTCTGTTATTAAAGAGCTAAAGAATTGCTGAAAATGTGAATTTAGCGTTATTTCTCTACGTGTTATTGCAAGCAAAACAAGTAAAATTTTATGTAGTCAAGTACTACGGGTGCGCCAGACTGCATTCCCTTGCTCGGCTCCCCTAAAGTGTCCCCAGAAAGTGTGCGGTGAGGTGCGGTATCTGGAGTCAGAGAGGGGCGGGGCGCGGCCTTGCTGTATGTAGAACAGTACATACAAAACAAAATACCTATTCTGTGGTTACTGACTGACCTGCGCCTAACCCTCTTCACATGACTGCTGGACATCCTAAACTTGTGCTCGGTCAGGTAGGGTCTACTGCGTCCCTTGGGGCCGAGGAACCGAGCGCGCGCCTTCAGCATGATTGTAGCGTCCGGCGCTCGGCAACGTTTCTCATGCTTGTACAGGTCCGTGGTACTGTAATATCAGATTCAGAATTATACGAATATTTAGGGTACTTCTTAATATTCTGACGGTTTTTGAAGAGGATGATCAGACCATCAAACTGAACAATTTTCTCTATGGGGACGATGTAGAATTCGCGAAAAAAAACTGTTGTTCCATACAAAATTGCAATCTTACTGAGCAACAGAGAAAGTCGACAAAAAAAACTGTCGTCCCAAACCCATACTGTCCATAGGAACAAAACTGCAGTACCTTATCTACTAGACTCAAATGTATGAAACAGCAGATTTCTGATTTTGAAATTGGCGTCACAGAGAAAGTTGTTCAATTTGAACTTCTACTCTTCATTTTCAATACAAAATATGCGCCCACCCACGTGTTGTGGTTCGTGTGAAACAACCCTTACTTACCTAACGAAATCAGCGCCGCAAGCAAAGCAAACCAGGTAGCGCGTGCCATGTTTATGTTGGAAGTGACGCGCGGCAGCCCCCATTGTGTTAGATTCCACTCCACAGAATATGCATCTGTAATGACAAATATTCGTGAATAAACTTTGACTATTTATACAGCATAAGCATAAGCATAGCATATGCTCACGACTATATTCCCCGAGGGGGTAGTCAGAGATATTCTGAAACCTCAGAACATCCACATCCATATTCATACAGGGTCCAACTTAATATGCTGACACTTTTTTAAGGGGATGATCAGACCATCAAACTGAATAACTTTCTCTATGGCACCAACATCATAATCGCGAAAAAAATATCAACTGTCCCATACATTTGGCTCGAGTAGGTTTGGAATTTTGTATGGAAGAGCAGATTTTTTTCGCGATTTCGATGTTGGTGCCATAGAGAAAGTTGTTCAGTTTGACGGTCTGATCATCCCCTTAAAAAAGTATCAGCACATTAAGAAGGACCATATAGGGTCCAACTTAATATGCTGACAGTTTTTTAAGAGGATGATCAGACCAACCTGAACAACTTTCTCTATTGGACCAATGTCGAAATCGCGAAAATAAAAAGAGAAAGTTGTTCAGTTTGATGATCTTATCATCCCCTTAAAAAAGTGTCATCATATTAGGAAGGACCCTATATAGGGACCAGCTTTGCACTAGCATTTCCCCTCTGCCACGGTACAAGATCAATTGATCATGTGTATTTACATACAATGGGGTATTTGACATCATGTAAAATATAGGATCTATTGATGGCATCCGTATTGAATATGAATTTTGGAAACCAACTATTTAGTCAGTTAAGAAAAATACTGGATATTTTAAGAGAAAATCGACAAAGAAAATATTTTTTGTCTACTTTAGTCACGTGATCGTAAACAACTGTGATTGGCCGAATGGTTGATGACATCAACTGCTTGTAAACAGTTGCGTGTAGAGTGCGAGTGTCGTACAAAGTTTACGTCATCGTGACGCCACATGGTAGTAGGCCATGAATATCCATCCCGCAACTTTGCCGTCAAAGCCCTCCAACGACCTTGACTATAATAACAGTATTGTAAATACAGGGTGTGAAATTAAATGCATTACGGCGGCATTGCGGCGGAGGTGCTTCAGACCATCAAACTGAACAACTTTCACTATGGAGCCAACATCGATTTTTTTTTCGCAATTTCTATATGTTGTTCAGTTTGTTGGTCTGAAGCTTGTCTGAAGCACCCCTTCAAGTATGTTGTGCATTTAAGTTTACCTTGTATACATTCCTATTTAGGGTGAAACTAAACATTTCCTTAGAAACATTTGTTGATAAACGAAAATATTTTGTGGACCCAATATGAAATCTATCGTCTTTGATCCGCACTTTTGTATCTCTATCTATCTATCAGTTTTTCTCGTTTTTCGATTCATGTTCCTCAGGGAAAGTTCTTTAGTGTTATTATTTAGATACCCGTAACTCTTGTAATACCCTATTTTGCAGTTAACTACTAAAAGCCATGGTAAATACTTACTCAAACATGACACCATTCATGATGAAGTAATCCTTAGGAGGAGGTGGCGGCTTCATTGTACGCATGATCCCACTCAATGTCTCTATCAACAGTTCTGTATCAGCGCTTAACTCTGGGTAGTCCTTCCTCATCTCGTTGATGTACGACCTCTTTTCGTGACCACGACGAACTTTTCTTTTTTCATCCTTTGGAATTTCTATCGTTACATTATTATCTGATTCAGATTCCTCTTCTTTTATATTGAGGGTTTGTGTTTCTTCTCCAAGAGGGTCCAAGTTGAGAAATTCCTCTTCTTCTGTATTGATGCTAGGGTTATCTTCTTCAACAGCTGGCTCTGACTTCGGAAATTCTTCAAATTCTATGTTGATGCTATCTTCATCAAGAGCCGGCTCAGAAATGGGAAATTCCTCATCTTCTGTATTGATATTATGTGTTTCTTCTTTAACAGTCAGTTCAGACTCGGGTATCCAGGTTTTATTGCGTTTGAATAACAGAGCACGAGCTTTAAGCAAGATTGGTGCATCCTTCGCTTTGCACACTTTCTCATGTTTGTAAAGATTGGCTTTGCTGAAAATAAAATTAAGTTCAAAGTAGATTTGGCTTTATCATCACCTTATACACGTCCCACCGCAGGGCACAGGCCTATCCTCAGGAAGGTATATGGGCGTTAGTTCACTACATAATAATGCGGATTGGTAGACTACACATATACATCAGAATTTCTTCTTCTGCTAATGCAGGTGTCATCAAGATGTTTTCCTTCACCGTTAATGAGCTGTCGGTATTGCGTACATAAGTTAGAAAAACTTATAGGTAAAATAGCCGGCATACTTCTTGAGCACGGATTTGACTGCGAAGAATAAAATTTGTATGTGAAACCGCTAATGCACAGACCCCTCACCCCCGCCCATTTTTCAAGATATTTGCCAGGTACTGTAATTGGCATGTCATCCGTGCGGATTCAAATCGGATCCTCGTGATTGAGTGTCCATACCTCGAAGCACGCAGGTATCTTTTTGTTTTTTTGGAAATGACTAATACATTGTTGCTCAGGGATCAGATACTGCTTTTTACTGCGGACTATTGGAGGAACCACGAAGGGTCTACCGAGCCAAATGAATAAACTTAAGCAACCGACCTAGGGGCACCCAGAGGGGTACTGACCTCGGCATAGGACGTTGCTGGGGCTACGCGGCGGATTGGGTAGCTGGGATCGGTGAGAAGCCAAATGAATGAACTCAAGCAACCGTCCTAGGGGCACCCAGAGGGGTACGACGCAGGTTTCCTCACGATGTTTTCCTTCACCGAAAAGCCAGTGGTGTTACAAATCGTACATAAATTCCGAAAAACTCATTGGTACAAGTCGGCTTGGATGGGGATCGAACCATCGCCTCCTGCACGTCAGGCAAGGTTACTCGCCACTGGACCACCATGGCTTCTACAATATTACCTTGTCACTACCGTATTATTATTATTTGGGGATGTTTATTCAACAAGTGCTGTTTGTCCCAAACTCACCCATTATTTTACACATGCCTCCGAACTAATGGTATTTCCATTTCATTCTCATGTACACACGTTTTCTCAATATTTTCCCTTCACCGCCGAGCTAGTGATAGTAACCAATACAGGCTATCACTGGAGTCAATTCCTACTTACTGTCTCCCATCCAGATCACCTCTCTGGACCGACGACTGAATTCACTCCCAGTACGATATCAATAGTCCATGGCGGTCAGATTGGGGCCTTTTTGACCATCTACATGCAAACCTCGTGCTAGACCCGACTGTCAAACCGGCTGGTTTTGATAAGGACCGGAAGACCTGGGCTAAGCTAAACAGGTTCAGAACTAATTATGGAAGGACCAACTATCACCTCTACAAGTGGTGCCTGAGGGAGTCACCGATGTCATGGGGTCCGTGGTAAATGCGCACTCTGCGCCGTTTCCCCGGTGGACTTGAAGGACTCCACAGGTAAACCCCGGCAGCGGAAGACTGGCTAAAACACCTTGACCTCAAAATTGAAACCTCCCCAGATCCGAGCAGGAAGACAAAAAATGATGATGAGGCTATCACTATGGTATGAGTAGCTTTCATGCAAGCTTTTGTTTATATGAAAGAAGATAATAATTCTAAGTTTTACCGTTTATAACTGATACCGCAAGCGAAGCAGAACAGATAGGTCGGGCCATGTTCCTCTTGGTAGTGAACCTCAGCCATTCGTTCTGTGCATGAGTTGACGTTACAAAATAAGCATCTGCAATAACAAACAAACATTTGTAAACAATACATATTGTTGGGAATAGTGCAGAAAAACTTTACGCTGAAAAACTTTACACAGAAAAACTTTACACAGAAAAACTTTACACAGAAAAACTTTACACAGAAAAACTTTACACAGAAAAGAGAAAAAATAGAACCTCTTGAACTTTTAACCTATCAGTGTAAAATCTTGTTCTAATACAAGATTTTACATATACGGGTGAAATTGATACCATTAGCATCCTTTTAAACTAAAGAGTATACCCATCAAACTGAAAATCTTTCACTATGGGAGCAAATCGAACGGAGCAAAAAAAATCTAGTAGAGTAGGCAACTGGGCATTGCAGTTTAGTATGTAACAGATTTTTTTTTTGCTCCGATCGGTTTGCTCCCATAGTAAAAGTTGTTCAGGAATGTTGTTTTACTTTTTGTTTAATCAGTTGTTTAACTTTGCGAAAATCTCCATCCTGCGCCGAGCTTTTTAATGTAGTGACTACAAATACAGGGTCCAACTTAATATGCTGACAGTTTTTTAAGGGGATGATCAGACCATTAAACTGAACAAATAGCAACAACAGCGAAATCACAAAAAAAAATCTGCTCTTCCATACAAAACTGCAAATCTACTCGAGCCAAATGTATGGGACAGCTGACTTTTTTTTCGCGATTTCGATGTTGGTCCCATAGAGAAAGTTGTTCAGTTTAACGTTCTGATTATCATCTCCTTAAAAAAGTGTCAGCATATTAAGAAGGACCCTGTATAGACCAAATTGGTGACATACTTAAAAAGGGCCAGGTCAGATCTACCCGAAACCGAGCATGCATGAAAGGACTAATTAATGTGGAAGAAGCTACAGAGGTTTGTCAGCATCGAAGAAGGTGGCATTCTGTTGTATCTGTCTACCCCAGTGGAAGACAGGCGTGAGAATATATATTTATCTTTGATTAAATTAATAGATTCTGGTACTTTAAATGTGACTAGACAATTTGTGTGACAAGATATTTATTTATTTAGGAAGGTACGGGAAGTTCTATCCCTTTCAGCCCATAAGTTCCACTTCCCATAAGGACCACTTCCCAAAATGACCACATCCCATAAGGACCACTTCCCAAAACGACAATTTCCCCTACATAGTAGGTAGTATTGGGGTAATGCTACCACAGATACATTTACTCATACAAACTAAGCTTAATATTATACATCAACAATGAAAGAGACTGTATGTAGCAAACAGGTGGCGCGCGAGCAAGACATGAGTATTGCCATTCATATAATTTTGTTAGTACTTGTGTACTCATTTGGCTCGCTCGCTTGGTGATGTTTACTTTTTTTTTATTTGTCTACAGCAGCTCTCGAGTCTTCTGCAGACTAGTATAACTTCAACCTTGTGTAGATCTTTTGTGATCGCCACAATAATTACAGTTCACTGCTAATGTGGGAACCACTCTCGCATTTCAAGAGATAGGAATGGTTTGGTTAGGTTCAAAGAACAATATATCTAAAGTCAACGGCTGTAAAGGCTAGTTCCCATTGCCTTTCTGAAAGGATAAATATAGTATAACTCCAGTGAAAAAATACTTACTCATACATGATGTCATTCATGATGAAGTACTC
Organism: Agonopterix alstromeriana; assembly: GCA_963924505.1. NCBI lineage: Eukaryota > Metazoa > Arthropoda > Insecta > Lepidoptera > Depressariidae > Agonopterix > Agonopterix alstromeriana. The sequence goes on from OZ004675.1 coordinate 13,667,612, forward strand.
CTTTGGTGTAGGAGGTGCCTTCACTTCACCCAAGATCCCACGCAGCGTCTCTACCAAAAGATCTTCATCATCGTTCAACTCCGGAAACTGCTGTCTCAACTCCTCGATGTGAGACCTCCACTCCTCTTGTTTTAACCGGAAACATTTCCGTGGTTTTTTTTTCTTTGCAGATGGAATTTTAACCATAATGTTCTTCTTGATGGGCTTCCCTACATTCGCTTTTACCACCCGTTTTCTTTTCTTAGTCGAAATTGGGATCAAAAGGTTATCATCTGTAGAACTTTCCAATTTCTCATCTGTTTGGAGGTCCAATTCGTCTTCTTGAAGAATTTCTTCTGGCTCAGATTTGATTGACAGACATTCGCCTTCTTCGAGTATCTCCACGGGCTCCGTTTTAACTTCCCCATACTGTATATCGTTGTCAATGAGATTGAGAGCACTTGTAAAATTAGCTTTTTCATTTACTTCTTCCTTATTTTGTGTTGATTGAAGCTGCTTACTTGTCTCGTGTTCTTTGCTTTTCTGTTTCTGTTTATCTTCATCACCGATAATAACCACGAAGAAGTCATCATCAACAACTTCCATTTTAATGTGACTGGGTAGGATTGCTGATGCTCCTACGCACTTATCTCATGCTTTAAGCGCTCCAAACAGACATTTATTTACAAAAGTAGTAGCACATTAGTAGCAAGGTGGCCGGTCCACAAAACATACCCCTTTTTGGCTTTTTCGCGACGATGTTGTTGATGATGAAATAATGAAAAAACATGGATGCATGGGATGAATGCTTTGCTTTGCTTTGCCCACCCAGCCAGCACCCAGCAAAAAAGAGCTGCCAACTAAAAAATCGATTGGGCGCTAAAACTGTGAAAAAAGCGCTAGATTCGGCGTTAAATTTATAGTTTAGTATGGAACATCAGATTTTTTTCGATACTGTTCCCATAGTGAAAGTTGGTCAGTTTGATGGTCTAAACCATCCCCTTAAATGTTTATTTGTAACACCTTATATAGTCCTTTAAAGTTCTTTAGATAGCCTTATCAGTCTTTCCGAAACCCATCTATAGATCAATTTAAGTCAGTCAAGTTGTAGGTCCCTTGAAAAAATTATTGATAGCACTTCTCAGAAGCGTTCTTATTTGAATCTTCCGAACAAGTTTCTTTCCTAGAACTTGTAAACAGCTTAATATTTTGAATGAGGACCCTCGATTTGATCTATTTAACTGTACTGATCGACTTACCAAAAAGTTGTTAGTTGATAAGACTATTGATACTGAATAGTTTCTACTCTCGGTGTGTTCCGATTCATAAAAACAGTGCTGTGATCGAGTACAGCGCTAAAACCCGTTTCATTTGCGTTAGCGCGCCGACAGCGCTGATAGCGTTCTACCAATTCGGAACGCTAGATATCGCGCTCACACCGTTCACACCACAACATTCAAATATTCACATTATTTTCTTCATCACTAATCGTTATTAAACTTTTATTCGTCTTTTTTAGAACATAATCAAACCCAGAACTACTAAAGAAACCTAAATCGAGACCTAAACAAACCAAAAATATAGGACAGCAAAACTGTCAAGCGTCACTTTTGAAAATTCGCTCAAAAATTTACTAGAACAAAACTATTATAGAAACCTTTTATAGAAACGTAAATTAGTTGTTATAAGTATAAAATCTATATGTAGATGCTTGTAAATGGTTTTTATTCTAAACACATGTTGAAAAATAGGCTGTTAGCATCCCGAATAATATAAAATAAAATAAAAAATGAAACACTGCACACTCTATCTATGAACACACGGCGACAGATCAACATACCCATAGTTGAACTCTACGGTCATGGACATAAGGCCGAGATTCAGAGATTTTTTTGGTCTTAGCTCGAGCTAAGCGTGGCGAAAATGTATGGATTTTGACACACGGGAGTCCGAACTATGACTTACAAATCGTCTCTGAATCTCGGCCTAAGGTCCAACTATAGGTAGGTTGATCTGTCGCCGTGCGAACATATTTTGACCACAAGATGCCATCAATATTTATAATTAATTTAGCCACATAATACAGCATATCCAAACACGAATACTGTTGCTTTATTAAAAGTTAATAAAGCGACTAGATTCTCCGCTATGCACTAAATTCTCAGATACGGCGCTAAACATACCAAAAAAAGCGCTAGATCTAGCGCCGAAAGCACTAAGGTGGCAGCACTGCAGCAAAAAAGAGTATATTCGGAATGTTGCCAGATTACGAAAATAATGATTGTTTAAGTACATTGCTGGCTACAGAATAAGCAACTGATCGCATGCAATTTGAAGTAAAGTACACATGACGACACATCAAGCTACGCAAAACCAAAATAAGCTGGCCGCGCGCAGTTGTAGGCAGGTAGAGTAATGTATAACATCGCGCGGCCAGCTTATTTTGGTTTTGCGTTGCTTAATGTGTTGCCGTGTGTACATCGACTGGATAGTTGGTTTTTAAATTATATATTAAACCTTATACTACTACTTAAATCTAACTTTGTGCATTTTACTTCATACTAGGGGCCCTCGCGAGTTCGTAAGCGTATAGACCACCGACTTCAAATACTTACTCATAGCTTATGATTGAATGAACCAATTGCTATGAAAGTAATTACGTTTCTTTAGCCCAAGAAACATTAAAACTACTTTAAAAGTAGAACACAGGCGATATCGCGCGTCTCTTCATATTTTGAGTAGCCTAGTAGCCTTAATTCCAAGACCTCCCATTTTTGTGTGTAGTTAAATGCTCACGTAAAAAAACCATGTAAGTACACTCAAAAAATACATGTTACTGTATCTTTTAACTTATATGTTTCTTTTAAGTCGTGCCCCATCGCTTGTTTTTTAGCAAACATTCGACAAAAACATGAATCAAAATGGCGTCGCCCCGTACAATTTTTTCATAAAACAAGATGGCGGAAGACAAAAATGGATGCTATGTTTTGTTTCCTTTGTAGCAAGAGAAACGGCCTTAAGTTGAGGCTTTGAGTTTTTTAGCAGACATTAGACAAAAAAAACGATACAAATGGGCGTAGCCACACACAACACGCAATATATTTGATGTTTTCCGTCGATGATGGAAAACATCTCGCGCGCCGGGTACTCGGGTGAGGGAGGGTTTTGTTAGACTTTTTGACAACTGCCGCTCGAGTCACAACTCTTGGAGGTTTTTAAAAATAATGTAAATGTCGTGTAGGTACATGTTTTAGAAAGTTCTTCAATAAGTGCAATGATTGTGGAGATTGAAATGTAGGTATGTCTTCTTCGTCAGAACTCATGACTTAAAATCGTCTCCGAATCTCGGCCACACAACCTTAGATTCAGGCCGAGATTCAGAGACGTTTTTATAGTCGTAGTTCGAACTCCCGTATGTCAACATCCATACATTTTTGCCCTGCTTAGCTCGAGCTAAGACTAAAAAAATCGTCTCTGAATCTCGGCCTGAGAGTTGTGCGATTTGAGGTTCTGCGATTTGAAGTACATTGCTGCGTGAGCGTGTTCAATTATGTTTCAAGTTTACTTATATCAAACTAACCGGTCGAAGTTCTGCAAATCACATGCTTTCGATTGCTTAATCTAAAGCAAGTCTTATTTTAGGTACTCAAATCTTGTCTCAGACAAAACTAATTGGTTATTTGCTTTTTATTTGCCCCTGCAGAAGCCGTAGCATGTTACACGCGATAAGGCTATATCACGCCTTTTATCTCAACGAAAGAGACCGAAGGAAGGCCACGGCCACTGTTTGGTTTCTCTAATCGCGGGCGACGCGTCATTGCTGCGTAGAAAATGACCTCTTCCCGCGCTTTTTAAAGAGCGAACGTCGTGCTTGCCGCGTCAAGTACCTAGTATGGAAAAAGCCGAGTCGAAATCAAATTAGGTTGGCAGTTGGCAACACGAAAAAAAATAAAAACAAGCAAAGGAAACAAAATTTTACAGTAAATAATTTTTCACATCGAATTTATTCCTTGTTTCATTTATGTACATTTAAGTTACATTTGTAAATTAATGTGCATAAATTATTCTGTTTTTAATTTAAGTCTTAATAACAAATTAGTGCGTAAAAATTTATGTTTGTTATAGGTCTGCTGATGGTGGACCCTTGCCTGTTGCTAGACGATAAGACGTTTCTTTTTTCAACGGATGGCGGTCAAATTTGGATTTTTACTTGGAACCAACTTGGTACCATCTCATAATTTATTTAAATAATGAATGAAACAAATATGGAAATTGATGAAGACATGTTTGTGGTGATAGTTGGCGACGAAACAGACGAAGGAAATGACAGTGAATCTCAGTCTAAAATAAAAACTTTAGGTGTTGAAGAACTTATTGAAACAGCGGAGAAGCATGGAGAAATAATGCCAATTGAATTGAATATAAACGATGAAACATTTGAGTATATCGAAGAAGAAATGCTGGACGATTTTCCTACGGAATGTAGGGAAATTCCAAGACAGCAGAGGCGTGCCGCGATAAAAACGTACCAGCATAGGTCTTTCATTAGTGAACTGCGAGAGAATTTTCCGGAGCTGAATGATGATGTGGACCTCTTGATATATGTACTGTGTGACATAATGCGTTCAGTGAAGCCACCACCTCCACCGCAGGATTACTTCATCATGAACGATATAATGTTTGAGTGAGTTTCTATTTATAGACTAGAGTTAACCCGCTACTTCGTCCGTACATATTATATACCAGATTTCAATTAAGATCATAAGCTATCAAATCAAAAAAGTTTCATCAAAATCGGTTTAGTAGTTTTCATGTGCTCTCACAAACAGACACACAGATGGACAAAAATTCTAAAAAAGGTTTATTTGGAGTCAGGTACACCTAAAAACCATATCGCTCATCCGGTGGAATAACCGCACAATTACATTATTGCAAATTTTACAAGAGAAGGGTTTAAAGGTTCACCTCCAAGATGGGCCCAATTTTTCGTCAACGAAACAATAATACTGCCATCTAGCGAAAACTACTGGCAATACAGTCGTGACTTTATTCCTTCAGATAAAATATATCCACCTAATTATTGTGAAATTTATTAATAACTCAATTTTGGAAAAGACTGCAATTGTGTGGTTATTCTCCCGGATGAGCGATATCATCATAATTTTCTTGTAAATATCTTCAATGTAAACAAACACACTTCTATTACAGTTTTATAATAAGATAAACTAGAAGCCACATATTGCCAGTGGCATAGCGTGGCTGTCTATCCCCTGGGGCGTATAAGAAGGCCTACACAAAAAATAACAGAGCGAGCTCGACATTTTGAGCATAATTATTTGGGTTATAGTCGGACATCATTTGGTTTATCCATGCAAAAATTGAAACTTAGTAGCAATGACATTCAATATACATGAACTCACCACATCATACAATAACAAAACCAAAAAATGACGGACAAATTGCAGGGTAATAGATTATTATGGTTTGATCATGTAATGCGAAGAGATGAGTGTCATATTACGAGATGATTGTTAAGTATGAATGTGGATGGCTGCGGTAGGAGAGGAAGGCCGAAGAAAAGATGGATGGATTGTGTGAAAGATGATATTATGCGTAAGAAAGGAGTGAGTGCTGAAATGATAACTAAGAGACATATTGCCGCCGACCCCAAATAATGGGAAATGGGCAAGAGAATGATGAGTATGCCTCAGGTTATGCTCGGCTGTCATATATTGCCGTTGACATTCCAGTCCTTTCAAATGTCCTCTGTCACAAAGAAATAATGTAGGAGTCACGTTGCAGGTTCTGACCCGAGAACTTGTCTCGCGTGTTGTCCACGGGTCGTGTCTTTGCCTGCCACGGGGCTCCGCATTCCTTACTTGTTCTTTATCAAGAACAATCCCTGAGATTGGGATAGATACTCCCACAAACTACTTGACATTGGCGGAAATGCGGTGCTAACGCACAAGCAAAAAGTCCATTAATTATAAATAAAAAAAAAAAAAGAAATAATGTAAAACAATTAAGCACATTTAAGCAGTCCCGTTAATAGCGCCCTGATGTGAAGTCCTTATGTTTAGAATGTCATTGCTTAGTAGTACCAATTTTATTCCTAAATACGGATGGGTTGAACCCAGAGCTTTTTACCACCTCAGTGAAGCAAACCCGAAATTTCTTAATTTCGTAGTCAGAGCTCTTTAGGATTATGTGTAGGTACAGTAATTAAAACAGAAACCTAGTCTACGGATTGGGTATAGACAGAGCCCACCAACGTATATTTTTCCGGAATTGGCCGCCTCTAGTAAAGTGCCGACCGGGGCATTTGCCTCCCCCCCCAAAAATTTTTAAACTTGTATTTATGAATAAACTAGTGGCACAAAAGAAATGCACAGAACATAATGTACTGATACAGTATTTTTAGATAAATTTAAATTTAAATGTTGACAACCTCAAATGAGTGGTCAGGTAAGCTATTGGGAACTTATTCAAAAGTAGTTGTCTTTCGCGTGGTGTTCGCGCGGTTCGCGTCTCAGCCTGCTTCGAGGCTCCGCAATCCTTCTCAGTTGTGTTCTTACTCAAAAACAATCCTCGAGATTGGATAGATACTCCCTCAAACCACTTGACACTGGTGGAAATGCGGTGCTAACGCACAAGCAAGAAGTCCAGTGATTATTAATTAAAAAAATGTAAATTTTCAAGGGAGATAAAACTCAAGTAAAATTTCGATTCAGTCATCGCAAAAGGTTGGTCGTTCATTTCATAAATGAATTGAATGGATTTTTGCGTGATGCATACACAAGCAAGCAGATCACAATTCCAAAAATGCTGCTCATCTCAACATATGATATAAAGCAACCCGGAAAATTTTGCAGACCTACGTGGTTCATCAGCAGCAAAGGTGTTAAACCCCACAATATTATGATGTTTAGGCTCCCTGTCCATTGAAGCGGAGCAAGGCTGCGGAGCGGAGAAACAAAGAAATATCAACCAATAGGATTGCATAAAATCTACGCTCCAAGATTTTATGCAAGTCTATTGGTTGATATTTCTTCGTTTCTCCACTCCGCAGCCTCGCTCCCGCTTCAGTGGATAGGCAGCCTTAGGTAGGTATAGATATCATTGATATCAATGAGATGTATGGTTACAGATGCATAGAGTGTGGAGTGTTGAGGGAGACAATGCCTGCAGCCGCACGGCACTACCAGGAGAAGCACGGCACTCGATACTTAACCTGCTACGCGTGTGGGGTCGACTTCAAGAGGTACTCTCTCTCTCTCTCTTCCTGGCTCTTAATCCAATATTGTGGTGGGTCAGCCACAGGAAAGAGAACCAGTAAAAATAGCAGGAGGCCTCTTTAGTTCGAGAACTATTGTAACAAAGTGTTTGATCAAAAATATTAAAAATTAAAACTGGTCAAGTGCTAGTCAGGCTACTCATGCACCGAGGGTTCCGTACCACACCACCACGCTACATAATAACGTAGAACAAAGTTGTGTTTTCTCTGGGACCTTTATCGCGAGACCGACTCACACTTGGCCGGTTTTTATTATTTGTTGTTATACTGTAGAGTTTGCTCTACAAGGTGTTACAAAAGTAAAAATAAATATTTAAAACTTTATAGACCATCAAACTGAACAACTTTCACTAAGGAACCAACATCGAAATCGCGAAAAAATAAATCTGCTGTCCCATACATTTACCTCGAGTAGATTTGTAGTTTAGTATGGAACATCAGATTTTTTTTCGCGATTTTACTATTGGTCTCATAGTGAAAGTTGTTCAGTTTGATGGTCTAAACCACCCCCTTAAATGTTTATTTGTATTTTTGTAACACCTTGTATAATCACGCTTGTATGTATTACCGTGTCAACTGACATTTTTATTAAATAGGCCCCTGGCTGTCTAAATGAATGTTTTACCTCGCAGCACAACAACTCTGTACAAGCATGAGAAGCGTTGTCGAGCTCCGGACGCTACAGTAATGCTGAAGGCGCGCGCTTTGTACCTCGGCCGCAAGGGTCGCAGCAGACCCTACCTTAACAAGACACATTCTATGCGGTAAGTCGTGAAGAGTGATCACAAAAAGAGACAGGTACAGAAGGGCGACTAATACACGAGCGAAACAGGCGCACGCACATATAGACGTCAGTATGATCGTCCGATCATCCTTTTTCTCACCGATCCCCGCTTCCCAACCCGTCGCGTAATCCCAGCAACGCCCATTGCCGAGGTCCGTACCCCCCTGGGGTGCCCCTTGGGCAGGTTGCTTATATCACTGGTTCGGTGACCTACCAGGGCGCTTCGCCGTTACTGGTATGGCCACCCCCAAAAGCCCGCTGTAAAAAGCAGTAAATGCTCCCTGAGCCACTGTATATGTCAAAAAAAAAAAAAAAAGATCATCCTTTTAAACAAACCGTCAGCATATTAAGTTGGACCCTGTATAATTTGAATAACTCGGATAATTTTTGTTTGCGACCGATTTAAGGATGCGGACCCAGCATCCGACATCCAGTTCCAGTAAAGTAGATCACTACGGAACTGCTGATGCACACGACGCACTTAGCGCTTTTGCCTATTAATCTTGGCCAGCGTCCGATGCGTAGTTAACATTAAAGTAGTGCTATTGTTATCTAGGATTAGGTCTCTTACTCTTGGCGGACGATCTCCGACCCACAATAAACTATACTCCCGTAAGTCTGCGTATCATTTCTTAATTGGCGCAGCCGGTAGGATCCTAGATTACAATAGCTTATACAACTTGTTAATGAATTAACGCAAAACTAGAAAGTAGTTTGTTAAGAATCGAGAGCAGAATCGAATTATCATGGTTTCAACATAGGTAATTAGTTTCAAAATATTAAATAATTTGATTGTAAAATTTACTGAACTCGATCTCAACCCACCGCTCGGGCACTCTCACCCTACTAACTACCAAAACGCGAATCTTAAAAAGTATCCATGAATACGTTAGCGTTTTCAATTTTTGCCTCAAAACTTAAAATGTGAATTACTTTAAATTTTAACTATCATAAAAAGATAATTATTGTTTCAATCTATTTATTTTGTTATAATTCTGTTGGGGTGTATGACGTTTTGCGCTTTTTCATTAACACGTTGTATACTAATTATAAACTACTGTAATGTTAACTAAGCATCGGACGCTGGCCCAGATTAATAGGCAGAGGTGCAAAGTGCGTCTTATGCATCAGCAGTTCCGTAGTAATCTACTTTACTTGAACTGGATGTCGGATACTGGGTCAGCATCCTTAGCTTGCACTACTTACAATCCTCGAATAATCTACCAACGGTTACAACGGGTAACCGTTGGTAGATTATTCGAGGATTGTAGGATAGAACGAGTGCGATTAACATGGCAAATTATGTGCAATAGCCGCGTAGAGAGAGTAGCTATTTTTATTTAAATCTGTTTGCGAAATGATTCTTCTGTATGAGTAGTACTTATCTTATACTTTTGTGGGAGCTGGCAAGCCAGCAACGTTTCGACCCAGTGGGATCTTTTCTGTTAGCCCCAACACTTTTTGCTTTCTTCACTCTTCAAATACATGGTCAATGAAGGAGGAAGGAATGAGTAGAACTCTGTGCTGCAGGTACTTGGAAGCGGCGTCTAAGTCGTTCGCGTGCCGGCAGTGCTCGGCCGTGTTCGCTAACAAGAGCTCGCTGCAGTCTCACCTCTACCTGCACAGCGGCCGGCGTCCATACCGGTGTCGGCTCTGCGTCGCCGCCTACACCTCCAGTTCGGCTCTCTCTGTATGTTGCGTAACTACTATTATCACTTTTTATGCATCTTTATAGTCTGTCACTTGTTTGTGTCAGTTTTGAAGTGAGTAGGTGATCACAACTAGATAAGATATGATGGATAAAATAACACTTTATTCATTTAAAACCAGATGTCAAACGAGATTAATTAAAAGCCTGACCAACAGCGGCTATACAACAATATCACTATGAAAAAACGAAATTTCATAGCATAGTGACTTGGCTGAACCAAAACTCAGTTGGTTTATGCAAGCAGTACCATAATGAATAGAGACAGAGGGAGTAAAGCCAGCTCGGTCTTTTTCAGCGTTACGACTTGGCTTGACTGTGACCAAAACTCTCATAAACGAAAGGCAGGATAGGCCAGATCTAGGGAGGTAGGACCCCCTACCTGCTGTCTGACTCCTGTCTTCGGCGGGTGTTTGCGATAAAAATGGTAGAGGGCCGGGAGAGTCCGCATTGCATCTTATGTGTTCCTACTCTTTCTTTTATTGTATCTACAACAATTGTCTATAATGTGAATGTGTTTGCGCAGAGGCACAGTCAGAAGCACCAGGACGCGGAGTACATCTGTGACCACTGCAGCCGCTCCTTCCAGGTGAAACAGACTCTGATCGCGCACATGGACACTCACAAACGTTCGTTATATTATTTCAACATAATAAGCCATAAGCCCCAATTAATTAAATGTGAAAATTATAATTTACAATGTCGAGCGTATTTGTGAAGGTATACGTGCCGCTAACTATTTCTGTACTAACATTTTTCAGCGCTCCGAAAATTTCCTTGTGAAATGTGTGATCGTCGCTTCGTACAGAAGATGGCGCTAAAACTGCATATAGATAAAAAACACCTCAACCTGCCACCGCCCTGCGCTTGCCAATTATGTCCTAAAAGGTAAACATTTTCATTATTTATCTTCTTTCATTTCCTCTCTTCCTGTCCTACCGAACTGGACTGAGATGGCACAGAAAAGAGATGATTGGCGGCTTTGTTGTTGTCCCTGAGCCAGAGCAGTAGAGAGATATACTATATCTCTTTTGATACAAACTCAAAAACGATACAGTAAAATTGTTTTGTGAAAAAATTGTTTTCGGGTTTCGGGTGAATTAACCCTTTGGTAACCGCGGGCTCCCGAGCCAACCACCCATTGTTATCTATTGTGTCTCGTTTATCCGGATACCGAGAGGTTAAAGCCTGACCAGAAAAATAAAACGCCTATCGCCATGTTGCTGTTGTAAATGCATTATTGCATGATGTTGTAAATGAGGACTTATTATCTGGGGGACCTTTTGAATGCCGAGGCTTATAATACTGCGACATTTGCTAGTCTTTTGTTAATTACGCTTAATTCACATTTTCAGTAATTCTTTAGCTCAAATACTATTTTTAATAACAGAATGAACAATAAACGCAAGTAAATGGTGCCACCAGCGCTCTTGTGGGGAGCCAAAATGTATCTACCAAAGCTCGTTTGGCTATTCACAATAGCGTGTTGGTTCCGACTTTGATGTATGGGAGTGAAAGTTGGGTGTGGCAGCAGAAGAATGAAAGCAGAATAAATGCAGTGGAAATGAGGGCTTTACGCAAGATGTGTGGTGTGACTATAAGAGATAGAATAAGGAATACTGTAATTAGGGAACGTTGTGGTTTGAATGAAGATGTAGTGGTTAAAAGTAGAGAAGGGAATGCTTCGATGGTTTGGACACATTGAAAGGATGAATGAAAGTCGACTTACGAAACAGATATATATGGCGTGTGTGGAAGGAAACATTGGTAGAGGCAGACCTAGGAGAGGATACCTAGACCAGATCAGGGACGTCATCAAAAAATGCCAGGTTAAAAGTAGCCGAAATCGAAGGGAATGTATGAAAAGATGTATGGACTTAGAGGAAGCAAGAGAGGTGTGTCAGAACCGCCCAAAGTGGAGATCTATAGTTTCTGCCTACCCCTCTGGGAAAAAGGCGTGAGTTTATGTATGTATGTATGTATGTAACAATAAAAAGTAACGAAATGTAGATAATGTTAAGCGTTGCGTGCGATGCGTGGTAAGTCAACCCTACACAAATGTCAAAGACAATTGGCACCAAGTGCGCATGTGCGAACGCCATCATGTCAAATCCAAAACGTTGTTTGAAGTGCCGGACCTGTGCTACCGTATAGCCTATCGAAATAACGTAACACTAACGTTATATTTCAGATTCGCCAAAATGACAATGCTTCGGGAGCACATGCAAAACTCGCATGGAACGTCTTTGATAACGCGCAATGTAAGTTTTAGGGCCTGTTTCACCACTTTTGGATAAGTTCTTGTTAGCTTATGCGACAGCTCATTTGACCTATTTTGTATGAAGAATATGTCAAACTAGAGTTTACCCGCGACTTCGTCCGCACAAATTATATACCTGATTTTAAGTCTGAATGAACCGAGTCAGTAGACATGAAAGCTTCCTTTACATAGTCTCCCTCTTTCATTCTTTCACGTGCTGGCAGCGTGACATCGCTAGGGTTATCAAGTCTTGCATTGACTTATCACAAAATGGCGGTAAGTCTAATGAGATTTGACCGAGAAGTTTACACGGTGTACCTAACCTATTGCCATTTACCCCTCGGTGGGGATCGGCCGTTAAGCGTACCTGACCTGTGGAGTGAGGCAGGCCTGACATTAGTACAACAAATGTATAACTTTTATTTGCAGATGTTCTTCAAAAGGCTACCAACACTGACCGAGGCAGAACTGAATGAGGCTAAAATAGTTTTAAAGTCAACAATAAACAAGATAGTTCTAAAGAAAGATAGCAATGTGCATAACACACCTGACGATTTTAACAAACAACTAGAGTTGATACGGAATTATAAAGAGACAGAAAAAGAAGTTAAAGATTTGAAGCTAGTCGTTATACAAAACGGTGAAATAGTTAGCAGTGATGATGTTCAATTAAAAGAGGAATTGTTCCTCGATGTGAGTGATGTAAGTACTTAGCAATTTTGTAACTTATACGAATCTACATAAAACATATAATAGTTACAAAGCTAAACGAATAAGGCGCGTGCGTTGGCGAAATCGCGGCAATAATGAACCGAGTTTTTACAAACACTATACAAGGTGTTACAATAGTAAAAATAAACATTCACAACACTTTTAAGGGGGTTGTTTAGACCATCAACAAAATAGAAATCGCGAAAAAAAACAGTTATCCCATACATTTAGCTCGAGTAGATTTGTAGTTTAGTGTGGATAATCCGATTTTATTTCGCGATTTCCGTATTGTTCGCATAGTGAAAGTTGTTCAGTTTGATGGTCTTAACCACAATACCCACCCACCCACTTTAATGTTTTTTTTTATTATTTATAATTAATGGCCTTTTTGCTTGTGCGTTAGCACCGCATTTCCGCCAATGTCAAGTAGTTTGTGGGAGTATCTATCCCAATCTCAGGGATTGTTCTTGATAAAGAACAAGAAGAGATTAAGGAATGCGGAGCACCGTGGCAGGCAAAGACGCGACGCGCGGACAACACGCGAGATAAGTTCTCGGGTCAGAACCTGCAACGTGACTCCACTTTAATGTTTATTTGTATTTTTGTAACACCTTGTATAAGTGTCAGCGCACATCTAGGTGAAAAATGCTCGAGCAGTTTTGGTTGATAAATTGATAATGAACTCAATACGAATTGAAATAGAGTTGAAAATACCGTGCAACTGATAAATCCCTATGACGTGTGTTCGCGTCATCTTTTGCAGGCTATTTTCAACTCTATTTCGATTGTGATTAAGTTCATTATCAATCAAAATGCTCGAGCATTTTTCTGCTAGACGTGTCTGCTGGGTCATTATTATTTTAACCTCGTAAGTCCCAATCTAAATTTAGGCCTTTATTTATTTTTATATTAGCATTATTTACTTCCAGAATAGAAAATTTTTGTTTTAAAAAGTACACACGACGACACATCAAGCTACGCAAAACCAAAATAAGCTGGCCGCGCGTAGGTAGAGTAATGTATAACGTGGCGCGGCCAGCTTATGTTTGTTTTGAGTAGCTTGATGTGTTGCCGTGTGTAGGTACTATAATAGATTTATTTTGTCATCGATTTTGTATAGCACAAAGGGGTCTAAAATTATCAGTCAGGTCTAAAATAATAAATAACATGCCCTTCTCCCACTCTTGATGACATTATTGTAATGAGGATAATAATGTACCTATGGGGTACATTATCATCCTCATTACAATAATGTCATTATTATTTTGGTCGTGCAAGCCGTGGCTTGTAACACTGCGACCATTACTGGACTGTTTAGCCAAAAATGTATGGGCACTGTATGAGTTGTCTATGGTTTACCTTTTGTGGCAATGAAGTAAAATTACACTATGACACAGAATAGGTAATAGTATATAGTTCTACAAACAGAACGGCCACTCCCGTCCCCCTCTGAATTCAGATCCCCCACCTCACCTCACACTATCTGGGAAACTTGAGGGAAGCCGAGCAAGGGAATGCAGTCAGGCGCGCGCACCCGTAGTATTTGACTACATAAAATTGAGTCTTTTAGTGCATAAAAACTTTGAAAAAGAACGCTTAATTCACATTTTCAGTAATTCTTTTGCTCAAATACTATTTTTAATAACAGAACGAACAATAATAAGTAACGAAATCTAGATGATGTTCATACGATGCGTGGTAAGTCAACCCTACACATATGTCAAAGACAATTTGCACCAAGTGCTCATGTGCGAACGCCATCATGTCAAATCCAAAACGTTGTTTGAAATGGCGGACCTGTGACTATGACTGACCGTTACCCCATTTACTCCCTCGCACTCGATGGAAACATAAACTGTGTCATTACCCTACTTATACCCGAATCGCTTTAGACTTCATTTTGATAATCGCGAGGATAGATAGTTACAAGGTGCAAAATTATAATGATCTTTCTTTATTCCCACAGATAAAACATGAGGGTATGATAGAAGAATTCCAGTAGGATGAAAATCCATTATAAATAATTTGAATGCTGCAGTTACTATAGACAAAAGATATATGAATAATAAATACAAGATAAACAGAAGACTGTCGCGATACGATAAAATTTATTGCTATTGAACCTATGGACGATGTCGCGTTAAAAAAATTTGCCTTCAAAGCAACAAGTGTCTTCATCTGTGATGGAAGAATGAAAAATGAAACTCAATTGCCTTGGCGGCCGAAAGGTTCCATTAAGTACCTTCATCTCTGATGAATACTCCATGAGTTTCAACAGTTCAATAGTCATCAGTCATCAACTCATCACTGATTGTTGATAAGACTGAATAAAAAAATATAGAAATAATTTAATTACTTATAAAAATATAAATAATTATAGAACAAACTACTTTGTTTTGAATATTGTATACGCTATTTATTCAAATTCGGTGTGTATTGCAATGATGACACATCTGCCGAATTTACGCGACGTAAATTACGCGTCTACCAGTAAAAATGGCGCGTAATAGTGTGTCATAAGACGCGGATTAGTATACTTAGTACTGAAAATCAAGTCATGCGTATTTTCGACTGCGTAAATTCGGCAGGTGTGTCATCACGCTGAGGCCGAGATTCAGAGATGATTTTTTTGGTCTTAGCTCGAGCTAAGCGTGGCGAAAATGTATGGATTTTGACATACGGGAGTCCGAACTATGACTTACAAATCGTATCTGAATCTCGGCCTAATGTAAAATTTACAAAGATACCTACTGTGAGAGCAGGACGGAGCGAGCCTAGAGCGCTCTCGGTAGAGAGTAGTATATTCCTTGCTAGAGCGGTAGAGAGTAGTATATTCCTTTGGAGCGAGTGATGCCTAAGAGATAAGAGTGACAGAGACCATACATTATTAAATAATGTGTGGCGATACAGAGATTAACTTTAAAAATGTACGTATTGCGACAGATAAAATTTTACAAGTTATAGTTGATTTTTTCGGTGCGTTCCCATGGTTCACCCAGCCCTTAATTGATTTAGCCAGGTATACCCCAAAGAGTACTTTATATATACTAGTAGTACCGAAAGACCGAATCCATGCACCGGGCATGGATTTAATATGAAATGAACTCTGCCAGTGTAGTAACCAGGAAGCTGGAAGTAGGTTAATAATATCATTGAACTCTGCAGTTTTGTTTGTCAACGAGGTCAATAAATGCATGGAAAACAAGCTTTAAAATAAGAAGAAATGGAGAGTGGCTTTTAAGCCGCTAGCTTCCAGAGCCATAAATAATAGGAAATTGAATAAAAAATTGTGAACGTCAAATTGACATTATTGACAACAATATTTTCTTTTCAGCGGCAAAGTTATTTTGTTAATTCTCATTGATATTAAAGAGAAATATTGATAGAATGAGTTTACAAAATTTAGTAACGTATTCTCCATCAAAACTATCTCTCAGTCCAAAAGCTACGGCGTTGGAATCTACGCTGCAACAATGCATAACAAATTTTAAAGGTAAATATTACACTGGTTTAGCTTTTTGGCTGGTGTCGTGCTATCTATTGTTATAAAGCAATTATTTTAATACTAATACTTCCCTGAAAGAATCTCAAAGCAACCACGAAAACTGCTATAAGATAATATCATCGGTTTTCGAGTAATAGGTTGTTGAACAGAGGATGTTTTTTTTGTTAGATTTGACCTATTATTTAAACTGACGACTATAATACCTGTCTGAGTGTTGAGAAACAATGCTATAACTACTAGGGGTCGAGTTTAGTATCCTGCAGCACGAATTTAAGGGGGGACACTTTTGGGGAGGATTAGGTTAGGTCTCTCGCATCCCCCGCGCCAGTTTTGGACTTGTGTAAACACGTCGTGATATCGCTACTGCGCGAAAGACAGGCACTGAAAACTAGCACCGTATAAACGACCGGGTGTCGGAAACGCCGCTAAATTCACTACTTAGAAAAAAGGCTTATGAATATGGCCCCGTTGGTACCCTTTGGGTACGGAGAAAAAGACCTCTTATGCTTAAGGGAATATAATTCGAAGCATGCTCCATACAAACGAAATCTGGTTATATTTTCAATACTAACCAATTAAAGCTAATGAATTTTTTCAGAAACAATCTAGAAACTAAAATAAAATAAAATAAAAATAAATAAACTAATCTCTATGTTTGTATGAAGTCAGATTTTCGTTTAGATGTATAGTTTCAAAGTTACAGTGCCTCAAAGATTTCCATACAAATCTTAAATTAATCCTAGCACTAAAACTGTATATTTTAACGAAAATCTGATTTCAAACAAACATAGAGATTAGTTTCAAGATTGTTTCTGAAAAATTTCATTGACTTTAATTGGTCAGTATTGAAAATATCACCAGACTTCGTTTGTATGCAGCGAGCATTTATGCATTCAGAATAAACTTCTCTTAAGTGTCAACAAATGACAGTTAATAGTTAATAATTGATATCATAAAGTCGAGGTTGCACTATTCAAATGATTGGAAAATGCCAGTAGCTTCCTCTAGCTTACACAGGAAGGAGACAGACTTTTGTCATTTAGTGTGCGTTAGAAACATGACTTTACATTGTGCGATGCTTATCAATGAAATAGAAATAGAAATATCACTTATTTGCCTTGAAACAGGTATACAAAGATGGTAAAATATAATAAAATAAGCTTCTTCTGTTCAGCTGTAACAACAGCATGCAAATGTGTAACAACTTAAAAAAACTAAAACCTATAATACTAACATTCTGTAATTATTTAACATCTACTATTTAAAATTTAAAAACTCTTCAACGCTATAAAAACTATGTTGCACTAGCCATCTGTATAAATTATTTAACATTAATTTAGTGTTTTGTTGTTTAAAGCTTTCGGGAATTTTATTATATATTTTGATACTCATATAGTAACAAAATATATAACTGTCTGTCTGACGGTGACAACTGTCTGTTGTCACCTTCAGAGAGTGAAAGCAGTATTATTATAAGGCTTACAGTATGGCAACGCTCTTGATGGCGAGCGACGGTACGCCAGTATAAGTACATACCCTGTACCACGCCTATCCTTGTCAGTCAATCCCAATCTCTTCATACAGAGATCAGGATGCGACCCCACCACCCGCTTCCGTTTCATCCGTTGCCGTACTGTAAGGACTATATAGTTATGCTGTGGTGAAAGTCACTTGCAGTGGCTTATTACATTAGTATAAAAGAAAGCCAAATTGCATGTGAGTAGTGAAACCATGGTAATATTCGGTGAGTGAACTGTGATTGGACTACAACCTTTGACACATTTGGTATTGCGCTAATCGCGGTACTGCTCTTGACAGCCATTAGAGCCGTTTTGACAGATCACTCAGACGTTAAAGGCTGTCAGTTACATAGATTTTAGCGCAATGTGGAATTCAGCACAGTTAAATAGTAATTGGATTGCAATGTGATTAGAACTGAAATGGAATTAGGATTGAACTTGGATGTTTTAAGTTAGCGCAATCACTCTCCAGGAATTATCAACTTTGCTGATAATTTTTGTGGTTAGGTTCTATTTCATAAATACTATACTATGGTTGTTGCAGAATTGCTATTAGAATACCAGGAGTTGTATGTTGAGGTGGAAAAATACAAAACTGAGCTTTTAACGCTAAAAGAAGAATGTGGAAGGTTGGTACAGTCTGGTTTCTTACTTTGTCATTTATAACTCTAAAGAAATTGCCATTAAGCATCCTGCTAAAACCTTTTTTCTACAATCACTATCACAATTTCATGCTTTTTTTTCTATCGGTACTAGCTTGGTAAGTATCTATAACTATTTATATTATTTCAGTCAAAATTGCTGCAGTTCAGAGCTACTGAAAAAGGATATTGAATCTAAAGATAACAAAATTCAATTAGTTGGTAAGTACCATTACAACAAGGTGGTAAAATAAATAAACAGATATATTTTGTTCTAAATACACTTCACTTGCTTCATGGATGGAATTAAAAAAACAACAGACTAAGAAAAAAGTGATCCTATTTTTCCTTTTGAGATATGGAACCTAATAAAAGTACCAAGTATGACTGCTATATAATACCTATTTTTCAGCCTCAATTTTAACAAAACTGAACGAAACAAAGAACTTTACACTCCTAACTGAAGCATTCAAAATACTGTGCGGTGAGTCAAAACTCACCATCCCTGAAGACAGCCAGGAATCTTTCAAGATAAAGGAAACGATCACACCAAACGTCAAGAAGAAAAGTCCTAATAAAGATCTGTTGATGTCCATAGAAGATGTTTCGATGAAGGATGAATCTGTGTCAGAGATAGACGGCACTCCGGGACGCGTTAGTCCAGTAATACAGTCTAAGAAGCTACGTAGCAGCAGCAATCAGTCTGGGAGCTCTGTGGACTTGAGAGACAAAAAGAAGTGTCCTGACAGTTGGTAAATATTTTGGTTTCCTGTCTTATTAATCATCATTATCATTGTTACCTGCAATCTGTATAATCAGGTATTATATACAATACCTAGGCAATGTACAGAATGCCTGAGGCATTCAGGCAATGTATGAAATATTATGAATATTATTGTCCATTACATACTTTACCTTGGTAATGTATACAATGCCTTTTTTTTTTTGTTGAGGGGGAAATCTTCGAAAAGATACCTGGCTCCTTACGGGAGGAGTCGGGTTATGTGGGATTTTTACCCACTAAAACCCCCCCGGTAGTCTCCTCAGCGCATGTCGAAGGGCCATTGGGAAGCAATGAGCGTCCACGAATGTATACAACGCCTAGGGATTGTATAGAATACCTGCTGGGCCACCAGCAATGTGTAAAGTAAATCCATTTCGGTCTGTATTTATCCAAGTTTCCATTACTGCATATCAAGCACATTTGCTATTTATACTGGAGATTGGCAATATCATCAACAAACTAAATACTCCTAAAATCAGATTAAATATCAACAGGTTGACGCCAGAGCCTAAAGCAATAAAGTTGCTAATACCAACATCGGGTCGAAGTAAACCAGGCAGTGGCCGGATGAAACAACAACGCTTGGTGTTCACAACTGATAAGCCTTCGACTTTTGTGGACCTGACCAGCTCTCCAGAGTTCTCCGGAGGGGCCCGGGAGAAGAGTTGCAGTGCCTTTGATGTACAGGTACAAAAATCATTTGCTCAAAATAGCTACAGGGTGAAATTTATATCATTAGCATCCTTTTAAACTAAGAGTCAACCCATCAAACTGAACAACTTTTACTATGAGAGCAAACTGATCGGAGCAAAAAAAAATCTGCTGTTCCATACTAAACTGCAATGCCTACTCGACTCAAATGTATGCAATAGCTGCTTTTTTTTTTTGCTCCGATCAGTTTGCTCCCAAAGTAAAAGTCGTTCAGTTTGATGGTTAGACTCTTAGTTTAAAAGGATGCTAATGATATCAATTTCACCCTGTATATTTTACAGGCGGTACCCAAACTGGGCGATTGAAACTCACGACATGAGCTTTTTAATTATAATGACTCAACTTGAGTTAATATAATGGAACTTGGGAGGCGCTGAATAAAAAACACATGAATTAGTTACGAAAATGTTATGATTTCAACTAAGCACTGCTACTTCGAATCAAATTAAAGATTGAAAATTTTTTCTCGGGTGGGTCTTGAACCCGCACTCTTCCAAACCAGGGAAGTGCGTTATCCAATTTCGCTACCGAGTCCACTAGCCAGAGATCGAAATTTTCAATCTATTGCGTCTTAAGGGGACGTGAGCGCCATCTACTGGAAGTTATTATCTTTAATTTGATTCGAAATAGCACAACATGGCTGTAACATGTTTATAATCAATAATAGTTGAAATTGGAACAGGGTGTGTCATCTACAACGTGTTAATGAATTAACGCAAAACTATAAAGTAGTTTGTTTAGAATCGAGAGCAGAATCGAATTATCATGGTTTCAACATAGGTAATTTTTTTCAAAATATTAAATAATTTGTTTGTAAAATTTAAAATTTGCTGAACTCGATCTCAACCCACCGCAAGGGCACTCTCACCCTACTTACTACCAAAACAAGATTCTTAAAATGTATCCATGAGTATGTTAGGGCTTTCATTCATTGCTGAAATGATAAAAAATAATTTTTGCCTCAAAACTTATAATGCGAATAACTTTAAATTTTAACTATCAAATTAATGAAATTATTGTTCCAATCTAATTATTTTGTTATAAATCAGTTGGGGTGTATGAGGTTTTGCGCTTATTCATTAATACGTTGTATATCGTATGAATTCAAGTTGTAATGCTTGACTTACGTGTTGGTTAGTTTGTAATAACTTCCAGTAGATGGCGCTCACGTCCCCTTAAGACGCAATAGATTGAAAATTTCGTTTTCTGGCTAGTGGACTCGGTAGCGAAATTGGATAACGCACTTCCCCGCTTTGGAAGGGTGCGGGTTCAAGTCCCACCCGAGACAAATTTTCAATCATTAATTTGAAAATGTTATGCTTCTCCGTTATCTAAATCTAGTTTCAGTTACATTCGTCAAAGTCTGGCTAGCGACCAAAGGTACAAGACAGGATAGTTCAGCAACTGTATTACCATATTATTAAGTACATGCAATTTATGTTTCAGAAAATAATAAAGAAGGAATCGAGTGAAAACGATGACACGATACTACCTTCACCTACAAGTGGCCCTTCCAATTTTCTTCTGTAAGTCAACATTCAACACTAAATAACACATACCGCTAACGATAATTGAGCTATACAGGGTGTAAAAAAACCCGTTGGAGCCTTTAGGGGTGCTTCAAACCATCAAACTGATCAACATTCACAATGGAACCAACTTCGAAATCGCAAAAAAAAATCTGCTGTCGCATAACCTTTGAGTCGAGTTGGTATGAAACTGGTATTTTTTTTTCGAGATTTCGATGTTGGCTCCATAGTGAAAGTTATTCAGTTTGATGGTCTGAGTCAAAAGGCTCCAACAGGTTTTTTTTTATTTCTTTGTAATTTTAAGTCCAAAATCGTAAAATATTGTTTATCCCTGATAATAACGATTTATTGGTAACAAAATAACAACAAAAACAAATGCTGGCCGGCCACTGATAAAATTATTACACTAAAAATGTATTATAAAATTGGCAACATGCTTCGTCCAAAAAGATGTACGCACGGCGACAGATCAACCTACCCATAGTTGGACCTTATGTCCATGAACATAGAGTTCAACTATGAGTAGGTTGATCTGTCGCCGTGTGTACACAACAAGCCTCGTCACAAGAGAATACACACAAATATCCAAAACACGTTTCATTTCACGACATCCTACTAATATTATAAACGCGAAAGCTTGTCAGTATGGATGTATGTTTGTTACTCTTTCACGTAAAAACTACTGAATGGATTTTAATGAAATTTGGCACACTGATAGAATATGATCTGGATTAACACATAGGATACTTTTTGAAGGTCTACGCAGACGGAGTCGCGGGCAACAGCTAGTAATAAATAAACATACACTAAACGGCCCTTTCGTCATAAATCGTACCCTTTACAAACGATCCCATCACACTAGCTGCGTTCCCGCGCGTTCTGTTCAATTCAAAAAGTAAATTATAGCTATACTTCATTTCAAATAGCAACGAAATTTTAATTTTACATCTTTAGTACGTAACGTCCGAGATATTTCGGATAGTATATCTTTCTGATAAATAAATTATATTTGCAAATCAGAATTGGCCACAAAGCTATACAAGGTGTTACAAAAATACAAATAAACATTTAAGGGGGTGGATTAGACAATCAAACTGAACAACTTTCACTATGGTATGGGACCAATATTGAAATCGCGAAAAAAAAATCTGCTGTTCCATACGAAACTACAAATCTACTCGAGCTAAATGTATGGAACAGCAGATTTTTTTTCGCCATTTCAATGTTGGTCCCATAGTGAAAGTTGTCCAGTTTGACGGTCTAAGCAACCCCCTTAAAAGTTTTAAATATTTATTTCTACTTTTGTAACACCTTGTATAGAGGAATCGGAAATTTTTTTTGTCCTAATTTGAAATGCAGTATAGATAGACTCGATATTTTTTGATTTACAGTTCCCGACCGACATCTAAAGAAAATCAACATAAATTTAAAAAACCTCTTTCGCTCTCAAGAGTGAAGCACGAAGAAATAAACAGTCCTGTCTTAAGCAATGTGAAAACTGAAATAACTACAACTGAAATGGAAGATTCTATTAACATTTTAAATCCTAACAGGTAATTTCAAATACATTTAATTACTATTAGAAATTAAAAATGCACTAGTGGGTGCAGGGAGATTTTCTCTATACGATCAGCTACCGGAAGCGATAACTATAGCATAGTGAAAAAATAATATAGTGGGAGAGATCAACAGTCGCGACAGGTCATTGGTCGTGTGGTGTGTTGGGGGCCGGGGTTAGAGCGTCACGGTACCGAGATCGAGAGTACCGACTTACCTGCTCGCGGTACCGACAAAGCGCGGTGCCCCGTCCCCCGCACACCACGCTTGACCTACCTGCAGTCGCTGAGATACTGTTTTTTCGCTACGATAGTAGTGATCAACTAACTATTCTCTAGCTTCGCACCGGTAGTCTTCTTCTTATCGTGTGGGTAGCAAGCCCTGGCGTCAGGGTTTTTTCAGACCGCCTTACGGCCTCTGACGTGGTTTTTATGTAACGACTACTACCACCAGACATAGCAGCCGGGACCAACGGCTTAACGTGCCATCCGAAGCACGGAATCGTCTTTCTTTTCAGACAATCAGGTGATTCAGCCTGCAATGTCCTATCCAACTGGGGAAAAACGCACAAATTGACATATCACTAGATGTCCCACCTGGGAATCGAACCCGCGACCTCCGTGTAAGAGCCCGATGCTCTCACCATTAGACCACGGATACAGTGATACCAAACTATACAATATTATTTCAGATTCGCATCAACAGTAAAAGCCAGTCCAAAGAAAGTTCAGTGCAAGGAGGAGGAAGATATAACGCACTGCGAGTCACAGGCCAGCATGTCACTGTTAGAACAAGTTAATAAACTAGAACACCCACCACAGGAGCCGAATAGTCTCATACTTAATTATTGCAGGTGAGAAAAGACAAGCAGCATTTTAGTATTTGTAAAGTCTCGTCCGTCCAAACCTGACAACATCAATAGAAGGCATGAAAATAAACCTAAAATGTCATTTGATAAAATATGCAGAGATATTATCTCGGTCTTAGACTTAGAATGTTTTATTAAACTTCGACAGTATGGCCAGTGGGCCTAGCATACCATCTCCGAGAAAACGACAAAAATCGAGACGTGTGACTCTGTTGTGTGTCTTGTATCTGTTGTACCATACTCTTTTTTGTACTGTGCCTCTGTCTTTGTTACTTTGTGTATGCGAAATTATTATTGCGAAAATATTGCGATGCGTCGGACAAAATTTCAGCGTAGTAACGCTGAGTCCAGCCTCTTACATACATTTTTCGCCTTTCGTAGAAAGGGAGTCAAGGATCTCAACAAATGTTTTTGTACAAATACACGCTTGAGCCCCCACAAAATGGTGGTCCATCGTGGAAGGCCGGAGAGCAGGCAACCTACACGCGACCGTCCATTAACAGACCTGTAACGCGACTCCTTGTAACAGCTCTATACACCACTAGTTTTTATGACTAACACAACTTGAAGGGTGAATTCAGACAATGAAACTAAAAAACTTTTCCTACATGGGTCGAAAAACGAGAAAATTTGTTGGACCTTCTATACAAATGTGCGGATCAGCCGATCGATTTTCTATGGGAGGTCCGGTTAGTGAAAGTTATTTAGTTTTATTGTCTGAACACACCCTTAAGGATATGTTAGTCATTAAAAACTAGTGGTGTAAGTTTATTCCGAATGCGTAAATGCACGCTGCATACAGACAAAGTCTGGTGATATTTTCAATACTAACCAATTAAAGTCAGTAAAATCGTTCAGAAACAATCTAGAAACTAGATTGAATGAAGTCAGATTTTCGTTACAATATACAGTTTTAGTGCTAGGATTAATTTAAGATTTGTATGGAAATCTTTGAGGCACTATAACTTTAAAACTATACATTTTAACGAAAATCTGAATTCATAAAAGTTTCTAGATTGTTCCTGAAAAATTTCATTGAATTAATTGGTTAGTATTGAAAATATCACCAGACTTCGTTTGTACGGAGCGCGCTCCGAATTATATTCCCTTAATCAATGTTACCACTACTATTATTTATAGCAGTCCAACGAAACGACCTCTAGCTGAGAACATAAACATCGCGAACGTGCCATCAACTAAAGACGGTGCTGGTGATTCAAGCATATCCTTGCTCAGTCGCGATGTGAATATCAACAACTTGGATGCCATTGAAGATAACGCTAAAAGGTATTTTACAATTATCCATCTATACATAATAATGAGATTGTAAACTAGGCGTGTCTGTCTGTACATTGAAAATACTAGCAAAAAAACCTGCCAAGTGCGAG
Organism: Agonopterix alstromeriana; assembly: GCA_963924505.1. NCBI lineage: Eukaryota > Metazoa > Arthropoda > Insecta > Lepidoptera > Depressariidae > Agonopterix > Agonopterix alstromeriana. Next base: position 13,692,851 of record OZ004675.1, read on the forward strand.
TCGGGGCTCGGGCAATTAGTGTTCCATACTACCAGTGGTTTTACATAGCTGGTCGTAGGATGTAACCAGTATAAAATGATACTTACTCAGTATTTGGGCTCATAATAACTGAAGATCAGTTTACACTGGTAGTACTTTTTTGGTAAAACCATTCAAGCTAGTTCTAACCTGATAGTTTTCCCGCCATCTTCACCTTCTTTCAACTTTTCATCATTTTTTATGATTTTACATGGCTCCACTTTTTGAAATATCAATGGGGACAGCAGTTTTTCTGAGATTGAAAACATTTGTTCAACAAAGTTTCAAAAAAAAATTTGAAAAAAATACGATAAAGTAGACAAAGATTTTTTTTAAATCTCTTTCTGGCCCCCAAAACTGCCTCTCAATATACACATTAACCGTTTTTGACTTCACTTATTCATTGGATCATTTATTGATATTAAGCTTATCAGCTTCCTATGTCTTACGATCTCCGAGAAAAATGCCTGTGACAGACGGACGGACAGACAGACGCCGAGGTGATTCCATAAGTGTTCCGTTTTGCCAACTTTGGTACAGAACACCAAAAAGAAATCTACTACTGATCCACAAATGTATAAAGACCGTTTTAAGAATGTTTATCTGTTTGTTTGTGCACGCATACCTTTACGGGGTTTCACAACGTAATACTGGTAGCCCGGGACTATTTAATCACGAAAAAGGTAAACGATTGCCGTTTTGAAATTATTGTAAGCATCATAAGCATATGGTCACGACTATATTCCCCGAGGGGGGTAGTCAGAGATATTCTGAAACCAAAGAACATCCACGTTTCACCAGTAGTACAGAAACTCTGTCCAGTGTGACGGGGGGTGAGCCCGACGCCACATAATGGACAGTGGGTACAATACATGCCTCGAAATTGAAGCATGTAGGTTTCCTCACGATGTTTTCCTTCACCGAAAAGCCAGTGTTGTTACAAATTGGAAAACCAACCCAATCCAGAAATCAGTCTCCACACAACCTACATTTATGTCTGTGTAATTAATTATAAGTTCTTTGTTTTTTAGTATCTAAGAAAAATGTACATGTGGAGAAAATAAATGTCTTTATTATTATTATTTTTTTATATATAAATCGTACATAAATTCCGAAAAACTCATTGGTACGAGTCGGTCTGGACTGGGATCGAACCATCGCTGTCTAAAACGTGAGCTAATGCTAAAAGTATTTACAATTGCGTTTCACTTCAACGTAAACAAGTCTACAACAAGATTACGATCATAATAAACTTATTTGTTTCGTAGGAAAACGCCAGAGAAAGTGGAGCCGGTGTACAAAGAGCCGACGGTGCGGAAGAAAGCTGAAAAACGCGCCCTCCCCGCGTGGTGCTGCAAAGAATGTGAATCTGTTAGTATTATCATCATTTCAAAGCCTTTTATTGTACATACAGAATTGGACATAGGCTGATGAATTGCCGCTATTCAGGGCTCAATTGTTTCCCAGCTAGTTCTGGAGATATCTCCTGTCCATGGGGCCTTTGAAGAACCAGTAGGCCTCGCTTGCCACCCCTAAAAATCGAGACGTGCCTCCAGGTATCGTCGTGGGTAGTCGTGCAGTAGGACTGGCATGGTAGCATGCCACGCACGAGAAAACGAGAAAAACGTCATGCGCGCTCATTTTGTAATACGTAAAATAACAAAGATCAAGGCAAATCTCGATTTTAAGAGAAGTTTATTCCGAATGCATAAATGTGCGCTGCATACAAACGAAGTCTGGTGATATTTTCAATACTAACCAATTAAAGTCAATGAAATTTTTCAGAAACAAATCTGTATGCTTCTATGAAGTCAGATTGTCGTTGAAATATACAGTTTTAATGCTAGGATTAATTTAAGATATGTATGGAAATCTTTGAGGCACTGTAACTTTAAAACTATACATGTCATACAAGCATAGAGTTTCTAAATTGTTTCAGAAAAATGTCATTGACTTCAATTAGTTAGTATTGAAAATATAACCAGACTTCGTTTGTATGGAGCACGCTCCGAATTATATTCCCTTAACGTTTTCTCGGGGGTTGCATCTAGTATGCCTACAGGCTCTTTAGTATGATTTCTCTACTTGCGCGCTAGACTTGGGTTTTTTCCATACTATAAGATAACTTATCACTCAGAACTATTAATTATCTTTCCCCTTCCAGTTCTTCGGCACTCTCTACGGTAACGACCCGGAGAAGCGAGCGAAGCAGATAGCAATATGTTCAAAGCACCGCGGCCGAAACAACCCCGTGCGACCGAAGACTCCGCCCGGCTTCTGGGACCCGAGGTGGGACGTACCGCAGGATACAGAGGAGTTTAATAAGAGGAATAATGCTATTTGATTGTTAAATATGTACAGAGAAGCAGACGCATCGTTACCGAAGCAAACATGAGTGATAAACTACTTCGCCCAGCTTCTGGGAGCCGAGGTGGGACGTATCGGAGGATATTCAGGAGTTTATGAGAGAAATAATGTTGAGTTTTACTTCCTTTAAAATAAAAGCAGAAGATCGTGACCGAAGCTATAATGTGTAACTGAAGATGCCGCCCACAAAACCATATGTGAGCGAAGATAACGCCCGACTTCTGGTATCCAAAAACACCTTATTTCAAAAAGGAGGGTCGTGTTTTAACGCAGATGTACGTCATACGATCATGGAATCGCATTTCTTCATAGTCTATCCTTTTTTGTCGCTCAGTAACGGCAGCATTGCCGCAGCACACCCGTTATCTTTCTCGCTCTAGCAAATAGCGTTCTTGAGCGACAGAAAAGGATAGACCATGAAAAAATGCGATTCCGTGCTGACAGATGTGAGTCAACATTTATTTGGGTAATTAAGAGTTGAATATTATGCAAGAATGCACAAATTCCTTTGGGCCTTAACCTCTTCTTGCTGAGCTCTATTTTTTCTCCGGAAAGTACCTAAAGTGAGAAGCAGGAGTGGCCATTCTGTATGTAGTACTTAGTAGACTATTCTGTGCCTTAAATATGTTTTTGTAAGAGGAGCATTGTTCCTCGGTTATTGTAGACAATACCTATGCCGGCTCCTTGGTTATTGTTTATTAAAAAGAATCGTATTTTGATATACAACGTGTTAATGAATAAGCGCAAAACCTCATACACCCCAACTGATTTATAACTAATTAATTATATTAAAACAATAATTTCATTATTTGGATGGTTAAAATTTAAAGTTATTCATATTTTAAGTTTTGAGGCAAAAATGATTTGTTATCATTTCAGCAATGAATGAAAGCGCTAGCGTGCTCAAGTATACATTTTAAGAATCTTGTTTTGGTAGTAAGTAGGGTGAGTGTGCCCGTGCGGTGGGTTGATAGCGAGTTCAGAAATTTTTTAATTTTACAAACAAATTATTTAATAATTTGAAAAAAATTACCTATGTTGAAAACATGATAATTGGATTCTGCTCTCGATTCTAAACAAACTACTTTCTAGTTTTGCGTTAATTCATTAACACATTGTATATACTCAAATGGTTGATTCAGAATAGAAACTTTGTGATAAGATTTTACCATATTGATAAGTGTTATCAGAGTTTTATGTAGTGGTTACTGCTGATATTACAGACAGACAGACTTACCTAATACGCCACATACCTATAGTTAGGTATCTGTGACGTAATTTATTGATTTTGAACAGTGATTTTCTTATTTACCAAGCCACACTGGTCCTGCGTGGAAGGGTGTTTGAACACCTACCACGTCTCCTGGGCGTTTGAACGCCGCCATTGTCCACATGGAACATTTTCATCTTGTTTATAAGGCATTAAATTTTACAGCGCCGTTATAAAGGTCCAAGAGCTTTTTAACAGCGCTGTAAAACCCACGCCTTTTCTTATAAGCAAGTTAAAAATGTTTGGTGATAACAATGACGGCGTTCAAACGCCCAGGAGAAACACCCGGTAAAGTATAGCCCACTCTCTCCCACGCTTATTTGCGAGAGAAGGATTGTGCCCAGCAGTAGGACCACTACTGGGCACAAGCTCGTATACAGGGTGTAAACTTTAATGCGTTACCTATGTATAGGTACTTAAGGAGGTATAGGATGTATAGGTACTTCAGACCATCAAACTGAACAACATTTAAAGAATTTGTAGTAAATGTTCTGCATGTCCTCTCTCGAATTATATATTGCATGCTCATGGGCAGATCACAGAGCTCTATGTAAAATACTGTTAACCACCTTTATATTACCTGTGTCGCAATAAAGTCTTTGAAGTTTGAAGTTTACATTTACCATGGGACCAATATTGCAATTGCGAAAAAATCAGGTTTTGCATAGAAAACGTCAATGACTCGACACAAATGTATAAATCAGCAGATTTTATTACGCAATTTCAGTGTTAGTTTCATTGTGAAAGTTGTTCAGTTTGGTGGTCTGAAGCACCCCTTAAGTATGTAACGCATTTGAGTTTACATCATGTATAGGGCTGATGATGATTTTTTTAAGGAATTTGTGTTACAAATAATAAGAGTATAAAGTGCTATTTCCTTGATTCATATCAAAAGTTATCAAAGGACATGTCATATTTTTTCATAAGGGTTCAAGCTATCTCTATACCTCATCAAAATTGGTATCGGCAGCAATTTAGTCGTGAAAACGTAACAGGCAGACCGACTTACTTTCGCACTTATAATGGATAAAACGAAGTGTAATACATATCAAATTACCGAATCCGCCTTTTGTGGCAGAACTTAGCATAATAAATCCTAAAAGTACAAGATAAGGCCAGTGACTTCATCAGATGACGTCATCTAACGGGACCACCATTCTTACAACATTCTGTGATACAATCTTAAGATACAATAGTAAAAAGCCAATGAATGAGCATTCGATTTAAAAGTTATTTTTATAATGTTTTATGTTGTAAAAGATTAGTGTAAATAAATGATTAATTATTACAATATCATGTGATTTTATTTGAAAAGCACCAATTTAAACTTAGAAAAAGTATATGTCTAGAATGAGCCTAACGCTTCTACCGTATAAAACAAAACGGGCCAACTTTCTAGGTAGGTAGGTATACAAATTATGTCTGTGTGCGTGTATATGGATAGGGTTTAGAAGTCGGTACTGGTTACAATTTTTTTCGACGCTTTCTTAGCTTCGACTGGCAATCTTGACTATAACCACATATAACATATCCAATATTGAACTCTATACTTCATTTCAAATAAGGACGAAAATATTATCTTTATTGTTGTTGTTTGGGCCTACAAAATCTACAAATTTCCTACAAAATCGGCATAGAATCCTTTTTTCACAAATTTGCCTCCTCAATCCATACGCACATTATAGTAGATGAGCATCTCAAACTCAACTTAATTTGATTTTCAGCATGTTGGGTACCTTTTACTGTTTGAACTTTCTTTCTTTAAACTAGATAAACATTTGTATGACCAATAACACAATGCATGACCTATTCACGGTAGATACCTCATAAACCGTTCCATAAAAGGTAACATTATTAGCAGTCCAATCAATAGTGTCAATGCCCTTTTACAGTCCATTCAATGCAAACAGGCAGTAATAAGGCCAACTAATGTTAGAACCCTGTGACTGCAATGTTTAATTATACATCTGTCTTACAAACACTCTTGCCAACGGTTAAAATGAGATGACTTGCAATCCTGTTGCACATAACTACATATATGTGGGCGGTAAGGTGAAACAACAATTTTCAGAGAACAGCTCATTTATTTTTATCAATAAAACAGAATATTATAATTTTTCACTAGCTTAAGTTAAAAAAAGTATGTAAAATGAAATTAAGGATTAGTAAATACATATTGGAAACTGCAGCATGATACCAGATCAATGCACACCTGCATTACAAGCTTCATGAAAAAATAATTGAGGAAATATTCTAATTCACAACTCTATTTTTACTTCAACATTAGAAAACATTAAGGATTGAATAAGGGAATTTTGCTTTCAAAAAATAGTTCCATTTACAATTATTATTTTGAACTGAAAATTTATGGTTACTTTGATATTAGTATATTGTATATTTTTTTAACGCTACAACAAATTTACACAGGTCTATGAGAGTTTCTTCGCTTTCTGGTACAGGGTATCAACAACCTTGCTCATGTGGTGGATGGTTTCCAGTACAGTCTCGTATGTCTTCTCCAGGGGTGATTCATCAAACACAATCAGTACTCCTTCCCCTTGGTCGAGGATTCCGTTAAGCTTCTTGTCCAAAATCATCTGTGACAGTTTCTTCTCTACTTGTACGACTGGGAGGCGGATGGTGCGGGCGACATGCTCCACCTGCACGCGCATGTACGGCTCCACGATGCGACATAAATTCTGTTCCAGCATAGTATCGTACAAGGCACCGAGATGAGCTCTTACGACGGCATCCTCTTCCAATTCAGGTTTATACGTCTTCAACGCCGCTTGGAAATCTGCAAGTGACCTTTTGTGGGAAGCTGTAGCTACGGCGCGCATCGCTTCCAGCTCCTTTCCTGCATATTTAAGTGCTGTTTTGCTGCCGCACACGTTGGCGACTTCTTCGGCCTGGTTGAGCATGATTTTAGACAGCAACATGTATTTCAATGCTGTTAGTGCCTTGGGACTGTCGGCACCATCATAACCTTCAAAGGCTTCATAAAAGTATGAGTAAGCCGTTTTGAAATCACGCTCGTCTGCAGCGTGTAAGATGCCAGACTGCAGGTCTAGGGCCGCCTGCATCTTCGGGGGACAGTAGATTGCATTAGCTGTAGTTCTGGCGGATGTTAACGAAGCTCGTGCTTTAGGCAAGTTACTAAGTGCATGATAAGTTTTGCTCTCTAAAAGGAGTACTTCAACTAGTAAGTTTTTGTCATCTAACTTCTTGAGCTCCTTGAGGAGTGCGGTGGCGAGGTCCAGAGCCTCCGTGTACATACCGGTGTCGAAGTACAAAGCGATCAGTCTCGCTTCCAGGGACTGCCGCAGGAAGGTGCGCCGCTCCTCCTTGGCCCATTCTATGCACTCTTTGCACAGCTGGACTTCGATTCCGATGCCTGCCTCCAAGTCTAGGAAGAAATCGACGAGGGAACGGACCAGCTTGGCAGCCTTAGCCTTACTTATCAGGCTGAGGAACGGCCTGGTCGCTTTGATCAATTCCGCGAGTTCCTTCGCCTTGCCCTCCTTCTTGTACTTCTCGCCGAGGTTCAGAATGCCCTGCTCCTTCGCACGTATGTTTTCTTCGTCATCTTCAGGTAACTCTCCCGTGCTAACCATTTTGTCGGTCATGCGGACGTCTTCGTCTCTGTTCGTCGAAGATGAGACGCGTGACCTTTCGAATAACATTGCACCGGCCATGTTGTGTATATTTATATGCTTAAACTAAAAAAACGTATTAGATAAACAGCAAAATCGCACTACAACGGCTATACTTTTTCTTTGTAATTTTGTATAATCGCAAAGTCATCGACGACCTCTTTGGAAACAAATCGTAGACGCGGACAGGGTTACCACTAGTCAAGACATTTTTACTACTATTTGGTAGAAAATATATATTTTCAAATGCTAATAGGATTGGGAGACATTTTCCCACAGTACACAGCATAGAATAGTACAGCGAACAGCATATACTGTACGAGTATAGATACCTACTTAGCAACATACTAAAGTGCCCTTTAGACGAGCAATCGATTGTATGGTTTTAGTTTCAAATCAATGTTCTTGCGTGATTTATTGTCAATGGTTGTTTCAGGTTGGCGTTGAATTAGTAGTCACATAGATAGGAAGTACTAGGTGCAAAGAACACTTACCACTAGGAGTTAGTAGTATATTCCTTGGTTGAAATATATTATGTCAAAATCACGTCGAAATATGTATTTTTTGAAATATCCCTAAAACATTGTTGTTCAGTTTCAAATTATTGAAACATCAATTCCAGTTATATCGCGATTGTAATTTTTTATTCAATAAGCTATGGAAAACAGCGACAGTAAAGCGTTTTTGTTCGATATATGCAAGGAAGTAAAACATTTTTATGAAACTCCTGTTATATTTTTGAACCACAAAGATTATTCCGATATAATTTTCAATACAATGTGCAATATAAGAGCTATTGTTTCTCAAGGATATAACACAAAAAATAGTCATAACGAAATGATAGACTGCATTGTAGACTACCACATAGAATGGCTTCGAGCTGTCGGTGACATTGAAGCTTACCAAAAACATATAAATGAGGATGAAATTGATAGAGAGGAAGTTTACGCATCTGTAAGTTACACAATCGATGCCTTGGCCGCTCGGGTAAAATACTTTAAAAGATACATGGATAAAAACCTACCTCTGCTTACCAATGATGAAAATGCAAATATGCATGCTGAATTGGAAATTATAGAGGATATGCACAAGGATGTTACTCATATACTTCATGAGAAACTGAAATGCTTCCGGGATTTCGTCGATGAGACTGAATTTAAATTAAAAGTTATGAATGCTTCTGATGAACTACTTCAGTGGGTTGACAAAATAAACGATGGGGTATCTATGGCTTTAACTAAGTATGTAAGCCTCAATATTCCACATCTCACGGGGGATCTCACAAAAACTTTGCAGCAAATAGTAGATGATTTGCAGTCTTCACAAAATCCTACATCTCAAAAAATGCTTGACGATTTGAAGCAGAAAGGTAACGAGCTGAGTACTATGATACGCTGTACTGTAACCAGAGATCTCGAAATAAGCAAAGTTGTAGAGAAAATAAACGTATTAGAAGATCGTATAACGCGCTTGGAAAGCGAGCCTACTTCCGCAGCAGTAATGGCTTTGCAACATAAAAAAGATTTTTTGGAAAGAAGGCTTGCTTCACTTGAGAACTTGAAAACCACTATAAAAAGTCTTCACGAATCAGCTGATATCCCGTATGATGATGTGCCTAAGGAGGAGCTGTGTATATGTGAAGACTTTTTCCAACTCAGGATTTTTAATCATGCCCTTCCTCCTGAAGAGCGTGAGCGTTTGGTTACAGAGTTGTGCTACTTATGGGATTTAGCTGTCTTTGGAGAGAAGAGCCACAAGTCCATAATATCTATACTAAGTGCCGCTGAAATGAAAGAAAAGTTTGAGGATGATCTTGGAATTTTTTTCGTTGACGATAACAATAGGAAAATTTACAAACTATGCGATGATGAAACACTTTATCAACCAAATGAGAATAATGAACTTGTGCCTTTAAGCGATGATAAAGAACACATATTTTACTACGACGAGTGCGGGCGTTATTATATTAGTCCAAAAACTAGACAGAGAGTGTATAAAGCTCATGCAACAGCAAGTGAATATATGATGGACACCTCAGGTGTTCTATTAAAAGTTAAGGAAGTGCGTGACGGTGTCACGTATCATTATGATAGCTTTGGTCGCTATTACGTTAATGATGAAGGTAAACACATTTATCGTGATGTTGATGCAATATCTGAATACGAAAACGATGGATTGGGAAATCTTGTACGTATTCGTAGTCACCTTGACTTATTTGAAATGTGTCCAGATGACGCACATGTAACTGAGGACTTTAAGTATTTGAAACAAACAGTTGGTCCAGCCTTACAGGAAAGTATTGCTGCCGTGATAATGAATCAGCCTGCTGATCCAATAAAGTACTTGTCTACCCGTCTCATTAAGTTTAGAGAAAATATCGAACTAAAACAAAAAAGATTCCAGGAGAAAGAACAATTGGAAATTGAAAGAGAGTTTAGAGCTGCCGAAGAGCGTGCAGCGGAACGAGCTGCGATGGAAGCGGCTCTTTTTGCCCAAGGTGGTAGCGAAACTAGTTATGATTCGAATTTATTGAACTACGCGTCCCTTCCTGAAGATAAAATATCTGCTAGTTCAAAGTAAAACGTATTCTACAATTTTGGTTAAAGAAATATTTTAAATTTTCTAAAGAAATTAAGCAGGTCGTTTGTTGATACTAGGATAGTGTTGTTTAGTGATTTATTAAAAGAATTATTGGTGAATGTTTATTAGTTACAATGACATTCTATACACATGGACTCACCACTTCATACAATAACAAAACCCAAAAGTGCCACATGTCTCTAAAATGTCACCTTAGTAAGCTATGTTGTACTTGGTTGTCATATATTGTCGCTGAAATTTCACACAATTCCAGTCCTTTCAAATGTCTTCGGTCACTAAACAGTAATGTAAAACAATTAAGCACACTTTTGTGGTCCCATTAACAGTTGATGACGCTGATGCGAAGTTCTTGTGTATAGAATGTCATTGAGTTAACAATGACTTGATTAGTTAACAAATTTATGTTTATTTGGTTTTGTAATGTCAGGTTTCTATCTTAATTAAAGACAATGACGTACCTACCTACCTATTTTATATATCATTGTGCTCAAATAATATTCACGGACGATGAGTTTATTCTTTACTAGCCGCACCCGCGTCTTCGCACGCGAGACCAATAAAATATAAAGTAAAGGAAGGAGTATTATACTTATACAGGGTGAAATTGAACTTTAGCATTCTTTTAAATTTATACTATAGAGGAGCAAACAGACCGGAGCAAAAAAAAAAAAAAAATGCTGCTGTTGCATACATTTTAGTCGAATTGGCAATGCATTGCAGTTCAGTGTATAACAGCTGTTTTTTTCATAGTTTTTTCTTCTTCATCTTCTTGACCATAGTGCATTCTACATAGGATGGATTCTGTCAAGATTATTATGTCAACACAAGAAGCGCGAAAATTGCTTGTTTCACGTACCTTTCCATGTGAAATGGATAATAGTGGGTACTCTGGTATCCAGGAAGGTGGCATGGGTATTGTCTTACACATGAAGATTAAATATCTCTTTAGGTATTTAATCTTCTTGGTCTTACACTACGTAGGATTTAGGCTGAGATTCAGAGACGTTTTTTAAGTCATAGTTCGAACTCCGTAGTACTTCCTATCTCTATGACTCCCGTATGTCAAATGTCTGTCGTGTATAATCTCTTTGGTCTTACAATACTATGCCAGCTTCCTGTTGTGTTGTTGTGGAGATTTAAAATGCATTAGGTCAGTACATAAAGTTACATAACGTGAAATCGTTGATAATTTAATGATATAGTGTTAGTATATTACTCAACATGATCTACGATTTCCCTTGAGATTCACAAAAACCGAATTTTTATCCTGCGCGACAACCCGCGACAACTCACGCTTGACCAAAAATTGACTGTCCCAAAATTGTGTTTACAAAAAAGACCTAAGGGTTCCTAAAACTATTCGGTCGACTATCGATTTTTTTAACATTTGGCATGGAAAATTTGGTTAAATTAGTCATACTATTTTTTTTTTTAATTTTACATGAACTTCATCTTTATTTCTATAATTAATAAGAAAATATTTAATTCAATTTTATCTCTAAATGATAACATTAATTTTAATCTAGAAGTAGTTTAAAAAAAGAAAAATAGCTGTTATAAATTATTTCTTTCCGCCAAACTAGCATACTGTATCTTTACTGGGCTATAGATATTATCTGAAAGACTTGTAGCCATTGGTAGTACTTCCTATCTCTATGGCTGAGATTCAGAGACGATTTTTCTAGTCTTAGCTCGAGCTAAGCGTGGCGAAAATGTATGGATTTTGACATACGGGAGTTCGAACTATGACTTAAAAATCGTCTCTGAATCTCGGCCTATGAGCCATTGTAACTTAGATTTGGTTGTTAAATCTACCATTATATTTAGTATTTTTAGCTGTTGTAACCCTGAGGTTGACAGCTGTCTGTGTCGGCCATGTTTGTGAATTTTGACGAATTCTCTCGTCTCGTCTCGAGTAGAGTTCATTCATTAATTCATTATTCGCTTTCGAAGTGGTCATGCGAAAGTTATTTCGTTAATTTATTTAGATCTGAGTTTCTGTATATAACACCTCAAATTACAAACAAAAATTACGTATCATCACTAGAGGCAGTGGTAACAAAGTATAATGAGGTGAATAAAGTAAAAACATTTTCTCGTGCCTACGTACTTCCTATGATTATTAATCTTTTGGGGCAAGGTTCCTCAGTGTTTTATGTAAATTAGCATGGGTCGGAGTGGACTGACGTATCGAGAGTTGAGTGTTTTCATCACGTGCCAGTGTGAACGTGCTGGGTTGTTGTGAATGCGAAATTGCGGGGAGTACAGAAAGGTGTTGCGTCGTAGCTCCTGGCTCGTTGATGGCCAGTGGTAGTGCGGTGAGGAGTTAATCAGAGAGAAGACATGCCTCCCCCGCCGCCTCCTGGTCCTCCTCCTCCGCCTGGACCGCCTCCGCCATCTATTTTCGGTGGTGCATCCAAAGGTGGTGGAGCTGATGACAGAAATGCTTTGCTAAGCTCAATAAGACAGGGCGCGAAGCTAAAAAAGACAGTTACTGTGGACAAAAGTGCACCAATAATTCCAGGGAAAGTTTCAAGTGTGTCTAGTGCTTCTCCTGTCGGGAATGGTGTTAAAAGTGGTTCAGGACCGATTCAGAACGGCGGCGGGCCCCCGGGGCTCGGTGGGTTATTTTCTGGAGGAATGCCAAAGCTGCGGCCTACAGGGAAACTTGCAGGTTAGTTCTGTTAGTAAAGAGAAATTTGCAATGAGTCATAAATCCTTTATGTGGCTGCCATATGGAGGCTTGCAAGAAAGTTAGTTAAATACATATTGATATTTAGGGTCCAACTTAATATGCTGACAGTTTTTTATGAGGATGATCAGACCTTGAAACTGAACAATTTTCTCTATGTGACGACCATCAGAATCGCGAAAATAATTCTGCTCTTCCAAACATTTGGGTTGAGTGGGATTGCAGTTTTGTACGAAACTGCAGATTTTTCTTTCAAAATTTCGATGTTTGTCCCATAGGGAACGTTGCTCAGTTTGACGGTCTGATCATCACCTTAAAAACTGTCAGCATAATAAGAAGGACCCTATATGTTTGATATTATTATGATTGGTCAGTACAGAGTTGTTTAATTGTAAACAATTTTTTTTATTTATAATTAATGGACTTTTTGCTTGTGCGTTAGCACCGCATTTCCGCCAATGTCAAGTAGTTTGTGGGAGTTTCTATCCCAATCTCAGGGATTGTTTTTGATAAAGAACAAGAAGAGATTAAGGAATGCGGAGCCTCATGGCAGGCAAAGACGCGACGCGCGGACAACACGCGAGACAAGTTCTCGGGTCAGAACCTGCAACGTGACTCCAATTGTAAACAATAATGAGTGATATATAGTAGACTACACAATACATGTAGACTACTGCATCCAGACTACTATTGTGTAGTAAATAACTTTGAATAACAGTTCTAAAAGCTAAAGCCTTGCATTTATCAACAACCTTGCATAACAAACAGTTTAACTTATGTACGACATAATATGATAGAAATATTATTTCTTTGCACACCGAAAACAAACAAATTTGTAATACTTACCTACTTGTTTTTATATTATATAATATTCTTTATCGGCACACCAATATGCCTAGTTTAAGTCAAATTACAGTTAAGGAACCACTGTTGGTACTACATATAAGCATATGCTCACGACTATATTCCCCGAGGGGGTAGTCGGAGATATTCTGAAACCTCAGAACATCCACGATTCACCAGTAGTACCGAAACTCTGTCCAGTGCGACTGGGGGTGAGCCCGGCGCCACTTATAATGGACAGTGGGTACAACACATGTCTCTAAATTGAAGCATGCAGGTTTCCTCACGAAGTATAGATAATTTAAAAAATTTTCAAGTAGTCTGTGAGGCAGAAAACTCCAGTACAGACTGCTGATCTACTCACTCTGTAAATGCATGCATATTTGGAAATAAATTTGAATTTGAATTATCATGTTCCTGGTGAGCAAGGTTCAGAATTGACAAGATAATTAATTAACTGAGGCCTCTATCATTAAGCTTCTTAATATTTATCACAATTTGATTTGAAAAAAATTAATAATAGTCGGTAACCTACACACAAAAAAACGGCTATCTTGCCGTTTGGTACACAGGTACTTTAGGTAAAAACAATCATTTTTACCGGCATTTCTTAAAAATATTTTCTTTAGGGGAGGAGTTATGATGTCATCCATTTTTTGTATGGGATTAAAAAAAAATGATGACATGAACAGTACAGAAAATAATATTCGTAACATGCTTCATTATTAAAAATATTGAGTCTAAAATCCGCGTCATGCATCGTCAAAACAAAGTACAACCAATGGTCCACAATATGTTTCCTCAAAACCATAAAAATAAAATATTAAATGAAAAACACCTCCTAAACCCCTTCGTCACAAATCAATTTTAGTTTTTGCTTTAAAATAATGTTAATTTCACTTGACAGCTAATCAAAAGTGTCTGTACATTGAAGATATTTACATGAAAAAGATTATGATATGGTTTTTAGGTATCCCGGACTCCAAATCAACCCTTTTTTAGAATTTTTGTCCATCTGTTTGTTTGTTTGTTTTTATGTATGTTTGTACAATAGCATCACACAAAAACTACTGAACCGATTTTGATGAAACCTTTTTTGTTTGAGCTTATGATCTGACTTAAAATCTGGTATATTATTTGTGCAAACGAAGTCGCGGGTTAACTCTAGTAACTTATAATTTGAAATAGCTTAAATCAGACCCAGTTTTATGAATGAAAACAAATTCCGTCTCCCTTCTTCATCCTTCGATGCTTATCAAGTCTGTTTCTGTACCACACAGCAGGATTCTATAACTGGTTGTTTTCTTTCAATCAAATTTAATATCTCTGTCCAATTGTTAAGGTTCATTTTTAAAATTATAATCGCACAACAACTCTCTAACACCTACTTCATTACTTAAACAAATAAGTTTGCTGAGTGAATCACTGATAAATGGATATGAGTACCTATTATCAGGCCTTTTACTCTAAAGTACCTACAAAATCAGTCACAATATTGATTATTTATTTACAATTAATCATGTTGTGTCTAGCACTGCATTTCTACCACTTATTTATTTATGCGTATGGCGAATTTGGTTTGTAGGCATAAGGTCATAAGTCTACATCCAGCGTCTGAAGCCATCGAAGGGCCTCAGGTGTCAGGTGAGTCAGGTCCTCAGGACGGCCCGGGTAAGCTCGAAGGGGGCACCGTTGTATTATGTGTTGCATCGTCTGGTCTTCGATCCCGCAGTCACACAAGGGAGACTCCGTCCAGCCCCATTTGTTTCTACCACTGTCGAGTGAGGTTTGCGAGTATAATGCATATGCATAAATTTACCACCGTAATACTTGTAGTTGTAGCAATGCATATCAAGCATCATAATCTGAAGGATTGTTTTATGTAAAAAAAAGCTGAACATTGGAATTAGTTTATTATTAATTAAAAAAAATTACGAATCTAGTTGACTGTATGTGCATGTTTAACAAAATTTCATTTCGATCCCTAAACCGGTCAGTCATATAATATTTGAGTTCTAAACAATCATCATCTCAGCCGATAGACGTCCACTGTTAGACATAGGCCTCTCCCGCAGATCGCAACAACGACCGGCCCTGCACTGCCGTCACCATCACGTGGTCATCAGGCCACCTAAACAATTTGTTCGTTCTAAACACCTTTAAATACTTCCCAGGTACAACACCAACACCCAACGGTCAAATTAGAACGGAAGCACCTCGGTATCCACCGCCGCAGCCCCAGAAACTATCGCCAGAAAGGAAACAAGCCCCGGGCAATGTCAGTGCGCTATCAGCGGCGCTGTCCGAGGCCCTGGCCGGGAGGGACAGGGAGACGAGAGAGGCCCCTCGGGACCCTCCCGCCAGGCCTGCCGTAAGAAGGCAACCGAGTGAAGCTAGGGCCCGGGGTCCACCACCGCAGCCCCCTGTACAGAAACCTGCTATGCCTTTGGTGAGTTCAGTCTCTTACTTCCTAACAGATTCCACTTCCGTAGAAAACAATAAATTCTCACGTTTTAACTAACCTACTACCAGACACGCAAATATGTACCTAGTGAAGCTTGCCAGAGCGTTGTTATTACTTCGTACAGCGCGCGACGTATGCGACGTTGCCGTCTGGAGCGAGTGGCAGAAATCAAGCAAGCGCATCGCTTACGACGCGCCTAAGTATTACGTACCTTATCCGGTTTAGTTAAGATATATCATGTAGGATCCCACTGCAGGGCAAAGGAATTTAAGAGTGAGATGCAACTGGACCATATTTGAATCTACTTGCGCATTCTTCGTATGCAGGTTTCCTCACGACGTTTCCCTTCACCGTTTGAGAGCAGCTCAAAGTAGCGTATTGCGTAAAGTTCACAATTTTTTTTTTGCTAATTTCCCATAGGTTTCTTGGCAAAAGTTCTTCAGTGTGATGGGTACAATCACCACCCCTTAAAGAAATGCAACTGTTTACCCTAACATCCTGTAGAATACAATTACAACGCTCCTCAGATCCTCTCATTAACTCGTCATAAAGGATAAAAAAACGAATCTCTGCCCACGCGCATTTACGATTAAAGGTAAAAATATCCTTAGCGGGGATGTAACCGGCGCGAGCGTCGCGTCGGCCCCAAATATCGGTCGTGGGTGGGAGTCCCGGTTTGGTAACACGTCGTCGTTTATTTTGATTGCGTTAACCTTGCAGTCTTGCACCGCAATACTGTTATGAAAGTTTACTTTTTCAGTTATCTTTGTTTTTTAGTGGCAATTTAGATTAATTTGGAGATACTTTAAGGCGTAAACTCGCAAGGAATGCACGACAACATTATACCGCGGCTTTTTTTTCACCGATCACCAGTAGTCCCAGCAACGCCCATTGCCGAGGTCCGTACCCCTTAGGGGTGGCCCTTGGGCAGGTTGCTTAAGTTCATTCACTGGTTCGGTTGACCTACCAGGGCGCTTCACCGTCAATGGTGTGTTAATGTGCCCATAATTCGCAGTAATAAGCAGTAGCTGCTCCCTGAGTAATATTGTATTTGACAGTTAGAAAAAAATACCGCGGTTTTTTTCTCCATCTGTTACGCGCTTAGTGCTTTGCGCTGCTATGTTAGCCCCTCAGATTAAATTTCTTTAGATACCTAGGTGGCCTTTGTCGAGCAAAGTCCAATACCTATTGAGAAGGTTTGAATATGCTATCCTCTGATTTCAAGTTGTGCTGTGGGATGTTCTAACTCCGCTGGCTCAGCGATTTAAAGTGGGTCTTGGCCTCCGGAACCAGAGAGCCTTTTCCCGATCCTGCGCGACCTCTGGTCAGTTGCTGGCTCGAAGCTCACGTAGGTTAGCCTCCACTACGCCGTTTCAACTGTGGGATGTCCACTCACCCTTATTCATGAGAGGTGCTTGCGATAACGCGCAGCGGATGATGATAAAGATACATTTCAATATTTTTGTTGACTCCAACAAGTTAGCCTTTAAAATGTGCCAGCCAAAAAGGATCGTAACCTTGAAACGTGGTACTTTATACGCAGAAATGTTGATTTCACTGTTTTTTTTATATCAAGGGCGATCTCTTTAAAACGCTTTGTTTATGATAGTTAACTACATAGTTCAGTTTATCCTTCAATGCACATTTTAACTCCCATTTTACAAATCAATCGCCATGTAAATCCGAAACGGTTTACTGTCCTAATTACTTAAATCTTTGTATTGCATTTCGTGTAGTGATCTCGTAGATTTTCGTCAGTTATGTCAACGGAAGTGACGCAATTATATTTGTGTTAAATAAAAAAAAGTATTCTACATAACCGGTTGGTCTTGGACGTGGTAGCGACAGTCGAATGTTTTGTGCATTTCGGCGATAAAATGAATAAATTATGCGGCAACTTTACTAATATGGCGGATATTATGGCCGTGATGTCACTATCAAATCTGGTATAATCTGTATAAATTTTCTTGTATGCTAAGGTAGCTAACGCATATCGATGAGATCATGGACGTTGTCTTCTAAACAAAATACCCTATAGTAATACTTAAAAGGGAGCTTCAGACCATCAAACTGAACAACTTTCACTATGCAGCCAACACCGAAATCGCGAAAACAAAATCTGCTGTCATACATTACGATACATTTGAGTCGAGTCGGTACTGCAGTTTTGTATGAAACTGCTGGTTTTTTTGTTGCGATTTCGCAGTGGTTCCATAGAGTATTACTTGCGTGTTTTGTTTAGAAGACAATCTAAACCTTCGTGATCTCATCTAAATGCGTTAGCGACTTCAGCATAACAGAAAATAAACGAGTTTTAACCTTTCGGCGTTGCTTGCAGAATCGTCATTTTCGAACAACATATATCTCTGGAAATATCATCCTATTGTTCTTACGGTCTTGCACGTACGTTCATTAAAGTTAATCCTCCATTAAATCCCTTGCTAGCTTTTACTACGTCAACAAGACAAAAAAGTGACAGTTAGAGGTTTAATGGAGGATTAACTTTAATGAACGTACCTGTAACTGGCAGTTAATGAACCTATAAATAGTTTGATTTGCAGTAATAATAAATACATCACAGAATTTGTATTTAAATTCTACAATGTATATGTATTTATTAGCAGTAAATGCTGAATAACGTTTATTCTGGGTAGTTTGGTTTCGAGGAAAAACACCACGGAATATGAATACTACTGACTTGCAATTAAATGATCACAGTGACTCAAACTAATTAGTCCAATGATATTCAACGCTCATGTTATTAAATGGTGGAATGGTCTCTCCTGCATTATTATATAGGTAGAGCGTAGTGCAGTCAGGGCTGCGTTGCTTCTCTGTCTCCTTGACACGTTTTTGATTAAATCTCCTTCTTCTGTCGACACCATGGCATGTAATTGAGTTATGCTCGTTACGTTCTCCCCGAGAACCGACGAGAAAGGCCGAGAATGAGATTGTGGATGCTCTTCATTGTTCGTCGTGAGCCGTAGTAATTATCCTTGAAATTCTCGCCGGCATTAGATTTGCTATCGTGGTGCAGAGATTTTCCATACAGCATTAAAGGCTTACTGATTGACCTGGGTGCGCCGGACGTAACGAGGACGCCACACGGGGAGACATTGTGCATCCATCGAATCAAAAGTACCTTAACGATTTCAGTCGGTATAGGTGCAGTGTGCGTCGGCGACATTAGCTTTGCGAGCCCTTTCCACTGCCTACAAAATGGGTAGGTTATATTAAAACTTCTGCCAACACTGTCAATGAATGGTACCTGTTTACCAGGATTATGTTTATGAGCTTAAATTGACAACATTTAAAAACACTCTTATTTCTTGATTTATGGATAGTTTACTGTTAATTAAGAGACATTTATTTTTAATTTTTTCCTAGTTTTCTTTCGTTTTAGAGAAAATATCTACTAAAAATTTGGTTGACGTAAGTTACAAAGGTAAGCTGTATGACAGTAATACCTTTGATTCCTTCGCATTTTTTTTTTCAAAATATTTTTAAAACTATTACATTAAAAAATAAATAAAAATTTGTATCATGATAAGCATCCAAAAATCTCTAAACGGTTTTCGTATTTCACTACCAAATCATAAATGAAATGTTGTCAATTAAGGTACAAGTTCGTAGCCGACCGCAGGCAGCGGCAGCAGACGACGTGTCGCTGCGACAAGTCATGATTTCGAACCCGTCAACTCTATCGGTACTGAAATTGGTATTATTTTACATTGCACTCTCCGCGCCCGCCCGTCGTAATGTGAATAGAACTATTGAGAGTACTGATCTGCGGTCGGGTGACAGTGTCGTCCGCCGCTCAGCCCGTAGCGGCAGACGACGTGTCGCTAGCTACGCAGGGTATTTCATAGAAATACATACAAACCAGTAGTGTCGCAGCGACACGTCGTCGGCTGCTGCTGCGTGCGGTCGGCTACGAACATGTACCTTTAAACTAAAAGTTGGAGGGAGATCGAAATTTCACAGCACTATTATGGCCGACATTGATGGTTCAGCTACAGCTATGCACCCAAATGAATCCGTGGCTTGAACTTTAGCGAGCTCGAGATTTCATAAACCTACGAATGGATTGTGGTCCGAACTCAGTCCAGTTATAAATTAATAAAATAATATGGATATGAGTTTAAGGGCCTGGGCTTAAGTCCTGAAATGATTTTCTTCCGAGAATTTTTAGAGTAGGATTTTTTTTGACTGGGAACTTGCTTGTGAGGCCTTCCAAAGCGCAAGGTCGTCGGCGGTCGCCGACACCGCCGACAAACGACACGCCTAGCTACGCCACTGGATTTTGCATTGATTGGTTGCTAAACTTCCTCTTCCTCCATTAATAGTTATTAGTGATTAATGTTGCGGTATATCCAGATCATTGTCATCATCATCACTAGCCTGTACAGGGTTCAACTTAATATTGTGACGGTTTTTTAAAGGGTTGATCAGACCATCAAACTGGACATCAAAATTGCGAAAAAAAAATATCTGTCATAAAATTTGGTCGAGTAGGATTGCAGAAGTAACAGCTGTTTTTTTTCCCGGTTTCTTTTTTGTTCCTATAGAGAAAGTTGTTCAGTATGATGGTCTGAGATTCTCCTTAAACAACGTTCCGCATTATTAAGAAGGATAATGAATACTGCCCACAGCCTCGTCCCACGAATGAAGGACAATATTTCAAAAAATAATATCCTTTTTCCAGAAAAAGAATTGCAACAGGATATTAATAAAGAATTACAAGTTTCAGCGTCATTCATATTATATTAATTAAAATATTCCTGTTGCTAAGAATATGGTTTTCCTTCTGTATTACGTAAAAATATAAATGTAGTTATCCATAATGTGGTGACTTACCACTTACTCAAACTCAACATAATTTATTCAATATGTTTTTTGAAGCTACCACCGCGTCAGAACGTATTGTCGCTGTAGAGAAGATGCGGTCAGAAACTCTACAACATAACACGACTTAATAACTATTACAATATAAATTCTTAAGTTATGTACTTACTATATCGAATTATTCGTAGGCTGAGGCCATAAGTCTAAAACAAGTTCATGTTTTTTCCTTTATAACTAACAATAGCAGATAAATGACAGCTAATCACGTCCACAATTGGCAGGTTTACCCCACTTTCTATGAAATGTGCAGTACAGTACGCCATTATTGACTACTTATAGTAATTACCACACATAAGTACATTGTATTCGTTCTAAAAGGGAGTGAATGTATTTTCTATAGAAAGCTATTCAAACATGACTGTCCTCGTACTAATAATATGATTCTTGTGGGTCAACGTTCTACTGTCCGTTCAAAAGTGACAGGTTCACTTTTTGTCACGCTGGGCAGAGTTTGGGCATAGGCCCACCACACATTCCCATCGTATGCTGTAAGTCATGTACACCAGGATCAACAGCGGCCACCACTCACAACACTAGACAAACATGTTAGCAACAGAAAAGTCAATGAAGTCCAACGAGCCCGGGGGAGATGACTCTAGTCTGGGCCCAGTCGCGTTACAGGTGTGTTATTGTTACGACAAAACTGGGAAATAAATACCACCTATCCCTCCCCTGGATACGTCCTTGCACTGGATGTTGTACTATCGCGATACGATGCAAGGCTTCTAACAGTTTACTAAGGATTGGGTAGCAGCATTCACATGTGGACTTCATTTGACTGCGATCGCGAATCAGCCAGGCAAGCGTATCGATAATGACTTATCTCCCAATGTGAGGTATGTCCCTGTCTTGCAGTACTGGACTTCGTACAGCTGTTGATGGTTTAAAATATCGAAAGATCTGGCTATAACAGTTTAAACATATACTTTAAGTCGTAAATCCAAACATAATACATTTTAGGCGTTGTATCTATAGCTGAGGCTATCCTTATCGCGATAGCTTATCTGTCACAAGTTTAGTTTGAATCATAACAATTATCTCAAGATAATTGTTTCACGCGAATTCGATGTTTCGCCTAAATTTTGTGGTAGTTTTATTTTGATCTGTCGAAATGGAGTGGACGTCATACAACGGGGGGCTGGTTCGGGTACGTTTATAATATTGTTCTCGGAATATTCTTAAGAGGATATAATTCGGAGCGCGCTCCATACAAAAGTACTACGGTGATATTTTCAATACTAACCAATTAAACACAATGAAATTTTGCTGAAACAATCTTGAAACAAATATCTATGCTTGTATGGAGTCAGATTTTCGTTAAAATATACAGTTTCAATGCTAGCATTAATTTAAGATTTGTATGGAAATCTTTGAGGCACTGTAACTTTCAAACTATACATTTTAACGAAAATCGGACTCTATACAAGCATAGAAATTTATTTATAGATTAATTCTGAAAAATTTCATTGAGTTTAATTGGTTAGTATTGAAAATATCACCATAGTACGTTTGTATGGAGCGCGTTCCGAATTATATCCTCTTAAAGGAAAGCTTCTTGAGTTCTGGCTATTGTGACTGACTGACGAACTGTCAAATCAGTCTTGGGTTTGAATCCCAGTTCGACGTTGGACGTAATGTTTTGCTTTTCTTTGTTTGTGCGGAGAGACGTACTGTGCCGAGTGACGAGTGACGAACTGAAACTATGATACCTACGTCCGGCATTAGCCAACGAGATTTGATTTTGTATGTGCTTTTACACAGATTGTTTGCAGAATTTATATGACCTGTATGACAAGGCCTAGTATTCACTAAAGTGGAGCTGTGTAAAATCAACCAATCCCCATTTAATGGTTGATTTTACACACCTCCACACTGCTTCTGTTTGCTGGATTCTGGGCCTTATGCTTGTCTTTATCTGATTGATTAACTAACATTTTGAACTTACCTAATAATTTAATAAGGTCGTGTACATTGTGCGTGAATTGCATCAACAAATATCCTAATCACTTTTCAGGATGTCACTCTTTGACCCAGTTACACAATAAAGCGCGGGTCTCATGTCTGTGGAAACAATCATGTAATCATGTAACCAGGGACGTATTTACACTCTTTGTCACTGCCCTCACTCAATACTTACAGACTGAAAGAGAGATACTTAAAGTGAGCTAATATCACAAACGCTCAAAGTAAGCTATTGAAAGTACAAGGCAATAGCCTCCCCGAGTAACGAAACCCGAGTTTTTCTGTCGTACCCTGGGCAGTCAGCCTCGATACTACTATTGCTGATTGACTAATCGTACCACTACAGCATGAGTAATTATCTGCTATATGGCTCATGCTGATACAAAAGAAGAAGGAAAAGCTATTAAGGCAGGGTTTGTACAGAAGAGACGTGTGGCGGTGGCGGATAATCTAAGTAACACAATATAAACCTTATAGTACGTAGCATAGCTTCGTTTGGAGAATTACGCCCGCGCCTCCAGGCGACGGACGTCACCTGGAGGCGCGGGCGCGATTCTCCTTTACGACAAAAACGACGCTATGCTACGTACTGTAAGGTTTATATTGTGTTACTTAGATTATCCGCCACCGCCACACGTCTCTTCTGTATAAACCGTGGCTTAGAAGATTAAGTTTGAGCGTGTGGTAGAGGTTACAATTAATTAGTCGACATCCATATGATACAGCAACTACTGGGTATATGTTTCCCATTTTATTACGCCATTTGTCACGCTCTTGTGCTAATCTGAGCCAGTACAAACCCGTCACCGTCACAATGTCGTCTGACCAACGTGCTGGTGGTCTGTCTACTGACCTCCGTCTCTCCTTCCCTTGGCCACCGTTCTGACAATGTCTTGGTTTATTAGAAGTCTTCTTTTCTGGCCAAGTACCCCGCCAATCGCCGCTTCATCTTTGTGATCTACTTACTCAAGTCTTCGACCATGATTCTTCATTGAATTTCTAGGTACGCGGTCCACTAGTGAAGTTTACCGTATTTATTTAATACGCATGTCTGGTAGGGAGAGATAAATAAAAAATATTAGATACCTTTTCTCCGTAACTGAAATACTTCATAACTAGGTCATCCTCCTGCCCTTTTCCCATTACTTGGGGTCAGCGCAATATGTATTGTTGTACCTTCATAACTATGTACAGTCTAAAATATGTATACATACATATTTTAGAACCTTCAGGCATTCACATAGGTTAAATATATTTGGTTAACCCTTTTACAAAATTAGAATTCATAAGAATGGAATGAAAATCATAAATCTCGCCTCTGTACACCACGATTTATATTGTAATATGTTATGTTAGGTATTGTGTACAATAAAGAATTTAAGAAAATAAATATCAACTACCTTTTGCCCGTGATTTCGTCTGAAATTGAAAGTACGATATCTAGTTATTTTTAGCATAAAACCTAAACCTTTCATCTAAACATTTGAATTAGCGTATTATTTTAGTGGGATAACATATTGGTGAGTAATTGTTTAACACTCAGCTGCAGAAAAGCTCATAAAAGTTAATCCTCCATTAAATCTCTTGTCACTTTTTGTCTTGTTAACGTAGTAAAAGCTAGCAAGATATATAATGGAGGATTAACTATAATGAGCGTTTCTGCAACTGACTGTTAGTTATGCTGATGTGAATAAGATAAGTAAATGGATTTTCCACAAAGTTAGACACGTGTGTTTAGTCTCTAGGGTAAACAAAAGAGTAGCTTGTTGCTCTGAACTCTATTAATAACATTACATTGATCTTAACTACTAATGACATGCCTACGCTTATATTTCCCATATTTTCATAACTGTCAGAATATTGAATGGCCGTTCAATCTTTCATAGTTGATTTCCTCGTAAGTTAAGACAAAACAAAACTATTATAAAATTAACGATTTTTTTTCAAGTGGCTTTCTTTTCTACCATAAGATAGATTTGATAAAGTTTTGCGTATTTGACGATATGTGGTTTTATGTCCTTTTTTTCTTACCCTGCTTCATCCCCAGTTTGTCTGGAAGATTTCGCTTTATAGCCTTATTTGTACCATAATCAGTTTTCTTTCCTATTGTGTATTGTATTTTGTTTGGTGTAAATAATAGTATATTATATACATACATCCCCTTACTGCTGGGCAAATGCCTCTCTCTACATCGTCCATTCAACCCTGTCTTGAGCCAGCTACATCTACCGATCACTGAAGATATCCAGGGCGTCCCTCCATCTTTTCCGAGGTCGACCCTGTCGGAGATGTCTATTCTCCGGGATCCACGTTGTTAGAACTTTGACCCATCTTTCCAGGTGCAATCGAGATACATTACCGGTAATCTTAATGTTATGATAAAAATGTATGCGACTTGGTTTGCTTTGGTTTGTGTCCTCTTTCACGGGACTTTAAACCCAAAGTTCCATAACAGTAAGTACCAAAACCGTTTTCTTCATTTTCATCATAATCAATTTTTGTTCACCATCTTCATCTTGCCAAAGAGAAATCCACTACTCGCCTTGTATGAATAACCTACATTGCTTTAATAAACTGATTTTCTTCCGTCGAATTGGCGTCAGCTCGTCTATTAGTCCACTTATACACCTCATACAGAGTCCAACTTAATATGATAGTTTTTAAAAGGATGATAAGACCATCAAACTGAACAACTTACTCTATGGAACCAACATCGAAATCTCGAAAAAAAATCTACTGTCCCATACATTTGGCTCAAGTAGGTTTGCACTTTTGTATGGGACAGCAGATTTTTTTTCCCGATTTCGATGTTGGTGCCACAGAGAAAGTTGTTCAGTTTGACGGTCTGACCATTCCCTTAAAAATTGTCAGCATATTAAGAAGGACCCTATACAAGGTGTTACCAAAGTACAAATAAACATTTAAAGGGGTGGTTTAGACCATCAAACTGAACAACTTTCACTATGGGACCAAAATAGAAATCGCGAAAAAAAAAACTGATGTTCCGTACTAAACTACAAATCTACTCGAGCTAAATGTATGGGAAAGCACTTTTTTTTCGCCTATTTCTATGTTTGTTCCATAGTGAAAGATGTTCAGTTTGATGGTCCAAACAACCCCCTTAAAAGTTTAAAATGTTTATTTTTACTTTTATAACACCCAGTATACTGTTGAAAGATAAAGGGTAAAAACCTACCAAAAGCTACTACCAATTTATACTTGAGTGTAAAATTAGAGACTCCGTTTTATGATACTTTTTGTACCCAAAAACGTCTCTGACTAATTGGACAAGGGATATAAAATACCCCTTATAGGACTGTTTTGATTCTTAAGTATTTTGGCGACTTGGTGTGAAAACTAAATGTTTTATCCTCATTTTATATCATCAGAATTTGCAAGATACATAAAGATAAGATTTAAATCAAAATGTCTGAGATAAATTCAATAGCGTTTTTACACCGTTTTATCTCTTTTCTATATTTAAGTGAGATTTACAAATGACAATTGAAATAGTTTTGTTAATTTTGTCCTGTTTTTATATATACTTTCGAGAATGAGGCATGTAAGTTTTAAATGTAGAAATATTAGAAAATGTTTCCAAATCCTTTGCAGCAAACTTTGATTGAATATTTGTATGTGTTATTCTATGGCAAAATAGTAAAATCTGAGTGGCCATAAAATTGTCTTATAAAAATCATTAGTCTATTCGCTATTTTCCAACTGCATGGCATATTAGTCGAATCGAATCTCGCTCGAACGAATCGAATATTCAAATGTTATGCAGAATAAATGCTTATGAAGAAGTCATTTGTTTTTAAAACTTATTTTCATGAATTGACAACATTTCATTTAAAGAAAGGTACCAAAATAAGAAAACCATTTGGAGATTATGTGATTCAAAGCTTATATCAAAATTATCACATTTTTCTATCCATTATTTCTCGCGTTATATGAAAAATACTGAAAATTATAATAGAGGTTGAATGAGATTTTATTTCTTTGCCTGCTTGGCTTTTCTATTATATTTGACAGTTTTTATTTTTAAAGTTATTGCGGCCAAGGTATCTTAGCCATAAATCCTACGTTTTTCAGAAAATTCTAAAGTACATTAAAAGTAGAAATATCTGTCAAAAATAAAATCGGAAAAATACGTATCTCTTATTTTTAACCTATTTTTATATTTTTTATTAAAAACAGGTGGTTAAAAAAAATATGTTGTCAATTTCCCTTGATTCACTTTTGTTAGTCAACTATAATGAAAAAAGAAATTGGCATTTGTAGAGTGAAAGAAAAGATTTTTAAAGTTGAATTCTCTGAATAGCATGTTTGTTTGGGTATTTTGAGCATGAATGTACAAATTAATTTTTCTCGGTCCAGTTATTTCATTAGCCTACAACATTCTAATTATCATGTTAATTTTGACGCAGAGAATGTGAATATTTTAACACATTTTCTGTTTTAATTTTATACTTAACAATTATGCTCACGACTATATTCCCGGAGAGTCCGAGATATTTTTTCGAGTTAACCCGCGAATTCGTCCGCACAAATAATATACCAGATTTTAATTCAGATCATAAGCTATCAAAAAAAAAGTTTCATCAAAATCGGTTCAGTAGTTTTAGCGTGATGCTGTGACAAACAAACAAACAGACAGACAACAATTCTAAAAAAGGTTGATTTGGAGTCCGGGATACCTAAAAATCATATCGTAATCTTTTTCATGTAAATATCTTCAATGTACAGACACACTTCTGTTACATTTTTATAATAGTTAAATAATATTCAGAATATCAGCAACTATAAGCTATAAACATTAGTTGTTCCTGTATAAAATCGCCTTTTATGTATTATCTAACGAGGAAGTTATTAACGTTTATATATACAGGGTGTGAAACTCAGCTGTTCCATAGAAAACGTAAATGGCTACTCGTCTCAAATGTATGGGGCAGCAGATTTTTATTTGTCGCGATTTCGAGGCTGGCTGGTTGGCTCCATAGTGAAAGTTGTTCAGTTTGATGGTTCGAAGCACCATGTTTAAGGGGATATATTTCGAAGCGCGCTCCATACAAACGCACTATGGTGATATTTTCAATACTAACCAATTAAAGTCAATGAAATTTTGCTGAAACAAATATCTATGCTTCTATGGAGTCCGATTTTCGTTTAAATATACAGTTTCAATGCTAGGATTAATTTAAGATTTGTATGGAAATCTTTGAGGCACTGTAACTTTAAGTTAGTATTGAAAATATCACCATAGTACGTTTGTATGGAGCGCGCTCCGAATTATATCCTCTTAATATGTAACGCATTTAATTTTAAACCTCGCATAGGTACAATAGACCTTTTAAATTAGTAGTCATATAATGTTTTGCACTGGTTTCTGTCAACTGCTTCGTCCGCATTTTGTTTTCAGAAAAACTAGCCTATGTATTCTGACTACCTCCTTCTGAGTATTTCTACCCTAAATTGTCAAAAATTACAACTAAACGAACTCTGTTCGTAGTATACTTTTGGCTTACCACTCCATTTCTTCCCTTCTTACGAGGCGACTAAGAGATAAGGTCCAAGGGTCCAACTTAATATGCTGACAGTTTTGTAAGTGGATGATCAGACTATCAAACTGAAAAACTTTCTCTATGGGACAAAAACAAATCAGCCGTCCCATACGTTTTGCTCGAGTAGTTTTGCAGTTTTGTATGGAACAGCTGATAAATTTTTCGCGATTTCGATGTTGGTGCCATAGAGAAAATTGTTCAATATGTTGTCTAATCATCCCCTTAAAAAGTGTCAACATATTAAGAAGGACCCTATACAACGTGTTAATGAATAAGCGCAAAACCTCATACACCCCAACTGATTTATAACAAAATAATTCGATTGAAACGATAATTTCATTATTTTAATAATTAAAATTTAAAGTTATTCGCATTTTAAGTTTTCAGGCAAAAATGATTTGTTATCATTTCAGCAATGAATGAAAGCGCTAGAGTGCTCGTGAATACATTTTAAGAATCTTGTTTTGGTAGTAAGTAGGGTGAGTGTGCCCGTGTGGTGGGTTGTGATCGAGTTTAGTAAATTTTAAATTTTACAAACAAATTATTTAATATTTTGAAAAAAATCTTGTGTTGAAAACATGATAATTCGATTCGGGTCTCGATTTTATACAAACTACTTTCTAGTTTTGCGTTAATTCATTAACACGTTGTATAATACTTGTGAACCTAGACCTATAGGAATTCCTATTCACCATAAAAATATTCAGTCAGGTACTCTACCAATTAAGTACCACTTAGTACAGTACTTACCACTTAAGTATTTATATTGTAATAGTTATTAAGTCGTGTTATGTTGTAGAGTTTCTGGTCGCATCTTCTCTACAGCGACAACACGTTCCGACGCGGTGGTAGCTTTAAAAAAAGATTTGACGTTTGATAAGTGTGCTGCAAGCTCCTATATTGAATAAATTATATTGACTTTGACTTTGACTTTGACCAAAGAACTCAGCTTAAGCTATAAGGACCGTATTTTCTTAGCATTTCAGAAGCCCACCGGGGTGCGAAAGGGCTACCAATCTATATTCGTCCATTATATTTATGGACAGACCCACAGGTGGTTTCATATAGGAACATCGATGTTTTAATAATATCGTTAGTCACAATGCCGCGACCATGAATGTTAATGTTGATGACTCAGTCACAAGATTGTTGTAGTTTTATTGTCTACTCTACTACTATAGTTATCGCCGAGACTAGTTCAAGAGGTTGATAATTGTTTGAATGGAGTGGTAATCTAATTAAAAATTGAAGGTCGATTATCTAATTTCACTAAGTCTATGGCAGCGGTCCCTTAACTAACGCCACCAATTTATAAATCCTTTTTATTTTACATAAAATTACTATACCAGCACGTCTAGTATGATTTCTCTACTTGCGTGCGACTTCACTTTTTCTGATACTACAGGTCGCGGCAAGCGCGGCTTTCGGTCTCCGAAAACCGCGGGAACAGGTTATTTTCTATGCAGCGAAGGCGCTTCGCGCGCGTGTAGAGATTCATACTAGACGTGCTGTTCCCGCGCTTTTCAGAGAGAGCGAAAGCCGCGCTTGCCGCGACAAGTAGTATGGAATAAAGCCGAGTCGCGCGCAAGAAGAGAAACAATGCTAGGCGTGCAGGAATAGAAAAACTGACAGCCAAGTGAGCGAGATGTACCTAGCGGCACCACTGTATAATAGACAGAGATACGTCATCCAAGGCAATAAAACCGTTTTTGGGAACTAATCGGCAGGGTAAAATTCGAGCTCTGTGAATCTAAAGTGAAAATTGTAGATAATTTCGTAAAATATACTATTTTATTAAATTTACCACGCGTTCCGCGAGGATGCTCCTTTGGACTTATCTATCTTAGACAATACAACTATGGACGAGTTACGCGTGTAATTCTACTAACAAACTTTTCTGCCACTTTTGGCGGAGGGCGAGGTAGCACGAGATCTGCAACTTTGAATTTTATTCCATTATTTTAGATTCAAATTTTGATTGTTAAAAATAGTCTCGTGAGAACCCCGAACACGACTAGTTTGAAGTTATTGTTCCGCAATTATAGGACGTCTCGTTTAGTGATAAGGTATAAAATGGTATGCAAATGTACACGATCAATTGATCTTGTAACGTGGCAGAGGGGAAATGCTACCTTGCGGTAGCGGTATGTGGGGGCTACTCCCTAGTTATATTGTCTATGGCATCTATCGACGAAATGTCACTAATACGCTAAACCCTGCTGACTTTTCCGCGCTGTTTTTTTTCTTTTTTCCTTAGGAAAAATATTTATTTTGTCTGAAGAGTTAATTATAAACATGACAACACTACTCGTAACAATAGTAGAATATTTTAACGAGCGATTAACTAACAGCTATTCTGATGACTAAGATTAAAATGTGTCACACTGACAAGCCTTAAAAATTGTAGTCAATATTAATCTTAGGCAATATAACTATGGACAAGTTATACGTGTAATTCTACTAACAAACTTTTCTGCCACTTTTTGCGGGGGATTTGGTAGCATGAATTACGCAACTTTGAATTTTATCTCATAAATTTAGATTCAAATTTTGATTGTTAAAAATAGTCTCCCCTCCAAACGAGACTAGTTTCAAGTTATTGTTCCGCAACTATATTGAAGATATTTACATGAAAAAGATTACGATATGGTTTTTAGGTATCCCGGACTCCAAATCAACCTTTTTTAGAATTTTTGTCTGTTTGTTTGTTTGTAACAGCATCACGCAAAAACTACTGAACCGATTTTGATGAAACTTTTTTTGTTTGATAGCTTAATCTGACTTTAAATCTGGTATACAAGGTGTTACAAAAATACAAATAAACAGTGGTTTAAACCACCAAATTGAACAACTTTCACTATGGGACAGAAGAGAAGGGAAGAGAAAAAAAATCGGATGTTCCATACTAAACTCCAAATCTACTCTTTTTTTTCGCGATTTCGATGTTGGTCCCATAGTGAAAGTTGTTCAGTTTGATAGGCTAAACAACCCCCTTAAAAGTTTTAAATATTTATTTTTACTTTTGTAACACCTTGTATAATTTGTGCGGACGAAGTCGCGGGTAAATTCTAGTTAGGTATAAAATTGTATGTAAATGCATATCATAAATTGATCTTGTACCGTGGCAGAGGGGAAATGCTAACGTGAGGCTGGTCCATAGTCTAAGATATTAATTCATATCAATAAATATTGTATACAGGGTGTTGTAGACATTAGCATTACTTTAATCAGTGATACTCAACAACTTTCCCAAAGCAATAAATGGAAATTCGAAAAAATACCACTTTTCATACAAACATCTTGAAACAGAAATCTTGTCAACATAACTGTCTATTTACTTTTCTTTGAGTACCATTATATGTCGTGCTAGGTGTGGTTAAGTGTTACTTAATAGTCACGAGTCGGTAACATCAGCCCTGCCCTTCCTAACCGCGGTATATCCTCAAATGATTCACTTCCATTAACATATAATGCAGCATTAACTTTTCCTTAGCAGCCTTCAATTCTGAGTCACCACTGATTCGTCATCGTCATCGTCATCGTCGACCCAAGATTGAGTTCTATTTTAAGGAAAACTATATCTTGTTGAAACGCAATTAGAGTTGACGGAAACGTAATTGGAATGAGTTTGAGTACTAATGAAGAGATAAACTATTGTATACAAAACATGTAGTAATATTGAACGTAGGCCAGTGACCTACTTATCTAATAGGTTAGTTTGGCAAGCGGTGTTTGTCTCACGTGCCAACTACTAAATCTTAAGTATCTGTTTGATAGATATGATGTTTCATAGAATTCTGATGATTTTTTGGCAGGAATATTCTTTACACTAGAATGTGACGCGTGATAAATAAATATCTTGGACATTGTCACACAAATTATCTAGTCACATTTAAAGTACCAGAATTTAGCGTGGACTTGTATTATGATGACTAGACAACGATATAGAATACATATACAACGTGTTATTGAATAAGCGCAAAACCTCATACACCCCAACTGATTTATAACAAAATAATTAGATTGAGACAATAATTTCATTATTTTGATAGTTACAATTTAAAGTTATTCGCATTTTATGTTTCGAGGCAAAAATGATTTCTTCTTATTTTAGCAATGAATGAAAGCGCTAGCGTGCTCATGGATACATTTTAAGAATCTTGTTTTGGTAGTAAGTAGCAAGCGGTGGGCTGAGATTGAGTGCAGTAAATTTTACAAACAAATTATTTAATATTTTGAAAAAATTCCCTACGTTGAAACCATGATAATTCGATTCTGCTCTCGATTCTTAACAAACTACTTTCTAGTTTTGCGTTAATTCATTAACACGTTGTATAGATACAAACGTCCATGACATGATAAAATGTAGCTCTTGATACGAAATCAAATGGACGATTTAATAGATGTATTTTATGTAATCCATTAGCCTTAAACTTCCGCAACCCTTGTTACAGAGCTCGTCGGACTCGGTCTTAACAACGGGCTCGATATCAGAACGCATCCAGAACTTGCAGCAGACTTCAGAGCAGAGCCTGCCGCCTCGTGTTGCCACCACGCTGCAGAGGAACAAGAGCTCGCTGCACTCTACAGGACAGGGCGCGCTCGGTAACTATACACATAGTATCAGAGCACCGACAGCTCACAGCAGACTTCAGAGCAGAACGACGCCACCACGTTAAATCAATTACAATTTGGGAAATTATACTAAGATTGTTTGTGGAAAAACAGAATACACTAACGTTCTGATTCTGTTAATGAAAGACACATGTTAATAACTGATATAAAACACTTTTATCATCTCTATCTCGTTTTGCCATCTTATATTCTTGTCACGAGAGCGAAAGAGGTCGTTAGAGAACATACCGAGAATTAGCAAATCAATGATCTTCGAAAAGAACGAGTGCGTCACCATCACGACGAAAATATGTATGATTGTCATCATCATCAGCTCCAATCGTCTCTCTACCTACTGGGGAACAGATTTACGCTCAAGGAGGAGAATGAAAGAATAATAGAAGCGTGCAGCGGGGCATAGTCTTTGCCTACCCCCTGTGGAACAATATCGTATTAATCTCATATTCTTTCTCCTTGTTTCAGGTGGTAGTATGACATCGCTGACGTCCGCTCCCCCCATCCCGTCTCCCTCCTCCTCCCTCTCAACATCAGACCTATCGGAAAGGCCACGAGTATCGCACGGGAAGCCGAACCTGGCACCGAAACCGCCGACGTTGGCCGCAGCCCCGGCCGTCGACACCAGGCCATCGCCGCCGCCTAAGAAACTGATTGTGAACGGGAAGATAGCGTCGCGGACACAGAGTATGAGGATGCCAAGGTGAGGATAAAGTTTTGAAAGGAAATTTGAAATTGTCCCTCTGTCGAACAATGTTATTTCAGACATTCTAGAATTATTGAAATGTAACGTTTCGAACTAACCTCTTGCCGAGAACAGACGAGAAAGACCGAGAACGAGAGTGTGGGGAGCACGCACTCCATAATTATGGCGAGAAATTCTCAATGATAATCCAACTAAAATCAGGAAAACAAAATTACACTCAGAACAAATAATTGTAGTGCCAGCTGTAGATGTGGTGAAATAGGTTTGGAACGGATTCTGTGACTGTTGGCTGTTACGACCTATTTCATTCATTTATCATATTCATTTCATTTTGCGTATTTATCATTTCGCGTAACGATAATGTGTCAATATGCTTGTAATTCCGCAGGTCGCCGCCGGTGTCTCCGCCCTCCCCGAGCGGCAGTTCCCGGCCGATGCATCTGCCGCCCGCGCCCATCAACCCTCCCATCGGCACCAAGAACCCCGCCTCACATTTCGGTAACCTATTTTTTTGTTACCGTTCTTACCTTATTTCATAGCCGTACACATAAACGAATAGAACGGACGTGTCTAGATTAGAATGGAGACGTATAGAACTGCAGATTGACCTGGACCATTCCATTAAATGGAAATAAAAAGTTGCAGGACTGATAACCATAAAGATCAGACGAAGTTTCATCAAAATCAGTTCAGTAGTTTTTGCGTGATGCTGTTATAAACATACAAACAAACAAACAGACAAAAATTCTAAAAAAAAGGTTGATTTGGAGTCCGGGATACCTAAAAACCATATCCGTAACCTTCTTCATGTACAGACACTTCTGTTACAGTTTTATAATAGTTAAGACTATAAAAAGATTAAAAAGTAATGAAATGTTGAGGTCACTTGTTAGTATTAAGACACATTTTTTTACGAGCAGTTAAGAAGATCCCTGATGATGTAAAAAAATGGTTAGACTTATATCAGTGAGTGTACGACAGTATAACAACGTGGCATATCCCGGCAGGCACGTTGCGAGCGCCGCGCGGCCTGCGCCCCCCGGGCGTGTGTCCGCCGCCGCCCCCCGGCGCGCCGCCGCCGCCCCCCGCGCGGCACGGCTCCCTCACGCCCGTGCCGCCCCCGCCCGTACCGCCCCCGCACCATCACCGGCATCACGTACGTACCTATTTATACCGCTACCATGCAATAGGCTTGTGTCTGGAATGTCTACATGTCTGTTAATACTGAATACTACTGTGTTTTAATTATTTTCTTTTAAAATAAAAATCATCAACATAGATGACGAGATCTGTCTGCAACATTCTCTTTTGCATGAGAATGTTGCAGGACGCATTACGATCCTTATGTAAGTCTGTAAGAATATTTGAAATGAAATGAAATTTCTAGTGTATGGCTAAAAAAAACTAAATACTTGAATCGATATCGATAAAATCGAAGATTTCGAATTATCGATTTTATCTGTTGCGTAGGCTACCTGACACTTATAGGGAAGTGGTGAAACAGGCCCTGAAAGATTCCAGAAATCGTTACAGAATGTTTTATAAAAATCTTCGATTTTATCGATACCTCCCTAAAAAGATTTTTTGTTTTCCTAAATAATAAGTAATTTGATGCCACAACACAGAAACATTCACAATACTGCAAAATAATCAAGCATTACTGAATAGCATTAGCTGCATTATTGGTATTACTGAATTATAACTATTGACTTACGTAAGTAACTTCACAACTTCAGATGACGAACGGGGAGGAGGCAGCAGCGCCGGCGCCGCCCGTGCGCGGCTCCTCGATGCGCTCGCCGGACCTAGACGCGCGCTTCTCGTTCCAGCCACCCTCCCTCTTCCCCCACCCCGACCCCTTCCAGCGCATCGCCAAGGGCTACAGCAGCGCCACCGTCGGCGGTAAGTACTCCTGAACTGAACTGAAAGGTTTCACTTATACCATCGAGTAAAAGAGACAAGAAGAGTGCTATTCTTAAGTGGTGTCCATCGGAAAAAGCTCAAAATCCCGTCTCTTAGATGGTGCTAACTCCTTGCCCGCGAGTAGATGAATTTCCAATACAATATGCTGAAAGTTTTATTAGGGGATGATCAGACCATCAAACTGAAAAACTTTCTCCATGAGACCAACATGGAAATCCCGAAAAAAAACAGTCGTCCCATTTATTTGGCTCGAGTATGTTTGCAGTTTTGTATAGAACAGCAGATTTTTTTTCGCAATTTCGGTGTTGGTGCCATAGAGAAAGTTGTTCTGTTTGATGGTCTGATCGTCCCCTTAAAAAAGTGTCAGTTAAGAAGGACCCTATATACGCTAAGAAATGTTGTTTAAGTCTTCCAATATTATCAACCAAATCAACTATGTAAGAGAGATAGCTTAGATAACTAAGTAGACTATCAGATCGGAAATTGTTGATGCAAAAATTTCAAAATCGTAATGACATCTAGCGAACTAGAATGTACTAAATTCCGGTGTACGCAGCTTAGTATGGAGAATAGCACTATTTCTTGCGTTACTCTATGCTTCTATGTAGCTTTCGTCGTTTTGAGAGCGATACATGTAACGCAGCGAGATTTGCATGAATAACACATGCACCTATTGTTGATATATCTGTAACGTATGTTATAAATATGACATTTAAAAGCAACGTAATCTGTTTATTTTACATTTCAATCAAACAGAACAAAATTAGGCTTTCTTTATGCAATTTGCCTGTGAGAGTACTGTGATTACCTCAACTCTCGCTGCGTTACCTGTACATCTTCGCTTTCTGATCGAGTCAAATTTTTGTCCAAAGTTTGAAGGATAGATACAAAACATTATCTTTTTATTTTAAATACCTAAAAAAGACAAAAACGCTAAAAAGATAATCATAGTAAAATGAAAAGTAGAAAGACATTAAACTGGATTAGTCTGCGAATCATATTATATTGTAGAGTTGTTATCTCCAGACAATTTTTAAAGGAAATTTATCAGTATTTTCTTCCGTCAACCACGATATAATATATGTATATTCGATTACATCCTTTGTCTTAGCAAAGAATCAAAGTGATATAAAATTAGTTAGGCATTTAAAAATGTATTTGACACGGAATGAGGCTTTTGGTAACTTGATAATTTTAGAGAACATTTTGTAGGCTACATTATAATGTTGATATTCAGGAGATTCACGTATAAGATTATTATTTTGATAAATAATAGTAGAAACGTCTAGGATGCGTTGTTTTATCCGGGATCAGATATTGGGAGACTTGTGGGAATCAAACGTAGGAACAAAATATCGAGAAAAAGTGCACTTATCAAAATATTTAAATCAATTATTGATTGTTGTCGATTGACTATTATGGAAATAGTTGGAACGACGTATAGTATTATTGCGATAAATATAGCAGTATTGCTTAACGAAATACCATTTTGACTGACTTCGACTGCTGGCTAGAAAAGCTTTTTAGATACAATATTTTAAATGAATATTTCTTGATATATCTAGGGCAATACGCACAACTGTGCTATGCGTAGTCATATAACAATACAATATAGTATTATGTACTTTGTACATATAGATTAACATTATTTATAAGTGCAATAGGTACAAGTCATATAAATGTCGACATAATACATAATATTAGGCCCTTAATTTAATCGTAAGAGTCATTATTGAAACCAAATTAATTTTTGGGGTGTTATTATTATACTGAAGAAGTAATGTATTATTTTTTGTTTATAAAAATTTATAATTGTTTCGGTGCATGGCTCCGTGCATGAGAAATGTCTTCGTACCTTTCAATAAGTGTCCTTACTCTACCGGTAGATGTTGGATAGTTTGTAAGATTGGTTACAAAATGTCTGATGACTATATTTAATAGCTTTCTCTTCTATCCACCATAGTTTTAACTTTTGATTTAATCTTATTGTTTAAAGTATTTTTTCTTTATTGCTCATTTACTTTTAATTGTAAACTTTATTTTTAATATTACTAAGTACAGTTAAAACAATTTTAATTGCAATTTGAGTTGAGGGACTCCCAAATTTTTAAACATTTGCATTTACTCAATCATTCCAATTTTTTTTTTATTTTCGTAACTTTTTAAACAAATCGTAAAGCAAAGTGTTTTCATTAACACCATAATCGCCTGATTTTGGGAGACGGTTCTCATTAAACACTCATTCCATTTCCAAAACAATCATGGGAGTCGGTGTTCAAAATTAACCAAATTAATCGAAAATATCATTGGCATTAAATCATTTGTCAGTCATCTTAAACCAAAATTATCTAATGATAAGTATTCTATTTCGACAAAATTTGGTTTACTTTATCTAGTTATTAATATTGATGTTTAGAAATTCTAACATAGAATTTTAATGTTGAGTCACTATTATAATAGTATTCTATGTAGTTTAGATTACATTATATTAATTTTATTGTCTTTCAATGGTCCAAGCGCTTATTGCACGCATCAATCAAATATCAGATATACATTTTAGCTAAATATTCATTAAAAATTAATGCAATTGGTTGATGAGTGTAGTATTTGCTTACAACCTGCACGAGTAACAGATATGTTCTATTATTGGTTATGTATGTAGATGGAAAATCTTGTTGTGATTTTTTTTATAATAGTGAGGTGCCATTTACTGCGAATTGTAATGTACGTACTATATTGTAACTGTGACGGCTTAATATTCACATAATTCACTATTTTAGTTTAGAGCGCGCTGCTCACTAAGCATCTTAACTGACAGACGGAAAGCATAAACAAATTGAACTTAATTGTTCGTTACTAAAGTACATTTTGCTATTTGCGGTTAAGAAGCTTAGTGAACGGAAAATATACGCTTTTTTGTATGGAGAAGCAACCGGTATTGTGATACAGTGATGTATGATGCTTATTATTTATAATTATATTATTATTTTTGGATAATAAAAGATAAATAATTATTGAAGAATTGTCTAGTATTTCATTGTTTTAACATGATGTTGTTCGGATGCTTCGTTGTGATCGTTTTCAAGCTTTTTATTAAGGCATACCTACTCCTTTGTTATGTCCACATTACTTAATAGTCTCTCATATATTGGTACAGTCAACTTCTAAAGCGTTCTAAGTAGCTCACATTTTTTTTGATTCTTGAAACCTAAGATATTCTGCGCAGTTGATTGGAGATGCCATGCTAGATTAGAATGAATAAACATTCCTACGAACGAATGCTTCAAACAAGCGGCCGCTGTCGGTGCACTCACACATAGCGCGCGTTAGACAGGTGCACAGCACAGACTCAGCCGGGATGTGTGCGCACCTGTTCGTGCGTCCTCTAACGCGCGCTTTGTGTGAGTGCACCGACAGCGGCCGCCTGTATGAAGCTTTCGTTCTGTGGGGATATTTATTCATGTGCTAGAAGTTCGAATGTACCATTCTGTTGAATACATATCCGGAATAATTGAATGATTCTGCATCAGAAATTAACTGATTATTATAGCTATTTCAAAGTATGAGATCCTTTGGAGGTTATTAATTCAGTACCATTTATATTGAAGACGCGAAAAACGTTCATTGCTGAAAATTTTCTTTATTTAATGGGACTCATATTAGGAAATAAGAATATGGAACGTAAGAAACTCAGTGTATTGTGATCTACAAATAGTAAGAACCGCATGCGAAAATGGGTAAGTTTATCTTGACGTTACTTTAGCATGACAATGTAGACCTTATTGTGTAGTTGTTAGTGTCTAACCTCGCATGAACGCGCATATTCATCGCATGATCACTCCATCTGCGTTTATATAGTCTGTGCATGAAAACACTTTAGCATGCTACGGTATTTCTATTTTTATTTACAAGTTATAGAGTGAGCTAAAACTTTGTAGGCATTTAATATACTGCGTGAGAGGTACCATAACATAAACCATTTAATAAAACAATAACATCTCTGTATAATACACAATGCCAGCCGAATGTTCTAATACAGGGTGGAACAAAACACCCTAGTAATATTTAAAGACGTTAGGACCATCGAACAAAACATCTTTTACTATGGAGACAACGTCGAAAAAAAATCAGCCGTCCCATACATTTGAGTAAAGTTGGTAGGTACTGCAGTGTTGTGTGAAACAGCTGATTTTTGAGTTTACTCCAGAATGACAGTTGTTCAGTTTGATGGTTCAAACTACCCCTTTAAATATTACTAGGGTGTCTGGTTACATCCTATACACGTTTACATAACGTGTAAATTTATGAGTGAACTGTACAGTTTAGGTTTTTTTTAGTCTTCGAAATGAGTGGACGTTACATTTAAGTTCGTTACTGCCTTATACTGCAGTCCAACCTTCAAATCAACACCTTCTAGG
This sequence comes from Agonopterix alstromeriana, assembly GCA_963924505.1. Classification (NCBI taxonomy): domain Eukaryota; kingdom Metazoa; phylum Arthropoda; class Insecta; order Lepidoptera; family Depressariidae; genus Agonopterix; species Agonopterix alstromeriana. The sequence continues at coordinate 13,732,863 of OZ004675.1, forward strand.
AATAACATTTAAATGCTTTCAATGTGGTAACGATACTTACGATGTCATTACTACGATCAGTTACAAAACTGACGTCATTCAGTCGAAACGTCCACTCATAGCAAGTCTCGAAACGATCTCTTTCATGTGTAACGTGTGATCGTGACGGCAGGTGGCAAGGCGCAGGCGCCGCCGCCGCCGCTGCAGGTGCCGCTGGAGGGGTGGTCGGGCACGTCGAGCGCCTGCTAGCGCGCGCGGGGGGCGGCGCCCTGTCCCCCCGCCCCCGGACACACGCACACCCACTCCGCCTCCACTGCGCACCTCGCGCCGCACGCCCACCCCGCCCATGCGCTGCTCTCCGTCGCCCACGCCCTGCTCTGCCCCGCCAACACCCTCGGAAACCCCAGCCCCAGCCCCGCCCCGGACAAGCCCGACCTCTCCCTCCTCCCCATAGACGAGGTCGTCATGCCAGAGGACGACGTCAGCGACCTGAGGGACGTCGTCGATGCCATCAATAAACTCTGCGACACCATGAAGACTTCAACTTACGACGAACCGTACGAAGACTGCTCTCCGAGCGAATCTAGTGTTATCTCGCAGATGGATTTCAGCAGCGAAACTATAGTTTCAAATGTAACTGAGGAGATTGACGTCCAGTACGTGGAATATAGAGATGTCGAGCTCGTCAGTCCTGCGGAGGTGACGGTTCAGAAGGTGGAGGTTTACAGCGCGGAGAGGTGGAGCGATTCGACCTCGCAGGTCTCGCTCCCCGGCCAGGTGGAAGACTTGGAGACGGTAACATCCGACACAGAGCCCGTGCTGGCTATGTGCGAGCCAACCAGCGAGATGTACTTCACTGCTTCCTCCGAGGTGTCCCTTCTTTCAGATACTGAATTACCGGAGAAAGTATTGAATGAGGACGAAACGAAGGACGATCGGAAGGAGTGCGTGATAGCCGGCCACGTCGCCGCTATGAGGGAGAGGTTCGAGAGTATGACACGTACGAACACGCCGTGCCCGGATCTTATAAGATCGTTGTCTCCTTCGTTAGAAGTGTTTAGGAATGCTTCACCATCACCTGATCGTTTGGCGTGAGTCTGTCAGCCACCTAACATCGATTTCATTCATGAGAGGTGTTTATAAAGATCGATTTTGATGCGGTTTAAAAAATGGAAGATGGTTTCCTTCATTAATACTAGAGCGTGTTCAGCTTAATTCTAAATGTAATCTCGAAAAAGGAACCAACGAAAACTTTTGCAGTTTTTCTGGACGTATTCTGATCATCGGACAGCCTCTAGATTGTTGAAGTTAACCGACTTCGATATGTGCAATGTGTTCGATAATGGTACTTTAGATTTAATGTGTGATTATGTAAAGGAGAGTATTTTTAGAGTATTCAGTATAAATGTAGTAAATTATCAATTCAGTGGCGTACCGTGGCGTGGGTGGCATCGAACGTAGATTTCATATTAACTCACCATGTTCGTAATCTGCATCCTGGCACACCTTGCGGATTGGGCCCACCACGGAACGACAATTAGGTATCGTATCCTAACAAAGCGATCTATCTTTTATATTATAGGTCCAGAAGTATTAACTTAACCCTACGATTTGGGGACTTATAGAAATATACCCTAATAAATGTATTTGTATTGTAACAACGAGGGAATTACTGATCAATTAAGCATTTAATACAATTATAGACTCAAAGTTTAGCACAATAAAGTACATCTTAGAACGTGCCAAGTGTGTACACATAGTTTCAGGTTGTGATTATTTTCCGTGGCCACATTTAGATGAACGAACAAGTGCTAACATATCGTGAACGATTGGTTGTTTAGTTGTAATTATCACATAGGAAAGCGATCGGTTCTGATAAAGGAATAGTTCTCTTTAACCAATCGCGTGCCTTGATGACAAGTGGTTTTAGAGATGATAAGGCTCTCATAGTCAAGAGAACAAATTAAGGCGCAATAGCATCGCAATAGAAACAAACAATGTATCTTTGTAACTTCATTATTCTGAGAAAGCTCAAATTTTGTAGTTTTGTATCTAAATTATGAACTAGCCACGAATTGTAACATTTGTAACGACTATTTATCTTCAGACCAAGTAGCTTGTATGCTATGACTATTATAGCCTAGCTAAGTCGTTTATCGAAAATACTTATTCCACATAAATGTCTACGACACGTGTATAATGTAATATCGCATTTTAGCAGTAAAGTTGCCATAATTAGCTTGTAAGTGTAAAATTAACAGTTTGTTGTCAAATTATTTTAATAGCATCATTTGTTTTATGAAATTATCTGTTGTGAATTATTTAGCAGAAGGTTTAATTGGGTTGAAGTTTATTTGTTTGATGGTGATACTAGTTGAATATAATGATTATAATTTATAAGCCTGTTGTAATTTGTAATCCATGTACTTTTAGGGTTTGGTAACGTGTCTAAACAAACAGTCTAGCGATAGTAGTCGTGTATTATAAACGTGTTATGTGTACAGAGGAAACCTTTTATTATTATGTAATCTAATTCAATATACGGCTTTATTAATTATCTGTATTTCCTTCTATGCACACTCCACAGTCACTATTCTAAAAGGATTATATAAATAAAATCAATTTGTCAATAGTCCAGAGCATTTATTATTGAATAAAATAGTCAAAATTCTACAAGAGTAGGCAAACGTCACAACTTCATGTGGAAATAATGCTTAAGAAAAATTCCAAGGCAGATAACATTTAACAATTCATGATAATTCTTAAACACATGTCTCGTCACCAGAAATTTAAGAACGGAGTTACTACAGAAATCAGTGTGTGTGAGAGCTCTTGTATAATATAGGTAGGTTAACTTATCGCTAAGGGACAGGGGGCCGCCAATCCAACAACACAGTTGTGACAGCGCGGGTCGCCTGCGGCCGTCCGCAGGGAACTGTCGGCCCAGCCCGGCCGGGCCGGGCGATCGCGTCACCTGTCCCGCTCCGTGCACTTAGCTGCGACACGTGTGCGAGCGAGAGGGCGCACCCCGCCCCCGCGGCCCGCAGTCTCCGCGCCCGCTCACCGCTTCCAATCAACATAACCCCTATCGTCTACGAGCCTAGTCTAGTCCACATCGTCAACAGAGTAAGTGATTCAAACTCGGTACGTGTCACGTCGATCGGAACGTCTAAGGCCTTACCTTGCGTCGCGTTAGTATCCCGTCACCGCATAATTTAGCAAAGAGCGGACACACAACCGTTCAAGCGACGTATATGATACTATAATCGAGCGCCTACCTTCGCTCTCGGCCGGCGGGGGACAGGTCGGTCGACCGGGCCGGCCTCTGTCAACAGTAAGCAGCGAGTTATATAACATAGATAGTGTAGTGTCGCGGACACGAGCGGACAGGTCGGGGCGGCTCGGCGGGAGTGAGTGGAGTGGAGTGGAGTGGACTGGAGCACGTACCGGCGGCTATCGGTAGCGCGGCTGCATCATGGGCAGGCCGGGCACGCCGCCCGGGAACATGGCGCCCATCGGCATCATCCCGCCCGGCAGCAGCATCCCTGCACACACAAGGCACGGTCACAGGCTGGCCCCGGCGCCGCGGGGTGAAGCAACAGGGGACCGCTGAGGGTCCAACACACGGCGGAGCCGTTGTGACTGCTGAACAATCGCCTGTCACCCGGACACACCCGCGCACGCACGCGGCACGCGTCACTAGTCACGCGTCACTGGACACGCGTCACGCGGCGCGGCTGCGTGCGCGTGCGGAGTGCGGCGACTGATTTAAGGTGCAGTATAAAGCAAAGGAACACAGGTAGGTAGGATAAATAATTCACATGAAAAATCACACTTCCAAAATACTCGGCGATATAATAATCGTATCCGTAGTTCATGCATGTTTCAGTGTGATCCGAGATGGTTGCTCGCAGAATCCAGCCAACGACTATTAACTCTTCGTTTCATGCACATTGTAAAGCGACAAACTACTTTACGTAAATATAATATTAGTGTACCCACCCGTTAACCGACAAAAAGTCACATTTTATATGACACTACGAGAAAATCGAGACAGTAATAAGATAGAGCTACTACAATAAGCAAATCCATTAAGGAATGTGAATAAAATTACCGCTCATTTTTCATTCCGATCCTCCGATAGTGCGGATGGCACATCAAAATCACAGAGTTACTCTCGGCAGTGTTTGCCTACGGGCATCGGGCAGGTGGAACGTTAGGATGGTCGTGTGGGGCCGGCCGCGTGTTAGTGCCTAGGCCGTGTGAGTATCGGACAAGCTGTTAAGTGTTTACTATCTGAGTGTCCGGAGAGGCAGTGCGGAGCGGCTGCTCGCTCGCTACGAGCCCAGCCGCGCCGCGCAGGGACGCGGGCCCTCCCGCCGACATCGACACACTACCCGACTATGTGCTACCCGACACGGCACAGCGATCTGCGCCGAACATCAACAATCCATTGAGACAGGGGGCATCGATTCAATAGTCATGGATTCAGATTCAGATATGTTACAGTGGAAAATAGAAAAATATCAAGCAAAAACAATTTTATTTAAGTAATAAAAAAATGAACATAATTCACTCGATTTTCCTCTCCGATATGTTGCAATATTATTTACTAAACCTATTAAAACGATTGAGCTTTACAAAACATTCTGATTCAGTGTCATTTAGTTAAATACTATCGGTACTTCATAGACTCCAGCATTTAATACCTATAATATAATGATAATCATCCCCATTATGCTAAATTATCCTTACAATCAATAAATGCAAAATTATGCTGTCCTTGCTGTGTATGCTAGATTTACGATCACTGTGATGTGTAAAAATATGCATGACTATTTTGGACAACAATTATATTTTATCAAGGAATGTGTGAAATTCCAGTCTTAAGTTTTTGTAACTGTCTTTGGCCTTTACATACAAAATTCGACCAACGATTCAATATATTCATAACTTTTGACTAAGTTTAACATCAAAAATACAAACATTTTTGCTACATTTCAGTACAGTGTCGGCATTCAATGCGTAACATTCAAATAACTTATAATTAATTCCTAACCTAAAATTTTAACTTTTATCCTAACAGATTGTTTTGCCACATTATATGCCCTTTGTATTTTGACAAAAGTAGATTCTAGGAACATGATAACAACTTGTTACACGATGTAACAGGGTTTATAATTGTGAAATCTGATATCATAATTTAATATTCTGAATTTTTGACAAAAAGGTCCCAAACATGTATATTCATATCAAAGTTCACAAAAGTTGTATTACAAGTTACAGTCGGCCTTCTATAGGGGTAAAAAGGTCGTCATAAGAATATTTGTATGTATGGATCGTGTGTTTGATGGTTTGTTATGATTTTGTGTAATGAATAATGACATAGATGTAATTTCATTTGGTGGATAAAGCGTACATTGCGAGTGCAACTAAATTGACATTTGATGAATTAAATGACATCATGATTCGACAGTGAAATGCAATTTTAATATCTATCTAAACTACTTTATGTGACAGAATAGACAACATTTAAGTCTAGAACTAATAACCCATTGTTTTAATGAATGATAACTGTTCATGCCTGACATACTGTGTAGTGTAGGCGACGCACTGTAGTAAAGAAATCGTATCTGACGTACTTTTGTGACAGCGACTAGTCTAAATATTTGAACAGCTTGCAAAACGACCACTGAATTATCAAGTATTGTAACTAGTTTCCACCACGTTACGTCATAACCCGATACCTTTACAAAGTACGTCGAAACGACCGTGAAACTCGTATAGAGGTGATCGACTGCAACCAGTAACGTCCTAGCGGTACTCGTAATAGTTAGCGTATTGATACTGACCGGGCTGGAGGGGGCGCATGAGGTTGAACTGGGGCATGACCGGGAGCATGCCCATGACGGGCTGCATGGAGACCGGCACGCCGACGCGCATGGGCTGCGGCAGCACGCCGACCATCTGCTGCATCATGGGGCGGCGCATCGCCGCCGCGGCCTGCTGCTGCCGCGCCGCCGCCACGGCCGCCGACATATGCGCCGCCACCTGAGCATACCCATAGCCCTACGTGCAAGACATGTTTATCATTTATTTGGTATTCGAAGCGACGTTGTGTCGGTACGAATCGAGAGTTACTTTAAGGCGGTCGGGAGTTATGGCGTTTTTCAGAGTTTCTGTATTTAGTCACTTAAAAATAACAACGTCTTAACGTCAACGCCTTAAAGTAGCTTTAGATTTGGACAGACACGTATTCATCTATATAACCATCGAGGGTCATGGGGGTTTAATAGATGGCACCACTGGATCTTGAGATAGTTTTGTAACTAATTACATTAAGAACATTATTATCTAGGAACTACCTCTTGTTAGGAACAAAAGACAAGATCTCAGACAATTCTGTCCATTTCAGGTATATTGGAGAAATTGGTATTAAGAGAAATAAATTTAAACACATAATTGATGGAAATACGTATTAGTAAAGAAAATAATAGATCGTATAACAGACATCAAAGAACTAGTGCACAAATTATGTAATTGTGAAGTAACATTACAATATTGTATTATAAATAAATACATACACAAATAACATTGGGAGGAAGCCAACATTTTAATGATATACACTTCATCATCTATGATTCATTGAGACATATCATTTGTTTCGTAGTTATTGTAAAAAAAACTCTTATAAACCCTAAATATAATAAGGGTAGACGGGACTGCTGATGACCTAATTATTCAGCTTTTACCTGTCGCTGTCTTTGTACCGTCAACCAATTTGAAATGTGGGCTTATTAAGCTTTTGCATATAGTTTGCTACGGTGAGGTCGCTTACATTTCAAATTGTTTGACTATACAGGGTCCTTCTTCTGACACTATTTTAAGAGGATGATCAGGCCGTCCAACTGAACAACTTTCTCTATGGGACCAACGTCGAAATCGTGAAAACCTGTATTTAAGACCTTTTTTTAAGAAATCGCCAATTTGATCATAGTAAGCAAATGGGATATAGCAGTATCCTATTAAATTTATCTCATTTCGCCTCTACATCCTCTCTCATCATCTATAGGGCACACATCGGCGAGACGGACGATGCTGGCGGCACTTATCTGCACGCAATGTTCCCAAATGCCATATAAAGAGACGTCAGCATAACATTCTAGCATAAAATATAGCAAAAGCCAGTCCGGTGCCAAGCCGATGTCTACAGATTTGTATAGCGGGGCCCATACAAATCTGTATAAAAAGTCATTGACCCGGACTATTGTCGCAAAAAAAAAATCCTTTTACCATGCTACTTCTCGAAGGTCGTAAGACGACATGAAGCGAACATCTAAACTAAACGTTACTAGTTTTAGTAGAGAGCAATAATTGTCTATGCAGACTTATGTATGCTTGGACGAATAAACCACTTGAATGGCACCAACTATAGAGCCCTAATTATGAGTCATAGACAATTGAGCCACAAAGACTCCGCTTTCAACTACTGTACGAAAATAAAAGCTTCAAAAGGTTTGGTGTGGGGTAACAAAAATGGGCCAATGATATCAATTTCACCCTGTATAGTCCTTTATAACAAATAATAAAGTGTGAGTCGGGCTCACAATCGTCCCGCAGAAAACACATTCTTTTTGGTAAACACAGGGTCCTTCTTAATATGCTGACACTTTTTTAAGGGGATGATCAGACCATCAAACTGAACAACTTTCTCCATGGGACCAACATCGAAATCGCGAAAAAAAAATCAGCTGTCCCATACATTTGGCACGAGTAAGTTTGTTTTGTATGGAAGAGCTGATTTTTTTTTTGCAATTTCAATGTTGAATGCCATAGAGAAAGTTGTTCAGTTTGATGGTCTGATCATTCCCTTAAAAAGTGTCAGCATATTAAGAAGTATCCTGTATGTTGTGCATTAGCCGGTTTTTTTATTAGATATTCATACGCAGTAGTAAGGCGACAGAGAGTACCTGGCTAAGCGGCGTCTTATGGCTTTATTGTCTATGCTACAAGTAAAAAGAAACAGAATCTCACCTCGGCTTGGCTGGTGCTGGGTGTGATCATGGCGGGCGCGGGCGCGGGCGCCACGGGGGCGTCCGGTTTGGGCTTGGGCCGGTATCGCAGGCTTCGCGCGCGGATCTCCTCAAGCGAGACGTCTTCCGGCGGGTGTATGATCTTGGAGCCGGCGCCGGTCGCCGTGACCAGCGGGCACGCGTTCAGCAGCGGCGGCTTCACGTCCCCGTTTTCTTTGTGCTCCGCGCTGCTTGATGTTGACGTCGTGGGTGGTGCGCTTATTGTTGCGTTACTGGCGGATGGAAAGAATTGGTAAGATCTGTGCATTGAGTAAATATGTATACAGGGTCCAACTTAATATACTGACAGTTTTTTAGGAGGATGATCAGACCATCAAACTGAACAACTTTCTCTATGGGACCAATGTCGATATCGAGAAAAAAAAATCAGCTGTCCCATACAATTGGGTCGAGTAAGATTTCAGTTTTCTATGGAACAGCAGATTTTTTTTTCGCGATTTCGACATTGGTCCCATAGAGAAAGTTGTTCAGTTTGATGGTCTGATCATCCCCTTTAAAAAGTGTCAGCATATTAAGAAGGACCCTATATGTACTAGAGTAGATATTTCACTATACATATAACACTGTGTGGCGATATCACAACACCTCAGTTTGTAAATACCTATCGCTATTTTTTTTATCCGCCTACGCTACTCTTCCTATCCTATTGATAAATATTTCAAAATTGGCCGCCAGATTGTGGATGGAAAAAAAATCAGCTCTTGCATACATTTGAGTCAAGTAGACATTGCAGATTAGTATGGAATAGCAGTTTTTTTTGTGCTCCGATCGGGTTGCTCCCATTGTAAAAGTTGTTCAGTTTGATGGCACTCTTAGTTTAGAAGGATGCTAATGATATAAATTTCACCCTGCATACCGAACATATACCATCCATACCGGAACGGGATTTGAACCCTGGACGAGTATGGCAGTCCGGCGGCGTGGTAACCATTACACGAAACGGGTCGTCAATATGACGGAACTAGGTTACCATTACCCGGAACTTTCTCAGTGTGTAATTATTGTCTATGTCTAAAAAGCAAATTGATAGGTATCGCCCTGCCAAAGAAGATCGGCGGGTGTGCATGTTATTTCGGTATCCGTCTTAGGCGCGGTTTATACAGAAGAGACGTGTGGCGGTAGCGGATAGTCAAAGTAACACAACTATAAACCTTATAGTACGTAGCATTGGATCATTTGTCTATTTTACTAGTAATCTCTACATTTGTATCCGAACTTATAGAAATTTGGAAGTAATTTTAAAAAATGTCTTAATTTTTTCTGTTTATAATAATTATGACCGCCGTCCTGAACGGCTTAGTTTTCGTAAAAATGACTGGGTCCAAATTCGCCATGATTCTTTAATCAAGATAGGTTCAGTAGTTTAGCTTAGAAAAGGTAACACACAAACACAATTCAAGATTAACAATGTTTAGGTTTTTAGAATGTATCTTTAGTTATGTTTACGAAAGAATACTGATATCATACGAACATGAATATAAACATTTCCATAATGTATAAAATTTATGCAACAAGTAAATACAAGGTCTTCAATCTGACTTTAGCATAAACTAGAATATATTTGAAGACAAAACGTCAAGTGACATTAAAAAATACTACTCACGCCCAAATGCATTGGCATACCAATACCACATGTCACTTTTCTCAGCTAGAGGTTGAGACAAAATGTTATGTTTGTTGAGTGATCTTGGTTGCAAGTGACCAAGTTGCATACGTACCTATACGCAGGGAAGGTGGGCTTGTTTGGCTGCGACGTGGGCACGCTCGCCGCCGGGAACAGTGGCCTCATGCCTTGCATCATCATTCTGAAATATAACGTTGTAGAAGTTAGTCTCTTTACAGCCTACGATTTAAATTACTGTGACGTCATCAAACGCTGAATTGTGACCAGTGCACTTTTACGGCAGGATCTTTTCAACAAGAGTGGAGACAAAAGTATTCACAAATCATGATAGCTCCCACCCACAGAGCCGTAAATAGCTTATTATGCGCTCGGTGCAAGCTTCTATAACTGCGTCCTTGAAAAATGCTCTAATCTAACCTGGTTTGGACAATAACATGGCAATGATTTTGGGGGAGCAGGTTCATGTAAGGTTGTTGCAATAAAACATGGAGCGAGCTCTCTAGACTCTTTTGCAATACAACTCGATTCAATACAATAAAAAAAACTGGAGCGAGCTCGAGATTTTACTACATTATTTTTACAATGATACTATCTAAATCCAACGTTTCTGGGTTACCACCCTATTTACGGCACTGCCCTCCCATGTCAAGCAGTAGAGACATGAGTACTTGAAAATCCTACTGGACCCACTAGTGGTACTAAGCAGTGGGACCAACAGTCCAGAAGGAAGTTTTCGATGAGTGTGATGTCATCACCATTAAGTCCCACTGTAGGGCACTGGGCTAACCTCAAGGAGGGTGTATGGGCGTCAGTCTAGCACACGTGCCCATTGGATTCACATATAAACAATTTAGAAATTTTTCGTCACCGTTTGTGAGCAGTTGGTATTACGGACATAAGTTGGAAAAGCTCATTGGTACATGACATGTTGTCCTTGCGGATTCGAACCCGGATGATTGATTGATGAGATGATGATGATCATGATTGAGTTTCCATTCCTCTCCGCAACGCGCCACCTACGCTCTTTATCCTGATGTGTCTTGATAAAAATAGAAATTATTGAACCCATATTTTGTTTAGCATAGCAATGAGTCATTACATATATCAAATATTAGAGCATCAGCTTTTAGTGCGATCCGAGTTGAATTTGGGAGAGCGATGGTGGCGAGTTGCGGAGAGGAATGGGCACTCAATCATGGAGTCTGGGTTCAAATCCGCACGGACGACATGCCATGTACCAATTAGGTTTTTTTAACTTATGTACGTAATACCGACTACTCTCAAACCGTGAAGGAAACCTGCATATTATGCTGAATAAAAAACTCTGTGTATGTGTAGTCTATCAATCCGCATTGGGCACGCGTGGTGGACTAACGTCCATATACCGTCGTAGGCCTGTGCCCTGCACGTCTAGCATGATTTCTCTACTTGCGCGCGACTCTGCTTTTTCGCATACTACAAGTCGCGGCAAGCGCGGCTTTTGCTCTCTGAAAAGCGCAGGAACAGGTAATTTTCTATACAGCGAAGGCGCGTGGCGCGCTTGTAGAGAAATCTTACTAGACGTGCTGCAGTGGGACGTGCTTGGATGATGATGAGTCTAATTTGCGTGAATTTACTTTTAAACATTAATTAATCCTGGAATTAAATTACATTATGAAGTTAACTGTATCCAACAATGTTATCAAAATAAACTGCTTAGTTGTTTTCGTAAGCGATATCCGTTAGAATATCAGTGCATGCTACAATGGAATATATGGATAGTCAAAATATTTATTTTTAGAAAACAACAACATACGTAAACTCACGACGATAATCCCTATGGGAGTGATCAGAAGATTTTCTATAACTACCAACTTCTTTAAAAATATTGCAGGTTTCAGGATCGAATGACGCGTAAAATGATGATAAGCCTAGCCTGCCTGTCGCACAAGAAATCTTAGAAACAGAGCAGCACCTCAAGCATGATCTCTGTAATCGCGCACGACTCGGCTTTTTTCCATTCTACATGTCGCAGGAAGCGCGACTTTCAATTCTTTTTTAATTTCGTGTACACATAAACATAACATAAATATTCATTAACTCTACACCAAGACAATTTATAACTAGAATGAGAAGGGTAGAAAGAGCGGTACATTATGTCTGCCTCTCATTTAATAATTGTCAATGTTGCGGGTCTGCTTGAAGAAATCTCTTAAGAGTTGAAGTGCTATAATATTCAAATCAAATATACTTTGTTTAAACAAAAAACAAGCGGCAAAAAATAGTACGCTCTCTGGAAAAGCGCGGGATGAGGTCTCTTTTTCTAGATAGTGAAGTCGCGTCGGCCGCGAGTAGATAAACCATGCTAGTGGGGCAGGTGTACAGTGTAAATAGAATGTTGGTAAATTAACAATGGTCTGCCCATGAAAGAGGCTAATTACATGATTAACTTAATAACGCATCTGATTGTAGCAAACCATTTCAGTAAACAAAGGAGCATCACTAATCATGTTTGCAACACAATGGTTAACATTTAATTACAGTAGCAATGTTTTATTTTATCATCCTTATTACTAAGACCTTAAAGCTATTTTTTAATTAAATTTTTATTCTTTGTAGCAAGGTCAAGATTACATTTTCATAAAATATGATAATTCACGTAAGGAACAAGGGTTGTGCAACAATTATATCAATCAGAAAGTGTTTTACAAAATGTGAAACCAATGAAATACTATGATACCAAATATTTTCCGAAAACAAAACGAATTCTAGTGGGGCGATGGGGTAGGAATGGGTAGTCGATCAATTCAAAGTAGCAATATGTGTTTCACATTATAACCATTATAACCCTAATTATGAATTAACCAATAACTCCTTAAAATTACGGAAATTAGAAAAACAGGGAACACTTTCAAGTTTCTAAGATTGTAAAGCCATCCTTTGAACAATTTTATTTTTAATGAAAAAATTTTGTGCAAAGTACAACTACACTACTTTTAATATCAGCTATAAATATTTACAATCAAATTAAAGATTTAAAAATTAAGACTCGGGCGGGACTTGAACCTGCACTCTTCCAAATGGAATTGCGTTATCCAATTAAAAAAAAAGAACCAAAAAAAAAATATAAATATTTGTCCTGAAATGTCATAAATAAAAATATAAAAATGTTATCATGAATGAATGAACTTACCTATGTTGCATAAAAGGAGGCATCATGGGGTTCATGGGCATTGGCCCAGGGTACATCCCAGGAGGCACTGGGCCCATGGGTGTGGGCAATATCCCGGGAGTGACTGTCGACGGCCCGGGGCCCAACTGTGAGAGAAACAATTTATTTTCTTCAGTTGGTGTGATCTAACAATTGATTATAGGGCCATTATTTTATTCCAGGTACGATTCGGGAAACATTTATTTATGTTATTGTAGAAATACAACTTTTACTGCAAACCGATCGGAGCAAAAAAAATCTGCTGTGGCATAGATTTGAGTCTAGTAGGCATTGCAGTTTAGTATGAACCAGCAGATTTTTTTGTTGCTCCAATCGGCTTGCTCTCATAGTAAAAGTTGTTCAGTTTGATGGTTAGACTCTTAGTTTAAAAGGATGCTAATGATATCAATTTCACCCTGTATAACTATTTTTTGACCATTTTATGCCAATTTGTGTTCATTATTGTTTAGAGTAATCATTTAAGTAATTGCAGCAATGTTTTCTTGCTACATCTTATATTTATTAACATCGTCTAGTCATCATTATGCAAGTGATTCTGGTACTTTAAATGGGACAAGATAATCTGTGACAATGTTTAAGATGCATTACTGTCCCTCAAAATTAGGTTGCTTTGCTTAAAAAAACAACTGAGTTACCATTATTTGCTAATAAGTATATTATTTTACTTTAATTCCTATGTTTTTCTAAGACTGGTTTCCTATTCGGTAGCTACTTATAAGTTTTATTTTGGAATTTACCTATTTTACAAATAAAATCACCTGTGTTCCGTTGTCTTTGATGCGGACCGGATTATGGTATGGTAAATGGAATAATGGCCCCAAAAAATTTTATTAGTGATGGCAAGTGATATATTTATTTCAACCAGACAGAACAAAGTTCCATGATAAACAGAAAGCTGACATTTATAGAGAATGAAAATAAAATCAATATCTCGACTTACTGAATCAACTTTAACATCCTGAAATTTAATCACACCATATAGAGCTTTAGTGTGGTTTTGAGAAGATTCAAAATTGATAGATGTCCTTACCAATGCTGAGGTAGCTTTCTTCTTCGCTGCCGGTTCATCTTCTTCACTGTCCGAACCTTTGCCTCCACCTAGAGGATTACAATATGGTAATAAAAGAGATAAATATACTTACGATTAATAGCGGCAAACAGCTTGACCAAAGGGGAGGGGGTGAGGAGTGTGCCGGTAGCGCTTTTGTATGCAAATTTAGTTCTCAGTCAAGGTTTTTGCCAAGTTGTTTGCCGGCTATTATAACTGTTAATAAAATCATACCTCCTCCGGAACACTAATTAGAACTACACACCAATTTACAACCTAAGACTACAGTGTCCCGAGCATAAAAAAATTAAAAATTGTACATACAGTAAGATCCAAAGATCAACGGACGACCAAAAAGAAATGTTTTTATACCTGATTTATGCTTCTCATGCTCCCTCACATCTTCCGGTGGAATACCTTCCATACCATAGATTTCTATTTCTATATTTGACCTATTTGGTAGTGAGTTTGGTACTTTGTCTATGGCTTCCTTGTGAACCTGCAATTTTGGTGGTTTTATTAATTATTTTCAATCACAAATAAGATTAGGACGGTTATTTATGTAGTACTATTATGGGAGGGGAATTCGGCAAGTACGCCGCGCCAAAATATCTATGAGAGTTAAAAAGGACGCGCGCATTGGCCGTGGGCGGTTGGCACGGAGCCAACTCGGTAGGGCTGTGCTGACGTACCTGCATGCAATGTATTGACAATCCCGGCCCAGTGTACAGCTTCTTGTGACAAATGTGACATTTGAAATGCTTCGCCTTTTGATGTTGGATCAGAATCTTTTCGTCGTCGAATTCCCTGTTGCAATACCTGAACCATGCGCTAAGGAAAATACTAGCACAACGTCAATATTATCGTTACACATGACCTACTTACGAAGGCCTCACAATCTAATTTCATTTTAATTTAATTACACTATTTACAAAGGATACCAGCACCATGGTTTAGATGCCTTCTTCTTCTTCCTGCCCATTATAACGCAGAACACAAGAAAACTTGAAAAATAAGCTTGATTAATGAACAAATATACTTATACTAAATTGTATTACTAACTATATGGAATTGTTGCGAGTAGAGAACAAATAATTCACTCAAATCTAAAATTTTAGCAATGCACAAATCAACATCGAAATCGCAAAGCAAAATGGCGGACAACAGATGGATGACGCCATTCCGACAGACACGGTGTTAACGTGCTTATGTGGCAAGATTTTTAACATACCAGAACAGTTGAAAAGAAAAACGCCATACGATTTGGCCTTCTAACGGTTTCTCTTTCTTATTAATTGTCGCTTGAACCCTGCGGGAAAAACGCACAATTCTGATTACCATAGACAAACTATCTACCAAACTAGTGATGGAAACTTCAAACAAAATATCGGTTTTTGTACGGTTTTTGTTGACTTCAGGTTTGTATCTAGGCCGGTTACGTTCTATCGTTGCAAATTTTTTAAGGCTTTTTAAGGTTCTAGGCTTTTTGCCAATGTTATTTTAAATTTTACTCTAATACCCATAGTATTCGATTAATAACCACATTTTATAAGCAACAAGAGTGGTCCCAAGTTATGTGGTACTAAATTCCGTTAGATTAAATGGTTTTCGGTAAGGTACATAAGGGTTAAGATGAGACACATCTACCGAGACGAGACGGCGACTGACGACGGCCGGCCGGCCCATACATAAATTTCATTTAGTATGGGAAGCCGTCCGCTGTCGTCGCCGCATATCGGCGACGGACGGCCGTTGGTCGCCGTTCCTAAGGGTCGATTCCTACCAAAAGAGGAGTGAAGCGCAGCGGCGCGCAGCAGTACAGTCAACCAATTTGAAATTTAGGCCGCTCTAGAACCTTGTCAACCTATGCCAGCTTCCTGCAATATTGCACGATCTGTATTAGTTAAATTAGCGTCATGCCACCAGGTACTACTCGTAGTATTTATTCTGTGATGCCACTGACCACCAGAGTGAGGTGAGATGTAAGAGATGTGTAAAACAAATTAAGGCTGAGAATCAGAGACGATTTTTTTAGTCTTAGCCTATGCTAAGCGTGGCGAAAATGTATGGATTTTGACATACGGGAGTATTGTATTGTATTGTATTTAATATATATATATATATTAAATACAATACAATATATATATAATAAAAAGTTGAGTTCGAACTATGACTTAAAAATCGTCTCTGAATCTCGGCCTTAGAGCGAGCAGAGAGCGCACGTTTTCTCCGTAATACAAATGATTGTAGCTTTCGATACAAAATACGTGTAAAAATGAAAAGAGCTCAACATTTTTAGGACCACTTCTGTCCATGACTGGGCTGGGATTAGAACCAAATCTTGAGTGCAGAAATCGAAAGCGAAGCAATCTTAACTGTTCTCCCATAATAAGAAGTGAACTCTTTTGGAATAAAGGCGGCCTTACGGCCGACATTTGCTTGTTGATTGTTATATCTTTGACTATTCACTTTTTTATCCGACTGCGTGGCGCAAAGGAAGAAAGTAAGAGAGGAAAAACACGACTATAAATTATTAAAAATTGCAAAGATATCTATCATAACAAACAATCAGTGGCATAAGAATAAAAATAAAAATGGTATTATTTATTACCTTAACTATAGTACCTTGTGTCGGCACAAAAGGATTTACAACATTTACGCAGTACTTAACGAGATCTGTTTATCAGACTTATCTGCCTGGTATCTGACGGGACGGCGAGGCATGGCATGCCGCATGCTCATGAGTGCATGCATGACACTCATGAAGTGTGGGCGTGCTTCAATACACGCTCCTGATTGGTGGAAACTCGAAGTCTTGAAGTCAAGTGACGATGCCAGACTATCATGTAGTGTTGCCGAAGTATCGATAGGCCTATCGACACTATCTGTAGTGGAAAACTGACAATACTAATCCATAGTAGGCATCAGACGGCTCTGAATAGCTAGTCTCGAGGCCGCAATCGATAGTACCTACTCAGATGTATTTTATTTTATTTGCGGAATTGATAGAAGAAACTTTCTTATACGATAATAGCTCGCCCTTTATGCATGTCTACTCTACTATCGAAACTATTGCTATTTGTTAGTCAAAGCTATTTGACTATTGAAAGACTGTCGATGAACTATACAGGACGTTGGGGTAATTGTACCCATGATACTGAACAACTTTCTCCAAGAAACCGACAGCAAATTCGTAAAAAATAATTTCGACTTTCATACAAACGTTCGATATATATCGAGCGCTACACTACTATTATTGTTTTAAAAGTTTCTACTAGGAACTACTAATCTAGGTGTAAGTAGGTAAATAATAAGGCTGAAGTTATGTAATGGATGTGATTTCATCTTGAAAATTATAGGTAAAACTGAATTTGGTAGAGTTTCTTTTGCAGAGTTTGGAGAGAACGGCTATAGCCACCGGCACCGTAAGAGGATAATCATTCCTGATGAAGCGCTCCATACAAAACGAAGTTACGTCTTAGTTTGGACATTTAGTAATTAAAGTAAAAAAATGTTTTGTGAACAAATTCTTAAAATCAATACCTGTGTCGGTACCTTGTCAGATTTCCGTTAAAATATTGCAAAGTTTCCGTGGCTCAAAGATTTCTAAACCAATCTAAAACTATTGATAGACCTGACGCTCACCCACGATTCAATTACAGTTTTAGTAGTTGAACTCCTGCACGTGAGAGGACTTAAGTACCTATACCTGACGCTATCAGGCTTGCCGAATACCTTGCTAGTAAGATATAGAAACACCACCGTAGAACCATTGACACGAAACGAAGAAGTAGCCGGGTAAACGATAATAAAATTTTACAACATACCTAATTCCCTCCAATAACGCCAAAACTGCGACAGTGTGGTGGAGTATGATTTACTTCCTCCCCTCCTGACAGCAGTGGCGTGCACTCAGGGTAGACACAAAGACTGTAAAACCCTAACAATTTCTAAACAAAATGCTTTTTAGTTAAGAAATTATTAGTAAAGCTCTATCGCGCCCTAGCTCCCTTTCTTTTTGCGCGCGAACGAACGAGTTAGCAGTCGCGATAAAAAGTTTATCGAGGCACCATGCCGCGGGCGCTGGACACACAATGCAAGCTTTGAAATTTCTTGCAGGTATCATGAATTCAATGATACCTACTGCAAAATATCTCTTACGATCCAATTAGAAACGGATGACTTCAGGAAGATTCAGAGACAAAAGTTCAAAAGTTTCAGTTCTAAATACCCGCGTGTCAAAATGCAAACATTTTCGACCCTACTCACGCTCAAAAGACGTCTTTGAACCTCAGCCACAGCATCATCATTATCATCAGCATATATACGTCCCACTGCAGGGCACAGGCCTATTCCCATGGAGGGTGAATGGGCGTGAGTCCACCACGCGTGCCCAATGCGGTTTGGTAGACTTCACATACGCATCGGAATTTCTTCTTCAACGAATGCAGTTTTCCTCACGATGTTTTCCTTCACCGTTTGAGAGCAGTCGGCATTATTCAGGTAGGTACATACATACATACATAAGCTCACGCCATTGTCCCATGGGGGTAGGCAAAGACCACGGACCGCCACATGCTACGACCCTGCCACACCTCTTTAGCCTCATTCACATTCATACATCTTTTCATGCACTTCCGTCGATTGAGGGTGCTACGCACTTGTCCTTTTCGAAAAAGATCATTGATTTGATCATGGTATGTTTTCCTCGGTCGGCCTCTCCCAACACTTCCGCTCACCTTTGCTTGGTATATTTCATTCGTAAGTCTTCTTTCATTCATTCTCTCTACGTGACCGAACCATCTAAGCATACCCCTCTCAATCCTTGTTACTATATCATCCTTCAACTTACACCAATCCCTTATCACACTGTTCTTGATTCGATCAACCAAAGTAATACCACACATACTTCGTAAGGAGCGCATTTCAACTGCATTCACTCTGCTTTCGTTCCTTTTATTCCATACCCAACATTCACTCCCATACATCAGAGTAGGCACCAACACACCGTTGTGAATAGCCAGACGTGCACTTTTTGACACAGACCGGCTACTCACCACGGCGTGCAGGGCACCATTTACCTTATTTCCCGCAGTCACTCTTCGCTCTACATCCCCATCACACTTTCCATCTCTCTTAAACAAACTTCCCAAATATACAAACTACCTGTTCCACTCTGTCTCCTTCCATAACAATGTTACATGGTCGGTTCAGATCCTCATGATTCAGTGTCTATACCTCTCCGCAACGCGCCACCGACGTGATGCTCGTCGACCACATTCATGTGCAATTTGATAAATGCATTTTTGTAAAAATGTAGTGTACTACAGAACCAAGATATTATTCACACGTAAACGATTTACCGTGAAAACCGATTATAATAGAAGATAATACAAGCTTGACGCTGCATAAGCGTGAAGATATACCTACAATTTGTCGCAAACGTACTTGTGTCAATATTAACTCAGCCTGAAAAACTGACGATTTTAGTCAATATACCCATACATACACCCATTATTGTCGTAATTGTCGTAAATATTTCTTAAAAGTCTTTGTGCCGAAAGAAAATGATTCAAAACAGGAAGTTGGAATAGGTATTGTTGGTTAAAAATCCATGGTTAAAATCAGTTCGTTGTTAAAAATTGTCAAGAAGCTTGATATACGCATTTAGGCTGAGATTCAGAGACGATTTGTAAGTCATAGTTCGGACTCCCGTATGTCAAAATCCATACATTTTCGCCACGCTTAGCTCGAGCTAAGACTAAAAAAATCGTCTCTGAATCTCGGCCTTAATCTTCTTGTAAACTGTTGAAAATATTATTTGCTATTCTAATTTTATTAGTCCTAATTTGTATTGTCGATGATTATGCCAATGTCGAGTTGAAATGAAGTTGGTTACCAAGTCTTGGTGATAGAGTAGTATAAATTATTCAGCCACTAAGCCTTCTGCTAATTAGAGGGACACGTGGAGAAACTCCCACCTCCGCTGAAAAGTAAGCCCGTGAGATCGCAAGGAGAAGTCACTGACAAACGCCCAGGGTGTACCGGCCCATACCCACTGCTGTTTCCTCTGAAGCCGTAGCATGTTACACGTGATACGGCTGTATCACGTCTTTTATCTCGTTCGTTCGTGCGCAAATAGAAAGAGAGCGAAGGTGTGATAGCGCTATATCACGGTGGCATGCTACCTATGCTGGACTCATCAAAAGGGGCTAGAAGAAGGCCAGGAAGGTGTCCTCCGTGAGGGCACACGTGGAGGTAACCTGACCCAGCAACCCAACATTATTTTTTTAATACAGATCCTAACCGTATGTGATTTATTGATAAACCTTAAGTGTTGAGCATATTTACCGATGGCGACCGACGGCGCGGCGGGCCCATACAAAAATGTAACTTAGTATGGGCCCACCGTCGGTCGCCGGTTGGTAAATGAGTCTCAACCAAAAATGTTGTATACAACGTGTTAATGAATAAGCGCAAAACCTCATACACCCCAACTCATTTATAACACAATAATTAGAATGAAACAATAATTTCATTATTTTGATAGTTAACATTTTAAAGTTATTCGCGATTTAAGTTTTGAGGTAAAAATGATTTGTTATCATTTCAATAATGAATGAAAGCGCTTGCGTGCTCATGGATACATTTTTAGAATCTTGTTCTGGTAGTAAGTAGGGTGAGAGTGCCCGAGCGGTGGTTCGAGATAGAGTTCAGTAAATTTAAAATTTTACAAACAAATTATTTAATATCTTGAAAAAAAACCTATGTTTAAACCATGATAATTCGATTCTGCTCTCGATTCTAAACAAACTAATTTCTAGTTTTGCGTTAATTCATTAACACGTTGTATACAATGTTCTTGGTCCCAACCCTAATAATTTCTTAACACGAGGCCATGAATGGTATTAGGCCATTCAAAAAAAGGTGCAATTTCGAGCTCAGGAAGCATTCAGGAAGCTGGAAATATGTGATCGAGCTGTTTTGAGAATATCCTTTCGTCCAAGCAAGAAGATTAAATGATATTTTAAACTTCTTGCGCCCAAGCTTTCGTCAAATAGTGACATACATACTCGTACATATTTGGAAGTGATGATATCTAATGGTAATTATTTTATAAATAATTGGTAAATAAGTAAAGTTTATATGTAGGTAGGAAGTGAAATAATTAAGAGTTTGGAGTCAGTGGCGTTAATTTATGGCGTAGCGTGGGTTACTGTCGCCCCGGGGGGCCAGACCGATTTTGCCGCCGCTTTTTCTATACAAGGTGTTACAAAACAATAAATAACTATTTTTAATGGGGTGGTTTAGAGTCTTAACCACCGTGTGAAACCTAGAGCGCGAGCGCGAGATGGGAGTGTGTAATTTCTCTGTGGTGTGAAAGTAGTTTTGAAGGTCTAAAGTTCAGACAGTCAAACTGAACAACTTTGACGTCTAAACCATCCCCTTAAATGTTCGAATCGAGCTTGACTGTTCTTCTCAACACGTATCTGTTGTAGCCAGAGTTCTTTCGGTACAAAACATGTGCACCCAAATAGGTAAATGCTATGAAGCGAGCGAAGCGAGATCCACATTTTTTTCACTATGACTTAAATGGTGTCAGAACTCATTTGAAGTATGTACACAGTTTGAAAACAGAAACAGAGCGTGTGAAGCGAGCTCGACTTTCCTGCAGTGCGCTCTGCAAATCGGTTTTAGATTGAGCTCGATCGCTCGAGTTCGATCGCTCGAGTTCGATCGCTCGAGCTCGATCGCTCGAACTCGATTCGATCGAGATCTTATATTTTGCCAAAATTTGCCCCGCGTCGTAAAGTCGCCCCCCACGCTACGCTACTGTTAGGAGTGATATGCACGAGAGTGGTGAACCCGCAGAAACCCAAGGAACTTCCAGGGACCAACACAAATCTTATTGTAAGTCTTGGAATAAAGATAAAATTATAAGGGTTTCACAACACTGGTATATCTAGGTACTTACCTTCTCAACTATAAACGAAATAGGGGGTAAGGGGCGAAGGGGGGGGGGGGGGGGGTTTCATGTCCCCTGTTGATGTGCCGCCGTGTGTTTTTTAGCTAGAATGTAAGGTAGGTAGAGCTATCACTGGTTTTCGGAATATATCTGACTTCCCCCTTGGGCAATATACCTCTTGTTAGTGTAGTGTATGCAGACAATGAAACTAAACAACTTTTCCTAAGAACGTGGGTCGAAAAGCACTCTATAAACATTATTGGAAGCTGTTACAATGTTTCTGATCATCCGATAAGCGGTTACATGATCGTGAGGTTACGATAGTTTATTTCTACTTTGACCATTGACTTAGAATACTATGGACGCCAGGTCTAGTAAAAAATTCTCGAAAAAAGTGTCCGAGACTAAACTACACAAACCTAAGTACGTATAAATAATATAAACCAACTAAAACATTGAAAATGCTGAAGTTCTTTTCCGTCTCACTCCCCCATAGGAGCACGGCACGAGCCGCCCGCCCATGCGTGCGCGTAGTCGGCCGATCAAACGAAGACTGTTGCGTAATTCGTTCTCTTTTTTACGTTTTCGTTCACTTTTTATTCGGACACTTTTGAGCTCGGACCTCTGTCCAGTAGTTGGTAAGTCAATGACTTTGACAAATTGGTTTTCAACAATCTACGAGCATCATGTTTAGTTTGTTGCTGATACAATACAAGCAATAGGTAAGTAGGTAAAGTACCTAGACGAAATGAATAGGTAGGCACTCTATGCAGTCTGCTACAGTTTCAACTACCTATCTAATAATACCGGTAATCTATTGGGATTACATTTTATGATGAATTTGTACCTACTGAAGTACTCAAAACTACTAGGTATTTACGATTCTTACGAACAAACTATTTATTTTACTTAGGTATAAGAAGTGATAACGTTTTCGAAAGGCGCTTTAGTCGTTTCATTTTCATAATTTCTTTGATTTTCCTCATAAGTAGTTTTATTTCTCGCTAATATAATAATTTTATTGATTACTTAATTAACCTGCATGCTTCAATCTCGAGGTGTGTATTGTACCCACTGTCCATTATAATTGGCGAGGGGCGCACCTCCCGTCACACTGGACAGAATTTCGGTACTACTGGTGAAACGTGGATGTTCTGAGGTTTCATAATATCTCTGACTACCCCCTCGGGGAATATAGTCGTAAGCATATGCTTATGCTACTTAATTAATCATTTTTATGAATCTATCACTATACTTCGAAAGGTATTAATGATTACAGACAAGACGAGTCGAGGTTCTACCTATAGGATTAATTAGATAGGTCCTTACGTTTTTTTTTTGCAAAAACCGGATATGACTAATCTTCTGATAGAAACTTTGGTTTGGAAATTCCCAAAATCCAAAATGAAATCTTCCAGGATACCTACACATGCCCACTATTTGATCAATTTGTTAATGTAAGATCCGTTCGCTGGTTTTTGCGTCATTGACGACGCACAAAACAAACAGATAATATTAAAAACTCTGAAATACGAAAAAAGTCCAATCAGCTCATGATGCGGTCTTGCCATGATGTCAGATTCAAAAGACTTTTAAGCAGGCACTCTAGATGGCTTCATTATGAAGTACCTTTGACTATTTATATGTGGACTGGTTACGCGTGTAATTCTATTAACAAACATTTCTGCCACATTTTGCGGGGGGCGAGGTAACATGAAATCCGCAACTTTGGATTTTGTTCCCCATAACTTTAGATTCTAATTTTGAATGTCAAAAATCATGAAAAGTTGTCTCGTGTGAACCCCAAACGTTCTAAGTTCGAAGTTATTATTTCGCAATTATAGGCTGTCTCGTTTAGTGATAAGGTGTAAAATTGAATGTAAATGCACGAGATCAATTGTGCTTATATTGTGGCAGAGGGGAAATGCTACCGCAAGGCTAGTCCTTATAATAATTAGTCAAAGTGAAGTACCTACCTAAATACGCGGAATCCAAAAGTATGATCTCAGACGTTACATTGCAAGACTTGTGTCATTTCCTTCTATCATAATCATATCAGTACATCTAAACCAACAAACTCCGACTGCAATCACGTGATGTTTAATTAGATAATCTCTCGAGTAAACACAGCTAGGTACCTACTAGGTGTTTGATATGTTTCAGATTACCCATTGAAAAGCTGCTTTTACAGATAACGTGTATTGCAGGGTGCAAAATTAAATGTGTTACATATTAAAGACGGTGCTTCAGACCATAAAACTTAACATTTGATATGTAACGCATTTAATTCAACACCCTGTATAGTCGCACAATAGAGTGAGATATCATATTGTTATTGTTCTCTTAACGCTAAGTTACGAGGATATAATTCGGAGCGCGCTCCATACAAATGTACTATGGTGATATTTTCAATACTAACCAATTAAACTAAATGAAATTTTTCAGAATCAATCTAAAAACAAATTTCTATGCTTGTATAGAGTCAGATTTTCCTTAAATTGTATAGTTTTAAAGTTACAGTGCCTCAAAGATTTCCATAAAAATCTTAAATTAATCCTAGCATTGAAACCGTATATTTTAACGAAAATCTGACTCCATACAAGCATAGATATTTGTTTTCAGATTGTTTCAGCAAAATTTCCTTGACTTTAATTGGTTAGTATTGAAAATATCACCATAGTACGTTTGTATGGAGCGCGCTCCGAACTATATCCTCTTAACACTGCCCGATCTGACAATTCTTGTTTTTTAACAGGAACAGATTTGGCGGTTATACTATACACCTAAATCTTAGTGTCGGTATTTTTAGTATTACTAAGCCTACGTTGTCCGTCCGTCCGTCCGTCCTACCTATTTAGGGCTGTAACTTTTGAACCATAAGTAGAAATTTTCACAGGAAATGCGTTATTACGGCGTATTTGTTTAAAAATAATAAAAATGGCAAAAAGACACAAATTAAGGGGGTTCTCAACAAGAAACTTGTTTTATCAACGTTTTTTCTTCTCGCCCTATCTTAAAAACGGTAATACATACAAGCGTCAAACTTGTTGTGATTATGGAGCAAACTCTACAGTATAACAAAACATAATAAAAACCGGCCAAGAGTGAGTCGGTATCGCGCTAAAGTTCCCGGAGATTTTTTTTTTGTGTATGTTCTTATGTTGTTGTGTGGTACGGAACCCTCGCCTTGCCTCGGTGCGCGATTAGCCCGACTCGCACTTGACCGGTTTTATTTGTTTATAACATGGACCAAATGGGCCCAGTTGGAAAAAAATTTGTGGTAGTACAACATTAGGTATTAACATGGTTGTTATAATTTTAGTAAAAAAGTTTGAAACAGAAGAATAAACCTATTAACTGAAAAGAGAAAAACAAGCTCTATAATTACTAATCAGCAATAACAACTTTGTTTGAGCAAATATAATTTGCTGCAAATTAAAAGGCTGTAGGCCGTGCCAAAGAAATAGACATACAAATATACATACATACATACGCTCGAAAAACATAACCCTCCTTCTGGCGCAGTCGGGTAAAAAGGGCCGGGCGTGAGCCCATTTCGAATAAAAAAGTATCCAGACCAAAAAAAATTAATCTATATATCTATGTCCAAAAGGTTAATAATATTTACCTAATTATATAGAACAACAAACTACTATAATGCAGTTACTAAATTAATACTACCTACCCACTACAATATTCCTGTAAAAGTGACTAGATTTTTCTCTCAGTGTGTTAAAGTTTATAAAAATAAAACCTCATCCCAAAACGGAATACTGTATTAAGTTTATGTTATAATTATAACTATTATAAATTAAACACAGTTCTTTGACCAAGTAACATTTTGTTTGATTGCTCTATTAGTAGGCTCGTAGGTACCTCGTCTGGTTTGGCCTTATGTTGACTTCCAGCATGATATGGAGATACAGCTCGATCCAACCTTAGGACGGCCCTGGCCATAAAAGGTTACTACTCTACGCACACATACGGAATTCCGATCCCGAATTGCGAATCAGGATTGTGATTTTGTATAGGATTTGATGCCGAACGGAATTGTGGAGGAGGAAAATCCATACGAAATCGTAATCCTGACGGAATTCCGGATGTATGAGACAGGCCTTATTGCTATTTCTAATGTAAGGAAGGATCGGGCCCTGGAGTGCGATTTTTGAATGTCACCGTGAGCTTGAACGGTTTTTAAATTTCATACAAAAGCCTTCTCATACCCATGAGTTCAATACGAGTGCCCCTACCCACTCGTATTGAACTAATGGGTATGACAATTTAGTCACCGGTAAGATTCAAAAATGCGAATTTAGGGAAATCTGTGAATATCGGCCATTTTACTAAGCCGATGACTTTCAAAAATCGCACTCCTGATCGGTCAATCTTGGGTTCACTAAATCACCTTAGAAAACAATTTCTGGGTTTTACAGTCAAATTCTTGTTCTGTTGGAATTAGGGTTGCCAGATGGCCGGGAAATCCGAGAAATTTTACCTCTACTATTAGTTTTTTTTCTTAGATGTTGGATGGTGCTTAATTGTTGTTTTTAGTATGGTAATTAACTAGTGGTGGATATTCTAAAATTGCCAGGCAAAAAGTTAAGCAAGTCCTCTGTAAAACACCTTACAGATACTATAAACTCGACAATTATAAAAATGAGTGACCATCATGTCTGGATTGTGATTTTTGAAACTCATTCGTTAAACTCAGCAGTTGAAAATGTCAAAATTACCAACTATGGAGATTTGCATCTTTCTACTGATGCAAAAATCGCACTCCTGAAGTATGATTTTTGAAAGTCAAATAAGCAGTAGAAAGATGCATATCTCCATAGTAATATTGACATTTTCAACTACTAAGTTCAAAGTACGAGTTTCAAAAATCGCACTCCTGCTCTTGACAATGTTACGCTATGTAATTCAATATTGTATTTGTAAATGTCATCATAACACAAGTCCAGGCTAGATTCTGGTACTTTAAATGTGACTAGATAATTTGTGTGACAATGTCCAAGAAAAAAAAAAAGTACTTTGTAGGTAATTATATTTATTTTGGTTTAAAAGATGTGTGTAGTAGAGTTTCTGGCCGCATCTTCTCTACAATAAACACATTCAGACGTGGTGGTATTCAAAAATGACGTCAAAAAGCTATCTAGGATGTGAATTTTTTTTAATAAATGGGTAATCAAATAAGAATAAATCTATCACGATGTCAAAAAATAATTTTATAGATTCCTGGACGAGGAAAAACCGGGTAAGTCCGGCCTAGAAGCGGTAAAGGTTGCATTAATTAACATGTCGACTATACTTATTTGCTATAAATGGTAAGTACAGTTCCAGCTGCTGGATTTGCAACAAAATATATCCGATGACAATTTTAAATTCAGAATGGTACTGGATTTCATTAAAAATACGAATTTGCCTGTGGTGTGCATTATACAGGGTGTAAGGAAAAGTATAATTAAACTTTAAAACACATACTCTACCCATCAAATGTTTGTATGAATGTATCATAACATAATACAAGTTCAGGCTAGATTCTGGTACTTTAAATGTTAATAGATAATTTGTGTGACAATGTCCAAGATATTTATTTACTGTATTAACAAATCAGCTGTTCCATACTAAACTACAATACAATGCCTACTCGTACTAGACGTATAAAACGGCAGATTTCTTTTTGTTCAGACCGGTTTGCTCCCTGAGTAAAAGTTGTTCAGTTTGATGGGTAGAGTATGTGGTACACCCTCTATGCCTTTTACGTTGCCAGCGCAGAATCCTCTTTTTTCATTAAAGTAATACCCCAAAGGTGTAAATACGGTGTGAAGGTTGTTTGGGAATTTCTTAGCTAAGAACGGGGATTCCAATTTCCAGTTAGTTAGGCATTATAATATTTAGTTTTACCTATTTACAGTGCATGTTTTTCTCATGTTACAGTCAAACTAAACAAATTTTGCAATAGGACTAAAATCGAAATGGCGACAAAATAATCTGTTGTCCAATACATTTGGGTAGAGTTGCAGTATCGTATATAACAGCTGGTTTCTTTTGCATATCTGTACCAAACAGAGCGTCTATTCTTCGACATTTTCGTTTCGTTTCACTATGAATAATTAGTTTCTTATTTCAAATAATTGAGAAAAACAACAGAAAACAGTGAGAAAAATTATTTCGTGACTGTGAGCTTCTTTTTTCGCGAATCGTGATCGGATACACATTGCGGGCGGGATATAATTGCTATCTCAAGCTTTTTGTTTTTCCAATAAATTTTTATAGTTATCAACATAATTATTAACGTATTTTTATAAAGATAATTATCATGTTAATTATCGTGATAATTACCCTTTCGAATCCTGCTTTAAAAAACACCGTTAACATTAGGACCCTATATTTTAGAAATTGCGCTAAATTATAAACCTAAAGTTTAGAAATTAGAAAAGGCCCTTTCCACGGCCTTTCTCCGCCCTTTCTTCCTCACCCCGTCATTCAGAGTTCAGAGAAAACATTCAAAAGTGAATTTGCATTGAGTTTGACAAACAATATCTCGTGTCCACGCCATCCATGACGCTCCGCGTGTAGACAAAAGGAAACCTGTTTAGTATGACATGATGTCCCAAATTCGTCAGTCCATCAGTAGCGTCGTGTTTCTTCACCTTTTAATAGGGTTGTCAGTTTTGATATCCGGGAAATTTAATTAATTAAAAAGGGCCCTTTCTTGTGATGTGGAGTTTTCTGACAGCTTCTAAAACGCAGTTCTACATACCGCATATACGTTGACGTAGTAACTAAATATTTTTCTGCTTAGATACTAAAAACATCTATTTAACTATTTTTTTTGTATTTTATTCTATGGAAGATAACTCATTTATATCGCGTCAGCGCCATCCTATCGAGTCGTTTTTAAACTATTTTTTTCTTTTTTATATCTAAAGCACCCTGAATCACACATGAAACTTCACTGCCTAGCCAAAGCGTATTTTATTATAACCTGAAATACGCTAAATTTCACACGACAAGTGGGTCACATGCGACCCACTTTCGGTTATAATGGCTTTCGGAAAATCCCACATTTTTTAACACCTACGTAACGGGCTTAAAAATACAGTACCTAAATACTGAGACCCTTGGGAGTCCTCAGGTCAGCTCAATTTTCTTGTGAGATCGGCTGACACCGGACATAATTATCATCGATTCGTCACCTTCATGATCATAATAATTCTTGAAAGCCCGACCACAACCATACAATATCACTATGAAAACTTCGTCCTTACGTGCTCGTTATATACGAGGATCTTCTCCAAGAAGATTGGCTTTGTTAGCCACACGAGAGCTCATCAACGCCAACAACGGAGTTGAAGCAGTCCCCGTGGCGTAATCGGCCAAGAGCAATACATACAATACATCATTCCTATCTATACTCCATTCAAAATAGCAACGAAATTTTAAGGCTATTTTGCATTACAGAAACAGAGATTTATAACACTTCCTCTCACTTATTCTTAGAACAGCTTTAGTAACGTCCAAGATATGTCGGATAGTATATGTATCCAATAAATTAATTACATTTGGTAATCAGAATTGGCAAGAAAGCAAAATAGGAATCAGAAAATCTCGTCGTCCTTATTTGGAATGAAGTAACATTGCTACAACTACCAAACTATTTTTGTTGCCATTCATCGCCATAGCTCCTTGCCTCCTTATCATCCTTTGAATTTGCAAAGAAAACTGCGTCGGTGGCAGCCCTATGGAGCTTGGAGCCTTTTGACTTGAAACGTGACTGGAATGTGAACCACTTTTGTTACTTTTCAACATTTTTTGAGTTCTATGTTCGTAAATGTATCGAACTTACTAAGAACAGAGTTTTGCGGCGACAGGTTTTTAAGTACTTCAGTGCCATTTTTACTTTAAAGCGTAAACTCTGCATCGAATACAAATTACAATGTGTTCTCAAAATATTTCGATCTAAGTATTTATTTCCATTCATGGCAGGCTTTGGGTCAGTTTTAATGGGAATACGTATTGGTTGCACCGCTACTTCTTCCTGTAGTCCTAGCATGTCATTCCTGAGAAAGCGACAAAAATCGAGAACCGCATTTGTCTTTGTAACTTTACGTATGCAAAAGGTGACATGAAGCATGACGGTTTTGTCGCTTTGTCGTGTGTGAAAAAATACATACATAAAAGCACGCGTTTTTACCATAGGGGTACGCAGAGACTGGATCTCCACTTTGGGCGGTCCTGTATACCTCTCAGCGGTCCTCTAGTATCCATAGGTACATCTTTTGACTTGACACTTGCTTGGCACTTTCAAAAGACGTCCCCAATCTGGTGGACTTCGCATCAGCGTACTTTTAACGGGAGTTTTACATTACTGCTTAGTGACCGAGGACATTTTGAAAGGAGTGGAATAACAACAGCAATGTATGATTAGCAAAGCACAACTGGATAAAAACATTTTTCCTCTGCCTCAAAAATTATTGAAATTAATTAGTAAACCAAATAACCACATTAGATTGTTATACTTAGATTACTAATATCTTTCATCCATGACATCCCTTTTTTGTTTGAAGTCAGCTAAAAACCGCTACTATTCTAAGAGAATACGAATAAAAGATAAGCATATACAAACCTATATTTGATATAAATAATCAAATACGAGTAGGTACGTTTTGAAAAATTAGATAAGTGTCCCTGTGATGCCCTGATGCCGAAGTGTCAATACGTCAATTTCACCGATCAAGCTATCATTATGTACTGCTAGGTGCAAATTGTTGATAGCTACTCGGCATGTCAAGTCGCGTGCGCCTTAAAAACAAGCCTTGCCCATTATTCCGTGACAGTCATCAACTAACCTTTGCAGCCGTCGCGGCGCGGCTTGCTCGCGTCCCACTCGACACAGCGCGCGCGATCTCACACACGCACGAAAAAAAATCCAATGTACAATAAAACACCAATTAAAAATATAGGTCAAAAATAATAATTTGTGCCAGTGACATCCCTGCCGGTTCGAAATTTTAAGTGCGCGCGTTTTAGATATTTTTTTATTTTTTATTTATCGAACTGTTGCAGTGAAGATGGGTTTGAAGCCGGAAGAAGACAAGCGGCCCAGCAAGCTGGCGATTATGGATGAGGAAGACGGTTCAGATATACTACGTAAGTTTTTTTGTGTTTCTAGTAGAAGGTATTTTAAAAAATGGGTGACAGTTAAAAAAAATCTAGTTAAATATTTGAATTCGTAGATTTTATAAATAAAGAAGGCATAGGTATTCCGTTTTATTTAATAAATAATATTCAGTTATTTATACATACGGTACTGCATATCTAACTATGTTTAGTTTTCCAACACTTTGACCCTTTAATTAATTGACACTACTTATTGGGGCAAACAAAATACTTAGATGTACTTTTAATAATGCGATTGTACAGGTAAATAACCGAAGTTTTTTTAAATCGAGATCCTATTTAAAAACTAAGTAAAACTTAAACTAAGATTGAGAAAAATAGTTCTCTATTACCTTTTTTGCTAAAGGCTGAAACATACTTTTTATTAGGCGAGGCGAAGTCTTATTAAAAATAAGCAAAATACTAGCCTATCGGTAATTAATTCTTAACTTTTATTCACCTGATTTAATCACTTATTTGTCTGATTTCATATTAGGTAATAATATGAAAATCACGAACCCTAAATGTGTCATTTACTTTCGCACAATAGGATCCTACTCGTAATTGCAATAAGTATATTAGTCTAGGAAAAATAAGGTTTGAGATTGCATTAAAGACACTTTAGTAAATTGTGTTTGAAATAATATTACTGTTAGTTTATAACACTTTTGTCGAGATTTCGTGGTTATATAGGCTCAGGAACCGGAGAAATACCTTAAAATCGATATTAATGTACAAATGGCAAGCTTATTTCTAAAAATATTTCGACCAGCATACCAGCAATAGAGACTGTTAATTATCACAAGGCAAATTTAATGTGTAAAAACAAACCGTAAATAATTTAGTTTTGAGGTTATAATTTTTGAAGACTTACAAAATATTAAATATCTACCCAAATTAACGATATTAACCGTGGATTATTATTGTTATAAGTAAAACGTATTGAACGAAGCCATCCTGTAAAAAATCACCAGTTTTCCATTTTTTGTTTATACCTAAATTTAATGTTTTGTAAATGTCTTAATTATTCAATAACATAACATAAAAAATCGGGGATTATTGAGAATTTATGTTTTTCAGGTATGTATCTACTATATTCCAAATTTTCACCAAAAGTGAAATTAATGCAACCTACTCCATACAAAAATCCGTAGATTTCCCCGACTATATTCAAAACGTGTAATTTTGTGTAAATATTCGTACTTAGTCTACCTGTTATTATATTAGATGCTTACTTATATTATGTACCTAAGTAGTATTTACCTATTCAAATGTGTAGCAAACGTAATCGATGGGTGGTACTGGTACCTGTAGCAGGTACTCGTATCATCCTTGGTCCATAGTTGCAAATAATTGTTGTTCTCGACAACATCGTAACTTTGAAAAAATAATTCTAAAACACGTTTCGATCAAACTAAATATGGTGTTATCTGTTTTCAAAAATTTCGGAAACTATATAAAGTTTTTTAGGTTTTGCGTTTATTAATAGCTAAACAAAATAATTCAGGATGTTAACGAATCAGGTTTTTTTAATCGAATGCAGGCGCACTGCTGATAATATAAAAAATGCAGCTGGGTATAATAACTATACATTTATATAAAAAGCATCGGAATATTTTTATTTTACGCTGGAATATTTTTTTTTGACGTGAAGGCGGAAATGAATAAAACAATTATAAAAATATACTAAAACAAAATATGAACTTAGACCTACTAAAAAAGCTTATATGAGAGGAATTTACTTGTTCCATAACCTAAAACATACTTGAAATTAGAAAAAAATTAGTGTAGGTATTGAATAGAATGTATTAGTTACGAGCTCTGTTGTGTTGTGGGACTGTACCTATCTAATTCTACATCATAATTATTTTTTCTCAGAATCTTTTATTCGCCACTTGGCTTGAAAAATGTGAACAATTTTTGGTCCATTCCATCCATAGAAAAGTGCGGATCAGACGATTGATTCTCTATGGGAGATCAAAAATAAATTCTCGTTTTTTGACCCTTCCGGAAGTTATTGTTATCGTTATCTGCATCATCATCATTTTTATTATTTAAAAGCTACGCTCTTGTCAGTGGAGTATTCAACAATTCAGTTTAAACCCTTAATGTTTTCCTGGTACAAAATTTTTTTAAACTCTCATAGAATTATATCAATGGCTGAACCGCAACTTTGTATGGGAGGTCAAAAACATTTTGTCGTTTTTGAACCCATATCCTTAGGGAAAGTTGTTTAGTTTCATTGTCTGAATACACCCTTAATTTTTTTAAGTAACTAAAAATTAGGGGTGTATACTAAAGCAGATTAGAATAGCAAAAATATTACGACTTGAAAATTGTTACGTGAAGAAAATTACGCAGTATTTTTGAATGTACCTATACAACGTAGGTACTATTATTGTTAGGGCATCGTCATTATGTTACCAATTGAACATTTTCATTCATAGGTAATTGCAGTTGAGTACCATTTGTATCAACTCGTTGAGTAATACCGATTCGGATGATATCAATCAATACTGCAAACTAAACCAGTGGTTCTCAAACTACGGTACAAATACCAATTTTTTATCCGTTGCGTACCAAATTAGCAATGAGACGGCTAATTAATGTTTGATACTTTTCGAATTAATCTAAACAGGGTGTTGTTAGGGTAAACTAAACTCTAAGAAACCTATAGGAATTCAGCAAACAATTTTTTGAACTTTCCGTACTGAATGAAATCAGCTGATCGAACGTTTGAATGAAAATTCGATTTTACTTTTCGAATTTCTTACAGGTTTCTTAGGGACAGTTGTTCAATATCATGGGTATAATCACCCCTTAAAGTAATGCAACTGTTTACCCTATCACCCTGTATAGGTTCATTCCTGAGAAAACTCGTTTTCACCCACACACCAAAATTACTTAATATTTTTTTTTTCCCGACGCCATCTTTATTGAGATAGCAGTGGGCTGAAATATTTAATTTTGAGTAGGACATTGATGACGCTGGAAAAATATTGAAAGGAAATAAGGGTGTCCATTAATTACGTGAGGGGATTTTCGCGATATTTCGACAAATTACGAAAATTTAAAATTTACTGAACTCGATCTCAACCCACAGCTCGGGCACTCTCACCATACTTACTGCCAAAACAAGATTTTTAAAATGTATCACACGCACACAAATGTATCATGAGCACGCTAGCGCTTTCAATCATTGCTAAAATGATTTTGCCTCAAAACTTAAAATGCGAATAACTTTAAATTTTAACTATCAAAATAATGTGATTATGGTTTCAATCTAATTATTTTGTTGTAAATCAGTTGGGATGTATGCGGTTTTGCGCTTATTCATTAACACGTTGTATGTGCTTGATTGTGTTGGATTTATTTAAATAAATTATTTCCTCATTTAATTTTTATTTAACTTTATTTTTATTTTATTTTATTTAACTCATATATTCATCATTAGTTTATCTAGTGACATCATAAAAAAATGTATAAATGTACTTAGTTAAAAGAATTACTTTTTAATCGTAAATACGGCTCACGCACGCACTTTTCGGAGGGCTGGGCAAATATTCGTCTGAACCTATGGCCCCATAAGCCTAAATACCTTTTAGTGCAAGCCAGTCCAAGATATTTAAACATGTGTTTTCACTAGTTACTCGAGTAACAAATTTATTGACGACCATTCTAACGTACCTAGTTACATAATGTTACTTAGGTACAATTTGTTATTAACCATTATAAAACATTTTGTTATTGGTTTACTAAATTTTTTATTTATTACTAACAAGAGTTGCGTTTTTCAGTGAATTTTGCGAGTTTAGATCTATGAAAAAAGCAAATGTTTTGGATACAAATATTAAAAAATTGTATAAAAAATCAGTAAAAATCCTGCCTTCAGGGGTACCAGCCAGGCGTAATCAATCTACTTCACATATAGTCAATTTCTCATATTAATTTACTCAAAATTACTACCTTGCAAATGGTCAATTTTGACTACCCAATTTCTCATTACTATGTCTCTAAGTGACTACTTTCCTTTTGACTACTTCTCATACTGACTGCTGCGCAAATCACCAATCCTTTGTCAGGAAAATTCCTGGAGGTAACTCTAATCTTAACCCGTGTAACCTAGCCCTTTTATCGCGGCCAAGTTTTCTAAATTGAAAACATGAAACACGCAACTTCGCCACGTACGTTCGATTTACGAAACATTTCATGTAAAACCTTATCGATATGTGTCTACGTAATTGATAAGTGTCGAAATGTAACCATGATTGAATATTAGATACATTATTAGTAAATACATGTCAAGGATTCGTTTAATAATAGGTTTTATTATGTGGAAAGTAGTGCAATAGGGGAGTTGACTACATACAATTTATTTAATTTTAACTGCTCGGTAAATAAACCGTCTGAAAATAACACTAAACTCACATTTTCAGTAATGCTGTTGCTTGAATACTATTTTTAATAACTGGATAAACTATAAAAAGTATCAAAACGACGACGAAAAATAATGACGTCACTATTCAATTTTTAGTACAATATTTCATACAATGCACGCTTTTTTACGTTTGAAAAGAGTTGTTAATTTGACTAGTTGGAAACTCGGATTGTAATCTGCAATATTATGAATTTTACGTGCAAATTTTTCGTCAAGGTTTTTGGTAATTGTAATAATGCTGATTCGATCAGCATTCTTGTTCGTAGGAAATAAGAAAGGACCTAAAAGGTATTACGATAAAATTATACGTATTATTTACGTCACAATAGCTGCCGGGTAATAAACAACAACAACAAATAAACAAGGCTTTTATAAATTGCGACGTCACGTCAGTAATGGGGGAAACCCTTTACTCCTTTACCGCACTAATTAACTACTACACGCCTATCTGCTATAGTACCTATAACAGCCCGCAAACAACTTGGCAAAAATCTTGACTGCGCTGAACAAAATTTGTAGGCGAAAACGCTACTGCGCTCACCTCTCAACCCCGCCACATCGGTCAAGTTGTTTGCCGGGTAATATATTATAGCAGAAAGGTGTACTACATACTGATATTTAACCTACTGTTTCTACATTTTTTTAAAATTTATTTATGTATCGATCAAAAACCATAGCTAAGTTAAAATTTTTTTGCAAAATCTATTTAAGGATAATCTTATTCAGATGCTCACACAATCATTTATAAGCTCTCGTCCTGACTGCCTTTCATAGCGGTCAAGATCATTAATATAACTAAATATCTACTCGTACTACTTTTAGACGTAGGTATAATCACAGATTAATAATAAGTTGTACAATTGACAAAATGGATACATTTTTAGTGTAGCTACACGAGCTGCTGACTAAACCCTTAAAAATCCTTCCATTAAAATTTTCTCTTAAGTACCTATGATTTTACAATACAGAGGGTAAAATTAAATGCGTTATATAAAATACTTTATGGGATGCGTCAGAATATCAAACTGAACAATTTTTACTAGAGGAACAACGTTGAAATCGCGAAAAAAATTTGCTGTTACATACATTTTGGTCAAATAACTGTTGTAATTTACTATGAAACAGCTGATTTCATTTTCACCATTTCGATATTGGCTCCATAGTGAAAGTGGTTCAGTTTGACGGTCTGAAGCACCCTTTTCATTATGAAACACATTTAAGTTTACACCCTGTGTAGTAGGTACTTGCCTATACAGGGTGAAATTGATATCATTAGCATCCTTTTAAACTAAGAGTCTACCCATAAAACTGTAATACTTATAATACGAGAGCAAAAAAAAATTTATGTTGCATACATTTGAGTCGATTAAGCATTGCAGTTTAGGATGGAACAGCTGTTTTTTTTCACCGATCAGTTTGGTCCCATAGTAAAAGTTCAGTTTGATGGGTAGACTCTCAGTTTAAAAGAATGCTAATGATATCAATTTCACCCTGTATAAGCATTTCAAGAACTGCGGCCGAGTATCTGCATATAATTATTACACGGTAGAGATTACATTGTTGCATGTTTTTCGCAACATTACCGTAGGCTAGGTCCATCAGTCATCGCATCAGCGGTTACGGTACGCTAAACAGTTTTGCAATAAGTGTTGGTGCTCAAATTATCAACTTCCTCTATAAGTCTTTAGTACTTGGTATAATGATCATTTTGTCATCTGTTGGATTGGAGCTCTGTTATTTGGGATTTTGAACTTCTAAAACAGGTTTAAAAGACGAGTTTTAAAAATTATGTAAGACATCAATAACAATTTGGGTTAGTGTTTCGAATTAGTGTATTCATTTGTGATCATAATAATAAGTCTTTTGGGAGATACGTCACCGATCGTGGTAATTAGGTATTGAACAAAAAATTTGTACCTAATGGTGCTTTAAGAAATTAATACACAATGTTATTGTAAACAACTTGATTAAACACACCTGTACGAGTGAGTTTTATAATACTTTCAATATCTACTATAACATTCTAAATGTATTTTTCTTTATATTTTGCCAAGTGATTTTTAATTACCATTTTACGTTCACTGGACTCAAATGCGAAATCCATTGAAAAGTATTTTTGTATGCCGTACTTATTCCTTGATAATAATAAAATTGTAACGTGTCTGACATTTTTAGGGGTTAATTGCCCATATTGACCTCCATTTTTACACCCTAAACGTTAGGAAATACTGTAGGTCATTGACTGTTTCATGAAATGACGTGTGTTAATTTTGTTTATAATTATACTCCATTCCAAATAGCAAAGAAATTTTGATGCCATTTTGAATTACAGAAATAGAGATTGGAAACACTTACTCTCACTTATTCTTGGAACAGCTTTGGTAACGTCGACGATATGTCGGATAGAATCTCTTTCTGATAAATAAATTATAATTGTTAATCAGAATTGGCCAGAAAGCTAAATAAGAATCGGATAATCTTTTCGTCCTTAAATGGAATGAAGTATAGATGCAGCGGTCAGTCCTATCAATTTTATTTCTTCAGAATAATATTCCATGGTATAACTTAAAGGTAAGATAGATCTTAGCAAGATAGCGTGAAGAGCGCGATATCAATCAGATATCTTAGCACTTATTCGATTCAATTAATCAACAAGGTTATACCCACAGCTCAGTCTAGGTAGGTATTGTAGGCATCGACAATTTATTGCAAATACATCTGCAGATTTTTTTTGCTATGATCGGTTTGCTACCATAGTCAAATTTGTTCAGTTTGATTGGTAGACTCCAGGAAGATGGAAATAGGTATTGTAGACTCTTAGTTTAAAAGGATGCCAATGACACCAATTTCTATTTTATCTACAATAAGGAGGGAATGAGATTTGGAATCATTTCAATCTGCACTGAAATGTTGCAGTCTATATTTTATTTGGTCTGAATTTTAGTGAGTGAAGGACCAACCCTGTAGTGGCATTTCGTAGGCTGTATAGCTGTAACTTTTTTAGGTCAAATAAATATCGTTAATATAATTTCAACAACACAAA
This sequence comes from Agonopterix alstromeriana, assembly GCA_963924505.1. Taxonomy (NCBI): domain Eukaryota; kingdom Metazoa; phylum Arthropoda; class Insecta; order Lepidoptera; family Depressariidae; genus Agonopterix; species Agonopterix alstromeriana. The sequence goes on from OZ004675.1 coordinate 13,771,427, forward strand.
TAAACGTATCTATAAAAACACGTAATAATTGGAACGACCTTTAAAATAATAGTGCTGTTGTATGCATACCTGCGTATTTATTTATAAACGATACCTACAAAATGATGACTATAATTATATTGTGTCCGGACTACTACGGACATGCCAGTTTCATATGTATTTTTTGGTTTACCATCCTGCGATCTATTTTAGATATAGTCGAAAAACCTATGTGTTATCAAACCAAACCACACCAAACTAAAACCAAACCAAACCAAATAAGAAAACCAAATGAAAAACTTATTATAAAACATTATAGAACTGCGTGGCAATGAGCAGGGCACATTGCACGCAGTACCGATGACCGTTGGGGCCGAAGAGTTTTCGAGTGGCGCGCGTACCGGAAAGCGCATCGTTGGTAGGCCCATAAGGTGAACGACCTGGTGAAGGCGGCGAGAATTTTTGAATTTGGATGATGGCAGCGTAGGACCGGTCGTTGTGGCCATCCTTGGGGGAGGCCTATTTCCAGCAGTGGACATCCATCGGTTGTGATGATGATGATTATTCTGCTTTGCTGCCGAATATAGCCGGTTATATTCTCCCTTATAGCTGATAAACTCTGTGCTCGGCTTACTTAAAACATACAGGGCCCTTCTTAATATGCTGACACTTTTTTACGGGGATGACCAGACAGTCAAACTGAACAAATTTCTCTATGGGACCAACATCGGAATCGCGAAAAAAAAATCTACTGTCCCATACATTTGACTCGAGTAGGTTCACAGTTTTGTATGGAACATCTGATTTTTATTTCGCGATTTCGATGTTGGTCCCATAGAGAAAGTTGTTCAGTTTGATGGTCTGATCAACCCCTTAAACAAGTGTCAGCATATTAAGAAGGACCCTATATGTACTTACCTACCTTTCCTAGTTGGTTAGGTACATTTCTCCAGAACCTAAAATTGAACATTGTTTTTGCATTCAATCAATTGTATGTAGAAAACATTCGATATCCTAGATTCTGCAGAAACGTTTCAGAAATATTTTCTTCAATACATATACATAAACAAAACACGATCTGTCTTTTCTCTGAGATTGCCATAATAAGACGGCGTGATTGCATTAGTCACGGGGAGGTCTGGTATGCAAGTTTTAGTTGCATAATAATGAAAGTAACCTTCTGCCGGTAAAAGTGATTGCACTTTATTTTTAAACACATTCATGTGGGTAAGTAGTTCGAACGGAAGTAGAACGATGGTTGTAAACAAACGTAATTCAATAGGTGTGTGTGTTGCATTCTAGGTCAGAGGCTCTCCAACTGTGGTACGCGTACCTTGACGGTACGCGAAGTTTTTAAAGGGACATCGAACAGGCCGGTTTTATCCTGATAAGAAAAAGTTATAACAAAATATATCTGTCCATAATTCACGACCATTATAGTTGTGATCGAAATGATGAAAAATACTCAGTAATTAATTGCTTCGCAATATCAATATCATCTTATTAGATGCTACGCTCTTTTGTCGGTAGAACTTTCGCAAATCTTGTCTTATTTACCAAAAAAATTTTAGTTATATGACCGTCTTTGTACACACGGCGACACATCAAGCTGGACAAAACCAAAATAAACTGGCTTCGCGTACGTCGAGTAACATACCTTTAGCTTGATGTGTCGCCTTGTTTACCCTTTTAGTTTTGTGCATTTATGGTAAGTAAATAAAACATACTTATATTTATAATGTAATGTTTCTACAAGTGTCTAGAATTCCTGGTACTACGACACGACTTCAATCTCCTCCTTTTTGTGTAGTAGTGAAACAAAAGCAATATCTGATGAATAATAATATCTTTCACGCGTGCAAGCAAGATGGTAGGTACTACGTGACCAGTCAGTAAAGATGATTTGAGAGCCACTGATCTAGGTGATTATGTCATACAACTTTTTATTACCTTTCGGTGGAATGAACGAGGTCAGTCAATTACTGCTTTATATATTTTTCTAAGTATATTATTTAATTGGAACGTGTTGCTAAAGTTAGCTAACTTACTACCTCTCTTGTAGATTCGATGCTTTAAAAAAATACTAATTCGTTCAGGAGATAACTCTATTTTGCATTTATATTATCGTTGTCAGTATCTGATAAAGATAAACCCTTAGACTGAGATTCAGAAACGAAAGCGAGTTTGTACCGTATCAAAATTTTTATAAGGATTTTAAGATTATCTTTGATGTAATGTGACCAAGTTAAATATTCCACTTGAGGATTCAGCCTAAGATTATCTTTAGATTGACAAGTCAAGGCTGATAGATATTGAAGCCACTTAAGATACTATGGATAAGATTTCATCTCAGGTTGGTACGGAGAACATTTCCTACAGGTGTGATCAGAGTGTGATAAGTCAGAAAATATTGTTTCGTCATGTTAACGTCACCAACGTGATATTTATACAGGGTGTAAACTTACGTGTACAGCCATGTCATAATTTATGTTGTTATTTTCTTAGTGTGGGGTGAATCTGTTTATTGCCTGGTAGCTATTTTGTAATTTTGTGTGGTAATTAAGTCAATTTTATTTATTTATGTTATTTTATAGCGTTGTGCTACAGAGTCTACAGACCAACTTCCACTATGGGATCAACATGGAAATTGCGAAAAAATTACCTACCTGCTCCATACATTTGGATCGAATCGTTTTTTTTTCGTGATTTCAATATTGGTCCCATAGTGAAAGTTGTTCAGATTGATAGTCTGAAGCAACCCTTTATAATGTAACGCATTTTAGTTTACACCTGTATACAAAGTTTTTAATAACTGAAAGCAAGTCTTTAAAAACCGTTTGTGCAGCAAAGATATTAGATCACCGGACAAATTTGTGGATTTTCCGTATTTAGGTTTGGTTAAATTGTGAACTGAATGACCTGTCAGACTTCCTGCTAAAAGCAACATCAATGTCTAATAGAAACCCGCCTTTTGGAGGTGTTGGTTATAAACCGCGTCACGTAAAAATGATTGTCGTTCTGCGAACCGACAAGGACTTTTTGAAACAAAATGGGGAAAAAGATACGAAAAAAGAGTTTGTTTTTTAACCATTCATGCAATTATAATGAAATGATTATAGATGTGTGATAAAATTCATTCTTCTTGCATTGCAGCAGTATCCACTTGTACTAAATCTAACTGTGATCACCATTACGCCTGGAAAGCGTCGTGAATATGGTATACATGGTCCTTCTTAATAATTATGCTGACACTTTTTCAAAGGGATGCTCAGACCGTCAAACTGAACAACTTTCTCTATAGGACCAACATCGAAATCGCGAAAAAAATTTCAGCTGTCCCATACATTTGGCTCGAGCAGATTTGCAGTTTTGTATGGAATTGGTTTTCGATGGTTTGCGATGTTGGTGCCACAGAAAAAGTTGTTAAATTTTACCATCCCCTTAAAAAGTGTCAGCATATTAAGAAGGACCCTGGATAATCACTTCATTACCTATATAATAACGATATAATGAATACTCTATCATTCGAAGACTACGTCCAACAGTCATAATAGTTCAATGCCATTAGCGGTCTTCTTGTAGCTTACTCGTAGAATGTGTTAGGCGGAGATTCAGAGACGATTTATTTAGTCTTAGTTCGAACTAAGTAGGGCGAAAATGTATGGATTTTGTCATACGGGAGTTCGAACTAAGACTTAAAAAACGTCTCTGAATGTCAGCCTTAGTGTCAACAATGTAGTATGCACTTTGACTAATTATTATAAGGACTTGCCTTGCGGTAGCATTTCCCCTCTGCCACGGTATAAGCACAATTGATCTTATGCATTTACATTCAATTTTACACCTTATCACTAAATGAGACAGCCTATAATTGCGAAATAATAACTTCGAACTAAGAACGTTTGGGGTTCACACGAGACTACTTTTCATGATTTTTAACATTCAAAATTAGAATCTAAAATTATGGGGAATAAAATCCAAAGTTGCGGATTTCATGTTACCTCGCCCCCCGCAAAAAGTGGCAGAAATGTTTGTTAGTAGAATTACACGCGTAACCAGTCCACATATAAATAGTCAAAGAGTATGCAACGCTTTGTCAGTTGTTTTCAAGATGTGACGTCAAGTCGATAAAAGGATAAGTAAGCCTTAAAAGTAAGGCAGTTAAACAATGAAGGTTGGAAGTAAATTTTTCCCTATATTGTCCAAGTTCACGTATCCTCATTAGGTACAATGTGATGTTCAAGGACATTTCCGTGTGCTGACACTATCTTTAGTGCGGGCCGACGATCTCTGAATGCTTTAATTCTTATTTGTACTTTGTCTTTGTGAGTAAATAAATGTTAAGTATTTAGTTGTTGCGTAAAAATTGCGCTTTGTAGAAACAAAGTCATGCTTACAGTATGACTTATCTTTGCATAGTTAAAAGTATTATTTTTAGTCAACTATTTATTACTAAAGTTACCCACGACTTCATGCGTGCAGACCACTGATTTTAAATACCTACTGATAACTTTTGATCGAATGAACTGTTTGCACTGAAATATATACAACGTGTTAATGAATAAGAGCAAAACCTCATACACCCCAAATGATTTATAACAAAATAATTAGATTGGTACAATAATTTCATTATTTTATAATTAACATTTAAAGTTGTTCGCATTTTAAGTTTTCAGGCAACAATGATTTGTTATCATTTCAGAATCTTGTTTTGGTAGTAAGTAGGGTGAGGATGCCCGTGCGGTGGGTTGAGGTCGAGTTTAGTAAATTTTTAATTTTACAAACATTTTATTTAATATTTTGATTCGATTCTGCTATCGATTCTAAACAAACTATTTGTTAGTTTTGCGTTAATTCATTAACACATAGTATAAATGTTAATATATGAACTAAGCCATTCAAATCGGTTTAGAAGTGATGCGTGCACAAACAAACACCAAAATTCTTAAAATGGTCTCTAAAAAGATTTATTTCCATTTCTTTACATATCCAAAGAACAGTTTCCGATTCTTGTAGTAAGTATAATAATCATGATTTCAGAGCCAGCCCCCTTACCGACATGCATGATAAAGGCTTTACACGTGCAACAATAATTTATAACTGAAAATGTGTTAGGTAGGTACCTACTTAGTTCTGTAACTGATTATGATTAGGTACTTCACGATTCTTATAGGTACTAAGTATTATAAATAATATTGTGAGGAATATAATACAGAATCCTTCTTAATATGCTGACAGTTTTTTAAGAGCAGATGATCAGACAATCAAACAGAACAATTTTCTCTAAGGCACCAACATCGAAATCACGAAAATAAAATCTGCTCTTCCATATAAAACTGCAAACTTACTCGTGCCAATTGTATGGGACAGCAGAATTTTTTTCAAGGTTTCTTTGTTTGTCTCATCAGTATGGTGTTAGTATATTAAGGGTATATTACTGTTGGCGTGCTCCATACAAACGAAGTCTGGTGATATTTTCAATACTAACCGATTAAGCTCAATGAAATTTTGCAAAAACAATCTAGAAACAAATCTCTATGCTTGTATCGTATCAGATTTTCCATAAAATGTACAGTTTTAAAGTTACAGTGCCTCAAAAATTTCCATACAAATCTTAAATTAATCCTAGCATTGAAACTGTAAATTTTACCGAAATTCGGACACGATACAAGCATACATATTTGTTCCTAGATTGTTTCTGCAAAATTTCATTGAGTTTAATTGGTTAGTACTGAAAATATCACCAGACTTCGTTTGTATACAGCGTGCATTTACGCATTCGGAATAAACTTCTCTTAAGAAAGACCCTGTATATTATGATAGTTTTGATCAAACAGAACAAATTCAACGGGCTTATTCGCGGGCAAGGGTTTCTTTAAAAATAATTAAAACATCAGAGGATGTTATTACTTCCCATGATACTTATAAGAAAATAATACGTAAGCATAGTAATCATTCCAGTCTCAAGATACTTATTAAGGGTATATTACTGTTGGCGCGCTCCATACAAACGAAGTCTGGTGATATTTTCAATACTAACCGATTAAACTCAATGAAATTTTGCAGAAAAAATCTAGAAACAAATCTCTATCTTAAATTAATCTTAGCATTGAAACTGTATATTTTAACGAAAATCGGACACGATACAAGCATAGAGATTTGTTCCTAGATTGTTTCTGCAAAATTTCATTGAGTGTAATTGGTTAGTATTGAAAATATTACCAGACTTCGTTTGTATGCAGCGCGCATTTACGAGTTCGGAATAAACTTCTCTTAATAACACTACAAGTTATAAAGTACTGTAGCGTGCGTCAATTCTGCTGTCAGTCTGTCACCTTTGCAATTTATCTGCAACTTACTGATGCGGACACCTGAGTAACTTATACAGGGTGTAAAAAAAACCCATTGGAGCCTTTAAGGGGATATAATTCGGAGCGCGCTCCATACAACCGTCCTATGGTGAAATTTTCAATAAGTACTAACCTATTAAAGTCAATGAAATTTTGCAGAAACAATCTAGAAACAGATCTCTATGCTTGTATGGAGTCAGATTTTCGTTAAAATTTATAGTTTCAATGCTAGGATTAATTTAAAATTTGTATGGAAATCTTTGTGGCACTGTTCCTTTAAAAGTATACATTTTAAAGAAAATCTGACTCCATACAAGCATAGAGATTTGTTTCTAGATTGTTTCTGTAAAATGTCATTGAGTATAATTGGTTAGTATTGAAAATATCACCATAGTACGTTTGTATGGAGCGCGCTCCGAATTATATCCTCTTAAAGGGTGCTTCAGACTACAAAACTGAACCAGTATACTGAATTACCTGAATTTGAGTCGAGTTGGTACTGCAGTTTTGTATGAAACTGGTGATTTTTTCGAGATTTCGATGTTGGCTCCATTGTGAAAGTTCTTTAGTTTCATGGTCTGAAGCACTTCCTAAAGACGCCAACAGGGTTTTTTACATCCTATATTTAGCATTTGACCACGGCTTGAATCTCTTAGAATTTGTTAATGTTTGAAAGTACGATTTCGGGATGAAATTAGCATGCTTATCAATGTTAATGTTCAAGTAAATTCAATATCTTTGAAGTGTACCTTACTTTGTAAACTTTCTCTACGAAATCTCTTCAGAGATAAGCTCGCTCTTTCTACTTGTCTATTATGGCTGTATTCATCTGTATTTCCGTGTGTACAATACAATGTTCAAACAAAAATAAATGCTTTATCTTTGACAACAGTGCTTTTATTATAACATTAGCAAGAACCTTTGATACATTTGTTTGGAGACGGATTATATTCTTGTAACTGAGTAACAGCTACTAACAACTTTTGTAACATGTAACTGTATCCGATACGATACCTGTTACGTTAAGACGAATACGATACCCGATGTAGATGATTACAGACTAGTATCATAATAGCATAATTATAGTGAGGCAATAGTTGAGTTTGATCGTCACAGTACTGATTTAGTCGCTGGTAAGTTTGTAGGTAGGTACCCAATGATATTTTACACTTCTTTCTGACATAATATTATTGGAGGTAATTCCATCTCGTCCTGAGATTGAGTGGTTAGACAGGCATAAAACGAGCCCATTACAAATAAATAAATAATAATTGGTTCCAAGTTATACGTAGGTATATGTTTTTTGCTTTGGTACAGAGTAGATATAAAATACATTGATAAATGTCATCGAGTTTAAATAGTAAAAAATAGCAAAAACCAGCTGGTGGTTTGGAGTGTTTTCAGAGCTCAAAGCTCCTTTTTTATAAAGTTTATTCTCCGTTGCTTAGTAATATTTTATTATCCACTAATTTGCACGCAACTGTAGTTATGGAACGTGTATAGCAAATAACGATCGAGGTCGCCCTGATTATTTGAAAAATATTTTTTAGTTATTCATAGGATCTAATATGAACATAACATATTTGTTGATACAAAACAAATTATCATAAAAGGAAAACACTATTGATTTGTTTTTTTATTCTTTGATACAAATATTTTTCTGTTTGCCAGTTTCAATCGATGAAGAAACATACTTATAGTAAACAACACTAAATACAAGGTGTTACAAAAGTAAAAATAAACATTTGAAACTTTTAAAGCGGTTATATAGACCATCAAACTGAACAACTTTCACTATGCGGCCAACATCAAAATCGCGAATAAAAAATCAGTTGTCCCATAAATTTAGCTCGAGTAGATTTGTAGTTTAGTACGGAACATCCTTTTTTTTCGCGATATCGATATTGGTCTTATAGTGAAAGTTGTTTTAATGGTCTAAACCACCCCCTTAAATGTTTATTTGTATTTTTATAACACCTTGTATAATAATGATACACGTTTATGTAAAATTAGCAGTATATCATTATAGTCAATAAGGTACTATTTTGTTTTGCACTCTGACGTCAATGGCAAAGCTTATTTGTTCAGATCGAATAATTTTTATAATTTATTTTAAGATCCTGTTAGTGTGCCGGTTCCACTTTATTGTTTAAATACTTATGAGCAAATAAATTTTTGATTTTAAGTTGTATAGACCATAAGTTGGATAGAATACAAGCATTTTAGGTATCTAATAACAAACTACTTTTTATTGGACTTCTGTAAATACTTAGTTATATTTATTAATTTATTTTAGGCTGAGAAACAGATGACATAAGAAAAATAACAATGAATGGACAAAAAAGACCTGTAAATAGATATGAAATAATAGTATAAAATAATTACAATTGACAGTTGACATCTCTTTCCGTACCACTAGTGGTACGCGTACCTACCTACCACAGTTTGAGAACGCCTGGTTAGTTTTTAATAGTCAAATTCAAAATAGGAAAAGGAACGTTTATGAACCTCATCTATGTTTTATGGTTTGTGTGTACTGTACACATTTTAGTATTAGGTACAGTGTACACACGGCGACAGATCAACTAACCCATAGCTGAACTCTATGTTCATGGATATAAGGTCCAACTATGGGTAGGTTGATCTGTCGCCGTACGTACCTAAAACTTTGACTATTTATATGTGGACTGGTTACGCGTGTAATTCTACTAACCAATATTTCTGCCACTTTTTGCGGGGGGCGAGGTAACATGAAATCCGCAACTTTGGATTTTATTCCTTATAACTTTAGATTCTAATTTTGAATGTTAAAAATCATGAAAAGTAGTCTCGTGTGAACCCCAAACGTTCTAAGTTCGAAGTTATTATTTCGCAATTATAGGCTGTCTCGTTTAGTGATAAGGTGTAAAATTGAATGTTAATGCACAAGATCAATTGTGCTTATACCGTGGCAGAGGGGAAATGCTACCGCAAGGCTAGTCCTTATAATAATTAGTCAAAGCACTAGTGGTACGCGTACCTACCTACCACAGTTTGAGAACGCCTGGCTAGTTTTTAATAGTCAAATTCAAAATAGGAAAACGAAAGTTTATGAACCTCATCTATGTTTTATGGTTTGTGTGTACACTTTTTAGTAATAAGTACAGTGTACCTAAAAAGAACACAGCGAGGTTATATTATCTTTTATGTTATTTTGTTTAGTTGTTCATACTTGAGTGGTTACTACAAAAAGTCGTGAGGTTTCATGCAATGTCATTTCGCATTCCTTGGAATTGCAATTACCTAATTACGGTTCATTATATAATTTGAATTTGTAATGGGAGACAATAATAAAAGGTTATCTACCTACTTAGGTAAGGTACCTATAGGGTACTGTTGTAAAATATTTTAATACTAGCGGTGCCCGCGACTTCGTTCGTACGCGCAGACTACTGACTTTAAATACTCATAACGTTTGATTGAATGGACCGATTGCGATGAAATAAATGTTAATCCAAACTAAGCCGTATAATTTTTTGAAAACCCTATTCAAATTGTTTCAGGTGTTTTTAACTGATGCGTGCTCAAACAAACACACAAAAATTATATAAATGGTCTCAATGCATATTCCATTACATATCCTAAACGCCCTCAATGAATATTATTTGCAAATATCTTCATTGTACCTATATCCTATTATTATTTATATTATTATTTTATTATATTGGGTGAAATTGATATCATATAGCATCTTTTTAAACTAAGAGTCTGCCCATCAAACTGAACAACTTTTACTATGAGAGCAAACCGATCGGAGCAACAAAAAAATCTGCTGTTCTATACTAAACTGCAACGCCTACTCGACGGTCGGTTTACTCCCATAGTAAAAGTTGTTCAAAAGAGCATCACGTGATCATTTTGTGCGCCCCTCAAAAGCTTTGTCTTTGTGGGATATTTACTCATGTGGCATTGGTATTTTGTAAAATGAACAAAAAGTTACTATAACATACTTAAATAATTTTTGGGCGGAAATGTGAAAATTTAGTCCGTAATTAAGTAAATTATGCCATATGGTATCAGAAAACATTACTTATATTTTTTATCTGAAAACCTGTCTGAATATTTTAGAGTCGTTCACCTCTGTAATTTGCACGTTTCAATAATGCGTTTTGGAAATTGATGTCGCATCGCATCGCAGTTGCAAATCCATTATTTTTTCTGTGTATAAAATTGTATATTGCTGCCAGTTGAATTAAAATTAAATTATAGGTATACAGGATGAAATTGATATCATTAGCATCGTTTTAAACTAAGAGTGGTTTAGACCATCAAACTGAACAACTTTCAGTATGGGATCAATATCGAAATCGCGAAAAAAATACTGATTGTCCATACTAAACTTTTTTTTCGCGATTTTGATGTTGGTCCGATAATGAAAGTTGTTCAGTTTGATGGTCTATCTTAAAAGTTTTAAATGTTTATTTTTACTTTTGTAATACCTTGTATAGTATACTACCAAAGTAATACACGGTGTAATTAAATGTATTACATATCGAACTGGGTGCTTGGAAAATCTAACATCGAACAGAGTGTTGTCTTGCGCTATGAAGCCAAAATCGAAATTGCAAAAAAAAACTTCTGTTCCATAGAAAATGTCAATAGGTACTCGACGAAAATCTATGAAACAAGATTGTTTTTTCGCGATTTCAAAGTTGGTTCCGTATCACACCCTGTATAATTAATTAAGTAATTATGTTTTCTCTATCGTTGTCTAGTCATCATAATACAATTCCAGGTTAGATTCTATTACTTTAAAATGTGACTACCTAGATAATCTGTGTGACAACTTTTTTTTTAAATATCTTGGATATATTAAAAAAATATTGTTTATGGCCGATGACCTCGTCTAAAATTAGAGTTGTACCTTAGTTGTAGGTGTAGACGGTTATTATAGCGGTTTTTTCCATAGGTCGTCGTTTTTGTTTACGTTATTTGGCCAAGTAGGTAATTCGGATGTTATTTGTTTATTAACAGTAAAAGATTTAGGGCCTTTTTCATAAGCGCTTGTTAGCTTATATGAAGATAAATTGACATATCTTTCATACGAAATATGTCAAACGCTCTGTCAAATAAGCTACCAATGACTTATCCAGCCAGACGTGGTGAAACAGGCCCGTAATGACAAAAAATGGCAGGTAACAAGTATTTTGTTAGGTTTGTTATCATGATTGCTTCTAATTGCTCTTGCGAAGTGTTCTAAAAATACAAATAATTGTTCTATCATTGACCGTGACTCACGCGCACTTGTCGATGCCGTCTAACGTGAAGTAGACAGACTAACTTAACGTGAAGTAGACAGACATAGTCGGGGAAATCTACGGATTTTTGTATGGAGAAGGTTGCATTAATTGCACTTTTTGTGATAATTTGGAATATAGTAGATAAATACCTGAAAAACATAAATTCTCAATAATCCCCGATTTTTTATTGTGTATTATTGAATAATTAAGACATTTACAAAACATTAAATTTAGGTATGAACAAAAAATGGAAAACTGGTGATTTTGTACAGGATGGCTTCATTCAATGCGTTTTACTTATAACAATAATAATCCCCGGTTAATATCGTAAATTTGAGTAGATATTTAATATTTTGTAAGTCTTCAAAAATTATAACGTCAAAACCAAATTATTTACTGTTTGTTTGATTGTTTGTTGAATTACACATAAAATTTGATTGTTCTCTCTTTTGCTAGTATGCTGGAAGAAATATATTTCGAAATAAGCTTGCCCTTTATATATTGAAATCGATTTTAAGGTATTTCTCAGGTTCCTGAGCCAATATAACCACGTAATCTCGACAAAAGTGTTATGAACTAACAGTAATATTATTTCAAACACAATTTACTAAAGTGTCTTTAATGCAATCTCACACCTTATTTTTCCTAGACTAACAGTGAATTAAGCCGTCTGACGTCTAGTGAGGTAGACATACTGTGACTTAATATGGTGGAAAAAGGAATGCTCAATGCCCAGATGATATATGGCCACAATAATATGGAATGGAAAGAATGACTGTTATAACTATTAAGGCCCATTATTCTTGGGAAATAAAGCCTCTCTGTCAAAAATCTAATAAATCTTTTATTAGTTTTTTCATCGTTTTAACTAATTCCCGTAGAAAGAGTGCCAAATATACCCCCTAGTCCGAAGGAGGCTATTAGGCTTTTACAGGCTTTCAGTTTTTTGTGGTGGAAAATAGATCGCATGGAATTCTAAGTATCAATGGACACGGTTGCCGACAGACGTACACACGACGACACATCTAGATACGCAAAACCAAAATAAGCTGGCCCCGCGACGTTATACGTTATTTACCCTACGCGCGGCCAGCTTATGTTGGTTTTGTGTAGCTTGATGTGTCGCCGTGTGTACTTACACTTTTTGTATATTCATGTTTCCGTTTACAGTTTTTGGGGATCCAAAAGTCCGACTTTTCAACGATTAAGACGTAGGTAATGTTCCATATTCAAAAAGATAACTGAGTTGTTAATTTTCTTAACAACGTTACGTAATGGTGTCAATGCTAGTAAATTAACAAAAAATTCGAATCCGCATAGCAGGCTTCGTCAAACCACAATCAATGGCAACACATAAGATACAATATGCATGCAAGTTTCGTCAGACTATCACTAATTAACTACAGGCCCTGCTCTACGCAACCCTGGCTCCAAGGGCCCTAAGATGCTGGCTGCATTGCCCCTCTGGGTGGCCAGTAAAATCCCTGTACCAAGTAGGCACCCGAGCGGAGGTCCCTCCCTTTAGTCCTCATTCGCTACGCTGTTTCCTTAATAACCCATGGCATCGACCCCCAAAGCGCCTCCAGTCACAAAAGCGGCTGAAACAAAATTATGCTGTCCATTTTAGGATTTTTTAATTTTTTTATTTATAATTAATAGAATCCGTGCTGGTCCAGTGGCGGGTACCCTTGCCTGCCATGCAGGAGGCGATGGTTCGATCCCCGTCCAGACTGACTCGTACCATTGAATTTTTCGGAATTTTTGTACGATTTGTAACACCACTGGCTTTTCCGTGAAGGACAACAACGTGAGGAAATCGGCATGTACCCACTGTCCATTATAAGTGGCGACGGGCCCACCCACCGTCACACTGGACAGAGTTTCGGTACTACTGGTGAAACGTGGATGTTCTGAGGTTTCAGAATATCTCTGATTACCCCCTCGGGGAATATAGTGAGCGTATGCATGCATGCATAATTAATGGACTTTTGATTGTGCGTGAGCACTGCATTTCCGCCAGTGTCAAGTAGTTTGTGGGATAGTATCTATTCCAATCTCAGGGATTGTTTTTGATCAAGCACAAGAAGAGATAGCGGATCGCGGTGCCTCGTGGCACGCAATAACGCGAACCTGCAACGTGACTCTTTGTAGTTCCTATAAAGATACTTTTCTGACATTCCATAATAAATAAAATACGTAGGTAAACGTTTTTATTATATTCCTTTGTTTATGCTCTATCACCCAGCGCTCAAACAAACAAGAGTTTGCTCATGTGCTCATTGTTTGTCTCCTGATTCACGAGCATTGTCTGTTTGTGTGTTTGTTTGTAAAACAACCTGCATGTTCATAACAGCTGTAGAAGGCAAACATGAGGTCATGTTTCTGAGGAAAATTTAGTCGGTGTAATGTCAAAATCTTTGACTATTTATATGTGGACTGGTTACGAGTGTAATTCTTCTAAAAAACATTTCTGCCACTTTTTGCGGGGGGCGAGGTAACATTAAATCCACAACTTTGGATTTTAATCCCCATAACTTTAGATTATAATTTTGAATGTTAAAAATCATGAAAAGTAGTCTCGTGTGAACCCCAAACGTTCTAAGTTCGAAGTTATTATTTCGCAATTATAGGCTGTCTCGTTTAGTGATAAGGTGTAAAATTGTATGTAAATGCGTAAGATCTTTTTATCTTGCACGTTGGCAGAGGGGAAATGCTATGACGAGGCGGGTCCGTATATAATTCGTCTAAGACCTATAGTGATGAAATAACAAAATATAATATGACATCGGTGAACTTAAAAATAATTTTCATAATTTCCTATGCTTTAAATTCATGTTTTATTAAAAAGACGTAGTGTATTGTGTATGGGTTTGAAGTAATTGTAATCTTAATCCATGGTTATTGTAGGTAGGGTAACTGTTTTCGTTTCGTCGAGTTAAAGTATCTTCTGTGTTTCGGATGCACATTTATGTACTTTATAAAAATGAAGTAATTTGCTGTTTGATACCCAATAAAGATAAATTAAATTTCTTGAATTCTTCACTGAATTCAAAGGCGAGATAACGGTGCGGTCAATTCAGTTGTCAATTCTTCGGCAGATATGACCATCCCATTGCCACTTCAGCTTGCTAATTTTCTAAGCTATGCCTACCACTTTAGTTCTTTGGTGTTTTACCTCATTCCTGATGTGATCTCTCAGAGAAACACTGAACCATCGGTTGTCAGTTCTTCGGCAGATATGACCACCCCACTGCCACTTGAAAATGCTTGGGTCTGAGGTCACTAGCTTATAGTTTATTTACTTTACTGTATAGTATCAATTATTTTATTAAAAAGACTATGTATTATTGTATACATAACTTTAGCTGAAGAATTTATATTGTAATAGTTATTAAGTTGTGTTATGTTGTAAAGTTTCTGGCCGCATCTTCTCTACAGCGACAACACGTTCCGACGCGGTGGTAGCTTTAAAAAAGATTTGACGTTTGATAAGTGTGCTGCAAGCTCCTATATTGAATAAATTATATTGACTTTGACTTTGAGCTTGCTAATTTTCTAAGCTATGTCAACCACTTTAGTTCTTCGACGTATCACCTCATTCCGGATGTGATCTCTCAGAGAAACACTGAGTATAGCCCTTTCCAAAGCTCGCTGAGTGACTTTGAACTGATGAACTTTGTCCTATCGTCAGGGTTCAAGTTTCCGCACCATTTTAAATAGGTTAAATGCGTCTATACAACGTGTTAATAAATAAGCGCAAAACCTCAAACACCTTAACTGATTTATAACGAAATAATTGCATTAAAACAATAATATGATTATGTGATTAATTAAAATTAAAGTTATTCGTATTTTAAATTTTCATGCAAAAATTATTTGTTATTATTTCAGCAATGAATGAAAGCGCTAACGTGCTCAAGGATTCATTTTAAAAATCTTGTTTTGGTAGTAAGTAAGTAGGGTGAGAGTGCCTGTGGGGTTGGCATCGAGTTAAGTAAATTTTAAATTACACTAACAAATTATTTATTATTTTGAAAAAATGGAACCTATGTTGAAACTTTGATTATTCGATTCCCCTCTCGATTCTAAACAAACTACTTTCTAGTTTTGCGTTTATACACTAACCCGTTGTATATGGTGTTGTGCACCAACTTAAAACAAATGCCTGAAAAATAAAAATCATCTGAAATGGTTACTTGTTATCCAACAAACCTGAACCTAATAAAACCACAACTTCTTGTGTAAATTTAATGTTAATTTTATCGTTATCGTGAAACACATGTAATAATGACCATAACGATAAATACTGGGGAAAAAATAACTGTTACTATTTCGAAATGTATTTGTAATAGGTACTAGGTTTTACCTAGATAGATAACAGGTAACTCCAGACGTGTTGATTGACACGTTCAGTTTGTAATACTTAAGGCGTATCCGCCCGGGAACACGACTCTCCTCCTCTCCTCATACTAATCGATGTGAACGAGCGCGTGGCTCCGGTCAGACTTTACCGGTTTTCTATGAAAAATGAGATGAATTTTCAAAAAAATAAGACAACCGAATCATTCTGTTGTATTGTGAAGTATATTGTAAATTTTCATTTAATTCCGACCAACAATATAAGAGTAAAATGGTTACAACTGGAAAAAAAAGGGTGACTTTAGATGACTTTTTCTTCAGTTTTATTAATTAAAATAGAGTTCGAGGAAAACCAAATTACTTCTCATGTCCTGTAGATTGTTCAGATTTGGTTACTGCTTAAAAAGTGCCATAGTTAATGTCTATAATGATTACAAATTTAACCAATTTTACGGTAAATTGGGGGGAAGAGCCTTAATTAATAAGTTCTATTGCCCTAATAACTGTCTTATGATTGTTTACTGTAAAACTTTATGTTGTTATGATGTTTTGTAAATATTTTAAACTACATATTTGTTATCATCGAGCCGGGTGGTTCCGGCTTAGAACAGATTAAGCCACATTTCTTCCAGTAGGTGTCGTACGAGGCGACTAAGGGTCCTTAATGTGCTGACGGTTATTAAGATGATAATCGGACGATATAACTGAATCTATGGGACCAACATTGCAACGAATCGCGAGAAAAAAATCAGCACGTCTAGCATGATTTCTCTACTTGCGCGCGACTCGGCTTTCTCCCATACTACAAGTCGCGGCAAGCGCGGCTTACGAGTTCCGAAAAGCGCGGGAACAGGTTATTTCTATGCAGCAAAGTCACGTTGTGCGCGTGTAGAGAAATCATACTAGACATGCAGCTGTCCCATTTATTTGGATTGCTGTTTTCCCTTAGTAAAAGTGGTTCAGTGGTCTAAATCACCCTAAGCATGTAACGCATTTAATTTTACACCCTGTATACAAAAATACGTGTCGTAATCATCATAATAATCATCTACTAAAAATCATCTATCATCCATCCATAATTGCCATGCTTGTCATGGAGAATGGAGATAGTACCATAATAATAATGAATTTGTTATTCTATGATAGTACCCCATACCTAGAGAAATTCTTAGTCACCTTGTACAGTTATTCGAGTAGCACTGTAGTAAAGAAGAAAATTAAATTTACTGACTCATTCGAGTATTCCGAGTTAGGTACGTGGCTGATATTTAACGATTACTATTTTATGACCATAAAAAGTACTTACAATCTTGTAGTGTTCTTTAGGTAGGAAGTAGGTACGTATAAAGTGACTTCAGGACTTTGGACATAATGCCATCTTCGCAAAACGCTAACTTCTCATAATGCCAACTTCTCGAAATGAAAATTTCTCAGTTATTATTAGTAGTATTGTTTTAGTTTCGAGGCTGATATTATTATTAGTGAACGAATTAATCGAAAACGAATTGACGTTATTCAATAGATGTTTAGTAGTTAAGGAATATTTTAAGTACACTTGTATACATTTTAAAATAAGTATCGTAAAATGCTTAATTTTGAAAACTACAACTAAACAACTATACCTAATAAATAGGTTCGAGTGAATTTAAACCCAAAATGGCTAATTATGCCATTTAATTATCACGTTAATAACAATAAAATTCGTCATCCATACTATGACCACAAATTAATAATCTATGACTATAATTTTTTCCAGGTTTTAGCATGTTTAGTGCTATGAAAATAACGTAAATTACAAACTCAAACACTTTTTAAATACTCAGAACTATTGAATTTAATGTTTGACAACAATAATGATTAGAATAAACACGTATATTGTTATAAACATATATCGTGGTTATGTTAAAATTAATACAATTTACGTCATTCACGAAACTTCCAAATTAACGTCTGTGTTATTAAATTTAGCCCAGTCAATTTACGAGGTTTTATTAGGAGGGGTGGGAAGTAGTTATGTGTGGGACTTTTAAACTGTAACCGTGCCGGTTAGCCGGGTAGCATTTAGTGACAAAAACACTATCTGAAAATAAATTAAAGTAAATTTCGCTACGCGACATAAAAATCAACATTTTATCTCACGGAATGACGGAAAACTTGTAACTTAATACCAATGCACTCAATTCTCAAAGCTTCCAAGTAGAAAAGGGTCATACCGTAAAATGACTGGACTAAATTAGGTTTTAGGGCTTAATAGTGTCTAATCTACGTGTAAATAAATATAGCTTGAGAGTAGAAACTCGATCGTGATCTTTCATTTATCACGCGTTTGACACTGCGCTGCGTTATTACTGAATTTTAGCGAAGTCGTGCGATGCATTGGACGCGTGCGTGTTGATTAGGTATAAAAATCTTCTATACTCCATTCAAAATAGCAACGAAATTTTAAGGCTATTTTGCATTACAGAAACAGAGATTTGAAACACTAAGCTACTAAAGCTACACTTGCGTCAACCGGTGCTAGCAATAAACTCCGGGGAAAGTTGG
This sequence comes from Agonopterix alstromeriana, assembly GCA_963924505.1. NCBI lineage: Eukaryota > Metazoa > Arthropoda > Insecta > Lepidoptera > Depressariidae > Agonopterix > Agonopterix alstromeriana. The sequence continues at coordinate 13,789,938 of OZ004675.1, forward strand.
TAGCCCATGATTTTTTTGTATAGGAAAACCATTGAGAGAGCTATTTTAGTTAATTGCTAACCCGGGTTGACGCAAGTCCAAGATATGTCGGATACTATATGTATCCAATCCAGTAAATTAATTACATTTGGTCATCAGAATTGGCCAGAAAGCTAAATTAAAAAATCTTGTCGTCCTTATTTGAAGTATAGTATAACTTGAACCTCCACAGCGGTGCGCATGCATATGCTCACGACTATATTCCCCGAGGGGGTAGTCAGAGATATTCTGAAGCCTCAGAACATCCACGTTTCACCAGTAGTACCGAAACTCTGTCCAGTGTGACGGGGGGTGAGCCCGTCGCCACTTATAATGGACAGTGGGTACAATACATGCCTCGAAATTGAAGCATGCAGGTTTCCTCACGATGTTTTCCTTCACCGAAAAGCCAGTGGTGTTACAAATCGTACATAAATTCCGAAAAACTCATTGGTACGAGTCGGTCTGGACGGGGATCGAACTATCGCCTCACGGCAGGCAAGGTTACTCGCCACTGGACCACCACGGTTTTTTTTTTACACACGTAATTAGCATTAGGTATTTTTTAATAAGTAATCTGGTATTCTACCTATTTATCATTTTACGCAACAACCTACCATTGTATTTCATTTCTATCTTCTTCAAATCATGTCATACTGTCAGTCCTCAGGACTGGAGTGGGAGCCTGGTGACTCGTTACTCCAGGTTATAGACGAAAGTTTATAAACCTACCAAGGGCACCATGTCTCTCGCATATAAAATGTCTTATGCTAGAGCTAGACTTTATTTTCTTCTCACATACAAAATACATTTTGACAGTATTTTATGGCACAATAATATTATTTATTATTATTATTTATATAAATAACAACAATGGTGAAATTAATATCAGATACGAGCAAAAATAAAACTGCTGTTGCATACATTTGAGTCGAGTCTGGCATTGCAGTTTAGTATGGAACAACTGATTTTCTTTTTGCTCCGATTGGTTTGCTCCTATATTAAAGTTGTTCAGTTTGATGGGTAGACCCTTAGTTTAAAAGGATGCTAATGATATCAATCCCTGTCGAGAAAAATATTTGATTTCCTATACATTTGAGTTGAGTAGGAATAAAATACTGCATTTTTGTAAGAAACAACAGATTTTTTTCACCTCCTCATTCCTCGACACAGCAAGCAAAAGAATAATTATAAACAGAAGGGCAAGAAATGAGGACAGTCGATTAAGGAACTAGGAAGTAAATGTAATCCAATGAACCGTAGTATAAGAAGATATTTTTAAAATCTTTTTCAACCTTTAAAGTAAAAAAGAACGTCCAATTAAAATGATATTAAAGCTAATTTCTTAAAACGCAAAAAGAGGGGTGCTATAAGTTTGACGCCTATGTCGGACTGTCTGTCTGTCGGTCTGTCTGTCTGTGGCATCGTTACTCCAAAACGGGTGGACCAATTTCAATGCGGTTTTTTTAATAGAAAAATCGGTTCATTCGTTTTCATGTAACTTTAAAAATTATGAAATAACATTAAATTACAAATTTAAAAAAACCACCAACGCCAAAAACAAACATTTAAAAAGTAAAAAATAATTCGGTCACCTATTATTTTTTACTTTTTAAATGTTTGTTTTTGGCGTTGGGGGTTTTTCTAAACTTACAAATATGCGCATACTCATAAATACACATAAACTTACCGATTCAGAAAGGTACGTTGATTTACTATCATTACCTAATAAAAATGTCTTCAAGTTTACTGTATTCTAGTCAAACAGACATAAAATAGCCACAAAGTCGATACACGCCTGACAATAGATAATTTAAAAACGTTAACTTAGTCAACATTTAGTCATCAAGTCACCTTCCTTACTCGTTCATTTATTTAGTGCAAGGTTTCTCAAAGTGGAAAGATTTTCAGAATAATATTTTAGGTACCGGACCTAAAATTTACACAGTTTACGAGAAAATACAGGCCCAGCGGCAACACATGCTACTCAAACTTTGTGTGATTTTATAGTGAACTCTAAAGAAATAAGTGTTCCTTGTTAACTACGGAACCCTAAAAATACTTAATAAAAACCGACCAAGTGTGAGTTGAGCTCACGCTAAGGTTCCTGATCTGAATTAATGAAACTAATGTTTTTGTCAATGCAATTACGTAACACAAACAAATATATTGTGTGGTGGTAAGGAACGGAAACCTCGCCTCGGTTCGTTTTTTTCTTATTTTCGTAAGAGGTACGACACGCAGTCTTCTAGGAGTCCGATTGCGCTAAGTTAAAACATAGAATTTCTATTCTTATCCAATTTCAGTTATAATCACATGGCAATCGAATTACTATTCAACTGTGCTGAATTTCGCATCGCGCTAAACTCTATGTAACTGACAGCCCTTAACGTCTGAGCGATTTGTCAAAACGGCTCTAACGGCTGCTATCAAGAGCAGTACAAAAGTGTCAAAAGTTATGGTTCGTACGTAGTCCAATCACGGTTCAATCACCGAATATTTACCGTGATTACAGCCCAGGTAATTTTTAAACAGGTACCTACGCAGGGCTATATAAGTTTGAGAACCCTTGATTTAGTCGATAAGTTGTTTACACTAGATACAATTTGTAATCATTGGTTGGTGAAGGTTCATTTCTTTGATTGTTTTTTTAGGCAAAGGCGTGTCCGACAAGGTTACGATTTGCCATGCGTTTAAAAATATAAACTAGGTAAACGTTTGAATGAGTCTTTTAGAAGGAAAGAGTTATAGTGGTGGGAATGAGTACTACCTGCATATTACTGGTTTTTGACTTATAATATTGTTCTTACCGCGTTTGTAATTTACTTCATACAGGGTCAAACTTAATACAGGGTCCTTCTTAATATGCTGACACTTTTTTTAGGGGATGATCAGACCATCAAACTGAACAACTTTCTCTATAGGATCAACATCGATATCACGAAAAAAAATCTGCTGTCCCATACATTTGGCTCTGGTAGGTTTGCAGTTTTGTATGGAACAGCCTATTATTTTTCGCGATTTTGATTTTAGTGCCATAGAGAAAGTTGTTCAGTTTGATGGTCTGATCATCCCCTTAAAAAGTGTCAGCATATTAAGAAGGACCCTATATGTTTACTATCGCGAATTTAGTACATCTTAATAATCGTCAGTTAGGAAAGTTCCACACTACTGCGGCCGGATTCCCTGATCAGATCATTGTACATCAAATTTGACATAAAAAGTCCCCTAATAGGCCACTTATTCATAGGCAGTAAGTACAGAAATGGCTTGGTTGTCGTGACTTTGATCTGCGACGACAGGATGGCACTGCAGTGAATAACTCGGGAAGTGGCCACTTCAGATTGTTGTTCACAATATCGTAGTGTTATGATAACTATATCGTTTGTTGATCTCTGATCGTGAGATCTGATGTTGGCTACAAGATTGATTTGAGGTGAAGAAGACGTACCTATGTAACTTTACGGGGTACTTCAGAACATCAATCTGATCAACTTTCAAAATTGTCTGCTGTTCCATACATTTGGTACTTTGTTCGCGTGTTAAATATTGGTCCCATTATGAAAGATGTTCCATTACTTAAAGAGTGATTATAATTATGCTCATGATACTGAACAACTTTCCCCACGTAAAAGAGACTAAAAGAGTTGTTCCATATCATGCGTAGAATCATCCTTTAGAGGGTGTACCTGAGTGTAGACAGTTGCATTTATGTGATATACAGTGTATAGGGACATAAAGAGGACAAGATGTGAAAAACAACAATATTGCTGATCAAAAAATGTTAACGTAGCTTAGATATGTAGCCATAACCAGATGCAATAAATTGTTTATTGCAATTCGTCGCTGACGCTGCAGTCTGCCCTATATAATTTTTATATAAGTTCAAGATGCATTCCCCCCGCCCCCCCCCCCCCATTGTTAAATTAATTAAATAGGGTGTAACTTTAAAATTATCAATTTAATTAAATACAACTAAACATAAACGTATTCTCAAAACATGAAGCTATAACAATGTTCTAAATAGAACACGAAAATTCGATATTTTAAGTAAAATTGCCAATGTTTTCAAATTGGCCTTTTTGCAACGCCCTTTCAGGAAAAGTCATATACCTGCACCGTCAGCGACGAATTGCCCTTTTACAATTGACCCCTTGTTGCCCGAGGGGGACCTGTACCTCATTATAAAAAAAACCAAAGGATTGTACCTACAGAAAACATTTAAACACTCTTGAAACCTAAAGAACCCGAACTGTGAATGGTTACTCTATTTATTGATTCTGGTTTTAAAGTTATCGGCCATTGTATTTTAAATAGAAAATCTATGGTTCTTCAAGCTCATCAGCATCAGCCTTTACAGGATGTAAAATTAAATGCGTTACATGCTTTAAACGGTACTTCAAAAGATCAAACTGAACAACCTACCCTCAAGTAGGGTGTATGGGCTCAGACCACCACGCGGTCCACGCTTGCACAATGCGGAATGGTGGACTACACATAAGCATCAGAATTTCTTTTTCAGAGTATGCGAGTTTCTTCACGATGTTTTCCTTCACCGTTTGAGAGCAAATTCGAGCTCAAACGGACAATTTATCGTAAATTAAATAACCGATTCTAATACCTTACAACTTTCTTGCAGATGTCATAATTTCTATTCTCGTAGATACAATAAGATCTAAAATTAGCAGCTCTTTTTTTACCTGTTTTTAATAATTCGAATAAATTTATTTCTTTGATTCACAGGTAAGTCACCTATTGTTTGATGCGGACAATGGATAAGCCTTTCAGATAAGGTAACAAACATTAAATAATTCGTGTTTACTGCTATCTCTTGCGTTTGTGCTCACTCTGCTGACAATACGAGGCGTACTTTGATTCTGAAAGGGAAGTACTGAGTTTACCAACGTAGTACGTACATATACTTATTACTTATTGATTGTTTCTTTTTTTTCTGTGAATGCATGTTTTGTTTTGCATCTGATTCTTGTTAAAATTGTTTTGTTTTTGATGAATCTAAGTTTTAGTAGTGTTTTGCTTAGAAATGTTTTTTTATAATTTGTGTGTTCTACATAATTGTATTGTATCTTGTCCTTGTGTTTTATATTAGCTGTGGTAGCCTGTAAGTAGATGAACACAATGTTTGCCTAATCTGATGTAGTTTCTTGATTTTGTAATGTGCTTCATCTGTTGGTAACCCTAAATACATAAATAAATAAAATAAATAGTGCGACTACAGGTCTAGCGCTTTTTTAACTGAGAAGGTTCCTGCGGTAGTGGAGCGGTGCGGGAGGGGGTGAAATTTGAAGTCTTTCTGCATCAACGTGATAATTTCACAAAACGCACCGCGCACTGCTCCTCTACCGTAGGATCCTGCTAGACCTAATTTAACAATGCGCGTCTGTCACTGTCTCACTCGCTCGATCTCATTTGCAACCAGATTTCAGTCTCGAAATACGAAGATAACCGATGAGAATTATATATAACATCACGCCCGCGGCATGGCGGTGCGATATAGCGCTATCGCGTCCTAGCACTCTTTCTTTTTGCGCGCGAACGAACGAGAGAGCAGGCGGGTGCAGTTATACCTACTGTTCATACATACATATAAAAAATTTATCAAATGAGGCGAATTTTTAAGAAAATTTAATAAGTGCTTCTGTTGACCAAAAATGGAATTATGAACCAACTGATGTTCTAAGAAACAATACAAAAGAATTCAACATGTTCCAAAAGGAGAATAATTTCTCTCCTTCCATACTCTTCTTACCTATAAGATAAGATAAATATTTTTTATTTGCACACCAAGAATAGACAAATACAATTTATAACAAGAATGAAAAGAGTACAAAGGGAGGTCTTATCACTAAAAGGTATTAAAAACAATTTATGCTTAAGGGGATATAATTCGAAGCGAGCTCCATACAAACGTACTATGGTGATATTTTCAATACTAACCAATTAAAGTCAATGAAATTTTGCTGAAACATTCTTGAAACAAATATCTATGCTTGTATGGAGTCTGATTTTCGTTACAATATACAGTTTCATTGCTAGAATTAATTTAAGATTTGTATGGAAATCTTTGAGACACTGTAACTTTAAAACTATATTTTAACGAAAATCTGACTCTATACAAGCATAGAAATTTGTTTTTAGATTGATTCTGAAAAATGTCATTGAGTTTAATTGGTTAGTATTGACAATATCACCATAGTACGTTTTGTATGGAGCGCGCTCCGAATTATATCCTCTTAATTAAAAAGAGTATGGCCAAAACTAAGATTAGCTACCGAGGTTTTATATGAAACAAAACCATGAACTTGTAACGTGCTACTAATAGTATGTCAGTACATGTCCACTTAATTTACATACCCGCTTACCACGATCATTTATATTTATTTACATTAATAGTAAATAAGTAGTAGAAATCTTGGATTAGAATTTTGTATGACCGGTATATCAACATCAAGATGTCGAAAACAATATTTCAAGTTTTCATACACATCATCAAGTCTGATATGATTAATTCACGTTACTCATTTATTTATACAAGGTGTTGCAAAAATATAAATAAACATTTAAAGGGGTGGTTTAGACCATCAAACTGAATAACTTTCACTATGGGACCAATATCGTAATCACGAAAAAAAAATCTGATGTTCAATACTAAACTACAAATCAGCACAGACAGCAGATTTTTTTTTTTCGCGATTTCGATATTGGTCCCATAGTGATAGTTGTTCAGTTTGATGGTCTAAACAACCCACTTAAAAGTTTAAAATATTTAGTTTTCGTTCCTGAAGCGCAAAGTTCGAAATTCGAAAAAATCGGGTTGAGTGAACTATCTGTTACGGTAACTATTAAGGGTATATTACCGTTGGCGCGCACCATGCAAACGAAGTCTGGTTATATTTTCAATACTAACCAATTAAAGTCAATGAAATTTTTTAGACACGATCTAGAAACCAATATCTCTGTCGAAATATTTAGTTTTAAAAGTTTAATTTTTCGTTTGTATGGAGCGCGCCAACGGTTAATATTAAAGCCATTGGATTAGAACTTTATCTGAACTTCGAATTTACAGTGTATAGTACACCTACCAAAATAATTTTCCTCTCGTCTTTCTTTTCTCGACAAAATATCGATTCCCTTTCAGTCTCTGCGGTCTGTCTTATTATTAAACTACATTTTAATTTGGTATTCAATTTATTAAATGGCAAACACTATTATGAAGTTTACAATGTAATTGTTAAATAATTAATATTTGACGATTAATGTAATTAGTAGTAATCCATCAATTTTAGGCCAGGCCACGGTATTTGTTTAAAGGAGATTAAATATTATGAAATCTTACTTATTTTATTTAGGGGGAAAATAAATTCTGAAAGTAAATTAAATTAATTAAGTATACAATCAATAATTTTTTTCTTTATTTTACACCAAAACATAAGCAGCAGAATATATGAAAACAAATTACAGTATAAGTAATAAAATTACCTGCTACGTTTTATGTAATAAATGATTAAATTTTATTGTTACTACATGTTTATATTTACTTTTGTTACACCTGGTATAAGTACAAGAAATCGCATTATTTAGTCTACAATTTTATTATTACAAATTATTTTCGAATACGGAATGAGACAAAGCTATTTCCCATTAAAAGGGAAATGTTATGAAAATAATCCTCAACATTTTCCTGTGGGAGAAAATCATTCTTCGACCACAAGTTTATAATAAGTAAGAAAATTAAGTACCTATTTAATTCAGTCATATGGAACTTTGTGTTGGCTTGCGGTTTTGTGGTACACAGTGGAGGAGCTGGAATTATCACGTCTGGTCACCAATACAACCATCGCTTATGTGTAGTAGAGTTTCTGGCCGCATCTTCTCTACAACGGCAACGGAATAATTTCCGAAGCGGAGGTAGAGTCAAAAAAATTCAATTAAAAAGCTGTTCCGTATGATATTATTTTGATGTAGGGTTTTTCGTTCGCACAAATTATATACAAGATTTTAAGTCAAATCATAATCTATCAAACAAAAAAGTTTCACCAAAAACGGTAGTTTTTGCGTGATATTCGAACAATCAATTTTTGAAGAGTACAATTCACTATTGAAGAGTACGACAGTTCATATTACAGGTAGAAACCGTAAGAAGTGAATGTCGATATTATTTTTACTTGGAAAGGGTCGCGTATTCAAGAAGATTGAAAAACTCTAGATTAGGGCATCAAGACTTCTTAATCCATCTCTGGCGAGACACTATTGAATAGTTACGTTACAAGTTGAGTTACGACATGACATTTTGTTTGTGGTATGTTAAAAACGTTTTCACTTTATGTTGTTGTACTATTCTTATGAGTTATGATTATGACTATACACTTTGTTTGACGAATAAAGTACCTATTTTTGGGCTACTATTATATTATAACAAAAATATAGGTGCCTACGCAAATTTTATATTCCACTTAAATCCGTTACGGATGACTTTCAAGAATCACACTCCATGGCCCTCAAAACTTTATCTACACTAATATTATAAAGAGGAAAGATTTGTACCTATTTTTGTATGTTTGTAATGAATAGGCTCAAAAAGTACTGGGCCGATTTAAAAAATTCTTTCACCAATAGAATGCTACATTCTTCCAATTTGACATAGGCTACATTTCATTTTGAAAAAAATTAGGGATCCTTGGTAAAATAGACAATTGTCTACCCCGTGCGAAGCCGGGACGGGCTGCTAGTTTCTTATATTTGTCTATGCGAGATTACCCCGTCAGCGTCAGTCTATTTCAAAACCTTCAATTAGCTGACGGTGAGACTTGCTAAATTTTTTTTGAATTAATTCATTATACATTCTGTGAAAAACAGTTATTTATAAGAGTGACTCTAACGATCCCAGTAGGTACGTAATATACAACGTGTTAATGAATTAACGCAAAACTAGAAAGTAGTTTGTTTAGAATCGAGAGCAGAATCGAATTGTCATTTCAACATGGGGAATTTTTTTCAAAATATTAAATAAAAGTGTTTGTATAATTTAAAATTTACTGAACTCGATGCCCGATGGGGTGAGTGTGCCCTTGCGGTGGGTGGAGCCCACCGCAAGGGCACACTCACCCTACTTACTACCAAAACAAGATTCTTAAAATGTATACACGAGCACGCTAGCGCTTTCATTAATTGTCGAAATAATACCAAAACATTTTTGACTGAAAACTTAAAATGCGAATAACTTTAAATTCTAACTATCAAAATAATGAAATTTTTGTTTCAACCTAATTATTTTGTTATAAATCAGTTGGGATGTATGAGGTTTTGCGCTTATTCATTAACACGTTGTATTTGTCTATGCGAGATTACCACGTCAGCGTCAGTCTATCTCAAAACCTTCAATTAGCTAACGGTGAGACTTGCTACATTTTTTTTAATTAATGCATTATACATTCTGTGAAAAACAGTTATTTATAAGAGTGACTCTAACGATCCCAGTAGGTACGCAATAGATATCAATTTGTTTATTATAAGCGTTAGAATTATTATAAAGTGATTAAAAAAATACTTTTAAGTGGAATATAAAGTTAGCGTAGGTACCTATATTTATTGTAATATACCTAATAGTAGTCAAAAATAGGTACTTTATTCGTCAAACAAAGTGTATAGTCATAATCATTACTAAAGTCCGGCCGCTGAAAGATTGCGTTTGACAGTTACCATAAAATTGTAAAAAACGGAATGAAAACTATAAATGCCGATCATTATTTAGTAGCTTTTTGAACTTAAAAGGGCAGCTAGTGCCCTGTGTACTAGAGTGAGCACAGGTTAACAATATTTTCATTCAGTTTTTTACAATTTTATGGTAACTGTCAAACGCAATCTTTCAGCGGCCGGACTTCAATAATCATAGCTCAACTAATGTTTATAAAGAACACCTAATAATGATGTTGGTTTTCAAATTAGCTAAATACAACTGCCCCACAGATACAATTGCCCCAGGTGACACAAAACACGTGCCATATAAACTTAATTTATCTTTTACCTACTAGTCACGTGTAGGTATATAAAAATACTTAATCTGGTCGTAAAACCACTTCTAAATAATAAACCTGTCAATCAACGGAACAGTAAACTATGTATTGTTATCTATCATTCAGAGGCCAATAACACTCTAGAAGCGCCACAGGGAATTAAAAGATTTTATAAATCAATCAATCACTCAATCAAATCAGCCCACATCAACCCACTACTCGGCATAGGCCTCCTTTTTATAAAATTGTTGTTTAGTTAAAATTAAAGTAATTTTTTTTACTAACGTCCTTCGCAGTGGACGTTAATCGGCTGAGATGATGATGATGATGAATCCAGAGAAATAGCTAGAGCATAGTTTACCTACAAAATATGACTAGAGTGAGATAAAATTAGTATTTTAACATAATTATTTTTTTAATCGCTTCGCTTCGCTAGCTCCAGGTTTCAGATCATTTTGCCCCTATATTGCACGCTTTAGAAAATAATAATTGTCTTGGCCAGGCGCGGTCGCAGCCTGAAATGGGGGGAGGGGGGGTCACTAATAATAAAATATGACGAGTAAATTAGACTTTTTTGCACATTACACAATTTTATTGCACACATTACGATGATTTTTGGGGTCTGGTCTTGGCGACGCCCGTGGTGTTGTTATCTATCTACCACTGTCAGTGTTTGTCTTGTAAGTATTGTTTTGATGGCAATAAACGACACCAGAGGGGGTGCCGACGCGAAAGTGTTAAAAGACATATAGCAATATGCCTGGTAAGGTTCACACTTTCACGGTGACATATACTTGCACGTGTCAAACGATCATTGTACTGTCTCTTTGTTCAAGAGACTCGTTTTGTGCGAAACTCTGAGCAAACGCAAATATTATACTTTTCGATTATTTGCTTTCAAGTTTAAATATTACCAAGTTTGTCGCATTCTTGATAAGATTGTCAAATATCTATCGTTTCTGGTTTTACATAATAGTTCTGTATATTCACGCATATACAATTACAGAGTGAAATTGAAACCATTGACATCCTTTCAAATTACTCAAAATGTGATTATTTTTTTGGATATTCCATACTAAAAGCTGATCGGACGTTTGTATGAAAATTTCATTTAATTTGTAAACAGTAGCATTATCTATATTTAGACCTGCCACACACATACGGAATTCCGAATTCCGAATAAGGATTACGAATTCGTATGGATCTTATAAATTCACTTTATTGCCACACAAAAATACAGAATAGGTACAAAACAGATTCATCACACAGAAAAATTAAAAATAACAACAGATTATAGCATGGCTGTACTGTACGATTTTACTCTCCTATCCATGTAGCCAGAAATATTAGGCTCCCATCCATGTCATAAAATATAATACAAAGCAATAAAACATAGAACATAAGTAGGTAGTAAATAAAACTAGATCATTTAGCATAGCTTGACAAAAAATAAAAATAAAAACACATTGTGGCAATGGGTTAGGACTCAGTGTCCGCTGGCAGGACCTAATGATCTGCTGCTCAGCACTGCAGTCCTAACCTGCTCTTATATCTGCATACATACATCGAGGGTACAGGGTAAGTAGGTACTAAACACAAGATACACTATATCACATTTCATGTCTTCCCCCTCCAGTATTTCAAATCCAAGTCAAGTCAAAGTCAAGTCAAAATTGTTTATTCAAAATAATATCACATAGATAACTTTTTGACGCCATGTTTTTGAATCTACCACCGCGTAGGAAGGTATTCCGTTGTAGAGAAGATGCGGCCATAAACTCTACAACACACTTCTTTTAAACAAAACAAAATATACAAAGTACAATTACATCAATTAATCCTATACAAAATCACAGTTCTGATTTGGAATTCCGTATGTATGTGACAGTCCTTAGTGATGTTGTATTTGAATGTTTATTATTCTTATGTTCAATAAATCAAATCCATTCAATCACTGAATAAGTCACTAATCTTTCTACCTTCGTCTTTGAGCCTTCTTCGCGACGCACCATGCAAACGAGGAAATAAATAATACATATTAAATTTGGGACCGTTGCTGACGTAATTTTTTTATTTTCGTATATTTCTAGGCTCAAATTGGCACTTAAATGATATTCCGAAAAAAATCATTCTCAATTAGTCCTGGGTCAAACCGTAAAATGACTGGGCTAATCGATAGGAAGGGATGGTAGTCGCGACTCTCAGTTTGAAAAACACCTGACTAGACTGTCGCGTTTGTCAATCGCATGATGAATCCGCTAAAACCTCGTTTTCTATGGCTAAAACAATCTAGGAATTATGATGTCTATCTACTTTTAACACGCTAACGGCTGGAACTGACATTAGACTTAAATTGTATGAAATGGCGCGAAGTGAATCATATAATAGTTGTATAATAGTCGGTTATTTACTAGATGAACACATGCGTTTTCTGTTCGCAGACGCAAATGTAGGTAAATTGTTTTGCGATGCAGTAAACAGTAAAAATAATAAAGTTTTACAGGTTTTTCGTAGATTTTTTTTTTTAATTTTACCTATAGCGTGTTAAAAGTAGATAGACATCATAATGCCTAGATTGTTTTAGCCATAGTAAACGATTTATTATGACATAAGGTGTTAAAATACCAAAAATCCAATTCGGTAATTTTATATACACCTCTACTATATGCCTTTAGCGATAATTTTAAGTAGAGGTAGGTACCTAATACCTGACACGTAACTTCAGTAAATATTTTTTCGTCCATCTATTCGAACTCCATTTTCTATACTATACTATAGAGTTTCTGGCCGCATCTTCTCTACAGCGACAACACGTTTCGACGCGCGGTGGTAGCTTTAAAAAAGATTTGACGTTTGATAAGTGTGCTGCAAGCTCCTATATTAGGCATTTCAGTTTAGTATGGAACAGCTAACTTTTTTGTTGCTCCGTTCAGTTTTGCTCCCGTAGTAAAAGTTGTTCAGTTTGATGGGTAGACTCTTAGTTTAAAAGGATGTAGGTATTAGCTACATGAATAACTTTACTAAATAAAATACAGGGTGTTTTGGATTTAAAATGAAATGCTTTAAATATCAAAGGGTATTTCAGCCCATTCAATTGACTGCTTTCACTAAGGAGACAAAATCGAAATGTTCCATAAAAACATCAATGGCTACCTATTCGTCAAAATGTGTGATTAAGAATTTTTTTATGTATTTAATTGTGGTGTATACGTGTTAATGAATTAACGCAAAACTAGAAAGTAGTTTGTTTAGAATAGAGAGCTGAATCAAATTATCAGGTTTTCAAGATAGGATTTTTTTTCAAAATATTAAATAATTTGTTTGTAAAATTTAAAATTTACTGAACTCGATCTCAACTCACCGCTCGGGCACTCTCACTTAAAAGTATCCATGAGCAAGTTAGCGCTTTCATTCATTGCTGAAATGATAACAAATAATTTTTGCCTCAAAACTGAAAATATGAATAGCTTTTAATGTTAACTATAAAAATAATGAAATTATTGTTTCAATCTAATTATTTTGTTATAAATCAGTTGGAGTGTATGAGGTTTTTCGCTTATTCATTAACACATTATAATTCTTATTTCATTTAGTACGATAGTAAGGTACCTGTCGTAGGTAATAATGTCAAAAAACCTCGATTGTCTCTTATTATACACGCAAATAATATAAATACCGATGCCATAAATCATCGCAAATAATTTACCTATACCATAAATTATGCCTACCTACTCATAGGTAGATATTTATGTAGATATTTATTGTCTCCAGTGACAAGGTGCTGTTACTTTTATGGCGAATTTAACATTGGCCTTTGGTGGTGGCCTTGTGTTATTTATTGACCAGGCTTTATTTTTAAGATAGTTTTCCTGTTTAATAATAAGTTTAATATACTTTTTGGATGACAGAGTACATCTTAGATGAATTATATACTGACCCGCCCCGCCTTTCCCCTCTGCCAACGTGCAAGATCAAAAGATCTTACGCATTTACATAAAATTTTATACCTTATCACTAAACGCGACAGCCTATAATTGCGGAATAATACTTTCGAACTTATCACGCTTGGGGTTCACACGACACTGTTTTTCATGATTTATAACATTCAAAATTAGTATCTAAACTAATGGAATAAAATTCAAAGCTGCGTATCTCGTGCTACCTCGCCCCCCGCGAAAAGTGGCAGAAAAGTTTATTAGCAGAATTACACGCGTAACTTGTTCTCATATAAGTAGTCTAAGGAGTACATGAGTGTAAAAGCTTCTAAACAGCTACCTACCTAACTAACCAGAAGTGGACTTCGAACGCGCAGACCACTACTGACGAAAAATTAATGATTTCAAGTAGAAAAATATGTAGTAGTACTTAGGTAATGTGATAACCTATTTATTTTAGCAGACATTACTAGAGAAAGTAGATTTTAGTTAAATCTACCAGGAGTGAGATTTTTGAAACTCATACTTTGAACTCAGCAGTTATACCTTTAGCTAGAGCTTTTTACGTTCAAAACATGTGCAAAGTAACCTAAAAGCTATGGATCGAAGGAAGGAAGCTCGAAATGTTTGCCACGTAGCAGACCTCTTTAAGAGTATGTGTAGAAACAGTAATTAAAACAAAAACTTAGAGCGAAGCGAGCTCGACTTTTCTCTGCTCTACGAAGTGGTTATAGACAGAGCTCAATCTCAAATTTTTCCGAATTTGCCGCCCCTAATAAAGTACTCCCGGGGCATTTGCCCCCCCTCGCTACGCTACTGTTTCTACTGCTGATTTGACTTTCAAAAATCATTTTTCAAGAGTGCGATTTTTAAAAGTCAATTCAGCAGTAGAAAGATGCATATCTCCAGAGTAATTTTGTCATTTTCTACTGCTGAGTTCAAAGTACCTATGTGTTTCAAAAATCGCACTCCCGATTTCGATTTATAACTACAAATTTTCTAGTAAAGTCTTCTAATGTCACGTATATTTACTACTAACTTAGATTTTAATTTATTGTTTTGTGAATTGTAACGGCATTTTTTACTGCAAATATCAATGACCTTTCATTTCTGTTCGATGGACAATGTCAAGGTAGGTATTGAAATGACGCATAGATTATTAATACAACGTTTTAACACGTGTTAACGAATGAACGTCGAAACTGTTTCTCCAAGTTTTTTTATATTTTAAGCAAAGTAGGTAGGTATCTTTTTGGAATTTTAAAAATATTCACCCCGGCTTGTGAACATTTTTGTGAGTGTGATCCTATGTCCGATCTTTAATTTTGTTTATAAAAAACATGATTTAGGTATGTATTTATAATATTAATTATGTAAGTGTAGGTATTAGATCAAGTAAACGCAGAGCAATAATAAAAAAAAAGAATTGTAAAAAGTTATCTCTTTCTGTGGTTAAAGTTATTACCTACAATATACTATTTGTCAAATAAAGACGAAAAAAAGAAGATCACAGAAGCAGGACCACGAAACCTTTCAGACCGTGATCATTTTATATAAATTCTAGACACTTATGTCAGTGTTTGATGACAGAATGATTTTAAAGACGAACCACATGTGCACACCACTGCTTCTTTAGGTCTTTCAACATCGCCATTTTGTTGTTTGATACAATATTGGTATTTCTTTATAGTGTGTACTATATGTACGGGCTACACCTGTAGTTGATAGTGATAGTTGATAGTAAAGTAAAATGCCGAAAATATGATAAAAGAAGAGTTTATTGAATTAACTGATTTATGCTAGTATGGAAATGATTGCTATGAGAGCACGCGGTTCGGCTACCAATCGTGAACTGAATTGTGTAAAATAAAAGTATCGAACCACGCGTTGATTGATGACTCGACTATATAATAAAAATGCACGGTTGCACCGTACATGTTCCCAGGCCAAAGAAGGGAGGCTTGAGAGGATAGATGATGAAATGATATTGATGGTGATGAGACTATGCTACTAACAAGGTGATTGAACAATGCGCCTTATGTCTATGATGATTCTTATGCTATTAGAGACCCGTGTCACTAAAATCAAATGCCAACGGTAGCGTTTGTTTATTAAGAACACTCGCGCTTGTACACTTTACACTTGCACTAGAGGGCTCAGCCCGTTCAATGGTACACTTACAAGTACACTTGCACATCACATTAGCACTAACACTATCACGGGAGGCGGTCAATCCGCGCGGACGGGGGGTGGGCAGGGCAAGGTGCACGGATCTGCGCCGCGCGCGTCGCACGCGCCACACTATGCATGCTGCTGCTGCTGCAGCTGCCGCTCCCACCAGCACGTAGATCACCGTGTAGTGGTGTATGTCGTGATATGATATTTGATTCACTTCAGGCGATTGCGCCTTCAGTTTCTGTATCTGATCATTTATCTCTTTCATATACTCTTGATTGTCTGTTATTTCTGATTTTACCTTGCTCACAGGGATGGTTAAATTAATAATGTTATTAATAGAAGGAATGTCCGGCGTAACGATTTCTGCTTGCGTTTGCACTTGGGACATCTGACGCCGCTGTGACGGTACGGTGAATGACTCGCCTTTGATAACGCAGCTTTCTTGTAGACTGATAATGCCGGCCTTGCTGACTCGTTCAGAAGTAACTTGATCTGAACATATGATCCGAAGTGGGCATTGACCGCAACAAAAGTATAGGTACGAATTTATACTACTCAATTGTATCCATTTGTCATAGCAACGAGTAGTATGGTAAATACATTCGTTCGATGTTTGATCTCTGAGAAGAACCCTTTTTACCTTCTTTTTGCCCCTATTTGGAATGGAGTATAGGTAGGTAATAGATAGGAAAATATTAAATACTTAGTACCTACTAAGTATTTAATATGTCATACCTACTGTTTTTTTAATTTTGGTATTTTTTGTTCAATAATGTTGGTCTTGCACGGTTCGGTACCAATTATATATTTTTTTTAATTTAGGCTTTCCTTTGAACACAGGATTCATATGTATTTTATAGAAAAATAAGAAATACGCCGAAGCGATATATAACGCCGACATGTTGAAGATTATTGTTATTTATGTTCCATTAATTTGTATGTTCAAATAACGAGAAATTCGCTTCTAAAAACCAGGAAAATGTGGCCCAGCCCTTCGTTTACCTATTGGGAGCGTCTTAACGTGTTAACACGGTGTATTTAGTTTGTACCATATGGTTTGTGAGTAGAACACACCCATCATTGTGATTTCAAACGGTACTGTCGTCCTAGAATGTATCGAATGACATTATATTGTTTCATTCATGCCGCGCCTGCACTACATTTGACGATCATTATTTATGTATTCTTACCTTCTTATATGTATAACTATTATTAGTTGTAAACCTAACTGTTCTGTCATATTGGTGATGTCAGTATACCATAATAATGTACCAAATATTGACAAAAAATAATACACATTATCTCTCACCGTAAATTCGCATGGAGAAAAATATCTAGTTGTAAAGATTTTATAAGTTATATGTCTAGACAGTTGGAGCTACGAACGTGTCGAAAAAAAATATCACCGGACTCTCGGTCATAAACCGTGTCGCTATACACGCACACAGAGATAAGTTGTATGACGCCTCACGCACACCAACCTAAGAATGTTGGTCACTTTTGTTGTATACGGTAGAAGCGTGAGGCTCAATCTAGACACATAGGTACCTGCCGAGCGCGTGGCCCCCCGTGGAAACGTCCCCCTTGGAACCTGGTGGACCTGGTCTCCGGGGTCAATCTGGCGGCCAAACGAGCCGCAGGCCGAGCGCTATCTAAAAAGTATAAGGTACCTACCTAAAGTATAGGAGTAGAATATTCTAACGTACTTCAAGTCGATTTTAGTCATAAAAATTGTTCTAGTAAAGTCTGTTAAAATAAATACTTGTCACATAGCACTAGCATAGTTTTTAGTTCTCTTTAGTATTTCAGGGTTATGAAAATGACGGCGTTCTTTTCCCTTTTCTTCTCTCAGAGAAACCCTTTTCCATTGTGGTTTCGTACCAACTTCATTGGGACAAAATGGACAAGTCTGTTCTGAGCCGGGATCGTCATAGGTACACACTGTGTACAAAGCTGGTAGATTCATAAGAATAGTAGTAGTACAAAAATTACACAGCAATACCACAGATTAATAATAAGTTACTACTACGTTACCAAGGTGATTATAATTAAATATGGTAATGACCTTCTACCGAGTTATATCTTGTCTAGAATAGAACTATAACCGGTCATTTTATAGATGATCTATTTAAACACCAATTATCAGTTTTCCTTAAGGGAATATAATTCGGAGCGCGCTCCATACAAACGTACTATGGTGATATTTTCAATACTAACCAATTAAGGTCAATGAAATTTTGCTGAAACATTCTTGAAACAAATATCTATGCTTGTATGGAGTCAGATTTTCGATAAAATATACAGTTTTAAAGTTACAGTGCCTCAAAGATTTTCATACAAATCTTAAATTAATCCAAGCATTAAAACTATAAATTATATCGAAAATCGGACACGATACAAGCATAGAAATTTGTTCTTAGATTGTTTCTGCAAAATTTCATTGAGTTTAATTGGTTAGTATTGAAAATATCACTAGACTACGTTTGTATGCAGCACGCATTTACGCATTCGGAATAAACTTCTCTTAAGTAAGCTTGTTGGATTAATTTAAGATTTGTATGGAAATTTTTAAGGCACTGTAACTTTAAAACTATACATTTTAACGAAAATCTGACTCTATACAAGCATAGAAATTTGTTTTTAGATTGATTCTGAAAAATGCCATTCAGTTTAATTGGTTAGTATTGAAAATATCACCATAGTACGTTTGTATGGAGCGCGCTCCGAATTATATCATCTTAAGAGATCAGAGGTATTTTCCGATAAATAGGTAATTATGGTGTTGTTGTGGAAGGGTTATCCTTACTGATCATGGCCAGAGACCGCCTATTTTAACAGCTTGCAGTACATCGATACCTATAATGGTACCTTAGGTTATAAAATTTAAAGCGGATAAGTAGCAACTTGTCCCATTCACAAACGTGTGACAGTCTCGCGTATGAGGGCCTATTTGCATGAAATTATTAATGGTCCCGTTCGAATAGTATGTTTATGTGAATGGAAGCATAATTGTATGGGACCTAACTATTTATATGGTCCCATTGGCCCAGTTTAAATAACACAATAAGATAATCACGCTCATGAGGAGAAAATTTAGCGGACTTAACAATAAAAAAGTGCAAGCTAGTATTTTCCTAACACAACCTTCTTTTTTTTTTCTAAAAATCGTCATGTGTACAGATTTAGTGGAAACAAACAATAGGCTTGCTTTCAAAGGACGCAGGTCGCGTGAAACCTTTTCTATACAATCTGGGACAAACTCTTACCTACGCTACTCTACCTTGCTAACGTTCAATTTCGTTTTCTAATCGTACCAGCGCCCGCGGCTTGGTACCTCGATAAACGTTTTATCGCGCCTGCTAACTCGGTCGTTCGCGCCGCGCAAAAAGAAAGGGAGCTAGGGCGCGATGGCGCTTTATCGCGCCATCATTCCCCGCGCGCGCGATCAGGAGTGCGATTTTTGAAACTCATTCGTTGAACCCAGCAGTTGAAAATGTCAAAATTACTATGGAGATATGCATCTTTCTAATACTCGATTCATACATACATACATACTAAACTTACGATCGTAATCCCTTTCGGGGTCGTCAGAAACATTGCTACCAGCCAGATTCAATTCCATCCCACCACGTCGATTTAATATCCGGTTTTTGTAGCAGTTCTTAGATCGATTCTGCTCCTTAATATTTAGTTAGGTACCTAATTAAGTTCATCAGGTGTGAGATTTTTGAAACTCATACCATGAACTCAGCAGTTGAAAATGTCAATATTACTATGGAGATATGCATCTTTCTACTGCTGATTTGACTTTCGAAATCATACTTCAGGAGTGCGATTCTTGAAATTCAAATCAGCGGTAGAAAGATGTATATCTCCATAGTAATTTTGACATTTTCAACTGCTGAGCTCAGCGAGTGAGCTTTAAAAATTGCACTCCAGAGCATAGAAAGAAAATATTCATTAATAATTGAATAATATGCTAACGATACAACGATCGTCAGATATCTAATAAACGATATTATCAGGAACTTACCTAAAGCTACAGGTTTGTCAATAGTCATCAAAATTATAATATAAGTTTATATTTAGGTAGGTATCTTTAAATTAAAACAATGTTTTCGACCACAAAAGCATAAGCTGTGTGTGGCTTTACAATTTAAGTTTATTCAAAATTAAACCGTGATAAATTGTGCTGCACACAAATAAGATAAGCGTTAAATTGAAATTGGTATTGGTATTTATTTTTCGTGCATTCGTACAATAATTTACTTAATACGTTTTCTATAGAAATCAGGTTTACCTATTCGGTAGATTTGTTCCGTAAATATTATCAATATTGTCTCAAAGTCGTAGCTTTGTATGTTTTTAATAGAAAATGGTTAAAATAGGTATGTGAAGTAGGAAAGTTTTTGGTGTCCGATACCAAATATGGAAAGATTGAACTTTTATGGAAAATCGTTGATCTGACACGGCTGTATAGGAGTGCGATTTTTGAAACTCATACGTTGAACTCAGTAGTTGAAAATGTCAATATTACTATGGAGATATGCATCTTTTTACTGCTGATTTGACTTTCAAAAATCATACTTCAGGAGTGCGATTTTCGAAAGTCAATTCAGCAGTAGAAAGATGCATATATCTTCATAGTAGGTAATATTGACATTTTCAACTGCTGAGTTCAAAGTATGAGTTTCAAAAATCGCACTCTTGGGTGTAAATTTAAATACGTTTCATATTAAAGGGGTTGCTTCAGACCATCAAACTAAACAACTTTCACTATTGGACCAAAAAAAAATTTTGCTATTGGTTCCATACAAAACGTCAACAGCTACTTGGCGCAAATGTATAAAACAGACAATTTTTGAAGCACCCCTAAAGTATGTAACGCATTGAAGAGTATATTACAGTTGGCGCGCTCCATACAAACGAAGTCTGGTGATATTTTCAACAAAAACCAATGACACTAGTCAATAAAATTTTGTACCTAGAAACAATCTAGAAAGTATCTCTATGCTTGTATCTTTTCAAAAATGAAAATCGGACAAGATACAAGCACAGAGATTTGTTTCTAGATTGTTTCTAGGTACAAAATTTTATTGACTAGTGTCATTGGTTTTTGTTGAAAATATCACCAGACTTCGTTTGTATGCAGCGCGCATTACGCATTCGGAATAAACTTCTCTTAAGTTAACACCCTGTATTTTCAAAGCCTTCGTAACTAAACGTCCTCGTTTCGAGTAATTAAAATATTGCTTCAACTGCTATTGCAATTATTATCTTCGCGGCATTTTCCGAGTGACAAATTATGTGTCCCATTAACACAATAATCGTCAACGGAAGATTTATTGGTATAATATTTACTAAATTAGCAACAATCTATACTTCGAGTTCCGTGACTGACTAACTGACTGACAGACAACTCACAGATTAAACCGCTGAAGATAGAAACATGCAATTTGGAATAATAATGTGCATAGATATAATGTAGGGGTGCACTAAAAACGATTTTTCGAAAATCTACCCCTGAAGGGGTACATCCACGCGGACGAAGTCGCGGGCAGAAGCTCGTAAGAAATATTACTGCTACAAACTTTTTTGGAGGGCTAAAACCATTTCGAGATAATTGTCTCAATAATAAGATTTTATATGTCAGATGTTCATTTTAAATGAAAGGATTACAGATATTTTCAAATAAAATAACGTCGTTTTTCGGTCCGACGAGTGACATCACTCGAAGAACTGTAAACATTCATGTAACATCAAAAATCTTTAATCAGCGTCCAGACCTGGAGTGCGATTTTTGAAACTCATTCGTGTAAATCAACAGTTGAAAATGTCAAAATTATTATGGCGATATGCATCTTTCTACTGCTGATATCAGTAATAGAAGTGATATCTCCATAGTAATATTGACATGTTCACCTGATGAGTTCAAAGTATGAATTTCAAAAATCGTACTCCTGTGCTCTAACGGTTCAGGTTGCAAGCCTTTTAAAGATTTCATGAAACATCAAAAACAGCGTCCAGACCTGGGCCCCAATCGCGGTAAATATTCGGTGACCAAACCACGATAGGACCACTTACGAAGCTTAGCTTTTTACAAATTCGGTATTGCGCTAATCGCGGTACTGGTCACCTATTATTCGCAAAGGGTGTGGGCAGTGCGGATGTACTCGACCAAAGCGTTTGTATCCGGTTGCGACAAAGACACTCATCGTGTTGTGTTGTCCAGTTATTATCCAATCAGAGGCGTGTAATGTCACGTCACCATTGTTATCCTGCTTTAGATACCATCTGTGGCAATAAAATAGGCTTCGGACACAAATATACAGCTGTAGAAGTCATGATAAATCAACGCAAAATGAAAAATACACGTAGAAAAATATTAGACAACCATTTATTTTAGCAGACTACTAAACATTTTTTGCTATAATTATGTAGATTTTAAGTAAATCGACAAGAATTAGATTTATGACGACATATTTTAAAGTATAGTCTGCTGAAATAAATATGTAGTTGTCACAACACAACTGACAACTCTGACCCTTGCCAAACACATATATGGAATTCCGTCCGGAATAATTCCTCATGTAGGTATGTGGTGGGCCTGAAACAACTCTCAAACATTCCATGTCTGACTGTTGTTGTAGTTATTGTTGTGAACCTACTAGAAATTTTTCTCCGTGCGCGTACAAAGTTAATTTGGCGAGAAGCCATTCGACCGAAAAAAAAATTTTTATTTTTAAAAGTTGGCAAAAATAGTGTTAAGTTTAGGTTTAGACAATAATAAATAGCTTTACCATCAAGACCGGTAGTTTATCATGCTAAGGACAATAGATAATTATCTGTGTAATTTTGAGTTAATGTTCTACTGAAATGAAACAATAGGCTCTTTCACCTGCATAAGTAGATGAGTCAGTTCATTTGCGTTTTCCTTAAAATAGCTTTTGAAGTTGCTTCTTGATGAGCGTTGCTCTTTCACGTTTACCATCTTTTGTTATATTAATTGAAATACCTAGGCAACATTTCTTTTCTATTATATTCGATATAATGATTCGATTGTTATAGAATTCTCTACAATCTGGAGTGCGATTTTTGAAACTCATTCGTTGAACTCAGCAGTTGAAAATGTCAAAATTACTATGAAGATAAGCATCGTTCTACTGCTGATTTGACTTTAAAAAATGACACTACTGAAGTATGATTTTTGAATGTCAAATCAGCAGTGAAAAGATGCATATGCCCATAGTAATATTGATATTTTCAACTGCTGAGTTCAAAGTATGAGTTTCAAAAATCGCATTCCTGGCCGCATCTTATTCTCTACAATACATCTTCCGAAGTGGTGGTAGAGTCAAAAAAAATGACGTCAAAAAGCTCTCTGTGTGATATTATTTTGAATTTGTTACTTGTTGAATTTGCGTCTTTTATCAGTTCTTTATCGGTGCTTCTGTTTCGTTGTAATTTAGTTAGCTTTTTCAATTCTTTTGAATTTTCTAGTTTTTTTGTAGGTACTTTACCTACAATGTAGGTATAACTACAAAATTAAAAAGAATGATTTAAACTTAATTTATTAACTCTCAGTGACGTCGGGTCGAGCGTTTCTTTCATATTTTTGTGCTACCAAGAGTCCTCTGTTGAGCAATACTGAAAACTTTTCCTGTAATCTGTTACCTTGAAAATTTTACTTGCTACATCTATATGTTGTGGTTTCATTCTATATCAAGAGATGGCGCTAGTTGGAATTTTCTCTAGATCATCACAAGATAGCGCAACCGGTATTGATTTCTTTATAAAAATTATTTTATTTTAACAGTTTAATGAAAGAGGACAAAAAGTTGTAGGAAAGGAGTAACAGTGAAGAGTTACTGAAATGAATGACGGCAGACAGAAAAGAAATGTGAGTGAGGCAAAAGAGATAAGTATGTAAGGATCGTAATTCGTATTAGATGGCGCGCCCTAGAGTGCGATTTTTGATGCGATGCGATGACGGAGTGCTGATTTGACTTTCAAAATTCATTCTTCAGGACTGCTGATTTCAGCAGTAGAAAGATGCATATCTCCATAGTAATCTCAACAGCTGAGTTCAACGTATGACTTTCAAAAATCGCACTCGTGGTCTCTGCCTACCCCATTGGGAAAGAGGCGTGACGATATGTCATCATCATCATCAGCCCATCATCGTCCACTGCTGAACATAGGCCTCTCCCAAGGCGCGCCACAAAACTCTGTCCTCGGCCTTCCTCATCCAATAGCTCCCCGCTACTCTTTTTAGGTCGTCTGTCCAGCGGGTAGCAGGGCATCCCACACTACGCCTACCATATAAGAAGATGTCAATATTGCGCAATTGCGCCAACCCCAAATATTGTGATAAGCGATGTATTTTTTTGTGTAGATTTGGACTTTGAATAATAGGACATATTACACGTAACGTAACGTAATACGTACCTATAGGTAGGTAAGGTACCTACGAGTAAGAATATTGCAAACGAAAATGAACCTAAAGCATATTTGTAGGAAAGATGAAAGTGGGTGTGTTCCTAATAGTCAGTCTAGTCTCTAGTACCTAACGTATGTAACTACCTAGGTATAATATACTTGAGATCTTTATCTAATAAACGTGTTGTGAGAATAATAAGCAGACATTTAGCAAAAAAAATTAAGTAGCGACTAGCGAGATAGATGAGTCAATGAACTTAAATTAGTTTTTGCTGACATCAAATAAATATTTGAGTTTCGTTTTTAGGATTCCGACGTCAAACTAGTGGAATAGAAATGAATACGTAGGAAGTACCTATACTCCATTCAAAATAGCAACGAAATTTTAAGACTATTTTGCATTACAGAACCAGAGATTTGAAACACTCCCTCTCACTTAATCTTAAAACAGCTTTAGTAACGTCCAAGATATGTCGGATAGTATATGTATCCAATAAATTGATTACATTTCCTAATCAGAATTGGCCAGAAAGCTAAATAGGAATCGGAAAATCTCGTCGTCCTTATTTGGAATGAAGTATAGGTATTACCAAAGAATAATACAGGTTGTTAGGGTAAACAGTTACTTTACTTTAAGGGGTGATTGTACCCATGATACTAAACAACTTTTCCTAAGAAACCTATAGGAAAATCTCAAAAAATATTTGGACTTTCCATACTAAATGTAATCAGCTGATCGAACGTTTGTATGAAAAGTGTTTTTTTTTGCATTTTTCCTTTATGTTTCTTAGCGAAAGTTTTTCAGTATCATGGGTACAATCACCCCTTACAGCGACAACACGTTCCAACGCGGTGGTAGCTTAAAAAAAGAATTGACGTTTAATAAGTGTGCTTCTAGCCTATATTGAATAAATTATGTTGACTTTGACTTTGACTTAAAGTAATGCAACTTTTTTTTACTCGTTTACCCTAACACCCTGTATAAGTACATTTGAAAAGAGAACACCTTATGTCAAATAGCTGGCTACATCTATGTTTCATTGACAATTATTCAACCTATACTATTACATACCTACTTTTATATCTACTCATACCGATAGACATTATTGTTTTGAATACATATTTTCGTTCAATCCCGCACCGATCCAATAAAATTCTAGTGTATAAACAGAAAAAAAATCGCTCTCCTACATACCGCAGCGTGATATAGCGCTATCACACCTTCGCTCTCTTTCTATTTGCGTACGAACGAACGAGATAAAAGACGTGATATAGCCGTATCACGTGTAACATGCTGCGCAGGCTGGAGTGTGATTTTTGAAAGACAAATCAGCAGTAGAAAGATGCATCTCTTCATAGTAATTTTGACATTTCCAACTGCTGAGTTCAGCCACGGAATATAGCGAAACGGGTTTCAAAAATCGCACTCTCATATCTCCATAGTAATTTTGACATTGCTGACTTCAACGAATGAGTTTCAAAATTCGCACTCCAGGTTTCAATCAGTTTTTGGGACTGTTCTCTAAAAACATAGAAGTCACAAATAAATTTAAAATGTGAAAAAGATACCGACTAAAGTATAAGAGTAACTATTTTAGGTACGTGACTGTACTTTTATCATAATACCTAAGAATGAGTAGGTACAGTACTAGATACTTCAGTAAGATAGTACACTACAAAGTAAAGTAATGTAAAGTGCTCTTTGATATGCAGCTCGGTAGTACGTAGAGGAACTCTTTTAGCTCCATTAGCTACGTCATTGATTTGATGAAACATGAATGTAACGAGGTTTACAACTATTACATGAATGAGTCACCGGTTTCCCTAGGTACAGGTACCTATATCAAATATGCAGCGTAGTAGTAGGTATGTAACAACATGCATGCAACATAATAGTTGCGTTTGTGATGAGATTGGTAATATAATCAATGAGAAAAGCCTATTAAATTCAAACAATGTCTTATACGTAGGTACACACGGCGACACATTAAGCTATACTAAACCAACTTAAGCTGGCCGTGCGTCGTTATACGTTACTCAACCGACGGGCGGCTAGCTTAATGTTGGTTTTGTATAGCTTGATGTGTCGCCGAGTGTACATACCTACTTAGGTGACCGGTTTCCTTCTGGGATTTTTTTAAATTACCTTAAAATTGTTAAGGATGTATTCAGATAGGTAATTTTGAAACTAAACAACTTTCCCTAGGGAACATGGGACGAAAAACGAGAAAATGTTAAGGACCTCCCATAGAAAATAGATCGGCTAATCAACACTTTTGTATGAAAGCTAAAATTGCAACAATTTTTTTCGTTTTTCGACCCACATGCACAGATTATACAGGGTCCTTCTTAATATGCTGACACTTTTTAAGGGGATGATCAGACCATCAAACTGAACAACTCTACCCATGGGACCAACATCAAAATCGCAAAAAAATCTGCTGTCCCATACATTCAGCTCAATTAGATTTGCAGGACTTCGATGTTGGTCCCACAGAGAAAGTTGTTCAGTTTGACGGTCTGATCATCCCCTTAAAAAAGTGTCGGCATATTAAAATTGACCCTACATTTAATACCTAGTTAGATACTTGTTCCTTGGGACTCTGGGAACCCAGGGAAAGGTGTTTAGTTTCATTATCTGAATAGGTAACTAATTATTCTCTTAAAATGTTAATGATAATAAAAATAGTGGTGTCTGGTGTATATATGTAGGCATAGATAGATAGTGTATTAGCAGGTAAAATAAATAATTGCATAGGTAAGGTACAATTTTCATGTTCTACAATTTAACACCTATAAGAGTGCTAACGAAACAGATTATCAGTTTTTTTACAAATTCAAATCAAATCGCATCACCATCAAGTCCGTCGTCTGTCCACGGAAGCATAACGTTACACCATTGCTTTCAGCGTTCAGCAAAAAATGTATACGCTGATGACGTCATAGCATGCAGGGAGCGCGTGCGCCGCGCCCCTCCCCCGCCTTCCTTCCTCACACCTCTATATTTACCGCCGCCGTCCCGCCGGCCGACAGAGCGTCCCCAGTCCGCTCTGTATCCTCATCCAGTACATCAACAAACCCTCCAAATGTCCCAGTCTGTCCTAATCACCATGGGCTCGCTCTCAAATGTCACATAGTTTAGGTTTTCATTTAATTTTTAAGTAAGTTATTATTGGGATTCTTTGGTCTTTTCTCTTTCGAAAATGGTTTCGCGGTCTCGCGGTGCGCATGTGCTTGTGTGGGAGCAGTCGGGGTTGGAAGATCAGCGGCCTGGGTACAATGGTGAGTCCTTTGTAGACATACCTATAGCTACTTATTCAGTTTTTGGACTTTAGGTACTTTACTGGCCATAATACAACCAAATTAAAATATTTATACTAAATACTGATACTGAATAATATGCGGCTTTTCCGCAAAATCATCAGGATTTTTAACCAACTTCCCATCATATACACTCGCGTGCAACCAAATCGACTCAACCGTTTAACGCGCATGCGGGGTAACATTTCTTAAATAAGGCATAGCTGACATTTAAAAAACATACATCATTTCAAAGCTTGGAATCTAAGCTTTAAAAAAAACATTAATCATGAAAATCGGTACAGTATTTTTTTTATATTGAGGTTTAAATTAAAATACAGGAAAACATGCTACGCGTGAAACTCACGAGTTGCGCGACGCTATCGCTTATAAAACCACCTGTGACTGAAATTTTTTATCAGTCGCTTATCTGAAGTTGAGCTGATAACATCTCCACTTGTGAAGCTTACGGTTTATCCAAAATTATGGATACTACGCTAACTGAAGCCGCCCAAATTGTGGCTTTATTGCAACAAGGCCTTAGTCAGCAAACTGTCGCTCGTCAGCTGCACTTGAGCCAGTCTGCTGTGTCCAGAGTATACAGAAGGTTCCAGGAGACCGGTGCCTTCACTCGTAGACCAAGATCTGACCTTCTAAGGCGCACGTCTGAGAGGGACGATCGTTTTATTGTCTCTACTGCACTGCGGAATCGCCACCTTACCAGTGTTGATGTTCAGCAGGAGCTGAGGCGAGTCTGAAGGGTGGCTGTCAGTGAGTGGACAGTCAGACGACGTTTAAAGCAAGCGAACCTGACCCCAAAACGGCCTGCCACAAGCCCAAAATTGACTGCAGGTCACCCGTAAGCGCGTTTGCAATTTGCACGGGAGCACCGTCTTTGGAGCATCGACCAATGGCTGACTATCTTGTTCACTGACGAGTGCAGAGTATGTCTGCATGGCAGTGACAGGAGAGGCCGGGCCTATAGGCATCCGGGAGAGCGCTTTGCACAGTGCTGTTTCCGTGAAACAGTCGCATACGGAGGCGGTTCCTGTATGATGTGGGCTGGCATATCCCTAGAGGGTAGAACAGCCCTCGTTTTCGTGCCTGGGGGAGGCCGAGGAGGCGGTCTGACCGCTGATCGGTATATCACCGACATCCTACTTAATCATGTGGTCCCGTATGCAGGCTTTGTCGGGGATAACTTCGTGTTAATGCACGATAATGCCCGGTGTCACACTGCACGTGTCACTAGGCAGTTCCTCGACGAAGTCGGTTTACGGGCCATGGACTGGCCAGCGCTCAGTCCCGACATGTATCCGATTGAGCATGTATGGGACCAGCTCAAACGCAAAGTCCGGGCCAGAGATCCAGCTCCTTCGAACATCCAGGAGCTAAAAGAGGCGTTGTTAGAGGAGTGGGAAGCGTTTCTTCAAGAAGACATAAAAAAATTGATCAGATCAATGAGGAATCGCGTAGAAACTCTTATAAGGGCTACGGGAGGAAACACTCCGTATTAATTTAATAAATTTTCCTTGTTTTCGTTCAAATTTTTAGTTTTATTCAAAGGATTGGCTAACCTCAATTCATTTCTTAATTTATCATTTCTCCTATTCCTATAGTCAAATTTCAATTAAAAAAAAAATACTGTACCGATTTTCATGATTAATGGTTTTTTTTAAAGCTTAGATTCCAAGCTTTAAAACGATGTATGTTTTTTAAATATCAGCTATGCCTTATTTAAGAAACGGTATCCCGTATGCGCGTTCAAGGGTTGAGTCGATTTGGTTGCACGCGAGTGTAGTTACTTAATGCTAATCAAAAACTGTTAGACTGCCTGTTAGATACAGAATAAATAATAGTAAGCAACTAATACTATATTAGTTACGTCAAAATTTCAGAACCGATTAACTATACTCCATTCAAAATAGCTACGTAATTTTAAGGCTATTTTGCATAACAGAAACAGAGATTTGAAACACTTCCTTTCACTTATTCTTAAAACAGCTGTAGTAACGTCCAAGATATGTCGGATAATATATGTATCCAATAAATTAATTACGTTTGGTAATTAGAATTGGCCAGAAAGTTAAATAGGAATCGGAAAATCTCGTCGTCCTTATTTGGAATGAAGTATAGGTACAATGAAAGCCTTTTGTGCGTCCATCCTTTTTTTTTAGTCGACGAATTTTTTTACGATTTTCCTTTGGCTTTTCCTGACCAGTGGATCCTGGTGGCCCAACCCTTAATCAGCACATATACCTATTTGTACGTTGTCCCTAGGAACCCCAAGGAACCTATTAACGATTATTATATAGTATCAATTATTTTATTAAATAGACTGTGTATTATTGTATACATAACTTTAGCTTAAGAATTTATATTGTAATAGTTATTAAGTCGTGTTATGTTGTAGAGTTTCTGGCCGCATCTTCTCTACAGCGACAACACGTTCCGACGCGGTGGTAGCTTTAAAAAAGATTTGACGTTTAATAAGTGTGCTGTAAGCTCCTATATTGAATAAATTATATTGACTTTGACTTTGACTTTGACTTTGATTCCTTTGCTAAGATTAAAGATGGTACTAGTAGACAAGAGTACCTACTATCCCAATGTAAACATAATAAGTATAGGTAGGTACACACGTCCAACCCACTTAGAATATGACGTCACGGGCAAGGCCGTTTGGTATTTACCAGGGTGTAGTTATCGTGCCATGGATGCGTAACGTTTCAAAGTATCTTTGAGTCGTTCGTTTGCGTCGAAATTAGATTAGCAAGCTTAAATCAATGTAATTAGTTTAGTAGCAGAACTTTCCCTAATTGTGTTGAGTTGGATGAATTTATGAATTAAAGTCCGGCCGTTGAAAGATTGCGTTTGACAGTTACCATAAAATTGTAAAAAACTGAATGAAAATATTGTTTACCTGTGCTCACTCTAGTACACAGGGCACTAGCTGCCCTTTTAAGTTCAAAAAGCTACTAAATAATGATCGGCATTTATAGTTTTCATTCAGTTTTTTACAATTTTATGGTAACTGTCAAACGCAATCTTTCAGCGGCCGGACTTTAATAATGGTATTGATTATTTACTGTTGGTAGTATGTGTACAAGCACTTGTTGCTATGGTTTGTTGTGTTTGGAAATACAAGCAAAACGGTTGTCAAAACGACCGGCGCTGTCGGCGTCGCGTCGTACGTCGTCCTGTCTAAATTGGCACCTGTTGGAAAAGGCAATCATTTTCATTCGGTACCTACCCAATTTACAAAAGTTGTGTTGAGTAGTTAGGTAGGTATAGCGATAGCGTAAACTGCTCGCAGGTTCCTTTTATGAAATACACTTAACTGTTAAGAGGATATAATTCGGAGCCCGCTCCATACAAACGTACTATGGTGATATTTTCAATACTAACCAATTAAACTCAATGACATTTTTCAGAATCAATTTAAAATCAAATTTCTATGCTTGTATAGAGTCAGATTTTCGTTAAAATGTATAGTTTTAAAATTACAGTGCCTCAAAGATTTCCATACAAATTTTAAATTAATCTTATCATTGAAACTGTATATTTTAACGAAAATTTGACTTGACAAGCATAGATATTTGTTTCAAGATTGTTTCAGCAAAATTTCATTGACCTTAATTGGTTAGTATTGAAAATATCACCATAGTACGTTTGTATGGAGCGCGCTCCGAATTATATCCCCTTAACTGTTCTTAGAGATAGGTCGGTTACTCATAATACAAGATCCAACTTAATAAGCTGACAGTTTTTTAAGAGGATGATCAGATCATCAAACTGAACAAATTTCTCTATGGGACCAATGTCGAAATCGCGAAAAAAATCAGCTGTCCCATACAATTGGGTCTAATCATCCCCTAAAAAAAGTGTCAGCATACTAAGAAGGACCCTATATACTATACCTACTTATAATAGTTCGTGTGGTGTCGGTTAACACTATCCCATTTCCTGGCGACTGAGGGATCTACCGAAGGATGGACATCAGCATTCTCTGAGTACACACATTCAATCCAACTGCGATCGCCAACCCGCATGCCAAGCGTGGCGATTATGGCAATACCCCCCATTTTGGGGGAGGCCTATGTCCAGCAGTTTATGGGCTGATATGATTATGATGATGACTTATAATAAATGCTAAGAAAATAATTAAATTCAGTTATCCGGATAGAAAGACTGCTCCTCCTTAGCAAATACATTCAGGCAAGAATGTATCAGGAATGGATGATTTACTGTTTTCTTTGACTATCGCGGTGGCGGCTCCAGTCGACTTCTTTCTTTTTCCTAAACTGAAATTACCACTTCGCGGCACCCGTTTTCATTCGGTAGAAGACAAAGGAAAATTCGCGGCGAGAACTGAACCCAATTCCGGAAAAAGCGTTAAAAAGGTTTTGATGATTGCAGTAAGTGTATCGTTTCAAAAGGAGCATGCTTTGAAGGTGATAAAATGGATGAATAACTAACATTTTGTGTATTATTGATCTTTTCCCGGTACTTTCTTGACAGAGTAGTATATCACCCCATAATTGAGTACCCACTTAATTTGACCGTGAAGATAACGTATCAACGAAATTGCCAGTTATCCATGGTACAGTAATTGCACCCTAACACAAAACAAGTTTATCGATCATATGAAAATATATCAATGTATCGTATTGCGTACGAAATAACGATGATATTCAGTTTTAATGGCGTCTTTAATTTTAACGACTTTCAGAAGAATAGAGTTTCGGTACTACTGTAGTGAAAAATGGATGATCTGAGGATTGAGTATATCTCTGACTAGCCCCTTGGGGAATATAGCCGTGAGCATATGCTTATGCAGAATGAATAGTTTGTTTCACTTCAGAGAATTCTTTCTTTTGATGATGTAACTATGAATCTTATTACGTCATTGAAAATCTGCAAAAAATATTGGATTAATCTTTTTGAAGATTTTACTGTTGTTAATCCTAAATCGATCTTGAATCTAGAAATCCTAAATAAATACTGGGTAGGTAATGTAGGTATGCATTTTGTTTACGTCAAAGCATCCGCTGGGAAGTGCTTTGCTAAAGATAAAACGAAAAATTCCAGAAAGTGGAATAACGAGGGTCGGGTTTTACAGTAACAACGGTTTTTTAAGAGGATGATCAGACCATAAAACTGAACAACTTTCTCTATGGCACCGACGTAAAAATAGCGAAAAAAAAATCTTCTGTCCCATACATTTGGGTCGAGTAGGTTTGCAGTTTTGTGTGTAACAAATGTTTTTTTTTTTCGAATTTCGACATTGGCCCATATAGAAAATTTTTCAGTTTTATGGTCTGATCATCCCCTTAAAAACCGTCGGTTTTATTAAGAAGGACACTATTTATAGCATGAAAAAAGTAGTAAAAATTCAAAATGTTCCAGGAAATTAAGTTTAATTATCTTATTATATCACTATTATCAAGGTCAATCAACAATGGCCTGTGTTCCCATTGTCATAGAGTCTGACCACAGACCTGTTTTTTGTTAAACAGGCGTCGATTTAGCTAGAATTACGATTTCAGTTTGAAATGCGATCCATTTCATCATTCCGTAAATCGGACGTCAGTGTATGAATGTGATTTTCTGTAGTAAAAATAACTTACCGAATTAATAATTATATATTCAACCATCCAATATACATCCATCCAACTTAATATGCTGACACTTTTTCAAGGGGATGATCAGACCATCAAAATCGAGCCAAATGTACATAGCTGATTTTTTTTCGTGATTTCGATGTTGGTCCCATAGAGAAAGTTGTTCAGTTTGACAGTCTGATCATCACCTTAAAAAAGTGTCAGCATACTTATCAAGAAGGGTCCTTTATACACCACTAGTTTTTAATTACTTAAATCAATTTAACCTCAACATACTCGTATCTACCATATTAATCTATGATATCTACCTAGGTATCTATTCCCCACTTTTGCGGTAGAATTGCTGTATTTTTTTCATTCTACAACATTTTTTCCTTCTAACACATTCCTTACTTTTGCTTTTGCGGTCGAATTGCTGTGGTTTTTGGTTATTCCAATTCCGTTCAAGGATATTTACAAATTGTTTCCTCTCGTCCATTAAAGTCAACAATTCACTTAGGTACTAACAAAAACTTGGATTTTCCTAAGCTCAGATTCAACGAACGACGATAAACGACAGGAAAACGCCACTAGCATTTTCGTAAAAAAAAACAGCACTTTGATGTATCGGTAGTTAACT
Source organism: Agonopterix alstromeriana (assembly GCA_963924505.1). Lineage (NCBI taxonomy): Eukaryota > Metazoa > Arthropoda > Insecta > Lepidoptera > Depressariidae > Agonopterix > Agonopterix alstromeriana. The sequence continues at coordinate 13,824,082 of OZ004675.1, forward strand.
TGGTATCGCTAGAGAGACTGCAGTACAGCCCATCTTGATCGAATCGAAGGCTTTTTCGTAGTCTCTGCATCTCTATCTGAACTTGGAACACCATTTTCATCTGCTGTAAACCCCAGGCCCCGAAATATATTTTTCATATCTGGAACTCAAAAGCTATGCACTCTCCTGGAATATCAACCAGGCTTAGGAACTGATAAAATCAATGACGCCTTTCGGCAATTCATAATTAAGGCACATTTTGACCATCTTTATAAGTAACACTCAGCAGTTTTTGAACGTTTTTTGGGTTTCGGCATGTAAAATCAATTTTATAAAAACTAATCTAAGCATCCGCAAACACAAACACAACCCTATTCTACAAACCCACATCCATATCCCATACAATAATCACTTCCATGGATCAAAGGTCACCTCCATGTGTATATTTTTATCCACGGATCCATAGAAGTGACGTCAACGGATGTGACATTTCTCCATTAAAATTGTAGAAATATAACTTCTAAATCAGGAATGAACCTGCAAATTTAACTAAGTGTTTTTGACGCAAAAATACATTAAACTACAAAAAAGGAAGGGCATAATTTAAATTTGCAAAAATTTAATGATCAACACTATTGTGACCACTTATGCTCGACGAGTTGTGAGAATAGAAAAACAATATGTATTATCTCTTAGATGTTAGCATGCTGACAGAAACTCATAACTGAGTTAAAAGATGGCGGATCAATCCTTGTCTCTGCATAGTTTCGTTCGGACATTCGCATAATATTCTTAAAGTTATGGCTGGAGTGACACACACCCATGGAAGGGACAAAAAAATTTATCACAGACTTTATGTGAAATGTTAAAGAATCTCCTAGTAGCTTTAGATACATATTTTTATGTATTTATTTAGTAAATGTATTCAAATTATTAGGAGCTTTCTTTTTTACTCATTTATTCTAACAGAAAAAACACAGGATTTTTTTTTTATTTCCATAAACGGAGTTATCACATCCACGGAATGGACATTTTTAGTAATTTAAACATTAATAACCAAATAACTATGGATTATATTTATCCATTTCTTTTCTTAAATTACAGTATACAAGGTGTTACAAAAATACAAATAAACATTTAAGGGGGTGGTTTAGACCATCAAACTGAACAACTTTCACTATGGGACCAACATCGAAATCGCGAAAAAAAAATCTGATGTTCCATACTAAACTACAAATCTACTCGAGCTAAATGTATGGGACAGGTGATATTTTTTTTCGCGATTTCGATGTTGGCCCCATAGTGAAAGTTGTTCAGTTTGATGGTCTAAACGATCCCCTAAAAAGTTTAAAATTTTTATTTTTACTTTTGTAACACCCTGTATAACCTATACTTGATTAATACAAAGCACGATTCTGTTAATTAGTTGCTACAGGTTAGAAAACCGATAATCACACTAATTTTTTTCAAAAATGAGAAATACCCATTCTGTTGTTTTGTCAAAATAAAGACAATACTAAGTTTTACTACCTCGCATACATTTAAATGAGATTCGTAACGATTCTTTGACTTTTAGGCTACCATTACTTTAATGATTCTTATTTTGTTTCTCGCTAAACCGGCGAAGAATGTTTACAATTAAAATAAAACTTTCATTCCGTTTTGAACACGCTTGTTGCATCCAAACGTGGTATAGGTACGTAGTAACTTATTAATAATCTGTGGTATAGGTACCTACGCTTTATAAGAGGCAATGGGTTAAACTTTCATTGTGTTTATAAAGGTGTTACAAAAGTAAAAATAAACATTTAAAATTGTTCTTTAATCACGGCTCAATCACCGAATATTTACCGCGATTGCAGCCCAGGGGGCCTAGACAAAATGCACACGCAACTTATTCTACAAACAATTATTGAGGATCGCTTATTAGAGAAAAAAAGCTAAATCTGCTCTATGATTAGCGTTCAGTTCACTCAATCATTTAACTCTTTTTTCTTTTTTATATGCTGGATCGTGTTCGATTTTCAAAAGAATTTGAAAGTGCTGTTAAATTTTCCGCCCGCCATTTTCTGGCGTTATCTACAAGGTCTTGTCGATCGACAAGAAGCGTTCCACACGAAACGCTCACTGTCGAAAGCAACTGTCAAAAAAACGGCATGTTGTAGGCCTTTTCTATTCGTTTTCGTTCTTTTTTTTCTACATTCCCATACATTTTTATGTTTTCTACTGTCGTTAACGCTAATCGAAAGGTACTTTGTCTAGGCCCCCAGGTGTGTGTCGAGTTTGCGCTAAAGATCCCGGAGAAAACACAATTTATTGGTAATATAAAACTGTGGTACGAAACCTTCCGTGTGCGAGTCCGATTCGCACTTGGCCGGTTTTTTTTTTCATATTAGGCACGTAGTAAACTCTTATAGATTACCGCCCTCGCCTCATTTCTTAGAAAGGACTCTGTATGAGGCACGATGAACCTCCATGTTACAAGTTGTACTTATAACAGGATCTGCGGCTCTGTATCATGATGCGCGCGATAAGGCTATATCACGCCTTTTGTCTAGTTCGTTCATCACCATCGAGTGCGATTTTTGAAAGTCGAATCAGCAATAGAAACATGCATATCTCTATAGTAATTTTGTCATTTTCAACTGCTGAGTTCCAGGAATGACCTTAAAAAATCGCACTCCTAATCATCCCTTTAAAAAAGTGTCAGCATAATTATCAAGACGGACGGACCCTGTATACATTTTCGCGATTTCATAACGAAAATTGTTCAGTTCGGTAGTCATACTGCCAGTTGCACGTACGTTCATTAAAGTTAATCCTCCATTAAATCTCTTGCTAGCTTTTACTACGTCAACAAGACAAAAAGTGACAGCAAGAGATTTAATTGAGGATTAACTTTAATGAACGTACGTGCAACTGACCGTGGATCACCCACTTAAGTATTAGTTTATAGCCTGTATTAGAGTGAGAGAGTTTTAATTATAATATCATCCTTCGTTAGGTAACACAAATTTGGTATAAATGTGAAATTATAATCTTTATCAAATTGCATGAACCTACCCAATCTTATTATAATTATCTTTTTTTTATATATTTGTAAATGAATTTAACTTTTTGTATGGAATAAAAGGCTTTTTTATTTTTTATTATTATTTTATTGAAGTTACTACTATATGTGTGTGATTGTGGTTAGTGCTGAGATGCCGTACAAAGACTCAATTATTAGGTACCTACTTAACGTGGTTGCATTTGAAATGCTTCGGTCATCCATCACAAGATCACAATTGCATGACACATTGTTATAATAATATTGGTGTTGTAGGTATACATTGTAAATTGTGCAGAGATTTTAGTAAAATGAGAACGTTTTTTTTTTATTTTATTAGAAAAACCTAGTCTACGCTTATACTAAAATTTTAGGTACTTCAGAAGCCGTAGAATGGTGGGCGCGATGCAGCTATATAACACCCTATATCACGTTCGTTCGCGCGCAACTAGAAAGAGAGCTAAGGCACGATAGCGCTGTATCGCGCTACCATGCTACGGCCGCAGCGGCCGCGTACAAGCGAGATTAAAGGTGAACTTCTGATGGCAGCGGCCGATGCGACTGACGCGCGCGTCTGACGCGTGGTTCTGTCGTATGCCATATGTCTATCGCATCGGCCGTGCGCGTCTGACGCACGCGTCAGTTGCTGGCATCGGAAGCGGCGCCTTACGTTTCATAGTAACTAGTATTGTCGCATCGGCCGTCATCCGCGAGCCGCGCGCGTCATACGCATCGGCCGCTGGCATCGGAAGTCCACCTTAAAGGCGTGACACAGCTTTACCGCGCGCCTCATGCTACGGCCGCTGATTATTAAGACTCACTACACCGTCTCACATACTTTGACACTGCGCATACGTTTTTTTCCTTCTACCAATTCCATCGTAATCATAGTTGCAGTCGTTTCTGTAGGAAAACTTCTAACCACTCCAATTTGATATCTAATAAAAACTTAATTACAGTCTACAGACGATGTACCTATACCTACTTATTTTTTATTATGACTTAATCTTCAACTTAACTAATTATTCTTAAGTCTTAACTTATTAAAATTAGAAGAAACTTAACTTAATGCAAATGGAAATAACTAACGAGGCAAATTACATAAAAGCTTGTAAAAATATGTGAAACGAGTAACTTTTCCGGAATTTGACTGTTTTCTTTAGTGTGCGACCTAACGAAATGAGGTCATATTATTTGGGTGGTAATTATTTGATGAGTTTAGGCAATGAATCATTATTGAAACAGTTTTATGCGACTACAAATATTGCTACAAAGATAAAGTTCTGTTTTACTTTACTCATTCAATGTATGAATGCCATGACAAATAACAGTTTTTGCGAACTTATTACCTACTTAACTAGGTAGGTACTTATGCGGTTATGTGGTAGTGTCATCAATTGTCATAATTCATACACAAAATGCATACTTTCATAGGAACAATGGAATGACATTATAATGACGTAGGCACCTGCGCCCGCGGCATGATGGCGCGATAAAGCTCTATCGCGCCCTAGCTTCCTTTCTTTTTGCGCGCGAACGAACGAGTTAGCAGGCGCGATAAAACGTTTATCGAGGCACCATGCCGCGGGCACTAGTCTACATAAATGCATTTAGTAGAGTTTGACGGTCTGATCATCCCCTTAAAAAGTGACAGAATATTAAGCCTACATATTTTCAGCAACAATTTCAGATATTTTCATGCCGCGTGTTTACCTATTAACAGTACTCTCTCAACAACAAAAAAACTGTTAGATTGGTTGATTTTAAGTGCAATACATTTTAAGGGCCTATGTCGAAAAATAATTGAAGCGAAATGGGCGTGTGATAGCTTATATTACCTACTGCCTGATGCGAGAGAAAGAGATGAAACGGCGCGCGTGCCTGAAACGATGCAAGCGGAAAACAAACTTTATTTAATTATGATTGTACTATTTGTGTAAGTTCATTTTTGCTTCAATCAAACGTTATAAAATATCAATCTTTTTTTTTATATCAATTCTCGTGTTTCTATTATTCACCGTTTAGCAGTTCCAAGCGTTTATCGATAAAGACGGAGGCTACATTGGCTTATTCTTCTATCGAGAAAATGTCCCATAATCGTGTTTCGGCTCTAATCAAAACTTCAATTAAATGTACAATTTACACATATCCGCAAATCATAATCCTACTGTTAGTACTTCATGATATGTGATGCTTTGAAGAATCCTATTTATTCACATATCCTCTTAAATTAATAATATGTAAATATATTTTTTCTGATTTGTTTCCTGGTGGATCCTGCCTGGGGAGATTCCCAAGCCAGCAATCTAAAAAAATGGTATACCTTCTGATCCATCTACTCCAGACCAACCCTGTTATATGTATACCTACGTAGGTATATCATGCTCGTGCTTCGAGACATGACTATTCATCACTCTTTTTACAGTTCCCAAAAATAGCTACTTCAATAACTCGAAGACTTTTGGCCTTCTTTGCATAGAAATAGAGTTCATAATCATAACGCTTCAAAAAAAATTGTTAGTTGACCGTAAACTATTTTGGCAAGAAAATTGTCTTGACAAGAGGTTTTATTTTATCTCTCACTCATAACAATAATAATCTAGTTGTTCAGGAATCTCATTAAAACTGACATGACGGAAACAACAATTGTTTTGTTGTCTAATAACCGTTTTTTTTGAACTTAGGTAAATATTAAATAGAGTGTAAGTGACAGTCTAACAAATACTGAAACGGTGAACTCAGAACATCAAACTGAACGACTTTCACTATGGAGCATACCTCAGAAAACGCCAAAAAAAATCAGCTGTCCCATACATTTTAGTCGTCTTTGATGGTCTGAGTTCACCGTTTCAGTCTTTGCTAGGCTGTCACTTACACCCTGTATATATCCGATCAGATCATACAATCTGATTGGTCTATTGCACGTCTCCCCTCCGCTCTGCTTTAGGGAAATGCCTTTCTCGTATCGTGGACTGCAAAGACTATTTGACCTTCAGAGCGTGCTTTGAATACATTCATCAATGGATGTCCCTCCAATCACGACGGCCCGATAGTCTATAGTGAACCTGCCTGCTGTGCCGAGGGTCGCGGGTTCGAGTCCCGTAAGGGACAAATATTTGTATGATGAATATGAATATTTGTGACTTGATAATTTGTGTGACAATGTCCAAGATATAAAAAAATAGATATTTAAAAAAAATCAAGCACGTATTCAGTCTTTGGGTTTGGGGGAGACATTCATTCCCCCCCTCTGGGTACGTGCTTTCCTCCAATTGACCCTACTAGCAGGAGATGGTCCTTAAGCAGGCATACAAGTCATAAACTCTCTGATTATATTTACCAATTTCAAGGATATAATTTTACCTTATTTCTATTTATGTATTCAAAAACCTTGAGAATTTCCCTTGAAAATATGTTTACCGCCTAAAGAACGCCTAATTACATTTCTATGATGAATGGCATTACCATCTGTCATTTGTTATACAGGGTGCTAAAATTATCATAAACGATCAACAAATGATTAGGAGTCAACAGTTGATGGCTGATGAGTGATGATGATGATGAGACAAGAATATACCGACATAGACTCGGCACTTCACTTCCGAATATTTCTCAGGTTTTTAATACCTACTCGGGTTTGACGTTAATTATACTAACTAGTATTTTGTTTTTATAACAAATTCTATAGCCAAATGGAAACCTACGTGAATGCCTGTGATCCTCGACCGTACTTTTCGTTATGTACCAATTTCACTGTATTTTTTTGTATGATACCTAAATTACCTACTTAAAATTACAAACGGAGATATTGTTAAATATACAAAATAATTACGAACTTATTTGCGAAAAAAAATTTCGTCGAAACGAGATGTGGATGTGAGTGGTATATTTTATTTACCTTCGACGAAGCTTGTCGTGGATATGCACTTTGTATTTTTATGAAATAAATAATCGTTTTATAGTTTTATGCAAACAAAGTAGGTAATTGCCAAATAATTATATTTTTGCTAACACCCTGTATAAGCGTCTAATTCAGTAGTGGTCATGTAAATTAATGTTTTTATCAGTGAAGCGTGGTAATTGACGTTTTGGCGACATTAATAAATCTTATTGCCAAGTTCGAGGTTAGTTTAATGTTTCTGATATTTGATTCTACTTTCGGCCGCGAACGTAACTGAGTTTCGATAAAATAATTTTTCTATTTCTTTTTACTTTATACCTACTTAGTATGTAGGTAGACAGAGTAATAGCAAATAAATAATTTCGTGTTGAGATTCATAGTTAAAAAAAATAAAAAGATTTCTTCGCTAGATTTTCTCCTCATTCTATCAGTGCACGCATTTCGTGCTATCATTGCACGTAATGTCGTTTAATAAAAATAAATTGGGTAATTTATTCCCGACTAAAATAACTAACTACCAGACTACGAATCTTCGAACTTGAAAAAGTCTAAATGGTCCTTTGACGCAAGAGAAAATCAACAGTGTATTTTCTTTTATAAAATAAGTAAATTATTGTTTGTTTATTAAAGAAATTATACGCAGTATTTCAGCTTCGCCTGACGCACGGATTTCGTTCACATTTTTATTACTAACGGGCGATGGATCGTAAAACTCAATGATTGGTTGGTTCGGTTTCGTATCAAAGTGATTCTTAATTTAAATTGAATTCGAGTTTAGAGCGTATAATTCGGAGTGCGCTCCATACAAACGAAGTCTGGTGATATTTTCAATATTAACCAATTAAAGTAAATGACATTTTTCAGAAACAATCTAGAAATGAATCTCTATGCTTGTATGAAGTCAGATTTTCGTTAAAATGTACAGTTTTAAAGTTACAGTGCTTCAAAGATCTCCATACAAATCTTAAATTAATCCTAGCATCAAAACTGTATATTTTATTGAAAATCTGACTTCATACAAGCATAGAGATTAGATTCTAGATTGTTTCTGAAAAAAATCATTGACTTTAATTGGTTAGTATTGAAAATATAACCAGACTTCGTTTGTATGTAGCGCGCATTAGCGCTCTCGGAATAAACTGATAGTCGCAATACACCAATGAAGCGGTATCGACAAAAGTCATGAGGTATTAAGTTGGTAGGTAGATAAAAGCTAAACCTATATCGGATTGACGGCGATCATAATAAATACCTACTTACCTACATAGCTAGTCTAGGGATAAAAATTGTTAAAAAAAATCGTGTCCGATTTCCATGAGCATAATTCGAATCAATATGTTTTGATCGCCCGTAACAGAGTGCGCAAGAGAGTGTGGAGTGCTTCCCTAGCATTACTTATCTTAACTTGACTCAAGAACAGGAGTACGATTTTTGAAAGTCACACGTACAAATCAGCAGTAAAAAGCATAATCTCCATAGTAATTTTGTCATTTTCTACTGTTGATTTGAACGTGTGATGATAAAATATACGTTACACGATATACGATAAAAATCTGTCCTTTTGCCGCATTAAAAGCGGGCCTTTGTGCGTGTGTCCTGTCGGTATCTAAGGTTTTTTACCTACACCTACAGACTGACATTGTCACTACTGATAGATAAGTGTATTGTGAAATAGGATGAAGTCAAGTGCTGATCAGAATGGCATTGAACAGGATATCGGGAATCAGATTTAGATAGTAGACCTCTAAAATACATCTACTTTAACCAAATTCCTATCTCTACCTCCTTAAGGCTGATGATGATAATAAGTAGGTAAATAAGAACGGATTCGTTCACAGCAACAATAAAATATCGAGTACCTACCTATAATAGTTGTAACAACTCTATTTAATTTAGCAGAATTTACCTACCTACTAGACAATTTTTTGTTTCAAATATAATTCTGGTAGATTTACTAAAATCTACTTAGGTACAGCAAACATTTTTCTTGTAAAGTTCTAAATTAAATAGTTGTCACAACTAGGTAAGTAAAGTGCTCGATATTATTCTCCATGCAGACATGTTGATCAATAACAGACACAACACAATCTACAATTGCTTAATAGCCTCCGATTAAGTGGCTTATAAAACTACATTGTCTCAACTAGGATTAAACCACAATTAAGATTTTATCTTATCTCAAGAATGGTAATAATGGTTTATTTGATTTGGTCACACCTACCTAGTCATTACTCATTATTATCTTACTTAATGAATAATCATGTGACCTACATACAGATCCTTCTTTATATCTTGACGGTTTTTTTAAAATTAGTAAATCTACCCACGCGTCCCCAATGCGGATTGGTAGAGTTCACACACGCATCAATTTTATCGCGCCTGCTAACTCGTTCGTTCGCGCGCAATAAGAAAGGGAGCTAGTGCGCGATAGCGCTTTATCGCGTCATCACGCCGCGGGCGCAGGTTTCATATGTATTTTGTAGAAAATTGTGTAATATGAAATGTACAAAATAAAGCCGAGATGTTGAAGATCATTGCTATATTTTTTTTGATTAAATTAAAACAGGAAGATAGGTGACTGGTCTACAGTGTATGGACCGCAAACATTGAGCCCCCGTCGCCTAATTTCCTTGCAATGCGAGCGGCATTGCGTGATTGAGTTACTTTTAAATTTTAGGCGGAATAAAGGTACCTACCACAATGCCTTCGTGTGCTTTTACTCGTTGTACTACCGCGGACTTTTCCGCCTGATCACTTAAACATTTTTTCGCATAATTTAACGTTTGGAAACTATTCATTCATTGGTCTATTGAGTGGCTAGACAGCGCTTTTATTTTTTAGTATGCAAGCAAAAATTAGCCTTGTGGTGTTCAGGCTAAAGTAGGTATGTTTTTCATTCATTTGTATGTATTTCAAAAACGAGAAGATAGCTTCTAAAAACCAGTATAATATGGCCGCATAGTGGGAGCTATATAAACGCAGGGCCGGGCCATAATTGAAATTCACGTCTTAATTTAAAATTATTTTTTCGTTTGCAGGCGGCCTCGGCTCGCGACATTGGGTGACATTCATGCTGTTCCTCGGAATGGCAAACGCCTACATCATGAGGACAAACATGTCAGTTGCTATCGTCGCTATGGTCAACCACACAGCTCTGCCGGTGATCTCTGAGCATGTGGACACGGAGTGCGGGAATGTCGACAGTAATAGAACACACGTAAGTTTTAGTTTTCTGTGCTGGATCCAGTGGTGCTTGACTTGTCATCTTGGCGAAGAGATTTGTCAATCAGCATTAGTTGCTTGCCAGACGATTCAGGAGTTTGTTACTTAGCTGATGGCAAACACCACTTTTGTGAAACTTCAAGATGGCTCGAAGGACCATATGCCAACCGTTGGCGCGCTCCATACAAGCGAAGTTTGGTTCTATTTTTAATACTAACCAATTAAAGTCAATGAATTTTCAGAAACAATCTAGAAACTAGTCTCTGTGCTTGTATGTTGTCAGATTTTTCCATACAAATCTTAAATTAATCCTAGCATTGAAACTTTATATTGTAACGATAATCAGACAACTTACAAGCATAAAGATTTGTTTCTAGATTGTGTCTGCAAAATTTAATTGACTTTAATTGGTTAGTATTTAAAATATAACCAGACTTTGTTTGTATGGAGCGCGCCAACGGTAATCTTTAAACTCTCGTTAAGTTTATTCGTGTTATTAACTTAACCATACCTACTTCATTCCAAATAAAGACAAAGAGATTTCTCGATTCCTATATAGCTGTCAGGCCAAATCTGATTAGCAAATTTAATTTATTTATAAGACAGATATACTATCCGACATATCTTGGACGTTACTAAAGCTGTTCTAAGAATAAGTGAGAGTAATTGTTTCAAATCTCAGTCTCTATATTATATAAAATAGCCTTGAAATTTCGTTGCTATTTGAAATGGAGTAAAGTCTCAAATGAAATCGTTTTTCTTTGCAGGACCCGTCACAAGATGGCTCCTTCGTTTGGTCTTCCACACTGCAAGGTTACATCCTGTCGTCTTTCTTCTATGGATACGTGATCACACAGATACCCTTCGGAATTTTATCCAAAAGGTTTGTATGCATGAGTGCTCCCTTTTGCGTACTTGGATATAATTCGGAACGCGCTCCATACAAACGTACTATGGTGATATTTTCAATACTAACCAATTAAACTTAATGACATTTTTCAGAATCAATCTAAAAACAAATTTCTATGCTTGTATAGAGTCAGATTTTCGTTAAAATGTATAGTTTTAAAGTTACAGTGCCTCAAAGATTTCCATACAAATCTTAAATTAATCCTAGCATTGAAACTGTATATTTTAACGAAAATCGGACTCCATACAAGCATAGACATTTGTTTCAAGATTGTTTCAGCAAAATTTCATCGTCTTTAATTGGTTAGTATTGAAAATATCACCATAGTACGTTTGTATGGAGCGCGCTCCGAATTATATCCCCTTAATGTGTTGACTACTGGGGCAAAAGGTGTAAACTATTCATTTAAGGTGGTTGCAGAGTTGTCAATTTTATACAAAAGTTTGACGCGTAATACGCGTAGACGGTACATTTAAAAATGATATTATATATATGGAAAAATAGGTAAGTAAATCTAGATGCCGCGTATCAAATAACATTTGCAATGTAATATAATATAATTATGAAGATATAAAGCTTTGAACTTATCCATAGAAAATTTCAAAGCTTTTTATATCTTCGTAATTATATTATAAATTACAAATGTTATTTCATACGCGGCATCTAGATTTTCTAAACTATTTTTCCATATATAAAATATTACTTTTAATTGTACCGGCTTCGCGTATTACGCGTCGAACTTTTGTATGAAATTGACACCTCTGCAACCACCTTAATGAATATGAATACTAAACCTGGAAATCAAAAGTGTTCTTTTCGTAGTTACCTACAAACTCTACTAAATCAGACGCGACTAATTGCAATAAAGTCCTTGTTTTGCGAATTCCAAATCGATACGGTTTAGTTTGTGAATATACCTTCTGGAGTGCGATTTTTGAAACTCATACATTGAACTCAGCAGTTGAAAATGTCAAAATTACTATGGAGATAACCATTTTTCTACTGCTGATTTGACTTTCAAGAATCGCACACCTGTATAACGATTTTTGAAAGTCAAATTAGCTATAGAAAGATGCATATCTATATCTCCATAGTAATATTGTCAATTTCAACTGCTGAGTTCAAAGTATGAGTTTCAAAAATCGCACTCCTGGTAGACCTAATATGGATCACGCGCAGTTTTTAGAATGAGAAGCAAGAATTGTAGCTATAACCGCGTTAGACTACATTTTCTTTGCTATAACTTTATCATTAGTTAGGTAGGTAAGTACCAACATTATGCGATCTCATGTGCTGTTGAATAGGTGCATATTAGTTATAATTCTGATGGATACACAAAAGGTGATTTATCTAGTGTCTGACTGACATGCCTGTACCTACTTACCTACTTTTGAATGGAAATAACAAAAGGGTAACAACCAGCCGTAGTGTGGAACCGACGACATGAGACAGGCAGCGAACTAGCGACTGGATGAGGAAGATTAGATAAAGCTTTATTTTGCTCCTTTGAAAAATATACGGGGTCCTTCCATTTTTTTAATGGGATGATCAGACCATTAAACTGAACAACTTTCTCTATGGGACCAACATAGCAATCGCGAAAAAAAAATCTGCTGTCCTAAAGCTAAAGCAGATTTCTTTTTCGCGATTTCTATGATGGTGCCATAGAGAAAGGTGTTCAGTTTGACGGTCTGATCGTCCCTTTAAAAAAGTGTTACCATATAAAGAAGGACTCTATATTTTCGTTTACAGGTACGGAGCACGTATGTTCCTCGGTGTTGGGATGTTGATCAACTCAGTGTTCGGGCTGTTGGTGCCCATGGCTGCTGAAGCTGGCTACGGATGGTTGATCGTCGTGCGGTTCATTCAGGGTTTGGGCGAGGTTGGTAGACTTCTGGAGTTTGTATAAGTACCTACATAAACTCTTATCCGTAGTCTAGTGATTGTCATGCGATAAAACTCATACTGAAACGAAAGAAGTAACTTAGTCTTTTTTGTGGTGGACATAACCCATGATAAAAAGTTGTTCCGTTTGACCTGAAGAATTTGGACCCTGCTTATATTGAAAAAAAAACCGGTCAAGTGCGAGTCGAGCTACTCGCGCACCGAGGGTTCCGTACCATACCACCACACAACATATTAACTTAAAATTTTTTTTCCTCCGGGACCTTTAACGGGAGACCGACTCACACTTGGCCGGATTTTATTATTTGTTGTTATACTGGAGAGTTTGCTCTATAATCACACCAAGTTTGACGCTTGTATGTTTTACCGTTTTTAACTATAGAGCGAGAAGAAAAAACGTTGATAAAAACTAGTTTCTTGTATGAGGACGCCCCTTAATTATTAACTTTTTGACGTTTTTAGCAAAGGCGCCATAATAACGCACATTCTGTGAAAATTTCATCTATCTAGCTATTACGGTTCAAAAGTTACAGCCCTAAATAGTTATGACGGACAGACAGACGGACGGACGGACAAAGTAGGTTTAGTAATAGGGTCCTGTTTTCACCCTTTGGGTACGGAACGGAATGGGTATGTTGAAACCATGATAATTCGATTCTGCGCTCGATTCCACAAAATACTTTCTAGTTTTGCGTTAATTCATTAACACGTTGTATTTTCTCGTTTTACAGGGACCTATAGTGCCATGCTCTCACGCTATGCTTGCAAAATGGATCCCACCCAATGAGAGGAGTAGGATGGGTGCAGCTGTTTATGCAGGTTAGTATTTTTATTCATGACACCTCCTGACATTTACTGTGGAAATATTTACATCTTCACTGTTCCATGCAAAACAAGAAAATAAGAATATAATTATATTCTCCAAACATTTGGATACTGGAAGGTTCGTTCCCCATTCATAGTGTAGTATTGTGGACAATCCTATCTCCCGCTTCACAGCTCACCAAACCATAACAGGAGATATCGCTGCAGATAAACTGATAAGACATTACTTTAGTAGATACGAACAATAGATAAGTATTGATATCTCTTGAGAGCAGACTGTTATCCTGGCTGTGATTTGAATGAGCTGTGATTTGAATGACAGGTTTGATGACCTATCAGTATTATGCAACAAGATCAGAAATATTGAAAGGATGTATCAAGTGGCTAAATGTGTGCCGGGCAAAAAGTGGACAAATGTATCAACTAAAGTGGCAGTGGGCATTGCTCGCAGAACCGACGGTCGATGGGGCCGAAAAGTTCTCGAGTGGTGACCGCGTACCGGAAACTGCAGCGTAGGCACGGTGGACCGACGACCTGGTGAAGGCTGCGGAAACCCGTTGGATGAGGGCAGCACAGTGTCGGTCGTTATGGGGATCCTTGGGGGAGGCCTGTGTCCAGCAGTGGACGTCTATCGGCTGAGATGATGATGATGATGATGATTTATCAAGTATTTGAATTGTCTAAAAAAGGCGAAGGTGCATTTTGCATGTAGGTAGAGGGATTGTAAATGCACCACAATCAAACATTACGATGTAAAAAGGTAATGGGCAAATACCACAATGCACCTGAAAGGAAATAAATGGTTTAGTCATTCACATCTGCACCTAATTTGAACCTCTCGGTACCCATACGTAGATTAGTAGTAGGTAGTACCAGGAAGGTGGCATAGGTATTGGATAGGCAGTACTTGAATTCCTCATTTTTTTCAATCTGATAAGTCTATCCCTTACACGGGTTATCACTGCCTCAGTTTCTTTTGGTAGACTCTTTAATAAAATCCTTTTTATATATTATTTCAGGTGCACAGTTCGGTACTGTGATCTCGATGCCGCTATCAGGTCTCTTGTCAGCATACGGCTTCTCCGGCGGCTGGCCATCCATCTTCTACGTGTTCGGTCTCGTCGGGACGATCTGGTCACTTGCCTTCCTATTCCTTGTGTCTGAAGACCCTGAACACTGCCCCAGTATAAAAGAACCTGAGAAGAAGTACATCTTGAGCTCTTTGTGGGGCGCTGCTGGTTCCAGTGTAAGTATTTTGTAACGTTTTTGTTCGATGTTGGCATTGAGTCTATTATTCAAATTTCCGTGTCGTGTGCCTTCCGTACAGAGAGCGTTGGTTCTATCATGGAGTGATATTTTTGGAAGTCACACGTTCAAATCAGCAGTAGAAAATGTCAAAATGAATATGGAGGTTATGCATCATTCGATCATGATTTTTAAAGTGTAGATAAAAAACATCTTGAGAAAGCCTGCATAATAATGTCGAGATTTAATTACATTATTACTTTTCAGTCGCCACCTATTCCATGGACCAAAATCCTGACTTCGATGCCGTTCTGGGCTATCATGTTGGCTCACATGGGCCAAAACTACGGTTACGAGACCCTCATGACAGAGCTGCCAACCTTCATGAGACAAGTGTTGCATTTCTCCATCAAAGACGTAAGTGAAGACATTGATTTTGAATGATGATAAAATTATTTGTGATTCGTCTGCGTGAAATTAGAATAGGTAGTTATCGAAAAAACTTTTCTTAGTGCTCCCCTACATTCTCCGTAAAATCTACTCGTACATTCAAAATTTCAGCGCTTTGCGTTCTCTCAGTCAGTCACGGAACTGTTTATTAAGTAGGTGTAGATGAATGGAAATTACATGTTCCGAAAACGCCAATTACATATTATTAGAGGATCACAATTATTACTGCAGGATCATGTTAGCGAGGCTAAAAATGCCTCCTTATAATGAAATTAGCCAAACTTGACAAAGGGGAGGAATATGTTTAGGGATCATGATTCCTGATTTGGCTCTGACTGAATACCTTGAATGCCTCACTAATGAGACCAACAGATACAGAAGTAAAATGTTTGTCACTTTGTTCCTACTTTAAACTGGATAAGCTATAAGACATATAATATCGCGGATTTACCCACGTCGTCTGTCATGCGTGATCAGGAAGTTGGAATAGGTATTGATTAAGCCTTAATCCACTTGATTTATTTATAGACAAAAAATCTAGCTATGTACACGTAAAGATCATAAATCATTAGTCGCACGAGCGTGGGACCAGGTCAGGTCGGGTCAATTGGTCGGATGACATAGCGCGTCCAGCTGAATTGCTAAACGAGACCGAAATTAATGGAGTCCGCACTAAATCGTCTAACTAGGTTTCCGGTGATCTTGTCGAGTACTTGACCGTGATTGTTATTTTGATGTGACAGATTTATTTTAGTTCTTACCTCCAAGATTAGGTAGTATCATTATGTCAGTTTTGTTGAAGATAAATATGTAGGTAACACATTTAGTTTACACTCTACACACTTCTGTTACAGTTACATCAGTATAGATTCATCAATAAGACATCACGTTTTTTCTCTTTTCAGAACGGTTTCGTTTCCGCGCTGCCGTACCTCTGCATGTGGCTGTTCTCAATGTTCATCGCCGTCGTCGCCGATTGGATGCTTTCAAGTGGCCGCTTCAATCACACGCAAGTCAGGAAAATCATCAACAGTATTGGTAAGTTTTTGTTTAAAGTCAAATCAACTGTGTTTCTAACGAGCTTGGGTTCCAAATCCAACGCTGCATCCTTTGCTTTGCATTTTGCAGTTTTCTATTTCTGTAAATCTATAAAATTAACGAAAACCAGCAAACCGTTTCTTCTAAATCGAGAACTGACAAATTTGATAGATTTTTTAGATCGATAGAATAATCTTACATTTGTATCAATATCCGTTATTTAACTTTTCTACACTCGCCGGGAAAAGCTTATCTCTGAAATGATTTCTTCCTGTACCCCGAGCTTCTTTAAAAAGTTTGCAATCGACTCTGTACTTAGGTACCTTCCTTTAATACTGCAGTAATTTCTTAACATGATGATCAACTTTAGAGACAGGTTAACGTTTATTTTGTGTTTATTTCCAGGTGAATACGGTCCAGCGATAGGTCTCTTCATAGCTGCTAACACGGGTTGCAATCCCGCGGCTACCGTCGCTATCCTAGCCATTGGTGTTGGTTTCAACGGTGGTATCTACTCCGGTTTCAAGGTAATTACCGCTGTTTTTAGTCTGGAACTTTATCAGAAAAATAATCTTCATAATACATTGTCAGCTAATATTTAATACTGTAATACACTTTTCATCATCAGCCTTTTATAGGTCCCACTTCAGGGCACAGGCCTACCCTCAGGGAGGGTGTATGGGCGTTAGTCCACCACGCGTGCCCAATGCGAATTGGTAGACTTCACATACGCATCGGAATTTCTTCTTCAGTGTATATCAAAGTCAATATAATTTATTCAATATAGGAGCTTACAGCACACATATCAAACGTCAAATCTTTTTTAAAGCTACCACCGCGTCGGAACGTGTTGTCGCTGTAGAGAAGATGCGGCCAGAAACTCTACAACATAACACGACTTAATAACTATTACAATATAATATAGGTTTCTTCACGATGTTTTCCTTCTTCGTTTGCGAGCAGGCGGTTTTTATGTACATAAGTTAGAAAAACTCATTGCTAGATGACGTGTCATGCCACTTTTATATCTCCTAATTATATGTATAATGTTTCCTATCGTGATCACCAGGTAAACCACTTGGACCTCTCGCCCCGGTTCGCTGGTATCCTGATGTCGTTCACCAACTGTCTGGCGAACTTGACTGGTCTTCTTGCTCCCATTGTAGCTGGCTACATTATTGAGGGCAGGGTAAGTTAATTCTTATTTCTTCTAGCCCATTTCTTCCCTTTAAATTACTTACTTATTTCACAAGATGGCGGAATTACCTACTTTTTCTTTTTAAGGTGACTGCTGTTAGAAGACAATACGCGTCTTTAAACATTTCCTTTGAATCCATTAATGTTTAAATAACGAATTTAAAGGTGAAAACATTTATTTGTGTCCACAGCCCACACAAGCGCAATGGAGGATAGTGTTCTACATTGCTGGCGGTGTTTACATCTTCTGCGCGACTTTCTACAACCTTTTCGGTTCGGGCAGAAGGCAAGACTGGGACAACCCAGCCGACGATGAAGCGAACGCCAAGAAAGCTGCCGCAAAGAAAGCAGACAAGAAAGAGAAGAAGGCTGCAAAGAATCCTATCCAAGCGGAAACCGTGCAGTAACAAGTTTAAAAAGTTAAGAAGGCCAAACAAACTGTCACGATAACTAAGTGTAATGTGAATGAAAAATAAAAGTTAAGATTTAAAATACTTCGCGAGCTTTCGACATGTTGTAATTAATTGGTACAGCCTTCGACCCGATGCAATTTCGATTGTTTTTGAGACGATATTTTGCAATTATAGTTTATTATAATAAAGTCATTTTTCTTATAACTCGATTCGACTTTCGCGATACCGGGTAGGTCTTGTCTTGACTCCTTAATATTTTTGCATGCAGTTTTCTTCT
Organism: Agonopterix alstromeriana; assembly: GCA_963924505.1. Taxonomy (NCBI): domain Eukaryota; kingdom Metazoa; phylum Arthropoda; class Insecta; order Lepidoptera; family Depressariidae; genus Agonopterix; species Agonopterix alstromeriana. Next base: position 13,842,493 of record OZ004675.1, read on the forward strand.
GTATTTAGACTTGAGAAATGTAAACGCACATCAACAGGGCTGTGATATTATCTTGTGTGCAACACATAAAACGCGTCGGGTCAACTTTTAAACTTGTTATTAATTATAATTATTTATTTTGTAAACAACCATAAAAGTATTGTTAACGTAGGTAATTGAAGTTTAATAGAGACGTGTGAAAGATGAAGAAAATAGGGTCCAAGAATTTTCGAAGAAAATAAATTGTGCCGTCCGTCCTAATAATAGTCCAGTGACATTTTGTAACCATTAAACACAATTTTCAAAGTAACAGTGCCATTCAAACAAAGCATTTTTGAGAATTTATAGTATTGAAGTACTCGAATAAAAATACAACTGCAACACGGCTTTCGCTAAATCTCGTCATAGACTTAAAGAACATTATGTATCGATTTAAATCGAACTTATTTCCAAAGACCTAGAATAAAAGTTGGTTGAAACTGAGTTTTTCCTAGAACAAACATAGCTTCAGCCAGAAGACCTAGGTATTTGAAATAACCTCTTTAGTCTATGTCCTAGAATTAGTGCCAAACGGTAATTTAATTTAAAAATCCATTCATTTTGTTCGCTCAAAGCGGACGTTGTTGCGTAATTTAAGTGTATAACTCTAGATAAGATAGATAATGTATTTATGTATGGTAGGGCCTGGTCCCAGCTTTAGTTATAGTTTGTGACGTCTATCGACGCCGCACGCCCAGAGCTAATGTGATCATTCTGTTATTAAGTAGTTTAAGCTATTATTTATATCACGCAATCATTAGTTACCAACATAAACTATTTGATATGTGATGTAATATACAATTTGAACGTAGATATTAACATTGTATAACAATAAAAAGTTGTTGATAGTTTACCAATTTGTAATAATACTGGCTTGTCTGTGACAAAGTTTGAGCGTGCCTTGTAGGAGTACAAAAAATATAAAAAAATGTGTATAACACATTCTTGTTATCTACATCAAGGCTATTAAATTGTAGATTGATTTATTTTGTGTAAGCTCTACTATTTGAACGTCAGAGTAATACAAAATTTCCACAAGATTTCTGTAGTTTTATTTCTGCTTCCCAATAAATTCAACATAAAATAATCAATTCATAATAGTATCCTTATACTTAACTGGTAATTTCGGTGTAGTGCTGTAAACTAAACGATCCAGTGCCACTGCGGCATGGCTGACCCAGCATCAAACAGCTCGAAGCAGATCTGATATTATCCGTCTTCGAATTCAGAACAGCTTCCTTCAAGAATATCAGAGATGATTCAAACGACATCTGCTGCAAAGGCGACGTCGACGACTCCATTCCTTTTCTGCTCATTGGCTCAAAAATTCCATTGTATGTCATGTAATCAGCGACAAGGCTTAAATGCCTAGGATCCACTGTAATTCCGTAAACGTTGAACACATTCTGAATTTCTTTAATTATCACTTTATTCGCTGCTTCAATTCCGTATGTGTTAGCGATCGCGTGAATATCATTACTGTACAGTCTGTTCAAATCTAACAGATGATTGTATTTGAACATTTGTACAATGTTTATCCCTTCAGTTTTGAGGTAAAGAACGTTTTTCTCCTTGTTCGTAATAGCTCGTTTTATGTTCTTCACTTCATGGATGACGGATTTCATAGCAGCATCACGAAGTGCTTGCGAAAGATCGACTCTGAGGAATGAGATCGGGAAGAGCACTGTCAATTCGCACCATTGATGTTTCTTGGTGTCGAAGATGTAGTTTGTAGCATTGTGTAAACTGTCTACAACGTTTGACATGATCCTGCTGTGCTCTTCCGTTATTTCGTCTTTTGTTACTTCGATGACATCCTCTGATTCTTTGGGATCATCTAGTTCTGCTTCGTCATCAGATTTCTCTTCCTCTCCAGATTCAGGATCCTCGTATTCTTGTTCTTCTGCTCTTTTCTTGCGAATTCTCACCTGTAAGTAAATGAGAACAATTATTTAACTACCTTCCTACAAACAAATCAACTCCATGAAAGCTAACACAAAAATGAAGTGCTCTTTGTTATTAAATGTAAACATAAAAAATAGATGTGCATGATTCTTACGTCAGTATTGTCGTCGTCATCATTCGGCGCCTCGTCATCTGAACTGTCTCCATCCGCGTTAGCTGCCACTTCCTTGACCTCGGGAGCATCTTCCGCATCCTCATCTTCGCTATCTTTACCAGCACGTCGTTTCTTGTCTTTTTCCGCCGACCATAAAACCCCACAAGATGCTTTAGCCTGTTTGCGAACAGTCTGAAACATTTCATCAAAGAATTTCTTCTGCATATGCTTTATTATCTGAGCAGGTTTAACAGCATACTGGGTCTTGTACTGAGAGTGAGGTAAAAATATAAAACGCATTGTTGTCTTTAATTGCCGGTCTGGAGAAGTCACTATTTCGCATTGCACGTCTATCTTCTCCAAGACATCTCCTACAGTCACCCGATTAAGTTTTTGTCTAAGTTTTTCGGAACTTTTGTTTATATTAGGTATGTCGTCTCTGAACGGAATGTCCATGTTAGGCGTTTTAAGTTTGGCTGAAGCGGTCATAAGGATTTCCCGGAGACGTGGAATACCGAGTGTGACGTTCATGTCACCACGACCAGCGAAATGGAAAGTGTTCAGTGTCATCTGAGTCGAAGGCTCTCCTATTGATTGGGCTGCTAATAAACCCACGGGTTCACCTGGCGCTGCCATAGACTCCAGATATTTCGCATTCATCACTTCTACAAATTTGTCTTTCTCCGCATATTCCGAATAAATGCTTTCTTGTCGATTTTTCAAATAGTTTTGAATGATCCCTTCTAATTGCTCGTTGATCACGCCGAATTTGTATTCTGGGGACATTTTACTTGGAATAGGGTCAGGGCAAGCTTTTTTTGAAAATTCCTTCCTTTGTTCTTCGTTTAGATTGCGCCACATTTTCTCTAACTCCCAGTAATACGGATCTCTCGTCTCATCGGTAGGTTTCTCTTCGAGTATGATATCGTTTCTAGCAATAGCAGAGAACTTGGTGAATGCACTAATTCGTTCTTTTTGAAATGGATTCCCGTATTTTTTCTTCCATTTCTTCAAAGACTTTTGTGATTTTGCGATTTCTTTCGAATTTCCTTCTTCTTTTAGTTTCTTTATAGTTGATTTGTTTACGACAGCGGTAGAATTTTCATCGAGAAACTGAAATTGATCTTTCTTGAGGAACTGACATTTTAGAACGTCAAGGCCGTCTTCTCCATAAGCAAACTGAATAACGCTACTGTCAGCATCTCTCACAGTATGGTCGTAGGCGACACTAAGTCCTTCTAAGTGTTTGATCAAGCATCTCTGCAAATAACCGGAACGACTGGTTTTAACAGCTGTATCGATAAGACCTTCACGACCAGCCATACAATGGAAGAAGAATTCTTGTGGCTGAATTCCTGTCATAAATCTCCCGTCAATAAAACCTCCAGCTCTGGGAGAAATATCGTATGGCGGGAAACTCGGTAGCGATCGTCCCGATATCATAAGTGGCGGCCTTTTACCTTCCAATTCAATTTGACCAAGTAAACAGGAAATCTGCATAGTGTTGACTGTCGATCCTTTAGCACCAGATTGAACCATCAGTTGCAAGTTGTTGTAAGGAAATTTTTCCAGCAAACCCTCTGATAAACAGACTTTGTTTATGTTATTTGTATGTGTATCAAGCATAGTTTTGTACTGCCTGTCCAAATTGGCCCGGAATTTCGGGTCTTTGATAAGCATTTCTCCAATTGTATGCTTAAGTTTATTCTCATCAACATCCAATGGCAATTCAGTAGCTTTTACTGCTGCAAGTTTCCCAGCCTGTCTAACCAAGCAAATGTAATCGTCTCGTTTAGTGTTGGCCTCTTCTACAACCAGAATGTCTTTGACACCAAGAGTGAATCCAATCCATTGTAAATAGAACGTAAACACCTTTGAAAATGAGCTCAATAAGGCACTTGAACTATCTCCTCCATACAACTCATACATACAATGGACCAAACCATAAGGAGTGGCACCATAATGAGTCTTGTCCAATACCCCTGATAGAAGCTCTCCTTTTCTGATTACCACTTCTGCTTCCGACATTGTGTTTGGGTTTGAGAATGGAGTGCCTCCGGCTTTCCAGGGACGTTCCTGTTGTTTTTGCCAAGCCTTGGTGCTGATCTTGGCTTTGCCAGTCAAAGAGAGATATGGCTTCCCTTTTGGAATGCTGTTGATAATGATAGTAGACAAGATTTGTTTGCCAGACCAAAGCATGATGGGCTTTAGTATTGTAGGAGGTAAGAGCTTGATTTCTCCTTTGTGGTTGGATAAAGCCTGGAAAACCAACTGTTGATAGTCAGTTTTAGTAAAAAAAGCTCCTCTCAAAGACATTTTCACTCCGGATATGACATGATCTTGAATCAATCCACTCAAAGGAGTGCCATCTTTAGGAACAAGGTATTGTTTTGTCACAGACATAATGTTGTAAGCTTCACTTCTGGCTATTTCGTTTTGTGGAAAATGGGCATTCATTTCGTCACCGTCAAAATCAGCATTGTAAGATTTACAGTTGGCATAGTGAAGTCGAAGGGTTTTTTCACCTTTGAGGATTCTAGCCCTGTGTGCCATCATACTGGGCTTGTGAAGGGAAGGCTGACGGTTCAAGATAAGAACATCACCATTTACCAAATGCCTGTGTACTATCTTCAATCCAGAAGACTTGTACTCATCAGGAGTCAGCAACCTTTTGGCGAGACTTTTCCTTTTCTGTATTGAATCTGGGGGGATCCTAATAATCCTACCATTTTCTATTTCCAGTTTTTCTGCACCAGGATGTTTGTTAGGACCATTTATAACCATTTTCCTAAGTTCATCAACATTCCATTCTGTGACAGGAACTGGGTATGTCAATTTTAAGGCAAAGGCATCAGGTATGCCTATTTCATCAATATCTACATTTGGGTCAGGTGTAATGACGGACCGAGCTGCAAAGTTCACTCTTTTCCCCATCATATGCATTCTGATAACTCCAGTTTTTTTCTCAAGAATTTGTTTAAGTCCCTGACTGCTTAGACCTTGACCTTCACAGCTTTGAAGTTGGTTTATGTGTTTTTGTAGTTCTTGCCATACTGAATGAAGTTTTTCTGGAGGACTTTTGCCCATGACGCTTTCATAAGCTTGTCTCGGTTGTTGTTCAAGACTGTCTATGGCTCTCTGTGGGTTTGAAGCTGACAATACTTGCAAGACCGCACGAGCAGCATATGCTGACCCAAGAATAGTTTTGTAAACATTCGTCTGCGGGTGCTCTATTAATTCTCCCTGCAGAAAATTACATGGTCTGACGCATGGAGGCAGAACTGGAACTATTTCCAAAAAGAAGATTTTTGAAACTGGTTTTACGGTTGAATTTTTTAGGACTGGTAAGCAGTGAACTAAAATGTCCTCATCATTTTCGATGATAGATGTGCAGTATCGTTTTATCTCATCAGGCATTAGAATTTTGACTCCTTTGCCTCCCCCATCTGAAGTTACATTGTACATGATTTTGTTATCCGATGTTGTAACTTTAATGAGCTTGCTCCTACAATAGCGGCAGGTCTTTGCAACATTGATAGCTTTAAAATAAGTATTTATTGCTTTGGATCGTAATTTGTCAACATTTTTATTTTGGAAAGTTTCTGTTACACCATCCCTGTTTTTTAATAATTTTTGGCATTTCCTGATTACTTTGTTTGGTTTTTCCGGAGATGTTTCACTTTTATAATCTTTGATGTCTCCAATGAAGTTTTCCAGGTCTAAAGCAGAAGTAACGTGACCAGCATCGAGTAGCTGCAGTTGAAGTTTGAGAAGGAACTTCATTTTGTCATCCATTTGAATTTTGCAGCATTTCAAGCAACTTATTCTGAACAATGTGTAAATTGTTTTTATGAATAATGGGTTTACTACAACAAGCGGTAGTTCTATATGTCCAAAATGTCCAGGACAGTGGAGCATGGTATTGTGACATGTCGCACAGGTGTCAAATTTGTCCCGAGCTGGACCTAAAGCAGAGTCATACAGACCTCCTTTCGTAGGGTTGCCCATCGCATCGAAGGACATCATGTTTGTTATTTTGGTAACACTGAGTTTTCTGATGTCCTCATCACTAAACATCAGGAACTGTACCGAGTCTGGTTCCACGGATGTCAGCCCTGCTAGGGCTGACGTGAGAGACGACTTGAAGGCCATTTTCAATGTCTGTAACATAGGAAAACGATATTCGGCATGAATCTATCTAATAACCTATAAAAACCAACTTAATTTTGCAGTAAACAAGCGTTAAGGATAACATTATAAACTTTAGATGGAATGCGGCTACAACTTACCTTTATTTCTAGTTATTCTTTATTAAATAACTGCCACATTATCAACAAGATTTTTATGTTTCAGATTTTCACACCGATCACAAAAAATTTACACCGACCATAGACAAAGCACGATGAAACGTCAAAACAAAGCCACATGGTCGTAGTGATGTCAAAAACCGGTAATCAGCTAGAATGAAAAATGAAACGCTACGTTCTACGTCAACCTAATTTTCCACTATGGCAACAATTTACAATCAGTCAGTCAACATGGCGGCCCAAGATGAAGTTGACGTATGTGAAAGTTGGGAGGATATGGACGAAATTGGCGTAAGTCCGACAGCTAGAGCTATTCCCGTGTGTCCCCAGCTTCGGACTTTGCCGCCGACAAGTCCTTCACAAGCACGTTTCTCTGTTTCAGTTCGCAGAACAGATCAAGCTGTCTAGTGATCCTCCGCTAGTGAACAGTCCCGCGCTAAAAGGTTGCAAGGTTAACGTAATTGTGGAAGAAAGCGCGTGTATCGGGTCTCAGTGCGTGATGCCGGAGCCAGCTATTCGTATCTTGAAGCGGCCGTCGTCATCGGCGAGCGGCCAGCTAAATGGAGAGAATCGTGCTCGCCCGGTGAAAACTCTTGAACAAAGGCAAAAGGAGTATGAAGAGGCTAGACTCAGGATACTAGGCGAAGCTCGGAGTCCCGAAGACGTCATAGACGATAAGTAAGATGAATTTCGAATATGTTAACTGCATACTACAGGGTCATGGCTTTACATAACACGTGAAAAATTCCACTGATATCTATTTGTATAGAATACTAGCTTGTGTTCGCGACTTTATACGCAAACAGAAAATTTCTCAAAACATTCGTCTTAACTATTATAAAACTGTAACAGAAGTGTGTCTGTACATTGATGATATTTACACGAAAAAGATGATGATATGGTTTTTAGGTGTCCCTGACTCCAAATCAACCTTTTTTAGAATTTTTGTCTGTCTGTTTGTGCGAGCATCACGCAAAAACTACTGAACCGATTTTGTTGAAACTTTTTTGTTTGATAGCTTATGATCTGACTTAAAATCTGGTATATAATTTGTGCAGACGAAGTCGTGGGTTAACTCTAGTTACTTATATTTAGATTGGTTCTTTCACATAAGATAAGAGTCAGGTTTGATACAGATACATTTTCTATTTCAGTTTTCCAAGACACATTCAGAAAAAATCTGATCAACTGTTTTTGAATTGACAGAAAAAACACAAATTTGTGTTTTTGAATCCCAAAGTCTCTGTGCCCTTCTATAAAAAGGATTGTTATAAATATGATGTTTATTCTGTCTGATTTCATCATTATTACTTCCCAACCCTGGGATAGAATAGATATCCTACCAAACAAAACAGTTTTATGAAGGTCACATTGTGGGTCTGCTTGGTTTGCCTCATCCCCGGCCTACAACAAAGCTCCAGTGATGGCTCAGGATAGTGTTCTTTTCGAAAAACAACCCTTGAAGTCACCAGAATACCTATATAACCATACAACGTCAAGCAATTTTGCTACATAAATTAGACATTGGCAAAATCATCAATACCAAGATGGCAGCCATATTTTAAAAAATATAATAGAATATAATAGAATAGAAAAAAGCTTTATACAAGCTCACAGCGCCCAGTACACGTCATACGTGAATATTCACCTATTGGAGCATCCTGTGCATGCAGGGATGTACCGCTGCGACTTTGTATGATGCTGTTTGTCTGGTTGGATATTTATTCGGTTACACAGGCCTATCCTCAATGAGGGTATATTGGTGTGTTAGTCCACCATGTGTGGTTTGCACGGATGCTATGTGTCGAATGACTGCCAAAATGATTTTTTTGTCATACAGATTTTGATCAATTCAGTACAATTATTCTATGTCAGAGTTAATTTGGTACGACACCATGCTCTACACGTCAAACAACTAAAAATGGTGAACTCCTCATTTTAGTAAAGTAATAATTATGCGTTTTTAACACAACCAAATGAATTGACTTATTTCAGCCTATCCCGTTTACAAGATAAACTCCAAGCCAACAATCTCAACGACACACCGAATGTTAAAAAGAACTGCAACGACAATAATACCAAAGGGAAAGAAAAGAAAGTTCTAGCCCGGCTGCCACCGGGAGCAACTGCAGCCGGAATATTCCCCTCCCCACCACCGCGAGGTGTCCTCGTAATACGCACTCCACGAGGACCTGACGGCACCAAAGGCTTCGTACGGAGGTAGCATCGCCGTCACGCGTAAGCAACTAATATAAAATTCACTCACAAATCGTAATAAGTTCCATCCAAGCGACTTTTAAGACATTTAGTCGAAATTTCAAGCGAAATGAAGTTTGTGACGTAACTTCTGATTTTAACGTTTCGTGATTACTAATTAAGGGTATCGGTATGGATTGTTTGAGGAAATATGTGACATAACCATATTAGTTATGGAAAAACATAATTTTTATGACATAAGCCACTTTTCCAGCAACAGGGAAGTTTATCAATAAATGTGTAATGGAATGCACATTAATTATTACCTCAGTCTGCTGAAGGTTGAGTTTAAATCACACTTTTCCTATACAAGGTGTTACAGAAATACGAATAAACATTTAAGGGGGTGGTTTAGACCATCAAACTGAACAACTTTCACTATGGGACCAATATCGAAATCGTGGAAAAAAAAATTGGTGTTCCATACTAAACTACAAATCTACTCGAGAAAAAAAATATTATCTTTCCCATACATTTACATGTATGGGAAAGATAATATTTTTTTTCGCGATTTCGATGTTGGTCCCATAATGATAGTTGTTCAGTTTGATGGTCTAAACAACCTACTTAAAAGTTTTAAATGTTTATTTTTACTTTTGTAACACCTTGTATAAATAGAGCATTTTTAAATATCTGTATCAACAGATTCATAGACCAGATGTGATTTAATATAGATTTAAACTATGTAGGTTAAAATGGTTTAGAGACCTTGGCACCACAAACTGCATAGTACCGCTTTTTAGTTAGTTGCTACGTCGAGTGCAGCCATGCTACCTGGTACATCTTAAATCAAAAGTCTGAAAAAGACTGCATTCTAGGAAAGTATGAGACTTGGTCTATAGTATTTATGTCAATGTTGTCTAATGACATTGTTTTAGCAATTCACTGCACTATAACCTATCACATAGTGCTGATTTTATTAGTACAGTGAAATGTTGACATATAAACGTTTTGGGCTTGTCAATGCACATAAGTCGTATACGAGAATAATCTCCTTTAAAAAACGCTTTTAATACTGGAAAAGTGTGATTTTAGGCGTGCTACACACTTGCATGGTTCGGCATTTCTCTGGCAAAACGACCCGAATATGTATGTAGCAACCTGAAGGTGCCAACCTGAATATGTAGCACGCCTTACTCTTAAATGTGAGCAGATCCTTGATTCAGTAATCATGAAACTATTCCTAGAGAAAAAATGAGAGTGCTCAGTTCAGGGAACAATGATATTTATTGTAATGTAATTATGGTTCATAATTGTAGACCTAGACATTGTTTTACAATCTAGGTATGGTGAGATTTATTGAAATGGACACTCTTTGACAAATTGATTGTATGCATGAATTGATATCAATGTTTTGCATGTGTATTATTAAAGACATTTAAGTTATTAGGATGAGAAGGACAAAATATACAGTATGAACAAATCTTCAGGGTGAAATTGATATCATTAGCATCCTTTTAAACAAAGAGTCTTCCCAACAATCTGAACAACTTTTCATACTAAACTGCAATGCCTACTCAAATGTATGCAACAGCAGATGTTTTTTTTACTTCGATTGGTTTGCTCCCATTGTAAAAGTTGTTCAGTTTGATGGGTAGACTCTTAGTCTAAAACGATGCTAATGATATCAATGTCACCCTGTTTATTAGTCACCAGTTAACTGTCAATTAGATTTGTTCATCCTTTTGGGTCTTGTAATCTATGAACAAATAAACAAGGGTAGTACAAGTCAAAACAGTGTTGTTCCATCTATAAGAACATCATTGTTTGAAAATTTTCTGATTGTTTCAGTCATTGAACAGTCACCTGCATGCTTCAATTTCGAGGCATGTATTGTACCCACCGTCCATTATAAGTGCCGACGGGCTCACCCCCCGTCACACTGGACAGAGTTTCGGTACTACTGGTGAAACGTGGATGTTCAGAGGTTTCAGAATATCTCTGACTACCCCCTCGGGAAATATAGTCGTGAGCATATGCTTGAACAGTCACAATGTCAGTCAAACGTTTAGTCTTCCCAAAAGTTGGAGAACAAAGTCTTTAATGTTAATTAGTGGAATTCCAGTACAATAAACTCTTCATAAGTTGTTCAATGACTTTTGGACAAATAATGGTATTTCTTTCTGAAAGCTGTAATTTACAGTCGATTATCTTAATAAGTGCATAACACTATTTGAACTTGTGCTACTGTTTATATGAATTACACTTATTCATAATAAAAAAATTGTAATATAACCAAAATATTATCAAATTATTTGCATACAATTGATAGAAATTGAAAGTAAAAAGTCAAAATTGTAACATATTAAATGTAACGTTTTTATATCCAGTTTTTCTACATAGTATATTTTTAGGTTAAGGTAGGTAATTGCTACATGTATATTTTTAGCATATTATTTTCTTATGTTAAGTTTTTTCTTGCTCTTTTGAATGTTTGTGTTGACTGTACCTTGTGTACACACTTTAGACCAGTTTTGTATTGGTTTTCGTATAGTGCTCTTAAGAGACATTACACAAGCTATTTTTGAGCGAGATATCGCAACTGCACCGCAACTACGTCGCAACTGCACCTGGAACTTGGTCGCCGCGATTTTTAAGCACAGCCAGAAACTGTTCACTACTTTAGTGAACGTGTATCGCATTGTCGATTGCGATTTATGAGCGTAGGCGTCGACTAAGCTTTATGGCCGCGATATTTATTGATCTCAGAAATATCGCGGCGATATCGTTCCATCAATGCCTACGCTTAACAATCGCTTGTACCTATAATACGGCCTAGTTACACTGAAAACTAACTATGACAACAAAATGCATGTTCAATTCAACTACAGTAGTGAACCTACTGAAGGCAGTAACTAATCTTGGTTTTGAGTCTTCAGTAATGGACTGGGCAATCCCTCCGCTTTCCAATGGAGTACACTGCCTCTAGTATGATTTCTCTATTTGCGTGCTTGACTTTATGCCATACTACGTGTCGCGGTAAGCGCGGCTTACGCTCTCTGAAAAGTGCGGGAAGAGGTTTCGTATGCAACGATGGTGAGAAATCATACTAGGCAGTTGTGTTGCCTAATCTGCGGACGTCTATGCTATGCCGCTCTCGCGTAGGAGTACAGCAATAGGTACCAAGTTTATAATACTTAATGCCAGTTGCACGTACATTCATTAAAGTTAATCCTCCATTAAATCTCTTGCTGTTACTTTTGTCTTGTTGACGTAGTAAAAGCTAGCAAGTGATTTAATGGAGGATTAACTTTAATGAATGTACGTACAACTGACCGTTACGGTTGTACCTGCGCAGTCGCGCCAAAAATGATCTGCTTCTATTGGTCGATTGATTTCGCGCCTGACTCATGACCGACGCGATCTACATTCGGTCAATTGACTGCACGGCAATCAATTTCCCTCTTTAACAGCGTAGCCATAAGGTTGATTATATTATCAAGGGGTTTCGAGTACCGTCGGGAAGTTTTAGTCCCTGTCAGCGCGAAACATTATTTTCCTGGTCGTACTGTACATGTTATATCTGACCCGTGGCATATCAATTACCTGCCTGGTACAAGAGTTACGAGACTCACCCTTTCACACCCTCACCAGAAGGCGTATCATGCCACCTCCGAGATAACGATAAAAATCGAGACATGCCTCTGTCTTTGTTACTTTGTGTATGATGTTTTCGTTTTTTCGTGCGTGGCATCTGAACGCAGTGATAGAGAAAGCAGGAATTATGCCGCCACGTTGCGCGCTGTTCAGTAGATTAATCAGAGTTTAATTAATTTGCTTTGCATCTTGCTTCCACCGATCCCGCACGGTGCACGTGTAATCCCCACTCCAACACACTCATTCGTGAGAGACCCGTGTGATGATAATGTAAAGAAATTGGTCACCGATGTGTTAGTCAACACAAATATTCCAAAGTAGCGCATTAAGAGTGACTGAGTGAATGTAAGAATCAGCCAGGATTCCATTTTGATTATAATACTTACACCTTTTTTATTACCAGTAAGCATAAATAGATTAACATGATTAATTTATCACTTAAATAGTAAATCACCTACCGTTTTATTACCTAGTTTTTCTACACCGAATATCAATGGGGATCGTTCTTTTTGTTTTTCTCTTTCAACTTAAACTATAATTGAAAGGTAAAGAGAAATGGTGTAAGCAACCATTTTATTTGGTTGCGCTCCGCAGCGAAGACCAAATAAAATCTGTGGGTGCAAGTTTTATAATCAAAATAATAATCCCGGCTATGTTATACCAATACTAGCATAAGTTTACATGAAGTAACTCTTTGGATTGTGATATAGAATAATCGTCTTATTACAAGCCTTAGCATCTGTTGAAAATATGTACAGAACTCCGATAAACACTTTTTATTAAACTATTATTTGATTAAACAGTCAATGTATGTTATATTCCAATGGGACAGTTCAAATGTGTAAACAAAACGTAAAACATTGTTTTCTTTACAAATAAAATATTATTGGAAATCAAATAAAATCACATGAATTGTTTTGAGATTAGATTTTAATAACTGTTCTTTTCTAAGAATAAGAAATGTTCTATTGGCATATTAGATAAGTAGGCGTTTGAAATTATAGTGATTGTATCTAAAAACTTAGTTGATAACTAAGAATTTACTTTTTCTAAATCCGCCTAAGAATTATGACAAGTTACTAGAGATTGTCTTTTACGCCCGGTGCAGACGAAATTCAATAAATTCAACATACTAAGCTGTGAATGATCGCAAAATCCGACTATCGCTAACCGAGTAATATGGTTTTCATACACTGCAACGGGCTTAAATAAAAATCAGGCACAACAAAATGACTTTCAAGACAGCATACGATAACATTGCAATCAAGAGTCAATACACACAAGGAGAGCGCAGCGGAATCGCGCGATTGCGAAGTATAACAAGAATCGCCAGGAAAGTAAAAAAAATTGAGTTCGCTCATTGACCATGGCCAAGAAAAGTATATTATTAATGCAATTTTTACCATACGCGGTCTCTAGTTTCATTTAAAATGTAGGTAGGAGGCAAACTTTGTAAAAAATGAAATGTTTCGTTAGGTTAGCGACTGTACAATAAGACTGAAACATTTTACTTATTACCTTGTTCTCACCGGCAGTTTTAAAACCAACGAGGGAAAGATTCGTAGCTTATAAAACTATAGACAACCGTGGCGAGATAGCGAACATGACATGCGATTTCTAAGCTACTACTCGGTCACATCATCTGTCCATCTGGCCACTCGTAACAGGTACAACACTTAGAAAACGATAAATTCTCACGCTTTTAATTACTTACTGCCAGACGGTACGTGCAAAAATGTACCTAGTGAAGTTTGCCACAGCGTTGTTATTACTTCGTACAGCGCGCGACGCCGTCTGGAGCAAGTGGCAGAAATCAAGCAAGCACATTGCTTACGATGCGCCAAAGTGTAGGTGCTGATCCGGTACCTACGGCCGAGTGACGGAAGCCTGACCTGGAGTGCGATTTTTTAAGTCACACGTTGAAATCAGCAGTAGAAAGTTGCATAATCTCCATAGTAATTTTGATATTTTCTATTGCTGATTTAAACGTTTGACTTTCAACATCGCACTCCTGGCATCAATAGGGGTTTTATCGGCACTCTGGTACGGTGTGAAACCTGTACCAAATTATCGAGACGCGTATCGACAATTAATATTCACGTACTGACGCGATTATTAAGTTCGTACTGACGAGAAGGCGGAAGCATCGCATTCCAACGAGGTGCAGAGATAATATGACCGTGTTATAAATCGATACGTGAGAAATCGTAGAGAAGTCGCTAGGTGTTAAGTAGCATTTCACAGTTATTGCCGTTTCTTCCTTTCTTGGTTTTTCTACGCACTAAACAAATCAGTTTCGACTGAATTTGAATCTTCTAAGTCTACATTAGGTAGTAAAATATGTATTATACCGTTCTATTAATTAGAAATGGTTGTGTGAAAACTAACAGGTCTTAGCCACGGTTTAAACAGAAGAGACGTGTGGCGGTAGCGGATAATCTAAGTAACACAATATAAACTTTATAGTACGTAGCATAGCGTCGTTTTTGTCGTTAAGAAGAATCGCGCCCGCGCCTCCTGGTGACGTCGCCTGGAGACGCGGGCGTAATTCTCCAAACGACGCTATGCTACGTACTATAAGGTTTATAATTGTGTTACTTTGACTATCGGCCAGCGCCACACGTCTCTTCTGTATAAAACGCGCCTTCAGAATTTACAATACTAATTGCTCTATGTAACAAAATGGTCAGTGTGTGAAACGTAGCGGCGAAGTGACCTTTTTGATACAAATTAATAATCATTTTAATCGTCTTGCTTGTCACTCAAGACGATTACGACTGTAGTCGTAATTTCAAGGTGTGATTAAATAGAATAGAGCCTATCGGAACGAAATCAGAACCGTGTGGCATTAGGAATTAAGGTGAATATTAATTGTCGAACAGATCACTTCGCCTCCATACATTTGCACTGTTATCAGAGCTTGAATAGAAGAGCTAGATTGAATGAAACCCCTATTTTTATAGTTGTAAAAATAAATATAGGATATTTTTAAGTGTATGACGACTAACTATTTTATACATTATGACCGAAAAACCCCACGGTTTATTTTAGTGTACCATATTGTATCTTTAAGTTATTTATTCGGCTTGTTCTAAAATTCGAGTTATATTAAAATAAAACTTTTTTTTAAATCTTAATCGTGCTAATATTTACAAAACTGTAAATAAAATTTCGTTCATTATTTTTGTATTAGTGAACAAAGTTTTAGTGCCAATTTAATCTTATTTATTGCTTGAGCTAAGTAATGTATTGGCCAAGACATAGCAATTGATAAAAGGGATAGTTATGAAAATATATAATGAAGTAATGTTTAGAATGAGAACGGGCAATGGATGCAAATGTGGCACATCGGGTATTCCGTTAAATTCGGTTTTGTATATTCCTGTCTTTGTCTTTCGCATATTAGTCGCACTCTTTACTCTGCGTAGATAACATCAGTACCAAAATAATATAACAGTTTTTATAAGCCGATGTCCAGGAAACCGATTGCGCTAATTTAAAACATCGAAGTTCTATTCTTATCCAATTTCAGTTCTAATCACATTGCAATCCAATTACTATTCAACTGTGCTGAATTCCGCATCGCGCTAAACTTTATGTAACTGACAGCCTTTAAGCTGGAGTTCCGATGCCAGCGGCCGATGCGACTGACACGCGCTTCTGTCATATGCCATATGTCTATCGCATCGGCCGCGCGCGTCTGACGCCCGCGTCAGTCCCTGTTATCGGAAGCGGCGCCATACGTTTTCATAGTAACTAGTATTGTCGCATCGGCCGTCGGCCGCGAGCCGCTCGCTTCAGTCGCATCGGCCGCCTGTCAAAACGGCTCTAACGGCTGTCAAGAGCGGTACCACGATTAGCGGAATACCAAATGTGTCAAAAGTTATGGTTCGTACGAAGTCCAATCACGGTTTAATCACCGAATATTTACAGCGATTGCAGCCCTGTACCCGTTGTGCCATATTCATGTTCGGGAATTGTATTGATCGATGTAGTTAACATCGATTGTCAAGAACAACAGTTTGTATATTTTGAGCGTAATTTAGGTAAAAATGGCGCCAAATTGTATAATAACACGTAAAGTGTTGTAGGGCATAGCATGCCACGCTCAACAAAGCGAGAAAACCGTAATTCGCGCATGCTTAAGAGAAGTTTATTCCGAATGCGTAAATTCGCGCTGCATACAAACGAAGTCTGGTGGTATTTTCAATACTAACCAATTAAAGTCAATGAAATTTTGCAGAAACAATCTAGAAACAAATCTCTACGCTTGTATGTTGTCTAATTTTCGTTTAAATATACAGTTTCAATGCTAGGATTAATTTAAGATTTGTATGGAAATCTTTGAGGCACTGTAACTTTTAAACTATACATTTTAAAGAAAAAGATACAAGCATAGAGATTACTATCTAGATTGTTCATGAAAAATTTCACTGACTTTCATTGGTTAATATTGAAAATATCACCAGACTACGTTTGTATGGATATTTCTCGCTTTCTCGGAGACCAGTAGGCCTACCATGAATTATCACTGTACTTTACTACCGTAGTTACGTTACCAATTTTGTATTGAATTTCGTACAGCGCTCCTAGTGGCTACGTTGAGAACTAATTTCTGTCATACAAAATTGGTGACGTGACTACAGTAGTAAAGTGTAGTGAAAACTCATGGTAGGCCTATAGGAGGCATACCAGGCCTATTGGTAGGTCTAGATAGGACAACAAATTGGGACTGACTGACACCATTATTATTAGTTGTGGTATAGCTGCAGACCGAAGTATCGAATGTAGAAAATCTATCCCTTTTTTGAAGCGTTAAGATTGTTTTTACCTTATTAATTACAAAATTATATGTGCGATTTTTTTGACCAGCCACCTAGGTAGGTACTCTCTTTGTTATATTTAAGGAAATAGGTATTTTTAGTTTTTAAATTTATATTTTAACCGAAAACATTATTAAAATTGTTAAAAAATTGTGTTTTGTTTTATTTTGCTCGTCGAAAATGTTACATAATAATTACAAAGTCAGCCCCGACGATGATGAGGTTATAGGGTCAATGCACATCTAGCGGAAAATACTCGAACAGTTTTATTGATAAATTACTAACGAACCTAATAACAATGGAAATAGAGTTGAAGAGAGAAAAATCCCTGGTGCGTGTTTTCAAATGTATTTAAATTAACATTGGATTCTTTATCAATGAAAACCGCTCGAGCATTTTTCCGCTTGATGTGCGCTGACATTACCAAACCCATCACCTAACTTTTAAAATTACTCAGCCAGGGTTTCTATCTCACTAATAATCACGTACTCTAATAATCAGACAATATTCAGCTCTTGGGTTGACTGTTACCTTTAATAATGCTGATATAATGCAATTGTTTACAGTTTTTAAACTAGAGTTATATCAGCTGAAACACCGTGTCTAATGTTCTTATTCAGCAGGCTTATACAGCTGAAGATTCTATTGTGGACAGTAATTCAGCTTATATACAGCACTTCTGAGTTACTTACCTAGGTAACTTCTGCCACTGGTTCGGTTTACCTACCAGGAACCTACTGCGTTACTGGTGTGGTCTCCCATAGTCCGCAGTAATAAGCAGTCTATGCCCCCTGAGTAGGTAATGCTGTATTGGACAATTAAAAAAAAAATATAGTGTGGCTTACACATTGATCGATGGCGCGGGCGGCATACAAAAAACCACGATTAGTATGGGAACGCGTTCTTCGGCGCCCCGTTCGCCACGTCGACGCGACGGCAGAGCGGACGGTGTCCCATACTAAACTCGCTTTTTGTCGTTCGCCGTCGGCCAATGTGTCTCACATTCCCTTACATTCCAAATCGGTTGACTGTAACTAAATAGACCGCTAAAATCATCTCGTAAGTTGTGAGCCTTATGAAACATGCCAACTTTGCTTACCTTTATCGTAATCAAAACTACTTGAGAATTAACTGACGTTGAAGCGGAAAAAACAAAAATTAATTTTGATATTCAATGACATTTAATTTCTAAGTATAGGTATTTTATTGGTTAAGACATCAAGATTGTCGGTTTGATTACCTATTGACTTATTTGTAATTTCCGTTGATTGACTTCTTTACGGTAATTTCATAACTGCGCTACTATTAATTTTAAACTGGACTTTTTAACCAGTTTATTAATTTGCGTAGAAAATACTCTGTGGTATTCGTTTTTCAAACATTAGCACTCAATATAAATTTTATTGCAGTTGCGAAATAAACTTCCATGATACAAATAATTATCTAAATACTTATTTGTGTACACATTTTACAAATGAGATAGGTTTACAACTTCAACTTGATAAATGGGCGGGGTATAGATGTAAGGCCGGTTTAAAACCAATTAAACCAATCCGTTTAAAACGAAAAAACGGATTAAAACCGAAATAAACCATTTTTTTCGGTTTAAAACCGTTGGGTTTGGTGACTCTGTTTTTCTTAATTAAAACTAGATTTTTTTTATTTTACTGATAGGGATATGATATAGATGTGAAACAACCGATTTAAAACTTTTAAAATAAAATGTTGCTGTTTTAAACTCCGAATATATCTTTTTAAACGGTTTAAAACTGGTTTAAAACCAAACTCACACTTTCGCACTCTCATTGATGAATCGACGTAACGTTGCCAGCTCGCCTACCCTACTCACACATGCACATACATAAACTGCCGCGTGTAATCAATTTTCGTGAAGTTGGTAATGTAGGTAGGTACTTTCTCTAAACTAATTCAAACGAAACATGACGTCAGGTGACCAAAAATCACTCACAATGAAGTGTAAAACACATTTCGTTTTTTGTAGGCGAGTTTAAAAACGGTTTGTTTGAGGTTTAAAACGGCAAAATTTGGTTTAAAACGTTTTAAACCGGTTTTTTTACATCTATAGGCGGGGGCTTTACTGCGCATACGTACCCCTCACGTAGGCGATGCGCTTTCACCTAGAAATTGTATTCTGCGCTGTCAAGGTCTTGGTCAAGAATCAAGATGTTTGCCGGCTATTCTTTTTCAGTTCATAATTCACATCCTGGAATTGGCTCTCTAATAACCATGTATTTTTCTCTTATTGCTGTCTCCCGTTTGCAATGGAGGGAAGTCGGATATTTCTTTTTCCTACTCCTCCTATCTTCTTTGATTAATTCATTGCGGGTTCTAAGACAGATTAGAGAAGACTCTACCCGGGGGATGACCCTCGGGCTCGCTGAACTTCATTGTCTAGTGTTGTGAATGGTCGCCGCGCCGCTGTTGATCCTAGTTTACTGGAGATACAGCAGTGGAAATGTGTGGTGGGCCTATGCCCGCAATAAAAAAAAACTGAAATGGTCTAATTCCACTGCTGGGTATAGGATTCTGGGTTGTCTTTATAAGTTAGGGTACCCATTCAAAATAGCAACGAAATTTTAAGGCTATTTTGCATTACAGAAACAGAGATTTGAAATACTTCCTCTCACTTATTCTTAAAACAGTTTTAGTAACGGCCAAGATATGCGGATAGTATATGTATCCAATAAATAAATTACATTTGGTAATCAGAATTGGCCAGAAAGCTAAATAGGAATCGGAAAATCTCGTCGCCCTTATTTGGAATGAAGTATAGTTACTCCAAATTTAATAAGGGCACCGATTGCCCATAAACACTCAATGGGTAGGGGCACTCAGTAGGTAGTCATATCGAATGACTGAATTATTGTGCACCAGTTTTTCCCTGACGTGCGTTGTGGCACAATATTGGTCATCGTTGGACGTAATTATAATCTTGATCTTAGAACTAGTTGAGATAAATTGCATAAATTATTCAAGAAAACAAGTTTTACAACAAATTCCTGTATCAGTTCATAACAAAACATCACTGGCTACGCTCTCGTTGACCAAAGAGATTTAATTTTCGGATTAAAAACTAATATAAAGTTTAAAAAAGTTATTGTTTGCCTAAAAATGGCGGGATTAGAGAATCTATGTGAAAGGGATAGAGCTGTTTTGCGGAGTATTTTTGATCCGACGGCGACTATAGCTGATGTAGAGGACGATGGAGACACTTTTCCTGATGAACTAGAAGGTGAGTTTTAGTTGCAGTCTGTAAAATTATACTTGGCTTATTTCATAATAATTGTGTAATAGATATAAAATCGACGCTTTTCATGTTGGATGTTACGTTACTAACATTATCTCAACATTACTACATCAACCAGTAGGCTGGAAATAGGTATTGTCTATACCTTGGAGTACAGACTGCCTTACAAGCGGTGAAACATGAAAATACTCCTGATATAAGATTACGATGAAAACGTACGAAGAAGGTTGAACATTACTGACCGCTATAGCCAATTTTCGTGTTTCCATGGAGGATTGGTATCCTTTATCATTCAGTCCATGATAAGGACCCTATACTAGCCTAACCGTGCGAGCCCAGCAAAACTAACCAGTCGATAGGACACTTGCTGGAATGCCCCTATTGTGATGATACAGAAGCTAAAACACTATAGTTCATTCCAAATAAGATGACGAGATTTTCAGATTCCTATTTAGCTTTCTGACCAATTCTGATTACCAAATGTAATTAATTTATTGGATACATATACTATCCGACATATCTTGGACGTTAGCGTTACTAAAGCTGTTTTAAGGACAAGTGAGAGGAAGTGTTTCAAATCTCTGTTTCTGTAATGCAAAATAGCCTTAACATTTCGTTGCTATTTTGAATGGTGTATAGATAATTATAATAAATAGAAATAAAAACTATGCAGTCCAGCGACCTGGCATAATGACTTGGGCCGAGATTCCTATACGAGTATTTTCGATTAAAAAGAATTAACAAAAGTTACTTTTTATAGATTTTTTATGATTTCACTGGATATGCTCAGTAGAATATGTATTCCAAGTTTCATGTTTTTCTTCAGTGGTTTAGGCTGTGCGTTGTCTGTGAGTCTGCGTATGCGCACTTTGGTTGTAGGTATCTGTTACCTACATTATAGCTTTTAATATGTAGAAAGACTTATTCGGATTACTGAGTTGCTCATCTCCTTCTGTGATGTCCCGATGTGATGGTGGATTGACGGTGATTTATTTTACTTCATAACATTACCCTTTTGAGCCTATTTTTCTTTTCCAATTTTCATCCAGAACCATCAACGGATGCGGAAAAAGAATCAGCGTTGCTCTGCCTGCAAGGCGTGAAGCTAGCCGATGCAGGCAAGTTGGAGGAAGCGCTGGAAGTTCTGAACAGAGGTGTGGCAGCGGCTGAGCGACCCGAGGCGTATAATGACAGAGCACAGCTGTTGAGGCTCATGTTGAGAGACGATGGTAAGTTATCACCTAACAAGACGTGATACCGGAGGAAGCGCTGGCAGTGATAAACAAAGGTGTGGCAGCGGCTGAGCGACTCGAGGCGTATACGCCAATGACGTTCCTGAGCGACTGAAGGATAGAGCGTGAAAAAATGCGATTCCATGCTGCCAGATAAGGCTCAACCCTAAGTCTACCAATTCCTATTGGGCACGCGTGGTTGACTAACGCTCATACACCCTCTCTTAGGGTAGGCCCGTGCTCTGCAGTGGGACGTATATAGGCTGTGATGATGATGATCTAACCATGTTCCTATCCAGATGCAATGGCGGACCTAGACTACGCGCTCCAACTGACAGACGGCAAGAAGTGCCGCGCGCGCGCACAAGCGCTCTGCCAGCGTGGAGTCCTGCAACGGAAGCGCGGCGCCGACGACGATGCGAGAGCTTCCTTCGCTGAGGCTGCTAAACTAGGCAGCGGGTTCGCTAAGAAACAGGTTGGTTTAAATTCTCGGCCAAAACCCCTAAAGAAATCACTACACTACACAACACGCCGTCGCAAGAATCTAAAACCGGTCAAGTGCGAGTCGGGCTACTCGCGCACAGAGGGTTTCATACCACACCACCACAAAACATATTATTAACTTACAAAAAAGTTTTGTTTTCTCCAGGACCTTTAGCGCGAGACCGATTCACACTTGGCCGGTTTTTATTATTTGTTTTTATACTGTAGAGTTTGCTCTATAATCACACTAAATTTGACACTTGTATGTATGACCGTTTTTACGATAGAGCGAGAAGAAAAAAACGTTGATAAAAACTAGTTTCGGGTATGAGGACCACCCTTAATTTTTTACTTTTTGACATTTTTATTATTTTTTAGCAAATTTGCCATAATAACGCATATTATGTGAAAATTTCAACTGTCTAGCTATTACGGTTCAAAAGTTACAGTCCTAAATAGGTAGGACGGACGAACCGACAACGTAGGCCTAATAGGGTCCCGATTTCATCCTTTGGTGTCTAGTTATGTTTGGAAACTATAAAAGTATGGTATAAAATAAAAATAGCGTAAGGCTTTTGAATATGTATGTAGTTATAGTACCTAATAATCATTTTCATTTTAGGTTTTCTTGATGGATACATTTTAAATTTCGTGTTGAGGGCGCCACATAACGGTGTAAACGCTCTTAATTGCTGTCAAGTCTCTGTTATAGTGCGTCCAAGATAGCTCCGTGATTTGGACGGAACGTTTTACTTTCTGAAAATGTTTGAGCCATAAAACCTTTAAAGTTATGTTAAATGTTAATAAATCTTGTATTATAAAGTTTAGACAGCTTTAAAAATAACTATAATATCTCTTAAGGGTATATTCCTGTTGGCGCGCTCCATACAAACGAAGTCTGGTGATATTTTCAATACTAACCAATTAAACTCAATGAAATTTTGCAGAAACAATTTAGAAACAAATCTCTATGCTTGTATTATGTCCGAATTTTCTTAAAATTTACAGTTTTAATGTTACAGTGCCTCAAAGATTTCCATACAAAACTTAAATTAATCCTGGCATTGAAAGTGTATATTTTAACTAAAATCTGACACTATACAAGCATAAAGATTTGTTCCTAGATTTTTTCTGCAAAATTTCATTAAGTTTAATTGGTTAGTATTGAAAATATCACCAGACTTCGTTTGTATGGAGCGCACATTTACGCATTCGGAATAAACTTCTCTTAAACCGCCTGTCAAAATCACGGATACTCACTATACACTATACGCGGCTATCAAGTTGACCAACGGCCCGGGGGTGAGGAGTGTTAGCGCTTTCACCTGCAAATTTTGTTCTGCGAAGTTTAGGTTTTTGCCAAGTTTTGAAATGAATTGAATTTGCGAGTATTATAAAATTTAAGCTTACATCGATGCTTTATTATTTGTAGGTCGTGGAGCTGAACCCGTATGCAGCTCTTTGCAACCAGATGCTGAGCCAAGTGATGAAAGGAGAAAAGGAAATCAAACTGTAAGGGAATATAATTCGGAGTGTGCTCCATACAAACGAAGTCAGGTGATATTTTCAATACTAACTAATTAAAGTCAATGACATTTTTCAGAAACAATCTAGAAACTAATCTGTGCTTGTATCATATCAAATTTTCGTTAAAATGTATAGTTTTAAAGTTACAGTGCCTCAAAGATTTCCATAAAAATTTTAAATTAATCCTAGCATTAAAACAGTATATCTTAACGAAAATCTGACTTCATACAAGCATAGAGATTAGTTTCTAGATTGTATCTGAAAAAATGTATTGGCTTTAATTGGTTAGTATTGAAAATATCACCAGACTTCGTTTGTATGCAGCATTTACGCATTCGGAATAAACTTCTCTTAAGTAGGTAAATAAAACAACGGAATCTAATGGATTAGAAATTTATATTGTTGAGTACAATCGACATTCATCTCCAGAAAATTCCTTACACCAGACCTCCGATCAATAAGATCTACAGGTAGCCCTTTCTACACATTCCAAAAACCTTGAAAATGACAATTTTACATTTTGAAAATGACGAATGTATTTCTACAAATCGAAATGCTTGTTACTACGCTATAGATTATGAATTATAGAATATGCAATAAAATATTGAAAGTAATTGAGATTATGTGCAGAAATTTTGGTGTTCTCATTAGTTATAAGCTATTTCATTTAAAATTTCTACACTAAACCTGAAATTTGTTTAAATTCAAAATTGTATAATTTTTTTTAAATAGTATCTAAGTAAGAGGCGATGACGGCAGATATTTTAACGTAAATATGAAAGTGCACTTTTAATATTAAATTTATAAAATGCTACGTAGAAAAATTACACAAGCTATGGAAAAAAAAACAATAGAATATAGTGTTGCCCGCTACTTTATCAAATATTTGGCACATTTGTTTTAACATTTTTCAAAAAGGATTTCTCGAAAAAAAAAGAATATGACTAAAAATGACATCATATTTTTAGACTATACTGCAGTACAATTATTCTACGTAGCGTGTGAGAGAGGATGATTATCACAGAGACAAGAAATTACACAACAATATAACATTAACAAGCATTAAATATATACATACAATTTAAAATACATATTTCTAAATGTGTAGGTTAGGTACCTAGCCTACTTCGAACAAAAACTATTGAATTACAAAATATTATGTAATTAAATTGTTTTTAAATGAAGCTACATCATATTCAATACAATTAGCTCTAAAAACGAGTGAATTAAGTCATTATCAATTTAACGTGCAATAATTAATTTTATTTTTAAAACAGTGTGGATTATTTTTCTGTATTTTACTAATGATCTAAAAATATATTTTCTTAAAAACTTACAAGCAGTAACCCTGTCGTGTTATAATTACGGTAACTTGATATTTGAACTAAAATAATTCTACACCTGTTTCATTTTGTTTATTCTACCAGTAGTAACTTACAGAAAAATTATTTGGTAACTACATAAAAAAGTCTGGTTATAATATTCAATAGAATACGACTAATTAATGGAAAAAATATTTACAAATACATTTTTGGCACAGGTGATGGTGCAAATCCGCCGACAACGTCGTCCAAATTTAAAACTTTTAATTTAAAAATTTTAATATTAAAATATTTTAATAAAAAGTATACTTATGTCCTGTATCAACTACGGGCTTATTCTATGTGAAGGTGATATTTAGGCCTATTTTTTATAAAATCTGAGGAATCAATTATAATATTTTGCAAAAAATTCGAGCCATGTCTTTACTCCTCTAAAGATATCTTGAATGCTGCGCAATAGCGAGTATTTTATGAGGGTTTATATCCCATGACGTTAAGTAAAAAAACGGGCATTTCATTATATACCACTATTTTTATTGAAAAATATAAAAATATGTTAGAAAATAAAATGACATAAAAAAATGGGCATTTCATTTTTCCACCACTTGTTTTTACTGAAAAATGTAAAATTGTGTTAGAAAAAGGGATCCGTATTTTTCCGATTAAATTTTTGGTCAATATTTAATTTAAACGAATTTTGAATTTGTTAAAAAGTTAGTTTTCATTGCTGTTAATGCTTTGGCCTGTAGAATTTAAAAAAAAACCTGTCTAAGTCAATAAAAAAGGATTCAATCGACAAACAGTTTAATTTATCGACGTAATATTTGGCCGACACTACTTAGGACCGACGCGACATAGGCAGCCACGCAAAGGAATCCATCCGATTCAGGATACCTTTTAATTTTTCATTGTTTTCCAAATAACTCTAGAAATAATGGATAGAGCTATATGATTTAATCTGCTTTGAATCACATAATCTCCAAATGTTTTTTGAATTTTGGTACTTTTCACAAATGAAATTTTGCCCATTTTGTTAATTCTTTGTTGCAACGACACGTAGAGTACATTTAAAAATCCATACCTATCTTTACGAAACACAAAATGTTATAATTATTGATGAAATTACAATTTATAATGATTTTTATGACATAATTCTAATTTAATAGCGTTGTAGGTATATTTTTATCGAACTTATCGATTTAATAAGGGTAAGCCTCATCTGGCAGCACGGAATCTTATTGTTTCACGCCCTATCCTTTTCTGTCGCTCAGGAACGTCATTAGCTAGAGCGAGAAAGTTCGCAGCACCGCCGGGGCTGCGCCGTGCGTTCGCATTCCCGCTATCTTTCTTGCTCTAGCAAATGACGTTCCTGTGCGTCAGAAAAGGATAGAGCGTCAAAAAATGAGATTCCTTGCTGCCAATAAAATACTTATTGGTACTACGCAGTTTTTCAGATAGCTTCAGAGTTTTAAAGATATTATTATTTGGTAATAATTGAACAAACAGGTACCTAATTCAAACAAACAACTTTCTCATTTGCCAGCAACTCTGTCGAAGTATAACAATACGATTTAGAAAATATTGACTTAGGAAGAGCAACCTATTTAACGCTATTTTAATAATATCTTGAATTAAATCTAAATTCTCACTGAACACATATTATAATATATTTTTTTAAATAAAACTTAAAGTCAAAACATTCGGTATTTGAGGAAAAATTATTTAATTTGCAAAGTTGTAAATAGATTTCTTTTTTAAATCTGGCAGTGGACCAGCTAAATAAAAAAAAAAAAAAGCCTTTTTAAGCAATCAAGAAGACCTAAAAGCGTAGCGTTTGTGAACTTTGAAACACGCAAAATAACGTCCAAATTATAAGCAACTTTTACAATTTTATTGATATCTATTCATATCTCAACCGATGACAGCACAATGAAAAAAATCGTAAGCTGCCTCCACACGCTCGCACGAGCCCGCTTGTGCATTGACTCTAATATTAAATATAGTAAATAAGCAATACTTCATTCCATATAAAGACGAAATGATTTTCCGATTTCTATTTAGCATTTTGGCCAATTATGATTAGCAAATATAATTTACGTAAGTATCAGAAAGATAATAAAGGGTCCAACTTAATATGCTGACACTTTTTATGGGGATGATCAGACCGTCCAACTGAACAACTTTCTCTATGGCACCAACATCAAAATTGATCGATTCGATTCGAATCGTTTTCTATGTTGGTCCCATAGAGAAAGTTGTTCAGTTTGATGGTCTGATCATACCCTTAAAAAAGTGTCAGCATATTAAGAAGGACCCTGTATACAATCCAACATATCTTGGACGTTACTAAACCTATTTTTTAAGAATAAGTGTTACAAATATCTGTTTCTGTAATTCAAAATAGTCGTATTTCGTTCCTATTTGGAATGGGGTATAGTAACAATTGTACTTTATAGAAGAGTCGATATACAGCGGGCTCGTTGAGCCCGCGCCAGCGTGTGGGGGTAGCATTACCCGACCCAATAGCAGCACAGTCGGCAGTGAACCTGCCTGCTGTGCCGAGGGTCACGGGTTCGAATCCCGTAAGGGTAATTAATCAACTAAAAAAATGGAAAAGAAAATCTTTTTTAAAAGCTTATTAGTAAATGACCAGTAATAAACGTGAAATTACGTGTAATTAACGTCTATGCTTATTTACAAGTGAGATCTTACAGTATGATATTGTTACGGTTAAATACATTACGTAGCTATAAGTTTTATAAACTTTTAACTATTTTCATATAATACTGACCAAGTCAGAGTAAAAGTAAGGGAAAAAGGCATAAGCTAGCAAACACTACATTACAAGTTTTGTTAAATAAATACAATTTTAAATGCTATTTAAATGTAGGTGTTTGGTGTTATGGCGACACAAGAATGTTTTGGCAATGGCGAAATATGACATTCTGACAATATTTGAATGACAACAATTTTTGCTTAGAGAAAACATTTATCATTTCCACGTTCTTTTTTCAATAACTATTAGAAATAAATAGATAATATTGTCTAAATTGGTAAAGCACTTTTAATAGCGATACCAAGAACAGGCAACATCATTTATTTTATAAAACATTTCAATACTTTTCAGTCGTACGTCAAAGCTTTTATAATATTATGTAGATTTAAATTAGGATATGCCTTGTGTCGCCGCATGAAAACGAAAGCAAAAGTTTTTGAAGTTAAGCAAAAAGAGCTTGGTGGAGGGAAAGTTATTATTGTAAACACTGTAATAATGTATGGATTCTGGGGTCAACAACAATATTTTTTAGCATCATTATATTTTTACCCGACAGCCAACCGCTGCTAATTTTCACTAAGATCAATGTCGTGCAGTTTGCGCCTAACGGCTTTCGACTATCACAAGGTTGATGTCCACTGTTGATCGATGTTCGGAATTAGTTGGATTGGTTTCCGCCCCACAAGAGGGATCTGTCAAATTAGACCAGCTTGATAGCTGGTTTACCGTTAGGCAACTGATAGTGACCCACCTATATTCATTGTTATCTAGGTATTAACCCAAAATCTGCCAATCGTTTTAGTGAGATAGAGTACATAGACAACGTTTTAATGAATTAACGCAAAACTAGAAATTATATTGTTTAGAATCGAGAGCCGAATCGAATTATCATGGTTTCAACATAGGATTTTTTTCAAAATATTAAATAATTTGTTTGTAAAATTAAATATCTTATTACCAAAACAAGATTCTTAAAATGTATCCATGAGCACGTTAGCGTTTTAATTCATTGCTGAAATGATAACAAATCAATTTTGCTTCAAAACTTAAAATGCGAATAACTTTAAATTTTAACTATCAAAATAATGAAATTATTTATTCAATCTAATTATTTTGTTATAAATCAGTTGGGGTGTATGAGGTTTTGCGCTTATTCATTAACACGTTGTATAGGTACCCAACAAATAAAGATATAAAACATTTCGCATTTGTAATTTTATATGAATGAAGATTGGGTAGAATGTTAAAGTCTAGGAATTGTAATGTTTTTTAGAGAAAAATCTCTAATTTAATACAGTGTTTACAATAAACGGATAATACTTTGGAATTTAACGCACAGAGCTATTACAAAACAAGCACAGATAATTTTATGTTGCCAATTCCAATGTTGTTTTGCTGAATTCCGATAGAGGTCTCTTATAATCATTATCATCATCAGTAGCCCACGGCATAGCAGGATTAGTTTATTCACAGGTCTCTTCTCACCAATAAGAGTGAGAGGGAGCAGTTGATAGGTTCCAAGAGGTTTCCTAATGCCGCTTTTTTTAGCTAACATTACACTGATGCGAAATGAAGTGACATTTTTCTAAATCGAATATCTTCTGAACTTGTCTTTGAAATAGCCGGAACCTAATAATGTTTTTGTGAAATGCGTTTTCAAATTGAGAGTTTTTGTCTAATATGGGAGCAGGTGGGCTTGGGAAGCGCATCAGCGCCCTCTACTTTGTCTCCCTCACCAGCTGTAATTAATCTACAAATGCCGGCCCATTTTCTAACAAAAAATCATTTTAGATTAGTTAATGAAATTAAGAATAAGATAGGAAGAGTATTGCTTTAACTGCATAGCTGTAATAATTGTCAGGAGTGTAATTCATTACCATATCGACCGACCGTGAATGTAATTATGTAGTTCACATTTAATCCGCAACATGGCGGTATCATTTTTGGTCAGTCAATAAAAAAACGTTTATGTATGAAGTATGAAACTGATTAATAACTAGTATAAAATATAGCTACGTTATTTGGCAAATTATTGCTGAGTGTAGATTCATTTTAAAATTAAAATAGTTTTTATTCCTAAAATTAAATTATAAATAATATGACTTACATCAATTGCAATGAAAATGAGCCAGCGTGCTTATTCCTAAATTAATACTTAAGCCTAAAAAGAATTCAAATTAATTCCTACTAACGCCTAATTTAAACCTTACAAAGCCGTGTTTCTGAATTTTAGTAATTCACGAATTAATACACGGTGTACATAATACAGAAATATTATTGAAAATAAATAGTAATTTAAACTAATTTATTTTCAACATTATTCCAAAAACAAAAAATTATGTTAGACTTATAAAATTAAAAACACCTAAAATGTCATTTTAATACAATTTAGAATCAAATGCTTTTTCTCTTTTTTTAAATTCACATTCATTTAATCTAGCAAGTGTGTTATACAATTTTATTAAATGTATTTTATTCAAGTATTATTTTTAAGTTAGTAAGGCTATTTAGTAGATGATTATGACAGCTATAGCTGCTATTTTGTGGTGTAATTAGTGTTTTGAAATAAACATGGCTGTACAGTAGCTGCATTATATGAAGTCATTTACTCATCCTAAATAACAGGCGCTAAAACATTCTCAATACTGGATACTGTACAGCTTTACGCTGGAAAATGGGTCAAATAATATTAAATAAAGCGCTTCATAAACTGCAGCTACTCTAAAAGCTATTTAAGAAACTTTAATCTATTTTAAAAGTACTAGAAAAGTGTATAGGTACTAAATATTACTTCATTCTTCATTTGATGTAGAAAGCTATCTTTCTATCTAATTACACCACAAACCATAGTCAAACAAAAATAGAATACACAAACACGCACACACGCTACAAAACATTCAATCACGTACAAAAAAACATTAATTAGATCTTACAATCACAAAATGCAATCACGGTTGGTAATACGAACTTAATAAGTGTTACAACTAAAATAGACAATGAAAACTTAATTTTACAGCCGTTTTAGAGCCGTACTTTCAAATTAGAAAAATCAAATCAATACAATAACAATGATTTAATGACATTGATCAATAAAAGTCAACATTAAAAATATTTGACTTTGTAAAACTACAATAAGTTACTAGAAAAGTAAAGAGATTCACTTGAAATGAGCTCTATTAATTAATGGCTTCCTTTTCCGTCCAAATAAATGTCTTCAATGACACGATACATTATTATACAAAACGCAGTTTCAACTCGAATTAATTCATGCATGTAAATGTTTAAATAAAATTGACATACCTACAACATCACCGATCATATCCTGCATGGGTAGCATGGCAGCGCTATATAGCGCTATCACGTCTTAGCTCTCTTTCTATTTTCACCCGAACGAACGAGATAAAAGGCGTGATACAGCCGTATCACGTGTAACATGCTACGGCTTCTGGACTCTACATAAAAACGGACGTACACTGACAAGAAGATTCTAGCTTGTGTAAGCTAAGTAAGTGCGAATGAGAGAGGAATACACCACTGCTTACTGTCGTCCTCTCCTGTACCACTGGGAGGCGGTGAGGTAAAAATTTGTAGGGGCAGGGTGTGTCCGTACTGTACA
The DNA here is from genome assembly GCA_963924505.1 of Agonopterix alstromeriana. Lineage (NCBI taxonomy): Eukaryota > Metazoa > Arthropoda > Insecta > Lepidoptera > Depressariidae > Agonopterix > Agonopterix alstromeriana. The sequence continues at coordinate 13,873,777 of OZ004675.1, forward strand.
TAGTACCTACTTTTTCTTCAATGTTGAATTGGCTACCTCACGATGGCAAGACAAATTCAATGACATGCCAACTCGACAAAGAAAGACTGTTCAAATGCTTATAAAGTCAAACTTAAAAATTGCGGTACGTTTTATTCCGAAATTACATTTATAATCATTAGTCATCGATTTCACGCAGAAGAATTCGCTAGCAACAACTAGATGCTATAATATGAAATACGATAGTAAGATAGCGGCTTATAAAACATGGTGAGGTTATGTTACTGATGTTATATATTCTGTAATAGTCTGAGTTATATCTAGTCTATGTTATATCTGTAACAGTCTGATATCTGTAATAGTTTCTATAATACCGCCTTTTTAGTACCTACTTGCAATTCTTTATCTTTATATTCAAATGTATGTCCTTTTTTGGTGTGGTATAAATTATAATTCAATACGTTACTAAATAATCTATTATGTTTTTCATTTTAACTGCGTCCAAATACTAGTTTTGTATCGTGTCAAAAAGACAAGAAGATTACTAAGCTAACAACAAATAGCCATCCAATCCACACGACACGACAAAAATTATCCTATTCATTATCAAATAACACACAAACATTGATATGTGACGTATGTGAAATTATACTTGTGACTATATTGTAGCCCGTCTAAAATATTTCAGTAATTTTGTACAGTTCCCGACTATTGTGGCGCGTCGGGGGCAAGAAAGTTATGTTTGGCGAAGTTCGGCTAACTTCGGTTTTGCAGAGCATTTGATATGTCAGCGATAGACAAAGACGGCGCTATGCAAAACCGAATATCTCTCTCGCACTTGCGATGTGTCATATCAACAGCCGGGTAGTTACTATGAGTAAATATCCCACAGACTGAAAGTTTCTAAGGAGAGCGCAAAATGATTACGTGACGCGATTGCCCTTGCAATTGTCCACGGGTCGTGTGTAGGTGAACTCATCGGTGAAAGGTCACGCACACACCGCCGCGCCTTGCAGTAGTGTACCGATCGTAGCGCGATTGAATAAAGCTTTGTCTCTGAGGGTCATTTACTCATGTGATATAATGAAGTTATCAGAAGAACTCTTATAAATACACAAGCATTTACAATACCGAGTGGCCCCAAGATCACGATATATTCGGATTTTATGTCACGAGATTCTAATGAGTACAAAATAAAACACTGAGATAGACAAGCTCGCCTTAATATATCTACATCGAGAATGAAATTAGAGAGCGAAATAGCGAAGAATGATTGTTCATTTCAATTGATATTGCTTTGACAAATTCGTTGAGATATTATGAATTACAATTGCAATTTATTATTGCATAATTACAATTAATTTAATTGCAGTCAAATAAATATTATTGCGTATTACACTTTTCGAATAACATAAGTCTTGAGTTACTAATTTTCTAAGTCATGTCGTATTGGATGGAGAACAAATACTCAAGTGTTCTTTTTTTCTTAAAAAACCAAATAACAAAAAAGGGAATGAGCAAATTTTAACACTCCTAACTCTCTCAATAACAACACCAAGAAAAAATGGTGCGAAAATTCTCTTTCCCGAATAATGTCTTACAACGAGATATAATTCTTTTAAATTACAGATAGATCTAACAAACTTAACATAATGTACAGTCAAGAATGAACGAGACAGCAAACGACGTGTGTCGTATGAGTGACAAAGACAGGCGACAGAGGAATAGCTTTGGCTCGCGTTTCGAAAACGATGCGACGAGAAATGCTGAATCAGCTTCAATGTGAGAAGAATCAAACCTGTGGAAGACATATTACAATTAAATTTAGAATATTTTAAGTGGGGTAATGCTTTAGGATTCTGACCATCCCGAAAGGGATTATGGTCGTGACTATCGTCGTATGTTTTGCAACTGACATTTTCTATGGAACTAATTTATTTTTTTCATTTTGAATAATTATTGTCCCATAGTGAAAGTTGTTCGCTTGAACTGCTCGAGCATTTTCCAGTGCCCAATTATCGCTCTGTCCTGATAAACAACATAGAATTTCCATTTGAATTTAGAGATCATAGATCGACTTATTTTAATAAACACGATGTATCGCAAAAAAATTAAGAATCAAAATTCTTAAGAAAGATGTTGTCTACCATCCGTAAAAAATATAACATAAATTTAAAAAAAAATGACATACCGGGTAGTATAGGAGCAGGGATACAATTTTAGTCATGTCACCTACCTGTGTCATTCACACATGCTGCACGTACTCGGGGTTGAGGAATGAGAAGCCCTGGAACTCTGTCTGGTCGAGGTTCATCATGAACAGCTTGTCCGTGGGGGTCAGCTCGGTCTTCTCCTGCGTGAACTGCTTGTCGAAGTTCGACACGTCCTTGCGATGTTTCTGTTTGGAAACAAATAATTTTAAGTATTGTTGATTTTGATGTGAGAGACTGGGATAATTTTAGAAATTTCTTCGATAGCATTGGCAGACAAGGGCGTAGCCAGAATTTTGTTTAGGGAAACGAGGCAAGGGAAAACGAATACCTAATATGTAAGTGATAGTATGCTGGGAATTGCAGAAGATGCATGAAAGTACCTGTAATATTAATGCTGTTGAAATGCGTTCCTTGCGAAGTATGTGTGGTGTTACGCCGAGAGATAATGAGAAATTGCGTGATTAGAGATCGGTGTAAATTGAAAGAAGTCGTGAAAAGAATTGCTAAAGCTATGCTTCGTTGGTTTTGTCACGTGGAGACGTGAAAATTCTGAAGGCGCACTCGTAACACGTAGTTACTCTGAACAAATTGGTAACAATTAAAGTCAATTAAATTTTCAGAAACCATCTAGGAACTATCTCTATGTTTGTATGAAGTCAGATTCTCGTTAAAATGTATAGTTTTAAAGTTCCTTTGCCTCAAAGATTTGCATAAAAAGCTTAAATTAATCCTAGCACTAAAACTGTATGTTTTAACAAAAATCTTACAACATACCTATAGGTACAAGCAAGTTATTATTATATTATATTAGTTTCTAGATAGTTTCTGAACAATGTCATTGACTTTAATTGGTTAGTATTGACAATATCAGCAGACTTTGTTTGTATGCAGCGCGGATTTACGCATTCGGAATAAACTTCTCTTAAGTCTTAATATTCACGTTGTATACTACTTTTTTACAACCTTATCACTATGCTATGCTTAATACTATCTCATCTGTGTGCTCCTACACCATCATCACCCCAGCACAAATAGTATACGTACGATCTTGGGCTTGAAGGGAGGCTGTACGTCGCGCGCCTCGATGCGCGCCCAGTCGATGCGCCTAAAGAATGGATGCGTGCGCACATCCTCCTCGCCCCGTGCGCTGCACCCCAGCCTCTTCTGCGGGTTCTTCATTAGGAACGCTTTACACGCGTCCTTCGCCTCCTGTAATTTGTATTTAACAGATCATTATCAATCTCTGTCATCCCCACTGCAGCACACCCTTGACACTTCATTCAAACGGGCTCGCACTGATAACAGGCTAGACATGTCTGAGTAAGTGCGAGTGAGAGATGAATACACCACCGTCTTACCGTCTTACACCTTCCATACCATGGGCAGGAGGTGAGGTTAAAATGGGTGGTTGGTGATTATTAAAAAAACAACTTTAATTATTGACTTTACCTACAAGGTGTAACAAAACACCTTAGTAATATTTTAAGGTGTGGATCATAAAACTGAAAAAAATTCATAACGTATATTTTTTTTAAATAAATCTAATGCTTCATACATTTGAGTCGAATAGGTACTGCAGTTTTGAATGAAACAGCTGACTTGAAACACTTTACTCTGACTTATTTTTAGAACAACTTTAGCAACGTCCAAGATATATAGGATAGTATATCTTTCTGATAAATAAATTATATTTGCTAATCAGAATTAGCTAGAAAGCTAAATAGAAATTCGAAAATAATTTCGTTCTTATTTGGAATTAAGTATATGGTGTTTCGTTATACCCTTTATAAAGGGCCCTGTACCAAAATTGCCTCACGCACACCTTCCAACGGTTTTTCGTCCGTAAGTACCTGTACTTAAAGTACATAATAAAACAAATTACCTTACTCAACATCTTCGGATACGAAACACTATTATCCGTGATAGCAGCAAACAGTTCCTCCTCATCTTCCCCATCAAACGGCGGCTGACCAATCAGCATCTCGTACAGCAACACTCCGTACGCCCACCAATCAACGCTCTTCCCATACGGCTGGTATAAAATGATTTCCGGTGCGATATAATCTGGTGTGCCGCAGAAGGTCTTGGTAGTTTTGTCGCCTGTTATGCCTTCTTTGCACATGCCGAAGTCAGCAATCTTGATGTGGCCATCTTGATCGAGGAGAACGTTGTCGAGTTTTAAGTCTCTGTAGACGATGCCGCGGGAGTGGAGGAAGAATAAACCGATCGCTATTTCTGATGCGTAGAAGCTGGAAAAGTGAAAATATTTCGTTAAATATTTGTCCCACATGACCATAAGAATATTTTGGCAGATTACCTATCAACTTAACGAACTTTGTATAGTTTCGTGCATACTATTGTCTTCTCTTTTTTTTGTGTTTTGGTTTGTCCTTCACAAAGAGATTATACCTAATAGAGTGAGCCATACCAATTGTAACGTGTCCACGCTTTTTTTGACGTTTAGGTTTGAGTGTGTAGTGTCATATGGCCTTATGTTTACGGTCACTTTTCACACACACTAGCTCAAAAAAAAGTGGACAGCCGCATAAACAAATATCTATAGTTCCATCTCCTTCTACTATTAAAGGTACGTCATAAGACAAAAGAGACTAACTACAATGGTAAATTTATGCGAACTCTATGGAGATCCTTCCTCTGAGGTCCTTCACTAAAATCTTTATGAGTGGCAATATCTCTTGTCTTCTCTTTTTCGCGTATAGGTTTGTCCTTGTTTGCATTTGCTTAAATATAAAATATATTTAAGCAAATGGCGGAAAAAAAAATTGTTTAAATAACATTGAAAATGCTTTTTAATAATTAATTAATCTTGCTTACCTATGAAAAGTTCTTCCTTTACATTTTCTTAAATTTCTTGAATTGTTTGTGCAGTATCTCAGTACACACCACGGCATTTTTTATGCAGACTAATGGTTTTTCAATCAAACTGCTACACATGACCGCAGTGAGAGAGTGACATTGTCTTCACAGTTAAAGTTGTTCTAAACTAAACCACAATATAAGAAAGAGTATCTAGTACTACACTATTGTACTAAAACTGCAAAAATATTTGTATGTTTTTGTAGTTTTTTTATCTCGGTTTTGTGGTTATATTTCGAAGAACATATTTGAGCACTAAGTTGAAACTTACACGGCGACGGGTTCCTTGAACTTGCCGCACTGCTGGATCTGGAACATGAGATCTCCGCCGTTCACGTACTCCATCACGAAGTACAACCGGTCCTGGAAATTGTATACAGTATGATGATGATAATGTTGTCCTAAATACAGGGTCCTTCTAAATATGCTGACGCTTTTTAAGGGGATGATCAGACTATCAAACTGAACAACTTTGTTACAAACTGCATCCCTTGATGCCATAGAGAAAGTTGTTCAGTTTGACGGTCTAATCATCCCCTTAAAAAAATGTCAGCATACTAAGTAGGACCGTAGGTAGGACCCTATACAACGTGTTAATGAATTAACGCAAAACTAGAAAGTAATTTGTTTAGAATCGAGAGCAGAAGCGAATTGTCATGTTTTCAACAAAGGTAATTTTTTTCAAAACATTAAATAATTTGTTTGTAAAATTTAAAATTTACTGAACTCGATCTCAACCCACCGCACAGGCACACTCACCCAACTTACTTCCAAAACAATATTCCTAAAATGTATCCACGTTCGATCCCCGTCCAGACCGACTCGTACCAATGAGTTTTTCGAAATTTATGTACGATTTGTAACACCACTGGCTTTTCGGTGAAGGAAAACATCGTGAGGAAACCTGCATGCTTCAATTTCGAGGCATGTATTGTACCCACTGTCCATTATAAGTGGCGACGGGCTCACCCCCCGTCACACTGGACAGAGTTTCGGTACTACTGGTGAGACGTGGTATATTCTGTGGTTTCAGAATATCTCTGACTACCCCCTTGGGGAATAAAGTCGTGATCATATGTATGTATGTATGTATGTATTATCTAGTGAAAACATAAAAAAATATATATAAGTACTTTTGTTAATTCATTTTATTCGAAAATACGACACGCACGCACTTTTCGGAGGGCTGGGCAATCGCGATTCTCATAGAAAATATTCATCTGAAACAATAGCCCCTTAAGAGTGCGTTAAAGTTCTGCTCTTAGTGCCTTATGCATGCCATTTTACTAATATGCTATTGAAAACCGGTGGGGATACAATGGTATCAATGTTCATTTCAATATCCTAAACCTTTATACAGATACACGCTTAAAGTGGCAGATAGTTAAAGAAACGTTTGTGACCACCCCGAAAATATGCTCGTGATACGTGTATTCAGAAGATGATATCCTCACCATGGTTTGGAAGCAGGAATGCAGCTGCACAAGGAAGGGGGGCTTGGTGCTGAGAGCGAGAACTCTCTTCTCCACCATGGTGCACTCGACGTCGTCGTCCTGAATGATGATGTCCTTCTTCAGGATCTTGATGGCATACAGCTCGTCCGTGCCTCGCCGTTCTGCCAGCATCACCTGCAATATAATGTTTTACAAGAATATTGTTGTGTACTATATAAGGTTATTGTCGTTTTTAAAATATCATTGGCAAGTAAAATGCTTCGAATTAGTTGGGTTCAACGAGTCACCAATGTGGAAGTTTTACGACGAGTCAGGAAGTCCCGGCAGCTTTTTCAAGACATTAAAAGGAGAAATTAAATATTTCGGTACTACTGGTGAAACGTAGATGTTCTGAGGTTTCAGAATATCTCTGACTACCCCCTCGGGGAATATAGTTGTGAGCATATGCTATGCTAAAAGGAGGAAACTCGCCTACCTTTAGTATATTAGAGATAGACGTACTTTTTGTTATCATCAGCTGCAAGGCTGATACAGTATTCATAGGGTGTAGAGCGTCTCTTAGATGGGGATGGACCAGTTCTGCCTGCATACCTCGAGTCGGTTTAGGAGTTACAGCCGTTCAAAGGTTAGTTATGGTTGCAAAAAATGAATATGCATGAAAGTGCAGGTATTATTGTAATATGTACTGTAGCTATGCGAACAGTACAAAAACAGACATGGTCTGTCAGTCAAAGCCGTTGCAGTTACCGTTACAGCCGTTCAAAGATCCGACCTTTGAACGGCTGTTTCTCCTAAACCGACTTTGACATTATCAGTGGTTACATATACCTTCCAAAAACCCGTACTTATATCAATTTTCAAGAAAATATGGTACTTTATCTGGACGACTAAATGCCGCTTTGCGCAGACAACAGCGTCAACAACTGTTCTATACAGGGTGTAAGGAAAAGTATAATTAACCTTTAAACCACGAACTCTACCCACCAAACCGAACTACTTCTACTAGAGGAGCAAACCTATCAGAACAAAAAATGCTGCTGTTCCATACTAAACTGTAATACCTACTCTACTTAAACGTATGGAACAGCAGATTTTTTTTGGTTCAAAAGCACTCAAACGTACCTTTCCAAACGACCCTTTCCCAAGCACCATAATAAAGTTGAAATCCGATGCTCTGATGACATCAGCCGCTGCCATATTATGAGGGACCTCTCTGTCAGGTGGCGGGGGAGGCCTGCGAGCTCCAACACTTGTGGCCCTCATCTGGTTCTTCAACTGGGCCAGGTCTGCCCCTTCCTCAGGTACTGGCACGTTGTAGAACTCTCCTTCTTCTTGAGTGAGGAGTTTGAACCAGCCGACGGCGTTCGCCTTCATCAGCTCTGAGATACCAAACGATAGGGATCCCATGAAGTCGTTGCGGGATGTTCTGTCCCAATCCCAGATCTGGAATATTTATATTTAGTGATTAAGTATGAGTAAAGTAAAGTGAGATTGAGTAATTTTTAGTTCAATAGAAGGAAGGAAGGAAAAGTTGGATGGAAGGATTTGAGAATGATGGTCGTAGTCTTTCCCAGCAGTGGGAAAGAGGCTACATGAAATAGTTTAAAACAACTAAAAAGAGACAGAAATGTTGTGAACTCTTAAGCTGTCTACGCACTAAAGTCGCCGACATTACCTATCGCCGGTTACGGCGCTAGTGCATGTCGCCGACAAGGCCATCTACACCGAACCTGCCAACAATGTGGGCCGGTCAGCGACTTTTGGTGTGTAGACAACTTAACAATATCATCTCAAATTAAATTAAGGCGCCTGTGCCTTTTCTTTAAATCAGTAAGGCAATTTGTGTAAGTTCACGATTATACTGTTTATGTTACAAGATCGATAACGTATTATGGCTCTACTAAATTGTAAAGTAATATTTTCTGTGATTCGCACACCCACTGTGTAAAAAGAATTAACAGAAGCTAAACCGCTAAGAACTGCCAAAAAAGACCATGTCGATTTATTATACAATAAGACCCCAGATTCTTATAAATACTGTTGCTGTTAAATCGAATCAAAACATTCGAATTAGTTATAATTTAAATTCTCCAAACTCTTCCTGCCGAGAAGTCAATTTTATTTACATACAAAAAAACCGAGTCGATTTGGGCTCAAAACAAATTGTTAACGACGCAAAATATATCTACAGCAAAATTTTACAATTTCATTTGTATACCATTGGGTGCAGTAAGGATTAAACCTAAGAGGAAGGATCTCTCTTTAAGAATAGAGTGAGCCATACCAATTGTAAAGTGTCCACTTTTTTTGACGTTTAGGTTTGAGTGTGTGGTGTCAAGTAGTATGGACAAAAGGCACCGAGTGACATATGGCCTTATGTTTACGGTCACTTTTCACACACACTAGCTCAAAAAAAAAATGGACAGCCGCATAAACAAATATCTATAGTTCCATCTCCTTCTACTATTAAAGGTATGTCGTAAGATAAGAGAGACCAACTACAATCGTAAATTTATGCGGACTCTATGGATTAAACGCATGACCTAAGTATAATCGGTATAAAACACTTAAAACATACAACTGCCAACTGTTGATTCTCATTCTACTGGAAGGGAAAAATGTTTTGAGATGGCGTTTACGTGTCTCAGATAAGTTGAGTTGGTAGGTTTATTGATAAGCATGAACAAACGGGTGAAACTTCCGAAGGTACGCCTAAAGTTTGTAAGCCTATGCAAAAACATGTAAATTTAAATATATTTACAGTCTTTTTTAATATCGTTCTATTTAGCTGGCCATTTTTGGCTATTTGGCCAAGCTATACAACGTGTTAATGAATTAACGCAAAACTAGAAAGTAGTTTGTTTAGAATCAAGAGCAGAATCGAATTATAATGGTTTCAACACAGGATTTTTTTTTCAAAATATTAAATAATTTGTTTCTATAATTTAAAATTTACTGAACTCGATCTCAACACATCGCTCGGGCACTTTCATCATACTTACTACCAAAACAGGATTCTTAAAATGTATACATGAGCACGTTAGCGCTTTCATTCATTGCTGAAATGATAACAAAGCATTTTTGCCTCAAAACTTAAAACGCGAATAACTTTAAATTTCAACTATCAAAGTAATGAAATTATTGTTTCAATCTAATTATTTTGTTTTAAATCAGTTGGGGTGTATGAGGTTTTGCGCTTATTCATTAACACGATGTATAAGTGATTAAAAAAATGTTGTTTTTTTTAAAGTTTTAATATCATTAGTCATTAAATGGCCTAGCCAGCATTTTTATAAAAAGAAGGTCAGCATACGATCTCCTTTAACTTTGACCTCTCTCTATACATTATCTAGCAAGAAGATTCAATACGACATTTTTTTCGTATAGGTTGTGTTGCTCAATTTTACAAACAATAAATCTTATTTCTAAGAATCTCTTTTATCAACAATTTCTGGTACCACCACTCTTCGGTACGAAGAAATTCATGTATGTTTTCACACGCTCACGACGGTTAATCGAAATGGTCCATAATTTACCTCAATAAGCAGCCTCCGATCCTTGTCCTCGGCTTTCAGGTCGAAGGTCAGGGTCTCATTCCACACGGGGTTCAGTGTACTCTTGATGGTCTTGGTTTTTCTCTTCACGTTGTCCGAGTCTGGGATCAGCTTCATTTTGACGTAGGGGTCCGAGAGACCGTTGGGGTCCATTGGGATCAGGTTGCGGCCTTGCACCACTGTAATTGAGATTTAAAAGATTTAGCTAATACGCGCATCTATTGTGAAAACAAGATCGAAGACATGCCTTGTGAGAGACATATCTTCAGCAGTGGACGGTGTTGATGTTACGTTATACAGAGTATAAGGAAAAGTATCATTAACCTTTAAACCACATACTCTACCCATCAAACTGAACAACTTTTACAATGGGAGCAAACATGTTAACGCAAAAAAAAATCTTCATACAAACATAGAGATTAGTTTCTAGATTGTTTCTGAAAAATTGTCATCGACTTTAATTGGTTAGTGTTGTAATTGTCACCAGGCTCGATACAAACGTACTATGGTGATATTTTCAATACTAACCAATTAAAGTCAATGACATTTGCTGAAACAATCTTGAAACAAATATCTATGCTTGTATGAAGTCAGATTTTCGTTAAAATTTATAGTTTTAAAGTTACAGTGCCTCAAAGATTTCCATACAAATCTTAAATTAATCCAAGCATTAAAACTATAAATTATATCGAAAATCGGACACGATACAAGCATAGAAATTTGTTCTTAGATTGTTTCTGCAAAATTTCATTGAGTTTAATTGGTTAGTATTGAAAATATCACTAGACTACGTTTGTATGCAGCACGCATTTACGCATTCGGAATAAACTTCTCTTAAGTAAGCTTGTTGTGGATGCACGATATGGAGAGTTGGATGCGCCCGCGCCGCTCCGTGTAGTCGCAGCCGCAGAGATTCGGCACCGACTCCTCGCATCGCTTGTGAACGTTCATGTCGCATACGTTTATATACTATATTCTCTTTTGGATACATACATACCTTCAACCGTAAGCTTGTTGTGGATACACGATATGGAGAGTTGGATGCGCCCGCGCCGCTCCGTGTGGTCGCAGCCGCACAGGTTTGGCACCGACTCCTCGCATCGTTTGTGAACGTTCATGTCGCATGCTGTATACATAGATATATCATATATTCGATTATTTAATTTACATGGACGGCCTGAAATGGTCACATTTTGACTTGGTGGTCAAAGTAGTGTTGCCTGACAATAGTGAAACTATCGATAGTCTATCGTGACCTCGAAAAAATATAACAATATCGATAGTATCAGTATTTTCGATACTCGATATCGATATCGAAAATACTATCGATAATCGATAGTTTTTACTTTAAGAAAATTGAATTAGTATATTGAGATGCTATAGTATCGATACTATTGCACCTCGATCGATAGTATGAATTGTTTTAAACCAATGCTATCGAATATATCGATACTAACGATAGCACTATCGATATTTTACCATTTTTAGGGTTCCGTACCCATAGAGTGAAAACGGGACCGTCCGTCCGTCCTACCTAGACATTTGAAATGCGTTATTACGGCGGATTTGTTAACAAATTGTTAAAAATTACAAAAAGTTAAAATTTAAGGGGGTTCTCATACAAAAAACTAGTTTTTATCAAGGTTTAACAACAAATAATAAAAACCGGCCAAGTGTGAGTCGGTCTCGTGTTAAAGGCCCAAGACAAAAAAATATTAGTTATTATGTTGTGTGGTGGCGAGGTACGGAACTCTCGGTGCGCGAGTAGCCCGACTCGCACTTGACCGGTTTTTGAAGGTCAACTATCTATAGTCAAACTACTCAAGAAGAGCAGACAAGATTAGGTCAAAGTTCAGAAGGTGGAATATAGTCTATATGCAACTAATCATCAACCGACATAGCAAAAAAAATGTCCTTACCTGCGTTTATGAAATAATTCGGTACATAAATAATAAGAATAGAAAGCATAAAATACGAATCAATTTAGGCAGCTACAAATAATATTCTAAATTTCAGCAGTAGATATAATAAATTCATGACGAATTTTCTACATCAACATTTTTGTTTGAAATCACATTCTTGTCGAGTGCATTTAAATACTTAATAACATGCCACATTCATATAAAGCGTGTTAATACAACATAAATACGAAAATGATCTACATTTAAGGTACTAATCCTAATAGCCTAAAAAAGAAGTATAGCGAAGCACAACTAAAGTACTTTCTTATTAAATTCTGTCAGTTTTATTAAGGTTTGATTAGAGTTTTTGTTTTCCGTAAGAGCCAAGCCATGCGATGCGTTGCGTCAACGCACGACGCACAACGCTGCGCCATTCTGCATTCAAAAATCCGTCACTGTGATGTCGCTGTAACGTTCTACAAATTGCTGCGATATCACTGCAGCGCCGCTGCGTCGCCCTAGATACAAAAATCTACGTGTGCGTATGAATTGAGGAGCCACATTTACTACTGAAAAAAGGATTCGTTGCCTATTTTGTAGGAAATTAGTAGATTTTGATCAGATGCATCTGGTGTTCGGAGCCACCTTTATGTTTATGTAACTTCTCTACTTTTGCTACTAATTCCAGAATTGGGCCTACAAAATCTACTAATTTCCTACACAATGGGCAATACATACGCACATAATATCTACTGCGACGCGACGTTCTACATAAAAAAATCTACCACTGCGTTGCCGCTGCGTTTTACCGCAACGTATCGTGTAGCTTGGCTTTTAATTGAACTGTTAGAACTACCGTATTACCACAGAGTACTATAATTGGTATTACAAACCTATCAAATATCTATACTCTATTCCAAATAGCAACGAAATTGTAAGGCTATTTTGAATTACAGAAACAGATATTTGAACTCTCACTTATTTTTAGATCAGCTTTAGTAACGTCCAAGATATATCGGTTTGAATTAGCCAGAAAGCTAAATAGGAACCGGAATATCTTTTCGTCCTTATATGGAATGAAGTGTAGTGTCTTGCAATCATAATATAGCCCAGTCATTTTACGGTTTGACCCGGGACTAATGAAGAATAGACTTTTTCTTCGGTATTTCATTCAAGAGCCAATTTGAACCTAGAAATATACCGAAGTAAAAAATCACGTCAGCAACAGCCGCAAATTTAAAATTTAGCATTTATCTCGTACTAAAAAACCATATTCATATTTTTAGGGCTTTGTACACACTTCAAACTCGGAGCAAACTTTTTTGTCAACATAGAAAGCTTTGAAAAATACATAAGTATTTTCTAATGAATAACCCAATTTTTTTGTAATATACATATAGTGTCATACTTAAATGTAAATTATATTATATAATATTCGTGCTCTAGCTATATATTTAAAGAAATTAGATACTCCATTTTGATTAAAATATTCCAATAAAACAAGCATCTGAATTTCTGAAACCTTGTATTCGAAATTTTACAAGAAAAGAACAAAAACGCGAAACAAAAGCTTTCACATTTCGTGTAATTAGGAATTCTGAGAAAATAACAGTTCAAATTTGAACTCTGCGACCTTTAAAGTAAAGGTCAAAGTTGGAATGATTCCACCACTATGATAATTAAGGGTGTGGGTGGACGATTTTGCAACACATTCAAACACTAGCCACCTACGGATGCTTTCAAATTATTAACTTAATTTTGGTATAAAATTCACAAAGCTAATTGTGAAGTTGCTAAAGGAAATTGAGGCTAATTGAAACCTACAAGAAGTGCTATATTGAAACGATATATTGTAAATTAAATATGTGAATACTTGTAATATTTATTCATCTAATGTAATGTATGAAAGATCTAATATTATTAAAATAAAGATATTCATAAGAGCTTGTAAATTGAATTGTTGTTTTGCCGTTTGACGTTTGATAAGTGTGCTGCAAGCTCCTATATTGAACAAATTATATTGACTTTGACTTTGCCTTGTTCAATCAACATTTTGTTGATAATAGTAATTCTTTATTTAAATTACAATATGTACAAATGTAACCATTACAATAAACCTCGTATGAAACAGTCTGTATTGTGAGGGTTATTCGTTGTTGTTTTGTCTTGCTCATCAACATTCTTGAAGCATAATAAAAAAAAAAAAAAAATTTTTTTGGTTTTATGAATTCAAATTTTATAAACGATGGGGTCTTGGGGCCCAGCAGCTAAAAAACTCATTACGGAGCTGTCGGTGCGTCTTAAAGAGACCTCCAGGACCGTAGCACTGGCAGCTTATTTGGTCAACGAATTAGCTTGACTATTCAAAGAGACGCTGGCAGTATGCTTAGGTCCATGTCTTGTGGGGGCACCGGACAACCTTTTATACCCGTATATGTTTATACTTACATTGTTTTTTTTATTTTTACTTGAAAGATTTTTTTTTTTTCATAGCATGAAATCAATGCTTTATTCAAATTCAAAAATTATAGAAAAAAATACAATGTGCGTATCCACAACGGGCTTCGTCAAAGATTTTTAAATAAAGTAAATTCTATGTTTCAAAACTATGTGTAAGCGTATATCTTACGATGGGATCTTATCATGTAAGAGTACAAAAAACTTCCTAACTGAATGTGACTCGTCTACAAATTGGAACAATAAAAAACCGGGAATTAAAAAACCATAATGGAAATGCATTGTCAGGTATCGATTGACCATTAATACTGCAGTGAGCGCACCGAGTGGCGATGCGACCACTAACTACCAATTCTGCATTTATAGCGATACCTAATTGCGTATTTGATTACTATTGTTATCGTACAAATGCGTGTGTTTTATATGGTAATTTGAACAGCGCCTTCTTTTAAGTAAGTACCTTGTGTTCTTTGAACTTTACGGACACAACTGATTTTAAAAAATTTACATGTCTACTACTACAACTACATATTGATCGTAAATTATAAATTCATAAAATACCTCACTGCCAAAGGTGTTGTTAGGCACAAACCCATTTTCTTACCTCTCGCTCTACATAATTTTCTTATAATGATACTCATAATGAACTTACAATTTACAAAAGATATTACAAAATAAGTATCTCAATACAGAGAACGTAGATGATCCGATACAGGATCTTATACTATAAACTTCAATCAAACTTTAAAATAAGATAAACTTCGAACCACGGTACCTTCAAAGCTCAATTCAAACCATAATAGCTTCGTAACACTAAGTACCTACGTTTAAACCACGTGCTTTGTCAATGCAGGCACCATTTACGTAGACTTCTACCAGTTTATTCCAAGAAGTCCCTTGATATATCTCTTAAGACGTAAGACTTAAGTATGAAAATTACATGAATCCTGAGACTTAGTGGAAGGAACAGGTTCCAGCTGGTAAGTAAACAATAGTCAACTTGAGCTGCGGAGTTAGTTTTCTAATTAAATAGCTGGAAACGTGCGAGAAAGTTTACAAGCTACTGGAGTAGGTGCCATGAGCGACGTTGTTGTACCTATTTGAGCGATTCATCATTCAATCTTAAGGGTATATTACTGTTGGCGCGCTCCATACAAACGAAGTCTGGTGATATTTTCAATACTAACCAATTAAACTCAATTTAATTTAGCAGAAACAATCTAGAAACAAATCTCTATGCTTGTATCGTGCCAGATTTTCCTTAAAATGTACAGTTTTAAAGTTACAGTGCCTAAAAGATTTCTATACAAATCTTAAATTAATCCTAGCATTGAAACTGTATATTTTAACGAAAATCGGACACGATACAAGCATAGAAATATGTTTCCAGATTGTTTCTGCAAAATTTTATTGAGTTTAATTGGTTAGTATTAAAAATATCACCAGACTTCGTTTGTATGCAGCGCGCATTTACGCATTCGGAATAAACTTCTCTTAATTGATTCAATAGTAGACTACTAGAACGCAATTACATAAAATTAGAAGCCTCGGGAACGACTATTAAGACTAGGGTTGTAAAATAAGTAAATCAATTGTGGAAGGAATTAAATATTTTTGCAATGGTATTAGAAAGTGTTGCCAACTAAATATAAAGGGTGTTAATGTAGACAGGTTCATCACTTTAAAGGGTGATTGTACCTCACGATACTAATATGATACAACTTTCCCCAAGAAACCGTTCGTTTTTGTTAGCAATTTTTTTCGGAATATTCTCAAACGAAAATTCTACTCTTCATACAAAACTTCGATCAGCTAATTGTATTTAGTATGCCAAGACCGCATTTCTATTTGTTCCTTTGGGAAGGTCTTTTAGTATCATGAGTACAATCAATCTTTAAAAATTTTAACGGATTACACTTACAATCAGTATAGAGCATCAAAATTGGCCCAAAAAATCCTTATCCACAAAACTTTGCAAAAATAATGCAAAATATTTGAATTTGTCTCTCTTCCCGCAAAAAGCTTCCAATATTCATCCTGATTTAGTGATTTAAATAGAAAGTGAATGATGAATTCAATTATACATAACGTTGCACATAGAAGGGACATTACAACTACAATAATACACAAAAATGTCAAAAGGATTAAACAGCTAAACTAAAAGAAAGCGAAGCGTGAACAGAACAAAAGCTAATAGAATTAGTTCAATAAAATGCCAACTTCGAAAGGCAAGAGGATTAATTTCATATTAAAATAGGATTTAACTGGAACGCCTTTCAATCAATTTATTCGGCAGACGTTTCGTGCAAAGGGAATTCAATATTTTCATCTAATTTAACTGTTTTGTGAAAGGGATATTGAATTTAAGGGGTTCGACGACAAGTTTGATTAACTATTTCCAACTAAGTGCAAAGGATGTTCCGCTCCATTTTCAACACACCCAGGCATCATATTTATCATTCAAAGGTACAGTTGACCTATTACAACATTATCTATACTTAAAACCTTGCGACGTTTGAAAAAAAATAATGATTATGTATTTCTCACAATGTTTCAATTCTGATCAAGGTTTTCATAAGTCAACTGTACACACTAAAGGACATTTGTTTCATAAGGCATCTAAAGCACGTTATTCCGTTGACCGCTACAGGGATGCCACGGAACTAATTTCCTTGTTTTCGCATAAATTCAGGAGTAATATTATACCTCCACATTTATATCCCTGGTGTGCGAGACCATGTAGCATCGTACCACAATGATCGCAAAACGTTGGAGCAATGAACGTCCAGTTATTCCATTTGTGTGGAGCGTAGGCGGCCTTAAGAATAAATCATTGTTAAAAAGGATTATCTGCTTCAGTACATTTGAAGTTAATCTTTAGGTCAAAAGACTTCCGAAGAAGGAAAGACGAAAGCTTACTAAGTATAAAAAGAAGAAAAACTCTACAAGATAAAAAAGCATTAGCATAAAACCACCACCGAAATCTGTAAGACAAAGCTAGAAGACATATAAAGCGCGTTAGTTGACAAAGCGAAAATGTATCGGCAGATCTCCTTGGACCGCTGGAGGTCCAGTACCTTGACACTTCAGGCCTTGGTGGATGAGTCCGTAGAGCAGGGACCCGCAGTGATCGCAGAACGTTGGTGAGGAGTATGTGTAATTGCGGAAGTTGTGCCGCGTTCGAGTATCCTGTTAAATTTATTTGGAAGATGTCATTCTTTTTGCTAGTGGAACATATTTTGATGATTTTGTATTTGTTTTAGTGTTTAGTCATTAGATTTTTAAGGGTTTTGTTAGTGCAAAGTTCCGTACAAAATTAGAAAAATTTTACATTTCTGGGATAACGTCTGTGTCTGACCGTCAAGATTTTGAATTTGTTTTAAGATTTTTTTTCGTAGTTCGATAGTAACTTATTCATAAATCATAAGGCATGAAATACGCTTATTTCATAACTTTCACATTGATTGTAAACAGCCTTTTTTGCAACGAGTTTTTTTTGTCCTACATATTGTCCGAGACAAATAGACAGTATGTAGCTCTAAGCTTTTTGACCGTAAAAAATCCCTCATAAATTCGGACAAAAAAATCGCCGTTTGCACAGCACCTTTATGTAAACTTACTTAATCTAACCAAACGAATTAAATTCATTTTGTAACGTGATGAAGCTGTATTATTCCAAGGAGGTTAATTAAATATTAATTTATGATCACAATTTGAAACGAGTGTTTGTTGTTGGTTTACTCCGTCTGGTTACAAATATTTGTTCGAGATTTATTCGAGGAAACACCAGAATTTGCTCGGCAAAAGAGGGAATTTGAAATAAGCCTGTTTGGAAACTGCCTGCGTGTTTGTTTTGTGGAAAATTGTTGAGTTTTATTAAACCTGCTTTAAGACTAATTATACGTTTTTTATTTTTATGTTTTACAGAAGATGTTTTAAAAATTTTTGTAAATTTTTGTGTACATACGAGTACGTGCACATTGAACTGTTATTTTTTAAATAAGACGTCAATGTTTTTTAATATATTTTGACGTTTTGCGGATGACAGTCCTAATAGAAAAGAGAAGAAAATAAAAAAGCGAGCTGAGATCGTTCAAGTAACAATATTCTTAAGTCTACTGTAGGCAATTGTTGACATGTAGGTACCTACTGGAATATTTGGATTCCCATAGAAATCAATTTTACAATGATTTGAAGGCACTATGATATTGAAATTGCTAGCAATTTTCGTGGAATCTTTTCTAAAAAAACTTATCCACGTTCGTTTTTCTTGGAAAAAAAGACTGCCTTCTAAAAATAATAACAATTATCAACAAGTTGATAAAATACAAAAGTGTCTTTATTATAATTAAATAAACCACTTCAAATACCAATAGAAAGAACTTCACTAATTAACAGAATTATTTTTCGTCGTACATAATATCTTTCCGCTCAATTTTTACTTAAACTCAATAGACCTGACATTTCAAAAGGAGAATGAAAAATTCTAAGCTGAAAAGGAAAGAATTTCAAAAGACTATAGTGAGCTGGTGTAATTGACTGCCCTTTGCGTCGTGGCGTGGGCGAATGGGGTAAAAAACCGGTAATGGACATCTTAAAGATAAGTATTGTTTGTTCAGAATATTTTTTACGTATCTATGTATCACTATAGCAGGATTATTTTGAACAGGTAGCCTAGTGATTCCAATCGTCGAATGTAATGTGGATTTTCACCACGTCATTTTGATCCTGAAACCTTCATTATCGAACTGCTTATTGGACGAAATGCGGATTGAACCAAGCAAATATTAAGCGAGTGTTGCGGCTAGTTGTAGCCTTTCTACCCCGAAATGGATACTGCGATCGCCATATTCACGAAATTCCAAAAGCCAGTTCATATTTTTGTATTCATTGTTTTTACAAGAGCAAAAATCTTTCGTATTCTTGTATCTTTCTTCCTTATTAAAGTCATATTATTTTTAAATGAAACATCATTGTACCTTTTTAGAAACTCGTGTATCTAACCAAGCACGAAGTAATTTAATGTTCATGAAGTGCCATTAGATGCACTCAACGGGACTGCGTTTACGACACGTGCACTATATCCTTACATTTTTACATTGTCTCTCAAGAGAATCCTTTTTCAAATGTTTCTATTTGATACAAAATCTCAGTGTGTCGCAAACTGGACTGTTCGCCCTTTTTCAATTCGACTCTCAAAAACAATCAATTAGATATTATATTTATTACTCAGCTCTCTTATTGCCATCCTGAAATTTTCAATACGCTGAATATGAGCATTGCTATAACTGTATGCGGATGATTGTAGCCAAGCTTTTAAACCCCACGAAAGGTTTTAATGTCGTGATTTTATGTATTTACTAGAGTTAACCCGCGATTTCGTCCGCTCAAATTATATACCAGATTTTAAGTTAGATCATCTGAATACACTTTCCTAGTAATAGGGGAGTTGACTACATAAAATATATTTTAGTTTTAACTGCTCAGTAAATAAACCGTTTGAAAATAATGCTAAACTCTCATTTTTAGTAATGCTGTTGCTTGAATACTATTTTTAATAACTGGATAAACTATAAAAAGTATCAAAACGACGACGCAAAACAATGACTGTCACTATTAAATTTTTAGTACAATATTTCATACAAAGCACGCGTTTTGACGTTTGATAAAAAGTTGTTAATTTGACTAGTTGAAAACTCGCGGATAGCCCGTTGGATCCCACTGCAGGGCAATGATGCCTCCACTCACGAATAAGAGTGAAATTTCATTTATGGTTTTGGTACAGGTATGACCAGGGTCGGGCTTTTCAAGTAAAGCCCGACCAGAAAAATAAAAAACCTCACCATATTGTGGAAAATCTTTGGAAATATTTTTTTTACTTGAAACACATTTTGGACATTAAGGGTGCCTGTACTGAAGCGAAGGAAAATCTCCGCTCCGAGATTTTATTTTATTTATTGTAGTAGTTTTTATTCTGTGGCTCTGATTACAATGGTTAGATTTAAGTATAGGGTAAGTTTCTTTTTTCATTTTTTTACTACTTCTTTTTTTTTTTTTAAATAAATGCATCACCTTGAAGAGATTATGAGGTTCGTGAGATCGTGAGGTTTTTTACCCTAATAAAAATTTATTAACATTATGAGAGCAGTAAACGAAAACCTCATTTTAAAAGCCACTGTAAAATTCAATCGATGTTTCGTAAAATTAATTCAATTCAGAGAAAATGTGAATTTAATTTTGTAGAATGAAGCCCAATTTAAATTTTAAATTGGCTGTAACGTTGAATTCGTAATGCTGTTACAGATTCCGATCATCTTTTGATGATAAAATAACGACCGCCTTGTTGGTCGAATTACTGACTAATATACAAAATTCGGAGTGTCATTTTGTATATGGAATATACAGGGTGTAGCAAATAAATGTAGTAATGTTTTTAAAGTGGTGGTTTAGATTAGAGCATCAAACTGAACAACTTCTACAATGGAGACGAAGTCAAAAAAAAATGCTGTCCCATACATTTGAGTCGAGTAGGTACCGCAGTTTTGTTTATTAGGTACACCTTGTAGTTGTGAGTACGTTCTACGCAATAAAGTTAGTTACATATATTTACATTAAGGATTTTTCATTTGTAAAGTCCGAGTTGCTTACATTAAATTTTGCTACCGTAGATTTTAGTGTTACTTTCATTTTATTATTTATTTTTTTTGTTCAAAATTAATCATATTTTTGGTGTTCAAATCCGTTATCAATTGGGAACGTTATTGCTAATTAGCACTATATTGTTTATTTTTTATTTAACTGCAGATTTAGACAAACACTTAAAAAAAAAATTCTGACATTGTTTTATAAATAATTTTTCTTTTATTTTTATTTTATTTAACACTTTTTTACTTTTTTGTACACATACAATTCACAAAAAATTCTGACATTGTTTTATAAATAATTTTTCTTTTATTTTTATTTTATTTAACACTTTTTTACTTTTTTGTACACATACAATTAGTTACAGATAACACAGTCAAAGTAAACATGTAAAATGGCGAGCTTATATCTAAAGAGATTTCTTGCAGCAGATCCAATCCAAGATTTTGTCATCCAAACAACCAATATTCTAACCATATTCTTTCAAAACCCCATAAATTGAGATTATTAGAATTAGATCTAAGTAGAAATAAATATTATAATAAATACATACGTCTGAATCCGCACCCTTGTCGGCACCGGGACACGTGAAGGTGACATATTCGTGACATCTCTTGTGCACCACAAAGCTGCATACTGGGGGGAAAGAGAGAGACATATTGTGCGATTTTAAAAAGGCTGTTGTATAACCTATGATATTATATTAAATGTCAGAGTTGAAGACTCGTTTACTACTTTTTACAGTTTCATTCGCTTTTTTCTTTTTTTCTTTTATGTAAGTAAAGAAACACACTGCAAACTCTACGCAAAAATTGCATCGACCCCTTCATTATGAAACCCTTCCCCTTAGTTATCTCGTTGGACACAAACTGCAAAAAGGTAAAAATACGATTTAGGTAACTATGGTTTAAAATCAATAATGACAACGTATAAAAAATTATCCTAGTATAAAATGTCGAAAATTTAAAATGACAACCTTACATGTTTTTAAGCGTAAAAAAAATGTAATGTTGTCAATTTAAATTATCGACATTTTTATACTAGGATAATTTAAAAAAATAAAGATTGATAATTCTATTTTTAATTTACTTTTGAATTTTCTGAAAAACGTAGGATTTATGGCTAAGATACCTTGGCCGCAATAACATTAAAAAAAACTGTTAAATACAATAGAAAAGCAAAGGCAAAGGAATAAAATCTCATTCAACCTTTATTATATTTTTCAAATAACTCGAGAAATAATGGATAGAAAAATCTGATAATTTTGATATAAGCGTTGAATCATATAATCTTCAAATGGTTTTCTTATTTTGGTACCTTTCTTAAAATGAAATGTTGTCAATTGTCATAGTATACAAATTAAAAACATGATAATTGTCATAATAAACACAATTTTTTTTTTCTAAACTCACGCCGTTGCCTCATTGAGATAGGCAGAGATAATTTGATCGCCATTTGGCGCATCCTGATATCCTTCTTACCGTACAACAGTCATAACATAAGTCGCTTCATCCACATCAACCTAAATTAAAAAAAAAAAAAAAAAAAAAAAATATTATGTCGTCCCACTGCTGGCCAAAGGTTACCTCTTTTATTTTCCACACATCCCTATTCCGGGCAAGCTGGCCTCTTGTCATAGAAAGCATTTAAATAATACCGTCACCTCTTTCAAGTACGCCACTGACGTCAACCTGCCCCCGCGGCATAATGGCGCGATCAACGTCTATCGCGCCCTAGCTCCCTTGGCGCGATAAAACGTTTATCGAGGCACCATGCCGCGGGCGCAGTTTCTGAGATCCAGAACAACAATTTTCCTCAATTCTTTTAATTGGCAGTATCCTCCTCTATGTCACCTATCTGTGTTTCAGAAAGCAGTGTCATAGCGAAAAAAACAATACAGTAGTGAAGCGCAGCGGTCGCGACCTTGTAGCGACAGATCAATCGAGCGCGGTGTGCGGGGGCCGGGAGGAGTGCGTCCCTGTACCGACTTTCCTACGCGCTGTACCGACAAAGCGAATTCAATGCCGATGCCGGTGCCCCGTCCCCCGCATTCAATTAAATTATTGATTGACATGTCGCGTAGCTTTACAAACTATACGGTGTAATATCAAATGCGTTACATACTTTAGGGGGTGTTTCAGGCCATCAAACTGAACAAGTTTCACAATGGAGCCAATATAGAAATTTCGAAAAATAATCATAAGTATGTATAGTATTTAAGTTTACACCCTGTATAATGTTTTTTTCGCGTTGACAGTGTTATCTGACACGATCTGTTCTTTTAACGCACACTGACTTAGAATTTTTAGTGCAAAAGGAAAATAATTGTAAGAAACTCACCTTGACATTGGAATCCCTGTTTTCCAAAGCCCCTGTAACAAAAGGAAAAGAATTTAACGTCAATTTATAAAAAACACATTTGTTACATGAAGTAAATTTATGAAGCCTACGCCGTAGCACGTGTGTGCTACGTGCGCTACGACGTAGAGCTTTATCGTAGCTAATCTTGGGTTCTGTATTAATATTATATTTATGGAACATACTCAAACGTTTTCCAATTTTCTCATTTCATATGATACGTAATCCCAAGATTAAGATTATGAAAGATGGTTTGATTTAAGAGGAAGGTTTGTGCACCCGGATATTTCTACAGTTTCCCATTATTCAAGCCACAGAACATTATAAGATTAGAAATGCAAAGTAGCGCTTTTGCTTCGGAGACGGCTGTCGCCACTTGTCTTCCCGCTCACGCTGCTACAATTACTCATGCCCTCTCGCTCGCACCACGCCGCGCGCCTTATGGTGTTATGCATATCATTGCATAACCTGTGGCGACAATTTCCACGCCTACTATGCACTTCTAAACCCTCTTATAATGTTCTGTGATTCAAGTGGAAATATTTATTTTTATTTTTTTCCGGATACAGAGTATGTTTTTTATGAAAATAGATCTAAATTTATAAAATGCATGCGCATGAAGCCAATAACTATAAAATATTGTACAATATTGACGAGGAAACTGACTTCCTTTGCAATCTTAATACCAACCAACACCATCGAAGTCGGGACGGGTCGACCCCCTTAATTTATATTTTACATTCAATTCTGAAATTCACGTTATGGAGCTCAATTTTAATGCGAACCTCTCGGTAAGCAAACCGACCGACTTGCAAGGAATACGTTAAGATATTTCCCGCAGCTGGTGGCGACATGCCGAGGATTTAACCTTCCTGGATGTGGGTTATTGTAACCTACTCCATACAAACGAAATTTGATTATACGGGGTGTAAGTGACAGCCTAACAAATACTGAAACGGGGAACTCAGACCATCAAACTGAACAACTTTCACTAAACCTACCTCAGGAGACGCGAAAAACAATCAGCTGTCCCATTACATTTGAGTCCAGTTTTGTATGGGACAGCAAATTTTTTTCGCGTTTCCTGAGGCAGGCTCCATAGTGAAAGTTGTTCAGTTTGATGGTCTGAGGTCACCGTTTCAGTATTTGCTAGGCTGTTATTTACACCCTGTATTTTGGAAATTAAACAATCTCTGTTCCTGTGGATTGTCAAATTTTCATTAAAATGATTTCGTCGAGATTAGTATCTAGATCAGTATTGAAAATGGGATCTAACTTCGTATGTATGCAGTACTGCCGAGGCCGAGGTGCGCCGAAGAACGACGCCCTAACAGGTTAGATACCTGTTAGGGCGTCGCAGTAGCTTAAACCCTGAGAAAGGATATAAGCACTAACAGTATCCTCCACTATGTCACCTATCTGTGTTTCAGAAAGCAGTGTCATAGCGAAAAAAACAATACAGTGGTGAAGCGCAGCGGTCGCGACCTTGTAGCGACAGATCAATCGAGCGCGGTGTGCGGGGGCCGGGAGGAGTCCCTGTACCGACTTTCCTACGCGCTGTACCGACAAAGCGAATTCAATGCCGTTGCCCCGTCCCCCGCATTAAATTAAATTATTGATTGACCTGTCGCGTAGCTTTACAAACTATACGGAGTAATATCAAATGCGTTACATACTTTAGGGGGTGTTTCAGGCCATCAAACTGAACAAGTTTCACAATGGAGCCAATATAGAAATTTCGAAAACAAATCATAAGTTACGTTTAAGTTTACACCCTGTAAATAGTTTTTATCGCGTTGACAGTGTTATCTGACATGATCTGCTCTATTTAACACGCATCTATAAAGCTATAGCAGAAGCTTAAACCCTGAGAAAGGATATAACCATTAACATTCTACGAAGACGAAGTCACCAGTAGCAGCTTGTTCAATATAAGTCGGTCACGTTACTCAACAACTCTAGTTAATAGCTAAAGTATAAAAGTTACAGCTGTTCATATCGGTACGTAATTAAAAAAGGAATCACTAAGCCCCATCCAGTCCATTTAAGCCAGCGCCCAGCTAAAATCGGATGCGAATCGAAATTGCATCTCTCCTGCAGCCCACCTAGGGTTGCTAGAATTAATACGTAGTTAGGTATAGTGGTGGTATTTTAAATGAAAGAGGTAAATTAAAATTATTATTATCAGGTAATAACTATACCTTACATACATTAGACCTCATTACACTCAGTTGCAGAAACGCTCATTAAAGTTAATCCATTAAATCTCTTGCTAGCTTTTACTACGTCAACACGACAAAAAGTGACAGCAAGAGATTTAATAGAGGATTAATTTAATGAGCGTTTCTGCAACTTAGTGTTAGAGTGTTTAAAGATGCTGTTCCTTTTATGAAACCATCAATCCCGGTTTGATCACGGGACACAGAGTCCTTCTTAATATGGTGACACTTTTTAAGGGGATGATCACACCATCAAACTGAACAACTGTCTCTATAGCACCAACATCGAAATCGCGAAAAAAATCTGCTGTTCCACACAAAACTGCAAACCTACTCGAGCCATATGTATGAGACAGCAGATTTTTTTTCGCGATTTCGACATTGGTTCCATATAGAAAGTTGTTTATCATCCCTTTAGAAAGTGTCAGCATATTAAGAAGGACCTTGTGTCCCGTGATCAAACTGGGATAGTGAAAGTTGGTCAGTTTGATGGTCTGGTCATCCCCATGAAAGAAAAAAAGAAGACCCCTAAGAAGGACCCTGTGTAATACCACTTATAACACCAATATGTCGGTCCGATAGCTCAGTCTGTAGTGAACCTACCTGCTGTGCCGAGGGTCGCGGGTTCGAATACCATAAGGGACAAATATTTGTATGATGAATATGAATTTTGTACCCGAGTCATGGACGTTTGTATTTATATATGTATTCTATATCGTTGTCTCGTCATCATAACACAAGTCCAGGCTAGATTCTGGTACTTTAAATGTGACTAGATAATTTGTGTGACTATGTCCAAGATATTTATTTATTTAATATACCACCTTATTTATTCTCGGGTATATCCTAAGAAGCGACTGAGGGAAACGATTTCTTTCGTAGTGTTTTTATTGGCGAAAGCAGGCCTCCGTCAGTCGGTCGTATGTCGAGATAAGTAGGTACCTACACTTTGTCCCATCGTTAGCGATGCGTGCTTGATTTCTGCCACTCCAGACTGCAACGTCGCATACGTCGCGCGATTTAAGAAGTATCAAAGAAGCTGAATCAAGCTTCACTAAGTAATTTATCGTTTTCTAAGTAATCTATCTGTTACGTAGTAACTATACTTCATTCCAAATAAGGGCGACGAGATTTTCCGATTCTTATTTAGCTTTCTGGCCAATTCTGATTACCAAATGTAATTAATTTAATGGATAAATATACAATCCCACATATCTTGGACGTTACTAAAGCTGTTCTAAGAATAAGTGAGAGGAAGTGTTTCAAATCTGTTTCTGTAATACAAAATAGCCTTAAAATTTCGTTGCTATTTTGAATGGAGTATAGTAATCTGTGGAGAAAAACTAGCTAGGACTTTCATTACCTGAATTCCGGGAAGCAAAAATGTAATTACAGGACACAGGACCACACGCAAAATTCCGGGGCATTCCCGGATTTCCCGGCCACCTGGCAACCCTACGTACCTCCAACGATATTACTTCAATTAATGCATCCCGGCAATGCACCTGCATTCCGGAAAATTACTCGCTTTGTCCACATTTCTATGCTTTGCCCACAACACTATTAGTTCGGGTAATTTTGCTTTAAGCTTGAATAGGAAATGTACTGTTAATTAGTGTTGACGATTACACAAACGTTTACCTGAAATGTTGCCGGCCAAATCAAAAGGGACTTTATGATGGTGTGAATAACGATTACTGTTTTGATAACCGCTAGAGCAAATATTTGTACATACAGTAATCTATTGTACCTCTGCCATATACAACGTGTTAATGAATAAGCGCAAAACCTCATACACCCCACTGATTTACAACAAAATAATTAGATTGAAACAATAATTTCATTATTTTGATAGTTAAAATTATTGTTCGCATTTTAAGTTTGGAGGCAAAAATGATTTGTTATCATTTCAGCGAGGAATGACAGCGCTAACGTGCTCATTGATACGTTTTAAGAATCTTGTTTTGGTAGTAAGTAGGGTGAGTGTGCCCTTGCGGTGGTCGAGTTCAGTAAATTTTAAATATTACAAACAAATTATTTAATATTTTGAAAAAATTACCTACGTTGAAACCATGATAATTCGATTCTGCTCTCGGTTCCAAACAAACTACTTTCTAGTTTTGCGTTTATTCATTAACACGTTTAGTCTAGGAAAAATAAGGTTTTAGATTGCATTAAAGACACTTTAGTAAATTGTGTTTGAAATAATATTACTGTTAGTTTATAACACTTTTGTCGAGATTTCGTGGTTATATTGGCTCAGGAACCTGAGAAATACCTTAAAATCGATATAAATGTACAAAGGGAAAGCTTATTTCGAAAGAAATTTCTTCCAGCATACTAGCAAAAGAGACAGTTAATTATCACAAGGCAAATTAAATGTGTACAAACAAACGGTAAATAATTTAGTTTTGAGGTTATAATTTTTGTAGACTAAAAAAATATTAAATATCTACTCAAATTTACTATATTAACCGGGGATTATTATTGTTATAAGTAAAATGTATTGAATGAAAAATTTGGGATTATTGAGAATTTATGTTTTTCAGGTATTTTTCTACTATATTCCAAATTATCACCAAGAGTGCAATTAATGCAACCTTCTCCATACAAAAATCCGTAGATTTCCCCGACTAGTTGTAAATCCATGTTTTAAATTTCATAAATTAATTGCTAGAAGAACGAGGATCATCCTTCGAAAGTGACGAAAAATGTCTAAATTTTACCGCTATGTACAGACATTTGACGGAAATAAACAATAAAAAAATAACATATAGACATAGACAAGTCTTTCTCGTTCTTGAAATAATTATTGAAATCGGTTAAGTTTTGGAGGAGGAAACAGCAGAATACGAAATCGTAATTTCGTCCATTTTTGTAGGTAAAATCGGTCCGAGCTGCAGCTGTCACTTTTGCACTGGTAGTTTAGTTGCTCGGGAACAGCGCGACCGCAATAGATCTGTTAAAAACCGCCTTTCCTCTTAACAAGCGCGCCGGCTGTATGTGCTTCTTGCACGGCACCACTAAAATCACCCCTGAATTGCAGGGTGAGGTACGGTATCTGAAATTAAGGAGGGGTAGGCAGCCATTCTGTAAGTAGTACTTAGTACTGTTATAGATTCTGTGGCTACAGTAATTGGGCCAGGCAGATGGTAAACCCGAAGTTGAGGTTTATAACTAGTATTAGTCGGATGGTGTATTTATGCAAATTCTTGATGAAACTTTGATAGCGCGATTCAGGATTCATAATCGGATTGGTCGAAACCTCGGTTGAGACTTGCGGTGACTTTGATATCTACCGTGATAATGTGAATTGTTAATCCCATGTTTATTATACAGGGCGTAAAATTAAATACGTGGTACGCTTGGAACCATCCTGAAAGGGTTTATGGTCATGAATGTGCGAAGTAGAGAAAGTGGAGATAGTGAAATGTGAACCATTTATGGACAAGTTGTGTCCATAAATACAAACCGGCTTTGTTGCAAACAAAGACCTTTTCCATTTAAATAAACTCGCGTAACTTAGCGAAAATGAGTGTATCATATGCTCACGACTATATTCTCCAAGGGGGTAGTCAGAGATGTTCTGAAACCTCAGAAAATCCACGTTTCACTAGTACCGAAACTCTGTCCAGTGTGACGGGGAGTGTGCCCGTCGCCACAAGCAATGGACAGTGGGTACAATACATGCCTCAAAATTGAAGCATTCAGGTTTTCTCACGATGTTTTCCTTCACCGAAAAGCCAGTGGTGTTACAAATCGTACATGAATTCCGAAAAACTCTTTGGTACGAGTCTGCCTGGACGGGGATCGAACCATCGCCTCCACTGGACCACCACGGCTTTGATGAATGAGTGAAAAAAATGAATGTAACAACTAAAACTATGGATTGTTTAAAATTCAAGAGTTATTTATCAAGGAAGCGTTCAAATCTGCTCATTAATAAATTACTAGTTGGCAACCCAACCGGCGGAGACCCAATTAAATTAAGACGTTTCCTTAATCACTCCGGCAACTCATCGATTAGTAGTGTTCATTAATTTAAAGCCTCATTTAACTGAAACTACAGTTCGTAACTTTGATTTATCTTGCGTTATTAGTATTGCGTATTAGTGCGTTATACAGCACACTATTATATTCCCCGGGGGACAGTCAGGGATATTCTAAATACGCCATATTCAGAATATCCACATTTCACAAGCAGTGCCTAAACTGTCCAGAGTGATAAGTGTGAAATGTGACAAAAAATATCGTCTTACCCCCTAGGGGAGTATAGTCGTGAATAATAATATAAGCTGAGATGTCAATATGAACATACCACTATACAGGGTCCAAATTAATATGCTGACACTTTTTAAGGGGATGGTCAGATCAAACTGAACAACTTTCACTATAGGACCAACATCGAAATCGAAACAAAAAAAATCTACTGTCCCATACATTTGGCTAAAGTAGGTTTGCAGTTTTGTATGGAGCAGTTGATTTTTTTTCGCGATTTAGATATTGGTCCCATAGAGAAAGTAGTTCAGTTTGATGGACTGATCATACCCTTAAAAAAGTGTCAGCATATTAAGAGGGACCCTGTATAGCAGTGCTCATGCTCTGTCTAGTGTGACAGGTAGCCCGTCGACACTTTAAAAGACAGTCGACACAAAATACGCCACGAAATTGAAAAATTATATAGGTTTCCTTACGATGTTTTCCTTCGTGTATTTTCCGACTTAAATGGACCAACCTATATCAATCAACTTATGAGTGTCGAGCGAGGCGACTAAGCGGTTAGCGGTTGTAGCATAGCTTCCGGAGTGGAAAAAACTATATTTCTTGTCTAAAATTGGTTTGACGTAATTTTTCATCTTAAATCCTTAAATATGCTAATAGTGACCCCTGTTACAACTGCATGCAAGAATGTTTCTGTCCACCCGATAGGGATTATGGTCGTGAGTTTATGGTTTTCAGCATTTATACCTTTTTTTTGTAATATCTCATATTGCCCTCTACACTATGCTATGTTACAATGTGAATGAGCCAACTATCGCTACGTCTCTATTCTTCTGTACGAGATCGTATCGTGCTGTCTCGCCTTCCGGCATCTGTCGTCTGTCTTTGAATGGACATCACGACATGCTATGCAATGATTTTTAATTTAGTTAAATTATACTTTAAAGTGTAGTAAATAGAGTTGGTTTTACGGTAGCGTGCCTTGGATTAGCAAAGTTGTTGATGCAGCTTTTGTGGACTCTATTGTGTAGTAGTTAGGATTGATCTTTCGGGATTTTTAGATATTGAGCTTGAGCAGTCAATAAGTTTCAATGTTACAGATCTTGTATCTAATATTGATAAGGATGAATGAAAAAAGATGTTTTCGATACCTAGTCAGTTTTTGTGTTTATCAAAAATATAATTTCTTAACATTACATTGTCATTGTTCTCGAGTGGCGACCGCGTACCGGAAAGCGCAGCGTGGATAGGCAAGGTGGACAATGACAACGGACACGGTGGACCGAAGACCTGGTGAAGAAGGCGGGAACACGTTGGATGAGGGCAGCGCAGGACCGGTCGTTGTGACGATCCTTGGGGGAGGCCTATGTCCAGCAGTGGACGTCCATCGGCTGAGATGATGATGATGACATATCATTGTGTTAGCAGGATGAAAATTTTATGTCCCTTTAGTAAGTACTGCACGAGCGATATTGTCGCAGCGAATCACAAAATGCCAATTCTAAATGTACGAGCATTTCATAGATATTATTTTATTACTGGAGTTAACCCGCATCTTCGTCCGCACAAATAATATACCAGATTTTAAGTCAGATTATAAGCTATTAAACAAAAAAAGTTTCATCAAAATCGGTTCAGTAGTTTTTGCGTGATGCTGTTACAAACAAACAGATAAAATTCTAAAAAAGGTTGATTTGGAGTCCGGGTACCTAAAAACTATATCGTAATCTTTTTCATGTAAATATCTTCAACGTACAGACACATTTCTGTTACAGTTTTATAATAGTTAAGAAGATAAACCTTCAAATAAAAAAAGAACGTACTTATTTAACAAAATTCGTAACTTATAAAATATCACAACATATTTTAAATTAAATTGTACACATTCTCATACATACAATGTTTGAATAACGCGAAACGAATTTGATTTCTCTTTCCGCATTAAGAGAAAATGGAAAATTCTGAATGTTGTTACGTTTCCAATACCTACGAGCACATGAAACGTTTTTAAATCGATTCTGATCAAAGGGGTTCACAGGTTTTGCGTTAATTCATTGGCACGTTGAAAATACTTTTCAAATTATATTTCAGTCTTGTGTGTTTTGATTACTGAAGCTTAAACACATCGGTAGTCGCCCAATCAAATTTAGAAACGGGTAAAAAAAAAACGTAACATTTTTAAGGGTAAATTACTTTTTAAGGGTAAATTACTGTAGACGCGCTCCATACAAACGAATTCTGGTTATATTTTCAATACTAACCAATTAAAGTCAGTGAAATTTTTCAGAAACAATCTAGAAAGTAATATCTATGCTTGTATTGTGTCAGATTTTCGTTAAAATGTATAGTTTAAAAGTTACAGTGCCCCAAAGATTTCCATACAAGTCTTAAATTATTCCTAGCATTGAAACTATAATTATAACGAAAATCGGACAAGATACAAGCATAGAGATTTGTTTCTCGAGTGTTTCTGCAAAATTTCATTGACTTTAATTGGTTAGTATTGAAAATATCCCCAGACTTCGTTTGTATGCAGCGTGCATTTACGCATTCAGAACAAACTTCCCTTAATATGCAGACACTTTTTAAGGAGATGTTAAGGGTATATTACTGTTGGCGCGCTTCATACAAACGAAGTCTGGTGATATTTTCAATACTAACATATTAAACTCAATGAAATTTTGCAGATACAATTTAGAAACAAATCTCTATGCTTGTATCGTGTCACATTTTCCTTAAAATGTACAGTTTTAAAGTTACAGTGCCTCAAAGATTTCCATACAAATCTAAAATTAATCCTAGAATTGAAACTGCATATTTTAACGAAAATTGGACACGATACAAGCATAGATATTTGTTCCTAGATTGTTTGTGCAAAATTTCATTGAGTTTAATTGGTTATTATTGAAAATATCAGCAGACTTCGTTTGTATGCAGCGAGCATTTACGCATTCGGAATAAACTTCCCTTAATATGCAGACACTTCTGAAGGAGATGTTAATAGTGCTAAACAACCCTTTCCATTTATCGCCTCGTAAATAAATGGGGAGGTCTATTCTAAACCGATAACTACAAAATATGAAGTGTCTAATCTAAATACAAGGTGATACAAACGTAAAAATAAGTATAAATAACTTTTAAGGGAGTTGTTTAGACCATTAAACTGAACAGAGTTCTCTATGGGACCAAAATCGAAATCGGGAAAAAAAATCTACTGTCCCACATTTGGCTCCAGTAAGTTTGGAGTTTTGCATCGACCAGCTGTTTTTTTTCGCGATTTAGATGTTGGTGCCATAGAGAAAGTTGTTCAGTTTGAAAGTCTGATCATCCCCTTAAAAAGTGTCAGTATATTAAGAAGGGCACTATATTGTCTAATTTAAGTTTTTTAGTTTTTCGTACCTACAAATAGTAAAGTTAAGCATCCACAGCCTATACAAGGTGTTACAAAAGTAAAAATAAATATTTCCAACTTTTAAGTGGGTTGTTTAGACCATCAAACTGAACAACTTTCATTATGGGACCAATATCGTAATCGCGAAAAAATAAATCAGCTGTCCCATACATTTAGCTCGAGTAGAATTGTAGTTTAGTATGGAACATCAGAATTTTTTTTCGCGATTTCGAAATTGGTCCCATAGTGAAAGTTGTTCAGTTTGATGGTCTCAACCACCCCCTTAAATGTTTATTTGTATTTTTGTAACACCTTGTATACGTCCCACTGTTAAACACAGCCCTATCATCAAAGACGGTGTATGGACACCGAATAGATATCCAACCAGAATAACACCTTCATACAAGCTCGCGGCGACCTCCACATGCGCAGCGTGCCGGTCGACGTACGAGATTGAGCAGCAGTTTGATAAAAACATCGCTGCGCGTGTACAGACCGCAGAGAGCTTGTATGTAGCTGTTTTTCTGGTTGGATATCTATTCTGTGGTATGGAAGTCCACGACGCATGCCAAATTCGTATTCGGAATTTCTTCTTCAGCGTATGCAGGTTTTCTCACAATGTTAGAAGCATTAAAGGTTAAGATACGCTTACATATAGCTTGTCGTTTCGTGTATGTATGTGTAGCAATCGGCGCGATGTTTCACTTTTATAGTGTACGAGCTTTTGCCCGCGACTTCGTCTGCACCGGTTCCCGTTATCGTGATAAAATATATACCAGTTTTTAAGTATAATCATAAGGTTTCAAACACAAAAAGTTTCATCAAAATCGGTCCGGTAGTGCGTTATGCTCGGGCGGGACAAACAAACTTCCTCTCACTCAATGGTTTGCTGGAAGAAAACTCTTTTAGAGTTAAGCTCGCCTTTGTACATCACGATTTATTGTTATTTTTCATAATTAATTTTTTTTTCTATACATCAAAATCAAAGAAACAAAAAAATGACAAATAATCTAATAATCGGTAGTTTTGAGTCATAGACACCTAAACACCACCTTTTTATTTATATCGTCAGACACATTTCTGTTACATATTTATAATAGTGTAGATTAGTCATTCTTATAAAAGAACCTAGGATGGGCTACAATAAAAAACATACACCCAAGAATTTAAGCAATAATTTTCCTTCGCAAGATAAAACAGCGCACTCTGTTTTGTCG
Source organism: Agonopterix alstromeriana (assembly GCA_963924505.1). Classification (NCBI taxonomy): domain Eukaryota; kingdom Metazoa; phylum Arthropoda; class Insecta; order Lepidoptera; family Depressariidae; genus Agonopterix; species Agonopterix alstromeriana. Next base: position 13,908,260 of record OZ004675.1, read on the forward strand.
AAGAACGTTTAATCATTCCTCCATAGTCATCAATGCTTTTCAATCGGCTCTCTCGGCTCAGCGGGCCGTAAAATTGGCACCCCTGCTCTTGCGGCCCTCATTGGCGCTTCGGAATTTTTTTAAATTGATAACACGTGAAAGGGGTAAATAACTTGAAGTTTTTTTAGTCGTATAGAGGTTTTATTAATGTAGTGTCCGAATGTTTTCGTTCACCGAAAAGCCAAGTGGTATTATAAAGTTACTTAACAAGTGTTGAAAACCCACGAAAGTCAACTGAAGATATTGTATCAGTAAGTAAAGCACAAATAGTTGGACTGTGGTATATAAGCTGTAATACCCACTGCTATTCAGCTCGGACCGTTGTAAGTAAAGGCGATTTGCCGCGTATTTTCACTTCTGAGATGTCATCTGTGAACCTTCTAAAGGAACAGATCAGGTACAGCTTTTAAATTGCTCTACAGGATATTATACAATGTAACATACTTACATAAACTCACGTCCATATTCCCTTTCGGGTTGATCAGAAACCTTGCTCCAACTACCAACAACTACAGGGTCCAAGTTAATATGCTGACAGGTTTTTAAGAGGATGATCAGACCAACAAATTGAACAACTTTCTCTATGGGACCAACATCGAAATCGGTTCGAGTAGATTCGCAGTTTTGTATGGAACCGCAATTTTTTTTTCGCAAATTCGATGTTGGTGCCATAGAGAAAGTGGTTCAGTATGACGGTCTGATCATCCTCTTAAAAAAGTGTCAACATATTAAGAAGGACCCTGTATAGTTAATTACCTACAACCTATAGATTGTAATTGTAGCAAAATTCTCTTTTACCACTTTGTTTATTTTATACGTTTTGTGGCACCCTTGGGGTGGGATAGACCTATTTTCAGTAGTGAATGACCCAAAAATGTCGCACCAAGTAGCCTTAAGTCGCCGAATTTTTTTCCCGTGTAATATAATATCCTAAAGTAGCCTAAAATACCGCAAATTGGCCAAAGTAAAGACTGATTGTTGACTTTTTTTTTTGGTTCTTCAATCTCTACTTACAACTTTAAAATAGCTTAACCACATTAAACTGAACTATGAAGTCTCGGGTTAAATGGATGACAATTACTTTAATTTAACCCGTAGGCAGGCATACACAAGCATATAACATCATATGTGATTTTATCTAATAGATTATGGATTTAAAACAATCACAAACTCAATCTACACAGAACAAAACCTCTCGTGCAATCAAAACAAAAATAATAAAAGGACAAGATATATCTGAACTCATAACTTGTAGCTTGCCCCACTTTTTAAATCCAACCTCCAGACTCCGGTAGGTAACAATGCGAATGATTGATCAACAACACGCGATTGAAAAACTTTACACGAAAAGAGGAAGGGAGGAAACGATCGTTTTCAGAACAAGTAGTAATAAGACACACTAGCTTTAACTTTGTCTCACACCCAATCGTGAGGGTTCGACGACCAATGAGTTTGCTTACTAATGTGTTTTTAAAATAAAAGTGTTGAATAAAAAATATTTTTTTCTATCCGTTAAGTTACTCACGGATTTATATAACCGATGGATCCATAACCTCCTTACAAGCATAAACACGAAATTGACTATGGCTTTCGGTAATGTTCGTCCTTCTTTCGTACGTGTCCGTCGTCGAATTTTCTTATTTTACGTTTGTCCCTTTCTATCAACTTTTGTCGTTGGATTAGAAACGGACAAGGTTGACGTCAGAAACAACGAACGGAATTTACGAAAGAAGGACGGACATTACATTGCCAAGGAGTATTTTTATGTTTCACCGCAGTCTGCTCTCCAGGTATAGACAATAACTATTCCAACTTCCTTCTTCTTATAGTGTGGGCAGCAAGCCCTGGTGTCAGAGTTTTTTCAGACCGCCTTACGGCTTCTAGCCAACTTCCTGGTTTACCCACACGTTACTAACTCATTTCGTAATGCAGACTTCTTTCAAACAGTGAAGGAAAAAATGAGGAGTATTTATTCTTCATCAGATTCATAATATCTGAATTTCAGATGTGAGTTAGTTTTTCGCGATTTCGCAATTGGTCCCATAGTTAAAGTTGTTCAGTTTGATGATCTAAACCACCCTCTTAAATGTTTATTTGTATTTTTGTAACATCATGTATTTAAATCCTTCTACTTATCTTATGATATAGTATAATAAAGCATGTACAAATAGCTGAAGCTACTGGAAGGGTATCATTAAATACACGGTAACGTTATATTTCACGTAGCAGATTATCTGCTATACCGTATTAATAGTAAATCTGGCTTCGAGCCAAGTTTGCCCGTACTAGGGAATCTGATACGGTGGGAATCCTTGAAGATTCTATTTCATTTTAGGCGACTTGGTTTCAATAACTTTGATGACAACGAAATGTGCTTAATTGGATGTGCATTATGATTTACGAAAGTTTAGAAAAAGAAAAACAACAATGAAGAGAGAGAAAAGAACTTTTATTAATTATATGTCAAGATAAAGCCTTTCTAACGTACTAAAATAAAACGGGCAAACTTTCTTAAGTTGTCGTGCGTGAGGCGTCATACAATTTATCTCTGTGTGAGTACATAGTGACAGGGTGTATCAGCATAGACTAGGTGATATTTTTTTCGACGCAACATTAGACTATTTTTATTATGGACGAGTTATTCTACTAACAAACATTTCTGACACTTTTAGCGGGGGGCGAGGTAACATGAAATCCGCAACTTTGGATTTTATTCCCCATAACTTTAGATTTTAATTTTGATTGTAAAAAATCATGAAAAGTAGTCTCGTGTGAACCCCAAACGTGATAAGTTAGAAGTGGTATTGTTCCACAATTATAGGCTGTCTCGTTTAGTGATAAGGTATAAAATTGTATGTAAATGCACATGATTAATAGATCTTGTAACATGGCAGAGGAGAAATGCTACCCCTATTATAGAAGGTGTTACAAAAATACAAATAAACATTTAAAGGGGTGATTTAGACTATCAAACTGAACAACTTTCACTACGGGACCAATATCTAAATCCCGAAAAAAAATCTGATGCTCCATACTAAACTACAAATCTACTCGAGCTAAATGTATGGGGCAGCCGATTTTTTTTTGCGATTTCGATGTTGGTCCCATAGTGAAAGTTGTTTATCATCCCTTTAAAAAAGTGTCAGCAGTTTTAAATATTTATTTTGACTTTTGTAACACCTTGTATAAGTGAGTACTTATATAATAGGGGCCAACCGTCAAACTTAAGTCTAAGGACTGAAAGAATATTGAGTTGACATGCTCCGAAGTCGAATGTGCGGAATGGTCAGAAATATTGCTTATACACCGCGACTCAATTCAATTCAATTCAATATAATTTTATTCAATATAGGAGCTTACAGCACACTTATCAAACGTCATTTTTTTTTTAAAGCTACCACCGCGTCGGAACGTGTTGTCGCTGTAGAGAAGATGCGGCCAGAAACTCTACAACATAACACGACTTAATAACTATTACAATATAAATTCTTAAGCTAAAGTTATGTATACAATAATACATAGTCTATTTAATAAAATAATTGATAATATACAGTAAAGTAAATAAACTATAAGCAAATAAACTATAAGCTAGTGACCTCAGACCCAAGCATTTTGATCATTTAAATAATCATCCAGTTTATAATATGCTTTTTTAAAGAGGACTTACGATCGAGAACATGTGATAGCCATAGGTTTTCACAGGGCACTTAAGTCTGGTTTTCCGTAATATATTAAGGCGGCGACTGTTTCGGTGTCAAGAGTTTCCTTTTAACATTTGTCGTGTGCTGTTATGTTGTCTAGTTTACTTCTGTTTAGTCTAATATCTTACTGTTGTAGTTGAGATTCCACAAAACAAATTAGTTTACCTAATCCATGCTAAATTCTTAGGAATTAGACTCCTAAGAAATTAGCATGGATTATGTGAACAAAATTGTTTGTACGGCTTTGTGATTCAATTTGTTGGTGTCAACCTCAGAGGAAGGATCTCCATAGAGTCCGCATAAATTTACGATTGTAGTTAGTCTCTTTTGTCTTATAACGTACCTTTAATAGCAGAAGGAGATGGAACTATAGATATTTGTTTATGCGGCTGTCCACTTGTTGTTGAGCTGGTGTGTGTGAAAAGTGACCGTAAACATAAGGCCATATGTCACTTGGTGCCTTTTGTCCATACTACTTGACACCACACACTCAAACCTAAACGTCAAAAAAGTGGACACTTTACAATTGGTATGGCTCACTCTATTAGGTATAATCTCTTTGGTGTCAACAGTAGCAGCAATTAGTGTCTGAATTTTCTCCGAATAACTGTAAAAGTCAAGGAACTAGCGGAAAAGAGACTGGATTGGCGAATACTTCGCCGACAAGATTCAGCGTACCTCTTAAGGGGGCACCGAGCCTCCGGTGCTGCCCTCAATCGTATTTTTAAGGTTTCGTACCCAAAGGGTGAAAACGGGACCCTATTACTAAGCCTACGTTGTCCATCCGTCCGTCTGTCTGTCTGTCTGTCTGTCCTAAATATTTAGGGATGCAACTTTTGAATCGTAATAGCTAGACAGTTGACATTTTTACAGAATATGTGTTATTATGGCGAATTTCCTAACAAATCATTCAAATGTCAAAAACATAAATATTAAGGGAGGGGATCAGGTAATCATACAAGGTTTTTCTTCTCGCCCTATCGTAAAAACTTGGAGAGAACATATAGATAAAGCAAACTCTACAGTATAACAAAAAAAAATAAAAGTTATCACCAAAACCGGCTAAGTGTAAGTCTGTAATTGTAATTAACTTAGTAAACAAAACTTTTTTCTAAGTTAATATGTTGTGTCGTGATGTGGTACGGAACCCTCGGTGCGCTAGTAGCCAGACTCGCGCTTGACCGGTTTTTCCAGCTAGTTAAACAAAACCTAAACGAAACTAAATATTGATAAATCATTTGCAGAGCTCTCCGCTCCAGTCTACACTAAACAAGCAAGCCGTATTATAAAGCGATCTACCAACTCAGCTATTTTGTACCTCCATAATTGCCTTTAGTGAAGCTTGTAGTTATGGCCAATTAGCGCTCTTGTTAGATAAACAATTAAAGTTTTTTTTGGAGGTCAAAATCGAAAACCATTTCGAGATAATTGTCTCAATTACTATATTTTCTATGTCAGAGATTTCAGCGTTGTGTTATTTAAACAAAATAACGTAGTTTTTCGGTCCGTCCAGTGACGTCACTGGAAAACCTGTGAACTCCTTGGAGAACTTAAAATCAATTTAAAGTAACTGGCCATTAAGAAAAAAAATACATTCACAATGTCAGAATTTGACGTTTGACGTTGCCGTTTCTGTTTCCAGCATAGAGTTAGAAAGAGAAGGATGGATTTTTTTTTATAAATCAGTAGTTTTTCTCCATGGAATTCGAATTATTTTCTCACCACCATTTAGAGATTAAAAGTACCTAATTAAAAAAAAAAAGTTATATTGATAAACTCGATGAATCTCACTAATAATGTAATCGGTTTCTTAAAATTATGTTTTCTATCCGTAAAAAACATAAAATGAAGAACAAAAAAAAACTTGACATACCGAATTGTTTATACCAAAGAGATTATACCTAATAGAGTGAGCCATACCAATTGTAAAGTGTCCACTTTTTTGACGTTTAGGTTTGAGTGTGTGGTGTCAAGTAGTATGGACAAAAGGCACCAAGTGACATATGGCCTTATGTTTACGGTCACTTTTCACACACTCTAGCTCAAAAAAAAGTGGACAGCCGCATAAACAAATATCTATAGTTCCATCTCCTTCTACTATTAAAGGTACATCATAAGACAAAAGAGACTAACTATAATCGTAAATTTATGCGGACTCTATGGAGATCCTTCCTCTGAGGTTTATACGAAACTGTTAAATATTGTACTAATTAGAAAACAATCCTACCTACGTACTTTTCAGTCACAGTAACTACTTTAACCTACCAACAAGTCCTTATACAGGGTGAAATTGATATCATTAGCATCCTTTTAAACTAAGAGTCTACCCATCAAACTGAACAACTATTACTATGGGAGCAAACAGATCGGAAAAAAAACCTACTCGACTCTAATGTATGCAACAACCGTTTTTTTTTTGCTACGATCGATTTGCTCCTATAGTAAAAGTTGTTCAGTTTAGGGTAGACTCTTAGTTTAAAATGATGCTAATGATATCAATTTCACCCTGTATACAAGATAAACTGTAACCGTACCGTACTATTATTATAATTTTGTCTACAAAATACTTGTTTTTTCAGAGTTCGTTTTATAGAGAATAGAAGTATTTGTTGTTATTTTAGTAGCAGTATAAATTATCACCAAGACTAGCATTATTAGGTATTATTATAGACCGACCAATAAATCATGGCACTTTCTAACTAAAATTAGTAATTGTCTAAAATGTTCAAAGAGTATGTTACTACCCCCATATTAACTCCCTACTGCCTCCGTGGTCTAATGGTTAAGAGCATTGGGCTCTTGACACGGGGGTCGTGGGTTCGATTCCCACAGGGGAAACCTAGTGATATGTCACTTTGTGCGTTTTTCCCCAGTTGGTTAGGACATTGCAGGCCGAATCACCTGATTTTCTGAAAAGAAAGATAAGCCGTTGGTCCCGGCTACTATCTCTCGTGGTAGTAGTCGTTACATAAAAACCACGTCAGAGGCCGTAAGGCGGTCTGAAAAAACTCTGACACCAGGGCTTGCCCACACGATAAGAAGAAGAACTCCCTACAGTCATAACACACTAACACCAGCTCATCGAACATCGGTATCACAATCATATTGCTTCGTCCCCGCCGGCGGGGACGGTCGCGACCTCTGCCCCCTACTATTTTTTCTAACGTCACGCTACAGGCCCATACCAGGCCGCTTCTCATCGATCCCCAATTTCTACCTAATCCGCCCCGTAGTCCCAGCAACGCCATATGCCGAGGTTAGTATCCCTTCTGGCCCTCTTAGGCCGGTTGCTTAGGTACGTATTCGGTATTCACTGGCTCGGCTAAACATTAATGGTCCCTCCAATTGTCCGCAGTAATAAGCAGCAGGTGCTTCTTGAGCAGAAAGAAAACATATTTATTTGGATCTCCGACACACATACAATGACACAAATACATTACCACAGATACGTTTTAGTAAAATATTAAAAACAGAATATTAATAAAAGAGATTGTGTGTGCGCTGCAGTGACAAAAATAACTCCGCAAATCCGCAAAATAACCCTCTGGATCATGTCGTCAGAAATATTTATTTATTTTTTAAATGCAATGTTGCGTCTATTTGTCGTTTCGAAATTAAAAAGTATTTTCAATCGTTAAAATATGCTGACGTATGAGATATGGTGACCATCAAACTACATCGAACACAAACATCGAAAAGGAGAAAAAATCTGCTGTCCCATACAAAACTGCGAAACTACTCGATCCAAATGTATATGAGAGCTGTTTTTTTTTTAGATTTAGACGTTAGTCTCATAGCAAAGTGGTTCAGTTTGATGTTCTGATAATCCTCTTAAAAACCGTCGGAAAATTAAGAAACCCTAACGATTGTCTTAATTAAAACATGTACTGTAAAAACTGTAAAATTGTAGTCCTTTAGTGTTTTAGTTCGAACTCAAGCCTTTTGACAGATAACATATACAACGTGTTAATGAATTAACGCAAAAGTAGAAAGTAGTTTTTTTAGAATCGAGAGCAGAATCGAATTATCATGTTTTCAATATAGGTATTTTTTTCAAAATATAAAATAATTTGTTTGTAAAATTTAAAATTTACTGAACTCGATGTTAATCCACCGCTCGGGCACACTGACCCTATACTTACTACCAAAACAAGATTCTTAAAATGTATCCATGAGCTCGTTAGCACTTTCATTCATGGCTGAAATAATAAAAAATCACTTTTGCCTCAAAACTTAAATTGCGAATAACTTTAAATTTTAACTATAAATAATGAAATGATTGTTTCAGTCTAATTATTTTGTTATAAATCAGTTGGGGTGTATGAGGTTTTGCGCTTATTCATTAACACGTTGTATATCAGCGTGATACTAAACCAACCGTAACCCGCAAGTGACAAAGTTTATTTTAAAATGAACTACCAAGGACTACACTTACACTCGAGGTTTGGCTTTGAGAGTCGTTCGCTTTAATTATCACCGTCTCTTTTGATCTCGTAGAGACGAAAGCTTCAAAGAGAAGCGTGTACAATATTATTATTTTAATATTATATTACACAATAATGCAAACTACTTCCGATAGCTATACAGGGTGTAAGTGACAGCCTAGCAAATACTAAAACAGTGAACTCAGACCATCAAAATCAACAACCTTCACTTTGGAGCCTACCACAGGAATCGCGAAAAAAATCAGTTGTCCCATACAAAACTGCTGTACCTACATGACTCAAATGTACGGGACAGCTGATTTTTTTTCGCGTTTCCTGAGGTAGGCTCCGTAGTGAAAGTTGTTCAGTTTGATGGTCTGAGTTCACCGTGCCATAGCTGATTTGATTTTTTAAAGTTAATCTTCAGTTTGATTAAAGTCTTAGTTTAACTGAATGATAACGACTTTACTTTCACCCTGTATAGTTTTAATGAATACTAGAGTTAGCCCACAACTTCGTCCGCAGAAATTATATACCAGATGTTAAGTCAGATCATAAGCTATCAAACAAAAAAAGTTTCATCAAAATCGGTTCAGTAGTTTTTGCGTGATGCTCGCACAGACAAACGCACAAAAAGACAGACAAAAATTAAAAAAAAAAGTTGATTTGGAGTCATGGACACCTAAAAACCATAACCTTTTTTGTAAATATCATCACAGACACGCTTCAGTTACAGTTATATGATATGTAGTTAAGAATGTGAATTATGTTTTTAACTAGTCTAACTACCCACTCGGGGAATATAGTCGTGAGGCTATTATGATATACTAAATTTTTACAGACACGTAAAAACTTTTTCAAACATTTTTGACTCTATATATTCAGTGCCAACACATACTGTTAGGTGTATAGCTCATTCCAGCGCGGTGCCAACTGGTGAGGTGGGTTGGCATCACTCCAAAACTGTTATTCAATATATCTTGCAGAATTCAAAGACACCTACTCAATTATATGGCGATGGAGTGTGAATGACGAACTTTGAAATGTTTTTGAGAACAGTAATTGGACACTGTTATAAGTTAACTGTGATTATAACGAGCTCACGTTTTAGCGGAATAAAAGTTGAGATTATCGTAATCATCAAATTGTACAACCCATCACAAGGGATCAACATTCAACCCTACCGACGCGATGCGGGGCAAGGTCACGAAACGCTAGGGTTGGCGATACGTTATTTAAAGGACGAGCAAGGAATGCTAAGATGCGCGCCACGGAATTCATCCTTTTGGGCATCAATCACGAGTAATCTATGAATAGTATATACAACGTGTTAATGAATTAACGCAAAACTAGAAAGTAGTTTGTTTAGAATCATGAGCAGAATCGAATTATCACGTTTTCAACATAGGTAATTTTTTTCAAAATATTAAAGTATTTGTGTGTAAAATTTTATATTTACTAATTTCGATCTCAACCCACTGCACGGGGACACTCACCCTACTTACTACCAAAACAAGATTCTTAAAATGTATGAAATGATAAAAAATAATTTTAGCCTGAAAACTTAAAATGTGAATAACTTTAAATCTTAACTATCAAAATAATGAAATTACTGTTTCAGTCTAATTATTTTGTTATAAATCAGTTGGAGTGTATGCGGTTTTGCGCTTATTCATTGACATGTTGTATATTCGTCCCACTGTAGGGCACAGGTCTCAAGGAAGTTGTATGTGCGTCAGTACACCACCCTGCCCAATGCAGATTGGTAGACTTCACATAATCATCAGAATTTCTTCTTCAGCGTATGCACGTTTCCTCACGATGTTTTCCTTCACCGTTTGAGGGCAGTCGGTATTTCGTACATATGTTAGAAAAACTCATTGGTACATGGCATGTCGTTCTTGCGGATGCGAACCCGGACCCTGATGATTGAGTGACTGTACCTCTGCGCAACGCGGTGCAAATTCATTGATACGAAGAGGATATGCCAGCGAGTGTATTCCATACAAACGCAGTTTGATTCAATTTTGAATATCTTTCCCAGCTTAAACACTAGATTTTGAAATCGCAAAACCATTGTGTATAGAATAAAATGTGCGTCAGAAAAACGAGTAATTTTTTCAAATTAGAATTTTTCATCAGAACTAGAAAATCGCCCACTAATGAATGTAAAACTAGACCGTATGAACGTCAAAGTCAAAGTCAAAGTCAAAGTCAAAGTCAAAGTCAATATAATTTATTCAATATAGGAGCTTGCAGCACAATTATCAAACGTCAAATCTTTTGAGTTCGATACGATTTTTAGAGTTCGATACTGTTAAATTATTAAAATGTGTAAGAAATATTATTTAAACGTGTCAAACATAGGAAGTAAGCAGAATGTTTATTATAAAAGATTACTATTTAAAAAAAACTTTACCGTCCTAATAAAAAACTATAATTAAAAAAATATTTTTTTTTACAACTAAATGTCAAAAAATCAACGAACATTCGTAGCAGTTTCCATTGTTAGTGCCTTAATCTTAACGGGGGACAGTAGAAGTTAAATAAACAACAATCAATACTAACTCAAAACGTCCGTCTACTCAAGCGCTTCAGTAAGCCATCGACTCAAGTGGCACTTGAATGATAAAACAGATTTATTGTTATCTGCGTAATTAATAGTTTTTAATTAAACACTTTAACCGTTAAACCGTTTACGATTATGATAAACACTGTTTTGCAAATGAGATAAACGTTTTTAAAATAAAAACTACAAACTTTTTAAACATTACAAGACATTATTTCAATAAAAACCACTTAAAATTGAAATTATTGAGTGTATGGATGATCCTCAGAGGAAGGATCTCCATAGAGTCCGTATAAATTTACGATTGTAGTTAGTCTCTTTTGTCTTATGACGTACCTTTAATAGTAGAAGGAGATGGAACTATAGATATTTGTCTATGCGGCTGTCCACTTTTTTTTGAGCTAGTGTGTGTTAAAAGTGACCGTAAATATAAGGCCATATGTCACTTGGTGCTTTTTGTCCATACTACTTGACACCACACACTCAAACCTAAACGTCAATAAAAGTGGACACTTTACAATTGGTATGGCTCACTCTATTAGGTATAATCTCTTTGGGATGATCCAATGTTTGAGTTTTTGAACAAAAAAAAGTAGTAACAAATAATGCGAAACCACGCGAAACGAAACATAACTAACACCTATCAGCGAACTGTGAAGAAAAATGTGAAAAACATATTCACTGTCGTGCATTAAGAGATGTTTATTCCGAATGCGTAAATGCGCGCTGCATACAAACGAAGTCTGGTGATATTTTCAATACTAACCAATTAAATTCATTGCAGAAACAATCTAGAAACAAATCTCAAATGCTTGTATCTTGTCCGATTTTTGTTAAAATATACAATTTCGATGCTAGGATTAATTTAAGATTTGTATGGAAATCTTTGAGGCACTGTAACTTTAAAACTATAGGTACATTTTAACGAAAATCTGACAAGATACAAGCATAGAGATTACTTTCTAGATTGTTTCTGAAAAATTTCACTGATTTTAATTGGTTAGTATTGAAAATATAACCAGATTTCGTTTGTATAGAGCGTGCCAACAGTGATTTACCCTTAAGAAACATTTTGAGACAAATGAAATATCAAAATAATGAACACAACATCTAATGCATAGCAAATAAGACATCATACACTGTGATTTCTTATTTCCCACAACAATTTCGGTTTCTCTGAAAACGAACAACTACTATAACACTAAAGAATAAAAGCTTATAAATTAACAAGTCCACGCATACTAAACACAATGTGTAAATTCAATTTTATTATTGTTGTAAAAACGGCATGATTTAGAGCGGCACCGTTGCCAAGAAACATAGAATTAGGACACGATATAATACTTTGTAGCAATAAAATTAACGTTTGAACTACAATGAACTGTGACAGCTCAGATAGATGGAAGTCCAGTTCACAATCGTGAGGACCTTGGACGGCTTTCCATATTATCGACTACCATCCCGCAAACCCATCAAGAAGTCAAGTTGCTTTCCGATGTCTGTTCTCCGTGGCACTCCGCGTAGCAATGAGAAGCTCAGGCAGGCACTAATCTGGTCTCCGATCCCACAAAGAGGCTATCAACTAAGCCGACAATCTTGGACTAGCCTACACCTTAGACTATATAACTACAGACGAGTTACGCGTGTAATTCTACTAACAAACTTTTCTGCCACTTTTTGCGTTGGACGAGGTAGCATGAAATACGCGGCTTTCGATTTTATTCCAGAAATAGTCCCGTGTGAACCCCGAACACGACAAGTTTGAAGTTATTGTTCCGCAATTATAGGCTGCCTCGTTTAGTTATAAGGTATAAAATTGTATTTAAATACACATGGTCAATTGATCTTGTAACGTGGCATAGGGGAAATGCTACCGCAAGGCTGCTCCCTAGTTTTATGGTCTAAGGCCTAAACAGAATAAAAACAGGAGTCGATCGTTGTAACTACGAGTATCATATAAAATTGTAACTATCTTATAAAGCGCGGATATAGGTAATTTCCTTTGTAGCGACGGCGCGGAGTGTCGCTCTCGTGTAGAAACATCATACTAGAGGCAGGATTCCTCTTGATTTGCCACCTGGCTACAAATCATAATCATCATCATAGGCCTTAACATCTGTAGCAGATAATTTGAACTGCGTTTTTAGAGCTGGCTACAAGACTTCTACTCCATTTTAAACACCCTAGACCTCTCTTTTCCTCCAAAACCATATTCGAAAAACTTACTAAAGACCCTAAGGTTTTTGAGAGCACCAAATAGACACGTTATTTCATCTTTAACATTTTAAAAGTGAGCCTAAATAGACACGTTATTTTCATCTTTGACATTTTAAAAGTGAGCCTAAATAGACACGTTATTTTCATCTTTGACATTTTAAAAGTGAGCCTAAATAGACACGTTATTTCATCTTTAACATTTTAAAAGTGAGCCTGAATGGTCCGTTATTTTCATCTTTAACACTTTAAAAGTGAGCCTAAATTGACACGTTATTTTCATCTTTGACATTTTAAAAGTGAGCCTTGATGTAGCAAAGAATAATGTAAGCACAAAAACAGAAACTCAAGCACAAACCATACTATACTTAGCACTACACTTATTCGCAACGAAATAAGTGTAGTGATAAGTACAATTACTGTGTAACTAATACAATAAATTGTAGTACTAAGTAGGGTCGAGCCAATGAAGGTAGATAAATAAGGTAAACGTGTGGTAAGTAATTGTGATTTACTTACTATGACCGTCTTCAGAGGTATAAGAGAAAAGGGGCATTTTGGTGCTACTTAAGATATACGTCTTAAGGGGATATTACCGTTGGCGCGTTCCATACAAGTCTGGTTTTATTTTCAATACTAACCAATTAAAGTCAATGAAATTTTGCAGAAACAATCTAGAAACAACTCTATGCTTATACAACGTGTTAATGAATAAACGCAAAACTAGAAAGTAGTTTGTTTAGAATCGAGAGCAGAATCGAATTATCATGTTTTCAACATAGGTCATTTTTTTTTCAAAATATTAAATAATTTGTGTGTAAAAATTAAAATTTACTGAATTCGATGTCAACCCACCACGCTGCTACACTCAGCCTACTTACTACCAAAACAAGATTCTTAAAATCTATTCACGAGCACGCTAGCTCTTTCATTCATTGCTGAAATGATCACAAAAAATGTTTGCCTAAAAACTTAAAATGTGAATAACTTTAAATTTTAACTATAACAAAAAAAAAAATTATTGTTTTAATCTAATTATTTTGTTATAAATCAGTTGGGGTGTATGAGGTTTTGCGCTTATTCATTAACACGTTGTATGTTGTCAGATTATCGTTAAAATATACAGTTCAATGCTAGGATTAATTTAAGATTTGTATGGAAATATTTGAGGCACTATAACTTTAAAACAGCAGATTTAGGCAAACGAAAGTAGGCGGAGTATTTTTTCTTTGGCAGCGCAAGAGACCGATCGCGCTAAATAAATCTCCACTCAAACGTAACTGGACCGCATGCGAATTACAACTTTTTAACCTTTCGGTGGTACACATTCGGTATCGCGTTAATCAGTCATCAGTCCTCTCTCATTCGCACTTTTTCAGTATCAAACGTCGGCGTGTCGGTGAGAGGTCACGCACACACCACCTTGTAGGAGTGTACGTATCGTAGCACGATTGTGTAAAGCTTTGTCTCTGTGGAAATATTTACTCAAGTGCCAATAGTAAGCAATAAAGTTGTCTAGCTCTCTATGTACTATGTATAACTTCACTTATTGCTCTAAGGTTGTTAGTATTTGCTCCTCGTATCCAATAAATACCGTATTTCCCTCGCGCTCTTTTCATCGGTGTAATAAAGTTCTTTCAATTACGTAATCGATTGAACACGGTCCCTACACAAACGTTATGAGTTTCCCTGTTTCTTCAGTTTACTCTGTTCACTAGACGAAAGGTTTTCAAATGAAATGGCTACCTATTATTTATAAATCACAATTTTTTTAATTACCAACAAAGAAGGTGTATTCAGATAATGAAATGTCGGGCCACGCGCAGGGTAGGGTTCCGTTGTTGAATGTCACAATATATGGACTTACAAGAGGGCTTTTTGTTGCATTCAACGGTTTAACGGTAAAGTCGAATAAAGTCTAAAAAACACATTTTATAAGTTTAAAAGTTGGTCGACTATTACTCATTGACTTGTAAAGCCTACTTAGCGGTGATTGTTTTCCTTCTAACTTCGTTATATACACTACTGCCGTGAATTTTATCAAATGTCGAGGAACAACCGTTTAGCTGGCAGGGGCAAACTTGACTCTAACAAAACGGACAGATGATGGACGGACATGGCCAAACTAAAAACGAGAACTTTTTTTACCTCTCATAGAAAATCGATCCGCACTTTTGTGAATATAGATTGCCGCAGAAATATTTCTGACTACCCGATGTCAGGTGAAGTCGGACGTTGGAAATCGACTGTTGATACATTTGGGACGAGAAATAAATATAAGGTAAGCCCGGCCCCTGTGGGACACCTGTTGAAACAACGAAACTATAAATTGAATTTTCAAATCGGAAAGGGTTTTTATTGGCATGATTATCGAAACGGTTGTCGAAACCCCAGCGTGTTGAACTAGAGAATGGCAAATGGGTATGAGTAAGGTTGTATGGAGAAAACGTGTCTAATTATTTTTTATTGGCCAGTAATCAAACTTATACAACGTGTTAACGCAAAAACTCATACACCCCAACTGATTTATAACAAAGTAGTAAGATTGAAACCATAATTTCTTTAGTTTGATAGTTAAAATTTAAAGTTATTCGCATTTTAAGTTTAGAGGCAAAAATGATTTGTTATCATTTCAGCAATGAATGAAAGCGCTAGCGTGCTCATGGATACATTTTAAGAATCTTGTCTTGGTAGTAAGTAGGGTGAGTGTGCCCGTGCGGTGGGTTGAGATCGAGTTCAGTAAATTTTAAATTTTACGACCAAATTATTTAATGTTTTGAAAAAAAAATTCCAAAGTTGAAAACATGATAATTCGATTCTGCTCTCAATTCTAAACAAACTACTTTCTAGTTTTGCGTTAATTCATTAACACGTTGTATAGGTTTTTAGAGGACCTTTCAAAATACAATAAAAAAAACCTTCGGCCGCGTACGAAACCAGAGGTTCTTAACCAGTTACGATGGAAGAAAAAATCATCTTTATACGATACAAGTTACGATTCACATTCGTTGCGGTTCAGAGCGGTTCCAGTGTCCCATCATTGGGCATTGGAATAGCCTGCATAGGGCCTCTAGGCCCGCTTTTGTTAATGTTAAATAAATGTAAATGTTGATTTTTTTGTCACTATTACTAACGCCTCTATGGATCAATCTAAGACGCATAAATTTACGATTTTAGTTGGTCTCTTTTGTCTTATGACATACCTTTAATAGTAGAAGGAGATGGAACAATAGATATTTGTTTATGCGGCTGTCCACTTTTTTTTGAGCTAATGTGTGTGAAAAGTCACCGTAAACATAAGGCCATATTATTATGTCACTCGGTGCCTTTTGTCCATACTACTTGACACCACACACTCAAACCTAAACGTCAAAAAAAGTGGACACTTTACAATTGGTATGGCTCACTCTAGTCTTAAAGAGAAATCCTTCCTCTTAGGGATCAATGATCAGACACAAAATAAATGGAAGAATGAATGAATGAATTGTTAGGCTGCATCAGAGCTGTGCTATTAAGGTACACATAACTTCTAAGGTTGTATGGGAGAAATCGCTTTTTAGCGGTAAGACGCCTTGTTTTGTATCTTCTGTATTTCTTTACGGTATATTTTGCTGAGTAGGTAAAGTGTTTCGATTTATTGATTGAAAATGAGTTGATTCTTAAAGGTTTTGGTTACTTTTTCATGAACCTTTAGAGTCAAATATCTCAGCTCCGATGCCAGCTAGGCCAAAAGTGTTTGTATGTTTGTTTTTATAGCACTATAATTTTATAGGGTACTTCTTAATATGCTGACACTTTTTTAAGAGCCTGATCAGACCGTGAAAATGAACAACTTTCTCTACGGCACCAACATCGAAATCGCGAAAAAAATATCCACTGTTCCATACAAAACTGCAAACCTACTTGAGCTAAATGTATGAGCCAGCGGATTTTTTTATTGCGATTTCGTTGTTGGTCCCATAGACAAAGTTGCTCAGTTTTACGGTGTCCTTAAAAAAGTTTCAGCATATCAAGAAGGACCCTGTATAATATTTTGATTGGTGGCCGCTACTGTAAAAAAAATGACAATACCTTTACTCATATCCATTTCCCCCTGCTGCGTTCATACTAGGTGCAAACTTAAATCAAGACCATCAAACCGAACACCTTTCAGTATTTGACTGGAGTAGGCACTGCAGTTTTCTATGGAACATCAGTTTTTTAGGGTTCCGTAGTCAACTAGGAACAGTGTGACCACATTTGGTAGATTTCTAATTTCAAATATTTTTATTGTTTCACCATCTCAGTTTATTTAAAAAAAAAAAAGAGTTTTAATAGCAGCGTTTTGGCGGAAAAGAGCTATTGGAATTTAAAAAACTTCAATATAAACGAAGAAGTCCAAATAAAAAAAAAATCTGAAATCAAAATCTACCAAATGTGGTCACGCTGAGATTCCTTCTTCCCTTATAGTTTCGCCATATCCGTCCGTCTGTCCGTCTGTCCATCCGTCCGCGGCTTAGCTCAGAGACGCTTAGTACTAGAAAGCTGTAATTTGACATGGGTATTTTCTCGTCTATCCCATGGTGTGGGGTATCTTTGGATAGGTATTTTAAAAATATTGTAGGTGTAGGAAAACCATTTTTCGATTTAGGGATCCGTTAGCGAAATATTAAGCTGATAGTGTTTTTGTTAGAGTCTAGCGTATGCAAAAATTGCCCTCTATCCTAAAACCACAGCTCCGATTTAGCTATTCTAGGGTTGACACTACTGCAAAATGCGGTTGCAACTCGACCACATTTTACAGTCAATTCAACTACATGCGGTGCCTCGGAAAGCGTTCCGAAATGTGGTCAGTGCAACCCATTACACATTTAACCGCTGCTGGATAAAGTAGAGTATAATGTTTTCTTTACATTCATTCTAATGCAAAAACAGAAGAATACTAGTTGCTAGTAGCTCAGAAAATTAGCAAGCTGAAGTGGCAATGGGCTGGTCATATCTGCCGAAGAACTGACAACCGGTGGGGTGTCAGAGTTCTAGAGTGGAGACCGCGAACTGGTAGGTGTAGTGTGGGACGCCCTGCTGCCCGCTGGACAGACGACCTAAAAAAAGTAGCGGGGAGCGATTGGATGAGGAAGGCCGAGGACAGAGTTTCGTGGCGCGCCTTAGGAGAGGCCTATGTTTAGCAGTGGACGATGATGGGCTGATGATGATGATGATGACTAGTTGCTTCAAGAAAAGTATTCTGTGTTTTTTTCTGGACTGGGCTGCAATCGCGGTAAATATTCGGTGATTGAACCGTGATTGGACGACGTACGAACCATAACTTTTGACACATTTGGTATTGCGCTAATCGCGGTACTGCTCTTGACAACCGTTAGAGCCGTTTTGAAAGATCGCTCAGACGTTAAGGGCTGTCAGTTACATAGAGTTCAGCGCGATGCGGAGTTCAGCACAGTTGAATAGTAATTGGATTGCAATGTGCTTAGAACTGAAATAGGATAAGAGTAGAACTTCGATGTTTTAACTTAGAGCAATCGGGCTCCTGGTGTTATTATTCCGTAGAATGTTTTAAAAATAAATGACAGATTATACAGAATGTAAACTTAAATACTTTACATACTTAAGAGAAGTTTATTCCGAATGCGTAAATGCGCGCTGCATACAAACGAAGTCGGGTGATATTTTTAATACTAACCAAATAAACTTAATGAAATTTTGCAGAAACAATCTAGGAACAAATCTCTATGCTTGTATCGTGTCCGATTTTCGTTAAAATATACAGTTTCAATGCCAGGATTAATTTAAGATTTGTATGGATATCTTTGAGGCACTTTAACTTTAAAACTGTACATTTTAAGGAAAATCTGACACGATACAAGCATAGAGATTTGTTTCTAGATTGTTTCTGCAAAATGTCATTGAGTTCAATCGGTTAGTATTAAAAATATCACCAGACTTCGTTTGTATGGAGCGCGCCAACAGTAATATACCCTTAAGGGAGTGCTTCAGACCATCAAACTGAACAACTTTCAATATCTATGGGACCAAATTTGAAAGCGCGAAAAATTTCTGTATCATAGAAAACATCAATGTCAATGGGATTTTTTTCCACGATTTCGTTGTTGGCTTCATAGTGAAAGTTGTTCAGTTCGATGGCCTGTAGCGCCCTGTTTTGTATGTAAGGAATTTAAGTTTACACCCTGTATAACTAACACCATGTTCTGACAAATACATCACATTTCATTTCATTGTATTTACATAAAATAAAAAACCCTGTTGGCGCCTTTAGGGGGTGCATCAGACCATCAAACTGAACAACTTTCACTATGGAGCCAACTACGAAATCGTGAACAAAAAATTAGCTGTCCCATACATTTGAGTCGAGTTGGTGTGGTACTGCAGTTTTGTATGAAACTGGTGTTTTTTTTTCTTCGAAATTTCGATGTTGGCTCCATAGTGAAAGTTATTCAGTTTGATGGTCTAAAGGCTCCAAAAGGTTTTTTTTACACCCTGTATGCTCACGACTATATTCCCCGAGGGGGTAGTCAAGAGATATTCTGAAATCTCAGAACATCCACGTTTCACTAGTAGCACGAAACTCTCATTCTAATTACACGGCATTAAGTTAAATCTTCTTTACCAGTAATTCTACACCGAAACAACATCAAACGCATCGCCGTATAACGTAACAACAAAATACTTCCCTCATGCCAGTCATTTCACGAAGTGCCTACGAACAGCTTGCCGAATAGCTTATTACGCTAAGTAGCTATTATACTAAGTGCCTGACGTTTGGTATAATGTGTACTTTTATCGTACCGAAAGGTCTAGGTCGTACGGTAAAGATGTTTTTAGGGTTCCGTACCCAAAGTGTGAAAACGGGACCCTATTACTAAGCCTACGTTGTCTCCGTCGATTTCGACCATTTTATGTAGATAAAATCAGTCAGAGCTGCAGTTGTTTCTTTCGCACTCTCGTCGGCGGGGTGTTATCGGACAAATACGTATACAGTCGAAAAAGTGATTTATACTCAAAATTTCTTGGAGAGAGCCCGCCTATCCTCTTATTAAGAGTGGAGTTTTCGCATAGGAATCACTCTGGGAGTTTGATTGGCCCGTCAAAGTTTAATAAGTACCGAGAGACATTTATCTGCTAGTGACAGACCGCCCTTGATGAGTAGGTAGTACACTCCTACCGATAACATTTTACCTTTCCTAAATAGCTTCTTCTTATCCTATGAGAAAAGGGAATGCTACCTGAACGCCTAGTATGATTTTTCTACACGCGTGCGACGCGACCTCTTCTGGCGCTTCTCGGAGAGCGAAAGCCGCGCTTGCCGCGTCATCTAAAGAAGTACTAGAAGTGCAGCCCGTGCTCGCGCGATTAGGCTAGCCCGCTGTCAGCCTGTACATCGACTCGTCTGTAAAGTGATTGTTACTAGTTTACTTTATAGAGGCGTCAATGTACAGCGAGCTAACCTAAGGCGCGGTTTATACAGAAGTGACGTGTGGCGGTGGCGGAAAGTCAAAGTAACACAATTATAAACCGTATAGTACGTAGCATAGCTTCGTTTGGAGATTTACGCCCGCGCCTCCAAGCGACGTTCTCTGGAGGCGCGGGCGCGATTCTCCTTTACGACAAAAATGACGCTATGCTACTTACCATAAGGTTTACATAGTGTTACTTAGATTATCCGCCACCGCCACACGTCTCTTCTGTATAAACCGTGGCTAAGCTTGCGCGAGCGTGTGGAGGAAGCATAAGATCTTCTTATCGTGTGGGCAGCAAGCCCTGGTGTCAGAATTTTTTCAGAACGCCTTACGGCCTCTGACGTGGTTATTTCTGTAACGACTACTACCACCAGAGATAGTAGTCGTTACCAACGGCTTAACGTGCCATCCGAAGCACGGAATTATCTTTCTTTTCAGACAATCAGGTGATTCAGCCTGCAATGTCCTAATCCTAACCAACTGAGAAAAAACACACAAAGTGACATATCACTAGGTGTCCCCCGTGGGAATCGAACCCACGGCCTCCGTGTTAAGAGCCTAATGCTCTTAACGATTAGTCCACGGAAGTAGTTTCTGCCTGAATAGCTGAAATACCTTAGATTTCAAAAGAATCGTTATAGCACTGCATGTTAAAATTATCATATTTAATTCTACTGGTTTTCTCTCTCCTCCTCAAACCTCGAGCCTTTATCATCAGCTTCAGCTCTACACACGTTACTTCTACATCACTTTCTATGTAGAACTACATAATATAGTATACTACATACAGGGTCCAACTTAATATGCTGATACTTTTTTAAGGGGATGATCAGACCATCAAACTGAACAACTTTCTCTATTGGACCAACATCGAAATCGCGAAAAAAAAATCTGCTGCCCCATACAAAACTGCAAACTTACTCCAGCCAAATGTATGGGACAGCAGATTTTTTTTTCGCGATTTCGCTGTTGGTCCAATAGAGTAAGTTGTTCAGTTTGATGGTCTGATCATCCCCTTAAAAAAGTGTCAGCATATAAAGAAGGACCCTGTATTATTATCTATTCCTTGACACAGGGCTACTTTCATGGATTATGGGCATTAGTCCACATCCATGCAAATAGGCCACGCGTGCTCATTGCGAATTGGTGGACTTCACGAAATGCTGAAGAAATTATTCTGATGCTTTCCTACTGAATCAGAAGAAATCGTACCCTTATTGCAAAAACTAACTATCTGCATTTTTTTACCAAAAATAAGTTTAGTATCCGATTCTTTTATAAAATTTAGTCAGTTTTCTTCAATTATCATCCTACTTAATGAAACTAGAATAATTGCTTATTTAAGATAATTTTTATTGTTCTCCAATTACAACAAAATACAGATATATAAAACTAAGAATACAGGTATTTAGTTAATATTGTAAAGGGAGACAGGGGTCCAAACTAGGCAGTACCCTTGCTTTGGAAGACCTGGTCTCTCCTCTCGAAGGTAGAACAATTGCTTAATAGTGTTACAATCAGTTAAGTTATAAATAACCATTAATATATCAAATAAACGTTATTATAATATATTTTTGTATCGTCGAACTTTAAATCTCAAAAACATTTTGGGTAAATTATGGTGCAGATAATTGGTTTTTGCAATAAGGGTACGAAATTCGGATGCTTTAGTAATTATCATAATATTATCTTCTTCAATGTTTCCTCAAGATTTTTTCTTTCATTGTATAAACAATGATCTTAGAAACAAGTAACAAGTTCCTAAAAAAATTTGTTGGTGTATGAACTCTGCTATCGAAATTAAGCGAAAAATTACGCGGGCAATACTTTATTTATGGGCGACATAACACACTATTCGGCTTGATTTCTTCAAGTAACCGCAGAAATTAGCCGTAATATCGGTACGAGTTGCGAGTTTTTGAGTACAATCTCGACCATTCAAAAACTAATTGTGGCTCTCTAGGCACATTAGCAATCCTACTCCGCTTTACCTTTATCAAAAGTAACGTTTATTTTTTATGTAGACTGTACACATACCACAGAGCGTTTATTTTACTTTGAGTGATGAAATTAGTTGAACAACTTTCGTCAAAAGTTAGGAACATGTTAAAAGATTTAATCAGGTTGGTTCTTAGTCTCAACGGTGTCATTCTATTAATATTCCAGTAGGATGAGTAATATCCCGTAGTAACCTGTGCCATAATTTGCCATTCTGCTTCGTGGGCATCCAGGTCGTAGCGCCATCTATTTCTTGGTCTGCCTCGGCCCCGGCTTCCATCGGCATGTACACGCTGGGCCGGGCCATATTATGCTGGTTTTTAGAAGCCATCTTCTCGATATTTCAAAGACATATAAATTAATGAAAATATGGCAATGATCTTCAACATCTCGGCTTTATTTTGTACATTTCATATTTCTTATTTTTCTATAAAATGCATATGAAACCTGTATTCAAAGGAAAGCCTAAATATTTGATAAACCTGTATTACGTGCATCTACTTTATAAGTTGAAGTATCTTTTACTTGCGACACACACCATTGTGTAGACAATGTTATGATCGAATAATTGCACTTTTAATTTTGATTAGAAGGCACCACAGTGACATAATGAAGGAAAAGCCAGTCAAAATAGGTATGCCAATACTAAAATGACGTAGTTAGTAAATAAATGAGTTATCTATCTATCTAGTTTAGTAGAGGTGAGGCGGCTCTGAAAGGGTCAAGGTCATTCAGTGGGGGATACCTTTTAATTAGGTAATGAAAAATTTAAATTACAAAGCTTCTACCTACATTAGACAGTAAAGCTTAAGATGTAGCTTGAGTTTAAAAAGTTTCTTGTTCTTCTATGATTTATTGTTCGATGAAAAATTCATTGGGGCTGGGGCCTTTTATAAAATACACCGGCTTGCAAAACTAAGTATCACACTTTTAAAATTGCAATAACTTTTTAAGTCCACAAGATATACTTTCGAAATAAAAAGGACTCGAAAAAGCGTATGTATAGTTTACTATACTTACAAAGAAAGCTGATAACATTTGTTGGAAACATTAAATTAAATTTTTAACATTAGCTCGTATAGTTGGCAATACTGTTTTTGTATCTGTGGTTTTTCCTTCTTCTTTCTGCAATAATCACAAGATTAGCACAAGTGTTTGGTGCTATAAAACGTATTTTATTTTAAATCTCGAATTTCTATAGTTCAGAAAAAATTTAAATATTAAAAGTGTAGTACCTAATATGCCGGTCAGTGTATTTGGTGGCGGTCTCGTATGAAGTGTAATTAAATTCGTCGTTCATTAAAGTTAATCCTCCATTAAAACTCTTGCTAGCTTTTAACAAGACAAAAAGTGACAGCAAGAGATTTAATGGAGGATTAACTTTAATGAACGTACGTGCAACTGGCAGTTAGGTCTGAAATTCTGATGCTATTCAAAATAGATACTCTGACATGGAACAACCTATATGGATGAATGATGATAAAACAGTGAATATGTTATGAATAGAACGTTAGTATTCATCGGATAGGTAAATTGAATACTGAACGAGTTACAGCATAATGCAAAGGGCATAATGTATGCGTGTGGTCGACTGAATTCTATTGAACGGTTTTGAACGACATTTTGATCACCTAGGCAGGCCTGTCTCACTCCCCAACTCAGGTACGTTTGACGACGATCCCCACCGAGTGGTGAATGACAATAGGTTAGGTATACCGTGTTAACTTCTTGGTCAAATCTCATTAGACTTGCCGCCATTTTGTGAGTAGTCAATGCGAGACTTGAAAACCCTAGCGATGTCACGTGAAAGAATGAAAGAGGGAGACTATGTAGAGGAAGCTTTCGTGTCTAGTGACTGTTCATTTTTGTTTGCATGCGCGCCGTTGTGACGGTTGGTAGGTTATTCGCGAACTGTACGATAAGACTGGTGCGGATAACTTTGCATCTTATTTCCGTGCAGAGAGAGTCGCTATTTATTTAAATCTGTTTTCGAAGTGATTCTTCTGTTACGGGTATTTATTCTGTGACCTAGGTACCGATCTCCGTATGTTATAAAGGGTCCTTCTTAAAATGCTAACGGTTTTTTAAGGGGATGATCAGACTATAATGCTGAAAAATTTTCTGTATGGTACAAAGGTCTGCAATCCTACTCGACCATAATATATGCTGGACAGCTGTATTTTTTCGCGATTTAATTGTTGGACCTATAGAGAAAGTTATTCAGTTTGATGGTCTGATTATTCTTTTAATACAACCGTCAGCATGTTATGTTGGACCCTTTATACAGGGTGTAAGGGACAACCCTCCGAAGACAGAAACTGTGAACTCAGACCATCTAACTGAACAACATTTACTATGGAGCCTGCCTCATGAAACGCGAAAAAAATCTGCTGTCCCATACATCTGAGTCGGTTAGGTACAGCAGTTGTTCAGTTTGATGGTCTGAGTTCACTGTTTCAGTCTGCGGAGGTTTGTCCCTTACAGCCTGTATTTTACCATCGATGGTAATACATGTGTGGTATCTTAATTTATATCGCAAAAACTCACCACTATATTTATACGGATCAGCGCCCGCGGCATGGTACCTCGATAAACGTTTTATCGCGCCTGCTAACTCGTTCGTTCGCGCGCAAAAAGAAAGGGAGCTAGGGCGCGATAGCGCTTTATCGCGCCATCATGCCGCAGGCGCAGGTTGACATTTCTTTAAAAACGTACCTGAAAAAAAAGGTAAAGTTAAGTATTTATCACGAAAATTTTTACCAACATTTACAGACGAACATAGAAGCAAAGGGAGTTTTGCTTGGCGCCATTGCTCTTGCTGTGTTTTGTCGTATTTGAAATTCGTAAATAATTGGTTTTATATTTGTGACATAATTTCGAGCGGATTGTGTACCAAACAGTTCCGTAAAGCGACCGACGTAACAGGAATCTCAAATAAATACGATAACAGAACATAAGTTTTGGTTCAAGTTAACTCGTACATGGTCATTTAAGCAACGCTCCAGCTTACGAAATCGACCACAGATTCATCGTCATCTATCATCCCATCATCAAAATTAAGAATATAATGAAAAAAATAATAACGAATGGCTCAAAAGGACTAGTATCCAGAGCCGACATTATTAAAAAAAGCATAGCTCAATTTGTCTGAAATAAACACTCTCTTCACGACAGTAATGTACGCTCATGCCACAATTTGGTCATTCAATTCGGTCACAAGGAATTTTCCCCATAACATACAGGATGTAAATGGCACATAGGCTGTAACAAAACACCCTAGTAATACTTAAGGGGGTGCTTCAGACCATCAAACTGAACAACTATCACTATGAAACCAACATCGAAAGCGCGAAAAAAGAACCAACTGTTTCTTACAAAACTGCATCACCGACTTGCCTCAAATGTATGGGACAGCTTTGTTTTTTTACGATTTCGAAGTTGGCTCCTTAGTGAAAGTTACTCAGTTTAATAGTCTGAAGGACTCCCTTAAGTATTACTAGAGTGTTACACCCTGTATAATCAAAAGAATGTAATGAACGTAAAATATAAACAAATTGGCTAATCACGTTTCCTCTAGGGAGATACCTACATACGAGCTCCCCCAGTTCAAATTTAAGATACAACTGTGTCACAGAAAAGGTGAGAGTCGAACACAAATGATGAGGGTTCCGCCCTGCATGCATTAATTTCATTTCGTGTCACATTTCCACTACAAACAACCGAAACAACCCAAATTGTTGACTGATGATACCAGAATCAACTGATACAATACAGATCTGGTTCCTTGATCCTGGTTTACAGGACTTACAGTAGTGGAAATGTGAGGCATATCGTCGTTGATACTTCAATTAGTCACATGTCAGACGGGGAAATTTTTTCAGGAAGAAGGTAAAACATTGTATCCACAGGCACCACAGCTGACCAACTTGACAAATAACTTAAATAGCAGACATGTGACAATTTGCCACAAGCTAGTAACCAGATATCAGATTTGTTGCGATTAATAATCTAAAATTGATTTTATTTGACATGTGACCTTTGACTAATTATTATAAGCACTAGCCTTGCGGTAGCATTTACCCACTGCCACTGTATGAGCACAATTGATCTTGTGCATTTACATTCAATTTTACACCTTATCACTAAACGAGACAGCCTATAATTGCGAAATAATAACTTCGAACTTAGAACGTTTGGGGTTCACACGAGACTACTTTTCATGATTTTTAACATTTAAAATTAGAATCTAAAGTTATGGGGAATAAAATCCAAAGTTGCGGATTTCATGTTAGCTCGCCCCCCGCAAAAAGTGGCAGAAATGTTTGTTAGTAGAATTACACGCGTAACCAGTCCACATATAAATAGTCAAAGCATGTGACATATTGCAGTATTAACCACAATATGCCCGAAAAAATAAAATTAGTTTATTCAAAGCAGAATTCCAGAATGTTAGGTGTTATGTCTTAGGCACGGGAAGTGAGTTTAAAGATTTATTCCAAAAATATATCTACCTCTTACTCATCTTCCCACACTTAAGTACAAAATTCAAATATACAAAAAAAAATGGAAAACAAATTGTTAAAAAGATTGCCAATATAAAAACCTTAAATTTGTTTGTATTATTTTCATGAGATTCCGATACCCCTATAACTTTTATAAACCAAATATATACAATTCCACCCAGACAGTAGGTTGAACCTATCTTCCTTGGCAAGATTTAATAGGGTTCATCCAAACCCAATCGCAAACGGAATCCTAAAATGGTCCCAATCACCACCCGGTAGCTTACTCAATTTGAATTCTACCCTCCGCAAGAAACAAAATAAAATGCAAATAAATCTAAACATTTCTGCTCACACCCACGCATTCGCACAGCGTGAAAAAGGGCCGTCTAAATCTAAAAGGGTTTGTACAAAATTGGTTTGTTTCAATCTGTCGGCGGGAAAAAGTTCGCACATCGTATCGAGTACGTTAATTTTTAACTATACTCCATTTCAAATAGCAACGACATGAAACACTTGCTCTCACTTATTCTTACAACAGCTGTAACGTCCAAGATGTGTCGGATAGTATATCTTTCTGATAAATACATCATATTTGCAAATCAGAATTGGCCAAAAAGCTATATAAGAATCGGAAAATCTTTTCGTTCTTATTTGAAATGATTGATAGATCATCGACATGTTATAAAATAACACCCTTGATTAAACTGGAGGGTTTCGATCAAAATCCTACCGACTACGCCAAATTTAAGCCTTGGTGTAATATTACATAACAATTATGTAGCCTAGCTACAGATTAATGTTTCGTAGAAAACTAAAAGCTTGATTATTATTTCTTTGAAGAACATTTCTGAGAATCCATTTTCAATCAGAAAATCTAAATTAACTTAACATAACACAAGGTTAGTAAAATAGGTTACCTAGTTCTGCTAACCATGTTCTGTTTAACATTTAATTTAACTTAAGGTAATCTTAACAAGGTTCATGTTTGATACCTACTATACCTAGCATATACAGAATCAGCTGTCCTATAAATTTTAGTTGAGACGGTACTACAGTTCATACAAATGGGCTCGCGTCAAGAAGGGGTAATGACGAGTACGTCATTACGTACGTGCTGAGCAGCTTTGCGAGGCATGTGCCGCGCGAAGAGTCTGGCCACGATAGCGAGAGGCAGCCTCGGTCGCAAAATTCTCCACGCGCGTAAACCCCGAGCCATTTTGTTTGTGCACTGTTCATTTCATTTGTTATCAATTTTTGACCGAGAAACGGCCCAAAATAACACCAGAGTGTGCGCGGCAAATGCCTGAGGCACCTTTGAGCAGAGCGGCTCGCGACTGCACGAGGGGGCGCGGGATTTTGCCTCGGGCGAGGCACGCCGTCCATACCGAGCTGCTTCGCGCGGCAAATGCCTCCCGAGGCTGCTCGGTCTGAGTGGATCCTATTGCCTACTGTCTTCCACGACGTGATTTAAAAATTGGTGGGGACAGTCTGTACTGTATGTAGTACCATAGTCTTTCTTATACTGTGACGTTGACCTATATTCGCCTCTTTAGATATGCGACGAATAATAAAATATTGCGAACACAAACAAGCCGCCTACATTGTTGGCTTTACATTGCCCTTTGTTTGTTGCCCTCAGGCTAACGCTACTGTCGAGCGGACTGGGAGCCCAAAAATGAAGGTTGCGTGTTTGTGTATTATTGTATCATAGCATATGCTCACGACTATATTCAGAGATATTCTAAAACCACATACATCCACGTTTCACTAGTACAGTCGCCATCAGATATATCGTAGCATACAAGGTGTTCAAATATTTCTGAGCAGTGCTAATTTTCAATAAATTCACTACAGAATATCTTACCAATTATATCTAAACGTGTTTTGTGTCATAAATATCTGTTATAGTTTTATAATAGTTAAGATATTTGATATGTAATATTTTTACTTTACGTGGTTGTTTAAATAAAATTATTTAATCAATCTAACGTAATCAATAAAATCAACAAGTAGGTCTAAAATTACAAATAAGTATTGAAAAGCATTCATGCCCATTGTTCTCCAGAAAGAACCAAAACTGTCTAGAAACAACTCATAATCAACGCTTACATTGTAAAAAAACGGACAAAATTCTCATGAAACATATTTCAATCTATGTATAAAAAAATTATCTCTGTTTCCCTTGGTCACGCCATAACTTGAGAACGACTTTACCGATTTCATTCATCTTTTTTTTTTAAGTTCTCTATTACTACGTAGAAGGCTCTTACAGAAAGACAAGTTTAAAAATTCGCGAAAAATATAGACAGGACAAGTTCTGTCGTGTCAGCTACTATTTCCCATAAAAACCCCGTTTACCTAGTTACTTATCAGTACTAAACCCAACAAACAACACAGAAATCAATTTATTGCTACTTGATCCTGTTTAGACAAATACAGAGTGTTCACGATCAATGTAGACGGCACCCATCACAAGGGATCAACATTCAACCCTACCGACGCGATGCGGGGCAAGGTCACGAAACGCTAGGGTTGGCGATACGTTATTTAAAGGACGAGCAAGGAATGCTAAGATGTGCGCCTTGGAATTCATCCTTTTGGGCATCATTCACGAGTAATATATGAATAGTATATACAACGTGTTAATGAATTAACGCAAAACTAGAAAGTAGCTTGTTTAGAATCGAGAGCAGAATCGAATTATCATGGTTTCAACACAGGTATTTTTTTTTCAAAATATTAAATACATGTTGTTTACAATTTACTGAACTCGATGTCAACCCACCGCACGAGCACTCTCACCCTACTTCCTATCAAAACAAGATTCTTAAAATGTATCCATGAGCACGCTAGCGCTTTCATTCATTGCTGAAATGATAACAATAATTTTTGCCTCAAAACTTCAAAATGCGAATAACTTTAAACTTTAACTATGAAAATAAAGAAATTATTGTTTCAATCGAATTATTTTGTTATAAATCAGTTGGGGTGTATGAGGTTTTGTGCTTATTCATTAACACGTTGTACACAGCGTCCTTTTAAACTAAGAGTCTACCCATCAAACTGAACAACTTTCACTATGGGAGCACACCAATAGAGGCAAAGAAAAAATCAGCTCCGCATACTGAACCGCAATGCATACTCGACTCAAATGCATGCAACAGCGCCAACAGCTCCCGTAGTAAACATTTTTCAGTTTTATGAATAGACCTTTAGATTAAAATGATGCTAATGATATCAATTTCTCCCTGTAGTTAATTTTTTCTTAAAATTCGTAAAGGCATTAAAACATTTTTGGGTGCGTAAAGTGGGAGTTATTAATAACCAGCTTTGATAAAGGTTTCGGCCCGCACTGGATTCGTATCTTTTTGGGGTAAAGGTAAATCTATAGGCGACCTTATTAGGGATAGACTAATGTCCATCCGGTACAGCCTACGTTCGTCTCTGGTTTTAGCGTGAATCAGGAACGAAGAACCACACACATTTGCTTAAATAAAAATGGTAAGATATAGATATTAAAGTTAAGGGTCGTTCAAGAAGCAATTTCGTATTTGTATATAATTATGTAAACATTAATATTGTATATTATATTCTCGACGTTGAAAAATATGACGAGAAATATATAAGCAAAACAAACTCTCTGCTATATTGTAAAAAAAGCTGAAAGAAAATACCAAACTTTTTTTCAATGTTCTGTCTCCATACTATTCAGTTGTGAAACACGACACGTTCATAATTTTCGGGACATGCATATTCCGGGACAGCCATGCAGGCGGACGACCGACGCACATTCCGCCACGGGGTACGGAACACAAATGGTACAGATGGTATATCGACGGTTAAGAATCAATAACGGCTAACTATCAAAGCACTAATTTTACAGGAGATGAAAAAACATTTTGATCTTTCAAATGTTGACTTATCAAAAACTGTTGTATCAGTATAAATACATAAAAAGTACAAGATTGGCATATATGTTTTTGCCAGGACACGTAAAACTCAACTTTAAATCTAACCACATTTAAAGGTCATTTTCGCCAAAAATGTGTGTTAGCCGTTATTGATTCTCAACCGTCGATATTCAATCAGAATTCAGATAACAAAACAGTGTACAATAGCCAACAGGTTTCAGACTGAGATAGTAGCTTGCCATACTGTGACGGCAATACATTCCACTAGACGGTTAACAGACAAGCTTGCGGCGTGGATCTGTAACATAGCGATTATTAGTCAAAACAACCGGAATTATGGGACAGGATAGCCTGTGAACCACTGCTGGGGTGGAATGGAAACAATTTCATTTAGCAAGGTACCTACATACTATACAGGGATGCTTCAGACCATTAAACTGAAATCTCACCGATCCCAGCTACTCAATCCGCCGCGTAGCCCCAGCAACGTCCTATGCCGAGGTCCGTACCCTCTGGGTGCCCCTAGGTCGGTTGCTTTAGTTCATTCATTTGGCTCGGTAGACCCTTCGTGGTCCCTCCAATAATCCGCAGTAAAAAGCAGTAACTGCACCCTGAGCAACGCTGTATTAATCATTTCCGAAAATAAAATAAAAAAACTGAACAATTTTCACTAAGGAGCCAAAATCGAAATCGCGTAAAAAATAAGTTTGATGGTCTGAAGCACCCGCTAAGATACAAAAAACGTCAAGAATGTTCAGATTAAATTATTTTCATTGATGAATAACCATGACAGCAAATAATTAAAATTGTCAATGTTTCGATAGTTTACTTATTAAAATCCAAAAGAGCTCAACCAACTTTGGACATCACTATACAAGGTGAAATTAATATCATTAGCATCCGTTTAAACTAAGAGTTTACCCATCAAATTGAACAACTTTTACTATGGGAGCAAACCGATCGGAGTTTAAAAAATCAGCTGTTGCATAAATTTAAGTCGAGTATGAATTTTTTTTGCTCCGATCGGTTTGCTCCCATAGTAAAAGTTGTTCAGTTTGATGGGTAGACTCTTAGTTTCAAAGGATGCTAATGATATCAATTTCACCCTGTAGAACTCGCAAAATATATTTCTGTGTACAAACGACTGTAAAAAATACATCAAAGTGGTCAACCCAAGTATTCGGGACATTTGCCCAGACACGGGACAACCTGTGTCCCGGGCCACTAGCGTCGAACGACCCACATTCCACTAGGAGGTTAACAGACCACCGTGCAGGCCGGCGCGGATCGATGTGCGCACGCCGCAACAGGTGTACGCCAGAAACTAAGATATAGCTGTTATGGAAACCGTTTGAAATTAGAATGGGCTTCTATTGTTTTTTTTTATTGTTTTATTGGCGGCGGGCGGGAAGGACGACAGTTTTTACTTTTCAGCAACGCTGGAGTTATATCAGTGATAACCTGTAATTGGATTTCTACTTTATACTCTTGTAGCTACTGTATTATATTGCTGTTGGTTTTATAAAATAAAATAAAAAAGAAAAAAGAAGCTCGCATAGGTATTTTCTAATTTTTTAAGTTATTGCCTTAATTGTAAATTTCGAATTAATTTGTTTTTGTTTATGTTAGTACTTAAACGGATCTTATAAATATTTATATCTTTGAAGCAAATGAATAATAAATAAAAAAATTGTTCATTTTATTTTTTTGCTATTTAATAACTTTTCTGCTAAAAGGATTGATGTTTTTGTCAGAATCGATTGCTGAGGAAGTTTTGATAATGTCAGTAGCTATCAATTTAAAAAACAAACATTATTTAGTGTGTTGGGGTGGAACCTATTTCTAGAAAAAAGAAAAAATAAGGTAAAAATAAAATTAAAAGTTTACTTTATTGATCTTTTGCGATATCTTAATAACTTGTAGCGCAAGAACTCTTTGACTAATTATTATAAGGACTAGCCTTGCGGTAGCATTTCCCCTCTGCCACTATAACCACAATTGATCTTGTGCATTTACATTCAATTTTACACCTTATCACTAAAAGACAGCCTATAATTGCGAAATAATAAATTCGAACTTAGAACGTTTGGGGTTCACACGAGACTACTTTTCATGATTTTTAACATTCAAAATTAGAATCTAAAGTTATGGGGAGTAAAATCCAAAGTTGCAGATTTCATGTTACCTCGCCCCCCGCAAAAAGTGGCAGAAATGTTTGTTGGTAGAATTACACGCGTAACCAGTCAATATAATAATTAGTCAAAGGCAAGAACTAGAGAGAACCATTGCACTTCTCATTATAAATCCTACCTATTTATAATCGTATGAAATTACAGCAGTTTTAAGAAAATCTTAGAGCTAGATACGAAATGAGACGAAAGCAAAAGTTTATACTTTTCACGAGGACCCTTTATTATGGGACATTTAATATGGGAGCAAAAGGATCGGAGCAAAAAAAATCGCTTCACGTAATCAATGGACGCCCCCTTATTCGAAGAAAAGTTGATGAGTTTAAATATTTGTAGACGAATCAAGACGACAGCTCCATGCTATCATCATCTCTTCTTCTTCTTCCTGCCCTTATACCATTATTTGGGGTCGGCGCAATATGTCGTCTTCCTCCATTCTAAGACTCATATTGCTACGGTTTTGGCTTATATTTTACGGCCGGCCGCCTGCCTGACGCTAACCCTCTTTAGGTTGCAATTGTAGTGGTTCCCCGCCACTATCCGGGTGACCAAGGACAAGATGGTATGTTTCCAGGTCAAAAGGGGGACTTTGCCCCTCTCTTAGTCGCCTCTTACGACACCCATGAGTAGAGATGGGGTAGTCCTATTCTTTTCCGGGAACTACACCATGCTATCATCATCATCAGCCTATAAATGTCCTGCAGGGCACAGGCCTACCCTCAGAGAGTATGGGCATCCACCACGCTTGCCCAATGCGGATTGGTAGACTTCACATAATCATCAGAAATTCTTCTTCAGCATATGAAGGTTTCCTCACGATGTTTTCCTTCATCGTTTGACAGCAGTCGATATTACGTACATAACTTAGGTAAACTAATAGGTACATTTCATGTTGTACGTGCGGATTCGAACCCGGCTCCCATAGCAGGGTATTTTTACACCATATAAGAAAAAATATAAAATGCATGATTATCATAGATTTCGAAAAAAAAAACGAGAAATTTGAAGTCGATATTTATTTAGAAAAGTTCAGTGTAAAAATCGTCTTTTTTAATCTGTTTTTCAAATGCCTAAAACGCCATTCGCACTGTTGGATTCCGACGTGACGTCACTCCGATAGTGACACTTCACATATCTTGTTACTTTGGTCTTTCGCAGTCGTATTGTTTACTGACGGAGTGACGTCACAAGCGCAGCATGGCGCGGCGGCTAGCGTTTCAGCGCGAAAATTCACACTCATAAATAAAAAATAGCTTTTAAGTCATTTTTAAGCTATTTAAGATTAAAATTAGAAATTCTACTGGTTCATTACGATCTCAGGATTACTTTGAAACAGTTTTCAAAAAAAGGTGTCATACCTTATTGGGTGTCCATACCTTTCCACAACGCGTGGACTCACGCCCATACACCCTTCTGAGGGTAGGCGTGTTCCCTGCAGTGGGACGTATACAGGGTGAAATTGATATCAAGAGTCTACCCATCAAACTGAACAACTTTTACTATGGGAACAAACCGATGGAAAAAAATCTGCTGTTCTATACTGAACTGCAATGCCTACTCGATTCAAATGTATGCAACAGTAGTTTTTTTGTTTAAAAGGATTCTAATGATATCAATTTCACCCTGTATAGGCTGTGATGATGATGATCAAGAATCCTAATAGCATTCTGTGGCTGCCATAAAATAAAAACAGCAATCATCTTTCCCTTGGAAAACGATTAAAATTGACAATCTAACAATTCAACCTTCCTGTCCTTACAATACGGTCTATAATCCAACGGCGTACGACACGACGCATTAACATTGTGAAAATAATAAATATTGAATGTATCATCACAATGAAAGCGACCATGCGAAGTTCACGCATGTGCGACTACGAAAAGAAACACTCTCTTGTTCTTTTTAAGGTCTATTGTTGGTTGTTTTTGAAGCTGGCATTTTCAGATAGTACCTAGGCACAGGTCCGGCACTTCAAACAACGTTTTGGATTTGACATGATGGCGTTCGCACATGCGTACTTGGTGCAAATTGTCTTTGACATATGTGTAGGGTTGACATAAACTCACGACCGTAATTCCCTTTCGGGGTGGTCAGGAAGATTGCTACAACCACCAACTTTCTGTTTAAGAACATAGTTGTAGCATTGCGCACATTCAGCAATGTCATTTTACGAAAATCGACCCCTAAAGGGGTGCAAATGGGTTTTTAGGTTTTCGAAATCGACCTGAACGAAGTCGCTGACAAAAGCTAGTAATATAATTAGTATAATTTGTAATTGCCCTAAGACAAAAACAAAACAAGGAAGATGCGATATTTTACATGTATTGTACGAAGTAAAATCTGTGCCGTAGTAAATTTCCTTCATATTCCTTTATGGCAACGAGTAATGCACGATTTATGGAGTCTACCCAAACATTTATGTTTTCGCATAAATATGATGTACTTTTTTCCCCAATTTGTGTCATCATTTTCCGCAAAGGGTTTCCTAAACTCCAACCTTATAAGTATTCAGCTGTTAAAAAAAAACGGCCAAGTGCGAGTCGGATGCACACACGGTGGGTTCCGTACCACCATGCAATATTACAAAAAAAACACACTTGACCGACGTTTATTATTTTTTGTTATACTGTAGAGTTTGCACTATAATCATACTAAGTTTGACCCTTTTAACCGTTATTACGATAGAGCGTCTTTTGTCTTTTTATTATTTTTCATCAAATCCAATACAATGGATACATAATCTGTGAAAATTGTAACTGGCTACCTATTACAGTTCAGAAGATACAGCCCTCTGAAGCTAAGACGGACGGACAGCGTAGGCTTATGAATATTGAATAGGGTCTCGTTTTTACCCTTTGGGTACGGAACCCTAAGAACAATCCATCTAATGAAGACTTACTGGGACGAGTTCTGATCCGAAAACGAAAAATTTAATAAATCCTACGATTTCTCTACATTTCGTCTATAATTAGATTATATAATAATAAGATTTCGTATACACTACAGAAACTTTTTTAAGAGGATGATCAGACCATCAAACTGAACAATTTTCTCTATGGCACCAACATCGAAATCGCAAAAAAAAATCTGCTGTTCCATACAAAACTGCAAACCTACTCGAGCCAAATGTATGGGACAGCGGATTTTTTTCGCGATTTCAATGTTGGTCCCATAGAGAAAGTTGTTCAGTTTGATGGTCTAATAATCCTTTTAAAAACTGTCAGCATATTAAGAAGGACCCTGTATAGTAATGGCGCTTTTTTGGCATGCAAGCAACAAGCATTGATATCATAAATATATCTGAACTATATACCTATTCAAAATCAACGATCCAAAAATGGCAGAACCAGATAAACTCCTAAAAGCTCTTTTTTGTACTAGCTTACAATAAACATACCAAATACGACTAAGTTTAAGAAACAAATACAACGTATTAGTGCCACCCAACAGCAGGCATACTTGATTTGTGTGGGTTTTTGTGTCAAATTTGGACAGTTGGAACAATAGATATTTTATAATTATTCAGTCACTTCCCAAAAATTATACAAAATTGACTTTAAGGATACATACGGGTAACAAAATCAGAAAAAATAAAAAAATAATTTTGTTCACTTTTCATCACATGATTTAAACCTTTTTGAATCACAACAGGAATTTTTTCGCTAACTTTTCTGCAAAATCTCTGTCGAATGAGACAACATGAGATAAACATTGGATTTTCGTTGGATTGAATCGACTGCAGTTTGATGATCATCTACTTGAAAAACCATTAGCATATCGACGGTTCAGAATCAATAACGGCTAACTCACATTTTTGGCAAAAATGACCTTTAAATGTGATTAGATTTAAAGTTGAATTTTACGTGTCCTGGCAAAAACATATATGCTACCTTATACTTTATATCTTGTACTTTTTTATGTATTTATACTGATACAACAGTTTTTGATAAGTCAACATTTGAAAGAGCAAAATGTTTTTTTCGTCTCCTGTAAAATTAGTGCTTTGATAGTTAACCGTTATTGATTCTTAACCGTCGATATTGAGAAAGACCCAATATTTATGTTTGTTGCGACCAAGGACGCGGTTGTTACGACCCAAGCATAACTTGTCAGCTTGTCTGTAAAGTTTTTAAAATGTTGTTCATTAATACAGTTTTTGTATCCAATTATATAATCTGGCAGCCCTGGGATCTCTATAAGAGGTCTATACATGCAAGTATCAAACACAAGCACATCGCAATTAGAGGCAAATGGCCGTCAAAAAAACCAGATCTATAGGTAAAGAAAAAAGTTGAGTAATTAAGAAGTTCGCTAATGAATCGTCCTAAAAAGTTGTACAACTTGGCGACACTATTTGTCTGTCACGACCCTCAACGCACTTTGCCCTCGAAGTTTGTCCATGTCCTTGAGAAAGTTTTTCACTTCTCTTTGGACTGAGTCGTTTAAGGGTATATAACTCGGAGCGCGCTCCATACAAACGTACTATGGTGATATTTTCAATACTAACCAATTAAAGTCAATGAAATTTTGCTGAAACAATCTTGAAACAAATATCTATGCTCGTATGGAGTCAGATTTTCGTTAAAATATACAGTTTCAATGCTAGGATTAATTTAAGATTTGTATGGAAACCTTTGAGGCACTGTTACTTTAAAACTATACATTTTAACGAAAATCTAACTCTATACAAGCATAGAAATTTGTTTTTAGATTGATTCTGAAAAATTTAATTGAGTTTAAATGGTTAGTATTGAAAATATCACCATAGTACGTTTGTATGGAGCGCGCTCCGAATTATATCCTCTTAAACGGCCGCTTCCATTCGTCCGTTAGGGTCGTTATGTTACCTATCTTGATTTCACACACACAGGGTCAAACTTTTATTATCTAACATCTCACATTAATTGTAATGGCAAATAGAATGTATTTTGTTCTTCTTAATATGCTGACGATTTTTTAGGGGACAATAAAGACCATTGAAATCATCAACATTCACTATGGGACCAACATTAACCAAGAAAAAGTTTCTGTTCCGTACAAAACTACAAACTTACGCGACCCAAAATGTATTTAGATATTTTTCTTTTGCGGTACCGTTGTTTTTCTCTTAGAGAAAGTTGTTTAGTTTATGGTTTAAAACACCCCTTTAAGTATGTTACGCGTTTAAATTTACACCCTGAGCTTTCCTACAACAGCACACTTTAAATAATTGTTGGCATTTGATCATCCCCTAAAAACCGTCAGCATATTAAAACGGGGCAGCATATTAAAAAGGACACGATATCAGGATGTAAACTGACTTCGTCTCACGAATATGCAATAGGGACCATAATTATATTCTACCACACGGGTCTAGGAGTTTGATTTATCAAAGTCAAACGTTGAAATCAGCAGTAGAATTTTCTACTTACTAACATTACACTACATACTATTTATAATTACTAACATTACTGTTGAGATTATGCATCATTCGATCAAGATTTTGAATCATGTGCGGATAGGTGGACGCAAAGAGTATACAGAGTGAAATTGATATCATTAGCATACTTTTAAACAAAGAGTTTACTAATCAAACAACGGGACACAGGTTGTCCCGTGTCTGGGCAAATGTCCCGAATACTTGGGTTGACCACTTTGATGTCTTTTTTACAGTCGTTTGTACACAGGGAAACATTTTGCGAGTTCTACATGGTGAAATTGATATAATTAGCATCCTTTGAAACTAAGAGTCTACCCACCAAACTGAACAACTTTTACTATGGGAGCAAATCGATCGGAGCAAAAAAATGTGCTAATGCCAAATCGACTCAAATGTATGCAACATCAAATTTTTTGTTTCGCTCCGATTGATTTGCTCCCATAGTAAAAGTTGCTCAGTTTGATGGTTAGACTCAGAGTTTAAAAGGATGCTAATGATATCCATTTCACCCTATAGTTTCACTTGTAGAATACTGTGCTGCGAGTCAAGAGACTAAACAATGAAAGCAATCAATCAATTATACTTTATTTTACACCAAAAAACATAGTATACAGAGAGTAAATAAACAGGAAATACAGACGGTACAAAAATAGGCGGTCTTATCGCTAAAAAGCGATTTCTTCCAGGCAACCTTAGGGTAGAGGAAAAAGGTAAAAGAAGATTGGTAGGCGGTGAAGATAACAAAGCCTACTAGACTATCAGTAAAAGCATCTTCCTCTTTTAGTCTCATCTGAACCTCACTAATAAATGACATAACTATTTTTTTTTTTTTTTATTTATGTATTGAAGTTTTGGCAACGAACACTGTTTTTGCCCTTTGTATTCCAAATTCAAAATGTTTTCTAAAATATTAAACAGCATCTCCTATTTGAATTTAGAATACCGTGTGCCAAGCGTGTTACATTTTGTACTATTTGTACACGTAAAATCTAATATAATCAGATTGTCTGTGATCCCATCACAATTACGCCCCGTACACACTGTCGTGTTGGTTGTTGCGCTAACGTTCAGTACACGCTGAATTAACTGGTATTTAATTAACGAGAGGCAGGGCTGTGGACTTGTACAGTCTGCTACGAATGTTGTATTCATTTTATAATTAAATACACGAACATTTGCCAGTTGTGAAATCTGAATTCACGAATCA
Organism: Agonopterix alstromeriana; assembly: GCA_963924505.1. NCBI lineage: Eukaryota > Metazoa > Arthropoda > Insecta > Lepidoptera > Depressariidae > Agonopterix > Agonopterix alstromeriana. Next base: position 13,947,908 of record OZ004675.1, read on the forward strand.
CTGTGTTAAAGGTTTACTGCGAAACAACGATAACCATTTTTTTAAATAATGATTAGTTATCATCATCAGCCTATATGCGTCAATCTGTGGCACAGACAGATAGATTACTTTTCATTTTCATTAAACAAAATATGTAGGTAAGGTCTAAAAAAATTAGCTGAAACTATTTTATGACGATGGTCAAACCATCAAACTGAACATTTGACATGGGTGGGATATATTTATCACACCGACAAAGTGGTAAAATAAAATCATGAAAATTTTTTTTTGTTACGGTACACACGCTACACGAAAAGTTGGGATGCAATTTATTTTTTCTCGTCTATGCCATAGTGTGGGGTATCGTTGGATAGGTCTTTGAAAAATATTATGGTTGTGTGAAAACCATTTTTCGATTTAGGGATCCGTTAGCGAAACATTAAGCTTTAAAGTGACAATTTTTGTTAGAGTCAAGTGTCCCCCCCCTCCCCCTGCCAGCTAAACGGTTGTATCTAGATACGTGAAAAAATTCACAGACAGACAGTAGTGTCTATAACGAATTTAAAAGGAAAACTATCGAGTTAACGAGTAATAGTCGAATAACTTGTAAATTGTACTTTTTAGACTATATTAGCCGTTAAACCGTAGTATAAAACAAAAAGCCCCCTTCTAAGTCCGTATATTGTGTCCGTATATAACTACGGAACCCTATCCTGCGCGTGGCCCGACACGCACTTGGCCGGTTTTTTTAGAAGGTAAATATGCATCCGAATATCCGATCTCTGGTTAAATATCGCATGACAACTACGTGCTGTAGTGTAAAGATTAGTCAGTTAGCAACTTTGACTAATTATTATAAGGACTAGCCTTGCGGTAGCATTTCCCCTCTGCCACGGTATAAGCACAATTGATCTTGTGCATTTACATTCAATTTTACAACTTATCACTAAACGAGACAGCCTATAATTGCGAAATAATAACTTCGAACTTAGAACGTTTGGGGTTCACACGAGACTATTTTTCATAATTTTTAACATCCAAAATTAGAATCTAAAGTTATGGGGAATAAAATCCAAAGTTGCGGATTTCATGTTACCTCGCCCCCCGCAAAAAGTGGCAGAAATGTTTGTTAGTAGAATTACACGCGTAACCAGTCCACATATAAATAGTCAAAGCAGGCTTTGCTGTGCTGACTGTACGTATAAAATGTTAGAGAGACACACTTAGAGCTTGAAGGCAAAAAGATTACGTTCGAAGTAATTGGCAACGACAGCCGGGAACTCTAGGAGTATTTATAGTTACACGTGTTTGCTTAACGGCGCTTTATACAGGGTGTCAGTGCATGTACTTTCATTACTTTAGCATAGCATATGCTCACGACTATATTCCCCGAGGGGATAGTCAGAGATATTCTGAAACCACATATCATTCATCATCATACAGCTTTCTAGTACTAAGCGTCTCTGAGCTAAGCCGCGGACAGACGGATGGACATGGCGAAACTATAAGGGTTCCTTGTTGACTACGGTACCCTAAAAAGTTATAGGTACAAATACCTATCATACCTATCATATTTCTTTGAATAAAAGTATTTGGTTTTTATTTTAAATACAATCGCGTTTTTCTGTGATATAAAGTCTTTATAGTGATATGCTTACGATTTTTTAAGAGGTTGCTCAGACCTTCAAACTGACCTCAACTTTCTCTATAGTACTAACATCAAATTTGCGAAAAAAAATCTGTTTTCCCAAACATTTGGGTAGTAGAAGGTATGCGGTTTTGGATGGAACAGCAGATTTTTTTTTCGATTCCTTTTTAATCCCACACGTTCGGTTTGATGGTCTGGCCTTTAAAAACCGTCGGCAAATTAAAAATGACCCTATTAGCAGTGTACTTAAGTTCAGCCACTCTATAGGGTTCAACTTTATATGCTGACACTTTTTAAAGGGATGATCAGACCATCAAACTGAATAACTTTCTCTATGCGACCAACATCGAAATCGTGAAAAAAAAACTGCTGTCCCATACATTTGGCTCGAGTAGGTTTGCAGTTTTGTATAGCTAATTTTTTTCGCGATTGATTTCGATGTTGGTCCCATAGAGAAAGTTGTTCAGTTTGATGGTCTGGTCATCCCCTTAAAGTAGATTCAGCTAATTTTTCTAGACCTTATATACAACGTGTTAATTGCATTAACGCAAAACTAGAAAGTAGTTTGTTTAAAATCGAGAGCAGAATCGAATTATCATGGTTTCAAAATAGGTAATTTTTTTCAAAATATTAAAAATAATTTGTTTGTAAAATTACAAAACAGTTGGGGTGTATGAGGTTTTGCGCTTATTCATTAACACGTTGTATTATTAAGTGACCGATGTTACAAACCAATCCTTATTTTATAAATACCTAATTAACGTCAGTAAAATGTTTATTAAATCTCTTTAAACCTTATAAAGGATACCAAATGAATATACTTAGTTCAAAAGGAGTTCAAAACGCTACGGGAGTTATACCTTGAGTGCCAGTAGCTACAACTGCCTATTAAATCAAAAGACCCTAAAGCCACATTAGGTAAATAAGGCGGATCGTTTCGTATAACCCGCTTTTTAGGGTTCCGTGGTCAAACAAAGATAATGATAAATGAACTTTATTGTGTATGGACTCAGGTCTTTGACTAATTATTATAAGGACTAGCCTTGCGGTAGCATTTCCCCTCTGCCACGGTATAAGCACAATTGATCTTGTGTATTTACATTCAATTTTACACCTTATCACTAAACGAGGCAGCCTATAATTGCGAAATAATAACTTCGAACTTAGAACGTTTGGGGTTCACACGAGAATACTTTTCATGATTTTTAACATTCAAAATTAGAATCTAAAGTTATGGGGAATAAAATCCAAAGTTGCGGATTTCATGTTACCTCGCCCCCCGCAAAAAGTGGCAGAAATATTTGTTAGTAGAATTACACGCATAACCAGTCCACATATACGTAAATAGTCAAAGACTCGGGTGTAGGTACAGACATTTGCAGATGTTTTGGCATTGATTGCTTTCACTGAAGCCTACGAGTACCTTTAAGATAAGATAAGATAAGATAAGATAAATATTCTTTATTTGCACACCAAAATACAAAAAAAAAAATATACACGAACAAGAAGAGTACAAAAGGCGGCTTTATCACTAAAAGTGACTACCTTTGCAGGCATTTACACAAATTCTGCAATACAATTATACTTAATTAGGTAACTACTATTATACATGCCATTTTGAATTAGAAATTATCATCAAGAACCAATATAATTATAAAACGAAACATAAATTTAAATCACAATTACAACTAAAAATAGTGTCCTTTACATCACCTACATAGTTAAATATTATTATAGATGCATGTCATTTTCAATTCCAAATAATTATCAGCTTTACAAATTATGATCATCAATGAGTCAACATATAAAATAAATAAAATTTAAATCTAACAATCAAATTTAAAATAAAACAATCATAACAAAATCATTACTTAATATCCTACGAAATGACCTACTGACTTATTTAATATTATTCCTGTCAAGAACCCTTAGAGTTTCGTCTATTCTATCTATACAGGGTCCTTCTTAATACTGATACTTTTTTAAGGGGATGATCAGACCATCAAACTGAACAACTTTCTCTATGGAACCAACAAAGAAATCGCAAAAAAAATCAACTCTTCCATACAAAACTGCAAACCTACTCGAGCCAAATGTATGGGACAGATGATTATTTTTCGTGATTTCGATGTTGGTTCCATCGAGAAAGTTTTTCAGTTTGATGGTCTGATAATCCTTTTAAAAAACTGTCAGCATATTAAGTTGGACCCTATATTTCCCTCTTTAATTACTCTCTCATTAATGCACTGAAAAAAAAAGAAAGCAAAAAGAAAGGAAAAGCCAGTGTTGACAAATCGTACATAAATTTCGGAAAAACTCATTGGTACGAGTCGGCCTGGACGGGGATCGAACCATCGCCTCCTGCACGGCAGGCAAGGTTACTCGCCACTGGACCACCACGGCTTCACCACCATTTCTGAGGTTCCAGAATGGTATGGCGTGTCACATTGTGACACGTGGCTATCCTTTTCCCCACTAAAACGCTGCATATGATATCCCTTAGTTGCCTTGTAGGACACCCACGGAAAGAAATAGAGTGGTCCATTCTAAGCCGGAAGCTTATTTCTTAATAAAATAATGTTAATACTAATTATGAAGACAAAGGTTGTCTCGAGACAATTTATTAAGATTAATTTAAGTGAGAGACTACTTTACTTTTATTTAATTGCTCCGTCTTGATAGTACTTGACGTTTTAATTTAAATTTATATTCTCTATAAACTCCATAAACCATTGACTTACCACTACTGGACGGAGGGTCCGCGCTCAAAAGTGTCCGAATAAAAAGAGAACGAATTACGCAGTCTTCGTTTGATCGGCCGACTAACGGGGCGCGCCGCGCCGTGCCCCGATGAGTGGGACGGGGAGTGGGACGGAAAAGAATTTCAGCATTTTCAATGTTTTTAGTTGGTTTATATTACTAAACGTACTTAGGTTTGTGGATTTTAGTCTCGGACACTTTATTTGAGTATTTTGTACCAGTACCGGCGTCCATAGTATTCTACGTCAATGCCATAAATGTTTTTTTTTCGCTTACTCTAGTAGACGGAATGTCAGTATAACCGTGTGTGAGATAGAGATAGTCATAAAATCCTATACAATGTATATGAAGTGACATTTTGGAGTCAGATATCTCGAGACAGAAGCATTATATCGATTTAATTTCTATGGGCGTTTTGCTCCATTGGACAAGCAAACCCTCTTTCGTTGTACCCCCTGTTTCGTTAACCTCCCCTCCCATACAGCGAAAGAGTCGTTGTATGGGAGGGGGTCGAAAAAAATGGTTTTCGTCATAACGACTACATTCCTGTTTTTGGGTTACTGTTATCTGTCTTCATGCCAAATTTCGATTCAATAGGTGCAAAAATGAGCGAGTTATTGATGCGGGGCCTACAGACAAACAGACAGACAGAATAGACGAAAATATAAGGGTTCCTTGTTTGACTACGGAACTCTAAAAAGCCTATTATTACAATGTCACAGAAATACTAGTGACAATGTATGTGTCAGTGAGCGATTATTTAAAAGCGAATCTTGCTACAAAGCTGCAAGCTTTAATAAATAGGGATTATGGTCGTTAGTTTATGTATGTATGACGTCAAATCTTTACTGTAATTAACACAGTAATTTAAGCCAATAAGAATCAGAATTGATTGACCCGTCGCCTCTGGTACACACGGCGACACATCAAGCTACGCAAAACCAAAATTAGATGGCTACGCGTAGGTAGAGTAATGTATAACGTCGCGCGGCCAGCTTATGTTGGTTTTGCGTAGCTTGATGTGCCGCAGTGTGTACCTACAATTTATTATGTTTATCAAGAAGAATTTCAAGTAGTTTGTCTTGCTCACTGAAATTGACATGTGGACAGACATTGATTTGACAGTAAATGCTTACCAAAAATGGATAAACAAGATATTTTTTGTTCCTTCTACTATTCGTTAGATTAAATATAAACACGAGGTGGTTAGATGACCAACACTGTCAACTGGTAGTGTAAAAAGGCGGTTTTCAAACTTATGCGGTTTTGACACAGAGGATCTTCGGTATACAGGGTGAAATTGATATCATTAGAACCTTAAAAGCTGTTACACTCGACTCAAATGTATGCAACAGCAGATTTTTTTTGCTCCGATAGGTTTGCTCCCATAGTAAAAGTTGTTTAGTTTGATGGGTAGACTCTTAGTTTAAAAGGACGGTAATTGTGTGGTGTTACGCTGAGAGATAGAGTGAGAAATTGTGTGATTAGAGATCCATGTCAATTGAAAGAAGATGTTGTGACAAGAATAGAGAAGGGTATGCTTCGTTTGTTTGGGCATGTGGAGAGGATGAGTGATAGCAGATGTACGAAAGAGATATATGGAGCTAAAGTGAGTGCAAGTGTCGGCAGAGGGCGCCCTCGTAGGACGTATTCTGATCAAATCGGTTGCGTCCTAAAACCTAAAAAAGGGGAGGTGCGGAGTACTCGAAACCGACGGGCATGTATGAAGAGATGTGAATGAGGCAAAACAGGTATGTAAGGATCGTAGTATATGGCGCGCTCTGGTCTCTGCCTAACCCACTGGGAAAGAGGCGTGACGTTATAGATAGATAGATAGGACGGTAATGATATCAATTTCACTCTGTATAAGAGGATATTGACGATAAAGCGCTCCATACAAAACGAAGTTAATGTCCTACTTTCAACATTTAGTACCTAATTATAAATAATAATAATAAAATAAAAAGCGCTTATTTCAGTAACCTAATCTACGATAGAAACAGGTGTTGGAATCTCCTTTTTAGCAAAGAATTTGCTTGTGTGGGGATATTCCGCTCTTCTATAACTGTTACAAATGGTAGATCAAGTTAACAAAATACTAAAAAGAAACAATAAAAGAGAAATAATAATACTTAAAACAGAATGGTTAAGTTTACATAGTCATGTTAAAAATAAATTTGAAAACGCTACAAACCACATAATGGTGAGTGTGCATAGTATTATGGCTGTGTATTTGTGTGTGGGGGTGTGTGTGAGAGTATGTGTGTCTGGGGGGGGGGGGGGGCTGTACTTGTAAGTATATTGTAGGCTTTGGATGAGAGTGTGATTTTATTTTTTTATATATGATAGTGCATTATATTACATAATGTTTATTTATTTACATGTATCTAGTTTAGCTATTTATTATTCTTATTATTTTTTTCAGCATCGTTTGTACAATTGACTCAATTTCGTGGTAAGTTTTTGTCTTTAGCCAAGTATTTAGTGTATTTTTGCAGTCGAAATATGTTGGTGAGTAAATGTTTAATTCTTTGTTTAGATGATTATATAAATGGATTACTAATTAAAGTAAAAAAAGTTACCAAGCAACGATCGCTTCGAATCTTCGCTTTTTTATATGTATTCCAAACTCAATCTAAAGTGGCCAGTACGGAACTTAGCGATATACCATCGCTACAGTACCTACATCAAAAGCAACAATACATTATCAAAATTATAATATTAGCATGCGGTATGTTATCTTATGTACCTACATGCCTATAATAGATGTACACAACAATCATCAGTTTAAAAGTTGTAAGCTGTGTTATGCCAAGTTGTTCAGTTTGAAGAGTAGAATGCATGGTTGAAGTTTACCCACTGATAAAAATGTATCCTGCACATTTTTATTTCTTCTTCAGAGTATGCAGGTTTCCTCACAATGTTTTCCTTCACCGTTGAAGAAGTTGAAGCCATTGTGAAGTCTACAATCCGCATTGGGCTCGCGTGGTGGACTAAAGCCCATACACCCTTCCTGAGCCCTGCAGTAGGACGTATAATGATGGTGATAATAAGTTTATTAAACTAAAAATAAGAAGAAAAATAAAAAGAGATACGAAGCTAAAAAAAGATAACCTTCGAAATGTAGGTAACCCACTAGCAGTATAATTTCAACGGTGTCAACGTAATGACGTCAAAAATATCTTTAAACGCATTCAAATTGCTCATCGAAGCTCACACATTAGACTCAACCTACGTCCCACGTCCTGTCAAAAAATCAGGACTTATTAGTACACCTTAACGATTCTCACATCACAATTTGAATATTCATAATATCGCTAACTATAAAAGGTGTTACAATCAAGATTTCAGCACATTCCACCGACAGAAGGAAACAGCATCACAATGAAGGTACAAACAGTTCTGATTCTTGCCATCATTGTTACTCTTGCTAACATGGTCCAATCTCAAGAGACCCCTCAAGTGTACTGCGGGAGACGACTTGCTATGACATTGGCTCTTTTGTGCGACAATGGGATGCTGATAAAGCGGTCTCAGCCGTCGATGTATGGGTACAGAAACGAGAAGATGGCGTGGCCGTGGATGGCTCCTCATATGGCTAGAAGTCTGGACAGGGGAAAGAGGCAGGTGGTGTCGGAATGCTGTGATAAACCTTGCACCTTGGACGAGCTGCTGAGCTACTGCGCCAATTGAAGACTTGAAGACCGTCCCGCAAGTCAACTGTCAACTCGGTAACGAATTTTATTTAGTTTAAAATGTTCTTTAATGTTCAGAATAGATCATCCAATAGTGTGCAAGCAATTGGAATTGATTTTGATAGAACTTTATGAGCGTTGAGTATTTTTTTGTAAAAGTAGATTGGTTTCAGAAGATATAGTGTAGCACATTGTAGATAACTTTCTTTTAAATGCTTTATTCAATTCTTTCTTGTAAGTACTTGACTATTGTTCCACAATATAATCTGTTAATAATGAAACTGTAGAAACGATTGGAATAAAACACTATTTAAATCTGGTAGTAGAGTAGTGTGCTATATGTTGAACAGAGATCATATACTTAACACATCTACCGTTATTTCGATGTATAACTAACGAAAACGCAATATACCACTAACGTTACTTCGATGCGACGTTAGTGTTAATAGTTATTTGTTTTACAAGAGTGCAAAGTTGCTTTTTAACCGCACGCTCAATTTTGGTGACCGAGCAAGCGAAGGATACTAAAATTGAATCACGAGCGCAGCGAGGGAAACAAAAGAGCACGAGGTGAAAAATCTTTGCACTCGAGTGCAACACGTAACTTTTCATCCCACCAGAAGTAAATAGGTTCAATGATGTTTTGAATTCACAAACTTAGTGCACACGATGTTCTAAATTCAATTTACTTTATCCTCTAGCGGATAAAAACGGCTTTTGCACTCAGATATCAAAGAGCAAAAATACTCTTTCCGAGATGGGGGGATGAAAAGATTTTTTTTTTCTGACTTCACATTTTACTTTTTAAATCTGTAATTCGCTATTGTAGTGGCATTATGTTGTTCTTAGTAGAGTAAAATTTATTATTGTGACACGTAGTGACAAATAATTAATTAACGTAGTTACCAAAGTTTTATTTAGTTCTTACATTTTGATAGTTTTAAATTATGTAGTGAAAGTAATATTTTCTATTTTTTAAAGTAGATTTTAGTATTTCATGTTCCTACTTAAAATGTTGTCAATCAAATAAAGTTAGTAGATATTTATTTGTATTTTTATTTTTAACAACAGTTATATCATGTATTCATCAAAATATAGCTGTGATGAGGCCCTATCTGTGTTTCAATTATACAAACCCCGTACATACCAAAAACTAAGCCAAAAAGAAGTCAAAATTGAGCAAAAATACCAAAAGTAACATGTTTAAATCAGCAAATTAAGAAGGACCTTCCTTCCTTCTTAATATGCTGACGGTTTAGACGGTTAAAAGGATGGTCAGACCATCAAACTGAAAAACTTTCTCTATGGGCCTAATGGGGGAAAAAAATCTGTTATTCCATACAAATCGGTAAATCTACATTTTTCATTTTCATTTAAAAAAAAGATTTCGGAAATTCACAGTAAAATAATACATTTACCTAGATCTCTGAGTCTAGATCAGAAGATTCTTTGAAAATTATTCCTTGAATTCCATGAAAAACCATTTTACATAAAATAACATGAGGAGAAAAATAACATTAAAACAAGGTTCAAAGTTATCTAAATATTTATGAACTTTATTAACTTTCAAGTAAAAATTTCGAAACTTACCTATTTTTGTTTTCATACATAAATCAACAACATCTTTCTTTTATGTTGGTGTTTGCAAGTTTCATAGAAACGAAAAAATTAAGTACTTAGTCAAATTTCAATTTAGAAGAGAGATTCATATCATACAATTTTAAGAGAAGTGAACTAAAGATTTTAAAGAATATACAACGTGTTAACGAATTAAGGCAAAACTAGAAAGTAACTGCTTAGAATCGAATTATCATGTTTTCAACATACCTAGGTATTATTTTTTTTCAAAATATTAAATAATTTGTTTGTAAAATTTCAAATTTACTGAACTCGATCTCAACCAATCGCACAGGCATACTCACCCTACTTACTAGCAAAACAAGATTCTTAAAATGTATCCACGAGCACGCTAGCGCTTTCATTCATTGCCGAAATGATAACAAATCATATTTGCCTGAAAACTTAAAATGCGAATAACTTTAAATTTTAACTTTCAAAATAATGTAATTATTGATTCAATATAATTATTTTGTTTTCAATCAGTTGGGGTGTATGAGGTTTTGCGCTTATTCATTAACACGTTGTATATAAATGGCAGTGTTGGCAGAAGTCATTGTAATAATAAATTATACAAATGGAACTATAGATAAGCAATTACTTTAAAAAAAACATTAATTAATAAAACTTAGTTATCATATTTGTTCAAGCGACTAAACTCTTTCCTTTACACAAAGAATGTAGAAAACTATACAGGGTGTAAGTGACAGCCTAGCAAATACTGAAACGGTGAACTCAGACCATCAAAATGAACAACTTTCATTATGAGGCCTACCTCGGGAAACGCGAAATAAATCTGCTATCCCTTTAATAATCTTTTTTTTTTCGTGTTTCCCGAAGAAGAGAGTGAAAGTTGTTCAGTTTGATGGTCTGAGTTTACCGTTTCAGTATTTGCTAGGCTGTCACTTACACTCTGTATTAAACAAAATGTTTCCACAAAAGTAATGGTTTCATATTTTAATGATTAAAAGGGTCTGGTCGCATCTTTTCTAGTCTTTACCACTTTCCGAAACAGAAGCGTTAAAAAGGAAGACAAAAAGTCAATTTAAAATCCAACCTGCTTTAGATTTGTGATATACCTACCACACAACTATACTCCATTCAAAATAGCAACGAAATTTTAAGTCTATTTTGCATTACAGAAGAAACACTTCCTCTCAATTATTCTTAAAACAGCCTTAGTAGCATCCAAGATATGTCGGATAGTATATGTATGCAATAAATTAATTACATTTGGTAATCAGAATTAGCCAGAAAGATAAATAGGAATCGGCAAATCTCGTCGTCCTTATTTGGACTGAAGTATAGTCAAATTAGCAACACTTTATTGCGAGTCAATACTCGCGCTTTTATTATATATACATAATGTTTTTTTTTTACAAATAACGAATTATTTTATTCAAATTCAAAACAATATAACAAAGATAATCTAATCCGCAACGCAGGCTTCGTCAAATCTTAATCACATACATCTATATCCGCTACAAGCTTCGTCAATGGCAGCACACAAGATAAAATCCGCATGCAAGCTTCGTCAGACATCACTAACTAATCTAAAGGCACTGCCCTTCGCAACCCCGGCTCAAAGGTCCCAAAGATACTGGCCGCATTGCCCCTCTGGATGGCCAAAGAAATTCTCTGTACCAGAAAGGCTCCCGAGCGTGGGTCCTCTTAGTCCACATAGTTTTATAAATTGGTCTAAAATACTAACAATAACGAGTGACGTCATTCAACTTTTCATGAATTTTTGTAGTTCATCATTTTATTAAAAAAAAGTATTCAAGCTAAAGAATAACTGAAAATGCGTTAATTTAAAACTTTTTGGTTTTTTACAAAGAAGATAAAAATAAAATATATTTTATGCAGTCCACTACCCAGTGGAGTTTGAATACTGTTAGAATTCAAAAATGCAAACAAGAAAATGAGTTTAATAAGTTTTTTATAAAAAACTCACTAATCTTTCTATCTAAAACGTTAAAGCAATAAAAATTCTATATCCATGTACGATTGTGTCAAGTACATTTTATTGGGCGCCATATTTGTAAGGTAAACGCGCCATTAGTGGGCCCATAAATGTAGAACATCGTGAGAAACGATCGGACTAATTATTTGTAATGATTTCTATTCGCCTTTTAAAATGTTAGCAAAAAAAGTAAAGACTAGGTAATTAGCAAGTTAGATGTAATGAGATCTGTTGAAGTTTAAAAGGCGTTTTACAGTTTAGGATTGATAGATTAAAAGGCTTATCATTACTGACATAAACAGGTGGCCTAGCATGCCAACCCCGAGAAAACGACAAAAATCGAGTCCTGCCTCTGTCTTTATTAGGTACTTTGCGTACGCGAAAGCTAGCGTTTGACAGATTCCTCGTTTTGTCGCTTTGTCGTGCATGGCATGCTTGCCTTACAGGAATGAGATAATACAGCATTTGGGAATGATTGATTTTTAAATTAATAGGAGTCGCGTGGCTAGTGGATTTACGGACGGACATGCGCGGTTTTGCTGGCCACGTGACATCGCCATTTTGTAAATCTCTAATGCATTTTTGTTCATAAACAAATCCTTATAAGCATTACTGCAATGCTAAACACAGCAACCGGCTATTAATAAAAAATACAGAATAAAAACGATCATTAACCGCTGTACCGCTAATGTTAACATAACATACACTCTGATATTCTTAATTTTTAGGGTTCCGTTTAAAAAGGAACCCTTTTAGTTTTGCCTGTCCGCGGCTTAGCTCAGAGACGCTTTGTACTAGAACGCTGTAATTTGACATGGGTATACATATTAATCAAGCCGACAAAGTGGTAAAATAACATCTTGAAATATTTTTTTTTAGGGTGTACACGAAAAGTGGGAAGGCAATTTTTTTTTTCGTCTATCCCATGGTGTGGGGTATCGTTGGATAGGTCTTTTAAAAACATTATGGGTATGGTGAAACCATTTTTCGGTTTAGGGATCCGTAAGCGAAATATTAAGCTTTAACGAGTAATAGTCGATCAACTTGTAAAATGTACTTTTTAGACTTTATTAGCCGTTAAACCGTAGTATAAATAAAAAGCCCCCTTCTTAGTCCGTATATTGTGACGGGCAACTACGGAACCCTACCCAGCGCGTGGCCCGACACGCACTTGGTCAGTTTTTTACAATTGCATCCGATTTGGAATTACACCATAAACATAATAAAAACTGAAAATGTTTCTAATTTCGTACACCTACCTCGTAATCGTAGACCCGACGTATCAGGCTTGCCTCGTTTTTGATCTACCGTTTAATATAAAAGTTTTAAGGAAAAGTTTAAAAATCAACATTTATTATTTACTTATTTACCTAAAAAGAAACAATCTAGTATACAAATTTAAGATAAGCTATGTTAATAATTAAGTTTTCTATGTTTAAAAATAGCAACACGCCGTAAAAGTGGAATCCAACGTAATGAAAAATTCCTCAACATTTTCGTGTATCATCAGGTAAATTGTTATCCAGCTGGTTCCATCTCTGTAAATAGAAATACAAAATATTGAAACAGCGACGATTGAAGATACCAAAAGTTAGTTTCAGGTAAAAAAACTTATTCAATTCGGTAAGTATGTCAAGTTTTTTTTTTGAAGGGTTGAATCGAAAACCATTTCGAGATAATTGCCTCAAGAATAATATCCTCTATGTCAGAGATTTTAAAATGAAAGGATTACGGATATTTTTTATGAAATAACGGCGTTTTTCGGTCCGTCCAGTGACGTCACTGGAAAACCTGTGAACTCCTTGGTAAACATAAAATCAACTTAAAATAACTGACTAACTCTCGTATGCTGGAATTCCAGACACAATACAAAATGTATTGTTCTTTGTTCAGATCTGCACCAAAGCATACGAGGGGTTAAGAAAAAAAATACATTCACAATGTCAGAATTTGACATTTGATGTTGCCGTTTCTGTTTCCAGCATAGATTTAGAAAGGGAAAACAATATATTTTTTTAAATAATGCATTAGTTTTTCTCCATGGAGTTCGAATTATTTTTTCTCCACCGTTTTTGCATTTAGAGATTAAAAAGATCAAAGTAATTTAAAAATTAAATTTATAATGATAAACTCGATGAATCGCAATAAAAATTAAATTTGTTTCTTAAAATTATGTCTTCTATCCGTAAAAAAATATAAAATAAAGACAAAAAAAAACTTGACATACCGAATTTCTTATCAAATTAAAGATTGAAAAATTTGTCTCGGGCGGGACTTGAACCCGCACTCTTCCAAACCGGGGAACTGCGTTATCCAATTTCGCTACCGAGTCCACTAGCCAGAGAACGAAATTTTTTATCTATTGCGCCTTAAGGTGAGCGCCATCTACTGGAATTTCGAATCGTTCGACTCGAAGTTGTTCGAATTTCTTATATTCACACAATATGCCTCATCCTCCACCTTTATTCGATGTTGGTTGCATAGAGAAAGGTGTTCTGTTTGACGGTCTGATCATCCCCTTAAAAAAGTGTCAGCATATTAAGTACCCTAAATGCATTCTGAATTTTGAATCATGTTCCAAACAACGCTCTTACTACTCGTATTTCTCTCACTCACTGTTCCAACATGACAGACCAAAATTAATGAACTTTCATGCCATAAATGCGAAGCCTCACAAATCAATCCATTCTAACACGTACCCCTTAGCCATAAGGGCTACAGTCAAGGACTTCTTAACTGGAACGAGCGGTTCCATTAGCACCGCCAAAGTTTTCTATTTAAACCAGAGACAAGTTTATGCTGCTATCTGAAGGCATTAGCGTAATTAGAAACATCTACCAACTACCATATAGTAGCGCAGTTACACTTTGAAACTGTTAGTTTCGTTTTGACATAACTTACTGAGTCAGCATGTTTGTGTACAGTCGCCGTCAGATACATCGTAGCATACAAGGTGGTCAAATATTTCAGTGCTTCAACTATTTATATGTGGACTGGTTACGCGTGTAATTCTACTAACAAACATTTCTGCCACTTTTTGCGGGGGGCGAGGTAACATGAAATCCGCAACTTTGGATTTTATTCCCCATAACTTTAGATTCTAATTTTGAATGTTAAAAATCATGAAAAGTAGTCTCGTGTGAACCCCAAACGTTCTAAGTTCGAAGTTATTATTTCGCAAATATAGGCTGTCTCGTTTAGTGATAAAGTGTAAAATTGAATGTAAATGCACAAGATCAATTGTGCTTATACCGTGGCAGAGGGGAAATGCTACCGCAAGGCTAGTCCTTATAATAATTAATCAAAGTTTCAGTGCTAATTTTCAATAAATTAATAACAGTAAATGTTTCCAATTATGACTAAACGTGTGTTGTGTCATAATATATGAACAGCTAATTTTCAATAATTTCTTTACAATGTTATTTAAAATTGAAATGTATAATAACGGAATAAGGTATTTTTTCTAAGCTGCTCTAATGTTTATGATCACCCTGACTGCGTAAATATATTTCATGTTCTAGGCGTTCAGATATGTTTCTCACCGATCCCAGCTACCCAATCCGCCGCGTAGCCCCAGCAACGTCCTATGCCGAGGTTCGTACCCCTCTGGGTGCCCCTAGTTCGGTTGCTTAAGTTCATTCATTTGGCTCGGTAGACCCTTCCGGTCCCTCCAATAGTCCGCAGTAATTAAGATAAACAAAAAATCCGACTGCATAAAAATCTATTAACTGAAAAGAGAAAAACAAGCTCTCTAATCACTAATCAGCTATACAGCTTTATTTGAGCTACTATAATTTGAATGTTATTAGGTAGGTATCGCAAACGGGGACAAAGAAGATTTTTGGTTGGTTATTGGTTGGTCCCCGCCTGCAACACCGGCCAAGTGCGAGTCGGGACTCGGCAATTAGTGTTCCGTACTATAAGTTGTTTAAAATGTGTCTTTGAAGAGCACCACTATAAATTGACACTTAGTATGTGGTCACATAGTAACTGAAGATCATTTTACGCTGTCAGTTTTTTGGGCATAGAAAAAAAATATCCAAGTTAGTGCCAGCCCGATAATTTTCCTGCCATCTACACCTTACTTCTAGTGTGCGTGATTTTTAAAGATTTTACGTGGCTTTAGTTTTTGAACAGCAGTGGGGACAGCAGTAGTACCGAAACTCTGTCCAGTGTGACGGGGGGTAAGCCCGTCGCCACTTGTAATGGACAGTGGGTACAATACATGCCTCGAAATTGAAGCATGCAGGTTTCATCACGATGTGTTCCTTCACCGAAAAGCCAGTGGTGTTACAAATCGTACATCAATTCCGAGAAACTTATTGGTACGAGTCGGCCTGGACGGGGTTCGAACCATCGCCTCCTGCACGGCAGGCAAGGTTACTCGCCACTGGACCACCACGACCTTCGTGGATGAAAGATAGTTTCAACAAATTCTCAGGTCCTAATCCCCTTTAAGAATCATCGGGGTAAAAGACGACCTCTTAAAACTTAGAGAAGACCGCGGCCAAAACTTTACCCTGATGCGTACTTAGATATCTCCTAACTTTCATAAACTTGTCCTAACTCCTCGAATATGACTGGCTAAAGGGGATATTACATGTTCAACAATTATAAAGAGCACGTAAGTTATTTCAAGTTCAGAACCAGGACTGGAGCTCGATGTGGAATTGGATTGACATCATTAGCATCCTTTTAAACTAACACTAGTACAAATAAACGTGGTATAAAATAAAATTATACCAAGAATAAACTAAGAATAAGAAATGTCTACTAATAAACCCGGAATAACTTAAACCTAGTATAACTTCGGCGTTGAAATGATATGATTCATAGACAAATTTCTGTTTTTTTTCTTAAGTTTATCTATGAACCGCGACGTTGCCACCAACGTAGTTACGAGTTTATAATTCTCATTATTCTTAGCTTATTCTAATCATAACTATTCCTAAGGATAAGTAAATTTTTATTTGTACTTGTCTAAGAGTCTACCCATATACTGAACAACTTTTACCATGGGAGCAAACCGATCGGCGCAAAAAAATCTGCCGTTCCATTCCAAACTGCAATGCCTCAATATTGTACGCAACAGCAAATTTTTGTGTTGCTCCGATCGGTTTCCTCCCACAATAAAAGTTGTTCAATTTGATGGTTAGACTCTTAGTTTAAAAGGATGGTAATCATATCAATTTCACCCTGTATAACTCTACAGCATGTAACATTAATATTTTAAAGGGTGATTTAGACCAATAACCTGAACAACTTATACTACGGATACGGAGCCAACGTCAAGAAAATATTTGAAAATCATCTCTTTCATACAAAACTGTATTAGGTACCGCTCGACTCAAATGTATGGAACCAAACATCGAGAAAAATAAACTACTGCTCCCGACCTCGCTCGGATGGAATATTGTAAAAAAGTTGGCCAAGTGCGAGTCGGACTCGCACACGGAGGGTTTTTTGGTAATACAATATTACCAAAAATTTTGTTTTCTCCCGGATCTTTAGCGCAAGCCCGGCACATACTTGACTGGTTTTTATTATTTGTTGTTATACTGTAGAGTTTGCACTATAATCATACCAAGTTTGAAGTTTGTATGTATTACCGTTTTTACGATAAAGCGAGTAAAAGAAATATTGATAAAACTAGTTTCTTGTATGGAAATGTTTGATTTATTTGTCATCAAATCAATACAGATAAATAATTTGTGACAATTTAACCGGAAGGTAGCCCAACTTATTACGGTTTAGAAAATACAGCCATCAGTAGCTAGGACGGATACACGGACGGGCGGACGGACACGGTCCCGTTTTCACCCTTTGGGTACGGAATCCTAAAAAAACTCATGAAGCGTTAAAGTGGAACAAACAATCGATTATATTTAATTTTACACTAAAACATAAGCAGCAAAAATACAGAGAGAAAATACAAGAGCCTACAAATAACTCGCGTTTACCAAACGGAAAATCTTCTTCCCTTTGTTATATCTAAGGCTTACTTTGTAAATGTAATTGGTTGTTGGTTGCTAAGTCCTTCCCGCGGCTATTTTATAAAGACTGGAGACTTAGCTGTTTTTAATTTGAATACAAGGTTTATTCAAAGAATTCTTTATTATTTTTCTAAGAAGATGGCAAGACTTTCTACCTACTATACTCCATTTCAAATAGCAACGACTTTTAAGGCTATTTAGAATTATAGAAACAGAGGTTTGAAACACATACTGCCAGTTGCACGTACGTTCATTATAGTTAATCCTCCTTCTTGATGTCACTTTTTGTCTTGTTGACGTAGTAAAAGCTAGCAAGAGATTTAATGGAGGATTAATTTTAATGAACGTACGTGCAACTAACCGTTATTCTCACTTATTCTTAGCACATCTTTAGTAACGTCCAAGATATGTCGGATAGTATATCTTTCTGATAAATAAAGAACTTGGTATGGCATAGCATAGCATATGCTCACGACTATATTCCCCGAGGGGGTAGTCAGAGATATTCTGAATCCTCAGAACATCCACGTTTCACCAGTAGTACCGAAACTCTGTCCAGTGTGATGGGGGGTGAGCCCGTGGCCACATAATGGACAGTGGGTACATTACATGCCTCGAAATTGAAGCATGCAGGTTTCCTCACGATGTTTTCCTTCACCGGTTCAAAGCAGAGTCGGTATGACTTACATAAGATAGAAAAACTCATTGGTATATGGCATGTCGTCCATGCGGATTCGAACCAGGACCTCTAGATTGGTTTTCCATATCTCTCCGCAACGCGCCACCGACGCTCGATTATGCTAATACCAAATTGTAATAAACAATTTACCCCAAGCTCCACGTTCCGCGTAATTTTCCCTAAGCGCACACCAGAGCGCAAGCCAAGTTCTTACGTTTAGCGTCGTAACATGCCGAAATTACACGACCGAAGTTCAGCGGCTAATAGAACTTATGGACGCTGCCGGTTGTGATATCCATGTCGCAATATGTCGCAGGAAAAATAGAAAATGACATGCCTTCGACTCAACAGAAGAAGCGGTGATGCCGCATCTCATTTTTCATAGAGGTACTAGGTACTAAAATGGTATCATCTGATAATTACCACCCTGGTTTAAGGAGTGGGGACTTGCCACAGATGACAACACCCACAAGTTATAGCAAAGAAGCCAACAGATGGCGATACGGTCGCTCTCGGAAATATGCTCCATACAAAGACAACGTTCACCGTAAATACGTAACTCGTAACTACAAATAAGGTTCACAATTGAATGCAAGACATAAATCGCGCAAGAGAAATAACCACAGAGATACGATATACATGGTCCAACTAACAACTGTTGGGCCACGGCCGGTCCCCAGGCTTCACAACTAGCCTGGCGGAAGATCTTCCGTTTTCACCGGAGGAACCGTACACAGTTACTATGGAAGCTTGCCCTTGTGGAGGAACTACTATAGTTCCTCCACATGGAAGCATACAATACAATAAATTACATGATGCGCTTTTGGTGTTGTGTTGTATTTTAGTTCAGTGGACTTGTACCTAAAGTAAAAATGTGTGTTGCTGTAACCGTATATGTAAGTCTCGTCTTAGTTAAATACGAATAAATCGTTTATCTATCGATTTCAATGGTTTTAAATACAGCGATCTTGAGCCTGGTGTGTAAGGGCTTGGAAGAAATATAAATAAATTACGTTTAATATAATAGCACCATTTGGTAGCATATTATTTTTATAGTCACTAAAACCACAGCCGAAAATTTTTATCTAAATTTGCAATAATTTTAAAACTTGGCTTTTATCTCTAAACGGTTGTCACCTTACAACAGTTTAGAGATCCTAACATTACCGTTTTTGGTTGGATTACATCTACAAAATTAAGTATTACTACCGAAATTAGCTAAACATTATTTAAACAATAATGAGGAAGACGATACAACAGACGGCAATGGAAAATGGAAGTAATCCCAAAGCCAGAAGCTTAGGCTTAGATAAAATCAAAAGCAGAAGACGCTTCCCTGACTTTTAAAAGATTCTGTAATATTTTTACGTTTCGTTTCTGTAGTTAAATCGCGCACTACCCGACCAAGTAAACTATAGAAACTGGTCTTGGTTGTGGACCACAACCAATTTCTATAGTTTACTTGGTCGGGTTCGGATTTTATGTGTATTCTAACACACAAAAATATTAAATGACATTAAATTATTAAAGTTACTACGTACCTTACTTTTCCGCTCTTTATGCACGCGTTTAACGATAAGTCACAACAAAAATAATGCATTTCCTTAACATAATAGCTCATAAAAGCGAGGCTAATGAAATGGCAAGAGACTTACGAGGATTGTAGCAGGTAACGATCAATTATTCGTTTTGTCGGTATCCAAAAGATTAGATTTTTCTTTTATCTACGCATCTGCCAAAGGTTGGCTATCTAAGAAGACAATCGATTAGTCCGTCACTACGATTTTTTTGCATCTTCTACTCTTTTGATTTATCTAAGGATAAAGTTAAGTTAATTAAATCTGTTGGCTGTTGGCGGGACTCGCCCCATTTGCAGCGCAAGGTTTTTGCCTACAAAGAGTTTTTGCAAATTGTTTATAAGCTGCTAGCGGTAAGCGGGTTCATTTACTAAGATATGGAGTATATTGGCACTTGAGTAATCAAATCATTACTACAGTATTACTATTATGCTTACAGAATGGCAACGCTCTTGATGGCGGGCGACGCCGCCGCCGTCGGTGTACGTCATGCGCAGTCAATCCCGACTTCTTCATACAAAGCTCGGGATGAACCACGCCGCCCGCTCCCCCGTAAGGCCCCCCCATTGCTTTGCAAGTACATTCGTTGCCGTACTGTAAGGACTATATAGTTATGCCGTGTCATTACTGTCTGCCGTGTGAGAGAGGTCGGTAGCACTGAAAATAACATTATGATGCAAAAAGTACGTTGGTTTGTCCTAATGAAGGGCAAAAGCATATTAAATTAAGAGGCCATGAAGGCTCTCAAAGTGTAAAAGAATTACAAAAGAAAGAGACAAAATGCCGCATAAGTCCACGACTTACTCCCTGAGGGGATAGTCAGATATTTCAAAAATACTACGTACATTTCAATAGCATTACGTGTAGTAGTTTGGTAGTAGTGCTCAAATTTTGTCCAGTATGAGAGATAGTAACCTCACGGCCACTCGACTTGCCGTCGTTTATTAAGAGAATTTTTGTATTAATTATTAAATCTTTTATTTTTCAGTTCAGTTTCAACACAGAGGCTATACTTAAGATGATATAATTCGGAGCACGCTCCATACAAACAAAGTCTGGTTATATTTTCAGTACTAACCAATTAACATCAATGAAATTTTTCAGAAACAATCTAAGAATTAATCTCTATGGTTGTCAGATTATCGTTAAAATATACAGTTTCAATACAAGGATTAATTTAAGATTTGTATGGAAATCTTTGAGGCACTGTAACTTTAAAACGTATAGTTTTAAACGAAAATCTGACAACATACAAGCATAGAGGTTAGTTCCTAGATTGTTTCTGAAAAATGTCATTGACTTTATTTGGTAAGTATTGAAAATATAACCAGATTTCCTTTGTATGGAGCATGCTCCGAATTATATCCTCTTAATAAAACAAATGTGCTTATCATCTCATAATATACGAATACAGGTCTATCTCTCATTGGATGGTAAGGAGAAAAGGTCGTGTATTGCTACGATCCCTAAACACAACCTTCACCTTTTCATTGTTCATTAGTCCCTCATGCATTATCTTAAACTTCGGGTAAGATTAAAGTACATACCCAACCGCTTCCTCCAATCACTTGGACCACAAAACCCAATATTGTACAATTTGCAGCTCACAAAGTTGCCTACAGAACATTTTCAGTCCCTGTCGGTTTCGCTTACCTGAAAAACAATACAAAATAGGTTAAAACATTGTAATATTAATAGGAATTATAATTGCATGCTTCTAACGTTATGTAAAAGGTTTATGAGACTTATTTTACCGTTCAATGGCGCAAAGTCATACAGTTATTTTATACAGAATCACAGAATAGGTAATAGCATATAGTTCTTTATACAGAACGGCCACTCCCCGCCCCCCTCTGACTTCAGATTCCCTACCTCCCCTCACACTTTCTGGGAAACTTGAGCTAAGCCGAGCAAAGGAATGCAGTCAGGCGCGCGCACCCGTAGTATTTGACTACATAAAATTGAGTCTTTTCAGTGCAAAAAAAAATAATTTGAAAAACAACGCTAATTTCACATTTTCAGTAATTCTTTAGCTCAAATACTATTTTTAATACCAGAACGAAAAATTAAAAGTAACGAAATGAAGATCATGTCCATACGATGCGTGATAAGTAAACCCTAAACATATGTCAAAGACAATTTGCACGAAGTGTGCATGTGCGAACACCATCATGTCAAATCCAAAACGCTGTTTGAAGTGCCGGACCTGTGACAGAATGTGAAACTTAAGAGAAGTTTATTCCGAATGCGCAAATTCGCGCTGCATACAAACAAAGTCTGGTGAAAATCTTTGACTATTTATATGTGGACTGGTTACGCATGTAATTCTACTAACAAACATTTCTGCCACTTTTTGCGGGGGGCGAGGTAACGTGAAATCCGAAACTTTAGATTTTATTCCCCATAACTTTAGATTCTAATTTTGAATGTTAAAAATCATGAAAAGTAGTCTCGTGTGAACCCCAAACGTTCTAAGTTCGAAGTTATTATTTCGCAATTGTAGGCTGTCTCGTTTAGTTATAAGGTGTAAAATTGAATGTAAATGCACAAGATCAATGGTGCTTATACCGTGGCAGAGGGGAAATGCTACCGCAAGGCTAGTCCTTATAATAATTAGTCAAAGGGTGATATTTAAATGCTAACCAATTAAAGTAAATGACATTTTTCAGAAACAATCTGGCAACTAATCTCTGTGTTTGTATGAAGTCGGATTTTCGTTAAAAAGGTAACGGTAGCGGAGGGCAAAAACTGGCAATTGCCCGGGGCAAGGGATAAGCTGTGCAATCGAACGAGGTTGCCAACTTTGTGTTTCTGGCCGCACACTCTTTATGCTATTACTGGAGCTTTTGAATAAAACTGTGTGGCACATTATGTCATTACGAAACTAAAGTCCGACCGCTGAAAGATTGCGTTTGACAGTTACCATAAAATTGTAAAAAACTGAATGAAAATATTGTTTACCTGTGCTCACTCTAGTACACAGGGCACTAGCTGCCCTTTTAAGTTCAAAAAGCTACTAAATAATGATCGGCATTTATAGTTTTCATTCAGTTTTTTACAATTTTATGGTAACTGTCAAACGCAATCTTTCAGCGGCCGGACGATAAATGAAAAATTTTAAACGTAATGTATGTATGTATGAACGTATTTATGTATGTAGTGTTATGGGGATGTGTGTATGTAATGTGTGTTGAAAATGTTTATAATTTAAATACAATAGATAAAACCACGAATTTGAACCTCAGTTTTATTTAACTCTTTTCTACATCACAATTTATGTAATAGTTATACTTTTAGTTATAGAATATACAACGAGTTAATGAATTAACGCAAAACTAGAAAGTAGTTTGTTTAGAATCGAATTATCATGTTTTCGACTGGTAATTTTTTTCAAATAATTAAATAATTTGTTTGTAAATTTTAAAATATACTGAACTCGATCTCAACCCGCCACACGAGCACACTCATCTTACTTACTACCAAAACAAGATTCTTAAAATATATCCACGAGCATGTCGCAAGCAAGCAACGAGCAACGCTTTCATTCATTTCTGAAATGATAACAAATAATTTTTGCCTGAAAACTTAAAATGTGAATAACTTTAAATTTCAACTATTTAAATAATGAAATTATTGTTTCAATCTAATTATTTTGTTATAAATCAGTTGGGGTATATGAGGTTTTGCGCTTATTCATTAACACGTTGTATAGCCATGAGCATATACAGAGCGTAAACTTAAATTCCTTACATACTTAAAACACTTAATGGGGGTGCTTCAGACCATCAAACTGAACAACTTTCTCTATTGGAATAACATCGAAATCGGAACAAAAAAAAACAACTGTGCCATACAAAATTGCAAACCTAACGCGACCAGAATATACAGGACAGCGATTTCTTTTTTGGTTTTTGGAAATTGGTGTTCTAGAGAAAGTTTTCCAGTTTGATGATCTGAGCATCACCTTAAAATAATTTCAGCTAATTTGGTTAGACATTATATTTACTTCACGAAGAGTTAAAACATTAAATAAATAAATATCTTGGACATTGTCACACAAATTATCTAGTCACATTTATAGTACCAGAATCTAGCCTGGACTTGTATTATGATTAGACAACGAGACAGAATACATAAGACACATACAGAAGATACATTGAGATTAAGAATTTTATATTGTAATATTCATTAAGTCGTGTTATGTTGTAGAGTTTCTGGCCGCATCTTCTCTACAGCGACAACACGTTCCGACGCGGTGGTAGCTTCAAAAAAGGATTGACGTTTAATAAGTGTGCTTTAAGCTCCTATATTGAATACATTATTTTGACTTTGAGATACTATTTGTATTAGTAGATTGCTTATTGACGGGTTTTATTTCACTCCAAAATGACTATACAAAAATGTCTTTCGAATTTGTCTCGTAGACATCAATTTCAAATACTCCAAAGACTTTAAAACCACTTGAATTTAAACAGGGATTGAATCAAAACTTCGTTCTCGAACAATAAGTTAGTAGATAAGTTAAACAAACTTTTGACAACAATTTAGGACAAAACTTAGTACTATAAAGTAACTTTGGACACTTAGATGAATTATAAACAGATTCTTAGAAGTAGGTGTGTATGGTAGTAATGCCGTATAGTTTAGTCTGGCCATTTGACCACTGACTTCTGGATATTTTATCTCATTATGCGTATGACAAACACTCGTGTGTAAATAAACCGAGTAACCGCCGCGAAAGTCCAAGCTAACTTAGTACAAACTGTCAAGTTATCACAATGTATAAATTATCTTTATACTTTCCTTTACCCATATACTTTCGTCCATTCTGTCTGTATGCCCCGCCTCATTAACTTGCTCATTTTTCCACCTATCAAATCGAAATTTGGTATGAAGACAGGTAACAAGTAACCCAAAAATAGAAATGTAGTAGTTATGAAAATTGACTTACCCATCTATAGGTTCCTTCTTAATATGCTGAAACTATTTTAAGGGGATGATCAGGCCGTCAAATTGAACCACTTTCTCTATGGGACCAACATCGAAATCGCGAAAAAGAAATCAACTGTCCCATAGATTTGGCTCGAGTAGGTTTGCACTTTTGTATGGGACAGTTGTTTTTTTTTCGCGATTTCGAACATCCTCTTAAAAAACTGTCAGCATATTAATGTGGATCCTGTATTGTACACTTTGGCTAAGTATTGCTATTAAATTTTAATTTATTTATTCTTATTATTTTTTGACTGGCCATCCCCTTAAAAAGTGTCAGCATATTAAGTTGGACCCTGTATATCTACAGCCGTAATGGTAGAATAGCAGCCCGATAACTCCGATGGTATGGAAATTGTCTACAACGCTTTAGGATTTTGGTTTGAATCCCACTAATGGGAAGTTGAATTGAATTCTCCCATGAGAATTAAATGCGATTTCAGTTTCGGCTACCTTACTAAAAGACGGTACGCAGGAAATTTTAAAAGGCATGTGTGTGTGTGTGTGTTCTAACCACAATAATATAAGGTCTAACAAAATTAGCTGATAATATTTTAAGGGGATGATCAGACCATCAAACTGAAGAACTTTCTCTATGGGGCCAATATCGAAACCGAGAAAAAAAATCAATCCACACATTTGAGTCGAGTTATGTATTCTCGATTTAGATATTGGTCCCATAGAGACAGTTCTTTAGTTTGATGGTCTGATCATCCCCTTAAAATAATTTCAGCTAATTTTGTTAGACCTTATACAACGTGTTAATGAATTAACGCAAAACTAGGAAGTAGTTTGTTTAGAATCGAGAGCAGAATCGAATTATCATGGTTTCAACATAGGTAATTTTTTTGAAAATATTAAATAATTTTTTGGAAAAATTTAAAATTTACTGAACTCGATGTCAACCTAAGGCACAGGCACACTCACGCTACTTAATACTAAAACAAGATTCTTAAAATGTATCCATGAGAACGCTAGCGCTTTCATTCATTGCTGAAATGATCACAAATCATTGTTGCCTAAAAACTTAAAATACGAATAACTAAAAATTTTAACTATCAAAATAATGAAATTATTGTTTCAATCTAATTATTTTGTTATAAATCAGTTGGGGTGTATGAGGTTAACATGTTGTATATGCTATGCAATCTCTAGTCTTTACTCTCCTTAATTTATTCACCTCTTATGACACCAGTCTGAGTTGGTGCAATTCAAAGACGGACACCACACGGCCACCAAATTGTCTACAGATGAAATTATGCTCCAACACTTCCTTGTTTTGTTGTTCTCAAACAAAAATAAACAAACATTGAAACTCCCGAAAACAAAAGTTGTTTCGTAACTTTAACACTCTCCGGAGATTAAAATACCCCACCCTACTAACCCCTGCTATCCCATTATGAAACCCTTTTGCGACAAAATAGGAACAAAAACCCGGCCAAGAGCGTGTCGGACTCGCCCATGATAGGGTTCCGTAGCCATTGGATAAGTAGAAAAAGAAGAAAAGTTTTTTATCTAGTGAAAAAAAAAATGTTTCTTTCTAACTACTACATTTCTGTTTTTGGGTTACTGTTATCTGTCTTCATGCCAAATTTCGATTCAGACAGACAGAATGGACGAAAGTATAAGGGTTGCTTGTTTGACTAAGGAACCCTAAAAAACCAAATGTCTATACTTATACGCATTCACGCATGGATTTATAACCAATGGATCCATAACATCCTCATAAGCATAGAAACACGAACTTTTGGTGGGAATTTTGACCCAAAGGGTGAGAAGAAGTAGGCGAAACTGCAACACGCGTGCCCAATCTCTGGACTACACAAACGCATCAGAATTTCTTCTTTAGCGTTCTTCCTTACGATATTTTCCTTCGTAGTTTGAGACTAGTCGATATTATGTAAGCACATAAAGAACAACCCATTGGTAGGTACACGATATGTCGTCCGTGTGTATTCAAACCCGGCCCTAATGATTGAGTGTCCATACCGCTCCGCAACGCGCCACCGACGCTCACGCTCGCTTTTATAATAGTGTGGAAGAAACTCGCCCCAAGTTAGAAGTCTATTAGGTTAATTTGTCTATGGTGAGACGTGATGGATATGAAATTATTCCAGTAAACATAGTTTCAACCAGTTTAGTGGGAACTATGACAGTTTGATTGAAAGTTATGCAAGGGCCCTGTCAGGCACGGAAATGGATGGATGGAAGTTTAACCCTAATAGCGGCAATACTAGATAGAGTTAACAATATCTTCCTTTGCATTCCTATAAGAAAAGGATACAAATAAGAAGACAAGAAGTGGAAAGGAGGGAGAGGGTGGAGTTGGAAGTCAATGTAGACCGGCACAAAATACCGGATAATTTTTTTAACGTTCCGAAACTTTCGAGGATGGTTGAGACGATTAAACTGAACAACTTTAACTGAGGGACCAAACCTGAAATCGCAAAACACATCAGCAGTTCCATACTGAACTGCAATGCCTACTCAACTAAAATGTATTATCATCATCATCATCTCAGCCGATGGACGTCCACTGCTGGACATAGGCCAGGGATCGCCATAATGACCAATCCTGCGCTGCCCTCATCCTACGGGTTCCCTACTCGCCTTCACCAGGCCGTCGGTCCACCGTGTGCGCTTTCCGGTACGCGGTCGCCACTCGACTAAAATGTACGACACAGCAGAATTATTTTTTTATGAATTCAGGTTTGCTTCCATAGAAAAAGTAGTTCAGTTTGATGGCCACCCCTGAAAGTAACATAACGATAAAAAAATCATCCGGTATATAGCATGTAACAAAATTTAAAAGAATACAGAAAGTGCCCTTCAAAATCATTAAGTTGGTTTTTATTTAGCAAATAAATTCGTTGCCAGTGCTGCCACCTTAGAGTATTTTAGATAGATTTAGGAGATGTTTTCATGTTTAAGTAATTTTTAGATAATAGTTTTATGGGGAAATCATTTTTATGATAAATTTAAAATAGTCGAAAGGGAAATTTCTGAAAGGTCTAGGGGAAAGTCAAGGTGGCCACACTGATAGCCTCTTTCGACACCTATAACAAGAAATGAGGCGGTGTGTGGAGCCAAAACCTCCCGGAGACACGGTTAAATTTACATCGTTTCAGAAAGTTCTATCAAATAATGTTTGCCATTCCAAATTGCACCTTGGTTACTCGACTGCATCACGAAAAACAAACCTGCAACTGTCAACAGGAATCAGAACTCTAAATTATCAACGATAAAGTCTTAGATAAAGTTTGTCTAGATTGAGCCTCACGCTTCTACCGTATAAAACAAAAGTGGCCAACTTTCTAAGGTTTTTGTGCATGAGGCGTCATACAACTTATCTAACTTTCTTAGGTTGGTGTGCGTGATGCGTCATACTACTTATCTCTGTGTGCGTAGCGACACGGTTTATCACCGTTCGGTGATATTTTTTTCGACGCGTTCGTAGCTAAGACTGTCAATCTAGACATACAGGGTCCAACTAAATATGCTGACACTTTTTTAAGGGGATGCTCAGCTCGTCAAACTGAACAACGATCTCTATGGCACCAACATCGAAATCGCGAATAAAAAAATCAGCTCTCCCATACAAAACTGTGAACCTACTCAAGCCAAATGTATGGGACAGCTGATATTTTTTTCGCGACTTCGATGTTGGTCCCATAGAGAAAGTTGTTCAGTTTGACGAGCTGAGCATCCCCTTAAAAAAGTGTCAGCATATTTAGTTGGACCCTGTATGTCTAGATTAACAGTCTTAGCTACGAACGCGTCGAAAAAAATATCACCGAACGGTGATAGCCGTGTATACACGCACACAGACATAAGTTGTATGACGCCTCACGCACACCAACCTAAGAATGTTGGATAAGGACCCTATATAACTTATCGAAGGATAAAGTATTATTTCCATAGAACGCCATATCCCACTTCAAGGGCAAATATCTAAAGGTATGACAGTTTTATTAGTTCCTAGGAGCGAAGAGTGCTGATATTGAATGCTTGTACGTGACCCTCCTCACGTATGAAGTACCTACCTAATAATGTTCTTTGTTGAAAAAGATCTACGTTCTTTAAAAACTGTAATAAATTCAAATAATTCTACAGGGTGTAAGTGACAGCCTAGCAAATACTGAAACGGTGAACTTAAAGAAACTTTAAAATAAGTGTGTTGTAGAGTTTCTGGCCGCATCTTCTCTACAACGGAACATCTTCCTACGCGGTGGTAGATTCAAAAACATGACGTCAAAAAGTTATCAATGTGATATTATTTTGAATAAACAATTTGGACTTGACTCAGACCATCAAACTGAAAAACTATCACTATGGAGCCTACCTCAGGAAACGCCAAAAAAAATCAGCTGTCCCATACATTTGGTACAGCTGTTTTGTATGGGACAGTTGATTTTTTTTCGCGTGAGGTAGGCTCCATAGAGAAAGTTGTTCAGTTTGATGGTCTGAGTTCACCGTTTCAGTATTTGCTAGGCTGTCACTTACACCCTGTATAAGGGAACCTTCTTAAGGGACCTACAACTTCTTATGCCCTCTTGTTCGCACCACGCCGCGGGCCTTCTGGTGTTATGCAAATCATTGCATAACCGTGTGGCACGCGTTCCTCGCCGACTTTGCACTTCTAACCTCTCTTATAATGATCTGTGGGCTGTATCAGGTACGCAGCCGCAGTGGAGTACGTGAAACGTTTTGGTATGAAATAATAGCTTCTATCCTCTAAATGATGGTAATGAAATAATGCCGGTAGGTGCTACACTTCCAAAGTAATAAGCGATCTTGTCATAACGTATTTTCGGTACATATGGTTTTTGTAAGTGACCCCTTACTACACTCCGGACACTGACTACAAAGGACAGAAAATCACAAGATGACGTTACAACATGAAAAACTGAGCCTAGGGCTGCAAGAAGATTTGTTGTTATAGTTACGGTATAAACTGAAATATTAGTACACCCACCTAATGTTATTTTCACTAAATACTTAGCCCCACTTGCGTCAACCTGGATTAGCAGAAGGTTAGGAATTAAGTCCGGTTAAAATAGCTCTCTCAATTGTTTTCCTATAAAAAATCATGGGTTAACAACTTGACCTGGAGCTATTGCTAGTCCAGGTTGACGCAAGAGGGCCTTAGACAGTAAAATGGAAAATTGTTCATTATAAGTCTATTCAAAAAGAGGATAATTCTTCGACCTGAGATTATATTCTCTTTGTTTCGAAAACTAAAATTCTAGCTTCTCAATTATGGTGTCTATCCGAAGTAACCAGAGAGGGTGTGGTAAACTCAAAGAGATTATACCTAATAGAGTGAGCCATACCAATTGTAAAGTGTCCACTTTTTTTGACGTTTAGTTTTGAGTGTGTGGTGTCAAGTAGTATGGACAAAAGGCACCAAGTGACATATGGCCTTATGTTTACGATCACTTTTCACACACACTAGCTCAAAAAAAAGTGGACAGTCGCATAAACAAATATCTATAGTTCCATCTCCTTCTTCTATTAAAGGTAAGTCATAAGACAAAAGAGACTAACTACAATCGTAAATTTATGCGGACTCTATGGAGATCCTCCCTCTGAGGGTAAACTAGGTGGTAAAAAATTGGTAGGAGGCAGGGATTGTCTATACTGTATGTAGTTCTAGATACTCTTTACTTTATACTGTGCCGTTACTGACCGAATTGAAAGACGTTTCAGTTTCACGTCAAAATATCAACTTTACCTTACAAAACTGCAAACCAACCCAACTTCGAATATAATTATGGAACAATCTCTGATTTCAACTGATTTCAGATTTTCGTTAAAACACAATACCTACCTAATTATTTTAAGGCTTCAGTAAGTTTACCTCATTGCTAAGAAAGTTCTCAATTTATCCCAAAGGTCACAACGGGGGTTGTAAGGAGTAAAGGTCTTTCCTTCGACCCTTTCCCTTCGCTCTATCTTCACTAACAAGGGTGTTGTGTTCACTTCTAGGAACACATACTTCAGAGAAGATCATAGCAAGATTAACGTTTTCAAAAGACGATGCGGGTTTTTGTATGAAAGCTGGGCCCTTCTTTTTTTGGCGCGGCCATCAACCAAACTTGAATATTATAGTTCAAAATAAAGTAACAAACAAAACTTGTAATTACATGTTTATCTCTAAACTCAGTCCGAACGGAGATTTGAAGGCTTGAAATTGAAAATATATGCATTACGTTTACTTCAAGCCTTTATATCCCGTTCGGACTGAGTTTAGAGATATACTTTTCAATTCAATTATACTTTATTGCACACCAAAACAGAACATATATTTGAATACAGATAAAGAATTAAAGTAGGTACAAATAAGGCGGCCTTATCGCTTACTTTTCATAACAAATTTTGTTCGTTACTTAATTCTGAACTATAATATTCAAGCTTGATTAATGGCCGCACTAAAAAAATAGGCGAAAAGAAAAAAGGCGCCATTCTTAGGCATTTGCCTCTACAAGGTGGATAAGTACAAGTAAATTTTTGTATCGGTAGCTACGCTGAAAGGTCATGCACACAAAACCGCGCCTTGCATTACTAGTAACTATCGTAGCGCGATTGTATAAAGCTTTATCTCTGTGGGATATTTACTCATGTGCCAATAACTGAACAAGTGAAAGTTAAGAATCTATAATTAATTAATATCACAGAGATAATATGAACAACTCATATACGTACAGGCTGTAAAGTTTAATGCGTGCTTCAGACTTCAGACCATCTGAAGCACCCTGAAGTATATAACGTACTAGAGTTAACCCGCGACTTCGTCCGCACAAATAATATACCAGATTTTAAGTCAGATCATAAGCTATCAAACAAAAAAGTTTCATCAAAATCGGTTCAGTTTTTACAAAAAGACGGACAAAATTTCTAAAAATGGTTGATCTGGAGTCCTGGATACCTAAAAACCATATCGTAATCTTTTTCATGTAAATATCTTCAATGTACAGACACACTTCTGTTACAGTTTTATAATAGTTAAGTTTTAAATTTACACCCAGGCCAGAGTGTTAGGGTAAACATATACTGAACCACTTTCCCTAAGAAACCTATAGGAAATTAGCAAAAACTAAAAGCAATCAGCTGATCGATTGGTTGTCTGAAATTATTTTTTTTGGCGGATCATTTTTATGTTCCTTTGGGAAAGTTTATTATCAGGAGTACAAAATCCATTAAAGTAATGTAAATATTTACCCTCACACCCAGTACAGTACACACGGCGACAAATCAAGCTACGCAAAACCAACATAAGCTGGCCGCGCGACGTTATACATTACTCTACCAACGCGCGGCCAGCTTATTTTGGTTTTGCGTCGCTTGATGTATCGCCGTGTGACAGATCAACCTACCCATAGTTGAACTCTATGTTCATGGACATAAGGTCCAACTATGGGTAGGTTGATCTGTCGCCGTGTGTACATAAAAGCAGTTTCCCGGTTTCGCGTACTACAACTGAAAAACAATAATTTGACTAAAACCACAAATTAATTAATTTTTCAATTCATTATACGTTCAAGCGCGTCACTTCGAAAAATTGAATCCAGTGATCGGTATTTGGATTCCCAAAACTTTGACATTTTGCAGAGCGAATTTCAAATTAACTTTATAAACAAACTTAATTTAGTACGAGTAACTTTTGTATGGGGAGTTGTTTATAATTTAAACACTTTGGGTGGATGTGCTTTGTTATTAAATTAGGTCAATCAAATCCAATCGGCCGACAACTTCCCACTGATGGGCATAGGCCTCCTTTTTATAGCCCAATTCCTCAGGTTCCTGTAGGTCCTGTGTTTATCTGGTCCAATTCTGACCCGCAACCCTTACCTACAATGGAAAAAGGAGATATGTGCTTTAAAAATCTTGCTCTAAGTTGCAAGATTTTGTAAGCAATTTTAACGTAGTCAAGGAAAATACCATATACGTCTCAGAGGAAGGATCTCCATAGAGTCCGCATAAATTTACGATTGTAGTTAGTCTCTTTTGTCTTATGACGTACCTTTAATAGTAGAAAGAGATGGAACTATAGATATTTGTTTATGCGGCTGTCCACTTTTTTTTAACTAGTGTGTGTGAAAAGTGACCGTAAACATAAGGCCATATGTCACTTGGTGCCTTTTGTCCATACTACTTGACACCACACACTCAAACCTAAACGTCAAAAAAGTGGACACTTTACAATTGGTATGGCTCACTCTATTAGGTATAATCTCTTTGATATACGTAGACAATAACGCAAAAATCAACATAGACTTTTTCTCGCTCACTCTATGCATTTAGCGTATTAGCCTGTCTCGTTTCCGCGATTATTATTATTTGAATGCCCGTTCTAGTTTATTCTCTAATTCGTCTAAGCTTTCTACGTATGTTATTAATTTTAATTGTCTATACATCAACAATTGTTACATTTAAGACCTAACTGTACCATGACTGTGATTGCAATAAATATATGAATATGAATAAAATCGTAAAAAGAGAATAGCTATAGAACGGGCATTAAAATAATATTAGTGGCGAAAACGAGACAGGCTTATTCGCTAATAACACAGAGTGAGCAAGAGAAAATCTTTATTGTTTGTCCCTTTCTGCGTATGCGATATTTTTGTTTGACTTACTTGAAATTGCATACAAAATCTTGCAACTAAGTCAAACAAAGGCACGATTTCTCATACATTTTTGTCATATCTCCGTCCCTTTCCAGTATACGCGGTAAGCAAATCTATATAATACTCAATCTACGGTTAAAATGAATTCTTTTGTATAAAGGTATTTTCTTGTATTTCTGGTATTTTTTTCCACTGAAATTAACCAGGATTAAGTTATCAGAGTACAACTATGGACGATTTTCTCTCATAATAAAGATCGTCAATGTTTTTGTTTATGGTTCGTTAAAAAGAGCGTGGATCTAGTTCTTTTGTAAATAAACTGACTTCTTCGTTCCAAAAAAAAAAAATTGAATCGCCGTTAAACAAAAAAGAATAAATTATTAAAAAGCTAAATAAATGGCATCTTGATTCGTTTTACGTGAAACACTGACCATTTTGGTCAGTGTTTCTTTCAGAATAAAAACTCCTTGCAAAGTTTAATTACGATAAACAATTTCGTTATTACTATGTAGTCAAAATATATTTAAAATGTTTATCTTGTTTCAAGCGAAAAACTAAATAAAAGTATAGCATATTTTAAGTCGAACCATACACTTTCGCACAGTAACAACATCAAACCAAAAAAATAATTATTCATAGACGTGCTGGGTAATTTTTCCTGGAATATCGAATTTATTTACAATGATTATAAAGTCGACAACATCATCCTGCCATTATCTAATTATTTAGGGTCGGCGCAATATGTTTTGGCAAATATTTTTTTTATATAGAATTTTTTTGTTTCCTTTATGTCGCAGATAAAACAAACACAATTTAATCACAAGAACATAACAATCTTAGGTCCATCCTATCTTAACTATTTCTTATACTTAACTATTATAAAACTGTAACAGAAGCGTGTCTGTATTTGGATATTTACAAAAAAAAGGTGACGATATGGTTTTTAGGTGTCACTGACTCGAAGTCAACCTTTTTTTAGAATTTTTGTCCGTCTGTTTGTTTTGTGCGAGCATCACGCAAAAACTACTGAACCGATTTTGATAAAACTTTTTGTGTTTGATAGCTTATTATCTGATTTAATATCTGGTATATAATTTGTGTGGACGAAGTCGCGGGTTATTGAACTCTAGTGTTTAGATAAATTTAAATAACTACGTTTTTTTTTTCATTGCCAACCATTTTGCCAACCCTAAAATCGAAAGAACATGCAATACAAAGCTAATGGAAGTGCGCAGCTTTTGAATTTACATCTGAATAACGAATTCCTACTGAATCGAGAACACTAAAGTACGCTTTAAGTCCCCCGAGCCAAACCATATTCGATCTTATTTCTGCTCCATAAGAATTCTACCAGGGGACGGAAAAATCTATTGTTAGTCGTACTAAAGTCCTGTCAATCAAGATATTCTCATTCTTATTCTGTAGTTGTAAAGCTCGTATCAGGGGACAGCTTATTTGTAATATACTGTGTACGGTAAACGAAGCATTCATAGCTCTAAAGAATTTCGTCACTTACAAAATACCCTAGAGTTGGAATAAGAAGACTTTTTGGAAGCAATTTGCATTGAAAGCTTTACGTCTTTTGAATAGTATATTGGTTAGGTATTGAGGAATTCCAAAACTTGTTCGCTGCTTATACAGGGTGTAAACTTAAATGCGTTACAAACTTTATGGGGTGCTTCAGACCATCAAACTGAACAACTTTTACTATGGGACCTACTGTGAAGTCTCTAAACAAAATCAGCTGTTTCATAACTTTTGCTATGGAACGACTGTTTTTTTTTCGAGATTTCGATGTTGGCTCCATAGTGAAAGTTGTTCAGTTTGATGGTCTGAAGCACCCTGTTTGACGTGCAATGCATTTAATTTTAGAACCTGTATATTCTTTGCCTAAGGTTCAAATTAAATGCAACGGCGCCGGCGCCGTCGTAGCTCACAGTTTCTTACTCAAAAACTCGTAGAAATCACCTTGATTCAAAATGACTGTACTAACCATGGTATTAATTTTCATTTATTAACTGTTTAAACCATCGAATGCTTTTTGAACAGACGAATATACAACCATAATCAACAGAAAACATGAAAGGTTAATAAAACCTTCTGAAATGCCTAGAGATATTAACTTTAAAATTCGAAATAATTTCACTCTCAAACAAAAGTTATTAAAATTAACTGTTCTTCAAAAGAGCGAGGCATAATGAAGCGAACTCTCGATCAATCTCAGTGTGAATGACAGTCGGGATCATTTGTCTTTTAAACTTGACAAACTCTTGCAAACTTCAATGCCGGTTCTTGAAAAGGTACCTAAAGATCGAAAACAGCCTACGAGATCGGGAAGCCTACGCGAAATGACATGAGGGAACCAGAGAACACACCCTTTACATATTTTAATTTATATGTTTTCTGTAAGCACTTGTATCTATTGTATTGCTTCTATTTTGTAACGTAAGCACTATCCTTTTGTCTTACTATCACTCATGTCAAGAAATATAGTGTAAAAGCTGTTACTTTGTCCTTGGGGTGGAGACCTGGTTACCTGAGGCACGAGAACCTTCATAGGTATCTTGAATCAGGCACCAGTCTCCACAATACAAAACTAAATGCTCTAAATTTATTTAGCTCTAAGTAGTATTACCTGTATTTGTGGAGAACAAAATAAACAAATTTATTATTATTATTATTAGATCGACATCATTGGCTATATACACTGGATTGCAATCGCGGTAAATATTCGGTGATTGATCCGTGATTGGACTACGTACGAACATAACTTTTGACACTTTTGGTATTGCGCTAATCGCGGTACTGCTCTTGACAGCCGTTAGAGCCGTTTTGACAGATCGCTCAGACGTATAGAGTAGCGGATGCGGAATTCAGCACAGATGAATAGTAATTGGATTGCAATGTGATTAAAACTGAAATTGGATAAGAATAGAACTTCGATGTTTTAAATTTGCGCAATCGTGCTCCTGATGGGGATACCAAGAAATGCTTTATAGCCCAGTTACTACGTAACAGATACTCACTTCCTTAGAAAACGATTACTCACGCTTGTCAGACGTTACGCGCAAAAATGTACCAGTGAAGCCTGTCACAGCGTTGTTATTACTTCGTACAGCGCGTGACATATGCAAAGTTGCCGTTTGGAGCGAGTGGCAGAAATCAAGCAAGCGTATCGGTTGATTTCGTTACGGTGTGTTTGCTTATCTACTATCGTCTGACCACAAGGGCTATACTGTTCCGTAGGTAGCTCCACAGCTAGATGCGGGGGCATAGAAGACCGCTCTGCCCTATTCCATAGTCGACTTTCGCGGCGGCCACTCCGTTTATTTGCACCGGACTGTGTTCGTCATACGCACATGAGATACCATTTTTAGAAAGTTTTCAGCGCAGGAAATATTATCAGCGTCATCATCATCTCAGCCGATGAACATCTACTGCTGGACATATGCCCCCCCCCCCCCCCAAGCATTGCCACAACTTCGGGGTTTCCGCCGTTTAACATAATAAACAAAGCAAGACCATAAAACAGAAAGTACGTAAAATAAATGCAAATATCCTTTCCCCCAAGGTGTCGTGGATAAACAACGCAGCCGTAAATCCTATGTATCTAATGGTTATTTACTATATACTGTATTTCATCGTACATTTGCAGACATATTTTGTGATGAACAAAATTTGTAAGGAAAGATTGCGAATGTTGTTGGCCTGCGTATTAACGTAATGCGTAATAAATAAGGTGTAAAATGCCCTGCCAAGGTCGATACCCACGAAAGAAACAACCTAAAGGTATTTAAGTCCAGAGTAAATTTGTTTTTAACTTTTTTAACGCTTTACCATTATACATACTTCAAACACGGAGTAAATATTTTTGTCTGCTTAGAAAGCTTTGAAAAATACATTTGTATTTTCTAATGAATAACACATTTTTTAAATTGAGACGGCTGCATTAATATTAATAAGTTAAAAGCCTTCCCATTCCTCCTAAAAACACCGTAAAATAACTGGGCTACTTTGCCCAAATCGACTTTTTCCATCGGGGCTACTGCGGAATAAAATTAAATATTTATTCACATATCTATCGATCTTAGAAGAATTTCTATCATGTCATTTAGCGTGGCAATTATTTATAATAACTTTACACCCTGTATAAGCCAATTTGGGAACGACAAGACTTGACCAAAATGTCTGGTCTTGACAATGTTACACTATGTAATTTAATATCGGATTTTTGTAATTGTACTTTGTATATTTTGTTTTGTTTAAAAGAAGTGTGTTGTAGAGTTTCTGGCTACATCTTCTCTACAACGAAACACCTTCCAACGCGGTGGTAGATTCAAAAACATGACGTCAAAGAGTTATCTATGTGATATTATTTTGAATAAACAAGGTTGACTTTTTTTTTGTTGACTTGTGGCACTTTCCTGTATATCGGTTGGTGCAGTACCCTGTTCGTTTCTGTGTCTTTTTATTCCAAGATCCGACTGAAAGTTCTAGGACTCTTTAAGAGTCGAAACGATAACCTTTCCACTGGAATATGCATCATATCATTGCCTAAACAAATATTGCAGAAAGCTTGCAGTGGGATCTTAGTCAATTCATCTCACTTTTAACGTATTAATTCGAACGAATGCTTGTAAAGATAACAAAGACATACGTGATCGTTTAAAAGTTCTTCAACGCCTAGATAATCGAACATCCTTCCAGCAATACTTTCTAAATAGATCAAACGAAAGTTCAAACTATCTAACACGGTACTAATCCCAAAGGGAGTAAGTTGAAACTGTCTTAAAGTTCTACGCACGCAGAAGGAGTTAAGTGAAAGGAGTCACGTTCGGATACAGCCGGGCGATAAATCAGGGGTGAGGGTAAACGGGCGCGAAAGATTTGTCTCTATGGTGTAGTTGCAATTTTAAAGCTCTGAATTTTGTGTAATACAAGCTTTTGCTCGCTTTAAATTATTTTCGTTATCGGCGTGACCAGAAGTTTAGTACCTTACTCTTTCTTTTACTGTGAAAGAAGTCCATGTCCATCTCCATGCTTTAGGCACACACCGGAAACTGCCTACAGAAAACAGAGATCGACAAGATGACGTCAGCACATGCGAAACGGAGTCTAGGGCTACAACAACTTTAGCTGTACATGACTGCGGTACATGACTTTTCGTAAATAAAACGCATTTACACCCGTCTATTCAAAAAGAGTTTTTATCC
This sequence comes from Agonopterix alstromeriana, assembly GCA_963924505.1. Taxonomy (NCBI): domain Eukaryota; kingdom Metazoa; phylum Arthropoda; class Insecta; order Lepidoptera; family Depressariidae; genus Agonopterix; species Agonopterix alstromeriana. The sequence continues at coordinate 13,986,651 of OZ004675.1, forward strand.
TTTATCCTGTGATAATATTATCTTTGTTTCGAAAACATAAATTCTAGCGTGTCAATTTTATTGTGGTGTTAGTCTAGGCTACAGGTAACCGCCCAGGTAACCAGAGGGCAATAGAGGGGCTGAGGTAAAAAGTTGGTGGGAGGCAGGGAGTGTCCAAATGTCCATACTGTATGTAGATACTCTTTCTTATACTGTGCTTTAGTTAGGCTATACATATAGCGATCCTGAACATAAGTCGGAATCCTTATTCAATTTCAGTTGTAATCACATTGCAATCCAGTTACTATTCTACTGTGCCGAATCTGTATCGCGCTAAACTTGACTTGTTTACTATGCAATTGACAGCTGGAAACGTCCGAGCGATCTGTCAATGACACAACGGCTGTCATGAGCTGTCAAATGATTAGCGCGATACCGGATGCGTATAAAGTTGTGATTGGCACACGGTCCAATGACGTTTCAGTTGAGATTTATTTAGCGCGATCGATGCCCAGTGTGTAAAATTAAATGTATTACATAACATAGGGGGTGTTTCAAACCATCAAAATGCGCAACTTTTACTATGGAGAAAACTACAAAATCGTGCAAAAAGTTTTGGATGTTCCATTAAAATGTCAACTGTCGCCCACTCGACCCAATTTTTTTCGTGCTTCCGATGTTGGTTCCACAGTGAAAGTTTGTTCTGTTTGAGGGTTGGAAGCACCCAAAAGCAGTTTAAAGTACCTATGTAACATCAAAAAAGGCATAAGCATACGCCCACAACTACAACGTGTTAATGAATTAACGCAAAACTAGAAAGTAGTTTGTTTAGAATCGAGAGCAGGATCGAATTATAATGTTTTCAACAAAGGTAATTTTTTTCAAAATATTAAATAATTTGTTTGTAAAATTTAAAATTTACTGAACTCGATCTCAACCCACCGCACGGGCACTCTGACCCTACTTACTACCAAAACAAGATTCTTAATATATATCCACGAGCACGCTAGCGCTTTCATTCATTGCTAAAATGATAACAAATCATTTTTGTCTGAAAACTTAAAAGGTGAATAACTTTAAATTTTAACTCTCAAATTAATAAAATTTTTGTTTCAATCGATTTTTTTTTGTTATAAATCATTTGGGGTGTATGAGGTTTTGCGCTTATTCATTAACACGTTGTATATTCTCCGAGGAGACCGAATAATAGTAACGTCAAAAAAGGAATTTATAAATTTTCCCTTTTAGTACATTTCCGAAGTAAGAACTGAGGTCTTAAACTCCCATATCCATCCATCTCCCTTGTTTTATTCAGTAACCAAGACACTACTTTATCTACAAATAGGTATGAGATACTCGTCCGTCAGAATTTATTTTCCTAACACGCAATAAAACTTCGCGCACTACAACATAAAATGAAATCCGACCGCTTGTAGGGATGTTCTGAGGAGCTAGGAATAGGAGTCATCTTTAGAGGACTCCACAAGATGAAAATGTATTAGGTTATTATATTTTTGGCACCTTATAAGATACAATATACCTATAATACCTTCCAGAGATACAATAATAATAAGAGAAGTACTTTTTACAAGTATTAGTACAAGTCTTTCAATAAATTAAAACAGGAAGATAGGTGACTGGCATACAACGCATGGACCGCACAAATTGAGCCTCCGTCGCCTAATTTCCTTAGTCGCAATATTTCATGATTGAGATACTTTTTTTTTATTTCAGGCGGAATAAAGGTACCACAACACCTTCGTGTGTTTTTGCTCGTTGTACAAATCAATCAAAAAGAAAAAACAAATCACACGGCATTACTTTTCACTCGTAAGAGACATGAAAAGGAGGTCATTTTGGAGTACGTAATGCAAGAACGTCACCTATCTTCCTATTTTAATTTAATCAAAGGTAGAAGGTGTAACTATAAAACCACAATTACATTATCTCCCAAATTAGAAATCGATTTTCGCTTTAGCGGCAGAACACCTTTAAAATCTCACTTCGGTTTCTCCAATACAGTTGTCCCATCGTCCACAGTCCTATAGTTACCGCGTAATATTGTGTCGGCAACAAACAACAATTTCTTCATCTCGTTGGAACCCTGCGTCTGGTCAGAAGGACGAGATTTATTGCTGGTTGTTTCGGACAATCGTAGCCGGCGCAAACTGAAATGATTGGGTAGACATATTGTTTTGACCAACGATTTTGTACCTTTATAGTATACTAAGAGGAAGGATCTCCATAGAGTCCTCATAAATTTACGATTGTAGTTGGTCTCTTTTGTCTTATGACGTACCTTTAATAGTAGAAGAAGATGGAACTATAGATATTTGTTTATGCGGCTGTCCACTTTTTTTTGAGCTAGTGTGTGTGAAAAGTGACCGTAAACATAAAGCCATATGTCACTTGGTGCCTTTTGTCCATACTACTTGACACCACACACTCAAACCTAAACGTCAAAAAAAGTGGACACTTTACAATTGGTATGGCTCACTTTAGTCTTAAGGAGAGATCCTTCCTCTTAGATAGTATAAAGGTACAAAATCTTTGGTCGGTATAAACTTTATATCGTCTAAAAAGGTATACAGAGTGTAACAAAAGATCTTAGTAATATTGAAAGGGCGAGGATTTATAACATCAAACTCATCAAACAATTGACAACTTTTCATTTTAAGAAAGGTACCAAAATAAGAAAACCATTTGGAGATTATGTGATTCAAAGCTTATATCAAAATTATCAGATTTTTCTATCCATTATTTCTCGAGATATGTGAAAAATACTGAAAAATATAATAGAGGTTGAATGAGATTTTATTCCTTTGCCTGCTTGGCTTTTCTATTGTATTTGACAGTTTTTATTTTTAATGTTATTGCGGCCAAGGCATCTTAGCCATAAATCCTTTTTTCAGAAAATTTAAAAGTTAATTAAAAATAGAAATATCGGTCAAAAATAAAATCGGAAAAATACGTATCTCTTATTTTTTAACCTATTTTTATATTTTTTATTAAAAACAGGTGGTTAAAGAAATATTATGTTGTCAATTATTCGCTGTGCTACACATTATTATGTTTATTCCATAGTGATAGTTATTTAGTTTGATGTTCTTAACCATCCCTTTCATTTCATACAGTATTTGAGTCGAAGTGTTGGTGTTGGCAGTTGGTTTTATTATGATTTTTTTATTTTATTGTTGTGTTCAGTTTAGAATGGATGGAACAGCTGACATTTTTCTATGGCGATTTCAGGTTTGCTCCCATAGTAAAAGTTCATCAATTTGATGGTCTGAACCACCCCTGAAAAAGTAGAAAGTGATTAAAAATCAACCAGTATATTTAAGTTGTTTACTCTTGCTGTATATTTCTTGAAATACTTTATTATTATAATTAATTTGTGGTCAAAAACAGGCATATCATTATGATTCATTTTTCTCAAGATTTTCTTAGAAAGTCATAAATTTTGCGTTTTTAATAAAGTCCTATCACAATTTAGGTTTTGGTTTTCATAACGTGGCACCTAAAAGCGTTATAAATAACATTATTATAACCCAAAACGTGAATTGAAACCATATGGTACAGTCTACAGTCTACCTCAGCGCAATGTACCTGATTTATTAACACAATCATTTACAAATGTTGCCGTTAGAGGTTATTATTTGTTACGCAACTAAGGGGCTATATACAAGCTGTTGTCTAACTTTAAAGGGCGGATAAGACCGTCTATGGACCAATTAAATTAAATATAACTGAAAAGTTATTAGCACCAGCGCTGCAATCGCGGTAAATATTTGGTGATTGAAGCGGGATTGGACTACGTACGAACCATAATTTTTGACACATTTGGTATTTTGCTAATCGCGGTACTGCTCCTGACAGCCGTTAGAGCCGCTTTGACAGATCGCTCCGACGTTAAGGGCTGTCAGTTACATAGAGTTTAGCGCGTTGCGGAATTCAGCACAGTTGAATAGTAATTGGATTGCAATGTGATTAGAACTGATATTGGATAAGAATAGATCTTCGATATTTTAACTGACAGCAATCGGGCTTCTGTTTCACCACGTCCGTATAATTTTGAAATTCCCTATCTAACAGAAATTGGTTAATTTTAAAACACTTTCCAAATTTTCAGGGGTAATTCAGACCATCAAACTGAGCAACTTTTATTATGGGAGCAAATCTGAAATCGTAAAAAAATTCTGCTATTTCATATATTTTGAGTCGATAGTTATATTAGTTTAGTATGGAACAACAGATTTTTATTTTACGAAATTACGCTCCCAAAAACTTGTTCGATTTGATGGTCTGAACCACCGCTGAAAATTTAGCAAGTATTTACAAATCACCCAGTATAAGACAAATAGGATTCAGGTCTGTTTATGTGTGGCGTAAGCTATCTGACACTTATCAGGAAGTGGTGAAACAGGCCCTCACTCTTTCAAATTAGCATAGCATGCTCGTGACTAATCGACTATTATCTATATTCCCCGAAGGGCGTAAGAAGTAAATATTTTCGAAAGTCACCATTCAAAGATGTAAAGTGTACACTATTATACTGGATATAAATTTAAATGCGTTATACAGCGTGTCTTAACATATCATAAGACCATCAAACTGAACAACTTTCAACATAAAAATCTGTGCTTCCGTACATTTGGTTCGAGTAGCCAGAGTAGAAACTGATATTTTCTGTGAAACAATCATTTATTATCGCGAGAAGTCGATATAGATAATTACTGTGAGTATGGGATGTGACGCGAATTTTCGCGCGAAAAAAAATTGTATTGTGCAGTCGCCATCAGATATATCGTAGCATACAAGGTATTCAAATATTTCTGAGCAGTGCTAATTTTCAATAAATTCTATACCGTAAATGTTACCAATTATATCGAAACGTGTATTATGACATAAATATCGGAAAAACTTATTTTCAATTATTTCTTTACTATGATATTTAAAATTGAAAAGTATAACAACGTAGTAAGGTCTTTTTTCCTAAACTGCTCAGATATTTATGATCAACCTGTCTGATTAGATTAATTTGATGTTCTAGCGTTCAGATATTTTTAACTGGTTATGTGTAAAGTATGTGTAGTATGTGTATCCTATATGTGGATGCTTGTAATTGGCCTTTAGCTGACAACATTTATAATACTATTTGTTTAATAGCTGTAAGCATCCCAAATAAAATAAGAATTTATAGAAAATTAGAACTGCTTAGAAATATTTGACCACCTTGTTTGCTACGATATAATATCTGATGGTGACTATAATAAAAAAAAAGTTTTGTAATTTGATCAAATACGAACAGAATTTTACACGGAAAAAGCCGCGTTAAAACGATGGTGATTTATTATTAGGAAGCAGGACGTTAAATTCAAAGAAAAAGAAAGCAGAGCCTTTCGCTAAGTCTCCTAAGACATGCTTTCTCCATTAATGCATGGGGCGTTAGAACTCCGTGTTAATATTATTGAACATTTTCAATTTCATGTCGCCGAGATCTCGTTTGATCCTTGGTATGCTGTTATGATGTATACAGGGTGTAACATTGAATGCGTTATATACTTAAAGGGCTACATGCCATCAAACTGAACAACTTTACTATGAGAACAAATATGAAGCTACGAAAAAATATGTGCAGATTCATAGAAAATGGTACTAACTAATCGATCAAAATGTATAAAACAATACAGGGTGTTAGGGTAAATAGTAGCATTACTTTAAGAAACCTATAGGAAATCCGCAATAAAAAATTTAGACTTTTCATACAAACGTTCGATCAGCCGATTGCATTTAGTATGGAAAGTCCAAATTTTTTTTTGCGAATATATTGTTGGTTTCATAGGGAAAGTTGTTCAGCATCATGGGTACAATCACCCCTTAAAGTAATGCAACTGTTTACACTAACACCGTGTATATAGTCCCATGGCGAACGTTGTTCAGTTTGATGGTCTGATCATAACCTTAAAAACCTTCAGCATACTCAGAAGGACTCCATATTCTACGGAGGATGTAGGGGTGTATTTAGAAAGGATTTTAAGATATTATAATTGCAAGCGCACGAAGTCGCAGGCAAAAAATATATTTACTAAGATACTTCAATCCCTTTTCCAACACATAAAGAATTACAATATCGATACTATAAATAAACAGAAAAGCAGAGACAATTCGCAAAGTTTTCCTTTTGAATCCAACTGCGAACTTAGCAAAAATTCATCCTCTCTAACCTTAGACTAAATTGAGAGAAGAAGACGCGAAATAACATCACACATTTACCATGTGTATTCATAAAATTTTACCAACGATTGTTAGTATATACCAACTTAAGATTTGAACAAATACCTCACTAAAAATGTTAATTTCACAAATTAAACTACATAATATCACAAAACTTTACTTTGAAATGACCAACCGTATAAAGTAATTAACGATACAAGAGACAATACTATAGGTAATCAATTATTCTAAAGACTAACGAGTCTTGAGGTTTATTTTATAAAGCAGTCCTAAATTAAAAGACACTGATATTGGTCGCATCGCAGTCATGCGAAGAACTGATCTGAACTATCGTGCATAATATGAAGGTGACGATTATTGTCCTCTAACTACATTATTTTATACATGAAATATAATAAAAAAATTGCGGAGTATCATTTAGAGTTAAGCTCGCCTTTGTAAATCACGACTTATTGTAATTTTTCATAATCATGTTGTTTTTGTGTACAATAAAGAATCTTTGGAGAGAAAGGAAAGTCGCCGTTAACTATATAAGTTAACGGCGACTTTCCTTTCTCGCCAAAGATTGTACACGTTTATTTACACGTTTTAAAGTATTTACATTGAAATGAATTATTTTATACGGAACAAATGTGTTTTCAGAACAGAAGAAAATATAAAAGTGTGCCGTGCCATGTCAACTGTATTCTAAAAAAGACTTTTTTTTTTCTCAAATAAAGCGTGGAGTTTGGCACGCGTTTAACAAAGGAGGTTGCCACAAATCTATGAAAAATAATCACTACTATTATGAATTTATTTCTAAATTAGTAACAATTGAACAAGCTGCCTCTTCCTCTTTTTGGTTTAATCTGAACCTCCAACTTTTCCTCCATCATTTGTCACAAGAACGAGGGTCCTTGAAATAAGTTTCATTCTCTGCGATTTTGCGTATAAAAGGGATTTCGGAGCCTTATTGAGAGGTTTTTAGAATTTTTCGACACCGTGTTCAGAGTCGTATTTGAGATACCTACTAAGTAAGCCATTACATAAACTCACGACCATTATCCCTCTCGGAGTGAACTTAAGGGTATATTTTCTTAAAGCACAACTTTATATGCTACTAGCAGCCCGTCCCGGCTTCGCACGGGGTAGACAATTATTTATTTTTGGAAATTTGGATATAAAACACTTTTTTTCACAAATATTTTTATTTTCAAATTTTACCAAGGATCCCTAATTTTTTTCCAAATGAAATGTAGCCTATGTCAAATTGGAAGAATGTAGCATTCTATTGGTGAAAGATATCTAACTTCCAGTTTTACAACTCTATATTTTATTTTCGCTGTAATTTCTATTTATCTACTCTATGATTATATAGTAGACTAGCAGCATGTCCCGGCTTCGCACGGGGTAGACAATTATTTATTTTTGGAAATTTGGATATAAAACACTTTTTTTCACAAATATTTTTATTTTCAAATTTTATTAAGGATCCCTAATTTTTTTCAAAATGAAATGTAGCCTATGTCAAATTGGAAGAATGTAGCATTCTATTGGTGAAAGAATTTTTTAAATCGGCCCAGTACTTTTTGAGCCTATTCATTACAAACATACAAAAATAGGTACAAATCTTTCCTCTTTATAATATTAGTGTAGATTATACAGGGTCCTTCTTAATAAGCTGACACTTTTTTAAGGGGATGGTCAGACCGTCGAACTGAACAACTTTCTCTATGGCACCAACATCGAAATAGCGAAAAAAAAATCAGCTATCCCATACAAAAGTGCAAACCTACCCGAGAAAAGTGTATGGGACAGCTGATTTTTGTTTCGCGATTCCAATCCAATGTATTATCTTTATGATAAAAGACCTGACTTTACTTATAAATCAAATGAATCTTTTTTTTGTATGTTTCATATTTTATTTTAGCAATCGCGTAAAATCCAGACACTGTTTGTCGAAAACTTTCTAAAAATGGGGTTACTTTAGGAACATTTTTAGAAGAGTAACGTAACACGGTTGAAAATACAGCTTACATAAAATAAAGTTTATATAAATGTAAAAAAACTATGAATCGACATTTTGAAATATGAGTCGGAAACGCACAATATTCTTGAAAACATTTTAGTAAAAATTAAACAGTCTGATTCTCAGAGAAATGATCTCCATAGAGTCCGCATAAATTTACGATTGTAGTTAGTCTCTTTTGTCTTATGACGTACCTTTAATAGTAGAAGGAGATGGAACTATAGATATTTGTTTATGCAGCTGTTCACTTTTTTTTGAGCTAGTGTGTGTGAAAAGTGACCGTAAACATAAGGCCATATGTCACTTGGTCCTCTTTCGTCCATACTACTTCACACCACACACTCAAACCTAAACGTCAAAAAAAGTGGACGTACAAAATGGCGAATAAATTCAATCTCTTGACATCCTCTGACAACTGTAAAACTCTACATGTGTCCGATTTTTTCATTACTTCGATTGTATGGAGCGCTTTAACGATTATAACCTCTTGTACATCACGATAGGTAGCAATAATAAAAAATACACGTAGGTAGAGAGAAATGAATAAATGCAACTTGTTAGGTAGGTGACCAAAGAGATTATACCTAATAGAGTGAGCCATACCAATTGTAAAGTGTCCACTTTTGACGTTTAGGTTTGAGTGTGTGGTGTCAAGTAGTATGGACAAAAGGCACCAAGCGACCTTAGTGGCCTTATGTTTACGGTCACTTTTCACACACACTAGCTCAAAAAAAAGTGGACAGCCGCATAAACAAATATCTATAGTTTCATCTCCTTCTACTATTAAAGGTTCGTCATAAGACAAAAGAGACTAACTACAATCGTAAATTTATGAGGACTCTATGGAGATCCTTCCTCTGAGTAGGTGACCTATAAAATTTTATATTTGGAGTGCAAATCCGGTCCTGTCCCCATTCTCGTCCGGAATCCGGATAACAACGCCCTTCAACACAAAATCCGGAACAAGTAATTTATGTGTTGATAACGGCTATTTATAGCTTTATAAAGCAAATCAGAGGATCTATTTCTATGCTGATTATCGACTTATACATACATTACATAAACTCACAACATTTCGGAAACTTCAATAGTTTTTGTATTTTTAATAAAGGTTTTAATCGAACATATTCACTCTGTTGCAGAAACGCTCATTAAAGTTAATCCTCCATTAAATATCTTGCTGTCACTTTTTGTCTTGTTGACTTAGTAAAAGCTAGCAAGATATTTAATGGAGGATAAACTTTAAGGGTACTTTATACTGTTGGCGCGCTCCATACAAACTAAGTCTGGTGATATTTTCAATACTAACCAATAAAACTCAATAAAATTTTGCAGAAACAATCTAGAATCAAATCTCTATGCTTGTGCCAGATTTTCCTTATAATGTGCAGTTTTAAAGTTACAGTGCCTCAAAGATTTCCATACAAATCTTAAATTAATCCTAGCATTGAAAAAAAATATACAGTATTTTAACGAAAATCGGACACGATACAAGCATAGAGATTTTTTTCTAGATTGTATCTGCAAAATTTCATTGAGTTTAATTGGTTAGTATTGAAAATAAAACCAGACTTCGTTTGTATGCAGTGCGCATTTACCCATTCGGAATAAACTTCTCTTAATGAGCGTTTCTGCAACTGAGTGTCAGACAACCAATGTGAAATGTAGTACTTCTCAAGCCTTTTCTACAGAATGAAATTTGAAATATTAAGGAACATTATTTCCCTCTCGGGTAATGTAGTCGTGAGCATATATATGGAAGGTCTTTCCTTTTCTACTGAAGTATTTCAATCAAACTTACGGAAGATCTTCCCTTTCTAATGAAGTTTTACACCAAGCTTCTCATTTAATTCTTAGTTCATTTTTTTCATTATATCGCGTAAAATTAAACCGTCTAGAGCATTGACGTAGAATACTATGGACCGGGTGTAGTACAAAATACTCGAATAAAGTGTCCGAGACTAAAATACACAAACCTAAGTACGTATAGTAATATAAACCAACTAAAAACATTGAAAATGCTGAAATTCTTTTCCGTCCCACTCCCCCATCGAGACACGGTGCGCGCCGCGCGCCCACGCGTGCTCTTAGTCGGCCGATCAAACGAAGACTGTTGCGTAATTCGTTCTCTTTTACGTTTTCGTTCTCTTTGTACACTTTTGAGCGCGGACCCTCCGTCCAGTAGTGGTAAGTCAATGGTCTAGAGCGACGCTATAATATATTTACGCTGGTCCCTAAATATCTCACACATCATAAAGTTCGCTGAAATGTTCGCGCCGAAATACCTTTGCTTATTGCGTATAAGCTTGGACAATGGGCTGTGGCAAAATTCCGTAGCTGATGTGCTTGTGTCGATTACAGTGAACTATTTTATGATATACTAAGTTGCCATTTTATAAATAAGTATATTGCCTATCATAGCATGTTTTGAGGCTCCTCTACCAGTACCTTTGAGATTACGAATGTAGCAAAACGACTCAATAAAAAAGTCAAAAAAAAAACAGTATATCTTAACTATTATAAATCTGTAACAAAAGTGAGTCTGTACATTGAAGATATTTACATGAAAAAGATTACGATATGGTTTTTAGGTTTCCTGGACTCCAAATGAACCTTTTTTAGAATTTTTGTCTGTCTGTTTGTTTGTTTGTATGTTTGTAACAACATCACGCAGAAACTACTGAACCGATTTTGATGAAACTTTTGTTTGATAGCATTATATTGACTTAAAATCTGGTATATAATTTGTGCGAACGAAGTCGCGGGTAAACTCTAGTCATAAATAAAGGTACTAAAATGATTATTTCCTATCAATTTATACAGACAGGGAGTTAAATTAAATGCGTTACAAATCGAACAGGGTGCTTCAGATCAAACTGAACAACTTTCGCTATGGAGGCAAAAATCGCAAAAAAAAAAACCTTCCTCAGTAATTATGTCAATAGCTACTTGACCAAAAGGAATGGAACAGCAGATTTTTTTTCACGATTTCAAAGTTAGTTCAATAGTAAGAGTTGTTCAGTTTGATGGTCTGAAGCAACATTTTTTTTTATTTACACAGAAGAGACGTGTGGCGGTGGCAGATAGTCAATGTAACACAATTATAAACCTTATAGTATGTAGCATAGCGTCGTTTGGAGAATTACAACCGCGCCTCCAGGCGACGTCACCTGGAGGCGCCGGTGAGATTCTCCTTTACGACAAAAACGACGCTATGCTACGTACTATAAGGTTTATATTGTGTTACTTAGATTATCCGCCACCGCCACATGTCTCTTCTGTATAAACCGTGGCTTAAGTATGGACCGCATTTAACATACGCAGAAGAAATTCTAATGGAATAAGGTCTTTCAATCCTTATTCGACATCCTCACCAAGAGGTTAGGGTTAAGTCTACACTCCCATCCCAACAGTGGGTAGGAGAAAAACAAACGTGAACAAGTTTAATTAAAAAAGTAAAATCCCCGGTTTTAGATTTTGCCTTAAATTTGTTAACGCCGCAAAGAAACTAAAGCTCCAAAAGCCTCCCAAAGAATAAAAACTGCGACATTCTACCAAGAAAGGAGGTAATCGATCACTTTGCAATGAAATTAGTGCCCCGACAGGCAGAAGCGTCGCTTATTAGGGCCCCATTCACTAAACTTACGTAAAACGTTATTTATCTCTACAAGACACGATAACCTACTCTCATTATTACACTTTAAGGCTCATTATTGGAAATTGTTGTTACACGGCGAGCGCCAGATAGAATGAAAAATTATTTATAGAGCCTTTTTGGCATGAAACAATAAAATAAAAATTATTTATAGAACCTTTGCTATGAAAGAATAAGAGAAGAGAGATATCTGATGGTGGTTTTGACACGAGGCATGAAAACAAAGATAAGGATAGTACATTATACACTATTATTTTTTATAGTGATACGAAGAAGAGAATGATTTCTGGACCTCTTATTGAAAATCGATCGGCAGATCAGAAATAGGAGCTTCAAAAATTTTTCTAGTTTTTTTTACTCTCGATACATGTTCTGTAGGGATACACTCTTAAAATGTGTTCAAGTGTTCAGAACAGATGCTTTACTTCAATTATTCACCAAATTTTTGTTTGTAAATTGTTACCTACCTATAATCTTACTAATGGCAGGTGATGTTTTCGTCCGAAGACACAAGAAAACGCGGAAGCGAATATTGGTCTAAGAATTGTCTCTACACTCCTGACCTCTAGCTTGATTTCTCTACACGCGCGCGACTCAGCTTTTTTCATACTAAAAGTCGCGGCAAGCGCGATTTGCGCTCTCCGAAAACCGCAGGAACAGCATGATTTCTCTTCATTGCGCGCGACTCGGCGTTATTCCATACTACTTGTCACGGCAAGCGCGGCTTTCGCTCTCCAAAAAGCGCGGGAACAGGTTATTTTCTAGTGTAGTCGCGTCGCGCGCGTGTCGAAAAATCATACGAGACGTGCAGGTTATTTTGTAAGCAGCGAAGGCGCGTCGCGCGCGTGTATAGGAATCATACTAGATGTGCTGTATGACATAGGCATGAATGTATAATTGTACAAAATTTGGGGAAAAGTTAAAAAAAATCATAACAAATACGTACGCCCAAAATATCACGACCGGAATCCTGTTCAGATAGTTCAGAAACCTTTCAACAACAGGTCTGGGGTGTTAATTGTTCACTACGAAACCAAGTAAAGCGAATTAGTGAAGTTCATGCGATAATCAAGTAGTATTTAAGTCGTTAATGTTTGCGAAGTAACCATCAGAGGTCCGCAGAGGCGGGCTTCGAACATCAACCTTCTGATGGTGCAAACTATAAACGAAGAGCGGTATCGTTCCATTTGATGTTGGAGAGGCTTAATTTTAGCAAAGAGTCTGACCGCCCTGAAAGCAGTTATGGTGGTGTGTACACAGGTCGGTGGTGTTAGTATCGATTCAACGATCGGGACTTGAATCATCATCATCTCAGCCGATAGACGTCCACAGCTGGACATGGGCCTCCCCCAAGGATCGCCACAACGAGTGGTCCTGTGCTGCCCTCATCCAAAGTGTACCCGCCGCCTTCACCAGGTCGTCGGCCAACTTTTTGGGAACACTTCGGCCCCTGCGGCCGCCGGTTGCGAGCAATGTGCCATCGTCACTTTAGTTTAGCAATTCTTTGAATTGAATATATCTACTCGTACATTATGTTTTTTTGTTGTTTCATATTTTATGAAACAAAAAATATGTTTACTGATTTACTTTTAACTATATTTATTCAGTGATATTAATAAGCACATGCTCAGTCTATCTAAATGTAGGTATGGAACAATCCATTATTTTTCCAGTATTTTATGTTGGTCCCATTGTGAAAGTTTGAAGCAAAGTCTTTCAGCAAGTCAAGCATTTAGGTTTACACCCTGTATTCCCCGAGTAAGGGGTTATTACATAATATCCTTATTTCACTTAAACGACAAACTTTAAAATCTGAAAAAAACAGCTGTTTTATACATTTTGGTCGAGTAGCTATTGACATTATCAATGGAGTCGTAGATTTTTTCCCGATTTCATTTTTGTTCCCACAGAGAAAGTTGTTCAGTTTGATAGTCTGAAGCACCCCATGAAGTATGTAACGCATTTTACACCCTGTATACATAAATTCACGACACGACATATCCCTTCAGGATCAGAAAGTAACTATGAATCTTCTAAATGTTTGTAATTATTTGTTTTGCTTTGTAGGCAATAAAAACGAGGATAAACGAACAATTCGGATAAGCCTGTAACTTGGACGAAAGCTTAACAGAATTACGCCCTGATCCTTCAAAGGGCTAAACAATAGAGTTTAATGCCACGAACAAGTGGACTCGCTAAATAATGACGCCATTGTCTCGTTTCCGACCATAGACTAAATTAGAGGACCAGGGTAAATTACGGTAGTACCCGGTTTAGAAGACTAAACTTGGATACAGTTTCCTAAACAGAGGCTTTTTTCAGAACAATAAAGAATTTTTATAATTTTTTTTTAATTTTTTAAGAAGTACCGCGCCCACAGCTGGGCATAGGCGTTCTCTTATTTTATGTAAAGTCATATTCTTGGATTGAACGTTATTTAGAATTTTAACAGCGTGCGATTTTGCAGCTTTCACTGTTTCTGCGGAGCGGATGAGCGATATGCTTATAGCACTGTAGCCCCGGGACTTTTTAATTACCAAAAAGATTACCGATTGCCGTTTAGAAATTGTTGTAAGGTAGGAAATTACTAATATAAAAACCTAAGTCTTACAGATCATAAAGTGCCTTAACAAAAAAACAAAAAAATGACAGAAAATTTTAAATTTTGAGGTTTCCGTTTTTTTTTATAGTGTATAAAAAGTCCCGGGGCTACATTACTATTATGCATGCCTATGCTTAATAGAAATAAGCCGCAACGCGATGCATCAGTACATTTTTTTAAATTAGTATAGTATAGTAATATAGTTCATAATTACAATACAAGAAATAAAAATAAATTAGTATTCCCACATTTTCGACTTAGTAAGGTCAACACATCTTTCATGGGGCACTGTATACGTTATTATAATAAGATACCAGAGAATATTCTTAACTTGACGGACAAAAAGTTTAAGTCCCATGTTAAACAAGTCCTCTGTAAAAAAGGTTACTATAAACTCGATGATTATTTGAATGACCAAAATGTCTGGTCTTGACAATGTTACACTATTTAATTTAATATTGAATTTATGTAATTGTACTTTGCATATTTTGTTTTGTTTAAAAGAAGTGTGTTGTAGAGTTTCTGGCCGCATCTTCTCTACAACGGAACACCTTCCGACGCGGTGGTAGATTCAAAAACATGACTTCATTATCAAAAAGTTATCTATGTGATATTATTTTGAATAAACAATTTTGACTTTTGACTTGACTTGAATTTCAAAATGGTACTTTGCCCAAAAATGGGCAAAATAAGTTTAAAAAAACAAAAGGTTGTAACATATACAAAAAAATGATTTCTTATCGATATCATCGAACGGTTTTCAGGCATCCCATTGCTAGCTTATGTTGTGCGCGGTGTACTTATGAACAGTGATGTAAACAAAGATGAACGTGCTAACACAGGACGTCACATGATGTCATCCCAATTAGTTGTAACTACGTGACATTTGTGTTAGGACCATGCACTGTTATTACTAGTGATCGGTAACTATTGTGCAATTCGCGGCAAACCTTAGGGGTGTCAACTGTAACTGATATTATTGGATAAGAATTACAATGTTATGCAAATCGTTTTTTTTTTGTCTGTCAGTCAATCAGTCAGTCAGTCACGGAACTGTTTTATATACAACGTGTTCATGAATTAACGCAAAACTAGAAAGTAGTTTGTTTAGAATCGAGAGCAGAATCGAATTATCATGTTTTCAACATAGGTAATTTTTTTCAAATTATTAAATAAATTGTTTGTAAAATTTTAAATTTACCGAACTCGATCTCAACCCACCGCACGGGCACACTCACCCTACTTACTACCAAAATAAGATTCTTAAAATGTATAAATGAGCACGCTAGCGCTTTCATTCATTGCTGAAATGATAACAAATCATTTTTGCCTGAAAACTTAAAATGCGAATAACTTTAAATTTTAAGTATGAAAATAATAAAATTATTGTTTCAATCTAATTATTTTGTTATAAATCAGTTGGGGTGTATGAGGTTTTGCGCTTATTCATTAACACGTTGTATATTCTCTTTTAAAGATAATTAATGTCCATCTGGTAGAATATTTGTAACTACATCATCGGGGGTTAAAACCTTAGCAGGCATAATTATGCTTTCGACGAAAACTTTTAGATCGGCGCCATTGTTGGAGTTTTGAGAAATTCTAAAATTAATTTAACTTGTTAAGCCTGGCTTCCACCAAAAAGTATTTAGGGTTAAACGTATTTATTGAACGCTCTGTCTGTCTCTATCACTGCTCATTCTGATGACAGAAACAGCATCATACTTGAACATCATGTTTAGACCTAAACACTTTTTGGTGCAAGCCAGCCTTATTGTGTAAAACTTTATACATGTTTTAAATACAGGGTTTTCTTAATATGCTGACACTTTTTTAAGGGGATGATCAGACCGTCAAACTGAACAACTTTCTCTATGACACCAACATCGAAATCGTGAAAAAAAATCAGCTGTCCATACAAAAGTACAAACCTAAGTTTTTAAGTTTGATGGTCTGATCATCCCCTTAAAAAAAGCCAGCATATTAAGAAGGACCCTGTATACATACATAAACTCACGACCGTAATCTCTTTCGGGGTGGTCAGAAACATTGATACAAATACCAACTTTCTGTTTAATAATATATTTGTATCAATGGTCACAATTAGTAAGTTCCATACTAAACTGCAATTCCTTCTCGACTCAAATGTATGTAACACTTTGACTAATTATTATAAGGACTAGCCTTGCGGTAGCATTTCCCCTCTGCCACGGTATAAGCACAATTGATCTTGTGCATTTACATTCAATTTTACACCTTATCACTAAACGAGAAATAATAACTTCGAACTCAGAACGTTTGGGGTTCACACGAGACTACTTTTCATGATTTTTAACATTCAAAATGAGAATCTAAAGTTATGGGGAATAAAATCTAAAGTTGCGGATTTCATGTTAACTCGCCCCCCGCAAAAAGTGGCAGAAATGTTTGTTAGTAGAATTACACGCGTAACCAGTCCACATATAAATAGTCAAAGATGTAACAGCTCTTTTTGTTTGTTGCTCCTATCGGTTTGCTCCCATAGGAAAAGTTGTTACGTTTGATGGGTAGACTCTTAGTTTAAAAGGATGCTAATGATATTAATTTCACCCTGTAGACACATAAACAGGTCCAAGGAAGATCTTCCCGCATTTCCATTAAGCAAGTAATAATACAGACTAAATACCTTCCTTGTTCCTACACTAGGCTGCATACCTAATAATTTGCACAACTGAAACAAAGTACTTCGAATATTTCTCCATTGGTCTTTCATCCTTAACAATTTCTACGACAGAAGTGTGCTCTTCTCTTTAAATAATTCACAAGCGCCGCAATTTGTCCCGCTAATTGGACATTAAGGGAGGAAATTAATTTTTATTACTCACTCTTTATTCCAATTTTCTTTACAAGTGAAATGATGGGGCAATTAAAATAGGAACAGCGGTTAAAATTTAAGTAAACGGATCCTTTAGTTCGGTGGAAACGGTTTCTACATAAATTACGGACGTAATGGGCCATGATTGCAGTTAGCAAGAGGTTAGAATTTTCAACCCACTTCAAAAAATGGATGTTCTCGGTTTGACCCTGGATATGAGTGTTTGTATGTTCGATTCGAACGTGCGCACCCACATACATATCAAACACACTCACATCGAGTATGACATTTTGCGAGCGTGACATTTCGGAAACGGGAATCGCTGCAAGTCTGGCGGAGTACGGACGCGCGTGCGTATCGGAGCGTTGGGCTTGCACGTGGCTCCACCATTTTGTGAACTCTTTTATGTTTAACCTTAAAACAATCACTTGAGATTATAAACTACTTACATTGGCAAAACTGCCACGCTAGACTCAATTAATACTACTGATCATTTTCCTTCGTATCGTCGAAAAACGAGATTCTTTTTTGGACATTCCATACAAAAGTACGGGATCAGCTCAACGATTTTCTATGGAAGGTCAAAACATTTTTTTCGTTTTTCGACCCATGCTCCTCAGGGAAAGTTGTTAAGTTTCATTTCATTGTCTGAATACACCCTTCAAATTTTGTTAGTAATTACAAACTAGGCAGGCAGGCAGAGACAACGGAATGCCACCTGCTACGATCCTGAGACCTCTTTAAGCACGGCACCAATTTGGGCAGTTAGTGTATGTACGTCTAGGCCATCCCCTTCCAACATTTCTACTTACGATTGCCTTATAAGTTGCCCTCGTCAATCTGATCTCATCCATATTCTCCTACGGCCAAACCATCTCAATCAAGAATGAATTACCGTACGCAAAACACGCATTATCGTAAAACTCTCATCAAACAATATTTTAAAATTAAAACAAAAGAAATTTCTGACGTATATCCGGTTTGCACGCTTTCGATGAGAACGCTGGCAACCCTGCCGCGTTTAATATTAAACGAGAGAGAAGTTTGAAACACTGAGGTTGTTAGGGAAAAATGTGAAACTAGTGAAAAAGCTTGCTTGTTCAAGCCCGGCGGCATTTTATAATTTTTAATGATCCGGGTTCGTAACTAGGCGTTTTATTAATAATGAATTAATGAATTTTATTATGTCATACAAAGTGTAAACTTAAAGCATTGTATTCATATTCAAGGGGGTTAGACCATTAAACCACAAACAGGGCTCACACTTATAAGAGATAAGCTCGTCCGATTTAGAGTGAGTGCGAGTGAGAGGACTATACTACTGCTTTCTATCGTCCACCTCCCGTACCACTGAAAGGTGACGCAAAATTCGGTATGTCATTGAAGACACCATTTTAAGAAACTATTTTTCTTTTTTTTTTGCAATTCATCGAGTTAATCATAACAATAAAATTGTTAACTGTAATCTCTAAATGGCAAACGCGGTCGCAAATAAATCATTCGATCTCCATGGAGAAAAATCTTTGCATAATTAAAAAAAATAAAATCACCTGCCTTCTCTTTCAAACTCTATGCTCGAAACAGAAAGTCAACATCAAATATCAAATTCTGATATAATTGTGATTTTTTTTTCTTTCTTAATGGCCAGTTTTTTAAGTAGATTTTTAGTTTACCAAGGAGTTTACAGTTCTTCGAGTGACTCTCTCGTGGCACCGAAAAACGACGTTATTTTATTTAATATATCTGTAATACTTTCATTTTAATCTCTGACATAGAAAATATTGTTAGCTCTCGTTAATCGTCTCCAATTATCTCGAATTGGTTTTCGATTCAACGCTCCCAAAAAAACTTGACATATTGGTATTTGCCATAACAGTGGTAATTGGGCCAGAGAGAGTCTATACCACATGGTCCGTACTGTATGTAAGTACTAGCTTTTGCCGGCGACTTCGTCCGCGTGGGTTTCAGAAAACAATGACCTCCCGTTGATTTTATAAAAATCCTTTCTGAGTACACCCCTCCATTCTCTGTATAATATGTATTCCGAATTTCATTTTTCGATCTTCAGTGGTTTAGGCTGTGCGCTGTCTGTCAGTCAGTCATTCAGTCACGGAACTGTTTAATAAGATATTACGTACGCTTATGCCGTCAGTCAGCGTCATGTAATTTTATATCTTTCCAGCTCAGTTTTTTGCCATGGACAGATAGAACTAGCGGCAGCCTCCATGACCGGTCATCCAATAAAAACACTAAACATTACCCCAAGTAATTTATTTACACCCACTTTATCTTCTCAAGTATCCCATTTGACCTGTTAAATTACAGCGTTTGTACTAAGATCAGTTTAGTACCTCGCTTTATTTTATGTTACATCACAGGGCTGTTACATTTATTATGTACGAACCCTTCGCACGACAGGGTTGACAGCACGGGTGTTTTAGTGATTAACCATTCAGATATGTACTGTCACGTCAAAACTCCAAACCCTAGACAGTCATGATCAAAGCAGAGTGAACAATAGTAAAGAAACGACTGCCTTTGAGTGGCGCGCTTCCCTTCCCCGCTACACCACCGGCCTCGCCTCCCACAACGTCTGTACCCCGCGGGAAGGTCGCGCACTAACTAGTCTGACTATAGCTAATGAACAGAAGAAACTATAACTACATAAAGTACATAACAACATTGTACAGCAAATAAACGATTATATTCCATTCGATTCTATTAGATTCCATTTTATTTATCTATTGCATAAGCATAATGCTCACGACTATATTCACTAGGGGGTAGCCAAATATCGGTATTCTGAAAACTCATAACTTCCACGTTTCACTAGTAGTACCGAAACCAGTTATTATAAACCTGTGCCTAAACTCTGTCCAGGCCAGAGTGACAGGGAGTGAGCCCGCCGCCAAAAGTAATCTTCGATGATATTCTGTTACATTCATCGAAGCTTGTAATGGACAGTGGCTCAAAATTGAAGCAAGCAGGTTTCCTCACGATGTTTTCCATCATCGAAAAGCCAGTGGTGTTACAGATCCCTTCTATAGGCATTTCAACATCCCGTAGAAGAGCATTCGTTTTTTCCACAAACAATGGCCCTCATCAGCATAATTATACGAAACCCTAATTCAGATCTTGCTTTTGTTAAATAGTATCAAACCATAGCACCCCTAAGAAATGTTCAAAAGGTGTGGTATATTCAGAGAGTGAACTATTATTCAGAGTGCACGAAGGCCACTCGAGTTTGCGCTGTGAAATAATAATGTATAGTGTCACTGGCACGGAATTGAGGCTAACTCGAATTCTACGGTTCATGTAACAGCTATTATACGTACATAGTGTTAATAAAACAAGTCAAGTGCGAGTCGTGCTACTCGCGCACCGAGGTTCACACAACATCTTAACTTACAAAAACGTTTTGTTTTCTCCGGGGCGGACGGACAGCGTATGCTGATGAATAGGGTCCTATTTTCACCATTTGGGAACGGAACCCTAAAATGAATAAATTGAACTATTCACACGAATTTTAGTTAATCAAATGCTAAACACTAGGCTAAACATGATAAACAAGTGAAGGAAAACTTAGTTCAAAAGGATTCCAATGATATCAATTTAATGACGGATGAATAACGAATGAATGCAGCCGAGATGCGAATATTGAGATGGATGTGTGGTGTTACTAAAATGAACAGGATTAGGAATGAGTAGATTAGAGGCTTTTAAGTAGCGCCAGTAACCGGAAAACTGCACAGTAATAAATTATGGTGTATATGCTGACACTTTTTAAGAGGATGATCAGACAATCATACTGAACAACTTTCTCTAAGGCACCAATGTGGGAATCGCGAAAAAACAATCTGCTGTTCTATACTAAACTGATACGAGTATCTTACTCGACCCTATTGTATGGGACAGCTGATTTTTTTTCGCGATTTCGACTTTGGTCCCATACAGAAAGTTGTTCAGTTTGATGGTCTGATCATCCTCTTATAAAACTGTCAGCATATAAAGTTGGACCCTGTATTGTGGTTTTTTGTGTATTTTGGTGTGCAAATATAGGTGTAGAATATTTTTCTTATTATCACTGAAGGGAAGTATACATCAAGTTGACATCAAGTTAGCTCCAGGATGTGCCAGCTCTTGAGATAGACCCAGTTTTTTCAACGGTCCTAGAATTGATCACTATTTCGCACTGCAAAATTTAATAAAAACATACATTACCTACGGAATTCCTAATTTAACTGTTTGTCACGTGAATATAAAATGTGCTTCTTTTTCAATCTTCGCGCTTCACAATCCCCCATAAAATTGTATGTCGTCGACGCTCTTAAGCTGTGTTTACATTGGCAGAAGGGTAAAATGGGGGTAAAATCGTAAAACGATGGGTAACAACGGTAAAGCTAATAATTAGCATAGGGCGTAATTAATTCAGTTAATGCTCAAGTTACGATGGTGACATGACATTACGTCGAGATTAAAATACAGAGTCCTTCTGAATATATTTCGGTCGAGTAGGAATTGCAGTCAATGACAATGTCAAATATAGACTTTTACTGACATCTACAATCTTTGTCCCCTTTTTAGGTTTCCGTAGTTATACAAGGAACGCTTATAATTTAGTCTATTCTGTCTGTCTGTATGCCCCGCCTCAATTACTAGCTCATTTTTGCACCTATTAAATCAAGATGACAGATAATTTTAAATTGAGTGAAGTTTCGTCAGATAGGTGGTTGGTTGTTCCAATGGAAAAAAACACCCATAGGGACTAAGTCATTATAATGCTTCTGTCTCCAGATATCTGCGCTTAAAGTCATAAACGATTTTACTTCTTTTCATTCGAGTCCTTGGCCGGATTTTCCATGAAAAATGACAGTTAACTACAGTTATCATATCATATTTTGGCAGCTCATGCATTTACATCCTAATGTTATGATAAATTACTCACCGCACCATAATCCTATCAAAATATTTCATTCCAATTCGAACTGAAATAACAAGAAAAGCGAGAAGAACCCGTTACAATGTTTCTTTTAAGCGTTGTCTTATTATTCCATCCGAGATTAATGACTGTGGTATGAATGTTACCCCACGAGCAATATGTCACGGAGGTAAAAGAAAGCGCTCGCTCGTGTAAACACAGCTTTACGCGCCGCTGACGTATTTATTTGTTCAATTTTTATTTTCGTTCCGCCGCGCGTCTCTTGAATTTATGTACGTCTGAAAATCTGCGGGTTTTTACCAACTGTGCGAGACCTCTCTTTTAGAAAAGAGGTTAAGGTAGCACCTTAACCTCTTTTGCAACAACGTTAGCCATTGATTTCTCTGTCATCATCAGCATCATTCGTATAAATGAAGGTGACAACTGAATCGATATCTGAACAACATTTGATACCGATAACTGAAAAATACTTGAACTTTATACGTAAATAGCATGCATAGCATATGCTCACGACTATATTCCCCAGGGGGGTAGTCAGAGATATTCAGAAACCTCAGTACATCCACGTTTCACCAGTAGTACCGAAACTCTGTCCAGTATGACGGGGGGTGAGCCCGTCGCCACGTAAATATACTCACATCGTGACATACATTCTCGTCTATTTGGACTACTTTTAACATGGCATTTTCTAATGGCATCCCCAATCTGTTACATATCATAACATAACAACATAAATATTCTTTATTTTCACACCAAAAACATACAGAAACAAAAACAGAATAATAGAACGTAAGGGTACAAATGGCGTGTTCAAAGTCAAGTCAAGTCAAAGTCAAAATTGTTTATTCAAAATAATATCACATAAATAACTTTTTGACGTCATGTTTTTGAATCTACCACCGTGTCGGAAGGTGTTCCGTTGTAGAGAAGATGCGGCCAGAAACTCTACAACACACTTCTTTTAAACAAAACAAAATATTAAAAGTACAATTACATAAATTCAATATTAAATTACATAGTGTAACATTGTCAAGACCAGACATTTTGGTCATTCAAATAATCATCGAGTTTATAGGAACCTTTTTTACAGAGGACTTGTTTAACATGGGACTTAAACTTTTTCTCCGTCAAGTTAAGAATATTCTCTGGTATATTATACATATCTGGTACATTGCTGAGAATACTAGGACACATTCACATTAACTATTGCATATATAGTGTAGCGTCATTAGTAACCTGTCATTGTAAATTACAATTGTCCCGTTTATAAATATAAAACCGGCCAAGTGCGAGTCAGGCTACCCGCGCACCGAGGGTTCCGTACACCAACACACAACATATTAACTTACAAAAATTTTTTTTTTTACCGCGACCTTCAGCGGGAGAACGACTCATACTTGGCCGGTTTTTGTTATTTGTTGTTGTACTGTAAAGTTTGCTCTATAATCACACCAAGTTTGACGGTTGTATTTATTACGGTTTTTACGATAGAGAGAGATGAAAAAAGGATGATAAAAACCAGTTTCTTGTATGAGGACCCCCTTAATTTTTAACTTTTTGAGATTTTTATTATTTGTTAACAAATCCTCCGTAATAACGCATATTCTGTGAAAATTTGACCTGTCTAGCTATTACGGTTCAAAAGTTACAGCCATAAATAAATAGGACGGACGGACGGGCGGAAAGACGGACGGACGGACGGACGGCCCAGAACTCCATCATGCTGCCTCAGTGCGGATTGGTGGAGGCTTACCTACTAAGTGATCAACCTGTTGTCAGAGAATTTCATTTAAATTTAAACAAATACACAACCTCTTTTTCTACAAGTAATAATTACCTACGTATAAATATATTATAATATGTATGTAGATGACAATGTAAACCTTCATTCGCACCTGTAATTTACGAGCACACCTGTATTATAATTCTATACATGATCAAACAAACGCGATCTACGGTTGCGGTAACGAACTTCTTTCATATTTATAACATTTTGATATTTCCTTCAGCAAAGTATTTGACCACCAATGCGAAACTGAGACGTGGCGAGCAGCCACGTCTCACTCAAGGCCCCATAAAAAGGTTGAAAGCCACCCAAAGAGCAATGGAGAGGGCTATGCTCGGAGTTTTCCTGCGAGATGGAATCAAATGTAGAGATTCGCAGTAGAATGCCGACATAGTCCAAAGAATTGCTAAAGTTTCAATTGGCGGAGCACATTGCTCGCAGAATCGATGGTAGATGGGTTCTCGAGTGGCGACCGCGTACCGGAAAGCGCAGCGTGGGTCAACACATGACGGACCGACGACCTGGTGAAGGCAGCGGGAACCCGATGGATGAGGGCAGCACAAGATCGCCCGCTGTGCAGCAGTGGACGTGTCTATCGGCTGAGATAATGATGACGATGATATTTCCTTTAATTTAACTGAGAATTTTGACAACATGCTTCTACTATCAAAAATCATTACAAAATCGTTTAAGTTCACTACAAAAGTGTTTACTTATTTTAAAAATTTATTTACACACATATACAGCATATTAAAGTAGGTACCTATAAAGGGCGAGCTTATCTCATAGCCGAAGAGAGGACCGTTGGCAACCCTGTAGTTTTAGACTTGCCTTTCTCATGTGCTACACCCTAGGTAGGTCGCATCTTGTTACTCGATCAAGTAGGGTTGCCAACGGTCCGCTCTTCGGCTATCAGTTCAGTTAGAATCGTTTTCACAACTTTGAGGCCAGTAATCATTAATCTTTTGGCGTCCTAAAAATAGTTGAATCTAGAACATAAATTGGTTTATACGTAATTACCTAGAGTTTTCTAGCGACCGCATCGTGACCGGTGATCGCTGACCGCATTGCCTTAACCTTAACTTAAAAGTGAAAGATCAAGTAAGATTGGTTGGTAGGAAGGCTCAACAAATTATTTGCTACAGGGATGAGACGAGAATTCTCGTATTTTCACGTAAAATACACGTAATTTGAAGCTTGAAGGTCTTATAAATATTGTTATCTCGAATAGAATTTGTTTATTATACTTGAGGTTAGCTATTTTGTTATTCTGACTTTATAAACATTATGTTTTATAATAGGAGATAACGTTTCTTTTTCAGTGTGTTCTTTTGAGAAAGCTATCCCACAATCAATCATTCCGTTGTGAAACACTAAAATTATGTGGTAGAAGTAAACACTAACACTACAGAAGTTAAATAGTGTTGTAGCTATATTTCTGATACTGAAACGGTGAACTCAGGCCATCAAACTGAACAACTTTCACGATGGTCTGAGTTCAACGTTTCAGTATTTGCTAGGCTGTCACTTACACCCTGTATAATGTAATACCTACCTACCTACCTAATATACAGGGTTCATTTTTAAGGGGATGATCAGACCGTCAAACTGAACGTTTTCTATGGCATCAACATCGAAAGGTCGAAAAAAAACAGCTGTTCCATTCAAAACTGCAAACCTACTCGAGCCTTATGTATGGTACAGCAGATTTTTTTCCCGATTTCGATGTTGGTCCCATAGAGAAAGTTGCTCAGTTTGACGGTCTGATCATCCCAAAAATTGTCAGCATATTAAGAAGGACCCTGTATAACCTATATAATATGTCATATTTGGTACCTATTGGTATTGCCATATTTTGGTGAAGGAAAACATCGTGAGGAAACCTGCATACGGTGAAGAAGATATTTTGATATGTATGTGAAGTCTAGCAAGCCGCATCGGGCATTCGTGAGGGACTAACTAACGTCCATACAACCTCTCAGAGGGTAGGTATGTGCCCTGCAGTGGGACGTATACAGGGGGAAAATTTTATCATTAGCATCCTTTTAAACTAAGAGTGAATGACCAAAATGTCTGGTCTTGACAATGTTACTCTATGTAATTTAATATTGAATTTATGTAATTGTACTTTGTATATTTTGTTTTGTTTAAAAGAAGTGTGTTGTAGAGTTTCTGGCCGCATCTTCTCTACAACGGAACACCTTCCGACGCGGTGGTAGATTCAAAAACATGACGTCAAAAAGTTATCTATGTGATATTGTTTTGAATAAACAATTTTGACTTTTGACTTTTTGACTTTTAAGTCTACCTATCAAACTGAACAACTTTTACTACGGGAGCAAACCGACCGGAGCAAAAAAAAGTTGGTCAGTTTGATGGGTAGACTCTTGGTTTAAAAGGATGCTAATGATATCGATTTCAATCTGTAAAAGCTGACGATGATGAAAATCTGCAGTTTCGTACATATGGGTCAAGTCCCCATTTATGTTTTGTATGGAAAATCTGATTTATTTACGCGATTTTAATATTAGTCCTATAGTAGAAGTTATTCAGTCTTATGGCCTACGAATATACCGATGGTCTGATCATCTCCTTAAGAAACCATCTGCATACTAAAAAGGACCCTAAAAAATTGCGCAAATATTCAAACTTTCATACAAAGCCGAACTATAATGATTACGTGTTTATTTGATGACATTTCCAGCAATGCCAGCATTAAGTCCCTATATTGAACGCAACGATATCTGATTACCGTTAAGTCCGGATATCCACAAAATGCGGTAAATCCGACAGATAAACGGATAAATATCGGACAGCGCCGATATTAATACGGTAAAGCTCGGGATGCTACACGTTTAAGCGATGTATGATGGGACAAAATAATGACCAATTATTCGTTTTTCTATTTATTATTAGTACACGATTAAATCCTCGTTGTTCTTTGTAGCTATTATGTTATCTCCAGTAACTATTACATTCCTGTTTTTGGATTAAGTCAAAATCTAGTCAAAATTGATTCAAAATAATATCACATAGATAACTTTCTGAAGTCATGTTTTTGAATCTACCACCACGTCGGAAGGTGTTACATTGTAGAGAAGATGCGGCCAGAAACTCTACAACACACTTCTTTTAAACAAAACAAAATATACAATGTACAATTACATAAATCCCATATTAAATTACATAGTGTAACATTGTCAAGACCAGACATTTTGGTCATTCAAATAATCATCGAGTTTATAGTAACTTTTTTACTGAGGACTTGTTTAACATGGGACTTAAACTTTTTGTCTGGCAAGTTTAGTAAATTCTCTGGTATCTTATTATAATAAAGTATACAGTGCCTCATG
Organism: Agonopterix alstromeriana; assembly: GCA_963924505.1. Taxonomy (NCBI): domain Eukaryota; kingdom Metazoa; phylum Arthropoda; class Insecta; order Lepidoptera; family Depressariidae; genus Agonopterix; species Agonopterix alstromeriana. The sequence continues at coordinate 14,014,061 of OZ004675.1, forward strand.
AAAGATGTATACCCATCCACTTCCTGACCCATTTGTCCTTTTTGTAGATGACCAATTTCATCATCATCTCAGCCAATGGACGTCCACTACTGGACAAAGGCCTCCCCTATGGATCGCCATAACGACGGGTCCTGCGCTCCCTCACCCAACGCGTTCCCGCCGCCTTTACCAGGTCGTCGGTCCACCCACGCTGCGCTTTCCAGTATGCGGTCGCCATTCAAGAACATTTCGGCCCCATCGGCCATCGGTTCTGCCGACCAGACCGATTTGGAGGAGCTTAAATACACTCCGAACACAAGTCGGCCGGAGTAAAGACAACCTGTTCAAGTGGTTACATAGACGGGTCGGACCTCAGGTGTGAATGCGGTGTTGCTCCTCAGACTATGGCCCATCTCGTATCCTGCCCTGCCTGTCCGGCCACACACGGTCGCTTCTCGCTTCAACTTCTCTCTTTCTTTTAATGTGAATGAGTTCAAAATACTTTTGCTCTAAAAATAGGGTTGGCAACTCAATTAACCATTAAAAAGAATGCGAATGTAATTTTTAGTTTCAAAATGACGATTAATTCGACTAAAATCACAGAATGTTATAATGGTTTCTAAGATGGCGCAGTCGCTAGCAAAATAAAAGGCAAGCTTTCTAATTGAAATGAACCCCTTTCTATCTTCGCAACTGAATCGATTTTCTATTCAATGTTCCAGAAAGAATTCTTTGTCCATTTTCCTTGACACCGTCGCTTCTTATTAATGAACGATTTTAAGGTTCCGTGGTAAAATAATAGAAGGACAACGGTGCGTTGAAAGAAGGAAGATGTTATAGACGGAGTTTCCCTGCGAGATCGAATCTGGAATTAAGAGATTCGCAGAAGAACCAGAGTAGCCGACGTAGCCCAAAGAATTGCTAACTTAAGTGGCAAAGGGCGGGCATTGCTCGCAGAAACGATGACTGATGGGACCGAAGAGTTCTCGAGTGGCGACAGCCACTCATTATCGGACGTCAAAATGTAAGCTTTGTATGAAAAATTATACAAAATAGTAACTAGTAACTTTTTATAGTTTATCCTGTTATTAAAAATTGTATTCAAGCTAAAGAATAACTGAAAATGTGAGTTTATCGTTATTTAAAAACGTTTTTTTAGAAGATAAATCTAAAATATATGTTAATATAGTATACCAAAGGATTCCCAGTTTGGGGTCAAAACACAACAACTATAAATTTATTATCTACCGATCTGTACATTTTACATCATAAGAAAGAAACCGCTTTTAAAAGAAACCTGTCTCGCCTCGCCTTATTCAGGAAAATTCCTTGCATCAAAACTAAAATAAATTGTAGCGTACGGAACCCTAAGTAAACTAGCCAGATTCGCTCTACACAGTTTTTCCATCCACTTGTTTCAATGGACGAGTTTTATAAAAGTTTCAAGATGGTAACGTTGATATTCTTCATCTAACGGCGGGGCGGTGAAATTTTAAAATTTATTTCTCCTGTCATCGTACAATCCATCAGAAACCTTATACTTGAGGAAAATATTATGCAAAAATTCATAGAAGAGCAGCCAGTTCTTGTTAACTAAGTGTTGTTTTTACAAAGATATTTTATTTTACTCTACAGTAAGTTACAAAAGTAAAAATAAACATTTAAAACTTTTAACGGGGCTGTTTACACCATCAAACTGAACAACTTTCACTTTGGGACCAAATTCGAAATCGCGAAAAAAATTAATTAGTTATCCCATACATTTAGCTCGAGTACATTTGTAGTTTAGTATGGAACATCCGTTTTTTTTTTCGCGATTTCGATGTTGGTCCCATAGTGAAAGTTGTTCAGTTTGATGGTCTAAACCACCCCCTTAAATGTTTATTTGTATTTGTGTAACACCTTGTACTTTATTTAAAACTAGGAGCACCCGCGACTTCGTACGCGCAGAGCAATGACTAAATACTCACAACTTTTGAATGAGTGAACCGAAGCGATGAAATAAAGGCTATATGTTAATGCAAACTAAGCCTACTTTTGTGAAAACCCCGTCCAAATCGGTTCAGTAGTTTTTAAGTGTTGCGTGCACAAACAAACAGAATCCCATCAATATTTTTGAAAATATCTTCAATCTACACACGGCGACACATCAAGCTATACAAAACCAAAATAAGTTAGCCGCGCAACCTTATACGTTCTTCAAGGTACGCGCGGCCAGCTTATGTTGGTTTTGTATAGCTTGATGTGTCGCCGTGTGTACATCCACGCCAAGTTTACAATTTTATTATATGTAGGTATGGATGACTAACTTGTGACATTGCGTGTAGGATTGAAAGCCACTCTTTGCATTTAACGTCATCGACATTTCAATACTTTTAATTGTTCGTTCTATTATTAAAAATAGTATTTGAGCTAAAGAATTATTTAAAATGTGAATTTAGCGTTATTTTTCAACGTTTTTTATGCACTGAAAAGACACAATTTTTATGTAGTCAAATCCAACGGGTGCGCGCAGCTGACTGCATTCCCTTGCTCGGTTTCCCTCTAGTTTCCCAGAAAGTGAGAGGTGAGGTGGGGTATCTGAAGTCAGAGGGGGGCGGGGAGTGGTCGTTCTGTACATAGAACTATATAATATTACCTATTCTGTGCAATCGGTTCAGTAATTCCGAAGATTACTATCGGTGTAGATAGTGTAGATGTATATTATAGATATAGTTGAAGATGTAGATGGTAATGTAGAAGAAGACAAACTAAAACACAAGGTACAACTAGATTAATTATAATAAAGTCGGAGCATTGTTAACTTTGCTTTTAGAGTAGTTTGTTCTAAATATTCTGCATTAGTGAGCTTGAAAAGGAATGAGAAAGAAGGAAAATAGAAAGGTAAATTAATTATACTACGATGTAAAAACAAAGTCATATTATGGTTCAGGCTTAGAATGGACAAGCCCGTTTCTTTACGAGGGTGTAGTAAGAGGTGACCAATGGATAAGGTATTTTATGCAGTGATTTCGCAGACGAAAAGTAGCCTACCAGTAGGCCTACCATGAGTTTTCACTGCACTTTACTACTGTAGTTACGTCACCAATTTTGTATGACAGAAATTAGTTCTCAACGTAACCACTAGGAGCGCTGTACAAATTCAATACAAAATTGGTGACGTAACTACAGTAGTAAAGTACAGTGAAAACTCATGGTAGGCCTACAGTACATCAACAGCATCGGTGGCGCGTTACGAAGAGTTAAGGAAACTCTTGAGGTTCGAGTTCGAATCCGCACGGATGACATCCCATGCACCATTAAGTTTTTCTAACACTGACTGCTCTCAAACGGTGAAGAAAAACATCGTAAATAAGATAAACAAAAAAACCCGACTTCATAAAAAACCTTTTAACTGAAAAGAGAAAAACAAGCTCTATAATCACTAATCAGCTATTACAGCTTTATTTGAGCCAGTATAATTTGAATGTCTACCTAATAGGTAGGTATCGCAAACGGGGACAAAGAAGATTTTTGGTTGGTTATTGTTTCGTCCCCGCCTGCAATACCTACCTATTAGGTAGACATTCAAATTATACAATAGCTCAAATAAAGCTGTTATAGCTGATTAGTGATTATAGAGCTTGTTTTTCTCTTTTCAGTTAATAGGTTTTTTATGCAGTCGGGTTTTTTGTTTATCTTAATAATTTAGTTTATTTCATACTTTTTAGTCTTGTGTCGAAACAGTAACATAAAAGTACTATAATATATTTTTGAAATCGTCTGATTACTAGCTTTCATTTGATACCTATATTGTAATTTTTAACAACAAAAAAATGTTTTTTCCCTCTCTTTTTTATTTCGTAGACGCCATATTAAAATAATACAGCCTTTGTCACTCACAAAATTTTTACGAATCTAATGACACCTCATACGTTAAAATCCATCAAGCCGTTTAGGCTGTACGCCTTGCCAAAGAAATACATACCATACATACATACATACATACGCTCGAAAAACATAGCCCTCCTTCTGGCGTAGTCGGGTAAAAATAGTTTGTTACTATATCAGCTTCAGGGCAAGGCCTCAATTTACAAAATATGTGTAAAAAAAGCCGTGGTGGTCCAGTGGCGAGTAACCTTGCCTGCCGTGCAGGAGGCGATGGTTCGATCCCCGTCCAGACCGACTCGTACCAATGAGTTTTTCGGAATTTATGTACGATTTGTAACACCACTGGCTTTTCGGTGAAGGAAAACATCGTGAGGAAATCTGCATGCTTCAATTTCGAGGCATGTATTGTACCCACTGTCTTTACAAGTGGCGACGGGCTCACCCCCCGTCACACTGGACAGAGTTTCGGTACTACTGGTGAAACGTGAATGTTCTGAGGTTTCAGAATAACTCTGACTACCCCGTCGGGGAATATAGTCGTGATGCATGCTATGCTATGCATGTGATAATAAATAGTCTAAGGATAATTATGGCGACCTATTTACATTAAAAAGTTTTTTAACATTTTAAAATTACTCTACCCAAGAACGTGGCTCAAACACTTAAGAGATTACAGCGTAAATAATCGGTGCTGAAGCTGAAAATTGTACTTCAATAGCTGTAATAAATAATAACAAAAGCTCAAAGCTATTATAACGTTACCATGTTCGACCGCCCCGTTAATAAAATATGCATTATGGTAATAGAGCTATTGTTGAACGAATGGTGTTATTATGGCTTGGTTTTAGTTACGAGCGTCGAGCGGAAATATATTATGTACTAGAGTTAACCCACGACTTCGTCCGCACAAATTATATACCAGATTTTAAGTCAGACCATAAGCTAAACAAAAAAAGTTTCATAAAAATAGGTTCAGTAGTTTTTGCGTGATGCTGTTACAAACAGACAAAAATTCTAAAAAAGGTTGATTTGGAGTCCGGGAAACCAAAAAACCATATCGTAATCTTTTTCATGTAAATATCTTTAAAGTGTGTCTCTTCTGTTACAGTTTTATAATAGTTAAGATAAGATACATATGATTATAATTGTAAACTTGGCGTGACATTGAAGATATTTGCAAAAGTATCGGGGGCGTTTAGTGTAGTAATTATAGTACTCTGTGGAATACGTAATGGAATGCGTTAGGGACCATTTTATAATTTTTCCTGTTTGTTTGTGTATGACTTAAATACTATAGAATGTTTGCGATCATTCTAGCTGTGATTTTAGGAATAACCTAACCCTCTATAAATCTTGTAAATTTCTTTTCTTATAAATCCAGTGTCAAAGAGTAACATAGGCCTACGTTAATTATTGTATCTTGTTACATACAAAATATAAAAGGTATTGTTGTAAGTAGTTGCAGTACTATAAAGGTGATTGTACAGAACTACTTTCCCCAAAGAATCCACGGGAAATACGAAAAAAAAATTCAGACAAACAGCATCAACAGCTGATTGAATTTAGTATCGAACGTACAAATTCTTCATTTGCTAATTACCTATAGGTTTCTTGGGGAAAATTGTTCAGTATTGTGAGTATAGCCGTAAGTTCAGGATGTATAATCCCTTTCGGAGTTATCAGAGTTATAGTACTTTACGCATTTTTAAGGATGGAATACACAATAAAGACATTTTGCTGTCCCTCGATCTTAGCCTCAAAAACAATTGCAAAATATATCTAATTACATCGACAAAAAACGCTTCACGCTTCTAAATCAAACCAATCACGAAAATTGGTCTATTGGGAATTGACTTTTGTCATGCGGAATTAATGTAATTGAGAACCTACATACCTTGTGACTACAGAAGTGTATCATCAAGTTAGAACATTTTTTATTGGCGCAGTAAAATCCTGAGTGATTGTTTGTGAGTGCTTGTCTTTTTTCAATCCATTCCTTGAAAACGATTTAACAACATAAGGAATTATTACTCGTAACGAATGGGTCAAAGCAGGAACTCGTTTCTATCTATAACGGAATAAAACTTTACATTTGTAATGTTATTAATTCAAGAAATATTGCCGACTTTTTAACCGACGTCTCATGTAAATAGACCGCGTCGATTTGAGTTAAACCGTCCTCCCTTTCACCCTTATTCGTGAAAGGAGGCCTTTGCCCTGCAGTGGGATTCTACAGGCTACAAACTAAACTGTTAAGAGGGGTGGGAAGTAATTATTTTTGACTAAATAATATAAGGACTAGCCTGGCGGTAGCATTTCCCCTCTGCCACGGTATAAGCACAATTGATCTTGTGCATTTACATTCAATTTTACACCTTATCACTAAACGAGACAGCCTATAATTGCGAAATAATAACTTCGAACTTAGAACGTTTGGGGTTCACACGAGACTACTTTTCATGATTTTTAACATTCAAAATTAGAATCTAAAGTTATGGGCAATAAAATCCATAGTTGTGGATTTCATGTTACCTCGCCCCCCGCAAAAAGTGGCAGAAATGTTTGTTAGTAGAATTACACGCGTAACCAGTCCACATTTAAACAGTCAAAGGTAATTATGAATGGGACTTTTAAACTGTAACCGGCACTATTTCGTGACAAAACGACAAACTGAAAAAAAAACGATACGCAACATAGAAAACAAAATTGTATCTCCAGGAATGGTTTTAAATTAATAATAAAATTTAATTTGAATAAAATTAAATTTAAATGAGATTGAACAATAAAATAGCCATTGAAATTTAAAAAGAGTCATTTAATAGAAATTACTAATGTATTTTTCAAAGGTTTTTAGTAGACGAAAATATTTACTCCGTGTTTGAAGTGTGTATAAAGGTAAAGCTTTAAAAATGTGGAAAATATATTTGACCATCAGGTTTTTTAGAACAAGATAAATATTAAATTTGTGATTGTTGCTGGCGTGTTTTTTTTAAATTTTGGTATATTTTCTAGGCTCAAATTGGCTCTTTCATGATTTACCGAAAAAAAAAAACTATTCGTAAATAGTCCCGGGTCAAACCATAAGATTACTGGGCTAATGATAATCATTTATTCAAGGGAGGTCCTAACTCTCAAACGAAGACCACGAAATGGCAGCAGATCTCTGAACCGAAGACCTGAGACCCCTATTATCTGCTGGACGAGGAAGGCCGAGGACAGAGTTTTGAGTTGCGTCTTGCTAGAGATATATATGTCGCAGCCATCTGCTTAAATCTGCCATTTTATTGAAAGGCTAGCCTGTTCATTGAATGGCGACACTAAAACATTGAATGGCGACACTAAAACATTGAATGGCGACACTAAATTGAATGACTAGGCCGAACGTTGATGGAACAAGCGTCATTCAACGTTCAACTAGTTGGCTGATTGTAAGCTAGCCCTTTGAACATGGCGGACGTAAAATCAGCCAGGTGACTCAAATTTAGTTCAATTTTGAATCAACTGGTTGAATTTGGTTGAACGTTACATTCAACGACTTTACCAGTTATCCTTTGTCCGTTTGTTCAATCAACGTTCGGCCTATTCATTCAAATGAATGTCGCCATTCAATGAACGGGCTAGCCTTTTAATCAAATGGCAAATTTAAGCATATGGCTGCGACATATACATAGCAGTTGACGACAGGCTTTTGATAAAGCTACATATTCGTGACAAGAACGTGTAGTAATTTATAATAATGCGATAGTGTCTTATAGCGTGCCACTTCGCAAAATCCCATCGGAATAGCGTGACCACGGACCCATTTTAAATGAATTGATAATGCAAAGTACACGCATTGTAAATACGCTTTCCCTAATACTGTAGAAGCACGTAAGTTCGGTAAGTTTTCATGTCTTTATACATATACCAGACACAATACCAGCCCCCCTAGACAAAGTGACATTCTATTGGCGTTGACGATTAGCGATCGAAACATTTTAACGTTTGCTTTCGTCACCATACGTCAAGTCCATACATTTTATGTTTTCTACTGTCGTTAACGCTAATCTTTGACTAATTATTATAAGGACTAGCCTTGCGGTAGCATTTCCCCTCTGCCACGGTATAAGCACAATTGATCTTGTGCATTTACATTCAATTTTACACCTTATCACTAAACGAGACAGCCTATAATTGCAAAATAATAAATTCGAACTTAGAACGTTTGGGGTTCACACGAGACTACTCTTTATGATTTTTAACATTCAAAATTAGAATCTAAAGTTATGGGGAATAGAATCCAAAGTTGCGGATTTCATGTTACGCAATTTTCATGTTATGCCCCACGCAAAAAGTGGCAGGAATGTTTGTTAGTAGAATTACACGCATAACCAGTCCATATAATAATTAGTCAAAGACGCTAATCGAAAGATACTTTGTCTAGGCCCCCGGCCTGTCTCACGCCATAGGTCAGGTACGCTTGACGGCCGATCCCCACCGAGTGGTGAATGGCAATAGGTTAGGTATACCGTGTAAACTTCTTAGTCAAATCTCATTAGACTTGCTGCCATTTTGTGAGTAGTCAATGCGAGATTTGAAAACCCTAGCGATATCACGTTCCCAGCACGTGAAAGAATGAAAGAGGAAGACTATGTAAAGGAAGCTTTCATGTCTAATGACTGGGTCATTTTTGTTTGCACGATTCGTTATAGGTTGGGTATACCGAGTAAACTTCTTAGTCAAATCTCATTAGACTTGCCGCCATTTTGTGAGTAGTCAATGCGAGACTTGAAAACCCTAGCGATATCACGCTGCCAGCACGTCAAAGAATGAATGATCCAGACTATGTGAAGGAAGCTTTCATGTCTAATGACTAGGTACATTTTTGTTTGCACACGTGCAGTTTGTGACGGTTGGTAGGTCATTCGCGTATTGTACGATAGGACGGGTGCGAATAACATTGCACCTTATTTCCGTGCAGAGAGAGTCGCTATTTATTTAAATCTGTTTTCGAAGTGATTCTTCTGTACGGGTAGTACTAGTATTTATTCTGTGACGATACATAAACAATTGTTATCGTGGAACACACGTTCCACCAGTGCCTGAACGGCTATTTATGACCCATAGACAAATGATATTTACTTAATATGCAGACAGTTTAAGAGAATATTCAGACCATCAAACTGAACAACTTTCTCTACGGGACCAACATCGAAATCGCGAAAAAAAAATCTGCTGTCCCATACAAAAGTGCAAACCTGCTCGAATCAAATGTATGGGACAGCTGATTTTTTTTTGCGATTTCGATGTTGGTCTCATAGAGAAAGTTGTTCAGTTTGATGGTCTGAATATCCTCTTAAACTGTCAGCATATTAAGTAAATATCACTATTCTATGGGTCATAAATAGCCGTTCAGGCACTGGTGGAACGGTCTGATCATCCCCTTAAAAAAGTGTCAGCATATTGAGAAGGACCCTATATTGTAATATTTAAATATTTAATCACTGAAATGACTTTACATAAAAACATAGTAAAATTTGTACATTCTGACACAAGCACGATTTAACATAAATACAATGTGAACTTATGTCATTTTGTCACTAACAACATTTTAACCATATAATTTTGTACATTTTGACACTTACGAGTACACACTCGTATCCTTTGGACGTTCAGACATGTGAACAGGCCCGATTGCGCTTAGTTAAAACAACGAAGTTCTATTCTTATCCAATTTTAGTTCTAATCACATTGCAATCCAATTACTATGAAATTGTGCTGAATTTCGCATCGCGCTAAACTCTATGTAACTGACAGCCCTTAACGTCTGAGCAATCTGTCAAAACGGCTCTAAAGGCTGTCAAGAGCAGTACCGCGATTAGCGCAATACCAAAAGTGTCAAAAGTTATGGTTCGTACGTAGTTCAATAAAGGTTCAATCACCGAATATTTACCGCGATTGCAGCCCAGCCATGTTTCGGGAACGGTGATAATTATTACTTATCAATATAATGGTTTTAGAACAAATTCGAAATTCTAATTAAATTACATGCTGAGCTTGGACGCTGCTATACTTCATTCCAAATAAGGACGATTTTCCGATTCCTATTTAGCTTTCTGGCCAATTCTGATTACCAAATTTAATTAATTTATTGGATACATATACTTTCCGACATAATATCTTTGACGTTCTTCGACGACGTGTTTCAAATCTCCGTTTCTGTAATGCGAAATAGCCTTAAAATTTCGTTGCTATTTTGAATGGAGTATAGTGCTAGTGAATATGACATATTCATATTAGTAGGTATATCTTCTCGATGAATATAATAGTGATCATATGATTATGATCAGGTGATTGAATTGATGTAACAACTGTTGGCAGACCTAATAAATAAATAAAATGCTTGATTTTGGTGGCATTTTTATTATAGGAATATCTATCGTTTGGTCGGTGAAATCGTTATTATTATCCTTTTCTTAAATGAATCTTTTTCTTATCGTGTGGGCAGCAAGCCCTGGTGTCAGAGTTTTTTCAGATCGCCTTACAGCCTCTGACGTGGTTTTTATGTAACGACTACTAAACCACCAGAGATAGTTGCCTGGACCAACGGCTTAGCGTGCCATCCGAAGCACGGAATCATCTTTCTTTTCAGCCAATCAGGTGAGAGTTTCGGTACTACTGGTGAAACGTGGATGCTCTGAGGTTTCAGAAAATCTCTGACTATATCGGGGAATATAGTCGTGAGCATATACATACATACATATACATGCAATCAGGTGATTCCGCCTGCAATGTTATAACCAATTGGGGATTGTCAACCGTGGGAATCGGACCCACGAGCTCCGTGTCAAGAGCCTAATGCTCTTAACCATTAGACCACGGAGGTAGTTCTTAATTGAATGTAAATTTAGATAGACCTTTACAGAAATAAACAAAATTGCTGCTGCCAATTTATTAGTCATCTTAATGGAATCTCTCTTCTATCACTCTAAGAAAATCCAAGAAAAATACGTACCTAAAGTCCAACTTAACAAAAAAATACGATGAAAAAAAAACGGTGGCCTCCCTAAGGCGATGGCATGAATAATAAATAGAACCCTTGTTAATATTCCATGCCAATTATGGGGCTTCAGGGCGGCTCCTGCTTAGGGATCATTGGGTTAATGGAAGAAAAACCATTGTGGTCTTAATTGATTATGATGAAACAAAGTGTGGGACTGCGAGGAAAAGTTAAAAACAAACATTGTTAATTATTATGCGAACATTAAAATAAGGGATACTATGGGTTTATTGCGGCAGGTTTTTATTTTGTACTGGCATGGCGTTTCCGCATTTTTATGCTCGCAATTCGAGCCATTTATAATCTGCGTTGTCGAGATTCACTACCAGATCTTTTCAAAGATATCCATATTTTGACATTCTACAGTCAATATATTTACGAAAATATTTTATACGTTTGCAAAAATTTGTCTCTCTTTCCCAAAAACAGTAACGTTCATAATTACAATACAATAAATAAAAATAAATTAGTATTCTCACATTTTCGACTTAGTAAAGTCAACACATCTTTCATAGGGCACTGTATACGTTATTATAATAAGATACCAGAGAATATTCTAAACTTGACAAAAAGTTTAAGTCCCATGTTAAAAAAGACCTCAGTAAAAAAGTTACTATAAACTCGATGATTATTTGAATGACCAAAATTTCTGGTCTTGACAATGTTACACTATGTAATTTAATATTGGATTTATGTAATTGTACTTTGTATATTTTGTTTTGTTTAAAAGAAGTGTGTTGTAGAGTTTCTGGCCGCATCTACTCTACAACGGAACACCTTCCGACGCGGTGGTAGATTCAAAAACATGACGTCAAAAAGTTAACTATGTGATATTATTTTGAATAAACAATTTTGACTTTTATATGAAAGAGAACCACCAAATACCTATCAGAATAAGAGAATATAGGCTTGTAGGAACACTGGCCGAAAATACGCCTCTAATGCTTTTTAGGGTTCCGTACCCTAAGGGTGCCAACGGGACCTATTACTAAGTCTACACTGTCTGCTCGTCCGTCCGTTCTAGCTGTAAAGGGCTTTACTTTTTGAACCCTACTAAGCAGCGAGTGGAAATTTGGACAGAATAGGTGTTATTATTGTGTAGTATTATTGTGTGTATAGTGTTATTGTGTAGTCGACGCGTGGTGGACTAACGCCCATAGACCCTACTTCAGGGTAGGTCTAGTCTGTGCCCTGTAGTGGGACGAATAATAGGCTGAAGATGATTAGTATTTGAACGTTTGATTAATTAAATTACCTTACCTTTTTTCTAAAATGTTAAATAATTAAAGAACCAATGAGAGACATCCGACTCGACCTTGACCACGTGTCTGAAAAGAATTCTTCTCAAAAAGCGAACAACGTATTAGAGTTCTATATTTACTTGGAATACGCCAATTTGGCTTTAATTTTCTTTCCAATTTCGTTGCCAACAGTTTTAACCTACACATCAATCCTAATAGATCGACGGTTGACGTTATAAATTACCACTAATTTATTTGTTGTGTGTCTACCACTACACGAGTTTTATATCGTAACTATACTTCATTTCAAACAAGTACGAATAAATTTTCCGATTCCAATATAGCTTTCTCGCCAATTCTGATTTGCAAATATTTGTAGCATAAGCATAAGCATATGCTCTCGACTATATTCCCCGAGGGGGTAGTCAGAGACATTCTGAAACCTCAGAACATCCACGTTTCACCAGTAGTACCGAAACTCTGTCCAGTGTGACGGGGGGTGAGCCCGTCGCCACTTGTAATGGACAGTGGGTACAACACATGCCTCGAAATTGAAGCAGACAGGTTTCCTCACGATGTTTTCCTTCACCGAAAAGCCAGTGGTGTTACAAATCGTACATTAATTCCGAAAATCTCATTAGTACGAGCCGGCCTGGACGGGGATCGAACCATCGCCTCCAGCACGGCAGGCAAGGTTACTCGCCACTGGACCACCACGGCTTTTACAAACACGGCAAATATTTGTCTTTATCAGAAATATATACTATCCTACATATCTTGGACGTTACTAAAGTTGTTCTTAGAATAAGTGAGAAAAAGTGTTTCCAATTTCTGTTTCTGTAATTCAAAATAGCCTTATAATTTCCTTAAAATGTGATGATTAAAGTTTTAGGTAACAGAAAGTAGCCTAAATTCTAAAAATTCCCTCTCCACTCATAAAAAATGTACAACATTCAAATGCAATTGTTGCAGCTTGAAAGTGTATGGATTTGCTCACAACCGTATTCTAAAAATTGGCAAGTTTAATTGGCAATGGTCTGTTCATATCTGCCGAAGAACTGACAACCGATGGGGTGTCAGAGTTCTAGAGTGGAGACCACGAACTGGCAGGTGTAGTGTGGGACGCCCCGCGGACCGCTGCTGGACAGACGACTTATGAAAGGTAGCGGGGAGCGACTGGATGAGAAAGACCGAGGATAATTTTGTGTCACGACCTGGGAGAGACCTGTGTTGAGCAGTAAGGCTGATGATGATGATTCCCCGGCTCTGCTATAGACTCTACAGGCTGAAATTGATAGCATTAGCATCCTTTTAAACCAAGAGTCTACCCATCAAACTGAAAAACTTTTACTATGGGAGCAAACCGATCGGAGCAAAAAGTATCTGCTGTTTCATCCTAAACTGCAATGCCTCCTCGAATCAAATGTATGCAACAGCAGATTTTTATTTGCTCCGATTCGGTTGCTCCCATAGTAAACGTTGTTCAGTTTGATGGGTAGACTCATAGATTGATAGTTTTAAAAGGATGCTAATGATATCAATTTCACCCCGTAGAGTTTGGAATTACTAACAAGTATATGGATGTGAGATTGAAAAAAAACACTTTTGATCATGATTTGAGGCGAGATTTTTCCCATGTGTGGAATTATAAAAACCTATTTACTGTACCGACACTGCCTGCAAACTTTGACTTCACCACCTCTCTGGTGGTACCTATCTACGGGAGATGGACGACAGTAATTAGTGGCTTATTATTCTGTGGTAGTAGTGTATTGTCAGTGCACGTTTGTATGAAGTGTCCATGGTGTTCTGTTACTTTATTTATTTAATATTATAATTACATGTATATTTATAGAACAATTTCCAAAATACTTACATACTAAAAATACATACCTACTTACTAATGAGATCAGAATAAAATATATACTTAGTTGTTCAGTGTCGAATAGACTCTTGGTTTATAAAAGGATGTTAATGATATCAATTTCAACCTCTATAGAGCTATAAGCAAAATTAGCATTTTCAGAGCATCCACATTTTACTAGCATTGCCCTACCTCTGTTCAGCATGACAGGTAGTGAACCTGTCGCCAATGTGACCCAAATAATCGTAAATAAATATAATATTCAACTGGAAAGTTTGTTTTCCTTTCAAGCCATGAATCTGTAATGAAGACGAACATAAGATACCTTTTATTTAAAATCATACTTAAGAGTCCTTTTACAGTTCAATGGTTCCTCATCACATCATTAAAGATTTCTCAATATAGAAAGCGTAAATTAAAAAAGTGCTACTCGCATTTACGTCTTATAAAAGAACAAGATGCACAGTCTCACATCTGGAACATTTACCTTATTTTCCAAGTTTAAACGACTATATGCCGAGGGGTAGTCAGAGATATTCTGAAACCTCAGAACATCCACGTTTCACTGATAGTACCGAAACTCTGTCCGTGTCTGTGCGCCCCCCCCCCCCCCGCGCTAACATTGTTTTTCAAAAATTTCTCATAGGTAAGATAAAAAATTTCTCATAGGTAAAGAAAAATGTTTCTTCTTTTAAATTAGGCTTTCATTATTAAGAAATTTTTAAGACTGTGATACTGAACGGTAAAAGGGTTCTTAATTCGACCAGGCACAGACCCGGGGACAGAAGTTAGTATAGAAATAATGTTAACGACCCAACTTGTTAAGAAACCGGGTGGGAAGGAATCACGTCTTAAAGTTTCTTCGTTCCACCACTTCATCTAAAGCAATTAAAAGTTGCTCGGATGTCATTAGACTAAAAGGCTGAGAACTAGCTTTTGCCCGCGACTCCGTCTGCGTAGACCTTATAAAAGTATCCTATGTGTTAATCCAGATCATATTCTATCTGTGTGTCAAGTTTCATCAAAATCCGTTCAGTAGTTTTTGCGTGAAAGAGTAACAAACATACATCCATCCATACAAAATTTCGCATTTATAATATTAGTAGGAAGTAGCTTTTGCCGGCGACTTCGTCCGCGTGAAGGTAAAAAAATCATTTCACCTCTACATCCTCTGTAGAATCTATAGGGTCGTTCTAAATATGATGACACTTTTAAGGGGATGATCAGACCATCAAACTGAACAACTTTCTTTATAGGACCAACATCGAAATAGGAAATGTGTCAGCATATTAAGAAGGACCCTGAATATTATAAATGCATTGATCTTTGCAAATTTCATTTTTCTGTCTTAGCCCGTTTAGGCTGTGCTTTGTCTGTCAGTCTGTCAGTCAGTCACGAAACTGTATTATAAGCATAGATTAGTATTAGTATATGATAGAGTAATATACAGGGTGACAAAACCCTCTGGTAATATTTAACGAGGTGATTTAGATCATAAAACTGAACAACTTTCTTTAAGGACACAACGTCGAAAAAAAAGTCCCATACATTTGAGTAGAGTCGGTTCTGCAGTTTTGTATGAAACAGCTGATTTATTTTCGCGATGTCAAAGTTGGCTCGATAGTGAACGTTGTTCAATTTGATTGTCCACTCTATTAAATATTACTATACTCCATTTCAAATAGCAACGAAACTTTAAGGCTATTTTGAATTATAGAAACAGAGATTTGAAACACTTCCTCTCACATATTCTTAGAACAGCTTTAGTAACGTCCAAGATATGTCGGATAGTATATCTTTCTGATATATAAATTATATTTGCAAATCAGAATTGTCCTAATGATGTATAGGGTGTTTTATTACACCCTGTATTAGAGCTAGTCGGAATGCTGATTGTTATATTAATTTTAATAAATAAATTTTTTTTTTGTGAATCTCGATGAATAAGTAAATTAAATTATTTGATGTAAATATAACTTTTAGAATATGCAAACCAAATTCGGACTTTTCAGACATGCAAATACTTTGCCAACTTAAAACCTAAGAATATACGATTTCTATGTAACCTTATATGTTAAACTTTTGTTGAAAAAACTATTTTCTATATTTTTCCTTTCCAGTTCGCAGACAAAAAATAATATATTATATTATTGATAAAAACTTTCAGGAGTCACACACAATTTGCAGATTTTTCAATGAAAACGACAACTGTAAATGCAGTTAACAAGTGCGAGCTTTAGCGAGAACCTACCAAACAGAGATTTAGTTTTCTTCATTTTTTATTAAGGTTCCGTAGTCAAACAAGGAACCCTTATACTTTGTCTCGCTGTAACTCGCTCATTTTTGCACCTATTGAATCGAAATTTGGCATGAAGACAGTTAACAGTAACCCAAAAACAGAAATGTAGTAGTTATGAACAAAATAGCTTTTCTGAACCTCGAAAATTATAACGGATGCTGTAGCTCAACCAGTTTTGGAACAAAACAGTAAAATAGATTTATTCTCTAGTGACAGACTAGATGAAATCCCCCCCCCCCCCCCCTCCGCTCTAACTTCTAAAATACTGGAGTGAAAAATCTGAAAATGTTCGCAGTATCATTGTGTTTCAAAAATGTCTCTTAGTAAAGATAAACAGATTAAAAACTTTTCCTCTTTTTCTACTTATACAAAGGCTACGGAACCCTATCACGCGAGTCGACACGCTCTTGGCCGGTTTAATCGAATTTGAACCATTTTGAAGTCCAGTGCCTCGAACTCATTCAAGCGAAAAACTCAAACGAATTTTATCAAATCAAAAGTTTAGACCGTTTCGAAAGTTTTAAGAGCAACTGTTTCAGTTCGTGAAATGTTTTCGAAAAACTTTCAGATATTCAAACTTCATAGATTTTAATGAAGTAAGTACAAAATACATACACCATAATGTCAGTTCTCGCATAGCATAGCTTAGCATAGCATATGCTCACGACTATATTCCCCGAGGGGGTAGTCAGAGATATTCTGAAACCTCAGAACATCCACGTTTCACCAATAGTACCGAAACTCTGTCCAGTGTGACGGGGGGTGAGCCCGTCGCTACATAATGGACAGTGGGTACAATACATGCCTCGAAATTGAAGCATGCAGGTTTCCTCACGATGTTTTCCTTCACAGACAAGCCAGTGGTGTTACAAATCGTACATAAATTCCGAAAAACTCATTGGTACGAGTCGGCCTGGACGGGGATCGAACCGTCAGTTCTCGCGGTGTACAGATAATCACTAGGGTCACTAACTAACAGCCAGTTGCACGTACGTTCATTAAAGTTAATCCTCCATTAAATCTCTTGGTGTCCCTTTTTGTCTTGTTGACATAGTAAAAGCTAGCAGGATTAACTTTAATGAACATACGTGCAACTGACCGTCAGTGGTACCGTTTAACTTTTAAAGACCCACCGTACCACCAGGGGTAAGGCCAGGGGTACGGTGGGTCTGAAGCGATATTTTGTTAAAAAACAGTGCTTCAAAGATTTCCATACAAATCTTTAATTAATCCTAGCATTGAAACTGTATATTTTAACTAAAATCTGACACAATACAAGCATAGAGATTGGTTTCTAGATTGCATCTGAAAAATTTCATTGACTTTAATCGGTTTGTATTGAAAATATAACCGGACTTCATTTGTATGGAGCGCGCTCATCTTGATACCGATTGAATCGGGATAAGACCCCTGACATAGGAAACTCAAATAAAATAATTTCTTTTAACAAATGATATTCGGTCATTGTTTTCAATCCCAAAGGAAAAAGAGAGTCTTATATTATATCAAGGGGAAATTTCACCTCGTTCCATGTTTTTTTTTAAACTTACCATTAAACTTCAGCTATACAATTCTTTAAACACATACCTGAAAAAGATAACAGAAATCATTAATTATTTACTTCATCTGTTGGTAGATCTAAACTCTAAAGCCATAAGAAAAATTACGAGGAACATAACGCTCATCTGGTCGAATAACCGCACAATTACATTATTGCAAATTTTACAGGAGAAGGGTTTAAAGGTTCACCCTCCAAGATGGGCCCAATTTTTCGTCAACGAAACAATAACACTGCTATCCATATGCCATCTAGCGAAAACTACTGGCAATACAGTCGTGAGTTTATTCCTTCAGAAAAAAATATCCACCTAATTATTGTGCCAATAATTAATAACTCAATTTTGGAAAAGACTGCAATTGTGTGGTTATTCTCCCGGATGAGCGATAATATTATATTAGCGTTTCATTTTGAGTCTTAACTTCAATTTCTAAGAGTTTCTAATCTGTTGAATGCTTTGTGTTATTCACATTGAATCATTATTATTCAAAGCACAAAAAAATCTTGCAATTTCAACTCTATAGCTATTGAGACAGAGTTCATCAGATCCTGTAATTTTCTAAGAGCATAAATCTCTTCCTTATTAATGAGAGGCTCGTATTCAATTCTTGAGATCTCGTTTAGATCCAGTAAGACAAATCATTTGAACGTGCAGACAATTATTTACTTTCCTGCGTTTAGTTTTAAGGTTTGGATTTAATATACCTAAAATATTGTTGTCCTATAGTATGTCTTTGAAGCTATTTTTAAGATAATAGAGATTATTAATAGTAATATACATAGGCGATTAGATTATAGAGTTATCGTTTTCCGATTATAGATCTATGTATACAGGTGAAATTAATATCATTGGCATCCTTTTAAACTAAGAGTCTACCCATCAAACTGAACAACTTTAGCAAACCGAGCGTTATGTTTCTGGCCGCGTTTTCTCTACAGCGACAGTTCCGACGCGGTGCGCGGTGATAGCTTCAAAAAAAGATTTGACGTTTAATAAGTGAGCTTCAAGCTTCTATATGGAATACATTATTATGACTTAGACTTCAAACAAAGAAAATCAGCTGATGCATACATTTGAGTCGAGTAGGCATTGCAGTTTAGTATGGAACAGCTGACTTTTTTTGCTACGATCGGTTTGCTCCCAGTAAAAGTTGTTCAGTTTGATGGGTAGACTCATAGTTTAAAAGGATGCAAATGATATCAATGTCACCCTGTATTGTAAAGATACTGTACTATACAGGTTGTTAGGATAACCAGTTGCATTACTTTAAGTGGTGATTGCCAGGTCCAATTTTTAGAAAACCGTAGATGATCTCTTGAAAAATCCGTAGATCTAAAGACTGTTTTTCAATGCTTTATCTGTCTATTTTGAAGTGGATTGACCAGAAACTTCGCTCGAATTTGGCGAAGAAAATTGAAACTTAGACAAGTTCAAGTTAGAATAATGACCAGGGAACGTGAAAATCAATCTGTGTCAGTCCGTTTGAGATGGAAAAGAGTAGGGGCGAGCCATATTTTACGACACACAGTACAATTTACAAAACAGTAAACTTTAATTCATCATTCAATCATTTTATACAGCAAATTGAAACTTTAGGGAGGTATTCAGAAGGTTTGTAAAAATCCGTAGATTTGCCATTTAAATCCGTAGATCCGTAGGCCAGGCCAAAAATCTGTAGATCTACGGATAAATCCGTAGGTCTGGCAACGCTGTGCACTGCCCTCATCCAACGGGTTCCCGCCTCCTTCACCAGGCCGTCGGTGCACCGCCTACCCACGCTGCGCTTTCCGGTACGCGGTCGCTACTCGAGAACTTTTCGGCCCCATCGGCCGTCGGTTCAATCACCCGGTGATTGTGCCCCATGATACTAGACTAAACGGAATCCGCCTTTCTTCTTAATTTTGTACCAAGAAACCTTTTTATCTCCGACAACAAATTTTAATTGTAACTGAATAATTTAACGTGTAAAAGACTTTTAACTTCACAAAATGTACCACGAACACCTATTCAGATGAAGGTTATGGGCCAAGTTACCGCCATTTTGTCTAACTTTGTCTTACGCAGCATAAAACAAGTAATGAACGCAAAAATCCAGCTTGAAGTTAGGCTAATTCTTTAACTAATGGCTTTTAATTCTCATGAGTTAAGGTAAATCGTCACGGTTCGTGCTCCGTAAAACACCGAAATTAAACATTTACTTTTATGAAACTTTTATTAATTACATTTACCCGCGACTTTGTCTGCACAAATTTTATACCAGATTTTAAGTCAGATCATAAGCTATAAAAAAATACATCAAAATCGGTTCAGTAGTTTTTGCGTGATGCTTAAAACAAACAAACACACAAACAAACAAATGGAAGGACAAAGTTTCTAAAAAAAGGTTGATTTGGAGTCGGGGACACCTAAAAACCATATCGTACCTACGATTAATCTATTTGTGGTTGGGCTATCCTTGGACAGCGCTGGTCCTTTGTGTTCGCCCCGAGCTCACCCATATTTTACGCCTACCTCCGAACTTATGGTATTTTCTTTTCATTCTCGGGAATGCAGGTTTCCTCACCATGTTTTCCTTTAGCGCCGAACTAGTAAATGACAATAAATCGTATATAAATTCCGAAGAACTTAGTGGTACAGGCCAGGAATCGAACCGCCCCGCCTCAAGATTGAGGCGCTAGCTCTTCTCCGTATGGGCTATCATCGCTCTTTTATAGCTTTTAAATATATACTTATTTTAACTAGTAGCACCCGCGACTTCATACGCGCAGACTACTAAACTATACATATTTTAAGCCGTGGTGGTCCAGTGGCGAGTAACCTTGCCTGCCGTGCAGGAGGCGATGGTTCGATCCCCGTCCAGGCCGACTCGTACCAATGAGTTTTTCGGAATTTATGTACGATTTGTAACACCACTGGCTTTTCGGTGAAAGAAAACACCGTGAGGAAACCTGCATGCTTCAATTTCGAGGCATGTATTGTACCCACTGTCCATTATAAGTAGCGACGGGCTCACCCCCCGTCACACTGGACAGAGATTCGGTACTACTGGTGAAACGTGGATGTTCTGAGATTTCAGAACATCTCTGACTACCCCCTCGGGGAATATAGTCGTGAGCATATAGATACATTTCCAATATACATCCAAGCCAAGTTAACAGCTTTACTATACACGCCCTCACTCCAGTAACTAGTTATATTATCATCGTCGAAAATCTTCAATATAAATTAAGACCTATGAAATATTCAAATAAAGCCCCAAATGTGACCGAAGAAACGCAAAAAACTGCTTTAATTCAAAATAATAAAGCTCTATTTTTCAACGCAAACAGTCTAAACTCAATCCACTCTAAGATCTAATCTCGCTCTAACAAAACTTTCGCCGGTAACAATAAAAATTAATTTATTAGCCCGAAGCGGGAGGTGAACGTTTTTCCTTCACGTTGAAAAACTGTAATTAAATCTAGGGTTGTCACGAGACTTTTTGGAAGTCAAATTAAGTTGGAGAAGTTACCCAACAAAATGATTCTGAAAAATATTATATGTTTCCTACAGCGTTCCCTATAGTTGCGTCTGCGTCAATCAAATGAGTCAAATCCATTAGAATATTAGAATAAATGTTTATTTGACTTCTCATAAACCAACAACCATATTCCCTTTCAGATTGAACATTGCAACTACTAACTTAAATGAAGACGAGTGTAAGATTCATTATGTTTATTACATATTATGGTGATAGGTGCCGATGTATTTATCATATAAAAAGAATAGTACAAGAAATACATTACACCTTAGTTGTCTCATACAACACCCACGAGAATAATGGTGTTATTACACCTAACTCAGAAATCACACAGAACAACATCAGTAAGAAAAATGTCCCAAACACAATTCGGTATGTCAAGTTTTTTGTCGTTATAAGGATTTTATTATGGATAGAAGGCATCATTTTAAGGAACTAATTTCTTTATTTTTGCAATTCATCGAATCTATCAATAAAAATTAAATTTTTATCTGTAAATGCCAAAAGTGGCCGAGAAAAATCATTCAAACTTCATGAACAAAAATGTTTGCTTAGTTTAAAAATAAAAATCACTGGCCTTCTCTATCTAACTATATGCTGGTAACAGAAACGGCAACATGAAATGTCAAATTCTGACTAAATTTTTTAAGTTGTAAATTTTTTAATATTTTAAGTTGATTTTAAGTTCACCACGGAGTTTGCAGTCCTTCGAGTGACGTCACTCTATATCTCGACAGGATTCAGAAATGGGCAATGTTCATGACAATTATCTCGAAATAGTTTTCGATTCAGCCTCCCAAAAAAACATGATATACCGAATTACGAACAGTGTCGTTCAATTTACCGATAATCGTCGCAAACTCTTGATAGACTGTACCTGTAGTAAATATCCCAGAAGCAATTAGTCAACATTGTTAAAATTAATTGAGTTTTCGATTTCATACCGTGTAAAGCCTTTACAATCACGGTGGCAGCACTTGCAGCTTTATGCAAATATTTTAAACCAACTTGATGTTTTAAAAGCCGAAATTGGGCAGTGTTATCGAGTAAAGAACCGGCCAAGTGCGATTCTAACTCTATTCTATGAAAATGTTTTGGAACTCCCATAGAAAATGGATCGGCTAATCCGCACTTTTGTTTGGAAGGTACAAAAACTTTTCTCTATTTTCGACCCATGTTCCTTAGGGAAATATGTTTAGTTTCATTATCTGAATCTAACCTTAACATTTTCCTAGTAAATAAAAATAGTGGTGAATATTTTCGCGCAAATAATACTACCTACTTATTATATTTCGTTTTAGTTCAGTCATGTTTGTGCATAACCCGAGACAATAAACCTTAAGAGGATATGTGAAAAAATAGGATTCTTCAAAGCATCAAATATCATGAAGTTTTAACAGTATGGGTATGATTTGCGGATATGTGTAAATTGAACATATAATTGAAGTTTTGATTAGAGCCAAAACACAATTAAGAGACATTTTCTAGATAGAAAGATAAGCCAAAGTTGCCTCCGTCTTTATCGATAAACGCTTGGAACTGCTAAATGGTGAATAATAGAAACACGAGACTTGATTTTAAAAAAAGAGATTGATATTATATAAAGTTTTATTAGAGCAGAAATGAACTTACATAAATAGTACAATCACAATTAAATAAAGTTTGTTTTACGCTTGCGTCGTTTCAGGCGCGCGCACTGCCCCATCTCTTTCTCTCGCATAATATAAGCTATCACACGCCCATTTCGCTTAAATTATTTTTCGACATAAGCCCTTAAACTCAAGCAAGCATATGAATGTTTTTTAATTATGTTTTTTTAATTTATTTTATATGTATTCTATAATACAAGTCCATGTTAGATTCTAGTACTTTAAATGTGACTATATAATTTGTGTGACAATGTCCAAGATATTTATTTATGTTTATTTTTTATTTATTTGTAAAAGTGCTATAAAGTACCGTTTACGCCCCTAATCTCCATCGTAATACAAAGATTTAAAATATTTTATCCTTAATGACCCAATTCATCTAAAACCGAAGAACAGACATAGACCCGGATTTAAATAATGGCAGACATTAATTTTATAATCTTACTGATTGAATCCCATCCTACTACGTTTTCAATTCACCAACATTTCGGGAGATTTTCAGTTTTTTTCAAAGCGTTTTGTAATTGTTGTCTCGTATGTAGTATAGATTATCGAATAACATAATTTTACTCGAAAATTTTAAACTGTTTACGTCTGACATGGCTGTATGGGCTCGACCCCTTGAGCTTTAAAAAAGTCTGGCACACTCTTGGTATAGTTTTGACATAATCTCGCGAACGTCTCTATGGAGCGATTAACAATTTTAAAAAAGAAAAGAAAACGCTCGACCATACCATTAACTTGATGACCCTAACACAAATTATTTAATAGTAGTTACTACCATAACAGATAATGCACTCAACCCGATTTAGCGCGCTTTATCGAATTTCGAACTTTGCACTTCAGGAGCAAAAACTAAAATGCGTATGTCAATGAGTGATTGCTTGCATCTTAGTTAAGATGCAGGCTGTCATGGTGGAACTACACATCGTTATGTGTTATTTGTTATGCAGCTACGCTGTATTTGCCCAAATATTTGAACAACAAACATGCCATACACATAAACGTGCGTGCGAATAAAGCAAACATAGACGAATGAGCCCTTCATACTTCGTCGTATGCGGACGAGTAACACGCAACAAATAATTACAACGAAGTGTGGTTAATTGACAACATTTTATTTTAAGAAAGGTACCAAAATAAGAAAACTATTTGGAGATTATGTGATTCAAAGCTTATATCAAAATTATCAGATTTTTCTATCCATTATTTCTCGAGATATTTGAAAAATACTGAAAAATATAATTGAGGTTGAATGAGATTTTATTCCTTTGCCTGCTTGGCTTTTCTATTGTATTTGACAGTTTTTATTTTTAATGTTATTGCGGCCAAGGTATCTTAGCCATAAATACTACGTTTTTCAGAAAATTCAAAAGTAAATTAAAAATAGAAATATCGGTCAAAAATAAAATCGGAAAAATACGTATCTCTTATTTTTTAACCTATTTTTATAAAAAAACAGGTGGTTAAAAAAATGTTATGTTGTCAATTTTGTCCGTTGTCAAACGTGAGTGATGATGCACTGGCCTTGGTCGGGTTTAAAACACGTCTCCGAAACTTGTCTACTTTAGTTCAAAACAGTATGTGTTCAACAAGTGAACACATTTCAATTAGGAACATAGTTAACGTTGGTTATAACTCGTTATAACGTTACATAAATTTTGCGATTACCATCTACATTGGAATTGGTACTATAACAATTTAGTTAACGAATCGACGGAGCGTATAATTTCTAAATTAATATTACAAGCTTAGGAGTAATTGTTTATTTTATAGTTTAATTGCTTTTAGAGTAGATATTCGAGAACCGTCAGATTGTGAACATTGCTTGAATTTTAATTGTATTTGTCTAAAAAGAAAGATGATTCAGTGCTTTGGATGGCACGTTAAACCGTCGCTCCCGACTACTATCTCTGGTGGTAGTCGTTACATAAAAACCACGTCAGAGGCCGTAAGGCGGTCTGAAAAAACTCTGACACCAGGGCTTGCTGCCCACACGATAAGAAGAATTGTAATTTTTTATATAATACTAGCTATTGCCCGCGACTGACTGCCAGTTGCACGTACGTTCATTAAGTTAATCCTCCATTAAATCTCTTGCTGTCACTTTTTTCTTGTTGAAGTAGTAAAAGGTAGGAAGAGATTTCATGGAGGATTAACTTTAATGAACGTACGTACAACTGACCATAAGACCGCGTGGAAAAAATAATTATCTTATATGTACAGACAGTTCTTTTACACTTTTATAACAGTACTAGAGTTTACCCGCGACTTCATAAGCTATCAAACGAAAAAAGTTTCTTCAAAATCGGTTCAGTAGTTTTAGCGTGATGCTCGAACAAACAAACAGACAGACAAGAATTATGAAAAGGGTTAATTTGATGTGATATTTTTCTGAACAGTATACAGGGTGAAATTGATATCATTAGTATCCTTTTGAACTAAGAGTCTACCCGTCAAACTGAACAACTTTTACTGTGGGAGCAAATCAATCAGGGCATAAAAAAATCTGCTGTTACATACATTTGAGTCGAGGCATTGCCGTTTAGTATGGGACAGCAGTTTTTTGTTATTGCTCCGATTGGTTTGCTCCCATAGTAAAAGTTGTTCAGTTTGATGGATAGACTCTTAGTTTAAAATGCTAATGATATCAATTTCACTCTGTAAATGGTCAGCTAGTAAGTCATGGCGTCTTTAAATGTGGATGGAATATGTTAAAGAATGACAAGATGTATGGACTTAGACAATATGACAATATGTATGGACTTAGAGGAAGCAAGAGAGGTGTGTCAGAACCGCCCAAAGTGGAGATCTATAGTTTCTGCCTACCCCTCTGGGAAAAAGGCGTGAGTTTATGTGTGTATGTATGTATGTATGGTAAAGAATGTTTTATTTCTTTGAAGCAATCTAGTAGTGATATAAAATCTAAAATTTCATTTTATGAGCTTAACAAAATATTGAGTATTGAGTATTGAGTATTGAAATTGGCTGTTTCGACGCTTAATCTATATTTAAACACAGATTTTCAGGGATAACGGTTGAATTAGCTATTTAAATAAAGAAAGTTTTAAGATTGGATGGTTCAAGAAATTCGGTGAAAATGCCGGTTGGATTTTTTGCTTCTAAAAAGTAAAAGTCTAAATTTACTTTAAAAGTGGTTGGATATATTTGGCTATCTTGTTCGGATTCGATGGCTAATGATGGCATATCAAATGGCCTATTTGGCAAATATCTAACCTTTATCTAACAAATATGCGTTTCCCGGCGTCTGTTGGATTTCGACGCACATAAAAGGAATGAAACAGGCATATATACAAACCAAAACATCCCCAGGGATCCACGTTTTTAAAGTTTTATTGCATATTTTCACGTAGAAACGCGTATTTGTGTGATATTTGACAAATAGGCCATGTGAAGTGCCACCATAAAAAGAAAATAATTTACGTATAGTACTGTAGCCCCGGGACTTTAAATTACCAAAAAGATTACCGATTGCCGTTTAGAAATTGTTGTAAGGGATGAAATTAATGATATAAAACCCAAGTCTTAAAGAAGAAAAATTGTCTTTAATTCTTAAATTTCGCGGTTACCGTTTTTTTGCTATACCGTCATGTTCTTCACCTTAGTCCAATAACCATACGTAATAGTAAGACTGTCTAAAGTTGCCATACAAAGCATAAAACCGATTAAAATTGTTGTTTTTATTTTTTCTTGTATACGTGTTGTGATTTTTAAAACTAAGGTGTTTATATTAGGAATTTCATACCTTACAACAATATGAAAAGGCAATCGGTAACCATTTTGGTAATTAAAAAGTCTCGGGGCTACAGTACCTACAATTCAAGAAATTCGGTGAAAATGCCGATTGGATTTTTTGCTTCTAAAAAGTAAAGTCTTAATTGACTTTTTAAGTGATTGAATATATTTGACTTTTGTTCGGATTCGATGGCTAAAAAAATAATTTACGTAAGTATTAAGGTCGAGAACTCGAGATTCGGAGAGTAGAGTCGAAAACGGCAAATTTTTTTTTGCTTTGATCCTTTTGCTCCCATAGTAAAAATTGTTCAGTTTGATGGGTAGAGTTTTAGTTTAAAAGGTGCTAATGATATCAATTTCACCCTGCATACAAAAATTTTTTTCTTGGACATGGTCACACTATATAGGTATAGTTAGTAGGTATTGAGCCCCAGTCGCCTAATTGCCTTAGTCGCAATCCGAGCGGCATTGCATGATTGGATACTTATTTTTTTACTTTAGGCGGAATAAAAGGTACCACAATGTCTTCGTGTGCCTTTACTCGTTTTACAAATCATTCTGAAAGAAAAAACAACTCACACGCCACTACTTTTGACTCGTAGTAAGTAAATGAAAAGCAGATCCATTGTTCGAGTACGTAATGCAAGGACGTCACCTATCTTCGCTTTTTTAATTAAATCAAAGGTCCCCTTTAACGTAACGACTCTAGCCCGGTGTTGTATTATGGTCAAATGAGATATCAGGGCCCGTGTCGGGGCCGTCAAATTAAATAATTATTATTATCAGCCACTGATGTCCCACTGTTGGGCAAAGGCCTCCCCCGTCTCTCCAAGAGATATTCAATAGACCAGAAGAAAGAAAAGGAGTAGAGTAGAGATTTAACAAATTAAATAAATAAATAAACAGGTTTAGCCGTGAAAACGTAAGAGACAGACAGAGTGACATTTTCGCATTATTTAATAATATTAGTATGTATAAATATTTTACAACGAATAGGTATAATATTATTAACTAACTAGGTACCTCCAAAATAACATTGTATTTGATTAAAGGCAACAGACATGACACAGAGCAAAGCAAAGGAATAGCCTAGGGGCTTTAAATACAAGGATTAAACGCGCATACATACTAGATTTATCTATACAGCAGTCGTGAACCACGGTGTATGTAGACTTAGTTTTTACTTGACTTTTTTAAGTAATTTTTTTATTTACGATCTGTGAAAAATTATACCTATATTTCGAGGCATGTATTGTACCCACTGTCCATTGTATGTGGCGACGGGCTCACCCCCCGTCACACTGGACAGGTTCGGTTCTACTGGTGAAAAGTGGATGTTCTGAGATTTCAGAACATCACTGACTACCCCCTCGGGGAATATAGTCGTGAGCATATACATACATTTCCAATATACATCTAAGCCAAGTTAACAGCTTTACTATACAGGGTCCTTCTTAATATGCTGACACTTTTTTTAGGGGATGATCAGACCATCAAACTGAATAACTTTCTCTATGGGACCAACATTGAAATCGCGCAAAAAAAATCAGCTGTCCCATACATTTGGCTAGAGTAAGTTTGCAGTTTGGTATGGAGCAGCAGATTTTTTGTTAGTTTCGGTACTACTGGTGAAACGTGGATGTTCTGAGGTTTCAGAATATCTCTGACTACCCCCTCGGGGAATATAGTCGTGATCATATGCTTATGGATAAAAAATATAAAAAAAACACGACCTTTACAAAAGGTCCGAATCGGCAACGTAAGCTTTGTCAAAACTTTACAAAAAACAGAAAAACATTATCAATGCATCCGCAACATACTTCGTCATTTGTCAAAGGCACTATTCTAATACGCATATATTTTTTCTAGTAAGTAAATAATTATAGCCAGTACGATCGAATCCATACTATTGCAGCCCATTCCATACAAGCAATATGACCGTTTATCCTAAACGCCCTCAATTGTTATTTTTGCAAATATCTTCAATGTACACGCGGCGAAATATCCAGCGGGTCCCGCGTAGGTAGCATTACGTATAATGTCACGCGGCCAGCTTATTTTGGTTTTGTGTAGGTTGTATAGCATGTATCGCGGTGTCCGTGATCTAGGAAAAGTTTACAATTTTATTTTACGGGCTCGTTCTTAATATGCTGACACTTTTTTAAGGAGATGCTC
Organism: Agonopterix alstromeriana; assembly: GCA_963924505.1. NCBI lineage: Eukaryota > Metazoa > Arthropoda > Insecta > Lepidoptera > Depressariidae > Agonopterix > Agonopterix alstromeriana. The sequence continues at coordinate 14,043,012 of OZ004675.1, forward strand.
AGACCTTCAAACTGAACAACTTTCTCTATGGCACCAACGTCGAAATCGAAAAAAAAAATCTTCTTTTCCATACAAAACTGCAAGCCTACTTGAGTCAAATGTATGAAACAGCAAATTTTTTTTTATAGAGGGTGCTTCTTAATGTGCTGACACTTTTGTAAGGGGATGATCACACCATCAAACTGAACAACTTTCTCTATGGGAACAATGTCGAAATCGCGAAAAAAAAATCTGCTGTTCCATACAACACTGAAATCTTACTCGACCCAATTGTATGGGACAGCAGATTTTTTATTCGCAATTTCGACCTTGGCCCCATAGAGAAAGTTGTTCAGTTTGATGGTCTGATCATCCCTTTAAAAAAGTGTCAGCATATTAAGTTGGACCCTGTTTGTATCGATTTGACTACCCACAAATTTCTAGTTTTCGTGTACACAGGCTAACTTGGCTGAAACTTGAGTGTTCTTATCGGAACAATGGACTTTGAACCTCAACGGTTAAATATTAAAACATTGTTTGCATCGAACCCGTTGAACAATACTTTATCTAACGTAATTAATCAGCTGAATTGCGAATATTAGATGTTTTGTTGAAGAAAATTTATAACATGAAAACGCTTTTAGCGCTGGCCTGCCTACATTTTGGGGTTTTCCTTTGGTAAATATTTATATTGAAAAAGCTGTTTTTGTTTCATAGGGCCTTTTCCTACGCAGCGCTTCCAATCTAAAGCGGCAACGCGGCTCTTTCTACACTAATATTATAAAGAGGAAAGATTTGTACCTATTTTTGTATGTTTGTATGTTTGTAATGAATAGGCTCAAAAAGTATTGGGCCGATTTAAAAAATTCTTTCACCAATAGAATGCTACATTCTTCCAATTTGACATAGTCTACATTTCATTTTGAAAAAAATTAGGGATCCTTGGTAAAATTTGAACAATGTGTAGAAACCGAAGGTGTAGAAAAATTAGCCTTTGTCTACCCCGTGCGAAGACGGGACGGGCTGCTAGTGTCTTTATAAAACTGTAACAGAAGCAAAGTATAAGAAAGAGCACCTGTTGGATTTAACTACATCAAATATATTTAATTTTTAGCCTCTCAGTTAAAATAAAAGTTAGAAAATAACGCTAAATTCACATTTTCAGTGATTCTTTAGCTTAAGGTGGTTGCAGAGTTGTCCAGTTCATACAAAAGTTTGACGCATAATACGCGTAGACGGTATTAACAACAGTAATATTTTATACATGGAAAAATAGTTTAGAAAATCTAGATGCCACGTATAAAATAACATTTGAAATTTATAACATAAGTACGAAGATATAAAGCTTTGAAATTTTCTTTGGATAAGTGCATATGCTCACGACTATATTCCCCGAGGGGGTAGGCAGAGATGTTCTGAAACCTCAGAACATCCACATTTCACCGGTAGTACCGAAACTCTGTCCAGTGTGAGCCCGGGGCCGGGGGGTGAGCCCGTCGCCACTTATAATGGACAGTGGGTACAATACATGCCTCGAAATTGAAGCATGCAGGTTTCCTCACGATGTTATCCTTCACCGAAAAGCCAGTGGTGTTACAATGGATAAGTTCAAAGCTAATATTACTGTTATTAATACCGTCTACGCGTATTTGCGTCAAACTTTTGTATGAAATGTACAACTCTGCTATCACCTTAAATACTATATTTAATAACGGAATAAACGATTAAAAGTAACGAAATGTATAATGCTGTTCATACTGCGCAAAGTGTCCACTTGCGAACGTCATCATGTCAAATGTAAAACGTTGTTTGAAGTGCCGGACCTGTGACGTAGTGGTGGTATGTTGACGAGCCAAGTACATTGTGATACAAACCTGTAAAATGTATTGAATTGCATTGCATGCATTACATACTTTAGGGAGTTCTTTAGACCATTAAACTGAACACATCTAAATCGTGAATAAAATTACATAGAATATGTCAGTGGCCACTTAAACCCTAATGTATAAAACAGCTGATTTCAATTTCGCGATTTCAATTTTGATCCCATAGTAAAAGTCAGTTCGATAGTCTGAAGAACCCTCACTTTTTACACCCGTAAACATGATTTCTAAGAAAAGCTAGATACAACACAATTTTGTTCCTTTTAAAACTTCTCTCGTACCTAAAACATTATGAATAATGTAAAAAGAATAATTATTTCTTTGAAGTCAAACAAAATGTAAAATCTTAAATTGATATAAAGTCAATTAAGAATAGACGGAAAATTTTGTTCAACTTTTGACTTTACGAGAGAAATATATCATACCTTTTGCTCTAAATTTTACATTTCTAGAAACAAACATTTTTAGAATCTTGTTTTGGTAGTAATAGGACACAACCGATTTAATTAAAAGGATGCTAATGATATCAATTTCGCCTTGTAGTTTACATACATACATACATATGCTCACGACTATATTCCCTGAGGGGGTAGTCAGAGATATTCTGAAACCCCAGAACATCCACGTTTCACCAGTAGTACCGAAACTCTGTCCAGTGTGACGGAGGTGAGCCCGTCGCCACTTATAATGGACAGTGGGTACAATACATGCCTCGAAATTGAAGCACGCAGGTTTCCTCAAGATGTATTCCTTCACCGAAAAGCCAGTGGTGTTACAAATCGTACATAAATTCCGAAAAACTCATTGGTACGAGTCGGCCTGGACGGGGATCGAACCATCGCCTCCTGCACGGCAAGCAAGGTTACTCGCCACTGGACCACCACGGCTATTTCTACGGCCCTGTAGTTTTAACCCTGAATATCAGTAGTTCAGTACACAAGTAGACATAGCAACAGGCACAGGTAACAACGAGGTTAAAGCCAGTAAGTGGATAACGCAGGCTTCCGAAGCCTCACTTGGACATACGTTCTAATACTTTACAATGTGTTACGTGCCGCTGTTCTAATTGTGATGCCATGTTGACGATTACGGCCGTAGTATAGCAGCTTAGACCATATAACTATGGACCAGCCTTGATACAAGATCAATTGATCATGTGCATTTACATAAAAATGTTTACCTTATCACTAAACGAGACAGCCTATAAATGCGGAATGATAACTTTAAACAAGTTGAGTTCGGGGTTCACACGCGACTATTTTTAATAATCAAATTTCGAACAAGATCAATTGATCATGTGCATTTACATAAAATTGATTACCTTATCACTAAACGAGACAGCCTATAATTGCGGAACGATAACTTCAAACAAGTCGCGTTCGGGGTTCACATGAGACCATTTTTAACAATCAAATTTCTAATCCAAGATAAAAGGAATAAAACCCAAAGTTATTTCATGCTACCTCTTCCCGTTGCAAAAACTGTCAGAAAAGTTTCTTAGTAGAATTACACGCGCAATTCGTCCATAGTTATATTGTCCAAGTATGGCAGCGTGATATAGCGCTATCGCGCTTTTGCTCTCTTTCTATTTGCGCGCAAACGAACGAGATAAAAGGCGCGATATAGCAGTATCACGCGCAACATACGTGCTATTTAATCTAACACTATTATAAAACTGTAACAGAAGTGTGTCTGAACATTGCTTACAAGTAAAAGGTAGGTAGGTAGATAGGTACAATACGGTTTTTAAGAGTCCCCCTTACAGTATGAATCTCTTTTCTTTTATGTATCTGTCTTCGGTCGGTTCGGTCTTTCATACAAGAGACCAGTTTTTTTTAACGTTTTTTCTTCTTGCTCTATCGTGAAAACGGTAATACATACAAGCGTCAAACTTGGTGTTATTATAGAGCGAACTCTACAGTAGAACAACAAATAATAAAAACCGGCCAAGTGTGAGTCGGTCTAGCGCTACAGGTCCCCGAGAAAACACAACTTTTTTCTAAGTTAATATGTGGTTTGGTGGTGTGGTATGGAAGCCTCGGTGCGCGAGCAGCCCGACACGCGCTTGGCCAGTTTTTATTTCTATTTCCCTATTTTCCAGGTGAAATAAATGCTAGTTAATGACAATGGCAACGTCGGAGTCGACTGCCTAGTGAACTGTCTTCCTTGGCTGCCACTCTGGTACTGTCTTGGTCAACCGGCCATCTACGTCACACACAAATTTATAATACAGTAGGATAGACAGTGGCGGATTTGCCCTAAGGCCCAATACGGCCTAGGGCTGCCGATCGTGACAAAAAATTAACTGATCATAACAAAAAATAACTCGATGTACCTAAACATTCTAAAGGCTCGCGCACATTATTTAAATTTCTGAATCGATTTCGATTAGTTGGCAATAAAGTAAATTAATGATGTAGTCTATATGATAGGTGCTGAAAAAGGGGCGGCTGGTACTTACTACATGGCCCAGGGCCTAGGGCGGCCAAGACTGCTAATCCGCCACTGAAGACAGAATCAAAACAATGACACACTTTAATCCTTATGCCAAAATACAACAAAGTAAATTTAAAAACGCCCATCTATTCCTCACCGAACAGGGTACCTTCCGGACCAACGAACAGCATCAAAGCACGACTGATATAGATCATCTATAAACGTTTACTATGACGTCGTGTCGGATCGCTCCACACTTGTCATATGTTTAGTGAGAAAAATAAATAAAAATCGGAAGTCTATTAGTATATTTAGCGCTCTTAATTTATCTGACGCTATTATTGGATAGTGGATACAAGGTGTTACAAAAGTAAAAATAAACATTTAAAACTTTTAAGGGGGTTGTTTAGACCATCAAACTGAACAACTTTCAGTATCGGACCAAAATAGAAATAGCGAAAAAAAAAATAGTTGTCCCATACATTTAGCTCGAGTAGATTTGTAGTTTAGTATGGAACATCCGATTTTTTTTTCGCGTATTCGATATTGGTCTCACAGTGAAAGTTGTTCAGTTTGATGGTATAAACCACCCCCTTAAATGTTTATTTTATTTTTGTAACACCTTGTATAATACTGGGTGTTAGTCCACTGTACGGAATTTAGTATCGCTTTAAACTTGGCTTATTTTCGATTCGGTAATGTTTCAGTGAAGATCGAATCATCTTTATGTCAAATTATTAACCGAGCGCGATACGGAATGTGCAAAAAGTTATAGTTTCTATTAAAAATTATCGTTTAGCAAAGTCACACTTAAACCACTTACAAAAGAACTGAGGGAAATTTCGCAGAGTTTTCTGGTGTAAATTCTCGAGCCGATAAAATCATTAAATTTTAAGGAGACCAAGTACTATACCATACTGTCATCTGCGAGGCAACTAAATTCGAGAGTCAATAAAACGCAAAGTTGGCTCCAAACGTACAGTTCCAACGTTTAACGTTCCTCAAGTGAGACTATACGACTACCTATAGACGGTTGTGTAATTTTCGCTTGTAGCTTTATACTATGTTAATTTCTTTATACAACTTAGGCCGGATTCGACCAAACTTTGATTTATCAAGGCATAATAGTATTCTTAGTATTTACTCCGAAATAAGTTCATTTTTGTTCTACCACACTAAACCCTGACTAAAGTTATTCTCGAATGGATGTAATGAACGAATGTATAATCCACCTAAAGAAAGAGGTCGTTGTATCCGTACATATTCATATCGAACCATTCACACTGGTTCTTAAGCCAGGAAGTCCTTCCCTGTTCCCCTGCAGAATGATCTGGAGAAGTTAGTATTTTTCACTTCTCATAATGTGACTGAGGTACTGAAGTTTCAGAGTATTTATGGTTTTCAGGATTTCGAATCTCTTATTCATCCTCCGCAGCTGGCTTTTCGGTGAAGGAAAACATCGTGAGGAAACCTGCATGCTTTAATTTCGAGGCATGTATTGTACCCACTATCCATTATGTGGCGACGAGCTCACCCCCGTCACACTGGACAGAGTTTCGGCACTACTGGTGAAGCGTGAATGTTCTGCGATTTCAGAATATCTCTGACAACCCCCTTGGGGAATATAGTCATGAGCATATGCTTATGCTTACCATGCTTTTATTTCAAGGCGTGTGAAATAGTCGTTTCTCGATACGACATACTGAAATCCAGGCAAACACACAACACAATCAGACTAAACCCGACAAAGCTCTTAACCGTGTCAAGCCCACAGCAATCGCTTCAAATGCGGACCAATAGACAAACGAAGCCAAATGCAGTTCTGTGTACGATTCGATTTTGCCGGGCCAGCAGTGTTACTACAGGTTACTAACTCAACTCACAAGTTTGTCACCTGTAAGCCTATTACACAGCCTACAGTCGTAGCCGTTTGTATTACATGACCGTATGGTGTCCGGCTTTGAACAACACTTTAAGGGTATATTACCGTTGGCGCGCTCCATACAAACGATGTCTGGTTAAATTTTCAATACTAACTAATTAAAGTCAATAAAATTTTGCAGAAACAATCTATAGACAAATCTCCATGCTTGTATGTTGTCCGATTTTAGTTAAATTATACATTTTCAATGTGAGGATTAATTTGAGATTTGTATGGAAATCTTTGGGGCATTGTTACTTTAAAACTTCAGGGGGTCACCTTAAATTGTCGCTTTCGACCCTTTTTTCGGTAACTTGTATGGTGTTGTGTTATTGATTTATTATTTTACGTTTGGAAGATTGTTGATCATTTTACGTATGGAAGAGTATTTCCGGAAGAGTATTTTATGGAAGAGAAGATCATGATGCAAAAACAAAATACAAAAAATTCTCACATGAAAAAAGTTGTGAAATTTCTAAGCCGCTCCGGTAGAAAATTCTCCAATACACCATTAAAAATCATAACTTCTAAACTACAAAAAATCGTGGAATATACATGGGGTATTTTCGGATATACCTAAAAAAATCTTTTGTACGTTTCCGTTTGGACCACTCTGTATTAAGTTTACGTTATGTATGTAGCATAATGATGATGATGACATAGAAATCTTTACAGTCACTTTTTAGTCAAAAGGGGATGATCAGACCATCAAACTGAACAACTTTCTCTATGGGACCAACATCGAAATTATGAAAAAAAAATCAACTGCTTTTTCTATAGTTAAAGTTGTTCAGTTTTATGGACAGACTCTTAGTTTAAAAGGATGCTAATGATATCAATTTCACCCTGTATACAACATGTTAATGAATAACCGCAAAACCTCATACACCCCAACTGATTTATAACAAAATAATTACATTGAAACAATAATTTCATTATTTTTATCATTAAAATATAAAGTTATTCACATTTTAAGTTTTCAGGCCAAAATGATTTTTTATCATTTCAGCAATGAATGAAAGCGCTAGCATGCTCGTGGATATATTTTAAGAATCTTGTTTTGGTAGTAAGTAAGATGAGTGTGCCCATGAGACGGGTTGAGATCGAGTTCAGTAAATTTTAAAATTTACTAACAAATTATTTAATATTTTGAAAAAAATTACTGATGTTGAAACCATGATAATTCAATTCTGCTCTTGATTCTAAACAAACTACTTTCTAGTTTTGCGTTAATTCATTAACACGTTGTATATACATCATTTTTGGTAGTTGATCATTTATTTCAACAGATGAATAAAATAGTGATATTAAATAGAATTACAAATAAAGTGAATTAAAACTAAACTAACCTAGGATGTGGTGTAGGTTCGGACCAATAATTATTCAGCTAAAATCTAGATTACTTAGAAACTAAGTTTACCCAGTTAGCCACAACTCACGTACCTAACTTATCCAGGAGCTGAAAGGTATTCCCACAGTGAAATAAAACAGCGAGTTACAAAACTTGCGAAAGCGTCGAAAGAGCTCTCCAACTTACAACCAGCTTGTCTGTCTCACTGTAACTAACAAATAGTTATAAAGGGTGAGTAGGATGGATAGTGTTTTAGAGTTTTGCTTCGACGTTGACAAGTTGTTCGGCACCGGTATTTTACTGACAAACGTAGAGGGAGAAGTAATAGAGGTTGGAATGTATTTTTTCATATTCTCTCGATAAGAAATGCACATAGCAAATTCCTCGCAATCAAGCGCTCATTGGTAGTGAATCAAGGCGGCTTGAAAATTATCTGACACCAATTAGCCCAGTCATTTTACGGTTTGAGCCAAGACTAAATAAGAATTGTTTTTTTCCGGTATATCATTTAAGTACCAATTTGGGCCTAGACATATACCAAAATTTAAAAAAATCTCATCTGCAACAACCCGAAATTTAAAATTTAGTATTTATCTCGTTTTAAAAATCTGAAGGTTATTTTTTTTCACGTTTTTACGGCTTTCCCATTATTAAGTCACTTCAAACACGGAGTAAATGTTTTTGTCTTCTTAGAAGAGCTTTGAAAAATACATTTGTATTTTCTAATGAATAACGCATTTTTTAAATTTCGGTGACTATTATATTGCTCAAAAGTAATTTATACTGTTGAATCTAAATAAAATGAGTGCAATGGTATTTAATATTATTCAGTTAAAGGCTTTCTAGGAGATACAATTTTGATGTCTAAGTTATGTATCGATTTTTTCTTTAAATATGTTTTCAGACAGTCTTTTTGTCATTCAATCTTATTCATGTGACTGTGCTACAAGTTGACTACTAAAATGCACACAACATACAATCCGCACTGGGTCCGCGAGATGTAGTATGGCCCACAACTTCTCACATATATTCCTGAGAGTTGGTCTTTGCCCTGCAGTGGGATCTTATAACTAACATGTAACGCTATCTCAGGTTCAGATAGACCTCATTCGAGCGAGTTAGGAACGCCAAAACACATAGTAATCCTATCGTCAAATAACACGTTTATAAAAGCCTTTGGGACCGATAATATTTGGTATTTGGGAGGGAACGCAAATCGCTCAATTGTTCTGGACCTCATAAAGTATTCGGGTATGTTGTTCATGTATTTTGGAGTTCGGATCTAAACGAGTTTGTGATGTAAATTTATGTTTGATTCGAGCTTTTCTACAATGCATAGTTCCACAGTACCTAAGTGAATTTCATCATAGGAATACATTTATCACTAGAGTGTTTTTTTTAATATCTCACGCTATCTTATCTTGTAAATAAATTTCCTAATTCATACTGGAAACTGACATAAATTATATAGAGTTATTATACAGGGTGAAATTTATATCTATAGCATCCTTTTAAACTAAGAGTCTACCCATCAAACTGAACAACTTTTACTATGGTAACAAGCAGATCGGAGCAAAAAAAATCTGCTGTTTCAGACTAAACGGCAGTGCCTACTCGACTTAAATGTATGCAACAGCCGAGTTTTTTTTTCTCCGATCCGGATACTCCCATGGTAAAAGTTGAGATTGAGAAAGATTTGCAGTTTTAAAAGGATGCTAATAATATTAATTTCAGCCTGTAGAGTTCGAAATCACTCACATGTGAGATTGAAAAATAGCGCGCTTGTTTATGATTTGAGGCGAGATTTTTCCCGTGTATAGAATTGTTAAAAAACCTATTTACTGTACCGACACTGCCTGCAAACTTTGACATCACCACCTCTCTGGTGGTACCTACCTACGGGAGGTGGACGACAGTAAAAAGTGGCTTATTATAGTGGTATTGGTGTATTCCTCTCTCACTCTCACTCACTTAGTGTGACACTAGTGACACATCATACCTGGTGGTGGCGCTAACCTCTTCTTGTCAGTGCACGATTGTATGAAGTGTCTAATTGCCTATGGTGTTTGTAACTTTATGTTTTCAGTACTTTAATTTAAATAAATGAAACATGTACGTACGTAGTAAAATTGCATCGTAATTTTGACTGTTTTAGCCGATCTTATAGTTATTGGGTTTTAATGATCAATAGATCAACCTCACCTTTCCCATAAATTGCGGATAAATTTCACTAAATTCAACTTGAATCACAACGTATTCAAAAATGTCATCAGTATGAGCAGTGTAAGAGATAGAACCTCATTACGTCACAAATCGAATAAAATAAAACGCTTGACCGAAACAAATAGGGTACATTATTGTTTGGCAACAATCTGTCCACAGAATTGGACCGTTCAACAATATGACCGTCATTTATAAAACGTCGACCAGATTGAACTATGACAGAATGCGTCTGATGTATCCCGGTTAAAAGTAATCCGTCACTTTTATTGGGTAACTATTGGACACAACACCACAGATTAGGTACTAGTTACTTCGTAACAGATACATCATTTCCTTAGAAAACGATAAATTCTCACGTTTTAATTACCTACTGCCAGACCGTACATGCAAAGATGTACCTAGTGAAGTGAAGCTTGCCACAGCGTTGATATTCCTTCTTACGTGACGTTCGTGACGTTGCCGTCTGGCACGAGTGGCAGAAATCAAGCAAGTGCATCGCTTACGATGCGCCAAACTGTAGGTGCTTATATCTCGGTACCTACAGCCGAGTGACGGATCCCTGACAACACTTAAACTACTTAAGCAGTAAACCTACGGATTTGAAATAAATAAAGCGTGGACCAAGAGTTTTTAGGTGCCAACGGTAGCCTACTAGTAAGCGTACACCGTCCGTCGGTCCGTCCGTCCTACCTTTAAATGGCTCTTTTGATCTGTAATAGTCTATGACTATTTATATGTGGACTGGTTACGTGTGTAATTCTACTAACAAAAATTTCTGCCACTTTTTGCGGGGGGCGAGGTAACATGCAATCCGCAACTTTGGATTTTATTCCCCATAACTTTAGATTCTAATTTTGAATGTTAAAAATCATGAAAAGTAGTCTCGTGTGAACCCCAAACGTTCTAAGTTCGAAGTTATTATTTCGCAATTATAGGCTGTCTCGTTTAGTGATAAGGTGTAAAATTGAATGTAAATGCACAAGATCAATTGTGCTTATACCGTGGCAGAAGGGAAATGCTACCGCAAGGCTAGTCCTTATAATAATTAGTCAAAGGTAATAGTAAACCGGTTGAAACTTTTCACAGAATATGTGAGACGGATTTGCTAACAAATAATAAAAAATACCGCGTACCCAACGTAGAAATCCGTCGAAGAACTAAGGTCGACGACGTTGGAGACCGGATTACAAAGTTGAAGTGGAGATGGGCAGGACATTTGGCTAGAAGGGAAGACGGCCGGTGGACCAAGGCAATATCGGAATGGTGGCCAAGAGAAGGAAGGAGGTCCGTGGGTAGACCACCGATGCGATGGTCAGACGACATTGTAAGGGTTGCGGGTCGTACATGGATCAGGTTGGCACAGGACCGTGAGGAGTGGCGCAATAAAAAGGAGGACTATGCCCAGCAGTGGGTTGATGTGGGCTGATTTGATTGACGAATAAAAAACACGAAATGTTAAAAATTAAGGGTCTGAAGTCAATAAGCGGTGATCATTCTTCGGAATCCTGGGCATTACGAGTTTTTTCAATTTTTCTCTGTGCATTCGACAGACCTGGTCGGACCACTTCCATTTCTATCTGTCGACATTCTCCCAATATTCGGTTATTTAAAAAAACGTTTTATTTTTGATTTTTTAGAATTGAACAAATGTACAACCTAAGCAACTTATTCGCATCAGAATAATCTTCTCCCATAATTCCAAACCATTATAACCTCTAATAACGGCACACTATTCAAATACAGAAACAATAGAGAAAATTTCCCAATTTCCACCGCCATCGCTCAAGGCCCAGTGGGCTGGAAACATCTCTCTAATGCGATATCTGCCGTCCACCCGTATGTCCGTATTCCATAGGGGCCTAATATTACATATTCAATATATTAGTACCTGGGCATTAGTTTTAGAAGGGTTAATTCCCACTGAAACAGCAGCCGGCAGCGCGCGGCATTTTGCCCAGCAAATTGATCTGAACTTTATCTACAGTGGGATAAGATAAAATTCCAATTGACGGGATAGAATGACAGTTCAAGCGCCGCGGCGGCGGCGTGGCTACCCGTTCTGTCTCCTCAACTGACATGAATCTTATCGCAGTAAAGATAAAGTTTAATATGCTAGGTAATAACTCTTTCAGTGGGAACATACTAAGTCAACCTATCACCCCAAAACAAAGTGTATACAACGTGTTAATGAATAAGCGCAAAACCTCATACACCCCAACTGATTTATAACAAAATAATTAGATTGAAACAATAATTTCATTATTTTGATACATAAAATTTAAAGTTATTCACATTTTAAGTTTTAAGGCAAAAATGATTTGTTATCATTTCAGCAATGAATGAAAGCGCTAACGTGCTCATCGATACATTTTAAGAATCTCGTTTTGGTAGTATGTAGGTTGAGAGTGCCCAAGCGGTGGGTTGAGATCAAGTTCAGTAAATTTTAAATTTTACAAACACATTATTTAATATTATGAAAAAAATTACCTATGTTGAAAACATGATAATTCGATTCTGCTCTCGATTCTAAGCAAACTACATTCTAGTTTTGCGTTAATTCATTAACACGTTGTATAGTCCTTCTTAATATGCTGACGGTTTTGTAAGGGGATGATCAGACTATCAAACGAATAGTTTAGTTCTCTATTTAGTTAAAAATCACGGTTAAAAAAAATCTGCTGTCCTATACATTTGGATTTAGTAGGTTTGTAGTTTTGTCACTCGCCGAGCATTCGGTTTCGCAGGACTTCATTGTGTAGTGTTGTGACTGGTCGCCACTGTTCATCCTGATTTACAGGAGTTACAAGGGTGAGAATGTGTGGTACGGTATGACTAGGCCCGAAAAAATAAACAGTATGGTCAACAATGATAGTATCATTTATTAAATGCGTTTTAATATTATAATGGTGTAGTGAAAGTCGACCTAAAGCTCACGCTTTCTTAAATTATCGTGTCTTCGATTAAATTCTTCGTATTCATTATCAGATCAGTGAATGGTATTCAAGTATATACCGTTTAATTACCTTCTTTTGACGACGTTTAATGAAATTCTTAACGAGTCTATAACGGTCCTATTATAGTACCTATGTAGAGTCAACTAATTTGAAACGTACCGTACACCTTAGAACCGTTTCATAATCATCTGTAATAACTTCAATTCAATTCAATTCATTTATTTTGAATTAGATCATAGATCCATACAAGGTTTTAGTAAGAATTACTTAAAATTATGTTAGTGACAACAATTTTACACCCATCTATTTTTTTTACTTATTTTTTTTTACCTTCATCATCACACCTTGGACTCTCCTCATCTCTCATCTAGGCTATCATTTCATACAATTGGGAAAATTTATAAAGAAGAGGTAAGCTTGTGCACCGAGGTGGTAAGTGCGAGCGAGACATGAATACGCAATTGCCTATATTTTACGCCACGCTTCCTACCAGAGGGGGGGTGACGTTAATATGGGTGGGGGGAAGGGAGTGTCCTTACTGTATTTAGTACTAGACACTCTTCCTTATAATGTGACGTCATTAAACTTCTGTGAATAATAACTGCAAATGGTTTGCTGTGAGAAGGTTGAGATGGCCTATTTCAAATACTGCCTTAGTATAATAGGAATCCTCTAAAATTGCCCCTGAACTATGGGGACTTCCTCTTTCGGAGTTATATCGCTTGACAATCACTCGTGCTGTAGTGGAAAGATTAGCCAGTCAAGATGGAAGAACTCAGGATCAACACCTCTTCGTTGAATTGCGGGGTGAGGTACTATTTCTGAAGTTAATGAGGGGTTGTTGGCTTTTAATAATGTAGTCTTTTCGCTACTGATTCTAAGTAAATAATGAATAAATAGGCTAAGTAGGCATCCCGCTACAAAATTGGGTGTGGCCATTCTGAATGTATTACTATCACTTATTCTGTAACAATACCCTCAAACAACCGGGCTCGTAGCATAAACGATCGATTCCTTCCTTTGTGAGGTATCGTCCCATAAAATTTTAGTGCACGCCGGTCCCGTGTCACTCATAAAATTTAACGCGAAATACGAACGTGGAAAAAATACATTAACACACCACCGGTTTGTCCGTTTTTCTATCATACTACTATAATTATGGTGTCTGGCAAGTCCGGCTTACAATAGCATAAGCGTAGTCAGAGATATTCTGAAACCACAGAACATCCACGTTTCACGAGCACCGAAACTCTGTCCAGTGTGACGGGGAGTGAGCCCGTTGCCACTTGTAATGGACAGTGGGTACTTGCCTCGAAACTGAAGCATGCAGGTTTCCTCACGATGTTACAATAACACCAATACTAACAGATGTAGGAGCAACTGCATCCTTCATCATCAGAGATCGTCACTGAATGGCTTCCGGAGAGTCACTTTTACAAAGAGGAGATAAACACTTTATTAAGCCTAAATAATCATCTTTGGACCCTGGCATGGATATTATAGCAATGGATGCCAATTCTCCTGACAAGCATAAAAACACGAAAATTGACCATAGCAGTCGGTAATGTTCATCCTTCTTTCATATTCAGGGTGAAATTGATATCATTAGCATCCTTTTAAACCACATACTCTACCCATCAAACTGAACATCTTTTAGTATGGGAGCAAACTGATCGGAGCAAAAAAAAATCTGCTTTTGCATACATTTGATTCGAGTAGGCGTATCGCAGTTTAGTATGGCACAGCACATTTTTTTGTTGTTGCTCCGATCGCTTTGCTCCTATAGTAAAAGTTGGTCAGTTTGATAGGTAGACTCTTAGTTTAAAAGGATGCATGCTAATGATATCAATTTCATACGTTTCCGTCGATGTTTCCAACGTGTTTACTTTGTCCCTTTCTATCAAATGACGCAATTTCCTTCCTATTTGGTTTTACGCATGATAGCTTCCTGGACCCAGATAACGACAACGCCATCTATCGAGGAATATTGCACTACGTTTAAAGTAGCTGTCAGGAAATTCTCCATTGCAGTGTTATGCTCAAGCCACACCACACCGAAGGTATATTTCATGTTAAGGATATTTTTTTCATAAATTCCAGAAACAGCATTATTTCATCTTGTTTACCGTCTTCCCACATATTGGGTACATATCTTCTTTTATATTGCTACAGAAATATTCCGACCAAACTACTGCTAGGGTAGAACTATTGACTCAATTTTGTTTTTCATCAAAGGTAACAATATTTGAGGTTGGTATCAAAGAATTTTTGGGTTCGCTTCTTATTTTGTGTATAAATATTTTTAGGTGTATCAAATATTTGTTTTTACTCTGTTTGTTTGTAAATAGCGTATTCCATCAGTCAAATATACTCTATTGCGCATTGTAATATGAAACAGTCGCTCAAGGGATTTCTCTGCGAGCTAATTTTAATGCTCTTTAAAATTGATGTAATAGTAACAAAGAAAGAGGCACTTTTAGATATTTTTTTTGGAATTGAAGACTGTGGAATAGAGAATGTGTTCAACGGCAGTTTTGCGCACAAAGGTGCTAAAGAAGTTTTCAATTCAATAAGAAGAAAAGCGATTGTCAAGAACTTCGAAAAATCCGACATTCTCGCCCCGCTCGAGGTAACATTCTATTAACAAACACAATTTGAACGCCAAGCTCCAAAATTTACCTACCTCTATAACAACAAAGGTTTGTTTTAGTGAATGCTCCACCAAGATGGTAGCCGCTTCCGGGGCGGGAAATTAACCGGAACAAAAGCTGTCGGGGCGGTCTGACGTCACGGTGACGTAATGGAAATGTTGTTTAAATCTGAGACCTTGTGAAGCTGGGGTCTGGTCACGGGTCCGGCACTTCAAACAACGTTTTAGATTTGACATGATGACGTTCGCACATGCGCACTTTGCATGAGATATGTATAGGGTTGATTTACCACGCATCGTATGAACATCAATATATAATTCGTTACTTTTAATAGGTCATTCTGTTATTAAAATAGTGTTTAAGCCAAAGAATCACTGAAAATGTGAATTTAGCTTTATTTTCCATCGTTTATTTTTACTGAGAGGATAAAATAAAATATATTATGTTATGTAGTTAAATCCAACGGGTGCCTGACTGCATTCCCTTGCTCGGCTCGGCAATTTTCCCAGAAAGTGTGAGTTGAGGTAGTATCTGAAGTCAGAGGGGGCGGGGAGTGGCCATTCTGTATGTAGAACTATATACTCTCACCTATTCTGTGGTCTGGTAGAGCTAGACTGTATTAATAGATGCGAATAGATTGTTTCGTTGTGGAGTTTCTGGCCGCATCTTCTCTACAACGTAACACTTTCCGACGCGGTGGTAGAGTCAACAAAATTACGTCAATAAACTAAGTGATATTATCCTACTAATATTATAAACGCGAATGCTTGTAAGTATGGATGGATGTTTGTCACGTAAAAACTACTGAATGGATTTTAATGAAATTTGGCACACAGATAGAATATGATCTGGATTAACACATAGAATACTTTTTCATTTCTACGCAGACGGAGTCGCGGGCAAAAGCTAGTCTACACATAATCTATACATTTAATATACTGTATAAATAAATTGTAAACTTGACGTGGTTGTTTGAAGATATTTGCAAAAATAAGAATTGGAGGCGGTTAGGATACGTAATGGAGATAACGAATCGAGAACATTTTGAGAATTTTGGTCTGTATGTTTGTGCACGCATCACTTAAGAACTACTGAACCAATCTGATGGGCTTTTCACAAAAGCATAGGGCTTAGTTTGGATTAGGTTTATAATATTTAGGCTTTTTTCAGGCAGTCAAACGTTATAAGTATCTGCGCGTTCGAAACGAAGTTGCCGGGGCGCCGCTATTTTTGAATAAAAATCGGCCTAATATAGGTACATTGAAAATATCCTGGATGATTCCATGCTTCGTATGGCACGTTAAGCCGTTGGTCCCGTAGACACTAAAACACCACGTCAGAAGCCGTAAGGCGGTCTGAAAAAACTCTGACACCAGGGCTTGCTGCCCACACGATAAGAAGATCTAATATTTTCCAGATAATTTAATAGGCCTCAACTTCGCAAATTACACGCCCTTTAGCAATACGAAATTATTCAGATTCAACTGCTTAACGCTCCAAGGCAAGGAAACACTCGACATGAAATACCACAAAAACGGTCACCCATCCAAAAACGGACACCGCTCAACATTGCTTAACATCGAAGTTACGAACAGTTAAAAATGACTAAACCATCACAAATAATCAAAAAGAGGGGTATTGTTTTTATCGTTATCGATAAAAACGATACCCATCTCTAAAGCTGCACCGTAATCGGATAAAAGACAAACTTTTTTAACGAAGAAAACATTGTAATATGTTAATCTATTCATGGAGGGAGTTTGCCCCTTATTGATCTCGTAAATAAGGTTTCTAATGCCTTCAAAAGGAAATTGATTTCGTTTAAAAGGAAATGCGAAATAGGAGGGGACGAGATACCTAATACGAATGACCGTTTACAGTTTGGACCTTGTGACGATCGAAAATAAGAACAATATTGCTTAGATACGACGTTATAGAATCGAGATGGAACTGGATTGAAAACATTGTAGATGCATACTGAACTTATAATGATAAGATGGATAAAACTTCTGATACCAGTCATTGTGTGGGCGGGGCGGGGGGGCACATTGCTCGCAAAACCGATGGCCGATGGGGCCGAAAGGTTCTTGAGAGGCGACCGCGTACCGGAAAGCGCAGCGTGGTTCCCCACAAGGTGGACTGACGACCTGGTGATAGCGGCGGGAACCTGTTGGATGAGGGCAGCGCAGGACCGGTCGTTATTGGGGGAGTCCATCGGCTGAGATGATGATGATGATGACTGGTTCATTATATATTTATCTACACATACGAGAGATCCGTGACTGACTGACAGATAACACACAGCCTAAACCGCTGAAAATAGAAACATGAAAGGAATACATATTCTACGGCGGATGTAAGGGTCGGGTGTACTAAGCAAGGACTTTTGGAAAAATTTACCCCTAAAAATGGGGGTGGCAGCGAGCAAAAGTTGGTCTACACATAAAATAAAATTGTAAACTTGTCTACAGATACATTTCAATTATCGATGAATTATTTTGTAAAAATTGTTCTTATTTCATGATTTTCAGTGGTAAAATATTGTATATTAGTTCGACTCAGATATCAATTATACACGCAAAGGGTACATCGATAAGAAGCAAATAATACAATCGCCGATGATTTGCTGTTAACATTTGAGGTGTTCTATTGTGTAGCTCCGAAGCGCGTCATCAGAACTTCACAGAAATTAAAATGTGACTACTTCAGGAGGTGCATTCCTTTCAAATAAAAACAGATTTTAAAAACTGGTCCACTATTGACGAAAATATCGGTAAACACAAATAAAAAATCCTCCTTTTTTGAAGTCGGTTAAAAAGCACCCGTAGTTGTAGCAAGTAAACCTTTAAGCATATTTAGGGTCTCGAAAACGATCTGTCAAGTGCTGATAAGTGCCTTTAACCCCGAAAAACGTAAGAGAAATTGTATCCTTGACTCGCCTCGAACGGCACCCGTGGGACGAAAAGGGATAGCCTATCTATCTATTCACGTGTTTAGACGGTTTAACAGGTTCTTATAAAAGTGGAAATTTCTTGGAGAAAAGGATAATGATTGAATGAGTCAGGAGATATTAAAGTGCACAAGCTTATCCAGGACACTTCTATGTCACTTCATACAAATGGGCTGGCACTGACAAGAAGAGGTAAGTACGTGCGATACTGAGTGAGAGTGAGTGAGAGAGGACTAGAACTTCCAAACTACTTCCATAAGAGGTGAGGTGAAATTCGGTGGAAGGCATTAAAGAGTGCCCGTATTTGGTGCAGGGCACGGAGTGTCCAAACTCAAGAAGCTTGGATAGTATAGACTTCAATTGTTTATTTATTTTATTGGACAGAAAATTTTACAAAGAAGTTTGGTTAAAATACGCTCTGCCGAACTGAAAACTAGTGTGTGCGATAACTTCTATCTATTTTTCTTATAATATGAACACTGTATAATGCGCATGTGAAGTCACCAATCCTCATTGTGTACGCGTGATGGGCTTACGCTCTTACAACTACGAGTGCCTTGATGGTAGACGAATGCCCTATTTCTATGCGTCAGCACCGTAATCAACGTCCCCGACGGCGGGGACAGCCGCGACCTCTGCCCACTCCTTTCTCTTCTGGCGTCTACAGACGCTACAGGCACATCCCAGGCCGCTTCTCGCCGATCCGCTACCCAATCCGTCCTATGCTGAGGTCCGTCCCCCTCTGGGTGCTCCTAGGTCGGTTGCTTAAGTTCATTCATTTGGCTCGGTAGACCCTTTGTGGCTCAAAAATTCCGCAGTAAAAAGCAGTAACTGCTCCTTGAGCAACGCTGTAATTGTTATTTCAAAAAAAAAAAAAAGTCGAATGTCCTGGAGTGGGACGTACACAGGTTGTAACAGAAATGGGTAGTAATGTTTTATGGTTCATCAAACTGATCATCTCTCACTATGGAGCCTAGCTGGTCGACTAGGTACTGTAGTTTTGCATACAGCCGATACATTTCGCCCGTTTAAATATTAAGTACAACCACTTTTTGTTACACTCCGTACATACATGTTGATGATGATAACTGTTTGCCTGCACCTAGATCGTGATCCCTCCATATTGGGTCAGTCAGAACCAATTTATTAATTTATCTTACTTACAAAAAGTTGTTAATATTGTGGTCAATTGTCGAAGAACGCACTACTCCTCTATACATACCTGAAAAAGAAATTCCATTGTTAGCGGGCCATCATATCATAGTACCTTGTTAAAATTTAATTCCGGAAAGTAAAATTCAAGTACCTACCTACCTAATACGCAAAAAAAATTTGTGTTTCTGATACATTTGCGTCAAATTGACTTATTCTATAAAATGTAACATTTTTTGCGATTTCGATATTGGTCCCACGGTAAAAGTGGTTCAGTTTGATGGTCCGAAGCACCACCTTACGTGTTGTAACGCATTTAAGTTTCCACCATGTACGAGTATATCCCAAAAACCACAAGTATTTTTAGTGAAGAACAGTTTTCATTATTGGTTTGCCCATTTCCTATCATAATGGCCGCTTCTCATTGGACCGGAAGAACTAATCCCTTATAGGGGAATGATCGGTCAGTAGAGAATGGAACTATACAGGGTGTAACGTTATACAACGTTTTAACATAGGAACGCAAAATATTTAAACTTTACATAAGTTACATAACGACCCTTGCTTGCAATAGCCCAGCCAACAATAATAAATACCTTCTTCTGGATCTTCACAGAAAAGGTTACTACAAATCACATTGTGACAAAATTTTACGTTTTTACCCGACTTAACATAGGAACGAAAAATATGGAAACTTTACAGTGTCGATAATAGCAACTAAGGACCAAAAATTGTACAATATGTATAATGTAAATAAATGTGTAGGTATTATTTACATATTTTTACTTTCATCAAAATGTCTAAAGTTATTTTAAATAGAAAAAAAAATGCATTCTTCTTTCTAAAAATAGGTTTTGCTAATTTCAAAAGCTTTGCATAATATAAAAAGTTGTTTTATTATCCATTGGAGAACTTCGAAACATTATAAAACATAATTTTTCCTACATCAGACATGGCTGTATGGGCTACGTCCCATTGCCTTTCCGCAAGGATAAAAAACAACATATTCGTAACTATTATTGTACCAGGTATTAGTAGCAGTTCCGTCCAATGATAGTGACTCACGTCACAATTATCCCGTATCTAGGATAACGACAGGATACGAGGGTCTAACGCCCATCCTCTGTTAGAACACTCCTTATAGAACTCTTAGTCCTTTGGCAGAAGGTTCAGAATAGCTTGTTTTGTGAGACTTGGCTATACAGTGCAGACAATAAACATTTATTTTTATAGGAACAGTCTGGTGCAGCTATGTCTGAAGTACTCTAAAATGTCGTGTGTGTGTAGTTTTAACGAAGGTAAATATTTTTGGATATAGTTGGAAGTTTGATTTCCGACCTAGAATAGACTCCTTTTCCTGTGGATGTCGTACGAGTCACCTCGTATAATACTTTTTTTGTAGCAATATTGTTCATCACCACTTGTCCCGTCTCTCTTCATGTATGAGGGCAGTTTTGGAATGTTTATTTTGTAGGTATCTAAATTTCATTTTTGACTAGCTGACTCGACATTTGTTGTCTAGAAACCTGATTGGGACTAAAAGGAACTTAAAAATATAGCCAAATCGGTCCAGCCGTTATCAAGTGATGCGCTTACCAACGAACAGCTATTTATTCTAATTTATACAGGGTGTAAAGTTACATACTTATGGGGGTGCTTCAGACCTCCAAACTGAACTACATAATTTTTTTTTCGTAATATCAATGTTGGTCCCATAGTAAAAGTTGTTCAGTTTGATGATCTGAAGCACCCCCAGAAATATGTAATTTGTATAGAAGATAGATTGAAATATGAAGCAAACCTTGCCACAATGTGCTCAATAACCTCTTAAACTTTAGAGTTATCATAAACCGCAGTTAAGCTCTAACTGAGATAGTTACTTTTACAATAACCATTTCCCCGCTGTTAGCACGTACAACAGTAAAAACGGTTTTAAATATTTACCTCTAATTTCCATTGTTCGTAAACTTAACGTACAGAAAACGTTACCCTGAAACCTGGTAATAAAGTTCATTGTTCAAAACAATCGTTTTCAAGCCCCGTAAAAAGCGTTGATTTGATAATTGCGTAACCTTTTTATCTCCTTACCTGGAAAGATAACGATCATATTTTACGACTGAATTGACTGAAGTAGATTTTCAGATATTTTTACATAACAATATACGAAGATATAGAGCTTTGAAATATTCTATTCAAGTTCAAGGCTTTATATTGTCATAATTATATTATAATTTACAAATGTTATTTGATACGCCGCATCTAGATTTTCTATTCTATAATATTACTTACTGTAGTCGTATCGTAATTGTCATCATACTGGTAAGCGTATTCCTGCCCATGCACATGGCCAGGCTTAGCCTAGTGTGGGGGTACCGTTAAATTGTAGTACTTGATTAAGTCCTGAGTAGTCAATGTGCAAGCCTATACCTAGATTGTTGTGAACTAATTTTAAATGTAAAGTAAGTGCTCATTGAAATAAATATTTTTGTATTTCTGTATTTTTTGTACTTTTAATTGTACCGTCATCGCGTACGCGTCGTACTTTTGTATGAAATTGACAACTCGGCAACCACCTTAAGGTGGACTTCGATGCCAGCGGCCGATGCGTGACGCGCGCGGCTCGGGGCCGACGGCCGATGCGACAATAGTATGAAATAGTTACTATGAAATAAGTTAATAAATTTTACAAACAAATTATTAAATATTTTGAAAAAAATTTACTATGTTGAAACCATGATAATTCGATTCTGCTTTCGATTTTAAACAAACTACTTTCTAGTTTTGCGTTAATTCATTAACACGTTGTATACTATCCGACATATCTTGGACGTTACTAAAGCTGTTCTAAGAATAAGTGAGAGGAAGTGTTTCAAATCTCTGTTTCAGTAATTCAAATAGCCTTAAAATTTCGTTGCTATTTTGAATGGAGTATAGATATTTTTAAGGCCAAATATTTATTTGTAAAGGGACCTTCTTAATATGCTGACAGTTTTTTAAAGGGATGCCAAGATCATCAAACTGAACAACTTTTTATAGACACGAACATCGAAATCACGAAACAAAAATCAGCTTTTCCATACAAAACTGCAAACGTACTCGAGCCAAATTTATGGGATAGTTTTTCTTGATTTCGATGTTGGCCCAATAGAGAAAGTTGTTCAGTTTGATGGTCTGGTCATCCCCTTAAAATCAGTCAGCGTTTTAAGAACATACATACAAAATAAATACACAGGTGGTAGTATATAGTACTCTGTGATACCGATATTTATTTTGTATAGTCAGGTGGGTGACCGTTTTAATAGAGCACCTCTATTTTTTGGAAGGCACGTTAGGCTGTTGGTATGAAATACAGCTAGATTCCGGTATTCAGTTAAGTCCCAAGATGATTTATATATTGAAATGAAAAATTTAATTTAAGATTACTCACATAATTCACTTCAGCACATGCGTCGTCAACCACGTTAATTAAAACAAAATCTGCTTCAGCAACATGCGTCGTCAAATTTCCTACTAAACACAAGGGTGAAGGCAGCAACATGCGTCGTCAAATGCCAAGCAAATGCCAATACAAGTCCATGTGTATAAGCATTACGAAAATTTATTTACCACTAACTTTGCCTCCAACACTACGTTAGGAACCATAATATATACTAGTACTACCCGCGAACGCGATTCTTTTGTTCATTTTAAAATCTTGTTCAACCACATCAACGACAGAATGTACACTTACTTACTGCATTTCCTCTTGGGGAGGAGCAGCTACGTCACACCTAATAGAAGTTGAACGAGCCCAAAGGGCCGTACTTAAAGTTTTAAGGGTGTATTACTGTTGGCGCGCTCCATACAAACGAAGTCTGGGGATATTTTCAATACTCACCGATTAAACTCAATGACATTTTGCAGAAACAATCTAGAAACAAATCTCTATGCTTGTATCGTGTCAGATTTTCTTCAAAATGTACAGTTTTAAAGTTACAGTGCCTCAAAGATTTTCATACAAATCTTAAATTAATCCTAGCATTGAAACAGTATATTTTAACGAAAATCGGACACGATACAAGCATAGAGATTTGTTTCTAGAATGTTTCTGCAAAATTGCATTTAGTTTAATTGGTTAGTATTGAAAAAATCACCAGACTACGTTTGTATGCAGTGCGCATTTACGCAATCGGAATAAACTTCTCTTAATGTATCTCCCTTATAGGCATCCCACTACCTCTGTGTATAAAAAAGCTTCTTAGTGTGCGACAATTATTCATTTCTCAATGTGTCCTAAGATACCACCGAGTGACGATTCCCTGTCTGGAACCAGAGCGTAGTCAAAGACTCGATCTTTATCCTGTGCCCTGGTGTCACAACAAATTTTGCACAAGGCCCTATTAAAAATTGTATTCACAAATATTTGTTTTAGCTAAAATGTATTTTTTATATACATTCCTTATAAATAGGTAGCCCTATCTTTCTTATTATATTATATACTAGCAAACTACATAATACTAAGTTCAATAGTTAAACTGGGGTAGTCTCTGGTTCCTGAGTCACAGTACTACTACTTGTAGTATGTACAATAACGGGAGACAGGGACTCAACAGTAAATACAATTGTTTTAGCATTTCAATTATGTGTTGTTATACTACTGTTGAGGAAATAAATAAATATTATCATGTTAGCAGAACAGAAGATTTATCACGGACACAGTTGAATCGACGGCCCGATAGCACAGTCTGTTGTGAACCTGCCTGCTGTGCCGAGGATCACGAGTTCGAATTACGGACAAATATTTGTATGATGAATATGAATATTTGTACCCGAGTCATGGACCTTTGTTTATATATATGTATACTATATCGTTGTCTAGTCATAATAACACAAGTCCAGGCTAGATTCTGGTACTTTAAATGTGACTAGATAATTTGTGTGACAATGTCCAAGATATTTATTTATTTATAGTTGACCTCTGTCTCCCGCTGTCTTTAAAAGCATTTTCTTGTCTGTATTCACCGTTCAATATAGATTCCTTGCACTTTAATTAACGGCCACAATTGGTCTCTCACTTCCAAATCAGGCGATTCAATCGGCAGGCAGCTAATTCCAGTAATTACCGGATAAAAGCTGCTGGAACCCGCTAATGGCTACGGTCCGCTTTGAACCGGTTCGCACTGGATGTAACGGCATCGATCTTGATTTTCTGTACATTAACGCGGGTGTTTTAGGGTTGTTTATAGAGATAAGAATTTATTATGTCGTATTCTGATATTGAGATTCGTTCGCCTGCGATTTTGCCATTACTAAGTAGACCTCATCACCTCATATCCTATAAATATAAGCACAAGCTCACGACTATATTCCCCGAAGGGGTAGTCAAAGATATACTGAAAACTCAGAACCTCCACGTTTCACTAGTAGTACCGAAACAAAATGTCCAATGACGGGAAGAGAGTCCATCGCCACTTGTTATGGACAGTGGGTACAATACATGCCTCGAGTTTTTTTTCTATCAATATTATAAACGTAAAAAGATTAGCGGATTTCAATGACATTTGGCACACAGATAGAATAAATCAACGCAAACGAAGTTGCGGGCCTAAATATTGAAAGAATGAGTTACTTAAATAACTTGCTAACTGCTTCTAACACAGAGAGATAGAGAAGCAGGCGAAATGTCCAAAACATGGCATTTTTTACAATAAAATTGTTTGGGTAAAACATGGGGAAAACAAGAAAATATAACCAATCTTCGTTTGTACCGAGCGCGCAGCAAAAACTATCCTCGTAATAGATAGTGGAAAAAATTTAAGCATCGGTGAACAACTACAAAATGTACCATACCTTCTTCTAGAGCGATGATAGTACATACGGAAGAGAGCTAGCAACTCAATCACGAGGCGGCGGTACGATTCCTGGCCTGTACCACTAAGTTCTTCGGTATTTATGTACGGTTGTATTTATCATTATCACTAGCTCGGCGGTGAAGGAAAAAATCGTGAGGACACCTGCATCCCCGAGAAGAATAAAAAAATAGTACGGAGGTATGTGCTAAATATGGGTGAGCTTGGGGAGAACACAATAGACCAGCAATGGTCGCAGTGTTACATAACGACCGTTGCTTGCAATAGCCCAGCCAACAATAATAAATACCTTCTTCTGGATCTTCACAGAAAAGGTTACTACAACTCAAATTGTGAAAAAATTTTACGTTTTTACCCGACTACGCCAGAAGGAGGGTTATGTTTTTGCCTTTAAGTTTTGTCCCTATTTTCACGCAAGTCCTCGGGCGGTTTCATTTGTCATGTTAAAACTCTGTATGAGAAGAGAACTGATTAAACAATTTCTTATAATTCTAAAGATAAAAATATTGGTGAACATACATAAAAAAACGTATAGACGAATATAGAACCTCCTCCTTTTTTGAAGTCGGTTAAAAATTTACACAAGTGACATATCACTTGTCCCCCGTGGGAACCCAAGACCTCCGTGTCAAAAGCCCAATGCTCTTAACCCTTAGACCACGGAGGCAGTCAGGTGATCACTTACTAAAAACTCATGTCATTAGTGCGGATTCGAACCTGGACCTCAAGATTGAATTTCATTAGCTCTCCGCAACGCACCACCGACGCTCTCAGAAGCATTACACCGATAAAAAAGACATGTAGAAACAGCTTTGACTAATTATTATAAGGACTAGCTTTGCGGTAGCATTTCCCCTCTGCCACGGTATAAGCACAATTGATCGTTTGCATTTACATTCAATTTTACACCTTATCACTAAACGAGACAGCCTATAATTGCGAAATAATAACTTCGAACTTAGAACGTTTGGGGTTCACACGAGACTACTTTTCATGATTTTTAACATTCAAAATTAGAATCTAAAGTTATGGGGAATAAAATCCAAAGTTGCGGATTTCATGTTACCTCGCCCCCCGCAAAAAGTAGCAGAAATGTTTGTTAGTAGAATTACATGCGTAACCAGTCCACATATTCCGCGTACTAGTCAAAGAGAAACAGTTTTCAGATATTTCGTATACCTACGTTGTCTTGCACATTCACAAGCCCCCTCGATAATATTGATGCAAACCTAAAGAAAACTTTATCCGTTAAGTAAACATTCAAGTGAACGGAAGGAAAACGTCGACAAAAGTCTACGTAAGCTTCTTTAGAGATTCTTCAAAGATTTTCACAAGAACTTGCACAAGTTCATACGAGTGCCTTCTCTACAGCCGGCAGCTTTAGAGTTTCATAATATCCTATCTTTTTAACCGACATCAAATAACGGAGGTTATGAATTCGTCGAGTATGTATTTTTAAGTATATATTTTGACTTAGCTTGTGCTTTTCTGAAATTGAAATGTTGTATAATTGTTAAGCAATAAAAAAATATTGATGGCAGAACTATTGTCTCGGTACCCTCTGAAGCCACCAATTCTTGATGTGTCACTCCAAATACAAATCATTTAGTGCAACCATGGGTTTAAAGATGTTACACAGTGATTCCAGTACACATGGACCCTGCTAGTGCACTGCAAAACTTAAATCTAGACTTACAACTTCATTTATTGAATCAAAATACAAGTAGAAAAAACAATTTTAATAAGTATAACAATGATTGCGTTGCAATGATGATTGATTTATGAATAACAATTTATTTATAGAGCATTAGGTAATTAGAATTTCAAATATATAGGTTCCTTCTTAATATGCTGACACTTTTTTAAGGGGATGATCAGACCATCAAACTGAACAACTTTCTCTATGGGACCAACATCGAAATCGCGACAAAAAAAATCTGTTGTCCCATACAAAACTGCAAACCTACTCGAGCCAAATGTATGGGACAGCTGATATTTTTTTTGGCGATTTCGATGTTGGTCCCATAGAGAAAGTTGTTGAATTTGATGGTCTGATCATCCCCTTAAAAAAGTGTCAGCATATTAAGAAGGACCCTGTATTATAACACATTTTTAGATTGTGGTATGTCAGACTATCACGTAATAATTAAATTATAAATAACCCACCCACCCTAGAATCATTAATTGGCCTAAAATCCTAAAATGAACCTTGCCACAACGGTGACGTAAATGTATAAATGTTTCTAAACGATCCCAAAGGGAATACTCTAAGGATCGTATTAATGTATATAAACACAATATAAGATGTGAATAAATACATCTATTATTTTAACAATAACTTTAGTTATCTCCGGTAAAAGAATAGAAACACTTTCATAGCAAAAAAATAAAACAAAACTATTATTTTTCTTTCCCCCTCGTTTAAAAGGTACTTTTGCAGCGACCTGTAGGTACCTTTTTTCCGTCCCAAAGCAAATGTTAGTTTTGCCTGTTTCGCTTGTTTGAATTCAGAATTGTTTTAATGCTAGATATATTATTTTTGTAACGTAAGCAAATATAACGATATTTCATAAAAACAGGAGTTGTATTATTTTGATTTATTACAAAAATAGAGATACCAAGATTGCCAAGCATTCTGAAAGAAAGAGATATTTGGGTCATTATTTTATTTAGGGTAATATAATCCGGTCCCCTTCAAAGAAAACGGAACAAAGGCGACTTTGTTAGTAAAATAGGTAAATTCCAAACTGTTATCGGTAGCTACCGAATAAGAAGCAAGTCTTAGAAAAAAGTAGGAATTCAAGTAAAATACTACATTTATTTGCAAATTACGGTAACTCAGGTGTTTTGTTAAGCAACACAATACAATTTAGAGGGACAGTGATCGTCATCTATCATCCCATCACCAAAATAAAGAATATAAAGAAAAAAAAAACGAATGGCTCAAAAGGACTAGTATCCAGAGCCGTTAAAGACATTATAAAAAGAAATAGAGGGACAGTAACATTATCATCAAAAGACAGTGGTTATTTTGTTGAATAGACATCAATAAATGTAAGAAGTAACTTTTTGAGAGCAGTCACTATTACGTGTTACAAAAACTCATTGGTACATGACATGTCGTTCGAGTGAATTCGAACTCGGACCTCATGATTGACTTTCCATACCTCTCCGCTAGGGCTCTAAGGCACACCATTTACTACGGTCATGACATATTGATTGATTGATTGATTGATTCATTGACATATCTCTTTCGGGAATATAGTAGTGAGCGTATTCTTAAAAACTTAAGTTAAACCACGTTCATAGGTATAAAATAATAGTAACTCGAGTCTAGAGTTCCTAATTCCTATTTATCTTTTTTTTTTTAAATACCTAAGAATTTAAACACGTATATTTTTCTAGTAAAAAAATAAAGTCTTCTCTTTTTGAGCACGTTACAAGAACGTAGCCTAACATAAAGTAAGTAATATGGAAGTAATTACCGTGATTCTGGTAGCAACCCTCGTTTTGTTCATAATGTTTCCTTCTTCAATATCGTATTCACTTTACATAATGCGGTGGGTTGTTGTCTAAAAATAACCATTCTTACTCTTTTGAAAACTCTACTCTTCATACTTAATACTTTGGGTGGATATTTGCAATATTTTTATGGTTTGGGTAGCTTTGGAATGAGAACATAATATTTGTCGCATATTGGTTGGCTTCGCGGTGCGTGGGGGTTGAAAATTTTGTTTAGGATTTCGTATTGATAATAACCACACAACTGTTATACCTATGTTTGTACCATATTCTGGAAAATAAATAATTCTATTCTATAACATTTATTTTTTCCCGCCCGCTTTCAATACATACAAGCGTCAAACATGGTATGATTATGGTGCATACTCTATGGTACAACAACAAATAATAAAAACCGGCCAAGTGTCGGACCACGCGCAGGGTAGGGTTCCGTAGTTGCCCGTCTCAATATACGGACTTAGAAGAGGGCTTTTTGTTTAAACTACGGTTTAACGGCTAATAATGTCTAAAAAGTAAATTGTAAAGCCTTAATAGCGTTGATAGTTTTCCTTTTAACTTCCTTATATACACTACTGCCGTGAATTTTTTCACGAATCCAGAAACAACCATTTAGCTGGCAAGGGGATGTTTTTAAAAGACCTATCCAACGATACCCCACACCATGGGATAGACGAGAGTAAAAATCCTTGTTGACTACGGAACCCTAAAACCGGTTAAGTGTGTCAAAGTTAAGGGCCTATGTCGAAAAATAATTGAATCGAAATGGGCGTGTGATAGCTTATATTACTTCCTAATGCGAGAGAAAGAGATGTGGCGGCGCGCGCGCCTGAAACGACGCAAGCGTAAAACAAACTTTATTTAATTGTGATTGTACTATTTATGTAAGTTCATTTCTGCTCTAATCAAACTTTATAAAATATCAATCTCTTTTTTTTAATCAAGTCTCTCGTGTTTCTATTATTCACCGTTTAGCAGTTCCAAGCTTTTATCGATAAAGACGGAGGCAACTTTGGCTTATTTTTCTATCGAGAAAATGTCTCTTAATCGTGTTTTGGCTCTAATCAAAACTTCAATTATATGTACAATTTACACATATCCGCAAATCATACTCCTACTGTTAGTACTTCATGATATATGAAGCTTTGAAGAATCCAATTTTTTTCACATATCCTCTTAAAGTTGTTCTGTTCTGTCCTAAGCATTCCCTAAAGAATGTAACGCATGAAGATAGTTTGTGCTGCGCGCTCCAAACAAAATAAGTCTGGTTACATTTTCAATACTTACCAATAAAAGACAATGACAATTTTTAGACATGATCTAGAAACCAATATCTGTGCTTTATATTTGTCAGATTTCCGTTGAAATATATAGGGTCCTTCTTAATATGCTGACACTTTTTTAAGAGGATGATTAGACCATCATACTGAACAACATTCTCTATGGCACCAACATCAAAATCGCGAAAAAAAATACCTACTCCTATTCCATACAAAACTGCAAACCTACTCGAGCCAAATGTATCGGACAGCTGATTTTTTTTCGCGATTTCGATGTTGGTTCCATAGAGAAAGTTGTTCAGTATGGTCTAATCATCCTCTTAAAAAAGTGTCAGCATATTAAGAAGGACCCTATATAGTTTCAATGCTAGGATTAATTTAAGACTTGTATGGAAAACTTCGAGCCACGCCACGATTACTTTGAAACAGTGAGTTTGAGTTTTACAGATATTGGTCTCTAGATCGTATCTAAAAATTTTCATTGACCTTAATTGGTTGGTATTGGAAACATAACCAGACTTCGTTTGTATGGAGCGCGCACGAAAAATTATCATCTACACTCTGTATAGACAGACAGAATACCAGGCATAATTTCAACAATAATATTTTTATATAAAAGGTGTTACAAAAATACAAACAAACATTTAAGGGGGTGGTTGAGACCATCGAACTGAACAACTGTCACTATGGGACCAATATCGAAAGCACAAAAAAAAATTAGATGTTCCATACTACAATACTACAAATCTAAATATATGGGAGAGCAAATTTTTTTTTTTCGCGATTTCTATGTTGGTCCCATAGTGAAAGTTGTTCAGTTTGATGATCTAAACCACCCCTTTAAAATTTCAAAATTTTTACTTTTGTAACACCCATTATTTATGTAGGAACGTAATACCACCAAATCTTTCGGGTCCCGGGATTTGAGTACCGCACTTTATCAAATCGCTAGTGATTTTGAAGCACGGGATCCCGTGTCCCGGAGTCCCGGGGTCCTTTGAAGCGCCCTCCACTAAGTTCTCGATTGATATATGTGATACACATGTTATTCACAGTCGGGTAAAGAGGGGTTGTGTGTGACAGTTTTATTATTCATTAGGATAGTTGGACGTGTTCTAAATAAATTAAATTAGTGAGAACTTTGTTTTAGAGTATCCCTTCTGATTATGCATGAATTAGGTAGTTGGTCACCGTGTGTGGAAGGAAACATTGGTAGAGGCAGACCTAGGAGAGGATACCTAAACCAGGCCATGGACGTCATTAAAAATTGCCAGGTTAAAAGTAGCCGAAATCGAAGGGAATGTATGACAAGATGCATGGACTTAGAGAAAGCAAGAAAGGTGTGTCAGAACCGCCCAAAGTGGAGTACCTACTATAGTTTCTGCCTACCCCTCTGGGAAAAAGGCGTAAGTTTATGTATGTATGTAGATGGTCACCACAGAATAAATACTAGTGCTACCAATACTAAAGACACAATCTAAGCTTCTTATATTCTAATTTTAAAATTGTGTCATCCATCTAGGTGTTAATGTTTTTTCCAATATCACCATACAATTGGATCTTCCTTGTAGGCCGGGGAGGGGGCAACCGAAGTGACGCGCGACCACCCATTAGCAGAAAAAGGTGGAAACCAAAAGTGCACTCCAACGAATTCTATTCTGAGTCATCATGTCAGTTTGGAAAAAAAATTGTTAAAAAAAATTACATAAAAGATAAGGATTATAGGTTCCCACGTGCAAAGGGCAATATTCACGAATTCGAATAGGGATAAGGCCACACTTAAGGCCACACTCCACCATGCTTGCCCGGTGCGAATTGGTACCAACTTGAGCCATGAGAGTATTTTCAAGCTGCCTCAAATAGTTCTTTGTCTAAAAGAAACCTTTCCGAAATAAACCAAGAAGCTTGGAAAGGTATTGTCTACAACCTATTATCAGAAAAAAAAAGAAGCGTTTTAAGTCACACAGAAAGACGTCAAAAGTCTTTAAACGTGAAAAAAAGGTCAAACAACACCTCAGGGAGTCATTTCAGAGGATTTTGTCGAAATAATTTCAGAAGCCTAGACGGTCTGGAATCGTAATAAAGGAATGTTCAAATTGCGCGAGATAAATGCCTAGGTAGAATTAAAGTGGAGATCATTATCTCTATACATTTAAAACGTACTTTAGTCGTGTGGTTCCTAAGAAAGTACCATGTAATTTCTTCTCGTGGGTGTCGTATGAGGCGAATAAGCTTTGACTAATTATTATAAGGACTAGCCTTGCGGTAGCATTTCCCCTCTGCTACGGTATAAGCACAATTGATCTTGTGCATTTACATTCAATTTTACACCTTATCACTAAACGAGACAGCCTATAATTGCGAAATAATAACTTCGAACTTAGAACGTTTGGGGTTTTGTTCACACGAGACTACTTTTCATGATTTATAACATTCAAAATTAGAACCTAAAGTTATGGGGAATAAAATCCAAAGTTGCGGATTTCATGTTACCTCGCCCCCCGCAAAAAGTGGCAGAAATGTTTGTTAGTAGAATTACACGCGTAACCAGTCCATATATAAATAGT
The DNA here is from genome assembly GCA_963924505.1 of Agonopterix alstromeriana. NCBI lineage: Eukaryota > Metazoa > Arthropoda > Insecta > Lepidoptera > Depressariidae > Agonopterix > Agonopterix alstromeriana. Next base: position 14,075,727 of record OZ004675.1, read on the forward strand.
CAAAGCGAATAAGGGATAAGGGGTACGTTATTCCAGCCTGAAATGATACCAGTGAGAATTTCTGAAAATTCACGATTAAAAAAAACGAAATCAATTTTAAAACTACCATGTTTCCAATATCAACAATGAATTTATTCTTTCTAAGAAAAATTATCTCGCTAAAAAATCGGGCAAAAACCTAAAACAACACTCCAGGCAAACCCCGAAACCCTTTAAACAAAATAAGTAACAAAAACAAAGTGCTTGCTAGTAAAGTGAGAACAATTGTTCAGAGGAATATTTCGCAACCTGTTTCGCAGGTGTTACAGCGAGTGACCTAAATGCTATAAATGTTTTGACCTGGATACTTCAGATTCTATAGAATCTTACCACTTTCGAGAAGGAGAATAGAAACTAATCAACACAAATCTTTCAAACAATGTAAGACCGATCATAGATATATTTTTTTATAAACCTTTTGTTAAAAAGTAGGAGAGTTTAAAAGTTTCATTTACTCTATTTTAAAACTGTAACAGAAATGTGTCTGTTCTTTACATTAAAGATATTTACAGATATGATCGTTACGGTATTAGTTTGGAGTAAAATTTAGTTTTTATTGCATCGCAATCGGATCCCTTAATTAATAGTTATGAGAATTTAACATTTTTATGTACGTATTTCAGTAGTACGAAACCGCAGACTTGAGTCATAATAATTGAAATTATAAGAAAGAAATTATCATCAAAATCTGATTTCCAAAAAAAATCGGTTGCTTAGAGAATCGGTCATCCCTATCAGGCATATGACCACCATTATTTAAGAAGAAAAGGACGGAAGAAGATAATTATGCACTAGTACATTATAATTCCACTGTTTCTGAGCTATTTTGAAAATGTAATAAGACAAGAATCTCAAAAATTATGTAACTATCTCTACTGAATTAAGACTGAAATAGAAAGGACTTTAAAAGTATAAAACAAAACTTATAAACCCTTTTAAAACCAAGTTCTTAATTAGACATTTACTAAATTTATGTTAAGAGTTTTAATTAAGTTTGTTTTTAAAATTGCCTCAGAAGCAGAGCTTTGTAGCAAAAGTGCTACGAAATCGACGCTACGCCGCTACGAGCGTAGTAACAGGGCTACTAAGTGCATAATTTAAAGTGATGGCAATCGATACATTCAATTTCACTTTAGGTTTTCCATGAATACCTTTTTACTTTTATTTTAGAAGTGGAACATACATATACTCACGCCTGTGTCTCATTGGGGTAGGCAGAGACAATTAATCGCCATCGGCTACGATCCTGACACACCTCTTTTGCCTCTTCCACCGTCATAAGTCGTTTCATACACGTTCGTCGGTTTCGGGTACATTTGATCGGGCCCTTCTTAAGTATGCTGTGATATAGTAGTCACATATCCTCACGTAAGGTGCTGAGATAGCGGAAGATAGTTAAAACGTGATTATAATCTAATGTTATCTCTTGCTAGCTCAGCTCCCCTATCACGTATGAGATAGTATATAAGCTTAGGTTAAATATACATAAAGGTGGATTAAAGATGGAGTAAAGAATGTCCAGCCTAAGTGTGTTTGAATACCACCCCTGCAACCCACGATATTTCATGGCGACCGTGACATAGAGCGCGAGTGCGTTCCAAGCAACGATGTCGACGATCATGGGCGCTGACCAAAGGTACAAAATACTGCTTACTTATTAGAAGCCGAATGTGAAGAAATGTTACGACAGCGTGTGCCGGTGCTGGCAGGCCGGCCCTATTCCTTGCTATCAAAATAGGATGGAGGTTGTTAAGCAAGACGGAACATTGCGAGGTGCTGCTGTGTTTTTCTGTTCCTGGGCATTGAATACAGCCGAATCAACTGTGGAGCCAATATGTACGAGTATTTACTAGATGTATTATCATGGAAGGAGTTCGAAGCCTGGAATCGTAAGACTGGAGGAATTAATATGGATGCTGTCTAAAAATGTTGGTGCACTCGCAGAAGCTGGTATTGATTGAAGAATGTATTTAGATCCTCGTCGATTCAGTGTAATGGTTAATTTTTTGTGTTGTGATTGTGAATCACTAAGCTATTCAGTGGTTGGTTGCTAAGGACAAAAGTGCGTCGGCCTAAGGTGCTAACCTAGGGTAAGTCATAAGTACTAACAGTTTTTGTAAATTATATGTTCTGACATAAGTATTAATGAATTGAGTTAGAAGAATAATAAAGAAAACCTATGCAGCGGGATATTTGCATTATATGAATTAAATAGGTTTTAGAGGAATGCGGAATAATCACTAGTTGAAAAATGGCTTGTTTTGATCTAGAAACGGCACTGCTCATGTTTCCAGTAGTTAATAACGAGGAGAATTTGATAAATCAGTTGATTGACGGATTAGACTTTTATAGAACATACATAAGGGAGGCTGACCATCCAATTTTAATTAAATTTGTTTTAAAAACAAGGTTGTCAAGCAGTGCAAAACTAAAACTACAATCAAATTACGCCACTGTGGAGCAATTGGTTACTGATTTAAAAAGTTATCTTTTACCTAGGAAGTCTTATACGGCAATTTTGTCACGATTATATAGATGTAGGCAGGCGGACAGTACGATAAAAGATTATGGAGATGAGATAGAAAGATTATTAGTTGATTTGACTATTGCACAATCCGATGGGAACGATTCAGTATTCGGTATTTTAAAGCCTATCAACGAGAAAATTGCGATTAGAAGGTTCGCAGAAGGCTTGAATGACAGTAGGTTGAGTACAATTATTTCTTGCCGTCCAGTTACTTCTTTTAGAGAAGCAATTTCTATAGCCTTAGAGGAAGAGGAATTCATTACTGAACGTTCCCAACAATGCTACAACTTTTTCGATTCATGTTCTTGTAATAAGAATTATAATTATTGTATAAATCCGTGTTGTGCTGGCAACAAGGTGCAGTGTCAGCAAGGTCAAGCGCAGATAGATGATAGAAATGCGCACGAACCACAAAACTTGCAAGGTAAGCAAGGTCGAGCGTTTACTTGTAGTAAGAGGGTTCATTATGTAGAAAACACAGCTGAGGGTGAAAATACGAGTGAATCGATTAATTCGTTTTGTTGTCCCGTAAATGAAAATAAAAATATTGAAGTATTTACTTTTGGGAAAAACAGATGTGTACAATTCGCCTGTTTAGGTAAAAACATTAAGTTAATAGCCGACACAGGTGCATCTATTTCCATATTAAAATATAATTGGTTAGAACAGTTTCCTGGAATTAAGATTCATAAGGATGATGTAGTTGTTAAAGGCGTTAGTGGCTCTCTACGTTCGCTAGGCTATGTATATTTAGATGTGGAGTATAGTAAATTGAGGTTTAGGCACAAGTTTTATGTATTCAAGGGTTTGCAATGTACGTCAGAAGGAATTTTAGGAGAGGATTTTCTAAAGAAGTATAAGGGCGTTATAGATTATGAGTCGAGGTGCTTAAGTTTAAAACATGATAATGGTGATAGAATACGTATTAATTATATTAATTTTACTGATGATGCTGATGCTCATACATTGTCAAGATCTTTGGACAAAATGAAGAAAGGTAATTCGGAATTTGTAGGTTTAGTAGACAGTTTTAATTACAGTGTGTTAAATAGAAAGTCTAGTTGGAGGAGTAGAAGTAATTTGCAGTCAAGTTTTGACCAACCAAAGGTGGAACAAGGAGCGAAGAAATCACAGAATTGTATTGAATTGAATTTCTGTAATGGAAGAGAATTTGACGAAATTTATAAATCCTTAGGAAATCAGTCAAACCATAAAAAGAATGTACTTATGTCAGGATATACAATATATTTTAATGAATGTTCTTTATTAACAAAAAAACGCATTGATGAGTCGGTACGAGAACTTACAGATATTTGTAAAAAATATAATATTGAGGAAATTGAGATTTTTAAATATGACAGGAATAAAGCTCAAACCGACAAATTGCATCGAGTTGTGAGAAATTATAGTAATTTACCGCGATTGTGTATAAAACAAGACGTTAAAAAGGTTTATAATACAGACATGGTTAAAATAATATTACGAAATTACCATTTGGTAAATACAAAAAGACATTTTGGAATAAAGAATATGGTAAACAATATAAAACAACGATATTATTGGAAAGGAATGTTTAAAGATATTGCTGACTATGTTATCAAGTGCAAATGTTGTCAAAAAGAAAGTCCACGAGTTTAGAAATAATTTATAATAAGAAACATAATTTAGAAACACGTCAGATGTTACATGCTGTAAAAATAATGATTGTATTTTTTAAATATAGATAAACGTAATATTAGATAAGTGAATTAAGAGAGAACAGAAGTAAAAGAATTAATAAAGATTAAAAGAATTGAGATAATAGTAAGGACAAATAATTATGTTGGGTAATAATAATGTGTTTGGATATTACGGAAGTCATAATAATGGTATTGAATAAGTTACTGTTGTACATCTTTTGCATTTTATTGAATTTTAAAGGATTTTTTTTTAATATCTTGTTAACTTCTTTTTGAGTTTCCGTAATTTAGGTAACAGAATCATAATAATTGTTGCTTTTCTTCTAATCTTTGTATTATTACATTGATAAAGTAGGAATTGTGAAAATAAATGGTGTATATTTATCTTTTTAGGGGAAGGGAAGGCCCTACTTTTCGGGGGAGGTGTGATATAGTAGTCACATATCCTCACGTAAGGTGCTGAGATAGCGGAAGATAGTTAAAACGTGATTATAATCTAATGTTATCTCTTGCTAGCTCAGCTCTCCTATCACGTATGAGATAGTATATAAGCTTAGGTTAAATATACATAAAGGTGGATTAAAGATGGAGTAAAGAATGTCCAGCCTAAGTGTGTTTGAATACCACCCCTGCAACCCACGATATTTCAATGCTGCCAATTTGGTCTGCATACGTACGTCTAGTGCGAACCCTTTCGACTGTTCCATTCACTCTCGCTTTATATATTTCATACGTCAGTCTACTATCACTCATCCTTTCAACATGACCAAACCATTTCAGCATTCCCTTATCAATCTTTTTCACTATATCCTCTTTCAAACCAAATTTGTCTCTAATTACACTGTTGTTAGAAGTGGAATTAGTCCAAAAATTTATTTTTTGTTTTATTGAACAAATCTACTCAGTAGATTATCAAATGCAACTTCAACAAACATTTAATTTACAACATGATATAGGTACTTTGATAGGTTCGATATATTTCACTTTTAGGAAATTCTAAATAAAAATCAATTTGATATTTTCTTAAAATTTGCACGTCTACAAAAAACTAATAAAAGTTGGGTGTTTTTTTTAGACTGTTGGTACTATTTTGACTTTGAGCGCATATATCTCAAGATACAAATATTATAAAGACATAGTTTGTATGGGTATTCTATTCTACGTTATAAGAGCTATCCAACAACACCCCATTCGATTGAGTAAAAAAAAACTGACAACGAATAGGAGTAGAAAAAGTTTCTTCTTAATTACCATATTTCTGTTTTTGGGTCACTATTATCTGGCTTCTTGCCAAATACAGAATGGAATGAAAGTATAAGTAAAGGTTACAATATGGTGTTTAGGTGTCCTTGAATCCAAATCATCCAGTCTGTTTATTTGTTCGAGTGTCACGCAAAAACGACTGGTCCGATTTTGTCGAAATTTTTTGTGTTTAAAGTCCGGCCGCTGAAAGATTGCGTTTGACAGTTACCATAAAATTGTAAAAAACTGAATGAAAACTATAAATGCCGATCATTATTTAGTAGCTTTTTGAACTTAAAGGGCAGCTAGTGCCCTGTGTACTAGAGTGAGCACAGGTAAACAATATTTTCATTCAGTTTTTTACAATTTTATGGTAACTGTCAAACGCAATCTTTCAGCGGCCGGACTTTAGTAGCTCATGATTAGACTTAAAATCTGGTATATTTTGTATCTAGCTACGATGACGGAAACCGGTGCGGAAGAAGTCGCGGGCAAATGTTTCTACTCCTGCTGTCTTTAGACTAATCAAATTATGTGTTTATTAGCGTTTAAGCGTTTTCTAATTTATGAAGTCGAAACCTATTTGTGGATGCTTGTAATTGGCCTTTAGCTGACTAAATTTATAAAACTATTTATTTAATAGCTGTAAGCATCCCAAATAAAATAAATATTGTCACCAACTGTTGTTAATATAAGAAAAAGCATAATTTGTTTTACTTTGTGTTACTAGGGTCCAGCGACCTTTACGACTGCGTTATAATATATACCTTCTCTTATAAACAAGGCGAAAATATTTAGGGAGTGTAATGACAGCGTCCAAAAGCCGAGGAGAAACAGCCAAGTATGTAAGAAGTATGTCTACTGAAAAGAAAATCTATACGTTGAAATAGAAAGCAATCAAATCAATCCATACAACTATGCACGTACCTACAGCGTAGACCGCACGAATCTAGAATTAGTTTTGAATATTTGAAACGTACTCATTCGATTGGCAACGAATAACGAACGAACGTGAGCGGCCAACCAAATCATCACGAGAACTCTATGTCGCTCCATACAAACGTACTATGGTGATATTTTCAATACTGACCAATTAAACTCAATGAAAATTTTCAGAATCAATCTAAAAACAAAATTCTATGCTTGAATAGAGTCAGATATTCGTTAAAATGTTTAGTTTTAAAATTACAGTGCCTCAAAGATTTCCATACAAATCTTAAATTAATCCTAGCATTGAAACTGTATATTTTAACGAAAATCTGACTCCATACAAGCATAGATATTTGTTTCAAGATTGTTTCAGCAAAATTTCGTCGACTTTCATTGGTTAGTATTGAAAATATCACCATAGTACGTTTGTATGGAGCGCGCTCCGAATTATATCCCCTTATTGGGGAACTTGCACAGTTTTAAATTTTTAGTGTATCATAAAGATTTCAGGCTTACAAACAAATACCAAACACAAAAATGGTAAAATATACACATATCATTTATTTATTGCAAATCAAAAGTTGACTTCTCAAATTCCACGCCAAAACCGCTCACTGCCATGACGTGACGTCACTCCTTTTCATGATGCGTGAAGCTCATCACAAATCATCCGCTAAAATATGTTGCCGTTCCCTTCTAACGCACGCATGTTGCACCCTTGAACCCGCACTCTTCCAGACCGGGGAATTGCGTTTATCAATCAATCTATAGCGTCTTAAGGAGACGACTTTGCTACAATACATACGAGCGTCTGCATCAATACAAACATGTGTGTGCGTCGCTAAAATCATGCGTTTGAATCGATACAAACGCCAGCTAATTGCTAGTGTAGCGATACAGTCACGCGATTGACAAGTGTGCGTTTTTATAGCTGCAAAAAGTCGCAGTCTATGCAGGGCCTACTTTGACTGGACAGATGACAGTTTGACACTACCATGTGAAAATCTCTCAAAAATCTATATTTTTTTTACTTTTTTTTATGACATGTTATTCAGGTAGACCTATACCACGAAAACAATAGTAATAAAGCTTGTTAGAATAAGAGCTTTCTAACAGGACAATTACACTTCCCTTTGTCTCGATTGTACAAACAACTCGTAGCGCATTTATTATATTATTGTTTACAAAACTAAAAATTACGCGCGTTTCAAAGTATTTTACATCACAAAGAGAAATCAGACAATGCTGTATTCAGAAGAACGAAGTAATTTCATATTTATGGACTAAAATTATGTGGATACAATGAATCATAAACTTGAAAAATATCAATAAATATGAAATTAATACTTTCTTCTACTGCCTCCGTGGTCTAATGGTCAAGAGCATTGGGCTCTTTAAACGGAGATCGTGGGTTCGATTCCCACGGGGTTCACCTAGTGATACATCACTTTGTGTGTTTTTCCCCAGTTGTTTAGAACATTGCAGGCCGAACCACCTGGTTATCTGAAAAGAAAGATGATTCCGTGCTTCGGATGGTACGTTAAGCGGTAGTCGTTACATAAAAACCACGTCAGAGGCCGTAAGGCGGACACCAGGGCTTTGCCCACACGATAAGAAGAGAAGAAGATTACATTCTTCTGAATATTTTCTATTCTGAAACATAATTTTGATTATTATGCACGTTCACGTTACGAATATTAGCGAATCGATTGAAGAGTTCAAATTAAAAATCTAAGTTACCTTATATTTGATTGCATCTTAATATATCGCACTAACAACGTTATCAAGATTTAAAATCCAACTACATATCTTTAGCTAATCAAATCCCGGCTACTATCTCTCATGGTAGTAGTCGTTACATGAAAACCACGTCAGAGGCCGTATGGCGGGTTAAAAAAACTCTGACACCAGGGCTTGCTGCCCACACGATAAGAAGAAGGTATTCAAATAGAGTCTAGACTAGAAGATAAGGCAAATTCAATTACGTATTTCAAAAATACGGCATAAATAAAACGTTCAGTGTTATACATGTTAATGAATAAGCGCAAAACCTCATACACCCCAACAGATTTATAACAAATAATTAGATTTATAACAAATAATTAGATTTATAACAAATAATTAGATTTATAACAAATAATTAGATTTAAACAATAACTTCATTATTTGGATGGTTAAAATGTAAAGTTATTCGCATTTTAAGTTTTGAGGCAAAAATTATTTGTTATCATTTCAGCAATGAATGAAAGCGCTAGCGTGCTCATGGATTCATTTTTTTGTTTTGGTAGTAAGTAGGGTGTGGTGGGTTGAGATCGAGTTCAGTCTTTGACTAATTATTATAAGGACTAGCCTTGCGGTAGCATTTCCCCTCTGCCACGGTATAAGTACAATTGATCTTGTGCATTTACATTCAATTTTACACCTTATCACTAAACGAGACAGCCCATAATTGCGAAATAATAACTTCGAACTCAGAACGTTTGGGGTTCACACGAGACTACTTTTCATGATTTTTAACATTAAAAATTAGAATCTAAAGTTTTGGGGAATAAAATCCAAAGTTGCGGATTTCATGTTACCTCGCCCCCCGCAAAAAGTGGCAGAAATGTTTGTTAGTAGAATTACACGCGTAACCAGTCCACATATAAATAGTCAAGGAGTTCAGTAAATTTTAAATTTTACAAACAAATTTGTTAATATTTTGTCAGTGGTCTGCGCGCACGGAGTCACGAGCACCGCTAGTTAGAAATAAAGCATAGCATAGCATATGCTCACGACTATATTCCCCAAGGAAGTAGTCAGAGATATTCTAAAAACTCAGAACATCCACATTTCACTAGTAGTACCGAAACTCTGTCTAGTGTGACGGGGAGTGAGCCCGTCGCCACCTGTAATGGACTGTGGGTACAATACATGCCTCGAAACTGAAGCATGCAGGTTTCCTCACGATGTTTTCCTCCACCGAAAAGCCAGTGGTGTTACAAATTATACATAAATTCCGAAAAATTCATTGTTACGAGACGGCCTGGAGGAACCATCCCCTCCTACACGGCAGGCAAGATTACTCGCCACTGGACCACCACGGCCTTTAAAAAAACTGGCGGCTAACTATGTCAACTTCAGTACAATGTTCTTCTAATAAGTATCTACTTCTAATAGTATAATAAGTATCCCACACTTTGATTAAATTAAAATAGGAAGATAGGTGACGTTCTTGCATTACGTACTCGAAAAATGGACCTGCTTTTCATATCTCTTACGAGTGGAAAGCAATGCCGTGTGATTTGTTTTTTCTTTTTGAATGATTTGTACAACGAGTAAAAGCACACGAAGGCATTTTGGTACCTTTATTCCGCCTGAAATCAAAAAAGTATCTTAATCACGCAATGCCACTCATATTGCGACTAAGGAAATTAGGCGACGGGGGCTCAATTTATGCGGTCCATGCCCTGTAGGCCAGTCACCTATCTTCTTGTTTTAATTTAATCAAAGACCCCACATAAAGTTATCCACAAACACTAAACGTGAAAACAAGAAAATAATTAAAACCGTTGTTTGTACAATCTATTTCACCCTCGCGAGATTCCCGAGCTTGGCAAACTGATTGTTTACCCATCATACACTGGGGGTAATGGAAAGCAAACTATATCTTGCTACTACATAACGCATTACTTTCACTTTTAGAAAACTGGTGACGAGCTCACTACTAGTCATGCATGCATGCAGATGCTCACGACTATATTCCCCGAGGGGATAGTCAGAGATATTCTGAATCCTCAGAACATCCACGTTTCACTAGTAGTACCGAAACTCTGTCCAGTGTGACGGGGAGTGAACCCGTCGCCACTTGTAATGGGCAGTGGGTACAAATACATGCCTTGAAATACTAGTCACTGCTAGTGAAATTTGGAAATAGAAAACGAAGGAAATATTGACCGAGTGTTATCAACGAAAAATATACCGTATTTCTTCACGATAAAAATTACAGTTCAGTATTGTAATAAAATAGGAGCATTAGAGGAGATACGGGAGAATTGGAAAGATGAATAAAAAAAATATAACTTTTTTAAAATTGTTTGATACCCTAAACACAAGTGAAATGCATTTGAGAATATCTTTAAAAATAACTGACATATACGTGTTTGAAATTTACGATTAGAGCGAGAGGCATATATAAAAAGTGACGTCATAACCTCGTCATAAGGTCGTGAGTTCGATTCCCGCGGGAGACACCTGGTAATATGTCACTCTGTGCGTTTTTCCCCAGTTGGTTAGGACATTGCAGGCCGAATTTTAAAAGAAAGATGATTCCGTGCTTCGGATGGCACGTTAAGCTGTTGGTACCGGCTACTATCTCTCGTAGCAGTAGACGTTACATAACAAGCACGTCAGAGGCCGTAAGGCGGTCTGAAAAAAACTCGGACACCAGGGATTTGCCCACACGATAAGAAGTTAGAAAGAAATAAAATTTCCTGGTTTGTCTTTCCGCTATGAAAGCATTCAACACAAAAATGCTCAGTCCCTTTGTAATAAGTTCATGGTGCATCCTATTTCGATTCCATGTATATTCCATTCCAAATGTCATTATTAATTTACACTTTTCCCAAATTCCCAACCAACTATAAAAATATCGAGTTTACTCTATGTCCATTCGAATCACTGCTCCAAATATCTCATTCAATAACATCCAAAAATTACTGGCCGTCAATTTTACCCTGCGAAATACGGAACGCCAAAAAAAATAACATTTTGGCCTGTATTTAATTAAGGTATACGTTCAGGATAACAGTTGATATACCCGTATAATATATATAATACAGAAGGACGATTAATTAGTGGGGGAAAAGCCAAAGCTGTCATAGATGGTGCGACATGCATTGGTCTGTTGAAAATATTTGGAAAAGAATTTATGTCCGTTTGTCTATTTGTTTGAACACATCACGTAAAAATTCGTAACCCGATTCGGTTCAGCAGATTCCCGAAAAACATGACTTAATATAGAGTAACATTTAGGTGTTCATTCTTTATCTGTATTCAAATGTATGTTCGGTTTTGGTGTGCAATAAAGTATAATTGAATTGAATTGTCATCGAAATCGGTTCACTCCATCAGAACATTTGTGAATGTAAATATTTAAGGCATTTTTACTCTCTTTTCGTGTCAATTCTTGCGATTTTGTTTCTATATTTTATTAACCCCCGACGCAAAATGTGGGGTTAATATTAATGTTATAAGTTTGACGCCAATGTCTGTGTTGTCTGTCCATCTGTGGCATCGAACGGATGGACCAATTTTGATGCGGTTATTTTTACGTGAAAGCAAATTTCCTTGAGATGGTTCTTAGCTACATTTGGTAAAAATCGATTCTGCAGTTTTCATGTAACTTTAAAAATTATGAATTGACATTAAATTACAAATTAAAAAAACCCCCACATTTAAAAAGTTAAATATTATTTGGTCACCTATTTGGGGATGTAAGAAAATTTATGTTTTACTTCTTAATCATAAAACATACATTTGCTTACATCCCCTAGGTGACCGAATTTTTTTTACTTTTCAAATGTTTGTTTTTTTGGCCAGGTATAAGGCGAGCTTGACAGAGTTCAGTTTAGTTTAATAAAAAGAAAATAGGCTTCGTATATATTGAAATTTAGAAGCCATAGCACCTTACGACCCCGTAGGCATTGTTAATCCGGTAGGCACTTCTGTTCTCTGTCTATTATGTGATATAAGGAAGTTAATTAAGGGAGTAACTGATACTGTGGTACTTAAAGGTGAGAGTGATATGAAATACGGGTCAAGTTGTATGTGTACATGCGAGCGTGTGTGTGTGGGTGTGTGCAGATAATATACCTACTACATTTTTTGATCATTCATTGAAAATATACTGATAGAAATATTTGACAACCTTTTTTGGCTGAATATACAGGGTGAAATTGATACCCATTAAACTGAACAACTTTATTGGCTGAGATCCCTTCGAAACTATAGTTATGGAGCTGGAAAATCATACCCTGAAGATCATGGATATAGAATTTTCGCTATGTTACTAAACTTTTGAGCCCAAACATGATGTTCCTAGTTGTGATATTGGCTGATATCCTTTCGAAGCTCTCAAATAAGCCAATTATCTTAAAAAGAGCATAGCCTATTTCCATGAAACATAGAAAAGATACATGTCCAAGAAATTAGTATTCGATTACATAAATCCCATCAAAATTATCCCACCTGTTCCGCCGCTAGATGACAACAGACAGGCAGACAGACAGACATACATACAGATACATAGACACACAGGTAGATCGGTAAAATTTTGCGTCAGTGGTTAAAACTAGCGTAGCGTACGCCGAATTTCTTCTTTTCGGAGTCTATAGGTGGTTGTCATCCATGCCATAACTTGTTATTTTGTACATTTCTCTTTCTACGAATACTTTTCAGAAAGTTTTTTATTACTATTAGAGAGTACAATTTTAGTACATTGGTTTGGATATAAGATCGTTTCAATTAAACTTTTGGATAAGCGGTATTCGACGTGGCGTGGTGGGGAAGCATGCTTCCCAGCCGCGACACAAACATTACTTATTTTCTCGTGAACCCGATAAATATTTTTTTTTTTTTTGTAATACAAATTGAGTAAATTTATTTGAGTTGACTGAAATTCGAGTTTGGTCCCTTGGCGGGGCCAGGAAGTATCACACAATCAGTTGGGGTGTATGAGGATTTGCGCTTATTCATTAACACATTGAATAAGGTTTTGCACCGTTGGCCCTGTTCGTACCTTTCGCCGTAGAGACAGCATGGGCCATGGGGATCCGAAGCCAAAGTATTCTTTAGGGACCTGGGACGTCGCTTAAGAGAACAAGGTTGCGACCCCCGCTCTGGCTCTTATCTGGTCCAACAAGTGTCCTTAGCTGTGCAGCGGGGAAATTCCGCCAGCATAATGTGTACTTTTGGTCCAAGTTCGGCCAGAGGTGTCCTTTTAGAATGTCCCGTTAGTTAGTTATTTTGTTATAGTCATATTTTAGTTTTAGGATATTTTAATTTTAGGATATTATGTTGTATTGTTATATATTGTTGTAAATAAATACAGTAGAATCTCAATATTTACCATCGTAATTCGACATAGTCTACAGCTCGCTCGTCCATCGAATCAGCCGAACATTCGGCTCAGTGAAGCGTGAAGGTTGCTTGCCTTGTGTTCACTTTACTCACACTAACGATGACATTTATTATAACAGCTTTTTAGGGTTCCGTAGTCAAACAAGAAACCCAAGGGTTATACTTTTGTCTAAGTATATGGTTAAAGTATAAGGTTATACTTTTGTCCATTCTGACTGTCTTGTATGCCTCGCCTCAATAACTCGCTCATTTTTTGCACCGATTGAATCGAACTCCCATACAACGAAAAAGGGGTTGTATGGGAATGTCCCAGTAAAAACGGGACCCTATTACTAAGCCTTCGTTGTCCGTCCCTACGCCCGTCCTACTTATAAGGGCTGTAACTTTTGAACCGTAATAGCAAGACAGTTGAAATTTTCACAGAATATACGTTATTACGGCGGATTTGTTAACAAATAATAAAAATTTCAAAAAGTTAAAAATTAAGGGTGGTCCTCATAAAAGAAACTAGATTTATCAACGTTTTTTATTCTCGCTCTATCGTAAAAACGGTAATACATACAAGCGTCAAACATGATGTAATTATAGAGCAAACTCTGCAGTATAAAACAAATAATAAAAATTGGCCAAGTGTGAGTTGGTCTCCCGCTAAAGGCCCCGGAGAAAAAAAATTGTTGTAAGTTAATATGTTGTGTGGTGGTGTGGTACCCTCTGTGCGCGTGTAGCCCGATTCGCACTTGACTGGTTTTTTTTTTAAGTGAAGAAAATACCATGGAATATAACCTGTATGACTGCGATGTCTTGGCGGCTATACACACCTGCCTTCTGGGAAATGGTTATTCAAAACCGGGACCCATTGGAAATTGGGTCGAAGTGTTCAAGCTTGCCAGCCCCATATTAAGATATACGAGAGTTGGATTTTTCCTGCAGTGAAATCATACAGGCTTATAACAAAAACAACAAAATCTGAAAATCTGAATGTTTAAAAACATTAGGAAGCTCCTTCTGGCACAATCGGTTAAAAAGACAATATTTTTCCACAACAAAGCGAGTACACTATAGTACAACTGAACAACTAAAGCAATACAAATATAGTACAACTCGACAGCTTTAGTGATGCAGATACAATGGAGATTGGTAGCGGGTGGAGTGCTTTCTAGTAAATTGTGTTTTAAATGATAACTGTTTTGAATATTTCTGTCTCTGATTGTCTAGTATTTGTGTTATTGAATCTAGGTTGATATCAGAAGCACAGACACATGTATTATTTATATTGGGCGAGTTTTAGGGTTTCGCCAGTCAAACAAGAAACTGTTATACTTTCGTCAATTCTGTCTGTCTGTATGCCTCGCCTCTATTACTCCATCATTTTTGTACCTATATTGCTTAGACGATTTATATGAGGACAAGTTACGCGTGTAATTCTACTAACAATCTTTTTTGACACTTTTTGCGGGGGGCGAGGTAGCACGAGATACGCAACTTTGAATCTCATTCCATTAGTTCAGATTCTAATTTTGAATGTTAAAAATCATGAAAAACAGTGTCGTGTGAACCCCAAACGTCATAAGTTCGTAATTATTGTTCCGCAATTATAGGCTGTCGCGTTTAGTGATAAGGTATAAAAATTGTACGTAAAAGCGTAAGATTTATTGATCTTGTACGTTGGCAGAGGGGAAATGCTAATGCGAGGCGGGTCCTCATATAAATAGTCTAAGCTATTTTGGCATAAAGACAGATAACAGTAATCTAAAAACAGAAATGTGGTAGTTAAGAAACACATTTTTTTCGACCCCCGTCCTATACAACGAAAAGGCGATTCAAAAAAAAATGTTTTTCTACTAAATCGAGTGAAGTATCAGAATCGGAATATTTATTGCAAAAAACACAATATTGCAGAAAAGAACGGTAACAATATATATGCAATAAAATCTATAGTAGGTATAATATAAATGCGAAAGTGTATTCGTCTGTTACGTTTTCATGGCTAAACCGCTGAACCAGTTTCGACTGCTTGAATCCAGAGAAAAGGACACGCATAAAATGTCACAATGTAAGCTAGTGTAAGTATAACAAACAACAATCCGCGAGTTTCCAACTAGTCAAATTAACAACTCTTTCGTCAAAACGCGTGCTTTGTATGAAATATTGTCCTAAAAATTGTATAGTGACGTCATTGTTTATTGTAGTTGACGTTTTCGTCGTCGTTTTGATACTTTTCATTGTTTATCCAGTTATTAAAAATAGTATTCAAGCAACAGTATTACTGAAAATGTGAGTTATGCGTTATTATCAAACGGTGTATTTACTGAGCAGTTAAAACTAAAATATATTTCATGTAGTCTACTCCCCTATTGTAATTCGTAATCAACTGTTTAATAATTGCACATAACTATTTTTAATCGTCTAGGAATACTGCTACGAGCTACGCGCTACGAGGCTACGCGGCTACGTGAGAATAAATGATCGTTTTGATTCACGGTCAGTTGCACGTACGTTCATTAAAGTTAATCCTCCATTAAAGCTCTTGCTAGCTTTTACTACGTCAATAAGACAAAAAGTGACAGCAAGAGATTTAATGGAGGATTAACTTTAATGAACGTACGCAACTGGCAGTAAGAATCTGTATCGAAATAAAGGTAAAAGTGGTCTTTTTTTTCAAATTTGTATGATAAGACCTATAAAATCCGATAAAAGTATTGTATACATAGCTTTGTAGTTTATTAGATTAGCACCTTTTTAGGCTTTCTTGATTGAGAAATCATAAATATTGTGATGCGCTAGGCCACTGAACTGTAAAAGGACCCTTAATGGAATATAATTCGGACCGTGCTCCATACAAACGAAGTCTGGTGATATTTTCAATACTAAGTAAAGTCAATGAAGTTTTTCTGAGGCAACCTAGAAACTAATCTATATGCTTCTATGGAGGCAGATTTTCGTTAAAATGTATAGTTTTAAAGTTACAGTGCCTCAAAGATTTCCATACAAATCTTAAATTAATCCTAGAATTAAAACTGTATATTTTAACGAAAATCTGACTTCATACAAGCATAGAGATTAGCTTCTAGTTTGTTTCTGCAAAATTTCATTGACTTTAATTGGTTGGTATTGAAAATATCACCAGATTTCGTTTGTATGCAGCGCGCATTTACACATTAGGAATATATTTTTTTAACATACATACATACATAAACTCACGCCTTTTTCCCAGAGGGGTAGGCAGAAACTATAGATCTCCACTTTGGGCGGTTCTGACACACCTCTCTTGCTTCCTCTAAGTCCATACATCTTTTCATACATTCCCTTCGATTTCGGCTACTTTTAACCTGGCATTTTTTAATGACGTCCCTGATCTGGTCTAGGTATTCTCTCCTAGGTCTGCCTTTACCAATGTTTCCTTCCACACACGCCATATATATCTGTTTCGTAAGTCGACTTTCATTCATCCTTTCAATATGTCCAAACCATCGAAGCATTCCCTTCTCTACTTTAACCACTACATCGTCATTCAAACCACAACGTTCTCTAATTACAGTATTCCTTATTCTATGCCTTTTTTTTAAGCAATGTAAAAAAATCATAGTAAGTTCTAAACATCTTTCATGATGTAAACGTCAGATGGTATGAATTGTGTCGAACGTGATACATCAGAAAATGTATTAAGGAGCTACTAAATTAGAATTCGGTACCTATCGAAAAATATTCCACGTTTTTATTAAAGCAACGAGTTTTGGTTATATGTCACCTGTCAGTTGTAGTTATTTTCAGACGAACAGTTTTCCTTCACATTACGCAAACTGTCTCTTCGATATCACTGGAAATGTTGGTGGTTTCTGAAGACGGAATCACAGTACAAGAGTATCTAGTATGGACACTCCCTGCCCCCCACCAATTTTAACCTCACCTCCGCTTGGTAGGAATCGTGGCGTAAAATGTAGGCAGTGTGGTATTTCTGTCTCGGTCGCACTCACTCAGTCTCGTAATAGCTAGACAGTTGTAATTTTCACTGATTATGCGTTATTACGGCGGATTTGTTAACAAATAATAAAAATGTCAAAAAGTTAAAAATTAACCTTAAGTTAAGATTAAGGTAAGGTTCTCATCAAGAAACTAGTTATTATCAACGTTTTTTGTTCTCACTCTATCTTAAAAACGGTAATACATACAAGCGTCAAACTTGGTGTGATTATAGAACAAACTCTACAGTATAAAAAATTTAAAAAAGACCAAGTGAAAAAAAAACTGTTTTCTAAGTTAATATGCTGGCTGGTGTGGTACGGAACCCTCGTTGCGCGAGTAGCCCGACTAGCACTTGACCGGTTTCTATTTCACTTTCGTAACCTCAGGGTGTAAATCATGATACTGAATAACTTTCCCCAAGGAACCTGCGGGAAATGATTCTATTCTATTCTAAATTAAAAAAGAAAATGTCAACTGTTCACAGAAATATTCGACCTGCTGATAGCTTTTAGAGAGTCCCATTTTTTTCTTTAATTTACCATAGAAGTTCAGTATCATGAGCACAATCATCCCTATATAGTCTACAGTTACTCCCTGTATATCTTTTCTATTTCACAGAACACAAACTTACATTGTAAATGCAACACATT
Source organism: Agonopterix alstromeriana (assembly GCA_963924505.1). Classification (NCBI taxonomy): domain Eukaryota; kingdom Metazoa; phylum Arthropoda; class Insecta; order Lepidoptera; family Depressariidae; genus Agonopterix; species Agonopterix alstromeriana. The sequence goes on from OZ004675.1 coordinate 14,093,876, forward strand.
ATAAACAACATGAAACTGTCTCACAAAGCGAAAGCTATTTAATTTGTTGAATTAATTCTGTTGTGTACCCTCCTCTATGCGGTTTAGCAAATCTCTGCTAGGTTGGATGTTATTCGCAATACTAGGGACGACGCGACGTTAGAAGGTTTCGGATATGGATATATTTTTTCGGATCTAAGCCTGTGACTCTTGTAAACCAAGATCTACAGCGGCGACCACTCACACTCACTCACACTAGAAAATGAATTCTAAGGGGCAACTTTCTGTTGAGACAAAAATGTATGGTGCTCTATGGAACGAAACACAACAAACGCCCGATGCACGCTACACATTTTGTCTCACAGCGCCCCGGAAGCACCACAGACTCTACCTATCAAACTGAACAACTTTTACTATAGGAGCAAACCTGTCAGAACAAAAAAAATATCTGCTGTCCTATATACGTTTGAATCGAGTAGGTATTGCAGTTTAGTATGGGACAGCAGATATTTTTGTTGTTCTGACAGGTTTGCACCCATAGTAAAAGTTGTTCAGTTTGATTGGTAGAGTATGTGGTTTAAAGGTTAATGATACTTTCCATACACCCTGTATATCAGGTCCCTAATGTATGTATTTTAGGTTACGGTATTTAAATTATGGGCCCGTGATGATATTATTTTGCCTGATTCAAAGAAACAATGGATTTTTTTTAATTTTTAATCTGTGTCGTTCCATTATTGGACAAAGTTCTCCTCTAAGCTCTTGCCAGTCTGCTTGGTAAACATTCAGATCGTTTCACCATCAATTGATCTGCCTCGGCCCAGACTCCTATCCTCGGGTTCCCATTGAATCACGATCGTTGCCCACCGCTTTGTATGCATACGACAAACATGTCAGACCTAGTCCCACTTCAATTTTGTGGCCTGATCACCTGCTTCAACTATGTCCGTTTGCGCCGATCTTGGAGTGCAGGTTTCTGGCTCGTTCGGATCCTTTTGTCACTTAATATGCTGTGATCGAATGAATGATGAATGATGAAAATTGATGAATAGCATAGCATATGCTCACGACTATATTCCCTGAGGGGGTAGTCAGATATACTGAAAACTCAGAACATCCACGGGTACACACACATACACGGATACATCCATGAATGGCGTGCTGTATTGTATAGGCCAAACCCACTTCGGATTCCTGAGCCAACGCAGTGATCAAGTATGTTGTTTCGGTCATTTTTATTTTCCGGATATTAATTACTTTCGGTCACGGATGTCTTACATCCCTAACGTGGACTGTATTTGGCTGCACACTCCAAACTTTCTCAATGGGAGGCCGAAACTGCAAAACTGCAGATATTGCCGCTGTCTGTGAAACTACACAGCTTTCTATAGTCGGAAAATCCCGACGACCTGCTTTGTCTGAACACACAATGCATTAGGTTTTAGTGCTGATTTTAATTTCTTTTTAAAAGAGTGTAAAAAGCACTCAAGTTTCTGTGCAAAAATTCCGTCCAAGAAGAAATATGCTACTACAGGGTGTACAAAATCAGAAATCACCCTAGTAATACTTAAGGGGGTGCTTCAGACCATCAAACTGAACAACTTTCACTAAGGAGCCAATAAAATCTGCTGTCCAAATCAGCTGTCAAAACTGCAGTTCTGACTCGACTGAAATGTATGGGACAGCAGATCTTTTTTATTTTTTCTCGATGTTGGCTCCATAGTAAAAGTTGTTCAGTTTGATAGTCGAAACCACCCCCTTAATTATTACTAGGTTGTTTTTTTACACCCTGTATATGTATCGAATTGTAATTTGAGGGTAGATAAAAATATGAGATGAGCAAACTTGATGAAAGGAATATAATTATTACGTGTGATAACAATAGCAATTTATTACTATCGCCATTGACACCAACAATAGAAATTGCTCTCTATTGATACTATCAAAAGAGACAGTATCAATTTAAAAGAATTTTTTAAGAAAATTTTGCACCCTGTATACCTAATGCAGGGTGAAAAGAGAGTCTAAGAGTCTACCCATCAAACTGAACAACTTTTACTATGGGAGCAGATCGATCGTAGCAAAAAACAGCTGTTCCACACTAAACTGCAATATCTACTCCAACTGTACTAAACAGCTGATTGAGAACTTCCTCCTTTTGTCGAAGTCGGTTAAACATTACTAAAAACAAGACGAATTATAAATGGGCAAGAGCTAATATAAATATTAGTATAATGTCAGTATATAACTAGTTAAAATAAAGTAAAATTAATAAAAAATTACTCAAATCTCTCTTGGAATTAAAATTTAATTTCTCATTTCAATGCGCTGGCGTTCTTACGTAATTAGTTCAAAACTTTGTGTTAGCCCTGATGAAGACTTGTTTCGAGGGTCTTATACAGGTTGTTCAAAAAGTTCGTTAAACTGCTTGATGAAAGATTCAATATAGGTGTTCGACATAAACTTTTTTCTCATTTTTATACATCAAAATCTTTGACTAATTATTATAAGGACTAGCCTTGAGGTAGCATTTCCCCTCTGCCACGGTATAAGCACAATTGATCTTGTGCATTTTGCATTTACATTCAATTTTACACCTTATCACTAAACGAGACAGCCTATAATTGCGAAACAATAACTTCGAACTTATAACGTTTGGGGTTCACACGAGACTACTTTTCATGATTTTTAACATTCAAAATTAGAATCTGAAGTAATGGGGAATAAAATCCAAAGATGCGGATTTCATGTTACCTCGCCCCCCCGCAAAAAGTGTCAGAAATGTTTGTTAGTAGAACTACACGCGTAACCAGTCCACATATAAATAGTCAAAGATCGAAATTCAGCTTTTGGTTGAAAACAAATGACTTCTAAGATCTAAAGCATGCATATTGACCTATAATTAATTGCTCTTACGTATCGAAACTTTATAAAAATGTAAGTACACAAACGTCCATACACCCCGCTACGTTCGCAAGGATCAAAGAGAAATTAAAAAAAAATCAACTTTTCATACCAACATTTGACTTTTTTTGCTGACACTTTTTTAAGGGGATGATCAGACCATCAAACTGAACAACTTTCTGTATTTATTTCTGTAAAAAATCAACTGCCCAATACATTTGGCTCGAGTAGGTTTGCAGTTTTGTATGGAACAGCAGATTTTTTTTCAAGATTTCGATGTTATGCCATAGAGAAAGTTGTTTAGTTTGACGGTCTGATCATGTCCTTCAAAAAAGTGTCTGCATATTAAGAAGGACCTGTATATTCTTTTTATATGCAAAGTATGCCGGGGCAACTTTATAATGTAATGTTTGACTACAGTTGGTCGAGTCAAGTTACTATACAGGGTGCAATATTAAACACGTTACATATCTTATGCGGTGCTTTAGACCCTCAAACTGAACAACTTTCAGGCCGGAGCCAACATTGAAATCACGAAAAAAAAAACAGCTGTTCCATACATTTGAATCGAGTGGACGTCGTAATAAAAGTTGTTCAGTTTGTTGACCTGAAGCACCCCCTTCAGTGGGTAAGTAGAGCTTTTAAGTTTACGCCCTGTATAAAGTGACAGCCTAACAAATACTGAAACGGTGATCTCAGACCATCATACTCAACAACTTTCACTATGGAGCCTACCTCAGGAAACGCGAAAAAATCAGCTGTCCCATACAAAACTGTTGCACCTACCCGACTCAAATGTATGAGACAGCAGATTTTTTTTCGCGTTTCCTGAGGTAGGCTCCATAGTGAAAGTTGTTCAGTTTAATGGTTTGACTTCACCGTTTCAGTATCTGCTAGGATGTAACTTACACCCTGTATATTTACTGGTTCCATGTCATAAGTTAACAAAATCGTTTGTTGAAATTATTTAATGAATTGTGAATTCTTTATTGTGTCAATTAAAATAGAAATTCCTTTGGCATTGTTAGCGTAATTTTATGATGTAATTTAGAATAATTGTTATTGATATTGTGATTGTTAACAATGGACTTTATTTAGTCGTTTTCTAAATGGATTAATTTTCTGAGCAATTTGTTTAACTATTTCATGATTGAACTAGCTATTGCCAGCGACTTCGTCTTGTAATACTGTGGGGACTTGCCACAGATGTCAACACCCACAAGTTATAGCAACGAAGCTAACAGATGGCGCTACGGTCGCACTCGCAAAAATGTGCACGTCAGACAACTTGCGACGTCACATTGGTAACCCGTTAGCCGCTACACATAAGGTTCACAATCGTATACAAGACATGAATCGCGCAAGAGAAATAATCACAGAGGTTCGATATATATACAAGGTCCAACTAAGATCTGTTGGACCACGGCCGGTCCCCAGGCTTCACACCTAGCCTGGCGGAAGATCTTCCCTTTTCACCGGAGGAACCTTCCACAGTAGTTCCTCCACAATACCACTAGCTTTTCGGTGAAGGAAAACATTGTGACCTGCATGCTTCAATTTCGAGTCATGTATTGTACCCACTGTTCATAACATGGCGATGTGCTCACTCCCCGTTACACTGGAAAGAGTTTCGGTATTAGTGAAACGTGGATGTTCTGAGGTTTCAGAATATCTCTGACTACCCCCTCGGGGAATATAGTCGTAAGCATATGCTTATGCTGAATAACTGTTGATGAAACATAGATGGAGCTTTCAATTTGACATAAGGTGGATGCATAATGGTTCCACGAGTGGGTTCTCTTTTCTAAATACTGAAACGGTGAACTCAGACCCATAAAGATAGTACTACGTACACCCTCAGACCTTCAAACTAAATAAGTTTCACTATGGAGCCTACCTCAGGAAACGCGAAAAAAAAAACAAATATCTACTACGATTCATTGTAAATTTGTTGACATTGATGATAATTATATTTTTTCTGTACCTATTTTATAACATTTGTTATTTTTGTTATTATTTTGACTGTTATTGTTAGCATTATTAATTAATTTAATTTATTGAATGTAATTTTGACATTAATAATCGTTAAATTTTTCTATTATTTGTAATTTTTTTACCATTAGTACCTAATTATAGATAAACATACTGACAATATATCAATGTACCTATTTAGTATTGGAATAAAGAAATTGTAATGGAATACATATATTTAAAGAATTGTAGTAAATGTTCTGCATGCCCTCGCTCGAATTATATATTGCATGCTCATGGGCTCTATGTAAAATACTGTTAACCACCTTTATACCTATTACCTGTGTCGCAATAAAGTCTTTGAAGTTTGAAGTTCTGAAAGAGCAGTTTTTTTTCGCGTTTCCTGAGGTAGGCTCCATAGTGAACATTATTCAGTTTGATGGTCTGAGTTCACCGTTTCGGTATTTGTTAGGCTCTCACTTACACCCTGAATTACTCCATAGATAAGCTACTTAATTTACTCTTTGCAAAACACTATGCTGTAATAGAGAAACTTTGAAGCTCTACACTTGTTATAATATGAAATTCATTACGTAACTGAAAGGCGAAGGTTTTAATATCGATTGACACGTGAAAGGATACAGGTTGCATAAAGGAACCTAATTTGTATGCGGAACCAAATAGAATAGAGATGAGAATTGAAAAGGGCTTAGCTTACGTCAAAATAGAAAAGCGGAAAGGAATACCTACCGTAATTTCCTGCATGTGCTGTAATCATAATGTACACACGGCGACACATAAAGCTATACAAAACCAACATAAGCTAGCCGCGCGTAGGCGAACCTATCGTATAACGTCGCGCGGCCAGCTTATTTTGGTTTTATATAGCTTGATGTGTCGCCGTGTGTACATACCAGTTTTTCGCTAAGTGGACCTAACCTCAGCCACAGATATAAGAAAAAAAACCGGCCAAGAGCGAGTCGGACTCGCGGAACGAGGGTTTCATACCAAATTTACTCCTGGACCCTTAGCCGACCCGTTTTTTTATTATTTGTTGTTTTATCTTAGAGTATTGCAAATCATACGTTCGACGCTTATTTGTATTACCGTTTTAACGATTGACCGAGAAGAAAAAACATTGATAAAACTAGTTTCTTGTAAGGCACTTTAAAATTTTTTAAATATTTTTTTAGCACATCCGCCATAATAACATTCTGTGAAAATTCCAAACGTCTAGCTTTTATAGCTCAAAAGATACAGCTCTTTATAGGTAGGACAGATGGAAGGACAGGGTAGGCTTATGAATAGAGACCCGTTGGCATCCTCTGGGTACTATATCATTCTATTACTACTATTTTACGGCACTACGAGAAAAACATAAACCGAGAGTCACAAAATCAAAGAAAGATACTACATTCATTCATAGAAAACCGACTCAGAAGTGAATAGGATTTGAACACAAATCGAGTTAGAGATATAAATTGACAGTTGCGTGAGTCGAAGCCGTCGACAGGCAGAAGTTTCGCTAACTTTACTGCTGGATAGGGTTGCCACCGGTGATTCAATTCAGTGAGTCGAATCGGAGTCCATTGAGATGAGTTCACTAAATTAGTTACACTGTAAGTTTTAATTGGGTGGTAATAGGTGTTTAAAGTTCACAAGATGACTTTGAAGACTTAAATCTGAAGGAAATAATGTCTGCTGTTAATGTGAAAATAATGTGCACACCATGTCTGCCTGCACATCAAGCTATACAAAACCAAACTAAGCTGGCCGTGCGACGTTATATGTTAATCATCCTACGCGCGACCAGCTTATTTTGATTTTCTATAGCTTGATGTGTCGCCGTGTATACATAATCTTAATAAGTATAAGAACTCTACAGGGTGAAGATGATAGCATTAGCATCATTTTAAACTAAGAGTCTTACCCATCAATCTGAACTGGAGCAAACCGATCGGAGCAAAAAAATATCAGCTGTTGCATACATTAATTGAGTCGAATAGGCATTGCAGTTTAGTATGGAACAACTGATTGTTTTTAGGCTGCGATTGGTTTGCTCTCATAGTAAAAGTTGTTCAGTTTGATGGGTAGACTCTTAGTTTAAAAGAATGCTAATTATATAAATTTCACTCTGTATAAGCCGTGGTGGTCCAGTGGCGAGTAACCTTGCCTGCCGTGCAGGAGGCGATGGTTTGATCCCCGTCCTAGCCGACTCGTACCAATAAATTTTTCGGAATTTATGTACGATTTGTAACACCACTGGCTTTTCGGTGAAGGAAAACATCGTGAGGAAACCTGCATGCTTCGATTTCGAGGCATGTATTGTACCCACTGTCCATTATGTGGCGACGGGCTCACCCCCCGACACACTGGACAGAGTTTCGGTACTACTGGTGAAACGTGGATGTTCTGAGGTTTCAGAATATCTCTGACTACCCCCTCGGGGAATATAGTCGTGAGCATATGCTATGCTATGCACTCTGTATAATTAAATTATATTCTCGATATTTGCTTTACTACTCGTAAATTCATCTTTATTTCGCTGTTCAAAGTATTAAACGAAGAAATTAATCAAATAAAATAAGCAATTTTCATTGCCAAATTAACCTATTTGTTGCTGGATAACAGATTTGTCAGAAGTGTTCTAATTTCTATGAAATCGATACTTAACTGATTTGTATTATTACAAACGAATCAATTATTAAAGGAGCAATTACCTCATCTATATTTCAGAATGCGATTTGTGAAGAATCGAGCGTTAAATTTTTTCCCTTACGCTGGTAGACAGAATGTCAGTGTAACCGCGTATGAGACAACGATAGTCATAAAATCATATACAGGGTGTAAGGAAAAGTATCATTAACGTTTAAACCACATACTGTAGCCATCAAACTGAACATCTTTTACTATGGGAGCAAACCAGTCAAAACAAAAAAATATCTTCTGTCCCATACATTTGAATCGAGTAGGTATTGCAGTTTAATATTCAAAATTCAAAAAGGGACAGCTGATTATTTTTTTGTTCTGACAGGTTTGCTCCAATAGTAAAAGATGTTCAGTTTGATGTGTAGTGTATGGTTTAAAGGTTAACGATACTTTTTCTTACACCCTGTACAATTTATATGAAGAGACATTTTGGAGTCAGGTGGCACAAATACAAAAAAGTTGTAACGTCGATAAAGACAGCAATAAGGTAGCGATCTCCTTTTTTAACTAGAGCGAATTTGCAATGTGCATCTCTTATTGAGTGAAAAGGACAGAACACGTTCCGACCTCTATTACTTCTCCCTCTGCGATTTAATGTCATATTGTACCTACATTTATGAATTTCATGAACTAGTTCCTTTTTGCTGTTACATTCATTCTAGTCAGTATATTCTGAATAGAGTGATTGATTGGAAATTCTACTATCCTACGAAAATATTTTTCTCTGCTATCGAAAGATAGATGCGTCTTTTGGAATTGATGATGTGTCTAGCGAAATGGACAACATTTCAAAGGTACCAGAATTCGAAATCAACTGGAGATTATGTGATTCAAAGCTTTATAAGAATTATTAGATTTTCCTAACCATTATTTCTATAGTTATTTAAAAAATTAAAAAAAAGGTTGTATGAGATTTTATTCTTTTGCTCGCTTTCCTTCCTGTTGTATTTGATAAGAAATGCCGATCATAAATGAAATTGGAAAAATATGTACCTAACCTAACCTAACCTATTTTTTGCGTCCCCATCATCGAACCTGCCTACTGTGCCGAGGATAACGGGTTCATATCCCGAAAGGGGCAAATATTTTTACACTGAATATGGATTGTGTTACTTTGACTATCCGCCACCGCCACACGTCTCATCTGTATAAACCGCGCCTTTAGAGAGCCAATTCCAGAGATAATTTATGAAAGAGTTGAAGACCCTACCGCAAAGCACCAAAAAATATAACATTACAAAACCAAAAGAGGAACCTAACATTGTACCTTTGACTAATTATTATAAGGACTAGCCTTGCGGTTGCATTTCCCCTCTGCCACGGTATAAGCACAAGACGACGAACTGAGATCTTGTGCATTTACATTCAATTTTACACCTTATCACTAAACGAGACAGCCTATAATTGCGAAATAATAACTTCGAACTTAGAACGTTTGGGGTTCACACGAGACTACTTTTCATTATTTTTAACATTCAAAATTAGAATCTAAAGTTATGGGGAATAAAATCCAAAGTTGCGGATTTCATGTTACCCTCGCCCCCCGCAAAAAGTGACAGAAATGTTTGTTAGTAGAATTACACGCGTAACCAGTCCGCATATAAATAGTCAAAGCATAGTACTGAAACTATGACTTATTTTGCTTCCAGTAATAAGTATGGCAAAAACATCTGAACATATTTTCTTAGCCGACTGTCTATATCGGCCATTTCTACCGATTACGTAATAACGTTTTATTATCAACGAGTACGTACGTTAGAGTATACAATAGAATTTTATTACGGCCGCCACGTGGCCTCACGTTTGTTATTGCTTTTGGCTGGCAACACCGTCTCGCTGTCTAGGCTGTTTGAGAGTTTGCTTGGCGCCATTGCTCTTGCTGTGTTTCGTGTTATTTGAAATTCGTAAAAAAATGGTTTTAGTGATATTTGTGACATAATTTCGTGCGGATTGTGTACCAAACAGTTGCGTAAAGCGACCGACGTAACAGGAATCTCAAATAAGTACGATAACAGAACATAAGTTTTGGTTCAAGTTAACTCGTACATGGTCATTTTGGCGGCAACGCGCGAGCTTACGAAATCGACCATAGATTCATCGTCATCTATCATCCCCTCATCAAAAAAATAAAGAATATAGAGAAAAAAATAACGAATGGCTCAAAAGGACTAGTATCCAGAGCCGTTAAAGAAATAAAAAAAAAAATAGGCTGTTTGATGACTTTGTTAGTATAGCGCTAAGAGGAAGGATCTCTCTTTAAGACTAGAGTGAGCCATACCAATTGTAAAGTGTTCACTTTTTTTGACATTTACGGTTTGAGTGTGTGGTGTCAAGTAGTATGGACAAAAGGCACCGAGTGACATATGGCCTTATGTTTACGGTCACTTTTCACACACACTAGCTCAAAAAAAAGTGGACAGCCGCATCAACAAATGTCTATAGTTCCATCTCCTTCTACTATTAAAGGTACGTCATAAGACAAAAGAGACCAACTACAATCGTAAATTTATGCGGACTCTATGGAGATCCTTCCTCTTAGTATAGCGCTTTCTGTTTGGTATACCGAGTGGGAAATTGGGAAGGCTTTATAATCTTTAAAGCGGATTTGGAAGAACGTGTCAAATGACATCTTGCAAGATGTATATGTTTGATGATAGAGTTGGGCCAAATTGTGATATGCATGAAGTAGGTTGAAAAACGTCGTATGAAACGCGTGAGCGGTGGTCATTACAGACTCGGCTCTTAAATTGCAGTCGCGTCTGTGATGACCAAGTTGGCTCACTTGTATCATAAGGTTCTACTATATACCTACGCATTGTAATATCGACTAATATGATAGAAATACAAACCAATTGCAATATTTGTAGCCAACAAATGAAGTCGTTTCGTGTTACAAAATATTCAAAGTAATATTATGACAGCTCGACGTAACTACAAATCGCGCAGTTAGCTTTATGAACAAACGCCCTATTTTTGACTTTGAGCGCAGATATCTCGAGACAGAAGCTTTATATCGATTTAGTTTCTATGGAAGTTTTTTTCCAATGTACAAGACCTATCCAACGACACCTCACTCAATTTAAAAAAAAAACTTTTTTTCCAACCCCTCTTTCTTTGTATGGGAGGGTCGAAAAAATTTTTTTTCTTCATAACTAGGTACTACATTTCTGTTTTTGGGTTACTGTTATCTGTCTTCATGCCAAATTTCATTTCAATAGGTGCATAAAAGAGCGAGTTATTGATGCGGGGCATACAGACAGACAGACAGACAAACAGACAGAATGGACGAAAGTATATGGTTTCATTGTTTGACTACGGAACCCTAAAAACGATCTTTCCACTAATATGTGCCTTTAGACGTATGCCATTTTTTCACATTTTGGAACAAAAATATTCATCATGAAATTCGAGAAATCTCGTTTGTACGATAAAATATATCGTTGAAATAGAAGTTTTAAAAGTATTTATGTTTATGCAAACTATTATTACCATATTTTTATGGGCATATGACCATCAAACTGAACAACTTTCTCTATGGGACCAACATCGCAATCGCGCAGAAAAAATCTTCTGTCCCATACATTTAGCTCGAGTAGGTTTGCAGTTTTATATGGAACTGCTGAGTTTTATATTCGCGATGTCGGTCCCATAGATAAAGTTGTTCAGTTTGATAGCCTGATCATCCCCTTAAAAAAGTGTCAGCATATTAAGAAGGAAAAGAGAAGGAGCCTGTATAGCGAGACATTTAATTTCCAATTAATTTTATTATTTTCAAGATAATTATCCTTACGGACCCGGCTTGTAAACAACATATTTTGAATACATTTATAAATATGTTTCTGTAAACAGTTCAGGTTAAACTTTTAACATAGTTCAGACCACAATGAACACTAACAAAAGTTGTAAACCTTTTATGCGAGTACATAAACTGTACAATGCCGCGCAGTATGTAGTAAAATATACCCACAAGTCCCACCGCGACGTAAAAGACAAATCGGTAATACAGCGCCCGCGGCATGATGGCGCGATAAAGCTCTATCGCGCCCTAGCTCCCTTTCTTTCTGCGCGCGAACGAACGAGTTAGCAGGCGCGATAAAACGTTTATAGACGCACAGGATGTTAACATAAATGCGTTACAAACTAAACAGGGAGCTTCAGACCATCAAACTGAACAACTTTCATTATAGGACCAACATAAAAGCGCGAAATTACAGCCCAGTATAAATACGCTATGCTAGTATGGCGAAAGGAAATTATTTATAACTGCTGTTTTTCTTCTTTTTTTAAACTATAGATTAATATTAAAGTTGATCATTTTAGAGATGAAATCCAACTAAAAATTGTCTTATTAATTATGGAAATAAATAAATGAAGTTTATTAATCATTTAAAATTCGAAAAAAAATTATGACCAATTTTTCTATGCCATTTGATAAATAAATTTCGATTATTTTATATTCGATGTTAATTCAAAGAAGAAACTCCACGGAACCTTTGTTTTTAACTATGAAGAAATTACGAACTATTTTCTGAAATACTCAATTTTAGTACCTACAAATTTTAGTACAAAGAATAAAAATCAAAAAGAAAGAACACTGACAATATGAATAAAATACATCTATTTTAGTACTAAAAACCAAAAATAAGAAATTTAGTTGGATTCGTTAATAATAGTGCATTAATAGGCAAGTTTGGTCGCGAGTATCTTATACTATTTTATAGCACAAGTGATCTAAACCCGCCCCGGACGGATGGCAGGGATTGAATTTGAATTTGATTGAAATGATTTTGATTTCGAATTGATTTATTGAAAAAAAAAACATTGAAACCAGTCATTGGATCATCAAACATTGAAATCATTGAAACATTGGATCAAACATTGAAAACATTCAAAAAGGAACATTGAAATTATTTTGATGCTAGTCAGCGTTTTCTTTGATTTCGTCGCTGGCACTTTTTCTACAACAGGAAGGTTCTTGCAGGAGAATCGCTAACCTATCCCCTTCTTGTCATTTGTTTCCTGTGCATTTCCAAGCTTCAAACGACATTTCAAAGGGTTGTTTCATTTTTTTTACATATGTGAAGGTAGTCGATTCATTTACGCACCGTGCAGAAATATAGCGGAATATTTATATAGGTCCCGGAAAAGCGTGCGTAAAGTGCGGGTTTAGGTCACACTGTGCTATAAAGAATTTTAATATCATTTAATCATTGGTCCCACAGTGAAAGCTGTTCAGTTTGATGGTCTATTTATTAGTATATTTGTAACACCTTGTATAAATCATTTCCTTTCAACCCTTATTTTTACTGGACTATAAGAAATAGGAGAAACGCCCTACCGTGGGAACGTACCTACAAACTGTTAGGTACTCGGTATAACCCTCTGAACTATGGCCAGATCATTTGACATCATTACAACCCAAAAACCTACATAAAAATCAACCCCTTTCGTTGTCATTGAAAATTCGACCCTAAGAGTCAAAATTAAGGTCCGAAAAACCTTCAAATATTACCCAGTTATCAATTATGAGGGTAAACGTAAGCACAAACAGGCAAGGTCGGAACCCGTCGTAACTGACTAATCAAGGTGGCTTAATGACTTGTTGCGTTTGTTACAGGAAAATATACCGTGAACCGTTAATTTTAGAGACTAGTTTTGGATGAACAAAAAACATATTTTCAATTTGGCGTGTGTTACTTCGTTGGGGTAACAAAAGGGTTTTATTAAGGTTATTGGTTTGGTCTGTGTAAGTGTTTTGATATGATAATCGTGGTTAGCTGTGGGAGTGTTCAGTTGGACGAATATAGGTATGTATGTATAGCTATTTGAAATGTAGGCCACCTTACAACCACAAAAGAGACAGGTACAGAAGGGCGGATCCACGCAACGAGCGAAACAGGCGCAGGCATAGACGGGCACGTACACGACACAGATAGTGCTGGCGCGTTCGACTGCGCCGCGCGTGCGCGTCTATGTGTGCTTGTGCCTATTTAGCTCGTTTGCATGAAGGCGGCCTTCTGTACTTTGTTACAATACACTTAATTATTAATGTTATCCACAGAAGCTCCTTTTTTTCGTGCCAACATCGAGTCAATCACACTTAAAGATTAGGTATAGAATAAAGTTAAAAACAAAACTTGTTATGACAGTTTTTTAAGAGGATGACCAGACCATCAAACTGAACAAATTTCTCTATGGGACCAAAATCGAAATCGCGAAAAAAAATCTGCTGTTCCATATATTTGGCTGGAGTAGGTTTGCAGTTTTGTAAAAAAAAAGGGTCAGCATTTTAAGAAGGACCCTATATTCTGTAAAAACTATCAGCTTATAAAAAGGCTGATTATGGTGACAACTAATCATAAAACACAATTAAAATAAAAGAAACTAGGTAGTCTACTCCTGTTTTACTTCGACGAATGTCAAATGAGGCTTCATAAGTCGACATAACTCCCGTCACGTTCCAAATACACGTGGAAACTATATGGACTCCGTAATTAATTCGTCGCAACTTTGACGGGTCACTTCGCGTTTCTTGCTAAATAAGACTACATTATCGTTCCCAGGCCGCTTATACGACTAAATAATCGTGAAGGAGCTTATAGGAATACATTTTGAGGCAGCTAATATGACTAAATTGTTTTGAGGCAGCTTATATGGGTAATGTTAAAAAGTTTACTCAAACTGCATGTAAAAATTTGTACGCCCAACGGCAGAACATAGTGTACTTATAATACTATGTTACATCTGTGTTTTCATATGCACTTAACCTATGTTTCACAAATATAGAATTATGAATTATTATGAACTAAATCATCGTTTTGATGCCGCTTATACGACTAAATCATCGTTTAGTGGCAGCTTATATGACTAAATCATCGTTTTGATGCAGCTCATATGACTAAATGATTGTTTTGAGGCAACTTATATGACTAAATTATCCCGTGGGGTAGGCAGAAACCGAGGCGCGCCATCTACTACGATAATTATATTCTTCTTTCGCCTCTTTCACATCCAAACATCTCAACATTAGACCATCAAACTGAACAACATTCACTATGGGACCAACCCTGTCGGAACGAAAAAAAATCTGCTGTTCCATACTGAATTGCAATCTGAGACAGCAGATTTTTTTTTCGCGATTTCAATGTTGGTGCTATAGAGAAATTTGTTTAGTTTGACGAAGTCAAAGTCAAAGTCAATATAATTTATTCAATATAGCTTGCAGCACACTTATCAAACGTCAAATCTTTTTTAAAGCTATTACCGCGTCGGAACGTGTTGTCGCTGTAGAGAAGATGCGGCCAGAAACTCTACAACATAACACGGCTCAATAACTATTACAATATAAATTCTTAAGCTAAAGTTATGTATACAATAATACATATTCTATTTAATTAAATAATTGATACTATACAGTAAAGTAAATAAACTATAAGCTAGTCTGACGGTCTGATCATCCCCTTAAAAAAGTGTCAGTTCCTATAGTTAGTTTAGTGCTCTCGCAAGTGACGTTATACAGTAACAGAGTAGTAAGCTATTAGTTATTCAACGGTTGTAGGTTTGTGTGTCGTGAATATGTTAACACTGATTGTTGCTATCTAAGGAGCTAATTACTAATTAGCCTTGTAATTAGATAGTATGAGTAGGCAAGTTCTTACTTTTTGCGCGTTTCATACATTATCATTAGCCTATATTCGTTCCACTGCAGGGCACATGTACGTAATACGTAATAGCACAGTACTCGTAGATACGAAAACGTACTTATACGGGGCGACACGTGCTTTTCGCGCGAAACATGTGGTCATCCAAAGCCATGGTGGTCCAGAGGCGAGTAACCTTGCCTGCCGTGCAGGAGGTGATGGTTCGATCCCCGCTTCAGACCGACTCGTACCAATGAGTTTTTCGGAATTTATGTACGATTTGTAACACCACTGGCTTTTCGGTGAAGGAAAACATCGTGAGGAAACCTGCATGCTTCAATTTAGAGGCATATGTTGTACCCACAGTCCATTACAGGCGGCGACGGGCTCACCCCCCGTCACACTGGACAGAGTTTCGGTACTACTGGTGAAACGTGGATGTTCTGAGTTTTCAGAATATCTCTGACAACCCCCTCGGGGAATATATTCGTGAGCATATGCATGCATGCACATGTGGTCATTTAGGGTTCCGTAGTCACACAAAGAACCCAGGGACCGCGGGTGTTTGGGGTTGTGAGGCCAAGACTTTTGTGCGAGAGCTGGGCAGGAGACTTTTTGAGAGCGGGAACGATCCCCGCTCGGGTTCTTATCTGGTCCAAAGGATTTCTCTAGCCATTCAACGTGGTAATGCTGCTAGTGTGATGAGTTCCTTTGAGCCAGGTGGGTTCCGTGGTGCGGAGAGCATTTAAACCTGTTTTTGTTGTATTACTGACGAAGCGTGAGGTGGATTTTGGTTAGGTAAGTTGACGAAGCATGTTACGGATCTCTATCTGTTTATTTGAGGTTTTGACGAAGCATGTTGATGATTACCGGCTGTTGTATTATTATTGACGAAGCTTGTGCTGACTACTTATTTTGTGTAGACATTGACGAATTATTTTGAATTGTAAATTGTAATAAATAATTTTTATACTGTTGGGAACCCTTATTCTTTCTTTATGCTGTCTGTCTGTATGTCCCGCATCAATTACTCGCTCACTATTGCACCTATTGAATAGAAATTTAGCGTGAAGACAGATAACAGTAACCCAAAAACAGAAATGTAGTAGTAAATCATCAAAATATCATGTCTTATGGTATTTTGCTGTGGGGCCGTGCTACAGATGTTGAGTCAATCTTTATTTTTCAAAAGCGGACAATTCGAGTCATTTATAATCTGCGTTGTCGAGATTCACTACGAGATCTTTTCAAAGATATCAATATTTTGACTTTCTAGTCAATGTATTTACGAAAATATTTTATACTTTCGCAAAAATTTGTCTCTCTGTCCCAAAAACAGTAAGAAATAAAAATAAATTATTATTCGACTTAGTAAGGTGAACACATCTTTCATGGGGCACTGTATACGTTATTATAATAAGATACCAGAGAATATTCTAAACATGAAAGACAAAAAGTTTAAATCACATCTTAAACAAGTCCTCTTTAAAAAAGGTTACTATAAACTCGATGATTATTTGAATGACCAAAATGTCTGGTCTTGACAATGTTACACTATGTAATTTAATATTGGGTTTTTGGAATTGTACATTGTACAATTAGTTTTGTTTAAAAGAAGTGTGTATAAGTCCTTATACACTGTGTTAAAATAATTGTTCAATCAACAGTCACCTAATATTGGAATATAATATATGTAAGGTAAGTACGTATTAATATCACAAAGCTTTTGTCGAAAAATCGCTAAGACGGTCATTAATTAATTTCAGTAAACAGGTCAAGGCCGACCTCTGGCCGTGATCTAGAGGGTTCTCCACATTGACAGCTTCTCTGCAATCGAGAGGCGACCCTTTATTAGATTTTAGGGGAACATTATTTGTGATGTCTAGGTATTTGAGTGGTGCTTATTTATTATTTACTGGAGAGCCGCGGCTTTGCTCGGATAGAAACGACAACCGTTTCAATTATTATTTTTGACCTTTTGCGTCCCACTGCTGGGCAAAGGTCGCCCCTAAACTCTTTCACATATCTCTATCTAATGCGGTATCCCTCAACGCGCTACCTTTTCCAGGGTCTGCTTCAACCTCGACTACCATCACATTGCGTGGTTATTGATGCCCACCGCTCGATGTGCATTCGACAAACAAGCCCAGCCCAGTCCCACTTTAGTTTCGCAGATTTCTCGCCCACATCAGCTTCAATATGCTAATATCGTGCGTTGGCGGCCGCTGCTCTTTCAGTGAAATTTGAGGAATTGACCCTTAATACTACCTGTAATTCACATACTTTTCAGTGCCGAAGATTGTTCGCCTATTTTGAGAATGTTTGCATGAAAACTTACCTGGAAAAAAGAAGAAATTATTGTTAATATCCTGCATGAAAACAACAGTAGGTAAATGAAATACGAAATCGACAAAAAAGATTTAAAATGCCGTTTGACGTGAAAACATGGCTTTGACATTAACATGTAGGCACAAATCAAACAAAAATATTTGAAATTCCTCGTTCGATCGTAACGAAATCCAGTTACGTACTCGACCGAAATGGAATTGAATCAACGTGTTGTATTTTGTCAGAACAATTGACTACTTTTATGATTTTATTTTCAGCTTTCGTCGGTGAAGTATTCGCCAATTTAGTTTCTTATCTACTGGTTTCTTGATTTCCTGGTACGACACGACATCAACATTTTCCTTCCCTTGGGCTACATAACTATGTCTAAGTCTTCCTTTGCCTCTCTTCCCCTTTCCACAGAATTTTAAAGAACGGACGGACCGAATGAAGGCTAACGGACGAACTGGCCAAAAGGGGCACTGAAAACCTCATCATAGGCCCCTTTCTCGGAATCCCGAAAAGTCTAACGCAAGATTCTTTGAATAGGGCCAGCTTTGGAGAGGCAATAAAGCTATGGTGCACCGCCCCAGGCATGTGCCACTCCAAAAAACTTATCAAAGGCTCCAATCGCAATCTTGCGAACCGTCTCCTTGCCCTCAGCAAGGATCAAATTTGTACAATAGTGAGGCACTCACAGGCCACTGCAAATTAAACAAGCACATGCATACACAGAAGTTAATTGATATGACCGGCTGCAAATTCTGCAAGGAGGAGATGGAAACTCCTCTGCGCCTTCTATGTGACTGTGGCCCCCTGATGTACAAACGCAGTGCTCATCTAGGTAGACAGGTGAGACCAGATGAGATATAATTCATCCCGATCAAAAACCTACTAAGATTTCTGGCCGCTGTGGGGATTAGCAGGGAACTGTAAAGCGTTCACAAAGGACCAGCGATGGTCTAAGTGGCAACGGCCACCGGCCTGTCAACGCCCCAAACCCGCAAAACTCGGCAACTCGGCTGCGTTGGAGAGCTGTTTATGTAGACTGTTAGTTATAATTATTCTGGTGGCAGGAGTGGTTTGATGGAATAGAGAAGGCATGTTTGTTGCACTGGAGGTTTATTTCAGTAATTTTACACAATGGTTAGTTAGACGCAAGCACGGTACATAATGGAACGAGAGCGTATAATATGGAATAAACTACTTTTTATTAAGGTTTCCGTACCCAAAGGGTGCAAACAGGGCCTACGCTGTCCGTCCGTCCTTCCGTCCTAGCTTTAGACGGTTGTATCTTCTGAATCGTAATACGGTGCCAGTTATTTACAGAAGATGTATCTTGTATCATTATATTGGATTTCATGATAAATAAAAAAAACAAATAAATTAAAGTGGTCCCCATACAAGAATGTGTGTACTCTAAGGTAAAACAAAAGATAATAAAAACGGGGCAAGTTTATGCCGGCTTGCGCTAAGAATCCCGGAAAAACATTTTTTTGTTGTTGTAATATTGTATGTACGGAACCCTCCATGCGCGAGTTCGACTCGCACTAGTGTTGCCAACAGTGTCGTATTATTATTTTATCATGGAAAAATACCTGTGAAGAGCATAATGTGTACTAATCCTGAAATCTGACAGGGAACCCAACAATGAACACCATACAAAGACAAACAGTTAACATCAATGACCTGAATGACGGGACCTCTGATTTGGTAGTCCGGCATGGCAGCCATTGCACCAACAGAGTCGTGGCGTCTCTGTAGATTTATCCTTGTCATTCAATTTCAGTGATTCATTTCACCATATTTAATCCTGACCAAAAATAAATCACAGCCCGAACCATTAAAACAGAAGCGCCGCAAAAATGCTGAATCATCAAATCAAAATAAAAACTGGCCAAGTACGAGTCAGACTCCTGCACAGAGGTTCCTTACCAACCACCATACAATATTACAAAAACAATGTGTTTTCTCCGGGATCCTTAGCGCAAACCTGACACACACTTGACCTGTTTTTATCATTGGTTGTTTTGCCTCTATAATTACACGAAGTTTGATTTAATATTACAGTTTTTACGATAGACCAAAAACATAAAACGTTAAAAATAGGTAACACGATTATCTTTCAATACACACCCTTTGTTTATATTCCCCTTCTTGTTGTCATATACCATAATTTTTAATGTTTATATTGTTTATTATTTGTTAGCAAATCCAAAATAATTACACATATTCTATAAATAAATAAATTTCAACTCTCTACCTTTTACGGTTCTCTCGCTAATCTAAAGCTAGGACGGACAGACGGACGAACTGACAGCACTGGCTTATGAATTGGCACTCTTTGAGTACGAAACCCTAAAACGAATTCTCCCTATTCCCTTCCAAGGTCAGACACCTGGGGGACCACTTAAAAACCCATTACGCAAATACTTACACCGACCTTTGAATATTCTGCCAAAAGTACACAAAATGTGAGACCTTGGACCTTGGTGACGAAGGTACTCATTATTATTTGTTTTAACAGAAATAAGTATTGACTAATGGTATTTCCCTACCCTATATCCCAGCTGCCGAGCGTGAAGAGAGGAGGAAGAGACCATGGAACATATCCTTTGTGACTGCGATGTCTTGGCGGCTAAACGCATGAGCCTCCTCGGAGATGGATACCCAAAACCGGGAGATCTTAAGTTTCCTCTATATGGTATTGCCTCAATTTGCCTTGTTCATCGACTATTGTGTTTGAAGGGTGAAGAAAAAAAGTGGGGCTATCACAAAAGATCCCACTGAGTCGAAGTGTTGCTGGCTTGCCAGCTCCCACAACACAACAAAATAATGGTATTTTGGTACTAAAATGGTATTTCGGTGACGAAAAACATCGTAAGGAAACCTGCATTCGCTGAAGAAGAAATTCCGATGCGTATGGGAAGTCTACCAATCCGCATTGGGCACTTGTGGTAGACTGACACCCATACACCCTGAGGGTAGGCGTGTGCCCTGCAGTACGACGTATATAGGCTAATGGTGAATGGTATTTTTAGGACGACTTCCGCCCTTAACAACTGATCTGTCATACCAGTGTGGAGGGGAGGAAATGATTTTTTTTCTAGTGCCATTCAAAGTGTTTTTAATAGCTCAGAAAATTTGCCAGCTGAAGAGGCAATGAGCTGGTTATATCTGCCGAAGAACAGACAACCGACAGGTTTTCAGAGTTCTAGATAGGAGACCACGAACTGGCAGGCGTAGTGTGGGACGCCCTGCTGCCCGCTGGACAGACGACCTAAAAAGATAGCGGGGAGCGACTGGATGAGGAAGGCCGAGGTTAGAGTTTTGTGACTCACCTTGGGAGAGGCCTATGTTCAGTAATGGACGATGATAGGCTGATGACGATGATGACACTAGTGTTACGGATATTCTTTACCGTTACACCACTCCCATCGGACTGACATTCCCACCGATCAATCTGATGTCAAGGAGTTTTACCTTATATTTTTAGGTCATATCACACCGATCTGTCGGGAACATTCGATCGAACCAAATCTCTATTAAATGTACTAATTGCGGCCATCGCGCAATCAAGCGGAACCTACTTCAAATTGCGGATTTAATATAGTCTATTATGAACACGGAACAGGGTGTACTGTATACAGGTTAAAAGTTTTTTTTTGTGACTTGTATAATACAGGGTCCTTCTCAATATGCTGACACTTTTTAAGGGAATGATCAGACCATCAAACTGAACAACTTTCTCTATAGGACCAACATCGAAATCTCGAAAAAATCTGCTGCCCCTCACAAAACTGCAAACTTACTTGAGCCAAAAGTATGGGACAGCAGATTTTTTTTTTCGCGATATCGATGTTGGTCCCATAGAGAAAGTTTTCCAGTTTGATGGTCTGATCATCTCCTTAAAAAAGTGTCAGCATATTAAGAAGGACCCTGTATTATACAAGTCACAAAAAAAAACTTTTAAGGGGGTTGTTTAGTCCATCAAACTAAACAACTTTCACTATGAGACAAACATCGAAATCGTGAAAAAAAACAGCTGTCCCATACATTTAGCTCCAGTAGATTTGTATATTAGTATGGAACATCCGTTTTTTTCGCGATTTCGATATTGGTCCCATAGTGAAAGCTGTTCAGTTTTATGGTCTAAACCACCACCTTAAATGTTTATTTGGATTTCTGTAACACCTGGTAGAGGCGCCGAGAAACGTCTCTTAAGTAGCAATTCGTCCTCGCTACAAGGACCCATTTTTCTAGAACTTCCACATAAATCTTTGACTAACTATTATAAGGACTAGCCTTGCGGTAGCATTTCCCCTCTGCCACGGTATAAGCACAATTGATCTTGTGCATTTACATTCAATTTTACACCTTATCACTAAACGAGACAGCCCATAATTGCGAAATAATAACTTCGAACTTAGAACGTTTGGGGTTCACACGAGACTACTTTTCATGATTTTTAACATTCAAAAATAGAATCTAAAGTTTTGGGGAATAAAATCCAAAGTTGCGGATTTCATGTTACCTCGCCCCCCGCAAAAAGTGGCAGAAATGTTTGTTAGTAGAATTACACGCGTAACCAGTCCACATATAAATAGTCAAAGACATAAATATAAAAACATCCATGACTCGGGTTAATAAAGGAGCAAACTGGGACAGGACACAAAAAACAATATTTGTCGTAGGAAAATCTAACATATTTCTGTAGCAGAGGCAATTGTATTGTACGAAGATTCCTTCGATCGCTTCCACGAAACACGAGGAGGCGGAATTGAAGGCATTCGGGCTAGGGCTGCCACTCAGTCTTTAGTTTCCTTTTCTCCTTATATAGAAGTTTTAAGGGTATATTACTGTTGGCGCGCTCCATACAAACGAAGTCTGGTGATATTTTCAATACTAACCGATTAAACTCAATGAAATTTTGCAGAAACAATCTAGAAACAAATCTCTATGCTTGTATAGAGTCAGATTTTCCATAAAATGTACAGTTTTAAAGTTACAGTGCCTAAAAGATTTCTATACAAATCTTAAATTAATCCTAGCATTGAAACTGTATATTTTAACGAAAATCGGGCACGATACAAGCATAGAGATTTGTACCTAGATTGTTTCTGCAAAATTTCATTGACTTTAATTGGTTAGTATTGAAAATATCACCAGACTACGTTTGTATGCAGCGCGCGTTTACGCATTTGGAATAAACTTCTCTTAAGTCAAATACATTACTTATTGTCGCTAGTCAAGCAGTGTAACACCTTTTCCTATAAATAATTAAAACGAACGAAACGCAATTTAATGATTAAAAACTTAAATAATGTTAGTAATATGCTTACATGAACTAGTAACACGTCATATTTAGGCTTTAAGTGTTGGAAAACACCTGCTGAAATAATGCGGTTACTTGAAAAAATGGCGCCGAATGGTATTTCAACGGTTTATACTAACGTGTTAATAAATAAGCGCATAACCTCTTACACCCCAACTGATTTATAACGAAATAATTGCATTGAAACAATAATTTCATTATATTATTAAATAAAGTTGAAAGTTATTCACATTTTTATCATGCAAAAGTGATTTGTTATTATTTCAGCAATGAGAGAAAGCGCTAGTGTGCTCATAGATACATTTTAAGAATCATTTTTTGGTAGTAAGTAAGGTGAGTGTGCCTGTGCGTTGGGCTGACATCAAGTAGGTACAGTTAATTTTACGAATAAATTACTTAATTTGTATTTGAAAAAATAGAAGCTATGTTGAAACCTTGATAATTTGATTCTGCTCTCGATTCGATAAACAAACTATTTTCTAGTTTTGCGTTTATTCATTAACACGTTGTATACATATACATAATATCGAACAATAAATAAAGTATAAAAATTATTGTATGCGTCATTTACTTCGCGTAAATTCGTCAGATGTGTTCCGACTTAAGGTTAGATGTGTTTAAATATTATGCTGGTCCCGGCATTAGCATGAGTAGTGTGTGAACGTACGTAACGAATTAAGTACGTAAAACAATAATGGTATGGTGTGGTACGAATTGATCTGCATGTTAACAAATTTTGTTTAGCTAAGATTGAGACAGAACCGATTTTGAGTACGTGCGTAACGACATGATACACACATAGATACCGATTACCTACTTATTTAATTTTTGAATGGTATGTCAAAAAATCCGGCTTACCAGCTCAAAAATTATGTTAAAGGCAGCCCTATTCCGTCGAAGTGGCCATTCAAAGCCCCTCCCATTCCTCAAACATCCAGCCGTTTTATGAGAGACCCTGCAATATGTGACCACTCTATCTACCGCCGGAGTGAGCTTAATGTAGAACTATAACCCTTGTTGACTTTGGTCTCGTACGACTCGTTAATGAATAGTTAAACATTAATTTACTTAGGTAGGTCTATTGACATAGATCATAATATACTCTTACATAAGTGTTTTTAACCGCAGACGCATAGAAAGGGTGGTAATATAAGTTTGACACCAATGTCTGTATGTGGATTGTTTCTGGCGTCGTAGCTCCTAAACGGGTGGACCGATTTCGATGCGGTTTTTTCGTAATCGAAAGCTAATTTGCGACAGTCTTCGTGCAACGTTTCATTAAAATCGTTTAAGCTGTTTTAAGATAATTAGCTTTGAAAGGCTCTCAGCCAAAATCACATCGATGACCAACTTACTTCAAGACCAATTTTAGTCGGTAGAGATGTACATTTAAAAATGGGCAAGAACAATCCAAATTTTCACTTTAATTTTGCGGTTTTGAAGCCAGTACCTATATGAAATAGAAATAAAAATTTTATCGATTTGATTTACACGTATTATAAAACATAACTCTCCCCTCTCCACCGTTAGTTAAATAACATCCACAATAACGCAGATAAGTCAGAGATATTCTGAAACCTCAGAAAATCCACGTTTCACCAGTACCTAGTACCTAAACTCTGTCCAGTGTGACGGGGGGTGAGCCCGTCGCCACTTATAATAGACAGTGGGTACAATACATGCCTCGAAATTGAAGCATGCTGGTTTCATAATATCTCTGACTACCCCCTCGGTGAATATAGTCGTGAGCATTTATGTTTATAACGCAGATAAATATCATTATCTTAATCATAAACCATTAAAGGTCATAACGCTTCATAAATGCAATGGCGCCATTGTAAATAGGTAATAAACTGTTATTTTTGGACCCTTTGTGATCCCCGCGAACTGTGTGCTTACGCCAAAGAGAGTAATTTACATTTTTATGAGGCTGCCAGGTGATTTCAAAAGCGTTTACGGAGTCCGGCTGCGGTGGCTGATGAAATTAAAAAAAAATGCTTGTTCGGGGGGTGGAAATATAATTCTGGGTGGAATATTGTTTGTTCTTTTCGAGGTCAGGGTCATGTCGCAAGGTGTTTATAAGATTTTAGCATCAGAAGTTTATTCAAATACAGATACACTTCTGATTATGTTTACTAAGGGATCAATATTGGTCTAGGATATCTACGGATTTTGGTATGGAGTAGGCTATTGCACTTTGGGTGATAATTTGGAATATAGTTAATAAAAACCTGGAAAAAATTTGTTTGTTGTTGTAAATAACACAGGTCAATAACAACAAAACCACTGTAGGTTTTGTTGCTCTAGATATGAAAATGATTTTGGGTCCATTCATGAAACTATCAATGATTTTGTTAGATTTGCCCAGATTTTTTTAAAAATCTTTGTTTTCATTTTACATTACATATTACTTAACAAACCGATAATTATTCAAAATATAAGATATGCAAAAATCATGAAAAAACGAGCACATTGAGAACTTTCATGAATATATTCGTAATCTGGGCACTTGAAAACGTAAAAATTTGCGATGATATCCAAATCAACGAAAAAAAACTTTTTTTTTGTAGAACTGTGTAATGGGTTTGCTCTTGACCTCAATCCAGTCCTTAGGACAAAGATGGGGTCGAAGATGTAGCGAGCTAACCCAGAAGAGGCCTATTTTTGATTCTGTATTATTGACTAATTAAAATATTTACATAACATTAAATTTAAGTGTGAACAAAAAAATTAAAACTGGTGATTTTGTACAGGACGGCTTCGTTCAAACCGTTTTACTTATAACAATATAATCCCCGGTTAATATCATATGTTTGAGTAGATTTATGTAATATTTTGTAAGTACAAAAAGTTATAACCTCAAAACTTATGTAATTATTTACTGTTTTTCTGTACACATTAAATTATCCTTGTGATGATTAACTGTCTCTTTTGCGGATATGCTGGAAAAATATCTTCAGAACTAAGCTTGTCCTTTGTACATTTATATAGATTTTTAACGTACCTATTTTTCAGGGTCCTGAGCCTAGGTACATAAACTCTTTAATGCAACATAATGCAATCTCAAACCGTATTTTTCCTAGACTATATCGATATCGCGAAAATTGATTTTATTAGAAGATGACAGTAGGCAATGGTGTTGTCTCTTTATATGGGATCTATAAGTTTTGTCCATGTATTTTCCACGTGACAGGTAAAAGTTGGTGGGGGGCAGGGTAGGGAGGGGACGTACTGTTTGTAGTACCATACTCTTTCTTATTCTGTGCTTGTGGGTTGTTGTTATTCTGAGCTGGACACCACACGGACGGGTCGACATGCCACAGATGATAAGACGAGAAAACCGTCATGCACGCTCACTTTCTAATACTACGCAAAGAAAAAAAGACAGTGCCACATCTCGATTTTTGCCGATTTCTCGGCGGTGGAATGCTAGGCCAACAGGTAGAGGAGACGAATAAAGAGATAAAAAAGTTAACGAAACAAGTGATTTCGCCCAAAATAAACATACAATGGAGGAAACTTTAATTGTCTTCATGCTCTTCAAAGTTCTTAGAAAGAGAAGGAAGTGAAATTGCTAAGGACAATTTCTTTCGTCTTAACTTGGAACTGTCTTAGTATAAATCAGACTAAACATCCATCTAATGATTTTCTTTAAGAATATAAGCATCTTTCACTCGCAGCAATCCATTATGCCACACCGTCACAATTTGAGGTTAATTAACAAAGTAGTTAATGCGAATAAAATGGGGGTGTAGTTTTGGTCTGGATCGTCCACCCTATTTCTTCCCGTGGCTTTCACAGGTAGAGTTTAAAAGTGCAAAAGGCTTTATCCGTGTACCGCCAATCTGATGAAGGCGGCGGGAACCCGTTGGATGAGGGCAGTGCAGGAACGGTCGTTGTGGCGATCCTTGGGGGTGGCCTATGCAGCAGTGAACATTTATCGGCTGAGATGATAATCATGGTCACATAGATTGTAACCCACTCAAACTCAACTCTAAACCCACTTCAAATACCAGAATATAGCTCGGACTTGTATTATGATGACTAGAAGACGATATAATAGATACAAACATCCACGACTCAGGTACATATATTCGTATTCATCATACACATTCTTGCAGGATTCTAACCCGCGACCCTCGGATCAGCAAGCAAATTCACTAGCAATTGAACTACCGGGTGGTTCAAAAAGGCTCTTCAATTTCAACTCGCCTAACAAAACTTAATCATTACATTAAACATTGAAGAAGAGTTATACCTTTGAAGTAGACGTTCCTAATCAGATTAACGAGAAATTTCACAAGAAATAAGGTCAAACTGTCATTATATTTATAGAGTCAACTCTTAACCTCAAGGAAAGCTGTTTGAAACCGCAGAAATGCTCGCAAGTTGGTAATGATATTATACTTGGGCGGCCCTGCCCGCAATACTATTGTTTAAATCGCTCAAACTTTCAAGGGTTCCTTAAAGGTAAATGCATATTACGACGGGCCGCATCGAAGCGAGACGCAGAGCAAAAATACGCACAAATCGCTTCTAAAATCTAATATTTAAAAGGGGTGAATTAGACTATCAAACTGAATAACTTTCACTATGGAGCCAACATAGAGAAATAACAAAATAAATCTGCTGTCTCATTGAGTCGAGTCGGTACTGCAGTTTTGTATGAAACAGCTGTTTTTTTTTCACTATTTCGATGTTGGCTCCGGAATAAAAGTTGTTCGGTTAGATGGTTAAAAAACCACCTCTTTAATGCATACGAGTACTACGCCAAAACAAGCGGGTCGCAGGTTTGCGCGGCGGATTTCCGCCAGTGTGGCACGCTCCGGCCCATCAAACTAAACATCCGTCAATGCTTTGCGATCCGGCTCGCTCTAGGGTGCAAAGTATACGCATTTTCCGCCGCGATGCGAGCCGCCCGTATGCGATAAAATATAAATAGGATCGTAGCAATTTGAAGCGCTTATATGCGCTTGCGCGGCGGATTTTCCGCTGCGATGCGGCCCGTCATAATATACGCTTACCTTTAGATAGCTGAAACAGACGTCTAGGCTTTGTGTGGTGACCTTGTATGGGTACCTGAGATAGTACTTGATTCATTTGGGAGTTCTATTGTGTCCTAGGCAGAGTGGGTTCGGTTTGGGAGAGGAATGGGATAGTTTAAATCGACTTCTTATCGAGTTTAATTACTCAGGGATATTCAGATTTGGATTTCAGTTTTCATGTGTGAGTTTTCGAGGACCCTAGCCTCAGTGGCGGATTTGCCCTAAGGCCCAATAGGCCCGGGCATAGGGCGGCTAGCTAGATATTAGAGGCGACCAATCATGACAAAAATGCACTACTGATGATAACAAGAAATAACTTAAAGTACTATAATAACTAAATATTCTAAAGGGTCGGGCACATTTGAATCGATTTCGATAGAAACTGGCCAACAAGTAAATTGATTATGAAGTCTATAATATGATGGTTGCTAAGAAAGGGGCGGCTGGTATTTACATGGCCTGGGGCCTAGGGCGGCCAAGACCCCAAATCTACTGCCTAGCCTTCAACATCCGACACTAATTTAGACATTTAACCCTTCGTCTGGGGATGTCACGGATCCGTGACTAAGACAATAACAAATCTTTTGTGTCTGGAATCTCCACAGACGAGAGGTTAAAGCAGATTTTACTATTTATAGAAAGCAGAAGAATTGAAGTACCTATGATAGCAGATCTAACTTAGCTGAAATTATTGTAAGGAGATGACCAGATCATCAAACTGAACATCTATGGGACGGATATCGAAATCGTGGAAAAAACATCAACCGTCCCGTAGATTCGGGTCGATTAGGTTTGCAGTTTTGTATTAAACAGCAGTTTTTTATTCGCGATTTGGACATTGATTCTGTTGTCGGAAATAAACTGTAAGGATTTCTTTTATAGTAATGTTCCTATTGTATTCCCACTTTGATACTAACATTACATTTGCTTTAGTGACCTTGTATGACGTGCAATGACGTCACAAGTGCATCAAGCAGACACATTAGGACGAGAAACGTTTGAACAATGTTCCGGGTGTTAAACAATTGAGTGGACTTATAAAGGTGGCTATTTATAGTGTGGGTATAGGTAGATATGTGAAGGATACATTGAAGTAGGTGTATATCAAATGATAACAAAAAAGTTGCTATAATATGAGTGTAAAAATTTTTTACAAAATACCAAACAGATTCAAGATTCTGCCTTTAAGAGGATATAATTCGGAGCGCGCTCCATACAAACGTACTATAGTGATATTTTCAATACTAACCAATTAAACTCAATGAGATTTTTTAGAATCAATCTATACACAAATCTCTATGCTTGTATAGAGTCAGATTTTCGTTAAAATGTATAGTTTTAAAGTTACAGTGCCTCAAAGACTTCCATACAAATCTTAAATTAATCCTAGCATTGAAACTGTATATTTTAACGAAAATCTGACTCCATGCAAGCATACCTAGATATTTGATTCAAGATTGTTTCAGCAAAATTTCATTGACTTTATTTGGTTAGTATTGAAAGTATCACCATAGTACGTTTGTATGGAGCGCGCTCCGAATTATATCCCCTTAAAACAAATTATTAGAAAACTGAGGGAATAGTTGCTTGATTCTAGTTTTTACAGTGTGCAGGAATTTTTAGAGTCTCTTTAAATTCATTATCATGTGTATTTAATATTTGCATGCTTTGTGAATAGATGAAACTAAATAATTATGTATATTATATCATAAGATCTTAAATGTACCTATTCTTTGCAAATAAAGATTTCATTTCATTTCAAAAATGCAGTATGGTCTTTGAACATAAAATAACCCGGCATGAGCCTGTCGGACTCGCCATGATAGGGTTCCGTAACCATTGTATAAATAGAAACAGAAAGAAAAGATTTAACAAAAAGAATAGACGCCCTATTTTTGACTTTGAGCGCATATATCTCGAGACAGAAGCATTATATCGATTTAGTTTCTATGGGAGTTTTGTTTCATTGGACAAAACCTATGAAATGACACCTCACTCGATTAAAAAAAACAATTATCCAACTTTTGGAAAAAATCGGGTTAAAAATACATGTTGAAAATAATAATACCTACATCTGATGTATTAATTATTTATTTTATTTTAAAGCCTGTTCTGAAAATTAAAACACCACTCCAAGTTGTGGAAAGTAGCGCCCCCAATCAGTGAACGCTCCCCAAATGTAGCTTTTGAATTTTTCTTGTCAAGGCAGGTGATCTTAAAAGAAATTTAAAAAAAACTTTTTATGGACAACTTAGATCCAAAAGTGTTAGTAGTAACGTAGTAATAAGACTTATGAAGCTATGGTTAGTACAAAATTACAAAAACGGAACTCGTATTTTGGTTTTCGAATTTGACATTTGATGTTGCCGTTTCTATTTCCAGCATGTAGTTAGAAAGAGAAGGCAGGTGATAAAATTAAGCCACGGTTTTCTCTATGGAGTTCGAATGGTTTTCTCGCCACCGTTCCCGCATTTAGAGATTAGGTACAGATCAAAATAACAGAAAAACTAAATTAAAATTGATAAACTCGATGAATCTAAAAAAAAGAATCAAATGATGTCTATACTATCCGTAGAAAATACAAAATAAATACCAACACACGTGTTCCGCTGAGACCTGCTAGTTATGGTCCAACAAAATTAGCTGACACTACTGACGATGATCAGACCATCAAACAGAACAACTTTTACTAGGGGAACCTGAAATCGTAAAAAAAATCTTCTATTTCATAAATTTGAGTCGAGTAGGCACTTTAATATGGAACACCCTTAAAAACCGTCAATAGACAACCCTCACCCAAAATAATGATTAAGAAGGACCCTGTATACATCCACGGCAACGTCTATGATAAACTTGGCGCCAAAATTGTCATGACGCACATTTCAGAGTCAAAGTTTTGACGTATGCCTGCCTACCTACGTCATTTCACTGTAATAGAGTATAGAGCGAGCGTCATTCGTTATATGCTAAGAGGAAAGATCTCTCTTTAAGACTAGAGTGAGCCATACCAATTGTAAACTGTCCACTTTTTTTGACGTTTAGGTTTGAGTGTGCGGTGTCAAGTAGTATGGACAAAAGGCACCAAGTGACATATGGCCTTATGTTTACGGTCACTTTTCACACACACTAGCTCAAAAAAAAGTGGACAGCCGCGTAAACAAATATCTATAGTTCCATCTCCTTCTACTATTAAAGGTATGTCATAAGACAAAAGAGACCAACTACAATCGTAAATTTATGCGGACTCTATGGAGATCCTTCCTCTTAGGTTATATGCCAGTGGCGGATTTTCCCTAAGGCCCAGTATGCCCGGGCCTAGGGCGGCCAGATATTAGGGGCGGTCAATCGTGACAAAAAATTCACTGATGATAACAAGATATAACTTAAAGTACCTAATTATTCTAAAGGATCGCGCACAATATGTAGTTAAATAAATAAAATCTAAAACAGTTTTGAATATTGTATTTAAATGTGTAACCCCTGAAACCTCGGAAAATACAGGGTGTTAGGTTAAACAGTTGCATTACTTTAAGGGTTGATTGTATCCACGATACTGATCAACTTTCCCTATAAAACATAAAGAGATTCTAAAAAAAAAAAATTTCTTTCCATACTAAATGCAATCAGCTGATCGAACGTTTGTATGAAAAGCCGAAATTATTTTTTGCGAATTTCCTATATGCATACATAACCCCTTAAAGTAATGCAACTGTTTACCCTAACACCCAATATTACAAAATAGCAGCTATTACAGTTAACTAAATTTCTGAATCGATATGGATAATAGTTGGCAATAATAGTTATTTGTTATACAAGAGGGAGAAGTAAATAGGTTTAATGATGTTTTCAATTCACAAACTTAGTGCACACGATGTTCTAAATTAAATTTACTTTATCCTCTAGCGGATAAAAACAACTTTTGCACTCGAATATCGAAGAGCAAAAAACCTCTTTTCGAGATGGGGGGATGAAAAGTAAATTAATTATGCAATCTATATGATGGGTACTACATGACCTGGGGCCTAGGGCGGCCAAGACTGCAAATCCGTCACTGGTTAAGGGGATATAGTTCGGAGCGCGTTCCATACAAACGTACTATGGTGATATTTTCAATACTAACCAATTAAAGTCAATGAAATTTTGCTGAAACAATCTTGAAACAAATATCTATCGTGAAGTCGTGAAAATATACAGTTTTAATGCTAGGATTAGTTAAAGATTTGTATGGAAATCTTTGAAGCACTGTAACTTTAAAACTATACATTTTAACGCAAATCTGACTTCATACAAGCATAGAGATTAGTTTCCAGATTATTTTTGAAAAAAAATCATTGACTTTAATTGGTTAGCATTGAAAATATCACCAGACTTCGTTTACATGGAGCGTGCTCCGAATTATATTCCCTTAACTTTGGTTAACGACCAAAATGCTGGTCTGTAGTTGTACTTTGTCTATCATGTTTTGTTTAAAAGATGAGTGCTGTAGAGTTTCTGGCCGCATCTTTTCTACAAAGGAACACCTTCCGACACGATGGTAGAATCAAAAAGCTATCAGTGTGATATTTTTGTACTTTGTATATGAAAGTCAAAGTTAGACAGGATAAACCAAGTATAAACTTAAGGGCCTATGTCGAAAAATAATTGAAGCGAAATGGGCGTGGCTTAGTCGCAGCAAGCGCCCCGCGCCCCGCTACCGAACATCGTCGCGCACTAGCCCGCGAAAATCAAATCACTCAAAATGCGTAGAAGACGCTTCGCTGTTAAGATATTATTAGTACCTTTTGTCGTATGAAAAAACACAATATATCTAATAATAATTAAGTATCGTTCTATTTATCCTCCTTGATCAATTATTAATTTATTACAGGATCAATTACGGACAACCAATTTATAGATAGAAACAATACCTAACTAACGATACTCTTTAATTGATTTCATATCATACCGAAAATCACTGTACCTATCTAGAAGGAAAAAAACTATCATTACAGGATTTTGATTTACTTATAGTATGAGAGCTACCTGTTGGTAATTTTACATCATTAGGTCCCGTAATCAAATCAATTCACTTCTTATTTTGTACTTGTAATTGATATAATACAAGTCAAAACATTCTATGGTCAAAACATACCGACTATCTAGATGAAACCTGGAAGTTATTTTACGCCGTCAACAAAAATGTAAGAAGAACGTGAAAAAATAAGTTTCGTAATACTGCAATAATCTCAGTTATTCTCGATACCACAAGAACTTTCAGGTTGAGAAGTTGTATAACACTCATAAACCTATTTTGAAAATCCATAGGTAATTCTAAAATACCTCGCATCCCTCAGATGCATGGCATAGCATTGAAGGATGAGGATGATGCAGGATATTATAACAGGTATGAATGAATTTTAAAATGGTAAATCAACATTTATTTACAAAATCACTAATAATATTTATTTTACGACCTAAAATCAACATTTAATTACATTAGTACATTACGATAAGTGTGACTTAAGTAGTTCATTATTGCACAGCGTGAAGTTAGCACCCGAGCACAAGCAAGGGTGCTAAACGTATATGCAGGTTTAGGTCACAGAGTGCTGGAAAATTATTTACAACTTATTACCTTTTCTTTTCTCTCATACTTCTGGTATGTTCCTGCCTACGTTTCAAATTTAATGTTTTGTTCCGTTTTGTTTTTCATTATCACTGTTTCTCCTAGTACCCCAGGAAAATTAGGTGAAAAAAAGAGTCAAACTCGGAATGAGAGATAATAAGCTACAAACTTCTTTAAATCATCGTTATGACATCCTATACGTTAGGTCAAATGTCACATAAAATCTCGTTTATGCAGGTCAAAAGATTCAAGGTAAAATGTCAAAAAACAGGTCTTTAGGAAATTGACCTTTGAAGTTTTAAAAAAAATTGTAGAACTTTAAATTTTCTTAATTTTTGGTCATTTATAATATTTAATATAGTTAACCGTTCTTGAGATAGATAGGTAGAACGCAAAGAGTTGTAACTCCAATAACGGTTTGCTCCCATAGTAAAATGGTACTTTTCCTTACACCCTGTTTAATATTATTTGGCGTTATTAATGAAAATACATAATTTCAATAACTATACACGAAAGAAGATGATGAAGAATTATTTCGAGTTTGAATCAATCGGGATAGAAAAACGAGTACAGAATAGTGACCCTGAGCAGCGCGCATTGAAGATATTGAATGAAACCAGTCACCGCCTGCCCGACAGACGCTTCAAAACAATACTTATATGGAAAGAAGACGACATGAAGATTCCGAACAACTACAAAAACTCACTCAAACGGCTGCACAACCTAGAGAAGAAACTAGACCGAGATGAAGACCTGAAAAAGAAATATGAAGAAAGAATGCATACCCTCTTCACTTTGGGCTACGCCGAGGAAGCTACCACACCGCCGGTGCCAAATAAAACATGGTACCTACCCCACTTCGCGGTCATTAACCCCGCGAAACCGAAGATAAGAGTAGTACACAACGCCACAGCGAAGACAGCCGGACGCAGCCTGAACGATATGCTACTCTGCGGTCCAGACTTGTTGCAATCTCTGCCGGGAGTTGTAATGCGATTTTGTCAACACCAACACGCCGTGTCAGCTGACATAAAGGAATTCATGTTTATGCAAATATGAGTTCAAGAGGACGACAGAGAGGCACTACGATTTCTATAGCGGGGCGACGAGAGAGGGAATCAGCGACCGCGAGAGTACCGCATGACGTCGGTGATCTTCGGCACGATGTCATCACCATGCACCGCTCTATACGTGAAGAATAGAAATGCTTCAGACTTCAAAGAAAAGTATCCTGCAGCCGCGCGAGCCATTGAAAAGAACCACTACATGGAACGAAAGACTACATAACAAGTTTTGCGACCGAAAAAGAAGCCAAAGAAGTATCGAAATCAGTCGACTACATTCGGGAGCGAGGTCCGATGGTACAACGGGCCGAGCTTCCTACGAAACCACGAACGAGAATGGCCACAAGAGACGAAGACAGAAGCACCGAAGACAGGAGAAGAGATGGGAGTTGTCACGTCACCCACCAGCGACCTGACCACGCTCACCTACCTCGAATCGAGCGATTTTCGTCGTTCCGACTTTTGCTACGAGCTACGATGCGCATGCTACAGTTCGTCAATTTATGTCGAAAGAAGAAAAATGAAACAGTATTGGCTAAGAAGCGCAAACGAACGAAAGAAAACAATAAAAACTACTCTGATTGAAAGATTGATAAGAAAACACGCAAGAACGAGACACCGTACGTGAAGAAATGAGATAGCAACACCATCGGTATCGAAGCGCACTATCTCATTCGCGCTGAGAAACTATGGTGAAAACCTGTACAAGAAGATTGTCTTTCCGAAGATTTACGTCGAGTAAGGAGCGGCGCGGCGCCTCAGCCGGGAGACAAGCTGTCGGCGCTATCAGTGGTCGTCGGCGAAGATGGCTCAAAGGAAGAATCCACGTAGCACCTGACATCGTTGAAGACACTGCGAGCCCGACCGTACTCGACGGGAAACACTACTTCACGCGACTGTACATACAACACGTACACGAGCGACTACATGGCGGTATCGAAACCGTCGTGAATGAGCTACAGCAGCGACTATGGGTACTGAAGATACGACCGACGGTGCGTGAACGTCATCAAACACTGTCAACTATGCAAGATACGAAGAGCGAAGCCTACGTCTCCGGCGACCGGCGACCTGAGGAGGTTCGTGGCACGAAGAGGAGTGCCTAAGGAGCTATGGAGTGACAACGCGACGTGCTTCAAGGCTGCGGAGAAGGAGCTCGCCAAGGCCGCGCTGGCGGCGGTCAGCGAGGAGGCGACGGCGCGGCGCATCACCTGCCGCTACGTACCCCCGGCCTCCCCCTTCATGGACAGCGTGTGGGAGCGCATGGTACGCACTGTGAAGGAGGCACTGCGCGTCAAACTCCACGAGCAGTACCCTAGCGACGAGACACTGCTCACCCACTCACACACGTGGCGGTGACCCCAGAAGAACCGGAGGCGCTTGCACCCAACCACATCCTGTTGGGACCCAAACGACCTCACCGCGCGCAAGCGCAGCGCGCTCAACGCCTGGCGGACGTCTTCTGGAGCCGCTAGGTCAAAGAGCCTTTACTCCAACACCGGCGGGAGCCTCACACGACCAGCGCACGCTATCGGCGACCTGGTACTCGTCTGCGACCCCACCCTGCCCCGCAACACATGGCCGCGGTCTACCCAGGGCGAGACGGCGAGGTGAGGATCGTGGACGTCGTAAGCAGCAACGGGCATGTCCTCCGGAGACCGACCAAGAGGATCGTCGTGCTACAGGTTGGATCGCAGAGCTGCGACGGCGGGAGAAATGTGCACGACAGAACCTGAATTGACTACCTTTGTACATAGTTTTTTACATTATTTCGTTTTATATACCCTTTTATACTAGTGGGATAAGTTTAGGTTAAGTGTTCATTTCAATAAATAATTTTTTCTTATTAGAATTAAAGATTAGCACATAAGTTATGTAAATAGTTCTAATAGGATTCTTATTTGATTTCTCTAGTGATTTCTACCCCAGATTAGATTAGGTACACTTCCCTATTAAAATTAACGCATAGCACAAGTAAATAAAACAATTAGAATCGAGTTCGAACTTATAAATTCCAATTAGAAATTACGCCAGTAAGCTTCCCTACCTCATTAGAAGGGGTAGAATCCTATTAGAAATAATTGTTAGAAAGAGACAGAACGCTACATCTCTGTCAGCGCATACAGGCGAGCGAGGGGGGCCCCGGCGTCCGGAACCTGTGTTATGAGGAAGCGGGGGCCGGGGTAATATAAATATTGTACCTTTCCTTTTCGTTCTGCACTCTGTTATGCACCGGCGGATGATGCACATGCTATTTTTAGAATAAGAATATAAGTATCTTAACTATATAATTATATTGGTTTGTAAGCGTAGAAATTAAGATTGTATGAGAAATGAAGAGATTTGTATTCAGGGCAGGAGTGCGGGGTAAGGAGGGGTGGTCGCTTGAAAATGATATAAAATGGCGCCAAATCGACGTAGATTCATTCCGGATCCAGCACTCAAGAAAGAAACAACTTGGAAGAAGAAACTCTCTGCGACCACTCGCCTTCCCTACCCTGCCCTCCAGCCTGGCTCACCATACAGACGACCCATACAATTAAGGGCCACAGAGTTTTCAAACTCTCATACCAGGCAAGATGTTCCGGAGCAATAGAATCCTTCAACTCGGTAAAAATACTGACAACGGTTCATAAATACGTTTATAACCACATTCCATTATGACAAATAAATATAATTATTTGAAGAAATTGAAAAACAAGATAGTAAAACCGAAAATTGATTTCATTACGTGACCGACGACTTAAAGATACAACAGATACAAGATAGAACAGCTAGCTCTTGGTCTATGAAGTCCAAAAAAACTGCTATACATATTTGAGTGAGAAATATACGTAAGAGAAGTTTATTCCGAATGCGTAAATGCGCGCTGCATACAAACGAAGTCTGGTGATATTTTCAATACTAACCAATCAGTAAATGAAAAATTTGTAGAAACAATCTAGAAACTAATCTCTATGCTTGTATGAAGTCAGATTTTCGTTAAAATATACAGTTTAATGCTAGAATTAATATAAGATTTGTATGGAAATCTTTGAGGTATTGTAACTTTAAAACTATACATTTTAACGAAAATCTGACTTCATACAAGCATAGAGATTAGTTTTAGATTTTTTCTGAAAAATTTCATTGACTTTAATTGGTTACTATTGAAAATATCACCAGACTTCGTTTGTATGGAGCGCGCTCCGAATTATATTCTCTTAAATGTGAAGCTGCTATGGCCTCGAATTTATTTTAGATTGTATCATATCATTTATTTATTTACCATAATTTACATGTGTATACAGTGATGGTCTTAGTAAATATTATAGTGTAGTATTTAATTTTTTTTTTTATTATAGTGTAATACTATAATATTTACACGTAAGCTGGATAATTAATCGTAATTCGGAAATTGGACATGCGAACGCAGGTCCGACGCGGGCAAAGGCCACAGCCGACTGAGCTTTTTAATAGATTGTGATAGCTTATATTACTGCCTGACGCGAGAGAAAGAGATGGGGCGGCGCGCGCGCCTGACTAAATAAAACGACGTAAGCGCCAAAACAAACTTTATTTAGTTGTGATTTTACTATTTATGTAAGTTAATTTCTGCTGCAATCAAAATTTATAAAATATCAATCTCTTTTTTTTAAATCAAGTCTCGTGTTTCTATTATTCACCGTTTAGCAGTTCCAAGCGTTTATAGATAAAGACGGAGGCTACTTTGGCTTGTTTTTCTATCGAGAAAATTTGTCTTAATCGTGTTTTGGCGGCAATCAAAATTTTAATAATATGTTCAATTTACACATATCCTGAAATCATACTCCTACTGTTAGTACTTCATGATATCTGACGCTTTGAAGAATCCTATTTCTTTCACATATCCTCTTAAATACGTTACATATTTTGGACTTCTTGCTTGTGCGTTAGCACCGCATTTCCGCCAGTGTCAAGTGGTTTGAGGGAGTATCTATCCAATCTCGAGGATTCTTTTTGAGTAAGAACACAACTGAGAAGGATTGCGGAGCCTCGTGTCAGGCTGAGACGCGAACCGCGCGAACACCACGCGAAAGACAAGTGTTCGGGGCAAACCCTGCAACGTGATTCCTGTGCACTATATTTATGCCAACGACAAGTAAAAGTGTGAAAGTATCTATCCCAATCTCTATTATTGTTTTTTCAGCAAAAACACAGTTGAGAAGAGATAGCGGAGCCTCGTGGCAAGCTCAAACGCGAACCACGCAAATTACTCAAAAGCTCATTAAAACGCGTCCAGATGTCAAAATAATGTAGATTTGACCTCATACCTAGCTATTGTTATATCTCCATTGTTGAATAATTTAACTTTACTAACGTTAAAACAACAGAAGTAGTTTATAGTATCTAGGATTCCTTTAACCATTATATTCTAGCCCGGACACCTGTCCAAACACACTGGATATCACATCGCGTCATCGCTTAGTTTTACGATTATTTCATTTTCAATCTTAAGTAGACTACCCTATGATTCACATTTTAATTCATAGTTATGAACATTAGTTCAGGTTGGGAAAACCCTAAGAAAGATCGAGATTGTCGCTTACGGTAGTTGACTAGGGAAGACCCAGGTATCACTGGATAGACCAGGTCACCAAGGATTTCGAAGAGCTGGAGGTACCCAACTGGACTGAAATGGCACAGAAAAGAGATGAATGGCGTGTTTTGTTGTCGAAGGCCAAGACCCACCTCTCGGGTCCCGGGTCTGTACTCCAGGTATATACAATACCTATTTCCAGCTTTCCGAGAAGACCAAAAGTTTGAAACATCGACGTACGAATAAAGGTTGAACATTACCGACAGCCATGGCCAATTTTCGTCTTTCCATGCTTGTAAGGAGGATTGGTATCCTTTATCATTCTAAATCCATGATACATACTAACAGCGTTGGATTAGAAAGGGACAAACCAATAACGACGATGAAAACGTACGAAAGGTAGAACATAACCGATCGCCAAGGATTATTTTCATGTTTCACCGCTTGTAAGGCAGTCTGTACTCCAGGTATAGACAATATCTATTTCCAGCTTCCTCGACCTAACCTCAATGTAACCACCACATATGAGATAGTTACATGGAGTGGGAGATAAATTATGCTTCTCAGTCTGACTAAAGGTGTTGTACGTAGGTAGTACTTAATATTTCTATGGGTCTGACACATTTACCTATTTGTCATCATCATCATCCGCCTATACGGGGTGAAACTGATATCATTATCATCTTTTTAAACTAAGAGTCTACCCATTAAACTGAACAACTATACTAAAGAGAAGACTAGAGAAACTGCCACTCAAATAAATGATAGTGCCCTCACAGTAAGCGAAAAAGAGAAGACAATATGCAAAAGCATGCGTATGCACGAAAATATGCAAAGTTCGTTAAGTTAGCAACATAATTTTTTGTCTTTCTCGCGCGTATACTTTTTACTATCTTTTTATATCAGAGGAAGGATCTCCATAGAGTCCGCATAAATTTAAGATTGTAGTTGGTCTCTTTTGTCTTATGACGTACCTTTAATAGTAGAAGGAGATGGAACTATAGATATTTGTTTATGCGACTGTCCACTTTTTTGAGCTAGTGTGTGTGAAAAGTGACCGTAAACATAAGGCCATATGTCACTTGGTCCTCTTTTGTCCATAGTACTTGACACCACACACTCAAAACTAAACGTCAAAAAAGTGGACACTTTACAAATGGTATGGCTCACTGTATGCTCACTATATGCCTTTAGGTATAATCTCTTTGCTTTATATATATATATTATATATATATATATATATCTCTCTCTGTCAAGTTTTTACACACTTTCCCCCCCAAAGAGATTATACCTAATAGAGTGAGCCATACCAATTGTAAAGAGTCCACTTTTTTTGACGTTTAGGTTTGAGTGTGTGGTGTCAAGTAGTATGCACAAAAGGCACCAAGTGACATATGGCCTTATGTTTACGGTCACTTTTCACACACACTAGCTCAAAAAAAAGTGGACAGCCGCATAAACAAATATCTATAGTTCCATCTCCTTCTACTATTAAAGGTACGTCATAAGACAAAAGAGACTAACTACAATCGTAAATTTATGCAGACTCTATGGAGATCCTTCCTCTGAGTTCCCCCCCGTTCCCCTCACCGGCTGCCGCACATAGAGCATTATTTTTGTCTATCGTGCCATTTCTAGGCATCTAACTCAGTGGGAAGAACATGAATTGTTTTAGCGAACCAAAAGGAAGTAATATGTTTCATTACGACACGCTGGATTATACTTACTTAATAGGGTATTTGACAACATGACTGTAAAATATAGGACCTGGCATCCGTGTTGAATATGAATTTTGTTAGTTAAGAAAAATACTGGATATTTTAAGAGAAAATCGACAAAGAAAATTTTTTTGTTGTCTACTTTAGTCACGTGATCGTAAACGACTGTGATTGGCCGAATGTTTGATGACCTCAACTGCTTGTAAACAGTCGCGTGTAGAGTGTGAGTGTCGTACAAAGTTTACGTCATCGTGACGTCGCCTGCTTGTAGACACGTATATTGTCAGGAAAAGCGTTTTCGCGGGATATTTAAATAATGATTGTTGTTTTCGTTTTTTCTTGCACTATATGTAATGGAACGTAAAATATACATTTTCTATAGAATCCTTAGACATCAGTGATTAACGTAGAAAAGTTTTTAAAAACCTGTCAAATACCCTATTATAAAATTATTTGAAAATAAATAAGCATTTACCAACTTTATTAAGAGAACAAACAATAAATCCGTTTATACAAATTACACAATTAAGTCAAATATAAATTGAGTCAAACCGTATTCGATTCTAAACACAATTCCTTTGTTTAGTAACAAGGTAATAAGGCACAAAGACGTAATTAGTATCGGAGCCAATGTTTTTACGTTACGTAAATTGTTTATCCCTGTAAAAATAGGCCGTTAACTTTTATTTTTTCTTGAAACGACTTCGCTGGACTCTGTATAGTATAGGCCCGCTGATAAAAGGTACGTTTCTACTGAAGCGGAGCGGAACGGAGTTGTATAGAACCACCCTATAAGATTTTTAAACAACAACTTTTGAGTCGGCGTCTAGCCAAGCCCAAAATCATACTCCAAGCACCGACTCCGATAAGACAAAGTAATTTTCTTAGAGTACATTGGCTACAATATTATTTTTTCCTTTTTTAGTTTATTTTTTAATTTTTTTTTTATTTCTCGATTTTCAGTGGTCATAACATATTAGTTCGACTCAGATATCAGTTATACACGCAAGGGGTACATCAATACGAAGCAAATGCTTCAATCGCCGATGATTTGCTGCCAACTTTTGATGAGTTCTATTGTGTAGCACCGAAGCGCTCCGATCTTCACATAATTAAAATGGGACCACCTGGGGAGTACCAAACTTTCTTTTCGGGACTTTCAAACAAAAAAAGATTGTTTTTAAATTTGGTTCCCAGTTGACGAAAATATCGGTAAAAAAATACATAAGTACAGCCGTATATAGAACCTCCTCCACCTTTTCTTTTTAAGTCGGTTAAAGCTTGATTCTGACAAGCGAGGTAAAGTGAGCAATTCAATTGGTTGATTTTACACAACTTCGCTCCGCACCGTTTAAGTGAAAACACACCATAAGGCGCGGAAACCATCAACAGCGCCAAAGCGGAGCGAAGATGTGCGTAGATATATCAAATAGGGTACTTCAGACCATCTTGAACAACGAAAAAAGAATAAGTGTTACATATAAAATGTAAATAGATAATATTAGTAATAACAAATCAGTGGTGTCCCACAGGGCTCTGTGCTCGGTCCAATTCTATTTGGCATCTTCTTGACCGACCTAAAAGACGTAATCAAATCAGGACTATCCTTGTTTGCCGATGACACAAAGATAATGGGAAATCCACTCATATCTAACAATATCATCCAGGAAGACCTTAATCGCATTTTTCAGTGGACTAAGGACTGGCTTATTACTCTGAACTCCCAAAAATGCACCGTCTTGCATGTTGGTAAAAAAAACCCAAAAATAACATATACCTTGAACTCTGAATCTCTAAAACCTGTTTCATCACAAAAAGATCTTGGTGTTACAATTACAGAGAATTTAAAGTGGGATGCTCACATACTAGCAATGACCAAGAAGGCTAACTCACTAACATACATGATTAGGAAAACCTTTAGCTACATTGACAAGGAGTTATTTATAAAGATTTACAAAACCTATATTCGACCATCACTTGAATATGGCTTCCAAATTTGGAATCCATACTTCAAAAAAGACATTGATCTGGTAGAAAAGGTCCAGAGAAGAGCAACAAAAATGGTTGTTGGACTGCGTGACAAGCCATACGAGAGACGATTAGAAGAGCTTGGGTTAACGACACTTGAACAACGGCGACAACGTGGTGACCTCATAGAGACCTATAAGATACTTACTGGACGTTATGATGTCCAAGGAATTGAACATCTATACAGGATGAACCAGAACCACAATCTCAGAGGACACTCCCTTAAAATTGATGGCTCGCTGTGTACAAGCAACCCCCGGAAACATTTTTTGCCCAATCGTATGGTTTGCGAGTGGAACAAATTGCCTGAGACTGTAATAAGTGCGCCTTCAGTGAACTCATTTAAAAATAGACTTGACCAATATTTAAGAAACTAAACAAGTGCAGTGATATACACGCATCAGCTCTAAGCTGCTAGTGTATCATAAATAATAATAATAATAATAAATCAACGTCGCAACAAACAAGTAACTACTTTAAAATACACAATACAAATGTTATTTTGGTCAAGTATTCATAGATGACAGTGATGGATCGGACATCGGAGCGAGATCGTGAAGGGAACATTAACGGACAATCAAATGGTCGGACATCGATACTAAGGTATGTATCGTTGATCTATTTGGCATGTCATTATTTAACAAATGTTTAACCAGGCAGTTACCTAGTGGTACGATGAATTAATTAGAACTGGACAATTTAAACGACATGACAGAAAGCTTCATAGTATGTTTTTGTACTAGCTAGTTTTATTTGTATGTTTTTGTGTTGCGTCATTGATATAGCCGTAGGACGTAGCTCCGATGCTCCGTAATAAAGATTTAAAAAAACATTTTCTCCCCTCCGCCGGGCGGAAACCGTCTACTTTCGTCCCGCTGCGATAAACGAAGCTCCCGCTTTCCGCCTCCGTCGAGGGAAGGACCTTGTATATTCCTCGGCTTCGCCTCGGCCAACAATTAAATGTGATCTGAGGCTTTCTTATTTACTGCCTAAGGTGTGTATACTATTTTTCTCCGTTTATCTCAGCGGGACGAAAGTTGACGGTTTCCGCCCGGCGGAGGGGAGAAAATGTTTTTTTTAAATCTTTATTACGGCTTTTCGCGATTTAGATGTTGGTCATAGAGAAAGTTGTTCAGTTTGACGGTCTGATCATCCCCTTAAAAAATTGTCAGCATATTAAGTAGGACCCTACACAGTTTCAATGCTAGAAGGCTTTATTTAAGATTTGTATGGCAATCAATCTTTGAGGCACTTTAACTTTATAACGAAAATCTGACAACGTACAAGCAAAGAAATTTGTTTCTTGATTGTTTCTGCAAAATGTCATTGACTTTAATTGATTAGTATTCAAAATATAACCAGAC
Source organism: Agonopterix alstromeriana (assembly GCA_963924505.1). Classification (NCBI taxonomy): domain Eukaryota; kingdom Metazoa; phylum Arthropoda; class Insecta; order Lepidoptera; family Depressariidae; genus Agonopterix; species Agonopterix alstromeriana. Next base: position 14,138,124 of record OZ004675.1, read on the forward strand.
TTCGTTTGTATGGAGCGCGCCAACGGTAATATACTCTTAACTCGAGAATTATTGGCATTAGACGTTAATTTGGCCCAGGCATTATGACGTGACGTTTAGAGACCTATTTTTGAGCATAGGCGATGTGGCAACTGCATAGCAACGACGTCGCAACAACACCGCGATGACATGATCTAAAAAAGTCGCTGCGTTTTCAGCAAAATCGTACGGTCAACGCCTACCCTCAAAAATAGCTTACTGTGTGGTACGGCCCTTAGAAGACATTTTTTTTTTATTCTATTTCCAAAAATCTCATTGATTTTAAAGGCCGTCGCAGACGGAAGCTATAATATGTTGCTGTGCCTTTCTAACGCACGCAAATTACTAATCGCTTCCTCTCCGGAAAGAGTCGTGCTTATGTAATTTTGCGTGCGTAAGAAGAGTACAAAAACATATTATAGCGCGTGTCTGTGACTGCCGTAAGATTCATTCAACTATCTAACAGATTCCGAATAATGTTACCTTTACGATACCGGAAACGGTTGTAGTTAATGTACCAACATACGTAAATAAGTAGTTGTATTATGTTGAATTGTATTTTCTTTGTTGTAGTCGACATTGTTTTAAACAGAGCCTGTGTCGTTATAAATCTAAGGGAATAACAACGTTATTATTTTAACTACACAAACGTACGTGAATCTAATTTACCATAATGATGGCGGAAATCATTATGTCGCTAAAATTAAACATCTCTAGTTCGTTTACAAAAGGTTTATCTACACTGATACATCTTGTAGTGTGTTTGTTTCATCTTCACAATATAGGCACATGAATAAATATCGTTACAGAACGAAAGCTGCACACAAGCGGCCGCTGTCGGTGCACACACACTAGCGCGCGTTAGAGGACGATCGAACGGGTGCATACTCTCAACCGGGGCATAGTGTAAGAAAGAGAATCTAGTACTAAATACAGTACGGACACTCCCTGCCTCCCGCCGACTGTTTACCTCACCCCCTCTGGCTGGATCGTGGCGTAAAATGAAAGCAAATGCGTATTCATGTCTCGCTCCCACTCACCGGGTATCGCACATGCTTAACTCTTCTTTAAAAAAAAATCTGTTAGTATGAAATGACACAGTGTCCAAGGTGTGACCAGGGTATTTTTTCACCTGTTCGTACGTCCTCTAACGCGTGCTATGTGTTAGTGCACCGACAGCAGCCTGCCCCTTGTATGAAGCTTTCTTTCTGTAGGTATATTTATTCTTGTGATACAGGACCGCCTTCATTTCTCCGCAGCAACTGAACAGATCCTTAAATGGACGGATTCCTAAGATGGACATATTCTTAAGTTGGACAGATTCTAACGTGTATAGGAAAATGACAATGAATGTATGTGGGTAGACTATGCATTTCTTATAGGAATTCGCATGTGTGGAATTCAAAAATAGCACTCGATGACTTAAAAATATTTCATATAAGAAAGTAGGAAATGACAGGTAGGTTCATATTTTGAACATTTTATCGCGCCTGCTAACTCGTTCGATCGCGCGCAAAAAGAAAGGGCGCTAGGGCGCGATAGCTCTTTACCGCTTCATCATGCCGCGGGCGCATATCTTTTTTAAGTACCTTCGCACTTTTATACTTATTACATTACAACGTACTTGACAGTTTGCATTTGACAAATGTATTTACTTCACGTTTCGTAGTTGTTGATTTAAAAAGATAAGGCATCATTTTTATCAGCAAAATGCGTTAAAAAATTAGTCACGTCCTCAGAGCAGTTACGAAGCGATTATTGCAAACTGATATAAAAAATTTGATGCTGTCAAGACGTTTTAAGACTCTTGTTTGCAAACAAAACGCAGATAATTTTATTTGTGACGTGCCGTCATTCTTTTTAATTAACGAACATTTTTGAAAACATTAATAAAGCAGTTAATGTTTTTTGCAGAGTAAAATCTCCTTGAAATAAACAAATTTAAATGGCATGGCATGTGAGATTTAAAATCTGAGATACTGGCCGGATTTAAAAACATTCCGTTTTATTTTTTGTTTAAATGGCTTGTGAATGTTTTTCCTCGACAAAAATGGCCAGTAAAGTTGATTAAAATCTCTTTACTTTATTTACATCTTCTTTCAAATAAATATTTCTTAATAAAAACCCGGCTAAGAGAGTTTCGATCTCGCCCATGATAGGGTTCAGTAGCCATTGCATAAATAGAATGAGAAAAAAGTATTAAAGTCGATTCTCATACCTAAAAGAAAAGTTTTGAACCTAACGATAGCGCGATTTGCAAAAAGATTTGGTGCAAAAATTTGCGAGTTATTGAGACGAGCATACAGACATATATATAGACAGAATGGACGAAAGTATAAGGGTCCCTTGTGAGACTACGAAACCCTAAAAACAATAAGTAAGTACTTAAATTAATTTATTCACTTTTCTGCAACCCGTTACTGAGCTCCCAAATCAATAAAATGATAAAGATCGTGCGAGTATGGAGGTTCTGAAAAATCTGCTGACTCAGTCTTCGGCCATTAGATAGAACGACGGATTTCCCGTACCTTCTCTTTTAAAAATACCTAATGTATCACCCTACACAACAAGGCCATTAGTGAGCGGAGTGAGTGAAATGTTATTTTTTTGCTAGTTTGGATCGAGTTTATTTCCTCGAATGAGCAAGGCAATACCGTGCTTTGCTCATTCTGTGCAATTATATCTATAAAAGGTTCTATTTAGGGTTCCTTACACATAGGGTGCGAACAGAAAGAAAAGAAAACTGGTAAAATAAATACCTAAACGGAGTTAGACCAAACCTTTGACAATTTATATGTGGACTGGTTACCCGTGTAATTCTACTAACTTTTCTGCCACTTTTTGCGGGGGGCGAGGTAACGCGAGATACACAACTTTGAATTTTATTCCATTAGTTTAGATTCTAATTTTGAATGTTCAAAATCATGAAAAACAGTGTGTGAACCCCAAACGTCATAAGTTCGAAATTATTGTTCCGCAATTATAGGCTGTCGCGTTTAGTGATAAGGTATAAAATTGTATGTAAATGCGTAAGATTTTTTGATCTTGCACGTTGGCAGATTCCGAATGCGTAAATGCGCGCTGCATACAAACTAAGTCAGGTGATATTTTCAATACTAACTAATTAAAGTCAATTAAATATTTCAGAAACAATCTAGAAACTAATCTCTATGTTTGTATGAAGTCAGATTTTCGTTAAAATATACAGTTTTAGTGATAGGATTAATTTAAGGTTTGTATGCAAAACTTTGAGACACTGTAACATTAAAACCATATATTTAACGAAAATCTGACTTCATAGAAACATAGAGATTAGTTTTTAGACTGTTACTGAAAAATGTCATTGACTTTAATTGGTAAGTATTGAAAATTTCACCAGACTTCGTTGTTTTTATATTCCCTTAACATGATTATGACAAGCTGCTAACAGTCTCGACTGGAGTGAGATCTTTTTAAAACCGGTTTCAATTCAGCACTTTGTCATAACATGGCGGTATTTCCCTTAATTCGTAATAAATACCTGTACTTATCTATAAATGTGTGACTCAATCAAGCTCTAAGAAACCATAGTAAATAGGTAAACAGGTTAGACGAAGAAGAAAGTCCAGAAACGTAAGCCATAAGATATTTATTTATTTTCTAAAACAAGCATTTGCAAAAAAAGAATAGGCAGATCAGCAATCTGTACTGTACTTTGACTATTTATTATAAGGACTAGCCTTTCGGTAGCATTTCCCCTCTGCCACGGTATAAGAAAAATTTTTCTTGTACATTTACATTCAATTTTATACCTTATCACTAAACGAGACAGCCTATAATTGCGAAATAATAACTTCGAACTTAGAACGTTTGGGGTTCACACGAGACTACTTTTCATGATTTTTAACATTCAAAATTAGAATCTAAAGTTATGGGGAATAAAATCCAAAGTTGCGGATTTCATGTTACCTCGCCCCCCGCAAAAAGTGGCGGAAATGTTTGTTAGTAGAATTACACGCGTAACTAGTCCACATATAAGTAGTCAAAGGTACTGTCCTGCCTAAAGTCAGCACGTCTGGCCGCTTCCGATGACAGCGACTGACGCGTGCGTCAGACGCGCGCGGTCGATGAAATAGACATATGGCATATGACTTAACCACGCAGCACGAGTCAGACGCGCGCGTCAGTCGCATCGGCCGCTGGCATCCGAAGTCCACATTTATATATGATTTCTCTTCTTGCGTGCGACTCGTCTTTATCCCATACTAGATGTCGCGGCAAGCGTGGGTCTCGAAAAGCGCGGCATGTGCTGGCTCGGAGGCAAGTAGCGAGTGTTTTATCAACTAAACATGTCAAGTCAAAAGTCAAAATTGTTTATTCTAAATAATATCACATAGATAACTTTTTAACTTCATGTTTTTGAATCTACCACCGCGTCGGAAGGTGTTCCGTTGTAGAGAAGATGCGGCCAGAAACTCTACAACACACTTCCTTTATACAAAACAAAATATAAAAAGTACAATTACATAAATTGAATATTAAATTACATAGTGCAACATTGTCAAGACCAGACATTTTGGTCATTCAAATAATCATCGAGTTTATAGTAACCTTTTTTACAGAGGACTTGTTTAACATGGGACTTAAACTTTTTGTCCGTCAAGTTAAGAATATTCTCTGATATCTTATTATAATAACGTATGCAGTGCCTCATGAAAGATGTGTTGACCTTACTAAGTCGAAAATGTGGGATTACTAATGTGTGTGAGTCAATCCATATAGCTACCTTACATTACAACCTTCATGGTGAACCCCAAAATTCGAGTCGAGTAGGTAAGCGAGTGCTTTAATTGTGCTAGTAATTCCCTCGCACTATATTTCATTCTAAATAAGGACGACGAGATTATTCGATTCCTATTTAGCTTTCTGGCTAATTCTGATTACCAAATGTAATTAATTTATTGGATGCATATATTATCCGACATATCTTAGATGCTACTAAAGCTGTTCTAAGAATAAGTGAGAGGAAGTGTTTCATATCTCGGTTTCTGTAATGCAAAATAGCCGTAAAATTTCGTTGCTATTTTGAATGGAGTATATACTTACGTTGCCCTAGCTCGAACCAGGTTTACATTGTTATATCATACTTTCTGGCGGTGACATAGCGGGGTACAGCCTTCAGCTTGATACTAAAAAAGACTGCTACAAAACTACTCTACTAATTACATAATTCACACAATTTTCTCGGAACGATAGGCAGAGACTATGGACATAACAGCCCGCTAAAACAGTGTTAGAGTCCAAAATATCTAAATGATGCACCCTCAGAGGAAGGATCTCCATAGAGTCCGCATAAATTTACGATTGTAGTTAGTCTATTTTGTCTTATGACGTACCTTTAATAGTAGACGAAGATGGAACTATAGATATTTGTTTATGCGGCTGTTCACTTTTTTTTGAGCTAGTGTGTGTGAAAAGTGACCGTAAACATAAGGCCATATGTCACTTGGTGCCTTTTGTCCATACTACTTGACACCACACACTCAAACCTAAACGTCAAAAAAAGTGGACACTTACAATAGGTATTGGTCACTCTATGCCTTTAAGTATAATCTCATTGAATGCAACCGATCAGGCGATCGGGCGCGCGCGTCAGTATAGGCGTATATACGCTCTATTCTAATAGCAAGTACTGTAGCTACTGCTTGACTAGTGTCCGACGCTTAAATTTGGCGTTGTAATGATGATGTAGCGAAAACAACATCGCTATAACACTGGTATGCAATATTTAGAACACATGAATACGTGACCGGCAGGCATGTAGGCGTCGTTTAACTGAGTATGTCTTTATCTGCGGGAACAATCGTATTTCTGTCTGTTACCGCTTTGACAAGCTCACTTACCTAGCCTACCTGGAGCCCGATTGCGCTAAGTTAAAACATCGAAGTTTGATTATTATCCAATTTCAGTTCTAATCACATTGCAATCCAATTACTATGCAACTTTGCTGAATTCCGCATCACGCTAAACTCTACGTAACTGACAGCCCTTAACGTCTGAGCGATCTGTCAAAACAGCTCTAACGGTAACGATACCGCGATTAGCGCAATACCAAATGTGTCAAAAGTTATGGTTCGTACGTAGTCCAATCACGGTTCAATCACCGAATATTTACCGCGATTTGAGCTCTGTTCTCACAAGACTTGCGAGAAGCTGAATAAAATAGTACCTATTACCTACCCTATGTCATATTAAACAGGGTGTAAGAAAAAGTATCATTAACCTTTAAAACACACACTCTACCCATCAAACTGAACAACTTTTACTATGGGAGCAAACCTGTCAGCACAAAAAAAAACACTATTTCATACTAAACTGCAGTGCCTACTCGACTCAAACGTATGGAACAGCAGATTTTTTTTTTGGTTCCGTCGGTTTGCTCCCATAGTAAAAGTTGTTCAATTTGTTGGGTAGAGTATGTGGTTTAAAGCTTAATTATACTTTTCCTTACACCCTGTACATGATTTCATTCTGAAAACCTTAACGTGCTAAAAGTGAAGAGGAATTCGCGCTCAGGCCGCTTTTATTCCAGCCACGGCTACCGGCGCGCCGCCATGCTTTGAGTTTAACCGCGTACCGCGTTACGGACACCGCCTCGGAATACTCCTAAAGTCCGGCCGCTGAAAGATTGCGTTTGACAGTTACCATAAAACTGTAAAAAACTGAATGAAAATATTGTTTACCTGTGCTCACTCTAGTACACAGGGCACTAGCTGCCCTTTTAAGTTCAAAAAGCTACTAAATAATGATCGGCATTTATAGTTTTCAATCAGTTTTTTACAATTTTATGGTAACTGTCAAACGCAATCTTTCAGCGGCCGGACTTTAACGTAACATTTTTCGCTACGACCAGTTATACCTTTGTGTGTGTGGGTGCTGCGCTTTTATGGCGAAAGGAAAATACCTACTTAATCTTTTTTTTAAAGTCTGTATCTTGCAATAACGCAAGTGGAAGTTCCGTAGAGAATTAAATTTTATTAAAATAAAGGGGATTTGTCTAAAACAAACGTCCGTCTAAAAGTTTCTGTTTCGCTCTTTGCGTGGTGCTTTTGTAGGTACTTAAAGAGAAAATTTTATTTTCTCTTTAAGTACCTACAAAACCGATTTTCGTTAAAATATACAGTTTCAATTCTAGGATTAATTTAATTTGTATGGAAATCTTTAAGGCACTGTAACTTTAAAACTGTACATTTTATGGAAAATCTGACACGATACAAGCATAGAGATTTGTTCCTAGATTGTTTCTGCAAAATTTCATTGAGTTTTATTTGGTTAGTATTAAACATATCACCAGACTTTGTTTGTATGGAGCGCGCCAACAGTAATATACCCTTAACGCGGGAGTTTCGTTTCTATAGTGTACTATTATTTTCTATTCATATGGTATAGGGTCTCCGTCTGTTTATTTATATGCCACCTTCTGTCCCAAGCACTTCTGAGCATCTTTTCATCCACGTAGCTTCCACAACTATTCTAATTATGATCGTTGAATTCCAAATTATGTATTTGCATCGCAGTGATACGCAGAGGCGATAAACGTTGACGTGCCATATTTTTAACAGACCAATAAAGATAATTTATTTGTCTAGCAAATATGAGCAGAGTATAATTAAATCAGTTTATGCTCTAATTGTAAAGCTGTTGCTTCTTCATATTCTATGGGAATGTGTTTTGGCACGGCAAGCGCCAGACCAAGCTAGACTCGATAAAATCGATTTCTGGTGTTATTAGCAACTAGGAATAACTTCCATACGTTCAAATGTTTTTGCCATACTTATTACTGGAAGCAAACTAGGTCATAGTCACAGAATAGGTATTAGTATATAATTATACATTCAGAACGGCCACTTCCCGCCCCTCTCTGACTTCAGATACCACACCTCACCTCACAATTTCTGGGAAACTTGAGGGAAGCCGAGCAAGGGAATGCAGTCAGGCGCGCGCACCCGTTGGATTTGACTACATAAAATTGTGTCTTTTCAGTGCATAAAAACGTTAAAAAATAACGCTAAATTCACATTTTCAATAATTCTTTAATTCAAATACTATTTTTATAATAGATCGAACAATTAAAAGTATTGAAATGTCGATGACGTTAAATGCAAAGCGTGGCTTTCAACCTGCTTTCAACCCTATACGCAATGTCATGGACGGTTTGCACAAAGTGCGCATGTGCAGACGCCATTTCGAAATTCAAAAACGTTCTTTAGAGTGCCGGACCTGTGTCATAGTTTCAGTACAATAGGCTTAGGTTCCTATTTTGTTTTTGCATTGCTATTTAATTGGTTCTTTGTCGGTTCTTCATATAAATTATTTCTGGAGTAAGATTTTAAAAATCAACTGTTATTGGTATTACACTGGTCGTCGAGACTAGTCCAGAAAGGTAGACAATACGACTCACGACTATATTCCGATATTCTAAATACTTATAGCATATTAAGAACATCAACATTTTTCTAGCAGTGCCCAAACTCTGCCCAGAGTGACAAGTAGTGAACCCTTCCCCACTTTTAAGAGGATATAATTCGAAGCACGCTCCATACAAACGAAGTCTGGTTATATTTTCAATACTAACCAATTAAATTCAAAGAAAATTTTTAGACACGATCTAGAAACCAATATCTGTGCTGAACGGAAATCTGATCAAATGTATTGTCAGATTTCCGTTAAAATATTTATTTTCAAAGTTATCGTGGCTCAAAGTTTTCCATACAATTTTTAAATTAATCCTAGCATTGAAACTATTTATTTTAACGGAAATCTGACGAATTTAAAAGCACATACAGGGTCCTTCTTAATATGCTGACACTTTTTTAAGGGAATGATCAGACCGTCAAACTGAACAACTTTCGTTAGCAATTAACTCTGTGTTAAATAGCTAACTCGGATTTTCTACTATACTAAAAATCATAGATTACAAACTTAACCTGGAGTTATTTTCTAACCCAGGTTGTCGCAAGTGAAGCTAAGTATAATATTATCTATTCTGTGCTATAACAGTGAGTGCCTGACTCGCCTCGGGTCTGTCAACGGGATGAGATTGAGGCAAGATAATTGAAGTGAAATCAATGAATTTTAATTATCTAAAGTTCCATGGTAAAAGAAATACGACAATAAGTTTAGAAATGCATTTTATCATTTAGGTCGCTCGGTTTCTTCCTTTTCCCAGGGTCTACCATGAGGAGAGTATTAAAAGTAGGATTTCGGAAGGATTCAGGATCACGGAGGAGTACAGGGAAATCTGGAATGATAAAAAACTCTTTTAGTGAAGTTCGTATTTCGATAGGTCAATAAAAATGAATTTAAACTAAGGGCCTGGTTCACCACTTCTGAATAAGTTCTTGTAAGCGTATCATACAAAATATGTCAAATGAGCTGTCGGATAAGCTAACAAGAACTTAAGCAAAAGTGGTGAAACAGGCCCTAAATCTCTTAGGGCCTGTTTCACCACTTCTTAGTATGTTCTTGTTAGCTTATCCGATAGATATTTTGACAGTTCTTTCATACAAAATATGTCAAACTATCTGTCGGACTTACACAGAAGTGGTGAAAATGGCCCTTAATCTTATAGGAATTATAGCAATGAATACCATATGGTGAGGTAAGCGACTCGGAGTGGGTCGACATATGTCTTCAAATCGCATTCGGTTCGGCAGACACTGCTGGATTTCATTGAAGAGGTAAACTCAATATGTCTCTTCAGTAAAATGCACGTGTTTTCGATGTAATGCAGTGCGAATGCGATGCAATGCCGGACCGAATCCTACTTTAAGAGGTATCCCTGACCGAACGACCTTGACCCTTTCAGAGCCGCCTCACCTCTACTAAACTAAGTCATTTTAGTAGGTATACCTATTTTTGACTGGCTCGCCCTTCGTTATGTCACTGTGGTGCCTTCTAATCCAAGGAAATCGAATTCGAAAATTATGTTTTTCGAATTTGATTTCCTTGGAGAATTCGCACCAAATTTTACAATTATCTGATTAACTCATTAAAATTCGGGTCTTAAGAATTTCACTTCATGGCATTTTTAGATCTTAATATTGTCTACACAAGGGTGTGTGTCGCAATTAAAAGTGACTTCAACTTATAAAGTAGATGCACATAATACCGATTTTTTCCTACCGAATATTTAGGCTTTCCTTTGAACACAGGCTTCATATGTATTTTATAGAAAAATAAGACAAACCCTTCATAGCAAATAAAGCCGAGATGTTGAATTTCATTGCTATATTTTTCATTAATTTGTATGTCTTTCAAATAACGAGATGATAGCTTCTAAAAACCAGCAAAATATGTCCCTGCCCTGCGTTTGCCTATAGGGAGCGTCTTAAGAATGAAACCTGAATGCCTGTCCACTCCACACCGCATCCTAGATGAAAGCTGTCAATTTCCATGAGCTTACCAAACAAGAATCTTTACGAAGCGCACACTCAAATCCACTACAACTTGCTTCGATTCTTGGGTGTTCGGAATAGGTTGAGGGTTGCTGCTTATGCATAGCATATCATAGCATATGCTCACGACTATATTCCCCGAGGGGGTAGTCAGAGATATTCTGAAACCTCAGAACATCCACGTTTCACTAGTACCGAAACTCTGTCCAGTGTGACGGAGGGTGAGCCCGTCGCCACGTATTTGACAGTGGGTACAATACATGCCTCGAAATTGAAGCATGCAGGTTTCCTCACGATGTTTTCCTTCACCGAAAAGCCAGTGGTGTTACAAATCGTACATATATCCATAAGCTACTCTATCTAGACTTTCAATTGACAATATAAAATTTTTTAACCACCTGTTTTTAATAAAAAATATAAAAATTAAGAGATAAGTATTAAAAAAAAAAAAAGAGATACGTATTTTTCCGATTTAATTATTAACCGATATTTCTATTTTTAATTTACTTTTGAATTTTCTGAAAAACATAGGATTTATGGCTAAGGTACCTTCGCCGCAATAACATTAAAAATAAAAACTGTCAAATACAACAGAAAAACCAAGCAGGCAAAGGAATAAAATCTCATTCAACCTCTATTATATTTTTCAGTATTTTTCAAATAACTCGAGATATAATGGAAGAAAAATCTGATAATTTTGATATAAGCTTTGAATCACATAACCTCCAAATGGTTTTCTTTGGTACCTTTCTTAAAATGAAATGTTGTCAATTGAGACAAAGAGTTCAAAAAACTAGGTATCTAACACAAATACTAAGACCGAATAATATTTTGTCGTGGGGCCAAGAACTTGTCAAACAAGCAGTGATTGCAACAGACAATATTTTATTCCACCGTTCGCGCCATTATAAAAATAGCTTCATAAATAAAGCACCTAGCGCCAGTTCAACGATTCCCTAGATACGATTTAAAAATATCTTTATATAATTATTTCTAAAGTTCTTGCGGCATTCGTAAAGATATGCTGGAGACCGATTGCGCTTATTTGCATATGCTCACGACTATATTCCATTCAGAAGCAGGCTTTAATATTATTTTAGGACGCATTTTAATTTACGTTCCAACTGTATGAGTAAACTCATTTTTTCAGGAGACACGAGAAGAACCATTGATATAGGTTCATAGCAATGTTTTTATTTGCATAAGCATATGCTCACGACTATATTCCCCGAGGGGGTAGTCAGAGATATTCTGAAACCTCAGAACATCTACGTTTCACCAGTGGTACCGAAACTCTGTCCAGTGTGACGGGGAGTGAGCCCGTAGCCACTTATAATGGATAGTGGGTACAATACATGCCTCGTAATAGAAGCATGCAGGTTTCCTCACGATGTTTTCCTTCACCGAAAAGCCAGTGGTGTTACAAATCGTACATAAATTCCGAAAAACTCATTGGTACGAGTCGGCCTGGACGGTCGAACCATCGCCTCCTGCACGGCAGGCAAGGTTACTCGCCACTGGACCACCACGGTTTTTTTTGCGCTAATTTAAAACATCAAAATTCTATTCTTATCCAATTTCAGTTCTAATCATTGCAATCAAATTACTATTCAACTGTGCTGAATTTTGCATCGCGCTAAACTGTATGTAACAGACAGCCTTTAACGTCTGAGCGATCTGTCAAAACGGCTCTAACGGCTGTCATGAGCAGTACCGCGATTAGCGCAATACCAAATGTGTCAAAAGTTATGGTTCGTACGTAGTCCAGTCACGGTACAATCACCGAATATTTGCCGCGATTGCAGCCCTGGACATTGCCGATTCTAATAAAATCACAAAATATAAGTTTAATAGTGTAGTCATTACTTAAAACTGGTATAGATTCGAAAATCTTAACTATTATAAAACTGTACAGTAACAGAAGTGTACATTGATGATATTTACAAAAAAAGATTACGATACCTAAGGTTTTTAGATGTCACTGACTCCAAATCAATATTTTTTAGAATTGATGTCTGTTTGTGTGTTTGTTTATGCGATTTCAGGTCTGCATCACGCAAAAACTACTGAACCGATTTTGATGAAACTTTTTTGTTTGATTGCTTATGATCTGTCTTAAAATCTGGTATACAGGCTCCAATTTAAAATGCTGACAGTTTTTTAAGAGGATGATCAGACCGGCAAACTGAACCAGTTTCTCTATGGGACCGACATCGAAATCGCGAAATAAAAATCAGCCGCTCTATACAAAACTGCAAACCGACTCGAGCCAATTGTATGGGACAGCTGATTTTTATTTCGCGATTTCGATGTTGGTCCCACAGAGAAAGTTCTTCAGTTAGATGGATTGGTCATCCCCTTAAAAAGTTTCAGCATATTAAGAAGCCGCGGGTTAACTAAAACAAAGATAAAAAAAATATTTAATAGGACTTATTGCATCAGCATGAAAAATTTAGATTTTTAAATTTCTCATAATTGAAATCAGTATTGGGTACTGTAAGCTCAGATAAATGAACGGTAATCACGTTGATTTATCTGAGACTGTAAGTAGTAGGTATTTTCTACACTAATATTATAAAGAGGAAAGATTTGTACCTATTTTTGTATGTTTGTATGTTTGTAATGAATAGGCTCAAAAAGTACTGGGCCGATTTAAAAAATTCTTTCACCAATAGAATGCTACATTCTTCCAATTTGACATAGGCTACATTTCATTTTGAAAAAAATTAGGGATCCTTGGTAAAATTTGAACAATGTAACCGAAGGTGTAGAAAAATGAGTCTTAAAAATTTATTTGTCTACCCCGTGCGAAGCCGGGACGGGCTGCTAGTAATTTATAAAAACAAGATAATAACAACTTGATCTCATTTATTTATCTTCCTAGTCATCACTCGAAATTGTTTAAACTAAAAATTTTTTGTGTTTAAAGTTTTCATGACTGTCTAAAACCCACAAACATTTTTCATCTTGAATTCTATAAACAATATAATTTACACTAGACAATGTTATGGCATTGCTAATAGCAAAATGTCTGACATTGGTAACATTTCTTATCATTTAGGATTAGGCAGCCTGAAGCGACTTCCGATACTTACGGCCCGATAGCACAGTCTGTAGTGAACCTGCCTGCTGCGCCGAGGGTCGCGGGTTCGAATCCCGTAAGGGACAAATATTCTTATGATGAATATGAATATTTGTACCATAGTCATGTCATCGTAGTCATGGATGTTTGTATCTACATAGGGTCCTTCTTAATATGCTGACACTTTTTAAGGGGATGATCAGACCATCAAACTGAACAACTTTCTCTATGGGATCAACATCGAAATCGCGAAAACAAAAACAGCTGTTCTATACAAAACTGCAATCCTACTTGAGCCAAATGTATTGGACAGCTGATTTTTTTTTCGCGATTTCGACGTTGGTCCCATAGAGAAAGTTGTTCAGTTTGATGGTCTGATCATCCCCTTAAAAAAGTGTCAGCATATTAAGAAGGGACCTGTATGTGTATTCTATATCGTTGTCTAATCATCATAATACAAGTCCAGGCTAGATTCTGGTACTTTAAATGTGACTAGATAATTTGTGTGACAATGTCCAAGATCTTATTTATTTATTTTATTACTTCAGTCCTCTGCAATGAGTAAATGACTGACCTGATACCATTTTTAGGTGACATTGGCAATTGACTGCATTCCATTTGAGTATCATCAACCAATCAAAAAGAATTAGATGATAGGCAAAATGATGTAACTCAATGGGTACGTAACACAAGAACACATAACCTACCAGACACTTAGAATTACTGTATGTCTGTTGGTTTGTGCGAGCATCACGCAAAAACTACTGAACAGATTTTAATGAAACGTTTTTTGTTTGATAGCTTATAAACTGAGTTAAAATCTGGCATATAATTTGTGCGGGCGAGTCTCTAGTCTAGCATAAACTGATTGATTTTTATAAAGCTTTTACGTAAATATGGGGTAAAAGGTGATAAACATAGATCTTGACTTTGAAAAAAAGTAAAATTAATGGATTGGATGGCTTTACGAACATTTCATACCAGAAAAATGAGGCAAAACAAATTAATGGTATGCTTTAAATTTGTACCGAAATGACAAACAATTGTGCCAGTTTGTTTGGACCAATAGGGTACTTGGCAACTAGTCAAATCAGCTACTCTTTATTGGACGCCAAAACGTGCGCTTTGTATGAAATTTGTACTAAATTCTGAGTTGTGACGTCATCAACATTTCATTACTTTTTTAAAGTTTATCTTGTTATAAAAAATAGTATTCAAGCTAAAAATTAAATGAAAATGTGAGTTTAGCGTTATTTTCTAACCTTTTTTTTTATTAAGAAGATAAAAATAAAATAAATTGTATGTAGTCAAATACCCAATTGCACTAGTTGTGTGCTTCAACTTAACGCGCTTTAGGCCTATCCATTAACTTTGATCTAAGGCAGAAAAAGTTATGTTTTCTTTCATAGTCATATCTTAATTGTCAAATAAAGGTGTACAACCTATAACACCTGTTACATGGAATGATCCTGGAAGTTCATGCTTCCCAACAACGGTCAAATATGGTTTCATTTCAGCTCTGCATCTTTGTATCTCCTCGGAACAAGGAACAAAGTCCAGAAACTGGTGCTTTATGTAGAATAATTTTGGACTACTTTCTTAATATTAAAAAGCACTCCTTATACATAATATGTCTTATCGCTATTTCGCGATAAAACCGCCTTATTTGTCTCTACTTGCACTGGTGGGAGAGCTAGGGTTGAACAGGCTCAATTTTGAAACGTTCCACTCAATTTTGGTATCACCGGAGTCGGAGGCTGTAAGGACCTTGTTCACCTTTGTTAACTCAGCAGTGTCTCAATAAATAGTTGTAAGTTGTATATATTATATATAAGGTCTAACAAAATTAGCTGAAACTATTTTAAGGGGATGATCAGACCATCAAACTGAACCACTTTCTCTTTGGAACAATATCGAACGCGAAAAAAAATCAGCTGTTCCATACAAACCTACTCGACCTAAATGTATGGGACCACAATTTTTTTTTTCGCGATTTCGATATTGGTCCCATAGAGAAAGTTGTTCAGTTTGATGGTCTGATCATCCTCTTAAAATAGTTTCACCTAATTTTGTTAGACCTTATTTAAGGGTAAAAGGGTATGATGGGACCAACATGTACAATAGGTACAAAAATCACTAAATAAAATTAGAATTAAAAAAAAGCATATGCTCACGACTATATTCCCCGAGGGGGTAGTCAGAGATATTCTGAAACCTCAGAACATCCACTTTTCCAGTCCACCGAAAAGCCAGTGGTGTTACAAATCGTACATAAATTCCGATAAACTCATTGGTACGAGTCGGCCTGGACGGGGATCGAACCATCGCCTCCTGCACGAATACCTGGCGATCCTGACTATCAAGAAGGTCAAAAATATCAGAGCACATAAGATTTGAAAAGGCTCTATAGACACACTAACCAATTTTGGCATGAAATTTGTACAATTTTAATGAGAAGACACGACATAAAAGGTGGCATATTTTCTGATACTTGGATAGAGAGACAAAGTGAAAAAATTGACTTGACGCTTAGTGTAGACTCTAGAATTAAACATTTTAACTGGTTCTTACCACGTTTTGGTATATTTCTTTTAGTGTAGGCTCACTAATAGCAAAACTCACAAACAATAGAGAAACTATCGGATTAATCAAATTAAATTAATGATTGAAATATTAAGTCTCAGGCGGTACTTGAACTCGCACTCTTCCAAACCGGGAATTGCGTTTTCCAATTTGGCCACCAAGCCCAGTACCCAGAGAACGAAATTTTCAATCTATTGCATCTTTAGGGGACGTGGTAGGGTATAGGGTATATATATCTGATTAATGGTCATAGTTGGCCGATTGTTAGTTAAAATAACAGACCTTCATAAAACAATTTTTATATGCATTATTCGGCGGGAAAAATCATTCATTGATGTGATTTCATCAAGGATTAATTGATAGCTTTGTTTCTGTCATGAAGAATAATTCATAGTTCTTATACAAGTTCAAAATCAAACGTAAAATTTTAATAAAAACATATTATTTATAGGTTTTAGAATGTATTAAGTCAACTCTAAATTTAAATAGCTGTAATTTCCTTTTTCTATTCTGTTTAAGCTAAGAATCAATTTCATATAATTTTCATTATTAGAGATTGATGTGAAAATTGTTAGGTATGTACTATACGTAGAATATAATGGTATCTCGGTATAAATAAATCTAGATTTTTATTTATTTATACATGGTAAATTTTATATCACTGTGGATAACTTCAGCATGTATTCTACTCATCAAAATGCACAACTTTTACTATGGAGCCAACATTGAAATAGCGAAAAAAAACAGCTGTCCCATACATTTGAGTCGAATAGGTACTGCAGTTTTGTATGGGACAACCGATACTTTTTTCACGATTTCAGTTTGATGAGTAGAATACATGCTGAAGCTATCCGCAGTGATATAAAATTTACCCTGTATTAAGAAATGTAATAAAATGCTACAAAGTTATTAAAAGAAAGCTACTGTTGGATTAAAGAATCTTAGATCGAAGCAAACATTTATAAAATGATCGACAAATTATTAGCGAACAAGCATTTCTGTAGGAAAAATATTTTGCAATGTTACTTTTAGTGCTTTATTCTGAATGAAAAAAAAACATGACATTCCTTATTTTTTTAACTATTTTAAGCAACAATAAAAATAAACACATTTACAAGTTTCCATGCGGAACAGAATACAGCACAAAAGAATAACATTACAAAATAATTTTCCTGTTCTGAATAAATACCTTATTTTATGTACCTTATTATGATTTTGTGCATATGAAATTAGGATTTCATAATCAGCAGGAAAATTCGGTACCTACCTATTTATTATATGTTCAAAGAAACAAATATGAATCTTATTAGAATTTCACACATAAAAATATCGTGGTACCAAATGAAAAAAGACGTTCAAAATTATCTGTTATCACAAAGCCTATTATTAAATCCGAAACTAATCGTGCGTGTATTCACATTGTAAACAAACGATTTATTTTTAATTTTCTCCGTACACCGGTTGTACTACCATTCTGCCAAGTGAAAAAACATATTCGCACTTACCATATGAAATCCTTGCAGTGGGAGCAGAAGGTGGGCTGCTTGAAGAATCTCGGCATGAACTTGTGGTCCTTGATGAGGTAAACATTCTTCTTCTTCAACGCACCCTTGCGGCCCCGAAGGCGCATTGCCTGCCCCATTTTCATTTCACCATCACCATCACAATTATTCTCCTCGTCCGCCATGGCTACGCGCGTTGGCTACGCCGGTGGGTTAGGATATAATTATTTTATTATTCACAAATTTATTTGCTAGGCTAAACCGCACGACCGACACCACCGTTCTAGCCGCACGTCATTGCGCTCTGTCAAGAGCCCGACCAATGAGCAGCGAGCAAAACTGGGTTGCCAGACGACGAAACAAGAATTCTCGTACGAAACTTGTAAAATTTCGAATATTATTGTAGAACAAAAAACATTCTCGTATAAGATATTATGGTAAAGTTAAATAATAGGTAGATAGAACACAGTCATCGAAAATGTGAAAGCAGTAAATCTCGTTAATTATACAATACACCTGCCTGGCTGACAAAGCAGCGCAACATTACAAAGTGGTGCCTTATTTTTGAAGTGAAACTTTGTATGGGATAGCAAGGCTTTGAAATTCTGATCTGCACTTTTTGTGTGATGGAAGTTCGACATTTAAATCGGGAGTGCAGTATTGACAGCTACGATTTAGTTTTCGAAAAAAGCGCGTGAAATCGGGTGATGTGAAGACTTTATTTAAAGACCATTAAAAGAAAAGTTTATTTAATGATCCTCGCAGGTAGAAGTTTCACATCTGCCGGGCGTCCCGTGATGGCCACCTTTTTTTCTCTATCATTTGATGCGAGAAGGAGTGAGTGAAAAAGCGTGAGATAACGTTGTCATGCGCATCATGCTAGGCCCACTGAATAATTTTGTTGTTGTTAGAACACAGAGTCGTAGTCACGCAGGCGACTTTTTGGCGACTCTTCATATTATTTTGAATTGGCTTAAAGTGTTTTATATACGTTACTCATGCTGTAAAACCTTCACATTGTGCTTTTCTTTTCCTATTAGAGAGTTAAGATTTTTAATGTCGTAATACAAGTTAAAATTCTCATACTTTTGCTAGTTTGCTAGCCGCTATTAGGTATTCCGTTCAGTCGTTGATGTATTTAATTTGAAAAATCAAAATAAAATCGGTTTTAGTGATATTTGTGACATAATTCGGTGAGGATTGTGTACTGTAGTGTGTACCAAAAAGTTACGTAAATCGACCAACATAACAGGAATCTCATAATCTCATATACAACTTTGATAAGTTATGTCTAGATAGATAGTTGGAGCTAAGAACGCGTCAAATAAAATATCACCGAACTCTCAGTGATAAACCGTGTCACTATACATGCACACAGAGATAAGTTTGTATGACGCCTCACGCACACCAACCTAAGAAAGTTGACCACTTTTGTTTTTATACGGTAGAAGCGTGAGGCCTTCTTTTAAGATATACAAAAAAGGACAAAAGATTTTGTTTAATTTTACCCGTCAATGGAGATTTTGGCAGCAACGCTAGAGCTTACAAAATCGACCACAGATTCGTCGACATCCAAATTAAAAATATAATGATAAAAGTAACGATTGGCTCAAAAAGACTAGTATCCAAAGCTGTGAACGAAATTTAAAAAAAATTATTCTCTTGCGTACAGGAATAAAGATTATCTCGACATCGTCAAACGAGCACAAATTCGCATTCACGTACGGTAATTTTCGTACGTCTAGCAACCCTGAATCAGAAATTAAACTGTCACCAATCAACGATTGTCACTGTCGATGTCAAATAGATTTTTAATAATTTAGCGGCATTGGAATCATACATTTTCCGTAATATTTATCAACCAAGCATTTTGGGTTCGAAGTTTATTCTTTTATATTCACGTCATTCATACAACTTAAAGTTGTGTCACCGGGTGATACAAATATTAATAACGATCTGTATACATGATTTAAGAAGAAATGCCAAGACAAGCCAGACACAGTAACAAAAAAGAGTACCTAGCCAGGGGTGGTGAAAAAGACAAGAATTTAGAGCAGTAAAAAAGAAAACAGATTGTTTGACAGCTGGCTGGTGGGTAGGTGGCAGCACTGCCACCGCACTGCCGGCAGTGCTGCCACCTTAGAGATCTTGGCGCTAAATCTAGCGCTTTTTTTGGTAAATTTAGTGCCGTATCTGAGAATTTATCGTCTAGCGAAGCGAAGCATCTAACGCTTTTTGACTTTTGATAAAGCAACAGTATTCTCTGCTTTATTTTATGTTGAAAAATATTGATAGCATATTGTGGTCAAAATAAATGTCCATAGAGTGTGCATTGTGTTCGGGAGATTCAAATACTAACGGAACGCTTATTCTGTGAAGTGCTATCATAAATTTTACAAGGGACTTGTGACCTAACTGATTTAAATTGACAAATAGATGGGTTTTGGAAATACTGATAAGGATATTTAGAGAATATGTACGGGAGAAGAGTTTAGGGCAGAATCTAGCGCTTTTTCGAAGTTTTAGCTCCCAATCGATTTTTTGAGGTGGCAACCCTGAGCAGCGGCCGTTATTTTTCAAGTGTTTGTGCGGTACGTTAGCAAAAGTGAATTCTCAAAAATTGCCTTTGGAAATGTGAATATTCATACAAAATTACTATATTTGTGTTGTTTTATGACTGTTGTACAAAAGTGAAGTAAAAATGAGTTCGGAAAATTCAGATTTCGGGCCAAGCATAGCCTTGTCGTTGGTCGCTCAATTCGATGATATAAATCGTTTGAACGGTGTTCTCAACGAAGGTAGTGCTGAAGAATGTGAGTAAAACAGCTTTATTAGTCTGCTACCTTCAATTTACATAGTTTACGTACAATAAAATCTGTTATAATTTGACTGAGGTATGTTCCTAGGTGAAGTTAGTAATTCCTTGATAAACTGGTGATTTATTGTGACCTTGGATGAGAAGGTCATTCCATAGTTTAATTGACTCACAATCAGGAAGCTGTAAATTGGTATTGTCTATACCTGGAGTACAGACTGCCTTACAAGTGGTGAAACATGAAAATACTCCTTGGCGGTCGGTAATCTTTAACCTTCTTTCGTTTTCATCGTCGTTGTTGGTTTGTCCCTTTCTAATCCAATGACGAAAATTAAAAAAAGGTTTATTGAATTTTTGATCTTAACAAAAGGGACAAACCTAAAGTTAAGCATCAACTTATGAACGAAGGTTGAACATGACCAACCGCCATAGACAATTTTCGTGTTTCCATCCGTAAGGATTGGCATCCTTGATCATTGTAAATCCATGCTCACAATATGTATAACAGACAATGTTTGTTTAGTATTTCTTCAGATTATTTTAGCCATAGATTATTCTTTTGGCCGGTCTTTGGATTCAGACTTCCATTATTTCTCTTTAATGCCTGCCACATACATACATAATAAATATCTTGGACATTGTCACACAAATTATCTAGTCACATTTAAAGTACCAGAATCTAGACTGGACTTGTATTATGATGACTAGACAACGATATAGCATACATATATAGATACAAACATCCATGACTCGGGTACAAATATTCATATTCATCATACAAATATTTGTCCCTTACGGGATTCGAACCCGCGACCCTCGGCACAGCAGGCAGGTTCACTACAGACTGTGCTATTCGGCCGTCTAAAGGAATGGAATTATGGATCATATAATCCATACAAAATCCGATTCTGATTAGGAATTCTGTATGTGTGTGGCAGGCGTAAATGACTAGCGACTTGGTACAGTTTCGCATGGGTGTTGAATAGCCTTTCATACAAACCTTACAAGCATAAGCTCACAACTATATTCCCAAAGGGGATAGTCAGAGATATTCTGAAACCTCAGAACATCCACGTTTCACTAGTAGTACCAAAACTCTGTTCAAGTGTGATGGGGAGTGAGCCATTGGCGTGAGCCATGATACAAATCTTGTCCTTACAATTACGAACACAACCACTAAAAAACCTGCCAAATCGGTCAAGCCATTCTCAAGTGATGATCTTACGAGTCACGCTGTAAGTCGGACGGTGGGGCAAAACCAGCAAAATATGGTGCAGCCCAGCATTTAGCTATTCGGAGCATCTTAATACTAAAATGGACAAAAGGGATGTACTCACTCAGTATAATGCTGACTGACTGATCTTCAAATACAAATACAAATATATTTATTCATTAAATTTGGTTCGGATACATGCGGTATGAGTGATAGTGTTGGGTAGAGCTCTAGGCACAACACGCAGGTTGTGTCCGTCATACTGATACCAAACTCTCCTCTTGACTTTTATTTACATTATCATTAATATAATTTAATTGAATTGAATGGCATTATTATAATTTACATTGGTTACGGCAACATACAATGGCTAACTAATTGTAGGTACAAATACATTAATAAAATAAAATAATAATGTTAATTGCATGAACAATGTAATAAAGTCGATAATTGAGATCTTGTCTTAAGTAGTGTCAGACTGAGTTGTTTACCAGTACTATACCAATAGGCCAAAGATTTAAAACTTTTCGCTTACGCCTTTGACTAATTATTATAAGGACTAGCCTTGCATAGCCCCTTTTAGCATTTCCCCTCTGCCACGGTATAAGCACAATTGATCTTGTGCATTTACATTCAATTTAACACCTTATCACTAAACGAGGCAGCCTATAATTGCGAAATAATAACTTCGAACATAGAACGTTTGGGGTTCACACAAGACTACTTTTCATGATTTTTAACATTCAAAATTAGAATCTAAAGTTATGGGGAATAAAATCCAAAGTTGCGGATTTCATGTTACCTCTCCCCCTGCAAAAAGTGGCAGAAATGTTTGTTAGTAGAATCACATGCGTAACCAGTCCACATATAAATAGTCAAAGGCTTACGCTGAAAGATAGAGCCAAGAAACTGAGAGCTAAGCATCTATCAATTTGTCTTACGGGATGGAATTTTTCAATATGTTATTTGAACTGAATTTAGAAAACCAAACCTCTTTCGAACCCAGGTTTCCTAGCCTTTGTAAAGCAGATGGAATGGGTCCGTGGCCAGTGGGCGTCTGCCGAGGCGGAAGCGAACAGACTGCAGACCGAGCTGGAGGAAGCTCTCCGGGCCCTCGCCAAGTGGGAGTCCAAGTTCGCACACGTGAGGAAACTGCTAGACGGAGAAAAGAGGGAGAGGAATATCGTCCTGAAGAAGTACAATGAGTTGGTGAGATAATGGTTTTTGGTACTTTTTTAGAATAGAATAGAATAGTTTATTTTCAGGAATATGGTACAAAATATGTTCACAAAAATTCAGTTTATCTTTTGGCTTGTGAAGGTTAAAAAACCTTCCAAAACACTGGTTATATTATATCAGATGTTTATTATTATTATTGTTGGTTCGGCTATTGCAAGCAGGGGTCATTATATAACACTGCGACCATCACTGATCTATTGTGTTCACCCCAAGCTCACCCATATTTTACACATACATCCGAACTATTTTTTTATTATTCTCAGGTATGCAGGTTTCCTCACAATGTTTTCCTTCACCGTAGTGATAATAATAAATACAACTGTACAAAAATTCCGAAGAACTTAATGGTACAGACCAGGAATCTAACCGCCGCTTCGTGATTGAGTTGCTAGCTCTCTTCCGTATGGATTATCATCGCTCTTTATTTCATATCAGAGGTTTAAAAAAAGTCTGCCATACTTAATTGACAAACAGTTTTGGATTAATAATATTGGTATACAATACCTATGCCAACTTCCTTATTCATATACACTACAAGATTATAGTGTAAACAGTTTTATGACTTTAATAAAGGGTGATGATACTGAACAACTTTCCTCAAGGAACCTAAAGGAAATTAGCATTCAGTAGTGAACCTGCCTGCTGTGTCAAGGGTAGCGGGTTTCGAATCCTGCAAGGGGAAAATATTTGTATTTTAAATATTAAGGTTTGTACTAGAGTCATGGATGTTTGTATCTATGTATGTATTTTTATACCATTGTCTAGTCATCAAAATACAAGTCTGGACTAGATTCTGGTACTTCCTTTAGGACTAGATAATCTGTGGAACAATGAAAAAAAAATTATAATTATAAAACTTGTCAAGTATATTATCATCACAGCCTATGTATGTCCCACTGCAGGGCCTACCCACAGGGAGGGGTGTATGGGCGTTATTCCACCATGAAGGTTTCCTCAAAATGTTTAACTTCACCGTTTGAGAGCTGTTGCTTTTACATACTTAAGTTAGAATACTTCATTGGTACATGGCATGTCCTCCATGCGGATTCGAACCTGGACCTCAAAAGTTGCCATAGCTCCACCGACGCTCTGTCAAGTCTGTTTGTCAATTTTATAAACTAGAAAAAATTATCAATTTCAGAGCAAACTACTAGACATGGCACGAGATCTTCTCTTCAACGACAATCGGGCCAAGCTGAACAATGAGACACTTCAGAAACTGGCCTTCCTGAATGGCACCACACAGGACCACAACGCTAAACTGAGCAACGTTCCAGAACTTAACTCAACCGGTATGGTTAACATGCATGCATTTTTTGACATCTCTCTAAAAAAGTTATGTAATGCAATTCGGTACTCCAGACTGACAATGGTAAGTGGGAGAAGGATGTGTTGAAAACTTAACAATTGTTTGTTTCATAATATGCATATTGACCCTTTACGGTGGACGCATATTTATCCGCGGCGAACGAGCCGAAAGAATCGAATTTTAGATTTCTTTGTATGAAATTCTATGACACCTCGCACACTGCGACACTGACAATCCGCGGCGAATCGAACGAATTTGTTAGAAGAATTAAAAGGAAATTCGCCTCATTCGGCTCCTTCGCCGCGGACAGATATGCGTCCACCCTTACATTGAGTATCATTCTTAAATGTTTATTTAGCAGGTAAAATGGAATTAATTCCGATTTTTTTAGGTTTTGTCTGTGCATGGATTAAAAACTACTGACCTGATATGGAGATTTTAGAAATGAATAAGAGCATAATTTGGATCAACATTAATTTTTTATTCAACACATTCTGCTCACTCAATCTGAAAAAATTCAAGGGCGTCGCAAAGGGGGCACCTCCTACAGAATTTTTTTTCATTTAATTATACTATTAAACGTTTATAAATTGTTTTTATTGTACCTGGAAATCCATATATCCATATGTCTTGCTTCCCAAGGCGACTGGCTGGCGACGCCTTTAACGATGTGCGAATAATTTGTATGGTTTTCAGTAGTCTGACAGCAGAATGCCTCAATATATCTGGCAGTCATATCCCTATCATTATATATTTTTTTACTTTCTAGGCACCCTCCTGTCAGAGATGTCGTACTCGCGCTCGGAGGACGACCTCGACCTCTCGCTGGCCTCGACGCGGAGGTCGTGGGTGCAGCGCGGCGGGTGGTCTGCCAGGGAGAACGCTCCCGCCTCCAAGAAACGACGCTCCTCCACTTCTTCTGCTACCAAGGTACGGTACAGACCGTAGAACAAACGACGGCAAAACCTTGAAACTTTTTAATACGTTCGCTAGATTCATCAGCCTTTATGAATAACTAGAGTTAACCCGCGACTTCGTCCGCTCAAATTAAATACCAGAATTTAAATCAGATCATAAGCTATTAAACAAAGGAAGTTTCATTAAAATCGGTTCAGTAGTAAGTTTTGGCGTTATGCTCGCACAAACAAACACAGACAGACAAAAATTCTAAAAAAGGTTGATTTGCCTAAATTATAGAAAAAAAAATGTAAATATCTTCAATGTACAGACACTTCTCATCTATACGTTCCACTGCAGGGCACATACCCTCAATGAGGGATTATGGGCTTTAGTCAACCCAGCGCGCGTGCCCAATGCAGATCGTTACACTTCACAAGCGCATCAGAATTTAATCTTCAGCGTATGCAGGCTTCATCGCGATGTTTTCCTTCACCGTTTGAGAGTCGGTATTATGTACATTTGACGGCCCGATAGCACAGTCTGTAGTGAACCTGCCTGCTGTGCCGAGGGTCGCGGGTTCGAATCCCATAAGGGACAAATATTTGTATGATGAATATGAATATTTGTACCCTAGTCGATATTTATTCTATATCGTTGTCTAGTCATTATAATACAAGTCAAGGCTAGATTCTGGTACTTTAAATGTGACTAGATAATTTATGTGACAATGTCCAAGATATTTATTATTATTTATTTACATAAGATAGAAAAACTCATTGGTACTAAACGTGTCATCCGTGCGGATTCGAATCCGGTACCTCATGATTGAGTGCCTTTTTAAGCCTCTGACCCATTAATATGATCCGTGTAGAAACACACCTTGCCAAAATTACGCCTGTAATGCTTTTTCAATTACCGACATACCAGGCTGAAATTTTCGGCGCCATTTTATCAAGCTAGCTTTCTAGCCACTGAAATTCTAAGGTTGAAATTCAGAGATGTTACGCTATGCTACGTACTATAAGGTTTATAATTGTGTTACTTTGACTATCTGCCACCGCCACACGTCTGTTGTGTATAAACCGCGCCTTAGATCGAACTCCCGTATGTCTAAATCAATACATTTTCGACCATACCTACACTAAGTTCACGTTCATAAGAACGTCTCTGAATATCTGCCTAAGGGTGGACGCATATCTATCCGTGGCGAAGGAGCCGAAGGAGGCGAACGAAACGAATTTGCTTTTAATTCTTCTGAAGATTCGTCCGATTCGCCGCTGATAAATGTACGAGGTGAAGTTCATACAAAGAATTCTAAAATTCGATTCTTTCGCCTCCTTCGGTTCCTTCGCCACGGATAAATATTCTTCCACCTTTAGAGTTCAGCAGTTTCATTTCAAGATAAAATTAAACATTTTTACAGGTTCTACAACGTGTTAATGAATTGACGCAAAACTAGAAAGTAGTTTGTTTAGAATCGAAAGCATAATCGAATTATCATGTTTTCAACATAAATAATTTTTTTCAAAATATTAAATAATTTGTTTGTAAACATTAAAATTTAATGAACTCGATCTCAACCCACCACACGGGCACACTCACCCTACTTACTACCAAAACAAGATTCTTAAAATGTATCAACGAGCACGCTAGCGCTTTCATTCATTGCTGAAATGATAACAAATCATTTTACCTGAAAACTTAATCTGCGAATAACTTTAAATTTTAACTATCAAAATAATTAAATTATGGTTTCAATCGAATTATTTTATTATAAATCAGTTGGGATGTATGAGGTTTTGCGCTTATTCATTAACACGTTGTATAGTAAGATGATTAATTTGAGTTTAAAGCAGGATTGTTAATTTAAAGTACATATGTGATTGTAGACGGTAGAGCTGCAGGGCGGCAAGGTGCTGGCCACCGCGACCACCACGCTCACGCTGGAGCGCCAGCCCACCAACCACGACCTGAAACCACCACAGAACTTCGTAAGTACACATATCATGCCTCTATGGAGAATTTTTTTAATTCGCAAAATACTTACAATTATACAAGGTGTTACAAAAATACAAATAAACATTTAAGGGGGTGGTTTAGACCATCAAACTGAACAACTTTTACGATGGGACCTATATCGAAAACGGGAAAAAATCTGATGTTCCTTACTAAACGACGAATCTACTCGAGCTAAATGTATGGGACAGTTGATTTATTTTTTGCGTTGATTTTTTTTTATTTTTATGTTTCTCCGATAATGAAAGTTGTTCAGTTTGATGGTCTAAACGTCTTAAAACGCCCTTAAAAGTTTTAAATGTTTGTTTTTATTTTTGTAACACCTTGTATTACAGTATACAAACCCAATATATAAACCCAGGACGTTTTTTGGAACGGTAAGCGGAGTCTATGGCCTTATACTACTCTTGCTTCCTCTAGATTCATACGTCGTGTTATTCATCAGCTTCGACTACTGTTAAAAAAAAGGAAAATTTAATACCAGTACTATAAAAGGACATACAGGGTCCAACTTAATATGCTGACAGTTTTTTAAGAGATGATCAGACCATCAAACTGAACAACTTTGTCTACGGGACCAACATTCCCATCCCCATCATCATAGAAAACAGTGCATAATGAAACCTAAATCAATTAAGTGATAATTCTTGTATCCCTAGCTACCGATATCGGAGAGCAGCGACGAGGCGGCGGCGCCGACGCCGCGACGGTCATCAGGGCGGCTGTCGGGGCGACACGTCATCAAGGAGGAGATACCACCACCCTCCGCACCACCTCGCACCGGTAACTTTGCTCATTTATACCGTAGCACCACCAGTCACGCCTACAACATTCGAGCGACTTGCAAGTGTCAGTTATAGCTGCAAAGCCAACAAATGGCGCTACTAGTCACCCTCGCAAAAATATGACATACGAGTAAGACAATTTGCGTTGTCACATTGGAAATCCGTAAGCTGCTATACTGAGGTTCACAATCGCATGCAAAACAAATCTCCAGAGAATCAGTATTTACAAGGTCCTTCTTAATATGCTGACACTTTGTAAAGGGGATGATCAGACCATCAAACTGAACAACTTTCTCTTAGGACCAACATCGAAATCGCAAAAAATCAGCTGTTCCATACTAAACTGCAAATCTACTTGAGCCAAATATATAGGACAGAAGATTTTTTTCGCGGTTTCGGATGTTTGTGTCATAGAGAAAGTTGTTGAGTTTGATGGTCTGATCATCCCCTTTACAAAGTTTTCTCTCCACCGTTTTTGCACTTAGAAATGTCTAAGTGCAAAAAAGTGCAAAAACAGATAAAAATAATTTATAAAAAAATGTATATTGATAAACTTGATGAATCGCAATAAAAATGAAATAGGTGTCTTAAAATTATGTCTTCTATCCGTAAAAAGTATAAAATGAAGGCAAAAAAAAAACTTGACATACCGAATTGTCTATGACAATAATTGAGAGGCATAATTTATCTCGATAATTTCAAACCCATGCTAAAATATTGTTGTTTTCAGACACGGAGAGTGGTTCAGATACACCGCGGATGGCCCCGCAGCGCACTCCATCTGTCATCTCAGCCGCTTACGGGGGCTCGCCGCGCGCGCGACCGAGACAACACAACTTCATCGCCAAGAACTTCTACAAGAGGGAGACATGCGGCCCCTGTGGAAAGACGTGAGATTTAGAAAAACATTTACTAGCTTTTTTAGATGATGGTAGCATTATACAACGTGTTAATGAATAAGCGCAAAATCTCATACACCCCAACTGATTTATAATAAAATAATTCGATTGAAAAAAATAATTTCATTATTTTGATACTTAAAATTTAAAGTTATTCGCATTTGTTTTCAGACAAAAATGATTTGTTATCATTTCAGCAATGAATGAAAGCGCTAGCGTGCTCGTGGATATATTTTAAGATTCTTGTTTTGGTAGTAAGTAGGGTGAGTGTGCCCGTGCGGTGGGTTGTGATCGAGTTTAGTAAATTTAAAATTTTATGAACAAATTATGTAATCCGCGTTTTTATTGTTTTTGGACTTCTCGATATTTCCGGTAAGAACCCGTTAAAATGATTAACTTTAGATTAATTAATAACCGCGTAACTCTCAAAAATTGTGTTAAATAATTAATATTTTGAAAAAATTTCCTCTGTTGAAACCATGATAATTCGATTCTGCTCTCGATTCTAAACTACTTTCGAGTTTTGCGTTTATTCATAAACACGTTATAGATGAGCCGATGTACATCGGCCTCGCGTGGGCTTGTAAATGTGGTATTACAATATGTGGTGTGTCTGTTGCAGTATAAAGTTCGCGAAGGTGGGGGTGAAGTGTGAGACGTGCCGTGCGCAGGCGCACCCCGAGTGCCGCGCGCTGCTGCCGCTGCCCTGCGTGCCGCCCGGGCCTGCCAGGCGGCAAAACGCGCAGCAGGTATGGAAAACCCGACCAAGAAAAATAAAAAATAACTCGCCATTTTGCGGCAAACCATTGGAACACACTTTTTACTTGCAATATTGTCATTAAACCACAGAATGGGTAATAGTAAATTCTCCATACAGTACGCAGTCGTGTTATGTTGTAGAGTTTCTGGCCGCATCTTCTCTACAGCGACAACACGTTCCGACGCGGTGGTAGCTTAAAAAAAGAATTGACGTTTAATAAGTGTGCTCCAAGCTCCTATATTAAATAAATTATTTTGACTTTGACTTTGAACGTCCACTCCCCGCCCCTCTCTGACTGCAGATACCCCACCTCACCTCACACTTTCTGGGGAAACTGGGGGAGCCGAGCAAGGGAATACATTCAGTCCCGGGCACCCGTAGTATTTGACTGCATACAATATATTTTATTTGCATCCTCTCAGCTACGCTAAATTCATATTTTCAGTAATTCTTTAGCTTAAGTTTTTTTATAAAATAACGTCGTTTTTCGGTCCATCCAGTGACGTCACTGGAAAACCTGTGAACTTTTTGGTAAACTTGACATACCGAATTACAATTGTCACGTTTAATAAATAGGGCCCTGTTTTAACCTATTGAACCTCTAATTTCAGGAGGGTAGTATAGCAGACTACTCGCCCAGCACTCCCCCCATGGTTCCCGCGCTACTAGTGCACTGCGTCAACGAGGTAGAGAAAAGAGGCCTGTCCGAGAGAGGCATATACCGCATCAGCGCCATAGACAAGGACGTCAAGAGACTCAAGGTAATGTACATCACCCTATATATGGTCCTTAACTGCTAACAATTTTTAAAGGGAGAAGGTTTGCAGTTTTGAATGGAACAGCTGATTTTTTTTTGGGAATTAAAATTAATTAAGGCATAGCGTTATGATAATAATAGTGGGTGCGCTCAGTGGTCGCGGCGGGTCTTTATGTAGGCGGGTTTTCTTTGATTATTTCGCGATTTCGATATTGGTGCCATAGAGAAAGTTGTTCAGTTTGACGGTCTGATCACCCCCTTAAAAGTGACAGCATATTAAAAACTAAAGCACAGTATAAGAAGAGTGTCTAGTTCTACATACGCTAAGGACACCTCCATGTCCCACAACAATTTTTACCTCAGTCAGAACAAGATATTGAAAAAATGTACTCCTAGAAGCAAATTAAGGCACATCAAGCCGTTGGTCCCGGCTTCTATCTCTGGTGGTAATAGACGTTACATAAAAAAAAAACGTCAGAGGCCGTAAGGTTGTCTGAAAAACGGTGACACCAGGTCTTCCTTCAACTGCGACAATTGAGTAAAATGCCAATGCTGTGCAGCCCGTGAGAAAGGCTGATAAGAAAGTGTCCTTTCAGCATATTCAGGCACGCTTAAGCATTGCTATGAGTCAAATACAAAAGATTCCACATGAATATTTAGGCGTCGAGAAGCTTTGTACTGGATGGAGACCCCATAATTTCATAGTATAGCAGAGGGGGTCCACTGCTCCTCACACAGGTTCCATCGAATGCGACGGTGCATCAAATTAGATAGAGGCTACTTCTAAAATTATTAAAAGTATTCCCAACTTCCTTCGATCCAAACTTTCAGTATGTCCTAAGTATTTATAATCCCATCCACAGGAAAGATTCCTCCGCGGCTGCGGCTCGCCCCAGCTAGCCAATGAAGATATCCACGTCCTCTGTGGCTGCATCAAGGACTTCCTGCGCTCTCTGCGGGAACCCCTGGTCTCCAGCGCCCTCTGGACGGATTTCATGGACGCTGCCAAGCTCCCCGAACCGGCTGATGCTACAGCAGCCATCGTCCAGGCCGTCAGTCAACTGCCGCAGCCAAATAGAGATACTTTAGCATTCCTCATACTTCATTTACAGAAGTAAGTTACTTGTCAGTGTGATAGGCGTCCATGGATGCCGCCAAGCTATATCCAGCCAGTTCATTCATATGTATATGAAATAGAGTACATCCAAGGATGCTTCCTTGAGGAACGCCGTAGGTTAGGTTTTCCTCTTGAATAACAGAATCAATAACCACACACTGCTTATGGTTAGTTAGACAACTCCTGATCTACCGGCGGCCATCGTTATCCAATTTCGC
Source organism: Agonopterix alstromeriana (assembly GCA_963924505.1). NCBI lineage: Eukaryota > Metazoa > Arthropoda > Insecta > Lepidoptera > Depressariidae > Agonopterix > Agonopterix alstromeriana. Next base: position 14,169,773 of record OZ004675.1, read on the forward strand.
TACCGAGTCCACTAGCCAGAGAACGAAATTTTCAAACTATTGCGTCTTAAGGGGACAATTGGTTAGTTTGTAATAACTTCCAGTAGATGGCGCTCACGTCCCCTTAAGACGCAATAGATTGAAAATTTCGTTCTCTGGCTAGTGGACTCGGTAGTGAAATTGGATAACGCACTTCCCCGGTTTGGAAGAGTGCGGGTTCAAGTCCCGCCCGAAACAAATATATCAATCTTTAATTTGAATCGAAATAGCAGAAAATGGCTGTATCATGTTTATAATCAATAAGATATACTCTAGCCTTCCTCATACTGCATCTACAGAAATAAGTTACTTGGAAGTTTCCGAACCGGTACGAATAAACCTGGCCCATCGACGACTTGGTGAAGGTGGCGGGAAACCGATGGATAAAGGCAGCGCAAGACCATTCGTAACGATCCTTGAGCAGGCCTATGTCACATTATAAGAAATAGTATTTAGTACTAAAGCCCGACAAAAGTATAAAAAAGCTCGCCATGTTTGTAACTGACATTAAAGGTTATAGTCGATTGAAATCGATCGGTCCATCGAAGAATATGTATTCTTGTCTTTGACTTATTATTATAAGGACTAGCCTTGCGGTAGCATTTCCCCTCTGCCACGGTATAAGCACAATTGATCTTGTGCATTTACATTCAATTTTACACCTTATCACTAAACGAGACAGCCTATAATTGCGAAATAATAACTTCGAACTTAGAACGTTTGGGGTTCACACGAGACTACTTTTCATGATTTTTAACATTCAAAATTAGAATCAAAAGTTATGGGGAATAAAATCCAAAGTTGCGGATTTCATGTTACCTCGCCCCCCGCAAAAAGTGGCAGAAATGTTTGTTAGTAGAATAACACGCGTAACCAGTCCACATATAAATAGTCAAAGATTCTTGTGCTTTACAATTCTAAATAAATTTTGTACCTTATACAGAGTGGCGGAGAGTGCAGAATGCGAGATGGGCATAGAGAACTTGGCGAAGATATTCGGCCCCACCATAGTCGGCTACGGGATGATGACGCAAGCGGCAGAAATGTACACAGCCACGGCTCAGATGTTTCAAGTTAGTATACAAGGTCCAACTAATAACTTTCTCTATGGGACCAATATCGAAAACGCGTAAAAAATCATCTGTTCCATACAAAACTGCAAACATAACTCGAAATGTATGACAAGATATTTTTTTTCGCGATTTCGATATTGTTCCCATAAAGTTGATCAGTTTGATGGTCTAAACAACCCCTTTAAATGTAGATAACTTAGATTAACTTAACTTAGACGCACGGGCGTTTTCTGAGCGTTGATTGATCTTATAAATATCGCGGTGATCACGCGACGATATAGTTCCGTCAACGCCTGTGCTTATAAATCGCAGCGATTCTGTTGCGACATCGCGTGCGCTTAAAAATTGTTTGTTTGATAGGTTTCTTAGCCATTCCAACCTCCATTTTCATTTTATTGTTGTAGAGTCTCAAGGTTAAGGCACGATGGGGCTGGCATAACCTCAGGGTTAAAAGTCCCCAATTAAAAAAAATAGAATAAAAAAAAAACCTCCAAAACCATTGTCTAAGACCTTTCAAAGTCAAAGTCAATATAATTGATTCAATATAGGAGCTTGCAGCACACTTATCAAACGTCAAATCTTTTTTAGTATCCTTTTTAAAGCTACCACCGCGTCGGAACGTGTTGTCGCTGTAGAGAAGATGCGGCCAGAAACTCTACAACATAACACGACTTAATAACTATTACAATATAAAAGCCGTGGTGGTCCAGTGGCGAGTAACCTTGCCTGCCGTGCAGGAGGCGATGGTTCGATCCCCGTCCAGGCCGACTCGTGCCAATGAGTTTTTCGGAATTTATGTACGATTTGTAACACCACTGGCTTTTCGGTGAAGGAAAACATCGTGAGGAAACCTGCATGCTTTAATTTCGAGGCATGTATTGTATCCACTGTCCATTATAAGTGGCGACGGGCTCACCCCCCGTCACACTGGACAGAGTTTCGGTACTACTGGTGAAACGTGGATGCTCTGAGGTTTCAGAACATCTCTGACTACCCCTTCGGGGAATATAGTCGTGAGCATATACATACATACAATATAAATTCTTAAGCTAAGTAAAGTTATACCTTAAAACGTGTTCATCACAGGTGATGCAACTCCTCCTGAGGCTGCCATCAGACTACTGGGCGCAGTGGGCCTGTCCAACCAACGAGCTCTCCTCTCCGCTCTCCTCGCTGCCCAAGCCGAGAGGGTTCTTCTTCTCTCCAGCCGACACCGGGTATGTTAGTCTAGATTACTCAAGATCATGGCCAGCTCTGTAGATATCCTCCCAGATCATGTTTTAGTTCGTCATTTGTCGATTTTTAGTTTTTTTAAATGAGATAACTTTGTTTCTTTTCATTGTATTACTGTGTGTGTGTGTGTGTGCTCGTGCGTGCGTGTGTGCGTGCGTGCGTGTGTGCGTGCGTATGTCATGACTTACTGACGAGATAATATCCTTTCAAGGCAAATAAAATTCAGATTTCTGATTAAAGATTTGTTTACAGGATATCAAGGAAGAAGAGGAACTACTTCCAGTGACGTACTTAACTATAAATCTTAATTTAATCTTTATTCGCCTTAACATAAAGTTAATTTTAGTTTGTTCGGGTAAGTGAACCATTATGTTAACCAGTTATTAAATTACTTCTTAATTATCATGATTTGATTAAATATCAAAGCCAAGTGAGGGTGACATACTATCAGTGGTGCGCCAAATGGGAAAAATTTCAAAGTTAATGTAGCCTGGGCAGAGTAAAATACTAGTACTAACGTTTCACTTCCATACAACGCATAGAAATATTAAGCTTTGACAAACTTGACAAACTAAAAATAGAATGCGGGCCTAATTTAACCGTGTGCGCATGCATCGCAGAAGGTAAATATTACATTGAATCGGTGTATGCCGTCTCCATGTGAATTTGGTATGTCAAGTTTACATTATGCAAAATTGTCGCGAAAAAAACTTTCAAACGCTATGGAGATAACTTTTGTAAATTAAAATAACCCGATCTTCTCTTTTTAACTCTACCAGAAACGGCAAACATCAAATGTCAAATTCTGACACTGTACCAATTTTTTTTATTAACGGCCAGATATTTTAGGTTTACTGCAGTTTACAAAGCACCGATTGTCTTCACTCGGTCACTTGAAAAACGACGATTCGAAGAAACTCTGTTATTCTTTCATTTAAGAGTGCCTGTCCACCGAAGCGGGGCTGCGGAGCGGAGAAACGAAGAAATATCAACCAATAGGATAGCATAAAATCTCGGAGCGGATAATTTATGCAATCCCATTTTCCAACATTCCCTCGTTTCTCCGCTCGTATCTCTGTATTAGACTTTTCCCGGGTCGCGCCGCGTATCCAAATTCCCATACACTTCCCACGACTGGTATTTTAACCTACCAATTTCTACTTCGCATTACCTTGTATGCTTCTTTTTGCAACTAATTATTATTAGGTGACATTCGTTATTTTATCTAATAAATTGATTATTAATTTAGTTGTTAGCTATTTAGTATTAGAGCGATTCAATTAAAACGTTATATCACATTTAGATTATTGTGTGAACACGAATTTGCGTGAAGGAAATAAATATAAATCGCACCATATTGCAGAGTAAATAAGGACTAGTTTCGGTTGTACTATTTATACACTTTGGTGGTTTAAACCTAAATACTATACTGGAGTGTTAGACAAACATTGTGTGTGAGCGAGAAGACGGCCTTTATGAGTTTATGACATATACATAAGTGCCAAAGAGACAGCAATACAAAATACTTCGCAATTTCCTTACCTATGTAAAAATTCGTTAACCGCCGTAAATAGATAAAAAACAAACAAAAAAGTTTTTAAAGGGCAACCAGATTTTTTGTATGTAGCCTGGCATACTTTTCGCTACTTTGAATGTGTCAATTTTGCGTCCACCGGAACCATACAAACTTAGAATAAAATATAGTAAATACCCGAGATAAAAAATGTTGTGTCCTCAGTTTCTAAATGTGATATAAAATCTTGTTAAATAGTTTTTGAGGAATCTCCTAGTTGCTTATTGTTTTGTACTTAATTCATTTAAAATGATCTAGTAAGAAATATGACTGTATTTATATTTATTTAAAAAGTAGACCATATCAATATCTGATTATAAGACAACTTTTTTCCGCGACTTCTAGCCCTTACATGGGGTTCAAGTTCTTTATACATAATTTCATCAAAATCGGTTTAGCCGTGAAAACATAACAAGCAGACACTTTCTAATTTATAATTTTAGTATGGATTATCCATACTATATTGATTAAGCAATAAGATGCAAACAATTACATAAGAAAACTTTCTACGATAATCTCACTAATATTATAACTGTCATAGTTTGGATGTTTGTCAAATCCGCATGAACGCGGAACGGATTTGGATGAAAATTGGCACGCTGATAGAATCTTTTGTGGATTAGCACGTAGCATACTTTTTAAGGTCCTCCCAGACGATTATTGATATTGTTTTTTAGTGCAGCCTTTAATATTTAAAACTAAATAAAAACTTTTCATTTCTACGTTAGAAATGGTCATCGATTCTTTGTGTTTTATCATAGTCGATTAAGGGTGGACGCATATCTATCCGCGGCGATGGACGCGAATGAAACGATTTTCCTTTTAATTCTGACGATTCGTCTGATTCGCCGCGGATAAGTGTGCGAGGTGTCATAGAATTTCATACAAAGAATTCTAAAATTCGATTCTTTCGCCTCCTTCGGCTCGTTCTCCGCGGATAAATATGCGTCCTCTTTAACATGGTCGAACTAAAATGTGATTTTAATAAGTTTCTGTACAAAATGTTTTTAGTCCTTACCATATTTGTTTGGAGTAAACAGATGATATTCTGCTTTGAACTTTATTTCCTTGTCTCAAGAATTAAATCGTCAAAATCACATTTTAGTAAAACCCTTCATGCAACAAGTATAGTTGTTACTTATTTAAGTTAATATTTCCGTTATATCGTGACGTCACGCCACCGCCTACAACGACCGGTTTTTTAAAGGCATTGGACATAGACAAATTACCTTAAAAGACACTTAATAACGCAAATAATTGAATAACGCTCATAAGCACAGTCATTCTGATGCCAAACTTAAGCTCTCGGACGAAATCGGACCATAAGAATTAAATTCTTCAATTATCAATACTCTTAGATCATATAACTAGGGACCAGCCTCGCCTTAGTATTTCCCTTCTGGCACGTTACATGATCAATTGATCATGTGTATTAAATAATACAGCCTATAATTGCGGAGCAATAACTTCAGACTAGTCTCGTTTGAGGCTCGTTCGGCGTTCTCTCGAGACAAGTTGCGGATTTCATGCTACCTCGTCCCCCGCAAAAAGTGGCAGAAAAGTTTAGTAGAATTACACGCGTAGCTCGTCCATAGTTATATGGTCTAAGTCCACACTGTTTACCCATCATCGTTATGAGTCTTTTATGTTAATTTGTATATGGCTTTGGTATAAATATTCACCAGAAGCCGTAGCATGTTACAAGTGATACGGCTGTATCACATCTTTTATCTCGTTCGTTCGTACGCAAATAGAAAGAGAGCGAAGGTGTGATAGCGCTATATCACGGTGCCATTCTACCTATGCTGATTTCTTTCGCTCTGAAGATTATTTCGTTTGTTTTCCGTTTACTATATTCCAAGTAGAATCCATTATAATATTATGTATTTTTTAAGTGGACCTATATTGATAATGATTATAAAACAATTTTTCATACGAAGTCGCCCATCGCGTAGTTTATATGAAAACAAATTTTATTAACCTCAAATATATTTCTAACCATCATCTTCAATCGTTTTACATGAATATTAGTGGTTGAGTTAACTTCAGAGCGGTTAAGAATTGTGTTTTACATACCTCTTGCTTTGTTTAATGTTAAAGTGTCAATCAATTTATGTACATATTCTTGTAGTTTATTTTGTATCTTGTTTCTATATCACTGAAGCGAAGTCTAAACACGAATTAGAATTGCTGTACACATTTTTTTAAATAGATTTATTTCATACACCATACTACACCCTCCTTGAGGATAGGCCTATTAGCCCAGTCATTTTACGGAGTTTTGTTAGGAGGAGAAGGGAGTAATTATAAATTGTACTTTAAACTGTTACAGGTACCATTTAGTGACAAAAAGACTACCTGAAAACATATTACAAAAAATTCACTACGCAACATAGAAATCAACATTGTACCTCCAAGGACGCTATAAACTTAATAATTTTAATACCAATGCACTCATATTAATTAGATTCAACAATATAAATGACTTTTGAGTAATAAAATTGCCATCGAAATTTAAAAAATGAATTATTTATTAGATTTTTCAAAGCTTTCTAAGTAGACAAAAATATTTATTCCGTGTTTGAAGGGTGTATAATGGTAAAGCCTTAAAAATGTGAAAAAAAAAATTTATTGTCAGTTTTTTTAGAACGAGATAAATGCTAAATTTTTAAGTTTGAGGTTGCGGACGTGATTTTTTATTTTATTTTGGTATATTTCTAGGTTCAATTTGGCTCTTAAATGGTACACCTACAGAAAATTTCAATTTTTATTAGTCCCGGCTCAAACCGTAAAATGCAGGGCTGCAGTGGGACGCTGCAGGTTGATGATTATGGTAAAGGAATAATCATCGGGTTTAAGTGTATGGCACGCTTTATTTTATTATTATCGTATAGTGTAGACCATGTTTAGATTCTTAATATATAATTATTTTGTATGTACTTTTAGTTTAGAAGCATTGTAAATATTTTAGTTTATCGCTTTTTGTACGGAATGTTTAACAATAGTTAATAGTATACAAATATTTTGTCAAAGTTTACAATTAGTTGGTTAAAATTAAAGTACAAAGCAAGTAACATTTTCTATCCCGGTTACCAAAATTGGAACTAACTTTTACCCCAAATATATTTGTAAGGGGTATCTATAACTAACTATGGGGGAGTAGTTATGGGGGCTAATGCAACTAATTAAAATTTCTATTAGTTTCACTACAAAAATTACTCACATAGTCAACTTCAGCAACATGCGACGTTAAATTTACAAAACACCATTCAGCAACATGCCTCGTCAAATACTTAATCGATCTTTATTCGTTTTGAATAAAAGCGCTGTTTTCATGTAAAAAAAAAACGGTAATGGCTCTATGCGGCAGTAAATGACGCTTTTAATCTTTTCTCGTGTCAGCATGAGCCATGTCGTATGGCAATCATTCATGCTGTTGGAAAGATTGGCCAGTCAGCTATGGTCGTGTGGACCACGTATCAGTATAGACGCTTGAATGCCCAGGGTACGCGATATGAACTTAGGTTTCGACACTCTGGGACGCCCACCTTTATTAAAAAATTTGTAAACTGAATCAAATCACAATTCGTTGCATTAGCCCCCATTGTTTCATTCGCCCCTTAAATTTCGCACCTTAAGGTGGTTGCAGATTTGTAATTTTCATACACAAGTTTGACGCGTAATACGCGTGGACGGGACAATTAAAAGTAATATTTTATATATGGAAAAATAGTTCAGAAAATCTAGATGCCGCGTATCAAATAACATTTGCAATTTATAATATAATTATGAAGATATAAAATATTACTTTTAATTGTACCGGCTTCGCGTATTACGCGTCGAACTTTTGTATGAAATTGACAACTCTGCAACCACCTTAAAGTCAAATTATTGAGACGCGCTATTCACTCAATGATTGCAGCTATAGTAAAGCTGATGGATGATGGCCGTTTTGTTGCAGTTGTGCAACCTAGCTTTAGTAACACAAGCTCTGCAATAGCTGTGTAAGGTTGATTAACCTCTATACAGCTGCTATACAGCTGTAGAGCTTGTGTGCTAATTGGGAGTGACCGTTTTGTCACTTATTGTGCTCTTTTGATTTCATTGGACTTTTAAATTTTAGTGTAATTTTTTTTTCTTTTCGCATCACGTTTTCCTAGTCATTGACTAGTAGTTAGGATTTATGTAACATTGTTTATATTCAGCAATGTGTCAAGTATTTTGTACCTATTTTTAGTTTAGCGATTTGTCATTGACTTATAATTGAATGAAATAAAAATCATGTAGATTATGTATTGTTTCTTTATTACGCATTTCCTGTTGGTTCGATAATGGTGCGATCTTAGAGTAGTAGCTTGCTTACATCCTCTTAGGATCGAATCACACCAGAAGAACATCGAAGAGCATTTGCTCGCAGCGGGTAACGAACCACCGCCTCCTGCACAGGGGGCGATGGGTCTATCCCCGTCCAGGCCGACTCGTACCAATGAGTTTTTCGGAATTTATGTACGATTTGTAACACCACTGGCTGAAGGAAAACATCGTGAGGAAACCTGCGTGCTTCGATTTGGAGGCATGTGTTGTACCCGGTTGGTCTACCGAGCCAAATTAATGAACTTAAGCAACCGACTCAGGGGCACCCAGAGGGGTACGGACCTCGGCATAGGACGTTGCTGGGGCTACGCGGCGGATTGGGTAGCTGGGATCGGTGAGATAGGACGTTGCTGGGGCTACGTAGGACATTGTTGGGGCTACGAAACCTCAAGCATTAAGATGAATAATATTTATTCCTATGCTCCTAGGAGCTATGTACTAGTTCAACCTGCAATGCATTTATCTAATTCACTACCTTGTTTAGCAAACAGTCCATTGTAATTTTTCATCGGTTATGTCATCCACAAACTAATTTACGCTATTAAATTCATTACAATAGCCGGCGATTTCTCAGGGACAAAATTGTTTCTATAAACACCTTTTGTATTTTTATCACTACCGGCGATATCATAATTAAACCGTTCAGATTTAAGTTGAATTGATTCGAGTGTGGTTGGCTTCTTCAAATAAAAATGTATTAGAAAATACAGGGTCCTTCTTAATATGCTGACACTTTTTTAAGGGGATGATCAGACCGTCAAACTGAACAACTTGCTCTATGCACTAACATCGAAATCGCGAAAAAAATCAACTCTCCTATAGAAAACTGCAAACCTACTTTAGCCAAATGTATGGGACAGCTGATTTTTTTTTCGCGATTTCGATGTTGGTCCCATATTGAAAGTTGTTCAGTATGATGGTCTGATCATCCCCTTAAAAAGTGTCAGCATATTATGAAGGACCCTGCATATTTAATTATTTGTTACTATAACAAGATCTTGAAGGATAAGAATAACATAACAAACAATATTTGGATAGACTTGTGTTGTTCATAATGATAACTAGTGGATATTTGTGTGTCAATACATTGTTGTGTGCATCTATAGTGTACGAATCAGTGACCTTTGTATCTGCTGGATTTCTCGGAAATGGATTCAAAACTGTACACAACATTCAACCTGGTGAATATCGATTTAAACCGAAAATCCAAAGTACTATATCAATCATTGGCCCCGTTAACATGTGGCTAACTAACATGCATACGCAAAAAGAACGATACAATAAGAACAAAATGGGCCCAGCATACTTCAGAGATAAAATTAATGCAAGCAAGGATAAAGAAAAACTCATCAATACTATTAAAGAAATGAGGAACGACACTAAAGTACGGATTAAAAAAGAAAAATCGCATAAAGTTGATATGGATAACGAAAATTATGAAGACACCATTATTGTAGGACAAAATTCAGCAGAGAATTGGCAGGAAAAACATGACAATATCACAGATTTGCAACATATACAAAATTCCATAGAACGTCACGGAAGAAAAGACGCAGTTGATAACATATTGTCTAGCATTAGTTTAGATACTAGAACTTACGAAGATGAAAACCAAAAGGCGCGTTTAAATGAATGGAGAGGAAGTTACGAAAATATTAAACGAAATAAAACATCAGAAGAAGAGCAAATACGAATAATTGCACAAAACCGTAGAAAAGACAAACTGGAAAGTGAATTAAAACTACTAGATATTTGGAGTGAAAGTCACGGTAATATCGGCAAACCAGAATACAAAATAAGAACAGTAATGCACAAAATTAAAAATAACGGTGATACCAATAATGTGTTAGACATAAATGGGCACAGCATGGAAGTTGATAACGTAGAAGATTTACTGCAAATTTGGAACAAAGGAGATCAAACAAAATCACGAGAAAAACTCAAAGCAACCAGTCGCATCAGTGGTACATTATTCGATCCTGATTACCTTGATCCAGCTGTGGATATAGAGCCAATAACAATGTGGCATGAAAGCAGCAAGAAAAGATACGAAAATGTTATGTTTAGTCAAAACAGTCCTTTAGGATTATGGAAAGTTAAAGAAAAGAAAAGGGAGGATATTGATAGGGCTAATAATTATAATTTCAATGGAATAAATCATTTAATGAATGGCTTAAATCTGATGAGTATGTGGAGTGCGAGAGACAAGAGAAGGAAAAGTCTACGAGAATCGAGGATACTGGGCTTTATTGACAGGTGGGATAACAAACAACATAATATTGGAAGTATTTTATAATAAGCATGGACTTCTCAACTAAAGACTGGTTATATCAGTTAAGGCTCATTTTTACCGTTCAGTGGGCCTCATCACAATATCACAGAATAGGTACATACAGAACGGCCATTCCCCGCCCCCCTCTGTCTTCAGATACCCCACCTCACCTCACACTTTCTAGGAAACTTGAGGGAAGCCGAGCAAGCTTAGACGAATTATATACGGACCCGCCTCGCCATTGCCACTCGCAGAACAAATTTTGTTTTTAAATAAATTATTTCTTTATGTTGCGTTTGTTTGTTTTGTCTTTTAAGTGCATCGACTCGCCCTCAGTAGCTACTTCATACACACAGCCCTATCTTTACAAATGTCCCACATTTACTTTTTCTAAAGTTGGCCGCCTTAGCATTGCCTAGTTATAAGAAACAAGGGAAATGGTTATTGGAAAAAAATATGTGAAATAAGTTTTTTTGATAAATATAATGTACCTAAGTACCTTACCAATAAACTGCTTGAGTACATCTATTCGCCCTTCACATACTATACCTGATGAATGTTAATTTATTAGATTTATTAAAATTTAAAGAAGTTATACTTACCTTCAAACAGCTGTTCGACCATTGCTGATAGGCCATGGCCAGGAAGCTGGAAAAGGTATAAAATCCATGTGACTGGCTAATATTTCCCCTAGAGTATGAGTGATTGTCATGTGTTATTAACCTAATACTACTTATATGAGGACAAGTTACGCGTGTAATTCTACTAACAAACTTTTCTGCCACTTTTTGCGGGGGGCGAGGTAGCACGAGATACGCAACTTTGAATTTTATTCCATTAGTTTAGATTCTAATTTTGAATGTTAGAAATCATGAAAAACTGTGTCGTGTGAACCCCAAACGTCATAAGTTCGAAATTATTGTTCCGCAATTATAGGCTGTCGCGTTTAGTCATAAGGTAAAAATTGTGTGTAAATGCGTAAGATCTCTTGATCTTGCACGTTGGCAGAGGGGAAATGTTAAGACGGGTCCGTATATATTTCGTCTAAGGTCATAACTCATGCTGACAGGATGAAAGAAGAAAGTGTTCAAAAGCCAGAAAAGGCACCTTGTTTAAAATCTATGTAATAAAACAAAATATAACTTTCCACCATATTATGGCGCTTTCTTTATTAGAGTCACAATTTTTTAACAAAATAAAAATTGAGCAAAATGACACATACAAAGTAGGGTCACCGTAAACTAGACACCCGGCTCAGGAGTTTACGGAGCGTCCGCACCAACTTCATATCTGCTTCAAATTTACAAGCTATTTTAATCCCTCCTGTTCCCTCTTACATTAGTTATGTCGCAGACTGAAACCTATTTTATATCAATATAACAAAACTCAATTTCAAATAGCAACGAAAGTTTAAGGCTTTTTTGAATTCCATAAATAGTCATTTGAACCACTTCCTCTCTCTTTTTCTTAGAACAGCTTTAGTAACGTCCAAGATATGTCGGATAGTAACTATATCGTTATGATAAATAAATTATGCTTGCAAATCAGAATTGGCCAGAAAGCTATATAGGAAACGGAAAATCTTTTCGTTCTTATTTGAAATGAAGTATAGGTGATCAAAAAATATAATAGGTCAATTTGTCTCTAATATTTCTCGTAACATAGCCAGTTATAATTGAATTTTTAATTTACATTCTCATAAGTAAATCCTTGACATTGGTTAACTCAGAAACTGGTGCTGGCCACACACGGTGCAAAAATTGACTTGGCTGCTGGCCACCTCCCATACGTACTAAAATCATCAAACCATTCAAGAAATGCCATTCGCTTAATTCCAGAGGTTTGTATAAAATGCTTGTTAATTTTAGAAATTAAAAGTTATACATTAAAATGGTGGTGCTAGAGTGTCGATACTGTACAATCAGTTTATTGGATGACATTCTAGTTTCCCTACTTTGTACTAGACAATGTCTATATTAAATTATAAGGAATGAAAATCTGAATAGAACTGAAAATTGCGCTTAGAAGTGGCGGATAAACTTAACGTTTTTTTGTATTCAGATTAATCTAACTATAGTATAATTATACAAAAATCACAAGTAATTTTGTAGTTTATTTACTTTTAAAACTTTCACTGCTAAGCTCAAAACTATGATCTTCGCGCAGTGCCAAAATTGACCCCTCTCATAGGTCGTGCGCACAGTCGTAACGTTGAAACGATAAACGTGGCTCGTCACTTAGTTTACATGCACAGGCGTAAGGTTGTCGGTGAGTCGCGCGGTAAGCCGTAAGCACAGCCGAAATGCTAACTGACTCGTTTCGTGGGTTCTTGAGGATTGCGGCTCAATAGTCGCCGACCTACGACGAAGGTCGTCAGCAGCGAGAGAGTTAAATTCGAATAGTACATTAGCCCATGTCTGCTTATTTTACAAATTTCTTTACCAGTAAAGTCAAAATGTATGTTGATAGTTGCAGTATAACAAATGTTTTTTTTAACTACTTATTTTTATAAATCACTAGTATTTTTAGGATCCCATCACCATCACACAAACTATCTTGGTGTAGGCGGTAGACAAGCGGATGCAGCTGAATGCTGAATGTCTATCTAACTGTTATCACTTTTCAGCCTTTCTAGTACGATTTCTCTATTCGAGCGCGACGCGTCTTCTGTGCATACAAAATTACCTTTTTCCGCGCTTGCCGCGACCAGTAGTGTAGAAAAAAACCGAGTCGCGCGCAAGTAGAAAAATCATACTAAAGACTGGTTTTAGGGACCACTTACTGCAGAGAGTAATGTACACATAAAATAAAACGAAATTAATTAAATAATCATGGCACAGGCACAAGCACGTTTCAGGGGGAGGAGGGAGGGATGGGGTGGGATTTATCCCCTCTACCACCCCGAAATCCGAATATTTGGATGGAACCGTGATAATGATTACAGCTATAATTTTGATACGTGCTTGATCATGGACAGTAAGTAAAATACCATTTAACATATTCGTGACCCCTATTTGAGATTCGCACTCATTGCCAACTCTCACGACTAGTAATAATATCTGTAGATAGCAATATCAAAAGTCGAGAAAAACCTGTCACATTGACGGTAAAAAGTGGTGTTTGTATATGGTTTGTATCATTTGATGACGTTTGATATTGGTGCTGTTGGCCAATGGATAAATTTTTCACTAGCAATTGTTGTACATAAACTAACATTAACTGCATTAAAAGTCGATCAATTCAAAGTAACAAAACGTCTTTCACATTGTTACAAACATAATGCCTTCTATCAGAAGCCATTTTACAAAAAAAAAAATGCCTTTTTTAAATTACTTCCTAAAATTGGGGAATCGAGAAAAACACGGAAAATGAAAGTGATCTGACAGCTAAATTTTGAGGAATGTAAGGCCACGAAGGCCAGCCCAGAACCTAGTACTATTTTTTTTTTAAATGAAAACACTTCATTCTTTCGCGACGCGCTCATAATATGGATAGGCTCATATAGTCAGGGCACCGCTATAAATCATATCTCAGGGAGCACAAATATGTTAAAGAATAAAAAAACATAAAATTTATTACAAAAAGCTAACAATGTCTTAAATTATATTTCACTAAGCACTACCGTTTGTCAAAAAGATAATAACTTAATAAATGTTTGTTTCTTTGGTAATGCGGTGAAAGTTCATCAATAAAAAAATCTTAATAACATTATTTAGAGACTAGTTGTCACAAACTATAATATTTTTCTAAATATTATTCTAAATTTTAATTATTTACACTTTTTAAACACAGAATGCACCAAAAGCCTCTTGCATTTCTAGCACACCCTATAAAATAAATTATTACATCAAATAATTATCTAAAAGCACTGGTAAATAATGTAAAATAAATGCTACAAACCCTGATGATTGATTTTCTACATAAAATAATAAATTTATAATTAATATATTATGCTTTTTCCATAGATAAAACATGATTGTCTTAAGATGGACTTCCGATGCCAGCGGCCGATGCGACTGTCTGACGCGTGGTTCTGTCATATGCCATATGTCTATCGGTCTATCGCATCGCGGCCGTCGGCCGCAAGCCGCGCGCGTCAGACGCATCGGCCGCTGGCATCGGAAGTCCACCTTTAGCATCATTATGAGCCAATAAATAGTTATATAGTGGTGTAACTTTATAGGTTCTAAGTCAGTTAATTCTGCTTAGTACGTACATAGCATAAAATCCTGTAGATATATTAAACTAATTGACTATAAAATTATTCGCAAAATGCAATTAAATTAAAACTAGTTCCACTTATGACCTTAAAACCTATTTATAATAACGTCTTTTAAACTTAGTCAGATCTCAAATATACAAATACATCTGATATTGCAAATGTGACAAACATTTTTTGGCAAATTGAGCCACATATTTTCAGAATCCTTTGACAGGCTCTATAAGGATCGACATCATCATCATCGATGATCCGAAAGAGATATTACAACAAAGATCATAGTATTCATATAGAGCTCGTCACAAGGATTCCTGAAACATACAACTCAACTTGTGCCTACACTCAGCGGGACCCCATGTCGTAGAACGATGCGACTGTTCTATCGAATCCAATCAGAATTAAAATGTGTCGTCAAAATGGAAGTACTGGACCATTGCTGGACACAGGTCTCTCAACAACAAAAAAAATAGTTCGACGTTCTGCGCAAGATGACTGGAAGGGATTGATATCCCTCTTTTTTGCTTCGCCGTAGTCGGGTAAAAAATATGCTGATGACTATATTTCCGGATGACTGTTTCTCGATGACTTTATCTCCGTATTTTACGGGGTGTAACAAAACACCCTCGTAATATTTAAAGGGGTTAAACCATCAAACTGGACAACTTTCACTATGGAACCAATATCGAGAATCATCATCATCATGTCAGCCGATGGACGTCCACTGCTGGACATAGGCCTCCCCTAAGGATCGCCATAACGACCGGTCCTGCGCTGCCCTCTTCCAACAGGTTCCCGCCGCCTTCACCAGGTCGTCGGTCCACCTCGCAGACCCACGCTATCGAGAATATAATAAAAAAATCCACTATTTCATAAAAAAACGGAAGTACCTCCTCTACTCAAATGAAACAGGACTACAGATTTTAAAATTTTATCAACTTTGCTATAGTCTCAATAGTGAATGTTGTTCAGTTTGATGGTCTAATCTAAACCGCCCCTTTCAACATGACTAGAGTGTTTTGTTACACCTTGTATATTCAGATCCAGACTACCCACATTTCACTAGTAGTGCCCACACTTAGTTCAACATGACAGGAAGTAAAGTGAGCCCGTCGCCACTTTTGAATGATAGTCAACACAATACACGCCTCAAAACAATATAAATATATTTTTGGTAGACATAGTGGCATTATATTGGCTTATAAATAAAATAATCAACTAGTTATCTTTGGATTCAGATCTTGTATTGATAATAAATAGCTTTGTTTAATAAATTAATGGATTCTTGAACCAGAATCACACGAAGAGAAATATCTAGTAATCTACGTGACAACTATTTATACTGGGTGGAAAGTAACGAGGGACTTTCCTTTCCATATCCCATTATTTGGGGTCAGTGCAATATGCCATCTTCTTCTATAAATATTGTCCATTCATTAATATTCTTTCCATTTAGTTTATTACCTTGTAAAATGTATAAACCGTTTTAACAACAAAACACATCAACAACATATATTCAAAACGATCCACTTTCATATATTAGTTTACTAAATAAAATGAAAAATCTAAATCCGGAATGGAGGTCATATTAAATTAGTTTATAACATTATATGTTGTTGTTTGTTGTTGTTTGAAATTTTCTGTCAAAATAAACATTTTGACTTTTTGTTAGGTATACCTACATTATTATATTCTATATTTACATACATAAACTCACGCTTTTTTTCTCAGAGGGGTGAGCAGTTGCTTCCTCCAGATCCATACATCATCTATATCTACATCCATATCACCTTAAGAGTACCCTACTGTCTAGTAACATCTATTTCATTAGCACTATCATTGCCAGGTAACGTCTTGCTGGCAGGTTTCATCCGCGGAGGATCCCCGTTCCCAAACTTAATGCCGTAAGGTCGCAAATGGTATATCAGGTAATCCAATACGTACATTTCTTCTGGTTTCACGTAGTGGAACGACACGGCGTGGTCTGAACAACAGTCTAGACCCTGGAAAAGAGTAAATGTTTGTTTTGTTGAAATATTTATTTTGTTTAATAGAAACTGTCGATTATAAATAAAAGATACACATTTTCTAGTAAAAGCTTAAGGCATAGCGTTATGATAATAATAGTGGATGCGCTCAGTGCTCGCGGCGGGTCTTTATATAGGCGGGTTTTCTATGAAATAGAAGATGTTTATTTCGCAATTTCGATATTGGTGCCATAGAGAGAGTTGCTCAGTTTAACGGTCTAATCATTCCCTTAAAAAAGTGTCAGCATATTAAGAAGGACACTGTATATAGTATTTAAGGTCAATGCTTCTGCGTCACCGCTCCCTCCCGCGCGGTAAAAGAATAAACATTCAAATAAGCGGTCGTGCTCGGTAGATACACTTTACAATGATAACATTGTTGATTGTTCCATATGTTTGTCTCGAGAAGGCATTGCAGTTTAGTATGGAAAAGCTGTTTTCTTTTTGGTGTGTAATTGATGTAATTGAAGTAATTGAAATGGGTTTGAAATTGATGTAATTGTTTAATTGAAATTTTTAGGGGTGGTTCAGACTAACAAACTGAACAACTTTTTCTATGGGATCTAACCTAAAATAATGATTTTAGGTTCCTTAATAAACTGCAATTTCTATTCGACTCAAAATGAACAACAGTTTTTTGTTTTAATTTCACTTTTACTCCCATTGTAAAAGTTGTTCAGTTTGGTCTGAACCACCTCTAAATATTTGTCGACTAATTTCTATTACGCCCTGTAGTTTATTATCATTGATTGAAGATTAAAATTCGAAATGAACTCACCTCATCTGAAGGATAGTATATGTACGACCAGTACCAATAGCCCTTGTCCTTGTTGGGGAACAAATGGTCGCGAGGGACGAAGGGGAAGAACCTTCCTCTGTGGAGGGAGTCTCTAGAGTCCATCGCTTTCACGCCTATCCGGTCCAGGCATATACCTGATGACAAATACAGTGTTATCATTGAGTTCTTTCCAGGCCGGAAAGATCCGGCCCAGGCATATATCTGACGACGAATAATGTGTTATCATTAAGTTCTTTCATGCCTGTTCGGTTCAGGCATATACCTGATGACGAATACAGTGTTATCATTGAGCTTTTTTACGCTTATCCGGTCTAGGCATAATATCTGATGATACATTCCGTGTTATCATTAAGTTCTTTCATGCCTGTTCGGTTCCGGCATATACCTGATGATAAATTCAGTGTTATCATTGAGTTTTTTATCCGGTCCAGGCATGTACAGCATTTACACCGGTCTCTAATCGCACTATCTCTTAACGAGACAATCAACATTGAGCGTTATAATTTAGTTTTCAGTTCTGCGCCATGGTCGCTAGCCTTGCAGAGATGCGGGGAGGGAACTTGTCGAATGATTTACATACACAAACTCACGCCTTTGCCCCACGTGGGTACGCAGAGACCACGGACCTCCACACGCTACGACTCTGATACACCTCTTTAGTCACATTCTTTAGTTACATTCATACATCTTTTCATGCACTTCCGTCGTTTGAGGGTGCTACGCAGGGTGCTTCGGAAAAGATCATTGCATTGATCAAGGAATGTTTTCCTCGGACGGCCTCTCCCATCATTTCCGCTCACCTTTGCTTGATATATTTCATTCTTAGTCTTCTTTCATTCATTCTCTCTACTTGATATACGTACATCATCCTTCAACTTACACCAATCCCTTATTAAACTGCACTTGATTCGGTCTACCAAAGTAATACCACACAAACTTCGTAATCAACTTTGAGCTTAATACTTATACTGGGTCCGTCTTCATATGCAGAAAATTTTTTAAGGGTATGATCAGACCATCAAACTGAACAACTTTCTCTACGGGACCAACATCGAAATCGCGTAAAACAAATCAGCTGTCCCATATATTTGGCTAGAGTAGGTATACAGTTTTGTATGGAACAGCAGAATTTTTTTCGCGATTCGATTTTGGTGCCATAGATAAATTTGTACAGTTTGATCATCTCCTTAAAAAAGTGTCAGCATATTAAGAAGAGCCCTATATTAAATTCTTACCCATCTCAGCATCCTCGGCACCGTGGTCGCTAGCCTTGCAGAGATGCGGCGAAGGAAGGCCCTTATTCACGAACTTGTCTAGAGCTTTCCTGCTCAGCACGTAGCCGGCACCGCCACTCATGTAGCCCTAGAATAAATTAATAATAATGGCCCATGAGTTGGCGAGTCACCGTTGGCTGTCATTTTTGACAAACCAGAGACATTTGTTACGGCAGGCGTCCCGAGTCTCCCCGCAATAACCCAGATTTCCCGGTCCACCCAGTTCCCCCCATAACCCGAGTAATTTTCTGTCCTTTCTGAAATAGTATCTGCACCGAACGTGATTTGTCTTCTGGTGCATTTACATAATGTATTCAGATATAGACCACGCTTGGTGCATCCCTTCCCATTTACATAAAAGTGTCTCAAAGGGGCCTCTACGTGTTGGATCTGTGTCCCCACGCAAGCCTTCCAAAGGTCTGGGCCACGGCCCGTGTGTAAAACCTTTACAGAGATACATAATAATAATATAAAAAACAGCGAAACAGTGAAATTTTAGTATACACCGTGAAATTTTAGTGGTTTTAGTTCGGCGGCGGGAAAGGTGATTGGCCCTCAGTAGTGCCAGACCTTGGACACTTAGCCACAGGTTCGGCACCTCAAAGAACGTTTTGGATTTGACATGATGGAATTCGCATATGCGCACTTGGTGCAAATTGTCCTTGACATATGTGTAGGGTTGACTCACCACGCATCGTATGAACATCATCTACATGTCGTTACTTTTTATTGTTCGTTCTATTATTAAAATAGTGTTTGAGCTAAAGAATTACTGAAAATGTGAATTTAGCGTTATTTTTCAACGTTTTTTATGCACTGAAAAGACACAATTTAATGTAGTCAAATCCAACGGTTGCGCGCGCCTGACTGCATTCTCTTGCTAGGCTCCCCTTAAGTGTCCCAGATAGTGTGAGGTGAGGTGGGGTATCTGAAGTCAGAGGGGGGCGCGGGGAGTGGCCGTTCTGTAAGCTGATGATAATGACAATTTTTTATGATATAGTTGGTGTTAACATTAGATTTCCCAAGTTTTAATAAAGCTAGGTATATTTTAATACCCGGTTCGGCGAGCGTTTCTAATTTTAAAAAAAACATACAATGCAATGGAAGGAAAATAACAGAAGTATCGCTCCAATTAAGATAACATAATCTCTCCTAAAATGACCAATTATAATTCTTTACTCACGAAAGTATAAAATTGATTTGACACACTTGTTGCAACACTTGAGCTCGCACCCAAAGTATCGCACATACTTACCTCTTCTTTTAAATTTTTCCCATTTATATGAAATGACAGCTAACTCACAGAATAGGTAATAGTATAAAGATCTACATACCCCGCCCTCCTCTGACTTCTGATTCCCCACCTCACCTTACACTTTCTGGGGACACTTTAAGGGAGCCGAGCAACGAAATGCAGTCAAGCGCGCGCAAAGTGCAAACAAAGTTGAAAAATAACGCTTAATTCACATTTTCAGTAATTCTTTAGCTCAAATACTATTTTTAATAACAGAACGAACAATTAAAGTATTGAAATGTAGATGACGTTAAATGCAAAGCGCTGATTTCAACCCTACACGCAATTTCATGGACAGTTTGCACTAAGTGGGCATGTGCAGAAGCCATTTCGGAATTCAAAAACTTTCTATAGAGTGCCGGATCTGTGCATACTTCCCGCTGTAGCCCACAGACATTCTTTAAAAAGCGTGAGATAGCGGGTCATTTACCAAACCACTCGGTCGGGCCATTACCAAAATTATAATTAATAAATTTGTTTATTCCTTTTACCTAACCGAATACCTATTACGTTTTAAAAGATAGCCCTTTTAATAGTAATAGGGTCCCGTTGGTACCATTTGAGTACGGAACCCTAAGAAAACCTACCTGCGCTGTGAAGGGTTTGAAGCGGCATCCGAAGTATATGGGATCATTACTGTTGTACTCTGCCAGCATGTACCTCAGGTTCTCAACTACCACGTAACTGAAACAGAGAGATGTTTATCGATATCACAAGTCTAAAGGGTGTAAGGCAGGTAACTCGTCGCCCGCGGGCCCTCACTGCATCTTTTTACGGCCCAATCCAATTTCAAGAACAGCTTCTCAATGTGGCCCGTGAGCTTGCTGATTTTAAAAGTAGGTAAGGTACTTAGGTTTCATAGTGTAATAAATTATTTGGTCTAATAACGTTCCCCTGGAACCTATACAATAGCGTTGACACGAGAAGGAGGCGAGACGGAAATGTAGGCAAAAACTTTATGAAAAAAATGCATGTCACTAAGTCAGGCGCAACCGTGGACGAAGTATATGTTCACATTTTTCTGCTTACTTAAAAACACATTTCTATTATTTTATTATCTGCAAGATCATCCCTGTTCCGTCAACGCCATCTATCGAGACATTTGGAACAACTTATTCTTTTTTAATTGATTTTGGAAAATCCTTATAAAATAATTCCACAAAGCATGAATGTCACATTAGTCTTTTAAATTTATCGGGACCTTATGTATGATTTATGATAGCAAGTGACAACAAATATAAAACATAGTAAACCGTAATGTTTCGATAAATTTAAAACCAGAGCAATGACTACAACGAACATTCTTGGTTTTTGAAATAGAAAAAAACGATTGAAGACAGCTCTGGGACTAGGTACAAAACGAGTACGGTGTACAGCGGTAGGTTAAACGATTCGTTTAAAGTACGTATAACACTTGACTAAAAATACACTCGTGTTCTTCAAATACATAAATAGACTAACTTCAACTGATAAAAGCATGTGATGCACAATAATTACTAGAATTATGTGTGTAATCAACTAAATTCACTACAATTTGCCGCTTTTTAACGATAAGCCTTGTTTGTCTTTCTAATAAACGTTTTTTTATCCTTTTTCCTGTAGCCAACGGCTTGCGGTAATTAAACAAAATAGCAAAGCTAATAAGCACTGACCTAACCTACCATACCATTGGCTACGCATAATTTTTTACGATCTGTAGTTTTAGCGCAAATAACTCAAAATTGAAGCATTGATTTAGTTAGAAACGATGTTATGTTTCATTATAAGACATCTCATTTGATGAGGGCTGGTGAAATATAATTTTTTCGACCACCTTTTCGTCGTTTTCGTTGTGGAAAGTTTTAAATTTCAAATTTTTGCCTTATTATTTATCTGTTTTCTATAGGTGCACAAATGAGGGAGTACTTGAAGTGGGGCATCCCACTTCGCACGTAGCCAATACCTATTGATAACTTACGTATCGTCGTCAGCTTTAAGGAACCAGTCCGCTTCTCTCCTATGGTGCTCGTAAACGTATCTGAAAGCTGCTTTCGTTTTCGCCCACAAATAGTCTCGCCCTTCAGACACTGGCAGCTTAATGGTGGGTAAAGATGGGTCTGAAATTGATAAATTCGATTTTAAGTTTATAAACCCATAACCGTTGAGTGCGATTTTGTGTGTTGTCGACCATCCGTCGAAATTTGATCGTAGCCGATCAACATCTACAGCGTGATAAAATTCTACAATCAAATATTCGATCAAGCAACTTCAACACAAGACCAACAAGTATTTTCCACCAGTAATTGGTAGAACGTGCTTTTCTATAAACTACTATACAAGGTAAAAGGTAATCATTTACAATAAAGTTACTATACCAGGAATAGAGAAACTAACAGCTGAGTGAGCGAGATGTACCTATCGGCACCACTGTTTAATAGAAAGAGATATGTGACGCGAGACAGTAAAACCGTTTTTGGGAACTAATCGGCGGGGTAAAAATTCGGGCTCTGTGAATAATTGCGAATCTAAAGTGAAGTCGTAGATAATTTTGTGAAATATAATAATACTAAATCATGAAATTATCCACGATTTCATATTAGATTCACAATTATACTCAGAGTTCGAATTTTAACCCTGTCGATAAATTCCCAAAAACGGTTCCATTTGACAACTCATGTCAGTTCTTCTACTCCTAAAGGTAAGTGCAGCCGCACCCCACGCGTCGCAGTCGCCGCATTCGAATTCTTAATTTGAAGTTCTATGCAACCTCGCACACCCACCCGGGCCGCGGTCGCCGCAGTCGGCCGCAGTACCTGAAGCGACCGAACTCAACGCCGCAGCTGATGACGTCACCCGCGCCAGCCCGCCCACATCGGGCACTGCGGCGCGTGCGGTGCGGCCCAATCTGCGCTCACCTTCAAGGTACGGTAACTTTATGCAATTTACAAACATCAACCAACCTTCAGTAGTACTCATAAAAAGCAGCTTATTGCACCTCTTCCCCCAAGTAGCTTTCACATGAGCAGCTTTGCTCTTGTGATTATTCGGCTGCGTCATTATCCAGCATAGTACCCTGACTTTCTTTGATAACTCGTCGGCGACAGACCTGTCCTCGTCTCTGTGCGCTGGCTCATCAGATCCATGGCCTTGGAAACTCTCTATTGGGTGCCGATCGAGGTCTCTCGTAAGTGGACTGTGTGGCTGTTCTCTGGAATTTGATTGGTTGGGTGAAAAATTATAAAAAGTTTAGT
The DNA here is from genome assembly GCA_963924505.1 of Agonopterix alstromeriana. Lineage (NCBI taxonomy): Eukaryota > Metazoa > Arthropoda > Insecta > Lepidoptera > Depressariidae > Agonopterix > Agonopterix alstromeriana. The sequence continues at coordinate 14,193,156 of OZ004675.1, forward strand.
GTGGAGGATGATTTTTAAGACCTGCTTTGGAGGCGCTACGATTAATTATAACATTTAATGACAATGTTTAAAGCACTAAAAATTGTTCCAATGATTTTCCACAGTATGGCGAGGTGTTTTCGTTTTCTGGTTAGGCTTTAAATCGTTTATTTTATTATAAAACATTGACTCATCATGTTCAAAAATAAAAAAAATCCTTGGATATCACTCTCTATCGCAATATGAACTTTTATTAGAAAAATGCCGTTCCTTAAATAGACCAGTAGTATTGTGTCCATGATGAGACAAAGAAAATAGGAGTTAATTAAATAAAAAAGAAACAATTCCTACTAATAAAAAGGCAAAAATTTACAGGAAACTAGTTTTAAAGGGGCGATATAGAAATCATTCTTATGCATTACCTACGTCTTAGGGTGCGTCCACATCTGGCTAACGCCACTCTTAATAGTCACACTGTATATCAATTTATGTATGGTGAAAAGGCTTAGGCCTAGCATGATGAGCATACAAAAATCTATGAAAAAGCTCACTAAGAGGCGCTATAAGATTGTATGCAGTAAGCTTAGCACATAAAAAGATGTATTATGAAAAATAGCCTTAAGTACTGGTAAGTGATTCCCTTTGTGATGAAATGTCGAAGATGTAATGTAACTATAGTACGAATATGATAGAAAAAACACATAAAATACCGCGTAAGTCCAAGATTTTCTTAAATCTCTTTAGACGTTACCGTCACCGTCGGATTTTCATTTTTGTGAAAGTTTAATCAGCTTGCTAAAATTGCTTATTGCTCATTTCACGATAAATAATTGTACTTTTACTTACACGGTATATATCAAGAATAACTATAAATATCACTACCAAATAAATTTAAGACATCATCGGATTTGGTAGAAAATGTGAAAGTGCCAGCCAAAAAAAAAGAATGCGATATTCTGTTAGGACTAAACATTTTTTATTATGGCACCAAAGCTGTAGGTCCTTTGTCCTTGGTTTTATTTGGGTTAAAAAAATCTGCCTTTTTATACATTTTCGATGAAATAAGCTAAGAGTATATTCTGTTAGACTAGTCCGTCTCAACATTTTTTAGTATGGCACCAAAGCTGTAGGGCCATTTTTCTTGGTTTTATTAAGGTTTGAAAAATCTGTCATTACATACATTTTTGGTGAAATAAAATATACAGCTACAGCATTCATGCCATAATAATAAATGCTTAGACGTCCGTCTAACAGAATATAGCACTAGTTTTTGTTGGCCGGCACTTTCACATTAGGACCAAAAAGGTATGAAATGCCGATGATGTCTTTTTTAAAATTACAAACGAAATCATTACGTCGAGCCAGAGACTTTAGTCCAACTCCATGATTCTTTCCCTTTATTATGGATAGGAACTACAACGTTTTTCCCCGATGGGTTTTTTCTATACATCCATGCCAGTCGCGATATCGACAAATGCTCTTTCAAGTGAAATATGTCCAACTGATTTGAGCTTAACAAAGCCATCACTGCAAATTCATGTAGTACGATTGCATACAACACTTCGCGAAACATGGAAAAAGCACTGGCACTAAATAGAGAACAAATTGCATCTATTAAAATTTTTTTCGTCGACTAAAGTGTCAGACCTCGTAACTCCATTACATCAAATTTTACAGGATGCACAAATTCACTTCACCATGAAAAATGGCAGCCCAGAGTTATATGGTTTTCTATTTATCATTTTAAATAGTAACTGCTTTTTAAAAGGATTTGAGGCCGAGATTAAGAGACGATTTTTTTAGTCTTGGCTCGAGCTAAGCGTGGCGAAAATGTATGGATTTTGACATACAGGAGTCCGAACTATGACTTACAAATCGTCTCTGAATCTCGGCCTAAGAGTTGTGCCATGGATGCATTCAGAAATTAGTAATAAAATTGTATAAAATTTAATTTGACAAATAAAATGGAGTACGAGGTTTGACACTTTAGCCAACGATTTGTGGTGAGATTTACGAACTACAATCTTCACAAATAACGATCAAAGAAGACACGTCAAAGAATCACTCCTGAACATAAAAGAAAAATATAGCCGTAACTTCCGAAAGGGTCAATTAGATAACATTATGTACAGTCGCCATCAGATATATCGTAGCATACAAGGTGGTCAAATATTTCTGAGCAGTGCTAATTTTCAATAAATTCTTTACAGTAAATGTTACCAATTATATCTAAACGTGGATTGTGTCATAAATATCTGAACAGCAAATTTTCAATCATTCCTTTACAATTTTATTTAAAATTGAAATGTATAGTCATGGAATAAGGTCTTTTTTCCTAAACTGCTCAGATGTTTATGATTACCCTGTCTGCGTAGATATATTTTATGTTCTAGACGTTCAGATATTTTTGATTGGTTATGTGTAAAGAAATTATTGAAAATAAGAACGGCTTAGAAATATTTTGCGTATAAAGGGTCCTTCCTAATATGCTGACACTTTTTAAGGGGATGAGCAGACCGTCAAGCTGAACAACTTTCTCACACAAAACTGCAAAATTATTCGACCCAAATGTTTGGGACAGCAGATTTTTTTTCGCGATTTCGATGTAGGTCCCATAGAGAAAGTTGTTCAGTTCGACGGTCTGATCATACCCTAAAAAAGTGTCAGCATACTAAGAAGGACCCTGTACATGTGATGTTCTAGGCGTTTAGATATGTTTGATTGGTTATGTGTAAAGAAATTATTGAAAATAAGAAGTGCTTAGAAATGTATGACCACCTTGTTTGATTTGATATAACTGATGGCGATTGTACAATAGCTTTATTTATCTCCTTTCAAATAAATGCAATTTTTTCCTAATCAACACACACGTACTATTCCAAGCGTTGATATGAAAATACTAATTTAAGCCAATATAATAGGTACAGAATTATATTCATAAAAACAAAGCATGCATTGTACGTTTTGCTTTAGATAATTGATTATACAATTGATGTCATGACTTGGCTTTTGACAATCAATGTTTACATTAAGTGGGTATAGAATTGTAGATGTACAGTCGCCATCAGATATATCATAGCAAACAAGGTGGTCAAATATTTCTAAGCCGTTCTTATTTTCAATAATTTCTTTACACATAACCAATCAAAAATAGCTGAACGTCTAGAACACAAAATATATCTACGCAGACAGGGTGATCATAAACATCTGAGCAGCTTAGGAAAAAAGACTTTATTCCGTTATTATACATTTCAAATTTAAATAACATTGTAAAGAAATTATTGAAAATTATCTGTTCAGATATTTATGACACTACACGTTTAGAAATAATTGGTAACATTTAATGTAGTGAATTTATTGAAAATTATCACTGCTCAGAAATATTTGAACACCTTGTATGCTACGATATATCAGATGGCGACTGTACAATTAGACGTATTGTAAAATAGACCTAATTAAAACCTAACACATGAAACATAATTCATGTTTTCAACTTCACAAAAACTTTTTGGCCATCCAGCGCAGCGGGGCGATGCAGTACGTAGCACAATACAGCCAAGGTTCCCAAGCAACACGTAAGTTATACAGGGTGTTACAAAAATACCCCTAAAGAAAAAAGGGTGTTAAAGGGTCTCTTGTAAAGAGTCTATTGACAATGTACGACAACCGTAGTATAATATTATTATATACCGAAATAAAAATTTTTTTTTTGTTAATTATGTAACACGTTGTATTAGTAGCTGTACAGTAGCTGAATAAAGGTAAGGCTGTGACGGGCTCATCCTTTATGTTTAATACAGTGTTCTTCTTAATACGCTGACACCACTGAGCGGTAAAAGGCCTCTTAACCACGTTGATAAGTCAAACTCTCCACGACACGCCGTCGTGAAATTAGAAGTCAATTATTACATCCTTCTTGCACGCCGCGGCCGTCAACTCGGCAGAAGAATAGAGGGGAAAAAATACCAGACTAGAGCCTTCGTCCACGTGAAATAATTAGGTAATCGAAAAATCCTTTCTTAGTGCACCTCTACATCTTCCACAGAATATAAATTCCAAATTTCATATTTCTATCTTTTGCGGTTTAGGCTGTGCGTTGTCTGTCAGTCAGTCAGTCACGGAACTGTTTTATAAGAGTACGTATAGATTACAATCCTACGTAGATAATACTCGCATACGGAGCCATCCACCTGTAAAGGAGAGGAACCCGAAGACCAGAATTAAGAATTAAAAAAATATATTTAAAAATATATAGGGTCCTTCTTAATACGCTGACACTTTTTTAAGATGATGATCGGACCATCAAACTGAACAAGTTTCTCTATGGGACCAATGTCGAAAAAGCGAAATTAAAATCTGCTGTTCCATACTAAACTGAAATCTTACTCAACCCGATTGTATTGGACAGCTGATTTCTTCTTCGCGTTTTCAACATTGGTCCCATAGAGAAAGTTGGTCAGTGTGATGGTCTGATCATCCTCTTAAAAAACTGTCAGCTTATTAATTTGGACCCTGTATAAAAAAAAATCTAAATCTTTAGGTTGAAATAATTATAATCTTAAAGAGTTGTTTTTGCTTCGTATCATGGTTTCCGATGGTTTTTGTTTAAGTACTTACTTAATGTTACGTACATGCAATTCGTACATAAAAATAGTACAATAGCATAGTTGAATCATACATACATAGTGACAAACATTAATCTCATGCACTGATCAGTTAAACATAGGACTTTCAAAATTCAATCTATGCAATTCGACAAGACATTATTAATAAGCATTCATTAGCATTTTGAATGTTCAGAGAATAGATTGAATTTGTAAGCCCTATAAAAACACATTTACAAAAGTTAAAAAGGTGCCATGCAAAAGGACAGCATGCGATATAGCTGATAGTTACCTGTACGAAGCTACGTCTCGGGAGAATCCTGTCGATGTTAATAGTATATATGCGAAACTAAATCCAGCAGATATCCCAATCACCAATGTTAGCACAAATCGGCGTCCCAACACCCTGCCCTCCGCCTGCGCAAGGTTTTGCATTACGAACTTTTTCCTATTCCAGCTCAAAAAAAAAGACGGCAGATTTATCTGATCTTTTTTTTTGTTAAACGTCTTCGCGACGCAAGTGTGTTCACGCAACGACTTAGCCACGCATTGTGTCTCAATATTTGTTTAATAATAATTTAAATGGTGTACTTTTCACTGAGCTGTAGAATTTAGAGATAGTAAATGCGCTGAGTCAAACTTGTGTTAGTCGAGAAATAGCACAGGAATGACGGAAACATTGTTTTGATGCTAAACAAAAATAAGCTCTAATATAGGGTCCTTCCTAAGAGGAAGGATCTCCATAGAGTCCGCATAAATTTACGATTGTAGTTGGTCTCTTTTGTCTTATGACGTACCTTTAATAGTAGAAGGAGATGGAACTATAGATATTTGTTTATGCGGCTGTCCACTTTTTTTGAGCTAGTGTGTGTGAAAAGTGACCGTAAACATAAGGCCATATGTCACTGGGTGCCGTTTGTTTTGTTTTTGTCTACTTGACACCACACACTCAAACCTAAACGTCAAAAAAAGTGGACACTTTACAATTGGTATGGCTCACTCTAGTCTTAAAGAGAGATCCTTCCTCTTAGGGGCCTTCTTAATATGCTGACACTTTTTAGAGGGGATGGTCAGACAATCAAACTGAACAACTTTCTCTATGGCACTAACATCAAAACGCGAAAAAAAATCAGCTATCCATACAAAACTGCAAACCTACTAGAGCCTAATGTATGGGGGACAGCAGATTTTTTTTTTCGCGATTTCGTTGTTGGTCCTATAGAGAAATATTCAGTTTGATGGTCTGATCATCCCATTAAAAAAGTGTCAGCAAATTAACTCGGACCCTGTATAAATAGGGAATCCACATTTTTTGGATCTAAAAACATAGCTATCTTATCTAGTACCTATCTTATTTAGTGCCTTAGTAAATCAAAATTAAAGATTGTAAAAAGCCAATGCCTAGTAAGAATAGCGCCTTTTTTCATCTATTTTTTAGCGCGGCCATCAATCAATCTTGTAAATTATAGTTCAGAATAAAGTTACAAACGAAACTTGTTAACTAAGCCCGGCTTGCACTAACAAGTATTTAGTATTTAGGCTTAAACGTATTTAGTGATAGTTCTATCCTTCACTCTGCTCATACAAATGACAGTGACAGCATTATATTTAAACATGTTTAAGCCTAAATACTTTTTGGTGCAAGCCAGCCTTAGTATATCTCTAAACCATGCTCTAAACTCAGTCCGAACGGAAATATAAAGTTCAAGCCTTTTTTTATTATATCTCCGTTCGGACTGAGTTTAGAGATATTCATGTAATAACAAGTTTGGTTTGTTACTTTATTCTGAACTAAAATATTCAAGTTTAGTTAATGGCCGTGCCAATAAAAATAGGCGAAAAATAAGGCGCCACCTTCCATACAAAAACCCGCATTATCTTTTGGACTACAACCGGCAATCTGCCAATACGGGGCTTTGTTTTTTTAGCATAAGCATATGCTCACGACTATATTCCTCGAGGTGGTAGTCAGAGATATTCTGAAAACTCGGAACATCCACGTTTCACTAGTAGTACTGAATCTCTGTCCAGTGTGACGGGGAAAGAGCCCGTCGCCACTGCCGTCGTTGCTTTTTACCCGACTGCGCCAGAAGGAGGGTTATGTTTTTCGAGCGTATGTATGTATGTATGTATGTATGTATGTATGTACGTATGTATGTATGTATGTTTGTATGTCTATTTCTTTGGCACGGCCTATAGCCCAAACGGCTTAATGGATTTTAACGTATGAGGTGTCATTGGTTTCGTAAAAATCGTAAGAGTGACATAGGGTATATTATTTCAAGATGGCGTCTACGAATTGAAAAAGAGAGGGGGAATAAAAAATTGTTTTTTGCTAAAAATTACAATATGGGTATCAAATGAAAGCTAGTAATCAGACGATTCCAAATATATAAATATTATAGTACTTTTATGCTACTGTTTCGACACAAGACTAAAAAGTATGAAATAAACTAAATTATTAAGATAAACAAAAAACCCGACTGCATAAAAAACCTATTAACTGAAAAGAGAAAAACAAGCTCTATAATCACTAATCCGCTATAACAACTTTGTTTGAGCAAATATAATTTGAATGTTATTAGGTATGTATTGCAGGCGGGGACATACCAATCAATAACCAACTAAAAATGTCATTGTCCCCGTTTGCGATACCTACCTAATAACATTAAAATTATATTTGCTCAAACAAAGTTGTTATAGCTGATTAGTGATGATAGAGCTTGTTTTTCTCTTTTCAGTTAATAGGTTTTTTATGCAGTCGGGTTTTTTGTTTATCTTAATAATTTAGTTTTTTACCATTTAGTAAAACGCACATTTATGGTATTTTATTAGATAAAACATTGCCTCAAATAGATAGAGCGATATATTTATCGATTCAAGAGCCGGATAAGTCAAGTGTTTGACACTTGAATTAACCCATTTTGTGTTGTACTTGTAAAAGATAACAATGTATGTATCATAGGAAACTTTCATGCATTATTAATCTTATTATTTATCGTGATGATATACCAAAGACGGGTTTGTAATCGGTCTCTAGTGCTTATAAAAGGAAGGCGACTTAGACCTGAAGCCGTAGCATGACACGTGATACGGCTGTATCACGTCTTTTATCTCGTTCGTTCGCACGCAAATAGAAAGAGAGCGAAGGTGTGATAGCGCTATATCACGGTGCCATGCTACCTATGCTGTTGTACATACTTAGAAAAGGACTAATGCAAATGGGTATGAGTAATGGTATTGCCATTTTTAACAGTCGCGGCCACCAATGAAAGTATTGTATAATTATAATCATCATCATCAAAAGCCTATAAACGTCGCACTGCAGGGCACAGGCCTACTCTCAAGGAGGGTGTACGGGCGTTAGTCCACCACGCGTGCCCAATGCGGATTGGTCAGGGTTGGCATGATTAAAACAAGTTGTTTTAAAACACGTGTTTAAAACAGTGTTTAAAACAGTTTGAATTAAAACCGTGTTTTTTCTTAAGTGTTTAAAAACACAGATTAAAACAAGTTTTAAACAATGTATAAAACATTAAGAAAAAAACAAGGTTTAAAACTACTTTTCATTGCGAATGAATGGAAATAAATTAATATTTAGGACTCTAAATAGCTTGACATAAAACCAGTTGAGTCTATCTCTATGCTATTGTACTGCTATATTATATTTTTGTACTTTTGAAATAGGAATTATAAGGAAAATTTTATTTAGCATTGTAATTAAATAAAACGTATAATTTTTATGACAAGTAATTTATTCGGTGAAAGACAAAGTATCATTAATTAACAAAAAATATTTGGTGCATTTATATAGGACAAGATAACACACATTTTTAAAACATGCATTGCAACATGCACTAGTGACTAGCGAGCGGGCACTCCCCTGATTTACTATATTCAAACCAGGGTAATACCCACTAGCCTTAATAATAAGGGTAATACCCTCTAGCACTAGGTTATTACCCTTATTTTAAACATAAAATAATTTGAATATTGGGGTTTCCCCTATTAAAAATGAAGATTAGTTAGAATTGTTAGAATGTAAAGCGTTCAGTATTGATTAGAGATACGTAACATAAAATAAATGTTTACCCATGACAGATTTTTGTACATATTGAATTTATTATGGCGAATTTGAAAATACCTAGTCTAGAAATCAAATATTATAGGTCTAATTTATTAGAAATTTATGGCCTAAACACAAAAGAAAAAAAACATAAAAAACAAAAAAAAACACTTGTTTAAAACATTTTGAACTGTTTGTTTTATAAAATTTAAAAAAATCTGTTTTTTTTCCAACCCTGGGATTGGTAGACTTCACATACGCATAATAATTGCTTCTTCAGCGTATGCAGGTTTCCTCACGATGTTTTCCTTCACCATTTGAGAGCAGTGTTACGTACATACGTTAGAAAAACTCATTGGTACATGGCATGTTGTCCGGGTGAAAGATAGAGAAAGTTGTCCAGTTTGATGGTCTGATCATCCCCTTTAAAAAGTGTCAGCAGTCTACGTCTGTAATAATGGAACAAAATAGCTTCTAGATGCTTTGGACATGGCTTCCTTGTCAGTTATCACTAACTAAACACAATGTACACACGGCGACACATCAAGCTACGCAAAACCAACATAAGCTGACCGCGCGACGTTATACATTACTCTACCTTCGCGCGGCCAGCTTATTTTGGTTTTGCGTAGCTTGATGTGTCGCCGTGTGTAGTCACGCTAGATGTTTGAATTTCAAACAATTGACGTTATTTAATAACATAAAAAGCAATGAAAACAAATTGCTATTCATTGAACATTTTATTTATGATCGCCACTATGTTTCAGATCACACGTTATTGATTCCTTTATCGTATTTCATGGAATCTGTCGACGCATAATGCTCGATTTTTGTTTTTGAAGTGAACCTTCTTATGGAAAGGCTTTGAAATTCTGATCCGCAACCTTTTCGTGTGACGGAAGTTCGAAATTTAAATCGGGAGCGAAAGTTCGAAATTTAAATCGGGATAAGTTTCACATCTGCCGGGCGTCCCGTGGCGGCCAACTTCTTTTGAATTACAAGATTTAAACTTATCCTTTTATTTTTATATTCTTACAAGTGGAATGTTTAAGTATTTTATAAAACCAGCTTTTGTAGTAAGTTGGAGTAGCACTTTTTCATTTTTGGTTTTGATTATTGACAAATCTTTAATATTGTAATGAGGGCGCCACTGAGCGGTAGAAGGACTCTTCATGGCCGGTTGCTTATGCTTAGCACTGTCTCAAGACCCGCACAGGACGCAAGGGCTCGGTATTGTCTGTCTTTGTTCAATGATCTCGCATTGTTATGTGTTAGAACAGGGCAGAACTAGTTTTACACGGTGAAATAGACGTAACTTAAATATCGTCCCGCTTCGGGAGAATGCCAGACGCGCCTTTATTTTGGCTGAAAGGAGATGGAGTTTGCCGCCTACCATCCCGCACCGGGAGACTGGCAGATCGCTATATAAACACATTTGAGGATGCAACATGGGGGAGCGACGTGGCAAGCCGAATTGTGCACGAATTAGTCCGTCCGCAAATCCACATTTTGCAAATGGGTGTCTCCTGTGTGGCTGTGGCGTTCAGCGCCTGAATGACTTATTGCATTGAAGAGATTTCTCGATTTTGTTTTTGCTTGATCGTAAAAACGGCAATACATACAAGCGTGATACTTGGTGTGATTATAGTGCTTACCACAGAAATAAATCAAGATAGAACGGCCATAATCATTGTTTTACTTGTGTTCCGCATGTTTCGGACCGACAGTAAATTTTTGAATTTTCGTTAAAATTTTCATTAAATAACGTTTTTAATTAAAATGAAGTACTCAAATCTTCAGAGTCACCTCAGAACTTTTGTTGCTGCAGTTAGGAACCGCACAATAAGGCATTTTTTCTGATTTGTCACCGATATTTATCGTAGCGCGACTCAGTGCGCAACGAGTAAACGTATGGCAAATTAAGAAATTTATTGCTTAATGTTGCCACTCGTGCCCCGCGCACTTCACCGTTGTATCTTAAGTTATTTCTGTGGTGCTTACTCTAAGGTTAAACAAAAAATAATAAAAATGGGCCAAGTGTATGTCGCGCTAAGGGTCCTCCGAGTCCGACTCGCACTTAGCCGGTTTTTATTTAAATGGAAAAATGTCTCAAGTTGGTACGATACGACGTTGTGTCGCCATCTATCCTGAAAATATTTTAATTAAAAAAAACGCCTCATTTCAAAGTTTATAATGACCTCGGTCACAGACAGGACATTACGTCGGGAATAGTCGGGATGACGAATAACTGCCAATGTTTTTATCAGCACGTGCTCTGTTACTACCAAATAGAGTACAGAATCGCAAATACAATCGTCACCATCCGGTTTCTCTTTAACGCGTTCAGATACTGTGTACAAATTATCCCTATATTTTACCGTTATTTTTATACCGTCCGTATCGGTTTGGCAACAAACCTAGTTATAAGTGCTGATTTAGTTCTAAAAAATCTTGAATATTTTAAGATTAGTCGAGCATAAATGATCCGATGATATCGTCCTGTCCTGACATCAGACTTAAAATTGACAATCTAAGACTACGGGTCCTTCTTAATATACACTTTTTTTAAGGGATGATCAGACCATTATACTGAACAACTTTCTCTATGGGACCAATGTCGAAATGGCGAAAAAAATTCTGCTGTTTATACTAAACTGAAATCTTACTCGACCCAATTGTATGGGAGAGCTGTTTTCTTTTTCGCGATTTAGACATTGGTCCCATAGAGAAAGTTGTTCAGTGTGATGGTCTGATCATCCTCTTAAAAAACTGTCAGCATATTAAGTTGGGCCCTGTATATTATAACACTCATTACCACAATTAGGCCAATAATATGATTCTAAATTTATTTTTAATAAAACTATTTAAAAAAAAAAAAAATAGATTCTCGAAGATAAAAAATAAAATTATGATCTATTTAAGTTTTTATTATAATTGATAATTCTCTGATACATTTTTAAGATTCAGTAAGAATTAAGAAAGAATAAGAGGAGGAGGAGGAGTAAGAATTTATATTTTCAAAGTCTTTTTTTATTTATCTTCAGGAACATCTGAAACGACTGAAAACCAAATTAAGTTTTAAACTGGTTTAATCTGATAAAGATTGTCTAATAAATGGTTCCTTTTAAAAAAATTAAAATAAAATTACTTGAGACACAATGCGAGCCGGTAAAATATAGGATGACATGCTAACAACTCGATGTAAGCAAAATTATATTATTTAAATACGTACATGGCATTCCAGGTGTCTTATAAAATTTATTACTATTCCGATTGACCTCGAAACACACATCACTTAAAGCTCAAATATTTAATTAGCTGTATCCATAGCTAACTTGGTGAACGCTACCATAATTTAGAACAAATAAATCGACGCGGGAACACACTTACGAAATATGTACAGTAACTTTAAAATTCGAATAAAATGTTGTAATTAAAAAACTAGAAATAGATTAAAAATATCCAACACAACTTACAAATCTAACGAAACTGTCTAGCAATTTCATGTTTAATTAAAAATAAAACTTTCACGAGTGGAAATATCTGACATTAGATTGCATATTTGTTTTTTTTTATAATTAGAGCAGCAAAAGGGCGCAAACGCAACTGTGCTAACGAACCGCCACCGCCACTGGAAACGTTATCAAGGAAACATTTACAAAGATACATGTTGTGTACATACAGTGTTATTTGGTACATTACGATTGGACCAGGGCTGTATTTGCATCGAGCCGATTAGGGCCACTAAGGGCCGGTTTCACCACTACCGAATAAGTTTTTTTTTTAAATAATTAAAGGACTCTTGCTTGTGCGTTAGCACTGCATTTCCACCAATGTCAAGTAGTTTAAGGGAGTATCTATCCCAATCTCGGGGATTGTTTTTGATCAAGAATAAGAAGATATTGAGGATTGCGGAGCCTCGTGCAGGCAAAAACGCGACGCGCGAAAACCACGCGAGACAAGTGCTCGGGTCAGAACATGCAACGTGACTCGAATAAGTTCTTGTTAGCTTATCCGACAGCTTATTTGACACAAGAACTTATTCGGAAGTGGTGAAACAGGCCCTTAGTGTACTAATTTGTTAATTATTGAGTAAAATCCATGAATGTGTAGTGTTAAAACGTCGAAAATAATACTCGACAACGTCACATTTTATCATACCCCTTATACAATTTTTAATAACTTCGTTTACCTTATTGTTGTAGTGTACAAACAAGGAAAATGTATGCTGTAATTTACCACATTGAAGTTTAGAATTCAGCTGATTTATTTATCCATAAAGGGCCAGTAAAATAATGAAAATTTAGGACTCTTAGGACTCTGATTCTACGTTTTTTGTTCTACAAATTAGACATTTAAATACAGCATAAGCATATGCTCACGACTATATTCCCCGAAGGGGGTAGTCAGAGATATTATGAAACCACAGAACATCCACGTTTCACTAGTACCGAAACTCTGTCCAGTGTGACGGGGAGTGAACCCGCCGCCACATCGGTGTCGTTTAAATACAGCCCTGGATTAGTTAAGCGATTTTTTTTGTTGGTAAACGTGCATTGGGAGATTTTTGCATGTGCCATACGCATCTCCATGTGGCATTGCAGAATGCAGAATTTTGTTTGTAAACTTTCAGATTCGTGTCATGAATGAATGATTGTCTTGTTAAGTAATTTACCTTACAGCTTATTTTTAAGTTTGAAAAACACGTTTCTGAGTACCATCGTGAAGTCTCGATTAAAGTTTAGGTAAACTTCAAATTCGTTTTTAGGAAGGATGCTACTTTTGCTATTTCGACAATATACAAAGTGTTAATGAATTAACGCAAAACTATAAGGTAGTTTGTTTAGAATCAGAATCGAGATGGAGCAGAATCGAATTATCATGGTTTCAATTTAGGTAATTTTTTTCAAAATATTAAATAAAATGTTTGTAAAATTTAAAATTTACTGAACTTGATCTCAATCCACCGCTCGGGCACTCTAACCCTACTTACTACCAAAACAAGATTCTTAAAATGTATCCATCAGCACGTTAGCGCTTTCATTCATTGCTGAAATGATAACAAATCATTTTTGCCTCAAAACTTGAAATGCGAATAACTTTAAATTGTAACTATCAAAAACATGAAATTATAAAACAGTTGGGGTGTATGAGGTTTTGCGCTTATTCATTAACACGTTGTAATAAACGAATGTATTTTAAGTACCTATCACATTTTGTTTATTTTGTTCATTCTGTATCGCTAACAATACTACCGTACTATATTGACATTGTAATTGGCCAATAAGTCCGAAATTTTATTTATTATAATTTAATGTCAGGATAAGGAAGGTAGCTATCGCTATGGTTGATATTTCAGTAATACAGAAAATACAAGTTTTAACATACAGCATTTTTGTCGTCATCAGAATCCGATAGAATTTCATAATCAAACGCACACATTGTGTCACTATAGAAAATTCACTGACTTCCAAGGGCTAGGACGTTGTGTTAATTAAAAATTCTAAACTTTATTACTCATAAAAAATTATATTACTACTTACTAGCTTTAAGATTGAAATCGCTTTTAGGCAACATTTTGCAATGTTTGACTTAATATTAGTTTATCCTTGAACAATTCTGCTTTCTAACTTTTTTTAAAACTGCTGCGAATCTATTTCCCAAGGGGGTAGCCAGCGATATTCTAAATATAGTACCTATATTCAGAATACCTAGTTTTGCTAGTAATGTCTAATCCAAACCGGTTTAGGCGCTTTAAGCAGACCCGTCCGTGGTAAAAAAACGTTTTTTCCTTAAATAATGTCTTATTTTCCGTAACTTCATTTTTGACCACGAGAAAAATGTCCGCCGTCTGGGTACCGCCTTCATGAATAATAGACATAATAAAAAGACACGAAATTGAAGAATTATTTCCGCTGGTTACCTCCCGATGTTTTCTATACGAAAAACTAGAGTGGTATTACAAATCATCCAGAAGTTCCTAAAAACTAATTGGTTCGATTCTGATCTTGGCTGGGATTGAACCGTCACCCTACACGGGAGGCGAGGCTGCTATAATCAGACAAGTTTGTGCGCGAACGTCCGCGGGGCAGAGACGCTGAGGGAGGCGAGGTACTCTAGATATTATCGGGGGGCGGATGGTGTAGCGGGGAAGACAAGCGCGCGCCGCTCAACGGCAACAGATGCACGGCATGCTCCGCGGGACGGTCGCTTGTCTGACCTTCAGGCCAGGAGAATTAAATAAATCAGAAGAAATAATTCCGCGAGTACTGGAACTTGGATGAAACCACCATATAAAATTTTGCAGCTGGTATAGAAATTTCCACGGCAGCCACCATGGTAATTTTAAACGCCAAAGCAGCTTTTAAAGGTTCACTATCCTTGGGAGAGGCATTTAACCAGTAGTGGACTGAGATGATGATATAGCCATCACTTTATGTTAAAGTTGCACCGCAAGGGCAAAGGTCTCCTCACAAATAAGGGCGAGAGGGAGTGGGCCATACTCCACAGTGCCCAGTGCGGATTGGTGGAGGCAAGTTAGTGGTCAACTTGCCGTCAGAGAATTTTCAAACCGCCTTAATAGGCTTCTGACTTGGCTTAACGAATAGTTACACCGCCATCTGACTTAACTATCCAGGACCAACTGCTAAACGTGCCTTCCGAAGCACGGAAAAGCGCTAGCGCTAGTGGAGCTTCGGTATAGGAAACGATCACCGAATTTGAGCAACGTCAGGTCCGGTCCGGTCAGCCTTTCCGAAGTACGGAAAAGCGCCCATTGGCGTAGTGGAGCTTCGGTATTGAAAACGATCACCGAATTTAAGCAACGTCAGGTCCGGTCAGCCTTTGGATGGGTGACCCTTTATATTACTAAAGTTAAAATCAGTACAATTAATACAGATACTAAACAGAAGTAAAGCTACTCGTAACCGTAAAGCGTTATCGGTATATACAATTAAATATGAATCATTTAGTGCTACTAAATTGAGTCATAAAAATTCGATACAGTCATTTATTGTGAACGTTTCATGTTTGTTAAATGCAAGTTAAAATTGTGCACAATGTACCTATATGCTTTTGTTTTTGTTTGGTCTTATGACAAGATTCGCGGCGTTTTTTTAAGGGGATGATCAGACCATCCAACTGAACAACTTTCTCTATGGAACTAACATCGAAATCGCGAAAAAAACAGCTGTTCCGTACAATACTACAAATGTATGGGACAGCTGATTTTATTTCGCGATTTCGATGTTGATCCCATAGAAAAAGCCTAAAAACCCAATTGTCCTACATTCGGGGCCTTTCGGATGTTTGTTCCATAGAGAAAGTTGTTCAGTTTGATGGTCTGTTCATCCCGTTACTATAGTTTCTAATTTTGTTAGACAAACTTACATACATAATATACTCACGTTCATAATCGCTTTCGGGGTGGTCAGAAACACTTTCGTTAGACGTTTTGACTTTTTGGCGTCAGACTTTTGTGAAAGGCAGTTAGACTTATGTATACTTCATTCCACATAAGGACGAACAGATTTCCAGATTCCTATGTATCTTTCTGGCATATTCTGATTAGCAAATATAATTTATCTATCAGAAAGGGATTCATTCCGTCATACGCTACTAAAGCTCTTCTAAGAATAAGTGACCGTAAGTGTTTCAAATCTCTGTTTCTGTAATTCAAAACAGCCTTAAATTTTCGTTGCTATTTGGAATGGAGTATAGACGTGTTTAAATATGATTTAGCTAGGGTACAGCTAGGTACAGTCAATCATAAATCATTATCAGAAAACATTACTATGTAAATTTTTAACCAAAGTTGTAATAGTTTGTATTAGCTTTTTATATTCATTCTTTGAATATTTGACAATAATTGAAATAGTAGATACGAATTATCAATACAATTTTGTGTTTTGTTTGCCTTATCATTTGTGAGTGCATGTGTGGATGCCCTCTCTCATCTCAGTTTCTTATCACTAAATTCTGGGTATTCCTGACGATATCAATAAAAGTGATATTATCTGGGAAAATGGTTTAAACTATTGCAAATAGCAATTTGTATTCTTGTGTAAATGGACTTTTATCACACAAAAAAAAAAGATTTGTCTACTTACTACAAAAGGTTCAAATAGAAACATTATACTTTTAAGATAGCATAGCATAGCATAGCATATGCTCACGACTATATTCCCCGAGGGGGTAGTCAGAGATATTCTGAAACCTCAGAACATCCACATTTCACCAGTAGTACCGAAAGTCTGTCCAGTCCAGTCCAGTACTTTTAAGATAATGTATACAAATATCATTTTATATCTATCTATGTGCCTCTTTCCCGGTGGGATAGGCAGCGACCAAAGCGCGCCATCTACTACGATATCTCGATATCATTTCATAATATTGTATATTTTCTTAAAATTTGTATGTACTGTACCTATTTTTTTTTTTTTTTTTTTTCTTGGACATTGTCACACAAATTATCTAGTCACATTTAAAGTACCAGAATCTAGCCTGGACTTGTGTTATGATGACTAGACAACGATATAGAATGCATATATAGATACAAACATCCATGACTCGGGTACAAATATTTATATTAATCATACAAATATGTCCCTTACGGGATTCGAACCCGCGACCCTCGGCACAACAGGCAGGTTCACTACAGACTGTGCTATCGGGCCGTCAAAAAGTATTGTATAAAAGTATTGTATAAAAAACATAACCCTCTCCTACTATTAATTTTTTGATGAGGGCGCCACTAAACGGTAAAAGCTCTCTTAATGTCGGGCAGCAAAAATATTTGTAGCAAATATTGTGTATTTTAAACAATGAATCATTCTTATCACATTAAGTCCACTATGTAATTAGAGCAATAACTAATTAATAAATGATATATACAATGTGTTAATGAATAAGCGCAAAACCTCATACACCCCAACTTATTTCTAACAAAATAATTAGATTGAAACAATAATTTCATGATTTTGATAGTTAAAATTAAAAGTTATTCGTATTTTATGTTTTCAGGCAAAAATTATTTGTTATCATTTCAGCAATGAATGAAGGCACTAGGGTGCTCGTGGATACATTTTAAGAATCTTGCTTTAGTAGTAAGTAGGGTGAGTGTGCCCATGTTCTTAGTTGAGATCGAGTTCAGTAAATTTTTAATTATACAAACAAATTATTTGATATTTTGAAAAAAATAACCTATGTTGAAAACATGATAATTCGATTCTGCTCTTGATTCTAAACAAACTACTTTCTAGTTTTGTGTTAATTCATTAACACGTTGTATAGATCTTATCATTGTTGATGATCTAGATTATTGATTACCTAGTTATTGCACTAATAAAACATTCAAGTATTTGTTTATTTTTGACTAGCTTTTCCCGCGACTTTGCTCACCTTGATTTTGGATACAAACATTGATTATTTTGCTGGTTTCAAGAGTAGAAATCACAAGTTTTAAGCTGTGTGTATACACAGGGAATACAATTTTCTTGTCATGTCATGTTGTTTATACCCAATTTCACCCCTTTATGAGTTGAGTTTTGTAAAACAGGCCCTAAAACTCATAGTTTTTATTTAAATTTATACAGGGTCCTTCTTAATATGCTGACACTATTTTAAGGGGATGATCAGACCATCAAACTGAACCACTTTCTCTATGGGATCAGCATAAAAATCGCGAAAACGAAATCTGCTGTCCTATACATTTGGCTCGAGTAGGTTTGCAGTTTTGTATGGAACGTTTGAAGGTCTGATCATCCCCTTAAAAAAGTGTTAGCATATTAAGAAGGACCCTGTATATGGGTCCTCCTAAAGCATGTAACCCACTTCTTAAAACAGTAGTTCCTAACATTTTTTCGAGAATGGGAAACATTGATTGTTTTGTGGTTAGCAAGGACTACACGGTTTAAAAATCTAAATTGTTAAAGACATTTCATTTGTATAATACACAAAAGTTGTAAAATTCAGTCATTAGCACCGATATCTCGTTCAACGCATATTGCTTTCAAAATCTCGATTTACAGCTATGCAAAACCAACATAAGCTGGTCGCACGACGTAAAACATTACTCTACCTATGCACGGCCAGCTTATTTTGGTTTTGCGTAGCTTGATGTGTCGTCGTGTGTACACTAAAATTAAATGTTGAATCTATAATATTGTATTAAAAAAGTGTGAACATTTTTATAGTAACCTAAAGTGATTATTCAATAATCTTTGCTATGAGACAGAGGATAAAATTACCATTTTACAAGAGATACAGTCAATGAATTTGTCTACGATATCGTACTAAAATTAGACTAATAACACAAAAAATCCAAAATCTACAACCCGAAATTTTCATTTATGAATATGATACTCAACAGAATAGTTTTTTTACATTGATACAATAAAAACCTGACTATTATAACTAACTAGAAGAAGGGAAGTAGATATAACCCATAATCTGTAGAAAAGAGATAAATTAACCCACACAGTAAAGTTTAGATAAAGTGATGATAACATTGTATGGTTAACTTAATTACTTACAGTCATCCCGGCGATTTATCTAATGGTTTGTGGTCGTATTAGATTCATAAGGATCCTAATTAATTATTTCATCACTTCATTTAATGAATAAGCGTAGAAAGCTTTTATAATCAACGCAAAAGCTCAACAAAACATCTCGCTGCCCGAAAGTCGATTTCGATTTCGACAGTGCCTATTCGTTACATTTATGGAATAAAAATGACAAATGTTACCGATTATTTTTGTGCAATATTTTCAGGAAAAGTATAAAATTATAGAAACGATTTTTGTGTGATTTTATTTAATTTTAAAGCTAGGAATATTTTTGGGATCATTAAATATTCTGGAATCTTTAAATGTTAAATCTCGCCATATTTAGAGCCTGAAACGAACAACCCATTATAATTCGGATACATGCATAGAACTAGGTATCTTTTTTGTACGACACGCAAAATTGTTTGACCATGAAGATATTGTTTCTACCGTCTAATCGTCTCGGGCTTGCTTAATGGTGCTCCCACACTGCTATAACATTTACTAACAAATTTTATAAATTGTTACATTTTGTTAGAAAATGTTAGATGTTACAAGTGCTCCTACACTGACGGAAAATGTTTACTAACATTTTATAACATATTTAGCTCGCAGTTTGGTTTTGCGTTCTAGGTGTCTATATGAAAATGGAAGAAGAAAGATAACAAATGTTTTATTTTGTTATAAAATGTTAGCTAACAATTTTGTTCAAAAATGTTTACTAATATGAAAAAATTTATAACATTTGTGATCAAATGTTTGTAAACAAATGTTTAGTAACATTAGTTAACATTTTCTAACAGCAGTGTGGGAGCACCATGACACGGAAGAATGTTCTTACTATTTTGGTCCTAGCTTCGTGGGCGGGCCCCGTAGGCATTTAATTTTCGTGGCGGGTGTGTTCATTCAAACAGTGATGGTAAGGCTCCGCTCTGTGTATCCGAACAGTTCAGTGCTGCCATTTTATTGCTTTCGGCGCTAGAGTTAGCGTTTTTTGAGACTTGCATAATCATCATCAGGGACCCGATCGCGCTAATTTATTTAAAACAACAGTTCAATCCTTATTCAATTTCAGTTCTAATCATATTGTAATCCAGTTATTATTCAACTTTACTGAATTCCGTATCGCAATAAACTTGACTTATTTACTACCTACCTATGTGATTAACTGCCTGAAACGTCTGAGTGATCTGTCAAAACGGCCCTAACTCTAAAGGCTGTCAAATGATAGCGCGATACCGAATGTGTAAAAGTTGTGGTTCACACGCAGACCGATCACGTTTCAGTTGTCATTTCTTTAACGCGATCGAGGCCCAGCCTATCATAGTCCACTGCTGAACATAGGCCTCTCCCAACTAGCGTAACGACTTGATCATATTGCAGTAAAAATCGAGCTTGTTTAAAAATAAATAAAATAAAAAAACCTTTATTCATCCAGGGGCGTAGCGTGGGTTTCTTCCGCTCGGGGCACAGATCGAACTTGCGGCCCCCTTATCTTACCTATAAAAGAAATAACGGAGAATTTTATTAAAAGGAAATTTTTTTACACGTCTATTCCAGTGGTGGTCAGACATCTTTTGGTTTATTCATGCAAAAATAGAAACATAGCTAGAGTGAGCTCGACTTTTCTCCTCAATACGAATCGGTTAAAGACAGAGCTTTTTACGTAGGTGTACAAAATATGTGCAAAATAACCGAAGTAAAAGCTATGGATGGATCGAAGCAAGCTCGAAATTTTGAGCACCACGTCTCTTAGCTGTGGTCAGAACGCTTTAGGATTGTGTGTAGGCACAGTAACTAAAGTATAAACTTAGAGCAAGCGAAGTGTAGTGTACAGCAATAAAGAGTAGTTAATGTGGAAAGCACCGGTAGCGCCATCTACCGTGAATCATCGCCATCATCGCCATCATCTGCTGTCTATGGTGAATATCTACCGTGCATTCGCTTGGTATTCGCTCACCGACCGCCGTGCCGTGCGGTCGTACGCTTAGCCACATTCACTAGTGAATACTATATCTGTGTTTTATTATATACATCAACCTCAACCAACGCGGTAGAAAAGGTGTATTCTACACGAAGCAAGCTCGACTTTGCTCTACGATTTGTCCCCCCCCCCCCCCCCCCTGACCTCAGCTCGCTACGCTCATCCACACATTATACATTTGCCTACATAATAATGTTTTTAGATTAACTAATAGTCTAACTGATATATTACCTTCTTACTGATAGTGTATCTTTCAAAAGCATAATGTGTAGTGTATGG
Source organism: Agonopterix alstromeriana (assembly GCA_963924505.1). NCBI lineage: Eukaryota > Metazoa > Arthropoda > Insecta > Lepidoptera > Depressariidae > Agonopterix > Agonopterix alstromeriana. Next base: position 14,214,612 of record OZ004675.1, read on the forward strand.
ACTAGGGTGAAAAAAAAGCTATAATTTTTCAAAAGACCTACCACTGGCTTAACTGACTTGACTTCGGACTTCAGACTGAACGATTTATTTATAAGACTATAAATAATGAACTTCAGAGAATAATCACTAGAAGCACTATTCGACCAATAAATCGTGAGTAAATCAAAAAACTGAGCGGTTTTTTTTTAGTTTTAGCGCTCAATAGATTCTTTGTTTTGGCAACACCGGAACAGCCATATTGTTGTTTTGCAGGTGATAGGTGCGTCGTTCACAATTTGTTTTTCAATAATTTATTTTCATTTTAACTCCACAAAAACATCTAGCTCGAAATGTTACCGTAACATTTCGTTGTAGATATGGTAGAGTCAAATAAACTGTGCCCTTAAAACCAGTGGTGTGTAAAAATGTGGCGGATAGTGGATTTCTTTATTTTTACTTGTATGCTGCAATATGGAACTGCATACAATCATCGACAGTCTCCGCTGTGTGATAATACAACACGCATCGTACAAAGTTGCACTACGCAGGTAAATATTTACACTCTAATCGATTTGTGTCAATATGTTTGCTATCGATTTGCTGTCATATTCGAAGAGTTTTGAAGGTCTTTCAAATGGCATATTTCCTGTACCTACCTTATACTGTACTTGCCTGGATTATACAAAGTGTTACAAAAATACAAATAAACATTTAAGGGGGTGGTTTAGACCATCAAACTGAACAACTTTCATTATGGGACCAATATCGAAATCGCGAAAAATAATCTGATTTTTCTGTCTGAAGCGGAAAAACAAATCTACTTGAGCTAAATGTATGGGACAGTTGTTTTTTTTTTGCAATTTCGATGTTGCTCCCATAGTGAAAGTGTTAGGGATTTTCTCCGAAAAACGTTTACAAATAGTTTATAACATCTTTATTCGTTATCACAAATTACGTTACAATTAAAAGATCCTTTTGACATCTTTTATTTGACGAATCGAATGAAAGATAAAACTACGTCATTGCTGTGCCAGTACAGGCGACCAGCCAGTACTCACACTCCTCTTCACGGCAATGTCGTGGTCATCAGGAGAGTCCTAAACTGCACCGCAATTTCATCAGCCGCGGTCCAGCTAAAGCCTTTGTCAGCATATCTGCTCCCATGTCTTCTGTTCGCAGATACTTGACATCTATTAGCCCTTCTTGTATGCAGTTCCGAATGAAGTGCATTTTTAGGTCTATGTGTTTAGACTTCGAAGTCACCATCGCATTTTGACTAAGTTTGATGGCAGCTTGGTTGTCATTTAATACGACTATGTTGTCATAGTTGGCCCCTAGGTCTTTATAAAGGCTCTTTAGATGGATGGCTTCTTTCGCAGTTTCGGTTAGGGCAACGTACTCCGCCTCAGCTGTCGATAGGGCAACGCTTCGTTGCTTTTTGGACATCCAGCTTACGGACGTTCCAGCATATATAAAGCAATAGCCCGAAAAAGACTTTCGATCAAGCTTGCATGCGCCCCAATCTGCATCTGCCATACCAAGCAATTTTCGCCCGGTCTTCCTGAAGGTGAGACCGGTGCTCTTCGTTCCTTTAAGGTAACGTAGTACTCTTTTTGCACACTTATAATGCTCTTCTCCGTAACAATCGTTAAATTGCGAGAGATAACTTATGGCAAACATTATGTCAGGGCGAGTCGCCACCGCCAGGTACATAAGCGTACCGATTAAGTTTTTATAGGGAAGATCTTTCCTTTCATCTCTTTTACCCTTTTCAAGCATGAGACCTGGCTCTATTGGTGTAGTCGTTGCTTTACAATCTTCCATCTTGAACTTTTTGAGAGTGTCTTCTATGAACTTCTCTTGGTTCAGTTTAATTTCACCCCTCTCATAGGTGACGTCTATTCCAAGTAGCCGTTTCGGTATCCCTAAGTCTTTTAATTCAAATTTTGCATTTAGCAGGTCTTTTACTTCTTTGAGCTTTCTTGGACATGAATAGGCAATCAATAAATCATCGACATATATTACTATTATGACTTTAACTCCTCTTTTCTCTAGTAGGTATAAACATGGGTCAGCTTCTGATGCTTTGAAACCTATGTTCTTTAATTCTGTGTCGAGTTTCTTGTACCACTGCCTCCCTGCCTGTTTGAGTCCATATAGAGCTTTTATAAGATGACAGACTTTCTCTTTTGGATTATTTCTTATATCTTTCAGCATACTTTTTGTCTTATTGTATAAAGTCAGATCTTTTTGTTTACTTTCTTTGACCATGATTTCTGTCAGATATTCTTCTAAATAGTCAGGGTATTTCATCACTATCTTTTCTTCTAGTTCACCATTCAAGTACGCCGTTGTTACGTCCATCTGGTTTAGCTTTAACCCTTCTTCCATTGCTATCCCAATAACAGATCTGATCGAACTTAGTTTAGCAACGGGAGCATATGTTTCGTTGTAGTCGACACCTGGTCGCTGAGAAAAACCCCGTGCTACGAGTCTGGCCTTCTTTGTTATGCTGTTATCTGGTCCTATTTTATTTCTTAGAACCATTTTATAGTCAACTTCTTTAACTTCTTTGTTTTTCCTTTCTATTTTCCAGGTTCCGTTCTTAACATGTGCTCTTATCTCAGCTTTTATTGCATCATGCCAGTATTCCTCATTCTCATTTTCGTCAGACATGTAAGATATTTCCGAGAATAAGTGACTCTCTTCAGTCTTGTCCATTTCGAAATCTCTGGTCCACGCTGGTGGATGTCTTTCTCTTTGAGGCCTCCCATTTCCAGGTGTTTCCACGATCTCTGATGCGTCACCGTGAGATTCTATTTCATCTTGCGAAGAAACGTCATCTTCTTGATTGTTCGGATATTCCAATGCATTATCGTAAGACTCTATTTCGTCTAGCAAAGAAACGTCATCTTCCTGATCGTACAGATTTTCAAAAATGTTTTCATTTTTATTTTCTGTTATTTCAATTTCTATTTGTTGCACCTTTTTATTATCTTGTTGTCCTACTTCGTTTGTAAGATCTTCAAAGTTCTGACTTTTTTCTTTAAAATACATTTTATCTATGACCTTTATATCCCTGGTCGTCACAACGTCATCATCTTCAGGTATGTATACTCTGTAAGCCTTGGAAGTCATCGAGTACCCCATGAATGCTCCTTCTTTGGCATTCTGGGTTAGCTTTCCTCGTTTGTTCTTTTTCAGGACGAATGTCGTCCTGCCATAAACATGAAGGTGATTTCCACTTGGTGTTCGGCCTACCCATTTCTTGAAGGGTATATTGCCATTCAATGCTTTGGTAGGACTACGATTTATGAGGTAGTTAGCGGTTGCTACCGCTTCCGCCCAAAGCTTCTTAGGTGCATTTGCGTCGATCAACAAACATCTGGCTTTGTCTAACAGGGATCTGTTTTTTCTCTCGCTTATCCCATTTTGTTGTGGGGTATAAATTGTGGTCAGCCTTCTTTGGATGCCGTTCGACTTGAGAAAATCATCAAACTCCTTGTTGCGATATTCTGTGCCATTGTCTGTTTGCAGATGTTTTATCTTTTTGTTGTGGAACGTCTCGACTTCCTTTTTATATTCCTTGAAAATGTTGAATACGTCACTCTTCCTTTTAATGAAGTAGACGTGACAGTAACGAGTATAATCGTCAATGAACGTGACGTAGTATCTTGAGCCAGCTAGCGTCTCACACTCAAAAGGTCCACAAACGTCGCTATGAATTATTTCTAGCTTGTCCGTTGTGTAGAGGTCATCATGTCTTGTGAATGGTAATCTTGATAGTTTTCCTTTAATGCAGGTCTCACATGTTTCAAACTTTTCATCAGTTAAATTTAAACCGTGCATGAGGTCTTCTTTAGCCATCTTCTTTAAATCTTTTTCGTTTATGTGGCCAAGTTTGCGATGCCATTCCATGATGTTACCGTCTTCTTTAGGTGTGTAGTTTGCAGTCTCTTTTCTTTCAAACTCAAGATAGTAGAGCCCATCTTTTCTTTGCGCTGTCAGTGTCACCTCGCCGTCTTTTTCTATGACGTAGGCTTTATCTTCACTGAAAACAACCTTATTTCCTCTGTCTGTTATCTTGGCCACAGACAAAAGGTTCACAGACACATCGGGAACATAGAGAGTGTCATTGAAGTTGTAGCCTTGTTTCTTTGTACAGACTGTAACTTTTCCCTTGCCTTGAATTTCACTGACATATTTATTTGATGCCATCTTTAGGGTACCATTTTCAGGGGAAATTGTAGAAAACATCGATTTGTCGCCGCACATATGAGATGAACAACCGCTATCTAGGCACCATATTTCTTTATTTGCATATGAATCTGCGGTGTTCAGGCAAACGTTATAGTTTCTGTACCTGCCTTGATTGTCTTTCTCATTTGTGTTTTCCTTTTTGCCCCAACACGTCTCGGTAGCGTGACCTTTCTTTTTACAGCTTTTGCAGTATAGTCTTGGCTTATTTTTCTTGACGTGATATGCTTCTGAGCTTTCGGGCTGCTCATTACCACTCCTGGCCTGGTACTCTTCCAGAATTTTTACTTTCAGGTCCTCAGGATGAGGTAGTGTGTCTCGAGACTCAATGGCTATTCTAAAATTTTCGAAAGTTGTCGGCAAACTGTAGAGGAGCATTATGCTTAGTAACTCTGGAGGTATTTTTATATCCATGTCGGCGAGCTTGTCCACGATATCCATGAAGTTATTTATATGGTCACGAATATCTTCTTCTGTGGTCATTCGCTTTAGAACCAGCTGTTTTAATAACGTAGCTTTCCTTGCAGGCCCAGTGCTTTGGTAAGTAGCTCTCAACTTGTCCCATACAGCTTTAGATGTCGTGCAGGCTTTAATTTGTTTTAATTCAGAAGGCGACAGTAAAAGTAGGATTTCAGCTCTTGCCTTCAAGTCCTCTTTATTGAACACCAACTTTGCCGCCGCATCCGCATTTGGTGGCAATGTTTTCTCGCCGCTTACGATGTCCCAATAGTCATTTTTAATCAGGACCGCTTGAGCTTGCAGGCACCAAGTATCATAGTTTGATTTGGTCAACGGTTCTATGTTGCGGTAACTCGTATTTGATGTCATGGTTTTTCTTACTTGTAAATAACCACGCTCTGCTACCAATTTGTTAGGGATTTTCTCCGAAGAACGTTTACAAATAGTTTATAACATCTTTATTCGTTATCACAAATTACGTTACAATTAAATGATCCTTTTGACATCTTTTATTTGACGAATCGAATGAAAGATAAAACTACGTCATTGCTGTGCCAGTACAGGCGACCAGCCAGTACTCACAGAAAGTTGTTCAGTTTGATGGTCTAAACAACCCACTTAAAAGTTTTAAATGTTTATTTTTACTTTTGTAACATCTTGTATATGCGCTCAGCATTTGTATTTTTGTAAAACCTGTATAGTTCCGTTTGAAGTACCAGAATCTATACCAGACTTGTATTAAGATGACTAAACAACGATATAGAGTACATAAATAAACTCTGGTACAAATATTCATCAGTCAAATATTTACCACTTGCGGAATTCGATCCTGCGACCCTCGGCACAGCAGGCAGGTTCACTACAGTCTGGGCTGTCAGGTTATCATAGGTTTTAAACTGAAATTGTAGCTAGTTTTAAACCCCGGAAGGTATTCAGCAGTAATTTAATTCAATTTATTTATGCGTGGCATCAGATATTTTGCATTACAAAAAAAAAATCCATATAAATCTAGTCTGTATACACAACATTAAAAAATCACATGGTATTACAATCATGATTAAATTTTGAATTAAAAAAAAAAATTAATTTTGGAACTGTAGCTAGTTGGGTGAGATGCTTTCGTTTAGTATTTTTGAATTTATTTGTTGAGTCAAAAATGATAACCAGATCCAGTATTTTCAGTAAGCTTATAGCATGTAGAATCCCACTGCAGGTCAACTTTCTCCCGAAAAGGGAGGCCTCCTCTCACGAATAAGAGTGAGAGGGAGTTGAGCCATACGCCACCACACGGGCCTAGTGCGTATTGGTGGAGGCAACTTAGTGGTCAACTTACAGTCAGAGAATTTTCAAGCCGCATTAACCTCTGACGTGGCTTAACAAATAGTTACAACACCATCTGACAGAACTATCCGAGACCAACTGCTTAACGTGCCTTCCATGGAAGCATGGAACCGCTCGAGATGAAATACCACTAAACCGTCACCCATCCAAAGACTGACCGGACCTGACATTGCTTAACTTTGGTGATTGTTTCCAATACCGAAGCTCCAAGTAACCAAAGCGCTTCATAGTATTTTCTGAAATAACATTTTAAAATGAGGTGTTTCACTAAAAAGCATTGTCTTATTACAAGATCACAGCAGATTTTGGCCTACAATCTCAGAGGAAGGATCTCCATAGAGTCCGCATAAATTTACGATTGTAGTTAGTCTCTTTTGTCTTATGACGTACCTTAAATAGTAGAAGGAGATGGAACTATAGATATTTGTTTATGCGGCTGTCCACTTTTTTTTGAGCTAGTGTGTGTGAAAAGTGACCGTAAACATAAGGCCATATGTCACTTGGTGCCTTTTGTCCATACTACTTGACACCACACACTCAAACCTAAACGTCAAAAAAAGTGGACACTTTACAATTGGTATAGCTCTATTAGGTATAATCTCTTTGCCTACAATGCTATTTTGCAATCTATTTTTAAGGCATTAAAATTCATAATAACTTTTATTACAGATAAACGGCAACACAAACAGAAGTCTGGATCCATGCGAAGTGAAATTTTATCCAGCAAACAGCGACAATTGTAAATCTCTGAACTTCGGTCCCATTGAGTCCAACACTTATATTGGTGGTGTCAGTCTAAAACCGTACATTTTGCCGTTGGATAATGACGTTTATATGATCAACTATGCAGTCCTTAATATTACATTTAGTAATATCAAATGGAAAAGTAAGTAGAGTATGACCAGGAAAATAATGCCGCTCATCATTTTTCGTTTGCACACTTCGACTATTTATATGTGGACTGGTTACATGTGTAATTCTACTAACAAACATTTCTGCCACTTTTTGAGGGGGGTGAGGTAACATGAAATCCGCAACTTTGGATTTTATTCCCCATAACTTTAGATTCTAATTTTGAATGTTAAAAATCATGAAAAGTAGTCTCGTGTGGACCCCAAACGTTTTAAGTTCGAAGTTATTATTTCGCAATTATAGGCTGTCTCGTTTAGTGATAAGGTGTAAAATTGAATGTAAATGCACAAGATCAATTGTGCTTATACCGTGGCAGAGGGGAAATGCTACTGCAAGGCTAGTCCTTATAATAATTAGTCAAAGTTTGCACATCAGTCATTTAGTGATTAAAAATCAATCATGTACGGTAGTCAAAAAGTGCAAAATCGAGTGCTACTAAATGCTTCTCTATCACGCTCCAATTCAGATTTCAGACACATCCTTATTGGTCAATATAATTCTGCGTGCTATACAAATTGCAGTTTTATCGGTAAAATGTATAAACCTGGTACTACAGTATAAAGGGACTTCTTAATATGCTGACACTTTTAAGGGGATGATCAGACAGTCATACTAAACAACTTTCTCTGTAGCACCAACATCGAAATCGCGAAAAATAATCAGCTGTTCCATACAAAACTGCAAACCTATTCGAGCCAAATGGAGCTGGATAGCAGATTTTTTTTTCGTGATTTCGATGATGGTCCCATAATGAAAGTTGTTCAGTTTGATGGTCTGGTCATCGTCTTAAAAAACTGTCAGCATATTAAGATGTACCCTAGGTAGTTATTTCAACTTTAGCGCATGAAATAATGGGATGTGTGCAGGAGGATAATGAGGAATATATTGTTACTTTATACATTATACAACATGTTAATGAATAAGCGCAAAACCTCATACACCCCAACTGATTTATTACAAAATAATTAGATTGAAACAATAATTTCATTATTTTGATAGTTAAAATTTAAAGTTATTCGCATTTTAAGTTTTGAGGCAAAAATTATTTGTTATCATTTCAGTAATGAATGAAAGTGCTATCGTGTTCATGGATACATTTTAAGAATCTTGTTTTGATAGCGAGTAGGGTGAGAGTGCCCGAGCGGTGGGTTGAGATCAAGTTCAGTAAATTTTAAATTTACAAACAAATTATTTAATATTTTGAAAAAAATTACCTTTGTTGAAAACATGATAATTCGAGTCTGCTCTCGATTTCAAACAAATTACTTTCTAGTTTTGCGTTAATTCATTAACACGTTGTATAGTTGATAAAAAGACCTGTTGATTATTTTATCATCAATAAGGCTTCGCTGTAAATGATAAGGTACTTAATAAAAACCAATTAACTTGAATTATTTAAATAAATGTAAATGATCTCAAACATAAGGTACTGGGACACTTATGTCTAGATTATACTCCAACTTAGTTATACTAATTAAATAAATAAATTTACTTAATGAGATACTGATGAGTTTGCAAAAGCGAATATTTTTCTAGCAGCATTAGAGCCTGGTGATGCTAGGATCTCGTGAAATATGCCCACTTCAAGTCTATTCACTGTAAGCTTCAGGGTTCGAAGCGATCATTATCACCATAGTTATCAAGATAATTATACGTTGATAATTATCTTGATAATTATAAAATTGATTGGAAACACAAAAAGCTTGTGCTAGCAATGTCACGCCATGTATTTCCGATAATGGTTCGCCAAAAAGAAGCTCACAAACATGAAATCATTTTTCTCACTGTTATCCTGTCGTTTTTCTCAATTATTTGTTATTCTTTGTGATGAGAAACTATAGTGTCAAAAGCTAGGTGCTGTTTGGTCTGGATAAGAGTATTAAAGGAGTCACGATGCAGGTTCTGACCCGAAAACTTGTCTCGCGTGTTGTTCGCGCGTCACGTTTTTGGCTGCCACGAGCCTCCGCAATCCTTAATCTCTTCTTGTTCTTAATCAAAAACAATCCCTGAGATTGGGATAGATACTCCCACAAACTACTTGACATTGGCGGAATTGCGGTGCTAAGGCACAAGCAAAAAGTCCATTAATTATAAATAAAATAAAAAGAGTATTAAAGCAAAAACAGCAATTTTAGAACTTTTTGTTAGAAATTTCTGTCAAAACTAACAAACAGCTTGAATAGTTATCGGATAATTATCGAAGAAAGTAATTATCTTAATAATTTCGAACCATGGTAAGCTCCTCATTAGTGTCATTCTGGGCTGCTCATACCGAACACACTCCACTTACATCCTCGACCACTCCTTTCGTAATATGACCTACTTGTTCTACTGAAAATTAATACATTTCATTTTCTTACAGCAATGAGATTCCGCTTTCAAACAACCAAACAGAAGGGTTTTGAAAATCACTGCAGGGATATAACCCTGAATGACACCACGATAAACGACCAGTCCGTATTATACTATGATTGTTACTGGCCACCCATGGACCGTAACTATAACGGGCAGAGCCATATTCTGGACTTTGAGGCGAAAGGCACTAACGGAGTTGTCAACCGAGGACAGTATTATTTTAATGTACCATCCGTTCAGATGTTGAGTAAGTATAATTTTATATCCAATCTATTTGGACCATAAACCAAAATTTTAGGAGTGCTACTTTCTAATTTTAAGCAGTGTAATTTGTTTATGAATAACTATTTATTTCTTTGTTTAGCATAGCATATGCTCATGACTATATATACTGCCTCGAAATTGAAGCATGCAGGTTTCCTCACAAGGTTTTCTTTCATCGAAAAGCCAGTTGTGTTACAAATCATACATAAATCCCGAAAAACTCCTCCGAAACTTCGCCTCCTGGAGCACCACGGCTTATTCTATATTATTATTTCTTTGTTCATAGTTAATTGGAATAACCCATTAACTCCAAAGTGTTTTCGACAGTTCAAAACTCTCACCTTTTATGCATCTCAATGATGTTGCATTCTTTGGTTGGTTTTAATTCTTTCCGGGTCATTCCACTAGTCATGTAACAGTGGTCTTAAATTTTGGCCCAAAGGATAAACCTTAACGCTTGAAAATCTTTAATTCGGAATGTAATGACTTCAGTTTTTAGTTCTCTGTGTACGAAACCCGTACACACGGCGACACATCAAGCTATCCAAAATCAACATAAGATGGCCGCGCGACCTTATACGTTACTCGGCCTACGCGCGTCCAGCTTATGTTGGTTTTGTATAGCTTGATGTGTCGCCGTGTGTACAATAGACAAAAATAAAAATCTTTTAGAATCAAAAACAATTTAGCATTTTGTTACGTAACATATTTTTATAATTCAACATGTCTGACTTAGTATAGATAGACGTGATTTCTTTTTCTAAATTGTTGTTTAGTGTTGATCAGATATCAATTCTGTGACATCGATTATAGTTTTTACACTTTGGAACATTCAACAAAATATTAGTTCTGTGACAACGATTTTAGTTTTTACACTTTAGAACATTGAACAAACAAATTTCTTATCGCCAATAGAAATAGGTCAAAGTTTATCACAAAAGTTCGACTACTATGCACATTTATTAAACAAAATATTCCTCCACAGGTCCAACCGTAACAGAAAAAGAATGGCTTCCGTTCCTCTACATAGAAATCCTTACAGTAACCATGAAACTACGTATAATGCCACCACCATCCCATCTAAACATAACGGGATACGAAATAAAGATCATGAAGGAAGCTAACAAAGGCACCGAGATAGAAAAGACCGCTGTTGTCAAACTGGAGAACAACACACATGAAGTGACGTATGATTATAGTTTACTGAATAACGGATCATTTTATTTTGTGGTAACACCTTTACACGCTGGCTGCAGGATTGGTGTTGAGATGTGTCCAAGTATTGAAAGTCCGAGGATTACTATCAGTAAGTTTTATTATGAAAGGTGTAACAAGACACCCTATTCTTAACTATTATAAAACTGTAACACAAGTATATCTGCACATTGAAGATATTTACAAAAAAATATGATGATATGGTTTTTAGGTGTCCCTGACTCCAAATCAACCTTTTTTAGAATTTTTGTTTGTCTGTTTGTGTTTGTTTTTGCGAGCATCTCGCGAACACTACTGAACCGATTTTGATGAAGCTTATGATCTGACTTAAAAATTTGGAATATTATTTGTGCGGATGAAGTCGCGGGTTAACTCTAGTGCTATTTAAAAGGGTGGTTCAGACAATCAAACTGAACAACTTTCACTATTAACTTATGGAGATAAAAACGTCGGAAAAAAATTATGATGTCCTAAACTTTTTGTAATTCAATAATAATAGCTTCCAAAATACAAAATACTAAACCATATTTTATAGTTTGACTGTAGGAAACAAAGAATTTTAGAAAAAGTTTTGAAGTAATATTTCAAGGATGTTTTGTTACATCCTGTATATTATGTATGAACTAATCACAACATAATTTCTTTACAATTTAATAACAAATGTTACTCATTATCACATATTACGTCTCAAAAGTCTTAAGTCCTTTTGTCTTCTTAGTAATTCTAATCGATTTGTCATCATAAATTCTTATATAATTATTCAATTTATTAATTAACTTTATTGTGATACGAACGAACAAAGACTTTACCCACCTACGGCAAAGATACAGGAAGGTAATGTACTGTGTTTTATGCAGGTGTTATATCTGCCTCCGTGGTATAATGCATGCATGCATGCATGCGTGGCATGGAGGTCGTGGGTTCGATTCCCGCATGGGAAACTTAGTGATATGTCACATTGTGCGTTTTTCTCCGTTCTCAGTTGGCTAGGACATTGCAGGCTGAATCACCTGATTGTCTGTAAAGAAAGATGATTCCGTGCTTCGGATGGCACGTTAAGCCCTTGGTCCCGGCTACTATCTCTGGTGGTAATAGTTGTTACATAAAAACCACATCAGAGGCTGTAAGGCGGTCTGAAAAAACTGACACCAGGGCTTGCTGCCCACACGATAACAAGATAACAAAATCTACAAAAAGTACTTTTTTATTTCTTTTTAAACTATACGCACACATACAGGGAAATTAATTGTTTTGTTTATGGAAATCAACCTTCGGGCCTTCATAATGACTTCTATATTTCTAAACATTTTTAACTATATTGCAGGTAGCAACATTCAGAACCTGAACATCTGCATAGCAAGCATAACAGCTTTGATCGTGGCGGCATTATTTGCTTACTACATCGCTCTGAGGGTCATAAGGAGATACTGGTGTAAGGATTACAGTCTTGCTTTAGGTTAGTACAAATATCACCCTGCTTTTTATTGGGTTTCGTACCCAAAGGGTGCCGACGGGACCCTATCACAAAGCCTACGCCGTCCGTCCGTCTGTCCTAACTTTAAAGGCCTATATCTTTTGAACCATCATAGTTTACCGGCTGAAATTTTCACTAGAATATGTGTTATTATGGCGGATTTCCGGAGAAACAATAAAAAAAAAAGGTAAAACATTACACATACAATAAACGTATTTTATCAACATTTTTTGTAAAAACGGTAATATATACAAGAGTCAAACTTGTTAAAATGTTGGTTTGTTATTTTCAATGTCTGCTAAACAATATTGTTGGCTTAGATTAGAATGGACCATTTCATCTCGTGGGTATCGTATGAGGAAAAGGTTTCTTAAGCCGAGTTTTTGTAGTCTAAAGGAGCGAGGCCTATGTCCAGCTGTGGATGTCTATCGGCTGGGATGATGATGACAGTATAAGAAAGAGTATATGGGGTCCCTCTTTATATGCTCACACTTTTTAAGGGGATGATCAGACCACCAAACTGAAGAATTACCTCTAAGGCACCAACATCAAAATAGCCAAAAAAAATCTACTGTTCCATACAAAATTGCAAACCTATTCGTGTCAAATGTATGGAACAGCAGATTTTTTTCCGCGATTTCGAGAAGAATATTCCTCTCACTCGCACTCACTCTGCATACATCTGATATTCTCTTCTTTTCAGTGCAAGCCCTTTTGTAGGTAAGGTAGTGTCCAGGGTGAGGGACTTTTGTATGAATGTAAAATTGACAATGCAGCCTGATATTTAATCATACAACCTTTTTTCCAGGCAACGAAATTCCACCCCCAACGAAAGTCCTTGTAATCTATTCATCGGCCAACCGTCTCCACGCCGAGTGCGTTGTCTCCTTCGTCAACTACCTTCGATCAGAATACGGCTTTGACGTTATGTACGATGGAGATATTTCCAGTACCGTCCATAGGAACCCTCTCATATGGGCAGAAGAAGCTTTCAACCTCGCAAGCCATGTTATGTACATCGTTGGACCAAAAGAGGCTAATTTATACAACAATATCTACGACCGACCCATAACAACTCCCCACAAAGACGTTGACAAACTTCTCCTGATGCGCATAAAGCCTAATAGCATTACTAAATGCCACAAGGAAGTTATGAACGTTTTCTTCGAACATTCCGACGGTCCCGTTCCAGTAGAAACACGTCACGAAAAAGTGTTTTTCTTACTAAAAGATTGGCAGAAACTTATAGCTTATTTATCGAAGAATTTGTTGCCTAAAAAGATGATTATAAGGACGGAGAAAGGTAGGTGCTTTATTGATGACTTGACTAGGGCGAAGAAATTGTTGAGTGGTAAGACGGATGATTTTATTGTACGTTGTGATAAGGTGAATTTTTGTGACAAGAAAATATTGATTTAAAGGTTTATATTTATTTTTAAAGGAGCATATTTGGCAAAAGTCTTACACACAGGCATTTAAAGCGGGACTTTTTATCTGTGACCCATAGAAATGATTTGGTTTTTAAAAGGCTTACACTCAGTTGCAGAAACGTTCATGAAAGTTAATCTTCCAATCTCTTGCTGTCACTTTTTGTCTTGTTGACGTAGTAAAGGCTAGCAAGAGATTTAATGGAGGATTAACTTTAATAGGCGTTTCTGCAACTGGGTGTTAAGTAAATAAATACGTGTGCTCCAATTATATGATAACATTTTAATGATAAAACATATTTTTGTGGTTATTTATCATTGTTGTCAATATTTCTCTATCCCAGTCTTCGATCTGCGATGTTAATCATTTAATTTATATATTTATAATCTTTTTGTTCAAATCTTTATAGTTATATGCAATACCTACGTAATACTTATCATATCGATTGTGTAATTTTTAATTAAATATATCCAGTAATGAGCTTGGAAAGTCCTTATCTCTAAATAGTATACAACAAAGTCGAGTTTTTATTATTTCTCCGTTTACTTCTTACAAACCACGCAACCGATTTGTATACAGGGTTTAGGTACCTGGGTCGCTAGTTCATATTATGTTAACTTATTAGGTGTTTTCTTTAAACAATAAATATTGTTCTAATTAGTTCATTCATTTTCCTCGTAAAGTCTGATGCTGGAGAATTAATGATATTTTGATATCGCAACAGGAAAATTATAGTATCCGCTAAGTATACTCATCTTTTAAAATGAAAACAAACTTATTTGTAGCCATAACTTATCGACACCTATTTAATTTAAATAAATATACTATTGTATTTGTAAGTCTCTGATTTCGGTTGTTTGTGGAAGACATTGTGGAGGAACTACTGTGGAAGGTTCCTCCAGTGAAAAGGGAAGATCTTCTGCCAGGCTAGGTGTGAAGCCTGGGGACCGGCCGTGGTCCAACAGATCTTAGTTGGATCTTGTATATACAACGTGTTAATGAATAAGCGCAAAACCTCATACACCCCAACTGATTTATATGAAAATAATTCGATTGAAACAATAATTTCATTATTTTGAGAGATAACATTTAAAGTTATTCGTATTTTAAGTTTTCAGGCAAAAATGATTTGTTATCATTTCAGCAATGAATGAAAGCGCTAACGTGCTCATGGATACATTTTAAGAATCTTTTTTTGGTAGTAAGTAGGGTGAGAGTGCCCGAGCGGTGGGTTGAGATCGAGTTCAGATAGAGTTCAAATTTTACATTTTATAAACACTTTATTTAATATTTTGAAAAAAATTACCTATGTTGAAAACATGATAATTCGATTCTGCTCGCGATTCTAAACAAACTACTTTCTAGTTTTGCGTTAATTCATTAACACGTTGTATATCGAATATCTTGTGATTATTTCTCTTGCGCGATTCATGTCTTGCATACGATTATGAACCTTATGTGTAGCGGCTAACGGGTTACCAATGTGACGTCGCAAGTTGTCTTACGTACACATTTGCGAGTGCGACTGTAGCGCCATCTGTTAGCTTCGTTGCTATAAACTTGTGGGTGTTGACATTTGTGGCAAGTCCCCACAACAGTATTTTGGGGTATAAAAATGTCTGGATGAAATCAGTTTTTAGCTATAAGACCGCCTTATTTGGACCGTTACCTTTTTTGTTACTGTTTAATGCTGTATCTGTATGTTTGGTGTAAATAAAAGTATATTTCATACAGTAATGCAAACTTTGTTTGTCTATACAGGGCATAGTTCAAGACTTGAAGTAATTTTGTGGTAAAATTTTGGTAATTTCCAAGCTCATTGTGAATATAAACTACTTTTTAACAATATAATTAATCAATAACCAGGTTGTTTTTGCTGTCTACATCTTTTCTCAACATATTCAGGTGTTTTTCTGTCTTCTAAATATGTGTCTTTTCTATAAAACTGCACAATGTACTTGATACTCTTATGAATTCGGCAATACTATTTTTCTTACTTCAACATTCCTAAGGTCGAGATTCAGAGACTTTTGAACGTGAGCTTAGTCTAAGTAGGGTCGAAAATGTATGGATTTTGACATGCTAGTTCGAACCAAGACTACTTTTTACAATAATGGTATTTATGACCTGTTGCTTATACTTTGCTCTGCAATTCTGCCAATGTCGTAGTTTGTGGGAAAATTCCAAGGATTGTTTTGTTAATAAATCAAAATGACGGCGCTTCGTTGCAAGCTGGATCAAGAACGACCGCTCGTGACCAAACTTGTAAAGGTGGACTTCCGATGCACGCGTCTGACGCGTGGTTCTGTCATAATATGCCATATGTCTATCGCATCGGCCGCGCGCGTCAGTCGCTGGCATCGGAAGCGGCGATATACGTTTTCATAGTAACTAGTATTGTCGCATCGGCCGTCGGCCGCGAGACCGAAAAAACGTATCTGAATCTCTTCCTAAAGGCCTCAGGAATATAAATAGATAATAATAACTATTATTACCTATTCATAAAATAACTATTATTATCTATTCATATGCCTCAGGTGACACGAAGACATTTTGAATTCGGATTGCCTTAAAAGAAGATTTTAAGATTGTGTTAGGATGATATTTATAAATTGATAGGGAATTCAAGAAGTCTTCAAGGCTGAGACCAACACACTAGACCAATTAAAGCCCGTCGGAAATACGTAACGGCCATTTTGCGGGATAAATTGGAACTATTAAAAGCAGTCCTATACTGTCTTTGTTAGCATTGCGGTCGCTATTTCAAATTAAATATTGTAACATATTCTTACCCGAGATTTCTTGTAGTTCATTCAATTCTTTTTTGAGTTGGTTCGTCACCTAGATTGACAGTTATATGACTGCCAAATATCGGAAAATGTCTTGTGTCAATCAATCTTAAAAGAATATTTGATTATAAACTGACAAATACAAAGAGCGGTGATAGCCCATACGGAAGAGAGGTCGCAACTCAATCACGAGGCGGCGGTTCGATTCCTGGCCTGTACCACTAAGTTCCCCAAAACGAATTTACGGTTGTATTTGTCATTATCAATAGCTCGGCGGTCAAGGAAAACTGCATACCCGAGAATAATCAGAAAATGTCATAAGTACGGAGGTATATGTTAAAATATGGGTATATGGGTATATGGGTGGGGTTGCTGTGCCCTAAATAACAGGGTTCACAATGTTGTACTAATTTTAGATTACAGCAACTTTTGTATCTACCATTGTGAAACGCAATAAAGCATTGAGTATTGAGTATTTCATAAGTCGATTTCAATGTTTAACGTTTTCACATTGTATGGTACATTTGGTTCAGAAATTCAATAAACTATTGCTATGGGTGAGCTTGGGGCGAACACAATAGACCAGCAATGGTGACAGTGGTATATAAGAATCTTGCTTGCAATAGCCCGGTCAATAATAACAAAGGACAAAGATTTAGCCTACAATCCGCCTATTAAAAATAGGCGTTATTAGTGGATAAAGTATTCCTTAACAAATTAAAGATTGAAAAATTTGTCTCGTGCGGGACTCAAACCCGGACTCTTCCGAACCGGGGAAGTGCGTTATCAAATTTCGCTACCGAGTCCACTAGCCAGAGAACGGCATTTTCAATAATTGAAAACAATGTAACAAAAATCGCTGCAATCACTATACTATACAAAATAACCGGTCAAGTTACATGATAACTTGGTTAGTTTTAGCTTTAAATTTTTTTTTGGTCTAGAATTTTAAGCAGTAGGCCTCGCATGCCACACCCGAGAAAACGATAAAAATCGAGACGTGCCTCCATCTTTATTATTTCACGTATGCCAAAAAGAGCGCGCATGACAGTTTTCTCGTTTAAACGCTTTGTCGTGGGTGTCATGCTAGCCGTGCTGACCTCTATTTCTAGTCGGGCTTTGATTGGAATCCTTGCTATTGATAGGTAACTAAACATGTCTATTGCAATCTTATTGGATGTGCCATAAAAACAATGTTATTTCTTAAGCTAATTTTCATACTAAACGACATACAGATATACACGTGTAAACGTAAATACGTTACATACTTTGGGGGTGTGTTAGACCATCAAACTGACCAACTTTTACTATGGGACCTACTTTGAAATTGCGAAATAAAAAATCTGATGTTTCATACATTTTGGTCGAGTTAGTTTGACATTTTCTATGGAACAGCTGTTTTTTTTCGCTATTTCAAAGTTGGTCAGTTGGATGGTCTGAAGCACACCAGGAATTTAAGTTTACACCCTGTATTTGTCGTCATCATCTAGTTCATATACGTGTTCTTGTATAACATTAAAAACCGGCCAAGGGTGAGTTGGATTCGCGTATCCAAGGTTCCGTACCACTACACAATATATTTGTGTTTTCTTTCATTCAGTTCTAGATCCTTAGCGCAAGCCCGACTCACACTTGGCCAGTTTTTATTATTTGTTGATTTACTGTAGAGTTTGCACTATAATCACACCAAGTTTGACGCTTGCTTAAGTATTACTAAAGATTCAAGATGAAAAAAAAAAGAAACTATTCCTTACTCGACTTGTACGATACCTTAGAATCCCTAGATGATCTATTTCAAGCTAAAAACCGAATGTGATGTGTGAAAACGACTGCAAGTAGAATATGACTCTGCAAAAAATTATAACTAAAGAGCAAACCACGAAGGTTTTCTTGCTAATTCAAGCCATTGTCGACTTTATGACGTAGCCATAGAGGTTCTGAAAACTGGATTTGTTTCGTGGTGTAAACTCTACGTTATCGGTATTGCCAGTAGCATATTATTGTACGATTTACATTTGACGCAACAACAAAAGATACTAATTAATGTTATTTTGAACCTTAATCTGTGCAAAATAAAGTTCACATTGTAGGCACCAGAAAACGAATTTCGGCACTAATTTGATACTGGCATAAGTTTAGTTTCATGCTATTTTTTGTGTTGCGTCAGATGCAAATTATACATATTGTCATAAACTAGCGACACAGAGTCATACAAAACTCAAAATGTTTTACTCAAAATAATAATACATGGATAGTTTTCTGACGTCATTTTTGACTTTACCACCGCGTCGGAAGGTCTTTCGGCCATCCATTTATGACGTTTAAAACTGACAAGCAAAATAATTCCTTACCCACATTTATCAACACCGAATCGAATTTTTTTCATGATCTATCCTTTTCTGTCGGTCAGGAGCGTCGTTTGTCAGAGTGAGAAAAATTGCGTGAGTGCTATCGCGCGCGATAGCATTGGCGGTGCTGCGATCTTTCTCACTCTAGTAAATGACTTTCCTGAGCGACAGAAAAGGGTAGTGCATGAAACAATGAGATTACGTGTTGCCAGATGTGGGTCAACCCTTAGGCCGAGATTCAGAGACGATTTTTTTGGTCTTAGCTCGAGCTAAGCGTGGCGAAAATGTATGGATTTTGACATACGGGAGTCCGAACTATGACTTACAAATCGTCTCTGAATCTCGGCCTTATTGTTAGGTGTTATGTTGATAGACATTTATGTGGGAGTCAGTTTAGGCTGAAATTTCACTGCAGAAAGAGTAGCCGGAAAAGGAACGTGCAAGACCCATAAGAAAGATGAGATGTGAAATTCAAGCAATCTGATTGGTCTATCGCACATTCCATTGCATCGGTCAAACCACTGATTTCTTATCCACTTCTCGTAATCGTGCAACAATTTAAAATATGTTCTAGATTGGCAATGTTAAACTTGGAAGAAAAAGAGGCATGCGCAAGGTATATACATCCGTATACGAGATGGTTGAAGTGTTTGACGGCACCTTACACGATATTATTAAAGCGCATGTTCCTAAGGGTTGAGCTTCTGAGAGAATTTTTTCACGCTCTATCCATTTCTGTCGCTTGGGAACGTCATTGGCTAGAGCTAGAAAGGTCGAAGCACCGACGGTGCTGCCGCGTGCGATCGCATTCCCGCTATCTTTCTCGCCCTAGCAAATGATGTTCCTGAGTGACAGAAAAGGATGGAGCGTCAAAAAATGCGGTTCCGTGTCAAAATTAGGTTCAACTCTAAAACAGTTTCGAAAGGTTCCAAGTAGTTTGGTTTTCAAACAGTCTACAAGGGCGCTTACGAGAATAGAACAAATATCGAAGGAGATCAGTCAAGTACCACAACCCTCTCGACAGCAACGACATATTGCGCCGACCCCAAATAATGGGACATGGGTAGGAAGATGATGATGATGATGGTGTATGCTGTTTATTTATAAGTGTTAAGATTGTGCTCGTGTATTTATCAAACGGCACAGTAAATCCTTGTTGATAATTGTATCTTGGTGACTTGATCTCGATTCCACTGTTGGAGTTACGTGTTCTATAGTACAGGACCTTCAATTAAGCTCAATATTATATCTTGTGATGTATTTTTATAAATAAAATCGTAACTATTATAAATTAGCGTTTTTTTTAATTACAGTAAAAAATGTATTCAGATATTTGTCAATAACCCAGTAAAATTCAACGGCATGATGCCGGAAGTAATTCCCGGATTATCGGAAGTTGGTAATATTTTCCTGTCCTGGTGACTTTTTCAGTTTTTCGCTTATTTCTCGGAATCTATAAGTCGTATCGAAAAGTTTTATATCCACAAATTAAACTTGAAAAAATTGCCTACAAAACAAGCTATATGCACTTTTGTCATAGGACTTAACCTTTGAGATAGAGCTGAAAAGTTATATCAATTCAAAAATTTATGAAATTTTTATGGCGACATCATCATATTGATGTCCTGGTGATACAGGGAAAACTTTGCTTCCTCGCAAGATCGACTCCTGACGGATGAGGTCAAGGGCCCGTGGAAAGTAGTACAGATAGGGTTATGGACCTCGAACAATTGTCATAGCGGGGTCACTGGTCAGATTTTGTTGGCGGTAAGGAAAAATCCAAAATGGATCCCATGGAAATTTAAAAAGTCAAATAACAAAAAGAAACCCTTCATCATTCAACACTTTATTTTATTATACACAATACTGTTAAAATTAGATAATTCATTAGTCAATTTAAAAAAAAAAATAAGTATTCACAAAAGCTTACAATACAAATACATATAATTTAAATAAAGGAACAAAATTAATGAAAATAAAAAAGAAATAACATTTATATTATTACAATTATTATTTATAATACATCACATCCACAACCCTACAGGATTTTAGCTCTATTTAAGATTTAAAACAAAACAAAAAAATAATATTTAGATACTTTGGTTTGTACCAAAAATAATAATGGTCTACTAGAACTACACCACTCATTTTGGGAACCCGATTGGCACTTACCCGTTGGCGCTCTCCATACAATGTATTTTTTTTCAATACTAACCAATTAAAGAAAATGATATTATTCAGAAACAATCTAGAAACTAATCTCTATACTTGTTGTCAGATTTTCGATAAAATGTATAGTTTTAAAGTAATAGCGCTTCAAGGATTTCCATACAAATCTTAAATTAATCCTAGCACTGAAACTGTATATTTGAAAGAATATCTGACGCATTACAAGCATACAGATTAGTTTCTAGATAGTTCTGAATAATTGCATTGATTGTAATTGGTTAGTTTCGAAAATATTACCAGACTTCGTTTGCATGGAGCGCTTCGAATTATATCCCCTTAATCATCGTCGTTTCTCGGTCTACATCCGTCTCAGAAAACAGTAAATCCTCGTTAGAAACCTATTAAGCCGACGGAGGTAAAGCAGTTCTTTACCCCAAGATATTTACAGTCCTTTTACCGTTGTTACATGTGGTCAATTTAAGAACGTATTCTGACCCATATTACAAAGAAACAAGGTTAAAAAATTTTTACTGTTGCGATTGTCATTAATATTAATAGTTAAGTAGCGCTTCTTTGTACCCGATTGCGGCAGAAGGAGGGTTATGTTTTTCCTAGAACATAATTATAACCCTTTAGATACAACTTACTTCCCCTGCAAGGTTACTTTAGACACATCTCCTGTTTTCTGAGA
The DNA here is from genome assembly GCA_963924505.1 of Agonopterix alstromeriana. Taxonomy (NCBI): domain Eukaryota; kingdom Metazoa; phylum Arthropoda; class Insecta; order Lepidoptera; family Depressariidae; genus Agonopterix; species Agonopterix alstromeriana. The sequence goes on from OZ004675.1 coordinate 14,236,293, forward strand.
TCGATGTGTGTTTAATATAATAAGAGTATTTTATTATCCTATTACATATTATGGTCGCCAAAAAACAGCGATCGATGGTAAGAAATGCCAAACGTCCCCATTATACAGGGTGTTAGGGTAAACAGTTGCATTTCTTTAAGGGGTAATTGTACCCAACATGATACTGAACAACTTTCCAAATTAGCAAAAAAATTGTTGCACTTTCCATACACATTGCAATCAGCTGATCGAACGTTTATATGAAAAGTCAAAATAATTTTTTGCGTAATTCCTAAAGATTTTTTAGGGAAAGTTGTTTAGAATCATGGGTACAATCACCCTTAAAGTAATACGACTGTTTACCCTAACACCCTGTATACAATACAGCCCTAGTTTTTAATTACTAACAAAATTTTTAAGGGTAATGAAACTAGACAACTTTCCTTAAGAAACAACGAAAAAATTTTGTGGACTTCCCTTACAAAAGTGAGGATCAGCCGATCGATTTTCTAGGGGAAGTCCAATAAATTTTGTCGAAACATGTTCCTTAGTGAAAGTTGTCTAATTTCATTGTCTGAATACGCCCTTAAAATTTTGTTAGTAATTAAAAACTAGTGGTGTATACCTAAATTAAAAAAGCTTTGTACATTAATGGCCTTATTCTTCTACCTATTATGTCACCATTACACACATTTTTACTACAATTTAAAAAAACAAATAATTTGGCAAATTAGGGCCGATGTAACTATAGTCTGACAAGTTAGTGCGCGACTGTCCCGCGGGGCACAGCCGTTGGGGGAGGCGAGGAAGCACGTGCGACTGCCTTGTCTATTATACAGGTTTAACTTAATATGCTCACGGTTTTTTAAATGGATGATCAGACCATGAAACTGAATAAAATTCTCAATGGGAACAACATCGAAATCGCGAAAATATCTGCCGTCCCATACATTAGGGTCGAGTAGGATTAGTTTTGTATGAAAACAGCTGATTTTTCTTCCAACATTTCGACGTTGGTCTCATAGGGAACTGAGGGTCTGGTCATCTCCTTAAAAACCGTCAGCATATTAAGGACCCTATACAGGGTCCGTTTTGATATGCCGACGGTATTTTATGGACATGATCAGACAATCAAACTGAACAACCTGCAGTTCCATAGAAAACTGCAATCCTACTCGACCATAAGGGACAGCAGATTTTTTTCGCGATTTCGATGTTGGTCGCTTCATCTGATGGTCTGATCATCCGTTTAAAAAGCCGTCAGCATATTCAGTGTAACCCTATATATCTTAACAACTAGCTTAGTACACTACAGTTGCCGGTGAGCGGCGCGCGCTTCCCTTCCCCGCTACACCCCTCGCCCCCCGCCAACAACTAGAGTACCTCCCCTCCCTCAACGTCTATGCCCCGCGGGACGGTAGCCGCGCGAACTTAACTGACTATAACATTAAATCATACGCCAATAATAATTAATATTATTTAGAATTAGTCTAATAAGTCATTGTACTCGAAGGATCCTTTATTACGCGTAAATGTAGATAAGGTGCAGGATATAAAAGTCAAATAGACACTTCTTTTTGAAGTCGGATGAAAAATCTGATGTGGCTCAATGATATTTTACACAAGATATGTTATCTTCATAGAAAATGGCGCGTAAAATTGTGCACGCCACAGCCATCATGCGCGTGTGTCTGACGCGGACTATTGAAAGACATCCTAATTAGGTCTTTTTCGAGTCTTGTCTTTGCGCGCGCTAGTAACATATCTGCTTCTTTTTGGGATGTAATATCATTAATGTGACTATATCAAATATGATTATGTACGGAATCCTCCATGCGTGAATTCCACTTGCATGTAGCCGCTTATTTTTGATTTAGTGCAGTTATTGTGTATAAAAATGACCAAGATATAAAATGCGCGGCATCTTTTATGCACGATGATTTATATTATAATTGAGGTACAATGACTTAAGGAGACTGTGGTTGCTGTATTTTAGGAAGTCGATTGGTTTTTTAGATCCCATTCGAAAATACTTTAGAAGTTAGTTTACTACAGTCGCCCTCAGATATATCATAGGAAACAAGGAGGTCAAATATTTCTAAGCAGTTCTTATTTTCAATAATTTCATTACACATAAACAATCAAAAATATCTGAACGCCTAGAACATCAAATACCTATATCTACGCAGTCAGGGTGATCATAAACATCTGAGCAGTTTAGGACAAAAGACCTTACTCCGTTGTTATATATTTCAATTTTAAATTACATTGTAAAGTAATTATTGCAAGTTTGCTGTTCAGATATTTATGACTCAATACACGTTTAGATACGTGTTCATGAATAAGCGCAAAACCCCATACACCCCAACTGGTTTATAACAAAATAATTAGATTAAACAATAATTTCATTATTTTGATACTTAAAATTTAAAGTCATTCGCATTTTAAGTTTTGAGACCAAAATGATTTGTTATCATTTCAGCAATGAATGAAAGCGCTAACGTGCTCATGGATACATTTCAAGAATCTTGTAATGGTAGTAAGTAGGGTTAGAGTGCCCGAGCGGTGGGTTGAGATAGTGTTCAGTAAATTTTTATTTTACATAAAATTATTTAATATTTTGAAAAAAATTACCTAAGTTGAAACCATAATAATTCGATTCTGCTCTCGATTCTAAACAAACTACTTTCTAGTTTTGCGTTAATTCATTAACACGTATAATTGGTAATATTTACTGTAAAGAATTAATTGAAAATTAACACTGCTCAGAAATATTTGACCACCTTGTGTGCTACAATATATATCTGATGGCGACTGTACAAATAACTTAAGAAGTTATGTGTACCTTTGTTGTATGGAAGAAGTCTCTAAGACCGCCTTGTTTTGTATCTTCTGTATTTTTTTACAGTATATTTTGCTGAGTAGGTAATATGTTTCGATCGATTGATTGAAAATGAGTTGATTCTCAATGGTTTTGGATACTTTTTCCATGAACTTTTGAGTCAAATATCGCAGCTCGGGTGTGCGCTACGTATTCATAACAAAATATGCTTGTTTTTTATAGTATTATCATAATACAATACTTTTATTGGTGGCTGCGACTGTAAAAAATTACTGCCTCCGTGGTCTAATGGTTAAGAGCATTGGGCTCTTGACACGGAGGTCGTGTGTTCGATTCCCACGGGGGACACACTTAATGATATGTCACTTTGTGCGTTTTCCCCAGTTGGTTAGGACATTGCAGGCTGAATCACCTCATTGTCTGAAAAGAAAGATGATCCAGTGCTTCGAATGGCACATTAAGCCGTTGGTCCCGGCTTCTATCTCTTGTGGTAGTAGTCGTTACATAAAAACCACTTCAGAGACCGTAAGGCGGTCTGAAAAAACTCTGACACCAGGGCATGCTGCCCACACGATAAGAAGAAGAAGAAGAAGAGTGTAAAAAAACATTTGAAGTGACTTCATAAACACAGCAATTTATACTTTTAACTTTATCCATCAATAAAACTTACATTGGAATTTTTAAATTCTTCTTTTGAGCTAAACTTCGCCAGATCAATAAATTTTTAGATTTACTAATATTAAGTAAATATTTGTTAAAAAATCAAACACGTCTGAGGACTTACTGGGGTTTGACAAAAAACATCACCATTAACAGGGTCCTTCTTAATATGCGGACAATTTTAAAGGGGATGATTATACCATCAAACTGAACAACTTTGTATATGGGACCAAAAAACAGATGTCCCATACGTTTGGATCGAGTAGGTTTGCTATTTTGTCTGGAACAGCTGATTTTTTATTCGCGATTTCGATGTTGGTGCCATAGAGAAAGTTGTTCAATTTGACGGTGGGATCATCCACTTAAAAAGTATCGGCAAATAAAGAAGGACCCTCTATACCTACAGGGTGTAACAAAACACCCTAGTGATACTTAAAATCAATCTGCTGTCCCATACATTTTAGTCGAGTCGGTACTGCAGTTTTGTATGGGACAGCAGATTTTTTTTTCTCGATTTTGGCTCCATAGTGAATGTTGTTCAGTTTGATGGTCTGAAGCACCTTAAGTATTACTAGAGTGTTTAGTTACACCCTGTATATTATGAAAAGTTGTAAGAGAACTAATTTCATATACAGTTACTAAAATGTACCCATTAAAAATTCAACCGCAAAATACCCAATACAACAGTTCCTGTCTATCAGAACAAATATTATTAGTAAAGCTAAAATCTATTGAACTTTCGGCCACATGGAAATGTATTGTGAATCTTACGCTAAAGTAACAAAGCACAATATCGTATACCAAAGCAAGAAGTCTGGTAACCTACTTAAAACTCGTGAGAACGTAGATTATGGACTTCATGTACTGAAAAGAAAGAAAGAAAGACATTAGGTATTGCCACAGCATAGGTAATCGTATATAGTTCTATATACAGAACGGCCACTCTCCGCCCCCCTCTGACTTCAGATACCCCACCTCACCTCACACTCTCTGGGAAACTTGAGGGAAGCCGAGCAAGGGAATGCAGTCAGCTGCGCGCACCCGTTGGATTTGACTACATAAAATTGTGTCTTTTCAGTGCATAAAAAACGCTAAATTCACATTTTCAATAATTCTTTAGCTCAAAAACTATTTTTAATAATAGAACGAACAATTAAAAGTATTCAAATGTCGATGACGTTAAATGCAAAGCGTGTCTTTCAACCCTACACGCAATGTCATGGACGGTTTGTACAAAGTGCGCATGTGCAAACGCCATTTCGAAATTCAAAAACGTTCTTTAGAGTGCCGGACCTGTAGTATTGCATAAAAATTTTAGGGGAGGATTAAGGGTAGGTTTAGTTTTTAGGGTTCCGTACCCAAAGGGTGAAAACGGGACCCTATTCATAAGCTTTCGCTGTCCGTCCGTCCGTCCTAGCTTCCGAGGGCGGTATCTTCTGAACCGTAATAGCCAGTTGAAATTTTCGCAGAATATGTGTCATTGGATTTGATGACAAATAATAAATTTAAAAAATTAAGGTTGGTCCCCATACAAAAAACTAGTTTTTATCAACGTTTTTTCTTCTCGCTCTATCGTAAAAACTGTAATGCATACAAGCTTCAAAATTGGTGTGAGTATAGTGCAAACTCTAGAGTATAACAACAAATAATAAAAACTGGCCAAGTGTGAGTCGATCTTGCGCTACTGGTCCCGGAAAAAAAGGTTTTTTTGGTTATTTAATATATCTTTTTTTTTTCCTTTTTACTGACGTATACAATGCTCAGGGAGTAGTTACTGCTTGTTACTGCGGACTATTGGGGGGACCACACCAGTGACGGCGAAGCGCCTGGTAGGTCTACCGAACCAGTGAGTTAAGCAACCTGCCCAAGGAGCACCTATAATGGGAACCTATCTATGGTGGACCTCGGCAATGGGCGTTGTTGGGGCTACGCGACGGATTGGGAAGTGGGGATCGGTGAGAGGTAGCGGGGATTGGTGAGATTTAATAAATCGTGTGGTGGTACGGAATCCTCGGTGCGAGAGTAGCAGGTGGATGAAAGCCTTAACAGTAGGTTTCAAAAGGATAATTATCACGATAATTTGATAAATACACATAGATAATTATACATTCAATTGGAAAAACAAAAAGCTTGCGCTAGCAATGTCACACCATGTGTAAAAGCTTGCAAATTCGAAATAACTTTTCTTGCTGTAACGTGTTCTGTTGTTGGTAATAGGGTATTTGACAGCATGTAAAATATATGATCTATTGATGGCATCCGTATTGAATATGAATTTTGGAAACCAACTACTTAGTCAGTTAAGAAAAATAATGGATATTTTAAGAGAAAATCGACAAAGAAAATATTTTTTTTTGTCTACTTCAGTCACGTGATCGTAAACGACTGTGATTGGCTGAATGGTTGATGACGTCAACTGCTTGTAAACAGTTGCGTGTAGAGTGTGAGTGTCGTACAAAGTTTACGTCATCTTGACGTCGACTGCTTATAGCGACGTATATTGTCAGCGTTTTCGCGGGATATTTAAATAAAAATTTTTGTTTTCGTTTTTTCTTTCACTATATGTAATGGAACGTAAAATATACATTTTCTATAGAGTCCTTAGACATCAGTGATTAACGTAGAACAGTTTTTAAAAGCTTGTCAAATACCCTATTATTATTATGAAAATACTCACATAATCTCCAAACTGCTATCACTATTCTTCGTGGCCTGTTCTCCCTCGCTTGAGTTGGAGCCCCCGGACTCTGACCGTTGGCTGCGACTCCTGTGTGACTTTTTCTTCTCTTCGGAAGGCGCTTCCGTGGAGGTCGCCTCTTCGGACTGCCGCTGCCATGCCGGTATCGACGGTGGTTCTGAACGCGTCTTTATTGAGGGGAATTGGTTTCTGGAATTGATTTTATTCTAATTACAGTACTTTTATATCATGAAACAACATGTGGTTTTACTGACTAAAGTGTGCGTTGCTTCTCGAGATATGTAATGTACAGGGTCCTTCTTATTATGCCAGGGTCTTTCTTATTGGGCTCACTCCCCGTCAAACTGGACAGAGTTTCGGTACTAGTGAAACGTGGATGTTCTGAGGTTTCACAATGCTTCTAACTACCCCCTCGGGGAATACAGTCGTGAGCATATGCTTCTTATTATGCTGACACTTTTTTAAGGGGATGATCCGACCGTCAAACTAAACAACTTTCACTATGGGACCAATGGGCCCAACATCGAAATCGCGAAAACAAAATCTGCTGTCCCATAAATTTCACTCGAGTAGGATTGCAGTTTTATATGGAACAGCAGTTTTTTTTCAGTGGTACTGAAGTTTCCGAGTTTTATGGTTTTCAGAAAATCATGCAAAAGCAAATAATGGGATAAGGTCAAGAGAATAATTATGTGTTTAGACTTACCTATTGAGCAAAAGTCCTTTAACAGAAGCTATGTCAGACTTGATATTGTCTAGCTGAGATCTCATGGCGCTGTGCTGGGCGCTCGCCTGCATCTCGCCGCGTAGTGACGTCACGCTCGCATTCAGAATGTCCAGAGATTTGCGCAGGTCGTCGATGCATTCCGCTGTCGATTTTCTCTTTGGCTCTTCTACGAATAGTAGGTGCCGGATATAGTTCTGAAATTAAATAAAATAGTTATCAGATTTTGAAGTTTTTCATACGTATACTCAATCATAGAGAAAGGACAATATAGTGGTGAAGCTTGGCAAGCTAAACCGCGGCTTGCGGCGATGGGGCAGCGGCATTGAATTCGCTTTAGCGGTACCGCGCTCAGGCAAGTCGGTACAGCGTGCAGGCAAGTCTGTACCGGGACACGCTCTCCCCATTCCCTGCGTCCAATTGACTTGTCGCAACTGCTGAGCTTTACGAGTATATTTTTATACGCTTTCACTAAATTATAGATATTTTGGTCTGAAATATTTGCTTTATTAAACCTAAAACGTTTTTCCTGAACAGGTGTTGTGAGAAATAATTTACTGATAATGCCATCTCTGTCATTGACTTAGCAGAAGTTTTTCTCCATGGAGTTCGAATTATTTTCACTCCACCATTTTTGCATTTAGAGATTACAGATCAAAATGATTTAAAAATTAAATTTATATTGATAAACTCGATAAATCGCAATAAAAATTAAATAGGTGCCTTAACATTATGTCTTCAATCCGTAAAAATATAAAATGAATAACAAAGAAAAACTTTCCATACCAAATTCTTTTATTCAAATGTAGCGTTTATTCTTTTCACTTTTTTATTTAATTCTATAAATTTTATTTTATTCACGCCCTAAAGTCACAAAACAAAGCCCAAAAGTCAGTTGGTTATTGAAGATATGGCTTAAAATATAATTTAATGAGTTGATATATTACGCAACTCACCTTATAAAGCCAATAGGCACCCAAAGCGAGTCCCCCGTAAACAATCCACGGCACCACATGATCTTTTAACCGAGATTGTCTAAAATACAGAAGTTCTGATGTCATCGTAGGCACGTCCATCATCTCGGCGCATTTCTCTATAGCCTTCTGTATCTCCGGGTCCGTCAGACCTTTGCTCCGTAGGAAACGTTCTTTGCTTTCTATCGTGCATCTTTGTACGTTTGAGTTCTGTAGGAATTTTACTGCTGTTGTGACCTGTAATGTAAAAATTTACAAGTTATGTTATGATGAATGATGCCCATAGTCTATTTCGAGAATCTTAACTATTATAAAACTGTAACAGAAGCGTGTCTGTACATTGAAGATATTTACATGAAAAAGATTATGATATGGTTTTTAGGTAACCCGGACTCCAAATCAACATTTTTTAGAATTTTTGACTGTCTTGTTTGTTTGTAACAGCATCACGCAAAAACTACTGAACCGATTTTGATGAAACTTTATTTGATAGCTTATGATCTGACTTAAAATCTGGTATATAGTTTGTGCGGACGAAGTTGCGGGTAAACTCTAGGAGTCTATAAAGCTTAAATTAAAAAACAAATCAGCCCCTCTAGTATGATTTCTCGGCTCGCGTGCGACGCGCCTTCACTGCATAGAAAATAATCTCTTCCCACTCTTTCAAAGATCGAACATAGCGCGACAAGTAGTATGTAAAAAGCCGAGTCGCGCGCAAGTAGAGACATCGTACTAGAGGGAACAGGTACACAGAATATTATATTAAGGCGCGGGTGGTGTAGCGGGAAAGGGAAGCGCGCGCCGCTTAAGGGGCTATACGTTCAGACGAATATTTTCTATGAGAAACACGATTGCCCAGCCCTTCAAAGAGTGCGTGCGTGTGTCGTATCTTCAATTAAAAAGAATTAACAAAAGTACTTCTAATAGAATTTTTAATGATTTCACTAGATAAACAAATGGTGAATATGTGAGTATAAATACTAAAAAACGAAAACAATTTTATGTTCTTCTAAAAGGAGAAAAATATTTAAAATACATGAAAATAAGTGAAGTAATTCCAATCATGTATTCAATTTATGATTTCACTAGATAAACTATCCAAGAATACTGAGGTATGACTTTGGTTTCGGTAAATTGTATAAATCTAATCGAAAAATGAGTCCTTGTCGAGAGCCTTGTACCTTGGAGGCATTTCGTCCTACTATTGCGCCTTAAAGGCAGTCACACGTGCTATCTATCCTCCCCCAACGTCTCTGCCCCGCGGGACAGTCACACATTAACTTGTCAGGCTATAGGAAGAGATGGCTCCCCATCAAGATCCCTACGATGACATCCTTCAGTGGGAGGAAACCTTTGCCCTGCATTGGGATACAGACTATAACTAGTTGAACTTTCTTGCTAATTGATAAATCATCTGTTAAATATTAGGGGTCTGCACCAAATTTCATCTCCATTCCACCTCTATGAACTTGTAACCTTTGAGCTGATTGTAAAGCTATTATAATATTAATAGTAAAATGTAGTATCTGGGCCAAGTGATTAGAATTCAGGGTAATAGCCAGTAAAAGGGTTAGATTGACTTTAGCAGATTTGATAGCAATGTAGGACATTGAATTTAAATCTGAATGACAATACCATTTTTTTTCAAATATTATTGATTATAAACATGTAACAGCTATGTGCTATTTCGAATCAAATTAAACATTGAAAAATTAAGTCTCGGGTGGGACTTGAACCCGCACTCATCATCCTTGTGTAAAACAAGCAAATGTGAGAGATAAATCCTCAGCCCCCCTAGAAAAAGTGACATTCTATTGGTGGTGGTTAGAAAATGACAGAATGTATGGATTTGACATTAGCGATCGAAACATTTTGATGTCTTCTTTCGTCACCATACGTCAAGTCCATACATTTTTATGTTTTCTACTGTCGTTAACACTAATCGAAAGATACTTTGTCGATAGGCCCAGTTGCAGTAACGCTCATTTGAGTTAATCCTCCATTAAATCTCTTGCTAGCTTTTACTCCGTCCACAAGACAAAAAGTGACAGCAAGAGATTTAATGGAGGATTAACTTTAATGATGGATTGATTTTATTCAAGTCACGTTGCATGTTCTGACCCGAGCACTAGTCTCGCGTGTTGTTCGCGCGTCGCGTTTTTGCCTGCCACGAGGCTCTGCAATCCTCAATCTCTTCTTGATCAAAATAATCCCTGAGATTGGGATTGATACTCCCACGAACTACGTGACATTGGCGGAAATGCAGTGTTAAGTAACCGTAACAGTGTAAGTAAACAAGAAAAAATTCCATAAAATTATAAAAAAAAACTTGAATGAGCTTTTCTGCAACTGAGTGTAAATAACAAGATATTTTGATATTTTTGGGATATTTCATTTGCACACATTGTCCATGCAGATGTAAATTTAGCATGTTCCATCTCGTTCACCTTCAATTAACTTTCAACTTTTTTTCTTTGTTAGTATGCTGCCACTTGACTTTTTTAGTGTCTGAACAGAGGCTCTGATTCAAGCTAAAACAGTTGATTTGTCTTTGCCAAATCTTTAGTCTAAACGAAACATTTTATCATGATATTTATAGTTCGAAAATTTTTTCCAAAAAGAGGTAGAAGATCATCATCATTCTCTTGCCCATTTCCCATTATTTGGGGTCGGCGCAATGTCATCCTCTTCCATTCACCTCTCTTAGCCGTTGTTTCAGCACTCACTCCTTTCTTACACATGTCATCCTTCACACAATCCATCCATCTTTTCTTCGGCCTTCTTCTCCTACGACAGCCACATCTTTACTCCACATTCATAGTAAGTAAGTAAGTAATCTTTATTTGCTCTTGATTAGGGTACAGTATTACAGATGATAGGTACAAACATTAAGGCTCTCCTAGATCAGCCATTAACAATAGCATGCAAATATTAGTAAGTATAGTCACACAACATTAGTACAAACAATGACTAGATTGATTAATGATTAATTTACAAATTCATATAAAAGTATTTAGGTACATAAATGTAACAATAATTTTACATATTACTTCTTAATATTACATTGTCATCCCTAGTTAAAAATTCTTTTACAGAATATAATGTATTACGTAAGAGCCAGGTGCATAAGGCGGTCTTAAATCTAGTAAATGTTTAATCTTTCAAATTCTCTGGTAGTTTGTTATAAATAGTTTTGCACATGCTGTAAGAGATTTTTGAAACCGTGTTGTATGAGGCACTTCGTTGAGGACTATGTCATTTGGATTTCTTGTATTTGCACAAATATCTTTTCCGAGTTTAAAGAACTTAACACTTGTCTCGTAACATGACAAAAAAAGGCAGAAGATATGAAAATAAATTATATGACAGGCATGGTAAATGCTTTAACTCCTTTCCTGGTGTTCAAGAGCTGTCATGTGGCTTACAAAGGCAATGTTCTATGTGAATATTCTCACGTATAGCGGGCATGTGAGCACACCAGTCTCATAGTGCAGTGGTTTCTAATGTAGACGATACAGGACAAAATACAAAAAAATACAAAATATTTATTGAAGCAATGTGTGATACAGGTTTTCAGGACACCTTAAGATTAACAACATTAGATTACCAATACATAGCACATTGGATAGATGATACATTAAAATTTTTAAGCTGTGGGATCACAGCTTAAAACTTTTAATGTTGATCACTAGACTCAGGGCCTGGTTGGTGAGGATCAACATTAGTATTAACATTTAGATACAAAATGTGAGCTATTTATAATATAGTGATGTCTTTATGTCTGCAAAGTTCATATGGTTTGTGTAATATTTACATGTAATACATGGCTTAATAGCCTTGCTCTCAAAAACGTTTTATACGGGTACTCTCAAGAACATCTCCATTTCATCGTATGATCACATGACCAGGTGAATAGTGCTTTTTACTCTAGCTTTAGCTTTGTGAATATTCAAGAGTTTAATTTCAAATTCTTTAAAAATTTCTATTTTAGGGTCCAACTTAATATGCTGACACTTTTAAAAGGGGATGATCAGACCATCAAACTGAACAACTTTCTCAATGGGACTAACATAGAAAACGTGAAAAAAAAAACAGCTGTCCCATACATTTGGCTCATGTGGGTTTGTAGTTTTGTATGGAAGAGCAGATTTATTATTCACGATTTCGATGCTGGTGCCATAGAGAAAGTTGTTTAGTTTGATGGTCTGATCATCCCCTTAAAAGTGTCAGCATATTAAGAAGGACCCTGTATAAATGAGTAAAATAAAAGATTTAAAGAGTTGTGTAAAATTAGTTGCCATAAGTGGTGTATTCAGTTTAAAAACTCGTTTTTGCAGCATGTGATGGTAATGTGGTGAGTTAATGACAGACTTGTGAGTATGGACTGATACTTTGAGTAAAAAATGCTTTCTGACACTTAAAACCTGTGCTTTGCACTTATAACCACTTTGTTTGTTTTTTTGTTAGTTGTGCTACTTGTGTCTTGATAATTATATTCTTGACAGAAATCAACTAGATGTTAAATGGACGAATTTTCAATAAAATATTCAACAAATTCCCACAATGTATGTAAATTAACTCTGATGTGATGAAATAATGTTCAACAACAATGTACAATTCTCACATACTGGGCAAAGAAAATGAATCTATTGTGATTTATTCATGTTGTAAAATTATTGTTAATCAAAATTATGCTGGTGGCCAGTGGTTCAATAAATTGGCTAAGTTCTATAACTATAGACATAAAGTTCATAATCGTTTAACTGGATTTCTACTTAGCTATAGGAAATGCTTGGTAAAAATTAACAATAAGAACATGCATTCAAAGTACGAAGGTCAATTTAGATCAAATCAAATGTTGTCTCCGATCAATTTTAAACCAGCTTTGTCAGTGGAACTGATAGCATTTCTAACATAGCAACAAAGGTGTACAGATAAGCGATATCTACAAAATTTCAATCAAAAGTTAGAACTATCGATAATTACCAGATTTTCGCGGATTTCAGACCCCGCGTTCGCCAATACATCGGACGTCATTTCTGAAGATTTGCCCCAAGTATTCGTATTTTACGTATCACTTAGTAATGAACAGATTTTATTTGACAATGTAAGCAAAATTATTTGCATAAATTACGAGAATAAATAGAAAAATCTAAATTAATAAAATTACAAGATGCACTGAACGCCGTGAAAAAACTGGTTCGCTTGTCAATCAAAACGAAAAACGTCAAAGTCAAAACAATTTTTTAAAAGTTTATGGCCTGGTTACATTGACTTTTGGGCCAAATATACAATGTTCTTGAATGGACGAGCCCAACCAGCCAAGTCACGTAGTGATAACTTGCTCAGTGAGCCAAGTCTGAAGGTAATATTTTGAATTTTTGATATTTTCTGTTAGTATTTTGATTTTGATCTTTCAAGTCATCAAAATCAATCAAATGAATGAGCCAATACCATTCCACAGCTGACCCATATTTTATTGCATCATTCCGATAAAGTCGCAAGTCAATGGATGAGGTCTTCCAAAGTAGATTGAGGCCGAGATTCAGAGACGATTTTAAGTCATAGTTTGAACTCCCGTATGTCAAAATCCATACACTTTCGCCCTACTCAGCTTGAACTAAGACTAAAAAAATCGTCAAATGAATAAGTGGAGATTGCATTACAAACATTTTTTGAAGCCAAAAACTATGATCTTGGATGACGTCACTTATGTTTCCTATCTCAATTCCTCTTTACGTAAAACAGACGTAAAACCAGTATAGGTAGCATGCCACCGTGATACAGCGCTATCACACTTTCGCTCTCTTTCTATTTGCGCGCGAACGAACGAGATAAAAGACGTGATACAGCCGTATCACGTGTACTATGCTACGCATGCTGAATGCTGGAAATAGGTATTGTCTTATACTAGATCCAATCGTAAACGTAAAACCGTTCTCGGCTCGTTTTTGACTTCAAAAAATGTTTAGTACTGCACTATCCCCGTAGGTATTTTAAACATCTTAGGTCATCCGGAATTTGATTTCTGAACTATTCCATTGCTGTCAATACCAACCAAATGTCACTGTCATTCGCATCGACTGGCATCGGATCACCGTGCATTAGCGCCCGCGATGTTTTTTTCACAATTTATCACAAATTAATACAACAAAATGAGTGACTTCACCAACGCTACGGAGGCGGCGTCCCTTGCCGTCAGGTTCGACCAGATGGGGGACGTGGAGAAAGCCGTGGAATGCTATAGAACGGCCGCGAGATTACTGGACAGAATTCGCGACCAAATTCCTACTGAGAAACGATTAGGAATCCGGGATAAAGTGCGTGAATACCTGGAGAGAGCTACTATATTACTGGAACAAAAAGGTACCATAAACACCTTGTAATAAAGATACATTTTCTATCAGTATTTTAAAGTTTAAAATAATGTTTTCTTTGTATTGAGATGAGTCACCGCAGCATAATTAAACTGTAGATTACAATGATTAAGCTATAAATTATGCAGTCATTCAATCAGATCTATGCCGTTTCTTCGATGAAAAGAGAAATCATAAATTTTTCACAAAATAGTTGTTGTTTTTCTGTTTGTGTTATCTTTCTTTAAATTATTTATAATGAGTCACGTTGCAGGTTCTGACACAAGCACTTGTCTCGCGTGGTGATCGCGCGTCGCGTTTTTGCCTGCCACAAGGCTCCACAATCCTCAATCTCTTGTTCTTGATCAAAAACAATCCCTGAGATTGGGATAGATACTCCCACAAACTACTTGACATTGGCACAAGTAAAAAGTCCATATCACACTTTTTATCTTGCTCGTTCATGTGCAGTTAGATTATTTAGAGTTCTCTTGCTATTTTCATGTAAATGAACAACATAAAAGGTGCGATAGTGTTATAAGCAAGATAATACGCACTACCATGTAGCAGGTGGTTACATTTTAAATTACAATTAAATCTGTATTTGGTAAATGTGGCCTATTCTTTCCCTTGATAGGAGACATTTGCCCTATCCGTTGATTGAATATTATCAATATACTATATGACTAAAATTTATGAAAATCATGCCTTTGTCTAAGTTGCAAGATTTGTAAGCAATATGAACATAGTCATACTAAATACAGAAAGGGAGAAACAACATATATTTTATCTGAGTTGTTTAGAGTGAGTGCTCTATGCAGTTAGTGTATATTGTATAAGCCTGTCTTATTTTCGCAATTATTATTATTTTCATGCTCGTTCTAATTATTTTCTTTATTCGGCCCTATCAGTATCTTAAATCCTTTTAGAGGGTCTTTTATACAAAAATCTTATTTACATTTCAGTCCCGAAAGACGAAGTGAACTGCTATACCAAGACCTAGAGATAGGATCACTCACCATGTAAATAGGCTGGCTTTGCCGCTAAGTGAACCTCTCAGCATAAGACGGCTAAAACGACGACACATTTGGGATAACTTATGACCTGTAGTTACTAAATGAAGGCGGCCTGACAATGGGAAGGCATGCCTGCAACCATCGATGCATGCAAAATAACTGCTCATGGTCCTCAGACCAATAGCATATTATAACATAACAAAAAAAAAACATTTCAGTCCCAATGTTCCTTTTGTCTAGATTTTACCTACTCTAACTTTGTTATTAGAATTTACTTAATGACTAGCAGCCCGTCCCGGCTTCGCACGGGGTAGACAAATAAATTTTAAGACTCATTTTTCTACACCTTCGGTTACATTGTTCAAATTTTACCAAGGATCCCTAATTTTTTTCAAAATGAAATGTAGCCTATGTCAAATTGGAAGAATGTAGCATTCTATTGGTGAAAGAATTTTTTAAATCGGCCCAGTACTTTTTGAGCCTATTCATTACAAACATACAAACATACAAAAATAGGTACAAATCTTTCCTCTTTATAATATTAGTGTAGATACACTGATGAGATTGCAAGTGCAAATACTTTTATAGGAGCATCAGAGCCTGGTGATGCAAGAATCTTGTGAAATATGCCCACATTAAGTCTATTCACTTGTAAGCTCCTCATTAGTGTCATTCAAGCCTGCTCGTACCAAACTTTAACTTTATCTTTGTTTATCATCAGATACGGAGCAACAAGCAGAATGTGTACGAAGCATGGAGCAATGTTACTTCTTAATGCAACAAGCTTTAGACGCCGATGAGGCTGATTTGAAGGATTTGGCTTTACAATTGTATACACAGGCTGTTGAGCTTGCCGTCAGTGTGGTATGCGCTTTATAATGTCTTAACTACTATTTATAAAATTGTAACAGAAGTGTGTCAGTACATTGAAGATACTCGTACATACAAAAAAAAGATGACAATATGGTTTTGGGTGTCCCTGACCTTTTTTTAGAATTTTTGTCGGTCTGTTTGTCTGTTTGTGTGTTTGTTTGTGTGAGCATCATGCGAAAACTACTGAATCGATTTTGATGAAACTGTTTTTGTTTGATAGTTTATCTGACTTAAAATCTGGTATCAAATTTGTGCGGACGAAGTTGCTGGTTAACTCTATATTGTATAAACATATGCTTACGACTATATTCCCAATGGGTGTAGTAAGAATTCGGAGATATTTAATAGTACTTTTACCGTTCAGTGACGCCAATACAATAAAAGATTTCTTAATAAACGAAACGAAAAAAAAGAAGTACGTGGGTGTTCTGAGGTTTCAGAATATCTCTGACTACCCCCTCGGGGAATATAGTCGTGAGCATATGCATGCTAAAAAAGAAATACACCAAATTCGTACGATAACTTAAGAGCTATTTTTATAAAATAGCTACCTAATTTTATAGGTTCTAAACATTGTCACTTTTAAGAATATCTATACTCATACCTCTATTGGCAGATCCAAAACATATTTTTTTCAAAATTACAGAAAACAAGTGATCCAGAAATAAGACTGAAGATAAAGAGTTTAGCCGAGCAGGCTCTGGACAGAGCGGAGGATATAAAAGGCATCAAGAAGATTGGTGCTTTATCGATACAGGGCAATAAGGGACCTGGTGAGTTCAACATAACCTATTAGGTACCAATTATATGGGGTCCTTCTTTTTATGCTGATGATCACACAAATTTTTCACCATCATTATCTTAAAAGTCTGATCATTCTCTTAAAAAGCATATGCTCACGACTATATTCCCCGAGGACCCCCTCTGAAAACTCTGAACATCCATGTTTCACGAGTAGTACCGAAACTCTGTCCTGTGTGACGGGGAGTGAGCCCTTCGCCACTTGTAATGGACAGTGGGTACAATACAAGCCTCGAAATTGAAGCATGCAGGTTTCCTCACGATGTTTTCCTTCATTGAAAAGCCAGTGGTGTTACAAATCGTACATAAGTTCCACGAGTCGGCCTGGACGGGGATCGCTTCCTGCACGGCAAGCAAGGTTACTCGCCGCTGGACCACCACGTCTGGTCTTAAAAACAATCAGCATAATAAGTTTGACCCTGCATATTTGGTTTTTTAAGAGAATGATCAGAAGGTTTTATTCAAAATAATATCACATGGATAGCTTTCTGACATTCTTTTTGACTCTACCACCGCGTCGGAAGGTGTTCACATTTTTTTAAAAAAGCAAATAAATATACAAAGTACAATTACAAATACAATATTGAATTACATAGTGTAACATTGTCAAGATTGCTGTCCCATACATTTGGGTCGAGTAGGATTGCAGATTTGTATGGAACAATCGACTTTTTTTTCGCGTTTTCTACGTTGGTTCATAGAGAAAGACGGTGAAAAATTCGAATAGAATAGAAACTTTACTTGCTGTAAGAAGTGTTATAGTGTTTTGGGATTCGATTTTTTAGTATGTTTTTTTATTCACAAACAAATTTAATTCAACAGCTATATCACCTCGAGCCCAATTACAAAGAGAGCAGAGCGTACACTTAAAAGTAAGTGGTAAACCAGCGTACACAGAAGAAGAGAAAGAAGTACTACGTCAGACGTCCAATATAAACAACAACTGTTTCCTCCCATTCATGGATGTTGACCTATCAGAGAAGTTCCAATACGCTATCCCGTTTGAGGATCGGGCTAGTGAACTGAAGTTGTCTTCGAAGCAAGAGAGGGAGTTTGACAGATGGGTTCGGCCACATGAGATTTGTAGTGACCCGAAAATGATCGTCGGGAGCCATGTTGATTGTTTTAGTATTAAACAGACTGTGAGTATGAAATTTGTTTAGCAAGTAAAGAATAGAAGATTCTCGGTTCATCTGTAGTTTTGTCAGGCATCCGTCACTCGGCCGTAGGCACAGAGAAAAGCGTAAGATATACTAGTACCTACCGGTACAGAAGAATCACATCGAAAACAAATTTAAATAAATAGCCACTCTCTGCACGGCAATAAGATGCAAAGTTATTCGCACCAGTCCTATCGTACAATTCGCGAATAACCTACCAACTGTGACAACGGCGCGCATGCAAACAAAAATGAACCGAGTCACTAGACACGAAAGCTTCCTTTTCATAGTCTCCCTCTTTCATTCTTTCTCGTGACATCGCTAGGGTTTTCAAGTCTCGCATTGACTACTCACAAAATGGCGGCAAGTCTAATGAGATTTGACCGAGTAGTTTGTAAACTATATGTATATAATATACGGTATACCTAACTCTAAATTGCCATTCACCACTCGGTGGGGATCGCCGTCAAGCGTACCTGAGTTGTGGAATGAGACAGACCTGCCTACACTTTTTTGGCGCATCGTAAGCAATTTCGCTTGCCTGATTTCTGCTACTCGCGTCAGACGGCAATGTCACATACTTCGCGCACTGTACGAACTACGAAGTAATCAACGCTGAGTCAAGCTTCATTAGATACATTTTTGCGCGTACCGTCTGACAGTAGGTCTTTAAAGCGTGGCAATTAATCGTTTTCGAAGAAAGTGATGTATCTTTTACGTCGTAACTCTTTAGTAATTTGTGGTTTTGTTTTTATGTAGCCAAAGTTTGTTATTGAACCAATTTTGATAATTTTAGTTCAACATTTCTCACATTTATTTTTTTATTTTTATAGTTTTTTTCAATCTTTAGCTATTTATTAACTTATTTTCAGATAGTATCGGACTGTTCATTCGTAGCATCTCTAGCCGTCAGTGCTCTATACGAGAAGAGATTTAACAAGAAAATTATTACTTCCATCATTTACCCTAAGAATAGAAACAAGGATCCGGTGTGTAATCCCTTTGGGAAATACATGGTCAAACTGCACCTTAATGGAGTTAGAAGAAAGGTTAGTTTTCTGTTATTTGGATTTTATTGTTCACTAATGCTGTTTAATAATGTTTTACCGTAATAATGTAAATGAAATACATATTTATTCAAATGCATAAACTCGCGAGTATGCATTAAGTGTATACTTTCAAGTTGATGGCATCTCTTTAAGTTTGACTTGCCATCGTGGTGAATAAATTTGCCAACCAATATTAGAAGATCTATGATTGTACTGGATTTTCCCAGGTGCACTGGAATTTCAACATGTCAATCCGTAAGGCTCTTTTCGTGCAGCTGGGCATTAAGTGGTGGCACACCTTTTAGCCCACAGACTGTCTAACAAACCTTATCGCATAGTCGCCTCATACAATACCCATGGGAATAATAGGGGCGCGTTGGTCATCCATACTAAGCCAGAACTGCACGGCTGACAAAAACCATGGACTGACATATCGCTTTTAACACTGCAGTTTTGCGCCTGTCGCTGCCTTAAGGGCTGCAAGATATTTATGTCTATCTCTAATTCGCAGGTTATAATAGACGATAGACTGCCGTTCAGCAAGTACGGCCGTCTGCTGTGTTCGTACTCGAGCAACAAGAACGAGTTCTGGGTTTCAATGCTCGAGAAGGCTTACATGAAAGTCATGGGGGGCTATGACTTCCCTGGCTCTAATAGCGTAAGTAAACTCATAATTAGCCTCTGTCGAGACCACTGCTGGGGCACAGGCCCAAACCATGGTAAGGGCATACGCTGGACACTTCATATTCATACAAACGGGCTCGCATTGACAAGAAAAGGCTAGCACAAGTATGCTGAGTGAGTACGAGTGAGAAAGGAATACACCACTACGTACTGTCGTACACCTACGGTTCCACTGAGGGTGTGAGGTGACAGGGAGTGTCTGAACTATAGTTAGGTACTAATACTCTTTCTCATACTGTGGCCTAGGTAAGCTCCTAAGAAGTCGCGCGCGACCTCGATGAGGCGGAAATAAGGTGAATAATGGATTGGCATTGAATGGGTTGTCTATGATTTACCTATCTATCGACTTAAGATCAAAAACAAAGAAAGCAGACTTGGCTTTTTGTCTCACAATGAAGTTATATTATAAATTGATAAGATATTTTATAAATTGATTTAATACATGTTACCTTACCATATCACAAAATCAGTCAATTTCAATGTACCATTTTTACAGAATATAGATCTCCACGCACTAACCGGCTGGATACCGGAACGCTGTGCCATCCGCAATAACGAGGCAGACTTCAACGCAGACGCTCTGTTCGACAAACTACGTACTCGACTTGATCGCGGAGACGTTTTAGTGACCGTAGCGACCGGGTCGCTATCAGACGAAGAGGCAGAGCGGACAGGTCTGGTCGCTACACACGCGTATGCCGTGCTAGATGTCACCTCTGTCGATGTAAGTATGATAAGTATGATGATATCACTATGAATCGACCGGGCCGATATCAGACGAAGAGGCAGAGCGGACTGGGCTTGTCGCTACACACGCGTATGCCGTGCACGTATGCACGCGTATAGATGTCGACAGATATGTCATTTTGATATGTGCGATAACATGAATAGGAATCGACTGGACCGCTATCGGTGATTTTACTAGGAACAGGCCTCTATCAGACGAAAAGGCCGACAGAACTTTTCTTAGATAAACTCTCAACTATGATCCAGACTCCGCCGGGCAGTACGACAACGGCGTGTTCTGGATCAATTACGCCAGTATACTGAAGTTATTCGATGTCCTTTAAGTCGCCGCGCTGTAAATTGATAGCAGCGGACATACCTTATATCTGCTCATAAGCCTCGTTTGATACAAAATGTGTCACAAAAGGTTTAAACTTTTTTTTTTCACAGGGTTACAAAATGTCATCATGTCCGCGAATTTTGAATAAGACAATTATTTCTCGTTTCCAGGGCGTAAGACTGATAAAACTAAAGAACCCTTGGTCCCACCTGCGCTGGCGCGGCAACTACTCAGAACTGGACACGGTACATTGGACGTCGACCCTTAGATCCACTCTCAACTATGATCCAGACTCCGCCGCGCAGTACGATAACGGAGTGTTCTGGATCGATTACGCCAGCATACTGAACTTCTTCGATGTTTTCTATTTGAATTGGAATCCGGAGATGTTTAAATTCACTTATTGTATACATCAGTAAGTATTTTATTTTCTTTTCGATGTACGTACAATATGATCACATTTAAAATCTCTGTCACGATCTCTGGAATGCACCGATACAGCCGCCAGATAGCAGTATTAATTGAATTAACGTAGTGTCATCTAGTGGCAACCCTGAATAAATAAATAGATGAAGCACGTTGTCAGTAAGTTACAAATACCAGCATGGATCCATCCAAACGCATAAGCAGGTGTGGCAAACATGACACACATCCCCTCAATGAAAGGATGTTGTGTTCTGCAGTGGGGCAAAAAAACCCCCTGTTCCATAGAAAACGTCAAAAGCGACTGGACCCAAATGTATGTAACAGCAGATTTTTTGCTTTGCCATTTCAATATTGGTCCCATAATGAAAGAAGAGTTTGATGTCTAAAGCACCCTTTAAAATATGTGACGCATTTAAATTTACGTCCTGTATAGGTTGATCAGTGATATTTAAAAGACTCCATAGCTAGATTTTTCTACCCAAAAGTTGTTTATTATATTTTCTTGTACACAGAAAATGGGGTGCCGGCAACGGACCAATAAAAGACGCGTACAATATAAGCGAGAACCCTCAGTTCTCTCTGCACGTGCGAGGCACCGGCGCAATCTGGCTCCTACTGACGCGACACATCACGCGCATAGAGGACTTTAGGGACAACCAGGAGTACATCACGCTGCTCGTCTACAAGAACGACGGCAAGAGAGTCTATTACCCCTGTAAGTATGTTCGATTAAGTAGGCAGTTTGGGCCCTAGTGAACCGTGGTTTCTGAATTTGCTATATTTAGAATATCTTTGATTACCAAATCGGAGAAAATAGTCGTGCGTATTATGCTTATGCAGATGCTGAAAGATGATCGAGATTTTAGTGTTTTTTTAAATGTCTTTGTCGGACTATTAGATGGCGTTAAAATTATCTTTTATTTCCTTCATGATCATTGTCTTTTATTTCTATTACTGACTCTACATTTACCACCGTTTCGCTAGTAAAACAACTGAGGAGAAGAAAAGGCGAGAAACTATAGCTACGATCATAATATGACTATGGTTTAACAACAATAGTCATATTGACGCCTGGTCGTTGCACCAGGGTCATCCTGAGTTAAACCAGGTCGTTGTCGAGTCTCTGAACTAACGTTAAGGCGACTGAATGACCTTTTCTAGCAGACTAAATAGTGCCCTTCCTCGACGATGGTGGGGTTTCGCATCACAGTTAACTCCCACACATTGACGTATGTCAATGTATAAGAAAATAAAAGTTTCCCGTATAAGAAAAAAAAACGGTCCCTTATCATTAAGAAAAACTGTGTTTCGGTTTGTTTTAACATTATCTTTTTAATACATTTTATTAAAAACTACATTCCTTCCGTGATCTCTGCCTGGGACAATGGCGTGAGCTTATGTATGTATGAAATTACTACGCAGTAAAACTTTATAACTTCACGTCTGTAAATTGATAGAACAGTAGATAGAACATGTAAGAATTTTGCGTTACGTAATCTGAGGACGACCCCTACATGTATTTTTGTATGCGGTATAGGCACATGTATGTATGTGCATACCCAAGGCTCTAAGCAAAAACTTGTTTCCATTCCATAGACGATCCCGCCCCATTTATAGATGGCATCAGAATCAACAGCCCACACTACCTCTGCAAAGTCATAGTGGGTGATTCGAGCGCAGACAAATATACGCTAGTCGTGTCGCAGTATGAGAAGAGTAGGACCATCCTGTATACACTGCGGGCGTACGCAACCTGCCCGTTCTCGCTGAACAAGATTGAACCTTATCCGTTCACTAAGACAGTACGTATTTCCTTGCTTTTCAACACACATTTCTATGGCTTGCTTTGACTATTTATATGTGGACTGGTTACGCATGTAATTCTACTAACAAACATTTCTGCCACTTTTTGCAGGGGGCGAGGTAACATGAAATCCGCAACTTTAGATTTTATTCCCCATAACTTTAGATTCTAATTTTGAATGTTAAAAATCATGAAAAGTAGTCTCGTGAGAACCCCAAACGTTCTAAGTTCGAAGTTATTATTTCGCAATTATAGGCTGTCTCGTTTAGTGATAAGCTGTAAAATTGAATGTAAATGCACAAGATCAATCGTGCTTATACCGTGGCAGAGGGGAAAAGTTACTGCAAGGCTAGTCCTTATAATAATTAGTCGAAGGTGGCTTGGTACAAACAGTACGTATGTTCATCGGTACAAGAAGTAGGTATTCCATTGCCGTAAGTTACCGATTTACGGACTTCTTGTTCCAAGCCACCGATTTATCTTGAGCAAAACATTTTCAATTTAACCTAAAATACGCACTAAGAAATGGACGTTCGGGGAAATGTTCTTATATGGATATGGACATTTGGGGAAATTACCTTATACAACGTGTTAATGAATTAACGAAAAACTAGAAAGTAGTTTGTTTAGAATCGAGAGCAGAATCGAATTATAATGTTTTCAACATAGGTAATTTTTTTCAAAATATTAAATAATTTGTTTGAAAAATTTAAAATTTACTGAACTCGATCTCAACCCAACGCACGGGCACACTCACCCTACTTACTACCAAAACACTATTCTTAAAATGTATCCATGAGCACGCTAGCGCTTTCATTCATTGCTGAAATAATAACAAATAATGTTTGCATGAAAGTTTAAAATGCAATTAACTTTCAATTTTAATTATTAAAATAATGAAAGTATTGTTTCAATCGAATTATTTTGTTATAAATCAGTTGGGGTGTATGAGGTTTTGCGCTTATTCATTAACACGTTGTATAGAAATGGAAATTCGGGGAAATGGACGTTCGGGGAAATGGTCGTATAAGGAATTCTGACAATGAACGCCTAAGGGTTGAACCTCATCTGCCAGCAATCGCATCGCATTTTTCCGACGCTTCATCCTTATTTGTCGCTCAGGATCGTTATTTACTAGGGCGAGAAAGATACCGGGAATGCGATCGCACGCGGCAGCATCTGCAGTGCTGCTTTTCTCGCTCTAGCCAATGACGTTCCTGAGCGACAGAAGAGGATAGAGCCTGACAAAATGCGATTCTGTGATGCCAGATGAGGCTCAAGCTCACCCTAATCCAATACTTTCCTTCGTAAGAAAAGATTCAGTAACAATTTGTGTTGAAATTGAAAATACAAGATTTTGTAGTCAGTGCGGAAACTTAAACAGTTTTTCAAACTGAACAACTCTCTCCAATGGAGCCAAATTAAAATTCGCAAACACAAATCAACATAAGCTTGTCGAGTATGTAGATTTGCAGTTTTGTATGAAACTGCAGTTTTTTTTTGCAATTTCAACAATGGTCTCTCACCACGCCCTAAAATATGTAACGCATTTAATTTTACACCCTGTATATGTACCATATAAAACCAAACCTATTTATTGACGGCCCGATAGCACCGTCGGTAGTGAACCTGCCTGCTGTGCCGAGGGTCGCGGGTTCGAATCCCGTAAGGGACAAATATTTGTATGATGAATATGAATATTTGTACCCGAGTCATGGTTGTTTGTATCTATATATGTATGCTATATCGTTGTCTAGTCATCATAATACAAGTCCAGGCTAGATTCTGGTACTTTAAATGTGACTAGATAATTTGTGTGACAATGTCCAAGATATTTATTATTAAAACAGATACGAGGAGACTGGTCGGGGCGCACCGCGGGCGGCTGCGAGAACCACCGTCCAACTTACCCGAACAACCCCAAATTTATCATCACCGTGCCCTCGTCTAGGGCCCCCTGCAACATGGCGGTACAGTTAAAGGGCCCCAAGGAATACCAGATAGGGATCGACGCGAGAGTCGAGTCTATGGAGGACCCTGATCAGACAGCGCCTTTCTTGAGGGAAAGTTCGGGTGCTTATAGGTGAGTACAAAATATCTAATTAAAGCTTGATAATTTTAGATGGACTTTTTTATGTTATTGACGTAGTAGCTTCGGTATTGGAAACGAAAACCCACTACCTTTTTTTGTCCCACTGCTGGGCAAAGACCTCCATTTTATTCCTCCAACCATCTCTGTTTTGCCGTGGTGGTCCAGTGGCGAGTAACCTTGCCTGCCGTATACTGTACGGTGGCGATGGTTCGATCCCCGTCCAGGCAGACTCGTACCAATGAGTTTTTCGGAATTTATGTACGATTTGTAACACCACTGACTTTTCGGTGAAGGAAAACATCGTGAGGAAACCTGCATGCTTCAATTTCGAGGCATGTATTGTACCCACTGTCCATTATAAGTGGCGACGGGCTCACCCCCCGTCACACTGGACAGAGTTTCGGTACTACTGGTGAAACGTGGATGTTCTGAGGTTTCAGAATATCACTGACTACCCCCTCGGGGAATATAGTCGTGAGCATATGCTATGCTATCTCTGTTCTGGGCAAACTCTGGCCTCTTCATCGTCATCGAAAGCATCCAGATCATCCCGCCACCTCTAGTGCAATAATATGCATCTGATTCTAAGCACGGAAACATTTCGAAAATATGCGATAGTGGCATGTTATTAAAAATGTTTTCTAGATACATAAGCATTTGACTGCACAGTATTGATATAATGGCTTTATGGCCTGAAATAAGATCTTTCATTACATTTATTCTCAAGTGCTCACCCGCTCTCAACCCTACTTACTCTACACCACAGTGAGCTTAAGATCGCCCGAGCACGGAGATCGGCTTAAAAATACCGCCCTAACAACTAACTTTCTCCCCAGATCTGGCTTCGTATACCTCGAACTACCAAACCTGCCAGCTGGGCGATACATAATCACAGTGTCAACCTACAACCCGGGACAGGAGGGACCATTCATACTAGAACTGAAGTCCTCGTGCGAACTGACGTGTGAGGCGCGCAACTAGAGAGCGAGGGGGAGAAGGGAAGTGGCCTGTCTCTTAAGAGGATGCTGAAGAATTATCTGACATTTGTTCAGGCCGTCATAAACCAAACCACTCGAACTGCCGAAATTCCAGATACAATAAAAATCTATCGCGTAGATTCGCGCTTCCGGTAGGTTAAGAGTCGGCGACCGTTTGTAATTCGACTTTTAATTTGGCCTTTAATCCTTCGTCTGTGGATGTCACGGACACGTGACTAAGACAATAACAAATCTTTTGTGTCTGGAATCTCCACAGACGAGAGGTTAATACATGGTTTCATTCAAGGAGATTTTTGCAGCGAAACATTGATAATTGAATCTAAAAGACGTCCAGGACGAGTCGCAAAATCTAGTGTGATAACAGTCTTTTAGTAATCGTGTTTAACGAGACTTAAGAATCGCGAAGTTTTCAGCGCTTGGCCGAAAAGAGCTCGGCTTTCGGCCTCACAGTTATTCTACAGTCTCAACCAAAAAAAACAAGACAACGACGAGAAACAAAGTTCCATCACCTCCTCACGGCCTAGTCAAGGTCGACATACTACCTTGTGTGGGTCGCCAGTTAAACTCGGGAGATTATGCCAAGAATCAAGAAGGGTCGAACGGACGGGAAGGAACGGTCAACGCAACGAAATGGTCATAAGCTTCAGCGATTAGTCAAAAAGTAGCTCGGCCTTTGGCAGAATAACATGGCAACAAGGAAAGTATGACAACCCGGGACAAGAGGGTCATTTTATACTGGAACAGAAGTCCTCGTGCGAGCTAAAGTGTGAGGGACCCAAATAGCAAGGGAGGGAAAAATTCGCCTGACTCTTGAGAAGCTGTTGACCAACCTGTGTATTATCTGCCATTAATAATGCTCTCTTTATTATAGACACAATCTCGGTGATTATGCCAAGAATCAAGGGGTAAACGGTCGATGCAATAATTTATCAATGCAAGAAGCTCGGCTTTCGGCCTTGTGGGACCAACTTGACACCAAGAAAAGAATGAGAATACCCTACCTTAGGAATACCAATGTAAAGCTCGGCCTTGAATTTAAAGAAAGGCAGCTGGCACTATGCTAAGACTCGAAAACAGGAGAGGCTTCTGCTCTCGGTGGTTTATTTTACGAATGATATAATTAGCTCAAGATAAAAGTTGCCTTCATGCCAGAAAGGGACGGAACTACTAAATTCACGCACTTTTGGACTGTTTTTTCTTTAATGAAGCGCGCATATAAATATGCACGGTTTCTTTTAGAATCTCTAAGAATTAATTGAGTTTTATTGATTACTTATTAAAATAATTATTTAGGATTGCAATTTATAAACAGATAGTCGAATTTAAAGCAATGTTTTTTACGTTCACTTTTTTAATACTTTTACATTTCATATCTTAATTTAAATTTTATTGTTCATTATGGTACTGAAATGAAAGTGTGCCTTAGAGAGAAGTGATATGTCCACCATTCTTGTACTCCAACATAAAGTTTGTAGCTTTTTATGACTAATCGGATAAAAGTTTAGGTCACAGCATTGACTTATCCACTACTGGACGTAGGGTCCGCGCTTAAAAGTGTCCGAACCAAAAGAGAAACAAAACACAGAAAGATTAACAATTAGGCGCCAGTCTTCGTTTGGTTGACGGACTACGCGCACGTCTGCATGCCGTGCTGTAAGAATTTGTAAAAACTACGCAAGGAAAAATAAAATTAAAATGTCATCAGTTTCAGTGTTTTTAGTTGGATTATATTACGAAACCGTACATTTCGGTTAATCTAGGACACTTTTTTCGAGAATTTTGTATTAGACCCGGCGTCCATAAGTTAGTAAGTCAATGGGTCACAGTTTAGGAAAGATTACGGATACTCCCTGCCCCACCAATTTCGACCTCAGTTCTCGGTGGCAGACGAGGAGGATGACAGCAAGCAGTGCTATATTCCTCTCACTCACTCAGCATACATTTGCCACAACATATTTTTGTCAGTGCCAGCTCGTTTACATGTAGTGTCCAGGGTATGCCTTCGTTTTGTAAAGGTTGAGCCTTATCTGGCACAGCACGGAATCGCATTTTAAGCTCTATCCTTTTCTGTCGCTCAGGAACGTCATTGGCGAGAAAGGTCGCAGCACTGCCGTTGCTGCCGCTTGCGGTCGCATTACCGCTATCTTTCTCGCTCCAGCAAATGACGTTCCTGAGCGACAGAAAAGGATGGAGCGTCAAAAAATGCGATTCCGTGCTGCCAGATGAGGTTCAACCCTAAAATGCCCTTTC
Source organism: Agonopterix alstromeriana (assembly GCA_963924505.1). Taxonomy (NCBI): domain Eukaryota; kingdom Metazoa; phylum Arthropoda; class Insecta; order Lepidoptera; family Depressariidae; genus Agonopterix; species Agonopterix alstromeriana. The sequence continues at coordinate 14,264,745 of OZ004675.1, forward strand.
TTTAAACCTTATATTGCTGCGCCTCTGAATCATATTCGTGATTCGTCGACGTCCAAAACATCCATTCCATTTGTCCACCTAATCACAACTCGTTTCTTATACGGTGCTTCTGCTGTCTTAAGGTGAACGCAGACTGGGCCGCACCGCACGCGCCGTAGTCGCCGCAGTCATCGTTTTTGTTAATGGCTTGGCACACCTGTCCGCGACGCAGTCGAATGCGGCGACTGTGGTGCGTGCGGTGCGGCTCAGTCTGCATTCACCTTAAGGGTGGATTCTCGGGCATAAGTTTCCGCGTTTCCTTGGGGTGTCTTTTTTTTAGGTGGACCAAAAGAATTACTCCTGGTTTCTGCTTTTGTCACCGTTCTCGTATACTTCTTTAGTTGCGTCTTTACATTTGTTTAAACTCTTTGCATTTACTGTGATATGTCTTAGTAGGTAAGGAAATGATGATTGATCACAGATTATTAAAATTAAGTTGGATGATCTAATGCAATGTATTTTATAGAAAAATAATATATATGTTTTGATAAATATGAATGATGTGTTTTACTGTTCTTTGTTTTAGGTACGGTCAGCATATTAAGTTGAGGAACATTTCTCACCTCGACTTTTATGAGAATTAGGTTTAGAAGTGTTTATCATATTTTGATGCTGACGGTACCTACACAAGGTTTTGTCTAGCTAGGTATTCGTCTAATCTAAAGCCTGGAACAAGCGAAGCGAACTCGAAATTTTTCTACAATATTTTTACATTAAACCTGGAGCCACCGAAACTAGTTCGATATTTTGCTACAGTAATGATTAGTATGCCAAGTAAAATTTTTCGCAACACACTCGATTGTAGCTCTGTGATTTTTGTATGAAAATCTGTTGGAGCGAGCGAAGCGAGCTCGTTATTTCTCTGAACTATGGCACAGTTGCTATTGTTACGAGAGCATTTAAACATTATGACAATAACGAAAAAATTTGAGTGAGGTAAGTTAGTTCCAAATATTCCAGGACAGATATAAAATCGCTTTTTATAATAATTAAGAGAATTACTTAATTTTAGAGTTTCTGACCGCATCTTCTCTACAGCGACAACACGTTCCCACGCGGTGGTAGCTTACAAAAGAATTGACGTATAATAAGTGTGCTTCAAGCTTCATATTGAATAAATTATGTTGACTTTGACTTTGACCTGACTTTCCTGGTGACCCCTGACCACCTTACCTTAAGCTTCCCTAACTCAGCCTAACGTAGCCGTGGTGATATTTGAACACCCCGTGGATCCGCCTTGGGGTCATCTTAGGATCACAGCATTTTCAAAAGGCCTTGTATGCCTAACGCTGCTTGAATTGAATAAAACGAATTGAATTTTTAATCCAGAATCCGCGATATTGAACTTGAAGGACAAAATAGGTGCCTACTTATATATGTGCATTGGAATAGAACATCAAATACTCGTTAGCTGTTTTTGACGTTTGATTTTGAACTTTATTGCTGGGAAGTAAAGTATGCATCGGCTCTGTCGTGTACGAGTATTTTCGTCCTGTGATGTTGTTTGGTACAAGTATCAAACGTTTCGAACTTTTTGCCTCTCTTTCCTTTGTCTGCTGCTTTCATGTCTTTCGAATTTCCAACACACGGGATCAATCACGATGAAAAAACTTGTACTGATATGATATTCTATTTCTACGAAGTTCGTTGCTTATGGTTTAGTAATTAAGCATGCGGCTACACATTGTTTTAGTGTGTGTAAACTTGGGATCTAATGATTCCAAGCTCAAGACGTAAGTTTCGAGAATATCTGGGTATTATGGGTGAGTGGATTGTTTGTCGACTTGCGCCCTGCAGTGAGACGTTTAAAGATAGGCTGATAATGATGATGATGAGTGAGATGTCTAATTACCTTTTTTCTGCGTCTGAAGTGCTATTTTTGAATCTCAAAAATAATGATCGAAAGATGCATAATTTCTAAAGTAATTTTCCGTTACCGTCCTGTAATTGTAAACGATATAATCTACATCGGAAACTTAAACAATAGCCCTACTGATTTCAATGATAGGAACACGTTTCAAAAGTGTTGTGTTGAATAACAGGAATCTGATATCTCGTCGCTTATCCCTCAGCCCTCCCCATAAATGTTTTATAAGGATGTGCTTCAAAATTTAATTTTGCTCGCGATGTGAGCGATAGCTCTCATTGTTTTTGTAAGTCCTAATTTCGTCGTCTTTGTCAAGGATTCGAGGTTTCGTATTGCTTATCTCCTCTTGACTTTTAGTCTTTCGTTTTAAAAGGACTAAATTCCCCGAGGGAGTAGTCAGAGATATTCTGAAACCTCAGAACATCCACGTTTCACTAGTACCGAAACTCTGTCCAGTGTGACGGGGGGTACGCCCGTCGCCACTTGTAACGGACAGTGGGTACAATAAATGCCTCGAAATTGAAGCATGCAGGTTGCCTCACGATGTTTTTCTTCACCGAAAAGTCAGTGGTGTTAAAAATCGTACAAAAATTCCGAAAAAGTCATTGGCACGAGTCGGCGTGGTCGGGGATCGAACAATCGCCTCCAGCACGGCAGGCAAGGTTGCTCGCCACTGGAATACCACGGCTTCAACACAATTTTTTTTTTCATATTCGGCACTCAATAATAGCTTGCCCATATCACTGGCATTAGCGTTAATTTGATACCAATCAACACGTAGGTAGGTAACTTTCAAAGTTACTACTTAACCACATAATATTTACTTGATACTACGCAAACTGTACTAAGCACAAGTATGTAGAACTATATACTATCATCTATTCTGTGGCACAAGCATGTAATAATTACAAACCACGGTACGCTCCGATGAGACGAGGCAATTACACGGCAATTAACTTGTTTTACAGCTCGATTTATAGTCTGAGAGACAAACGCTGCCGTGCCGTGGTAAAATCCAAGTGTTACTCAATTTCCTGCTCTTAATACAGGGTGTAAAAAATGCGTTACGTAATACACATCAAATTGAACAACTTTCACTGCGGGATCCCGTAGTGAAATTTGTTCAGTTTGAGGCCCCTAGAGTAAGTAACGCATTGCATTACACACCCTGCATAGTTTTTTAAGAGGATAATCAGACCATCAAACGGAACAACTTTCTCTATGGGACCAAAACCGAAATTGCGAACAGCTGTTTCATACAAAATTTCAATCCTAAAAAAATCGGATCTTTTTTCGCAATTTCGATGTTGGTGCCATAGAGAAAGTTGTTTAGTTTCATGGTCTGATCAGACTATTAAAAAACCGATAGCATATTAAGTTCGATCCTGTATAAGTCCACAATGCAGGCACAGTATACAAATAAAAAAAAAAAAATGATTTATTTCAGGAAACAAAGTCCCATACAAAAGCATTACGTAGGTAGTTTGTCAGAAAATCAAGTAAAAAAGAGTATCTAGTACTTATATAATGCAGGTCTATGAATGATATATTCTCCAGTTTTATTTATAAAGATCAGTAGCTAGACCAAGTTGTTGATATTCCATTGATTTATGACGTAAAGCACACAGTCTCTCTCTATATTTGATAGAGATAGAGCATGATGGATCGTCGATCGTACGCTATTTCTTGTTCAATTAAAATTTGTTTACCATTTAACACTCTCTCTCTGGCCGGAAAATAATTGATTGAGCTTGGACTGTGAGGAAAAATGAGTAACGAATTAATTAAAATTAATTGAATAAGTGGGCTTTACAATGTTAGAAGGAAAATGGTTTTGTTGAGTTTAGAAAAAGCTTTTTTACACTATTGGCACCACTGGCTTTTCGGTGAAGGAAAACATCGTGAGGAAACCTGCATGATTCAATTTCGAGGCATGTATTGTAACCACTGTCCATTATGTGGCGACGGGCTCACCCCCCGTCATACTGGACAGAGTTTCGGTACTACTGGTGAAACGTGGATGTTCTGAGGTTTCAGAATATCTCTGACTACCCCCTCGGGGAATATAGTCGTGAGCATATGCTTTGCTGCTTTTTTACACTATTAGAAAATTGTAACAGAATTACCAGAAGTGTGTCTGCACATTGAAGATTTTTTATTCGTAAATTAGTGGACACTTTTGCTTGTGTTAGAACTGCATATCTGGCAATGTTAAGTAGTTTGTGAGAGTGTCTAACTCAACAGTTTTTTGAGAAAAAACAAAGTTTAGAAACGAGATGGTGGAGCCTCGCGGTAGCCTTTCGCCCAAATAAACACTGCATAACCTAGTCCCTTAGTTTCCTTGTACGACACCCACGAGAAGAATCGGCTTCATTCACTTATCCAAAATATAATCACACTTCGTTTTTATGGAGCGTGCTAAAGGGCATGGTCTACCCAATATCAAACTGTAGGTACATAACATTGACGTAGAATACTATGGACGCCGGGTCTAGTATAAAATACTCGAATAAAGTGTACGAGACTAAAATACACAAACCTAAGTACGTATAGTAATATAAACCGACTAAAAACATTGAAAATGCTGAAATTCTTTTCCTTCCCCATCGGGGCGCACGGCGCGCGCAGCACGCCCACGCGTCCGCGTAGTCGGCTAATTAAAAGAAGACTGTTGCGTAATTCGTTCTCTTTTTTACCTTTTTGTTCTCTTTTTATTCGGACACTTTTGAGAGCGGACTCGCCGTCCAGTAGTGGTAAGTCAATGGTACATAAACATGGATAGTTATTCCTTACAGTCGGACACAGATTGCCATAAGAGTGACAGAGCTAGATGAGACGTAAATCAGTTATGTCTGTTAAACAAATGTTACCATTTTAATTCTTAAGTTCAAATTCGTCCTTAACGTAAGGAAATAGCGTAGTCCTCCAGCTGGAGGCCTCGTGACGAAATGTTTCAAGATGGCATCCGTTTACTATTGACATCTCGCTTATTCTAATGGACGATTGTCATAAGTGTGAATGGATATCAAGTAGCGTTTTAAATTTTTTATGTCTTGCTTTATACAGGGTGTAAGTGACAGCTTTGCAAATACTAAAACGGTGAACGCAGACCATTAAACTGAACAACTTTCATTATGGAGCCTACCTCAGGAAACGGAATAAAAAATGAGCTGTCTCATACAAAACTGCTGTACCTACCCGACCCAAATGTATGGGACAGCAGATTTTTTTTCGCGTTTCCCGAGGTAGGCTCCATAGAGAAAGTTGTTCAGTTTGATGGTCTGTGTTCACAATTTCAGTATTTGCTAGGCTGCCACTTACACCCTCACTCTATCCCTCTACTTTATGATTGCTCTAAAACATACCCTTTCACTACCTTACACGTTTTCCACACTTTTACCAACACATTAACAAGTTATCACCCCACCTGTACCTTCATCAGTAATCTGCATAACACAATGTAAGCTCACGGGATTCGATAAAAACAAATTAATCTCCTACCTTCCTTTATAGGCCTGAAAGGGATCGCTTTCAATAATAGGAACATTGATTTATCTTTATTTTCCTACCCTGATTTTAAGATTATCCGGGTTTCGGTCGATTACGCTTGTAATTAAAAGCCGGATGTAGGTTGTTTTGGATGAGTGCACGTAGAAAAATATTTAGTTTTAGATGTCACCGTTATTTATATTAATAGAATTTACTAGAAAAATTACAAATTTAAGAAACCCCCAACAGACATTTAAAAAGTGAAAAATAATTCGGTCATCCATTATTTTTGATGCTAACAAAATGTTTGTTTTACTTTTTAACTCTCTTTAAGATATTTCAGGTCAATAAATGCGTAGGGGCCCGCCATGACATGGTCATTGATTTTTTATTCGACTTGCTCCCATAAAATAGGAGGCTATACAGAGTGTAAGGAAAAGTATCATTAACCTTAACCACATAATCTACCCATCAAACTAAACAACTTTTACTATAGGAGGAAAACTGTCAGAACAAAAAAAAACAGTTGTCCCATACGTTTGAATCGAGTAGGTATTGCAGTTTAGTATGGTGATTTTTTTTTGTTCTGACAGGTTGGCTCCCATAGTAAAAGTTGTAAAGTTTGATGGGTATGTGGTTTAAAGGTTAATTATACTTTTCCTTACACCCTGTATAGCCTCATATTTTAGAGATTTGTTAATTATTTGATTCCACTTTGTTTGTGTCGGTAATAATACAGACAAAACAGACATCCCACTTCTGATATAATATATTAAACAATTCTTAATTACATTACCGACAGCGAGACCAAATACCGAAACTTTTCATCTCGTCGAATGTCAACAAATAAACATAAGCATATGCTACGACTATATTCTCCGAGGGGGTAGTCAGAGATATTCTGAAACCTCAGAACATTCACGTTTCACCAGTAGTACCGAAACTCTGTCCAGTGTGATGGGGGGTGAGCCCGTCGCCAATTGTAATGGACAGTGGGTACAATACATGCCTCGAAATTGAAGCATGCAGGTTTCCTCAGGTTGTTTTCCTTCACCGAAAAGCCAGTGGTGTTACAAATCGTACATAAATTCTGAAAAACTCATACGTACGAGTCGGCCTGGACGGGAATCGAACCATCGCCTCCTGCACGGCAGGCAAGGTTACTCGCCACTGGACCACCTCGGCTTCTACATTAAGATAAGTTTATTCCGAATGTGTAAATGTGCGCTGCATACAAACGAAGTCTGGTGATATTTTCAATACTAACCAATTAAAATCACTGATTTTTTTCAGAAATAATCTAGAACCTAATCTCTATGCTTGTATGAAGTCAGATTTTTGTTAAAATATACAGATTTAATGCTAGGATTAATTTAAGATTTGTTCGGAACTCTTAAACAAACATTATTAAAATAAATTGGTTGTAGGTTTTTTTATACTGAAAAAGAATATAAATTTAAATGTAATTTGATCAGAATGGAGTACGTTCAACAGAGGCAATAAAGTGTGGTAGAATGTCGTAACGGCTGTTTTTTACCGCCAACCTAATATCTGAACGGCTCCTCCTTCCCGTTTCTGTTTTAGGGGTCCGTGGGCGGAATAAATTATTTTCGCAATAATTTAGATCTGTTTGAAAGCTAAAGATTAAATGTTTTATGGTAATTTTATGGTGTTATGAAATAAACACCAAAGCCGAAAACTGTTTCTTACGGATCGATAACTAGATAACATGTTGAAATACCTTTTTGAAATTATCATGAAACTGTCAAAATGTGATCTAAATTAAGATTTACTCTTATACATTTTTTACTTTAAACTTTGTAGGTATGCAAGATTTTAAGTTAATTAGTACCTAATTAAATGTTTACCTGTTTTTAAAGATCAGTAGTGCATTTTTGAAACTCATACTTTGAACTTGGCAGTTGAAAATGTCAATATAGAGATATGCATCTTTCTACTGCTGATTTGACTGTCAAAAATCTTACTTCTGAAGTATGATTTTTGAAAGTCAAATCAGCACTAGAAAGATGCATATCTCCATAGTAATATTACCCTTTTTTTAACTGCTGAGTTCGAAGTATGAGTTTCAAAAATCGCACACCAGGCCTTTGCAATTTGTATGAAACAATTGGTATTTTTTGCGATTTCGTTTTTGATCCCATAGAGAACATTTTTTCAGCTTGATGGTCTGATCAACCCCTAAGAAAACCGTCAGCATATTAAGGAGGATGTACTTCGGTCGAGTAGTTCATCCAAGTTTTCCACGAAGTAGCCGTTTTTTAGGTATTTCAGAGTGGTAAAAGGTGTTCAGAATCATGGACTAAGTTATGACTTAAAATATTAAGGGCTGCAATCGCGGTAAATATTCGGTGATTTAACCGTTATTGGACTACGTGCGAACTATAACTTTTGACACATTTGGTATTGCGTTAATCGCGGTACTGCTCTTGTCAGCCGTTAGAGCCGTTTTAACGGATCGCTCAGACGTTAAAGGCTGTCAGTTACATAGAGTTTAGCGCGATGCGGAATTCAGCACAGTTGAATAGTAATTGGATTGCAATGTTATTAGAACTGAAATTGGATAAGAATATAACTTCGATGTTTTAACTAAGCGCGCGGCTGGTACGTGGCACAGAGGCCAAACAAATTATTTTTGAAATTGGCCGACGGCTACGGGAAAGAGGTCTTGACCGCCGGTCTGGGTCATATCTCATCCAAAGGATGTCACTGGCCATCCAGCGAGGAAACACAGCCAGCATAATGGACACCTTTGGGCGGGACATGATGCTGGGCGGTCTGTTTAATTCGTTTTATTTAGGTATTTAGTAAATTCGATTTTAATTATAAATAGGCTACATTGTGTTACACCACTTAGCGCAATCGGGCTCCAGGATTAGTACTACTAAAGTTAAACTTTGTTTATTACGGAACCAAGAAGAGAATTCTAAAGTTCACCCGACATGCAAAAGGGGGAGGGATTAAATCCCACCTAAGACCCGACCTTCTTCCACATAAGTTGGCAACTCGTTTGCTGCTACATTCCTATAAATCTAAATCTAGCTGTCACTAAATCAGTGCTTCGCTGCAAATAACTTATCCGTCAACTCTAATATGGATTCATCTTTGACTAATTATTATAAGGACTAGCCTTGCGGTAGCATTTCCCCTCTGCCACGGTATAAGCACAATTGATCTTGTGCATTTAAATTCAATTTTACACCTTATCACTAAACGAGACACTCTATAATTGCGAAATAATAACTTCGAACTTAGAACGTTTGGGGTTCACACGAGACTACTTTTCATGATTTTTAACATTCAAAATTAGAATCTAAAGTTATGGGGAATAAAATCCAAAGTTGCGGATTTCATGTTACCTCGCCCCCCGTAAAAAGTGGCAGAAATGTTTGTTAGTAGAATTACACGCGTAACCAGTCCACATATAAATAGTTAAAGCGCTGGAGTAATGATCTAGATGAACCTTAAGTTATTTTACGGGAGTCGGGGCCCACCACGCATTCTCATCGCTGTATAACTCATTTACTTCCAAAACAGATAGGTGAAAAAATTTTACCAAAAATCATAATGCTATGCACTCTGCGGCGTTTTATGAACCCCTGTGTAACCTTTCACTTAAATCACATTTAGTTCACCAAATAAATAGGTGCATAATTTAACGGTCGGATCTTAGTATACTAAAAGAGCGATGATAGTCCATACGGAAGAGAGCTAGCGACTCAATCACGAGGCGACGGCTCGATTCCTCGCCTGTACCACCAAGAAATGTATGTACGGTTGTATTTATCATTATCACTAGCTCGGCGGTGAAGGAAAACATCGTGAGGAAACCTGCATACCCAAGAATAATAAAAAATTGTTCGGGTGTAAGTGTAAAATATGGGTGAGCTTGGGGCGAACACAATAGACCAGCGATGGTCGCAGTGTTACATAACGAACCTTGCTTGCAATAGCCCAACCATCAACAATAAATAGTATACTAATGGATTTACGTATAATTACGATCCACTAACCACCCAATGTCTAATATTAATCAGAGTAAGGATGAAGATCGGTACCTAATAATTCAGTTAGAACGCTAACGCTGCGCAATTGTGTGTGGCAAAGTTAATTTGTTCGGCATTACAGGCAACCTCGGTGGTTAGTACACAAAACCGCGTTAATTTTATACGATGTTAGAGTTACACTACTGAATAGAGAGACTTGGAGAGTAAGGCTGCTTTTTCACCAGAGACACAGAATAGGTAGTAGTATATAGTTCTATATACAGAACGGCCACTCCTCGTCCCCCTCTGACTTCAGTTACCCTATCTCACCTCACACTTTCTGGGAAACTTGAGGGAAGCCGAGCAAGGGAATGCAGTCAGCCGCGCGCACCCGTTGGATTTGACTACAAAAAAATTGTGTCTTTTCAGTGCATAAAAACGTTGAAAAATAACGCTAAATTCACATTTTTAATAATTCTTTAGCTTAAATACTATTGTTAATAATAGAACGAACAGTTAAAAGTATTGAAATGTCGATGACGCTAAATGCAAAGCGTGGCTTTCAACCCTACACGCAATGTCATGGACGGTTTGGACAATGTGCGCATGTGCAGACGCCATTTCGAAATTAAAAAAAGTTCTTTAGAGTGCCGGACCTGTGCCAGAGATGTGCGAGGTAGCGAGGCGTTGAATGAGAAAACAATCCGCCAATAGCGCGCTGGCTCGATCACGTCATTGGGAAATTGAAGCACTCTCATTTGCCAATTTTTTCCTCGCTCACCGCCTCACGACCTCGTACATTTCTGGTGGAAAAGCGAGCTTCTCAGTTGCCCACTCGAGTCGACCGCCGCTAGTCAAATTTTCTGTCAAAAATATCACAAGCATCCTTGACCCGAGAAACCTTCGTTGAGTCTTCTGCTATCGAGTCGATGGCATGTCAAGCCCAGTGTCAGGTCTAGAGTTGAGTCGAGTCGAGTCGAGTCCATATGAGTCAAAAACTGCGCGCTAATCGATTATCGCGGTATGGGCATGTGATGCGGACTATGAGGAGTGTCATATTACAAGACGAGTGTTAAATATGAATGTGTTCAACATGGATGGCTGCATGAATAGAGGACGACCATAGAAAAGATGGATGGATTGTGTGAAAGATGACACGTGTAAAAACCTGTACCTCACTGTACTCACTAATACATATAGTTATAAGTGAAGTTATAGTTTGTTACTAACACATAAGGACAAAAATAAAATGTCTGAAATAAAAAGATATACAAAAGTGCGTGTCGGGTCACGCGCAGGGAAGGGTTCCGTAGGTGCCCGTCACAATATACGGACTTAGAAGGGGACTTTTTGTTTTATACTACGGTTTAACGGCTAATACACTCTAAAAAGTACATTTTACAAGGACTATTACTCGTTAACTTGTAAACCGACACGCACTTGGCCGGTTTTTTTGCTCCGATCGGTTTGCTACCCATAGTAAAAGTTGTTCAGTTTGATGGGTAGACTCTTAGTTTAAAAGGATGCTAATGATATCAATTTCACCCTGTAGAGATCAAAACAAACTAGTCAAGTCCACATATACAGTGATTGTTCTGTATCTTGGCATAAACTTGCAGTAGGTATTGAATATTTGATCAGAGGCGCTAGTACTGCAGTCGAGGGACGCGTCAGTTTTCATCGTTTAATATCACATTATAGTATATTCGCTTTGAAAGCTTCCTGTTTATGAACATTTTATGAACACAAAACCTGGAAATAAACATAAATTTATATTTGAATTTTTGGAATGCTTTCCCAGTAACGATAACAACATAGCTCCAATCAAACGAAAACAAAAACAAAATTATGATGGTAAAATTAAGTCTCGGGCGGGACTAGCACAACAAAGCTTTAACAATTAAATATTTGAAAAAAAAAATTTAGGTTAGGTAAATCAGGAAGCAAGAAATAGGTATTGATGAGCTAAAATATTCTGACTTGTCAAATACAAATTAGTAGAGTTGATTTTCGAATTTTGTAGAGTTGATTTTCGAATTTCTCTCGTCAATATTGTTTTGCCACAGATTATTTAATAGTTACTACCGTTACAGATACTTCTCCCAACCCGATTTTTCGAATTTCGAATTTTGCGCTTCAGGAACGAAAACTAAAATGCGCCTTATGTCTATGAGCTTAGAGGGATGCTCTAAGTCTATGAGTGACCATTCACCCCTCGGAGGGTACCTGGAGCCCGATTGCTCTAACTTAAAACATCGAAGTTCTATTCTAATCCAATTTACAGTTCTAATCACATTGCAATCCAATTACTATTCAAATGTGCTGAATTCCGCATCGCGCTAAACTCCGTAACTGACAGCTCTTAACGTCTGATCGATCTGTCAAAACGGCTCTAACGGCTCTCAAGAGCAGTATCGCGATTAGCGCAATGCCAAATGTGTCAAAAGTTATGGTTCGTACGTAGTTCAATCACGGTTCAATTACCGAATATTTACCGAGCTGTGGAGTGAGCAGGCCTGGTTTTGCTAAAAAGAGTATTTATCCTACTTTAGTACATAATATTTCTATGTTTTAATCAATCAGGCAATCAATATTATTATTTATTGCAAACCTGTAAGGTACAAATAAGGAGGTTTAACCTATTGAGTGCACGAATAACAATGCATTTTCTATTGTGTCTGGAATTCCCGCATAAGAGGGGTTAAAACAATGGTTAAAATGTTGATCTTGGATTCGATGCCGAAAGTAACATAATTTCTTAAGATTTTAGTCCGTTGACAGTTTTATGAACATTGTTGAATGTTAAACTCTAAAAAATAAATGATAAATAAACATATGCTCACGACTATATTCCCCAAAGGTCCTACTCCAATGTGAACCTCAGAACATCCACGTTTCATCAGTAGTACCGAAACTCTGTCCAGTGTGACGGAGGGTGAGCCCGTCGCCACATAATGGACAGTGGGTACAATACATGCCTCGAAATTGAAGCATGCAGGTTTCCTCACGATGTTTTCCTTCACCGAAAAGCCAGTGGTGGTGAAATGATAAATACAGTTTAATAAATCAGATAGACTGATTTTAACAACACGATAAATGATTATTATTATTTGAGGGTTTGGGGCCTTGAAAGGCTTGCACCTGTGCCACTAAGACCATCGCTGGTCTTTTGTGAACGTCCTTTTTACAGTTCCTTAACAAACCCCACTGCGGCCAGAAATCGTAGTAGGTTTTTGATCGGGACGGTTTGTGAGTACTGCATTTGTACATCAGGGGGCCGCAGTCACATAGGAGGTACAGAGGAGTTTCCATCTCCTTGCAGAATCTGCAGCCGGTCGTATCACTTAATTTCAGTGTGTGCATGTGCTTATTTAATTTGCAGTGGCCTGTGAGTGACCTTGCTATTGTATAAATTTGATCCTTGCTGAGGGGAAGGAGACTGTTCGCAAGTTTACGAGTGGCACATGCCTGGGGTGTTGCACCATAGCTTTATTGCCTTTCCAAAGCTGGCCATATTCAAATAATCACGCGTTAGAGTACAAGGGATTCCGAGAAAGGGTTTGGCGCCTATGAAGTGTTGAGCGGCCTTGTGCGGGCACTGAAAAAGTGCCCTTTCTGGCCAGCTCGTCCGCATTCTCGTTCCATTCTATGTCTAAGTGTCCTGCCATTGTAGCACAAGCTGATTGTTATCACCTAAGGCGTTGTAACATAATTAATACTTACAACATTGAATTACATATATTAACGTATTGTCAAGATCAGGCATTGTGCTCATTCATATAATCATCGAGTTTGTAATAAGCCTTTTCACAGATGACAGCTGGACTTGGACGCCGACCCCTTCCCTGATAATACAGGTTTCCTGTTTGTAGAATGTTAAACATAAAATAATTACTAGATATCGAAGAGTTATTTCCACTTCGCCAGCAAAAGCAAAATTAAAAATGTATATTTTCCAGATTCTTTTGCGAAAAAGTCACCAATTAAAAATAACGATCTGCAAATACGCATAGTTATTTTACAGTGTATCTTATCTATAAAGGTTGATTAAAAACAAATGTTGGCTTTAATTTTGTGTATTTTATATAATTTTCAAAAAGTTAATGCATGCATATGCTAACGACTATATTCCCCGAGGGGGTAGTCAGAGAAATTCCGAAATCTCAAAACATCCACGTTTCACTAGTACCGAAACTCTGTCCAGTGTGACGGGGCATGACCCCGTCGCCACTTGTAATGGACAGTGGGTACAATACATGCCTCGAAATTGAAGCATGCAGGTTTCCTCACGATAATTTCCATCACCGAAAAACCAATGGAAAAACTTATTGGTACGAGTCGGCCTGGACGGGGCTCGAACCATATCGCCTCCTGCACGGCAGGCAAGGCTACTCGCCACTGGACCACCATGGCTTTAGGCAAAAAGTTAAGAAATGCTGATTTCGACCACAGCAAAATACGTTTAGTTTCATTTTCGTCTATTTTATATTTTAATGTTTGTATGATTTAATATATAATGAAAAAATAGGCGATTAGAGAAAAAAGAAACAATTTCAGTTTTTATTCAATTGTTGTACTATCTCTGGTGGTAGTAGTTGTTACATAAAAACCACGTCAGAGGCCGTAAGGCGGGCTGAAAAAACTCTGACACCAGGGCTTACTCCCCACACGATAAGAAGATTCAATTGTTGTTGTAAACCAAACCAGAGGTCCTGGGTTCGAATCCCAGTTCGGTCATGGATGTTATATTAATATATTTGTATCGTCGTCGGTCCATGTATATTTTCCATAATATAAGCGATAGTAGCTTACATGGTCGGATCATTACATTGTATGTGATTGTGAGCGTTATGTTTTTAAATAGGTACCTATTTATATATAGGGGACGATAATAGTTAAATGTTATACAAGAGTGCAAAGTTGCTTTTTAACCGCGTGCTCAATTTTGATGACCAAGCAAGCGAAGGTTTCTAAAATTGAATCACGAGCGCAGCGAGCGAATCTAAAATTAGAATCCTGAGCGTCAGCGAGAGAATCAAAAGAGCACGAGGTGAAAAATCTTTGCATTCGAGTGCAACACGTAACTTTTCATCCCACCTCAGCGAGGAAATAACTAAATGCAAAAAAAAAAGATTTGTATGATAAATTCGGCACCATGAAGGTAGAAGTAAAAAGGTTTAATGATGTTTTGAATTCACAAACTTAGTGCACACGATGTTCTAAATTCAATTTACTTTATCCTCTAGAGGATAAAAACTGCTTTTGCACTCAGATATCGATGAGCAAAATTACTCTTTCCGAGTTGGGGGATGAAATAGTTATTTGTTATACAAGAGTGCAAAGTTGCTTTTTAACCGCGTGCTCAATTTTGATGACCAAGCAAGCGAAGGATTCTAAAATTGAATCACGAGCGCAGCGAGCGAATCAAAAATTAGAATCCTGAGAGTCAGCGAGAGAAAAAAAAGGAGGTGAAAAATCTTTGCACTCGAGTGCAACACGTAACTTTTCATCCCACCTCAGCGAGGAAACTACTAAATGCAAAAAAAAAAGAAAGTTGTATGATAAATTCGGCACCATGGAGGGAGAAGTAAATAAGTTTAATGATGTTTTGAATTCACAAACTTAGTGCACACGATGTTCTAAATTCAATTTACTTTATCCTCTAGTGGATAAAAATTGCTTTTGCACTCAGATATCGAAGAGCAAAAATACTCTTTCCGAGATGGGGGGATGAAATAGTTATTTGTTATACAAGAGTGCAAAGTTACTTTTAACCGCGTGCTCAATTTTGATGACCGAGCAAGCGAAGGATTCTAAAATTGAATCACGAGCGCAGCGAGCGAATCAATAATTAGAATCCTGAGCGTCAGTTAGAGAATCAAAAGAGCACGTGTTGAAAAATCTTTGCACTCGAGTGCAACACGTAACTTGTCATCCCACCTCAGCGAGGATATGACTAAATGCAAACCAAAAAAAAGTTGTATGATAAATTCGGCACCATGGAGGGAGAAGTAAATAAGTTTAATGATGTTTTGAATTCACAAACTTAGTGCACACGATGTTCTAAATTCAATTTACTTTATCCTCTAGCGGATAAAAACAGATTTTGCAATCAGATATCGAAGAGCAAAAATACTCTTTCCGAGATGGTGGGATGAAAAGTACCTAAGCAACAAAGAAAACTGTTTTTGTGTGTCTGTTTGCATGTTCACGCTTCACTTAAAAACTACTAAACTAATTCATCATCATTTGGAATATCTCTTGGTTCACTGCATTAAGCCTCTTAATGAAAGACACAAAACGGAAGAACTGTTTTTATTAGATCTCTTAAATAAAAACCAATTTCTTTTCAACGTAAAAAAATGCAAAACACTTTTAACGAGGTACATTTTTCCACGAAATTTTCAACGAGCCTTGTCCCAAAAGGGAGTTTATTTTTAAAGTGCTAATTATAGCGTGTAAAAAATGTGACGCCGAAAAAATGTAAAAAGGTATGACAAATACACGATCAAAGAAAGTGTTTGACTCTGGATAACGAAAGTTGTCTTTTGTTTCAATAGATTTTCACATTAAGCTTTTATGGGTTTTTACTTTTAAAGCCTTGGTATCCCGCGAATGTGTTTTTGTCTATTTGTTAGCTTTTTATCGATAAATCGCTGAATTTTGATGAAAAGACAATGCGGGTTTTTTTATGTAAGGTGGCGCCTTATTTTTCGCTTATTTTTTGCCGCGGCCAGCAACCAAACTTGAATATTTTGTTTCAGACTAAAGTAGCAAACAAAACTTGTTATGACAAGTGTATTTCTAAACTCAGTCCGAACGGAGATATAAAAGCTTGAAGTAGAAAATATATTCATAACATGAGTTTAGAGATATACTTGTCACAACAAGTATATCTCTAAACTCAGTCCGAACGGAGATATAAAAGCTTGAAGTTGAAAATATATTCATTACGTTTATTCAAGCCTTTATATCTCCGTTCGGACTGAGTTTAGAGATATACTGTTCATAACAAGTTTTGTTTGGAACTTTATTCTGAACTATTATTTTCAAGTTTGACTGATGGCCGCGCTAAAAATAGGAGAAAAGATAAAAAGGAACCATTTTTGGCATTGGATTTTGGTATAGAGATAGCATGAACCCTGAAGGAAGCTAAATAGCAGAATGTATCTTGATGTTTGGCAGCAAGACAGCTTGAATTCAGAAGGAGGATATTGTAGTTGTAGATTATACGCACAAAAATTCCACTCAATGAGGCTAGCATGCGATGAACGACAAAGCGGTAAAACGGGAAAACCATCATTCGCTGAGCGTGTATGACAGTTTTATCGTTTCTTTGCATTGGCATACGCAAAGAGTACGAGAAAGAGATAGACAAAGGCCCATCTCGATTTTTCTTGTTTTGTCGGGGGCGGCATGCTAGAAGACGAAGTCGCGGGTAGCAGCTAGTAGGTATACTACAACTATACACGCTGTTCTATCGTCTTCCATAGAAAGTCCAGAAAATGTAGGTAAGTATCCATTTCCTGAATGTAGGTTTTCATTTCCTTCAATACATTTACCAATTTTTTTATATACAGGGTGTTAGGCTGAATAGTTGCATTACTTTAAGGGGTGAACAATCACGAAATAACTAAAATAAACCCATCATACTGAAAAAGTTTCCCTAAGAAACCTATAGGAAATTTTAACGTTTTCATACAAACGTTCGATCAGCTGATTGCATTTAGTATGGAAAGACCAAAATTTTTTTTGCGAATTTCCTATAGGTTTCATAGGGAAAGTTGTTCAATATCATGGGTACAATCACCCATAAAGTAATGCAACTGTTTACCCTGACATCCAGTAAATACTTTATTATCTTAACTTCGCATTTTAAACTCGAATAAATTATAAAGGGTATCTTGGAAAGTACCCACTACAGGGTGTTAGGGTAAACAGTTGCATTACTTTAAGGGGTGAACGTACACACGATACTGATAAATTTTCCCTACGCAACATAGGAAACTCTAAAAAAATATATGCTACATGCAATCCGCGAGTTTCCAACTAGTCAAATTAACAACTCTTTGTCAAACGTCAAAACGCGTGCTTTGTATGAAATATTGTACTAAAAATTGAATAGTGACGTCATTGTTTTTCGTCGTCGTTTTGATACTTTTTATAGTTTATCCAGATATTAAAAATAGTATTCAAGCAACAGAATTACTGAAAATTTGGGTTTAGCGTTATTTTCAAACGGTTTATTTACTAAGCAGTTAAAACTAAAATATATTTTATGTAGCGTTTGTATGAAAAGTCGTTTTTTTTTTGCGAATTTCCTATAGATTTCTTAGGGAAAATTGTTCAGTATCATGGGTACAATCACCCCTTAAAGTAATACAACTGTTTACCCTAACACCCTGTATACGTCGTGGAGTCGGGGTCGTTTAACGCCGGAACAGGGTGCTTCCGACCATCAAACTAAACAACTTTTACAATAGGACCAACATTGAAATCGAGAAAAAAAAAATCTGCTGTTTCATACATTTCTTTCGAGAAGCTATTGACGTTTTCTATGAAAGAGATGATTTTTTCGCGATTTCGATAATGGCTCCATTGTGAAAGTTGTTCAGTTTGATGGTCTGAAGCAGCCTGTTCCGGCTTCAAAAAGTGCTCGATTCCACGGTGTATACTCAACAAGAAGGGTTCTTTAGATTGCAATTTAGCTATTCTGTTAAGGGACAAGCCGCTGATTACATCAGTTTCAAACGAAACGGAAGCGATGTCGCTAATGAGCCTTATGAATAACACCATCCATCATTCAAGTGGTTTCCGTGGCTTACTAGGCATAGGGATGGGACACTTTGATTAGCTCATATTTTGATTTAGTTCAAAACTTGCATAAAATATTATAAGAAGTTCAAAAGTAGCTGTGAATTGTGATATAATATGTAATCGCTTACAATGGTGTGGATGTTGTGGAGGGATGAGTAGCGTATTATAATATTAGCGTTTAGAATTAATGTAAAAGCCGTGGTAATCTAGTGGCAAGTAACCTGTCCTTCTGTTTCGATCCCAGCTTGGATCAGCCTCGTACCAATGAGTTTCAGGTGTATCAAAACACATAGTAATATTTAAAGGGGTGGTTTAAACTATCAAACTGAACAACTTTCACTACGGAGGCTAAAGTCGAGAAAAAAAACAGCTGTCCCATACATTTGAGTCGAGTTGATACGCAGTTTTGTGTGAAACAGCATTTTTCTATTTTCTCTCCACCATACAGGGTGTAAGTGACAGCCTAGCAAATACTGAAACGGTGAACTTAGACCATCAAACTGAACAACTTTCATTATGGAGCCTACCTCAGGAAACGCAAAAAAAATCTGCGGTGCCATACAAAACTGCTGTA
Source organism: Agonopterix alstromeriana (assembly GCA_963924505.1). Taxonomy (NCBI): domain Eukaryota; kingdom Metazoa; phylum Arthropoda; class Insecta; order Lepidoptera; family Depressariidae; genus Agonopterix; species Agonopterix alstromeriana. Next base: position 14,283,535 of record OZ004675.1, read on the forward strand.
CCTACCCAACTCAAAAGTATGAAAGTTGTTCAGTTTAATGGTCTAAAACACCCCTTTAAATAGTACAAGAGTGTTGTTACACCCTGTACAAAACTACAAAATATTCAATCCAAAAATTTAATTGAACTTGCAGGCGTCACACCCTTTTGGTTTATCCCATGTTTCTCTCAAAACAAGCTTCAACAGCCCGAAAACCAAAACTTCACACAACATTTAAAGTTAGTCGAATTCAAAGAGCAAATTAAATATTAGCTCAACCCTAAAACTTAGTATCGTTTCGGAGGCTCGTTCCACTTGGAATTTGATTACGTTTTAATTGCCTCTTTCTTGTTTGTGTTACAATCTTGGGGTGGGGGAGGAATGATATCGAGTTGTAGTCGTATAATCCTACTAATTTATGAATGTGAATTGATTTATAGGCATTCTGGTTACGACGATGAAAATGTTTTTCAGTTAAAAGTAATATCTGTTCATTCTATTCATTTCAAATAAGGACGAAAAGATTTTCCGGTTCCTATATAGCATGCATGTATGCATGCATATGCTCATGACTATATTCCCCGAGGGTGCAGTCAGAGATATTCTGAAACCACAGAATATCTACGTTTCACTAGTAGTACCGAAACTCTGTCCAGTGTGACGGGGGGTGAGCCCGTCGCTACTTGTAATGGACAGTGGGTACAATACATGCCTCGAAATAAAAGCAACTATATATTTTTCTCTTTGTGTAGGCACAGATCAATATAAGGAAATCTAGATGGCTCATGTCATCAACGTGATGATGATAAATGATTGATCAGCGACGAAACCTTCCGGAGAATATTCCAGAGTAATGATATCTATTAATTTGTGAGAAGAGGAGTTTGTTAAATATGTTTTTGGCTTTCGACCATTGAATCGATGGATCCTTTACTGTTTGACGAAGAATTATGAGATAAAACCAAAAAACCTATTTGCTTTGTACAATATGGTGTGTATGCCTGTACTTGGTAGGCATATAGAATAAGTATATTGCCTCTGTACAAAACATTAATAAAATGTCATATAGTAATTAAAAACCGGCCAAGAGCGTGTCGGACTCGCCCATGATCCCTATCATCCCATTTCGTAGCCATTGCATAAGTAGAATAAGAAAAAAAATCTGTTATCCTCCCAAATTTTCATTCAATAGGTGCAAAAATGAGCGAGTTATTGAGCAAACAGACAGACAACATGGCAGACTGACAGAATGGACGAAAGTATAAGGGTTCCTTGTTTGACTACGAAACCCTAAAAAAACGATGATATATAAAATAACATTGCACTAGGTAAAAAAAGTTAAGAATAACTTTATAAAGATGTTAGATTATCACTGATAAATTTACTTTGCAAAATAAGTAAGATACAATTTTAATTTCCATTAGGTATACGGGACGGAGAAATCGTATATTTCCATGACAACCCGAGTTTTCTGTGTCAGAGATTAAAAATAAAACATTGCTGGGCTGTTAATAATTATGAGAGATTATACACAACTCTACCAGCTTCAGATAAAACTAAAACCAGAAGAAGCGGTAGTCACTAAGCGTAAATTACGCCGCGCCGTTTTTATGGGACTCCGATCGCCGACTCTGTGTGAAGCCGGCTGCTAATATGGTTTGTAAATATTACATAATTTCTATCAACTACCTACTTGTGTATTAATTATCAATATCAAGCACTAAAAATGAGTCAGCCATCTTTCCCATTACTTCACTTTCACGACTGTTCCTATTGATGTATATTACTAATGATTGGAATAAAATACCAACAATACATTTCATGAACTAATCATTATCATGTACACACACGTACACACACACTACAGGCACAGTTTAAGAAAGAGTATATACAACGTGCAGCACGAAAACTCCTTTCCTAAAACAAATTATGATTTGATCCCATCTCTGTGGTAAGAAGTACGTAACGACACTAAGAGGTGTTGTATTCCATTCTCACTCGCACTCACTCAGTACTCATGTGCTACTATCTTTTTGACAGTGGGAGTCAGTTTATATAAAGTATCCAGTGTGTGGCTTTCTCACGAACAACTGTGTGTATGAGAGAGAGCGAGCTTGTATAGAGAAACATATCTAGTATTTGTATTCATTATGTACAACAATTTATTTTTGCAGACTTTACTAGAAAATTTCTTGTCAGAAATCGGATTCTCGTTAATTTAATTAAAACTGCCTTCTAACAACAAATCTAGTACAGTCTGCTAAAATTAATAGTTTGATTGATATTTTTCTCCGTGTGTAATTCAGGATATTGTATAAAAATTTTGAGTTACAGTTTGACCGTGATAAAAAATTCATTAATATACTTTTTTGTTTTATCTAAGCCACTAACTATAGCTACCTCTACGAGGTCAAGCTCAGAGCAGTAGCGGATACGGAAATGCCGCCTCGTTACCACTATGAATTGCAAATGCGGTTTAGCGCCACTTTTCCACCAGAATTATTGTCTAATTTATGTTAACTCCCAACACTGGACCTTGTTATATTTTAATCTTATCTGTTGGTACAAAGGTTCATTATTATTTGCGACCATATATCATCATCAGCCTCTATTCCCAGTTCTAGGGCACAGGTGACCATCCATCCGCACCTTCATACTACCCTAGACTACGGAACCCTAAAAACTCATTGGAATATGGCATGCACAACGTGTGGATTAGACACCCTGAAACCTCAACCCTCATGACTAAGAGTTCACGCCTTTCCGCATGAAGGCGACTAAAAAATATACAACGTGTTAATGAATTAACGCAAACTAGAAAGTAGTTTGTTTAGAATCGAGAGCAGAATCGAATTATCAAGGTTTCAACATAGGTTACATTTTTCAAAATATGAAATATTTTGTTCCTATAATTTATAACTTTCTGAACTCGATCCCAAACCACCGCACAAGCACACTCACAAGATTCTTAAAATGTATCCAGAGCACGTTAGAGCTTTCATTCATTGTTAAAATGATAACAAATAATTTTTGCCTGAAAACTTAAAATGTTAACTATTAAAATAATGAAATTATTGTTTTAATCTAATTATTTGTTATAATCAGTGTCTAATTAGTTGGGGTGTATGAAGTTCTGCGCTTATTCATTAACACGTTATATATTTGTTGTTTTTAGGGTTCCGTACTCAAAGGGTGATTACGTGACCCTATTACTAAGCCTACGTTGTCCGTCCGTCTGTCTGTCTCTCTGTCTTAAGTATTTAGGGCTGTAACTTTTGAACCGTAATAGCTAGATGAAATTTTCACATAGTGTGCGTTATTATGGCAGATTTGTTAACAAATAATAAAAATTAAGGGGGGGGGGGTCCTCAGACAAGAAACTAGTTTTTAACATCGTTTTTTTCTCGCTCTATCGTAAAAACGGATATAAGCGTCAAAATTGGTGTGATTATAGAGCAAACTCTACAGTAAAACAACAAATCATAAAAACAGGCCAAGTTTGAGTCGGTCTCGTGCTAAAGGTCCCGGAGAAAACAAAACTTGCACTGGACCAGTTTTATTTACAATAAACGTAGCAAAAATACAATCAAATTACTAAAACAAATTAACTAACACGCGATATATTCATCAATACTAATAAAATAGCTAAATAATTGGTTGCCCAATATTTACAGAAAACAAAATACGGTCAGTGTCAACTTGAAATTGGTCGTTTATTAACTCTGTAGTTTTAATAATCCGGCCATAAAACTAGCGGTTAAGAAATCGTATTATTCTTAGTCCTTTTTTTTCTTTGACTAATTATTATATGGACTGGTTACGCGTGTAATTCTACTAACAAACATTTCTGCCACTTTTTGCGGGGGGCGAGGTAACATGAAATCCGCAACTTTGGATTTTACTCCCCATAACTTTAGATTCTAATTTTGAATGATAAAAATCATGAAAAGTAGTCTCGTGTGAACCCCAAACGTTCTAAGTTCGAAGTTATTACTTCGCAATTATAGGCTGTCTCGTTTAGTGATAAGGTGTAAAATTGAATGTAAATGCACAAGATCAATTGTGCTTATTCCGTGGCAGAGGGGAAATGCTACCGCAAGGCTAGTCCTTGTGTAATAATTAGTCAAAGTTTGTGAGTGACCAACGTCAAAATCGAAATCGTGAGAAGAAAATCAGTTGTTCCAAACAAAACTTAGTGCGCGACCATTCCTCAGGGACAGGTGTTGGGGGAGGCGAGGAAGCACTATAAGCTAGAGCGAGAAAGGTCGCAGCACTGCCGGTGGTGCGCACTATCTTTCTCGCTCTAGCAAACGACGTTCCTGAGCGATAGAAAAGGATGGAGCGTCAAAAATTGCGATTCCTGGCTTCCATATAAGATTCAACCCTAAAACGCTATGGCCCTACCCCACCATTACCATTTAACACTTCACGGTAAATATATAAAAATTGGTTTTTAACATTTAGCACGCTACTTTCCAATTCGCTGGAGCCGTAAAGGGTTTTTGGGCTATTACAACTTTATTACCTTTCCCCCTAACTATAAGGGCAGGGCTGCACTGAGATAAATCGTTTTTATTGTTAGGACCTTTTATTTTGTTACTAAGTGTGTTGAGATGGTTTGGTAATGACTCTTTGTTACTACTCTTTCATACGAAATATGTTAGGTGAACTTTCGTCTGGGCTGTTGAGAGCTTATTTGGAGCTAGGGAAATGGACCTTAGTCTAACACCTATATTTTAAGTCGCTTCCTCAAAAGCTTCCTCGACTCAACCTCACTCAAGGATACCATAATTGTTAGGACCTTTTATTTTGTTACTAAGTGTGTTGAGATGGTTTGGTAATGACTCTTTGTTACTACTCTTTCATACGAAATATGTTAGGTGAACTTTCGTCTGGGCTGTTGAGAGCTTATTTGGAGCTAGGGAAATGGACCTTAGTCTAACACCTATATTTTAAGTCGCTTCCTCAAAAGCTTCCTCGACTCAACCTCACTCAAGGATACCATAAGGTTTTTCTCAACTCATCCTCAAAATCTGTATTTTCAGTCATAATCAAGAGGTTACTCCAGTGACGTCGAAAAAATTTGCAATAATGGTCGAATTTTAGGTCCTTTTCTCCTTTTTTCACGATGTTTAGAATACCAAAAGGCTAATCAGTGTCATAATTTTACGAACAACTATGCTTTAACGACGTCTATGTTTCTCATGGAGACCATAAAGTACTCACTAAGGTCGCGAGCTACGTTGAATATCAGAAAATGACATTCTAAAACGACGTGCCATCGACATAGACCTAGGTCACTGAAATATAATTGACTTTTCTTTCTTCCACTCTTACTCGACTCGACTAAGGAAATTCCTATGTCGTTTTTGACGTCAAATTTGAGTGAGCTATGTCAACTCGTAAGGAAATTACGTTATACAGGATCCTTCTTAATATGCAGACACCTTTTATGGGTCAGCATATTAAGAAAGACCCTATAATACGTGTTAATGAATTTACGCAAAACTAGAAAGTAGTTTGTTTAGAGAATCGAATTATCACGTTTTCGACATAGGTAATTTTTTTCATAATATTAAATAATTTATTTGTAAAATTTAAAATTTACTGAACTGGATCTCAACCTTTGACTAATTATTATAAGGACTAGCCTTGCGTTAGCATTTCACCTCTGCCACGGTATAAGCACAATTGATCTTGTGCATTTACATTCAATTTTACACCTTAACACTAAACGAGACAGCCTATAATTGGGAAATAATAACTTCGAACTTAGAACGTTTGGGGTTCACACGAGACTACTTTGAATGATTTTTAACATTCAAAATAGAATCTATAGTTATGGGGAATAAAATCCAAAGTTGCGGATTTCATGTTACCTCGCCCCCCGCAAAAAGTGGCAGAAATGTTTGTTAGTAGACACGCGTAACCAGTCTACATATAAATAGTCAAAGATCTCAACCCACCGCTCGGGCACTCGCACCTTACTTACTACCAAAACAAGATTCTTAAAATGTATCCATGAGCACGTTAGCGCTTTCGTTAATTGCTGAAATGATAACAAATAATTTTTGCCTCAAAACTTAAATATGAATAACTTTAAATATTAACTATCAAAATAATGAAATTATTGATTCAATCTAATTATTTTGTTATAAATCCGTTGGGGTGTATGAGGTTTTGCGCTTATTCATTAACACGTTGTATACAATCTTTCAGTTATCAACAAAATGGTAGGCAACTAAAACAAATACTCTTAAAATGAAGGCCACAAATAATAATTTACGTTTCAACTTTTGCGGTCGCTTCGGTTTTTGTGGTTTTACCTTTATCGGTTGTATTCGGAGGCTTTAAACTGTTTTGTATCTCATTTGTTGTATGTATTTGTTTCATGTTGATATTTACTAAGTATGTAATAAACTGCTGTCAAACGGTGAAGAAAAACAACGTGAGGAAACCTGCATACGCTGAAGAAGAAATTGCGATGCTTATGTGTAGTCTACCAATCCGCATTGGCCTCGCGTGGTGAACTGACGCTGATACACCCTCCCTGATGGTAGGCCTGTGCCCTGCAGTTGGACGTATATAGGCTGATGATGATGATGATATAATAAACAACAAACAGGAAGGGCAAGTGCGTCAAGGGGGAAAATACATTTAACTTCTTTTCAAATTCTCGGAAAAATTTTTTAAAGACCTAATTTGAATCTAAATATTGTCCTAAACCTTAGTTTCAAAAACCGCTACTTTCAATATTCAATCATTATCATCATCAACTTATCATAGTTCACTGCTAAACACATGCCTCTTCAAGGCACGCCACGCCACTAAACTCTAAACTCGGACGGTAATCTTTTCTTTATAAAATCTCTAACGTAGAAAATATTGTTATCTATCTAAAACCTTGCGCCATATACTTCAATCCTTACATTCCTCTTTCACCTCATTAACATCCATACATCTCTTCATACATGCTCGTTGTTTTCGAGTACTCCGTTTCTCCCCTTATTTCTAGGACGTAACCGCTTTGATCAGAGTACATCCTATTCGAAGACCTATCGATACTTTCATCCATCCAGTGATGATATATGGAACAGAGTCGCTCACTCAAGGCCTCATAAAAAGGTTGAAAGTCATCCAAATGGCAATGGAGAGGGCTATGCTCGGAGTTTCTCTGCGAGATCGAATCAGAAATGAAGAGATCCGTAGAAGAACCAGAGTAGCTGACATAGGCTAAACTAAAGTGACAATGGGCGGGACACATTGCTCGCAAAACCGATGGCCGATAGGCCGAAGAGTTTCCGAGTGTCGACCGCGTACCGGAAAGCGCAGCGTGGATAGGCCTCAAGGGGAACCGACGACCTGGTGAAGGCAGCGGAAACCCATTGGATGAGGGCAGCGCAGGACCAGTCGTTGTGGCGATCCTTGGGGGAGGCCTATGTCCAGCAGTGGACGTCCATTGGCTGAGATGTTGACTTCCATTCATATTAAAACATATTGTTAATGAGGTATTTATCTTTAAATAGTTTTCGATTCAGCCTTCCAAAATAAAACTTGATAAACCGAAATATTCCCAAGAGTTAATGTATGTCTGTGTATTTTATCTGCTAAAGAAGTACAGAACAATGTCAAGTTAAAAACAAAAGACTCACGCACGGGTTCCACTATCTATTAGATATAGCGTTAAGATAAAGCAAAGCTAATAGAATTAGGGGTCCCAAATGTATTGACCTTTTACTAAAGCCTATTTCGTTGCTTTGTTACCAGGAGTTATGTAGTTAAACTGTTGGTAGATGAGGCAGCTGTCTATTTACAGTATACTGAAAAAAGTGTATAACCGAATAAAACAATTTTTTTTGTTAAATTTTACAGGGTGGGTATACTACATTTATAGGGTCCAACTTAATATGCTGATACTTTTTTAAAGGGATGATCAGACCCTCAAACTGAACAACTTTCTCTATGGGACCAACATCGAAATCGCGAAAAAAAATCTGCTGTCCCATACATTTGGCTCGAGTAGGTATGAAGTTTTGTATGGGACAGCAAATTTTTTTTTCGCGATTTCGATGTTGGTCCCATAGAAAAAGTTGTTCAGTTTATGGTCTGGTCATCCCCTTAAAAAACTGTCAGCATATTAAGAAGGACCCTGTATAGTTCGGCAGTCACTAAATTAGGTTGAATTTAACAAAGGTTCGGTTAAATTTTGTCAAGTTTTTGTGATTTTGCTATATCATAAAAACGGCAAAACATACAACTTGGTGTGATTTTAGAGCTTAATATAAAGTAAAACAACAAGTAAATTAAAGTTCGTGTCGGGTTTTCGCTAAGGATCCCGGAGAAATTGTTTTTTGCTATTAATATTGTGGCAAGGAACCATCAGTACGCGATTTCGACTCGTACTTTTATTCGAAATAAAAATGGCATCAAAAATATATATTTTATCATTTCATTTCTTCAGTTTACTTTTAAATTATATTTCTTTTAAAAAAAACTGAAAATGATTTATTCAAAATAATATCACATGACTGTACGTATACCGCGTCGAAAAGTGTTCGGTTGTACAGAAGATGCGATCAGAAATCCTTATCTACACTAATATTATAAAGAGGAAAGATTTGTACCTATTTTTGTATGTTTGTATGTTTGTAATGAATAGGCTCAAAAAGTACTGGGCCGATTTAAAAAATTCTTTCACCAATAGAATGCTACATTCTTCCAATTTGACATAGGCTACATTTCATTTTGAAAAAAATTAGGGATCCTTGGTAAAATTTGAACAATGTAACCGAAGGTGTAGAAAAATGAGTCTTAAAATTTATTTGTCTACCCCGTGCGAAGCCGGGACGTGCTGCTAGTACTATATAAACTCTAATATTAGTCTAATAATAGTTATAATTTTCATTCTTTTTATTACCTATCGGATTGTGTTGTACGTATCATATTTCTGTGTAATCATTTCTTCATTAAACTGTATTTACAGTATTAGGTACCTCATCCGTAGTTCCACTTAATATTAACACTTCTGCAACCAAACAGTAAGGGTGACTAGCGAGAAGTCAATTAGATCTCCCCCTCCACAGAACTATCATCCTTAATCCCTTGTCTCAAAGCCGATTTTCCTTCGCACAAACAAATCTTTAAAGGCAGTTTCACAAGTTCTTATTAGAGATTCCGTTTGACACAAGCCCGGAAGGGATCCGTCTTGCTTCAGTTCAGATTCTAGGCATTCAGAAATCTAGTCTAGGATTCATCTACATCTGGTTGATTGATGACTGTTTGTTTAGGTCAGATAATGTGACATGTTGTTATGTTGAAATGTATGAGAAAACATTTCAGATCATTTGAAAATACCTTCATTATACCACAGATAATTTAATTGTACTACCGTAATACCAAATAGTTAACTCACCCCGATTTTTCGAATTTCGAACTTTGCGCTTCAGGAACGAAGACTAAATTGCGCCTTATGTCAATGAGCGACCACTTGGTGGTCAAACGTACCTGAGCTGTGGAGTGAGACAGGTATGATTATACTTATAAATAAAACAGTTTCGTGATTGACTGACTGATAGACAATGCACAGCATAAACTACTGAAGATAGAAACATGAAATTTGGAACACATATTCTATGGAGGATGTTGCACAAAGAAAGGATTTTTCAAAAATCAACCCGGTGGCGACTGCGTGCCGGAAAGTGAAGAGCGTGGGTAGGCTTCTACAAGTTGGACCGCATACCTGGTGAAGGCGGCAGGAACCGGTTGGATGAGGGCAGCGCAGGACCGGTCGTGGCAATCCTTGGGGGAGGCCTATGTCCAGCTGTGGACGTCCATCGGCGGAGATGATGATGATGATGAACCTCTATAGGGGTACAATTGGAAGTCGAAGCTTTCCGAAATCCACGCGGACGAAGTCGCGGGCAGAAGCTAGTATACAGGGTGTAAGAAAAAGTATAATTAACCTTTAAACCACATACTCTACCCATCAAACTGAATAACTTTTAGTATGGGACCAAATCTGTTAGCAAAAAAAATATCAGCTGTCCTATACATTTCAATCGTGTAGGCATTACAGTGTAGAATGGAACTGCAGATTTTTTTTGCGCTAACAAGTTTGCTCTCATAGTAAAAGTTGTTCAGTTTGATGGGTATGTGGTTCAAAGGTTATAAGAGCTGTATAAATAATAATGGAAAATAAAAAGCGTTCATTAAAAAGTACTACGACGTCACTACGGCGTAGTACATTGCTACGCCGTAGTAAAAATTCGAAACATTACTTGATGAATATTGGTGGCGCGTTGCGGAGAGGCATATACTTTCAATCACGATGGTCCAGGTTCAAATCCATACACCGAAACGAAGAGATTATCTAATTTATGTACAGTAATACCGACTGCTTTCTCAAGATGAAGGGAAGAAGAAATTAGCAGTGGGTAAAATGGGGGCTGATGATGATGTGAAATCATTTACCAAAATTTATAATAGCTCTCTTAAACCAGACCACTAAAAGCAATTTGAAAATTCTCTAACAGCAACAGTGTGTACAGTGCGAACACTTCCTGCCCAGCACCAATTTTTCCTCCACTCGTGGTACGGGAGGTGGACGACATAGCAGTGTATTCCTCTCTCACTCGCACTCACTCAGAATACATGTGCTGTCCTCTTCTTGTCAGTGTATGGCGGCGTAGATATCATGTCGTACTTTTCTAGTAAAAAACTTTTAATTTTTCCGTTCATATGAAGTGTTCAGGGTGTGCTACTAACTTGCCTCCACCAATCCACATTGGGTTTGCGTGGTGGAGGTGAGGTCCTACAGATTATAACTTATCTTCTATAGTAAATAAATCCAGCGGCCGTAGTATGACAGCGTTATATAGCGCTATCGCGCCTTAGCTTTCTTTCTATTTGTGCGCGAACAAACGAGATAAAAGGCGTGATGTAGCCTTTATATCGCGCATCATCATCATGAATACCGCTGGAAATATTGAAGTAGGTTGAGCAATATGAAAAATTATCGTGGCTCAGAAATGTAGTTAGCGGAGATCTATTTGAATATGAACGGAGGATTTAATTTCAATTTTCTATTCTTACTTTATACTTGCGATTGTCTAAATTGGCAGTTTGTAAGGTAATAGGGTATTTGACAGCATATAAAATATAAGATATATTGATGGCATCCGTATTCAATATGAAATTTGGAAACCAACTATTCAGTCAGTTTAGAAAAATACTGGATATTTTAATAGAAAATCTACAAAGAACATATTTTTTTGTCCTTCGCCGTTTTTGAGAGCAGCCGGTATTACGTAAATAAGTTAGAATTTTAAAATAATCTACATGTAAACGCAAAACTAGAAAATGGTTTTTTTTAGAATCGAGAGCAGAATCAAATTATCAAGGTTTCAACATAGGTTACATTTTTTCATACTTTTGAATAATTTATTCGTATAATTTAAAAATTGACTGAACTCGATGCCAACCCACCGCACAGGCACACTCACCCTACTTACTACCAAAACAATATTTTTAAAATTTATCCGTGAGCGCTTTCATTCATTGCTGAAATAATAATAAATTATTTTTGCATAAAAAATTAAAATGCGAATGACTTTCAATCTTAATTAATAAAATAATGAAATTATTGTTTCACTGCAATTATTCCGTTATTAATCTGTTGGGCTGTATGAGTTTTTGCGCTTATTTATTAACACGTTGTATACTAAAGTAATACACAAGTATTGCCACTGCCAATGAAAACTACTCAACGTATAAAGCTAAGACTCAATTAAATCACAATTCACAAGGGTTCAATCTGGAATGGTCACTAGTCTACACTAATATTATAAAGAGGAAAGATTTGTACCTATTTTTGTATGTTTGTATGTTTGTAATGAATAGGCTCAAAAAGTACTGGGCCGATTTAAAAAATTCTTTCACCAATAGAATGCTACATTCTTCCAATTTGACATAGGCTACATTTCATTTTGAAAAAAATTAGGGATCCTTGGTAAAATTTGAACAATGTAACCGAAGGTGTAGAAAAATGAGTCTTAAAATGTATTTGTCTACCCCGTGCGAAGCCGGGACGGGCTGCTAGTAATTTATATTATAAGCATTATTTCTCGTCTATTTACTGAATTAAAACCGACTTTAAGATTCTTTTCGTATAGGGAATACGGGATACTCAAACCATACGAAAAGTCAAAGTTCAAATATGCTCACGGCTATATTTCTTGAGGTATTCTAAGGCTCAATTCACACCGAGATGGCAGCGACCGGCAGCAAAACCAAAACTGCTCGCAGTTTCAGTTGCGCGGCATTTCAAACGATATATACTAAAACGTGAAAGCAAGAGATTTAATGGAGGATTAACTTTAATGAGCGTTTCTGCAACTGAGTGTATAATACATAGAAAAAGCTGAGTATCGACACGCGGCGCCGTAAGCTCTCTGCTACATAAAAAAGACTGTTCCAAATGCCGGCAGCGCTGCCTACCGCTTCCATCTCGGAGTGAATTGAGCCTAAATATTGCATATTTATAATATCCACATATCACTAGAAGTGCCCAAACGATGTCAAATTGTGACAGGTAGTGAGTCGACTACAAGCCTCGAAATTGAAGCATATTTTAAAAGGGGTAATACAAAAAGCAAAGTTGCGCACTTTATAATACCATCTCGTTCCCGTTTCCAAGTTTACCCATTCCTCAGTACAAGTCTCTTGAAACAAACCATTTTCGCCTTAACTACTTTGACCTAAGAGTATTAACGGGGACGTTTTGTAAAGAATAGAAATTAACAATTGTATGAACTTCGTCGATAAAGAGATCTTGAGTCAGCTGATTTTAATCGGCTTATTTCCTTCCTTTTTGGAGGGGAAAGCTTTTGTTAGGTATTTGCTTGTTGTCAATAGAAACGAACGGTAAACTGCAAGCGGCAGTTAATTTATTGCTTAAACTTTGCATACAGATCTTTTTCTAGTTGACTAATAAATAACCCTACATCTGGGGCAGTCGGGTAAAAATGAGGTCCGTATACAGGGTCCTTCTTAAAATGCTGGCGGATTTTTAAATGGATGATCAGACCACAGAGTACTATAAGATCAGACTATATTGATAGTCAACACTTTTCTCTATAGGACTAACATAGAAATAGGGAAAAAAATAATTCCCATACATTTGGGTCTTGTTTGTTGGTGGTTTGCAGTTTTGTATGGAACAGCTGTTTTTTTCCACGATTTCGATGTTAGTCCCATGTGTCTAATCATCCTCTTAAAGTTGCAGAGTTACCAATTTCATACAAAAGTTTGACGCACAATACGCGTCGACGGTATTAATAACAGTATTATTTTATACAACGTGTTAATGAATAAGCGCAAAACCTCATACACCCCAACTGATTTATAACAAAATAGTTATATTAAAACAATAATTTCATTTTTGTGATAGTTAAAATTTAAAGTTATTCAGATTTTAAGTTTTCAGGCAATAATGATTTGTTATCATTTCAGCAATGAATGAAAGCGCTAGCGTGCTCGTGAATACATTTTAAGAATCTTGTTTTGGTAGTAAGTAGAGTAAGTGAGCCCATGCGGTGGGTTGAGATCGAGTTCAGTAAATTATAAATTTTACAAAAAATATTTAATATTTTGAAAAAAATTCCCTATGTTGAAAACATGATAATTCGATTCTGCTCTCGATTCTAAAACTACTTTCTAGTTTTGCGTTAATTCATTAACACGTTGTATATGGAAAAATTGTTTAGAAGATCTAGATGCCTTGTATCAAATAATATTTGCAATTTATAATATAACTAGCAGCCCGTCCCGGCTTCGCACGGGGTAGACAAATTAATTTTAAGACTCATTTTTCTACACCTTCGGTTACATTGTTCAAATTTTACCAAGGATCCCAAATTTTTTTCAAAATGAAATGTAGCCCATGTCAAATTGGAAGAATGTAGCATTCTATTGGTGAAAGAATTTTTTAAATCGGCCCAGTACTTTTTGAGCCTATTCATTACAAACATACAAAAATAGGTACAAATCTTTCCTCTTTATAATATTAGTGTAGATTACGAAGATATAAAGCTTTAAAATTTTCAATGGATAAGTTCAAAGCTTTATATTTTCATAATTATATCATAAATTGCAAATGTTGTTTGATACTCAGCATATATATTTTCTGAACTATTTTTCCATACTTATATAAAATATAATATTACTTTTAATTGTACCGTTTTCGCGTATTATGCGACCAACTTTTGTATGAAATTGACCACTCTACAACCACCTTAAAACCCTCAGCACATTAAGAATGACTCTGCATTGTATTTACAAATAAAATTGTTATCAAAACAAATGTTAGGAATGTATAGTTTAGTCCATACGATGATTTGCATCCAATTCGTCCGCTCCATTGGTTCTGATTCAATTATAAAAATTGAATGTTCGAAGCTTTTCAAACGGCCACTACTGGTTTTAAATGGCCTTTGAGGCTATTCGAGCCAAATGAAACTTTAAAAAATGTTGTGGAAGGTCGAATTTACTATCGAATCGAATGCGTCAATATTTGTAAATAAATCAAGCAGAAACATTTGCACTAATCAAGAATATTTTGTTTACTTTTGCACGTGGCTTCGTTTGCGTGTATCGCTTCGTTATACGGATAGATCTTTCCTTTTCCTAAAAACTACAAAAAAGTGTGCACTTATATAATTCGGTATGTCAAGTTCTTTTTGGAGGGCTGAATCGAAAACCATTTCGAGATAAATGTCTCAATAATAATATTTTCTATGTCAGACATTTTAAAATGAAAGGATTACAGATATTTTTAATAAAATAACGGCGTTTTCAGTCCGTGCAGTGACGTTACTGGAAAACCTGTGAACTCCTTGGTAAACTTAAAATAACTGGCCACTAAGAAAAAAAAATTCACAATGTCAGAATTTGACATTTGATGTTGCCGTTTCAGTTTCCAGCAAAAAGTTAGAAAGAGAAGGCAAACAATATTTTATGAAATAAAGTTTTTCTCCATGGAGTTAAAATTATTTTCCCTCCACTATTTTTGCATTTAGAGATTACAGATCAAAGTAATTTAAAAATTAAATTTATATTGATAAACTCGATGAATCGCAATAAAAATTATATTGGTTTCTTAAAATTATGGTATATTTTCGTACGTGACGTCAATACTTGACGTCCAATTGAAAAAATCTGTAACAAGTTGAGTTTTGCAGTTGTCAGAGGATGTCAAGAGATTGAATTTGTTCGTCATTATGTTTGGTAATCAGACTTTTAGATGTTTACTAAAATGTTTTCAAGAATATTGTGCGTTTCCGACAAATATTTCAAAAAGTCGATTTATTGTTTTTTTTTATATTCAAAAAACTTTATTTTACGTAAGAATGAATACTATCTTAACTATTATAAAACTGTAACAGAAGTGTGTCTGTACATTGAAGATATTTATATGAAAAAGATTACAGAAACAAGTTGAGTTTTGCAGTTGTCAGAGGTTGTCAAGAGATTGAATTTGTTCGTCATTTTGTTTGTTAATCAGACTGTTAGATGTTTACTAAAATGTTTTCAAGAATATTGTGCGTTTCCGACTAATATTTCAAAAAGTCGATTTATTGTTTTTTTTATATTCATATAAACTTTATTTTACGTAAGAATGAATACTGTCTTAACTATTATAAAACTGTAACAGAAGTGTGTCTGTACATTGAAGATATTTATATGAAAAAGATTACGATATGGTTTTTAGGTATCCCGGACTCCAAATCAACCTTTTTAGAATTTTGAATGAAAAGAAATAAATTTAAATGAAATGAAAACTACTGAACCGATTTTCATAAAACTTTTTTTGTTTGATAGCTTATGATCTGACCTAAAATCTGGTATATAATTTGTGCGGACGAAGTCGCGGGTAACTCTAGTTTTTAATAACAGCATAAACAACAAAAAGTAACGAATCACTGTGTGTTATTTACTAAAAATTGTCATCATTTTGTCATCCAATAAACAGTTGCTGAATTGAATAGTAGCAGATAATATTGCTTATTTTGTACACAATTATTTTAGTCAAATGTGAATTGTTTGAATAAAGGGCTAGTTCATTAATTAATTAATTAATTCAGATAATATTGCTTAACTTCTATGATTGTTCCGAACTCCGAATCTCCTCTAAGAGTACTTCTGCCGGACCAATCTCCTGACCTAGATAAATACCTACACAATAGAGATCCAATTGGAATCTATCTGTTAACAAGACAAATTACCTATAGTCCGTAGGGTTCTATTACACAGATAATTAATGTATTGAATTAATTATAGGAACCTAGGTGTAAATGAGTGTGGTTCGTAGATATTCGTCTATTACACAAGATTGGACTGGAAATAGTTATGTAGAGGCAATGTAGAGGTGACGCTTTGCGGAGAGGGGGTTCATAGAGTCACAAAAAATACATCTAGAACTAAATATATAGTTTGATAGTTATGTCCCGGACCTTTGGATGCCGCAGTGCGCAAGAACCCACGTAGCGAGTCAATTCTATAGTATTTCGCCTAGGGGTGTCAATTTCAGCACTGCGCGAGTATCATTGATTTGAGCTTAGCCGCCAAAGTGTTAAGCTTAGTAATAGGGGCACTGGCACCCTTTGAGTACGGAACCCTAAAAAAGAACTTTTTGTTAAGTCCAACAAAGATTCAACAAAATGTATGAAACATGATTAGGAAATAATATAGGGTCCGTAATGATCTCTTAGCTTGTACATTCACCATCCCATCTAAATAAATGGTATATTAAGGAAAGTATTAAAATATTGACTGAGTTAGGAAGACAATAAATGTTTCGTCTTAAATTCGACCAGTACATCTTTCAGTGTACGAACCATATATTATTCAGGGGGGTAGCGAAAGAAAACACGTGTAACGCAACGTTTTGCTGAGGGAAAACGACATAAGTTTATGGAAAGTGTCGATCCGAATTTAGGAAGGGATCGGAAGTAATTTGGTAAAAAAAAACATGAATGGCATATTATGCGAGGAGTGTGATGGAAAAATTTCATTTTGTTTTCAACTCAAGGGTATATTACCGTTGGCGCGCTCTATGTAAACGAAGTGTGGTTATATTTTCAATACTAACTAATTAAAGTTTACGAGATTTTTCAGTAACAATCTAGAAACGAATCTCTATGTTTGTATGTTGTCAGTATTTTCGTGAAAACGTATAGTTTTAAAGTTATAGTGCCTCAAAGATTTAAATACAAATCTTAAATTAATCCTAGTACTGAAACTAGAGATTAGTTTTTAGATTGCATAAGCATAATGCTCACGACTATATTCCCCAAGGGGGTACAGATATATTCTGAAGCCTCAGAACATCCACGTTTCACCAGTAGTACCGAAACTCTGTCCAGTGTGACGGAGGGTGAGCCCGTCGCCACTTGTAATGGACAGTGGGTACAATACATGCCTCGAAATTGAAGCATGCAGGTTTTCTCACGATGTTTTCCATCACCGGAAGCCAGTGGTGTTACAAATCGTACATAAATTCCGAAAAACTCAGTTTCTAGATTGTTTCTGCAATATTTGTTTGACTGTAATTGGTTAGTTTTGAGAATATAACCGGACTTCGTTTGTATGGAGCGCGCCAACGGTAATATCAAGTATTTTACAAACACACAGATAAAGTTATAACCAGAATCCCTTCCTAGGTAATCAGTATTAAAACTACCAACTTTATTTTAGAGCGTGCTGGGGCGTTCTGAGTGTTCAGAATATCTCTGACCCCCTCAGGCAACATAGTCGTGAGCATAAATGCTTATACGTTTATGCCCAGCATAAAACTCTTTAGCTGTTGTCCTAAAATATTTTTACTACACGATAATATTAAAAAAATTTGTCGCGTGGCTAGACGATTCACGGGAGGTTTTTTGGGCAAAATGCAATTAACTACTAATAACATTTTGTAATTGTTAATTGAAATTTCTCTATTACTTTTTTGGTTAAGTACGCTTATAAATGTATGCTTTTCGAAAAAAAAGAATAAAATTGTAATAATAATGTTATAAAATATGGCTACTGCAATAATTTATAATCGAAAATACCGGCCAAGAGCGTGTCGGACTCGCCCATAATAGGGTTACGTAGCCATTGTATAAGCACAGAGTGCTATACTCGTCCAAGACTATAATGTAAAAGTATTCAACCTGTTTATCTACCTAACTAACATAACTCTTACCTAACAGAATTTTTAAACATAACGATAGCGTGATTTATCTTTGTGCAACGCCATCTAGTTTCTTATCAGAAAATCAAACTCGACATTGACAGCAATGCAGTGCTAGACACTAGCAATAGGCCATTGATTAGGGTTCCGTAGTCAACAAGGAACCCTTATAGTTTCGCCATGTCCGTCCGTCTGTCCGTCTGTCCGCGGCTTAGCTCAGAGACGCTTAGTACTAGAAAGCTGTAATGGGTATACATATTAATCACGCCGACAAGTGGTAGAATAAAATCTTGAAAAATATTTTTTTTTAGGGTACCTCCCCTACACAAAAAGTGGGGATGCAATTTTTTTTCTCGTCTCTCCCATGGTGTGGGGTACCGTTGGAAAGGTCTTTTAAAAATATTGTGAATGTGGAAAACCATTTTTCGATTTAAGGATTCGTTTGCGAAATATTAAGCTTAAAAAAGGGTTTTCCTTTTAATTTCGTTATATACACTACTGCCGTAATTTTTTTACGGCCTACCCTGCGCGTGGCCTGACACGCACATGGCCGGTTTTTTATAAATAATATTTAGAAATATGACAGCCTTCTTTCTCACGCGCATCATACTATGCCTCTCTGCTGGACATACAGTTTTATCCCCACTAGTATGAATCAATTAATACCTACTAAAGTAATACAATTTTACAATCAACCAATTTGTATTCACCATAACAATTATTGAATGAGATCAAAAACACTTTCAATTGAAATGAAAATGGCTACGCAAATAATTAATTTCACATTTGACTAGGGATGTAACGAAACCGATCCGATATATCGGCTGGGCTGATATGTCGATATTGCCGATACGTTTTTGCCGATTTAACGTGAACATTTTGTCTACGGATTTCATTCATTTGATAAATAAAAAAAAACTGCCAATGAATTGTGGATTACATGAATATGGTGTAATTAGAACCGGCTTATGCCCTTGACATCTTCTGCTTTTACGTTAAAAGTATCTTATGTTATCCCGGAACGTATTTGTGTCAGAAGACATCATCCAGGTTTCATAAATTTTTGGTCCAAATGTGAACAGTGTGTGACAGTCCCTTAAAGACGCAATAGATTGAAAAATTTCGTTCTCTGGGTAGTTAGCTCGGTGGCGAAATTGAAAACCGCAATTCCCCGGTTTTGAAGAGTGCGGGTTCAAGTCCCGCCCGAGACCCAATGTTTCAATCTTTAATTTCATTTGAGGTGTGTAACAGATTTTATAAAACCAAATAAAACAACAAAGACAGCCTTGGTGTTATACCTAACATTAAATGTTTAGACGGATAAGTAGTTTAATGCTTTGCTATGTTAAGTAAAATAGTAAATAATAAACTAATCTATGCGTAATGTTGCATTCGTATCGGTGTCGATTTTTGTAGTCTATAATCGGCGATATAGATAACCGCCTATTACCGACTACAAAATCGAAAAAAAAATATTGTTTCATCCCTAACTTTTACCTCTTATGATTCATTATTCAGCATTCGCCCGGCCGGTATTCCTTTGTACCTATTAACATAACAATTATAAAAGTTGAATTGAAACAAACTGACCGAATTTCATAAATTGCTCGGGGATTTGTCATTTCGACGTCACGTCATTTCGAAATGAGTGACAGTCAAACAAATGTTTGTTTACGTTTGTTTTAAAAGTTGGTCGCTGTTATTGCTTTGTTTTAAGTGGTATATTAAGATGTCCATTTTATAATGCGACCGCAAAGTTATAATTGTCAAATTATATTGCAACTTGACATTGTCTGATTGGTTGGTTGTATTGTTTTTAATGGAAAGGAATAATTATTCTTTTTTTAAAGTTTATGAAGATGACAGCTCATTATAGAAAAACCGGCCAAGAGCATGTCGGACTCGCCCATGATAGGGTTCCATAGTAGTTACTAGTAGTAGTAACTAGAAAGTAGTTTGTTTAGAATCGAGAACAGAATCGAATTATCATGTTTTCAACATAGGTAATTTTTTTCAAAATAATTAATAATTTGTTCGTAAAATTTAAAATTTACGGAACTCCATCTCAACCCACCGCACAGGCACACTCACCCTACTTACTACCCAAAAAGGATTCTTAAAATGTATCCACGAGCATGCTAGCGTTTTCATTAATTGCTGAAATGATAACAAATCATTTTTGCCTGAAAACTTAAAATGCGAATAACTTTAAATTTTAAGTATCAAAATAATGCAATTATTGTTTCAATCTAATTATTTTGTCAAAAAATCATTTGGGGTGTATGAGGTTTTGCGCTTATTCATTAACACGTAAAACGCGTTGTATAAGTAGAAAAAAGAAGACACGTTTTTAACTGTTTATCTTAACTAAGAGAAATTATGGAAACACAATGATAGCACGCTTTATTTTCGTGCAACGCCATCTAGTTTGTCTTTAGAGAACAATTCATATATTTTACTGTTTTTTTCAAATACTGGTTGAGCTACAGCATCCGTTATAATTTTCACTGAAAGTACTTACCTTAAGCTATATTTTATAACATTTTCAGATTTTTCACTCCAGTATTTAGAAGTTAGAGCTGTCCTATTTTTGTCTTTGAGCGCAGATATCTCGAGACAGAAGCATTATATCGGTTTAATTGTTTTCTTCATATCTTCTACATTTCTGTTTTTGGGTTACTGTTATCTTTCGTCATGCCAAATTTCAATTCAATAGGTGCAAAAATGAGCGACTTATTAAGTCGGGGCATACAGACGGACAGACAGAATGGACGAAAGTATAAGGGTTCCTTGTTTGACTACGGAACCCTAAAAAGGGTATTTTTTAGAAGAAGAACATTTTGAATAAGCCAGTTAATTGACCGGCTAGGAGGTTCGTTAATTAGCTTCATTTATAAAAGCCTGTAAAAAAGAGACTGGAAAATGTTTAACCTCTTGATTCTACGGCAATATTATTCAATAGTATATAGGGTGTAAGGGACAGCCCTCCACAGACTGAAACGGTGAACTCAGACCATTTGATCAACTTTCACTATGGAGCCTAACTCAGGAAACCTCCCGACTCAAATGTATGGGACAGCAGAATTTTTTTTTCGCGTTTGAGGTAGGCTCCATAGTGAAAGTTGTTCAGTTTGATGGTCTGAGTTCACCGTTTCAGTCTGTGGAGGGCTGTACCCTTACCAGAGTACCAAAGAGCAATTATGTTAAGCATTCATCCCAAAAACCAATCCTTCTTCCTTGATCCGGAACAACATTAGATTGATTCGCAATCGAGGAAGAGCTCATGCTATTTTAATCGATTCACCATCATCATCATCAGCCCATGACCGTCCACTGCTGAACATAGGCCTATCCCAATGCGCGCCACAAAAGTCTGCCCTCGGCCTTCCTCATCCAAACGCTCCCCGCTACTTTTTTCAGGTCGTCTGTCCAGCGGGCAGCAGGACCTTACTCGATATTAATCGATTCATGCGGCGGCTATTCGATTGGACTTTATGCCTTGCATTACCGATATCGATTATCGATATATCGTGAATATGCTGACACGAAAGAAGAGGGGCAGGGGGGGGGGTCATGTCTCCTGTGGACACCCCCCCCCTCCCCCCTTCGGACCGCACCTGTAGATAACCTGTTTGACAATGTCCAAGATAATAGGCAAAAATGTGTATCCAGTTGAAGGCTCGCCTGTCTTCGGAAGCGCCAAGTGGACTGTGTGGTCACTCTAGTTACGTCACTGGTTTTGTGGTTGTATCAATGTGCTGGATCGATCGCAATGCTATTAGGTAATTGGGTCTGTCTCGGCGGATCTGAAACCGAAGATCCTTGATCTGGATCGCTTTATTGACTTGGATATAAAAGGTAGCGGGAGTTATGACCACAAGAAACAGGTTTCAAAACATTGACCTCCTTTTGGCGCAGTCAAATCAACTAATGGATAATATACGACGTGAATTTTTACTAAACTGCAATGCTTACTCCACTTAAATGTATAAAGCAGCCGAGTTTTAAATTACGTGTTTGCTCCATTTGATGGTCGGAACTACCCCTGAAAATTCGGAAAGTGTTACAAAATATAAATTCCGTAAAATAAGAATAAGATGGTCCACACAGATTTTTTGCAACTTAAATTTTGCTCTAAAAATAAAAGGACCAGTGATCCTAAAGGTTCTAAATATTCAATCAATTCAAGAACTGACAAAGTAAGGACGAGTATTGATTATAGCTTGATTAAAGATACATGGAAAACAATAAAATTGTTATCGATTGACCTTATAAATCTCTCATACATATCACAGCTTAGTCTGTAATAATATACCTCTGATTCTCGTTCATAATTATGAAGGAGACGGCGATAATGCAACTCTCATCTTGACTTGACCATGACGGTTATGTCGCTGTAGGTTACGTCCACTGAATTTGACAAATCACGGTTCGTCACAAAAAGTATGGATTTTGACAGTTCTCTCCAAGATCAATTCAATTCAATTATACTTTATTGAACACCAAAACAGAATTCCTATACATTCCACAACAAGATCCACATACATACAAGACCGTATTACGAATGGAATGACTATCAAAATCTACTGGTGAACCGTGTTTTCTCGGATTCGGTTCGGACGTAGATCACAAGAACCACTCTTAAATGTGGTTATATTAAGTTCATAAATTTACTTATAACCTGCAAGATCTTCTCACGAATAATAGTGAGGGAATGAGCCATACTCCTCAACGCGGACCAAGAGCTGATTGGTGCATTCAAGTTACTAGTCAACTTGCTGGCAGATAATTTTCAAGCCACCTTATTGGCCTCTGACCTGGCTTAACGAATAGTTAGTTGCACCGCCATCTGACAGAACTATATGGAACAGCCATATTCATATACTCACGCCATTATCCCACGGGGGTAGGCAGGAACTACCGTCCGCCGCCACCCCCTACGATTCTGACATACTTTCCTCGAATCACCCACTTTATTCTACAATGGAGTTTTTTATACATTGTCGGCTGGAATATACGTCGACGTGCATGTTATAGAAATACCCGCTAACAATGAACTGTTTACGCAAAGTAAAGACCGAAATAACTCGAAGGGGCAGCAAGTTGAAGTGACAGTAACGCGCATATAACTGGAAAGGGGGAACAAAAGTTATCAAGTGGCGACCTCGAACCCGAAGACGTATTGTTTGATGGCCCTCCATAAGTTGGACTGACGACCTTTTAAAATAGGAGACCAATGGACGCTAGCTGCACAATTTCAATCTTTGGGGAAGACAAAATAATAAATACTAAGCGATTTTTAGTCACTTTCCAAAATCGACCAAATTTGTTTCTTTTTTTAACCTGAAATCGCAAAAATCTATCAGTTTTTTGTCTAGTATGATTTCTCTACATCGCGCGACGCACCTTCACTACATAGAAAATGTCATCTTCTCGCGCTTTTCGGAGAGCGAAAGTCGCGCTTGCCGCTTAGTATGGAAAAAAACAGAGTCGCGCGGAAGTAGAGAAATCATACTACAGGTTTGCCTCCATCATAAAAGTTGTTCAGTTTGTTGGTCTGCACCATCCCTGGAAATATGGAAAATGACTAAACTTTAGGCTTTCCGCACCACCATCACACACGTGCTCTTTTTGAATTAGGCCATTTGGACCACACTGCTATCAAAATTTTAAAGATCAAATATGATTAAATTGTACCGAGTCGGGAAGATAAAGGTTAATGATGGTTAATGAAAACAATTTACAGCTACAATAAATAAGATGGTACGAAATACCCCATTGAAAAAAGGCATAAGCATATGCTCACGACTATATTCCCTGAGGGGGTAGTCAGAGATATTCTGAAACCTCAGAACATCCACGTTTCACCAGTAGTACCGAAACTCTGTCCAGTGTGACGGGGGGTGAGCCCGTCGCCACTTGTAATGGACAGTGGGTACAATACATGCCTCGAAATTGAAGCATGCAGGTTTCCTCACGATGTTTTCCTTCACCGAAAAGCCAGTGGTGTTACAAATGGCTTGGAAGGGGATCGAACCATCGCCTCCTGTACAGCAGGCAAGGTCACTTGCCACTGGACCACCACGGCTTGAAAAAAGGCACATGGGCAATTAAAACCGTGGTCCGAAACCGATCGTGTGAAACGTCGACCCATTTAGGGTTGGCACAATATCTAATCAATCAATTAATCTTATTTATTTCCTTCTATAAATTCGCAGAGTGCATAGGGTCTGATTCCGAACCGGAGTGCCGAAGAACTGACAACCGGTGGGGTGTCAGAGTTCTAGAGTGGACACCACGAACTGGTAGGCGTAGTGTAGGACGCCTTGCTGCCCGCTGGACAGACGACCTAAAAAAAGTAGCGGGGAGCGATTGGATGAGGAAGGCCGAGGACAGAGTTTTGTGGCGCACCTTGGGATAGGCCTATGTTTAGCAGTGGACGATGGTGGGCTGATGATGATGATGATAATAGGTTCGGATTCAAGTGAGTGAGTGGTTCAACTTCAGAAGCCGCAATGAACATGGTACAGATAGATATCGTTTGTAATAAATCGCTTGGTACAGTGGTAGAGGTTTGATTGATCATTGGTCAGAGATTGTAGCCTTAGTGAATGCCTCCGTCTTGTGGCATAGACAAATATGAAGCATCCTGTAGATTAGTTTGTACAGGGTGACATAGATACGCTTTGTGTGGTTATTAATTGAATAAAACAAATTGTGCAAGAAAATAAACGATTTCTTAACGAGTATGAAGCGACTAAGAACAATGAATAAATAGCATATGACAATGACTAAAGGATATTCCTATTATAGTGTTTTTTTGGCAAAAGGATAGCTTGCTAGTTCATCATCATCGCCATAATCGCATCGAATAGGGTGTTAGGCAGCATGTAAAATAAAGGATCTATTGATGGCATCCGTATTGAATATGAATTTTGGAACCCAACTATTTACTAAGCTAAAAAAAATACTGGATATTTTAAGAGAAAATCGACAAAGAAAATAATGTTTTTGTCTACTTTAGTCACGTGATCGTAAACGACTGTGATTGGCCGAATTTTTGATGACGTCAACTGCTTGCAAACAGTGTGTAGAGTGTGAGTGTCTTACAAAGTTTATGTTATCGTGACGTCACCTGCTTGTAGCCACGTATATTGTCAGGAAAAGCGTTGTCGCGGGATATTTTAATAATAGTTTTCGTTTTTTCTTGCACTATATGTAATGTAACGTAAAATATATATTTTCTATAGATTCCTTAGACATCAGTGATTAACGTAGTAAAGTTTTAAAAACTTGTCAAATACCCTATTCAAATTACGAAATTTCAAAAATGGGTGTAAAACTCTTTTTTCTTATTGATGTAATTTTTTAGGAACCGCTGAGTTAGAACATTCTTTAGTAAAGTAAGCTAAACTTTTCTAATTTAATGTTCGATTGATCTTTTTCTTCTTCTTATCGTGTGGGCAGCAAGCCCTGGTGTCAGAGTTTTTTCAGACCGCCTTACGGCCTATGACGTGGTTTTTATGTAACGACTACTACCACCAGAGATAGTAGCCGGGGGACCAACGGCTTAATGTGCCATCCGAAGCATGTTCGATCTTTGACTAATTATTATAAGGACTAGCCTTGTGGTAGCATTTCCCCTCTGCCACGGTATAAGCACAATTGATCTTGTGCATTTACATTCAATTTTACACCTTATCACTAAACGAGACAGCCTATAATTGCGAAATAATAACTTCGAACTTAGAACGTTTGGGGTTCACACGAGACTACTTTTCATGATTTTTAACATTCAAAATTAGAATCTAAAGTTATGGGGAATAAAATCCAAAGTTGCGGATTTCATGTTACCTCGCCCCCCGCAAAAAGTGTCAGAAATCTTTGTTAGTAGAATTACACGCGTAACCAGTCCACATATAAATAGTCAAAGTGTTCGATTGATAAAAGAGTTTATCGATTCTGTAGAAATTATTTTCAGGTTTCACGACAATTTAGAAAAATGTTATGTGCTACGAATTTGTACGCCTAATGGGCAAAATATATTTGGACATTTAAACATGTTATTCATCGACATAACCTGGAATTTACTATACTTCATTCATTCCATATAAGGATGAAAAGATATTTCGATACCAACTATTTAGCTTTCTGAGCGTTTATGATATAATTTATACATCAGGAAGATACAATACACAGACATTATCTTGGACGTTACTAAAGCTGTTCTAAGATTAAGTGAGAGTAGCTACCTCGGTCTTTCAAACTATGTATTATTGCATACATAACCTTAGCTTAAGAATTTATATTGTTATCGTGGTATGGTCATGTAATGCGAAGAGAGGAGTGTCATATTACGAGACGAGTGTTAAGTATGAATTAGAATGGCTGCGATAGGAGAGAAAGGCCAAAGAAAAGATGGATGGATTGTGTGATAGATGATATGCGTAAGAAAGGAGTGAGTGCTGAAATGACGGCTAAGAGAGATGAATGGAAGAGGATGACTTATTGCGCCGACCCCAAATAATGGGAAATTGGCAAGAGAATGATGATGAGTTATTAAGTCGTGTTATGTTGTAGAGTTTCTGGCCGCATCTTATCTACAGCGATAACACGTTTCGACGCGGTGGTAGCGTCAAAAAAAGATTTGACGTTTAATAAGTAGGCTTCAAGCTCCTATATTGAATAAATTATGTTAAAAATAGTCTTAAAATTTAGTTGCTATTGGAAATGGAGTACAGATTTTGATATATTAATGAATTTGAATCTTCAAAGAAGCATATCAGAATATAATTTTTAAACATCCTGTTAAATTAACTCTGGCGTGTTGTATTTTATCTTAACAAAATACAATTTTAGACTCTATTCATGTTACAGTATCACCAAACAGAAATCTAAATTGCTTATTTATCTATGACACATAATAATAGGTGATTTATTTTGGGTTGAAATAAGGGTGAAAATAAAGTTAGTAGAATATCGACTGCGTTGTGCACACGGTGACACATCAAGCTACGCAAAACCAAAATATGCTGGCCGCGCGTAGGTAGAGCAATGTATAACGTCGCGCGGCCAGCTTATGTTTGTTTTGCGTAGCTTGATGTGTAATTTGGTTACACAAAACAACACATTACACAGTACATTGACTGCAGAAAACAGAGAAAACAAAAACTTTAATGACTTTCTAAAAATTCCAATGAATTTAAGAAAGAACTTATTGAAATAAAAAAGAATGATTATTGAAATTTTAAAAACTCAAATAGGTAGAAAGCGACTTTTTAAATATACATTTTTAATTATCACGAACTATTTACACAATAGTGCCAACCCTTTGAAACCAGGGCTGTATTTTGCCTTTATAAATATTGTTTATGGAAAAAAAATGATAAACCAGACATTCAAAGTGGGTAGAATGGGCCTAGTACTGTAGCACTTTCTTACCTACTTTATAATAAAGACCTGAATAATACCCAAATTTTATTTTATGGCAGCATAATTACTGTAAGTAAACTTTTATTAGTATTTTATCAGCTTCATATAACTTCACTTTTCTCGTGAAATTCCATCCTGAACCCGAAAAATAATAATAGTCTACATTGCTACGACTGTCACAAAACAGCAGAATTTCATTTATTGAAAATGTTCAATACTCATACCTTTTAAAACTAAATTCAATAAACAACGCTCACATGCACATTCTATTGTTCTAATCTAAAACTGATATAACGAGGCTTTTTTTGCCGATAACGGAAACCATACGGAATTAACGTAAAACTAGAAAGTAGTTTGTTTAGAATCGAGAGCAGAATCGAATTATCATGTTTTCAACATAGGTAATTTTTTTCAAAATATTAAATAGTTTGTTTGTAAAATTTAAACTTTTACTGAACACGATCTCAACCCACCGCACGGGCACACTCTCCCTACTTACCAAAACAAGATTCTAAAAATGTATCCACGAGCACGCTAGCGCTTTCATTCATTTCTGAAATGATAACAATAATTTTTGCCTCAAAACTTAAAATGCGAATAACTTTAAATGTTAACTATCAAAATAATGAAATTATTGTTTAAATCGAAATTTTAACTATAAAAAAAAAGAAATTATTGTTTCAATCTAATTATTTTGTTATAAATCAGTTGGGGATGTTTTGCGCTTATTCATTAACACGTTGTATATCGCAATATTTCTGATTTTGCAGTTTCTATTAAACCAAATACTTGCATCAAACACACCTAAAAAAGACAGGAAATTGGAAATTGGCCTCCTGAGTTACCAATATCACGTGGTTAATTTACCATTTCCTACCCCTCCTGAGTACGTCGCTGTGCAGATCGTAACCCGTCTCAAGGTATCCCACAGATTGTCAAGACATTTATTTGCCCAGACGAGCACCAATTTGTTTCTAGGTATTTACTAACTGTGGCTGGGTACGTAAAAGTATTTATTGATTGACTAACGTTTGTTGTAGAAGTCGATGAAATAGATGAAATAGCACGGCGTGAAGCTAAACGCCGTGCCGTGGGGGGCGCAGGTCATCTACGTACCGTGCAGAAATAGACAACTTAGGTCCCGGAAAAGCGTGCGTAAAGTGCGGGTTTAGGTCACACTGTGCTATAAAAATTGTTTAAAAGAACGTGCCTGCGGTTTGCTCAACAGAAATTAAATGGGTATGAGTTAGGTTGTATGGAGAAAAAAAAAATGTTTTTTTGGCCTGTAATAACTTACATAGTTTTTTAGAGGACCTTTCAAAATACATTAAAAATCATCACATTCATTGCTAGGCTGCATCGGAGCTGTGCTATTAAGGTACAAATAACTTCTAAGTTTGTATGGAAGAATTTTTTTTCGCTAAGACCGCCTTGTTTTGTATCTTCTGTATTTCTTTACGGTATATTTTGCGGAGTAGGTAATATGTTTTGATTGATTGAAAATGAGTTGATTCTTAAAGGTTTTGGTTACTTTTTCATGAACCTTTAGTGTCCAATATCGCAGCTCTGATGCGAGCTAAGCCATAAATGTTTACATCAATATGTTTGTTTTTATAGTACTATAATTATACAATACTTTGATTGGTGGCCGCGACTGTTTAAAAAATGACAATACCTTTAGTCATACCCATTTATATTAACAAATAAAATATTATGTTGACAATTAATATGTATCTGTACGTGAATGATCACAGAAGAAAATTAAACGGTCAAAAACATTGATACCTTCCGGAATACACATTCTGTAAATGTTACCTACCAATTATGCAACGTGTTAATGAATAAGTGCAAAACCTCATACACCCCAACTGATTTATGACAAAATAATTAGATTGAAACCATAATTTCATTATTTTGATAGTTAACATTTAAAGTTATTCGCATTTTAAGTTTTGAGGAAAAAATGATTTGTTATCATTTCAGCAATGAATGAAAGCGCTAACGGGCTCATGGATACATTTGAATAATCTTGTTTTGATAGTAAGTAGGATGAGAGTGCCCGAGCGGTGGGTTGAGATCGAGTTCAGTAAATTTTAAACATTACCAAATAATATTAAATATTTTGAAAAAGATTTCATATTTTGAAAGCATGATAATTCGATTCTGCTCTCGATTCTAAACAAACTACTTTCTAGTTTTGCGTTAATTCATTAACACGTTGTATAAGGTGGACATTAAAAAAAAAATGGAAATCTTATAAGCAGCCATTCAATCGATTTTATGTTCATTGGATTTCTCCAGCACTACATCTACAACATGTTTAATCTTGCTTCTAACACTCCACGGACTACCGATCAAATCCACTTAAGTTACAACTTAAACCAACGCGATCTGCGGTCATGGCCGCCGTCCTCAGACCGTTTTCTAACGCTTGATGTACTGACAGAATTCTCATTAATAATGTCAAATTGTTCTAAGATTAGTAGAAACTATTATCATAAGGATTTTGCGTCTGATGATTCGCATAATATGGTTTAATTTCGAAAAATTCTTCCGTGGAGAGCATCTAACTAAGAGAAATATAATGAGCCTAAGTTCAAGCTCTGCATTTTCTATAATTCTTGAGATTTCTTGATGAGTCAGTGTGTGAATGGTGTTAATGGTTAGTGTGTATCTAAAGAGTTTATAAAAGCTTTCATGCACTTTTTGCTAAAGCCTTAAGGTATCCAATCTTCTGGTCGAGCGGTGCAATCAGCATTCCTACTCCCATTTTTTTTGGTAATACAGTCCGTCATCATTTTCTTGTCTGTCTTGTCTTCTTAGCTCCTTATCCATAGCCATCCACACTTGAACCATATTTACCAATATCTTTTGTTTTCTAAAGGAAAGCTAGCGTGATCGCAAACCGCGCTTGTTTGGCTATTCCTTTGTGAAACTGAGTTGGATTCAATAAAATTACCTACACCAGAAATGAGATCGGCTGGCCATTTGAAAATCAATTTTACCGACAATGGCCGACGCTCGGTTATCGGAAGCCGCGAGGTTTCTGTGGATCCCGTGATCGCAGTTGAATATAGGGACGTACTTAGGGAGGTCCTAAATATTTTGCTGATAATAGGCCCTACCTGCATAGCATAGCATATGCTCACTACTAAACTCCCCGAGGGAGTCAGAGATATTATGAAAACTCAGAACATACACGTTTTACTAGTAGTACCGAAACTTCTGTCCAGTGTGACGGGGAGTGAACCCGTCGCCACTTGTAGTTGTAATGTACAGTGAGTACAAAACATGCAATACTGATGTAGCAATGTTACCTTTATCATCACTCCTTATTATAAATTAAAGTCCCCTGTCCTGTTTTTCTGTCTGTAATCTTAGATCAATGTTCCTGTATAATTGCGTCATTCAGCCGTAAATACTTTGTGCTACCTGGGTGGGTAGCTAGTTTAGTATAATTAAGGTTTCGGGATGGAAATACATTTGTGGTTAAAAAAGGGATTGAATATACGGTCATAAATGGGCTAACAAAAACACTGCACAAGAAACCCTTTCACAATTCAACTTATGATATGTGCTTAATGCACAAGTCTTGATTTCTTTGACATTTAGTTACGACTATCAGCACTTTGCCCAAACAACGTTGTCAGTGCGGGTAAGTCTGCCGATCAAGGGTCTTGTTTTGTAACTACTCGATTGAATCAATATGAAATCGACATGGTGTTTATTGGCATTTCTTGGCGATTCTGCTTCTTAATATTTAATTAATTAATTTCAGACAGTGAAAATGATGATCAAAGACCCAAAATACTACTTAAAAATTACCTAGTAAACATAATACGTCATCGATCTTGTAAACGATATAATTGGAAACATACACAATAGCCCTACAGATTGGTACAAAATAGGTTGTACTCTGCTTGTAAAAAGGAGAGGAAGCTATTTCGTTGATTTCATAGACAAATTTTCATTGATAAAGGCCCCTATAGAAGGATCTGAATACGGCCATGTTTTATCTTATTCGCTGTATTGACTGCTGAAATGCTAAAAGGTTTTAGGGTTTTAGTCCGCTGTCGAATTGCGTTTTAAATCCTTAGCGGTAATACCGTAATAGTCATGAAAGTGAAAAGCTTTAGTAAGGAAAACTTATTTTATGAGATCCGTTACTTTTCATTACTAAGTAGTTACTGAAATTGAAAGATTACTACTACTAATTTTCTTAAAAATTGTCCCAAAATGGGGGGATCGACCCAAATTTCACGACAGCTCACTAGGGGGCAGGGGCGACGAAAAAGCGCGAAAATCACCTAACGTAATAAATAGATGCCCCCTAAGCTCTAATAGATTATAAAATAATATTTCCTATGCTGTAGGCACAGTAGGTACTTCATAGCAGCCACATATGCGGTTTTGCTCGTTAACCCAATTCTATCCACTTTGTCATCGAATTGATAACGCGCGAGTGAAAAGCTGGCGCGAAAACAATTAAAAATAATTTCTTGTAGTTGACTTCTCCGATTATAATATTGTAGAACTTTAAATAGCTCCATGGGCATATTAAAAAAAAACGGCCCAAACTCTGGGATGACAAGCACTTTCGGCACATTTTAATGGACTGCCTCGAAATGGAGTATCTCAGTTTTCCTCACTATGTTGTATTTACAGAGCGATCTTTAAGGTGCTTCCACATCTGGCGAATGCACAGCTCGCGAGCCGCCCGCTAGCTGTGCTCCTTCTTCCCCAATAACTGAAGCGCACAGTATGAAAGCGAACGGAACTAGGCGCCGAGGCGCACCAAAAAATTGCAGTAACGGCACGTATACTGCGCAAGGCGAGCTGCCGAGCTGCGCTTTCACCGCGCATTCGCCAGATGTGGACGCACCCTAAAAAGATTTCTGATAAAGATTTTTCAGTAAAACCCCATATATTGCATCTTTATTCTTGTTTGCCAGAGTTCATTTCAGATTGTACAAACATAACTTACGGTACACAAAACCTGTATCGACTAAATGAGAGTAGGGCTTGTTAAATGCGGGTCGTAATGCATTCCTTTTTACGATTATGAGGTTGTTGCTACAAGCGGTGCAATGTGGCAAATGTTTGTTCCGTAAATGATGTAACCGTTAAAGCGAGAACGAAAATTTGCTATTGGCTGCGATAATTCTGTTCTGTTCAGGCTACCCCCCCTTTTTGGGTCTCGTTGAAAGCCAGGAAGCCGTTTTGTGGGATCGGAGAACAGATCTGAGCCTGCCTGAATTTCTGATTGCCACGCGGAGTGCCATTGAGGACTGACGTCGAAAGGCTGACGGCTGACTTGGCTTTCTCGTCTGACTAGATAGGTTTGGGAGATGGTAGTTGAGAATGTGGAACGTCGTCCAAGGTATCTGATATGGCTGCCAATTTTTCCGCGCCTTTTAACATTCAACAGAAGCCGCTCGTGGCAGAACAGGAACAGCACGTCTAGTATGATCTATCTACACGCGCGCGACGCGCCTTGGCTCCATAGAAAATAACCTGTTTCCGCGCTTTTCGGAGAGCAAAAGCCGCGCTTGCCGCAACAAGTAGTATGGGATAAAGGCGAGTCGCGCGCAAGAAGAAAAATCATGCTACACGTGCAGGAGTCGCTCGGTGTAACTATCATCTTCACAAGTGGGGCATAAAAAGCTCACTCGATTGCGACTGTGGTACTCCGGAACATGCTATCGAGTACATCGTTAACGAGTACCCTGGCAGAAGATTTGACGTCGGAATCCGGGTATTACATGAACTGATCCCGAGAGCCAGACTATAGCTTAAAACTAGGGACATAAAGCTGCCATAGTTATAATTATTGAATGGAACGGTATACAATTAAAATCTAAACTATTAAAAGGTCCTTCTTAATATGCTGACACTTTTTTAAGGGGATGATCAGACCGTCAAACTGAACAACTTGCTCTACGGCACTAACATGAAAATCGCGAAAAATAATCAGCTGTTCCATACAAAACTTCAAATCTGGTAAGTAATAAAATTAAAGTATTAATTACATTAGATTTAGTTTGGTCATTCGATATATAGGGTTCTTTTTAATATGCTGACACTTTTTTAAGAGGATGATCAGACCATCAATCTGACCAACTTTTGGCACCAACATCGAAATCGCAAAAAAAATATCAGCTGTTCCATCCAGAACTGCAAACCTAATCTAGCCAAATGTATGGAACAATTGTTTTTTTTTTGCGATTTTGATGTTGGTCCCATAGAGAAAGTTGTCCTGTGTGATGGTCTGATCATCCCCTTAATAAAGTGTCAGCATATTAAGAAGGACCCTGTGTAGTTAAGTATGAACGAAAATAATCCGCACATACGTACGTTGACCATATCCGAGGTGGACCCCGAATCCGACGACCATCTATGAAGCGACAGAATTTGGCAACAGATGTGTGTCATAATAGTCTCTACCTACCCCGTCAGGGCATAGGCGTGAGTCTGTATCCACTAAGGGAAACTTTACGATTACCATCGTGCATTGCATCCCATATAATGGAGATATGTTCCCATACGATGTACCTTCATAAAACGCCATCTGTGTAGTAGTATCTGTTAAGAAAAGGGAATAAATCCTCTGGACCCGGGAGTCCGGGATGCTATGACGTGCTGTTACACCATTTGTTTTAATAACTACAGACTAGCGATTTTTAAATCGCAAAGTGCGAAGAGAGCCCTCTCTGAGTGACGTACCAAACCCCAGATACTAGCCGGTCACATTATTTGTGCACCTGCATTTCTAGCATGATTTCTCTTTTTGCACGCGACTCGGCTTTATTCCATACCACTTGTTGCACCAAGCGCGGCTTTCGCTCTCCGAAAAGGACTGTCGCAAGCTTCACTAGGTACATTTTTACGCGTGCCGTCAGGCAGTGGGTAATTCAATCGAATTTATCGTTTTCTAAGAAAGTGATATTATGAAGTAACTAATAATCTGTGGCTTTGGTACGGTGTGAAACCAAACGATTCGCAAAGAAAATGCTAAATGTTGCAAATATTAATTTCTTTTCATGGCTTTACAAATCCACTCAGGGTCCGCGTGGTGGAATATGACCTACTCTCGATAGACTAGTGCCGTTTAGTCTATACAAACGTATTTCCCTGTTTCCTCCCTGGATAATGACACAAGAGCAAACAAATTTTTACTACACAATCGATATTGTCTCTGCCATGTTCCTGTGTTTTGTTTTTTTCGATAAATTAACTACTGTAAGAACTATAAGCTTCGAAAATGTCGAAAAATTTCTCAATTATACCGCTGCGCTGTGTTCAGACATCCAGCAGGCAAATTTAACGAATATAAACAAAAAAGGAAAACATCCAGACATATTATTATTCTTTAAAGAATTATTAAAATATGTAATTTTTGGAGGAGGAAACTGGGGAATACGAAACCGTGATTTCATCTATTTAATGTAGGTAAAATCTATCCACGCTGCAGTTGTCACATTCTCACTGGTAGCTCGGTTGCTCGGGAAAAGCGCGACAGCAACAGATCTTTTAAATAACTATTCTTCAAATTTCTTGTAGACCGTCTTTCATCTTAATCGTGAGATAGTCTTTGACTAGGAGAGCAATCGCGCTAAATAAATCTCAACTGAACCATGATTGGACCGCGTGCGAACCACAACTTTTAACACATTCGGTATTGCACTATTCATTTGACAGCCGTTAGAGCCATTTGACAGATCGCTCAGATGTTAAAGGCTGTCAGACATAGACTTTAGCGCGATGAAGAATTCAGCACATTTGAATAGTAATTAAACATGGATATTTTAAATTAGCGCGATCGCCCTCCAGCGTTGTGCCCAACAGGATATAACGGGGTTTTTCAAGAAGGTTTACCAGAATTTTTTCAATGTTTTTCTACAGAAAATAAAAACAAAAACGTCCGTTTACACCTCCCAACGACATACGCCCACATCTACACTCATGTTTACGTTCTACGCGACTTTACGAGGCAATAAACGAGTGGAGTCGGGGCCCTACATTGTATGCCCACCGTTTTATGACTCCGACAATCCGTGTGGCGTTTTATTCTCATACAATAGGCTGTATGAAGGAGATACAATATGCATGTAATTTTTATTAAATTATTTGGGTTAATTTTATCTTAAATCAAATTAAATAGTGAATAAAATCCGGTCAAGTGCGGCTTGGACTACTCGCACACCGAGGGTGCCGTACCATCAACATAATTATTAAATTTAATATTATTTTGTGGTGGTCCAGTGGCGATTAACCTTGCCTGCAGTGCAGGAGGCGATGGTTCGATCCCCGTCCAGACCGACTCGTACCAATGAGTTTTTCGGAATTTATGTACGATTTGTAATACCACTGGCTTTTCGGTGAAGGAAAACATCGTGAGGAAACCTGCATGCTTCAATTTCGATGCATGTATTGTACCCACTGTCCATTATAAGTGGCGACGGGCCCACCCCCGTCACACTGGACATAATTTCGGTACTACTGGTGAAACGTGGATGTTCTGAGGTTTCAGAGTATCTCTCCCTCGGGGAATATAGTCGTGAGCATATGCTTATGTAAGTAGAACAAAGTTTTGTTTTCTCCGGGACCTTTAGCGCGAAACCAACTCACACTTGGCCAGTTTTAATTATTTGTTGTTATACTGTAGAGTTTGCACACACCAAAGATACCAAAAACACACCAAGTTTGACGCTTGCATGTATGACCGTTTTTACGATAGAGCGAGAAGAAAAACTAGTTTCTTTTATGAGGACCCCCCTTAAATTTTAATTTTTGACATTTTATTATTTATTGACAAAGCCCACGCACATTCTACGGTATTCACTATTACGGTTCAAAAGTTACAGCCTCAAATAGGGAGGACAGATAGAGAAACAGACGGACGGACGGACAACGTAGGCTTAGTAATAGGGTACTCTTTGGGCACGGAACCCTAAAATTAAGTCTTGGGCGGGACTTGAACCCGCAATCTTCCAAACAGGGGAATCGCTTTCGTCCAATTCAGCCACCTAGCCTACTACCCCAGAGAACGAAATTCTTCAAGCTATTCCGTCTTAAGGAACGTGGCGCCATCTAGTCGACCCAAATGTACTTAAGATTTGTTCGTTGGTTTTTTTGTGAAAGTTGTTAAGTATCATTGTCTAAACCATCCAATATAAAATAGGAAATGCATTAATGTTTACATTCTATATCCAATTTTAAATTAAAATAGACAACTTTGGCTTTATATGCAAGTTGGAGCAGCGACAGTTTTCGAGTTTGTATGAAATGTCGAATAATAATGTGTTCTCAAAAATAGTAGGTGTGAAATGTTGATTTGTACACACGGTCTTCGGGTTTGGCGTCCATTTTTTTTAAACAACTTAAAAACTTTTGTTTCTGACTGTACTTCTTACGCGTGCGACGTTATCTAAATATAAGCGAACACTCTACGTGTCAAATGCCGGAACGTAACTTTATAGTACAACCGTTCATATCCACATATTTTATAAAATTACAAACTAACTAAAGGGAAACCTTTAAACTACGTCATCTACCCGTCAACCTGAACAACTTTTACTATGGGAGAAACCTGTCAGAATAAAAAAATTCTGCTGTTTCATACGTTTAGGTCGTGTAGGCATTGCAGTTTATTATGAAATAGCTGATTACTTTTTTGCGGTGACACGTTTGCTCCCGTAGTAAAAGTTATTCAGGTTGATGGGTAGAGTACGTGGTTTGAAGGTCTGCCTTTAGTTATTTTACATACTGTATACATTCGCATCAGAATAATATCACTGTTTATGTATCTATCTTCTGCACTACACAGTTGTGAAACTCGGCGGTTGCGAAAGATCAATCGGGTAACTCACTAGTAAACTACAATGAGGTAATCTAATTGGCATTCCATAGATTATCCGCTATATTGCCACCTCGTCTGTCATAACAAAACACCACCATTTTAATTATTTACCTTTATTATAAACACACAATAATTATTTGAAAGAAGTATTGTATTCATTATTCAAAAATTAAATTAACAGAAAATTTTATTCCGCTGCCTAAAAATTAACGTCGTAACAGATTGTGTTAAATTAGTGGACATGAACTGCCGAACTAGCTAAAATATATTTCTCCCGACAATTTCTAGCCCTTCTAATTTGAAAGGACCCTGCAGTTCTTAAGGTTGAAATTGTAACAAATTGTTCACTTAAAAACCTTTCGCCGGGGACTGAATATAAACTTGTCTTTGTCTACTTCTTTGGCGAATTTAATTAATCTGTCCTTTAGACGAAGGGTGGAGGAAGGTGTTGGACTTTGCGATTCGTTTTCGATGCGACAAACTTCGATTTTAAAAGTAAGAGAGTAAAAACAGGCTTAATGAGTTTTTTAATAATATAATTACCGAAGAATGCTAACAATATTAATACGTAAATAAGCGACACTCACCTGTCCCTGGGAATTAAATTGATCCGCATCGTAGCAGTACGCCTAGTATTGCAGTATTATACGCACACACACATAACGTGTGCGGACAGGCCCATGTTCCTCCTCAAACGGACTATGACAAAAAGAGGTAAGCACGTGCTATATTGAGTGAATGCGAGCGAGAGAGGACTATACAACTGCCTACTGTCTTCTTCTTCTTGTCCTCCACCAGGGGGTAAGGTCAAAATTGGTGGGGCGCAGGGAGTGTTCGTGTTGGATGTAGTGCCATGCATGCTTAAAATATCGCAAAAACATCTCGATTTAGAAGTTGACTCCGTAGTGATTCCACCCCCCCCCCCCCCTTTAAATATTGCAACCTATTTCTGTTACTCTCTGTATAAGTCAATAAACAATGTTTTTGAGGGCTGTTACAAAGGCCCAGAACTTCCAGATCCGTCTTTTTTTATCAATATTTCCAACGAATAACTGCTTTGATCTTATTTATGTACCCATCTACTGAGTTATGTATCAGCTTCACAAGAAAGCTCTAAGAAATAGAGCTGACGATTGATCGAATCCATTAGCGAATCGAAAACTACCTTCTTACGCCTCTTTACCCTTCGCTTGCTTTTGCAATAGGTAAAGCTGTCATTGTACCTATCCTTTCTAGAATTTCATGCTATTTGCAAAATTGCAAGAGAATGCTAAGATAATAAAATCTGCTACTAATGGTTTTAATAGGGACAAACAAAAGACAGCTGGAATATTCGCTCGGGCGTTTAAGGGTATATTTTCTAAAACACCAACTTTCAGGAACATTGTTTTCAGTGAAATGCTCATGCATATCCAGTGTAATTATCTTTATTTTAAAAGACCTGCCTTTACTAAAAAATCAAAATGAATCGTTTTTTTGTGTGTTTCATATAATTTATCAATAGTTCGGTAAACTGAACTACTAACCGAACAACTGATAGGTATCTGAGGAAAAATACATCGTTAATATTCAGTTACATTGGCAATAAGAAAAGGATTTTATCGCTTTTTCATAAATCGCTCTTTTGATCCGCAAATATGGACCAAAGGAAGAAAATCCACTTCTATCGTTTTCATTCTGCATTCATAAAACGTGGACCTGAGTTTCTCAAACTTAATGTTACCATAAAATGTTAATAGTTGTGGCAAATGCTCATGTTCAGTTGGTGGCATGTCATCGAATTGCCATCGTCATAAGGAGATTTGTTCATTCAGCTTTGCAGCTTTCCGATTCTGACAAATACAGCATTGCTCAGGGAGCAGTTACTGCGTATTACTGCGGTCTATGGGGGACTACACAAGTGACGGCAAAGCGCCCTGGTAGGTTCACCGACCCCAGATATGATGAAGCATGCTATCAAAATGCTGTAGTCTAAAGTCGATGATAGGGTAGGGTAGGGTGATAGGGTAGATAAGGTAGCCACCTAACACTGGACAGAATTTGAGTACCTACTGTTGTATGACATTTTTAGAAAAACGTCGAGGTAACTAGTCTTGATTACATGCTTAATTAGATCCACACAGTAATAACAACAGCAGCATTCATGCACAACTTGGATACTTGATATAAATGGGCTCGCACTGACAAGAAGAGTTTAGCGTGAGTGTGAGTGAAAGAGGACTACACGACTGCTTAATTGTCGTCCGTCGTGCACCAACATCGAAATTGAGAAAAAAATCCGCTGTTCCATAAAAAAACTGCAAACCGACTGGAGCCAAATGTTTGGGACCCCGTATATGCATGCATGCTTAAAATATCGCATTATTTGCACAATGGCGTTAATCTTAACGCCATTGTGCAAATTATCACAGTATTCAATATATTAATTGTACTTATTAACGTTTGCAAAGAAGTACATACTTATATATTGTTCGTTGCATTTGTTGACACACAAATCTGGCCGATTACGTGTTTTATATGTGACTACCTCGAAAAGGATCGTAATTATCTTTTGAGAGCCATGAGAGTTTATATGTGAGATCCTTCTTTCGCGCGTAACAATAATATTTCTTCGTTAATTATTTTGTTTTCTTAGTGTCACTAGCTTAAATGTATAAATTTTTTGTTTTATGAATTATTTTATTAAATAGACTGTATGTATAATGGCTTAAGAATTTAAATTTTTATAGTTATTAAGTAGATTGATATTGTAGAGTTTCCGGCCGCATCTTCTCTACAAAGCGACAAGACGTTCCGACGCGGCGGTGGTGACTTCAGAAAATGATTTTGGTTCAAGTTCACAACTTAAACAAGGAAAATTTTTCCTTTTGATATCTTTTTTGAATCCTTATATTCAAAAGTAAAAGTAGAATACTTCGAAAGCCTAAATAAGCGAATGCTCGGAAGAGCTCTCGAACTCTCACCGAGTCAATTCGGTTTGTTTCACTAGTAATTGCCAATTACATCGAATCAGACTCGCCCATTCACTGTGATACGTAGTGACGTCTAAAGGTCGTTCGAAATCCGGACGTTCTGGAAGCCGGACAAGACTATAAAATCCGTACCAATAAATCCGAAAGTGTATTTGTTTGTTTGTTACAACTTGGACGTGTAGAACGTGTAGATGTGTAGAATAGTGAATCGGTTTCAATGAAATGAAAGAAGAGTGATTTTTTGAGATTTCAAAATTAGGAAAATGTGTTTAGTTTAATCATCTGCAGCATCCCCTAAAGTATGTAGCGTATTTAAGTTTACACCCTGTAAAGCCAGTTTAAGGAAAAAAATACTTTATTTGTATTTATTTCAGGGCTTTGTGGAGCTTTGGTGGGCCCAAATAAAAAAAAAATTGCTCTGCGGAGAAGGCGAATCTTAAGAATGGGTAAATGGCAAAGATGGTAGTTTTACCTGTAAGCCAAAGCGCCACCCTAGCGCTTTCTAACGAAGAGGTAGAGACGGTACTGAATCTGTTGGCGGATTTTAGGTAAATGCGAAAGATGGTAAATTGACCCGTAAGCCAAAGCGCTACCCTAGCGCTTTCTAACAATAGGTAGATAGGGTACCTACTGAATCTGTTGGCGGATTTTGGGTAAATGGCAAAGATGGTAATTTGAACCGTAAGCCAAAGAGCCACCCTAGTGCTTTATAACGAGTCTTCCAGGCCCTTGGAAAGATTTTTCATAACATCTGCTTATCGCACCTCATTGGCAGGTTTCGAATTATATTTTATTGCAATATACCATCTGTTCAATATAATGTATGACCTTGAAAGGCAGTCCGCTAGTTAACTACGCTTGGTTGGGTAGTTTTTATCAAAAGTACTCTTAAGCTATGGCAATTAAAATTTAACGTGATCCATTTCATACCAAAAAGTCTACCAACAAGTGATTTTTATGCCTGAGATCTTGATGAATTTAGAGAAGTTTAACAAACTTTAAAAGTCATACCTACACATTCTTATATTGAAAAGATTAGGATGTAATTTTGTCGTACTAGTTTGTTGCCGGAAAAATGGAATCAAAACGAATTATAAAACCGGATAACCTAGAATCTAAAATCTTTACAGCACTATTACACCCAGCAATGACATATTGCATATTGCTGTAACTATTGAGGAAAGGCACACGGTACGGGAGTTACGATTCATTGCACAAACGTTTCCGAATATCTGTCTTGATGACATTATGGCTCGGCGCAAACGAGCCACAGCCACCGGTGATCAGCAAGAAGCAGTTCACACGCTTTTCACACATTTTGTAGGGACTCGCCGCAAACGTGTGGCCGGTGGTCGCCACTCCGCAGCAGTGACCGCGACTCGCCACTTGTCTCCACCACCACCACTGCTCGTCTAGTATGTATGATTTCTCTACACGCGCGCGACGCGCCTTTGTTGCGTACAAAATAACCTTTTCGGAGAGCGAAAGCCGCGCTTGCCGCGACTTGTTGTATGGGAAAAGGCCGAGTCGCGCGCAAGTAGAGAAATCATGCTAGATGGTCTGGTCACACAAAACGCCAAAACTCGCCACTGACGCGGAATCACAGGTTATTCTAAACTTGGGATACTAACAGTTTTAATTACCATGTCAAAAAGGTTACTCTGTAAAAAAGATTACTGTAAACTCGATGGTTATATGAATGACCAAAATGTCTGGTCTTGACAATGTTACACTATGTAATTCAATATTATATTTGTAATTGTACTTTGTGTATTTTGTTTTGTTTTAAAATATGTGTGGTTGGCCGCATCTGCTCTACAACGGAAAACCTTCCGAAAAGGTATCCGTGTGAACTGTGATGTTATTTTGAATAAAAATTTTGAGTCAAGTCTCGCTTCAGTCAACCGCTAGGCTTCATTCCGGCGGCCACCAATCACTCGTTTTGGCCATTGAATACCGGTGGCTGTGGTCAGTGACTCGTTTGCGCCGGCTTGAGCACTGGTTGGCACTATTGGCATGGGAATAAGTTTTTCATAAGGAGAGTCAGATTTTAAATCACCGCTGGCCAGTATCTTGTTAAGCCTACGCCGTCCGTCTATGGATCTTTTGAACTGTAATAGACAGGCTGGTTTACATTTTCACACAATCTAAACTATTATAAAACTGTAAACAGAAGTGTCGTCTGTACATTGAAGATATTTACAAGAAAAAGATTACGATATGGTTTTTAGGAGGTACGAGTACCTACTCCAAATCAACCTTTTCTAGGATTCTTGTTTGTCTGTCTGTTTGTTTGTTTGTTTATTTTTTTGTTTGTTTGTTCGAGCATTACGAAAAAACTACTGAGCCGATTTTTATGAAACTTTTTATGTGGGATAGCTTATGATTTGACAAAAATTCTGGTATATAATTTGTGCAGACTAAGTCGCGGGTAAACTCTAGTATGCATTATTATTGCAGATTTCGTGGATTATTGTTAGGAAACAAAAAAGAAATAAAAACAAGAAATAAAAATTAAAGGCGCTTCAGTTATAATGAGTGCCCTCATTGACTTACCAAATACTTTACTTGTCGGGTCGGCGCTCAAAAGTGTACGAACCAAAAGAGCACCAAAACGTATAAAGAGAACCAATTACTCGACAGCCATTGTTTATTCGGCCGACTACGTGCACGCGCGCCGCGCCGCGATTGGTTAAAAACTACGCAAGCAAAATGAAAAAGAATTTCAGCATTTTCAATATTTTTAGTTGGTTTATATTAGTATACACGTACTTAGGTTTGTGTTGTTTATTCTCGGACGCTTTTTTCGAGAATTTTGTACTAGACCCGGCGTCCATTATTTTGTATGTTTTTTGTTTTTGCTCTATCGTAAAAACGGTTATATACAACGTGTTAATGAATAAGCGCAAAACCTCATACACCCCAACTG
Source organism: Agonopterix alstromeriana (assembly GCA_963924505.1). Lineage (NCBI taxonomy): Eukaryota > Metazoa > Arthropoda > Insecta > Lepidoptera > Depressariidae > Agonopterix > Agonopterix alstromeriana. The sequence goes on from OZ004675.1 coordinate 14,326,938, forward strand.
ATTTATAACAAAATAATTATACTGAAATAATAATTTCATTATTTTGATGGTTAAAATTTAAAGTTATTCACATTTTAAGTTTTCAGGCTAAAATGATTTGTTATCATTTCAGCAATGAATGAAAGCGCTAAAGTGCTCATGGATACATTTTAAGAATCTTGTTTTGGTAGTAAGTAGGGTGAGTGTGCCCGTGCGGTGGGTTGAGATCGAGTTCAGAAAATTTTAAATTTTACAAACAAATAAATTAATATTTTGAAAAAAATTTCCTATGTTGAAACCATGATAATTCGATTCTGCTCTCGATTCTAAACAAACTACTTTCTAGTTTTGCGCTAATTCATTAACACGTTGTATAGGTACTAAAAAGAATAATGACTTACCTATACAATATTAGCGAGCAAGGTTTTATTTTTTGAGGGTTTTTTACACATCTAAATCCGGCACTGACTAACCACCGCAGCACAGTGGCGTATTATATATTGCAGTAATTATTGCAGAAAGGCACTCGGTACAGGAAAGTCACGATTCATTACACAAACGCTTCCGAGTTTCTGTCTTGTTCCACTCATATATCATCGTGTTTATACCTAGTTACCTACGTTGTTGAATTGATGAAAGTTTGTTGTTTGATGTGTTCGAGGAGATTCAAATAGAATTTATGCTAGACTACTTAGCTTAAGAGTGATGAATGAAATTAATAAAGTCCCTCTACATCGTGTTAATGAATTGTTAATGAATCGAGAGCAGAATCGAATTATAATGTTTTCAACATAAGTTACTTTTTTCAAAGTATAAAGAAATTACGAAACTAATCTCTATGCTTGTATGAAGTCAGATTTTCGTTACAATAAATATTACAGTGTTAATGCTAGCATTAATTTAAGATTTGTATGAAAACCATTGAGGCACTGTAACTTTAAAACTATACATTTTAACGAAAATCTGACTTCATACAAGCATAGAGATTAGTTTTTAGATTCTTTCTAAAAAATGTCATTGACTGTATTTGGTTAGTATTGAAAATAACACCAGACTTCGTTTGTATGGAGCGCGCTACGAATTATCCGCTACTACTACGCTACGATATTAATCCCTTAAGCGCTAGACCTGTAGTATAAACGCATAAAGGCGGTGTGATGCATTAAGGCCGTGAACGCCTCACAGAATCCTCTTTACGTAGGTAGCTAAACGTGAGAGGCATCTAAACGCAACGGGCATCAAAGTCTTATAGAAAATTCGACAACAGGTTTGTCGAAGAATGAAATGAAAAATGCACCTTCACTGAAATGTTCAATAAATTCTTTGACCAAATAACAAAGTAGCCGAGGAAGCAACTTTGGTGGACCTTTGTAAAAGTACAGTCGAATCAAATCAAGAAAATAAATATTTTAAACCTTTTTCGGATATAATTTCTGTCTTCTACCTCTTTTTTAGCGTTTTAGCGCCCAAAATTGGGCTGCATCATATTCATTATTCTATAATCTGACTGATTGATAGAGACAATGTGTAGCATAAACAGCTGAAGATTGAAAAAAAAAGTTAGTCCTTTACATACTGAAAAGGGTGCTCCAGACTATCAAACTGAACAACTTTTACTATGGAACCAATATTGAAACTGCAAAAAAAAATCTGCTGTCCTATTCTGAGTCCTATTCTACCCGGACATTCGAACTTCGCAATTGCGTGAACGTTTTTGTTCAAATGACAAACGGTCACGATTTATCGAAAATCGAAAGTCCGGGTACAGGGCTAGGTCGAGTCGCCATTTATGTTTTCTATGAAATAGCAGTTTTTTTTGCGATTTCAAAATTGGTTCCATAGCGAAATTTGTTTAGTTTGATGGTCTGACGTCTCTAAAGCAGGCATGTCAAACTCAAAGTCATTGGTGGACCAAATGAATGATGATAGTAGTAAAAAAAACCTACAATTTATTCAGGAATGTGCCTTTAACTACAAGTTATTTGTTTAGGGTTAATTCTATCTACAGAAATCAACTTAGAAACTGCATTGGCCATAACTAGAACTGAATTTAAGGAAGGGTATGAAAAGATTAAGGTAGGGCGGATGAAAAAAGCTACAGTTATTGGGACTTCCCAAAATTACGGAATTATGTTTTCGGAACTTTACTGTATAGTATCAATTATTTTATTAAATAGACTAAGTATTATTGTATACATAACTTTAGCTTAAGAATTTATATTGTAATAGTTTTTAAATCGTGTTATGTTGTAGAGTTTCTGGCCGCATCTTCTCTACAGCGACAACACGTTCCGACGCGGTGGTAGCTTTAAAAAAGATTTGACGTTTGATAAGTGTGCTGCAATAAATTATATTGACTTTGACTTTGAACCCATGTCTCTGCTCTGAGTACTATAAAAAAAGAGAGCGAGCTTGAAATTTTTACAAGTTTCAAAGCAGTGGTATTAATACTGTATTAATATCATAATATGAGTAGTTACCTACACTCCATTCAAAATAGCAACTGAATTTTAAGGCCATTTTGCATTACAGAAACAGAGATTTGAAACACTTCCTCTCACTTATTCTTAGAACAGCTTTAGTAACGTCCAATATATGTCGGATAGTATATGTATCCAATAAATTAATAACATTTGGTAATCAGAATTGGCCAGAAAGCTAAGTAGGAATCGGAAAATCTCGTCGTCCTTATTTGGAATGAAGTATAAGTATTTCTAAAAGTCACGGTCTCGGGCCTGTGCATCAGGAAGATTTTCTTAAAATTCAATCGGGATGCAAGAAAGTGAAGTGTGGGCCGCATGTTTGACATGCCAGCTCTAAAGTGTGTAACGCATTTAAGTTTACACCCTGTATTACATAGGTAACAACAAAATCGCAAAAAAACAATCAACTGTCCCATACATTTGGTTCGAGTAGGATTGCGGTTTGTCTGAAACAGCAGATTTCTTTCTTCGCGATTTCGACATTGGTCCCATAGAGAAAGTTGTTCAGTTTGATAACCGTTGACCCTGTATACTTTTATTTTATGTTTGTAATTCATGTCGTTTACTTTAACCTTTGACTAATTATTATAAATACTAGCCTTGCGGTAGCATTTCCCCTCTGCCACGGTATAAGCACAATTGATCTTGTGCATTTACATTCAATTTTACACCTTATCACTAAACGAGACAGCCTATAATTGCGAAATAATAACTTCGAACTTAGAACGTTTGGGGTTCACACGAGACTACTTTTCATGATTTTTAACATTCAAAATTAGAAACTAAAGTTATGGGGAATAAAATCCAAAGTTGCGGATTTCATGTTACCTCGCCCCCCGCAAAAAGTAGCAGAAATGTTTGTTAGTAGATTACACGCGTAACCAGTCCACATATAAATAGTCAGACTTTAACCGTGCAAAGTTCTTTTATACTTTAGGCTCTCTCACGTGCCCACTCCATCGGTGAAGTTTTACAACAAAACAAACAAACAACAGTATGAACATTTTAAACTCTCATTCAAGCTGGATAATTTCTAAAATTAAATTGTCTCTCTGACGTCACTGAAACCGTAGCCCTTTTCAACCCTTTCATTTGCGGTATCATAATACTCTGTCACATCACGACTCTTGTAGATAAAAAAAAGAATATATAAACAGGTCATCCATGTAGGCTTAAATTTACTGTAAAAACGTCTCAAATGATGTTTAGAAATTTTAACTTTGAATCCCGCTGTTTTTGTTGTAGACACGTTTGTAGCTGTAGGAAAGGTGCTTCTGAAAAAAAAGGTAGCCTACATCTTAACTATTATAAAACTGTAACAAAAGTGTGTACATTGAAGATATTTACATGAAAAAGATTACGATATGGTTTTTAGGAATCCAAATCAACCTCTTTTAGAATTTTTGTCTGTCTGTTTGTTTGTATGTTTTTTTGTTTGTAACAGCATCACGTAAAAACTACTGAACCGATTTTGATGAATTTTTGTTTGTTTGATAGCTTATGATCTGACTTGAAATCTGGTATACCTATATAATTTGTGCGGACGAAGTCGCGGGTTAACACTAGTTAAATTATTAATCTATTGAAATCTATCCTATCACCAAGACCGCACACAGTGTTCAAATTGATCACTCATTTACTGCCAAAATTCTAAATGAACGTAACAATTCGGTATATCAAGTTTTTTTTTTTAATTAATTTGATCATTATTAAGCAATTAATTGAGTTTATCAATAAACCTAAATTCCATTCCTAAAATATTTTGAAAACGGCAACTTTTTTGTTGTTTTCATTTTTAATTAAAAAAACTTTCCATCTGTGACCTCTAAATGCAAATGGTCGTGAGAAAATATTTCAAACAAAATACCATGAGAAAACCTTGAACTAAACAACAAAACAACACTGGTCTTCTCTTTCTAACTCTATGCCGGAAACAGAAATGGAAAACACCAAATGCCAAATTTTGAGATTGTGAGTATATTTTTTATTAATGGTCAGTTATGTTTACAGGTCGTCGAGTGACATCACTCGTTTTAACGAAAAACTATAAAATATCTGTAATCCTTTCATTTGAAAATTGCTAACATAGAAAATATTGTTATTGAGACAACTATCTCGAAATAGTTTTCGATTCAGTCCTAAAAAAACCAGACATACCGAATTGATACAGAATTATGCAACCTACCCAAATATGCATTACGTGCGAAAGCGGATAAAATATGAACATTTCGCGTATCTGTTTGCTTTTCGCATTTTGCGTACGTGACTCCGTCGCTTTTTTGTGCGGACGTTAAGCTGTATTTGCTTCTGGATAGACTATAAATTCTAGCTTTATTATTTGTTTTAGAGACTACACGTGACGAATAATGTACTAGGTCACGTTATGTACCTGGTAAGGTGACATAAATGAAGCTTATGCGAATGGCGTGAATTTACGCTGAATTTACACTAAGTGTAAATAAAGGCCACCCAGATCATTTGACTATTTATATGTTGACTGGTTACGCGTGTAATTCTACTAACAAACATTTCTGCCACCTTTTGCGGGGGGCGAGGTAACATGAAATCCGCAACTTTGGATTTTATTCCCCATAACTTTAGATTCTAATTTTGAATGTTAAAAATCATGAAAAGTGGTCTCGTGTGAACCCCAAACGTTCTAAGTTCGAAGTTATTATTTCGCAATTATAGGCTGTCTCGTTTAGTGATAAGGTGTAAAATTGAATGTAAATGCACAAGATCAATTGTGCTTATACCGTGGCAGAGGGGAAATGCTACTGCAAGGCTAGTCCTTTTAATAATTAGTCAAAGCCCAGATCAGATAGACCAGAGAGGAAAAATTAGCGGACACTTGATACGAAAGGACAATTTCTTTAAAAATATATCGGAAGGGAAGATAGAGGGGAAGAGAGGCAGATGAAGACCTAGATAGAGTTAACTAGCCCAGGTGAAGGAAAAGGTTGATGTCAAGTCGTCAGCTTAGCTGAGTCCCTATTGTCCCTGTCCTATTGGAAGTAATTCTGTTTATCTTTTCTTTTTGTTTTAATTGTATAATTTTGTATTCCTTGTATGTTAAATTTATTATGTTCTTTTTTTAGTAGTTATTGGCAATCAAGCATTTTTTCATTTCATTTCTTTTTCATAAAGAACTCAAGACTCTAGCAGAATGAGACATGGTTGGCGAATACTCTTTAAATAAGATGATCTTGATAGATCAGATATTCGAACCAGTGCCACATATTATTGAGTAGTTCATCATCATCTTAGAAGATGCAGGCTGTCAAAGGCTGTCAAAGGTAATTATCGCAGTTGTCAAACGTGAGTGACGGTGTATTGCCAATACTATCGAGGCACGGACGCTCGGTTGACATGACGTTGTCAATAAGCATTCACATTGCGAGTTTGACAGACGTACTATGTTACAAAAACATGGTTTTTGTAGCCACTGAAATATACGTCGTTGTTTGTAGCATAGCCAGGCTGAAACGGATCAAGCCTGAATTATCTGTTTTCCTAAAATTTACAATTTTCAAAAAACGGACATTTTAGGAGAACAAAATTTTCGCGGACGGCGTTTTTACAATGTTAGCACTTCTATTTTGTCGGCAATCGCAAAATGTCTGCTATTTAAAATGTGTGCAATCTCAAGAAGTAGTATTTTCATAATGTTTGACATTCTTATAATATTATTGCTTTTACGTTATGTTCACGGCTATCGTCTTATTATTTTTGTTTTCCCATAATGTCTGCTTTATTTTCAAATCAATTTTCTAAATGTAAAAGGCTTAATTGCTTGCATACTTACTCTTTGATAAATATCTATAATATAAAATTACTGGCACTCAAGATAACATTAAAAAGGTGGATATTTTGAGGTTGCAGACATTTTGGGAATACGCACTTTCTGAAAAGCGAACATTACATGAAAACGATCGTCATTGGAGACAGATATTATAAGAAGCTGACATTATGCAAATGTAGACATTTTGGGAAAAATACATTTTAGGAAAACGATCATTTTTAGGCCGGAGCCGCTGAAACTGCTTGCCGCTTTGTTGCCGGCCACTCCCATCTCGATGTGAATTTAGCCTAAGCGTAGGTATACAATCTTCTAATGCACAACACGTATTTTCATTTCCTCTGGTGTCGCAAGGTAAACATGACTTTTTTGTTAAACATACAATTAAAGAATTACCTATTGCTTTCTCAAACGTGTGGATTTATTTTAAAAATACAACGTGTTAATGAATCAGCGCAAAACCTCATACACCCCAACTGATTTATAACAAAATAATTAGATTGAAACAATAATTTAATTATTTTGATAGTTAAAATTTAAAGTTATTTGCAATTTAAGTTTTGAGACAAAAATGATTTGTTATCATTTCAGCAATGAATGAAAGCGCTAACGTGCTCATGGATACATTTTAAGAATATTGCTTTGGTAGTAAGTAGGGTGAGTGTGCCTGTGCGGTGGTTTGAGATCGATATAAGTAAATTTTAAATTTAAAAACAAATTATTAAATATTTTGAAAAAAATTACCTTTGTTGAAACCATGATAATTCGATTCTGCTCTCGATTCTAAACAAACTACTTTCTAGTTTTGCGTTAATTCATTAACACGTTGTATTTAATAAGGAAATACTTACTCTATATTACATCTTTTTCATTTAATCATTAAAGTCATTATTTTAATGTACCTCTAACCTTTTTTTTTTGTTAACAAATTATTTTATATCATTAAAGTCATTGAATAAAACAATACAAATACAATACAATACAAAAATACAAATAAACATTTAAGGGGGTTAAGACCATCAAACTGAACAACTTTCACTCTAGGACTAATATAGAAATCGCGAAAAAAATCTGATGTTCCATACTAAACTACAAATCTACTCGAGCTAAATATACGAGACACCAGATTTATTTTATCGCGATTTCGATGTTGGACTTTGTATATTTTGTTTTGTTTAAAAGAAGTGTGTTGTAGAGTTTCTGGCCGCATCTTCTCTACAACGGAACACCTTCCGACGCGGTGGTAGATTCAAAAACATGACGTCAAAAAGTTATCTATGTGATATTATTTCGAATAAACAATTTTGACTTGACTTTGACTTGACTTGGTCCAACAACCCCCTTAAATGTTTATTTGTTCAGGTCGATGGTCTGATCATCCCCTTAAAAAACCGTCAGCATATTAAGAAGTACCCTGGATATTAATTCTGTGATGTGAATATATCATATACGTTTTCATTTCCATGTTATTATAAATAAAATGTCCTTTGTCACATATTACTATAAAATAATGCATACTCTTATATAAGAGTATTTTACTAGTTAACCTATAACCTGCACTATCGATTTCTATAAACAACAAAACCAATAATCCTTGACTTACGACCTCCACGCGTGACAGCTTATCTTCGGAGTTTTAGAAAGTTCAACACTTAACTACGTTGTTAAACTTACGTAACTTTTCTTTCTAGATTGAAATCAATCAGTAGTTAAATGAAGAGGTTTTAAAAATCTTTAATAAAACCATAGAGTAAAAGACAGGAGAGTAATTAGAGAAAAGTGTGGACTGAAAGAGGATATAGTGACAAGGATTGAAAAGGGAATGTTGAAATGGTTTGGTCATGTGGAAAGGATGAGTGATAGTAGACTGACGTATGAAATAAAAATATATACTCCATAAAAGTGGCGTACACTTGAAAAAGCTCAAAATCCCGTGTCATAGATGGCGCTGAGTCCTTGCCCGCGAGTTTCGACGACAACAAGTTCGAATCTACTACTCTTTTTAATTATTTAAGTTATCTCTTACGTAGTTGGTTTAGTTAATAATATTGGAAGACTAATCGAAATTTCTTAGCGTATATTCGGCATTCATCTACTCGCGGGCAAGGAGTCAGCACCATCTAGGAGACGAGATTTTGTGCTTTTTCTGACGTACGCCATTTTGTATGGAATATAACAATCTTCTAGTCTTTTACTTTATGATAAAACATACTTACACACATACATAAACTCACGACCATTATCCCTTTCAGCGTGGTCAGAAACTTTGCTACACAAGCGCACCGTAACTTTACAACAGCCGTTTTTTTTGTTTATACTTTAGATTATAAGTCTAGTTATCAATTAGATTGAAAATCCAACTAAAAACAAAAAAAAACAATAAAATAGTACCTACCTATACAGGGTCCTTCTTAATATGCTGACACTTTTTTAAGGGGATGATCAGACCGTCAAATTGATCAACTTTCTCTATGGCGCCAACATCGAAATCGCGAAAAAAGAAATCAGCTCTTCCATACAAAACTGCAAACCTACTTGAGCCAAATGTATGGGATAGCTGTTTTTTTTTTCTCGATTTTGAAGTTGTTCAGTTTGACGGTCTGATCATCCTCTTAAAAAGTGTCAGAATATTAAGTTGGACCCTATATATACAATTTTTTTATGTCATTTGTTAAATACATTTATATTTTTATATTAGAAGTAAATCTTTTTTTCCGAAAATTCCTATGTCTTACGGTCTCCGAGAAAAATGCCTGTGATAGACGGACGGACAGACAGACACCGAGGTGATTCCATAAGTGTTCCGATATACCAATTTTGGTACGGAAAACTAATAAAAATAGAATTAAAAAACTACAAACCTACGAAAAGTCTGTAACAATTAACACCAGACTAATTTCCTTTGATAGAAATTTCTGTTTTATCTAACAAGAAAACGACCCGATATGAACGGGATAATTTCCCCATTACCCAATGACGAGTAATTTGCGACACCTCAGTAATCCCCCCTCATCTATATTTGGTCTAATCCCCCCTGACGTATCAGGAATTCGGTGAACATTTTATAAGCGAACGTAATCAGACCAAAGAACCGCTGTCATCACAAAGTCGCGAGTTCAACATTTTTTCTGTGCGGTCTGGGATGTATTAAGAAATGATATAAAGGCCACTTTAAAGTCGGTTGCATGGGGCCTTCTTTAAAACAACTAACATCAATGACTACTGTGACAGATACATCATAAATTTGCGCTTAAGGAAAGACGAATTAAAATACGCCTTATGTCAATGCGTTACAGCCTGTATCGCATGCGATACGCGATGCCGTAGATACTTACTTATCGCAGCTGTCAAACGTGAGTAACGGACTCACCGGAGTGACTCACTTTTGACTGCGCTAAAGTAAAGTTCTATATTAAGTGTGTAGATTGGTCCAAAGGAATTATATCTGAGGCCAATGATAAAACAGAATACTATAAAAGTCATCCCGGTTTTCATACATTTTTGGTCCAAATTTCAAAAGACAAGTGGTGACGGGCTCACTCCCCATCACACTGGACAGAGTTTCGGTACTGGTGAAACGTGGATGTTCTGAGATTTCAGAATATCTCTGACTATCCCCTCGGGGAATATAGTTTACTGACTAATGACAAATATTCTGTTGGAACTTGTCCGTCTAAGCATTTATTATTATATATGATATGGCATGAAAGCTGTAGCTGTAAGTTTTATTTCATCAAAAATATATGAAAAGGCAGATTTCGACCCCAAATAAAACCAAGGACCTACAGCTTTGGTGCCATAATAATAAATGTTCAGACGGACAAGTCCTAACAGGATATCGTTTTTTTTTTGGCCGGTACTTTCACAAATAGGATGATTTCTTTCTATACTTATATTAAAATCGGGTTCAGTTTGGTGTCGACAGATCCTGGAATTAAGATGTGTAAATAGGTCCCGGCAACAATACTCTTGCCGGGCGTTCATCGACGAAACAGCTGCAAATATACTTCTTGAATGTGACGGCATAGTATACTACCGGGGACAGTACCACAATCGTAATGGTAGCTCTCTGAAATCTTCGCCAATCAATCAAAAGTAGGCGTCTGAGATGTCGAGGTTCGAAAATAGGGCACACTCGACCAACCCAATACAATTATAGGGGGCAGTAAAGTAATGACCAACCGAATACGTCCCTGCAAACACCACGTTAGAGTGTTAATGCGGCTTTACGCCAGCGGTATTTATTTTATTTTTTGCTCCCGACATTTCGCGCTTAAAGTTTTTTTTGCCGTGTAATTACAGATACTCGCTATTTCTGAACGTTTTTTATAAAAGGGAAAACTTTATTCCTCAAATTCGCAGGGAAAGTTAAAACGTGGCTCGTTTCAATTTGTTTGACAACATTTTTTTGTAAAAATAGTGCGGGAAAAGTGACTACACAGGCTGCAGTTTTATTGCTGACAATACGAGTACGTGACGTAAATAAAAGTGACACGCGTAGTTTTGTTTCTTTTTAGGGTTCCGTACCCAAAGGGTGAAAACGGGACCCTATTACTAAGCCAACGTTGTTGAATTTCACAGAATTTGCGTTATTACGGCGGACTTGTTAACAAATAATAAAAATTTCAAAAAGTTAAAATTCAGGGGGGGGGGGGGGGGTCTTTATACAAGAAACTCGTTTTTATCAACGTTTTTTTTTCTTCTCGCTCTATCGTTAAAACGGTAATACATACAAGCGTCAAACTTGGTGTGATTATAAAACAAACTACAGTATAACAACAAATAATAAAAACCGGCCAAGTCTGAGTCGTTCTCGCGCTAATGGTCCGGGAGAAAACAAACGTTATTTCTAAGTTAAAATGTTGTGTGGTGGTGTGGTACGGAACCCTCGGTGCGCGAGTAGCCCGACTCGCAGTTGGTTTTATTTTATAGCTACCAGAGAGCTGGCTAAGCAACGATGCCAACGCTTCGAGGCGATGTAAAGAACAGATCCAGGTCAACGCATACGACATAGCACGTCGTATTTCATGACGAGTTGGTCCATGTTTGTTCGACCACCACGTGCTCCCAATTTGGATTAGTGGACTTTCATCTTCTGCGTAATGCAGGTTTTCTTCACGTTGTTCCTTTCACCATTTGAGAATAAAACATGCCGTGGGATAGTAGCTACCTTAGACAATAAAACTATGTACAAGTTACGCTTGTAATTCTACTAACAAACTTTTCTTACACTTTTTGCGGGAGTTTGCATGAAATCCGCAACTTACCAGGGCTTGCTGCCCACACGATAAGAAAAAAAAACTAGTGTGAGTCGGGCTACTCGCGCACCGAGGGTTCAGTACCACACCACCACACAACACAACATAGTAGCTAACAAAAACATTTTTTTCTTCGTGACCTTTAGAGCAAGATCGACTTACACTTGTCCGGTTTTTATTATTTGTTGTTATACTGTAAAGTTTGCTCTATAATCACACCAAGTTTGACGCTTGTATGTATTACGGTTTTTACGATAGAGCGAGAAGAAAAAACGTCGATATTTACTAGTTTCTTGTTGAGAACCCCCCTTAATTATTGACTTTTAGCCATTTTTATTATTTGTTAAAAAATGCGCCGTAATAACGCATATTCTGCAAAAATTTCAACTGTCTATCTATTACGGTTAAAAAGTTACAGCCCTAAACAGGTAGGACGGACGGACGGACCACGTAGGCTTAGTAATAGGGTCAAGTTTTCACCCTTTTGGTACGGAACCCTAAAAAGAAGAACCTTTACAAACAATTTATAATAAATTATTGTTGTGACGTCATTATAACTATCATCACCTGATCGTTTACTTATAATAAATCTACCCTATCGTAAAAACCATAAGGTTAAAAATCCTTCCCTTTCTCAGAGTCAGTTGATACTAGCCAGGGCGAGAGCAGTTTTAAGCCGCAATTTATTTTTTTCGACGCAGTGACAACAGATGGGCCCGTAGGTAGATCATGTTGTGTTTCAGATAGCGGACCCTTGGATTCCAGGTGTAAAGACCTTATAGTCCTTAGACCATTTAACTAGGGATCAGTAGTGGGGATCACTCTCGCGTTAGCATTCCCATCTGCAAAGGTACAAGATCAATAGGTGATCAAGTGAATTTACATACAATTTTGTACTTTAGCACTCTACAACACATTACAAGACAGTCTATATTCGTGATTAAAAAAAAAAATGTTTATTCCCCCTCTCTTTTTTGAATCGCAGACGCCATTGGCGCAGTCAGTTCAAAAGATGTGAAATCTATTCTACTCTCGATTCTGAATAAACAATTTTCTCGGTTTAGGCTATTCCGTTAACACGTTGTATAGTCGTCCAATGTATGACTTTGACATGACTTTGATTACTACATCGTAAGTACGTATTTCGAAGCGACGAATTTTCGAGTGGGTACATTTCGCCCCCACGAATTTTTGAGCTGGCGCCTATCCAGAATAGAACCATATACAACCTATGGGGTAACTTCCGGTCATCAGTAATACTTATTAGCTATTGAATGGTTGACACTTGTATCTTTTTTATGGGCAAATGAAAAGGAAGATACAGAGTCGTCTATTTTTGCCTCTAGTGTTGACTCTATTTACTAGTTTTTAATACTCCCTTGTCCGCTCCGCTAGCCACTAAGCCAAATCCGCAATTTTTCAAGACTTGTCAGGACCAGAGGAAAAAATAGATTAAACGTTTGACTATTCTTTACAATAAAGGTAGAAGTGTACTTTCATGTTAGGTACACTTGTTTTAGTAAGTAAACTACGAGTATAATACATAATCTAGTATATTTACTGCGATGGAATGACGATAATCGTGGTTGAGACTAAACTTCCTGTGTGTGTCACTTTTGTCAAATTAACTTTTATACTCCGATCTATTCAAAACGTTAAAGCTCTATCGAATGCAAAAATTCTCCTGAGTATACGACCTTAATTCATTTAATGACAATAAGATCTCCAATGTTCTTGCTCGTCAAAAGTTCATAAACAAGAGAGTTTTGGTACTACTGGTGAAACGTGGATGTTCTGAGGTTTCAGAATATCTCTGACTACCCCCTCGGGGAATATAGTCATGAGAATATGCTTATGCTTCTCGTAAAAGTCATTTTTACACATAAAGGTCTTTAAAACGCAACGACGATGTGCTCGTAGTCTCTTTCGACCACAGCGACTTCTAGTGAGACCTTACTATTGTACAAATTTGATCCTTGCTGAGGGCAAGGAGACTGTTCGCAAGTTTACGATTGTAGCCTTTGATAAGTGCTTTGAAGTGGCACATGCTTGGGGCGTTGCACCATAGCTTATTGCCTCTCCAAAACTGGCCATATTCAAAGAATCTTGCGTTAGACTTGTAGGGATTCCGAGAAAGGTTCCGGGGCATATGAATATGGGTAGTACTAGTATTTATTGTGTGATATGAAGTGGTTTTCAGTGCCCCTTTTGGACAGTTCGTTCGACTTCTCGCTAATGGAGTTGGTGGAGGTAAGTTTGATTAACTTGCTATCAATAGCATTTATAATAGGCCGCCATCCGCCATCTGATAGAACTATCTGTAGTCAAGATGCCTTCCAAAGAACCTAGACGGTCAAGATACCACTTAAACGGTTACTCATCCAGAAATTGACCAGATAGGGCGGAGCTTAGCTTTGAAATAACTAGGTCAAATAGTTTTATAATGCAAACTGTTAAAAATTTAAATATTTAAGAGGATAGGCGGGCTCTCGAAGAAATTTGGAGAATAGGCCACTTTCCGACTGTATACTTATTTGTCCACTCCGCCTCTCCCACACACCCGCTGACTAGAGTGCGAAAAAGACAACTGCAGCTCCAACTGATTTTATCTACATAAAATCGACGAAATCAGCATTTCGTATTTCTCTGTTTCGTTCTCCAAAACTAAACCGATTTTAATAATTCTTTCAAGAATAATATTAGAAAGACTTTGGCTATGTCTATATGTTTTTCCTTTTTTGATTATATTCGTCAAATTTGTTTACTGGATGTCTGAAAACGGGTGGTAAATTTTGACATTTTCGGAGGTCCCTAGTTCTTACAGTAATTAATTTATGCAAAAAAGCAAAACATAGGACATAGCAGAGGTAACATAGATTGTATGGTAAATGTTGCTCTAGTGTCATTATCCAGGGAGGAAACAGGGGAATACGTTTGTATGGAAAAAACGGTACCAGACTATTCTCTTAATTAAAGAAATAATCTAAAATATTTCATCCTACTTTATTTTAGGGAGTACACCAAAGCATACACCATAGCCACTTATAACAAAACTGACATCAGGTAAGTTTGTTCAGATTTTTTTTATCGGGTATAGGCCATCAGTCATTCCCCACTGCAGTAACTTAGGTAAACTAGGATCAAAAGCGGCCACCACTGACAACTAGACAATGCAGTCCAACGAGCCCCGGGAGATTATTCAAATCTATCTTGAAACCCGCATTGAATTTAATCAATGAACGTAGGAGGAGTAGGAAAAATAAAAAACCGGTCAAGTGCGAGTTGGGATACTCGCGTACCGAGGGTTCCGTAACACTCCACCACACAACATATGAACTTACAAAAAAAAATTTTGTCTCCTGGACCTTGAGCGGGAGACCGACTCACACTCGTTCGGTTTTTACGATTTGTTGTAATACTGTAGAGTTTGCTCTATTATCACACCAAATTTGATACTACAAGTATCAACAAAATATAAGTAAGTATTACGGTTTTTACGATAGAGCGAGAAGGAAAAAGGATGATAAAAACTAGTTTCTTGGATAAGGACCCCCCTTAATATTTAACTTTTTGAGATTTTTATTATTTTTAACAAATCCGCCGTAATAACGTATATTCTGTGAAAATTTCAACTGTCTAGCTGTTACGGTTCAAAACTTACAGCCTAAATAGGTAGGCAGGACAAACGGACGGACGGACAACGTAGACTTAGTAATAGGGTCCCGTTTTCACCCTTTGGGTACGGAACCCTAACAAGTATCCGACTTTCCTCCATTGTTAGCGGGAGGCAGCTTATGTAGGTATAGGAAGTTGTCATAAATGTCCATTGAGTATTGAAAAGATGTCAGCTTGTCGCTAGTAATTTGGAATACTACTCGTATTTGCTTCCTTCTGCCGACTTTGACGACTTTCCGGAGACGATCAACACTGATTCATTCATTGGCTTTAAATTAAGAAACTTATCGTGTGATATTTGAAATACATCGACCGGTTAGTTTGATAATTGAAACAAATTGGAACACGGTCACGCAGTACTTCAAATGGTTGTGGTGGTGTGGCATGATTTATGAAGAGCGGTGATAGCCCATGAGACCCATGAGAGTACGATATCTGGCCTTTACCACTAAGTTCTCCGGAATTTATGTAGGTGGGTATCTACATAAATGGGTATTGTGAGTATGTGGGTTTGGGTATTTGTCATTTTCGCTAGCTCGGCGATGAAGAAGAAACCTCGTGAGGAAACCTGAATACCTGAGAACGAAAAGAAAATACCATAAGTTCGGAGGTATGGTTCAAAATGCAGGAGAAGGAGAATGCGTGCAGGAGGCGATTGGTTCGATTCCCGTCCAGGCCGACTCGTACCAATGAGTTTTTCGGAATTTATGTTTGCACTGGCTTTTTGTTGAAGGGAAACATCGTGAGGAAACCTGCATGCTTTAATGTTGAGGCACGTATTGTACCCACTGTCCAATATTTTTTAGGTGTCCCGGACTCCAAATCAACCTTTTTTTAAAATGTTTGACTATCTGTTTGTGTGTTTGTTTGTACGAGCATCACGCGAAAACTACTGAACCGATTTTGATGAAACTTTGATGATCTGACTTAAAATCTGATATATAACCTCACTCGGTGTTTTGTAAACTCCATCGTAAACTACAAATAAATGACCACTAATAAATCATAAATAAGAAGCCGTGGTGGTCCAGTGGCGAGTAACCTTGCCTGCCGTGCAGGAGGCGATGGTTCGATTTCCGTCCAGACCGACTTGTACCAATGAGTTTTTCGGAATTTATGTATGATTTGTAACACCACTGGCTTTTCGGTGAAGGCAAAAAAATTGTGAGGAAACCGGCATGCTTCAATTTCGAGGCATGTATTGTACCCACTGTCCATTATAAGTGGCGACGGGCTCACCCCCCGTCACACTGGACAGAGTTTCGGTACTACTAGTGAAACGTGGATGTTCTGAGGTTTCAGAATATCTCTGACTACCCCCTCGGGGAATATAGTCGTGAGCATATGCTATGTTTCAAAATATGGGCGAGTATCGGGCTAACACAATAGACCACCAATGGTCGCAGTCGCAGGTGGAATAAGCCTCGGTTTCTAATAGCATAAAATAGTTTTTGCATTTAATCGCACTGATATAAATACATTCAGGGCAGCTTTCGCGGTAAATATTCGGTGATTAAACCGTAATTGGACTACGTACGAACAATAACTATTGATAAATTTGGTATTGACAGATTCCGCCAAGCCTTTTTCACAGATCGCTCAGACGTTAAGGGCTGTCAGTTACATAGAGTTTAGCGCGATGCGGAATTCAGCACAGTTGAATAGTAATTGGATTGCAATGTGATTAGAACTGAAATTGGATAAGAATAGAACTTCGATGTTTTAACTTAGTGGAATCGGGCTCCTGATCTCGTGGAAGAATAATTAATTGTGTTAGTCAGAAATACCTACAAATATTTAGACACCTTTACTTGTAAGGGTGGAACCTTGGAACTATCTCTGCAAATTGAATAATCTCTTTCGCTTGTCAAGTGATTGTAATTTCGTTATAGCTAATACATTTCTGTAGTCAGATTTTGCTTTTATCTTCAAGCACTTTGCTTACTAGTCGTAGGATCTCAAACTGATCAAAAAGGAAGAAAATAAGCGTGAAAGTACTTTGTTAAATTGAAACTGTTACTCAGCTGTCAGGTTCGGTTTTAAGTTATTATCTACATATATCAGATTAGAACATTTAAGACAACAAAGGACCACGAAGGAAGATGTGGGTTACTCTTTGACTACTTATATGTGGACTGGTTACGCGTGTAATTCTACTAACAAACATTTCTGCCACTTTTTGCGGGGGGCGAGGTAACATGAAATCCGCAACTTTGGATTTTATTCCCCATAACTTTAGATTCTAATTTTGAATGTTAAAAATCATGAAAAGTAGTCTCGTGTGAGTTCGTTCTCCCAAACGTTCTAAGTTCGAAGTTATTATTTCGCAATTATAGGCTGTCTCGTTTAGTGATAAGGTGTAAAATTGAATGTAAATGCACAAGATCAATTGTGCTTATACCGTGGCAGAGGGGAAATGCTACCGCAAGGCCAGTCCTTATAATAATAAGTCAAAGGGGTTACCATTGGGCTTTAGTATGTGACGGAAATAATAAAATAACTAAATAAATTTGATTGGTATTTTATAAATAAATACTCACACATTTCGTCGGTGAGCAACACCGCGCAAGTCGAGAGTCCGACATTTGAGTTTCATTGGGTGCAGTTTTTATGCGTGCTTCTATCTGCCTATTCGCCAATCAGGGGCCGTTATTCAATGAGAAACGAAAAAAACTCGTTTAATTACTCCTAAATTCATTAATGAAATAGTTTACCTAATTTACAGGTAAAAATGACATGCGCGGTGTTGTTTGCTCATCGACGATTTGGCTCTAGTAGGTTTGCAGTTTTGTGTGGAACAGCAGATTTTTGTTTCGCGATTTCGAAGTTGGTGCCATATAGTAAGTTGTTCAGTTTGATGGTCTGAGTTCACCGTTTTAGTCTGCGGAGGGCGGTCCCTTACATCCTGTATGTTATTGTTAGTCATTTAGACGGCCTGCAATAATTTCCTTTACAACAAAAATTCTTTGGTCTCACCTATTTATTATTACTAAAATTGTAGCGAGAGGCGCGCCGACCCGAATGCTTTCTCGCTCGCACACATCTAGCTGCCCTTGTCACCGCCCTCTCCATCGTTTTGCACGCGGCACGCGCTTCGAGGATCGTATATAAGACCCGACGCGGCCAGCGAATGTCACTCTCGCCGATCCCAGCTACCCAATCCGCCGCGTAGCCCCAGCAACGTCCTATGTCGAGGTCCGTACAACCCTGGGGTGCCCCTAGGTCGGTTGCTTAAGTTCATTCAATTGGCTCAGTGACCCTTCTGGTCCCTCCAATAGTCCGCAGTAAAAAGCAGTAAATGCTCCCTGAGCAACGCTGTATAGGTCATTTAAAAAAAAAAAAAAAAAAGGAACGAATGTCACATCTCACCGGTCCCATCCGCCGCGTAGCCCCAGCAACGTCCTATGCCGAGGTCCGTACCCCCTTGGGTGCCCCTAGGTCGGTTGCTTAAGTTCTATCATTTGGCTCGGTAGACCCTTCCGGTCCCGCCAATAGTCCGCAGTAAAAAGCAGTAACTGCTCCCTGAGCAACGCTGTAATAGTCAATACCAAAAAAAAAAACTAATGTCACTTAGCTAGATACCTAGCCACTGCAGTTCTCAGGTGCTGGCCAGGTCGAGGATCGAGATAGCCACGTTCCAAAACATAAGTCTTCCTAAGCAGAAGAGTGAGATAGCCACGCAGTCCACTCTGATGCATAGCTAGGGATGTTTGTATGTGTATAACCATCATCCTCTTTCACTCAGCCACCCTACAACAAGTGTTTAGGTGTGTGTGTAGTGTGTGTATTTGTACTCAACATCCATTTTAGGTTCCGTAACGCAATTAGTAACAGTTTGTATCTTCTATATTGTTATCTTTACTAGCTGCTTCTGGTACCGTTATGTTAATAAAGGAAAATGAAATTATGTAACTTTGCCCACAAAGTTGAGAATATATTGAGTTAATTTGAATTTATTAACATAATAATTTGGAGAAAATATTTGGTTCGATGTTATAATAAATATGTTTTTAGTGCGTTTGTTTTCCTGTTGTAGAGATAAAGATGTAAGTAATTTCGGATTTGTGGAATCAAGGGATAACTACCGAGCAGAGGGAGGACAATCGATCGCCTTTTGGCAGGTTTTTCCGATACAGTTTTTTATTATTTTATAATGTCTTTAACGGCTCTGGATACTAGTCCTTTTGAGCCATTCGCTATTTTGTTTCTTTATATTCTTTATTTTTATGATGGGATGATAGATGACTATGAATCTGTGGTCGATTTCGTAAGCTCGCGCGTTGCCGCCAAAATGACCATGTACGAGTTAACTTGAACCAAAACTTATGTTCTGTTATCGTCTTTAGGTATTTGAGATTCCTGTTACGTCGGTCGCTTTACGCAACTGTCTGGTACACAATTCGCACGAAGTTATGTCACAAATATCTTTAAAACCAAATTTTTCAAATACGACGAAACACAGCAAGAGCAATGGCGCCAAGCAAACCCCGATGCAGTTTGCATAGAAAGTGCTGCCATCTAGTAAATATTGACGCAGAACTATGAAAAAAAAAAGATTTTATTGTCTATGTCAATGTCAAATTCACAAAATGGCTACATATCTTGCGTATATAATGTGCGTGTTGTTTCTAGTTTTCGTTTAATTTCGTGCCGATTTAGTGATGTTCTGGAGTTTCTGTTGTTATCTAACTAATATGCAGATTACAGGAATAGTAGGGACTCTGGAATTTTACTGGATCGGTGCGGGATTGGACGAAAACTAGCATTCAAAACAATTGTCTATCGGTATGAGTAGATAGAAGTAAGTATGTATAGTATAGGTTAAATCATTGTCAATGAAACAGAGGGAGCCAGCTAGCTTTCAATTTGACATAAGGTGGATACATAATGTTACTACGAGTGGGTTCTCTTTTCTGTACTTATATTACTCTTTGCTATCGGGTTTCTTCTAAGAGGAAGGATCTCTCTTTAAAACTAGAGTGAGCCATACCAATTGTAAAGTGTCAACTTTTTTTGACATTTAGGTTTGAGTGTGTGGTGTCAAGTAGTATGGACAAAAGGCACGGAGTGACATATGGCCTTATGTTTACGGTCACTTTTCACACACAATAGCTCAAAAAAAAGTGGACAGCCGCATAAACAAATATCTATAGTTCCATCTCCTTCTACTATTAAAGGTATGTCATAAGACAAAAGAGACTAACTACAATCGTAAATTTATGTGGACTCTATGGAGATCCTTCCTCTTAGGGTTTCTTATGCAGATAGGTGGATAATTGTCGCTGTGTGTGTGAATGGTCCGTCAAACTGAACAACTTTCTCTATAGGATCATAGAGTCGAAATCGCAAAAACCATCAGCATTATTAAGTTAGATCCTGTATACAACGTGTTAATGAATTAACGCAAAACTAGAAAGCAGTTTGTTTAGAATCGAGAGTAGAATCGAATTATCATGGTTTCAACGTAGGTAAGTTTTATCAAAATATTAAATAATTTGCTTGTAAAATTTAAAATTTACTGAACTCGATCTCAACCCACCGATCGGGCAATCTCACCCTACTTACTACCAAAACAAGAATCTTAAAATGTATCCATGAGCACGATCGCGCTTTCATTCATTGCGGAAATGATAACAAATCATTTTTGCCTGAAAACTTGAAATGCGAATAACTTTAAATTTTAACTATAAAATAACTATAAAATAATATAAAACAATCTAATTATTTTGTTGTAAATCAGTTGGGGTGTATGAGGTTTTGCGCTTATTAATTAACACATTGTATATAGAATCTCTGTGAAAACCTCGATAGTATGAGGCTCAAAATTTAATCATAAAGTTCTATTGAGTGCGAATAAATAAAAAATGTTTCAGATACTTACATACATGTGTATTTATTATTTATATACTACGCCATTATATCGATGATGTTGATGAATGGTCATACTTAGTAAAAAATATTTTATAATTAGCTTTTTTTACTTGCCAAAAGGGCCCCAAATTCTTGTGTGCCCAAGGGCCCCAGCCTAGTTTAAGACGGCCTTGCAGCTGACTAAAGGTCTGACTCAGCAACATACATTATTTTAAACTTTTTAGCCTAAATATCCGTTTTTGCATCCAAATCACGACAACATAAAATCGTTCAGAAAATTCCTCATTATTTGCTATTGATTCCAATCAGAAGGGTAAACAAGGTGGTTACACTGCATCAAGCCATGATGATGCCATGGCGAAGCGGACCTTGAAGCGGTGAGCCGCTTACTAAACTGCAATGCCTATACTCTACTCAAATGTATGCAACAGCAGTATTTTTTTTGCTCCATACGGTTTGCTCCCATAGTAAAAGTTGTTTGATGGGTAGACTCTCAGTTTAAAAGGACCGAATGATATTAATTTCACCCTGAAAACACATTAGAACGGGCGAAGGACGGGGTACAGAGGTATTAATGGAAAATAATACCTATTTAAAAGCCGTGGTGGTCCAGTGGCGAGTAACCTTGCCTGCCGTGCAGGAGGCGATGGTTCGATCCCCGTCCAGGCCGACTATTCATTTATTTATTATTTATATACTACGCCATTATATCGATGATGTTGATGAATGGTCATACTTAGTAAAAAAATGTTATTATAATTAGCTTTTTTTACTTGCCAAAAGGGCCTCAAATTCATGTGTGCCCAAGGGCCCCAGCCTAGTTTAAGACGGCCTTGCGTCTGACTAAAGGTCTTACTCAGCAACATACATTATTTTTAACTTTTTAGCCTAAATATCCGTTTTTGCATCCAAATTACGACAACTCAATCGTTCAGAAAATTCCTCATTATTTGCTATTGATTCCAATCAGAAGTGTAAACAAGGTGGTTACACTGCATCACGCCATGATGATGCCATGGATGTCGGAGGCGGCGCTGGCGAAGCGGACCTTGAAGCGGTGAGCCGCTTACTAAACTGCAATGCCTATACTCTACTCAAATGTATGCAACAGCAGTATTTTTTTTGCTCCATACGGTTTGCTCCCATAGTAAAAGTTGTTTGATGGGTAGACTCTCAGTTTAAAAGGACCGAATGTTATTAATTTCACCCTGTAAACACATTAGAACGGGCGAAGGACGGGGTACAGAGGCATTAATGGAAAATAATACCTATTTAAAAGCCGTGGTGGTCCAGTGGCGAGTAATCTTGCCTGCCGTGCAGGAGGCGATGGTTCGATCCCCGTCCAGGCCGACTCGTACCAATGAGTTTTTCGGAATTCATGTACGATTTGTAACACCACTGGCTTTTCGGTGAAGGAAAATATCGTGAGGAAACCTGCATGCTTCAAATTTCGAAGCATGTATTGTACCCACTGTCCATTATAAGTGGCGCCGGGCTCATCCCCGTCACACTGGACAGAGTTTCGGTACTACTGATGAAACGTGGATGTTCTGAGGTTCAGAATATCTCTGACTACCCCCTCGGGGAATATAGTCGTGAGCATATGCTTATGTTTATGCTAATACCTATTTTAATTAGTAGAGAATAGAATACGCTGACAGATGGAGCTCCGTCTTCCGCCCGTACGGATCTTTTTCTAATATAGATATAGAGTGTAAGGAAAAGTATCACTAACCTTTAAACCACAAACTCTACCCATAAAACTGAACAACTTTTACTATGGGGCAACGCGTCAGGGCAAAAAAAAATCTGCTGTTTCATTCGTTGGAGTCGTGTAGGCATTGGAGTTTAGTATAGAACAGCAGATTTTTTTTGCACTGACATGTTTGCTACCGTAGTAAAAGTTGTGCAGTTTGATGGGTAAAGTATGTGGTACACTTCCTTATATCCTGTACCTATAGACCTTATCTGCACATATTCTGGTGTCATGTGGATCAAGCAATACTACTTGGACTCGGGAAAGGCGTTATTTGAACATCGGTTAGGCCAACCACATAAAATACGGAATTATTCCGGACGGAATTACGATTTCGTAATGATTTCAAATTCCGAGCGGAATACGTAATCCTTTTCTGATTCGGAATTTCGGATCGTAATTCCGTGTGTGTGTGTGTGTGTGTGGTAGGCGTTACATGCAGAACAGTGTGACGTTGGATTCCATTTCATTGCTTGCCGTGTATGCTGAGTAATGTGTGAATCGCCTACAGGCCAATAAAACAATAAACTCTGATATAATTTAAATATTTATTTCGTAATGTCACCGGAACAACAAAAGAGCTGGCGGTGATGTCGCCCTGGACTCTCGACCGACACCGCCGCGGCTGCATAGACTATAACGCGTTAAAAAAACAATCCTCAACATCATCTATCATATATATATATATATATTCATATTTATACCTTTATATATTATTTACACCTCTTCCACTAACGTATTTACACTAACCAACGTTGGGTATGTATAACATACAGAAAGCTTTAATTATACAAGGTGAGTAATATAGTCCATTCATGAGCTTTGAGCTCAGTTATATACATAATAAGGACATTTTCGTTAGAATTTTTTATTACGACCACGTCGGTGTGTCCCGAAGAGAATACGAGCGAATGCTTGACGAAAGTCTGGACTAAATATAGTATAGATAACAGGGTTAAGAGTAGAGTTGAAATATCCAAGCCATAGGAAGAAACTCGCCAGGTAATCGCTAATAACACACGTTTGGCAAATAGGCATCACCAGAGCCATTATAAAGAAAGGTAGCCAGCAGAAAACGAACGCACCAGTTATGATAGCAAGCGTTTTAGCTGCTTTCCTCTCTCTCTTTGCTTCTAAAGACTCCTTCTTTTCCCTGTGAGTGGGAGCGGGAACGATAGCCCGCTCCGGTTTCGACCCATTCGTAACAGTCGAGGAAGACTTTTCTGGGGATACAGAGGGAGCCTTTTCGTTGATCGTGAACGCTGTTGTGCGAGGTTCTTCGTCCAGAGTATCTACAGTGGAAGTACTCTGGCCTTCAGTGAGCAACAATGCAGCTGCGAGAGCTTCGGTTCGAGTGCGCTGGTTACATTTCTTCAAGTTCAGGAACCGTTTCTTGACGAAGCGTCTATCCCTTGCAGTTTGAACAGGCCTTCCAGTGGGCGTTGTGCCATCAGCTGACGTCGGCCTCGGCGGTGGTGGATCTCTTCGCCGTCTAATTCGTCTCCTGGCCGTTTGAAATATCTTCCAATATAAAATGAGGATCACAGCAAGAGGAACGTAGAACGTGGACATTGTCGCGAAGATTTGGTATGCAAGGTCTTGGCTGACTAGGCATTTCTGCTGTTGTGTTATTCTGGCTAGATAGTCCGGGTCTTTCCAGCCTAGTTGTGGGGCTAAGGAGACGACTAAAGCAGCTCCCCATACAAGGACGATCATTATAAAGATGCGCTTCTCGTTCCTTAAATGGATGTAGTCCACATTAGTTACCGCCCAGTACCTGTAAATAGAGATAAGATAAGATAAATATTCTTTATTTGCACACCAAGAATAGAAAAATACAATTTAAAACAAGAATGAGAAGGGTACAAAGGGCGGTCTTATCACTAAATTTCTTCCAGACAACCATTGGATGGAAGAACTTTTTACAGAGACAAATGCTACGGCGGTGCACTATTAGGTACCTATGTACCTGTCTACATATAGAGAGTTAATATAATTTATACATACATACACACAAATATATATATATTCATACATATACATACATATATAATTATGATGTTAAATATAAAATACAAATATAATAGTCAAAAAGGACACATTGTAGTCAGAGAGAGAGAGATAGTGTTCTTTGAGCAGTCTCTTAAATACAGGTAGGGAAGGAGCTTTTCTAACAGACAGAGGTAGTTCACTCCATAAGCGTACAGACTGAACTGAAAAAGACTTGTCATAGAAGGAAGAAGTGTGTGAAGGCATAGCTAGCTGTAGATTCTGGGCTGATCGCAATACTCGATCATGGGTGGTACAGAAAAGGTTTCATTTAAATGGTTTGTGTTTATTCTTGCTGAATGGAGCCAAATACATGCAAACACATGTTTTTGATTCCAACGAATACCCAGCAAAATCAATGATATACCTATTTGAACTGGGGCATCTACATAAGAATCATAATCACAGAATAGTTTAGTTATTAGTCCATTATACCATTTTAAATATTAAGTACCTACATCGGTACATACACTCGTATTTTTCTTTTCCCCTTTAAATGTGGTTTCGACTCAGGGTTCAGATTATAAAACTGGACCCCTAACGGACCTAATACGGGACTGACATTGAAATAGCGAATAAAATCTGTTGTTCGATACTTTTAGATCGCGTAGATCTATACTCAATTTCAAACAGTAACGAAATTTTAAGGCTATGGAATTACCGAAACAAAGATTCGATACACTTTCTTTCACTTTATTCTTAGAACAGCTTTAGTAACATCTTAGATATGTCGGATAGTTATCTTTTTACCCGACTGCGCCAGAAGGAGGGTTATGTTTTTGATAAATCTACACTAATATTATAAAGAGGAAAGATTTGTACCTATTTTTGTATGTTTGTATGTTTGTAATGAATAGGCTCAAAAAGTACTGGGCCGATTTAAAAAATTCTTTCACTAATAGAATGCTACATTCTTCCAATTTGACATAGGCTACATTTCATTTTGAAAAAAATTAGGGATCCTTGGTAAAATAGACAATTGTCTACCCCGTGCGAAGCCGGGACGGGCTGCTAGTAAATTATATTTGCAAATCAGAATTGGCCAGAAAGCTATACAGGAATCCGAAAATCTTTTCGTCCTTATTTGAGATAAGTATAGGTAGATGGTATAATAAGAAGAACAACTTATTTCTTTCTTTCGATGTTGCTTCCAATTAAAAGTTGTTTAGTTTCATCAAATGAACCAGCTCAGAAAACTTATCCAATGATGCTTAAACTCCCTTTCTTTTTAGCATAGCATCCCTTTATAACAAGTAATTGCAGCATACCTATCAGTAGCAATGGCGACGAGGTGTAGAATAGATGCTGAGCTGCAGAGGACGTCGCTGGAGGTCCACATGTCGCATAACTCCGGACCCAGGATCCACCCTTGGCTGACCTGGAGGAAGAGAAGGATCTATTTAGAATATTGGATTTTTTTTCTCAGTGTATAGGTAATTTTCTGAATAAAAACTTCAAAATAGTCTCATTTTTGGTTCACACGAGACTATTTGTGACAATCAATATTAGAATCTAAGTAACGGAATAAAATACAAAGTTGCGGATTTCATGCTACCTCGTCCCCCGCAAAAAGTGTCAGAAAACTTTTCTGACGAAGTCAAATTACACGCGTAGGGGAGACCAGCTCAAAACGGGTAGCCCGCCTAAAACAGGTAGGTCTTTTAATATGTATATTAAAAGTATTAGTGAGAATGTCTGAGTGCAGACTGGCGACCCGACCTCCGACCATTCACAGGCAGTTGGCTCGCCACTGCGACGCAAACCTTTTCAAGGTAAGAAAAAATCAAGTTTTTTGCTGTTTTCACTAAAATAAATCGAACTATATTCGTTTTGACAACTCGAATATGCGGTAAAATATGTTCTCCTAAGTTTTGTGCTATCATTTTGAAAGTAATGTTCTTCTTGTCTCCGAAAACTTATGGGATCACTGCTTTTCCATTCTTAGTTATGTCGGTTGAAAACTTTAATGTGCTTCTGGGCAAAACAGGTAGGGGCAAAACGGGTGCCTTCCCGAAGTACATATTCTAGTCGAGGCTCTTATTTAGGTGATGCTTGTCAGGAATACGTATCGATATTTAAAAAATTTACGCATTCTAATTTAATTGTTACTAAGTTTAATCTTTTTTTTATTGTTATGCAGACTTATTAAACTTAAATCAGACTTTACTTTAAATAAGAATTAAATGTTTTTTGATAGTGAACACCAAAATATTTAGAAATGTTGTTTTGGTTGATTTATTAAATAATATAGTTTCTACCCGTTTTAGGCACTTCAGACGGGCAAAGCGGGTATTTGGAAGGGTTTTGTATTTTTTGTTGTTCTTTAAATACAGAAGAAATGTACTATTTTTGTTTTTGATTTTCACTACTTTATTAGATAAACATTTTTATGAGTAAAAACGTAAGTTGCATTAACGTTTCTAAGTCTGTTTAAATCAACATCTCCCTTAGGTTACCCGTTTTGGGCTGGTCTCCTCTAACTCGTCCATTTCGGGCTCGTAAAATAGACAGAACTGAAGGTGTCATCTACCTCTTTTCGAAGAAGTAAACAGAGAGAGTTTCTTGAGCAGATCTTCGACTTTAATAATGTAGTGAAAAACTTTGTTACTGATAATAATATCTTTTACACTCTAACTTTCAATGGCATGAAGGTTAAAGTTCTTTCAAAGCTTTTATACAAGGTTACAACGGCGTTCGATCTAAAGCTGTAATATTGTACTAAAATTGAATAAACAACGTTGAATTTCAAAGGCAATATAGGTACACGCTGTAGAAACTTATGTTCAAATTCGTTCCCGAATTCAATGCACGTATCTATTGTGCAGATAGTTTGCTATGTGAAATGCATTCTAGATTCAAGTGATGTCAACTGAAGGTGACATAGTTCAAAGAAAAATATGATACCTATAATACTTTATTGCTGTCTCGTCATCGACGTAGAATACTATGGACGCCGGGTCTAGTACAAAATACTCGAATAAAGTGTCCGAGACTAAAATACACAAACGTATAGTAATATAAACCAACTAACAACATTGAAAATTCTGAAATTCTTTTTCGTCCCACTCCCCCGGGACACGGCGCGCGCCGCGCGCCGACGCGTGCCTACGCGTGCGCGTAGTCGGCAGATCAAACTAAGACTGTTGCGTAATTCGTTCCCTTTTTAACGTTTTCGTTCTCCTTTTTACGTTTTCGTTCTCTTTTTATTCGAGCGCGGACCCTCCGTCCAGTAGTTGTAAGTCAATGTGTCTCGTAGACAAATCTCAATAGCAGAATGTTTAGTATAATGATATCAACATATTCTACGATACAACTCATATTGACTATGATTTTCTTGCATGTTTGAAATTGTAGAAGTACTTTGCCTTTATGGTAATCCTGTCTATAAATATCTTTTCCTTGCTTTTTAATAACTTTATACTATTTCTGCCAAATTCCTTCAAAATCTTCACGTAAGGTAATAAATATACGAATGAATAAACACCTAATACACGATTAACGATAACGATTACGATTTTATAATATCTTTTGTAGTTTCTTGAGGCCTATTAAAAAGTAGGTGCTCAAAATTGGAAATGGACAAATCAAAACCAAGAGGAAGCGAGAGAAGTATACTACGGTACTAGGTTATCACTTTCCAAATTTTCAGGGGTGGTACAGACTATCAAAATGAATAACTTTTACTACGAGAGCGAACATGAAATCGCAAAAAAAAACACAACATGGTCAGAACCTCCCCCGATAATCACCCAATATAAGGACCACGTAAAGTGCAAGTCCATCGTCTCTGCCTATACCTCAGGGAAAAAGGCGTGAGTATGTATGTCATCATCATCATTAACTAATGTGGCCTTACTTTTAAAATAAAGTGGCCTAAACGTCAACTAATGTGGCCTAAACGTCAACTAATGTGGCCTACATTTAAACTAATGTGGCCTACATTTAAACTAATGTGGCCTACATTTCAATGAATGTAGCATACATTTCATTAAAATAGTTACCTCGTAAACGGCTCCTAAAGGCATGACCAGACATGCGACCATCAGATCGGCGACGGCAAGAGACGCCACCAGATAGTTGGCGACGTTCTGAAGATTCCTCTCTATAATGATAGCTGCGATCACGAACACGTTACCTGTGGCAAATAGAAAAGACTATTGATATTACTAAGAAACATTGTGAGGAAATGTAGGTACGAACATATTTCAATTTCGAGGCATGTATTGTGTCTCTCCTTTAAACGTGGCGATGAGCCAACTACTCTTCTTAATGTAGAGTTTGGGCACTCCTAGTGAAATCTGAATAAGTTGTTTGGAATACCCCCTTTGAAATTCGAATTATATTTGCTCAAACAAAGTTTTATAGCTGATTAGTGATTATAGAGCTTTTTTGTCTCTTTCAATTAATTGTTTTATTTTTTTGCTTTAAAACACTTTCGCCCATAATCAACCATTATACAACGTGTTAATGAATAAGCGCAAAACCTCATACATCCCAACTGATGTATAAGAAAATAATTACATTGAAACAATAATTTCATTATTTTGATAGTAACAATTTAAAGTTATTCGCATTTTCAATTTTGAGGCAAAAATGATTTGTTATCATTACAGCAATGAATGAAAGCGCTAACGTGCTCATGAATACATTTTAAGAAACTTGTTTTGGTAGTAAGTAGGGTGAGAGTGCCCGAGCCGAGGATTGAGATCGAGTTCCGTATTTTTAAAATTTTACCAACAAATTATTTAATATTTTGAAGAAAAAAAACCTATTTCGATTCTAAGCAAACTACTTTCTAGTTTTGTGTTAATTCATTAACACGTTGTATAAAAAGGTAAGTTTCAATTTACTCGTTTTATTCTCACTCCCTAATTAAATTAAAGGGTTCCCAAACTTTACTTAATTAAAAATAACCCAAAACTTCCGATATTAAACGCATTTCGAAAACTCTTTTATATACAATTTATTTAAAAACTTTGTAAGAGATAATTTTGAACGGAGTTATCAAAAAGGCTGTCTGATTAAATCTTTCCAATGAGAGTTGGTCTTTAATAACAGCTTTATCAACGTTTTATGCCCGAAGTTTTTATACAGTGTATTAAAGGAAAAGTTCATTTTTATTTAATGACTGATGAAGCTGTGTTTACGTAGAGCCACAGTAGAAAGAGAATGCACTATAAAGAGTGAATTGTAATTCGACCTCTTCCTTGAAAGAGGACGTAGAAGAGGTCATTTGCAATAAATAAAGCTCCGTTAACTGGTGGTCGGAAATGAGTGGTTACCGAATTATGATGGCTTTCAGATTTTTCAGATATTTTCCGACTTGATCCCGAAATGAGGTATTTGTAAAAAAAACAATCCTGGTTAGTTCATTGGTACTTTTCTGAAAACTGATAAATCAATGACTATATTAAAAATAAAACGCTTAACTAAAATATCCGTTATCAAAGAATTAATAGGTCTTAAGTGGCAATGATTATAATTATTTTAAACTCTCTCATAAAACACCCTGTATTGCTCGAAAAAAATGTATGGCACTTAGCGTTCAAATTACGGGAACTTCCTTGTTTCATAAGCTTTCTAAACAGGAATTAATGTTATAACTATTTTTAGTGGTTGTGGAAAAAATATGCGGTAGTGCGGTGTTTCTCACTTCGAAAATCATAACACTTCGAAATTCCTTTTATTTACAGGCATCCTCTTACATATTTTTTAAATACATTACGAGGTTTTGTTTCTTAATACCATTATGGTAAATAGGTCTTTTGCACGTCATTTTAGAACGTTGTCATTTTCTTGTCAAGACTTTTTCTGAGTAGGCCATTTTCTAGGTAGGTAAATCGTTAGTACAGTCAGAGAGAACAAAATTTACGGAGCGCGCTCCATACAAACGTAGTATGGTGATATTTTCGATACTAACCAATTATAGTCAATGAAATAAACAATCTTGAAACAAATATCTATGCTTGTATGGAGTCAGATTTTCGTTAATATATTCAGTTTCAATGCTAGGATTAATTTAAGATTTGTATGGAAATTTTTGAGGTACTGTAACTTTAAAACTATACATTTTAACGAAAATCTGACTCTATACAAGCATAGAAATTTGTTTTTAGATTGATTCTGAAAAATTTCATTGAGTTTAATTGGTTAGTATTGAAAATATCACCATAGTACGTTTGTATGGAGCGCGCTCCGAATTATATCCTCTTAAAGGTCTTGTTTACGTAGGAGAACACAATTTAAAAAAATATATGTTTAAACTGATCTGAAACTGAACGGAGATATTAAGGCTTGAAGTAAACGTAATGGATAGGCTTAGTCAACACGTCTTTCATGGGTCACTGTATACGCTGTTATAATAAAATCCCCGAGACTATTTTGAATCTTTCCGAAAACATTTTTAAAACTCAGATCAAAAAATTCCACAGTAAAAAAGCATATTATAAACTGTATGATTATTTAAATGATCAAAATGCTTGTCACTAACTTGAAGTTTACTATTAGGTATTACTATATACTTAACCTTAGCTTAAGAATTTATATTGTAATAGTCATTAAGTCGTGTTATGTTGTACACTTTTTGGCTGCATATCCTCTACAGCGACAACACGTTCCGACGCGGTGGTAGCTTTAAAAAAGAATTGACGTTTAATAAGTGTGCTTCAAGCTTCTATATTGAATAAATTATTTTGACTTTGACTCTGAATGCATTTCGAACTTCAAGCCTTTATATCTGTTCTGACGGAGTTTAGGGATATACAACGTGTTAACGAATAAGCGCAAAACCTCATACACTCCAACTGATTTATTACAAAATAATTAGATTGAAACAATAATTTCATTATTTTTATAGTAAGTTATTCACATTTTAAGTTTTGAAGCAAAAATGGTTTGTTCTCATTTCAGCAATGAATGAAGGCGCTAACATTATTATTTTTATTTATTTATTTATTATTATTACATAGGTTACAGTGAACACTTATAACAATGAATCCCGCAAAACCAATTGCTCGGTTTGTCTGTGGGAGCTACAATCAACATGCTCATGGAAACATTTTAAGAATCATGTTTTGGTAGTAAATAGGGTGAGAGTCCCCGAGCGGTAGGTTGAGATCGAGTTCGGTAAATTTTAAATTTTACAAACAAATTATTTAATATTTTGAAAAAAATTACCTATGTTGAAACCATGATAATTCAATTCTGCTCTCGATTCTAAACAAACTACTTTCTAGTTTTGCGTTAATTCATTAACACGTTGTATATTGAATAACAAGTTTCGTTTGTTACTTTATTCTGAACTAAAATATACAAGTTTGGTTGATGGCCACACCAAAAACAACCTTCCATACAAAAGCCGAATCGTCTTTTATGACATTACTTTAGGTACAACAATGCTGAAGCAATAGATAGTAATCAGCACGCGAACTGTGTGATAATTTGGGTCCCTTTATGAACATTAAGGGCCCCTTAATAGACATTCGGGCACCGTTACTAATACTATAAGGTCATCGTATTGGTAATAAACGAGGAACATGTACGCTTGTTGTTAAATAGTTTGGATGTCACAAATAGTTTCATGAAATAACACTGTAACGAGGATTGTTGTATGGTACGGACATTTATGATATATTAGTTTATTGAGAATATAATTTAAATAAATTATTAAGATAAACAAAAAACCCGACTGCATTAAAAACCTATTAACTAAAAAGAGAAAAACAAGCTCTATAATCACTAAACAGTTATAAAAACTTTATTTGAGCTATATCGCAAACGGGGACGATTTTTGGTTGGTTATTAGTTTGTCCCCGCCTGCAATACCTACCTAATAAGCTAATAACATTCAAATTATATTAGCTCAAATAAAGTTTTTATAACTGTTTAGTGATTATAGAGCTTGTTTTTCTCTTTTTAGTTAATAGGTTTTTAATGTAGTCGGGTTTTTTGTTTATCTTAATAATTTAGTTTATTTCATACTTTTTAGTCTTGTTTCGAAACGGTAACATAAAAGTACTATAATATGTATATTTTTGGAATCGTCAGATCACTAGCTTTCATTTGATACCCACATTGTAATTTTAATGAAATACAATTTTTTATTTTCCCTCTCTTTTTTATTTTGCAGTCGCCATATTAAAATAATATAGCCTATGTCACTCTCACAATTTTTACGAACCTAATGACACCTCAAACGTTAAAATCCATCAAGCCGTTTAGGCTGTAGGCCGTGCCAAAGAAATAGACATACAAACATACATACATACATACATACATACATACATACATACGCTCGAAAAACATAACCCTCCTTCTGGCGCAGTCGGGTAAAAAAGAAAAAAAATTGAGCGATACATGCGTAAACAAAACAGTGAAAGCATTATACAAGTGTCATTATCGTACACTTTTTGAAATTGGCATTAGCAAACAAAAAAAAAGAACTGTTAAAAATTATAATTTACTTTATAGCTTTCTTTAAACAGGGTGTAAGTGACAGCCTTTCTAGCAAATACTGCAACGGTGAACTGAGACCATCAAACTGAACAACGTTCACTATGGAGCCTACCTCAGGAAACGCGAAAAAAAATTAGATGCATGCAAGCATATGCTCACGACTATATTCCCCGAGGGGGTAGTCAGAGATATTCTGAAACCTCAAAACATCCACGTTTCACCAGTAGTACCGAAACTCTGTCCAGTGTGACGGGGGGTGAGCCCGTCGCCACTTATAATGGACAGTGGGTACAATACATGCCTCGAAATTGAAGCATGCAGGTTTCCTCACGATGTTTTCCTTCACCGAAAAATTAGATGTCCTATACAAAACTGCTGTACCTACCCGACTCAAATGTATGGGACAGCTGTTTTTTTTTTGCGTTTCCTGAGGTAGGCTTTATAGTGAAAGTTGTTCAGCTTGATGGTGTGAGTTCACCGTTTCAGTATATGGTAGGCTGTCACTTACATCCTGTATATGCTTATATTCAAAGTCAAAGTCAATATAATTTATTCAATATAGGAGCTTACAGCACACTTATCAAACGTCAAATCTTTTTTAAAGCTACCACCGCGTTCGGATTCGTCTATTCGCATATGCTTATGCATGCTGTTATTGAAATGTGAAGTTTACACTAGGGTTGCCTAGCAAAATCTTACCGTGAAACCTTTACACCAGAGATCGTTCTAAAGAACAGGAAAAATAGGTTACCACCCCTCAGTCCTCCATGCCTCTATGTCGTTAAAATGATCAAAACGATTGTTTTCTCATGTAGATAAATAGATACGAGTATGTTCACAACCTTTACATCTTTTTTAAAGATGAAATCAAGTTTTACTATTAGCTTGT
Source organism: Agonopterix alstromeriana (assembly GCA_963924505.1). Classification (NCBI taxonomy): domain Eukaryota; kingdom Metazoa; phylum Arthropoda; class Insecta; order Lepidoptera; family Depressariidae; genus Agonopterix; species Agonopterix alstromeriana. The sequence goes on from OZ004675.1 coordinate 14,361,151, forward strand.
TTAATATTGTGATGAAATTGCCCACATGAATACCGGGAATGGATCAAAACAAGCAAGACTAAATAAAAGTAGAGTATGGCTACTGTGACGTCATACCGTTCAGAAAAATAAAAGTTATAGCCTGTAGAATTCCACTGCAGGGAAAGGACTCCTCTCACGAATAATACTCCACAACGCGGGCCCAGTGCGTGTTGGTGGAGGCAAGTTAGTGGTCAAAATGCTGTCAGAGAATTTTCAATCCGCCTTAATAGGCCTCTGACCTGACTTATCGAATAGTCACAACGTCTTCTGACGGAACTATCCGAGACCAACTGCTTAACGTGCCTTCCCAAGCACGGAAACGCTCGAGATGAAATACCACTAAACGGTCACCCATCCAATGACTGACCGGTCCTGACGTTGCTTAACTTCGGTGATCGTTTTCAACACCGAAGCTCCACTACGCCAACGAGCGCTTCGCCGTTTATAAAGGGTAAGTAAGCAAGTAGCAAAGTGATATTTTCTGCTCAACAATAAACCAGGGTACAAATTGATCCCTAAATAAAATGGAATAGCTGTGTACAGCTGAAGAAACCGTACATAAAAAATTTAATTTGGAGAGCACACCTATATCTACCTAAATTGTGATCTCAGTTGGTCGAAAACGAAGATTTCTATTCTATTCTATACACCACTATTTTTAAGCATAAGCATATGCTCACGACTACATTCCCCGAGGGGGTAATCAGAGATATTCTGAAACCTCAGAACATCCACGTTTCACCAGTAGTACCGAAACTCTGTCCAGTGTGACGTGGGGTGAGCCCGTCGCTACTTATAATGGACAGTGAGTACAATGCAGGTTTCCTCACGATGTTTTCCTTCACCGAAAAGCCAGTGGTGTTACAAATCGTACATAAATTCCGAAAAACTCATTGGTACGAGTCGGCCTGGACGGGGATCGAATCATCGCCTCCTGCACGGCAGACCACGGCTATTTTTAATAACTAGAAAAATGTTAAGGGTGTATTCATATAATGATTAATGAAACTAAACAACTTTCCCTAAGGAATATGGTTATTGTACCTTCCGTACAAAAGAGCGAATCAGCCTTTTACACTCTAGCTATTTCGACCCCAGATTACGAATATCTTTAAAACCACTGCTTTTGTGACACATAGTATGTCCCTAAAGATTGACCCAAAATGACTGCTTATCCCAAACAACACTGCACAATTGAGATGGACAATCTAGGCAGACCGTATTCTATTTACTCGCGACCTTATTACTATGGTGATAAGCTACAGATTGCTATAAATTTGTATAGAACTTGACCTACTAACAACAGATTTCGCACTTAACTCCGACTAGTTTACGTTAACTGAGGGCCCACTCGTGCTTTGGTACTGTTCCATTATTAGTGATGTCATAGGATTTGCATTTTGGTAATTCGCTTTGGGATTATAGGCTTTACTGTATGACGCCAAGGTTGTTTACGTATAACCCAATCAAACAATTCAATCCATTGAAGAGCATAGGCTTTCTTTTTATAAAACCACACATCACTTTGTGGGAAATATAGATTGTTGTAAGATTCTTCAAGCCATTACATTTAATACACCTCACAGATTGCCACGCCAGTCCAAATAGGTACTATTTAAAGAAAAATTCTCAAGGAAAAACTTGGGCTATCATTGCACCCTAAATAGACTGCAAAGGCAGTACAATACCTTATCAAAAAAAAAAACAAACGTAGATATTTTCGAAAAAAGCATCAACAAATTTAAAAAGGTTATTCTTTCTACCTTCGACTAAAACTTTTGGCAATAATTAAAATAAATAAATCAAAGTCATTTATTGCACTAGTTAATCACACAAATTATATTAAATTAAATCATCTACTTGATAAGTAATATTGTCCATTTCCGGATTTTGAATGACGTGGCAGCCTATAATTAAGTTAGCACTTAGTCTATACACCTACTGTGTACCACTGTAACATAAAATTGTATTAGTGTTTAACTTGTTGGTTGTCCTTAATAAATAAAATAAAAAAATTACGGTCATTTAATCACTTAATCGTTCGAACAATGAGCTGATGGTATATTTACTGGCATGGGCCATCCTTTTGTATAATAAGAGAAATAAAGATTGAAACCACGAGAATTTGCTTCATTACCACAAGCAACTTTCGTAATAACTCACCATCTTCAAATATTGATTACGTTCCTGACCTTTTGCCCACAAGATGAAACCGCCACTCTTAGTCGCTTTGTATGAAACCCAAAAGAGGATATAAGCTGGGGATGATCAAACCAATTGGTTACCGGTTTCGTACGGTCGGCTGCAGCTTCAAGTATGCAGGCATGTATGAATATCGAATCGTGATTGTCATATCAGCCAACAGACGTCCACTACTGGACATAGGTCTCCACCAAGGAACACCACAAAGACCGGTCCTGCGATGCCCTCATCCAACGGATTCCCGTCGCCTTCACCAGGTCGTCAGTCCACCTTGTGGAGGGCCTACTCATGCTGCGCTTTCGGGTTCGCGGTCGCCACTCGAGAACTCTTCGGCCCCATTGGCCATCGGCTCTACCGGTAATATGCCTATTGCCATATTTAATGATCCGATTGTAAGAAGCTAATTAATTGCTCAAAAACATTGTGTTTCTTAGGGTCGAAGAGACATTTCCGATTCTGAAACTTAATCTGCGTAATATTAGAATCGCTCCACCTTGTCTACCTATGCTGCGCCTTCCGGTACGCGGTCGCCACTCGAGAACTCTTCAGCCCCATCATCCATCGGCTCTGCCAGCAAAGTGCCCATTGCTATATTTGAAGATCCGACTTTAAGAAACCAATTAATTGCACAAAAACATCGTGTTTTTAGGGTCGAAGACACATTTCCGATTCCGAAACCAAATCCATTACTCTACATCACTAGAGACTATATCGATTATGTAGTTAGATTGGAAACTCGATGTTATGGACGAGATATTGCGACAGGCCCTCACCCAGGATTACATGCAAGTGATTCACACGTCTTAGAGCAAGATATTGAAGCTTTGTGACGATTGAAAAAGATCGAGTGGCTTTTTTGAGATCCATAGTAAGGATTATGGAACTTTGTGTCGATATTAAGTATGGAACTGAACTATGACATATATTTCAAGACAAATATAATATTCTATACAATGTAGGTTCGTGTCTACCATTTAATACAACGTGTTAATGAATTAACGCAAAATTAGAAAGTAGTTTGTTTAGAATCGAGAGCAGAATCCAGTTATCATGTTTTCAAAATAGGTAATTTTTTTCAAAATATTAAATAATTTGTTTGTAAAATTTAAAATTTACTGAACTCGATCTCAACCCACCGCTCGGGCACACTCACCCTGCTCACTACCAAAACAAGATTCTAAAAATGTATCCATGAGCACGTTAGCGCTTTCATTCATTGCTGAAATGATAACAAATCGTTTTTGCCTCAAAACTTAAAATGCGAATAATTAAAAATTCTAACTATAAAAATAATGAAATTATTGTTTCAATCGAATTATTTTGTTATAAATCAGTTGGGGTGTATGAGGTTTTGCGCTTATTCATTAACACGTTGTATAAGTCTAGATCGTATTTCTTTCAGGGGTGGCCTGAGTCTGCTAATACTTGATAATACGGTTTACACTGTTAGAAAACTGTAATCGAAATAAGTTTAAATATTTTTACATTTACAGACACACTATTGTTACAGTTTTATGATAGTTAAAATATCTGTAATCCTTTCATTTTATAATCTGTAATATATTCTTATGAGACAATTATCTTGAAACGGTTTTCGGTTCCGTATGTCAGCTTCCTGAAATTTTATTTATATCTTGGACATTGTCACACAAATTATCTAGTCACATTTAAAGTACCAGAATCGAGCCTGGACTTGTATTATGATGACTAGACAACGATATATAATACATATATAGATACAAACAACCATGACTCGGGTACAAATATTCATATTCATCATACAAATATTTGTCCCTTACGGGATTCGAACCCGCGACCCTGATTTGATGACCCTGGGATTTTGATGGCTGACATCAAAATAAAAACTTGACATACCAAATTCACGCAAAACAAAAGCAGAGTTAATAAAAGAAAAGGTTGACCAACTAGACTATTGTATTTACTTCTCGTTTCCTTTTTTATTTCAGATGGAATAAATAGTCATTCGGACTAATAAGTGTCCAAACATCCATACGCTATCACGACGTAGGCACTATAAGCACCTCCAATTTGGACCACCGCCAGTAGCTTCGTGCCAAAGCTCACATTGCTTGTTTGATTAGAAAAAACACACAAATAAAAGATTTTTATTGCAACTAGAGAGGAATTTAAGATAAAATACGGGAGCCCTTTAGTCCATACAAACGTATTACACTTTTTCAAGCAAGCAAGCAAGCATATGCTCACGACTCCCCGAGGGGGTAGTCAGAGATATAGTTATATATACACTATTTCCTCCCTGGGTAATCTTAACTTTTATAAAACTCTAACAGAAGTGAGTCTGTACATTGAAGATATTTACATGAAAAAGATTACGATATGGTTTTTAGGTATCCCGGACTCCAATCAACCTTTTTTAGAATTTTTATCTGTCTATTTGTCTGTCTGTTTGTTTTTTTGTTTGTAACAGCATCTCGCAAAAGCTACTGAACTGATTTTGATGAAACTTTTATAGTTTGATAGCTTATGATCTGACTTATAATCTGGTATAATTATAATTTGGGCGGATGAAGTCGCGGGTAAACTCTAGTGACACTATACTATTACAATCTACATATATCATTGGCACGAGTCGGCCTGGACGGGGATCGAACCATCGCCTCCTGCACGGCAGGCAAGGTTACTCGCCACTGGACGATAAATTAATTACTATAAAAACTTCTCAATTGAATAAAATTTATCAATTTTATCGCCGTTTTCAGACATCCAGCAAACTAATTTGATGAATATAAACAATAAAAGGAAAACGTACAGATATAGCCAATGTTAAAATCTGTCTAGTTTTGGCGTTCACCAATTGACATAGTGTCACCCTATGTTACATATTTTAGTGGGTGCTTCAGACCATGACCCTGAAGAACTTTCACTAAGGAGTCAAAATCAAAGTCGCGAAAAAAAACTGCAATTCCATACATTAGGGTCGAGAAGCCATTGACGTTTTCTATGAAATCTTATTAATATTATAAATGTTAAAGTTTGGTTGTTTGTCGTGCATAAACGGCTGAACGGATTTGGATGAAATTTGGCGTACAGATAGAATATGTCCTTGATTGACACATTCCTATGACAGTAACAGCTAATCACAAAAAGTTAGTAACTACGGAACCCTACCCTGCGCATGGCCCGACACGCACTTGGCCAGTTTTTACAAACTGCGATCAAGAAGATTACAAACGTATGTAAGTTCCTAATAACTCTTCGGTACGAGTCGACATCGAAATACATTGGGTCCATATACTATTGGCTTGTGTAACGCTCGGGACATAAATGATGGTAGACATAGAAGATAATGTCACAATGAATCAAAGTCTATTTCAAGTTAAATCAATAATACCGGTTGTTTCATGGACACGCAAGGTTCGCAGATGTGACAGCCAACGGGCGCTTGGTAAAAGATATAGCACCGTTGATAGAAACTAGTGCTAGCTGAGTTTTACGTATAGCCTGCAGGATCCTATACTGTTTTCCTGTATAGTACCTATTGAAGATTTATTATTGAATTACAAATACTTGAACTATACTCCTTTATTTGAAGTACAGTTTCTGGCCGCATCTTCTCTACAACGGAACACCTTCCGACGCGGTGGTAGAGTCAAAAATGACGTCAGAAAGCTATCCATGTGATATTATTTTAAATAAAACATTTTGAGTATTTTGTTTTTTTTAAAAGTTTTTTTTGAGTTTTTTGAATTTTGAGTTCTGAGTTTTAGAGTTTTAGAGTTTTGAGTAATGTATAGATTTTGAAGGGCGAAATAACTTGCGAAACAATTTAAAGTTATACCAGCAGCCCCTCTTGCCTCTAGTATGATTTCTCTAGTGTTTTTTTCATACTACTTGTTGCGGCACGCGCAACGAACGATCGCGTTGTAAAAAGCGCGGGAAGAGGTAGTAGCGAGGGCGCGATTAAAGAAATCATACCTGAGGGGCTGAAATCAAACTCTATTCACATTACAACGTGCGGGCGCGGACGGGCGCGGAGGTTGCAATGTAAAATAATACCTATTTCAATATCGATAGAGTCGACGGAGAAAATTTCCATACGGGCCCCACGGACGGAACTTTCTCTGTGAACTCTATCGGTATTGAAATAGGTTGCTTTAGGCTGCTTTTACATTGCTCCCTCCGTCCTCCGGCGCACGTCGTAATGTGAATAGAGCTTCAGCGTTGAAATCAGAAAACTAGAAAATGACCTAAACAGTATGAAGTTTGTGTATTTAATCGGCCATGATTTTGAATCTGACGATTCAAAAATTGTATTTTAGTACTAAAAAATATGTAAGTTATTTTCATATTTTTTTCCCTTATCCAAAGACTTGGGGTCGGCGCAATAAACATTTTATATTATGTACAATCAACCATTAAAAACTAAATGCAAAGTTCGATTAAAATTGTTTACTTTCACCCATGAATCGCTATATAAGATCATGTACACATCTTTTCTACACGAGCGTAAACATATCACGACGATGCAGAGCGTGGTCGCAAAAAGATAAACTTTACTATACTTAATTTCAAATAAGGAAGATTTTCCGATATCTATACAGGGTGTAAGTGACAGCCTAGCAAATACTGAAACGGTGAATGCAGAACATCAAATTGAACAACTTTCACTATGGAACCACACTCAGGAATCACGAAAAAAAATCAGCAGTTTCATACATTTGTTTTGAGTAGGTACAGCTGTTTTGTATGGAGCAGCTGATGTTATTTCGCGTTTCCTGAGGGTGGCTCCATAGTGAAAGTTGTTCAGTTTGATGGTCTGAATTCACGGTTTCAGTATTTGCTAGGCTGTCACTTACACTCTGTATATCTTTCTGGCCAATTCTGATTTGCAAATATAATTTATTTATCAGAAAGATACTATCCGACACATGTGGACGTTACTACTCTTCTAAGAATAAGTGAGAGAAAGAGTTTCAAATCTCTGTTTCTGTAATTAAAAATAGCCTTGAAATTTCGTTGCGTTTCGTTTGAAATAGAGTATAGATAGGTACTTGGTATAAAAGACTTTTGAATTTTTTTGATTCTCCAGGACCTTATGACTAGGATTATACTTTTTTTGGCAGACGCTGATGAAGAAAACAGTTGATAGGATAAATTAATTGTAATCTCACCAACGATAGTAGCCAAGATGATGAGCGCGAGGACCACGGAAGTGACGGCCATGAGCACGAGTTGCGTGACGTCCGTGGTCGTGCCATTCGTGCTTGTGCCGTTGATGGTGACGTTGCAGCCCCAGGCCACAGCGTCCACCCACGAACAGTTTGCGTCGAACCACTCCGATGGCGGGTACGTGACTCCATCTACAAAAAATTCATAAGTTGCTATACTAAAGAACAGTGTTTCTGTAGGAAGAAAGTTTATCTGTTAAAAAATATCATGAAATGTATAGCGTCCACTTTTTTTTACGTTTAGGTTTGAGAGTGTGGTATCAAATAGTATGGACAAAAGGCACCAAGTGACATATGGCCTTATGTTTACGGTCACTTTTCACACACACTAGCTAAAAAAAAGTGGACAGCCGCATAAACAAATATCTATAGTGCCATCTCCTTCTTCTATTAAAGGTACGTCATAAGACAAAAGAGACTAACTACAATCGTAAATTTATGCGGACTCTATGGAGATCCCTTCTCTGAGAATTTACCACAACAAAACTGTCAAATGTCAGTTTTGACAATTCGCTCACAGTGCTAACGCTCCGAGCTGTGAGCACTGTTATTGCAAAATGGCGTCGGTAGTGACGTCATGAATGACGTCACGTTTTCGATGGTGGTCGCGCTCACGTAAAATCGGAACGACATTTATCTCGCTCACAGCGCTGTTGGAGTGATTCGGAACGTACCGTTTGAAATGCTGAAAAAAAAATCGGATTTGTTGCTCCATTTGATTTTTCATAAAAATATTTAAAACTATTCTCTTAACAAACTACTTACATACACATAAATGCATCTTAAAATGTAACTAAAATTCGCAATCCATGCACCGCGCACCGTCGCCAAACATTAGGATTCAGTTTTGAGAGTCCGCATTCTCAAACACTCAAGTAAATTATTCAAATTGACTGACTCTCCAGACAGATTTGCATGTAGATTTATTCTGAAAACTTGTGTCTATCCGGATGGATTGAAAGGAAAAGGTGTATCTTCGGGATCATCAGTTCAAACCTTTTGGTTACGTGACCTGGATATAAGTTTTGCCTGAATAGGGATGGGGATTTAGCGATTGGATCTTGTGAATCAGTTATTTGAATCTACTTATTTGTGAGATGGACTTTTTTTGATTCTCTTCATACATGCCTGTTTATTGTACTCCGCACCTCAACCTTCTATAGGACGTAATCGATCTGATTATACAGGGTATAACAAAACGCCCTAGTAATACTTTCACTATGGAGCCAACATCCAGGAAAATTAAAATATATCTGCTGCTCGACTCTAATGTATGGGACATTAGAGTCGAGAGGGTACTGCAGTTTTGTAGGAAAGATGCAAAATTTTTTTTTCACGATTTTGATTTTGGCTATATAGTGAAAGTTGCTCAGTTTGATGGTCTGAAGCCCCCCCTTAAGTATTACTAATGTATTTTGTTACACCCCGTATAGTACGTCCCACGCGAGCGCCCTCTACCGACACTAACATCTTATTTTTATGTTTTTAGATCGCAAAAAGCTAAAAAATATATATAAATTTAACTTAATTTAGTCATTGAATCATATCTTCAAGACATTATTAAACTCTAGTTGCAAATATTCAGGTCTGCCAATTTCTTATTAAAATATATTTTCCTTTCAAACTTGAGCATTGCGGACACGTTTTTTTGCTGAGACTTTATGTGAACACCTGAAACTGGTCTGACCCTTTTCAAATTCTACCTGTGGGTACATAATGAAACATTACTTATTGTTACTGTTCTGTTTTTTCCATAATATATTTGGTCCAACGAGTCGATTTCGTCGAGAGTGTTTTGGTACATAGTCTAGGAAAAATAAGGTTTGAGATTGAATTAAAGACTCTTTAGTAAATTGTGTTTGAAATAATATTACCGTTAGTTTATAACACTTATGTCGAGATTTTGTGGTTATATTGGCTCAGGAACCTGAGAAATACCTTAAAATCGATATAAATGTACAAAGGGCAAGCTTATTTTGAAAGATATTTCTTCCAGCATACTAGCAAAAGAGACAGTTAATTATCACAAGGCAGATTTAATGTGTACAAACAAACAGTAGATAATTTCGTTTTGAGGTTATAATTTTTGAAGACTTACAAAATATTAAATATCTACTCAAATTTACGATATTCACCGGGGATTATTATTGTTATAAGTAAAACGTATTGAATGAAGCCATCCTGTACAAAATCACCAGTTTTCCATTTTTTATTCATACCTAAATTTAATGTTTTGTAAATGTCTTAATTATTCAATACACTAATACACAATAAAAAATTTGGGATTTTTGAGAATTTATGTTTTTCAGGTATTTATCTACTATATTCCAAATTATCACCAAAAGTTCAATTAATGCCACCTTCTCCATACAAAAATCCGTAGATTTCCCCGACTAACAGCCCGTCGAAGAAGACGCGGGCAAAAGCTAGTCTTATACAAGTGACAAAAGTGAGTGAAAAAACCCTAATAATATTTGAAGGGGTGGTTTAGATTTAAACCATCAAAATGAACAAGGTTCACTTGAGACGAAGTCGACAAAAAATAAAATCCACTTCCCGTACCGTAGGTACTGGTGCAGTTTTGTATGAAACAGATGATTTTAGGGTTTTTAAAATATTATCGACTTTGGCTCCATAGTAAAAGTTGTTAAGTTTGATGGCCTACAACCCTTTAAATATTATTAATAGTACTGTAGACCCGAAACTTTTAATTACCAAAAAGATTTCCATTTAGATATTGTTGTGAGGTTCGATATTACTAATATAAAAACCTAAAAAAATTTTAAATTTCGAGGTTATCGTTTTTTTTTTTGTTTCGGCGGTTTTGATCTGTAAGACTTAGGTTTTTATATTAATAATTTCGTACGTTACAACAATTTCTAAACGGAAATCGGTAATCTTTTTGGTAATTAAAAAGTCCCGGGGCTACTGTACTATAAGGATTTTGTTTGTTTCAAAGGCGCGTACGAAAATACTGGAAAAAGTTAGGCCAAACCAAAGCGACCCAAAAGCCAATGCTTAAAAATGGCACCTTTTTCTTTTCGTCTATTTTTTTAGCGCGGCCATTAATCAAAGTTCAATATTATAGTTCAGAATAAAGTAACAAACAAAACTTGTAATTACACGTATATCCCTAAACTCAGTCCGAACGGAGATGTAACGGCTTGAAGTAAACGTAATGAATATATTTTCAATTTCAAGCCTTTATATCTCCGTTCGGACTGAGTTTAGGGGTATACGTGTAATAACAAGTTTTGTTTATTACTTTATTCTGTACTATAATATTCAAATTTGGTTAATGGCCGCGCCAAAACCAGCGTCGAAAAATAAGGCGCCAACCTTTCAAACAAAAGCCGCATTGTCTTTTAGCCAATATTCCTGGTAAAACCAATCAACTTTTTATGAATTACATGCATCGTACGCACGTAAATAGAGTAAACGTAATATGTTGTCCATAAACAAGCCTTTATTGGGGCTGTGTTTACTTGTGGAAGTTGAAAAATAGAATTTTCCGAGAACATTTTGCGAATAACATTGGGTATTTGGTTCAATTCTGAGAATATTTTTGATGTTGACAAAACAAGATTGAGCGGATCGAATTAGTTATCAAGGTGTAATAAAACACCCTAGTAATACTAAAAGGGGTGGTTTAGACCATCAAACTGAACAAATTTAACTATGTAGACTACGACAAAAACAAAAAACCCGACTGCATAAAAAACCTATAAAATGAAAAGAGAAAAACAAGCTCTATAATCACTAATCAGCTATTACAACTTTGTTTGAGCAAATATAATTTGATTGTTATTAGGTAGGTATTGCAGGCGGGGACAAACCAATCGATAACCAACCAAAAAAATTCTTCGTCCCCGTTTGCGATACCTACCTAATAACAATCAAATTGCTTGTTATTAGGTAGCTTGTTTTTCTCTTTTCAGTTTATAGGTTTTTTATGCAGTCGGGTTTTTTGTTTATCATAATAATTTAGTTTATTTCATACTTTTTAGTCTTGTGTCTAAACGGTTACATAAAAGTACTATAATATTTATATATTTGGAATCGTCTGATTACTAGCTTTCATTTGATACCCATATTGTAATTTATAACAAAAAAAGTTGTTTATTCCCCCTCTGTTTTTTAATTCGTAGACGCCATCTTAAAATAATATACCCTATGTCACTTTCACGATTTTTACGAATCCAATGACACCTCAAACGTTAAAATCCATCAAGCCGTTTAGGCTGTAGGCCGTGCCAAAGAAATAGACATACAAACATACATACATACATACATACATACATACATACGCTCGAAAAACATAACCCTCCTTCTGGCGCAGTCGGGTAAAAACCAGCTGTCCCTTACATTTGAGCCGAGTAGGTAGGTAGGTACTGCAGTTTGGCATGACACAACAGTTTTTAGTTTTTCTCAATGTTGGGTCTTTCGTGAAAGTTTTTCAGGTTGATGGTCTAAATCAAATTTAATTATTATTAAGAATAATCTTATATTACACCCTGTATAGCTCTTAAAATAGATTGTATATGTATATGCTTACGACGATATTCCCCGAGGGGGTAGTCAGAGATGTTCTGAAATTACAGAGCATCCACGTTTCAGCAGTAGTACCGAAACTCTGTCCAGTGTGACGGGGGGTGAGCCCGTCGCCACTTATAATGGACAGTGGGTACAATACATGCCTCGAAATTGAATCATGCAGGTTTCCTCACGATGTTTTCCTTCACCGAAATGCCAGTGGTGTTACAAATCGTACATAAATTCCGTAAAACTCATTGGTACGATTCGGCCTGGACGGGGCTCGAACCATCGCCTCCTGCACGGCAGGCAAGGTTACTCGCCACTGGACCACCACGGCTTAAAATAGATTTCTCATTGAATTTAAAAAAGAAACACATCGAATTCTGTTTGTAATGGGTTATTGAGAAAAACAAAATTGTCCTTAAAACATTTTTACAAAATAAGCTTTGTATCTTATTCGTATTCCGCTGAAGTCTAGAAATGGAGCAATTTCATTAAAAATAAAGGCAAGCTATGAAAGGTACAGCTCTTTCATTATCTTTTCATTTCAATTCAATTAGGCCGTCCAATTACACAGAGACGGACGCATTCAAACGAAAATGGATTAATAAACGCAGTAGAAAAGGAAACGAAAATAATTTGGAAAAGCATTGGGTTTTTACACCACATTTTTGGAGATATTCTGAAACCTCAGAACATCCAAGTTTTACCAGTAGTACCAAAACTCTGTCCAGTGTGACGGGGGGTGAGCCCGTCGCCACTTTTAATGGACAGTGGGTACAATATATGCCTCGAAATTGAAGCACGCAGGATTCCTCACGATGTTTTACTTCACCGAAAAGCCAGTGGTGTTACAAATCGTACATAAATTCCGGAAAACTTATTGGTACGACTCGGCCCGGACGGGAATCGAACCATCGCTTTTTGCACGGCGGGCAAGGTTACTCGCCACTGGACCACCACGGCTTTTTAAAATTATACTATATATCAAATAAAGCCGAGATGTTGAAGATCATTGCTATATTTGTCATTAATTTGTATGTCTTTCAAATGAGAAGATTAGCTATCTAACATTCAAACCAGCAAAATATGGCCGGGCCGGCCCAGAGTGGGAGCGTCTTAAAATTAAAAACAATGTATTCTAAATTAAGCCGTGGTGGTCCAGTGGCGAGTAACTTGCCTGCCGTGCACGAGGCGATGGTTCGATCCCCGTCCAGGCCGACTCGTACCAATGAGTTTTTCGGAATTTATGTACGATTTGTAACACCACTGGCTTTTCGCTGAAGGAAAACATCGTGAGGAAACCGGCATGCTTCAATTATCGAGGCATGTATTGTACCCACTGTCCATTATGTGGCGACGGACTCACCCCCCGTCACACTGGACAGAGTTTCGGTACTGGTGAAACGTGGATATTCTGAGATTTCAGAATATCTCTGACTATCCTCGGGGAATATAGTCGTGAGCATATGCTATGCTATGCTATGTATTCTAAATTAAGGTATTTAGTTAGCGTAGCAAAACAAAAGAGAATCCCAAAAGAAAAAATTCCACGAAGCTAAACTGTGTCTCCAGTGTTGAAAACATGATTGTGTTCCAGTGTTGAAAACATGTGTTCCAGGTCGCTACCCTTTAATAGGATGCCTTCTGTGAAATATTCGTTCGCTACGTTATTACCTCTAACTTATTATATTTTCATGCTTTTGTCCTTTGCTAATTGCCTTTATAATGTCTCTACTGGGTATGTACTTATAATTTTGACTGTATGAACGTAATATGAAATGCAAATTGTGTTATTGTTTTATACAGGGTCCTTTTTTTTTAAAATTATTATTATTGTAAAGCGGCTATTCGAGTCTTCTACATCTTTTGTGATCGCCACAATAGTTACAGTATACTGCTAATACCCAGGGTTCTTCTTAATATGCTGATACTTTTTAAGGGGATGATCAGACCATCAAACTGACAACTTTCACTATGGAGCCAACATCGAGAAAAAATTAAAAAATAGGATGTTTCTACGGTTGCGTCATACAGTCAGCAACGAGATTTATATACCTTTTGTTCGTCGTCGTAGTACTAATCTAAAATGTATACATATTTTCGTACCTGACTGTACCTACTAGACTCAAATGTATGATAGCTGATTTTTTCAGTTTGATGGTCTAAACCACCCCGTTAAATATTACTTGGCTGTTTTGTTACACGTTTGTTATACGTACTGTATAATATAATGTATAAATAAAAATTCATAAATTCATAAAAAATAATGTAATTGGCTAACAATGTGTGGATGACACCGACATCTTATGGAACTATCTGGGACCAAGTTAGTTTCGTAAGATGCAGGGTATATTACCGTTGACGCGGTTTAGTCCACTCTGATCACGCGATATACGCCATGTCATGACATGCCGGAGTCATGGACGTTTGTATCTATACAACGTGTTAATGAATAAGCGCAAAACCTCATACACACCAACTGATTTAAAATAAAATAATTCGATTGAAAAAATAATTTCATTATTTTGATAGTAAAAATTTAAAGTTATTCGCATTTTAAGTTTTGAGGCAAAAATGATTTGTTATCATTTCTGCAATGAATGAAAGCACTTACGTGCTCAATGATACATTTTAAGAATCTATAGGTAGTTTTGGTAGGAAGTAGGGTGAGAGTGCCCGAGCGGTGGGTTGAGATCGAGTTCAGTAATTTTAAATTTTACAAACATTAATATTTTGAAAAAAATTACCTAACTTGAAATAGTGATAATTAGATTCTACTCTCGATTACAAACTACTTTCTAGTTTTGCGTTAATTCATTAACACGTTGTATATGTATGTATTTCTATATATCGTTATCTAGTCATCATAATACAAAGTCCAGGCTAGATTGTGGTACTTTAAATATGACTGGATAATTTGTGTGACAATGTCTAAGATATATAATTTATTTTATTTATACAACCGAAGTCTGGTTATATTTTCAATACTAACCAATTAAAGTCAATGAAATTTTGCAGAAACAATCTTATAACAAATATCTATGCTTAATGTTGTTCGGTTTTCGTTATAATATACAGTTTAAATGCTAGAATTAATTTAAGATTTGTACGGACATCTTAGAGGCACAGTAACTTTAAAACTATACATTTTAACGGAAATCTGACACCATACAAGCACAGAGATTTGTTTCTAGATTGTTACTGTAAAATTTCGTTGACTTAAAATTCGTTGGTTAAAATATAACCAGACTTCGTTTGTATGTAGCGCGCCAACTGTAATATACCCTCAACGTGCCTTCCAAAGCTCGAAACGTCGGATTGGACGTTTTCTAACTTCGACACTTCGGTGATCATTTCCAATATTGAAGCTACAATACGTAAAAAAGCACCTCGCCTATCATTATTGCATTCCCGGTGAAGACGGTCTTAAGATAATTCTATCTTAAGTCAGTTTATTCAAGAAACTGATTAACACAGTTAAAATATTCGTTGATCCTTCTTTAAGCGACTTAAAGCGGAATTATTAAATAAGTTTGAAAATCTTAAACTCTTGTTACAGATGCTATCAAGTTGATAAGAGTTTGAAGGTCTGAAGAATGAGGCCAGTGATTTTGTTTTAAGATTATTCTATAATAGATAAAATGAGCTTTATTCTGAGGATTTAGTATCGAGATTTGCCTGAAGGAAGTGTTAATTAATATTATGTTTACTTAACTTTTTTGATGCTTGTAATGTCGCTAATTTGAGTGTTACATAAAAATTATTAGCTTTTGAAGAAACAAAAGACTAAAAAATATTTAAGTTTACTCTTGTTGTCAAAATGATATCATAATTTATATGGTCCTTCTTAATAAGCTGACACTTTTTTAAGGGGTTGACCAGACCGTCCAACTGAACAACTTTCTATATGGCACCAACATCGAAATCGCGAAAAAAAATCAACTGCTTCATACAAAACTGCAAACCTTCCTCGAGCCAAATGTATGGGACAGCAGATTATTATTTCGCGACTTCGTCTTTGGTCCCATAGAGAAAGTTGTTCAGTTGGATGGTCTGATCATCCTCTTAAAAAACTGTCAACATATTAAGTTGGACCCTGTTTATATTTGGAATCTGCTCTTCACTAGCTTTCATTTGATATCCATTTTGTAATTTAAGAAAATAATTGTTTAATACCGTATCTCTTTCCTCTTTTTTGATTCGCAGAAGTCACAATGAAATAATATAGCTTATGTTACTCTCACAATTTTTACGAATCTAACGACACCTCATACGTTAAAATCCATCAAACCGTTTAGGCTTTAGGGCGTTCCAAAGAAATAGACATATAAACATACATACATTCGCTTGAAAAACATAACCCTCCTTTTGGCGCAGTAGGGTAAATAGGGTAAACATGTTATAAACAAGGTAACTTACGTTCAGAGTCGTTGTATTCCCGTGGAAGTATTTGCGAAGCATTCATTATCGCAGTCCCAACGCTCGCCCTCCTGTAACAAATATAAGATTTTATATAAAAAAAGAGATTACCCGCGACTTCATCCGCACAAATTATATACCAGATTTTAAGTCAGATCATCATCAAACAAAAAAAGTTTCATCAAAATCGATTTAGTAGTTTTCGCGTGATGTTCGCACAAACAGACAAAAAGACAGATAAAAATTCTAAAAAGGTTGATTTGGAGTCAGGGACACCTAAAAACCATATCGTCATCTTTTTTTTGTAAATATCTATAGTTTTGTATGTTTTATAATAGTTAAGATTGAGATGAGTTTTAAATTGGTTTTAAAACAGTTTTGTTACATGTGTGAATATTTAGATTTTATTATAATCTATATAAGGACAGTACTGTTTACTGACGCTTGGCTTGACCTTTGGAACCGTTCTGGTCTAATCTCCGCAATATTAGTTGATACGGGTTTACCCCGGACACTTATTTGAAAATGCCACCCAGACACCCCCGGATGCCTTTCAAACTAGGACAAATCCGGGAAAACCCGAACGGAAGGCAGTACTATGCACTCGCCATGCAAATGCTCTCGCAAATTTCGCTAATGTCCAAAGAGAAAATGCTCCAATTACTTAAGCGCATGTACGAAACACAAACATTTTGTTCTGTGACTTTTGGCAATGCTCGCTTGTTTGCTGCATCGTTAAGTAAAGGTTTGCTATGGACATTAGCATTAGTGCATTCACCTTTTAAGAGATTGCTACATTTTCGTACATTCTCTTTCTTGAAATTTGTGTAGGACAAGGAAGATATTTTTTGGGAAATTACTACTAGTTTTTTGGCATGTCATCAACGTATCGAATGCGTCAACCCTAGCATCTAGTATGGAAAAGTATCATTAACCTTTAAACCACATACTCTACCCATCAAACTGAACAAATTTTACTATGGGAGCGAACCTGTCAGAACAAAAGAATATCAGCTGTTCCATACGTTTGAGTTGAGCAGGCATTGCAGTTTAGTATGGAACAGTAGATTTTTTTGTTCTGACAGGTTTGTTCGCATAGTAAAAGTTGTTCAGTTTGATAGGTAGAGTATGAGGTGTAAAGGTTAATGATACTTTTATTTACACCCTGTATACTTCAGACTATGTTCCCGAGTATATTCCCCGAGGTAGATATAATCTGAAAGTTCATAATATCTACGTTCCACGAGTAGTACGGAATCTCTGTCCAGTGTGATGGGTAGTGAGCTCTTCACTTATACTTCACTTATAATATACACTGGGTACAATACAATAAATGCCTCAAAATTTAAGCATGCAGGTTTTCCTACGATGTTTTCCTTCGACGAAAAGCCAGCGGAGTTACAAATCGTACATTAATTGTAAAAAAATAATTGGTACGAGTCGGCATGGACGGGGATCGAACCATCGCCTCCTGCACTGCCGGCAAGGTTACTCGCCACTGGACCACCACGGCTTCTTTTAATAAACATGTCTAACGGTCAGTTGCACGTACGGTCATTAAAGTTAATCCTTCATGAAATCTCTTGCTAGCTTTTACTACGTCAACAAAACAAAAAGTGACAGCAAGAGATTTAATGGAAGATTAACTTTAATAAGGAGTCACGTTGCAGGGTTTGCCCCAAACACTTGTCTTTCGCGTGGTGTTCACGCGGTTCGAGTCTCTGCTTGCCACGAGTCTCCACAATCCTTCTCAGTTGTGTTCTTACTCAAAAACAATCCTCGAGATTGAATAGATACTTCCTCAAACCACTTGACACTGGCGGAAATGCGGTGCTAACGCACAAGCAAGAAAACCATTAATTATAAAAAAAAAAACTTTAATAAACACGTACGTGCAACTGGCAGTATTAAAACGTAACGATAATCGATAGATCCAAATATATCAACATAAATTACGAGTCACTCCTTTCATTTGTGTTGATATATTTGGATCTATCTAAGGGGAACTAACTTTCCAAAGAAACAGTAAATTCGATGCGAACACGATACGTTAATAAACAAGTACTCCAGAGTTACAAAGTTGTTTTCTTGATTACACAGACCCAAGAATCTAACAGCTTCACAGAAAATACAGAGCCTGATAATTTCCGCCTGAACAAACTTCCAACTGTTTTATATTGCAGCGTAGGCAACTCGAAATGCTATTACGATTTAAAATGCGTTGTCGAGTTTGTAACTTGGTTATGAAAGACTTGCTGTTGGATGACAAAATTCAGTTTTACGTAAGGTTTTATACTACCAATTGCATGCAGGGTCTTTCTTAAGAGGATATAATTCGGAGCGCGCTCCATACAAACGTACTATGGTGATATTTTCAATACAAACCAATTAAACTCAATGAAAATTTTCAGAATCAATCTAGAAACAAATTTCTATGCTTCTATAGAGTCAGATTTTCGTTTAAATGTATAGTTTTAAAGTTACAGTGCCTCAAAGATTTCCATACAAATCTTAAATTAATCCTAGCATTGAAACTGTATATTTTAACGAAAATCTGACTCCATACAAGCATAGATATTTGTTTCAAGATTGTTTCAACAAAATTTCATTGACTTTCAATGGTTAGTATTGAAAATATCACCATAGTACGTTTGTATGGAGCGCGCTCCGAATTATATCCCCTTAATTTGCTGGCAGGGTCTTAAGGGGTTGATCAGACCATCAAACTGAATAACTATCTCTAGGACCAACATCGAAATCCCGAAAACAAAATCAACAATACATTTGAGTGGAGTAATGGTGTTGCAGTTTTGTGTGGAACAGCTGATTTTTTAACGGAAATCTGACAAAATATAGATAGAGATTAGTTTCAAAATCGTATTTTAAAATGTCATTGACTTTCATTAGTTAATATTTAAAATAGGACGAAACTTCGTTTTAATGGAGCTGCTTCTAGGATGCCGCATCTTAAATGCGTTGTTGAGTTTGCAATTTAGAAGACTGTTGGAAAATAAAATTTAGTTTTACGTAAGGTTATTTTGAATACATTGCGTAACGTTTTTGTTTTGTATTATGAATAGCCCACCTACATTCATAAAATATCTCAGAAAGTGGCTAGAAAATTATCTGACAGCATGTCGATCACTAACTTGCATCTACCAATACGCACTGTCACTTAGGCGGTATGCAGACAACTGATATTTTTGCCTACGGGCACGTTTTCTGCACGGTGGAAATCTAAGGATGTATGCGTAGGTAACGCACACATCTGTAGTAAATTCTACACTGAGGCGGGATGACCGCAGGTGCCCTCGGACAAAATGTCCATTGTCGGTACGTCTTCAAGTATTCTTTATAAGATTAATGAAGGAAGAATTCGGTTTGTCAAATGTTTTTTTTTGTCTTTATTTTATATTTTTTACGGATAGTAGACCAATTATCTTGAAATGGTTTCCGATTCAGCAACTCCATAAAAACTTGATGTACCTACCGAATTTATGCAGCAACGTGAAAATAATAATGAAGACTGCGAAGAAATGGCTACTACCGCGCCAGATGCTTTCAAGGTATAGATTAATTATTGTGCCTACTGATTAGCTACCCGCGACCAAACGAGAAAAATAGAGATATGCCTCTGTTTTTGTTACTTCACGCATTGTATGTATTTGTGATGATTTTCATGCGTCATTAAAATGTGTGACGTCACGTCATGGCAGTGAGCGTTTTGCCGCGGAATTTATAAAGTCAACTTTTGATTGTGACTTCAGAATGTGCGCGATTTTCTCCTTTTGTGTACGGCCTGTAACTGAAGGCGTAACTAGTGTAACAGGCGTGTAAATATTGTACCTGAAGGCGCGCGAAGTTCCACTTCAAAGGTAATACGCCGCGCCGTTGAAAAATATTCGGTATCACAATCAAAGCACTTTGTAAGTTTGTAACTATACAAATGACAGCGAAAGACGGTCATTACTGCTATATCGATTTACAAGAAAGCTTCCTACTATTAAAAGTTTTCCTTTACTCGCTCTGTAGGTAATGGCGATATAAAGGAGAGAATATAACAAATGAATCAAATGAAATATCTTTTTCCGATGTCTACAGAATGAAAAGCTTTTTAATACAGCAGGCTTTTGTGATCGATTTAATTCACGTTAAAGAAAACTTATTATCTTCTCTGGTATTTCAGCCTTTATAAATCTCAGCATCAAAGTTACTGGCCACTCAAAAAAAAAAATTCTTTCCTAATCCTGATTCTGATTACAATATTAGTATGTACAGGGTCCTAATTAATATGCTGACACTTTTTTAATGGGATGATCAGACCATCAAACTGAATAACTTTCAATATGGGACCAACATCGAAATCGCGAAAAATAATCTGCTGTCCCATACATTTGGCAACAAATTAGAAAAGAAAATGTCTGATTATATAAATATGTCAATCACATGCGTTTATTAAAATTAAAAACATTGATCATTGAAAAATTCAGAGAGAGTGTAATAGCGTCATCTGTTATGTCTTTTGGTACACATAATATATCAATCAATCAATCAATCAATCAATTATACTTTATTTTACACCAAAAAACATAGTATACAGAATCCTAGTATCAGATTCTGGTTTTAACATACTTTTTGAAGTCAAAGCTGTAGTATCGGGCAAAAAAAAAAAACTCTCTACAAAGTTTTTGATCCGCATCTCTTGTAATATGTGGTGTACATAATAGCTTTTCACAGTAAACCGACGGTATGTATGCATAGCAAGTTTATCAGTGTAACATCACAGATGAGATCAGAGCGATTCAGGCATGCGGTTTCAGGAGTTCCATGTTCCAGATAATCCGACCGTTCGGACAAATTAATACGAAAGCTTACCGTCGATCGTATCAGTGGTTAGTGGTAGCCGGATTGATTTAAATGTCAAGCATGTGCAGGTAAAAAATTAATCCAATTATTAACTATCTATAATTACTAACTTATGAGCTCCGGTGTCGCGTTGCGGTATTTGGTATGGACACTCAATCACGAGGGTCCGGGACTGGGAAAATGGGGAACTGGCACCAAAATTATAATGAGAAATTATCTTAATAATTCAATAATAATAGTTGTGAATAAAACATTACTGAAAGATTTATTCTAAAATTTTTATTTTTTACGAAATATTTCAATTATAAGTTACGTGGATCGGAACGTAATTTCAAACACCAATCAGCGCAAAGTGACGAAGCGATTAGCAATTTGCGTGCGTTAGAAGAGTACGGCAACATATTATAGCGGATGATTTATGATGAGCTTCACGCGTCATGAAAAGGAGTGACGTCACGTCATGGCAGTGACCGTTTTGGCGCGGAATTTGAAAAATCAACTTTTGATTTGCAATAAATAAATGATTGGTGCATATTTTACCATTTTTGTTATTGGTAGTTTTATGTAAGCCTTAAATTTTTATGATGCACTAAAATTATAAAACTGTGTAAGTTCCCCATTGGCCCGGGGGAAGGGAGAGTCTGTACTGTAGGTATACAAGGTGTTACAAAAGTAAAAATAAACATTTGAAACTTTTAAGGGGTTGTTTAGACCATCAAACTGAACAACTTTCACTATGGGACCAATATTGAAATTGCGAAAAAAAAAATCTGCTATCCCATAAATTTAGCTCGAGTAGATTTGTAGTTTAGTATGGAACATCCGATTTTTTTTTGTGAAAGTTGTTCAGTTTGATTCAGGTCCTTTATTTGCTGACACCTTTTTAAGGGGATCAAACTGAACAACTTTCTCTATGGCACCAACATTTAAGAAAAAACAGCAGTTCCATACAAAACTGCAAACCTATTTGAGCCAAAAGTATGGGACGGCAGATTTTTTTTCGCAATATCGGTGTTGGTCCCATAGTAAAAGCTGTTCAGTTTGTTGGTCTGATCATCCTCTTAAAAAAGTGTCAGCATATTAAGAAGGATCCTGTATAGTACTAGTATAGAGTAATATAATTAGTACTAGCATGTACTCTTTGACTAATTATTATAAGGACTAGCCTTGCGGTAGCATTTCCCCTCTGCCACGGTATAAGCACGATTGATCTTGTGTATTTACATTCAATTTTACACCTTATCACTAAACGAGACAGCCTATAATTGCGAAATTATAACTTCGAACTTAGAACGTTTGGGGTTCACACGAGACCACTTTTCATGATTTTTAACATTCAAAATTAGAATCTAAAGTTATGGGGAATAAAATCCAAAGTTGCGGATTTCATGTTACCTTCCTCCCCGCAAAAAGTGGCAGAAATGTTTGTTAGTAGAATTACACGCGTAACCAGTCCACATATAAATAGTCAAAGCATGTACTAGATACTCTTTCAAGTCTTATAAAACAAATTCCAAGTCTTTATAAGAGTACCCCTAGAATATTTGAAGCCAAAAAACTAGTAGGTATTGTATCTACAAATACACACTCATCGGAAAGTAGTCGCTTCAAATAACTTCCCTTACCAAATGTTCTCGATTCGGATCCAACCGATAAATAATAGTAGAGCATTAATCTTGTTCCAGTTGCGTGCCGCGTATTTACAAACTATAGGCAGGCCTGTCTCACTCCACAGCGCAGGTACGTATGAGGGCCGATCCGGGGGAGAATGGAATAGGTCAGGTATACCGTGTAAACTTCTTGGTCAATTAACATTAGACTTTCCAGCATTTTGTGAGTAGTCAATGCGAGACTTAAAAACTCTAGCGATGTCACGCTGCCTGTACGTAAATGAATCAAAGGGGCATAGCATATGCTAATTACTATATTCCCCGAGCGGGTAGTCAGAGATATTCTGAAACCTCAGAACAACCACGTTTCACCAGTAGTACCGAAACTCTGTCCAGTGTGACGGGGGGTGAGCCCGTCGCCACTTGAAAAAAATCAAAGAGAATCAAAGAGGGAGACTATGTTAAGGATGGTTTTATGTCGAATGACTTAGGTTCATTTTTATTTGCACACGTGCCGTTATGCCGGTTGGTAGGTTATTCGCGAATTGTACGGTACGACGGGTGCGAATAACTTTGCATCTTATTGCCGTGTAAAGAGAGTCGCTATTTTTTAAATCTGTTTTCGGAGTGATTCTTCTGTACGGGTAGTACTAGTATTTATTCTGTGCTATAGGGCCCTTCTTAAGATGATGACTTCTGAATTTTTACGGGAATGATCAGACCGTCAAACTGAACAACTTTCTCTATATGACTAACAACGAAATCGTGAAAAGAAATCAGCTTTTCTACACAAAACTGTCATCCG
This sequence comes from Agonopterix alstromeriana, assembly GCA_963924505.1. NCBI lineage: Eukaryota > Metazoa > Arthropoda > Insecta > Lepidoptera > Depressariidae > Agonopterix > Agonopterix alstromeriana. The sequence goes on from OZ004675.1 coordinate 14,384,823, forward strand.
AAATGTATGGGGCAGCTGGCTTTTTTTATAGCGATTTCGATGTTAGTCCCATAGAGAAAGTTGTTCAGTTTGTCATTTGATCATCCTCTTAAAAACCGTCAGCATATTAAGTTGGACCCTGTATACACCACTACAACACGTATTCACAAAATGTATCTACTACAAAGCACTAACAAAAATGGTGTGGATTCGGTGGCGAAAACCTCACGCACCTACAAACCTGAAATATTATAATTAATTTAATTATCAATTTAGGTACTTATAATTATTAGGAATATTATTATTGGTAGACGGATAGTTTCTCTGAGAGATCGCACCAGAAATGAGATGATAACAAAAATAATTTTAATGTGTTTAGACATTGATATGAAAATGTTCAAACTGCAAAGTGAATCGGCTGATAATTTCAACTAATAACTGATCGAGAGTTCGGGTTTTATAATTGGGACCACACACAGGTAAACGTAATATGGGGTCAAGCGCTTTGCCCATTGGATTGAGGACCTAAAACAAGCTCCTGTTTATCCCTCTTATCACCAGTGGTCTCTAAAAGGCACGCAGACGTGGCAGTTGTTTTTACAGTAAGTTAGCTACTTAGTCAGCTACGAGGTTTAGTAAATACGCGGCCTTCAAGTGGATCTACCATTTATTTGGTACGTTGGAGCGTTAACGCACGTTTTATTCTGGAACCTCTCACGAAAATGTTATTCTTACGAGTGTAGAATAATTTTGTCGCCGCCGTAGCTGTGCAATTATGTACTCTATTGTGACAAGCGCAAGGCTTGAATTTTGGACTATTTTTTGATGTTTGATAAAGGAAAGATGAGAATACAGATGAAGGTTTGGGTCTAAATGAAGCATTGTTTTTGGATTGGTTGGTTTCACTTCCCACTCGCGGACTTTGAAAGTATACAACGTGCTAATGAATAAGCGCATAACCTTATACACCCCAACTGATTATTAACGAAATAATTGCACTGAAATAATAATTTCAATATTTTATTAATTAAAAATTTAAAGTTATTCGCATTTTAAGTTTTCATGCAAAAACAATTTGTTATTATTTCAGCAATTAATGAGAGCGCTAGCGTGCACGTGGATACATTTTAAGAATCTTGTTTTGTAGTAAGTATGGGTAGTGTGCCTGTGCGGTGGGTTGGCATCGAGTTCAGTAAATTTTAAATTCTACGAACGAATTATTTAATATTTTGAAAATGTAACCTATTTTGAAACCTAGATAATTCAATTCTGCTCTCGATTCTAAACAAACTATTTTCAAGTTTTGCGTTTATTCATTAACACGTTGTATAATGTATAAGTATATATAACGTGTTAATGAATAAACGCAAAACTAGACAGGAGTCAGTGACTTCCCATTGGTCTTCAGTTCTTCGGCAGATATTTCCATAGTCCATTTGGACAGCCCGATACCTAAGTCGGTAGTGAACCTGCCTGCTGTGCCGAGGGTTGCGGGTTCGAATCCCGTAAGGGAAAATTATTTCTATGATGAATATGAACATTTTTACCCGAGTCATGGACGTTTGTATCTATATATGTACGCCATATCGTTGTCTAGTCATCATAATACAAGTCCAGGCTCGATTCTGGTACTTTAAATGTGACTAGATAATTTGTGTGACAATGTCCAAGATATAAATAAATAAAAATGAAAAAAAATTGCCATTTCAGCTAGCAAATCTTCAGAGCTAAGCCAACATTATGTCCATTTAGTTCTTGATTCTGGAGGTGATCTCTCAGAGAAACACCGAGCATTACATAGTTCACTGAGCGACTTTGAATAGATGGACTAATCCTATCTTCAGGTCCACCGCACCATAGTAGTAGTTCATTTCATCACTGACCTGATGCACTGATTGAGCACCTTCGGCACATAAACAGATTCATCCATTGACCAAGAAATTGTTTTCACTCACGTTCTGGCAGACAGAATGTAAGTGTAACCGCGTATGGGATAGCGAATCCTATACAAATTATATGAAGTGAAATTGAGTTATGTGGCCGATTTATATAGGGTCCTTCTTAATATGCTGACAATTTTTAAGTGGATGATCAGACCGCCAAACTGAACAACTTTCTCTATGGAACCAACATCGAAAAAGAAATCAGCTGTTCCACACAAAACTGCAAACCTACATGAGCCAAATGTATGACAGTTGATTTTTTTTCGCTATTTCGTTGTTGGTCCCATAGAGAAAGTTGGTCAGTTTGATGGTCTGATCATTCCCTTAAAAAAGTGGCAGCATATTAAGAAGGACCATGTATGAAGTGATATAGAGTCAGGCACAAAAAAGTGGTTACGGCGATAAGGACAGCAAAAAGGAAATAATAATCTCCTTTTTTGACAAGAGCGAATTTGCTTTGTGCATCTCTTTATTGAGTAAATATGACAAAACATGTTCCGACCCTCAGAACATTATAAGAGGGGTTAGAAGTGCAAAGTAGGCGTGGAACGTGTCGCCACAGGTTATGCAATGATTTGCATAACACCATAAGGCGCGAGGCATGGTGCCAGTGAGAGGGCATGAGTAATTGTAGCAGCGTGAGCGGGAAGACAAGTGGCAATAGCCGTCTCCGAAGCAAAAGCTTTACATTTCTAACCCCTCTTATAATGTTCTGTGTTCCGACCTCTACTATTACTTCTCCCTCTCAAATATCTACAAAAACATCAAACAGTACATCAAATCAAAATGAACTTCAAATGTCAAACAACAAATAACATTAAACAGAAGCTGTCAAGTGCTATTTTCCATTGTTCGCACCAGAAAGGGAACGATTTAATCAATGTTCGTGTAAGCACAATCAACAAAATCAATCTTATTAGCATCCAGACAGAGTTCGAAATTACCAGCACATTTCAATTTGATATATTTAGCTACTTTTATATCAACCTTTGCCCTTTTACGCCCTTTGAGAAAAACAAGTATTGACACACATCTGAAACAAGGGAGCACTTAAAATAATTGTTACAAAATTGGACGAGATGAGAACGAAAAAATCTTTACCGAAGAAGCGAATGTAAGAAGAGGATTGCTTTATTTTATTTGTTAACAGGAGTACCGAAACGCGGGTCGCGATCATCTGATGATATTCCAAAAACCGGTCAAGTGCGAGTCGGGCTACTGCGAGTAGGGTTCCGTACCACACCACCACACAACGTATAATCTTACAAAAAAGTTTTGTTTTCTCCGGAACCTTTAGCGCGAGACCGACTTACACTTGGCCGGTTTTTATTATTTGTTGTTATACTGTAGAGTTGGATATATAATCACACCAAGTTTGACGCTTGTATGTATGACCGTTTTAACGATAGAGCGAGATAAAAAAACGTTGATATAAACTAGTTTCTACTATGAGGATCCCTTAAATTTTTACTGTTTGATATTTTTATTATTTGTTAGCAAAAACACTATAATAACACACATTCTGTGAACATTTCAACTGTCTAGCTATTACAGTTCTAAAGTTACAGCCTTAAATAGGAAAGACAGACAGAAGGACGGACGGACAACGGAGGCTTAGTAATTGGGTCCCGTTTTCGCCCTTTGGATACGGAACCCTAAAAATAGTATAATTAGAAATATATTCTACATTTTACTGTTCTTAGTGACAGTTCTGAACTTGTCACCAATTTTAAAGGGAATCATGGAAACACGCTTCTAAATTGAAGCATGTTGTCCTCACGATGTTTTCGTTCACCGAGAAGCTAATATGCACAGTTTTATATTTTTAGTGTGTCATAAAGATTTAAGGCTTACATAAATATATCAAAAGCATATCCATTTTTTATTGCAAATCAAAAATTCATCAATTTTTTATTCGAATTCAGCGCCAAAACGCTCTCTGCCATGACGTGACGTCACTCCTTTTCATTACGCGAGAAGCTCATCACAAATCACCGCTATAATATGTTGCCGTACTTTTCTAACGCACGCAAGTTGCTAATGGCTTCGTCACTTTGCGCTGACTGGTGTTTGAAATTACGTTCCGATCCACGTAACTTATTTTGAAATATTTCGTAATAAAATAAAAACTTATAATTTCTCATTATAATTTTGGTGCAAGTTTCCCAGTATTCATAAGCTCTTAAAAAACTCATTATTACGGGGTACGGGCTTAATCCAGATATGTGAATATGAATATGGATGAAAAAATGAAATATGAATTACAGAATTACTGGAAGATCCAGTGTAATCCTACCTTTCCAGGAATTCACAATTTTTTAGTCAACTCAGCCTATACAGGCTCCAATTTAATAATATGCAGACATTTTTTTAAGGGGATGATCAGACCATCAAACTGAACAACTTTTACTATGGGACCAACATCGAAATCGTGAAAAAAAATCAGCTGTCCCATCCCACATTTGGTTAAAGTAGGTTTGCAGTTTTTTATGGAGCAGTTGATTTTTTTCGCGATTTCGATGTAAGTACCATAGAGAAAGTGGTTCAGTTTGATGGTTTGATCATCCCCTTAAAAAGTGTCAGCATATTAAGAAGGCCCCTATATAGAACCAAATGGAAAATATCTTATCGAATTTCATACAATAAGAAGCCGTGTGGTTCCGGCTTAGAGTGGTCCACTCCAATTGTCACCGTGGGTGTCGTTCGAGGCGACTAAGGGTTTCAAGGTTTCTTATGCACTGTCTATGTGAGCGAAAGGTACCTCCCCTTCTAACTTAAAAAATCAAGAAAAAAATCTGCATAAGCATAATCATATGCTCACGACTATATTCCCCGAGGGGGGTAGTCAGAGATATTCTGAAACGATAGAACATCCACGATTCACTAGTACCGAAACTCTGTCCAGTGTGACGGACAGGGAATGAGCCCGTCGCCACACGTCGCTGTTTAAAAAAATCTTCTCTGTGGTACCAACATCGAAATCGCGATAAAAATATCTGCTGTCCTATACATTTGGCTAAAGTAGGTTTGCAGTTTTGGATGGAGTAGTCGATTTCGATGTTGGTCCCATAGAAAAAGTTGTTCAGTTTGATGGTCTGATCATCCCCTTAAAAAGTGTCAGCATAATAAGAAGGACGGTATAATAATGTGAATAGGTTAATTTAATTTGTTAACAGCAGACGGATGTGGGTCCCAGCTCGTAATTACCTGCGGGTTCAATTGATAGCTAAGCTCGTTAGCTAAATGCCTCGTCGTACGTAATACGCGGTTATTCTAATGGGCTCTTAACCAGGTCCCGAATTTGTTGTCTCGCTCTCACCTGGCGTGGTTAGTGCTAAAGTCCGGCCGCTGAAAGATTGCGTTTGACAGTTACCATAAAATTGTAAAAAACTGAATGAAAATATTGTTTACCGGTGCTCACTCTAGTACACAGGGCACTAGCTGCCCTTTTAAGTTCAAAAAGCTACTAAATAATGATCGGCATTTATAGTTTTCATTCGTTTTTTACAATTTTATGGTAACTGTCAAACGAAATCTTTCAGCGGCCGGACTTTAGTGTAAGCGGCGTTTGAGATGAGTGCAAATGCAAAAACCGGTCAAGAGCGTTTCGGACTCGCCCATAATATGGTTCCGTAGCCATTGTATAAGTAGAATGAGAAGAAAGGTTATTAACCTGTTGAAATGAAATTAAATCATTTATTTGTAAGACTTTTGGTGGTACTTAGGATGTTTGTAATAAGTTTTAACAGAGAAAAAAAAATCTGCCGTGCGTACTAAGGCGTTGTTTATCTTACCTAAGAGAAATTTTTGAAACATAATGATAGCGCGATTTATCTTTTTGCAACGCCATCTAGTTTGTCATTAGATAAAAATTTCGATTCAATAGGTTCTAAAAATGAAGAAGGAATTGAGGCGGGGCATAAAAAGCTCTTTTATAGCTACGGATCCCTAAAAAGCTCTTTTATAACTAAAAATCGAACAACTGCGAGTAGGAGTCGTAACCTGAGGGTTCCCAACAATCTTAATTATGCATTTGATTCGGAAACAAAAATATTTGTTTAGTGATAATAAATGCATATTTAAAAAAAATCTGATTTATTCCTTTACTTATGCTATAAGACCTTGCTTCTTGCTTTTTATGATTCTAGTGAAGGTCAACAAAACGTAGGTATCGTATTTTTTTTTTGGTTTTGCACTGCATTTCCGTCAGTGTCAAGTATCACACTTTGTGGGATCTATCCCAATCTCAGGGATTGGTTTTGATGAAGTGCTCGTGTGATGTCAGAACCTGAAACGTGACTCCCTAACGGTGTTGATGAGTGAGTGTGAGTATCAAAATATTTGACATTATTTACATAAATAAATATTCAACTTGATACCTTTACCCGTTCCTGAGAAAAAGGGTTTTGACAGACGGATTTTCGAAACATTGAAAATAATTTAAAGAACATTATTATTTTTATTTCTTAGGGAATGTTGCTCAGTATCATGGGTACAATCACCCTTAAGAGGATATAATTCGGAGCGCGCTCCATACAAACGTACTATGGTGATATTTTCAATACTAACAATTGAAAGTCAATGAAATTTTTGAGAATCAATCTAAAAACAAATTTCTATGCTTGTATAGAGTCAGATTTTCGTTAAATTGTATGGTTTTAAAGTAACAGTGCCTCAAAGATTTCCATACAAATCTTAAATTAATCCTAGCGATGAAACTGTATATTTAAACGAAAATCTGACTCCATACAAGCATAGATATTTGTTTCAAGATTGGTTCAGCAAAATTTCATTGACTTTCAATTGTTAGTATTGAAAATATCACCATAGTACGTTTGTATGGAGCGCGCTCCGAATTATATCCCCTTAAAGTAATGTAACTGTTTAACCCTAACACTCTGTATAGGTACTACATGAAAAAGTACCACAGAATAAATAATTCTAATTTCGAAAGATCGATCGACTTTTTTTTCGATTTTATCTTCTTAATATCTTCATTCTTTTTATCAATATTTAAAAATAATTCTTCTTTCTTCCAATTATATTTTCTTCTTAAAATAAAAACCAAAAAATAAAACTTCTTTCTTCTAATCTTCTCATTATTTATCTTCGTATTATTTTAGCTATAACTATTTTTTCATGTTCTTAACCAGCAGCCCAGCACTGCCAAAGGCAGCACTGGCAAGGTCACCATGCGATGTGGGACTTCAAAGGTGTATATAAAGGATAAAAATAGACTTGCTGTTCAGATGTATAATCCGTCCATAATCACAGGAACAAAGGCTTCTATCTAACTTAAGAGAAGTTTATTCCGAATGCGTAAATGGGCGCTGCATACAAACAAAGTCTGGTGATATTTTCAATCCTAACCAATTAAAGCCAATGCAATTTTTCAGAAATAATCTAGAAACTAATCTCTATGTTTGTATGAAGCTAGATTTTCGTTAAAATATACAGTTTTAGTGCTAGGATTGATTTAAGATTTGTATGGAAATCTTTGAGGCACTGTAACTTTAAAACTGTACATTTTAACGAAAATCTGATATGATACAAGCATAGATATTACTTTCTAGATTGTTTCTGAATAATGTCACTGAATTTAATTGGTTAGTATTGAAAATATAACTAGACTTCTTTTGTATGGAGCGCGCCAACAGTAATATACCGTTAAGGCTACGTGTGTGTGGGGGGAGGCTACACACACACTACAGGGTGTTTGTGGTGGAAAAAAGATGTACGTAAGAAACCGAAAGCAAAACTCAATCAATAAAAGCAACCTTGATAAAACTTTCAAAAACAACAACAATTTCATGTCCAAAAGTCGATGGTCCAAGATAATGACAGTTTCTGTTCTCATCAATAATGTATGAATGCAACAGACGACATCAATAAAATCGTAGTTAAGGGTATATTACTTAGACTACTTATATGAGGACTAGTTACGCGTGTAATTTTACTAACAAAATTTTCTGCCACTTTTTGCGGGGGGCGAGGTAGCACGAGATACGCAACTTTGAATTTTATTCCATTAGTTTAGATTCTAATTTTGAATGTTAAAAATCATGAAAAACAGTGTCGTGTGAACCCTAAACGTCATAAGTTCGAAATTATTGTTCCGCAATTATAGGCTGTCGCGTTTAGTGATAAGGTATAAAATTAAATGTAAATGCGTAAGATTTTTTGATTTTGCACGTTGGCAGAGGGTAAATGCTAAGGCGAGGCGGGTCCGCATATAAGTAGTCTAAGGTATATTACGGTTGGCGCGCTCCATACAAACGAAGTCTGGTGATATTTTCAATACTAACCGATTAAATTCAATGAAATTTTGCAGAATTAATCTAGAAACAAATCTCTATGCTTTTATCGTGTCAGATTTTCCATAAAATGTACAGTTTTAAGTTACAGTGCCTCAAATATTTCCATACAAATTTTAAATTAATCATAGCATTGAAACTGTATATTTTAACGACAGATTTAGCAGCAGATTTTTTTTTGCGATTTTGTTGTTGGTGTCATAGAGAAAGTGGTTCAGCTTGATGGTCTGATCATCCCCTTAAAAAAGTGTCAGCATATTAAGAAGGACCCTATATAATATTGAATTACATGGAAATGTGTCATGTAACATATTGTGAAGACCATGAATGAACCTATGAATTTTCCAAATGTTTTAACCCTTTCTGTTTTAAAATACATTCGTCTAAAAATAGTGAAAAGCATACGGTTTGTATGAAACTTAAATAACGTTGAACAAAACTTTTACGTTGCAGTCCTCATTTTTCTGAAGTTCAACTTACCTTTCATAAGAATCTCGCGTGAGCTTTCCAAATAATTGTCCACAAATTGGGAAAATTGAAAAAAATAGAGGCATAATGCATGTTCTAGTGTGATTTTGAATACTTACTGTTTGTAACAAAGTTTTCAAAGAATTTTAACACACTGTAATTGCTTAACCCTTGAACTCCCACGGACGTGATATTAGGTATTGAACCACCTATTGTTTATTTATGTGTATCTTAGCCGGGTTGCGAGCGTTTAATAGCTTCAAAATACAGCATTACTTTAAGTGGTACCTGAACAATTTTCACTAAGTAACCTATATTCAATAAGCCCCTTATCCTGAAGAAAGCCTTGGTGGTTGAGGCGATGATTCGATCCTCGTCCAGGACGACACGTACCAATGAGTTTTTCGGAATTCATTTTCGATTTGTAACAACACTGGCTTTTCGGTGAAGGAAAACACCGTGAGGAAACCGGCATGCTTCAATTTCGAGGCATGTATTGTACCCACTGTCCATTACAAGTGGCGACGGGCTGACCCCCCGTCACACTGGACAGAGTTTCGGTACTACTGGTGAAATGTGGATGTTCTGAGGTTTTCAGAATATCTCTGAATACCCCCTCGGGGAATATAGTCGTGAGCATATGCTTATAAAGAATAAAACTACTTAGATACACAATTTAAGTCATCAACACTCCAAAAGTGGCGCATTTTTTATAATTAAATATAAGAAATAAATCTCGATTCCACTACGATTTTTTTCAATTTAAATATTACAAATGGCGGCCTAAATAAAGCTTTTCTTTTATAAACGGTCAACCTCTATAGTCTAATGCTAAGTAAAGCGTCTACAATCTAAAACGTGCTTTATCTCGGAGTTCTTAAATATCAAATCGATTTGAGACGTTAATAATTACGGTATTGTATACTTTTCAATAGAAGTCAAGGTCATACAGGATGAAAACCAAATCATTTGACAAACTTGTAGGGATCCCTAAAAGGTATCTACGAATCATCTTTATAACATGGTTAGTAATACAGGGTCCTTCTTAATCTGCTGTCACTTTTTTAAGGGGATGACCAGACCATCAACCTTAACAACTTTCTCTATGGGACCAACATCGAAATCGCGAAAGAAAAATCTGCTGTCCCATACAAAACTGCAAACTTACTTGAGACAAATGTATGGGACAGCTGTTTTTTTTCGAGATTCCGATGTTGGTCCCATAGAGAAAGTTGTTCAGTTTGATGGTCTGATCATCCCTTGAAAAAGTGTCAGCATATTAAGTTGGACCCTATATACCCATTTGAGGTTAAATAAAAATTGCGTTTCTATACAAACTGTATCATTGGTCTTTAGGTTAATGAAAAATTATTTTCGAGTTGATTTGATTTTTTTGGAGTTAATTTAAATAGAAACACCCCTAAAAGTTATAACGCCTTTAAACATACAGCAGCCGTAGTATGGCAGCGAGATATAGCGCTATCGCACCTTAGCTCTCTTTCTATTTGCGCGCGAACGAACGAGATAAAAGGCGTGATATAGCCTTATCGCGCGCATTATTCTATGGACGCTGATCGTCCACTATTACAACAAAAAGATGCATTAATAAAAACAAACTTCACTCATCGTAATAATAAATAACATTATAAATGACGCGATTTCTGAATAAAAACGACGATGAATAAATCACCATTGATTCGACATTAGTGTAACCATATTGAAAAACTAAATGGATATTAAATGTGACGGATTCTGGCAGAGTGCCAAAGTGATGGTCGCCCCACGGCACGTTGTCGACAGAAATTATGTGTTCGCCGGGCTTTGACTGGACTATGATTTATTGTCTACTCTAAACTGGTACGGATTTAGTGATGAAGCTTTGGGGGCCTCTTAAGATTATTTGTTGTATTTTACCTAGGCGGTCTTTATAGCTTTTTAGGTATCATTATCTGATTTTATTTTGTCGTGTTCTATTGTGTTTGGTGTGAATAAAGTATGTTTTATTACTCTTATTACGATGGTAAAGGCGTATGTTATGATCACAGAATATACAGGGTACTTTTTAATACGCTGACACTTTTTAAGGGGATGATCAGACCGTCTAACTGATCAACTTTCACCATAGCACCAACATCGAAATTGAAAAAAAAAAACAGCTGTTCCATACAAAACTGCAAACCTACTTGAGCTAAATGTATGGGACAGTTGTTTTTTTTTCGCGATTTCGTTGTTGGACCCATAGTTCAGAAAGTTGTTCAGTTTGATAGTCTGCATAGTCTTCAAAAATTGTAAGCATAATTATTAAGAAGGACCCTATACAGGAAGTATACATGTAAGGAAACCTTTCATTAACCTTTAAATCGCATGCTCTACCCATCGAGCTGAATACCTTTTACTATGGGAGCAAACCTGTCAACGCAAAAAACAGCTGTTCCTTTCGTTCCGTTCCTACTCGACTATAATGTATGAGACAGCAAATTCTTTTTTGTTCTGACAGTTTTGCTCCTATAGTAAAAGTTGTTCCGTATGATGGGTAGAGTATGTGGTTTAAAGGTTAATTATACTTTTCCTTACACCCTGTATAGATCTAATTAGATGACGCAAGTGTACCTACTTTGCGCACCTAGCATGGGTGTTAAAACATACATATCGTCGCGTCGCAAAACTATGACAAAGTGTATTTAATGTTATCGAGTCGAGTGTATTCGATTCAAGTGAAATCGAGTGAATTGTTCAGAAGTGCTATGACGCATAATCTTCATAGTAATTTTGCAATTTTCTACTGCTGATTTCAACTTGTGACTTTCAAAAATACCACTCCAGTGCGTTTAGACAGATCGAAAGAGCTTCCAAAGTACATTTACGGGCCTTTTTGCTCTAGGGCCGTCCTTAATCCGGCCCTGATTCCAAGCACACGATAACTAATAAATTTGTACTGGCTTCTGACAGGTTTCGTCGCTAGTTCACTGGTTATGTTTGCTTTTTAATAACAGAGTTGGATTTTTGCGTTTTCGTTGACATTTCTGTTTGAGTGTGAATTTTTCATAGTACATTTGAATCTACTTTGGGTAAGGTTCTAGGAGTTGAGTAATGTATTTTTATTAAAACTAAAAGTAAGGAAATTATAGCCTGTTGAATCCCACTGTAGGGCACAGGTCTCCTCTTATGAATAAGGGGGAGAGGGAGTGGGCCATGCTCCACCACGCGGGCCCAGTGCACGTTGGTGGAGGTAAGTTAGTGGTCAATTTGCTGTCAAATAATTTTTTAAGCCGCCTATGCAACGTGTTAATGAATTAACGCAAAACTAAAAAGTAGTTTGTTTAGAATATAGGTAATTTTTTTTTAAATTTTTAAATAATTTGTTTGAAAAATTTAAAATTTACTGAACTCGATCTCAATCCACCGCACGGGCACTTACTATCAAAAAAAGATTCTTAAAATGTATCCACGAGCACTCTAGCGCTTTCATTCATTGCTGAAATGATAACAAATCATTTTTGCCTGAAAACTAAAATGCGAATCACTTTAATTTTTAACTATCAATATAATGAAATTATTGTTTCAATCTAATTATTTTGTTATAAATCAGTTGGGGTGTATGAGGTTTTGCGCTTATTCATAAACACGTTGTATAGGCCTCTGACCTAGCTTAACGAATAGTTACACAACGCCATCTGACGGAACTATCCAAGACCAACTGCTTAACTTGCCTGTTTTTAAAACTAAGTTTATTTAAATGGGGCTCGAATTTAATTTAAAGATACTAATATAATTCGGTAAGTTTATCTTAATCGTGCTGTTGGCCGTTCGTTAGGTCTAATAAATGGTCGTAGATTACGTGGTTTTTCAGCATCTCTGTAGCATAGCGATTAAGATTATTTAGTATCGTTGTATCTTTTTTTGAATCTAGAATTAAACAATTTAACGGGTTCTTTCCGCGTTTTTTAATTATAAATAAGTATATCATCTATTTTCACACCTTTATTTTTCAAAAAGTACATTTTTTTGTAGTGTATTTTGGGTGAAAGTCCACCTGTTACCGCTTGATTCATTCCAGTATGCCTAAAAAGGTTGACAGTCTGATGTAGGCTTGTTACAATGTTTCTGACCACGCCGTAAAGGATACCTTCTCGAGTTTATGTACGAATATACCATATTTATTAGAAAACCAAACGAAGCTTGCCTCTAACGGTATCAGAAAATAAAAAACTTGAAAGCTTTTATGATACGTGCCGATGTGGTTTTTACAATGGAGGTAAAAACGGATGGAATAAAAATTTATTAACTCTATCTACAGGGTGTTAGAGTAAACAGTTGCATTACTTTAAGGGGGGATTGTACCCATGATACTGAACAATTTTTGGAAAGGAACAAAGAGAAATACGAGAAAAAAAGTTTTAACTTTTCATACGAACATTCGATCAGCTGATTGCATTTACTATGAAAAGTCCAAAAGTTTTTTTGCTAATTTCCTATAGGTTTCTTAAAGAGAGTTGATCAGTATCATGGGTACAATAACCTCTTAAAGTAATTCAACTGTTTAACCTAACACCCTGTATAGTCGGAAAATACTAGTAAGTACATAATTAATGTTGTACATTGAATATTATTACATAAGGAAATATCAGCATATGCTCACGACTATATTCCCCGAGGGGGTAGTCAGAGATATTCTGAAACCTCAGAATATCCACGTTTCACCAGTAGTACCGAAACTCTGTCCAGTGTGACGGGGGGTGAGCCCGTCGCCACATAATGGACAATATATGCTTCGAAATTGAAGCATACAGGTTTCCTCACGATGTTTTCTTTCACCGAAAAGCCAGTGGTGTTACAAATTGTACATAAATTCTTACATAAGGAAATATAGACTACATTATTATTGTTTTTTGTGTATTTTGGTGTGCAAATAAAGAATATTTATCTTATCAATTCCTGGCTTAGACAAACATCCCCATTTCACTCTGTTTGTGTGTTCTGTAGATGGCTAACAAGTATTGTTTTCTATTGCACTGTTTTTGTATTTGAAAAAGTGGTAAATCGTACTATAGCTTTATCGCTTGAAACTGTAGAAATTATTAAATTACTCTCAATATTCGGGTTCTTACACTTAGGGTGCCGTAGCGAAACAAGGAACCATGATCATCGTCGGGACTATATTCATGACTATTTGCTGTATAAAAAAAAGCCGTGGTGGTCCAGTGGCGAGTAACCTTGCCTGCCGTGCAGGAGGCGATGGTTCGATCCCCGTCCAGACCGACTCGTACCAATGAGTTTATCGGAATTTATGTACGATTTGTAACACCACTGGCTTTTCGGTGAAGGAAAACATCGTGAGGAAACCTGCATGCTTCAATTTCGAGGCATGTATTGTACCCACTGTCCATTACAAGTGGCGACGGGCTCACCCCCCATCACACTGGACAGAGTTTCGGTACTACTGGTGAAACCACGTTTCACCAGTAGCTCTGAGGTTTCAGAATATCTCTGACTACCCTCTCGGGGAATATAGTCGTGAGCATATATGCTATTTGCTGTACTATTCAATTCATTAATTATTCATTCTCAATCAAAAGCTGATTTTCTTGATCTTGTAAGAACTAGCAATCAAGAATAATCCTCCTAAAACTGGAATTACTCAAGGGGTCTTAAGTACATCAAGATTATGAAGATATAATTTGCTCTCTATTACTTAGGGGACCTAAAGTGAATTATGGTTGAGTAGTGCTGTTTCTCATGTGAGATTTTAATATTTTACAACATTACTAAGATTAATTTATTGGAATAGATAAATCTTTGCCTAAGTTTAAAAACGTTACGCGTTTTTAACATATGTATAACTAGTATGAAAAAGCTTTCATAAAGGCGTATTTATATGATTTCAAAAGGTGTACTTTGTATGAACAAATTGTACTAACAGCACAAAATATTGTGAAGTCATCCACTCACATTTAGTATTCAAGCTAAATAACTGAAAATGCGAGTTAAGGTGTTATTTTTAAACGTTCTTTTTAAAGAGAAAAAAAACAAAATTTATTTATGTTGTCCAACAATTCAAAATAAAAAAAAATTGTATTCAAAATATCACCCTAGAGTGCGATTTTTGAAAGTCACTCATTCAAATTAGCAGTAGGAAATGTCAAAATGACTATGGATATTCAAAAATAGCACTTCATATAGTTTTTTGACGTAATTTTTTTGACTCTACCACCGTGTTAGAAGTTATTCCGTTATTGAGATAATGCGGCCAGAAACTCTACAACACATTTGAAGTCAAATATCTAATACACTCACTCGTAAAGGGGTATAAGGAAGCAAAAGATTGAGAAACGATGGTGCTCGTGTATACGCCTTTAACACTTGAAAATATTTCGCAGAATATCAGAGTATTTTCCGCTATCCCGAAGGATAGAATCGTCTACTTTTGTTAACGCTGCGGTGGTTTTCCAACGGAGGCCAGGAAATACGCGAATAAA
This sequence comes from Agonopterix alstromeriana, assembly GCA_963924505.1. Taxonomy (NCBI): domain Eukaryota; kingdom Metazoa; phylum Arthropoda; class Insecta; order Lepidoptera; family Depressariidae; genus Agonopterix; species Agonopterix alstromeriana. The sequence continues at coordinate 14,400,003 of OZ004675.1, forward strand.
TAATGCTGTAAATACAAACTGAAACTCAAAATTATTTATTCAATATAGGAATTTGAAGCCCATTTATTAAACGTCAAATCTTCGCTTAGTAAGTGGGCTTCGCTCCGCCATTTTATAGAGGTTTTTGCGAAAAAAACAAGGCCTTGAGATCGCCATATACACTACCAAAGAATATGTTACGATACAAGTTTTTTTATTGAAACTAGATATTTGTAAAACCATCAACACTACGATAGAGCCACAATTTTAAGACTAGAATAGAATAAGGGACCTATATCGAAATCGCGAGAAAAAAATAACGTGCTCAATAAAAAAGGCAACAGCTAGTCGACCCAATAGTATGGAATAGCTGATATCTTTTCGTTCGTCGATTGTTTCTATGAAGAGTTTAATTTTTTCTTCACTAATTTCCTATGAGCTCCTTGGAGAAAGTTGTTCAGTAAGTATCAAGAGTAGGTAAAATCATTCTTTAAAGTAAGGCAACCACAGAAATAAATCAAGATAGAACAGTGAAGTGTGAGGGGCAAAGGGTGCCAACATTAAGCAATAAATTACTAAATTTTTCATACGTTTACTCATTACGTACTGAGTCGCGCTACGATAAAGATCGGTGACAAATCAGAGAAAATGCCTTATTGCATGGTTTCTGACTGCAGAAACAATAGTTCTGAGGTGACTCTGAAGATTTGAGATCTTAATTTGAATTAAAAACGTTATTAAATGACAATTAAAACAAAATATCTAAAAAACACGTGTGGTCCGAAACAGGCACGCGCGGAACACAAGTAAAACAATGATTATAACTGTTCTATCTTGATTTATTTCTGTCAATGCAATTGTCTACAGTTAAACCCTGTATACAATACAATTGCTAACTTACTAACCACACATTATTCACGCTTTCTAAAGAAAAATACTATCTCTTAGCTTTCTGACTCGCATTTAACTTTTTGAATGCATATCATACTTCATGTTATTTACTTGAATATCATGCAAAGTCTTTTGCTCGCTTGTTTCATACTGAACATTGTGTTACTGTTTTTAGGGTTCCTTGGTTAACAAGGAGCCTTTGTATAAGATCGTCATGTTTTCCGTCCGTCCGTCATCCATCTGTATTGCAAAGCAGTGCAGTTTTTTTTTATTTTTAAACTTTAATGCATATTGGTACATGATTAAGCATTATTTAAAAAACTGGTTTTAGGATTCCGTACCCAAAGGGTGAAAACGGGACCCTATTACTAAGCCTACGTTGTCCGTCCGTCTGTCTGTCCTACCTATTTAGGGCTGTAACTTTCGAACCGTAATAGCTCGACAGTTGAAATTTTCACAGAGTGTGCGTTATGTTATTATGGCGCATTTCGACGGTTAAGAATCAATAACGGCTAACTATCAAAGCACTAATTAATACAGGAGACGAAAAAAACATTTTGCTCTTCCAAATGCTGACTTATCAATAACAGTTGTATCAGTATAAATACATAAAAAGTGCAAGATATTGGCATATATGTTTTTGCCAGGACACGTAAAACTCAACTTTAAATCTAATTACAAAAACCGGCCAAGTGTGAGTCAGCTTCGCGCTAAAGCTCCCGGAGGAGAACACTTTTTTGTAACCTAATATGTTGTGTGGTGGTGTGGTATGGAACCCTCGGTGCGCGAGTAGCTCGACTCGCACTTTACCGGTTTTTATTTTCTTTGTGGGCGTAATTCTAGCCACCTATCATTACAGGGTGAAATTAATATAATTAGCATACTTTTAAACTAAGAGTCTACCCATCAAACTGAACAACTATTATACGAGCAAAACGATCGGAGCAAAAAAAAAATCAACTGTTCCATACTAAACTGCAATAAAATACTACAATGCCTACTCGACTCAAATGTATGCAACAGCACATTTTTTTTTTCACTCACCCCCCGTGACACTGGACAGAGTTTCGGTACTACTGGTGAATCGTGGATGTTCTGAGGTTTCAGAATATCTCTGACTACCCCCTCGGGGAATATAGTCGAAACATTTTGTTCAAAATAATATCACATGGATAGCTTTCTGACGTCATTTTTGACTCTACCACCTAGTCGAAAGGTGTTCCGTTGTACAGAAGATGCGGCCAGAAACTCTACGAAAAACATCATTAAAAAAAATCAAAATATACAGGCTACCACAACAAGATACAAGAGCAATTAGTAACGTATATTGTAGTCCAATCACAGGCCGGCTACCCTACTGATCGAGAGTGGAAAAAGTTAGGCAAGCAATCACGGAATCAGGGCCCAGATCCGGTCCAAATGTGCTATAAATTAGACCCGTTGAAGCTATCTGAATGGAATCTGCGCGAAAAAAGAAATTTCATCTTTGTTTCCATCGTCATATTTACTGAACAGATTACCTTTTGTAATTTTTTGGGTTATTTGTGTTAGAAAAACAGATGTTAAGCGTGTAAGAAATATATGCTTCATAAAAAGGGTTCTGTTGTGGTCAGAAAATCCCACTAAAACTCTTTTAGAAAGAGATTTTTTATATAAAGTCCAACTTAAAATTTTGACGATTTTTTAATGAGGTACTTTCTTAATGGGTCCAATATTAAAATCGCGAAGAAAAATCTGCTGAATTTTTAATGAAAATATTTTTTTAAATCTTTTCAGCTAATTTTGTTGGACCCAAAATATGTGTATACGTAGGTATGTAAACTTAAATGCATTACTTATTGTTACACAGGTTTAGTAGGACCATCAAACTTAACCACAATTATTGTGGAAAAATCGCATAAGTTTATATAATTTGTATTTTTTGTCCATCCTGAAACCTTAATAAATCAGTTAAAACTTAACCATGGTACAACTTTACTGTCCGCGAATCTACTCGCCACGCTACTCATCAACAATATTTTATTGTTACATACAATGATAATAATACAGGGTCCAACTTAATACACTGACAATTTTTTAAGAGGATGATCAGACCATCAAACTGAACAACTTTCTAAATGCGACAAAAGTCGAAATCGCGAAAAAAATACAGCTGTCCCATACAATTGGGTCGAGTAAGATTTCAGTTTAGTATGGAACAGTTCAGTTCAGTTCAGTTTGATGGTCTGATCATCCCCTTATATATACTGCAAACAAATGACTACAGCTTCCCATACATTTGCCATTTAAAGTGCATAATGTAGGTTAAGTCATCATTACTAAGTACTTTTTACACTTCGTCGTTAGTTACATTTACATAGCTAAAAGCTTGTGTGTATCAATTGATACACTTCATAAAAAAAGAGAAGAAACGTAAATTAAAAACTTAATACGCTGTAAGAGAAACCTAAATAAAACCGGTCAAGTGCGAGTCGGGCTACTCGCGCACCGAGGGTTCCTTACCACACCACCACACAAAATATAAACTATAAAAAATGTATTTGCCCTGGACCTTTAACACGAGACCGACTCACACTTGGCCGGTTTTTATTATTTGTTGTAATACTGTAAAGGTTGCTCTATAATCAGACCAAGTTTGCCGCTTTTATGTATTACCGTTTTTACGATAGAGCGTTTATTATTTGTTAACAGATTCGCCGTAATTATGCATATTCTGTGAAAATTACAACTGTCTAAATTAGAATCTAAAGTTATGGGGAAAAACATCCAAAGTTGCGGATTTCATGTTACCTCGCCCCCGCTAAAAGTGGCAGAAATGTTTGTTAGTAGAATTACACGCGTAACTCGTCCATAATATAGGGTCCTACTTAATATGCTTACACTATTTTAAGGGGATGATCAGGCTATCAAACTGAACAACTTTTTCTATGGCACCAACATCGAAATCGCGAAATAAAAATCTGCTGTTCTATATAAATCTGCAAACCTACTCGAGTCAAATGTATCGGACAGCTGATTTTTATTTCGCGATTTCGATGTTGGTCCCATAGAGAAAGTTCTTCAGTATGATGGTCTGGTCATCCCCTTAAAAAAGTGTCAGCATATTAAGAAGGACCCTGTATAAAGGTAATAAATCGTCTAAGGTAGCAAAAGAAACAACTTCATAAAAGAATAGAGAAGAAACGAAAATTAAAAACTTAAGACGTTGTAAGAGAAACCTAAAAAATTCTAGTAAGTCAGCCCATGTCCATTAGATTTCAATAAAAAATGTCTGCCGGTATTTTATTATGTGTTCCGTTGTCCACCTCCCAGTACCACCGACATTAAATTGGTGGGGTCAAAATTGGTCATGGAATGTCCGAACTGTACTTATAGTGTTACGTAGCTTTTCAATAAAATGGTGACTGACATTGCTAATAATGTCCAATTGAGGTACGTATTTATTCTGATTATGATTCTCATAACAGATTTCAAAAAGTTACAGCGGCTACTTATATTAAGACGCTCCCACTAGGTAAAAGCTGAGCCGGGTCATATTTTGCTGGTTTTTAGAAGATCTTTTTGTTTTTTAAAAGACATAAAAATTCATGATAAATTTTGCAATGATCTTCAACATTTCGGCTTTATCTGCTTTGTTATTTCTTATTTTTCTAAAAAATACGTATTAAACTTGTGTTAAAGGAAAGCCTAAACATTTGAAAAAATCTGTATTATATGCATCTACTTTATAAGTTGAAGTCACTTTTACTTGCGACACACCATTGTGTAGACAATGCTATGATCTAAAATTGCTGTTTAATTTTTTATCAGACCAATCTTATAATTTTAAAATTTGGTCCATATTCTTATGTTTTTCTAATTTGATTTCCTTGGATTGGAAGGCACCACAGTGGCACAACGAAGGACAAACCAGTCAAAAAAAGGTATAGCTACTAAAATAACGTACTTAAGTAGAGGTGAGTCGGCTCCGAAAGGGTCAAGGTCGTTCAGTGGCGGATACGTCTTAACAAAAGGTCACGTCATGTAACCAAACGGAGTGGATCAGAAGTTTTGATGATGTCTGATGGTCCTGAGATTGTACATGACTTTTTCGTAAATAAAACGGATTGACACCTGTCTATTCAAAAAGAGTTTTTATCCTTTATCCTCAGATTATATTATCTTTGTTTCGAAAACATAAATTCTAGCGTATTAATTGTGGTGTCAGTCTAGGCTACAGGTAACCGCTGAGGTCACCAGAGGGGGTGAGGTAAAAAGTTGGTGGGAGGCAGGGAGTGTCCATACTGTATGTAGTACTAGATACTGTTTTCAACTATCTAAGTACTAGTTTAGAAGTGTACACAGGCAGACGTTCTATAATTGATATACTAGACGACCACCCAATCAAAGCGTGTAATTTAAAAATCGAACCGAACCATTATTCAAAAGTGGTAAGAAGAGATAAAAGGTCTCCCCTTCCATCGCAACTGGGAGGTGACCTAGAAAAAAAGAGGATGCATTTTTTTTTGCATTCCGTCAGACTGCACCGGCTTTATTGCACTCATTAGACAAGCTTTGTATTCTCTTGCTGGTTTTAGATTTAAATGAAATACGTGAGTTGTTATGAAGGGTTTAATTATATTAATTAAAATTAAAGATTGAAAAATTCTGTACCTGACTGGGCTTGGACCCGCAACCAACCGAGAAATGCATGTTAATAGTCAATGTTATTTCTTTGTATGTAAATGCCAATAGTATTTTAGATCTTTAGTTATACAACGTGTTCTTGAATAATCGCAAAACCTCATACACCCCAACTGATTTACAACTAAATAATACGTATGAAACAATAATTTCTTTATTTTATACCAAACATTTTTAAGTTATTCGCATTTTAAGTTTTGAGGCAAAATTGATTTGTTATCATTTCAGCAATTAATGAAAGCGCTAACGTGCTCATGGATACATTTTAAGAATCTTGTTTGTATATGTTGAAACCATAATAATTCGATTCTGCTCTCGATCCTAAACAAACTACTTTCTAGTTTTGCGTTAATTCATTAACACGTTGTATCAAGTTTAGATCAAATGATCATCCAGGCTTCATACGCTTTTGATCTAAATGCGTAAGTGCCGGTCTAAGAGGAAGGATCTTTCTTTAAGACTAGAGTGAGCCATACCAATTGTAAAGTGTCCACTTTTTTTTACGTTTAGGTTTGAGTGTGTGGTGTCAAGTAGTATGGACAAAAGGCACCAAGTGACATATGGCCTTATGTTTACGGTCACTTTTCACACACACTAGCTCAAAAAAAAGTGGACAGCCGCATAAACAAATATCTATAGTTCCATCTCCTTCTACTATTAAAGGTACGTCATAAGACAAAAGAGACTAACTACAATCGTAAATTTATGCGGACTCTATGGAGATCCTTCCTCTGAGGGTAGGACATTTCATTTGTTTACGTTAGTTCATTTCATCGAACATTGTATGGAAAAAAAAATATAGCTCTGGTGCCATAATACTAATGCATAGACGGACAGAATTAAGCATTTTTCTTTTCACTTTCACATTTGGGTCAAAATGTCTTTTACGACACAAATATTTTAAGAACTAATTCTTGATTTGATTAAAGGAAAAATAAACTCTTATAAGCATCCTTTATTCCATCTATTGCTGAATATTAAGTTGTACCAAGCCTAATATTATGGTATTTTAGTGAGAGATATGGAGTTTATTGGGCTGAAAAAATGTGGAAGAAGACAATCAAAATAAGCTATCTTACAGCCTTACGGGCGCCGTGTTGCTTTAAGCTTACAGCTTCAATTTTGAAAAGAATGCCTAGACTGATAAACAAATAAAAATCTCATAAAGCTATTGCAATCAAAAGAAGTATTTCCATTTTATCTAGACTTATGAAATGGTTATTTTCTACATCTTCAGCTTTATATCTTTGTAGTATTACGATCACATTGAATGCGAATATCGGAATATTGTTGTTATCAGGTACGCCAGGATATACATCTTTTCTTTAAATAGTAAAACAAAGTCGTTATCCGCGTCTGTCTGTCTATTTCTCCGCTAACTTCTTCTAAACCACGAAACAGATTTTGATTCCGTTTTCATTGTCATAAAAGATATGTGCAGGGTACTTATATTATACAACGTGTTAATGAATAAGCGCAAAACCTTATAAACCCCAACTCATTTATAACAAAATAATAAGATTGAATCAATAATTTCATTATTTGAATATTTAAAATTTAAAGTTATTCGCATTTTCAGTTTTGAGGAAAAAATGATTTGTTATCATTTCAGCAATGAATGAAAGCGCTAACGTGCTCATGGATACATTTTAATAATCTTGTTTTAGTACTAAGTAGGGTGATTGTGCCCGTGCGGTGGGTTGAGATCGAGTTCAGTAAATTTTAGATTTTACTAACAAATTATTTAATATTTTGAAAAAAGTTAGTTGCGGTGAGTTGTGATCGAGTTCAGTAAATTTTAAATTTTACAAAAAAATTAATATTTAATATTTTGAAAAAAAAAATACCTATGTTGAAACCATGATAATTCGATTTTGCTCTCGATTCTAAACAAACGAATTTCTAGTTTTGCTTTAATTCATTAACACGTTGTAAATTCCACCCGGGTGAAGCTGGGGCGGTTCGCTAGTATACCTATAAAAAATTTTGTTAACTCGTCCAAGAAAATAATCTGTTCTTTACAAAACTGCAATCCTACTTGATCCTACTGCAGGTACTACAACTGATTTAATTTCGTGATTTCGATGTTGGTCCTTCGGAGGTTTCTTCACGATGTTTTCCTTCACCAAAGAGCTAGTAGATTTATAAATCTCCCTTAGGCACGCAGATAAAATATGTTCTAGATTAACAGTAGAAGTTTATTCCGAATGCGAACTGCATACAAACGGAGTCTGGCGATATTTTTAATACTAACCAATTAAACTCAATGAAATTTTGCAGAAACAATTTAGGAACAAATCTCTATGCCTGTATCGTGTCCGATTTTCATTAAAATATACAGTTTCAATGCTAGTATTAATTTAAGATTTGTATGGAAATCTTTGAGGCATTGTAACTTTAAAAATGTACATTTTAAGGAAAATCTGAGTTAAATCGGTTAGTATTGAAAATATCACCAGACTTCGTTTGTATGGAGCGCACCGACAGTAATATACTTTGAATCTTTATATGTGGACTGGTTACGCGTGTAATTCTACTAACAAACATTTCTGCCACTTTTTGCGGGGGGCGAGGTAACATGAAATCCGCAACTTTGTATTTTATTCCCCATAACTTTAGATTCTAATTTTGACTGTTAAAAATAATGAAAAGTAGTCTCGTGTGAACCCCAAACGTTCTAAGTTCGAATTTAGTATTTCGCAATTATAGGCTGTCTCGTTTAGTGAGAAGGTGTAGAATTGAATGTAAATACACAAGATCAATTGTGCTTATACCGAGGCATAGGGGAAATACTACCGCAAGGCTAGTCCTTATAATAATTAGTCAAAGGTAATATACCCTTAATGTTCACGCAGAAGGAGTCGTGGGCACCAGCTAGTAGTACATAAATTCCTAAAACGGTGACGAGAATGAGTAGGCGAAAGTGACGAATAGCAAAGGTTTTGTAGAGCGTATCATGACGAAAAGTCTATATTAAAACAAACTGCGTTTTTTACCCATTGCGAGTGATGTAAACTCAATGGTATAAGTTTAATCTAGGCTGGGTTCGAATCATTACCCATTAAAAGAACTACGCCATGCTTTCTATAAATTGTTTCAAATAGAAACGGTTTTCTAACTTAGCTAAGTTCGCAGGAAAACATCTATTGTCTTCCTTGTTCATACATTTTAAATGCACACGTTTATTTATCTGTCGAACGACAAAGACAGACGGACTGACTTTTATTGCTTTTCTAATTGACTTTGTATGTAGATTTAGTCTCGCTTATACATATACTGTTTGTCATTTATTACTGTAGTGAATTTAACTTTGTTTTCTGTTTGTTAGGGTTTGTTTTTGAATAATCGCTTTCCTTGTTGCTACAAATTTAGGCTGTTAAGTGTTGAAACTATGGACTCTTATGGGTTTTATGAAGGACATGCGAGGGTACTGAGTAAGGAATTCTACGCTATCCATTCAGACGAGTCCAAGGGCGACAGCAGAGATTATAGTCTTAACACCCTGAGCATTTCATCAGTGACTTTTCCTTGTCCGACATTTTCATCTCGACATAGGCAGAATCATCGAAAAAACGATGGAATCATATAAAGTAGAAGAATCTTGTCCCGTCATAGCGGGACAATGAAGTCCAGCGAGCTTAGAGTTTTTTTTTACTTTGTCTATATCATCGCAAACCAAGCCAAAAGCTTTCCGGACATTCTTCGAACCAACCCTGGCTCTTGCCACTTATTATCGAAAACATTACAATGGGGATCGGAAGATTACGCGTGGTTTACGAATCAGAATAGTCCGCCCCGTCTGTTCTCATGTGTATACCCAAATGTATCATGTTCTCCTATCATGGTTAACTCTTTGCGTATGGTATATGTGTGTGACCAAGGATGCTAGTTGGTATGCAAGATCAAGGGAATGGCCCTCTTTTAGACGACTCCTACGATATCCACGTGTTGAGATTTCTTCGGGAACTACATCCCCCACCAGCCATAGCCATCAGTTAGAATATAGGTGAATTTCAAATAGACCAATATCTTGCGAGCATTACACGTCCGAACTCTGATCATATCGTTTATCTTAACTACAAGTCCGGCACTTCAAACAACCTTTAGGATTTGACATGATGGCGTTCGCACTTTGCGCAAATTGTATATGACGTATGTGTAGTGTTGACTTACCACGGATCGTATGAACATCATCTACATTTCGTTACTTTTCATAGTTCAATCTGTTATTAAAAATAGTATTTAAGCTCAAGAATTACTGAAAATGTGTATTTAGCGTTATTATCCAATGCTCATGTTAATTGGGAGGATACAAATAAAATATATTTTATGCAGTCAAATACTACGGGTGCGCGGGCCTGAGTGTATTCCCTTGCTCGGCTCCCCTAAAGTGTCCCAGAAATTGTGAGGTGAGGTGGGGTATCTGGAGTCAGAGAGGGGCGGGGAGTGGCCGTTCTGTATGTAGAACCATATACTATTACCTATTCTGTGTCTTAACAACACTTACGTCACACACTACATGCCTTATGTTAAGATCAGAGGTCGTATTCTGCCGGTCATTCCAGGGCCGCATTGAAATGTTAATATAGAGCCTCTTTTACAAATTATAATGTAACAAAGAATGAAAGACAGAAAACTGATTTCATTGGCATCAAATCTCTATGAAAACTAGTAAATAAGCGTAATCCTCAAAAAAATAAACTGAGATTTATGACTAATGGTTAAGAAATACTAATGTGATTGACATCACAATTTACGGCAGTTCATTTCCAACATTGCTTTAATTATGTTTAGGCAAGCCCTTTCGTATAGTTCTTCAACAAGGACTATCGAGAGGTCACATATTTCTAAGACACTACTCTAAGATCCACTAGTGTGTAACATTTACTAGCATTGTAATTTTTCTTAATTTGATGCGTTCTAGCGAGGAACTACTGTGGAGGTTCAATCAGTGAAATGGGAAGATCTTCCGCCAGGCTAGGTGCGAAGCCTGGAGACCAACAGTTTTAAGTTGGACCTTGTATATATATGGAATCACTGTGATTATTTCTTTTGCGCGATTCATGTCTTGTATACGATTGTGAACCTTATGTGTAGCGGCCAACGGATTACCAATGTGACGTCGCAAGTTGTCTTACGTGCACATTTGCGAGTGCGACCGTAGTCCTATCTGTTAGCTTCGTTGCTATAACTTGTGGGTGTTGACATCTGTGGCAAGTCCCCACATATTCAAATGTTTAAATAGAGTCCATGTCAACATAACAACAATTCGGCCCTGGAATGACAGGCAGAATCCTACCTCTGGTTATGATAATATGACAAAACAGACTATCCATTTTAAGAAAGATACTCTAAGCCGTGTCACAAAAATCGTTTCAACTCAGAACATATTCTCTAGCGGACGTAAAAACATCTGAATAAAAACGGTCAAGTGCGAGTCGGGCATCTAGGGTTCCGTACTACAACACATATAGTACGCAATATATGAAATTACAAACATTTTTTGTTTTCTTCGGTACCTTTAGCGCGAGACCGACTCACACTTGGCCGGCTCATGTTTGACGCCTGTATGTATTACCGTTTTTACGATATAGCGAAAAGAAAAAGAAAGTTTGGTATAAACTAGTTCCTAATAGACCACCTTAATTTTTAACTTTTTGACATTTTTATTATTTGCTAAGAAATCCGCCATAATAACACATTTTCTGTGAATAGTAGTCCTCAATAGCTAGGACAGACAAACAGACAGACAGACAGACTGACGGACGGACGGACAGACAGATAGACAGACGGACGGATGGACAACGTAGACTTATGAATAGGGTCCCGTTTTCACCCTTTGGCTACGGAACCCAAAAAATCATTTCAATTCAGAACATATTCACTAGCGTACGTAAAATACATCTAAAAAAAAAAAGAAATGTAACGTATCCATCTCCAGGACATTTTCATTATTGGACGTCCGCAGAGAAGGCCGTGGTACCGTGAAATCGTAAAATCAATTCACATAAAAAGGGACAGCCTCGTCGTAGGAAGCCTAGAGTTGTTTGTAATAATGGGGTGCAGGGCTGGACTGAGGTCTTTGGGAGGCCGTTTAATTTAAGAGGCTATACTGGGCGTTACAAAAGTAAAAATAAACATTTAAAACTTTTAAGGGGGTTGTTTAGACCATCAAACTGAACAACTTTCAGTATGGGACCAACATCGAAATGGCGAAAAAAAAAATGCTGTTCCATACATTTAGCTCGAGTAGATTAGTAGTTTAGTATGGAATATCCGATTTTTCTTCGGGATTTCGATATTGGTCCCATAGTGAAAGTTGACCAGTTTGATGGTCTAAACCACCCCCTTAAATGTTTATTTGTATTTTTGTAATACCTTGTATATAGCCATTCATTAAAGTTTTTTCTCCATTAAATCTCTTGCTGTCACTTTTGGTCTTGGACGTAGTAAAAGCTAGCAAACGATTTTTTGGAGGATTATCTTTAATGAACGTACGTGCAACTGACCGTTCATGTTTAAATAATTAAGCTTATCCTTTGCACATGAGTAAATACCCCACAGAGAGAAATGTTCGACATAATCGTGCTAGTTTACTGTCTATGGGGGGCATTGGGTGAGGGCATCACGTGATCACATTGTGCGCTTTTAAAAGCTTTGCCTCTGTGAGGCCAGGAGCGCACAAAATGATCACGAGACGCGCTCTCCTAGCCTCGTCTACTAGCGCGATTGTGTCGAAGCTTTCTCTCTATGGGGTATTTACTCATGTGACCTTTTTACGTGACTTATCTTTAATATTTTTCAATGTGTGTCTGTGTATACAATAAAATTATAAATAAAATAGAAATAAGGAACAATGTCTTTCAATGTCATTTAGTAAAATTTGATTAAAAAGGCTGTGTAATTTATAATTATTATCGTTTGTGTAACCTCAACAGTATTGAAATCTAATCCTAAGATATCGTTAGATACTAAGATATCTCTCATAATATAAAAATTAATAAACAAAATAAAATAGCATTACTCGCATCATAAAAACCATTTGAAACGTCGTCTTGCTCGTAAACAAGGATTTTCTTCCTTTCATTTTATCCTTTTTAATAAGATCTTACAAGATGTTAATTAAATAAGTAATTTACAATAACCAAAACGGTTACTACTACTTAAATTGTTAACCCCAACTCATTCAGTCTAATAGCAGAAGCAGCTACCCCTTACCTTTAATAACGAAGGAATATTAACCCTCTAGAGAGATCCTAAAAGCTATAACTTACCTAATACCTTGCGTCTACGGGAGAGCAAATTAATTGCCGAGCCCACAAAAACCCTTAATCCGCTCCTGTCAAACCTTCATTTGACCTTTAGATATGATAAGGAGAAAGAAATGACGGTCGGTGGATCGATTCAGAGGCAGTAGATATAATTCTATCACTCGATAATGGTTAACTGTGGTATCGGACGCTATTCTGTGATTCAATAACAGTTAACTGTAATCGAGCTTAGAGGCGTTTTCAAATCGAATTTTGTTAGATTGGTGCTATATTTGCCTTTAAATCCGTTGTAAGTTAATGACGCGTTTTTTCTTCATGACTAAATATATTTCAGAACATTTATACAGGGTGTAAACTTAAATGCATTACATACTAGACTTAAGGCGGTGCTTCAGACCATCAAACTGAACAACTTTTAATATCGGTCCAGCTTCGAAATCGCGAGAAAAAATCGGATCGTAATTATTGCTGTCCTTTGGTCCCAAATGAAAGTTTTTACTCATTAAGAGGATAGTTTTTGCTACGCGCTCTATACAAACAAAGTCTGGTTATATTTTCAATACTAACCAATTAAAGTCAATGAAAATTTTAGACACAATCTAGAAACCAATATCTGTGCTTTAAGTTTCAATGCTAGGAATAATTTAAGGTGGTTGCAGAGTTGTGAATTTCATACAAAAGTTTGACGCATAATACGCGTAGACGGTATTAATAACAGTAATATTTTATATATGAAAAAATAGTTTTGAAAATCTAGATGCCGCGTATCAAATAACATTTGCAATTTATAATATTATTACGAAGATATAAAGCTTTGAAAATTTCTATGGATAAGTTCAAAGCTTTATATCTTCATAATTATATTAGAAACTTTTGTATGAAATTGACAACTCTGCAAACCACCTTAAGAATTGTGTGGAAAACTTTGTGCCACGATAACTTTGAAACAACATATTTTAACTGAAATCTGACACATGTAAAGCACATATAGATATATATAGACATATAGATCGTGTCGGAAAAAAATCATTTACTGTAATTGGTTAGTATTGAAAATATAATTTTGGCTGGCTAAACTTAACTAACTAACTAAACTTGGCTGGCTTCGTCTTGTAACAAATATGTTCAAAAGATCATATTGAAAAATATATATTATAAATATAGCAAGTTAATATCTCTTACAAGTCAGTGAAGCTTATATCTCAGCAAATACTGAATAAGACTTAATTAAGTACAATCCGGGTCTTCATATTTACTTAGTTAGTAATAATTAATCTAATAAGTCGCTAGCGCATTTGATTTGATCACGAGCCGGGACTTATTTCCATTCACAATGAGTTGGTTCTGTTCGAAGTCTGGGGTGTTAGGCGTCTGCGTTGTTTATTAAATTGTTGATACATAATACAACTTGTGAACGTAATTTGGAGGTGATCAGAAACTCTCGTACTAGTATAACCTTAAGCATATGCACAGTCAGAGATATTCAGGGGTATTTCGAGTTACTCTCATACTACCGTTCATCTAATTCTAAACTATTATAAAACTGTAACAGAAGTGTGTTTGTACATTGAAGATATTTACAAGAAAAAGATTACGATATGGTTTTTAGGTGTCCCTGACTCAGAATCAACGTTTTTTAGAAATTGTGTCTGTCTGTTTGTTTGTTTGTGTGTTTGTTCGAGCATCACACAAAAACTACTGAACCGATTTTGATGAACGTTTTTTGGTTTGATAGCTTATGATTTGACTTAAAATCAAGTCGCACGTAGACTTTGGTGTTTAATACAATAACAAATTGACACACACCAATTTAAAAAGTAAAATTTTGTTGAGTTTTTGTAAACTTTGTACTACGATATTTTAAAGCCATTTTGAATTATAAAAACAGATATCCCCCCCGTCACACTGGACAGAGTTTCGGTACTACTGGTGAAACGTGGATGTTCTGAGGTTCAGAATATCTCTGACTACCCCCTCGGGGAATATAGTCGTGAGCATATGCATATGAAAACAGATATTTGAAATCTTTACTCTTACTTATTTTTAGAACGTTCAAGATATGTCTTTCTGATAATCAAATTATATGTATTTGTTAATCATAATGAGCCAGAAAGCTAAATACCTATACTCCATTCAAAATAACAACGAAATTTTAAGGCCATTTTGCATTACAGAAACAGAGATTTGTAACATTTCCTCTCACTTATTCTTAGAACAGCTTTAGTAACGTCCAAGATAATATGTCGGATAGTATATCTATCCAATAAATTAATAACATTTGGTAATCAGAATTGGCCAGAAAGCTAAGTAGGAATCAAAAATTCTCGTCGTCCTTATTTGGAATGAAGTATAGGAATCAGAAAATGAGGTAAGTATAATTTTCTATTCACGATTCTAAATACAAGATCTAAATTGAAATGCATAGCATATGCTCACGACTATATACCCCGAGGGGGTAGTCAGAGATATAGTCTATGGGTTTCTTAGAGAAAGTTGTTCAGTATCATGGGTACAGTCACCCCTTAAAGTAATGCAACTGTTTACCCTAACACTCTGTTTACACGCTGTATACCTCAAATATATGATAACTTCGGTAAAGGGGATCGTTATGTCCCACCCAGTGTCAAATAAATAACATCCCAAAGCAAAATTAAACTATTAATAACCGACTAAGTCTGTACAAAGCTGGAACTGTCGTGTAATAAAATTGTCAGATGGATCAGGGGAACGCCCGCCACCCATATCATTGTCATTCTGTTAACAAGATTGATCTTAAGGGAATATAATTCGGATCGCGCTCCATACAAACGAAGTCTTGTGATATTTTCAATACTAACCAATTAAAGTCAATGAAATTTCTGAAACAATCTAGGAACTAATCTCTATGTTTGAATAAAGTCAGATTTGCGTTAAATTGTACAGTTTTAAAGTGACAGTGCCTCAAAGATTTCTATACAAATCTTAAATTAATCCTAGCACTAAAACTGTATATTTAACAAAAATCTGACTTCATATAAACATACAGATTAGTTACTAGATTGTTTCTGAAAAATTTCAATTACTTTAATTGGTTAGTATTGAAAATATCACTAGACTTCGTTTGTATGCAGCGTGAATTTACGCATTCGGAATAAACTTCTCTTAATAAGACGTTTAATTTCATTTGTGCTTCTGGTACTAGGGGGTCGGAATATAGTGTTCTAAACTGAACAACTTTCTCTATGGAACCAATTTCGAATAAGTGAAAAAAAATCTGATATTCTATACAATTGGGCCGAGTAGCTATTGCAATTTTCTATGAAACAGAAGATTTTTTTCGCGATTTTAGTATTCTTTCCTCAGTAAAAGATGTTCAGTTTGATAGTCTGAAGCACGCCATAAAGTATGTAATACATAAAAATTTACACCCTTTCATTATGTACTAACACATCTAATTAACATCCTGTATACTACAGATATAACACGATAACTTCGGTAAAGGGGATCGTTATGTCCCACCCAGTGTCAAATAAATAACATCCCAAAGCAAAGTTAAACTATTAATAACCGACTAAGCTTGTACAAGGCTGGAACTGTCGTGTAATTGTCAGATGGATCAGGGGAACGCCCGCCACCCATATTATTGTCATTCTGTTAACAAGATTGATCTTAAGGGAGTATAATTTGGATCGCACTCCATACAAACGAAGTCTGGTGATATTTTTAATACTAACCAATTAAATTCAATGATATTTTCTGAAACAATCTAGGAACTAATCTTTATGTTTGTATAAAGTCAGATTTTCGTTAAAATGTATAGTTTTAAAGTTACAGTGCCTCAAAGATTTCCATACAAATCTTAAATTAATCCTAGCACTAAAACTGTATATCTTATCAAAAATCTGACTAAATACAAAAATAGAGACTCGTTTCTAGATTGTTTCTGAAAAATTCCATTGACTTAAATTGGTTAGTTTTGAAAATATCACCAAACTTCGTTTGTATGCAGCGCGATTTCACGCATTCGGAATAAATAATTAACACATTAAAATTTACATATTTTAATGTGTTAATTATTAATTAACATCCTGTATCCTTCAAATATATCTCTCCTGTATCCTTCTCTTTGTCATGGGTCTGCTGGAAGAAATCTCTTCAGAGATAAGCTCGCCCTTTGTACTTGTCTATTATGCTGTATTCATCTGTATTTCCGTGTGTACAATAAAGTGTTAAAATAAATAAATAAATAAATAATCACGATAACTTCGGTAAAGGGGATCGTTATGTCCCACCCAGTGTCAAATAAATAACATCCCAAAGCAAAGTTAAACTATTAATAACCGACTAAGCTTGTACAAGGCTGGAACTGTCGTGTAATTGTCAGATGGATCAGGGAAACGCCCGGCACCCATATCATTGTCATTCTGTTAACAAGATAGATCTTAATAAGAGGTTTAATTTAATTTGTCCTTCTGGTACTAGAGGGTTTGAATACAGTGTTGTAGCGGTGATAATACAGGGTGTAAGGGAATTGCTTCCGAAAACTCAAAGGGGTGAAAGTACCCATCAATAGGTATAAACAACTTGTACGATGGGAACAACTATGAGACCTCGAAAAGAAAAATCAGCTATCTCATACTAACATTAAAATCCTTGTTTTTGATTTTGATTAAATTGAATTTGTAAAATATTTTATTTACTTATGTCAAAATATTTATTGTTCTCAAAATATTTATCCAATCATAAATTTCAATGTACATTTTCGAAATAAATCATAATTATTTCATTCATTACTAACGTTGTAAGCCCCATTGCTAGTTAAAGGCCTCTTCATTTTCATGCCAATTTGATCAGATGCACAGGAAAGAGAACCGGTAGAAATCGCATACGTAATATTTTTTTCAAAAACAAAAATAAAACCGGTCAAGTGCGAGTCGGGCTACTCGCGCACCGAGGGCTCCGTACCACACCACCACACAACACAACACATTAACTTACCAAAAAAAAACGTTTTTCTGCGTTATCTTTAGCGCGAGACTGACTCACAATTGGCCGGTTTATAATTTTTGTTGTTATATTTTAGAGTTTGCTCTATAATCACACCAAGTTTGACGCTTGTTGTATTACCGATTGTACGGTAGAGCGAGAAGAAAATACGTTGATGAAAACTAGTCTCTTTTTGAAAACCCCCCTTAATTTTTAAGTTTTTACATTTTATTATTTGTTAACAAATCCACCGTAATAACGCATATTCCGTGAAAATTTCAACTACCTGGTTATTACGTTTCAAAAGTTACAGCAGCCTTAAATAGGCAGGACAGACGGACGGACAACGTAGGCTTAGTAATAGGGTCCCGTTTTCACACTTCGGGTACGGAACCCTAAAAGTAATCAAAAGAAATTCAACCTTCTCTAAAGAAGTCTTACTACTGAATCTTCTTTAAGTGGTCATAATATAGTGAATAATGACCGTTTTCTGAACGAAATGTATGAAATGATATAGTATATCGACCATATCAGTAGCATGCAGGCTGCACCTGCATGCCTCTTCTATTAAGGCGACACCAGGTCCCACGATCATCTCATCCACTGTTTATCGGCCACTCTACATATATCGTCCGACCATCTTTCTGCTGGTCTGCGCGCAAACAGTTTCCACTACCCCGACCTCTCTAAATGATCCTCTGGAAATAGATACCCATAGTTCAATCAAATCAGCCCACATCAAACCACCGCTCATGGACCTGTGCCAATCTGACCAATTTCTGACCTTTACAATATCGTCTGACCAACGCAACGGTGGTCTGCCCAGTGACCTCCTTCCTCTCCTCTCTTGGCCAATATTCCGATATTTCCTTGGTCCAACGGCCGTCTTCCCTAGTTATTAACTGTCAAAGTTTCGGACATTTAAGATGATGTATGGTAACACAATTTGACGAAATATTACATCCCTCTCCGCGATAAATTTAATTAGATAACGTCATAACTTTTTACATAAATTTCTCCAGTCATCTAGTTTGCGTATCGTATCGTATACCCTTGTAATAAAGCTTTTGTTCTGACGTCGCCAGTTTTAGCGGAGTTTATCACGTTTGGGTTTGATTACACTGGAGTATCGTGCTTTATAAAAGTATGTTAGTCATAACATGATGAGATAGGACAAATGTTTTAGGTTTTAACAGCTCTGAAACTGACTTATTTCAATCACCCACCTGGGCTGGGCAGAGGCCTATGCCGTGGACAATGTTGATGATGACGCCTAAGGTAAGCGCATATTACGACGGAACGCATGGAGACGGGCCGCAGTGCAAAAATTCGCGCAAATCGCTTCTATACAATTTATGTGAATTATCTATCGCACACTATGCCTATGGATACGGCCCGCTCTGACCCGATGCGGCCCGTCATGGCGCCATACGGAAACATTTTACACCGTCTGCAGTATTACGCTTAACTAAAAATCCGACAATGCGTTGCGAATGTAGAGATATGACACGCTCCGTTGCGATCCGGCACGCTCTAGTGTGCGAAGTACGAATTCTCCGCTGTGATGAGATGGGGCCCGCTCCATCCAAATGCTACCCGTCGTAATATAGTTGGTAGCTATATTCTTCACTTGGTGACGTGATAGAAAATCTTTGTGGTTTTGTAAAGTGCATACTTATGTACTGTATACGTCCATACTATTAAAAGGATATTCTCGTTAGGATACTCCATACAATCGAAGTTTAATTCTATTTTGAATAGAATTTAATTAAATGAAATGCATTAATACAATATTTACAAATATTTTCCGATTCCTATGTAGTTTTCTAACCAATTCTGATTAGCGAATATAATTTATTTTTAATGTGAATAATATTTACATGACAACGAAATTAATCCTACTTAATTATTAAATACTTAACCTAATCCAAATCTAACCTTTATTATAAAGACATTCTTTCCGTCATATCTTGGTCGTTACTAAAGCTGTTCTAAGAATAAGTAAGTACTTACTGTACTAGCTTTTACTACGTCAACAAGACAAAAAGTGACAGAAAGAGATTTAATGAAGGATTAACTCTAATGGGCGTTTCTGCAACTGAGCGTAAGTGTTTCAAATAATTATCTGCTTCTGTAATTCAAAACTGTCAAATTTTCATTGCTGTTTTGAATGGAGTACAGAAACGTATATCAGTTTCTGTGGTTTATCTGATCTTCGTTAAAATCTAAAGTTTCAAAGTTACAGTGGCTCAAAAATATCCACACAAATCTAAAATTATTCCTAGCATTATTAACTATATATTTAAATGGAAAACTGATAAACCCATACATTTATTTTAAATTGTCTTTACAAAATTGCATTGACTTTAATTGGTCAACATTGAAAATAAGATTAACCTTCGTTTTTAAGCAGCTTTCTGACCACCCAGAGATTAACAGCAGGTCCCTATCTGTTGTCTCTGCCTACCTCAATACGAGATATGCTTGATTACATGTACGTATGTAATTAAGGAATTTTCGTACGTACATAATAGCCTTCATTTAATTCAAATGATAATGGTCTAGACTCTGGAGTACGTATTTATTACGGACCATTAAAATGATTTGTGGTCGACACACCCTAGTTTGTTTTTACTGGCTATAAAAACATGTTTGAAAAATTGGATTTATTATTTATAATATATATGTATTTGTATCAACATCTGCTGCATACATTGATTTACCAGCTACTGGAAGTAGGGTCCGCGCTCAAAAGTATCCGAACCAAAAGAGCACCAAAACGTAAAAAGAAAACCAATTACGCGACGGTCTTCGTTTGATCGGCCGACTACGCGCCGCGCTGTGCCCCGATGGGGGCGTGGGATGGAATATAATTTCAGCATTTTCATGGTTTTTAGTTGGTTTATATTACTACACGTACTTCGGCTTGTGTAGTTTGGTCTCTGACACTTTTTTCGAGAATTTTATACTAGACCCGGCGTCCATATTATTCTACGTCAATGGCTGCATATCAAGATATTATTAGTACTACCAGTGGTCGTAGTATGACGCGCACACTAAGGCTATAACACGCCTTTTATCTCGTTCATTCGCGTGCAAATGGAAAGAGAGTGAAGGCGCGATAGCGCTGTATCACACTGCCGTACTACGGCCGCAGAGCGTCGGTGGCGCGTTGCGGAGAGGCAAGTATAGACACGCAATCATGAGGGTTCGGGTTCGAATCTACACGGATAAAATGCTATGTTGTATCAAACCGGCTACTCGCTCATGGACTGTGTCGTTGTCTATCAAGAAAAGATTTCATTGATTGATTTAATTTACTTATATTATCTTGAAATCAGAATGAATTTGGTCTAGGTATGGCCAGGAAGTGTAGACAGTGAACCTTTAATAATAAATTTATTTTGGATACAATATGAATACTTTATATATATATAATATATATATCTAGATATATAGTCTATTATGTTGTTTTCATATATATTTTCGTGTGTAAAATAAAGTGTTAAATAAATAAATAATACTTTTAGTTTACTATATATTTATTGGTTGTCGACCCGGATGGCGTAATGGCATGGAATGGCAGAGGTTCTGGCTTTGAATCCCAGTTCGGTCATGGATGTTGTATTAGTGTCGTCGTTGTATGGATGATGATGATGTTATTTATTAATTAGATTGTAAAGTATTTTAGTAATGCTTTGCTAGTTTTTATTTGCCAATGCCTAAAAATACACCTTTTTTCTTTTCGCCAATGTTTTTGCGCTGCCATCTTTCAAACTTGAATATTAAAGTTCAAAATAATGTTACAAACAAATTTGTTATGACAAGTATATCTCTAAACTCAGTCCGAACCGAACAGAGATATAAAGGCTTGAAGTAATCGTAATGAATATAATATGTATTTTCAAAAACAAGTTTGATGGATCGCCGCGCCAAAAACAACAGCGACAAATAAAGCGCCAACCTTCCATACAAAAAACTAGTACTGTACAACATGATTATTTTCCAGTCGCGCATTTTTTCGACCAATTTATTTGAAAGTTTCTTTAATTCAAGTAGCAGCATTTCACATTATTTTCGTTAAATGAACAACATTTCTTTCACGTGAAAAGCTTCTGCAAATATTATATTTTTGGAAATATTTTCCATCAAAGAGTATTGAGACCACTTTTATATATTAATAACGTTGGGTTTTATGAGCGACTGAAGTTTTCTGCGAAAAAAAAATCCATAAATACAAATCGAGCCGTAGTGGAACTTCGGTATTGGAAACCATCACCGAAGTAAGCAACAGCAGGTACGGTCAGGCTTTCGGTGGGTGACCGTTTAAGGGTATATTACTGTTGGCGTCCTCCATACAAACGAAGCCTGGATATATTTTCAATAATAACCATTTAAACTCAATGAAATTTTGCAGAAACAATTTAGAAACAAATCTCTATGCTTGTATCTTGTCAGATTTTCTTTAAAATGTATAGTTTTAAAGTTACAGTGCCTTAAAGATTTCCATATAAATCTTAAATTAATCCTAGCATTTAAACTGTATATTTTAACGAAAATCGGAAATGATACAAGCATAGAGATTTGTTTCTAAATTATTGCTGCAAAATTTCATTGAATTTAATTGGTTAGTATTGAAAATATCACCAGACTTTGTTTGTATGCAGCGCGCATTTACGCATTCGGAATAAACTTCTCTTAAGTGGTATTTCATATCTATCGTCTCCGTGCTTCAGAAGGCAAGTCAAGTAGTTGTTTCTGGATAGTTCCGTCAGGTGGTGGTGTCTTCGTTGAGTCAGGTCAGAGGTCCATTAAGGGTGGCCGCATGTTTATCCGCGGCGAAGGAGGCGAATGAAACGAATTTACTTTTAATTCTTCTGACGATTCGTTCGAATCGCCGCGGATAAGTGTGCGAGTGCTCATAGAATTTCATACAAAGAATTCTAAAATTCGATTCTTTTGCCTCCATCGGCTCGTTTGCCGCGGATAAATATGCGTCAACATTAAGGTGGCTTGAAAATTCTCTGACAGCAAGTGGAACTTGTCTCCACCAATCCGCGCTGGTCTCGTGTGGTGGAGTATATGGCCCACTATATCTCGCCCTTATTTGTTAGAGGAGGCATATGCCCTGCAGTGGGATTCTAGAAGCTTCAACTTCTTTTTTTACGTGCGTCGTCCACCTTCTGTACCACCAAGAGAAGTTGCGTGTAAAATTAGTTGGGGACAGTTAGTATCCGTACTATACGTAGGCATTGTTACTTTTAGGGTTCCGTTCCCAAAGGGTGCAAACGGGACCTTATTACTAAGCATACGTTTTCCGTCCGTCCGACCGTCTGTCTGTCTGTCTGTCCTAATTATTTAGCGCTGTAACTTTTAAACCGTAATAGCTAGACCGATGAAATTTTCACAGAATGTGCGTTATTATAGCGGATTTAACCGGTTTTTATCATAATTTTTTCTTCTCAATCTATCTTAAAATAGGTAATACATACAAGCGTCAAACTTAGTGTGATTATAGAACAAACTCTATAGTATAACAAAACCGTGTGCCAAATGTGAGTCGGTCTCGCGCAAAAGGTCCCGGAGAAAACAAAACTATTTGTTAGTTAATATGTTGCGTACCTATATGTGTTGTCGTACCGAACCCTAAGTATGTGACCGTTTTATCTACACTAATATTATAAAGAGGAAAGATTTGTACCTATTTTTGTATGTTTGTATGTTTGTAATGAATAGGCTCAAAAAGTACTGGGCCGATTTAAAAAATTCTTTCACCACTAGAATGCTACATTCTTCCAATTTGACATAGGCTACATTTCATTTTGAAAAAAATTAGGGATCCTTGGTAAAATTTTAACAATTTAACTGAAGGTGTAGAAAAATGAGTCTTAAAATTTATTTGTCTACCCCGTGCGAAGCCGGGACGGGCTGCTAGTTATTTATAATCTGATCATTATTAGTTTTCATTATACAAAATACTACGCCGTAGCAAGCCGTAGCCAGTGCTACGAAACTCGTAGCATACGCGAAAAAAATACATATCTTTTCCAAATAGCCTGAAATTACTGTCCCTATTTCTGTCTGTCTGTTTGAACTTAGAGTTCTTTTAAACTACGCAATAGATTTAGATGCGGTTTTTACCATCCTTCAGTTTCTTCTAGAAGGTTTATCTGTATAATAATTTTATAATATACACCCAGGCAAAGCCGGATCGCTAGTTTATTATAAATCATGAAATATTAAATTGTCACAGATTTTTATTACCTAGCACTAAAGTGGAAAGATTTGTGCGTATAGTACGTGGGAAAACTACATTATCCGAAAAAAATTTCTCCTCAATATCAGTTCAAAGTATGATATCCTGTCTTAAAACTCTTATGTCAATGATATAGTAACGAAAGTTGCTTGGCTCAGGGAATCTGCTATGAAAGATAATAATAAAAATATGCTCCTATGAACTAGCGTGATTGCTTGTTATAGTGAACTGTAATGTCTTATATTAAGGTCTTTATTTGATTGTTATTATAGTGACTTACGCAAAAACTTTATACAAAAAAATATTAACAGATAATGGAATGTGCTGAAAGCTATATAAGGTCCTTCTAAATATGCTAACACTTTTTTAAGGGAATGATCAGACCGTCAAACTGAACAACTTTCTCTATGGGACCAACATCTAAATCGCGAAAAAAAATCTGCTGTCCCATACATTTGGCTCAAGTAGGTTTACAGTTTTCAAACTGAACAATATAGAGACAAAATCGAGAAAATAAATATGTTAAATACAAGGATGCGATTTTCATTGCAAAATTTTTTTTAAAGACAAATATTCTGCCGTTTCATATAAAATCTGCAGTAGGCACTTACTCGATGTAAGAGACTTTTTATATTTTTTCTCGATTTTGTTTCCATAGAGAGTTGACCGTTTGAAGGTCTTATTGTATATACAGGGTGTTTTTATACCTAAGTATCTAGAATACTTAAAAAAAAGTTAAGTATACCTTTCATTTTCTTTATACCTTTATACCAATTTATTTTCATTCTATTTTCAAACTAACGAATTTAATATTTATAAAATGTTACTGCATTTCTTTTTATATGTTACTTTGAACGAATTTCTTTTACGATATTAAGTTATTTCTTCAATAGTCTGGTTTTTGAAAAAGCCATTCCTATTTTCTTATAAAATTACATTTGAGCACTCCAACTGGATACCGTTTTTTTGAGACATCTGTCCTAAAAGCAGTCTAATGCATTTTTACTATATGAATATTTTTTTTGAATTATCGAATAAAATAAACACATCATGTCGTCCAACCATCTGGCTTGTAACGGCTACACACACCATTACGACGTGACGTCGTTATCGTGGAAAAAACGAGATTTTATGCAATCCTATTTGTCAAAATTCCCTCGTTTCTCCGGTCCGCAGCCTAGCTTCAGTGAACAGTCAGCTTTATAGTCGAACAAGTTATAAAATTTACTTGGAGAAGTAAAATGGGAAAATTTTGTTAATATGTTCAAGTATCAAACAAAAAGCCCTCTACTAAGTCTGCATATTGTGATGGACAACTACGGAACCCTACACTGCGCGTATTTTATCTAATTTCCTCTCCGTATACTATGCACATTGTTGGCAACACCAACATAAAATGTAGTAATGAAAAAAGTAGTATTTCCGTTTCCGCCTTCCATATTGGTACGGCGCTTGTGCGTGTAACTAAAAATCACTAAATAAACCTCCAGTGCTGCAAACCAGACTTTTACATCGAACCACTCCTGCCACCAGAAGAAAAACTACAGTCCACTAAAACCTCTTCAGCGGAACCGAATAAAACACCAGTAGGCCAAGTTCCCTACACAGATGTTTCAAATAGTTTTCAAAACAGAACAAGTAGTAGAGTATCAAGGGATGACACAAAAACGTTATAATTGCGCAAGTTTGATCCCGACGTCTCACTTCAGTGGATTTACTCGTCATCGTGCGACAAGGATGAACGATGTCGCGACTCACGACGGGAATTCTTACTTTTTACACGTACAGTTAGAAAAAGAAAAGACATTATCCGATTTGGTACAAAATGTGAAAGTGCCGGCCAAAAAAAAGCTATATTCTATTAGGACTTGTCCGTCTAAGGGTTGAACCTGATCTGGCAGCACGAAATCGCATTTTTATACCACCTTTTTGAGAAAGATAGCGGGAATGCGACAGCACCGACCTTTCTCGCTCTAGCAAATGACGTTCCTGAGCCACAGAAAAGGATAGAGCGTGAAAAAAATTATTTCCATGCTGCTAGATGGGGTTAAACCCAAGACATTTATTATTATGGCACAAAAGCTGTTGGTCCATTGTCCTTGGTTTTATTCGGGTACAAATAACCTGCCTTTTCATGTATTTTCAATGAAATTAGCTAAGGCTATATTCTGTTAGAACTTTTACCATTTAATCTTTACAATTTATACAACGTGTTAATGAATTAACGCAAAATTAGAAAGTAGTTTGTTTAGAATCGAGAGCAGAATCGAATTATCATGGTTTCAACATAAGTAATTTGTTTCAAAATATTAAATCATTTGTTCGTAAAATTTAAAATTTACTGAACTCGATCTCAACCCACCGCACGGGCATACTCACCCTACTTACTACCAAAACAAGATTCTTAAAATGTATATATGAGCACGCTAGCGCTTTCATTCATTGCGGAAATGATAACAAATCATTTTTGCCTCAAAACTTGAAATGGGAATAACTTTAAATTTTAACCATCAAAATAATGAAATTATTGTTTAAAAAAAATATATAGCTATAATTACTTAGTTATAAATCAGTTGGGGTGTATGAGGTTTTGCGCACGTTTTGCTTTTTACTTTAACACTACAACATGTTCTCTCGTTTCATTCACATTCTCTTGTACAAGCTAGTTTTGAGTATTGCAAACCTTACTTCTGTACCTATACTACACATAAAACATAAATCTGTCATTAAAAGTTAAGTTTGCAAAATCGAAACAGCCTAAACTATTTAATTAAGTAGCAAAAGTGATTGGCTAGACGTAAAATGTACTTAATTGCACCCGCAAATCGTAGACTATTTTGTGAATTTCAAAATTAATATTCATTCAATTTCTACTGAAATATTAATAGACATAAGCAGACAGGCCAAATAACAGTGATCGCTGGAAAGTACTATGACCTTGATAAGTAACGGTTGTCAAAAGTATTTATGTTGTTTAAAAGTTCATTTCGAACTCAAAAGCTACACCAGACGGCTTTCAAACTCGAAATAGCGTAGACCATTGGACAAAATTGATTTGTAAAAGAGTACTTAATTGCAACCGCAAGCCGTCGCCCTGTGAATTTCAAAATTGATATTCATTCATTTTCTACAGAAATATTGTACACAGTAGACGGGCCAAATAACAGTTGTAGTACTACGATTTTGAAAAGTATAGTTTGTCAAAAGTGTTTCGTTGTTTAAAAGTACATTTCGAACTCAAAAGCTACAAGATGACTTTCAAAATCGAAATAACGTACATTATTGAACAAAATTGAATTTATGGCTAAACGTAAAATACTATTTAATTACAACCGCAAACCGTAGATTGCCCTTTGATTTTCAAAATTGATATTCATTTTCTCTAGAAACATTGTTCATAGTAGACAGTCCAAAATAATAATGATAACTGGAAAGTATACAGAGTGTCCCGTAAACCGTCGTTAACCCGGCGATGAAGCTGGATGAGGCCGGATGATGCTGACAGGTTAGTTCATGTCTAACCACAATATCAAAATTTTTCTTTAGGAAAAGTGTCTGCGTTCTCGAGATATTTAAAGTTTTAACAGATGCAATAACAGATACTGCATAGAAAATTTGTAGCCGTGGCACTCAAAACAGTGGCTAAGGTAAACATTTTCACGAATTTCATAAAACTGTCATTATCTCGAAAACTAAGACACTGAGCCCCACTTGCGTCAACCTGGGCTAGAATTAAACTCCAGGTTAAGTTGGTAACCCATGATTTTTTGTATAGGAAAACAATTGAGAGAGCTATTTTACCCGGAGTAATTTGCTAACCTCCTGGTAACCCAGGTTGACGCAAGTGGGGCTTAGTCTTTTACTAAAGTAGAATTTTGACTGATTAATTGTTTTTTATATATATTCTAGTTAGACATGAACTAACCTATCAGCTTCCGCCGAGTTGTCGTCGGTTTACAGGACAGCCTGTATACTATCCAGTTATCACTATATTATTTGGCCTGTCTACTATGAATAATAATTCTGTAGAAAATGAATGAACATCAGTAATGAATTTCACAGATCAGTCTACGGCTTGCGGTTGCAATTAAGTAGATACTCGTTTACGTCTATAATAAAATCAATTTTGTTCAATAGTGTCTGTACACTCTGTGTAGCCTTGAAAAGTACCGGTTGTCAAAAGTATTTCTGTTATTCAAAAGTACATTTCGAACTCAAAAGCTTTACCAGACGGCTTTCCAATCACGCCACAATCACGAAAAGTGGTCATAAATTCGTAACAACAAATACATTGTAACCACTTTTTTGTGATTGCGAGATGGGATTTTAACTATTTATATTCATACTAGGATTTTCTGCGGCTTTCCTAGCGTGGAATTTATTTTGTTTTCGATATAAAAAAGAATCTAATTTCAGTTTTTTCGCTGTAGGCTATGCATACCAAATGGCAATAGACCCATTGGTAAAAACGGACACTTATAATTTCATAACTCGTAATCTTCGGCATTTCATGCTAATACTTCTTTAAGGGGATGATCAGACCGTCAAACTGAACAACTTTCTCTATGGAACAGCAGATATTTTAAAGTTGTTTAGTCTGACTCTTAAAATGTTGCTAATGATATCAATGTCATCCTGTATATACCCTATTTCAGGGCACAGGCCTCTTCTCAGAATAAATAGATAAATTGGGTATGTGGAAGGAAGTCGGGTACCTTTATTTTTCCTACTTCTTATCTTACATAAAATCGTTGCGGGTTCCAATACAGTTAAACATCATCCCGGACTTGCTGGACTTCATTGTCCAGTGTTGTGGGTAGTCACCGCTGTAGATCTTGGCTTACAGAATTCACTGTGATCTGAATGCGGTGGGCCCATGTCCGTTAAAATCCCGTCATTACACAATCTAAATTATTACTATAAATTTAAACGTAAACGTTTACTATGTAGCTTCGTATAGCATCAACCCATTCGGGTGTCGTGAGAGGCGACTTATTCCTTCAGGCGTCTCACACATCATTGATGTCCAAACCGTGTGGCTGCATCTGACCCCACCTCTGATCGTATCGGTCTCCCGTTTCATCAGACATAGGAGGGTAAGGACGAGAGTGAATGCTTTTCTGTAAAGATTTGCAGTCGCCGTAGTCGAAATCGACTAGGGATCCATCATCATCAGATAAAATAAAAAAAACGGACAAGTGCGAGTCGGGCTACTCGCGCACCGAGTGCACGGTACCGTACCACACCACCACACAACATAATAACTTAACATTTTTGTCCTGGACCTTTAACACGAGACCTACTCACACTTAGCCGGTTTTTATTATTTGTTGTTATACTGTAGAGTTTGCTCTATAATCACACCAAGTTTGACGCTTGTATGTATAACTGTTTTAACGATAGAGCGAGAAGAAAAACGTTGATAAAAACTAGTTTTTTGTATAAGGACCCTTAAATTT
This sequence comes from Agonopterix alstromeriana, assembly GCA_963924505.1. NCBI lineage: Eukaryota > Metazoa > Arthropoda > Insecta > Lepidoptera > Depressariidae > Agonopterix > Agonopterix alstromeriana. Next base: position 14,429,507 of record OZ004675.1, read on the forward strand.
TATCTTTTTTAAATTTGTATTATCTGTTAAAATCCTCTGCAATAACGAATATTCTGTGAAAATGTCAACTGTCTAGCTATTACGGATCAAAAGTTAGAGACCTAAATAGGTAGGACGGAACAGACGGACGGAGACGAACGGACAACGTAGGCTTAGTAATAGGGTCCCGTTTTCACCCTAAAAAGAGACACTGTTTTACGTTCTACGTAATAAACTATAAAATTAAACTTAGCATTTAACGTAAATTTTGAAAGGTTTTCAAAACAAACGGCTGATTGTGGTTAACCACAATGACAACAGAGCTTCGTCAATCACGAGCTAACCGCCGTTACCACTATTTCTATCTACATAATATTTCAAATAACATTATATACCTATTGCTAATTTCAAGCTCCAATAATTTACTTTATGTTTTATTCTATCACTATTAACCACATGTCTTTCTCTTCAATAAATTTCTTTCTTTTATTTTAGTACATATCGTTGGCTAAAGTGTCAAACCTCGTAATTCCATTTTATTTTTCAAATTACATTTTATACAATTTTATTACTAATTTCTGAATGCATCCGTGGCACAACTCTTAAATCCTTTTAAAAAGCCGTTACAATTTAAAATGATAAATAGAAAACCATATAACTCTGGGCTGCAATTTTTTTGTGCTTCCTGTAAAATTTGATCTAATGGAGTTACGAGGTCTGACACTTTAGTCGACGATATGTACAATAAAATCACGACCAAAATCTCCTTTGGCATGTTCAAAAACATAGCTACAACTACCAGCTGTCTTCCATGTAATTGGGAGTTAGGTGAGACCCCATTGATTGTCCCCCCGAACTGAATTTAAGACTGTTCTCCGAACGACGTTTCGCCGTGGGACGGTTCGCCGACAGAACGATTCGTTTTTGGATGTTTCACCTAAACGATGAACTAAATGTCTGGAATATATGTGCTTGTTATGAGGGCTGGCAAGCCAACAAAACTTCGTTCGACCCAATGGGATGTTTTAGTTCTGAATTTAAATAAGTCGGAACTATTGAGACAAAAGTATATCATAAGTTCGGTACCGAACTACAGAGACTAGAATTTATTTTTAGGGTTCCGTAGTCAACATGGAACCCTTATAGTTTCGCCCTCTCTTATATGTCCGTCCGTCAGTCTGTCTGTCCGTCTGTCCTTCTGTCCGTCTGTCCACGTCTTAGCTCAGAGACGCTTAGTACTAGAAAGCTGTAATTTGACATGGGTATACATATTTATCGCACCACGCCGATAAAATGGTAAAATAAAATCTTGACATTTTTTTTTCAGGTAAAGTGGAGATGCAATGGTGTGGGGTATCGTTGGATAGGTCTTTTAAAAATATTGTGGGTGCGGGAAAACAATTTTTCGATTTAGGGATCCGTTAGCGAAAAATTAAGCTTTAAAGTGAAAATTTTTGTTAGAGTCAAGTGCCCCCCCCCAGTCTGCCAGCTAAACGGTTGTTTCTGGATACGTGAAAAAAGTCACGGCAGTAGTATGTATAACGAAATTAAAAAGGAAAACTATCACCGCTAAGTTGGCTTTACAAGTTAACGAGTAATAGTCGACCAACTTGTAAAATGTACTTTTAAGACTTTATTATCCGTTAAACCGTAGTATAAAACAAAAAACCCCCTTCTAAGTCCGTATATTGTGACGGGCAACTACGGAACCCTATTTTTCTATAATAAAATGCCGATGTGGTGAAAAAGTACTGCGTCTAAGTAAAACCTTAGTTCTGAATTTAAATAAGTTTGCGGTCTGAAACTTCAACTAACTTTGAACTTTGTCTAAAAATTTTGTTTGAACTCAGTGTTCGTAATTCAAAACACTTTTTAATTCGGTTGTAAACCTCCCCGGGAGGTCTTTACCACAAGAACTTATACAACTTTCTTTAGGCGTTATTTAGAATCTCGAAACAACGCGACTCTTCGTTTCTATTGAAATAAATAACGATTTCTCATTATAATTATAAAAGTTGTTGTTCTCTGGCATTGTATTAAGAGAAGTTTATTCCGAATGCGTTAATGCGCGCTGCATACAAACGAAGTCTGGTAATGTTTTCAATACTAACGAATGAAAGTCAATGAAATTTTGCAGAAACAATTTAGAAACATATCTCTATGCTTGTATCTTATCAGATTTTCGTTAAAATATACAGTTTCAATGCTAGGATTAATTTAAGATTTGTATGGAAATCTTTGGGCACTGTAACTTTAAAACATTTTAACGAAAATCTGACTTCATACAAGCATAGAGAGTTTCCAGATTTTATCAGCAAAATTTCACTGACTTTAATTAGTTAGTTTTGAAAATATCGCCAGACTTCGTATGTATGGAGCACGCTCCAATTATATTCCATTAAACTTATGTCATTTTATTAGGATCTCGTCTTCAACCAAGGTACGCTTATTTATAGTTTCGTCCATTCTGTCTATCGTCTGTGTGAACTATCTCATTCTGACACCTATTACTATTATACTAATTAAATATTTACAGTAACCCAAAGATAGACATGTTATAGGTAAATAATAAAAAAACACAATTTAATACTTACCCGCAAACTACAAATGTGGCGTATATTATTACTTCATCACAATCATATTTTTAAAAAGCTACGTTTTGTCAGTAAATTTTTCACGCTAAGATCTTGATTTTACTGCAAAATGACACTGATATTACTTGTATATGGACTAAGCAACTTATATTATAATAATGATAGATGCCTGTTAATAATGTCCACACAAGTAATCTCTCAACAAAGATTGATTTAGTAATAATTTGGACTCTGTATTTTCGTCTAATTTTTGCTCGGCATTAGGGCCGACACGCATAACCACAACGCGACATCGCGTCAAAACGATTTTGCATCGTACCGCGATACTATGTTGCGTCGTTGTGGTGTCTGTGGGACTTTATTTCTAGTACTTACAGAGATGTTTCAATAGCCGTATTTAGTAGTCTACTAAAGCAGTACTGACTTTTGATCGTCGAAGAAGTATCCGTAGAAGTGACCTTAGGAGTATCTGTCTCAACGAGAAATGAGTCAGCAATCGGTACTTGCATGTATTAAGCAGGCACTATATTCTTGGCGATAATTCTCGTTAACCATCCCCAATGGATGGGATGAGATTGGATGAGGAAGGCCGCGGATAGAGGTTTGTGGCGCGCCTTGGGAGAGGCTTATGTTCAGCAGTGGACGATGATGGGCTGATGATGATGATCCCCAATAAACATATACTCACATACAGTACCGAAACATGGACGCTAACAGGACAAAACATGCACAAAATAAAAGTAGCACAGAGACCCATGGAGCGTACCATGCTAGGCATATCACTAGTGGACCGAGTACCTAGCGTCGAAATTTGAGGAAGAACCAATGTCGAAGACGTGGGTAAGGGGATCACAAAGTTGAAGTGGAGATGGGCAGGACACTTAGCTAGATGGGAAGATGGCCGGTGGACCAAGGAAATATCAGAGTGGTGGCCAAGAGAGGGACGGAGATCAGTAGGCAGACCACCAGCACGTTGGTCTGATGAGATTGTGAGGGTGACGGGTTCGGCTTGGATCAGAGTAGCACAGGACCGTGAGGAATGGCACAATAAAAGGGAGGCCTATATGCCTCCTATGTTGGCCTATGTCGGCTGATTTGATTGATGGATTGATTTCCAAGGAAATTCACTACACTTACAACGCCCCGCGAGGACATCCAAAGCGAATGATTCGTGTCCAACTGGCCAAACTACTAATAGCAGTATCAGGGTACGTAAAGCAGCACAGCGTGATTTCAAAACTCTAGCAATGGTGTCGTGATGTCTCCAAGATCTATCTATTACCTGAGCACCTAGACAAAGTACTTTCGATTAGCGTTAACGACAGTAGAAAGCATTAAAAATGTATGGACTTGAGGTATGGCGACGAAAACAAACGTCAAAATGTTTCGATCGCCAATGTCAAATCCATACATTTTGTCCGTTTCTACTTACGTCGACGCCAATAGAATGACACTTTGTCTAGGGGGGCTGGGCATCTCCAGAAACGATGAATCTTGCACAAATCGTCTATCGCATACACGAGCAAATATTACATCCAGAATTAGCTTTAAACGCGCGAGCAGTTATGGTAGAATCATCCGCCTATCTCTTTGAATACGAGAGTTTCGTTTGGAAATCGCGAAGAAATCACTAGTACAGAAAACTACCGCAGGACCGATCGTTATGGCGATCCTTGGGGGAGGCCTATGTCCAGCAGCGGACATCCATCGGCTGAGATGATGATGATGATTCCACAATCAAAAATTTTTTAAATATACTCATAAAAGTTAGAAGTTATAGCCTGTAGAATCCCACTGTAGTGCAAAGGCCTCCTCTCACGAATAAGGGTTAGAAGGTGTGGGCATTACTCCACCACGCGGGCAAATATACTCATATTAAAACCAAATTAAAAGGATGTTTATTGAACGCGGTATGCGTGAATGCACTTAATGAATTGGGACTCTCTTTTACACGGTTTAACATGAAATACCAGTAAAGTATAAATAATTTTCATTATTACGTATTTGGGCATATATTTAAAAATTCGGTTAAACATAATTCAGATTATTTTATGATAAACGGTTGGACACAAGTTAGGGATGACTTTTACACCATCCTGTATCACGATGAATGATGGGGATGTGCGACATTTTCTATCATACAGGCCCAATGCTGGTTGGTGAGGGCAAGTTAGTAATTTGGAAATCCTGTTCTTTAAAAAAAATACAAAAAAGTTTCGTAAAAAACAAGCAGTCGAACTTAATTTCTACACAATACGTAACGTACCTAAATGTTCGTATATATTAGGTCGTGTCAGCTTTTGTTTACTCCAAAAGTTTGAAGACTAAAGCGTTTTAAGTCTTTACGGTCCTTGTTTACGAATTAAGGTTCAAAATGGGCCAAGTTTGAAAACAGGGACAGCGTTGTGTCATCGAAAAATCTGTTTCTAAATATTTTAGAGCCTACTGTAGATTAAGTGCTGTGTAATTCGGTAAAACCAGTACGCTTACCATGCCATGAGTTTGCACTGTAGTAAACCCTTTTTAGGGTTCCGTAGTCAACAAGGAACCCTTATAGTTTCGCCATGTCCGTCCGTCTGTCCGTCTGTCCGTGTGTCCGCGGCTTAGCTCAGAGACGCTTAGTGCTAGAAAGCTGTAATTTGACATGGGTATACATATTTAGCATACCAAAAAAGTCGTAAAATAAAATCTTGAAAAATTTTTTTTTAGGATACCTCCCCTACATGAAAAGTGGGGATGAAATTTTTTTTCTCGTCTATCCCATGGCGTGGGGTATCGTTGGATAGGTATTTTAAAATATTGTAGGTGTGGGAAAACCATTTTTCGATTTAGGATCCGTTAGCGAAATATTAAGCTTTAAATAGAAAATTATTGTTAGAAATAATTATTTTTGGATACGTGAAAGAATTCACGGCAGTAGTGTATATGACGAAGTTAAAAGGAAAAGTATCACCTCGAGAAAGTTTGTTTAATTATTTAAGAACATTTTTAGTTCGATTTTCAATCTAATGACTAGATTTATAATCTAAAGTATAAATGTAAAAAAACGGCTGTGCACCGTAACTTTACTGGGCTAATATTTTATCTGGGTGTCAGGAGAGTAAAACTGTAACGAAAATGCTCTTTTTTAGTTTTTATAGCACCGCGGGGAGAGTGGCTAATCATTTTAGCCTGTTGAGGTAGTAACAAGCCCTGACTCCAATACCCTGGAGGCAAGATAGTGATCCAATTACATTCGGAGCTTTTTTAAGCCACCTCAATGACTCAACGATGTTTTGCGAAATATTACTAGGTTACAAACATGTTTTAGCCTTTGTTTTCGTCGAATTTAGTGATGTGTTTGTAGATGTGAGAATTTCAATTTACGCATACCACAGAGTAATATAATTACTACCGCATACTAATGCCAAGCTAATGCAACCAATGAAGCGCTCGTAAGCTTGGCGTAGTCGAGCTTCGGTATTGGAAACGATCACCGAAGTTAAGCAACGCCAGGTCCGGTCAGTCTTTGGATGGGTGACTTTTAGTGGTATTATATCTCGAGCGTTTCCGTGCTTCGGAAGGCACGTTAAGAGAAGTTTATTCCGAATGCGTAAATATGGTGACGAAGTATGGTGATATTTTCAATACTAACTGTACATTTTAAGGAAAATCTGGCACGATATAAGCATAGAGATTTGTTTCTAGATTGTTTCTGCAAAATTTCATTGAGTATAATTGGTTAGTATTGAAAATATCACCAGACTTCGTTTGAATGGAGCGTGCCAACAGTAATATACCCTTAAGTAGTTGGTCTCTGATAGTTCCGTCAGATGGCGTTGTAACTATTCGTTAAGCCAGGACAGAGGCCTATTAAGGCGGCTTGAAAATTCTCTGACAGCAAGTTGATCACTTACTTGCCGTGGTGGAGTATGGCTCACTCCTTCTCACCCTTATTTGGGAGAGGAAGCCTTTGCTCTGCAGTGGGATTCTACAGGCTATAACTTACTTTTTACTAATGCCAAAAAAATGTTCTTTACAAAACTGAAGTGACTCTGAAGTAAACATCGTATCCTATAATGCTGATATGCATGCAACCTGGCGCATTGATTCAAATTGCACAAAAAACCGTAATATCTGTAAGGTTCTTGTGGAGTACATTTTAGCACGTAGATTACCAGCTTCTAAACCCTCAAGAAGCTAGCCAATTTCTTGCCCGACCTTTTATTAAAAAACTTTTCGCTCTGATATAAAGTTCAAAGTCCTTTAACCAAACAAAACAACAATCAAACACACTCTTAACAAACCCATTCACACGAAAAGTTATTCAATAATCAACCATATTGTGCAATAAATAAATGAATATTATTTATTTACTGAACCGAAATGGTGACTAATGAACCGTATTCTTCGTGGAAAGAAGAACGGATAGCATCATTTACTCGCTGATCGCGTAGAACGGAATGTTAGGATTTTCCTCCATTTTCGTATAGAGTGTTTGGAAATGGACTACAGCATAAAAACATTGGTAAGCATATGCTCACGACTATATTCCCCGAGGTCTGAAACCTCAGAACATCCACGTTTCACCAGTAGTACCGAAACTCTGTCCAGTGTGATGGGGGGTGAGCCCGTCGCCGTATATAAATCGTATATAAATTCCGAAAAACTCTTTGGTACGAGTCGGCCTGGACGGGGATCGAACCATCGCCTCCTACACGAGAGGCAAGGTTACTCGCCACTGGACCACCACGGCTTATAAAAACATTGGTAGAATTGAAAATATGACGGGACTTCTTTTTTAGGATTAACTTCTTTTAAGAATAAGGTGAAGGAAAACATCCAATGTAGGTACACAGTGCATTTCTTACCACTACTAATACATGCAGATAACGATCCGGTTCAACTCACATTCTTGTCTAGTTTCTAAACGCACACAATGGGACTGCTTAATGTTTGTACCTACTGCCATAATACCTGTCGAACCTCTGATCTGTAGTTATCTAACAAGACTACGTGTTGGAAGCTTTTGTATAATGTTTTCTTCAAATTGTCTTTGTTTTTACTTTCTGTTCTTGTAAATGTCTATTATGTAGTAAGTGTTTTTGTAGTAATGGTTTAAATATTGTAAGTACGTCATTAATTATCCTAGCTGTTAATTAAGACGTCCTAGACGAGTCGATAGTGTATAGATAAACCTAAATTGGTTTTTATTACACTATCTTGTCAATGTATTGTAACGTTTCTTTCATTAATAAATATATATAATAAAAAAAATCCTGAGGAAACCTGCATACGCTGAAGAAGAAATTCCTATGCGTGTGTGAAGTCTACCCATACGCATTGGGCACGAGTGGTGGACTAACGCCCATACACCCTTCCTGAGGGTTGATCTGTGCCCTGCAGTGGGATGTATATTTGTGTATAGGCTTTGATGATGAAGAATAAGTTAAGTATAAAGGGTGACATTGATATTATTAGCATCTATTTAAACTAAGAGTCTACCCATCAAACTGGACAACTTTTTCCATGGGTGCCATTCAATCAGAGCAATCAAAAAAATCTGCTGTTCCATAATAAACTACAATGCCTACTCGACTCAAATGTATGCAACAGCAGATTTTTTTTAAATACCGGCTAAGAGCGTGGCGGACTCGCCCATTAGTATAGTAATTTATAATTAATTGTCGTTGTTTGTAAAATTTTGCACGCATCAATTAAAAACTGCTGACTGAACCTATTAATTTAGGGTTTCCACAAAAGCTGACGAAACTTATTATTGAAAATTTATTATTTCAGTCGTCGCGTTCCAGTAAGGCCAGTTCTTCAGGAAGTCATCGATTTCGTCTCGACGCCGATTTTGTTTTAATGGGGACCAGCTGGTCGTATACTCCATTCCAAATAGGGGCGAAAAGAAGGTAAAAAGGGTTCTTTATAGTACACACTTTAAAGAAATACGAATATTATATCAAACAACAAAATGGTGATGTTGAAAGACCTAAAGAAGTAGTGGTGTGCACATGTGGTTCGTCTTTAAAATCATTCTGTCATCAAACACTGACATAAGAATTCTTTTTTCGTCTTTATTTGACATATAGTATAGTTTTGGCCCACCTGTCACCTGGTATGCGGCAGACATGTCCAGCCCAAACCCACTTTAGATTGGCAGCGGTGTTGGCGACGTCTTTCACTTGGGTTCTGGCATGAATGACCTCATTTCTGCCTCATTATTGGAAATAAGCTTTTCAAAATCATACAGATAAGACCATGAAAAGACGGTCGAAAACGTAAAGATCCGAAAATAAATAACTAAAGCAACGAATAAGTTGACAGCTGATATTGACAGATGACATTAACAACTGACAATGATCTGTTGTAGGAACGTTTACGTTTCGAGAATAACTAGGTTACTTAGTAATAAAATAATATCTTATTTATTTATGTAGTTTTATGAAATTTCGTTTCTTATTATGATATTTTGTTACTAGCTTGTATTAACAATTATATTAACTAGTGGCGCGCCCGCGACTTCGTACGCGCCGACCACCGACATAAAATACTCATTACTTTTGATTTAAAAAAAACCGATTGCTATGAAACAGAGCCACACTTTAATTAATAGGTCATTCATACTAAGTTCTATATTTTTGTGAATACCCCATCCAAATTGGTTCACTAGTTTTAAAGTGATGCGTGCACAAACAAACAAACTGATAAACAGAGAAAAATTCAAAAAATGGTCTCAATGCCTTCCATTGCGTATCCTAAATGTCCCTAATTAATATTTTTGTAGACGTATTCAATGTACAACCGCGCCAATTTTATAATTACTATTACATCTAAATAATAGATATCGATAAAATGTATAGATATAGCAGACACTGCTATGTATAGGTAGGACACACAGACGGACGGACAGTCGGACAGCGACGGCTTATGAATAGGGTCCCATTTGCACCGTTTTTTTAATACGGGACCCTAAAAACGACTGTTATTTACTACTACAACTCTGTCGTTTTTTTCTCAACAATGTAATGTAAATATGTCAATACATTTATGCAAAAATGTCTAGTCTAGCCTAGGTCAATAAGTCTTTGATCAAAGCCTTTAGCAAAGTCATTCATCTATACGCTGCGACAATACCAAGTGACCGTAAAGGCATCTCTATCGATAATCTAGTCATGTAGTCACTAGTTAATGGTCCAGTGACTCTTGTGAATTGAGGTTTTGTACCTATTAAGTTTGAAATCTCTATGCAGTTGCAGCCGATCTGTACCCATCACAGAACATTATAAGAGGGGTTAGAAATGCAAAGTAGCGCTTTTGCTTCGGAGACGGCTGTCGCCACTTGTCTTCCCGCTCACGCTGGTACAATTACTCATGCCCTCTCGCGCGCACCACGCCGCGCGCCTTATGATGTTATGCAAATCATTGCATAACCTGTGGCGACACGTTCCACGCCTACTTTGCACTTCTAACCCCTCTTATAATGTTCTGTGGTACCCATCTTTCTTTCTTAAAGACGCTCCTCATAGGTAATCGCTGGGACGTGCCATATTTTGCTGGTTTTTAGAAGCTATCTTCTCGTTATTTAAAAGACATACAAATTAATAAAACATATAGCAATGATCTTCAACATCTAGGCTTTATTTGCTTTGAAGTATATTTTGGATTTTTCTATAAAATACATATTAAGCTGTGTTCAAAGGAAAGCCTAAATATTGGAAAAAATCTGTTTTATGTGCATCTACTTTATAAGATGAAGTCACTTTTTCTTCCAACACACGCCGTTGTGTAGACCATATTAAGATCTAAAAATGCTGTGAATTAAATTAATTTAAGTCCTTTATAAGGTCTAACAAAATTGGATGAAACTATTTTGAGGGGATGATCAAACCATCAAACAAGGATTGGTAATTAATCTCAGCTTTCATTAAATATAATAAGAAGCGGACGTATTTCATTGTACTCCGTCATCGTAGAAATTTCCGAAGGCCTTTCTATTCTGGATTTAAGAGAAGTTCATTCCGAAAACGTAAATGCGCGCTGCATACAAACGAAGTCTGGTTTTATTGTCAATACTAACCAATTAGACTCAATTAAATTTTGCAGAAACAATCTAGGAACAAATCTCTATGCTTGTATCGTGTCCGAATTTCGTGAAAATGTATAGTTTCAATGCTAGGAATAATTTAAGATTTGTATGAAAATTTTTGAGGCACTGTAACTTTAAAACTGTACATTTTAAGGAAAATCTGACACGATACTAGCATAGAAATTTGTTTCTAGATTGTTTCTGCAAAATTTCATTGAGCTTAATTGATTAGTATTGAAAATATCACCAGACTTCGTTTGAATGGAGCACGCCAACAGTAATATACCCTTAAGAGAAGTTTATTCCGAAAACGTAAATGCGCGCTGCATACAAACGAAGTCTTTTTATATTTTCAATACTGGTTAGCATTGTTATAATTTAATTGATTAGACTCAATTACATTTTGCAGAAACAATCTAGGAACAAATATCTAAGCTTGAATCGTGTCCGATTTTCGTTAAAATATACAGTTGCTAGGATTAATTTAAGATTTGTATGGAAATCTTTGAGGCACTGTAATTTTAAAACTGTACATTTAAGGAAAATCTGACACGTTACAAGCATAGGTATTTGTTTCTAGATTGTTTCAGCAAAATTTCATTGAGTTGAATCGGTTAGTATTGAAAATATCACCAGATTTCGTTTGTATGGAGCGCGCCAACAGTAATATACCCTTAAAACCACAGAAAAGAGAACTTCCCGCTTCTGTGTTTAAAACCATTATGACAAGCGAACAAACGAATACTACTAACAACAAAAATAAAGCTCTAACGTTGAATACAAGAATAAAATCAACAAGAAAAATGTCTTACAATCGAATAGAAAATCAAATGTGTTGGGTAAAGGCCTTTGGAAAAAACACCGTTCAGTTTTTATTTCCCCAAAGGCCTCTAGCGTTTGTCGACATAATGTTTGATACTGATTTACATGGTGAGTATAAAAACAGAGTTATTTATGAAATGATAATGTAAGTTGAACTATTTATCGTTATTTTGACATGGAATAAAATTTCGTTTCGAGGCATGTATTGTACCCACTGTCCATTATAAGTGGCGACGGGCTCACCCCCCGTCACACTGGACAGAGTTTCGGTACTAGTGGTGAAACGTGGATGTTCTGAGGTTTCAGAATATCTCTGACTACCCCCTCGGGGAATATAGTCGTGAGCATATGCTATGCTATAAAATTTCGTGTCGTACCTTATGCGTTGTGAAAAGTGACGGTGACGAAAACACATTCCGCTACGAGCGCTATTATTATTATTATTTCATTGAGTTTAATCGGTTAATATTGAAAATATCACCAGACTTTGTTTGTATACAGCGCGCATTTACGGATTCGGAATAAACTTCTCTTAAGGGAATATAATTCGGAGCGCGCTCCATACAAACGAAGTCTGGTGATATTTCCAATACTAACCAATTAAAGTCAATGAAATGTTTCAGAAACAATCTAGAAACGAATCTCTATGTTTGTATGAAGTCAGATTTTCGTTAAAATGTATATTTTTAAAGTTACAGTGCCTCAAAGATTTTCATACAAATATTAAATTAATCCGGGCACTAAAACTGTATATTTTAACGAATATCTGACTCTACCTATACACAAACATAGAGATAAGTTTCTAGATCGTTTCTTCAAAATTTCATTGACTTTAATTGGTTAGTATTGAAAATATCATCAGACTTCGTTTGTATGCAGCGCGCATTAACGCATTCGGAATAAACTTCTTTTAAGTACAAACCTAATGTTATTCAGTTTTGTATCTGAAGAAACGGATTTAAGTTTTTGCTTTAATTTAATAAAACCTTGTACTATAGGCGTATGCAGTCATACAAACAACCTGAAAACAGATTTTTTTGGACAGTCGTGAAAAACTCGATAGCATACCACTAGCCCGGCATCCAATCAACAACAACAAAAAAAAACATTTTTTCATCACGCTACGTTACCAAGCTCATATTCCCTACTCTTGTAACAAAAAAGAAAGTATCAAGTGATAGCAGGTGTATTCTCAACTTTTGTACTGTCCACAAAAAAAATTACCTTTTTTTGTGGCCAAAGTTCTCTCCCAAACTTTTCTATAATGATCTCTATCCTGCGCTATCATTTTTTCAGTATTTTTGGTGGTGGTGGGCATCCAGATCGTTGCGTCATATTTTCTTTGTCTGCCCGAGACCTGACTTCCACACTTTATAGGGACCTCCTTGATTATGCGGACACTTTTTAAGGGGATAATAGACCATCAAACTGAACCACTTTCTCTATGGGACCAACATCGAAATCGCGAAAATAAAATCAGCTGTCCCATACATTTGGCTCAAGCAGGTTTGCAGTTTTGTATGGAACAGTTTTTTTTTCTCCCATAGAAAAAATTGTTCAGTTTAATGGTCTGTTCATCCTTTTACAAAGTGTCAGCATATTAAGAAGGACCCTGTATTTTATTACAGCAGTACCAGGTTTATACGAAGATTGACGAGCGGACTTATTTTCCCGGTCGTACTGTCCCTATTTTATCTTTTTTAAATGTTTGTGTAAACAAGTTGAACAGAATAAGCCATTACGATAATAGTCAAATTTTGTTGCCGACTCTACAAAACTATCATTACTATTTTCGAGTCACTTGGTACAGCAAAGTTTCTTTTAGCAAATTGTTTCGAACAGTTCCGTACGATATCGTACTTTATTGCTCAGTAAATTAAGCGGAATTTACGCTTTGTTTACTATCGATGAGGAACATTATTTTGATTTTACGACTATTGGATAAAGTATTGTATAAAATAGCTTTAATATAAATACACACATAAAATATCTTGGACAGTGTCACACAAACTATTTACATACATAAATACATACCCGTCACATTTAAAGGACTTGTATTATTTTGACTATACAACGATATGAAATACATAATTATATGTATAGATACACATCCACGACTCTCATACAAATAGTCATAATCGTCATACAAATAATTATCTCTTACGGGATTCAAACCCGCGACCCTCGTCACAGGAGGTAGGTTCACTACCGACCGAACAAAGTTTTAAACACTTTTTATTTTAGGTTTTCTTGATTGAAATCAATCGTGGCCCTTATTACTAAATCAAACAATTTTTGATAAGGGCGCCACTGAGTCCAAAATTGATATTTCATCAATTATCACTTACTCTATTTGCGTTTTATTTTCGCAATAAATTTACGCCAGCCAAACCAAAATTCATTTAAAAAGTGTTTGATTAATTTAAAACAAATTATTTTCTACCTCAACATTTTTTTTCTGACGGTAATTGACCGAAAATTTCCCTAAATGCTAATTGCTTTACTGGTCTCACTTTTCCTTTGATCTCTTATTACCAGTGTTTTAATTAATAAGTCTTCGATGTTAACGAAAATTCAATGACTTTCAAAATATACAACGTGTTAATGAATAAGCGCAAAACCTCATACACCCCAACTGATTTATAACAAAATAATTCGATTGAAAGAATAATTTCAATATTTTGATAGTTAACATTTAAAGTTATTCGCATTTTAAGTTTTAAGGCAAAAATGATTTGTTTTCATTTCAGCAACGAATAAAAGCGCTAACGTGCTCATTGATACATTTTAAGAATCTAGTTTTGGTAGTAAGTAGGGTGAGTGTGCCCGTGCGGTGGGTTGAGATCCAGTTCAGTAAATTGAAAATTTTACAAAGAAATTATATAACATTATGAAAAAAATGACCTATGTTGAAAACATGATAATTCGATTCTGCTCTCGATTCTAAACAAACTACTTTCTAGTTTTGCGTTAATTCATTAACACGTTGTATATAAGTTCGGATTTCTGGTACCAAATAATTTAATGTAACATCGAAACGTGATTAGTTTAAAATTTGATGTTCCTGTCATTGGCATGTAATTATCACGGACAACCAACAATCACGGAAATTTAACTCAGTTGCTACTACAGGGTGTTATTGTTGCATTAATTTAAATGGCGATTGTTCCTATGATACTGAACAACTTTCCCAAAGGAACATTAGGGAAATTCGAAAAAAAAAAAAAAGTAAAAATAAATATTTAAAACTTTTAAGGCGGTTGTTTAGACCATCAAACTGAACAACTTTTACTATGGGACCAACATCGAAATCGCGGAAAAAGAAATCAGCTGTATCCATTTAGCTCGAGTAGATTTGTAGTTTAGTATGGAATATCAGAATTTTTTTTCGCGATTTCGATTTTGGTTCATAGTGAATGTTGTGCAGTGTGATGGTGTAAACCACCACCTTAAATGTTTATTTGTATTTTTGTAACACCTTGTATATGCTTTTCATACAGGTTCGGTCAGCATATTGCGTCTAGTATGGAAAGTCCAAATTTTTTTTCGAAATTTCCTATATGTTTCTTAGGGAAAGTTGTTCAGGATAATGGGTGCAATTACCCCTTCAAGTAATGCAATTGTTTACCCTAACACCCTGTAGAAGCGAGTGTGATAGGCTTTTATATAATTTTCATCCTTGGTTTTGAAGTCTATTTAAATTTTTGGTTAAAATGTTTATTAATCCACTATTTTAAGTATTGAAATATATTAATACGACTCTAATATTTATTACCAACAGCGCTCGCGACTCCGTAAGCGCAGACCACTGACTTTAAATACTCATAACTTTTGATCGAGCAAACCGATCGCGATGAAACAGCGCTTAAATGTTAATCCAAACCAAGCCTTTGTAAAAACCTATCCAAATCGATGAAGTCGTTTTTAAGTGATGCGTACACAAAAAAACAGATAAACAGACTAAAATTTTAAAATGGTCTTAATGCATTACATTATGTATTCTAGACGCCCCCAATAAATACCCTCCCCGTCAGACTGGACAGAGTTTCGGTTACAGTAGTGAAACGTGGATGTTCTGATGTTTCAGAATATCTCTGACTACCCCCTCGGGGGATATAGTCGTGAGCATATGCTATGCTATGCAATGCTTTTATAATATGTTTTTAATCACCGATTAAGTTTAAATTTGGCAAACTGAATTAGGTAGGTATACAACGTGTTAATGAATAAGCGCAAAACCTCATACACCCCAACTGATTTATAACAAAATAATTAGATTGAAACAATAATTTCGTTATTTAGATAGTTAAAATTTAAAGTTATTGACATTTTAATCTTTCAGGCAAAAATATTTGTTATCATTTCAGCAATGAATGAAAGCGCTAGCATGCTCGTGGATACATTTTAAGAATCTTGTTTTGGTAGTAAGTAGAGAAAGTGTGCCCGTGCGGTGGGTTGAGATCGAGTTCAGTAAATTTTAAATTATACAAATAATTTATTTAATATTTTTTTTAAATTACCAATGTCGAAACCATAATAATTTGATTCTGCTCTTGATTCTAAACAAACTACTTTCTAGTTTTGCGTTAATTCATTAACACGTTGTATAAAACAAAAACAACGCTTTTGCCTCTCTAGTCTCAACGACTCCAGGCTAATGTATAAATGTCTAGCTGTTGCCCGCAACTTCTTCTGCGTTGACTTAAAAAATTACCCCATGTGTTATTCCAGAACATATTCTATAAAAATTTCGTCCAAATCCGTTCAACCGCGTGATTGAGCTACAAACATCGTTCCAAACTGTCACATTTATAATTTTAGTGACGTATTAAACAGACATGTTCTCCAATATATTTCATAAACAGTTTAGTAACAAGCCTTTCAACTGAAGATGGAAAATTCCACGCCTCATCTTTCACATTTGTTATTAAAATAAACTCTCTAAGATGAAGATTATAGTGCGTCAAACTCAGGCCGGATTCGACCAAACTTTGATTTATAGAAGAGTAACTATACAAAGAATAATTTTACTCTTAGTATTTACTCCGAAATAACTTCATTTGTGTTTCTCCATAGAGTCCGCAATAATTTAAGATTGTAGTTAGTCTTTTTTGTCTTATGACGTACCTTTAATAGTAGAAGGAGATGGAACTATAGATATTTGTTTATGCGGCTGTCCACTTTTTTTTTGAGCTAGTGTGTGTTAAAAGTGACCGTAAACATAAAGCCATATGTCACTTGGTGCCTTTTGTCCATACTACTTGACACCACAAACTCAAACCTAAACGTCAAAATAAGTGGACACTTTACAATTGGTATGGCTCACTCTATTAGGTATAATATAATCTCTTTGGTTTTATCACAATAAACTAAAGAAAAAAATGTAAAATCCACTCAAAGAAAGAGGTTGTTGTATCCGTACTTATTGCGATGTGAGGTTATGGTTATACAGTTTTAATTGGTTAGATTTTATCTGCGGGCTTTAGTCAACTTCAAAACCAAATTTTGTCAGGCAGAGCTGTAGGTAGGACTGCATTTAAGGTAGAGTATACGGAAAGATTAAGTTAGAGCGGTAGGAAAAGGCTTTTATTGATCAAAATAAAACATTTTGGTACTTTTGTAGAAAACCTCACATACCAAAGAACTGAGCGAGCGAAACCAGCTCGACATTTTTCCCACCATGACTCAATATGGAGGTGGTACATAATTATACAGGTTCCTTCTTAATATGCTGACACTTTTTTAGGGGATGATCAGACCGTCAAACTGAACAACTTTCTCTATGGCACGAACGTCAAAATCACGAAAAAAATCAGCTGTTCTATACAAAACTGCAAACCTACTCGAGCGAAATGTATGCGACAGTTTTTTTTCGCGATTTCGATGTTGGTTCCATAAAGAAAATTGTTCAGTTTGATGGTTTGGTCATCCCCTTAAAAAAGTGTCAGCATATTAAGAAGGACCCTCATCCCTGCATCTTCTACTGTTGATTTGACTTTCAAAAACAACAATCCAGGATTGCGATTTTTGATAGTCGAATCAGCAGTAGAAAGATGCATATCTCCCTAGTAATTTTGACATTTTCAACTGCTGAGTTTAACGTATGAGTTTCGAAAATCGCACTCCTGGTCTCAATAAATTCGATGCTTCCCCCGATATGTTCGGCTCATCCTGAGTAATTACCAAGTATATTACTGCTGGTTGGTAAATATCTTAACCACGATGGGAAGTCAAACTTACAACAGACAGAAGAACCGAAGCATATGCATGAATTGAATGATGCATAATTTTCTTCCCTATTTTCCTGAAGATTGTTTTTCGAATGTCTCATGTAAATTGTCTCTTTTTATTCAAACACATTAATTTACACTTGGTAAAATTGCGTTGTAAAAAATTTCCCATTTCTCAAAATCGTATGTATTCTCGACGTCGTCGCCGTCGTATCACAGTTGCAAAGAAGTTTAAAATTATGAATACTATATTTATCTTATATTATGATTGTATATATCACTAGACTTCAGGACTCTTGACTCAGGAGGCTATTTTAAAGATAATAACGTACGTAAGTACAGTTTCATAATAAATTATTATGAGTTAGATATTATGTGTTTTTCCAGAGTTAAAACTAAGTTTTTCTAAAATTAAATGCTTCATTAAAATGTTACATACCTGGCTTCAGTAGATTTAAATCAGCCCAAGTCTTGTTATCATTTTATCATCAGAACAGATGATGTTTTCTGTTCAGCTAGCCCACTTCTGTCATGTACCACATCGTTTCCACAACACTTTTTTTTAACACAAAAAATAAAGTTTACCCTTTTTTTATCTGTGAAAAATATATATTTAAAAAAAGCAAGATAGGAATTACGCGCGCTACTGTTTCTTTAAATTTTGAATGTGGAATTGGTTATATACGTGCTATAAACTAAATAAAAATTCGGTTAAACATAATTCAGATTATTTTATGATAAACGGTTGGAAACAAGTTAGGGAAGACTTTTACACCATTCTGTATCACGATGAATGGTGGGGATGTGCGACATTTTCTATCATACAGGCCTAGTACTGGTTGGTGAGGGCAAGTTAGTAATTTTATTTAAAAAAAGCAAGATAGGAATTACGCGCGCTACTGTTTCTTTAAATTTTGAATGTGGAATTGGTTATATACGTGCTATATACATGAGATTAGGTTAGCAACAGACGTGCGTTCTCTTCGGTTGTTAATGCTAAACTGAGGGGTGGTGGAAAGTACTGGCGCGCGCAAAACTGTTGAATCCCGTCTTACCAGACTCCGTGTCCCGAAAAATGGGTTCCGTATTTCAACACTGTTCTTTTTTCCAATACAGAGTGATGTTTGCTTTGGGCGTAATAGATAACGTGTGCTTAGGCTTTGTTTATGTTTGCTCTCGACTGAATTTTAGAGTGAAAATATTAACTTTTTTAATCGATGTTGTTTAGTTGCTAATGTTGTTTTTTGTTTGAATCGTTGGGAAGAAAAGTTTAACAGATTCTTTTTAAATAACTTCATTAAACATAAAGACGAAAATATTTTCCGATCCCTATACAGGGTGTAAGTGATATCCTAGCAAATACTGAAGCGGTGAAATCAGACCATCAAACTGAACAACTTTCACTATGAAGCCTACCTCAGGAAAAAAATCGGCTGTCCCATACATTTGAGTCGGATCAGCAGTTTTGTATGGGACAGCTGTGTGAAAGTTATTCAGTTTTATGGTTTGAGTTTACCGTAAGGCCTATATGCACTACATTCGAATAATCACGGACCAGAAAGAAATATATTGATTTTACAGTTTAGACCGAGAGATAATTCGGTATGTCATGTTTTTTTACGTTTATTTTTATATTTTTACGGATAGTAGACATAATTTTAAGAAACTAATTTCATTTTCTTTGTAGTTTAGTAATTCTTGGAAAGCTCGAAGATGTTGGTCACATGGCTATAAATCCTAAGATATAAAAGTATAGTAGTAGTAGTATAGTAATTTATACGTCACTTGTGGTTTTAAAATCAAATCAACACAAGTGACATGACAAGGACGATATGTCAATTTTGACATTTCATTAGTCTCGGTATAAGATTTACGCACAATCACGTTGCAGGGTTTGCCCCGAGTACTTGTCTTTCGCGAGTTGGTCGCGCCGTTCGCGTCTCAGACTGCCACGAGGCTCCGCAATCCTTCTCAGTTGTGTTCTTACTCAAAAACAATCCTCGAGATTGGATAGATACTCCCTCAAACCACTTGACACTGGCAGAAATACGGTGCTAACGCACAAGCAAGAAGTCCATTAATTATAAATAATAAAAAAAACCTTTACGCTGTCAAAATTGAAAGTGTGAAATTTACTCTCGCCTAACTCAAATTATTCATAGATTAGAGGTTGGTAAAACGCAAAATCAGTTTACTCTAGAGTAACCGGCGACTTAATCTAAGAATATAATATACTCGTGTTTGGACGAATCCGGCCTTAGAAAGAAATATGGATGTTTATTATAAACCGATAACTACCCAACACTATGAATTCCATCCATCCAGTCCAGTGGTTCCTAACCTTTTTGCAACCAAGGACCACTTTGATTGTTTGTTTTGTTAGAAGGGAACCACTAGGTTTAATCAAGAATCGAGAGTTGAAGACATTTCATTTAAAAATTACATATATATTCTAAGCTTATTTTAGTTGTACAGGATGATAGTCATTGGCATGGAGATATTTATTTACGATCACTATCTCGTTCAACGCTTTTAAAATCTCTATTTATTGGCAGGGAGGGTCCTTCCCGCGGACCACTCCGTTGGCTCTCACGGACCACCTGTGGCCCGCAGACTGTGATGGTAAAGAGCAAAGTTATGTATACAAAGCATAGATGAATAAAGCATATAAGAATAGACTTTAGGAATCGCGCTCGCACATCTGTTTAATGGTCCCCGCTGGGGTCAATACAAGACCACCGGTTGGGAACCACTGATCTAGCCCATTTAAAAAAGTAAATTCAAAACGCGTAGTTGCTTAGCGGGTTCTTTTGTAAAGAATTCTTAAGTTAAAAGTAGCTCGAGAAGAAGCAAGTAAACACACAGACCAATTAGCTCCGGCGAATTAATTAAAGTAATAGTTAAATCTCTTAAGTTAAATTAGGACTCCCTATAGTCGTCACGAGATACTAGAGAGTTTTAAAGAGTTACTGTGATACAAATAAACGTGGTATAAAATGTTAAACCAAGAATAAACTAAGAATAAGCAAAATGTCTACTAATAAAACTGGAATAACTGAAACCTAGTATAACGTCGGCGTAACTGTTCTGTATCATAACTGTTTTTTTTCTTAAGTTTATCTCTGTACCGCGACGTCGCGTTTGCGTTGCGATAGGTGTGTTAATTCATTAACACGTTGCATATGGTCCTTCTTTAAATGCTGACAGTTTTTTTAAGGAGATCAGACCACCAAACTAAACAACTTTCACTATGGGACCAACATCGAAATCGCGAATAAAAAAATCTGCTGTCCCATACATTTAGCTCGAGTAGATTTGTAGTTTAATATGGGACATACGTTTTTTTTCGCGATTTCGATATTAGCCCCATAGTGAAAGTTGTTCAGTTTGATGGTCTAAACCACACCCTTAAATGTTTATTTGTATTTTTGTAACACCTTGTATATAGTAAACAAGGCCGCAAAATCACCAAAATGGACGTCACAATTTTATAATTAAAATAGAAGTGTAGATTCACATTATTAAGAAATAGAATAAGGTATTCCCATTTCCTGGTGAATTGTAAAGAGCAAATCCAATAACTAGAGCACAGTCACAATCATTGTAATCTGATACAAGACACCGTCCTGGATTCGATCTAGCTATGTACCTACACCGGTATCCGTTGTTCGGTATCTTGTGTAATCTATACCCATAGTGTAATAAAAACTACTAGTGGTGAAGCTTGCGGCGAGTCTATACTTAGCCCAGTAAAAATACGGGTCGAAAGGAAATTATTTGGAATTAGCTATTTTTTTTATAAATCGTTTATAAAAATGAAATTAAGATACTTTATTATCCAACTAAATTTCGTATTTTTAGTATTTAGTACTAAAATGCAAATTTTTATTTATAGTGTCAGATTTCTTTTGGAATTTATTTTTATTGTTTGTTTTGATAGTTAACAAAGTGGTTATGAGTTTACATACACTGTGTAAAGTTTGTACAAAAATTTGTATTTCGCAATTTCTACTTACGAGTATTTAATAAAAACTAAGGTACCGTGGTGATTTTTCTTTGGATTTACTTCTAATATAAAAGAATAGAAATGTATTTAACAAATGACATAAAAATTGTATCTACTATTGTTTGCCAATATTACAAGATTTTTTTTACTTCGTTTAATTATTTAAGAAAATTTTTAGTTGGATTTTCAATCTAAATGATAACTAGAATTATAATCTAAAGATTAAAAGAAAAGAAAAACGAATGTTATACATTATTTAAGTCTCACTGATGTACCTGGGCAGTTGACGAATTTTAATAGCTCCCGAAATTATACTGACCAATCAGGATGTGCCACCTTCAATCCCTTGTCACTTGGCTAATTTTTTTAGCACCCTTTTCACTGCTATCCGACTTTGCACCCTTTGGTTACTATACGACTTCGGGTTTCGTCGGGGGACTTTGCGCAACGAAGATCGACGAGGGGAATTATTTTCCTGGTAGTACTGTACGGCGCGCAGGCAAGTCGGTACCAGCACGTCTAGTATAGTTTCTATACGCGCGCGCGCCTTTGCTCCATAGAAAATAACCTGTTTCCGCGATTTTCGGAGAGTGAAAGCCAACTTGCAGAACACGCTCTCCTCGGCCCCCGCACACCGCGCTCGGTTGACCTGTCGCGACCGCTGTGCTTCACCACTAGTTACTTTTATTATACTATGCTATAGGTAAGTACCTAAGTCTATACATAAAATAAAATGAAACTTGGCGTGTATGTCAATTAAAATATAAGCAAAAATAATTACTGAGGAAACTGCTTTTGTGGAATCGATGGATTTGATTTAGCATTGTGGTAAAGAGTTTTGTCGGGGTACCTGACCTTGTAGGTCAGGTTGCATCCACATATGCCCATCTGTTTATGGTCCCTTTGGACCGGAGGAAACAGCAGTGGGTACGGGCCGGTGCTCCCTGGGAGTTTGCCATGACTTCTCCTCGTGGGATCTGGCTGGCTTATGGGAAAAACCTGACAGGTGGGAGTCCGATTAGCAGAGGGATGGTAGAAGAACATTTTATACTACACGAACTGTGCCCAGCATGCGTTGCTATGCGTTTTTTTGTCATAAACCTTCCCGGGCATGCGCACAATAGCCCACCAAAGTTTCATCGCAATCGGTCAAACGGAAATATCCATTTGTATAAGCCGTGGTGGTTCAGTGGCGAGTAACAGTATATTGTGCAGGAGGCGATGATTCGATCCCCGTCCAGGCCGACTCGTACCAATGAGTTTTTCGGAATTTATGTACGATTTGTAACACCACTGGCGATGAAGGAAACCAGCATGATTCAATTTTATGCATGTATTTTAGCCATTGTTCATTATAAGTAGCGCCGGGCTCACTCCCCGTCACACGAATGACGGTTTTTGTCGTTTTGTCGTGCTAGCCCTATAGGCAGCACCGAAAGTATCGGAGGCAGGGCAGGCCTGTCTCACTCCACAGCTCAGGTACGTTTGACGGCCAATCCCCACCGAGGGTTGACTAATCGCTCATTGATATAAGGCGCATTTTAGTTTTCGTTCCTGGAGCGTAAAGTTCGAAATTCAAAAAATCGGGTTGAGTGAACTATCTGTTACGTAGTAACTATTAAATAATCTGTGTCGGAGGCTCAGAGGAAGGATCTCCATAGAGACCGCATAAATTTACGATTGTAGTTAGTCTCTTTTGTCTTATGACGTACCTTTAATAGCAGAAGGAGATGGAACTATAGATATTTGTTTATGCGACTGTCCACTTTTTTTTGATCTAGTGTGTGTGAAAAGTGACCGTAAACATAAGGTCATATGTCACTTGGTGCCTTTTGTCCATACTACTTGACACCACACACTCAAACCTAAACGTCAAAAAAAGTGGACACTTTACAATTGGTATGGCTCACTCTATTAGGTATAATCTCTTTGGTCGGAGGTTTTAATACGTCACAAAATACAGCTTCGTACTTTACAGGTCTGCGCGTACATAGTCGCGGGTATAGCTAGTGATAACATCTTATACATATATTGTGTTTAATGTATTGGGTACAGTAGTCGACCATTGTCTTTTGTATAATGGAGACAGTCCCACACGGTCGGTTAGTTAAGAAAACTCAAAGATTTGCTCGTTCTTTTTTATTTATAATTAACGGGCTCTTGCTTGTGCGTTAGCACTGCATTTCCGCCAATATCAAGTAGTTTGTGGGATTATTCTATCCCAATCTCAGGGATTGTTTTCAAGAACAAGAGATTCAGGATTGTAAAGCCTCGTGGCGGGCAAAAACGCGACGCGCGAACACCACGCGAGACAAGTGCTAGTGTCAGAGCCTGCAAAGTGACTCCATCAATCTTTCGACATCGTCGGTACTCAAAACTATTTTAAAACCAACCTAATTGATTACAAGGCTATAGAGAATTCACAATAGTTGTCTGTGTGTAAATTATTTGAATATACCTATTATATAATCTTAATTCGTAGACGCCATATTAAAATTATATACCCTATGTCACTCTCACGATTTTAACGAATCTAAAGACACCTTATACGTTAAAATCCATCAAGAAGTTTAGGCTGTAAGGCGTGCCAAAGAAATATATACAGGGTGTTACATAATTAACCAAAAAAAATAAAATCCTTCATTGAAGCCAATTATTAAAATATTCCAACTCTAACGTGACATTTGAAACATAGACTATTTTTTCAGAAGGGTAGTGTTTGTAATTCATTTGTACCTAAATTTCAGTAAGAGACGATGAAGCTTTCTTTGTCGAAAAAACTAATTGTAAGATGCTTAAATTATCTTACATGATGACAAATATGAATACTTTATTGAAATTATTCTTTATTTTTTATTTTTGTACCAATAATGTAACTTTTTTGTCAATCTGTTAATTATAGTTTTTTTTTTGCAATAAATAGGTCTTAATATTCAAGTTAGCTTTAGTAATAAAGATAACACAGAGAAAAATCTTCTTTTAAATTAAGTACTTACAAGATAGGTATTGACATCGCGGTGACCTTACGACGTATCTACTGCCGTTTAGTCTTTGAAATACCGGCAGTCCGTCAACTAGTGTTGCGCTTCAACGATTAAAATGTTATTATTTTTCTATAGATAAAAAAAATCGGTAAATAATAATATTATGCTACAGTTGTCATACATTGTCAATAGACTCTTTACAAGGGACCCTTTAACACCCTTTTTTCTTTAGGGGTATTTTTGTAACACCCTGTATACAAACATACATACATACATACATACTTACATACATACGCTCGAAAAACATAACCCTGCTGGCGCAGTCGGGTAAAGTGTTTTGATGAGCATAAGTTTGGTTTACTTAAAAATTTATGGATTTTGACATAATAATATGGGAGTGTCAAACCTAAAAAAAAAGACTCTGAACAACTGACCTTTGCAGCCATGTGTAGAAACCATCAATAGAATAGAAAGCAATTTCCTATGTTTTTTCTTCTTCCAGCGTTAACAATTACAAGTCAGTTATATGAGTATGTTATTTCTATTGTTCTTTTTAATTGAGACAAATGTATGGTATTGTTACTTAGCTTTTGGCTGATATTTTTGTAGGAAATTATGATTTCTAATCTCCTATACTTAAGAAACAGTGACTGACTGACTGACTGACAGACAATACACAGCCTAAACTGTTGAAGATAAAAAGCACGAAAGGAGTCAATTTCTCTGGCTATGGGAAATAGGCTTTGACTATTTATATGTGGACTGGTTACGCGTGTAATTCTACTAACAAACATTTCTCCACTTTTTGCGGGGGGCATGAAATCCGCAATTTTATACCCCATAACTTTAGATTCTAATTTTGAATGTTAAAAATCATGAAGAGTAGTCTCGTGTGAACCCCAAACGTTCTAAGTTCGAAGTTATTATTTCGCAATTATAGGCTGTCTCGTTTAGTGATAAGGTGCAAAATTGAATGTAAATGCACAATATCAATTGTGCTTATACCGTGGCAGAGGGGAAATGCTACGGCAAGGCTAGTCCTCATAGGCCACCAAAAAATATTAGCGTATAGTTGGCGTATAGTTATGGAACTCATGTCGATTTGTTTTTCATAATCTCTTATAGTGTCGCATATGCTATGCTATGCTATGCTATGCTAGTGGGTGAAAATTCCACATGACACGACATTCCATCCTGAAATATTCAATATGCTAATATTGAACCTTGCTACAACTGCTTTAAGTCCTAGTTGGTAGTTGTAGCACTATTACTGAATACGTCAAAACTAATTACGGTCGTGAGTGAAGAGTGTGACATTATGTAAGTGTGACATTATACGACTGTGACATTATACGACTGTGACATTATGCGACTGTGACATTATGCGACTGTGACATTATACGGCTGTGACGTTATGCGACTGTGACATTATACGGCTGAGACGTTATGCGAGTGTGACTTTATGCGAGTGCGGGTTTTGCATTATACTCGTACGTGTGTGACATTACGCGAGTATGACATTATGCGACTGGGACATTTTGCGTCAAGATGACATCACGATTGTATCGACTAGTCCCGTCACTATAAGTGTATGCTGCTGCAGACAAACTAAATAAACCCCATTAAACTAGAAATCACAACCACAAAGCAAAGCAAAGCTCTTCAAAACTCAACCTACTGTTAAACACAGTTAAGTGCAAAATAAAACAGCACAAACGAAGCCGCAGGGTAAACCCACACAAAATGATACGAATGTAGATATAATCAAGGGAATATAAAGGTGCTACAAAATCTCTTCCCGGATTACTGAATCGTATTTCCATGTTAGTTGCTACGTTTTCAATTGGTCACTGACTCAGAGGAAGGATCTCCATAGAGTCCGCATAAATTTACGATTGTAGTTAGTCTCTTTTGTCTTATGACGTACCTTTAATAGTAGATGGAGATGGAACTATAGATATTTGTTTATGCGGCTGTCCACTTTTTTTTGAGCTAGTGTGTGTGAAAAGTGACCGTAAACATAAGGCCATTTGTCACTTGGTGCCTTTTGTTCATACTACTTGACACCACACACTCAAACCTAAACGTCAAAAAAAGTGGACACTTTACAATTGGTATGGCTCACTCTATTAGGTATAATCTCTTTGGTCACTGAGGAATTTTTTACAAGAAAATTAAATAAGTCAAATTCAAAATCAAAGTCAAAGTCAATATCATTTATTCAATATAGGAGCTTGCAGCACACTTATCAAACGTCAAATCTTTTTTAAAGCTACCACCGCGTCGGAACGTGTTGTCGCTGTAGAGAAGATGCGGCCAGAAACTCTACAACATAACACGACTTAATAACGTAACATAAGCTAAAGTTATGTATACAATAATAAAATAATTGATACTATACAGTAATATAAAGGAAATGAACTATAAGCTAGTGACCTCAGACCCAAGCATTTTGATCATTTAAATAATCTAGAATGACTTTATTCTGACTTAATATTATGCCATACGCTAAGATCATGATCTACTATACTTCATTCCAAATAAGGACGACGAGATTTTCCAATTCCTATTTAGCTTTCTGGCCAATTCTGATTACCAAATGTAATTAATTTATTGGATACATATACCTATACTATCCGACATAACTTGGACGTTACTAAAGCTGTTCTAAGAATAAGTGAGAGGAAGTGTTTCAAATCTCTGTTTCTGTAATGCAAAATTGCCTTAAAATTTGTGCTATTTTGAATAAAGTATAGTTTTATTTAAAAGAAATTCCATAACATATTAGATCAAAACCGAATCAAATAGAATGAGACACATTAATTGACCTAAAATATCTTAGAGAGTTAAGAAGTAAAACATACATTTGCTTACATCAAAAATAATAGGTGACCGAATGATTTTTTACTTTTTAAATGTTTGGTTTTGGCGTTGGTGGTTTTTTAAAATTGTAATTTAATGTTATTTCATAATTTTTAAAGTTACATATAACTACTGATCCGATTTTCATGCAACAAAGCTATGAACACTCTCGCAAAAATTAGCTTTCTATTTAAAAAACTGTATCAAAATCGGTTCACCCGTTCAGGAGCTACGATGCAACAGACAGACAGATCGACAGATAGACAAACTTACAACACCCCTCTTTTTGCGTCGGGAATTAAAAATAGAACGAAAAGGAACACCACCCGTGCCCAATGTGGATTGGTAGCCTACACACACCAGTATCAGAATTCCTTCTTTAGTGGGACTTCGTATATAGTTTGCAGGTTTCCTCACGATGTATTCTTTCACCATTTGAGAGCAGTTGGTATTACGCACATAAGTTAGAAAGCTCATAAAACCTTTGACTATTTATATGTGGACTGGTTACGCGTGTAATTCTACTAACAAACATTTCTGCCACTTTTTGCGGGCGAGGTAACATGAAAACCGCAACTTTGGACTTAATTCCCCATAACTTTAGATTCTAATTATGAATGTTAAAAATCATGAAAAGTAGTCTCGTGTGAACCCCAAACGATCTAAGTTCGAAGTTATTATTTCGCAATAATAGGCTGTCTCGTTTAGTGATAAGGTGTAAAATTGAATGTAAATGCACACGATCAATTGTGCTTATACCGTGGCAGAGGGGAAATGCTACCGCAAGGCTAGTCCTTATAATAATTAGTCAAAGCATAAAACGAATAAATTTTATATTTTATTTAGTCTGTAAAGTATACGCTCTCCAATTTACGACGGCATAACTATGCAGTGGCTCGGTAGGCATTTATCCTTGGTGACAACCGAATGTAATTTCGTCGTCTGACCAAACCTTTGTTGCCTATTTATCCTTGTAGAATAAAACTATACATACATACTTAAACCACAGTATAAGAAGGAGTACTTATACCTACGCTAAGTACAGTAAGGACACTCGTCCAACAAAAAGACAATGCGGGTTTTGTATGGAAGGTTGGCGCCTGGTTTTTTGGCGCGGCCATCAACCAAACTTAAATATTTTAGTTCAGACTAAAGGAACAAACAAAACTTGTTATTAGATGTATATCCCTAAACTCAGTCCGAACGGAGATATATAGACTTGAAGTTGATAATATAGTCATTACGTAAAGCTTTTATATCTCCGTTCGGACTGAGTTTAGAGACAATTACTTGTGATAACAAGTTTTGTTTGTAACTATACAGGGTATAAGGAAAAGTATCATTAACCTTTAAACCACATACTTTACTCATCAAACTGAACAACTTTTACTATGGGAGCAAACCTATCAGAACAAAAAAAATCTGCTGCTCCATACTAAACTGTAATGCCTATTCGACTAAAATGTATGAGACAGCAGATTTTTTTGTTCTGACAGGTTTTCTCCCATAGTAAAAGTTGTTCAGTTTGATGGGTAGAGTATGTGGTTTAAAGGTTAATGAGACTTTTCCTTACACCATGTATTCTGAACGATGATATTAAAGTTTTACTGATGGCCGCCCTAAAAAATAGGCGAAAAGAAAATAGGCGCCATTTTTAGGCATTGGCTTTTTAATAACGAACAAACTGAACAACTTTCACTATGGGGCCAATGGAAAAAATCTGCTGTTTCATACATGTGGATCGAGTAGCTTTTTGACATTTTTCTATGGAACAACACATTTATATTTACGATTTCAGTTTTGGTCCCCTAGTAGAATTTGTTTAACGCATTTAAGTTTACGCCCTGTATTCGATTTAGATTTGGCTTATAAATTTATGAACACCATCCTCTAATTATCTAAAACTTTGACTATTTATATGTGGAGTGGTTACGCGTGTAATTCTACAATAACTAACATTTCTGCCACTTTTCGCGGGGGGCGAGGTAACATGAAACTTTGGATTTTATTCCCCATAACTTTAGATTCGAATTTTGAATGTTAAAAATCATGAAAAGTAGTCTCGTGTGAACCCCAAACGTTCTAAGTTCGATGTTATTGTTTCGCAATTATTGGCTGTCTCGTTTAGTGATAAGGTGTAAAATTGAATGTAAATGCACAAGATCAATTGTGCTTATACCGTGGCAGAGGGGAAATGCTACCGCAAGGCTAGTCCTTGTAATAATTAGTCAAAGATCTAAAATAAAGTAACAGGCCTTCATTGTTTAATGATCAGTACAGCCTAATGCCTAATGCCTTTAATCCTGAAGTCTAGACAAATAATTAATCTAACTAACACTAAGTCTCTTGGGCTTAGTACAAATTAAGAGTTAGCAACAACTGAAGAAGGTCATAGTCGAAAATTGTTTTCTTACGCAATGCCACACCCCCGAAACTCCATAGAATAGTCTCACGGTGACTAGTACTTCTACAGATACATGCTGGCGACGGCACAAGTTCTTGCTCGGCCTTCTAGTGTCCCCTAAAGGGTCCCCAGAAAGTGCGGGTTGAGGTGTGGTATCTAAAGTCAGAGAGGGGCACGGAGTGGCCGTTCTGTCTGTAGAACTATACAAAGTGTTACAAAAATACATTTAAGGGGTTTAGACCATCAAACTGAACAACATTCACTATTGGACCAATATCGAAATCGCGAAAAAAATCTGATGTTCCATACTAAACTACAAATCTACTCGAGCTAAATGTATGGGACAGCAGATTTTTTTTTTGTGATTGGGATGTTGGTCCGATAGTGAAAGTTGTTCAGTTGATGGTCTAAACAACCATCTTAAAAGTTTTAAATGTTTATTTTTACTTTTGTAACACCTTGTATACTATCACATTTTCGGTTGTTTTATCAAAATGGAGTGGTTCCGGGTAACCTTGTGGTTCTGGCTTAGAATATAGGTCCCAGCTTTATTTCTTCCCATCGGTATCATACGGCTATCAAAACCGAAACGGAGGCTGAAAATCACATACACAAAATACAAAATTTCCCCATTTTTCCGTGGGTATCATACGAAGTGATTGTGGGATGAAGATTCTTATAAATGTAGTGTTTTTATGGGCGCAAGGCTCTCTGCCCTACTACACTGAGAAAAAATGCTACGTACACGTAGCCCGACGCAGCTTCTACGTAGCCCGTTGCAGCTTACGTACCACGTAGCTTACGATGCGATACTGATTACGAGTGTTGCATCAGTGTGTCCTACCTCAATATTATAAAGATGAACCTTGTTACAACTGAACGATTATGAAAAATAAGCATAAGCTTATGTTCACGACTATATTCCCCGAGGAAGTAGTCAGAGATATTCTGAAACCTCAGAACATCCACGTTTCACCAGTAGTACCGAAACTCTGTCCAGTGTGATGGGGGGTGAGCCCGTCGCCACTTATAATGGACAGTGGGTACAATACATGCCTCGAAATTGAAGCATGCAAGTTTCCTCACGATGTTTTCCTTTACCGAAAAGCCAGCCATTATGAAAAATGTCGCATTATAAATGTTGAGAGTGAACCTTGCTACCTTGAAAGGGATTAACGTCGTGAGTTTATAATTTAAATTTGTAAATTTGTACAATTTTATTAAACACTAGCTTTTAACCGCGGTTTGCTAATGTTCACACCCCATTTCACCCGCTTGCGGGTTGATTGAAAACACCAAAAAACTTTTTTCGTGTACCCCTAAAACCTCTCAAAAATAATATATTCCCACGTTTCTATTTCTGTATTCAGCGGTTTCGACTATGTGTTGTCTGTCTGTAAGTTAATCAGTAACGGAAATTGTTTATGTGTATAGAACATTGACGTAGAATACTATGGACGCCGGGTCTAGTACAAAATTCTCGAAAAAAGTGTCAGAGACTAAACTACACAAACCGAAGTACGTGTAACCAACTAAAAACATTAAAGACACACGTGAAACCTAAAACATTCGTTCTTTTTATTCTGTTTTCTTTTGCTGTATGTTTTTGGTGTGAAAATAAAGAATGTTTATGTTATGTTATGTTAATGCTGAAATTCTTTTCAATCCCACTCCCCCATCGGTGCGCGTGCGATGTCATAGTACGCGGATAGTCAGCCGATCAAACGCAGCCTCTCCCGTAATTGGTTCTCTTTTTACGTTTTGGTGATCTTGTGGATAGGACAATTTTGAGCGGGGACCCTACGTCCAGTAGTTGATAAGTCAATGGAACATTTCAAAAGAAAACTATCAAAGTTACTCTAAAATTCTAACCTTACTCATTACCGCAATACGAGGGCGCTCGCACTTAGAACAATTATAACCGGTTATTACTGCCTATTACTGGTTCGGATCGGACAATGGCGCTTCTGCCTTCAGATGCCACATTGTGTGGTACAGAATAGAAAAGCTTGAGTCCTAAATTGGTGGGATTAATTTAGAATCAGACAAGGGAAGAGTGGGTGGACTTGCAGCCAACATTGACAAGACATTGGAAAAAGGTTGGTGAATTGTCCTGTAGGTAACTGAAGACCGTCAATATCAGTTAAATAATTGATACAATTTATAATCCAAATGATTTTATAGTATAAATGAGTTTAATAATTGTAAATAGAGTCTATACCATACCTGTTTAACTTTGTTTTTCATGATTTTAATTTGTTATTAGCTACATTTTAAGATTATATTTTGTGTCCACTTAGCAATTAGTGTTAATATTGCAGTGCTCTAACAGAGCTCATGTCATGAACAAGTTTAAATGTAACACCTTTTGTAACACATGAAGCAATAAAATATATGACTATGACTATACAGGGTCCTTCTTAATTTACTGACACTTTTTAAGGGGGTGATCAGACCGTCCAACTAAACAACTTTCTCTATGGCTCCATCATCGAAATCGCGAAAAAAAAATTTGCTCTTCCATTCAAAACTGCAAATCTATTCGAGCCAATTGTATGGGACAGCAGATTTATTTTTCGCGATTTCGATGTTGGTCCCATAGAGAAAGTTGTTCAGTTTGACGGTCTGATCATCCCCTTAAAAAAGTGTCAGCATATTAAGAAGGACCCTGTATAATAAAATCTCCGAAAGCTTTAAACAACAAAACACCAAATTAATGTTAAGTAATTTATACAGATGGCTAGTGCAACATAGTTTTATAGCGTTGAAGAGTTTTTAAAATTTAAATAGTAGATGTAAAATAATTACAGAATGTTAATATTGTAGGTTTTAGTTTTAAGTTGTTACACATTTGCGTGCTGTTGTTATAGCTGGACAGAAGAAGATTATTTATTATATTTTACCTAAGAGGAAGCATCTCTCTTTAAGACTAGAGTGAGCCGTACCAATTGTAAAGTGTCCACTTTAGTTTTGAGTGTGTGGTGTCAAGTAGTATGGACAAAAGGCACCAAGTGACATATGGCCTTATGATTACGGTCACTTTTCACACACACTAGCTCAAAAAAAAGTGGACAGCCGCATTAACAAATATCTATAGTTCCATCTCCTTCTACTATTAAAGGTACGTAATAAGACAAAAGAGACCAACTACAATCGTAAATTTATGGGACTATGGAGATCCTTCCTCTTAGTATTTTACCTTCTTTTGTATACCTGTTTCAAGGAAAATAAATGATATTTCTATTTCTTTCACCAAATAAACATGGTCATACTTACTCATATATACTGATATATAAACATTGTAAACTAGGCGTGAATGTATATTGAACATAAGTGGCATTAAGGATACGTAATGGAAACCATAGAGACCATTTAAAAAAAATCTTTTTGTCTGTCTGTGTGTCTGTTTATTTGTGCAAGTATCACATAAAAATGACTGAACCGATTTGAATAGGGTTTTCACAATAGCATAGGGCTTAGTTTGGATTATTATTAAAGCTTTGTTTCATCGCAATAGGTTCACGCAATTAAAAGTAATGAGTACTTAAAGCCAGTGGTCTGCGCGTACGGAGTCGCTAGTATTAAATAAAAATCCATAGCACCGATGATCGCAATTTGCATATGTCTTTCTGGATACAAGAGTAACGTCAGTTATCTCGCATACACTCATACGAATTGACAATAGTGTCAAAACGATAGACAAGGCTGTACGACGGGACTGGGATTCATTGAATCTGTTAATTGGCACCTGGTAGTGGTCCAAAGAAACAATAGCAATCGCTGTCAGCTTCTACCTTGACATGTTAGAGCTTGTACGTACAATTTATGAGAGGAAGGCGGTTGAAAATTTGTCTTGTCACTTTAAAAATGTATACAATTTAAGCCATATGTTTGTTTGCTACTCAAGAACTGCGCATTTTAATTAGTTTTTTCATATCCTTTGGAAAAGATAAGGATTAGGTAGATAATTAAAGCCGCTGAAGGATTTATAAAGAGATTTAACTTCTCAGATCCCGTAATTAAATGTTCATCTGAACTGATATCAGGTCCTTGGGACCCGGAAGAATAAACCTACATTAAAATGAAAGGAAGCCTCAATTTCGAAACGTGTAAATAGTGTGTAGTGTTCACTGATGACAAGCTCATTATTACCAGTCACACTGTACAGAGTCGGGCACTGTTAGCAAAATGATTTTTGGAACATAGTCCAACATTTAAAATATCTTTAATAAATTTTACCTCGAGACTGTCTATGCTCTCGTAAGCCCTTGAGGGATAAATTCGTGAGCAATTATTCTTACAATTTAGAAAGTTGACTATCATGTAGCCATCTCAAGGTCAAAATTTCTCCTTCTCTTCCTCTCTTTCACTCAATATGTGTGTGTCTATAATCGGTGTAACTATTGTAAAACTCTTTTGGAATAACATCTAAAAGGTTTTTTTCGTATCGTTATTGGATTTTAGTGAAGCCTTCACCTAGTCAAGATAAAAATTAAATCGCTTACTACTTAATACTTGTACCCCACATAATTGTCAGCCCACGATTGCGGAAACGTTCGGGATAGTCGTGAATTAAGTCGGAAAATTGAAACAAAAAAAAAATCTGTTGTTTCACTTATCTTTTCAAGTCTTAAATTTTTAGCAGCTTTCCAAGCTACTAATAAGATAGTTTTACGATTTTTTATTGAATACATATACTATCCGAATACAACAATACAACATAAAATCCTAAAATTAAAATATCCTAAAACTAAAATATGACTATAACAAAATAACTAACTTACGGAAAAAATAAATTATTCTGAAAGGACGCCTCTGGCCGAACTTGGACCAAAAGTACCCATTATGCCGGCGACATTTCCCCGCTGCACAGCTAAGGACACTTGTTGGACCAGATAAGAGCCAGAGCGGGGGTCGCAACCTTTTTCTCTTAAGCTACGTCCCAGGTCCCTAAAGAATACTTTGACTTCGGATCCCCATGGCCCTGCTGTCTCTACGGCGAAAGGTACGAACAGGTAGCTCTGCTCCAGCACTGAATATCTGTCGTGTTTTCGTCTTGCCGCTGTTTCCGCTGCTGACCCGGCCACGAGCACGGTCGGTTTTTTAAGTATTTTATTGAATCTCTGAAGAAAATACTGACAAAATTTTCCAATTGTTCAGTAAATGTACTTGAAATCTTCGTCTTCGTCTCGCTTTCTTTTAATGAAAAGTTTCTTAATGGTTAAGCTATGTCTCTTATATACCTACAGAGACTAGGTGCTGCCACCTCAGAAATAGTTTGACCGCTAAAACTTAAAAAAGAGCTTGATTCAGTGCTAACTCTAAGTTCTTGTCTTCCAAGTAGTCTTTTAATGCACTCTAAATAGAATTATCAGCCAGTCCGAAACCCGTAGTGTTCGTATTTGAAACTCACGAACACAGCACTTTCTATGGGCACGTTTTGAACAGAATACGCTATCAATCAGTCAATCAAATATACTTTATTTTACACCAAAATATAAACAGTAAAATACAGAGAGAAAAAAAACAAAAGACATAAAATAAGGCGGTCTTATCGCTAAGAAGCGAGATTTTTCAGCTTTCGCAAAAGTGACAGTGAGATTTTACAAAAATTACAGTGTGCTTTCACAAAGTGACTGCGAGCTCTCACAAGAGACCGAGAACTATCACAATAAGTGACTAGTTTCTGCAACTTTTGCTAGTTTCTGCGACTTTTGCTAGTTTCTGCGACTTTTGCTAGTTTCTGCAACTTTTGCTAATTTATGCATCTATTGCTAGTTTCTGCAACATTTGCTAGTTTCTGTGACTTTTGCTAGTTTCTGCAACTTTTGCTAGTTTCTGCATCTATTGCTAGTTTCTGCAACATTAGCTAGTTTCTGTGACTTTTGCTAGTTTCTGTAACTTTTGCTAATCTATGCAACTTTTGCTAGTTTCTGAAAATTTTGCTAGTTTCTGCATCTTTAGATGGTTTCTGCAACTTTTACTCGTTTCCGCAACTTTTGCTAGTTTCTACAACTTTTGCTAGTTTCTGCAACTTTAGATGGTTTCTGCAACTTTTGCTCGTTTCCGCAACTTTTGCTAGTTTCTACAACTTTTGCTAGTTTCTGCATCTATTGCTAGTTTCTGCAACATTAGCTAGTTTCTGCAACTTTTGCTAGTTTCTGCATCTATTGCTAGTTTCTGCAACATTAGCTAGTTTCTGCAACTTTTGCTAGTTTCTGCATCTATTGCTAGTTTCTGCAACATTAGCTAGTTTCTGTGACTTTTGCTAGTTTCTGTAACTTTTGCTAATCTATGCAGCTTTTGCTAGTTTCTGCATCTATTGCTAGTTTCTGCAACATTAGCTAGTTTCTGCAACTTTTGCTAGTTTCTGCATCTATTGCTAGTTTCTGCAACATTAGCTAGTTTCTGCAACTTTTGCTAGTTTCTGCATCTATTGCTAGTTTCTGCAACATTAGCTAGTTTCTGTGACTTTTGCTAGTTTCTGTAACTTTTGCTAATCTATGCAGCTTTTGCTAATCTATGCAACTTTTGCTAGTTTCTGAAAATTTTGCTAGTTTCTGCAACTTTAGATGGTTTCTGCAACTTTTGCTCGTTTCCGCAACTTTTGCTAGTTTCTGCAACTTTTGGTAATCTATGCAACTTTTGCTAGTTTATGAAAGTTTTGCTAGTTTCTGCAACTTTTGCTCGTTTCCGCAACTTTTGCTAGTTTCTACAACTTTTGCTAGTTTCTGCAACTTTTGCTTTACCATTTTATTTAATCTTCCTTCTTTAACTTCCAACAGTTTAAAATGACAAAACAATTGCGGAGTAATAATAGCACAATAATAAGGTATTCCTACATAACGAAAGCTTCATACAAGCGGCCGCTGTAGGTGCACTCACACTTAGTCACACGTACGAACAGGTCACACAGCCAAGGTATGTGCGTCTCTTCGTTCGTTACGCGTTCGCGGACAGCGAACGGCCGCGTGTATGAAGCTTGTTTTCTGTAGTGATATTTCTATTCATGTGATTGTATTACAAATTACTACGCGAGCTATGGTCGAGTAAAGCAGAGGTCAGTAGGCATGTGCATGTGTGTTTAACGCACATAGTGTCTTAAATTCCATATTTAAATCAAAATACCTGACTGTTTTAGTATCCAAGCAAGTCACTGTAGTGTAAAATCGATCAGGAGCGTCATTACTTCCTACTGATTAAAATTTCAGCGACCAAAAGTATCTCACAATTTTCTCTTTTCGTTTTTCTCTTAAATCTAGAATTTCAGACGGACGGACGGGATTCTTTTTTCATTTTTATTTTAATTAAAAGCCGAGGTGTCATCTGTCAGTCTTTAATTAATGTTGGCGTTCATTTACGATTGTTGAGGTGTTCGTAGAGTTTCCAGAGGTCGTGAGGTTAAAAGGCGGAGGCATCTATTGGGTTACTTTTGAATAATCTTAAGTCATCATGACTTAAGATTATTTCCATCAAGGGAACTTCTGTTAACTTTTGTATTATTCGTACAATTTAACCGACTTCAATAAGTAGGAGGTTCTTAATTAAAGCAATTTGATACATTTTTGTACCTTTTTTGGGCTATTTATACAAACGATCTCGCACTGACAAGAATAGGCGAAGGCTGAGGTGAAGTCAAAATGGGAGCCAGGGAACGTTCGTACTGTACGTAGGTATTAGTACTCTTTCTCTTACTGTGGTATATGTCTATCCTTATCCATTCGGCCTTTAGTTCACAACGCCCAATGTGGATTTGCGGATTTTACATACGGAACCTAGGTTGAACATTGACTTCGACTATTTTATTTAGAATTGATATCGTCCATTGAGTAAATATTTTTATCTAGAAAAGTATTTTAATTACTTCCTACGACAAGTAAAACTAAAGTGGCCAGTAAACATTATGTCTGCATTATAAAAGTAATGAAGTCTCTGAAGTTATACGTAACTATACACATCTTTTTGAGCTTCTATAAATGGTTATGTACTAGGGCTGTATAGAAAGATGTGGTGCAACATAAAGTATATTTAGTTCTATCTATCTATCTATAACGTCACGTCTCTTTCCCAGTGGGGTAGGCAGAGACCAGAGCGCGCCATATACTACGATCCTTACATACCTCTTTTGCCTCATTCACATCTATACATCTCTTCATACATGCCCGTCGGTTTCGAGTACTCCGCACCTCCCCTTTTTTTAGGACGCAACCGATTTGATCAGAATTCGTCCTACGAGGGCGCCCTCTGCCGACACTTCCACTCACTTTAGCTCCATATATCTCTTTCGTACATCTGCTATCACTCATCCTCTCCACATGCCCAAAACAACGAAGCATACCCTTCTCTATTCTTGTCGCAACATCTTCTTTCAATTGACATCGATCTCTAATCACACAATTTCTCACTCTATCTCTCAGCGTAACACCACACATATTTCTCAAGGAACGCATTTCAACAGAATTAATTTTACTTTCATGCTTTTTCTGCCATACCCAGCACTTACTGCCATACATAAGTGAAGGTATATTTAGTTATGTAACTATTTAACTGTAAGTGTGTACAATATTTTGGAATAAAAGCTGTTTATGTCGTGATGATCTTTTGTCCACGTATACATATTTTTGAGGCTGACTATGCCACGGAATTCTTTTTTTTTTGTAATTACAATTACAGCGTTGCACAGGGAGCAGTTACTGCTTTATACTGCGGACTATTGGAGGGAACACGAAGGGTCTATCAAACCAAATGAATGAACTTAAGCAACCGACCTAGGGGCACCCAGAGGGGTACGGACCTCGGCATAGGACGTTGCTGGGGCTACGCGGCGGATTGGGTAGCGGGGATCGGTGAGAGCCACGGAATCCTAAAGAAGACTAGTAAAATTTACCATTAGGTCTTCCCACTAAAGGCATTATCGAAGTCCAGATCCACCTTAATCTGCGATAAGGACAAAATGGGGTTAACACTTTAAGCCGGTGGCGGGTCCACTTACATTATGTATCTATTTGGATACGGCCCATATTTTATTCACGAGTTGATTCCTAAATGTACAATATAACAATCTAACAGTATTGATACTTGCAACAATAATGTCGTTGAGAATAAATCTATGCTCAGTGACAGTGACTACGGGCACTAAAAATGGTGCATGGTTATTCATATTTTATATCGATATGGTTGCCACGGTGCTTCCGAACCGAAGAAATGTTAAGCTTTTGATCCTCGAAAGTGCCGCTAGATGGCGTTAGATCAAAATGACAAATCATAGGCCTCTTACAGTGGATTGTATAATGCCTGTAATTATCATGCGACTTCAACTTTGAGGAAGGCCGAAGAAAATATGATTTTGTGAAGGACATTGTATGTGTAAGAAAGGAGTGAGTGCTGAAATGATGGCTTAGAGAGATGAATGGAAGAAAATGACATATTGTGCCGATCCCAAGTAATAGGATAAGAGCAAGAGAATGAAACTTGCCATAAAGGGATGTAGCAGATGGAGGTGTGACGTATATACAGGGTGTAAGGAAAAGTATCATTAACCTTTGAACCATATACCTACTCTACCTATCAAACTGAAAAACATTTACTATGGGAAAAAACCTGTCAAAACAAAAAAAATATCAGCTGTCCCATACTAAAATGCAATACCTACTCGATTCAAACGTATGGGACAGCTGATATTTTTTTTATTCTGTCATGTTTGCTCCCATAGTAAAAGTTTTTCAGTTTGATTGGTAGAGTATGTGGTTTAAAGATTAATGATACTTTTCCATACACACTGTATCTTTTTTTTTCGATCGATGACCCGAGTTCGATGAAGCGACAATCTAAGGACTTTCGCAGTAACATAGGGTACCCGAACGGGTAGTATGAGCTGTCGCTACTGCGTGTCAGTGTATTGTGCTAAAGGTTCTATACGTCCAATAATGTACATTTGGTGGTTACGTAAGTGACTTTTTTGATACTGTGAACATCATTCGTTCGTTTCTCTTGAGTGGAACGTAATATTAAGTAATGGTCTAGATACGGAACGATAAGCTTTATCATCATTCTATACTGGCTGTTCTACACAAAATCATATCACAATCCTGGCAACATTACAAAATCCCATCACCCATGGGGTTGCAACATTTCCTCACCTTTGCTAATTAATTTGGGTTTCCGTTCTATCATTATCACCCTAATTTTGGTTTGACCTACATATTTCATTAGGTTGAATTTCGTATTTAAACCGCTTTTGAAGTTAGATATATGGCGCTTAAGTGCCTAAGATTCATATCACACAAACGATTTTTGAGCGTATAATGATGTCAAAACTACACCGGATCCTAAGAGGAAGGATCTCCATAGAGTCCGCATAAATTTACGATTGTAGTTGGTCTCTTTTGTCTTATGACGTATCTTTAATAGTAGAAGGAGATGGAACTATAGATATTTGTTTATGCGGCTGTCCACTTTTTTTTGAGCTAGTGTGTGTGAAAAGTGACCGTAAACATAAGGCCATATGTCACTTGGTGCCTTTTGTCCATACTACTTGACACCACACACTCAAACCTAAACGTCAAAAAAGTGAACACTTTACAATTGGTATGGCTCACTCTAGTCTTAAAGAGAGATCCTTCCTCTTAGACCTACATATTTCAGTAGGTTGAATTTCG
The DNA here is from genome assembly GCA_963924505.1 of Agonopterix alstromeriana. Taxonomy (NCBI): domain Eukaryota; kingdom Metazoa; phylum Arthropoda; class Insecta; order Lepidoptera; family Depressariidae; genus Agonopterix; species Agonopterix alstromeriana. The sequence goes on from OZ004675.1 coordinate 14,470,120, forward strand.
TATTTAAACCGCTTTTGAAGTTAGATATATGGCGCTTAGGTGCCTAAGATTCATATCACACAAACGATTTTTGAGCGTATAACTTTGACTAATTAGATACTCGGGTACAAATATTCATATTCATCATACAAATATTTGTCCCTTACGGGATTCGAACCCGCGACCCTCGGCACAGCAGGCAGGTTCACTACCGACTGTGCTATCGGGCCGTCGTTATTACTTTAAAACTGTTTTCAAAAAAAAACCTACCCTATTGTCATATTTATGAAATGGGGTCCTAGTCTCTTTAGCCCTTTGTCTAATTATTATAAGGACTAGCCTTGCGGTAGCATTTCCCCTCTGCCACGGTATGAGCACAATTGATCTTGTGCATTTACATTCAATTTTACACCTTATCACTAAACGAGACAGCCTATAATTGCGAAATAATAACTTCGAACTTAGAACGTTTGGGGTTCACGCGAGACTACTTTTCATGATTTTTAACATTCAAAATTAGAATCTAAAGTTATGGGGAATAAAATCCAAAGTTGCGGATTTCATGTTACCTCGCCCCCCGCAAAAAGTGGCAGAAATGTTTGTTAGTAGAATTACACGCGTAACCAGTCCACATATAAATAGTCAAAGGCGTATATTGATGTCAAAACTACACCGGATCTAACCCAGGAAGCTCGGAATAGGTATTGTCTATACCTGGAGTACAGACTGCTTTACAAGCAGTGAATCATGAAAATACTCCTTGGCGGTCGGTAATGTTCAACCTTCTTTCGTACGTTTTCATCATCGTTGTTGGTTTATCTCTATCTAATCCAACGACAATAATAAAAAAAAAGAGTTTTTATTTAGTTTTTGTTCAGACAGAAAGGGGCAAACCTAATATTTGAAACATCTATACTAAAGAACGTTGAACTTTACCGACCGCCATGGCCAATTTTCGTGTTTCCATGCTTGTAAGGAGGATTTGTATCCTTTATCCTTCTAAATCAAATAAAATCAAAAAAAGCCGTGGTGGTCCAGTGACGAGTAACCTTGCCTTGCCGCAAGGCAACGCATTGCGGCGATGGTTCGATCCTCGTCCAGACCGACTCGTACCAATGAGTTTTTCGGAATTTATGTACGATTTGTAACACCACTGGCTTTTCGGTAAAGGAAAACATCGTAAGGAAACCTGCATGCTTCAATTTCGAGGCATGTGTTGTACCCACTGTCCATTATAAGTAGCGACGGGCTCACCCCCCGTCACACTGGACAGAGTTTCGGTCCTACTGGTGAAACGTGGATGTTCTGAGGTTTCAGAATATCTCTGACTACCCTTGGGGAATATAGTCGTGAGCATATGCTTATGCTTATCATTCTAAATCCATGTTATAACCTCAACTTGCAATAAGTACGGATACAATGATCTCTTTCTTTAGGTATTATTCCTTGTAAGTTAATCTTGGATAAACATTGATGTAGAATACTATGGACGCCGGGTCTAGTACAAAATACTCGAATAAAGTGTCCGAGACTAAAATACACAAACCTAAGTACGTATAGTAATATAAAGCAACTAAAAACATTGAAAATGCTGAAATTATTTTCCGTTCCTCTCGCCTATCGGGGCACGGCGCGCCCACGCGTGATCGTAATCGGCCTATCAAACGAAGACTGTTGCGTAATTCGTTCTCTTTTTTATGTTTTCGTTCTCTTTTATTCGGACACTTTTGAGCGCGGACCCTCCGTCCAGTAGTGGTAAGTCAATGTCGATAAATCAAAGTTTGGTCGAATCCGGCCTAAGTAGGACGCTGTATAAAAAACAAACTTTACTCGTGTAAAAAAACAAAAATAACGTTTAAAATTTGGCTTAGTTTGGATTATCTCTGACCAGATAAACATTTTAAGGTGATTAAAAGTTTCAAAAGATTCCACCCGCTTCACCGCTTCTAATTTATTTCTTGGAAAGAAGTTATCAAACTCAAATTTTGTGATTTTAAACTTGGTTTAATGTAATTTAAGAGTTTGGTTGTATCCATATTTTGTGCTACAAAGTGTACCAAAATTGTATGACATTGATATCATTGGCATCCTTTTAAACTAAAATCTACCTATCAAACTGAACAACTTTTACGAAAACCGATCGGAGTACAAAAAAATCAGCTGTTCCATACCAAACTGCAATGCCTACTCGAATCCACCCTGTATATGGGTTTAAATGATTTTTAGGACTCGTATAGTAATTTCGAAGAGACTTCATCAAGCCAAGTCAAGCTGAGTCGAGCCGAGTCAAGCCAAATCGAAACTAGTTAATTTCTTACTCTACCTATACTTATGCAATGGCTACGGAACCCTATCATGGGCGAATCCGACACGCTCTTAGCCGTTTTTTTTGTTCTGTTAGTAGTTTGTAGCTTTAGTATGAGTTATCGCACTTTTCATTTTGAAGCTTCAGCCTGACTAGAACTGCTGGTTAGGATGGGGACTGACGTGCCAAATCGTAATTTTAGGTACATTTACTACGTCCAAAAATATTATGTCAGGTCTACTCAAAAATCATGTCGTCTTAACCTACTCTACAACAATTCGGTAGGTATGTAAAGTTTTTTTTGGTCTTAATTTTTTACGGATAAGAGACATAATTTTAAGACACCTATTTCATTTTTAAATTAATTCGAACTCTTTCTAACTCTATGCTAGAAACAGAAATGGCAACATCAAATTCTGACATTGTGAATGTATTTTTTTTCTTAATGGCCAGTTATTTTAAGTAGAAGTTTCCCAAGGAGTTCACAGGTTTTCCAGTGACGTCACTGGACGGACCCAAAAACGACGTTATTTTGATTAAAAACATCTGTAATCCTTTCATTTTAAAATCTTTGACATAAAAAATATGATTATTGAGACAATTATCTTGAAATGGTTTTCGATTCACCCCTCCAAAAAAACTTCACATACCGAAATATGCGAGATTCATACATAAAATAAATTACAGACGATCTGAAGTCAAAGATATTGTTAACTAACATAGGGCTTAGTTAATCCGAACTAAACCCTAAGCTTTTGTGAAAACCTTTGACTAATTATTATATGGACTGGTTACGCGTGTAATTCTACTAACAAACATTTCTGCCACTTTTTGCGGGGGGCGAGGTAACATGAAATCCGCAACTTTGGATTTTATTCCCCATAACTTTAGATTCTAATTTTGAATGTTAAAAATCATGAAAAGTAGTCTCGTGTGAACCCCAAACGTTCTAAGTTCGAATTTATTATTTCGCAATTATAGGCTGTCTCATTTGGTGATAAGGTTTAAAATTGAATGTAAATGCACAAGATCAATTGTGCTTATACTGTGGCAGAGGGGAAATGCTACCGCAAGGCTAGTCCTTATAATTATTAGTCAAAGGTTCTGTAGTTTTTAAGTGATGCAAGCACAAACAAACAGACAATCAGTTAAACAGACACACATTCTAAAAATGGTCTTAGTCTCTATGCATTCTATTATATATCCTAAACGCCTTTAATTAATATCTTCAATGCACATCAAATGGACGCCAAGTTTACAATTGTATTACATGTATAGAAAATAGAGATACCATAATCATGATATCCACATCTCTCTTCATTGATTTGTGGTTGGGCTATTGCAAGCAAGGGTCGTTATATTACACTGAGACCATCGCTGATCCTTTGTGTTCGCGCCAAGCTCACCCATATTTTACGCATACCTCCGAACTTATGGTATTTTCTTTTCATTCTCGGGAATGCAGGTTTCCTTACGATGTTTTCCTTCACCGCCGAGCTAGTAAATGATAAATCCAAACGTACATAAATTCCGAAGAACTTAGTGGTACAGGCCAGGAATCGAATCGCCGCCTCATATTGAGGCGTTAGCTCTCTTCCGTATGGGCTATCATCGCTATCTTGGTGTGCCCAAAATCTTTCAGCGTTTCAGGTAGTAACAAATGCATAAGGTTTAGTTAGGATTAACTAAGCCCTACGATAGTCTAGAATATCTTTGACTACAGTCATTGACTTACCACTACTGGACGAAGGGTCCGCGTTCCAAAGTGTCCGAATAAAAAGAATACGAAAACGTAAAAAAGAGATTGAATTACGCAACAATCTTCGTTTGATCGGCCGACTACGCGCACGCGTGGGCGCGCGGCGCACGCCCTGCCCCGATGAGTGGGACGGAAAAGAATTTCAGCATTTTCAATGTTTTTAGTTGGTACGTACATAGGTTTGTGTATTTTAGTCTCGGACACTTTATTAGAGTATTTTGTACTAGACTCGGCGTCCATAGTATTCTACGTCAATGACTTCAGTAAACCCGTCACCGCTTTTAATGGACAGTGGAAACAATTATCAAAATCGACAAAACATAGCGACTGTAAAATCAATTACACCTAAGCCATTTCAAAATAGAGAACAATCAAACCAATCTAAAACTGCATACTGCATATTCAATTAGTATGGAAGCGATATCCAATAAATCAGTATGACAATACAATACTGTCCGTATTTCCGTCGGTCCGTCGGCGCATCTGTCAAACTATGCATATAAATCTGATGAGTAATCTGAATGGGAGTTTCGCGTTTCTGTTTACGAGATTCGATACTATCATGTGTCTTAACTTCTCAAATTATTTATTAGAGTAGGGTTGTATTCTTTACGATGTTATACAACGTGTTAATGAATAAGCGCATGACCTCATACATCCCAACTGATTTACAACAAAAAAATTAGATTGAAACAATAATTTCATTATCTTTATAATTGAAATTTAAAGTTATTCGTATTTTAAGTTTTGAGGCAAAAATGATTTGTTATCATTTCAGCAATGAATGAAAGCTCCAACGGGCTCATGGATACATTTTAAGAATCTTGTTTTGGTAGTAAGTAGGGTGAGTGTGCCCTTGCGGTGGCTTGAGATCGAGTTCAGTAAATATTAAAAGTTACTAAACAAACGACTTTCAAGTTTTGCGTTAATTCATTAACACGTTGTATAAGCAAAAATAAAAGGTTTTGTTGCTTTTCAGTTATAGTCTCTCGAACGTCCTTATCGGGCCTGTCCGTGTAACATCGAAACGATATCGAGTCGAATTGAGTCGACGCAAGTCGATCCGAGTCCAGCCGAGCCGAGTCAAGGTAAGCAGAGTTGATTCTAGTTAGTTGTAAATAAGCTTGTTGGATTCCAACATAGATAAAAGACCTCTTCTCACACATAAGAGTTATAGAGAGAAGGCCATACTCCATTCGCGTGGTGGTACCGTTCATTGAGTATTTTTATGTTGCCTTACTAGGCCTCAACCTAGAAAAAAGTAGAGTTCATTAATCATGAGCTATAACTATAGTATACAATAGTTGTTTTAAAGTAAGCACATATTACGATGGGCCGCATTGGGGCGGGCTGCAAAAATCTGCTCAAATCGCTTTTATACAAATTATATGAACTGTGGCATACTACCTACGCTGGGACGGCGGAGGGGATAGCATTTTGCGATGCGGACCGCTTCGCCCCCATGTATGCCGTAGTAGTGTGCTATACCAAGAACTTTTTACAACGTCTGCCAGAACCACATCAAACTAAAAATTTGTCGTAAACGTGGGCATTTTATGCTGCGATGAAACCCACTTCACGCCGATGCGGCCCGCCCTAAAATGCGCTTACCTAGAACCTCTATAGTTTGTATTTACAGTGCTTCTAGTAGTTACATTGAGAACTAATTTTGACTAAAATGCGGGCCAAAACTTAGTGCCAGATTGAATTCCACGACATTAACGAGAGTACTCAAATCATCAACAGTTCTGTGTCCGTTTGTCCTACTATTGTTTGGTGACATTCAATTTATCGTATTGTTTTGTGCTGCCATTCGTTTTTGGCTATTATTGGATACTGGGATTAGTTACATTGATATTTGAAATGAAACTTTATTGAAGTTATCAAGATAAAAGTTTAGTGAACATAGAAACAGAGGTAATTTTATTTTAGGGGACTTTGGGCTTTTAAAAATCACCAAAATAATGGACGCCCGCTTAAGGTTGACGCATATTTATCCGAGCCGAAGGAGGCGAATGAATCGAATTTTAGAATTATTTTATGAAATTCTATGTCACCTCGCACACTTATCCACGGCGAATCGGATGAATCGTTAGAAGAATTAAAAGTGAATTCGTTTCGTTCGCCTCCTTCGGCTCCTTCGCCGCGGATAAATATGCGTCCACCTTTATGCTACTCCGCACACATCTGCATACTACGTATGGAAACCTATAATATAATATTGTTGTATGATGATGGATTTCTACTCGATTTCGACAACGGCTACTGCTGCAGCAGACTTATCTTTACAGAAAAGCAGTCAGGTACGCAGGATATTTTGAAGTGCATAAGTATACGCACTAAATACATATGTATTCTCTCGTCCTCGACCTCCTATGTCTAATGGATCGGGATATCGACACGATTATGTAGTATAGGCACAGTATAGGTAGGTGTTGAACATGCCCATTAACAATGAACCCTGAGCTATACAACGTGTTAATTAATAAGCGCAAAACCTCATACACCCCAACTGATTTTTAACAAAATAATTAGATTATTTTGATAATTAAAATTTAAAGCTATTCGCATTTGAAGTTTTCACACAAAAATGATTTGTTATCATTTCAGCAATTAATTAAAGCGATAACGTGCTCATGGATACATTTTAAGAATCTTGTTCAGTAAATTTTAAATTTAAAAACAAATTATTTAATATTTTGATAAAAATTACCTATGTTGAAAGCATGATAATTCGATTCTGCTCTCAATTCTAAACAAACTAGTTTCTAGTTTTTCGTTAATTTATTAACACGTTGTATAGTTGTGCTGTACAATATTATAGGTAATTATGATCCCACAGTAGGGCAAAAGCTTCCTCTCACGAATAAGAGTGGGGTGAAAGGGAAAATATTGTAGGTTCTAAATATGCTATAGTGGTCTGAATTGTTATTAAGTTTTAAAATCGTTATTGAATATTATGTTAAAAAAGCTAGGTTCCTTCATTTACATTCTTAAAGATTTTAGTATACCGCGTACTGGTAATTTTAGTCACCGTGACTGTTTCGTCACTCTCACCAAATGTACGGATCCTTACGCCGTTGTCACGTATTCAAGTGCGCGCACCTCCATACCTCTTTCGCACTGATGATTTTAGTCACAGGAACAATAAATGAATTGTTACTGTCACGTCACCGACAATTTCTTGACTGCGCGCACTGCGAGTGACAGTCACAGTGACAGTCACACAGTTTACTGATCATTCGTCAAGATGGATCTTGAGGATTCGGTTGTCAGTGCACTTGTAATTAGAAACAGGGAAAGGCACTACGGTAAAATAAAATAAATTAAAAAATGCATGTTCAGAATACAATAAGTTTGATAATGAATAAAAGAAGCACTCGTTGGCGTAGTGGAGCTTTGGTATTGGAAACGATCACCGAAGTTAAGCAACGTCAGGTCCGGTCAGTCTTTGGATGGGTGACCGTTTAGTAATTTTTCATCTCGAGCGTTTCCGTGCTTCGGAAGGCACGCTAAGCTAAGCTAAGTTAGTCTCAGATAGTTCCGTCAGATGGCGTTGTAACTATTCGTTAAGCCAAGCCTTATAGGCCTTGAAAATTCTCTGACAGCAGGTTGACCACTAACTTGCCTCCACCAACCCGCACTGGGCCCGCGTGGTCTTTGCGTTGACCTTTTCCCGGCAGTGGGATTCTACAGGCTATAACTTACTAAATTACTTACAATAAGTTTATTTATTTTTCGATCACACTTTTGATCGATGTATAGTCCGGTTCCTTGTATACATTTCGATTGAAATAGTTTTGAAGCAACACCAAGCGGCACGACAGCCTTGCCTCGTACATCTTCAGTGTATTTCACGCTTAAGAGGATATGTGAAAAAAAAAAGGATTATTCAAAGCCTCATATATCATGAAGTACTAACAGTAGTAATATGATATGCGGATATGTGTAAATTGAACATATAATTGAAGTTTTGATTAGAGCCAAAATACGATTAAGAGACATTTTCTCGAAAGAAAAATAAGCAAAAGTAGCCTCCGTCTTTGTCGATAAACGCTTGGAACTGCTAAACGGTGAATAATAGAAACACGAGACTTGATTAAAAAAAAGAGATTGATATTTTCTAAAGTTTGATTAGAGCAGAAATGAACTTACATAGATAGTACAATCACAATTAAATAAAGTTTGTTTTAAGCTTGCGTCGTTTTAGGCGCGCGCGCCGCCCCATCTCTTTCTCTCGCATCAGGCAGTAATATAAGCTACGAGTATCACACGCCCATCTCGCTTCAATTATTTTTCGACATAGGCCCTTAAGGATACATAGACATGGTGAGAGTGACGAAAAAGTGACGGTGACTAAAATCACCAGTGCGCGAGATGCTGTCCTAATTTTGTATTTACGTGTGAGCACATATTAATTTTGATCAAAATTCTATCACCGGGAGCCCGGTTGTCTACTCACTTATTTAAAACCGAAGAGGAGTGACATGGCGCTCGAATTTGATTCAATGTTGTCCTTTTAATACATTTATTAGCTCGCAAATGGGGATTTTCACACCGAAGAATGATTGAATTTCAACGGCGGTTTTGTTTGAAATTTTATGAGTGAACATTTGAGAAATTTGCTCCATTATGCTTGGTGAAAATGAACATGTTGGTAGATTAATTTCCAGGGTGAAATTGATAATATTGACATCTTGTAAACTAAGAGTCTACCCATCAAACTGAACAACTTTTACAATGGGAGCAAACCGATCGTAGCAAAAACCAAATCTGCTGTTTTATACAGTTGAGTTGAGTAAAAACTTCAGTTTAGTATGGAACAGCTGCATTTTTTTGTTGGTACGATCGGTTTGCTCCCATATTAGAAGTTCCTCAGTTTGATGGGTAATAAATCAATTTCACCTTGACGATGTGTGAATATGGGATAACTATAGATAATATTGACAAATTGCGCATACAGGAAAGGTAATGTACCCTTTGCTAATAATGTAGGTATTTAATAAATGTATATAATATGTCGTTACTGTTATTTTGAATTAAATTAAAGATTACAAACTCTAGTGGGCGAGAATTCAGATCTCAAACTTACCTATCGCACTGCAGCCCCGGGACTTTTTAATTACCAAAAAGATTACCGATTGCCGTTTAGATATTGTTGTAAAATACGAAATAAATAATATAAAAACCTAAGTCTTACAGATCACAATCCGCAGTAAGAAAAAAAAAATAAAAAAGTAGTCTAAAATTTTAAATTTTCAAGATTACCGGTTTTTTTTCTATCCTGACATGTTCAATACCCATACGTAATAGTAAAACTGTCTAAAGTTGCCATACAAAGCTATAATACTCGGCTGTAATGACCAACTTTGCTCACTTATATCATAATGTACCATTAAAATGTTAAATAATTTAAAATATTATGCACTAGATGACACCCCACCGCACGGGCACACTGACCCTACTTACGCGTAATACCAAATTAAGATCCATTATCAATTTATCATGCTGGCGTTTTCATTCATTGCTGGTTTTGGGCTTATTCATTAACACGTTGTATATGCTGAGTGAGTACGAGTGAGTGGGGAATGAGGTAAATTTAAAAAATTGTCTTTTCTTTCTATTATTCCATAGATTTAAAATGTTGGTTTGTTGAAATCCATAATAATATGGAAACCTAATGCTGAGATCTTTTATTTCATTTGAAATATCCGAACGAAAAATTCAATAAAGCGATGAAATTGTTTGACTAGGAACTTCCCTGATGAAAAAAAAGGAGAAATGAATAATTGATTTCTACGATTATACCGTTTTTCCGTTTTGAAGAATTTAAAAATAATTCTTGCATTTTATGAGTATAAAAGAGAAAATGTTTAATGGTAATGTTTTATTTTCATAATGGGAAATCGAAAAACGATTTTTGTTTAACCTATTCTCTAAATTTTAATCCACCCTTACTCATATTTGTTAATCCAAGATTACTCTCATAATTTCGGTCGGCGCAATATGTCATCCTCTTCCATTCATCTCTCTTGGCCGTCGTTTCAGCACTCACTCCTTTCTTACACATATCATCTTTCACACAATCCATCCATCTTTTCTTCGGCCTTCCTCTCCTACCGCAGCCATCCACATTCATACTTAACACTCGTCTCGTAACACGACACTCGTCTCTCCGCATTAAATGCCCATACCACGATAATCTATTACCCTGCAATTTTTCCGTCATAGGTGCTACTTTTAAACTTCCTCTTATACACTCATTCCTAATCCTGTCCATTCTAGTTACACCACAAATCCATCTCAACATTCGCATCTGCATGCAGTCGTTTCCCATCCGTTCCTTTTGTGGCCGTGGCTGGCCATGCGCTCAGGATGCTGCTGGGGCTGCCGCGGTTTTGCAGCGCATCGACAATGTTCGCGCAGGCGCATGTAGATGACTTCTACGCCATCATCAGAAAGCGGAGCGCCTCGCTGCTGAATCGCTTCCGGGGCAGTACTAATAGCATCCTGAGCGTGTTGGCTGAGCGGTGGGACTCACCCATGGTGCAGAGGTGGATGCTACTGCATGCCAGCTCATCACCATTTGTACAGTAGTAGGTAATATAATGTAATTGATATTTTAATTTATTGAATTTTATTAATGAATGTATTTATTTGTGAACTAACATAGTTATAAGACAATTGTTACTAACACAATATGGATGAATAATCTGAAATAAATGATTTTTAATTTTTAATTTTTTAATTCCTACGCTTTTCTACTTTTATTATTCGGTAGCTACCGATAAGTTTTATTTTGGAATTAACCTATTTTACTAACAAATCGCCTCTTTTCCGTTGCCTTTGCAGGGTTATGGGTATCCTAAATAAAATAATGGCCCGCCCAACAATCTGATCCGTACATAACGACAGGTCTTATTATCGTCTTATATATTTTCCCCTTTAATTTGAGGGGGATTCGGGAGTCGCAGATCGTTCCCGTAACCTGCCGCCACTTCATCCAATCTGTGTTGATCTGGTGCTTCACGTCCCGATCTATTTCTCCATCGTTTTGTATGAATGAGCCGAGGTACCGGATGTCGGAGCAGACTGGTTAGAGCACGCCAGAATGATGGATGTAGAAAAAAAAAACTGCAGAGGGAATTATATGCAGTGAGAAATCAATGCAACTGTAACAAACAACTCTATTGGGTGAAATAAAACGACCTATACTTCATTCCATATAACGATGAAACGATTTTTCCATTCCTATTTAGCTTTCTGGCCAATTCTGATTAGCAAATATAATTTATCTATTTATTTATTTATCTGACATATTATCCGACATTATCTTTGACGTTACTAAAGCTGTTCTAAGAATAAGTGATAGTAGAGTTTCAAATCTCTGTTTCTGGAACTAAAAATAGCTTTGAAATTTGGAATGGAGTGTAGGTTATGTTGTAGCTTTTAGGTTCCCACTGTAGGGCAACGATGGACCATATTCCACCACGAGGGCCCAGTGCGGATTGGAGGTTACGAGAAGTTTATTCCGAATGTGTAAATGCGCGCTGCATACAAACAAAGTCTGGCGATATTGTCAATAGTACCCGATTAAAGTCAATTAAATTTTCCAGAAACAATCTAGAAACTAATTTCTATGTCAGTATGAAGTCCAATTTTCGTTAAAATATACAGTTTTAGTGCTAGGATTAATTTAAGATTTGTATGAAATCTTTGAGGCACTGAAACTTTAAAACTATACATTTTATCGAAAATCTGACTTCATACAAGCATAGAAATTGATTTTTAGATTGATTCTGAAAAATTTTATTGAGTTTAATTGGTTAGTATTGAAAATATCACCATAGTACGTTTGTATGGAGCGCGCTCTGAATTATATCCTCTTAAATCTGGAGTCACGTTGCAGGGTTTGCCCCGAACACTTGTCTTTCGCGTGGTATTCGCGCGGTTCGCGTTTCAGCCTGCCACGAGACTCCGCAATCCTTCTCAGTTGTGTTCTTACTCAAAAACAATCCTTGAGATTGGATAGATACTCCCTCAAACCACTTGACACTGGCGGAAATGCGGTGCTAACGCACAAGCAAGAAGTCCATTTATTTATTTTAATGAAATTTATTTTCTTATTAATTTAATTCCCATAATATAACATTGTCTGTAAATCCGACCAAAAACGTATCAATTGCTTCCTTTTCTGTATATACGCAGTTATTATAAACCACTCCGCCAAATATCATATCCGTTCAAGCAATTGTAGTCCCTAATAATTGTGTAATAAAGGTTGAGATATGATTCGGATAACATTTTCCTGGGACCAGGAGCACACTGAATTATTAAATTATATTCGTGTCATCTGGCTGTTGGTTCGTTTAGATAGATTTAGAGGTGAGGGGCAAGTTGTGTTTATGGTGGTTGTGATTGAATCACTTGTCATGCTCGTATCGAAGGAGGCTGAAAAGGCAAAGCGTTTATTTTGCAGTTTTATTGACAATGATGGACTAGCCATAGACATCTATCATAATCTTTGATTCGTAATAAATTACTAAAAAGGAGTCACGTCGCAGGTTCTTCTGACCCGAGCACTTTTCCCGCTTGGTTTTCGCGTGTCGCGTTTTTGCCTACCACGAGGCTATTTTACTAATAGTGACTAACCGCTGAGAGAGCGAGATGTAACTAGCGGCACCACTGTATAATAGAAAAAGATACGTGACGCGAGGCAATATAACCGTTTTTGAGGATCCCAGGGTAAAAATTTGGTTTCTGTGAATAATTGTGAATCTAAAGTGAAATCTTAGTTAATTTTGTGAAATATACTAACACTATTTCACTGAAAAATCCACGATTTCAAGTTAGATTCAGAATTATTCACAGAAGTCGAATTTTTACCCTTCCGATAATCTCCTGAAAAACTCTAAAACGGTTTCATTTGAAAACTTAAGTCAGTTCCTCTACTCCTGTAAAGTAACTTTATGGAAAAAACGCATGTAATAATGATACAAGTAAGAACGCAAGTTTCAAGTAAGTGTAAACGAAGCATAATATCGATATCGCGTGCGTACACGTATGACACGGTATGGTATGGAATAATGAAAGCGCTTTTTGGCTAAATTTATAAAATGCGACCTTAATAACATCCCATTTCTTCTCTTACTGTAGCAAATATCATAATAACTGAATCTATATAGGGGATTACAGAGCTTATTGTGATATTGAAATGTTTTTATGAATGGATTTTTTTTTCTCTCTTTTTTTCTTTTACTCTTGTGAGATTTATATGTCAATGTTGTCGTGGACGAAAGTCTTAGCTGCTGCTTTAACCACTTGAAACCTTTGATAAGGTATATGTTTAGATAGATAGTCGGAGCTATGAACGCGTCGAAAAAAATATCACCTAACTCTCGGTGATAAACCGTGTCACTATACACGCAACACAACAGAGATACCTAAGTTGTATTACGCCTCACGTACACCAACCTAAGTTGACCACTTTTGTTTTATACGGTAACAAGTGAGACTCAATCTAGACATATACTTAATCTAATCTTGGAATGGCAAAAACTAATCATTCTCTCCTGAAACAGAACACATGGAAAAAAAAATTGGTGGCAACTATTTTATTTTAGAAGTCTGTAGTAAAAATGTTGTTGTAAGTAGATTTTAGTTGAGCTACCAGAAAAGCAAACTTTCTAGTAAATTCTACTAAAAAGCGGTGACAATCCTTTTAGTTTAGACTTTAGTTTTCCTTTTTTTTCGTTCCATCTTAAAAGTTGTTCAGTTTGATGGTTCAGTGTAAGTAACACATATAATTTTAAACCCTGTAATTATTATGTAACACCACTGGCTTTTCGGTGAAGGAAAACATCGTAAGGAAACCTGCATGCTTCAATTTCGAGGGATGTATTATACCCACTGTCCATTATAAGTGGCGACGGGCTCACCCCCCGTCACACTGGCCAGAGTTTCGGTACTACTGGCGAAACGTGGATGTTCTGAGGTTTCAAAATATCTCTGACTACCCCCTCGGGGAATATAGTCGTGAGCATATGCTAATTATTATGTATTATGTCGTTGTCTACCCATCATAATACAAGTTTGGAGTGCGATTTTTGAAACTCATACGTTGAACTCAGCAGTTAAAAATGTCAATATTACTATGGAGATATGCATGTTACTAAGGCTGATTTGACTTTCAAATTCACACTCCAGGAGTGTGATTTTTTATGTCAACTCAGCAATAGAAAAATACGCATCTATGGAGATACGTATCTTTCTACTGCTGAAAATGTCTTGAAAATGATTTCAACTCTTGAGTTCAAGGGATTAATTACTTCGCAATAGGTGGAGTACACCCGCGGTTCTGACGTACACCAAAAATCGCTCTCCTGGGCTCGATTTTTTACCCGACTGCGCCAGAAGGAGGGTTATGTTTATCGAGCGTATGTATGTATGTATGTATGCATGTATGTATGTATGTATGTTTGTATGTCTATTTCTTTGGCACGGGCTACAGTCTAAACGGCTTGATGGATTTTAACGTTTGAGGTGTCAGTCATTGGATTCGTAAAAATCGTGAGAGTGACATAGGGTATAATATTTCAAGATGGCGTCTACGAATTAAAAAAGGGGGAATAAACAATTTTTTTTCGGTATAAATTATTATACTTTCTTTGGGGCTGGGTGACAGTGGGAATCTGTGTGACAATATCCAATTTATTTATTTATTTAAATTGGTTTTACTTATACATCATTAAAATTAAACACCACCATAGTAATTCAAGGAAATAAATTAGAGCTATTCGTTACTAAAATCTAGTTTTGCGATAAAACCCGACTAACTTAAATTCGTCATGCAATTCTACGCGGCCAGTAGCGGATTTGCATTCAAATGAATCCCATTATATTTCGTTGCATAATACCGTTGCAGGCATTGTTACAGGTTACATTTTAGGTTTAGCATGGGTAATGAATGATACTTAGTATACTGTCATTTGGAATAGAGCTCAAAACTACTCAAAATTACGACTTTAGGGTATTGTGGATTATCTCTTTTGGTTGATCAGAAACGTTAAATCTGGAGTCACGTTGCAGGGTTTGCCCCGAACACTAGTCTTTAGCGTGGTATTCGCGCGGTTCGCGTTTCAGCCTTCCACGAGGCTCCACAATCCTTCTCAGTTGAGTTCTTACTCAAAAACAATCCTTGAGATTGGATAGATACTCCCTCAAACCACTTGACACTGGTGGAAATGCGGTGCTAACGCACAAGCAAGAAGTCCATTAATTATAAAAAAAACGTAAAATCTAACAAATAATGGAATAAGGGAATATAATTAGGAGCGTACGGCATACAAACGAAGTCTGGTGATATTTTCAATAATAACCAATTAAAGACAATAACATTTTTCAGAAACAATCTAGAAACTAATTTCTATGTTTGTATGAAGTCCGATTTTCATTAAAATGTATTGTTTTAAAGTTACAGTGCCTCAAAGATTTCTATATAAATCTTAAATTATTCCTAGCACTAAAACTGTATATTTTAACGAAAATCGGACTTCATACAAACATAGAGATTAGTGTCATATTTCCCTTTATTTTAGGCTAAAAATCTATGGCACTTTTAGGAAATAATGTATTTCTGTCATTCTTTTTTAAAAGTTTATGATGCGTATAACACAGGAATTTAAACAATACTGTTATTTTATGTTTTAAATCATGTTTGCCTTTACTTTAGATAAAAGATTGCCTTTACTATTGATAATTTCAAGAAATATTGTCATTTTGTATTAATTCATACATGTACATGCATGCATGTACTACTGCGGTTATGATTGGGTTTACACGGTATTAAACTAAATCTTAAATTAATCCTCGCACTAAAACTGTATATTTTAACGAAAATCGGACTTCATACAAACATAGAGATTAGTGTCTAGATGGTTTCGGAATAATTTAATTGAATTTAATTGGTTAGTATTGAAAATAACACCAGACTTCTTTTGTATGCATATTCATTCGGAATAAACTTCTCTTAAGCATTCATATACGGGGTGAAATTGATATTGTTATCATCCTTCTAAACCAGTCTACAAGAGTAAACCGATTGGAGCTACAAAAAAGCAGCTATTGCATACATTTGAGTCGAGTAGGCATTGCAGTTTAGTGTGGAACAGACTTTTTTTTTTGCTCCGATCGGTTTGCTGCCATAGTAAAAGTTGTTCAGTTTGATGGGTAGACTCTTGGTTTTAAAGGATGCTAATCTAAAATAATCTAAATAAGTCTTAACTCGTTACCTAGAGCGACATAGGAAGGTTGGTGGTTGGTGGTTCATTCTAAGCCACGTCCCAGGATGTAGGGTATATAGGCAGTTTAGTATGGAACAGTTGATTTTTTTTATGTTTTGATCGGTTTGTTCCTCTAGTAAACGTTGTTCAGTTTGATGGGTAGAGTATGTGGATTAAAGGTTAAGGTTTAAAGAATATTTATTTTCTCAAAAGAAATTTACATTTCACTTATATGAGAAACAAAGTTATTTCCAATTTCTTACTTGCTAGTAAGTTAACATAATTAAGGTAGGTATAATATTGTGTTGCGAACTCATATTTCTAAACAAATAAAACCATGTTCACCTAAAGAACTAATGATCCTTATTGTAAAGCTTTAAGGTGGTTACTAGCTTAACAATAATAGTAGGGTAGAAGCGAAACATTTTTATGCGTACGACTCGACAATAACAAAAGATTAATGATACTTTTCCTTACACGCTATATAACGCATTCAAGTTTCCACCCTGCATAGTGTCACATACAGATAAGTGTCCTAGCAAGCTAAGAGCATAATTTAAACTATTTAAGGACCAGGCCCTCTGTTAGAGATAGTCGTAAAACCTTGCCTTGAGGCCTTGGTTAATTTATTAAGGTACAAGAATTGTGTAGCTCCGCATTAAGGAGGTAATAGAAGTGACATTAAGCTCGCTCTTTGTATACGTTTATTAAATCGTGTCAATGAACCCGTGTGTACGTACAATATTTTGTATAGCCTAGCATTATACTCAGGATTATATTCCCCGATGGAGTCATCATCATCAGCCCATCATCGTCTACTGCTGAACATAGGCATCTCCCAAGGCGCGCCACAAAACTCTGTTCTCGGCCTTCCTCATCCAGTCGCTCCCCGCTACTTTTTTAGGTCGTCTGTCAAGCGGTCAGCAGGGCGTCCCACACTACGCCTACCAGTTCGCGGTCTCCAGTCTGGAACTCTGACACCCCATCGGTTGTCAGTGCTTCATGGATGTCCCGATGGAGTAGTCAGATAAATTCTGAAAATTCTGAACGTCCACGTTTCACTAGTAGTACCCAGAAACTCTATCCAGTGTGACGGGGAGTGAGCCCATCGCGTCTCTACTTATAATGATCAGTGGGTTTAATACACGCCTCGAAATTGTAGAATGCAGGTTTCTTCACGATGTTTTTCTTCTCTGATTAGCCAGTGGTGTTACAAATCGTATATAAACTCATTGGTACGAATCGGCCTGGACAGAGATCGAACCATCCTGCACGGCAGACATGATTACTTGTCATAAGACCACATTGGCTTTATGTTGTGTGTATGTTTATCTACACTACTATAAAACTGTTACATAAGTGTGCCGGTACATTGAAGATATTTACGAAAAAAAAGTGACATTGTGGTTTTCCAGGTATCCCTGACTCCAAAATCACAGAATGGATTTTTCTGTCTGTTTGCCACTTGGTTTGTTTGTTCTAGTATCACGCAAACACTACAGAACTGATTTGACTGAAGCGGTTGGCTGTGCACTGATAGAAAAATGCTACGTATATGTAGCCCGTCGCAGCTTACGCACCACGTAGCTTAAGTTTCATAATGAAGATTCATTGTGAAGTACGAGACAACTTAAATACTGATGCAACACTAGTAATCAGTATCGCGTCGTAAGCTACCGTGGTACGAAAGCTGAGACGGGCTACGTATGAGTTGCGACGGGCTACGTATACGTAGCATTTTTTTCTCAATGTGTGTTCGTTTATATATGTGCAAATGGGTCAAATTACTGAGCCAGACAAAGTGAAAAATTTAAATTTACAAAAAGACCAGCCATCATTTTGATTTTCAGGATTTAGTGATGAGACCGCTAGTCATATAAATGCTGATGATGATGATGTATATTTATTTAATGATTTAATATCATGTGCGTGTCATGTGTGTGTGTGTGTGTGTGTGTGTGTAGCGTCGGTGGCGCGTTGCGGAGAGCTATGGAAATTCAATCTTGAGGTCCAGGTACGAATCCGCATGGATGATATACCATATACCAATAAGTTTTTATACCGACTCAGACCGAGCGGAAAACATTCTGAGGAAACCTGCATACGCTGAAGAAGAAATTCTGATGCGTATGTGAAGTCTACCAATCCGCATTGGGCACGCGTGGTGGACTAATGCCCATACACCCTCCCTGAGGGTAGGCCTTTGCATTGTAGTGGGGCGTATGTAGGCTATGATGGTGAATGTAATGTCTAAAAGTAATTCATTCATTCTTACATCTATGGTAAATTCCCAAGGAAGGGAAATGAAATAAAGATTGTTTGACAAGCCTCGAGTAAGTCAATACGCTGAAGCAAAATAAATACAGATTCATGTTCCGTTCTGTATTAAAAAAGTTACAGTGAAACACAGATTTTAGATTTCATCATCTCAAACAAAAGACGTCCACTGCTGGGCTGGGCTTCTATCAAGGATCGCTCCAACAACCGGTCCTGTGCTGCCTAAATCCAACTGATTCCGCTGCCTTCATCAGGCCATCGGTCCACCTTGTGGCCTACCCACGCTGCTCTTTCTAATATGCTGTCACCACTCGTGAACTCTTCGGCCTCATCGACCATCTATTCTACGACCAATATGCCCATAGTTACTTGAGTTTAGCAATTCTTAGGGCAATGATATTTATGGTTTAAGACGTCCACTGCTGGACATTAGACCTCTCTCAAGGATTGCCACAGTAACCGGTCATGCACTGCCCTCATCCAACGGGTTCCCGCCGCCGTCACCAGGTCATCGGTCCTACCCACGCTGCGCTTTCCGGTACGCGATCACCACCCGAGAACTCTTCGGCACCATTCGCCAACTGTTCTACGAGCAATATGCCTCGCCTATTGCCATTATGAGTATACAACGTGTTAATCAATGAGCGCAAAACTTCACATACCCCAACTGATTTATAACAAAATAAATAGATTGAAACAATAATTTCATTATTTGGATAGTTAAAATTTAAAGTTATTCGCATTTAAGTTTTGAGGCAAAAATGATTAGTTTTCATTTCAGAAATGAATAAAAGCGGTTACGTGCTCATGTGATAAGTAGGGTGAGAGTGTGCGAGTCGTGGGTTGAGATCGAGTTCAGTAAATTTTAAATTTTACAAACGAATTATTTAATATTTTGAAAAGAATTACCTAGATTGAAACCATGATAATTCGATTCTGTTCTCGATTCTAAACAAACTACTTTCTAGTTTTGCGTTAATTCATTAACACGTTGTAGATATAGATCTTATATGTTTATAGAATATGAGTTTAGTAATTCTTAGGGCTATGGTTATTGATGGCGTGTGCGTAAACAAATATTATTTTGTAATAGCTTAACTGACTTTTTTTTAAATTCTAATCATAGTAGATATAATCCATGTTACTAAATATCTGATATGTACGTTGCCAGAACTCAATTTCACATAATAGCAGACACGCAATACGTACCTACTCAGTTGGGGATACTCATCTAATAAGATAAGATAAGATAAATATTCTTTATTTGCACACCAAGAAATAGAAAAATACAATTTAAAACAAGAATAAGAAGAGTACAAAGGGCGGTCTTATCACTAATAGCGATAATGATAAACATCGTAGTGAAATAAAACGGAAAAATATTAAATATGCACTATTTTAATATCTACAACGTGTTAATGAATTAACGCAAAACTAGAAAGTAGTTTGTTTAAAATCGAGAGCAGATTCGAATTATCATGGTTTCAACATAGGATTTTTTTTTCAAAATATTAAATTATTTGTTAGAAAAATTTAAAATTTACTGAACTCGATCTCAACCCACCGCTCGGGCAGTCCCACCCTACTTACTACCAAAACAAGATTCTTAAAAAGTATACATGAGTAAGTTAGCGCTTTCATTCATTGCTGAAATGATAACAAATCAGTTTTGCCTCAAAACTTAAAATGTGAATAACTTTAAATTTCAACTATCCAATTAATGAAATTATTGTTTCAATCTAATTATTTTGTTATAAATCAGTAGGGGTGTATAAGGTTTTGCGCTTATTCATTAACACGTTGTATATAACTAATATATTACTGCAGTGTAGAGATTTTTTTAAAGTCAACGCTGTCGAAGTCGCGGGCACCATCTAGTATCTTATAAAGTACTAGAGTTAACCCGCGACTTCGTCCGAACAAATTGAATGTACCAGATTTTAAGTCAGATCATAAGATATCAAACAAAATAAGTTTCATCAAAATCGGTTACGTAGTTTTAGCGTGATGCTCGCATAAACAAAGACACAAACAGACAGACAACAATTCTTAAAAAGGTTGATTTGGTGTCAGGGACACCTAAAAATCATATCGTCATCTTTTTTTATAAATATCTTCAATGTACAGACACACTTCTATTACCATTTTATAATAGTTAAGATTATATCAGTATCATTGTACTAAAAAGAAATGTTCGCTTTTGTAACGCTGATCCCTACGTAAAAATACTTTTTTCGTTCCATCGAAATAACTCACGACCTTTGAAAATCTGTGTCAGAACACGATATGGGCGGTCATTATTTAGAATTGAGCATAATTTTTTACCCTCCAGTCGTAAAGGCATGCAAATTGAGGTCCAATGGGACTGGACGAATACAAAAATGAAAAACAAAAAAAACGACCAAGTGCGAGTCTGAACCACGCAACGAGGATTCTGTACCAATACACAATATAGCATAAGCATAGCATAGCATATGCTCACGACTTTATTCCCCGAGGGGGCAGTCAGAAATATTCGGAAACCTCAGAACATCCACGTTTCACTAGTACCTAGTAACTCTGTCCACTTGTAATGGACAGTGGGTCCAATACATGCATTGAAATTGAAGGATGCAGGTTTCCTCACGATGTTTTCCTTTACCTAAAAGCCAGCGGTGTTACAAATCGTACCTAAATTCCGAAAAACCCATTGGTACGAGTCGGCTTGGATGGGGATCGAACCATCGCCTCCTGCACAGCAGCTCGCCACTGGACCACCACGGCTATACACAATGTTATTTACCATAAAGCCCGACTCAAACATGGCCCGTTTATAGGTACCATAGTTGTTTTACTTTAGAGTTTGCGCTATACACAGAGAAAAATATATTGAAGTAATTGGTGAAATAACATAAAATGGATGGATTAGCAGATTTTACTAGATGTGATAATTACATTTTGGTTAAATCTACAAGAATTATGTTTATAAGTACAAACTTTCTACAGTGGGTACAATACATGCCTCGAAATTGAAGCATGCAGGTTTCCTCACGATGTTTTCCTTCACCGAGGCAAAATTGATTTGTTATCATTTCAGCAATGAATATATCAGTTCTGATACATTTATATCTTCAGTAATGATACATTTTAAGAATCTTCTTTTGGTAGTAAGTAGGGTGAGAGTGCTCGAGCGGTGGGTTGAGATTGAGTTCAGTAAATTTTAAATTTTACAACCATATTATTTAATATTTTGAAACAAAAAAATACCTATGTTGAAACCATGATAATTTGATTCTGCTCTCGATTTTAAACAAACTACTTTCTAGTTTTGCGTTATTTCATTAACACGTTGTATAACTAGGTAGATTTAGATAAGGATAGAACTAGGTTCAAAAAATGTAGTTTCTTGTATGGAGACGTCTTAATGCTTTTTAAATTATAATAGTTCTTACACTGATACTGTGGTAATACCGGCCCGTTGTTACTTTTTGTGTACGGAACCCTAAAAACATAGAGACTCTTGCCACCAATCAAGCGGAGAATCCTTATTACGACAGTTAATTGAAAACAAAAAAGTTAGCCTTTGTTTTTGACGCCTGTTCTTAATTTGAAAAACAATATTTTTGTTTCGTTTGCTTTGTTAAAATTTAATTCTTAAAGTACGAAAAAACACCGTTGTGGTTTAGTGGCTAGTAGCACTTGCCTCCTTTCTGGTTCTGTCTACTATTTCTCATCGTCCATACTATTTAGATTGATCCTAATGAGTTGTTAGAATTTAAGGTGGTTGCAGAGTTCTCAATTTTATACAAAAGTTCGACGCGTAATACGCGTTGACGGTACAATTAAATGTAATATTTTATAAATGGAAAAATTGTTTAGAAAATCTAGATGCCGCGTATCAAATAACATTTGTAATTTATATTATAATTACGAAGATATAAAGCTTTGAAATTTTCTATGGATAAGTTCAAAGCTTTATATCTTCATAATTATATTATAAATTGCAAATGTTATTTGATACGCGGCATCTAGATTTATGAAATTGACATCTCTGAAACCACCTTAAATACGCATACAACGTGTTAATGAAAAAGCGCAAAACCTCATACAACCCAATTGATTTATGACAAACCAATAAATAGATTGAAACCATAATTTCATTATTTTGATGGTTAAAATTTAAAGTTATTCGCATTTTAAGTTGAGGCAAAAATGATTTGTTATCATTTCAGCAATGAATGAAAGCGCTAACATGTTCATGTATACATTTTAAGAATCTTGTTTTGGTGGTAAGTAGGGTGAGAGTGCCCGAGCAGTGGGTTGAGATCGAGTTCAATAAATTTTAAATTTTACTAAAAAAATATTTAATATTTTGAAAAAAGTTACTTATGTTTGACTCATCAAATGATAGAATTTTTGTTTGTCTTTTTGTTTGTATGTTTGTAACAGCATCACGCAAAAACTACTGAACCGATTTTTATGACACTTTTTTATAGCTTATAATCTGGTATACAATTTATGCGGACGAAGTCGCGGGTAAACTCTAGTTCTAAATAAAAACAAATAATCAATCATTTTATTTTAATTAAAGTATAATACAAAAATTACCATTTCAATCAATGATTATGGAAAATCGTATTCCCTGTTTGTATCAGATATCCACGTGGACAAAGTCGCGGGCAAAAGCTAGTATAAATAATTAAAAGTTGATTAAACTAAAACTGTAGCCGCGTAGCCCGTAGCGCTCGCGTAGCCCGTAGCGCTGCGACTTTCGTAGCACCAAACCATATTCAAACTTATGTCCAACAATGAAGTGAGACCATGGATAAACGTGTTACTTAACTTTATCATCAAATGGCCGTATGAAAGATTGACTAAGATCCCGTCTTAAGTTTTCTACGCCCATGTGTTTAGGTAATTCAGGTTTAATACACTTTCTGTAATTTTTTTTTGTTATGCACTAGTCTATGAGAAATATGTTCTTTTCTTGTTTTATTCTATTTTTACTATTTCTATTCATAATTTTATTTATCTCTTGGTTTAAATTAATAATCTGTTAAGTAACAGCTGGTTGTGACAGAATAACAGTGGTCGTTGGTTCCGCCAACTGCCGTAAACTGAGTCACATACCTTTTTGCCCATTTTGTACACACACCATACTATGTATTTTTATTGTTTAAACTAGCTATAATCTTTATGTACAATAGCAAATAAAGAATTCTATTCTATTCTAATTCCGCCCCCTAGACAAAGTGACATTCTATTGGCGTTGACGCTAGTAGAAAATGACAGAATGTATGGATTTGACATTAGCGATCGAAACATTTTAACGATCGCTAATGTCAAATCCATACATTCTTTTTTTTTTTTTTTCTTAATTAATGGCCGGTTGCAAGCGTCTAGCGCAGCAATTCTGCCAATGTCAAGTAGTTTATAATCTCAAGTGATTGTTTTATGGTTAAAACACAAAAGAGCTTCACAAAATGGCGGAGCCACGTGCAAGCCTAACAGAGGCCACCACGCACGCGTCCACCCTCCGTCAGACTTGCAGCGCCATCCATACATTCTGCCATTTTCTACTAGCGTCAACGCCAATAGAATGTCACTTTGTCTAGGGGGGCTGTTCTACTAATATTACAATTAACAAAGTGTGGATATCTAATCTCAATCACGTATTAAATGGCTGAACGGAATATATTATGTTCTGGATTAATACGGATTGATTGATGGATTTATACTTTTTAAAAGTCAGCGCAGACACACTTATTTATATTCCAGTTGGGTAAAGGGTAAATAGGGTTGCCACCCTTAGGCCTGTCGAGACTTCTAGGCAGCTGATTGCGTAAATGTTGTTCCTGTAATGCTAGTAGGTATATCACATAATATTAAAATTAAAACCTACTTACAGAGGTATTTTAAAATTGAAAAAAAAAGTAATTTAGGAAATCTTCTCCATTTGCATGACTAAAAATAATTTGGCAAGTGGCAACCCTATGATGCGATATTTTTTATGTAGGCAACCCTATTTTTTCATGTAATGTTCATAGCAAATAAAAAACCAACTGTTGCCGCATTTCAATTGCATCCCGCTATCAGTGTTTTGAGACAGGTCTTATGGTGGTAACCATTTTTTTACGCTCTTTAAACAATGAAATACACTGGAATAATAGCCTAAACATATGAATGTAGAAAACATGTAACGGAATCTTGTAATATAACTTTAACATCAAATTGTTCAATAGTGAAAGAGATGAAATACCAAGTTGTGTTTGTTTTAGCTACGAGCGTAGCACCCTGACCGGGAGGCCTACGGCGTAGCGTAAATAAGAGGTCAGTGACTTTTTGAAATTGCCCAAAACGTAGAACAACATTTTCTAACGTCAAAGTTCAAATAAATAATTCAGAAATTGTTGGAAAGTTTAAATGTTTTTGTTTCAAACTCCCTTTTTTGGGTAAACGTTGGATTTAACACGCGCCAATCTGTTTGTACAGGCCGGCTGGGTGTGTGCACCTGTTCGTACGTTCTCTAGTGTGTGATTGCACTGACGGCGGCCGCTTGTATTTTCGTTCCGTGTGGATATTTATTTATGTGCCGGTGTACAAAATAAATAAAAAAAAATTTATATACTTGCTCGTAAAGTGGTTCTTATTGCACCGCTTTTAGGTACATAATGCAGCTTATAGAACACGCGTGCGAAAATGTACTGATTTTTTAGTAAAGCGCTATGTATTATTTATGTTATCCCTAGCTTTTAAGTTGAGAAATTTTACGCATGATAAGTAATGAAAAATAATTATGAATGTGAATTTTCGGTGAAGGAAAACATCGTGAGGAAACCTGCATGCTTCAATTTCGAAGCATATATTGTACCCACTGTCCATTATAAGTGGCGACGGGCTCACCCCCCGTCACACTGGACAGAGTTTCGATTCTACTGGTGAAACGTGGATGCTCTGAGATTTCAGAACATCTCTGACTACCCCCTCGGGGAATATAGTCGTGAGCATATACATACATACATACATTAATAGGTAAGATTATTATTTCATACCTTTTCTTTTATTTTGTTATTTTGGGGAGCTTTAGGGGGCCAATTACAAGCTTCGACTGTAAGAATTTATTATACAAAATAGTAAGAAAATTTAAGCAATAATAAACAAAACATCTCTTCCCTTCATTACCCAGTTTTTCAAAACGTTTCGTAATTAAAAATCTACCCGATACTGTGATAAAAGTAATCTCAAAACGATTCTACTTGAGATCTTCGAAATAATTAAACGTTTATTACAATCACTCTTTTGTACAGGTTGCTTCTAAAAGAGTATCGTTCAATAATATTTCATCATCATCATCAGCTAAAACAGGGTGTAAAAAAAAGTATCATCAACCTTTAAACCACATACTCTGCCCATCAAACTGAACAACTTTTACTATGGGAGCAAACCTGTCAGAACAAAAAAAATATCAGCTGTCCCATACTAAAATGGGACAGCTGATATTTTGATGGGTAGAGTATGTGGTTTAAAGGTTAATGGTACTTTTCCTTACACCCTGTATACGTTCCACTATAGGGCACAGACTTACCCTCAGAGGGTACTCTTCATGGGCGTTAGTCCACCACGCGTGCCCAATGCAGATTGGTAAACTTCACGTCCTCATAGGAATTTCTTCTTCAGCGTATGCAGGTTCCCTTGTGAAGTTTTCTTTCACCGTTTGAGAGCAGTCGGTATTTACTATTATGTACCAACATAAGTTATAAAATCTCATTGGTTCATAGAACCTTATGAGTGTCCATGGCATGACGTCCGTGCGGACTCGAACTCGGACTTCAAGATTTAATTTCCATACCTCTCCGCAACGCGCCATCGACCGACGCTCTCGAAATAATATTTACAAATGAATAAATATCTGCTTCGTCTATTGACATCTTTGACTAATTATTATAAGGACTAGCCTTGCGGTAGCATTTCCCCTCTGCCACGGTATAAGCACAATTTATCTTGTGCATTTACATTCAATTTTACACCTTATCACTAAACGAGACAGCCTATAATTGCGAAATAATAACTTCGAACTTAGAACGTTTGGGGTTCACACGAGACTACTTTTCATGATTTTTAACATTCAAAATTAGAATCTAAAGTTATGAGGAATAAAATCCAAAGTTGCGGATTTCATGTTACCTCGCCCCCCGCAAAAAGTGGCAGAAATGTTTGTTAGTAGAATTACACGCGTAACCAGTCCATATATAAATAGTCAAAGATTGACATCTTATATTTATAACAGAACTAGATTAATAACCAACGCTCCAAAAAATAGCAGAGCCAAAAGAGGTCCAAAAATCACCTGTTCCAACTAGCTGACAGGAAAAAAAACAATCAAATACAAGGTTTTAGTGCCATTCAACAACATGCAGATTGATTTGTATGGGCTACTGTTACTGGGTCTATTCGGTCAAATATTTGCTATGATTTTATCTTTGACTATTTATATGTGGACTGGTTACGCGTGTAGTTCTACTAACAAACATTTCTGCCACTTTTTGCGGGGGGCGAGGTAACATGAAATCCGCAACTTTGGATTTAATTCCCCATAACTTTAGATTCTAATTTTGAATGTTAAAAATCATGACAAGTAGTCTCGTGTGAACCCCAAACGTTCTAAGTTCCAAGTTATTATTTCGCAATTATAGGCTGTCTCGTTTAGTGATAAGGTGTAAAATTGAAAGTAAATGCACAAGATCAATTGTGCTTATACCGTGGCAGAGGGGCTACCGCAAGGCTAGTCCTTATAATAATTAGTCAAAGGATTTTATATGAGACTTGGAGTCTATACAGGGTTTAACAAAACATCCTATTATTACTTAAGGGTATGCTTCAGTCTTAAAAAGCTGCTGTTGTATACAAAACAGAGCTGTATTTCTCGCGATTTCTAAGTTGGCTCCATAGTGAACGTTGTTCAGTTAGATGGTTTAAAGTATCCCCTTATGTATAACTAGGTTGTTTTGTTACACCCTGTATAAATGTCAATGGCTTGATGATTCAGCCACCAGATTATTCTCGCAAATCTTACACCCTTAAATATTTATATCCTAAAAGCACATGATCAAATTTATTCTTATTTTTTAAAAGTGATTCCGAGACTTAATTCTTAGAACAGGATAAGTGGACGCACATACACATCCCCACATACACAACCACAAGTGCTTACATGCATGATAGATCTCTTTTGTCTGGCCAGTAGCAACAAAAATGATGTTATATAAAGTTAAAATCCTTATTTTACTCATGTAAAGAGCAACTTTTATACAAACATAAAGGTTTACTATAAAATTAACTATCTTGAACATTGGACATAAGAATAAGGGTACCTAATAAAATATTTTATTTACAGACTTTAAAACGTTATACAACTTCTGACGTAAATTAAGAAAACACGAAATACCAAAAGTCAACATGTGAAAGAGCCAAATTCATGCAAAATACGGATCCTAAAAATATATTTTCCCTCCTAAATCCTCCTGTATTTTTAGAGGGCAGCCGCTGTAAAAAGTTTCGTCGGTTAATGAGGAAAAGCTTTGATTTCGAAAAAAACAATTTCCGTGGGTAAATCGCTGGACTAGACTTTTTACTTTGGGTTCTGAACGTGCTGTTTTTGTTTGTAGTAAAACGTTGAAATTAATCTACGTGGAGCAGGCAGCTCGAAATGAAATTTCAGTTCAATTAAATTAAATTAAATTATACATTATTGCACACCAAAACAGAACATACATTTGAATACAGATAAAGAATTCAGAAATTTCTGTTTTCTTCTGCATTAAGGTTAGTAGTCAACTTGCTATCAGGAAATTTCCCAGCCAAGTCAACGGCTCCTTATTTGGCGATTAATGCCATCCGATGGTGTTATATACATACAAAAAAACCGACTTCAGAACCAAAAGACTTTCTACTTTTCAGTTTATTTGTCTAATAAAAAATATTGCGTTTACATTGATAAGTATGTACATCTGGTATATGCAAGAGTTATTATCGACCCAAAACAAATTCTTCAATCGCCGATGATTTGCTATCAACTTTTGAGGGGTTCCATTGTCTATGTCTGAAACGCTTAATCAAATATGCACCAAATAAAATGGGACCAACTCAGTGGTAACTCATTTAGAACTTATCGCTTCGTGCCACACTCACTGGACAATAGGTACGGAGAATTCGTGTATTCTTGGTCCAAATACTTCCCTCTATTGCAAACGCCAAATCCAGATATCATTTATGGCAGATTTGAAGACCCTACCGCAAAAGCACCAATAAATACAGGGTCCAACTTAATATGCTGACCGTTTTTTAAGAGGATGATCAGACCATCAAACTGAACAACTTTCTCTATGGGATCAATGTCGAAATCGCGGAAAAGAAATCAGCTGTCCAACACAATACGATTGGGTCGAGTTCGATTTCAGTTTAGTAAGGAACAGCTGATTTTTTTTTCGCGATCTCGACATTGGTCCCATAGAGAAAGTTGTTCAGTTTGATGGTCTGATCATCCTCTTAAAAACTGTCAGCATATTAAGAAGGACCCTATATTTACGAACAAGATTACATAAACAAAAGCCATTTTCAAATTCCGCGCCAAAACGCTTACTGACATGACGTGACGTCACTCCTTTTCATGACGTGTGAAGCTCATCACAAATCATCCGCTATCATATTTTGCCGCACTCTTCACGTACGAATCGAAAAATGGTTTTCCCACTCCCACAATATTTTTAAAAGACCTATCCAACGATATCCCACACCATGGGATAGACGAGAAAAAAAAAATTTCATCCCCACTTTTCGTGTACGGGACGTACCCTAAAAAAAAATATTTTTCAAGATTTTATTATACCATTTTATTGGCGTGATTAATATGTATACCCATGTCAAATTACAGCTTTCTAGTACTAAGCGTCTCTGAGCTAAGCCACGGACAGACGGACAGACGGACGGACATGGCGAAACTATAAGGGTTCCTTGTTGACTACGGAACCCTAAAAACGTTATAATAAATCTTTCAGTAATGTTCTATTCACAACTATTATTATTGAATTATGAAGATAATTTCTCATTACAATTTTGGTGCAAGTTCCCCATTATCAATAAATGTTTTAACACGACAGAACCCTGACGCACTGGTTCGGGTATAAAATATTTTTCTTTTTAATCGTCAAGGCCGGATATTAAGCCGCAGGCTTTGTCGCTTGGTTTTTTGTCACCCTTTTGTAATTGAAGCGACGGATGGTCTAGATCTGTCCACTGTATTCCTCTTTTGGCTGATTTACATTTAAAAGTCATAATGTAGGTCAACATTCATTTTTATTCTAGACACTAATGTAACGAAATAATACTTGAGAGGGTTTTTTTTAATTATAGTAATATCTCAAGTGAGCTACTAAACTTTTTAGTATGGAAACTTAGACCTTAAGGTGGTTGCAGAGTTGTCAATTTCATACAAAAGTTTGACGCAAAATATGTCTAGACGGTATTAATAATAGTAATATTTTATATGTGGAAAAATTGTTTAGAAAATCTATATGCCGCGTATCAAATAATATTTGCAATTTATAATATAATAACGAGGATATAAAGCTTTGTTATTTTCTATGGATAAGTTCAAAGCTTTATATCTTCATCATTATATTATAAATTGCAAATGTTATTTGATACGCGGCATAAAGATTTTCTAAACTATTTTTCCATATATATGACATTATTTTCAATTGTACTGTCTACACGTATTATGCGTAAAACTTTTGTATGAAATTAACAACTTTGCAACCACCTTAACTATGGACGAGTTGTGCGTCATTATTCTTCTAACGCACTATAGGATACTATAGGCTAATTATAGGCTGTCTCGTTTAGTGATATTCTTAACTATTATAAAACTGTATCTTAACTATTATAAGTCTGTACATTGAAGATATTTACATGTAAAAGATTACGATACGGTTTTTAGGTATCGCGGACTCCAAATCAACCTTTTTCTTCATTTTTGTTGGTCTGTTTGTTTGTTTGTTTGTTTGTAACAGTATCACGCAAAAACTACAGAACCGATTTTGATGAAACTTTTTTTGTTTGATAGCTTATGATCTGACTTAAAATCTGGTATATAATTTATGCGGACGAAGTCACGGGTAAACTCTAGTAAGGTATAAAATTGTTTGTAAATGCACATGATCTATTGATCATGTAACTTGGCAGAGGGGAATTCTAAAGCGAGGTTGGTCCCTAGTTATAATGGTATTAGTAGAAACCACACAACAACGGTACAAACATGTAGCATCTATGACCGAATCGGGATACTAACCCAGGACCCTGATTTGACAGGCCGGAGTGGTAATGTAAGACGTTAAATAGAAAACTTACAGCAATGTATAATAATTAGGTATGGACCTTTTTTGGTCAAAATATTAGCATTAGTAACAGTAATTAATTGACTTACTGCCGTAACTTTTAGGGTTCCGTACCCAAAGGGTGAAGACGGGAAACTATTACTAAGCCTACGTTGTCTGTCCGTCGGAATCCTCATACAAGAAACTAGTTTTTATCAACGTTTTTTCTTCTCGCTCTATCCGCGAGTTTCCAACTAGTAAAATTAACAACTCTTTAACAAACGTCAAAATGCGTGCTTTGTATGAAATATTGTACTAAAAATTGAATAGTGACGTCATTGTTTTTCGCCGTCGTTTTTTTACTTTTTATAGTTTATCCAGTTATTAAAAATAGTATTCAAGCAACAGTATTACTGAAAATGTGAGTTTAGCGTTATTTTCAAACGGTTTATTTACTGAGCAGTTAAAACAAAAATATATTTGATGTAAACAACTCCCCCTATTGTAAAAACGGTAATACTTACACACAAGTATCAAACGTGGTGTGATTATAGAGCAAACGCTACAGTATAACAACAAGTAATTAAAACCGGCCAAGTTTGTCCCGGAGAAAAAAAAAACTTTTTGTGAGTTATATATGTGGTACGGAGCCCTCGGTGCGAGAGTAGACCGACTCGCACGTGACTGTTTTTTTTTATTAAACGCATTACAGTTATGCTGTCATATAATAAAATGTTGTTATTATTGTTTAAGATAGGTTAGAAAGTGCTACAATGCTGTACAGAGTCAATATTAAATTGTTCATTGTTCTTTTAATCATAGAATTATTATAACTCTGCTAAATAAAGAAGATTTAATCTCACGTAAAATGTAGGACGCGCCGTAAATCAACAAGAAAGCCAGTTGCTACTGAAATAATTAACTAAAATAAATGAATTACTCTCCAATTAAACTGAGCTTACGTTTTGTGTATTATATTAAAATGAGATTTAGTAGACAATTGTTTCATAGCATTTTATGATTCTTAGTAATTCTTTGAAACAATACCTACTGGTAGTTTAGTAGCTAATTGGGCTAAAGCTTTGACTATTTATATGTGGACTGGTTACGCGTGTAATTCTTCTAAAAACATTTCTGCCACTTTTTGCGGGGGGCGATGTAACATGAAATCCGCAACTTTGGATTTTATTCCCCATGACTTTAGATTCTAATTTTGAATGTTAAAAATCATGAAAAGTAGTCTCGTGTGAACCCCAAACGTTCTAAGTTCGAAGTTATTATTTCGCAATTATAGGCTGTCTCGTTTAGTGATAAGGTCTAAAATTGAATGTAAATGCACAAGATCAATTGTGCTTATACCGTGGCAGAGGGGAAATGCTACCGCAAGGCTAGTCCTTATAATAATTAGACAAAGGGCTAAAGAGACTAGGACCCCATTTAATAAATATGACAATAGGGTAGGTTTTTTTTTGAATAGAGTTTTAAAGTAATAATGACGGCCCGATAACACAGTCGGTAGTGAACCTGCCTGCTGTGCCGAGGGTCGCGGGTTCGAATCCCGTAAGGGACAAATATTTGTATGATGAATATGAATATTTGTACCCGAGTCATGGTTGTTTGTATCTATATATGTATGCTATATCGTTGTCTAGTCATCATAATACAAGTCCAGGCTCGATTCTGGTACTTTAAATGTGACTAGATAATTTGTGTGACAATGTCCAAGATATTTAATGAGGTCAAGCTAAACTTAATCATTTTAACGGGTTCTTACCGCGTTTTTATTGTTTTTGGAGTTGTTTGATAAAAACGCGGTAAGAACCCGTTAAGGGCCTATGTCGAAAAATAATTGAAGCGAAATGAGCGTGTGATAGCTTATATTACTGCCTGATGCGAGAGAAAGAGATGGGACGGCGCGCGCGCCTGAAATGACGCAAGCGTAAAACAAACTGCTCTAATCAAACTTTACAAAAATCAATCACTTTTTTTAAATCAAGTCTCGTGTTTCTATTATTCACCGTTTAGCAGTTCCAAGCGAATGTCGATAAAGACGGAGGCTACTTTGGCTTATTTTCGAGAAAATGTCTCTTAATCATGTTTTGGCTCTAATTAAAACTTCAATTGTATGTTCAATTTACACATATCCGCAAATCATAATCCTACTGTTAGTACTTCATGATATATGATGCTTAGAAGAATCCTATTTATTTTACATATCCTCTTAAAATGAATAACTTTAGCTTAATTAATAACCGCGTAACTCTCAAAAATAATGAGGTCGCAATGAGCCTGTAGAATTTTAATTTTATAAGCATAAGCATAAGCATATGCTCACGACTATATTCCCCGAGGGGGTAGTCAGAGATATTCTGAAACCTCAAAACATCCACGTTTCACTAGTAGTACCGAAACTGTGTAGTGTGACGGGGAGTGAGTCCGTCGCCACCGTTTTAATTTTATAAAGCCGAAAAATGCCTTAAAACTATTGTTTATATATGATTTTGATTTCTCAAGCGGAAACGCTAGCCGCCATGCTGTTTCTGCTCGTGACGTCACTCCATTAGTAAACAATACGATTGCGAAAGACCAAGTAACAATATTTGTGAAAATAATGAGTTCGAAATAACACAGAGCAAGACAATAATCTAGATTATATACTTTCAGATTATGTCACGTCGGAATCCAATATGGCGAATGGCGTTTTATACATTTGAAAAACATTTAAAAAGGATATTTAAAATTGAATTTTATTTACACTGCATTAATATCGACGAATAAATATCGACGTTTCTTGTTTCGAAATCTGTCACAATCGATTTTTTTTGTGATTTCGATGTTGGTGCCATAGAAAAAGTTGTTCAGTTAGACGGTCTGATCATCCCCTTAAAAAGTGTCAGCATATTATAAAGGATCCTGTATAATTTATATCATACTAGAAAATATTACTTAATTATACCTATAAATACCTAATATTACACCATTAGAGATTGTGCCACAAATATCGAAAAAATAAAATACATGTATTATTAAATCATTTTATGTTTTACTATATTATTATTGTTATCCAGTAAATTTATAAAATTTTTTTTGAAATTAAATTTATTTTTTCCACACTTCATACAAACTTTAAGATCAAACTGCCGATTTGTATGAAACTCTTAATTTATTTAAACCACATAACATGTTAAGGGGATATAATTCGGAGCGCGCTCCATACAAACGTACTATGGTGATATTTTCAATACTAACCAATTAAACTGAATGAAATTTTGCTGAAACAATCTTGAAACAAATCTAATATATGTATAATAATAGAATAGTGTGGAGTCAGATTTTCGTTAAAATATACAGTTTCAATGCTAGGATTAATTTAAGATTTGTATGGAAATCTTTGAGGCACTGTTACTTTAAAACTATACATTTTATCGAAAATCTGACTCTATACAAGCATAGAAATTTGTTTTTAGATTGATTCTGAAAAATTTTATTGAGTTTAATTGCATAGTATTGAAAATATCACCATAGTACGTTTGTATGGAGCGCGCTCCGAATTATATCCTCTTAATAATAAATAGTATTAATAAGATCCCTTTATTACCTTTTTGTTACAAAAACCTTAGAGCCCTTAATTAAAAATGAGAAAGCAGTTATTAGCAATTAGCAACTTCTTAAATCCCTTTTTACTTGTCATTAAGCACCACTTAAGGTGGTGTTTAATTATTCCGTTTAAGCCTACGGAAGCGATTTCAGGGGCCATTGAGCTTTAAGAACTTTGGTTATAATAAATTGATGGACCCTGATTATAATAGATACGAGACGGTGGTCCAGTGGAGAGTAAACTTGCAGTAAATTTAAAATTTGACAAAAACAAATATTTTGTTAAAAGGGCCCCCAAGCCAACCCTTGGCTTGAATGAAACACCTACTGAGGGATAACAGAGTTTTATTGACTGCTTGTTACGCTATGGTCAGTACATTTCGTAGCTAATGTAGACAAAGAAAATAGACCTTGATTCCCTATATGGGACGCTGAAAACACAACGATAGCGCTATTTATTCTACTACTAATGCCATCTATTATAACTTAAAAACAAGTAAAGTTCTGAATTAAGACAGTATGCAAACTTCGCGGTACATTATGAAGACGAAAAATAATTACTACACAAAACATCAATTCACGATTAAACATATTTAATATTTTGAAAAAAAATTACCTATGTTGAAAACATGATAATTCGATTCTGCTCTCGATTCTAAACAAACTAATTTCTAGTTTTGCGTTTATTCATTAACACATATTCATTTTTATCAACCATTCCAGACCTTTGAACAGGTGTAACTCCTAAAACGACTGGAGTTAAGCAGGCAGACCTGGCTCTTCCCCATCACAGAGATGCTCTACATCCTATGAATACTGAATCATCCTTGCAGCTGATGGTTACCAAAATTCCTCTTATCTCTTATACTAGTAGCTGAAAGCTGCTCATGAATAGCTTATTCAACTCAAAACTTTCAACAAATAATTTCAAAATGTTTGTCTTATTCGTGGAGGGTCATTGTGTCGGTCGTTTGTCGTCAGAAAATGTAAATACGGGTCGTGACGGACGTACGGACAATGGGAGAGATTTGACTCGAGTTCCTCGGGAAATGGTACATAATAGCGGACGATTTTAAGGGGGTTTGTTTCCTTGATTGAGGGTGTGATGGAGAGCAATTAGAAATACGAGATATTTGTTAAGCGATTGTGTACAATGGGGAACTTGCACCAAAATTATAATGAGAAATTATCTTAATAATTCAATAATAATAATAATAATAGCAAACTGAAATGGCAATGGGCTTGTCATATCTGGCGAAGAACTGACAACCGGTGGGGTGTCAGAGTTCTAGAGTGGAGACCGCGAACTGGTAGGCGTAGTGTGGGACGCCCTGCTGCCCGCTGGACAGACGACCTAAAAAAGTAGCGGGGAGCGATCGGATGAGGAATGCCGAGGAAAGTTTTGTGGCGCGCCTTGGGAGAGGCCTATGTTCAGCTGTGGACGATGATGGGCTGATGATGATGAATACTGTGAATAAAACATTACTGAAATATTTATTCTTAAGTTTTATTTATTACGAAATATTTAAATTATAAGTTACATTGATCGGAACGGAATTTCAAACACCAATCAGCGGAAAGTGACGAAGCGATTGGCAACTTGCGTGCGTTAGAAGAGTGCGAGAACATATTATAGCGCATGATTTGCGATGAGCTGATTAGCTTCATGCGTCATGAAAAGGAGTGACGTCACGTCATGGCAGTGAGCGTTTTGGCGCGGAATTTGAAAAGTCAACTTTTGATTTGCAATAAATAAATGAATTGTGCATATTTTACCATTTTCAATTTTGGTATTTTTATGTAAGCCTTAAATCTTTATGATATTCTACACTAAAAATATAAAACTGTGCAAGGTCCCCATTAGTCCCCAAGGAGAAATGCATGCAAACTGAACAACTTAAGCTATGGAGCCAACATCGAAATAAAGTAAAAATGCTGTTCCTTACAAAACTGTAGTACTACCGACTCGACTTCAATGTAATTAAGCAGCAGGTTTTTTTATTTTAAATAGATTATTGCTCCATATAGACCGGTTAGACCTGGTTTAGACTATCAAGCCGAACAACTTGTGAAAGTTGTTCAGTTTAAGAGGATATAATTCGGAGCGCGCTCCGTACAAACGTACTATGGTGATATTTTCAATACTAACCTATTAAACTAAATGAAATTTTTCAGAATCAATCTATAGACAAATTTCTATGCTTGTATAGAGTCAGATTTTCGTTAAAATGTATAGTTATAAAGTTACAGTGCCTCAAAGATTTCCATACAAATCTTAAATTAATCCTAGCATTGAAACTGTATATTTTAACGAAAATCTGACTCCATACAAGCATAGATATTTGTTTCAAGCTTGTTTCAGCAAAATTTCATTGACTTCCATTGGTTAGTATTGAAAATATCACCATAGTACGTTTGTATGGAGCGCGCTACGAATTATATCCCCTTAACCCCAGACTACCCCCTCGGGAAATATAGTCGTCGTATCATCTGCCATTAGTAACTTAGATAATGTACCTGTACACAATGACATCAGTAAACCACCTTTATAGTAAAATGTGTCTTACATAGAGATAAAGATACCGAGAAATATTTGCGCAAAGAAGGCCTAACAGTAAAGGTTACTTAACCCCAGAAAATAGGATTAGCACCTTAGATTACATCAAAAGAGGGAAGATGCGGGCTGTTTACACATTGCGTCATTGAAAACTTTTACGTATTACCGAAACAAGCAGACGACGGTGTATATTTTATTTCAATAAACACAGTGTAGTGTACAGCAATAAAGAGTAGTTAATGTGGAAAGCGCCGTTAGCGCCATCTATCGGCAGGTGCGGTCTATGGTGAATATCTATCGTGCATTCGCTTGGTATTCACTCACCGACCGCCGTGCCGTGCGGACGTACGCCTAGCCACATTCACTAGTGAATACTATATCTGTGTTTTATTATTATACATCAACCTCAACCAACCCTGTAGAAAAGGTGTATTCTACATTGGCGACGACGGGATTCGAAATTCACGTGAGTAAAGTGCTTATTAGTTTGTTGAGTGTTGTAAAATTTTAAAATTCAAATTGCGTTTGCGTATAAACGCCACTAAGCGTTTTATTTATTTGCTACACAATCGAAGACGGTGTCTGCTAGCGTTGTTTTGTTTGTTGCCTACAGTTACACAGTGTTAAAAACAAATATTTCAAAAAGAAAAGTAAATATAGTTTTCAATCCCGATTGGAACTCGATTTGATTTGATTATGCTCACGACTGTATTCCCCGTAGGGGTGGTCAGAGTTATTCTGAATGAAACCTCGGAACGTCCACGTTTCGCTAGTGGTCTGTCGAGCTCTGTCGAGTGTGACGGGAAGTGAGTGAACCGAGCCGTTAAATCGATTTATTTGGAATTACCTACATACTGTGTTTCTTTTCCCGGATGTCGACTGCCGAGTGCTGGAGGAAAGAGGGGAGACTCGAGACAGGAGGAAGGTGTGGGACAACACGTGACGACGACGCCTACGATGAACAAGCGAACGCCAGCTGTGGACATCAATCTTTAAGGTCACGTGATCTTTCCTTATTCTTCTTATCGAGTTTTTCAGACCGCCTTACGGCCTTACATGGGTTTTTGTAACGAGTACTACCGTGAGAGATAGTAGCCGAAACCAAAGGCTTAACGTGCCATCCGAAGCACGGAATCATCTTTCTTTTTAGACAATGAGGTGATTCGGCCTGCAATGTCCTAACCAACTGGGGAGGAACGCACGAATTGAGACGTCACTAGGTGTCCCCCGTGGGAATCGAACAGGCTAGTCATGTTGTAGTGTAACCATGATATACTAAGTGAGTTTATTTCGATAGCTATTTATGCCTAGTGACGCATTACGAAATTATGCCAATGTTTATGCCATAATACCAGGGTGGCGTAGAATTAAACATTCTGTGTATTGACCATTATGCGGATCGAACATTCTACGTATTAATATTCTACGGATCGAACATTCTGCATAATGAACATACAGATTTCACAAAATAAAAATAGTAATCGTCTGTTCTATTTCAATTTAAACCTCAATAGTACCAACATAATTTGTTACCGGAACTTATTTGTCGTATCCTATACTTTATAAATTTGAAATCCAGTTCAGTGACCTTACGTTGATCTTATCTTTGCAACATTGTTGTTAGGGTCATATGGATACAATTACCCCAGTACAGGTGAAACTAATTCGTTTCTTTTGCTATTTAAGCAAAAAATTGGATGTTCGATCGATTCGATTTTCAGTCAACCGGAATCTTGTACCCCTTATAATACCAAACGGTACTAAAAAGCTATGCAATCTTATGATCAAACCTATATTACGAAACGTACTGTAACTTAAGGTTGAAGATCGGATTGCGGCCTGAAAATGATCAGGTGATTTCGTATTAAATTGAGTGTTTCTGAAGTACCTGCCTACCCCCATTTTAACAAAGAACACTCATCTCTGTTGAGAGTAGATTACAGATAAACCTTAGTGATTCAAGCATCATAACTGAACCGATAATACTGCTTCGAAATTTTGTTCTCAGATTGTATGTTCCTAGATGTCACAGGGAAACCAGCCTCCAACAGGACCACTGCCAAGGCGCCGATTGAACCATACCTACTTGCTTCAGTGCATAATAAAGAGAAAATGTCTTCAATTAATAGCTAAGAGTTTTGAAATGGTCAGGGCAATTACTCTCATATTGTCAGTCAGCTTGTAGCTGTTTAATCAGTTGCCATATATAACAAATAATTATTACAACGCACAGCTGGTCATTCAGATGACAAGTCAAATAATTAAGAAAATAATTATTAGCAACTTGCAGCTGGTCATTCAATTGACATTAGCAACTTTTAGCTGGGCATCAAATGCTGTCAAATCAAACAATTTTACTATCAGCAGCTTGTAGTTGGTCATTCAGATGACAAGTCAAATAATTAATAAAATAATTAGTAGCAACTTGCAGCTGGTCATTCAATTGACAAAAACAACTTTTATTTCATTATCAGCAGCTTGTAGTTGGTCATTCAAATGACAAGTCATATAAATATAAATAATTATTGGCAGCTTGTATAGTTGGTCATTCAATTGACATTAATTGTGCTATGCTATGCATGCTTATGCTTAGTTACGCAAGGAAACTCTAAAGGAATTAATGACGTATTGCAATATCAATACTCAATATTCAATACTTTATTGCATTCCATAATGTACAACAAGATGTTAACTTATAAGCTATAAGATCATTATGGACCCTGTAGGGCACAGCAACTATGAACATTACAAATGAGTAGGTAACTTATGTGGTGTGGTCTTGTTTGTATAGATTAATTATGTATCTTACCTAGTCACTGTAGGCACTTCACTGCACTGTTACTTTATTCATTTGTATATGTTAAAGTACACTATACTGTACTTGAACCAAATCGGTTAATCATCAGTACCCTACCTGTAGGTATACGATTATATAGATAAATTATTATCATATTTTAAATGTACAATATATTTCTAGTGCCAAATAGTCTTCTATAATATTACGCCACGCAATAAAGTCGAAACAACAGTTGCACATAATTCAAGTTCATTTAATTAAAAAATAGTATTATTTTCCTAAAGCTTACCCAATGATATATATTTGTGGTTTTTAGAAGGAAAACATTATTAGTGTAAATATATTTAAAAGTACCTAATATTTTAGGTATATACTTATACTTTATTCCAAGAAAGGAGGACAATATTTAATTATTTTCCTATTCCTATTTAGCTTTCTGGCCAATTCTGATTACCAAATGCAATTAGTTTATTGGATAAATATACTATCCCACCTTTGACTAATTATTATAAGGACTAGCCTTGCGGTAGCATTTCCCCTCTGCCACGGTATAAGCACAATTGATCTTGTGCATTTACATTCAATTTCACACCTTATCACTAAATGAGACAGCCTATAATTGCGAAATAATAACTTCGAATTTAGAACGTTTGGGGTTCACACGAGACTACTTTTCATGATTTTTAACATTAAAAATATAAATAGTCAAAGTATCCGACATATCTTGGAGGTTCAAAAGCTGTTCTAGGAATTAGTGAGAGTAAGTGTTTCAAATCTCTGTTTCTGTAATGCAAAATAGCCCTAAAATTTCGTTGCTGTTTTGAATGGAGTATAGGTATATCTTACATTTCTTTTTATTTCGTGGCGTATCATGTAGCTAACAACTAGTTCCTAATTTGGTCATCATGTCGCGTTAATTTTGATGTTGTTATAGAAATATGGAGGTATGTAAACAAACCAAATTACAAAACTACTCTTTGTAAATTACCAAAGATCTCTTCATTGGAATTGTAATAATAAATAATGCAATGACCGAGATACATTTTAACTACAGATAACATGATACAGTTTTGCTCTAACGGATGTTGATATGAAGTTGTTGAAATGTATGTATAGGAGTAATTAACTATACCAAGTTAATCATTGTTGAACTGTAGTAATTATTTTGCCCATTTATAAATCTGATTCAGAATACTGCTTTAGTGACTGAATAGGTATTGTAGACAAAATAACTCCCTCATAGGGTAGGTCACCATCAGACCCTTTGATACATCAATCTTCGTGAGTAGGTACCGAGATAGCGGAATAAAATCCCAGGTTTCTAGTCTAGCAGACTGTTGTAGTAGGCTAGACTTCTTTTGTATTTTAGGTATTTATGGACGGAATGATTTAACAAATGGTAAAAGAATGACAAGCCTTTCATCCACATAAAATTCAGTCCAATTTCAGGAACAACCAAAGCATAGCATATCTAATGGGGTAGATCTTTTACAGACCAAAGGGGAAATAGAAGAATAAGATTTAGTCGAAATTCATCTCACTATGGATGCCCAATTTGGCCCAAGGCAGGGGAACTCGGGGCACAGGAGAAGTAAATGAGACATGCGCATTAGATTGCGAGAAGCCAGCCGGAAAATTTAGTTACGAATGTGCGGTGTATTCAATTAAAAGTAGCCATGTATTTAATTACGGGTGCATTTAATTGCGTATTTGTTATGTAATTGCGTCGCTGTCAAAGAAAAGCATTAAATTGGATCAAAGATCATTCAATTGCGACTGCGCATTAAATTGCGAATGTGTATTTGTTATGTAATTGCGTCGCTGTCAAAGAAAAGCATTAAATTGGATCAAAGAGCATTCAATTGCGACTGTGCATTAAATTGCGAATCTGTTAAGTAATTCCGACGCTGTCAGAGAACAGCAACAAAGGTCAAAGAGCATTCAATCGCGATGTTGATATCGTCAATATGTTTTAATGTTTTGAATGTAATGAAAAGTTAAATTATTACGATTATTATTTCAATTTAGGTATCAGCATTTTATTTGTATATGTTGAGTAAAATAGTACCTATTTAAACTGATCCAATAAATAGATACTGCTGATTTGTCAAAACTAGTCTCAATGCAACATTCATGAATTAAAATGTATTATACAGTACTTCTTATGATTCTTTAGTTATGTATTATGTATGAAGGTAACTACTGAACATAGCTGACAACAAAATCGACCTAGTGTACCTTACCGTGTATTGTTGTCAGTCAAAGTTATATCAGCATTCATGCAGGTATAATACACATCAAGTATTTATATTTATTATAACGAATAACAATATTCAATAATTCTGAGAATAGCCAGGCATAGTCGTATTGATAACTAATAGTCTTTGCGAAGGTTAATAAAAATAAAAACGAAAAACCTGGAAAAGCTAGTGATAAAGATTAGGATAAATAAAAAGGTTTCTTATTTAAGAATGGTACTGTTTCTTACCAAACCTAGCTTAATATTTATTTCTGGATTTAAATTTTATGTTGTCTATCTTGTGGTGATTAAGAATTTATTTCAAATTAAGAATTAATTCAACTGAAATTTACTTAATGATCAACTAGATTTGTTTACTTACACTAAAGTACCTCAGAATTATTATAAAACAAAGTATACTTTACTTATCTACTTATCAATAGAAAAAAAAACATTTTTTTTTCACAAGGATGGGTAATATAGAACAGAAGTAACAAATAATTGAAATGTGTTGATACGATGAGATTGCATATTCCGTAGACATTGTTTATCGTTGAATTTAGTGTTTGACAATTTCAAATCAATATTTGAAAAATCTATTTTCTGTAAACAAAGTAATCTCAATAAATGTTCAGTGATTTGTTTGAATGTAATAGCATTGATAACAGTCAACATGTATTGTTAATATGGTTTAAGAAATCTGTTAAACTGTGGAGTTTCTTGCGCCGCTTCTTCTCCACGGTTATACCTTCCGAAGCGGTGGTAGATTCGAGTAAATATAAAAATTAAATTAAAACAAGAAAGAGATGTAGTGTACAGCAATAAAGAGTAGTTAATGTGGAAAGCGCCGTTAGCGGCATCTATCGGCAGGTGCGGTCTATGGTGAATATCTATCGTGCATTCGCTTGGTATTCACTCACCGACCGCCGTGCCGTGCGGACGTACGCCTAGCCACATTCACTAGTGAATACTATATCTGTGTTTTATTATTATACATCAACCTCAACCAACCCTGTAGAAAAGGTGTATTCTACACACAGAATATAAGAAAGTCGAAAATAACAAACGCCGAGCTTTGAATTGGTCTAGAAAGTCGTGGGACTGAGACAGTTTCATTAATTGCATGCTACTATTAACTGAACTGAATTGACGATCATTATGTGACTCCATCGTTCATCACTTTGTCTCTCTTGCACTTGATAGGTATCTGATTAAAATGCAACATCATAAACTGGTTCTCCATCCAATCCAAGGATGCAATCAGAAATTTTTATATGCATAACTTTGTCGCAAAAGCAGAAGTTTGCATATTGAATCTTCCTTTATTTTGTGTTATCTCAGGATAACCCTATCACTTTTACCCACA
This sequence comes from Agonopterix alstromeriana, assembly GCA_963924505.1. NCBI lineage: Eukaryota > Metazoa > Arthropoda > Insecta > Lepidoptera > Depressariidae > Agonopterix > Agonopterix alstromeriana. The sequence continues at coordinate 14,513,627 of OZ004675.1, forward strand.
ATGTTTACCCCGAAAAAAAAAACAGTTAGGTAGGTGATCTCACAAACTAAAAGGTTTCAGGTGTAAAAACAAAGTTATGGGGAGATGGAATGAGAAAAAACTTTTAATGGAAATTTGTTGCCATTCCTTTGAGTTCATACCATATATGTTACGGTCAGTGTAATAAATTGAGAAATATTAATAATCACCGGTAAATATTTAAAAAAAAAACAACAATTAAGGTTGAAGCGATAAATTTATCACATTGACCGGTTATTATTAAGGGGATATAATTCGGAGCGCGCTCCATACAAACGTACTATAGTGCTATTTTCAATACTAACCAATGAAAGTCAATGAAATTTTGCCAAAACAATCCTGAAACAAATATCTATGCTTGTATTGAGTCAGGTTTTCGTTTATACATTTTAACGAAAATCGGACTCTATACAAGCATAGAAATTTGTTTTTAGATTGATTCTAAAAAATGTCATTGAGTTTAATTGCTTAGTTATGAAAATATCACCATAGTACGTTTGTATGGAGCGCGCTCCGAATTATATCCTCTTAATAATTCCCGCATCGTCGAGGTAACTTTTATAAAATGCCTGCCACTAGGGCGGTCGCTACCATGGCGGCAAGACATGCAGCAACGCGTTGTTGTGAACAGAGATATGATTCCAACACCGACAGAGGCGGCAACGATGTGTCGTTGCGTTGTGTCACCTGTCATTGCTATCGATATGATTCGAACACAAGCAGCAGGCGGCAGCAACGTGTCACCGAGCGAATAGATGCCTGTTGTGTACCAAAAAGTGAGCAAATTTACCTAAAATTTTGATTTAGATATTCTAACATAACAAATAATTACACAAATCATGTTTTATCAGTTTAAGCGCAACCGTTATTAATAACCGGTAAAAGTGATTATTTCCTCGGTATTTATTACATTGGCAAATTGATGAGGTTATTATTAATAGTAACCGGTAATTATTAATACTAACCGGATTTATTACAATGACTGTAACATATTGCAGTACACTTTTATAAGTTACTCTCTTTCTTTATTGCAGTATTCGTATTTTTGCTTATGAAATGTCAATTACCGTTCACCGTAGCTCTTTTATGTTACCAATTTGGTAAAAGAATAAACAATGCAAAATAAACCGAAATATTCAGAAAAAAAAACCTGACAGCATAAAAATTATTACTGAACTGAAAAGAAGTTCTATAATTAGCTACTCACAACTTAATTTGAGCAAATAATATTTGAATGTGGTTATTTTTAGGTAAATATTGCAGGTTGGCAAATCATCTAACAACAAATATATAAAATAAATCAGACCATCAAACTGAATAACTTTCGCTATGGAGCTCACCTTAGGAAAAAAGGAGCGATGATAGTCCATACGGAAGAGAGCTAGCGACTCAATCACGAGGCGGCGGTTCGATTCCTGGCCTGTACCCGGAATTTATGTACGGTTGTAGTTATCATTATCACTAGCTCGACGGTGAAGGAAAAACATCGTGAGGAAACCTACATACCCGAGAATAATAAAAAAATAGTTCGGATGTATGTGCAAAATATGGGTGAGCTTGGGGCGAACACAAAAGACCAGCAATGGTCGCAGTGGTACATAAGGACCCTCACTTGCAATAGCCCAGCCAACAATGATAATAATAGGAAACCCGAAAAAAAATCAGCAGTCCCATACATTTGAGTCGGCTAGGTACGAGTACCTACAGAACTTTTGTATTTAACAGCTGATTTTTTTTTGCATTTCCTGGGGTATAGTCTCCATAGTAAAAGTTGTTTAGTTTGATGGTCTGAGTTCACAGTTTCAGTTTGCAGAGGGCTGTCCTTTTCAACCTGGATACAGACAATTTTGTCTAATGAAGCTATTTTCGCTACAAATAGCCACAGCATTCTGTAGTCACGTTCCTGCGATTGTAACAACCGTTTTTAGGGTCGGAAGGAATACTAATTCCTAAACGGGCGTTTAGAAAGATATTAGTTGGTTTATAATGAATCCATTCGCTTGGAAACTGGGTCTTGACCATTGCGATATTGTACAATGTTTCCTGGTTGTTTGGATATTTGTGATTCAAAAATCGATATAGGCCTCTATTACTTGTATGATGAATATGAATATTTGTACTCGAGTCATGGATGTTTGTATCTATATGTGTATTCTATATCGTTGTCTAGTCATCATAACACAAGTCCAGGCTAGATTCTGGTACTTTAAATGTGACTAGATAATTTGTGTGACAATGTCCAAGATATTTATTTATTACTTCACGGATTCAAAATAAAAAGAGCTTCGCTTTAGCCACTTTTTATTAGGCAGTGGAAGCCTGTACATAAACAAAATTTTCTTTAACACGTTTTTCAAACAGCGGCTGCATATTGCGTCAGGTCTAAATTAGCATATAAATGATCCAAGTTGGGCTCTTACTTAGTTTTGATGTCTTCGGCACCGCCGTATAGTTCAGTCCCTTATTAAACTGATGTATGAGAAGTATTACTATGGAAATGAGATTAGGAAAAAAGTTGAAAAGTAATATCCAAAATTTGAAATTGCCGTCTGTCTGCGAATCCACCATCCAAAGACACCTTATACGTTAAAATCCATCAAGCTGTTTAGGTTGTAGGCCGTGCCAAAGAAATAGACATACAAACATACATACATACATACGCTCGAAAAACATAACCCTCATTCTGGCGCAGTCGGGTAAAAATAGTAATAAACTTACCTATCTTTGCATGCTTTTATGATCGAGAGAAGTAATAACTATCGTGTTTTGAGCCACAGAATAATAAAGAACAGTTCATGAACAACAACATATATTTTTTCTGGATTAAAACAACGACTATTTCATGCCTTAAAACTCAACCAAAAACTGGTCGATTTGGAAGATCCTGCCCGTAAGATCCCTGATGTAGTATATATTTCTCCTTGCTAGTCTGCCAACAGATCATCCCCTTCACCTCTCCGTCGCTGCTTTACCTAAATTATTGAAATGGCTACCTTTGAATTTTCCTTTAAACCACTGGCCTGTCAATCTTGCAAAGTCAACCGAAGTATTCGGAAAGTTCGCTAAACTCCTGTGACAAATTCCAAAACCTAACTTACCGTTCATTACTTGCTTGAATGAGCAATAGGTACGCCTCCTGTCAAAAACATTTCAACTTTAGTTATCATATTACAATGGATTAAGGTGCTGATTTGCATAATTTGTTTAAAGAGTTTTGGTTCTATTGAGTAAGAATAACGGGTATTTTTCTGGCAGCCCTAAAGTTTATAAGGGCAGAACAGAAGGTTCTCGAAGTTTGGGATGAAAAAGGACTGTTATAAGTTTGGCGCATAATGTTTATACGGGAGTAGATATTTTAAGATAAGACAATAAATATTCACTTCACAAGTAATTCGTGTACATACGATAATAGGGTATTTGACAGCATGTAAAATATAGGATATATTGATGGCATCAGTATTGAATTTGAATTTTGGAAGCCAACTATTTAGTCAGTTAAGAAAAATACTGGATATTTTAAGAGAAAATTGACAAAGAAAAGAATGTTTTTGTTTACTTTAGTCACGTGATCGTAAACGACTGTGATTGGCCGAATGGTTGATGACGTCAACTGCTTGTAAACAGTTGCGTGTAGAGTGTGAGTGTCGTACAAAATTTACGTCATCGTGACGTCACCTGCTTGTTGCCACGTATATTGTCAGGAAAAGCGTTTTCACGGGATATTTCAATAACATTTTTTGTTTTCGTTTTTCCTTGCAACTCTATGTAATGGAACGTAAAATATACATTTTCTATAGAATTCTTAAACATCAGTGATTAACATAGAACAGTTTTTAAAACCTGTCAAATATCCTATTGACAATAATAATTGGCACTACGACTAATTAGATATGAGACTGTTTCACCACTTTCGAATAAGTTCTTGTTAGCTTATCCAACAGCTTATTTGACATATTCTTCATACAAATATGTCAAATGAGCTGTCGGATAAGCCAACAAGAACTTGTCCAAAAGTGGTGAAACAGGCACTAAGCCGTGGTGGTCCAGTGGCGAGTAACCTTGCCTGCCGTACAGGAGGGCAATTGCAGTAAATAAATCGCAGCTGATCCATGACTGGACAGCGTGCAAACTACAACTTTTAACACGTTTCGTATTAAGCTATTCATTTGACAGCCGTTAGAGCCCTTTTGACAGATCGCTCAGATGTAAAAGGCTGTCAGTCCCATAGTAAATAAGTAAAGTTTAGCACGATACGGAATTAAACACAGTTGAATAGTAATTGGATTGCAATGTGATTAGAACTGAAATTGGATGAGGATTGAAGTTGGATGTTTTAAATTACAGCGATCGCCCATCAGGACGTGATGTCTCGATGTTTGGCCTGGACGGGGTCCAGGCCGACACGTTCCAATGAGTTTTTTGGAATTTATATACGATTTGTAATACCACTGGCTTGTAGGTAAAGGAAAACACTGTGAGGAAACCTGCGTGCTTCAATTTCGAGGCATGTATTGTACCCACTGTTCAATATAAGTGGCGACGGGCTCATTCCTCGTCACACTGGACAGAGATACGGTACAATACAATGAAAGGTTTTAGAATATATCTGACTACCTTCCGGGAATATAGTCGTGTGCATATGCTATGCTATGCTATGCATCTATAACTAATATAAGCATAGCATATGCTCACGACTATATTCCCCGAGGGGGTAGTCAGAGATATTCTGAAACCACAGGACATCCACGTTTCAATAGTACCGAAAATCTGTCCAGTGTGACGGGGAGTGAGCCCGTCGCCACTTGTAATGGACAGTGAGTACAATACATGCCTCGAAATTGATGCATGTAGGTTTCCTCACGATATAACTAATATAAATAAATAAAATAATCCACCAGCTTTCTTCGTCCTGTCGCTCGTAGACCTGCCTCAGGTATTCGTTTCAACGCCGAAGGGTAACCCACACATAAAACTTGGAACTTGGACTCCACATTGTTTGTCAGTTCTTCGTTAAATATGACCAATCTATTTGCTCTTCAGCTTGCTAATTAATTAGAGTACCTATGTGTTTATATGTCGGTCGAATAATTTTATTTATTTTATTTATAATTAATGAACTTTTTGCTTGTGCGTTGCTATTTTAATTTAATCAAAGCACAGAAATTATAAATGACCTTGTGTTCTTCCTTTTCCGCTCTCACTAGGGCTCCACTTGCCGCCTGATTGCTGTTTAATAATTTAGAATAAGCACTCACAGAAGGTACTAATGGTGTTTCCATTGCGCCAATCTTGGTAGAGATTTGTACAAATAATAGGTAACTTCCATTTTGACTTATTTTTTTTCGTTATTTTAATTTGGGCGGTTTTAATATAGTTCGAGGAGTATGTCTTGGCAATTTTAGTTCCTTATTTTAATATACGAATAAAATAGTAGAAATCTGTTTTATTAGAATCGATAACGAAACATTAATCTACTCGTATTTCCAGTGATTTGCACGTTTCATCAAACATTTACTACACAGGATGGAAAGTTGAAATGGGGCACACATGTTTTTTTTTTTGCGATTTCAGATTTGCTCCCATAGTAAAAGTTGTTTAGTTTGATGGTTTGAACCATCCCCGAAAATTGAAATAGTGTTTGAAAAATCACCAGTTATTTACCTGCTAAATGTGTGGGAATTTTATTTTGCGATTTCTATACCTCAACCTTGGTTGACCTAATATAGACTTATGTTCCATATCAGTGAGAGGATTTAATGGGATGAAAAAAACGTTTTGTGGAAATTTCCGTTTTTCTCAATGACTGTAAATTTTATTCAAATTCTTTGAATGCTGAAGTAACAAACTTCAAAAGTTTGGGTTAGTCTCCTAAGTTCGTTTTCTTCTAGCTGTAATGCTTCTGGTAACTTCCCTGTGTGAACCATCTTAACTTTCCTCCCTGTATATTTATTAATAGCCAAAATTGTATGACACAGAACAAAACAAACATCAAAAATAAAACATAAAAATTACGAATTCTAAGATAAGTTGTTGATTCTATAAAACAGCGTAAAATCGAAATCTTAAGAAATCGGTTTTAGTTATAATTAGTACCTTCGCATTCCTCTTTTTTTTTTCTGTTGTTGTGTGTTTTTAGCATGCATATAGAGTATGTTATGTTTTCTCCAGGCTCATTGGACTGTATTCGTATTATAATGTAATAGAATCAGCCACACGATAAATAAATATTTCGTATTTTTGGTGGCGACCGCTGCTAATCCTAGTCATACAAAGGTAACAAAATAAATTGAAAGTACCAAGATCTATTGAACAGTGTACAATTTAAATAGGTAGTCGATTTATGTAAATATCAAGATGTTTTAGATTCTAAAACGATTCTGCCTTCATAAATTAGGGAAACAAGGACGAATCTGCTGTAAAAACCGTTTAGTTTAATTCCTGAATTTCTGTTCGTATTAATTAGCATGGAATTATTGTCTTTTTTTTAAAATGTTTAATTCCAAATCTAGATCACGAACGATATTTCTTCAAAGGTATTAAAAGGATATAATTCGGAGCGCGCTCCATACAAACGTACTATGGTGATATTTTCAATAAAAACCAATTAAAAGCATACAAGCATAGATATTTGTTTCAAGATTGTTTCAGCAAAATTTCATTGAGTTTAATTGGTTAGTATTGAAAATATCACCATAGTACGTTTGTATGGAGCACGTTCCGAATTATATCCCCTTAACTGTTTAGCTAGCAGAATTAGGCAATTGAGCTTTGAATATTAATTGGCTTTGAAAAATAACAAACGAAGTGTTGACCAGAACCCGAGTCATCAGAATGATGTAACAAAACACCCTAAACTTCATTCCAAATAAGTACGACGAGATTTTCCGATTCCTACTTAGCTTTCTGGCCAATTCTGATTACCAAATGTTATTAATATATTGGATACATATACTATCCAACATATCTAGGACGTTACTAAATCTGTTCTAAGAATAAGTGAGAGGAACTGTTCTGTTTCTGTAATGAAAAATGGCCTTAAAATTTCTACTGTCCTTAAATACTAAACGTCCTTTTTGTATGGGCTGGCCGTCGGTCGCCGTCAAGTAATGTGTCTCAACCCTAATTGATCTAAAATATCTTGTGGAGAGTTAAAAGAGAAACGTACATTTTTCTTACATCTCAAATAATAGGTAACTGAATTGTTATGTTTGCTTTGGGGTTTTTTTTAATTTGTAATTTAACGATGGTGATCATTCATATCTTCATGAAAAGAAAGCTTGATAAGTATATTGAGCCGGTACATCGACAAAAACATCGATACGGCAGACCATTCAATAAAACGAATCGTAAGCACAATGAAACGCTCTAGCTGTTAGGAGCGAAACGCATAGAATTGTCACAATACTTTTATGCTACAATACGAATGCGAATGGAAACTCTTTCTTTGTTCAGTTTTGCTCTGTATTGAATATTATCGTGTTGTCATTATTTAGTAGGTGACGACTTGATAAGAGATGATTGAATCGGGTGGGCTAGTACTCTGTAGACTCCTACAGGGTGCAGGGGTAAACTGTTGCATTACTTTAAGGGGTGATTGTACCCATGATACTGAACAACTTTCCCTAAGAAACATATAGGAAATTCACAAAACCCGAAAATTTCTCATTATACAACGTGTTAATGAATTAACGCAAAACAACAAAGTAGTTTGTTTAGAATCGAGAGCAGAATCGAATTATCATGTTTACAACATAGGTAATTTTTTTCAAAATATTAAAAAAATTGTTTGTAAAATATAAAATTTACTGAACTCGATCTCAACCCACCGCACGGGCACACTTACCCTACTTACTACCAAAACAAGATTCTTAAAATGTATCCTTGATCATGTTAGCGCTTTCATTAATTGCTGAAATGATAACAAATCGTTTTTGCCTGAAAACTTTAAATGCGAATAACTTAAAATTTTTACCATCAAAATAATGAAATTATTGTTTCAATCTAATTATTTTGTTATAAATCAATTGGGGTGTATGAGGGTTTGCGCTTATTCATTAACACGTTGTATAGAATTTATACAAAATTCGGAACCAAGGCACTACACCAACCAATACATGACTCGATAAAAAATATACAAATTCACCATAATAATATTTTCCCCTTGCGAGATTCGAACCCTCGACCTTCAGATCAGCAGGCAGGTTCACAACCCACTGAGCTGTCAGGCTGTTGAAGCCGGAACAGGGTGGTTCAGACTATCAAACTGCACAACTTTTACAAAGGGACCAGTTGAAATCGCGAAAAGAAGTGAGAAAAGTCACGAGTAAAACTGAAAGTGATCCTTAGTACACACATTACAAATGGTTGGTAATTGCTGATCATGCTAAAGGGAATACGGTCGTGGTTTGAAAATTGAAATATTAAAGTGGCTAGATAATATTTTAATAAAAGTACCTATATTTCAAGATACGTCCTTTCAAAACCAAAAAATACGGTTTAAACGTTCCATAATTTAAATTACCAAAATGCATTGAGCTTCACAAATTGTTCCCAACAAAGCGAGTAAAACGAACCGAATTCCTCACTACCTGGTATTCTGTACTACCATAGATACCGCAGAATCTCGCCAAACTGCGCTCCTGGATATTCAAACTTTTGAACGGAATTTTCATAAATCGATGGACCAAGTTTTGCGGTGACATTAAAAGTATTTGATACTAGGTTTTGCTCGCGACTTCACCTTGCTGAATATGATATGTTATTTTATTTTTATAGGTTATCATGATAACACGTTTTGAAAACTGATTAAAGTACTAAGTACAAACGTGAAATAAAAAACTTGACAAACAAACACGATTAACTAATATTTAAACTTAACTGCTTCTGCAGGATACATTAACAAGTTTTAAAAATTAAAAACTGGCCAAGTACGTATCGGGCCGCGCGCAGGGTAGGGTTCCGTAGTTGATCGACTATTACTCGTTAACTTGTAAAGCTTACTTAGCGGTGATAGTTTTCCTTTTAACTTCGTTATATACACTACTGCCGTGAATTTTTTCACGTATCTAGAAACAACCGTTTAGTTGGCAGGGGGAGGGGACACTTGACTCTAACAAAAATGTTCACTTTAAAGCTTAATATTTCGCTAAAGGATCCCTAAATCGAAAAATGGTTTTCACAAACCTACAATATTTTTAAAAGACCTATACAAAGATACCCCACACCATGGGATAAACGAGAAAAAAAATTGAATCCCCACCTTTTCTTTTAAGGGATGTACACAAAAAAAATTTCAAGATTTTATTTTACTAATTTGTCGGCGTGATTAATATGTATATCCATGTCAAATTACAGCTTTCTAGTACTAAGCGTCTCTGAGCTAAGCCGCGGACAGAGGGACACACTATAAGGGTTCCTTGTTGACTACGGAACCCTAAAAACTATGTGAGGTACAAAGAACAAAACGTAAGAAATATGAAAATTAATTTACTACTTTTTAATTATAATTAATTTTATATGGATACTTAATCATGAGGTATCGTATTCAAATTCGCATGCACAACATCCTATAAAGTTATCGACTGCTCCCATAAGATCAAGGAAAATATCGTGAGAAAACCAGCGTAAGGTAAAGAAGAAATTCTGATGCGTATGTGAAGTCTACCAATCCGCATTAGGCACGCTTGGTGGACTAAATGCCCATCAGTAAAGTAATGCCATACCTTGGACCACAATACAAGAAAAATTACTAGCACAAAATAAAAACGAGTAGGTACAGAACAAACAGAAGAATCACTCGAAAACAAATTTAAATAAAGACCAACTCTCTCTGCAGGGCAATAAGGTAAAAAGTTATTAGCACTCGTCCTATTATACAATTTGCGTATAACCTACCAACCGTCACTACGGCGCGCGTGCAAACAAAAATGAATGAATGAATGTTTCTCTCTTTAATTCTTTCACGTGCTGGCAGCGCGACATTGCTAGGTTTTTCAAGTCTCGCATTGACTACTCACAAAATGGCGGCAAGTCTAATGAGATTTGACCAAGAATTTTACACAGTATACCTAATCTAACATTCACCCCTCGGCGTCAAGCGTACCTGAGCTTTGGAGTGAGACAGGCCTTACAACTCTTTCTTTCAAATGTACTATGGCCTATAACGGTTGAACTGCATCTGACAGCACGGAATCGCATTTTTTGACGCTCCATCCTTTTCTGTCGCTCAGGAACGTCATTTGCTAGAGCGAGAATTTGACCGCACGCGGTAGCACCGGCAGTGCTGCGACTTTTCTCGTTTAGCCAATGACGTTCCTGAGCGACAGAAAACCGAACAAATGCGATTACGTGCTGACAGATGAGGCTCAACCCTTAGCTGACACAGCGTTATAAGACTCTCTCGACATATCTATTTTTACCCTCTACAGATTTTACCGGGGATTTAATTGAGATTGTTGTACGGGAAAATTTTGGTTCCACTTTCGCTTTTACTACACAACAGTTTTTCTATTTTCCTGCGGGATCCCTTTAGGAAGTGTAAGGTTTAGATTTGATAATACATCTTTAATAAATCGCGAATTTTTTCATGCAGGATTATTCTAATGCGTAGCATTTGTCTCTGTAAACGTTTCTTCCATCCAATGGTTGTCTGGAAGAAATCGCTTTTAGTGATAAGACCACCCAATGTACCCTTCTCATTCTTGTTATAAATTGTATTTGTCTATTCTTGGTGCGCAAATCAAGAATATTTAACTTATTTACCACCGCGTCGGAACGTGTTGTCGCTGTAGAGAAGATGCGGCCAGAAACTCTACAACATAACACGACTTAATAACTATTACAATATAAATTCTTAAGCTAAAGTTATGTATACAATAATACATAGTCTATTTAATAAAATAATTGAAACTATACAGTAAAGTAAATAAACTATAAGCTAGTGACCTCAGACCCAAGCATTTTGATCATTTAAATAATCATTCAGTTTATAATATGCTTTTTTACAGAGGACTTTTTTAATTTGAGTTTTAAACATGAATTTAAATTACAAAAATTGGTGATAGTTAGGGCAAAGAATTTTAACTATCGCTTCTAAAAAAGTGATACTCATCCCCTCTTATTTATCGTCCCTCGCAATGTAGCATCACATCTAAAGTATTGCAGTATTGTACGCACAAAAGCACGTCCGCACCTGTGCTGAAAGACCAGTGATCCTGTAGTAGTAATTAAATTGGTTACGGTTCTATGTCTTGCAGTTGTGTACCTATTTGTAAATGTGGTAAAAAAAAATTATATTATGCTAGTCTATAAAAAAAAACAAGTGGTTCACTTGTATAAAGTTTTATGTCAGAGGGACTTCCCACTTTATTCAATTCAATTCAATTCATTTATTTTGTGTCAGATCATAGATCCATAGAAAGTGTTAGTAACAAGTACTTAAAATTATGTTAGAGACACACATTTTACATTTACTTAACATTAACAAAAGAGGGTTTAGAGCCCCTATGCAGGCTATTCCAATGCCCAATGATGGGACACTGGATCCGCTCTGCAATGGGTTCGAGGAGGGTGTTGATGTTGCCCCGTACCCGCCCCGTGCGCTTTATAGTCGGGGAAATCTACGGATTTTTGTATGGAGAAGGTTGCATTAATTGCACTTTTGGTGATAATTTGGAATATAGTAGATAAATACCTCAAAAACATAAATTCTCAATAATCCCCGATTTTTATTGTGTATTATTGAATAATTAAGACATTTACAAAACATTAAATTTAGGTATGAACAAAAAATGGAAAACTGGTGATAATCCCCGGTTAATATCGTAAATTTGAGTAGATATTTCATATTTTGTAAGTCTTAAAAAATTATAACCTCAAAACTAAATTATTTACTGTTTGTTTGTACACATTAAATTTGCCTTGTGATAATTCTCTTTTGCTAGTATGCTGGAAGAAATATCTTTCGAAATAAGCTTACCCTTTGTACATTTATATCGATTTTAAAGTATTTCTCAGGTTCCTGAGCCAATATAACCACGAAATCTCGACAAAAATGTTATAATCTAACAGTAATATTATTTTAAACACAATTTACTAAAGTGTCTTTAATGCAATCTCAAACCTTATTTTTCCTAGACTATTAGGTCTGTGACTTTACTCACCAACAGCATAATGGGGACTCTACAAATTTGTTAGCTTCTTGTAAATCATGCTACCTTATACTAGCTACTACGGTATTGTATTGTTGCTACTTACCTAGATTGCGTCCCACTTTGATTCCACAATCCTTGTAAGTTAATTAAAAGCTTCGCTTTGACGTATCGCGCTTTTGCAACTCGGATGTTTGTTTTTTTACCCGCGGAAACGAGATGTGTTTGATATACAAGGTGTTACAAAAATACAAATAAACATTTAAGAGGGTGGTTGAGACTATCAAACTGAACAACTTTCACTATGGGACCAATATTGAAATCGCGATAAAAAATTCTGATGTTCCATACTAAAAGTCAAAATTGTTTATTCAAAATAATATCACATAGATAACTTTTTGTCGTCATGTTTTTGAATCTACCACCGCGTCGGAAGGTGTTCCATTGTAGAGAAGATGCGGCCAGAAACTCTACAACACACTGCTTTTAAACAAAACCAAATATACAAAGTACAATTACATAAATTCTACAATTACTAAACTACAATTCTACTCGAGCTTAATGTATGGGACAGCTGATTCATATTTTCGCGATTTCGATGTTGTCCCACAGTGAAAGTTGTCCAGTTTGATGGTCTTGTGAGGACTTGCCACAGATGTCAACACCCACAAGTTATAGCAACGAAGCTAACAGATGGCGCTACGGTTGCACTCGCAAATGTGCACGTAAGACAACTTGTGACGTCACATTGGTAGCCTCTACACATAAGGTTCACAATCGTATACAAGACATGAATCGCGCAAGAGAAATAATCACAGAGATTCGATATATATACAAGGTCCAACTAAGAACTGTTGGACCACGGCCGGTCCCCAGGCTTCACACCTAGCCTGGGGGAAGATCTTCCCTTTTCACCGGAGGAACCTTCCACAGTAGTTCCTCCACTAACAACCCCCTTAAAAGTTTGAAATATTTATTTTTACTTTTGTAACACCTTGTATAGGAGATTTTACGCGGGTGTGCGAGCATGCGTGAATGCGTGAGTGTGTGTTGATAACATTATTTCATTATTTTCTTGCTGAAGTTATTCGTCACGGGTTTTCTTATCCTACTTTTTCAATATGAAAGATACGCATCTGATATGATTAAACGCACGTAAATACGTTGTATGTGTGTCGGAGATCCAGATAAGTGATTTTTTTCAGAAGGTCTTCATTATTTCAGAAGCGTACTTTTTCAAGGAGACGCGAATAAAAATGTACCTGGAACTGACGAGCATGTCAATATAGGGTCCTTCTTAATATGCTGACACTAATTTAAGGGGATGATCAGACCGTCAAACTGAACAACTTTCTGTATGGCACTAACATCGAAATCGCGAAAAAAAATCAGCTCTTCCATACTAAACTGCAAACGTACTCGAGCCAAATGTATGGGACAGCTGATATTTTTTTCGGGATTTCGATGTTGGTCCTTTGGAGAAAGTTGTTCAGTTTGATGTTCTGATCCCTTTAAAAAGTGTCAGCATATTAAGAAGGACCCTGTAGGTTACAAAACATCCTAGTAATATTTAAAGTGTTTTTTTTTACCATCAAACTGAACAGCTTTATAGAGCAAACGTCTAAAAGAAAAAATCTCGTGTTTCATATATTTGAGTCGAGTAGGTACTGCAGTTGTGTATGGAACAGCAGATTTTTAAATTTTACTCAATGCTGGCTCCATAGTGAAAGTGAAAGTTGTTCAGTTTGATGTGTAACATTCTGTATCTTTACCAAATAAAAATTTATTGCTGTTAGTTGGTTAGCGCATCGTTGGAATCGGTCCAGCCTTTCGCTGGACCGATCATAAGGCTGCCTGTCAAAAAAAGCGGAGCGAAGCTGCGGAGCGGAGAAACGAGGAAAATTTGGCCAATGGGATTGAATAAAATCTCCGCTCCGAGATAGTATGTAATCCTATTGGCCAAAATTCCCTCGTTTCTGCGCTCCGTAGCATCGCTCCGCTTCATTGGACAGACAGTCTAAGCCACGACTTATACATAAGAGACGTGTGGCGGTGGCGGATAATCTAAGTACGTAGCATAGCGTCGTTTTTGTCGTAAAGGAGAATCGCGCCCGCGCCTCCAGGCGACGTCACCTGGAGGCGCGGGCGTAATTCTCCAAATGACGCTATTCTACGTACTATAAGGTTTATAATTGTGTTACTTTGACTATCCGCCACCTCCACATCTCTTCTGTATAAACCGTGCCTAATAGTCCGTACAGGACAACGTCTGTCGGTTCAGATTGTAATACAGGGTGTAACAAAATACCATAGTAATACTTACGGGGGTGCTTCAGACCATCAAACTGAACAACTTTCACTATGGAGCCAACACAGAGAAAAAAATAAAAAATGTCAGTTGTCCCATACAAAACTGCAGTACTGACTAGACTAAAATGTTTGGGACAGCAGATTTTTTTTTTCTCGATGTTGGCTTCATAGTAAAAGTTGTTCAGTTTGATGGTCTCAACCACCCCTTAAGTATTATTAGGGTGTTTTGTTACACCCTATACATGGTCCTCCTTAATGCTGACACTTTTAAAGGGGATGATCAGACCATCAAACTGAAGAACTTTTTATATGGGACCAACATCGAAATCGCGAACAAAAAATCAGCTGTCCCATACATTTGCCTCGAGTAGGTTTGCAGTTTTGTTTAGAACAGCAGATTTTTTTGGTGCCTTAGAGAAAGTTGTTCAGTTTGACGGTCTGATCATCCCTAAGAGGAAGGATCTCTCTTTAAGACTAGAGTGAGCCATACCAATTGTAAAGTGTCCACTTTTTCTGACGTTTAGGTTTGAGTGTGTGGTGTCAAGTGGTATGGACAAAAGGCACGGAGTGACATATGGCCTTATGTTTACGGTCACTTTTCACACACACTAGCTCAAAAAAAAGTGGACAGCTGTATAAACAAATATCTATAGTTCCATCTCCTTCTACTATTAAAGGTATGACATAAGACAAAAGAGACCAACTACAATCGTAAATTTATGCGGACTCTATGGAGATCCTTCCTCTTAGGATCATCCCCTTAAAAAAGTCTTCTTCTTCTTCCTGCCCTTATCCCATTATTTGGGGTCGGCGCAATATGTCGTCTTCCTCCATTCATCACTTTTAGCCGTCATTTCAGCGCACACATCTTTTTTAAACATGTCATCTTTCACACAATCCATCCATCTTTTCTTTGGTCGTCCTCTCTTCATGCAGCCATCCACATTCAGATTTAACATTCGTCTTGTAATATGCCACTCATCTCTTCTCATCACATGTCCATCCCCTTAAAAAAGTGTCAGTATATTAAGAGGGACCCTGTATAACAATAATATACCTAAGTGTAGATGGTACCTAGACTACGACCCGTGGGTGGTAAACGGGAACAAAGGAAGCAGAGCCTTGGCAAGTGATTAAATTTCAACCGAGAGGACCAAACTAATAGAGCCAAATGGACTCCGGGTTGATACAGAATTAGTAATGAGTTATGAAGAGAGAGTTTAGGTATAGAACGTATTTGTAGGGAGGTATGAACTACTTTGTTAAGGATTTATGCAAATCAGTGAATGGGAGAAGCTAAAAATAAAATATTGTCACGAACAGCCTTAGTCTATTATATGCTACGCATATATGACACGAATATGCATTAGCCGGCTTAGAGGGCCCGATAGCACAGTCGGTAGTGAACCCACCTGCTGTGCGAGGGTCGCGGGTTCGAATCCCGTAAGGGACAAGTAATTGTATGATGAATATGAATATTTGTACCCGAGTCGAGTCATATCTATATATGTGTTCTATATCGTTGTCTAGTCATCATAATACAAGTCCAGGCTAGATTCTGGTTCTTTAAATGTGACTAGGTAATATGTGTGACAATGTCCAAGATATTTATTATTATTATATCTCTAACGGTATTTCACGGGCCGTAGCCCGGACCTTTGGAAGGCTTGCGTGGGGTCTATTTATTATTATTTATTATTATTAATAGCATATGCTTACGACTATTTTCCCCGAGGGGGTAGTCAGAGATATTCTGAAACCTCAGAACATCCACGTTTCACCAGTAGTACAGAAACTGTCCACCCGTCGCCACTTTTAATGGACAGTAGGTACAATACATGCCTCGAAATTGAAACATGCCGGTTTCCTCACGATATTTTCCTTCACCGAAAAGCCAGTGGTGGGAAAAGCCGTTAGGTTAGTACTAGAAAACTGTAATTTGACATGGGTATACAAATTTATCACGCCGATAAAGTGGTACATGATGTGGGGTATCGTTGGATAGGTCTTTAAAAATATTGTGAGTGTGGGTTTTTCGATTTAGGAATCCTTTAGCGAAATATTAAGCTTTCAAGTGAAATTTTTTGTTAGAGTCAAGTGTCGCCCCCCCCCCCCTCTTGCCAGCTAAACGGTTGTTTCTGGATACGTGAAAAAATTGACGGCAGTAGTGTATATAACGAAATTAAAAGGAAAACTATCACCGCTAAGTAGGCTTTACTAGTGTAATCGTCGACTAACTTGCAAAATGTACTTTTTAGACTTTATTAGCCGTTTAATATACAACGTGTTAATGAATTAACGCAAAACTAGAAAGTAGTTTGTTTAGAATCGAGAGCAAAATCGAATTATCATGGTTTCAACATAGGTAATTTTTTTCAAAATATTAAATAATTTGTTTGAAAAATTTAAAATTTTCTAAACTCGATGACATCCCACCGCAAGGGCACACTCACCCTACTTACTATCAAAACAAGATTCTAAAAATGTATCCATGAGCACGTTAGCGCTTTCATTCATTGCTGAAATAAGAAGAAATCATTGTTGCCCCAAAACTTAAAATGCGAATAACTTTAAATTTTAAGTATCAAAATAATGAAATTAATGTTTCAATCTAATTATTTTATTGTAAATCAGTTGGGATGTATGAGGTTTTGCGCTTATTCATTAACACGTTGTACAGTATAACCGTAGTATAATACAAAAAGCCCCCTTCTAAGTCCATATATTGAGACGGGCAACTACGGAACCGTACCCTGCACGTAGCCCGATACGCACTTGACCGGTTTTTTTACTGTGATTTTGCCCAAAGTCTTTCGTGTGTGCAAGCTGTAGTATGATACAAAAAAGCGCAGTAAACCGAAGCCAATTGAGTATTCGTATCTTACGTATCCCACGTTACGTCATTTCAATCCAAGTTCTAACTTGAGTACGTATAGATAAAAATCGGATGAAAATATCTCGACTTCACAACAATGCTTCCGTGGATAAGATAGGCTTTTGTCAAGAGCAGGCGAGATGGGAGATTCGTTTTTTTTCAACTTCAAGGGTTTGGTTTTATTCGGCCAAGAAAGAATTTCTTATTGACGTAAAAGAAAATTGGTGTGAGGATTTTGTAATAAAATTATTGATGTTACTGGAATACTGTGTTAGAATACACTGCTATTAACTCAGTTTCAGTACAAAAACACGTGGTAAACAAACTCAGTTTTTTCCTTTTTATTAGGGTTCCGTAGTCAACAAGGAACCCTTATAGTTTCGCCATGTCCGTCCGTCTGTCCGCGGCTTAGCTCAGAGACGCTTAGCACTCGAAAGTTGTAATTTGACATGGGTATACATATTTATCAAGCCGACAAAGTGGTAAAATAAAATTATGAAAAATATTTTTTTTAGGGTTCCACGAAAAGTGTCGATGCAATTTTTTTTTCTCGTCTATCCCATGGTGTGGAGTTCGTTGGATAGGTGTTTTAAAAATATTGGGTGTGGGAAAACCATTTTTCGATTTAGGGATCCGTTAGCGAAATATTAAGCTTTGAAGTGAACATTTTAGTTAGAGTCAAAAAAATTACAATACCTTTACTCATTTCCACTTTAGTATCATTTCGTTTCTGTGATCATAAAATCCATTTTCTAAAATTGTTAAGAATCAGTATCGCCGTGGTGGTCCAGTGGCGAGTAGCTTTGCCTGTTGTGCAGGAGGCGATGGTTCGATCCCCGTCCAGACCGACTCGTACCAATGAGTTTTTCGGAATTTATGTACGATTTGTAACACCACTGGCTTTTCGGTGAAGGAAAACATCTTGAGGAAACTTGCATGCTTCAAATTCGAGGCATATATTGTACTCACTGTCCATTATGTGGCGACGGGCTCACTCCCCGTCACACTGGACAGAGTTTCGGTACTACTGGTGAAACGTGGATGTTCTGAGGTTTCAGAATATCTCTGACTACTCCTTCGGGGAATATAGTCGTGATCATATGCTTATGCTATGCTATCTTAATTACAAAACATTTAATAACATTCACAGATCCAGCAAAAGATCCAACTTAATTAAACCAGTCGAAGTTTCCAATTGAATTGATTCAGGAAACGAAGGCCTTTTCGAACAAATAATAGCAAAAGCTCGAATTTGTAGACTGAACTTTGTATTCTGAGGCAATAGAAGCCTGATATAGATTTCAACCTAGACTACCTGTAGCAGGGATGGTCAACCTTCATAAATCCGTTTTAAAATGTTTGTCAATTCCTACTAAAGCATATATTCCCCGAGGGGTTAGTCAGAGATATTCTGAAGCCTCAGAACATCCGCGTTTCACTAGTAGTACCGAAACTCTAACCAGTGTGTCGGGGAGTAAGCCCGTCGCCACTAGTAATGGACAGTGGTACAATACATGCCTCGAAATTGAAACATGCAGGTTTCCTCGCGATGTTTTCCTCCACCGAAAAGCCAGTGATGTTACAAATCGTATTGGTAGGCAAGGTTACTCGCCACTGGACCACTACGGCTTCTGCAAATTACTACCAACTGCAATATTGTCGAATAGATTTCTTTATTCAAAAGTAACGTACCTATATCTGTATCTATATCTCAAGTTTTCGGCGTACTAAATTTTAAGTGTAAGTGAAACATTGTTGGATGCAAAGAGCTTATGACATAAATTAGACGGACGTTTTTCCTATTTCTTCTATCTTCTTTCATACAATTAATTGTGGGTTTCAAAATTAATCGGGTTCGCTGGAAATTTTTGTCTATTTTTGTGAGTGTTCGTCGCTGTTTATCCTGGTTTACAGGAGATACAGTGACGGGAATATGTCGTGAGCCTGTGCCCGAAAAAAATGGAGACAGCTATAATTTACTTCTCGCTCAAAAAATTTATCATTGGATTGGAATATGTCTCATTGCCTAAATATATGGGTGCAAAAACTTATAACGTGGTCTTGAAATATCGCTTTGGACTGAATTTTATATTTTATGAGTTTTTTTGTTGGAATAATAATAAAATTCGGAGGTAATAATTCACGTGAAAAATTTATGCGTACCAATGGTTCGCAACCACTGCCTATAAGATACGAGAAGAGAATTGTTTTTGAGGTGTACGAGAATCGAAAAATTGAATCTATTTGGCTATGTTTGAACATAGATAAAAGCATGATTGTAATCCCTTTCGAGGTGGGCAGAAACTTTGAAACAACTAGGTACAAACAACTTTTAAGCTTTCTTTTATAGCAAGGCTCGTTTTTAAGCCTTAGCACGTTCAGTTACAAAACCAGTTAAATTAAACTCTATAAATGTTTTATTTGTCAACAGCAGGCCTGTCTCACTCCACAGCTCAGGTACGCTTGACGGCCGATCCCCACCGAGGGGTGAATGGCAATAGGTTAGGTATACCGTGTAAACTTCTTGGTCAAATGACTTGCCGCCATTTTGTGAGTAGTCAATGCGAGACTTGAAAACCATGCTTGATGTCACGCTGCCAGCACGTGAAAGAATTAAAGAGATGTTTGTGCCTCAATCACGCGGAAACAATGGAGCGGATTTGGATGAAATTTGGCACATTGATAGGAAATGTTCTGTGCACAGGTGAAGTCGCGGGCATTATCTGGTTAACAATATTTGTTCTAAAACATTAGGTCTTTATGAAAAAACTTTGTTTATTTGCTCCTAAACTATTATTACTTACAACAATTTAAAAAAAATGACAGTACCTTAACTCATACCAAGCAGGGAACCTACTCGAGACTCAAAGGGCTTTATAATTTTGTATGGACAGCTAAACGTCTAGCAAAACATTTTGAAAAGACATTAAAAATATCGAACCTCTAGAAAGTACACTTGTATTTAATTTTTATTCTTTGCCTCTACCGTATTATCGCGATTAAACGTTTGAAAACGGTCGACACTCGGAATGCAATATCTCTTACCCTTCCCTTCTTATCCTATTAAAGTAGAAAAACAATTCAATTATGAATGCAAAGCGAATTTATTTCCCTTCTATTATATTGCAATATAGATGCAAACTTAGACAAGTTGAGCAGCTCCAATTAAGCAATGGCTAGTTAGACTTGGGATGCATTAGGTGCATTGTCTTTTCTGGATTTAAGAGGATATAATTCGAAGCGCGCTCCATACAAACGTACTATGGTGATATTTTCAATACTACTCAATTAAACTCAATGAAATTTTTCAGAATCAATCTAAAAACAAATTTCTATGCTTGTATAGAGTCAGATTTTCGTTAAAATTTATAGTTTTAAAGTTACAGAGACTCAAAGATTTCCATCCAAATCTTTAATTAACCCTAGCATTGAAACTGTATATTTTAACGAAAATCGGACTCCATACAAGCATAGATATTTGTTTCAAGATTGTTTCAGCTAAATTTCATTGAGTTTAATTGGTTAGTATTGAAAATATCACCATAGTACGTTTGTATGGAGTACGCATTGAAAATACAAGGTGTTACAAAAATCCAAATAAATATTTAAGGTTTATTTAATATAAAAGGCTTAGGCCATAAAACTGAATAACTTTTACTATTGGACCAATATCGAAATCGCGAAAAAAAATTTGAAATTCCATACTAAACTACAAATCTATTCAAGCTAAGCAGCAGATTTTTTTTTTCACGATTTCGATGTTGATCCTATAGTGAAAGTTGTTCAGTTTGATGATCTTAACCCCCTTAAAAGTTTTAAATGTTTATTTTTACTTTTGTAACACATTGTATAACCAGATTTCGTTGGTATGGAACCCAAGTGGTCTGGTTATATTTTCAATACTTACCAATTAAAGTAAATGAAATTTTTCTGAAATAAAACTAACACAATATAAGCATTATGCTTGTATTATGTCAGATTTTCGTTACAATGTAGGTACAGTTTTAAAGTTACAGAGCCTTAAAGATTTCCATACAAATCTTAAATTAATCCTAGCATTGAAACTGTATATTTTAACAAAAATCAAACACGACAAGCGTAGATATTTTAGTTTCTAGATTTTTTCTAAAGTATGTGATTGACTTTAATTGGTTAGTATTGAAAATATAACCAGAATTGTACTTGTATAACTGTATGGAGCGCGCTCGAAACATATTTATCCACGGCGAACGAGCCGAAGGAGGTGAAGGAATCGAATTTTAGAATTCTTTGTATAAAATTCTATGACACCTCGCACACTTATCCGCGGCGAATCGGACGAATCGTCAGAAGAATTAACAGTAAATTCATTTTTCCGCAGAAATATATGCGTCCACTCTTAGTAAGAAACTCAATAATGAATGTAAAAATATAAACTTTTTAACTTAATATCGTGAACTTCATCTGAAAATCAACACCCTGCTTTCGGACAAGGTCTATGTTGAGCTGGGACTTATTTTTTGCTGTAGGATACAATAAATTTCATGTTGTTCTAAGTGTAAGACAGTATCAAAGCCTCTAATAAGATAGTATACTAAAAGAAGATAGTATCTAAGTGAGAAGTCAAAATAGTCCGCACCAGTCTCTAGTGCACCGTCACTCACGTTTGACAGCTGCGATAACTACCAACGGTGCCGCGTATCGCACGCGATACAGGCTGTCACGCATTGACATAAGGCGCATTTTAGTTTGTTGTTCCTGAAGGGCAAAGTTCTAAATTCGATAAAGCGCCCAAAATCGGGAGAGTGCGCTGTCTGTTACGGTAGTAACTATTAAATAATCTGTGACCGCATAGTCTAGCATGACAATGTCTTGAGGCAGAATTACCTACGTCTAAGGTACGATGCGAGGTCGCACGGACCATTGAATTCTATGTGCGATCCATTAAGCGGATCAGTTATCGTTCAGCTAGATTATGTATTACATTGATTTGTGTTTCTTGGAGCTAGAATTTCTGTCTTATACTTATAACTATCAGAATTTGTTTTTAATATTTTCAGTATTTTGAATAAATAAAGACCAGTACCTATATGTACATTTGATTGACGAAGCTTCTGCTGACTGCTTGTTTTTTGTAAACATTAACGAAAAATTAAAAAAATATTGTGGGGAAGCGGCAGCAGCGGGTCGGTCAAGCGCAGTGTGCGGGGGACGGGGCACCACGCTTTGTCGGTACCGTGCACAGTTAAGCTGGTACCGGGACGCGCTTCTCCCGGCCTTCACATGCCGCTCTTGATTGACTTGTCGCGTCGCGACCCCTGAGATCCCCACTATATTGTTTTTCGCTATGTCTTGACTACTTTAATTTATGTAAGTAATTCAATGTTGTGTATATGTAGCTTTGTACTTTTATTTTGTTTAAACGTTTTTTGTAATGTAGAGCGAACTTCCATCCTCATTGTATTAAGTATGTATTCAAAATATTTATTGATACTACTTATTCTAACGTTTCTCAATTTTTAAACACCACAGAAGGTTTTCTGGAAGAAAATGCTTTTTAGCGATAAGATTGCCTAGTTTCTTTAGTTTATACCAATATCAACTAATTGTTAAAAAAAAAATTACACTGTAAGTACTTTTTGTGTTTTTTGTGAATCAAACAATTTCTGTAAGGAGTTACAAAAATGCCTTCAAAAAGTTGTCTTCATGATTCCATTTTGAATAAATGATTAGATTTTTTTCATAGCAAAGTTTTTGGCTACCTTGAAAGAAATTTATTTCATTCATGTCTGTGTGTATTTCTGAAGAACATCTCTCAGTGTACTCACAACTCAAGTACAACAACCACACGTTTCAGTATGGAAGCTCCCAACTCATTAGAGCACGAGCAATGGTAGTTACCATTGAAGTCTCATAAATCGATCCATTATAATCTTAATGCCTGAGCCATAAGAGTTCTATTGGGATAATTTATATATGCTGAAAATTTTAGTTACCTTAGTAGTCCTGCGGATTGACCCATTTTCGACTTTATGATACGGTTTTACGAGTCATAACAAAGGTATTGCGTGGTAACTCTAAACTACGCGTAGGTGACCGTAATATTGGTGTCAAATATTTTGAGTTTTGTATTATTGTTGTAAACTAAAGTTCAAGAATAAAAGTAACAAAGAAAACAATATAAAATTACTTTTAAAATTGTTTTTCGTTTCATCTAAATTTGATATTCCGAAAGGAATGCAAAACTTGCTATTGAAATATCAAATCAACAATGACAAACGAACAAAGTTGCAAAATTCGCGGCCGAAGATAAACTTTTAGGTGTTTTCCTGCTATTACTGTTAGAGTTATGTATGATAATTATCTTATTATTAAGAGGATATGTGAAAAAAACAGGATTGTTCAAAGCATCATATATTATGAAGTACTTACAGTAGGAGTATAATTTGCGGATATGTGTAAATTGAACATATAATTGAAGTTTTGATTAGAGCCAAAATACGATTAAGAGACATTTTCCCGAAAGAAAAATAAGCCAAAGTAGCCTCCGTCTTTATCGATAAACGCTTGGAACTGCTAAACGGTGAACAATAGAAACACGAGACTGGATTTAAAAAAAAGAGATTGATATTTTATAAAGTTTGATTAGAGCAGAAATGAACTTACATAAATAGTACAATTACAATTAAATAAAGTTTGTTTTACGCTTGCGTCGTTTCAGGAGTGCGCGTCGTCTCATCTCTTTCTCTCGCATCAGGCAGTAATATAAGCTATCACACGCTCAATTCACTTCAATTATTTTTCGACCTAGGCCCTTAAGCTTTATGCTATAAAAATTTAGCATCATCCTTATCCAGTCCTTTCTCTCCTGAATCTGATAGAGCGGGAAACCGCTACAGTCAGAGGCGAGGTCGGATAAGCGGTCATTTAAGGGGATGATCAGACCGTCAAACTGAACAACGTTCTCTTTGTGACCAACATCGAAATCGCGAAAAAAAAGATCAGCTGTCCCATACATTTAGCTCGAGTAGGTTTGCAGTTCTGTATGGAATAATTGATTTTATTTTCGCGATTTCGATGTTGGTGCTATAGAGAAAGTTATGATCAGACTTAAAATCTGGTATATAATTTGTGCGGACTAAGTTGCGGGTAATACTTGTATTAAAATAAGGTCAGTGCACCGTCACTCACGTTCGTCAGCAGCGATAATGTACCTACGGCTTCGCGTATCGCAGGTTGTATCGCATTTTAGAATAAAGCCGTGGTGGTCCAGTGGCGACTAACCTTGCCTGCCGTGCAGGAGGCGATGGTTCGATCCCCGTCCAGGCCATCTCGTACCAATGAGTTTTTCGGAATTTATGTACGATTTGTAACACCACTGGCTTTTCGGTGAAGGAAAACATCGTGAGGAAACCTGCATGCTTCAATTTCGAGACATCTATTGTACCTAATGCCAATTACAAGTGGCAACGAGCTTACTCCCCGTCACACTGGACAGAGTTTCGGTGCTAGTGAAACGTGGATGTTCTGTGGTTTTGATTATCTCTGACTACCCCCTCGGGGAATATAGTCGTGAGCATATGCTTATGTATTTCAGCTCGTCGTTTCTGCAGCGCAAAGTTCAAAATTCCAAAAAGCGAGCGAAATTGGAAGGTATCGGTAGTAAACATTGAATAATCTGTGGTGAGGTTGAGAATACTCCACCAGTAACAGGAAAACAATTCGTCAAGTTAGCGATAAGGGTGGCCACGATGACGGCTATAACTCTCTATTTCTGTAATTTTGAAATTCCTTCTAAATTATTGTCTGGAATTTGAATTTTAATCGGATATTATTTAAGCTCATAACCGTATGCTTTCGTAGAGGCCAGAAGCGTTGCTGTTATGGACGTTAATAATATACATCGTGTTAATGAATAAGCGCAAAACCTCATACACCCAAACTGATTTATAACTAAGTTATCATATTAAAACAATAATTTCATTATTATGATGGTTAAAATCTAAAGTTATTCGCATTTTAAGTTTTAGAGGCAAAAATGATTTGTTATCATTTCATCAATGAATGAAAGCGCTAGCGTGCTCATGGGTACATTTTAAGAATCTTGTTTTGGTAGTAAGCAGGGTGAGTGTACCTGTGCGGTGGGTTGAGATAAAGTTCCGAAAATTTTAAATTTTACAAACAAATTATTTAATATTTTGAAAAAAAATATGTTGAAAACAGGATAATTCGATTCTGCTCTCGATTCTAAACAAACTACTTTCTAGTTTTGTGTTAATTCATTAACACGTTGTATAGGGTCCTTCTTAATACGCTGACACTTTTTTAAGGCTATGATTAGACCATCAAACTGAACAACTTTCTCGATGGGACCAACATCGAAATAGCGAAAAACAAATCAACTGTTCCATACGAAACTGTACACCTACTCTAGCCAAATGTATGGGACAGCAACTTTTTTTTTCGCGATTTCGATGTTGGTTACTTAGAGAAAATTGTTCAGTTTGATGGTCTGATCATCCCCTAAAAACGTGTCAGCGTATTAAGAAGGATCCTGTATGAGTATTACGAGCTTTTAACCGCGACTTCTTTAGCACAAATTACATACCAGATTTTAATGTCAAATTATTAAAACAAAAAAAGTTTCATCATAACCAATTTAGTAGTTTTTGCGTGATGCTCGAACATACAATCAAACAGACAAATGACAGACAGAAATCCAAAAGTTTGTGATTTGGAAACAGATACACCTAAAAACCATAATAGTAACTTTTTTAAATATCTTCTATGTACAGACGTACTTCTTTTTCTGTTACAGTTTAATAAAAGTTAAGATTACGTTTTACAGTCGAAACTAATTGACTCTCATCATCATCAGCCTTTTGGACCCCTTAATAGTTTGCTTATTTCTGATTTAGTATTGTACTTTTAAAAACCTATTCTCGAGATACAGCAAAGGTACAAATAAATCCATCTATACTTCATTCCAAATAAGGACGACAAGATTTTCCGAGTCCTATTTAGCTTTCTGGCTAATTCTGATTACCAAATTTAATTAATTTATTTGATACATATGCTATCCGACATATCATGGATGTTACTAAAGCTGTTTTAAGAATAAGTGCTTCCTCTCACTTCAATTCACTTTGTTTCAAATCTCTGATTGTGTTATGCAAAATAGCCTTAAAATTTCTTTGCTATTTTGAATGGAGTATAGACAGTGTGTAGTGATACCGTCTGTCACAATTTCAAACTAGACTTTGTAACAGGCGCTAGGCGTCCCGTCTCTCAACAATAACCCAATTTCCGCGGCCCAAGAAGTTCTCCTCTGCAGGCCAACTAATATTCTGTCCTTCCTGCAATAGTTTCTGCACTAAGCTTACATTGTAAGTGCAATTACATTGTGCATTCAAATAAAGAATTTTATTCATTAAAATCAAAATTAAAAACGAACGAAACGACGACGAAACGTGTTGTGGATTTATGTGTATACCTTCTTGTGACGAAGCTTGTCGTGGATATTTGTCTGTAAATCCTTTTGGACGAGGCATGTTGACAATTTAATATTTAATGGTTTTGCATGCATATGCTCACGACTATATTCCCCGAGGGGGTAGTCAGAGATATTCTGAAACCTCAGAACATCCACGTTTCACCAGTAGTACCGAAACTCGGTCCAGTGTGACGGGGGGTGAGCCCGTCGCCGAATGGTTTTGAAATGGTTTATATTATGTAAATTAGTGCATTCAAATATTAACATCGATTGGTATACAGAGTGGTAAAGTTAAAGTGCACCAAACGAAATTAGGTGAACAAAACCATCAAACTGAACAACCAAGATCAAAATGACGAACACAATTCTGAAGGAAGCAAGCCTATAAATACCCAAACATTGAAACTTTGATTATCTCGGTTGTATTCTAAATCCAACAAACTCTTGTCAAATCTGAAATCCTATAGTCCCAAGGTAAACGAACAGTAGTTCTGAACCTGGGTGTAATATAAGTTAAACTGATAAAAGACACAGGTTAGAATGGTCTGGCCTCTCAGGTCTGCAGCACTGCAAGTATTTTAAACAGCAATGAGACGACACGAATCTCAAACTTCATGCAGTAGGCCTCCCATGAGTTTGCACTGTACTTTACTATTGTACTGTAGTGACAGCGCCAATTTTGTATGGCAGAATTAGTTCTCAACGTAACTACTAGGAGCTCTATATGAAATTCAATACGAAAATGGGAGTAAAACTAATGTAGTATACTACAGTGTAAACTTATGGTCTACAGAACAGGAGCATCGCTCGTGGTATCGCGGAGCCATCACCAGGCACTACGACACAGGCACGATGATGCACAAGATGAAAGCTCACCCTGGAGAGGAGAAAGACACCATGACACCATGGAACATATATTGTGTAACTGCGATGTCTTGGCGGCTAAACGCATACACCTCCTTACAGATGGTTACCCAAAACCGTGAGATTTCAGGCTTCTTCCCCTGAACGGTATTGCTTATTTGCCGCCCTCATTTACCATGTTTTAAGGGTGAAATTAAAGAAAATAAATATCTACGGTATCTAAAGATGCCGTTGGATCGAATAATTAGTGGCTTGCCAGCCCCCAAAATAAGATAAAATAGGACCTTTTCGAGCAAACGTCGCGCTTACCACGACAAGTACAAGGAAAAAAGCCGAGTCAAAAGAGAAGAGCCTGGGATAAAATCATGTCGTTCTCTGCATGGCCATATTTTAGAACAAATCAAAATTATTAAATCAATGGTACCTACTAAAAAGTTTAGAAACCACTGTCCTAACGCGAAGTAATCAGGAGCCCAATAGTCTAACTGCCAAACTTGTCGAGACTTGGTTTGTTTTGATTTATTTTGATTGCGGTTGGTTTGTTAGTTACTTGTAACTGCTAACAATTTGACCAAGGAATTTATATTTTACGCCTGCCACACATACGGAATTCCGATCCAGAATTCAGAATCAGAATTACTATTTCGTATGGATTTGCCCCTTCCAAAACTCCGTTCCGTATTACGGAGGCATCAAATCCTATACAAAATCCTTATTCTAAGGAGCGTTTTTACCTTTAAAAGTATACCTTTTAATTTGGACGCATATCTATCCGCGGCGAGCAAGCCTAAGGATGCGAAAGAATGGAATTTTAGAATTCTTCGTATGAAATTCTATGACACCTCGGACACTTATCCGCGGCGAATCGGACGAAACGTCAGAAGAATTAAAAGTAAAATCGGTTCGTTCACCTCCTTCGGCTCCTTCGCCGCGGATAGATATGCTTAAGGCCTTTGCCTCGAATTTTGCGGGCAGCGGGGCGGCGGCGGCGGCGGCGGGATCTTATGCGTAAAATCAAATGGACCGGTTCTCGAAAACAGCGGCGTGGCAGGCGTTTTCGAGAACCGGTCCATTTGATTTTACGCATAAGATTCCGCCGCCGCCGCCGCTGCCGCCGCCGCCGCCGCCGCCGCCCGCAAAATTCGAGGCAGAGGCCTAAACGGTCTAATTTAAACATTATTTTCCTTTTTTTTAAATAGAAATAGAAACGCTGATTAGTTAAAAACGAACCTCATATTCGTGAGAGGAGGCCTTTGTCCTGGAGTGGGATCCTAATACTACAGGCCATAACGTTAAAACGAGAATCGAACATTTCTCACTTAGACCGCGATCGCCGAGATTTCAATTCTAAACGCGATAATTATAGCGGCGGCGAGATCACGATTATGGTTTGACTAATTATTATATGGACTGGTTACGCGTATGATTCTACTAACAAAAATTACTGCCACTTTTTGCGGGGGGCGAGGTCACATGAAATCCGCAACTTTGGATTTTATTCCCCATAACTTTAGATTCTAATTTTGAATGTTAAAAATCATGAAAAGTAGTCTCGTGTGAACCCCAAACGTTCTAAGTTCGAAGTTATTATTTCGCAATTATAGGCTGTCTCGTTTAGTGATAAGGTGTAAAATTGAATGTAAATGCACAAGATCAATTGTGCTTATACCGTGGCAGAGGGGAAATGCTACCGCAAGGCTAGTCCTTATAATAATTAGTCAAAGCGATTATGTCGCCGCTATTTTCAAGCTATAAGAAATACAGTATGAGAATTAAGAGAGAGAGATCGGGCTCTGAAAGGAAATTGTAGGCTAGTTCAACGCTTTAAGTGACACTAATGAGAGTGGTGAGAGCGACGGTCTTAGATGGAAACTGAATGAAAAGCTTGGGTTAGTCTGTTAAGAGGAAAACTAAATAAAACCGGTCAAGTGCGAGTCGGGCTACTCGCGCACCGAGGGTTCTGTACCACACCAAAGTGTTGTTTTCTCCGGGACCTTTAGCTAAAGACCTAGTCACATTTGGGTGGTTTTTATTATTTTTTGTTATAGTAGAGTTACTGTAGAGTTTGTTCTATAATCACACCAAGTTTGAGGCTCGTATGTATTACCGTTTTTACGATAGAACGAGAAGAAAAAAAAGTTGATAAAAACTAGTTTCTTGTAATTTTTTTTCATTTATAATATTTTGTTAACAAATGCGCCATAATAACGCACATTCTGATTTGGAAATGTCATCTATATGTATAGCTATTACGGTTCAAAAGTTACAGCCTTAAATAGTTAAGACAGACAGACAGACGGACGGACGGACGAACTGACAACGTTGGCTTTTAATCACCCTTTGGATATGGAACCCTAAAAATGTGTGTGTACTTAATTTAAATTGTTCAATCGATCTAAATAGCTACTTGCTATTGCATATCGATATATTGTTTGGTTCGTATATCGTAAGAAATATCACCCCTGGAGAAAATCTATTATCTTGTGTCGGTACAGTGAAACAGGAAACTAATGGAAGATATCGAATGTTAAAATTATTATTTGACGTTATTTATTGTACGGTTTTAATTTTAATGACGTTAACATAAATTATGTATTCTGTTTGGGGACTTGTAACTCAAGTAAGAGTTTTTTAAGCGTATTTTCTTCTAATGTAAAGCGAAAAATTAAAAAAAAAAAAGATTAAGGGCCTGTATCACCTTTTGGATAAGTTCTTGTTACCTTATCCGGCAGCTCATTTTCATATTTTATATGAAGAATATGTCAAATGAGCTGTCGGATAAGGTAACAAGAACTTATTCGGAAGTGGTGAAACAGACCCTTAGTGTTTGTTTCTCCGGTTTTGGATACTTCTTATTAGATTATCTGACAGGTCGTTTGACATATTTTGTATGAAAAATATGACAAACGATCTGTCAAATAAGCTATAAAGAAAATGCATTTCGTCCAATATTGAATAAGCATATGCTCACGACTTTTTTCTCCGAAGGGATAGACAGAAATATTCTGAAACATCCACGTTTCACTAGTACCGAAACTCTGTCCAGTGTGACGGGGAGTGAGCCCGTCAACACTTGTAATGGACAGTGGGTACAAGACATGCCACGAAATTGAGACATGCCTTTGACTAATTATTATAAGGACTAACCTTGCGGTAGCATTTCCCCTCTGCCACGGTATAAGCACAATTGATCTTGTGCATTTACATTAAATTTTATACCTTATCACTAAACGAGACAGCCTATAATTGCGAAATAATAACTTCGAACTTAGAACGTTTGGGGTTCACACGAGACTACTTTTCATGATTTTTAACTTTCAAAATTAGAATCTAAAGATATGGGGAATAAAATCCAAAGTTGCGGATTTCATGTTACCTCGCCCCCCGCAAAAAGTGGCAGAAATGTTTGTTAGTAAAATTACACGCGTAACCAGTCCACATATAAATAGTCAAAGAGACATGCAGGTTTTCTCGTGATGTTTTCCTTCACCGAAAAGCCAGTGGTATTACAAATCGTACTTAAATTCCAAAAAACTCATTGGTACGAGTCGGTCTTGACGGGGATTGAACCATCACCTCCTACTACATAGGCATACGATCGACATGGTAGGCATGGTTACTCTGCGCTGAACCACGTAGTAACTTATTATTAACTAGCTGTTACCCGCGACTCCGTCTGCGTAAACCTTAAAAAAGTATCCTATGTGTTAATCCAGATCATATTCTATCTGTGTGCCAAATTTCGTTAAAATCCATTCAGTAGTTTTTACGTGAAAGAGTGACAAACATCCATCCATACTTACAAACTTTCGCGTTTATAATATTAGTAGGATCTGTGACCACGGCTTGTCGATACGATTATAGATATACATAAACCAATAAACCCATTAACTAGATTTTCATCGCATAGAGAGTGGAGATAAGACCAATTTACTATCGGAAAATATTTTAGGTCCCCTCTTAATGTCTCTATAATGTCCGTCCGTATGAATAACGACGCAATGGGAGAAAGAAAATATTGAACCTGTTCACGATGACATAGTTTCGTTTGGTGATGGGTAAAAACAAACATTGTGTCTATTGACACGTTATAGTGAATGGGGGATTCTGACATGCAGCCAATTAAAAAGTAAAAAATGGTTCCAAATTGACCGATAGAAGATGGTGTTTGTGCGAGATGGCTGTGCAACTTTGCTGTTGATAAATACAAAAAAATAGTAGGGGTAATATAGTGTTTTTTAATAAGCATGGAAGTATGAAAAGATGCTCGTCAACGGATGCATTTGACATGAATTGTTTTTTTACTTTTTTGGAGTAAATTGCCACCTTCGGATGTTACGTGAAGTTTTTTAATCTTACACTAGCTGCTTGAAAATCTCCCATTATCAAACT
The DNA here is from genome assembly GCA_963924505.1 of Agonopterix alstromeriana. Lineage (NCBI taxonomy): Eukaryota > Metazoa > Arthropoda > Insecta > Lepidoptera > Depressariidae > Agonopterix > Agonopterix alstromeriana. The sequence goes on from OZ004675.1 coordinate 14,545,707, forward strand.
GCAAATTTTAACGCGTTAGTGAATCTATACCTATACCTGCAGGAGATATTATTTGTGAAAAACCTCCTTTTAAACCCTTCTTACCTCAATGCCTGATAGGTAGATACCAAAAAGGTAAAGTTCTAGCCTATAAATTAAGATTTTATTATAGTTTGGAAAATATTCTTTTGGTCTTATTATTGTCAAAAGTTTTTATCATTTTATGGTCCCATTTATACTTTACACCTTCAACCTTTCGACTCCAAGTGACCGCATATCAGATCAGATGACCAGAAGATTTTTATTTTTCTTCTCAATTACGGGATTTGAGAAGTTAATCATTAATAGCCTATATACGTCCCACTACAGAGCACAGGCCTATCATCAGGGTGTATGGGTGTTAGTCCACTACGCGTGCCCAATGCTGATCGGTAGACTTCACATACGCATCAGAATTTCTTATTCAGCGTGTGCAGGTTTTATCACGATGTTTTCCTTCACCGTTCGAGAGCAGTCGGTATTACGTAATTAAATTAGAAAAACTCATTGGTGCATGACATGTCGTCCGTGCGGATTCAAACCCGGAACCTCATGATTGAGTGTCCTTACCTCTCCGCAATTTGAAATTACAGAAGGAAAGTTATGGACAAGAACTGCAAGGGATAGGACAAAATGGAAAAAGTTTGAGGAGGCCTACGCCGAAGGGCAAACAGACAAAGATAGCCGGTGTCAAAGTGAAAGTAAATAAAACATTTAATAATGCATGATCAGATCAGTGATAAACTTTGACTAATTATTATAAGGACTAGCCTTGCGGTAGCATTTCCCCTCTGCCACGGTATAAGCACAATATTGATCTTGCGCATTTACATTCAATTTTACACCTTATCACTAAACGAGACAGCCTATAATTGCGAAATAATAACTTCGAACTTAGAACGTTTGGGGTTCACACGAAACTACTTTTCATGATTTTTAACATTCAAAATTAGAATCTAAAGTTATGGGGAATAAAATCCAAAGTTGCGGATTTCATGTTACCTCGCCCCCCGCAAAAAGTGGCAGAAATGTTTGTTAGTAGAATTACACGCGTAACCAGTCCACATAATTAAATAGTCAAAGGTGATAAATAAATATTCTGTAATAATGATAATTTAATTTGTGTAATGTAATGGAATAACATTAATTTAATCAGATATAAAAATGCAATCAAATAATCAATTAATAGTTTATTGTTAAATATTATTGGCACCTCATTCTGTATATTATTTTGAAGTCAATAATGTAAACTTTCTGAATAAAGGGTTTATTCATTCATTCATTCATTCACCTCTCCGCAAAGCGTCACCGGTTAAGGGAATATAATTCGGACCGTGCTCCATAGAAAAGAAGTCTGGTAATATTTTCAACACTAACCAATTAAAGTTAATGAAATTTGTCAGAAACAATCTAGAAACTAATTTATAAGTTTGTATGAAGTCAGATTTTCGTTAAAATGTATAGTTTTAAAGTTACAGTGCCTCAAAGATTTCCATACAAATCTTAAATTAATCCTAGTACTCGTATTACCTATGTGTGCTTTACATTTGTCAGATTTCTGTTAAAATATATAGTTTCCATGCTAGGATTAATTTAAGAATTGTAGCGAAAACTTTGAGCCACGATTACTTTGAAACTATACATTTTAATGGAAATCTGGCAAATAATGGTTTTGCCTTTAATTGATTAGTATTAAAAATATAACGAGACTTCGTTTGTATGGAGCGTGCCAACGGAAATACTCACTTCATGAGAGCGGATAAAAATTAAATTGTGGGTTATTAGTCTTCATATCGTCGGCTTATCGCAAGAAGTCATTAACTACTATTTTGTAAAACTCGAGAAAACATATAATTCGTTTTGGCATAATTTTTTCGTCTGTAGTCTTATGGACTTTATGCATAGGTCATTAAGACAAAATTTGAAGTACTATCTAAGTAATGATCTTTGTTTATAATAGTACTCGTCGCGGTGAACTCGGTAGTATGGTCAGCTGTATTTAGTGACTTGTTGACGTTAATGACTTCTTGCGATAAGCCGATATATGATGAAAGCTGAAGAACTCTATCCAGATAATGATCTTTGCTTATAATAGTACGTACGTTGCAGTGAACTCAGTAGTGTGGTCAGCTCTGAGAGGAAGGATCTCCATAGAGTCCGCATAAATTTACGATTGTAGTTCTCTTTTGTCTTATGACGTACCTTTAATAGTAGAAGGAGATGGAACTATAGATATTTGTTTATGCGGCTGTCCACTTTTTTTTGAGCTAGTGTGTGTGAAAACTGACCGTAAACATAAGGTCATATGTCACTTGGTGCCTTTTTCCATACTACTTGACACCACACACTCAAACCTAAACGTCAAAAAAAGTGGACACTTTACAATTGGTATGGCTCACTCTATTAGGTATAATCTCTTTGGGTCAGCTGTACTTAGTGACTTTTTGATGTTAATGACTTCTTGTGATAAGCCGACGATATACAGGTTAATTTAAAAAAGTCTAACCTCCCCAAGAAGACTGTCTGGTTCTAAGTTATGGCGCGAACGAACATTTACATTGAAAAAAGAATCTACTCACATTTAAGAAGGAACTCATAAACTTACCCCAGCTTTAGTAGGATAAAAAGTAAGATTTTCAAAGAAATTCAAGATGGCGCGAAATAAGAAAACTCTAGAAAGTTCAATAAACTTCAATTTACTACGTTGCTTTTGGTAGAAATTTTTTACGTTACGTTTTTAAAAAGTTTCTGAGTTTATTTGGAAAAAAATACTTTTTACTTTTATTTCAGAGACGTCGGTTTACAATATTTTTGTGTAAAACTTTTTCTTTCAGGTACTAAGAGGTGTTATGTAAACATTTTTTTAAGGTTCCGTATCAAAGTGTGAAAACGGGACCCTATTCATAAGCCTACGCTGTCCGTCCGTCCGTCTGTCCTATACCCTATAATGAAAGCGGATTTGTTAAGAAATAATAAAAACCGGCCAGAGCGTGTCAGACTCGCCCATGATAGGGTTCCGTAGCCATTGTATAAGTAGAAAAAGAAGATAAGTTTTTAACCTGTTTGTCTTACCTAAGAGAAATTTATGAAACACAATTATAGCGCGATTTATTTTCGTGCACCGCCATCTAATTTGTCAATAGAGAACAAATAAATTTTACTGGTTTTTTTCAGATTATTCACTCCTGTATTTTAGAAGTTAGAGGGGGGGGGGGGGGGGTTACCTTTAGTAAAACTTGGATGTTCCTAAGGGGGGCAACCGACTAGCCAGCTCATCCATCAGTCACCGCCAGTGGCAAAACTAAAATTTGACTAAAATATGAATTGGTCGGCACGTACAATACCTATATGACTAGGTGGGCAGGTAATAGTATGATCCTTTAGTATGGAGCGAGTAAAGCGAGCTTTAGCATATGCTCACGACTATGGAACTCGGGGAATCCGAGGGTGTAGTCAAAGATGTTCTGAAGCCTCAGAATATCCTCGTTTCACAGAGAGTATCGAAACCTTGTCCAAAGTGACGAGAAGAGAGCTCGTCGCCACTTTGATAGACAGTGGGTACAATACATGCCGGTTTCGAATGAATAAGCGAGTTATTGAGGCGGGGCATATAGACAGACACAAAGAATGGAAGAAAGTGTAAGGGTTCCTTTTTTGACTGTGGTACCCTAAAAATGAGAAAAGTTAAAAATGAAGGGGGATTCTCATACAAAAAACTAGTTTTTATCAACGTTTTTTTTTCTCGCTCTATCGTAAAAACGGTAATACAAACATCTAGACGAGAACAGAAAATGCAAAAAGAAAATAATGCTAACGTCACAATATTTTGATCAATAATGAAATGCTTGATCATTCATAAATGTCAAGAAACTAGATTGTTTTAAGCGAAAGCGATAGCCTGACGTTTGCAGCAGGTCTAGCATGATTTCGCCACTTGCGCGCGACTCGGCCTTTTTCCATGCTAGATGTCGCGGCATGCGCGGCTTTCGCTCTCCGAAAATCGCGGGAACAGGTTATGTGACGCTCGTCGAGAAATCATACTATACTTCATTCCAATAAGGACGACGAGTTTTTCAGGTTCCTATTTAGCTTTCTGGCCAATTCTGATAAGCAAATATAATTTATGTATCAGAAAGATGTAATATCAGACATATCATGGACGTTACTTAAGGTGTTGTTAGAATAAATGAGAGTAAGCGTTTCAAATCTCTGTTTCTGTAATTAATTAACTGAAAAGAGAAAAACAAGCTCTATAATCACTAATCAACTATAAAAGCTTTATTTGAGCTAATATAATTTGAATGTTATTAGGTAGGTATCGCAAACGGGGACACAGACGATTTTTGGTTGGTGGTTGGTCCCCGCCTGCAATACCTACCTAATAACATTCAAATTTTATTAGCTCAAATAAAGCTTTTATAGTTGATTAGTGATTATAGAGCTTGTTTTTCTCTTTTCAGTTAATCAGTTTTTTATGCAGTCGGGTTTTTTGTTTATCTTAATAATTTAGTTTATTTCATACTTTTTAGTATTGTGTCGAAACGGTAACATAAAAGTACTATATTATATATTTTTGGAATCGTCAGATCACTAGCTTTCATTTGATACCCATATTGTAATTTTAATGAAAAAAAAATGTTGATTCTCCCTCTCTTTTTTATTTCGCAGACGCCATATTAAAATAATATAGCCTATGTCACTCTCACAATTTTTACAAATCTAATGACACCTCAAACGTTAAAATCCATCAAGCTGTTTAGGCTATAGGCCGTGCCAAAGAAATAGACATACAAACATACATACATACGCTCGAAAAACATAACCCTCCTTCTGGCGCAGTCGGGTAAAAATAGCCTTAAATTTTCGTTGCTATTTGGAATGGAGTATAGACGTGCTGAAACCCTTTATATTAATCAGGGGTAGCATACGCACGATAATGCGACAAAACAGTCATGGGCGTTCAAACCAAACCAACTACAAAAATATACAGTTACATTTTAATATAATGTAAGAAAAAGAGATAACCCAAATTAGATACTGGATAAACCTTTGAGTGTTTATGCATCAAAAGGGGTTGAAAAAATAAAGTGCGATTTCGCGACACTACTTCCCTTTTAGGAAATAGTTGAGGATAGCCTCAGGCCAGGTTATCCCGAATCTCCCCTAAATGCTGTGATTGTGTACCATTTCATGGAATTTTATTGAGGTCAGATAAAAAAAAGTACTGACGAAATACACACAAAAGGTTGTTTTCCTATTATACAACGTGTTAATGAATTACCGCAAAACTAGAAAGTAGTTTGTTTAGAATCGAGAGGAGAATCGAATTATCATGGTTTCAACATGGGTATTTTTTTTCAAAATATTAAATAAATTGTTTGAAAAATTTAACATTTATTGAACCCGATGTCAACCCACCGCACGGGCACACTCGCCCTACTTACGAACAAGATTCTTAAAATGTATCCATGAGTTTGTTAGCGCTTTATTAATTGCTGAAATGATAACAAATCATTTTTGCTTCAAAACTTAAAATGCGTGTATCAAAATAATTAAATTATTGTTTCAATCTATTTTTTTAGAAATCATTTGGGGTGTATGAAGTTTTGCGCTTATTCATTAACACGTTGTATAAGATAATTAAAAATTTGTGAAAGAGACCATCTAAGTTAAGCGGATCACACATTCCGCAATCCTCTGGTGTGCGGTTTTTTAAATACAAACGTTGACCTTACGGATTTAAGTTTGTATCAAAAACCGCACACCGACCGGAGCGGTTTTTGATCCCACTAGGTTGGTTTAAGCGATTATATTTAGGGTAGTGTATTGGAATTATTATACTTAATTTTTATTTTCTTTGGAAGACAGATAGAAACAGAATTAACAAAAAACAAAGCAGATCTTAGACTAAAAATACAAAGTGAGTAACAAAAAAATAACGAACGTAATCGAGTTACAACAATCGACTGAATAAGAAACAGTCTTCCTCGCAATAAAATAAAATCCAAAGCAATATCATTAAACAACATTAAAAGCCTCTTTACTCGTTAAAAATCGTCGATTTAGCGCCTTCCTCGCTGACGCCACGCATGTATAGAAGATATCAAAGTCAAAATCTGATATATCTTTAGATATAATGTTAAAGTTGTTGCCCTCTCCTGGCATAAACGGAGAATGGAGGGGCTACGGGGGGGTGTTGTGTCTTATGATAATTTGGTTAGGTACTAGTCTTTTCATCACAAAAATACTGCACGGGGAGACGTCCAGAAGTGACGTGATGCATATTTTGATGGATTTTGAAACCTGTTGGTTAACAGAATTAGGTTAGAGTAAAATTATGAAATCGCGAAATGTCACGTGACTTTCTTTCAAACCCCCCACTTCCCTAATTAGCGTCTTATGATTTATGGATTTATTCGTCTTACGAATAAAATGTGTGAAATATTTTCATACATAAATGAATATTTACTTCCTCTTCTCTCCATTTTGACTGATAAGCCACAAGTCTTCTATACTCTAAAGGTGGATTTCCGATGCCAGCGAATGGCGAGTGCGTCAGACGCGCGCGGCCGATGCGATAGACATATAGCATATGACAGAACCACGTGTCAGACGCGCGCGTCAGTCGCATCGGCCGCTGGCATCGGAAGTCCACCGTAAGAGGGTAATGTAGCGCTCCATACAAACGAAATTTAATTATATTTTGGATATTGTCCAATTAAAGATTTCCATACCAATGTTAAATTAATCCTAACATTGAAACTGTATATTTTAACAGAAATTCGGATAAACCACAGGCACAGAGTTTAGTATATAAATTGTGTTTAAAAATGTCATTAACTTTAATAGAGTAGTATTGAAAAAAATAGGACCTAAATTATACTTCTATGATAATTCTACTATCCTCTTAAAGCAATCAGACAGGCTTAAGCATTTTAACCAAATTATGTTCTCTGATTTCACAATGCAGCAATCTTCTCCGCTTATTGGAAGGGAAACAAGCAATTCAGTTCGCTACAACAGCTGTAATAGAATTAACTTGGAAAGGGCAGAAAGGGACGAGCGAGCCTTCAACTAACTAAACTGCGGCTTTGCCCTTGAAGTTAAGAAGGGCACGGAGTAGACAACTTGAGTCATTTTTGAGCAGAATATCATTCTATTTTGGAATATACCTATATAGTACGTACTTAGTATTACGGGAGTGTGTCATTTCTCTGTTCTTTTTATGCATTCCGTCTTAAAAACTATGGCGCGGTTTATAAAGAAGAGACGTGTGGCGGTGGCGGATAGTCAAAGTAACACAATTATAAACCATATAGTACGTAGTATAGTGTCGTTTCGAGAATTAAGCCCGCACCTCCAGGCGAAGTCGCCTGAAGGTGCGGGCGCGATTCTCTTTTACGACAAAAACGACGCAATGCTACGTAGGTAGGTAGACACACAAAAATTTTCTCTTTAAAGCTTAATATTTCGCTAACGGATCCCTAAATCGCAAAATGGTTTTCCCACACCCACAATATTTTTAAAAGACTTATCCAACGACACCATGGATAGACGAGAAAAAAAAATCATCCCTACTTTCTGTGTAGGTACACTAAAAAAATCTTTTTCAAGATTTTATTTCACCACTTTATCGGCGTGATAAATATACAACGTGTTAATGAATTAACGCAAAACTAGAAAGTAGTTTGTTTAGAATCGAGAGCAGCATCGAATTATCATGGTTTGAATTTAGAATTTTTTTTTCAAAATATTATATAATATGTTTGTAAAATTTAAAATTTACTGACCTCGATCTCAACCCACCGCTCGGGCACTCTCACCCTACTTACTACCAAAACATGATTCTAAAAATGTATCCATGAGCACGTTAGCGCTTTCATTCATTGTTGAAATGATAACAAATCATTTTTGCCTCTAAACTTAAAATGCAAATAACTTTAAATTTTAACTATCAAAATAATGAAATTATTGTCGCAATCTAATTATGTTATTATAAATCAGTTGGGGTGTATGAGGTTTTGCGCTTATTCATTAACACGTTGTATAAAATATATATGACCCATGTCAAATTACAGCTTTCTAGTACTAAGCGTCTTTGAGCTAAGCCGCGGACAGACGGACAGACGGACGGACAAGGCGAAACTATAAGGGTTCCTTGTTGACTACGGAACCCTAAAAACCATTTGGTAGGTACATAACAAAACGGATAACCTTATTTTTACGACTCAACAGAAATCTATTAATGACTTGATTTTTCATGAAGCCATAAGATTTGGGATTGAAAACATTGATATAGGCCTAAGTCAATCTGAAACATAAATAGTTTAAGGAAATTCAAGACCCTAACAAACAAGCTTTTAGCTTTTCGTCGAAATACTTTTAGGTGAATTGCCGGTATTACCACAGAGTATAAGAGTGGTACCTTTGAGTTAAGCTTGGCGAAGTGCGGCGAAGCATGTCGGCAAATACAGATCAGATAAGAGCGTTCTTTAAGTGTGATATACTATACAGGGTCCTTATTAATATGCTGACACTTTTTAAGGGGATGAACAGACCCTCAAACTGAACAACTTTCTCTATGGGACCAACATCGAAATCGCGAAAAAAAACGTCTGCTCCATACAAAACTGCAAACCTACTTTAGCCAAATGTATGGGACAGCTGATTTTTTTTTCGCGGTTTCGTTGTTGGTCCCATAGTGAAAGTTGTTCAGTTTGATGGTCAGCATATTAAGTTGGACCCTGTATAGTGACTATGTTTGATGTTGAACGATTGAAGATGTCTTCTGAATGTAAACGACAAAAGTGACATCATCATCACATTTCACCCAGTGCAAGGTATAAGCGTCCTCCCAATTATGCTACTCTTTTCTGTCTTTTGCAAGTCGCATCCAAGTTTTTTTTGCCATCTTCGCATTTTCTTTTTTTTTTTTATTTATTTTCAACAAAACAGTTACAAGAATATAATCTAGATATAGACAGCGAACGAAAACCGCGTACGATTTATCTGCCGCCGCTTATTCGCAATAACATAATACTATACTCCATTCCAAACAGCAACGAAATTTTAAGTCTATATTGAATTACAGAATTTTCGGATTTGAAACAGCCTAGTTAGTAGTACGGTAGCCGGGTAGTTTTCTTCTGTGCCTAGTTTAAATAAAATAAAATAAATAAAGTAATTATTTATTTCAGACAGTTACTCCATAAATATTAGTAACAGTCGAACTTAAACTATTGTTAGTAAATCAGTTCATTTAAATAGATATAAGTAAAGGTATTGCCATTTTTACAGTAGCGGCCACCAATGAAAGTATTATATAATTGACGGCCCGATAGCACAGTCTGTAGTGAACCTGCCTGCTGTGCCGAGGGTCGCGGATTCGAATCCCGTAAGGGACAAATATTTGTATGATGAATATGTATATTTGTACCCGAGTCATGGATGTTTGTATCTATATATGTATTCTATATCGTTGTCTAGTCATCATAAGTCCAGGCTAGATTCTGGTACTTTAAATGTGACTAGATAATTTGTGTGACAATGTCCAAGATATTTATTTTTTATTTATTTATTTATAGTACCATAAAAAACAAACATATTTTGTTAGTAACACTTATGGCATTCGCATCGGAGCTGACATATTTGACTCTTACAGGTTCTTGAAAAAGTAACAAAACCTTTAAAGAATCAATTCATTTTCAATCAGTCAATCGAAACATATTACCTGATCCCTTTGGCTAATTATTATAAGGACTAGCCATGCGGTAGCATTTCCCCTCTGCCACGGTATAAGCACAATTGATCTTGTGCATTTACATTCAATTTTACACCTTATCACTAAACGAGATAGCCTATAATTGCGAAATATTAACTTCGAACTTAGAACGTTTGGGGTTCACACGAGACTACTTTTTTATGATTTTTAACATTCAAAATTCGAATCTATAGTTCTGGGGAATAAAATCCAAAGTTGCGGATTTCATGTTACCTCGCCCCCCGCAAAAAGTGGCAGAAATGTTTGTTAGTAGAATGACACGCGTAACCAGTCCACATATAAATAGTCAAAGCCTGATCCTTTTATATCGTAATTCTAATAATAGCTTGAAAGTACAACCCGTTTCAATTAAACTTTATTTAAGAATTGTCATTTTTGTCACTACGACTATAGACCTTAAAAACCTAAATTTAGCACAGCTCCGTTGCGACCTAGCAATCAATGTGATGTTTTAAAGATTACGTACAAAAAGGATGAAAAATGGGACCTTAAAACGGGTCCTAACTATTCAGGGCTGTCACTTTTGAACCGTAATAGCTAGATAGATGGAATTTTCACAGAATATAAATAATGTATTGCGTATTTGCTAACTAATGTCAAAATGTTAAAAATTAAAGGGGGGTCATACAAGTTTTGATCAACGTTTTTTCATCTCGCACTATCATAAAAACGGTAATACACACGAGCGTCAAACTTGGTGTGATTATAGTGCAAACTCTACAGTATAACATACATACATACATAAACTCACGCCTTTTTCCCAGAGGGGTAGGCAGAAACTATAGATCTCCACTTTGGGCGGTTCTGACATACCTCTCTTGCTTCCTCTAAGTCCATACATCTTTTCATACATTCCCTTCGATTTCGGCTACTTTTAACCTGGCATTTTTATTGACGTCCCTGATCTGGTCTAGGTATCCTCTCCTAGGTCAGTGTTTACCAATGTTTCCTTCCAGACACGTCATATATATCTGTTTCGTAAGTCGACTTTCATTAATCATCAACAGTATAACAACAAATAATAATAATCGGCCAAGTGTGAGTCGATCTCCCAGCTAAAGGTCCCTGAGAAAATAACATTTATTGGTATAAAATAAAGGGATAAATAAATAAAATTTACCTGAAAACATTTAAAAACCGATCACGAAACGAAAGCGTTTTAACTCTACGTTGTACCTTTTTAGTTGACTACTACCTATTTTAGTATTCAAGTGTCAATCCTAGAGAATTAGCCGTAACGATTTTATAGGCTTTTCGGGAACAAATCTTTTCCAAAATAAATTTATAATGAAACATGTAGGTTGAATTAAAAGTGGGTCTCGAACGTTTCTAGAATTACAAAAAGTTTTATTTTGTAAGGTAAGTTTACGAGTAGCATCATAATATTTATAAGTAAGATTAACATGGTAATCTTAACTATTATAAAACTGTAACAGAAGTGTGTCTATACATTGAAGATTTATACGGTTCAGGTTTATTAAACTGATTCCGGATTTATTTAATAACTTTATGTTCTACCGCTAGCTAAGATCTACACGGAGAAAAATGGGTATCTAGTACGATAAAGTAGTTAGTAAATAGTATAGTTATAAATGGAATTCTTGATGAGTTACCTAAAATCTTCGTATCTCGTAAAGTCTGCTGATATAAATAGTTGTCACATACTGGGTTTTTCTTAATATGTTTTTAAGAGGATATAATTCGGAGCGCGCTCCATACAAACGTACTATGGTAATATTTTCAATACAAACCAATTAAAATCAATGAAATTTTTCAGAATCAATCTAAAAACAAATTTCTATGCTTCTATAGAGTCAGATTTTCGTTAAAATGTATAGTTTTAAAGTTAAAGTGCCTCAAAGATTTCCATAAAGTCAAAGTCAAAGTCAATATAATTTATTCAATATAGGAGCTTACAGCACACTTATCAAACGTCAAATCTTTTTAAAGCTACCACCGCGACGGAATCTTAAATTAATCCTAGCATTAAAACTGTATATTTTAACAAAAATCTGACTCCATACAAGAATAGATATTTGTTTCTAGATTGTTTCAGCAAAATTTCATTGTCTTGCATTGGTTAGTATTGAAAATATCACCATAGTACGTTTGTATGGAGCGCGCTCCGAATTATATCCCCTTAAGGGAATGATCAGACCATCAAACTAAACAACTTTCTCTCAGGGACCAACATCGAAATTGCGAAAAAAAAAATCAGTTGTCCAATACATTTGGCTCGAGTATGTTTGCAGTTTTGTATGGAACAGCTGTTTTTTTTTCGAAATTTCGATGCTGGTGCCACAGAGAATGTTGTGCAGTTTGACGGTGTTCCTCTCCTCAAAAAGTGTCAGCATATTAAGAAGGACCCTATACATGGTGTAACAAAACACCTTAGTTATTATTTATTATAGTGGTTATTATATATGGGGGTGCTTCAGACCATCAAACTGAACAACTTTCACTTTGGAGGCAACATTGACAAAGAAAAAATCTGCTATCCCATACAAACCTGCAGTACCGACTCGACTATAATGTATGGCACAGCAGATTTTTTTATTTTTTCTCGATTTCGGCTCCATAGGAAAAGTTGTTCAGTTTGATGGTCTAAATCACCCCCTTAAATATTACTAAGATGTAGGGGGATATTTTTCTCCGTGTATGTTTTTTAACATAACATTTTTATACTTATGAAAAGAGCGGGTCACATTCCTCCAAACCATGGAGGATTAAGCTACCCTAATCGCATCATTGAGATTGCTTCTGAAGTGTATACAAACCTAAGGAGACAAAACATCAGCCCCCAAACATCACAAAGAAAAACAAAGTGACATTCTATTGGCGTTGACGCTAGTAGAAAATGACAGAATGTATGGATTTGACATTAGCGATCGAAATATTTTGACGTTTGCTTTCGTCACCATACACGATACACATTGAAGTCACGTTGCAGGGTTTGCCCCGAACACTTGTTTTTCGCGTGGTGTACGCGCGGTTCGCGTGTCAGCCTGCCACGAGGCTCCGCAATCCTTCTCAGTTGTGTTCTTACTCAAAAACAATCCTCGAGATTGGATAGATACTCCCTCAAACCACTTGACACTGGCGGAAATGCGGTGCTAACGCACAAGCAAGAGGTCCATTAATTATAAATAAAAAGTGTATACATTTATATGTTTCCTACTGTCGTTAACGCTGATCGAAAGATACTTTGTCTATAGGCTCTGGTCCTATTATAATAAACGTTATTATATCCCTTGCTAACGTCAACAGAATATTATTTTCCTAGAATAAACTTCATTTGCATATTTAGTTTAAAAATGTACATTTAAAATGTAAACAATAGATACTGCAGGGTTGACTCTCAAATATTTTTTTAAATACTTATTCGCGTGGTAAGGCTTATAGTAGATTTCATTTTGCAGCCGCAAAATTCGGCCCAAGTCGTAAGAGGATATTACCTACAAAACGAAGCTAGTTTTTTATTTTCGATATTAATCAATTAAAGTCAATGATATTTTTTAGAAACTAATATTATGTGCTTTAGTCAGATTTTCGGTACAATATATAGTATGAATTCTAGGATTAATTTAAGATTTGTATGAAAAACTTTGAACCACGCTAACTTTGAAACTATATATTTTATCGGAAATCTGACAAATGTAAATCACAGATATTGATTTCTAGATCGTGTTTAAAACATATACAGGGTCCTTCTTAATATGCTGACACTTTTTTAAGGGGGTGATCAGACCATCAAACTGAACAACTTTCTCTATGGGACCAACATAGAAAACGCGAAAAAAAATCAGGTACTCCATACAAAACTGCAAACCTACTCGAGCCAAATGTATGGGACAGCTGATTTTTTTTCGCGATTTCGAAGTTGGTCCTATACAGAAAGTTGTTCAGTTTGATGGTCTGATCATCCCCATAAAAAGTGTCAGCATATTAAGTATAGACTTCTCTATCTCTTCTAGATCTTTCATTGATTAATATAAAAAAATATAATCAAACTTCGTTTGTATGGAGCGTGCCAACGGTAATATCCCCCTTAAATGCTTAGCGAAACAGTTAGGTTTTTAATGTTTTTAATTTGGCAAGTGATGAATAAAGTTTTGTCTTGGCTTTTACAAGATAAGCTGTGTTAAAGCTTGGTACATTGTAGTGCAATAGATTTTAATTGCTCTGAGTGTTCTTTTATCTGTGGTTAATATAACGATGGCTCATATTTTTACATTCCATGTTTAGTGTATTATTCGTGTATATTTTTGTTTTATAGTTTGTTATACCTCCTACATACCTATATCTACACATCATAAAACACGCCACCTGCGACAGCCCCACGAGCTGCCGATTTATCGGTAACTTGATGCGCTTTGTGACATTCACCGCCACGCCGCCGGCTTCCGTTTTATTGCATTTCTATATAATTTGATTATTCCATATCGTGTACCTAACTTCTAGTATAAGAGATAAGAGGAATTTTGGTAATCATCAGCTGCAAGGCTGATTCAGTATTCATAGGGTGTAGAGCATCTCTGTGATGGGGATGGACCAGGTCTGCCTGCATAACTCCAGTCGCTTTAGGAGCTACAGCCGTTCAAAGGTCTGGTATGGTTGCTAAAAATGAATATGCAGGTATTATTTTAATATGCACTGTAGCTATGCGAACAGCAAAAAAACTGGCATGGTCTATCAGTCGGTTTAGGAGATACAGCCGTTCAAAGGTCGGAAATTTGAATCGCTGTATCTCCTAAACCAATTGACAGAACATGACAGTTTTTGTACTGTTCACAGAGCTACAGTGCATATTATAATAATATCCTATGATCAGCCTTGCAGCTGATCGTTCGTTTGATACAGACCTTTGAACGGCTGCAACTCCTGAACCGACTGGAGTTATGCAGGCAGACCTGGTCAATCCCCATCACAGAAATGCTCTACACCATATGAATACTGAATCAGCCTTGCAGCTGATGATTACCAAAATTCCTCTTATCTCTTATACTAGAAGTTAGGTACGAATATAGTTTGCAAGTTTTCGATCTATTCATTTATCTCCACTGTAGTCACCTACATAATTAGTTTGTAACATCACCGGTTTATCGGCGAAGAAAATATCATGAAGAAACCAATAGAGATTGACAGATTAAAAGTGGACGTTTTGAACGTTCTTCAGTTCGATGGTATAAAGCACTCCCTTAGATGTAACGTATTTAATTTGACATCCTGTATTTTCAGTTGTTTATGAATATTGACACCAATCCGCATTGGGCACGCCTGTAGACCCTCCCTAAGGATATAGACCTGGGCCCTGCAGTACGTATATCAATCAATTCAATCAAATCAGCCCACATCAACCCACTGCTGGGCATAGGCCTCCTTTTTATTACGCCACTCCTCACGGTCCTGTGCCGATCTGATCCATGTAGGACCCGAAACCCTTACAATGGCTTCGGACCCCCAGTCTCCATTTCTAATTAGTGGGTATCATTGATCCTGGATTCGTGATTCACTACAATTGCAAATTGAGCATTCCAATTCCGTGTCACACCTCCATGTGGTCCCTCCCGGTAACAGTGGCGCGCAGGGGACACATATTATCTTCGTAGAGTGTGTGTTGCCTGCGCGCCAGAGGCCAACGTGACAGGAAGAAGACTCGCCACGCCTCCTGGCCAGCGTGGCGTTTTATTGGCTATAACCCCGTTTTCGTACGCATATAAGCTGGTGATAATATATAATGAGTACCTAATTGAGATACGATATAGCTTATGCTGACAAGAAAGAAGAAGGGTCTAGCGCTCACCTCTGTCTTCCTATCACTTGTCCAACAAACCAAAGGTCAGATTTCATTGCACACCGGCTAAGGGCCGTGAATAATTCATTGAAAGCGAGCGTCGCTGAATAAACATAAACCGGGCAACACATACGGTAAATTATTTTTACCATTTCAGTGGCAAGCCGCTATCTAATTTAGCATTTGAAATGTTAGTTTGTAGATTGTGAGTGTTTGTTACCGCAATTTAGTTAAGTTTGTTCTTTGTAACTTTATAAGTGAGCATCCGTGATGATGAAGGAATCTTATTGTTATTTATTTATTATGGACTTTTACTTATGCGTCAGTACTGTGGAAAGCTTAAACGCGAACCACGCGAATGACACAATAGCTCGCAGCAAAACTTGCAACGTAATTTTGTGACGGAATCTTATAATGTTTGGTAGGATTGTAGATATTAAACGACCATTTAACTATAGAGCCTTTTTGGTAATGTCTATTAGTTATTTTTAATCGCTTTTTGTGGTACACTGCATAGCCAAGGCCTCCCATTTTCTCCATCAATCCAACCTTAGATAGGTTCTGGCCAACGGTTCCAGAAGGTCGCATTTGCATCGCTAAATTAAGGTTCAGCTCAGACTTGGTTTTAGACTGAACAAGAGAAATCCAGTCTTAAGATTTGTCGACAAACCACGGAGCGCAGGATTTTAGGTGTAAAATTAACCGGTTACGAAATACAGTTCCGCACTCTAAAACTGATATAGCCGACGACTAAAATAGCTCAGCTGACGCATCCGGAGAAGTGGACCAAGATGACTGGCTACAGACAGGGTTCTACAATATCATCATCATTATCGTATGATTTTTTTTTGTCTTCCTGCTTGGTTTCGCGGAGGTCAATGTGTTTTAGCCAGTCTTCCGTAGGTTCCACAAGATGGTTGCCGACGTCGGAGAAGATCCAAAAGAAAAACCTCATCATCATCATGAACGTCCACTGCTAGACATAGGCCTCCCCTAAGGATCGCCATAACGACCGGTCCTGCGCTGCCGTCATCCAACAGGTTCCCGCCGCTTTCACCAGGTCGTCGGTCCACCTTGTGGGGCCTACCCACGCTGCGCTTTCCGGTATGCGGAAATGAAGAGATCTGCAGAAGAACCAGAGTAGCTGACATATCCCAAAGAATTGCTAAACTAAAGTGGCAGTGGGTGGGGCACATTGCTCGCAGAACCGATGGGGCCGAAAGGTTCTCGAGTGGCGAAAGAAAAACCAAATGATCGAAAATTATTATCAGTGCACAATTATTATTCTCAGTAAAGCCGAGGTTTGACATTCGTTTAGTAGTGCTGATAATGCTCACTACGACCTGTTACGTAGTTCGCAATAATTGATCTCTGCGGAGTTTGCGGAAGCTGCACGTACAATGTCGACAGTGTACAGTCATTGCTGACAATGCGACTCTGCGTACATATCACGTAACATACTTACCGTAGTTAAAACTATATTAAGTAGTTTGTGCCCCCAATCTTCCCAACTGCAGAACAATTTCTTCTTACTAATATTCCTTTAATAGAAGGCACTAAAACTCCTGGTTTAGAACTTAATTTACCCGTCAGGCTAGACAGCCTGCCCTCGTAAAATCTTACATTAGAGATAAAACATAGTTAGTCCAGACTGTCCACTTCTTTCGTCCGCGCATTCAGGCATTATTACCTACGCCACAACATCGGCATCAGTCTGTCATCGCCCTCTATTGAACATGGTAAATGTTTACTAGAGGGCAATGACAGGCCGCTTTATTTTCGGGCATCCTCGTAAGGTCGCTACCATAATTGGCCTATATAACCAATCTCAGTGATGATGATAACCAGGTCGACCACGGGTAGGGGTACAAAGATAGAGACAGCAGTGGGCATTTACCAAAGTACCCAACAAGCCCCAGTAGTGGGCCTAACTGGTTTATTTTGTAGGTTTATAATAGTATTGTGGGATTAAAGTGGAGATGTCGGTGTTATGGACACATGACTAGACTAAAATACGGAGCAGATGGGGCGTGGATGACCAAATGGTAGCCGAGATCAGGAAAGAGAAGAGCGGGTCGTCCAGCAATAAGGTGAGCTAATGACATTGCGAAGATTGTTGAAAAGACTTTGATGTGATTACCATAATCCTCAGAATAGCATGTGGAGAAGGTTAAATAGGTAGAGATGGACGAATTGATGATATTTATGAATTAGTAATATTATAGATTCATCCGTACCGCCTTTAGGGAGTTTCATCATCTCGTCGGATTTCAATTCTTCTTCAACTCATTTAATTTCACCCTGGAGGCCCTTCGGAAAGGTTTGTGCCCCAGTAGTAGCAACGGTATAGGTTGATGATGATAAGTTACGTTTATTACCTAACAAATTATACCGTCAGAGTACAAAATGTTTGTCTGATCTGTATCCTACAGTCTGAAGTTCACCATCTGTACTCTACCTATTACCGAGTTCCTTAACTTATGGCAATAATTCTCGGGATTAATGAATCTGAGTCATTCGGATGGAATTCTACGTCGACCGCACCCGCAGGACCCAAGAGGTGTTAGGTATGTCGACCCATGAACACGACACTTTATGAAATTAAAGGGTGAGGTGTTTTAGTTTACAGAAACTTTGGTCGTTTTGGTCTCAACAGAAAAAATCACGACAAAATAGCGACTCTTCAAATTGAACTATTCACTATTAAAAAATTGTTATAGTAAAGATAAAAATAGTAAAGGCACTAATACCCACCGTTGGGCATACGTCAATCCAGTATTTCTTCACTTGTGTCGGACTAAATTCTCTCTCTTTCACATGGAGTCAAAGTTTTCTTAATAAAGATGTATTGTACTTATAAGTTCAGCGATACTTTTAGCAATTATCATGAATCCGCCTTACTTCAGTTTTCAGAAAATATAATAATCCCTTTCGGAGTGAGAATCTTTACTACAAATACTTAATCTCACCGATCTCCGCTACCCAATCCGCCGCGTAGCCCCAGCAACATCCTATGCCTAGGTCCGTACTCCTCTGGGTGCTCCTAGGTCGGTTGCTTAAGTTCATTCATTTGGCTCGGTAGACCCTTTGTGGTCCCTTCAATAAAAATCAGTAACTGCTCCCTGAGAAACGCTGTATTAGTGATCATAAAAGAAAAAAATCTGAATTGTTAAGCATACAGTTATAGCAAGACTCCGTTTTAGTGTCAAAATGGTCATAAGCGATCTTCCTAAAGTAATATACACTTGGCTTGGTTTCGCAAATCATCACCCCATCCAACCGGCGGACATCTGTAGTTACAAGAAATGTTTCCCAAACGAGATTACTGCTTAATCGTGATCCTCAAATGAAGATTCAAGACGTAGTCGTGTCGCAAGTGTAAACAAGCCAAGGGTTTTACACCCAGTTATGAAGCGGAGCAAGTCAGTAATTCAAGATAATAGCTATGAGGGGCTGCTGCCTTCTCATATTAAATCGTAAGTAAACTCTTATGAGACCCAACTAATATATTAAAACAACACGATTTACGGTCGTGGCTTTAAGGCAGTAATGGCTTTATCAGGACAAGGCGTACAAAATGGAATGCCCGCAAGTTCTTTAAAATTGATAATAGTACAAAATGTCACTCAGCGAATTTTGCAATAAAATTCCAATGCTTACAAGAACTTTGAAGAGTTTTCATAAATTTGGCCATACGTCAGTTAGACGAAGAAGGTCAGCAAATTGATTCAGTCCTAAAAATCATGATCCGCACGATGGTAAATCCAACCTTTTTCGTGAGAGGAACCAATAATGTGGTTCACGAGAAGCTCCCCGAATGACGTCCTGAAGCCCCAATACGTCCGGCGTACCCTGGGCCATTACCATGTCTCTTATTATCATCATCTACAGCCTAAATCCACCCACTGCTGGTTATAGGCCTCCATTTTTGATGCCACCCTCCTCATCCAGGCATCTCGCATCCAAGTAGCTCCTGCGACTCTGTTTATACTCTTTATTTTAGGTATCCATAGAGCAGAGAAAGCCCATACAAAACAGAGCTAGCAACTCTATCAGGCGGCAGTTCGATTCTTGGCCTGAAATTTTAATTTTTGTATGGTTGAATATATCATAGCGGTAAAGAAAAACATCGTGAAGAAACTTACATAGCGCATACATAAGAATGAAAAGGAAATACCATATTTTTGGATGTGTGAGTAAAAATATTGGCGAGCTGGAGACGAACACAATAGAGCAGCAATAGTCGCAGTGTTATATACCTACGAAACTTTCTTGCCCACACAAAAATTATAAAAATAGGTCTCTTATGACAAGTCCAATGATAAGATCAACTCGACAGAAGAAGAAAGGTTGGTAAAAGCTACTGATGATGAATAAAATCGTGCATGTAAATTTGTGCCAGCCACATCTAAAAAAAAGACATAAAGCACATTATCCTCTCAAGTCTCCTTAACAACTTCTTTCAAACGCAAAACCTGTTATTTCACCACATTGCATCTACAAAATCCCTTAACGATAATTCGCCTTCAACACTAAAAATAGCTTACGAATCGCATTTAATTCTGTTTTTCCCCCACAATTGGATCCCCTTTATCCCCTGGTACCCCCCTTCCTTTCTGCTTATCTATGCGTTATTAAGTCGCTTAATAGAGTCGGTTCGTGTCGTCTTTGGGCCTTGTTATTGTTTGTTCGGATGATTGCAGGTTTGTTTTTATAGCTGTGTAGTTGTTGTAAGCCGTGGTGGTCCAGTGGCGAGTAACCTTGCCTGCCGTGCAGGAGGCGATGGTTCGATCCTCGTCCAGACCGACTCGTACCAATGAGTTTTTCGGAATTTATGTACGATTTGTAACACCACTGGCTTTTCGGTGAAGGAAAACATCGTGAGGAAACCTGCATGCTTCAATATCGAGGCATGTATTGTACCCACTGCCCATTAGGTGGCGACAGGCTCACCCCCCGTCACACTGGATAGAGTTTCGGTACTACTGGTTTCAGAATATCTCTGACTACCCCCTCGGGGAATATAGTCGTGAGCATATGCTTATATGCTATACTAGTTGTTGTATGTCAGTTGATTTTGTGTTCGAGCATTAGTTTACAATAAATAAATAACGGTCACAGGCACATACATTTTAATGATCCCAATTACGGAACAAGGCTTTTTAAATAATGGAAACCGTACAAAGGATTCAAACCTAGGACCCTCGTTTGGCAGTCAGGCATGGTACACAAAAGGGTCAGTTTCTTTATTCATTGTCATATTGATAATTATAATAATATAATTTATTCGTAATATTCATTATATTTCTTCATAAATGAAATGAAATAAGGTAATTAGATAATTACCTACCAACAATAAAATATAAGCTTTACTAGTCAACAAAAAGTCCAAATTAAATCAAAAGACAAGAATCATAATCAATTTGTGGTTACAATCGGTACCTACGAACAGCAGATTTTTGTTCGATGTTGGCTCCATATTGGTAACGAAAGTTGTTCAGTGTATTAGTCGCTCTCATTTGTATGTAACACATTTAAATTTACACCCCGCATAAAGTCAATTTTGAGCAACGTTTGTCGTTCGTAAATGAAGCTAAAAGTTTTCATACAAACAGTAAATTCGTTTGATTCATTCAATACATTAAAGCCGCCAGAGAACTCACACTCACTGGAGTTTCAATAGAATAAAATGTTTCTTTGAACGCCCTTCGGGTAGTTTAGGAACTTTCATACGAGTTGGTAATTGGCAAAGTTGTTCGAATGTTTGATTTCAATTTTGTTTCTACCGATATTTCTGACAATATGAAAACTATGGCGTAACTCACATCATCATCAGCTATGCCTCAAGGAGCAGAGAGTCAGTTGCCTCAAGGTAGACCAGTTGCTGTCAAAATGCCCCAATTTGACAGTCAGTCAGATGTGGCCTCTATTGGGGCCAAAACATGCAATATTAGCGCATGACCGCGTATAATGGAGACCTTTGTAATCCATCACGCGGGCCCTGGTGAACAACAATAGCAAACCTCTTTTTTTTTTTTAATTTTAATTTATGTAAAAACCGACGTCGAAAACACTTATGTCTCAGAATTTCCTCTGAATCACCGTCTAAGGTTATCAAATATCAACGAAATTCCGCTTCAAACCTGATATATCTAGCTAAGAACCGAAAATATCTGGTTACAAAGACATTCTGTCTTTTAAAGCGCTCACAAAGGCGGGCGTGAGTACGGAAGCCGTGGTTGCGCGAGAAATCGAGACGTCGTCGTCGATAGCGTTTCTCACTATATACGACTAATGACTGCTGAAGGGACGGAGGGTCGGAAAAAGAGACACCTTTTATTAAAAACTCAATGGAGAAACACGAATCGAGTCTAAAATAGTCAATGTAAAGCTGCACAAATGATCATTATAAAATTGTGAACACAGTAATTCATGCGTTTGTCGTGAAAGGTAAAATTTGAAATGGAATCACATACAATATCTTACCATCTCTCTTTGTATGGAAGTACAATTAAACATGTTCCACTCGGCGAGCTATAACTTCAAAGCACAATGCCAATAGTTGTAGAAGTTGAAGCTTTCGATATAGGAAGGAGGCGCGGTTCCCGGAATATAGTTAAATAGATTTTAATTTCATGTTCAGTACAAATAACCATCTACCAATGGCATTTTTTCGACCAAGTGATGGATAGATTTTGTTCAAATGTAATTCATCTGCTACTCATAATGTCTTTGTAAGAATGTCAATCCACCATGAGCGTATTCTTCATCAGTCTTTCAAGGGCTTATAAACATTTGTTTTTCGGAGTCGACGGATATGGTCGAAGGCCAAGGGTAACAGCAGAGATCTACACAGTGGCTGTCCGCCAGACATTGCATCGGAATATGTGTGTCTAGCAAATTCCCCTTTATCGTATTTAGAAGAGGAAGTGCCCTAAACCTGCCTCCGTGGTCTAATGGTCAAGAGCATTGGGCTCTTGACACGGAGGTCGTGGGTTCGATTCCCAGGGGGACACCTAGTGATATGTCACTTTGTGCGTTTTTCCCCAGTTGGCTAAGACGTTACAGGCTGAATCACCTGATTGTCTGAAAAGAAAGATGATTCCGTGCTTCGGATGGCAGGTTAAGCCGTTGGTCCCGGCTACTATACTAAAGCGGTCTTGAAAAACTCTGACACCAGGGCTGGACTAACACCAAGTTTGAGAGATTGCATTAGTGGTCGCGTACCCACTTGTACACTGATATATTTGTTGATGATGTCCATGCCAATGGGCCATGCCAGTGTATTGATATGGTTTTCCATATCAACATCATCATCATCATAGTTTACGATTTAAGAGTTACCATTAACCTATGGATGAAAATTTTTATCCTTATAATTGTGTTCTACTATTATAAACTGGATGATTATTTAAATGATCAAAATGCTTGGGTCTGAGGTCACTAGCTTATAGTTTATTTACTTTACTGTATAGTATCAATTATTTTATTAAATAGACTATGTATTATTGTATACATAACTTTAGCTTAAGAATTTATATTGTAATAGTTATTAAGTCGTGTTATGTTGTAGAGTTTCTGGCCGCATCTTCTCTACAGCGACAACACGTTCCGATGCGGTGGTAGCTTTAAAAAAGATTTGACGTTTGATAAGTGTGCTGCAAGTACCTATATTGAATAAATTATATTCACTTTGACTTTGACTAGATCAGATGTGTTGAATGTCAGATGTGCCCTATAGTTAGTGGAACATAAATAAGCCAATTAATAACATATTTTCTTATTATGTCTTTTCCTACCAGAAATACAACCAAAATAAGTCGTGGCATGTTGACCTATATTTAATTTTCAGCCAAGCGGGACAACTCTCGGCGTTTTGACAATCACATTGAAAAAAAAAGGTGGAATTTAGCACATTTTGGACTTTGTCCTTAGAGGACTGTTAACAAAATGGAACGCATTTGGGTTTAATAACGCGCGTCCGTCAAATTAAAATTTTTCGGTCTCATCGCTCGTAAGGGACTGACAGTTTGGAGTTTGATAATCAGAGAGGAAAAGGGAAGGGTGTGAAATTTCGAGTGTAAAATCTGGTAGCTGTACTTCTTTACTAGAGCAAAGCATTCAAATGTTTTTTCTGAAATGGATTTTGTTGTTTGAAATTGTATAGTTTAACTTACTTGCATTTCCAGACGTTTTGTTATTAGGCCATCATCAGCTGACCTCGTGAGGAAACCTGCATGCTTCAATTTCGAGGCATGTGTTGTACCCACTATCCATTATAAGTGGCGTCTGGCTCACTCCCCGTCACACTGGACAGAGTTTCGGTACTACTGGTGAAACGTGGATGTTCTGAGGTTTCAGAATATCTCTGACTACCCCCTCGGGGAATATAGTCGTGAGCATTATGCTTATGCTATGCTATGCTCATCATCAGCTTATATACCTACGTCACACTGCAGGGCACAGGGCTTCCTTCATTGTGTCTTCAGCGTGCCTACACCTACCTGCCTACGCTCATTGTTTCCTCACGATGTTTTCAGTCGGTATAACGTACATAAGTTAGAAAAACTCATTGGTACATGGCATGTGGCCGCCTATTATTTCTTATTCGTGTATATTGAATTTTCTTTTTTTCTGTGTATCTTTATCTTATGTCGTCAATGCGGATTCCAATCAACTCGTGATTGGAACGCGCCACCGACGCTCTTATCCGGTAATTTTTATTCAAAGTAATTTTTCCTAACTCTTCCTTTCAGCAAACTAAAGCGAATCGAGGCGATCCACTGAATAGAGACAGAAAGTCACGGGTACCAGTCTAAAATATTAGAAAATCTGTGTTTTTAGGTGCAGTAAAGATATTCCCGTTACTTTTTGCGAATAGCAGAAGCCAGAAGACGACAAAACCGAGAATAAAATTTATGTAAGTCGGTATGAGACAGTACAATTTATTGTTACGACTTTATTAAGCTTCATTTGTATGTATGTCGCTTTGTCCCTTGCTACCTTGTCATGAAGTCAAGGTATAAATTACCAACGTCTAATGTGCCCTCTTTTATCTTTCTTCGCATTAACTCAAGGAACTGCGGTAGTTTTATACTTAAGTAAGCAAAGAAAAAGTTCAGAATATCCACTCCCTGCCCCGCACTAAATTCAGATACCGCACCCCACCACACACTTGAAGAGAGATTTTGGTGGCGCCAACAATAGTTTTGATCTTGTTGTAGGGATAGAAAATACCAGTGTCACAGATTATTTAATAGTTACTACCGTAACAGATACTGCAATCAACCCGATTTCGCGCTTTTTTTTTAATTTCGAACTTTGCGCCTCAGGAGCGAAAACTAAAATGCGCCTTATGTCAATGAGCGGCAGCCTGCATCTTAGAAGATTCACACTCTGTTGCAGAAACGGTCATTAAGGGTATATTACTGTTGGCGCACTACATACATACTACATAGATATTTTCAATACTAACCAATTAAAGCCAGTGACATTTTTCAGAAACAATCTAGAAAGTAATCTCTATACTTGTATCATGTCAGATTTTCGTTAAAATGTATTGTTTTAAAGTTACAGTGCCTCAAAGATTTCCATACAAATCTTAAATTAATTCTAGCATTGAAACTGTATATTTTAATGAAAATTGAACACGATACAAGCGTAGAGATTTGTTTCTAGATCGTTTCAAAATTTCATTGACTTTAATTGGTTAGTATTGAAAATATCACCAGATTTCGTTTGTATGCAGCGCGCATTTACGCATTCGGAATAAACTTCTCTTAAAGTTAATCCTCCATCAAATCTCTTGCTGTCACTTTTTGTCTTGTTGACGTAGTAAAAGCTAGCAAGAGATTTAATGGAGGATTCACTTTTGTGAGCGTTTCTGCAACTGAGTGTTAGGCAGTCAAAGGTAATTATCGCAGCTGCCCAACGTGAGTGACGGTACACTTTCAGTGTGTAGTACAGGTTACATGAGAAAGACGCGCGCGTCCAAGCCACAATAGAGTAGACCGAGTCTACTGCGTTCAAGAAGTTACGCCATCTTGTTTATGTAGCAGTAGGTAATCGTCACAGAACATTATAAGAGGGGTTAGAAATGCAAAGTAGCGCTTTTGCTTCGGAGACGGCTGTCGCCACTTGTCTTCCCACTCACGCTGCTACAATTACTCATGCACTCTCGTTCGCACCACGCCGCGCGCCTTATGGTGTCATTGCATAACCTGTGGCGACACGTTCCACGCCTACTTTGCACTTCTAACCCCTCTTATAATGTTCTGTGGTAATCGTGACATCGTTCTATGCCATGCCCGGGATTTTTATTAATTGGTTCTTACTGCAGAGGACAGGCCTCTTGTGAATAAGACGCTACGAAGACGACAGACAATTTCTCGCGATTAAAATGTAATTTACGGAAAAATCTATGTACGTGTGGGAGGTAATTCACGCCTCATATTCATGGTAAAATCTACAGGGTCCTTCTTAATATGCTGACACTTTTTAAGGGGATGATTAGACCGTCAAACTGAACAACTTTCTCTACGGTACCAATATCAAAATCGCGAAAAAAAAATCAGCTCTTAAGTACAAAATTGCAAACCTACTTGAGCCAATTGTATCAGACAGCTGTTTTTTTTTCGCGATTTTGAAATTGGGCCCATATAGAAAGTTGTTCAGTTTGACGGTCTGATCATCCCCTTAAAAGGTGTCAGCATATTAAGTTGGACCCTGTATAAAGGTTCAGTGCAGTTTGGAAGAGGCAAGTCATGATCATAGTATAGACGGAAATCTTCGGTTTACAGGTCTATCCAGTGTAAAGCAAGGCCCGGATTGGCAGGTTGCGGGTTTAAGTCCCGTTCGATACTGAATTTTCCAATGTTTATTTTGATTCAGCGTTGGTTTGAAAAGCCAAAGCCTCTACGTCGCAAAACTTTACGCCCTTTGACGTAGCTTGATTTAAATCCAGAATGTTAAATGTCCTACAAAATTTTTGGTTTTAAATCACGTTACAAAAAGCCGTGGTGGTCCAGTGGCGAGTAACCTTGCCTGCCGTGCAGGAGGCGATGGTTCGATCCCCGTCCATGCCGACTCGTACCAATGACTTTTTCGGAATTTATGTACGATTTGTAACACCACTGGCTTTTCGGTGAAGGAAAACATCGTGAGGAAACCTACATGCTTCAATTTCAAGGCATGTGATGTACCCACTGTCCATTACAAGTGGCGACGGGCTCACCCCCCGTCACACTGGATAGAGTTTCGGTACTACTGGTGAAACGTGGATGTTCTGAGGTTTCAGAATACCTCGGGGAATATAGTCGTGAGCATATGGTAAATCACATTACAAAAGTCCACCAAAAAGTCAACCTAAAGGCTAAACATTTTACTCGACTTTTGGCTGGGAAAACGAATTGAGGCTTTTATTGGTTTCAGCGTACAAAAATCGGTTTTATTGGTTTTTGGAGGGAAATGAATTTCGAAGCAAAGGTCACGTCGTCCACATCCAGTTTAAATTGACACTTGTCAATGTTGACGAATCTTATCGCTCAGAAGTCAAGTTAAACTAGACGCTTTTGCACTTTTTAGTTTAACACCATGTTTTCCTTGTAACCTTTTTTAGGTTCAATTAAATAGGAAGGCGTATAATGGTAAATAGGTAATCATCATAAATAAACCCATAGACTGATGAGGGCATTTTCTGCGAAATGGTTAAACTGCGTCCCGAATAGTCCCGATATGCTGAAATAATGTCGCTCCTAGTAGACGCGTAAATTGCGTCGCGTAAATACGGCATCATCACACTTAGTCACCCATCTTGGATGGCCTGATATTTTGTATGAAAAATTTGGAGTTACAATAGCAGCCCCCGTCATATACATCATCAGAACAAGTTAGAATATAACGATTGTTATGTTAGTCGACAGCTGGTAGTAGCTCCTCTGTCATACGAATATTGCATTCTTAGCGCATGGTAGCATGCGACCGATATATGGCATTGCTATAGAATCTGTGTCATAAAAGGTAGCCGATTTCGGATGTTATGGCATTAGTGTCTGCGAAAGTGTTAAAACGTAAATTTTTATTCATCAAAGGAGATCATAGTACAGAGTAGGCAACGACATTTTATGCATATTTTTATGGCACAAGGAAAATGTATAATGCATAGAATAAGCATATGCTCACGACTATATTCCCAGAGGAACCCCTTGAATCAAAGATATTCTGAAACCTCAGAACATCTACGTTTTACCAGTAGTACCGAAACTCTGTCCAGTGTGACGGGGGGTGAGCCCGTCACCACTTATAATGGACAGTGGGTACAATACATGCCTGGAAATTAAAGCATGCAGGTTTCCTCACGATGGTTTTCTTCACCGAAAACCAATGGTGTTACAAATCGTACATAAATTCCGAAAAAGACATTGGTACGAGTCGGCCTGGACGGGGATCGAGCCATCGCCTCCTGCACGGCAGGCAAGGTTACTCGCCACTGGACCACCACGGCTTTTTTTTATTAATGAAAATGTATAATGTGTTTTAAATTTTAATGAATATGGAGGAGTTATGTTCTATACAACACGTGTTAATGAATTAACGCAAAACTAGAAAGTAGTTTGTTTTGAATCGAGAACAGAATCGAATTATAATGGTTTCAACATAGGTAATTTTTTTCAAAATATTAAATAATTTCTTAGTAAAATTAAAAAATTTACTTATCTCGATCTCTACCTACCGCTCGGGCACTCTCACCCTAATTACTACCAAAACAAAATTCTTAAAATGTATACATGAGCACGTTAGCGCTTTCATTAATTGCTGAAATGATAACAAATCATTTTTGCCTCAAAACTTAAAATGCGAATAACTTAAAATTTTAACTATAAAATATTGAAATTATTGTTTCAATCTAATTATTTTGTTACAAATCAGTTCGGGTGTATGAGGTTTTGCGCTTATTCATTAACACGTTGTATATTGGATTTATACAGTATACATATTGTTTTCCCCTCTTTTTCTTTTCGAACCTGTTTTGCAATCAGTACAAGGAATAGTCAAGGAGCTAGCTAGATATAGCAGGTCAGGTGCGTCGGCAACTTGGCAGCTTTTAGCTCAGTATAGTTATCAACCAGTACCGATACCAAGCCCACGTGATCAATTTAAAACTTTTTCTGCTGAAAAAATGGAGCAATCTTAAGCATTTATTGAAACATAGGCATGGGATTTTACTTTTTCTTTAGTTACAAAAATGATGATATTTACTATCATTGTTTATATATGCGCATGTCAAATAATACAATATACTGATCTATGGAAAGACACGGAATAAACAGTAAATTTATATCTTTGTAATACCTTCAGTCGATGAGGCTAAAGAGTTCTCGAATGGCGACCAGCGAGCGTACCGGAAAGCGCAGCGTGGATAAAGGTAGAGCGACGACCTGATAAAGGCGGCGGGGACCTTTTGGATGAAGGCAGCCAAGGACCGGTCGTTGTGGCGATCCTTGTGGGAGGCCTATGTCCTGCAGTGGACGTCCATCGGCCGAGATGATAATGATGAATACCTAAGTTAGATCAATTATCAAATGATTAAAATCGTTTATTGTTTGACAGTCCTAAGATGTACGGAATATCTTAGGCATACGGACCAACTTACATGCCATTGTGTATTGTATCTACAATTTTTCAAATGAATAGGATTACACTTTATCACTACTGCTTGATTACTATATTTGGCTTTTAGTGCGATTGCTCGTGTAATATACTCCAGTCTAGATAGGGCAGGATTTAACATGTCAAATTTAAAGAGAATTTCTTAGAATGCAATTACGTACCGACACACGCTGCCTTGCATGTGAAGGAGATTCCATGGCGAAGTTTGTAAGAGCACATGAATATCTTTTTAAAACGGCTGAGGATTTGGTTCTGAAAAGTACCAGAAATTGTATTAGACTAGCTCATGACATTGTTCCATATTCTGCGCGTTGTGTAAGGAACACCAAAATTTTACATGGTTATTTTATTGTATATGTATAACTGCATAATTATATTCTATTTTATGGAGCACATAAATTGACCACATGATGTACTCGCTCATAGATTGTCCACTGGCAGAGCCGGTTCTTCCATGGGCGGCAGGGATGTCTACGTAATAAAATGCACAAAGATTTTTTTAGAATTCAGGTCTGCGTCACTTAAAACTACCGAAACGATTTTGATGGGGCTTTCACAGTAGTGCTTAGTTTAGATTAACATTTAAGATTTGTTTTATCGCAATCGGTTAACTCAATCAAAAGTTATGAGTATTTAAAGTAAGTCGTCTGAGCGTGTCGATCCATCCATCTTTTCTTTAGTCGTCCTCTCTTCATGCAGCCATCTACATTCATATTTTACAAGACGAATGTTAAATATGAATGTGGATGGCTGCATGAAGAGAGGACGACCAAAGACATTCATATTTTACAAGACGAATGTTAAATATGAATGTGGATGGCTGTATGAAGAGAGGACGACCAAAGAAATCCATCTTTTCTTTGGTCGTCCTCTCTTCATGCAGCCATCCACATTCATAGTTTACAAGACGAATGTTAAATATGAATGTGGATGGCTGCATAAAGAGAGGACGACCAAAGAAAAGATGGATGGATTGTGTGAAAGATGACATGTGTAAAAAAGGTGTGTGCGCTGAAATGACGGCTAAAAGAGATGAATGGAGGAAGACGACATATTGCGCCGACCCCAAATAATGGGATAAGGGCAGGAAGAAGAATAGTCTGAGCGTATCGAGTCGCGGGCGCCAGTAGTAATAAAATTATACGTAACATGATTCGTAATATTGCATTATAATTAGATCTCACTTATATTATTAATTAAATGAATATTTGCATGCCACATAATTTAGCTGGATAGAAGAAACTTTGTACCCAACAATTATTATAACACCCTATTGTACCTACCTATTCAATGCAAATTAATGATTTCAATTCCAAAAATCATGAGTTAAGAAAGTTATGTTTTTTGCTGACTAATTTCTTTTTGTCATTTTTTTCTATTTTAATACAATGAAATAAATTCACCTAATGCAGGTGTCCGTCACTAGGCCATTGATACAGAGATAAGCACCTAAACTCATTTGATGGTTGCCATTCGTGCAATCAAACTTGTCGCATCTTTTGTTTTGTGAATGATCCCACCGATACAGATTTAACCTTAGCCACGGTTTATACAGAAGAGACGTGTGGCGGTGGCGGATAATCTAAGAAACACAATATAAACCTTATAGTACGTAGCATAGCGTCGTTTTTGTCGTAAAGGAGAATCGAGCCCGCGCCTCCAGGTGACGTCGCCTGGAGGCGCGGGAGTAATTCTCCAAACGACGCTATGCTACGTACTATAAGGTTTATAATTGCGTTACTTTGACTATCTGCCACCGCCACACGTCTCTTCTGTATAATCCAAGCCTTTTATATCCACTGAATACCTGACACTTAGCATAGCATAAGCATATGCTTACGACTGCATTCCCCAGGGGTAGTCAGAGATATTCTGAAAACTCAAAACATCCACGATTCACTAATAGTACCGAAACTCTATCCAGTGAAACGGGATGTGAGCCCGTCGTCACTTGTAATGGACAGTGGGTACAATACATGCCTCGATTTTTCACGTTTTCGATATTGGTCCTATAGAGAAAAGTTGTTTAGTTTGACGGTCTGATCATCCCCTTAAAAAGGTGTCAGCATATTAAGAAGGACCCTTCACAAAGTAATAACGACGTTGAGTCAAGCTCCATTAGATACAGTTTGACGCATGCGCACGCGTTTGGAGACATAGATAAGAGATAGGTAATTAAAAAGTGGGAATTTATCGTTTTCTATGGAAGTGTTAAGTAACGAAATAATAATCTGTGACGAAAGTTTATTTACAAAAGAATCAAAGTAACAACTTTCTAAACCATAACACAAATGATCCGGTAGACCGAGAGCTTCGTTATGAAATCGCTCACGCGCTTCACGATGAAATAGAGCATCATTAATAACAATTTACAGAGGCGGAAAAATATGGCATTACTCGTGACTACAGGGAGGGAGTTGGGGGAACCGAACATAGAGTCGATTTGACAGGATACCTACTTAACATTTCCGAAATAAAGGAAGAACAAGCATATGAACTAATTGAAATCTGAGGTGTGTTTAAAATATGGACGAGCAGATTCTACATTGGATATGGTGTTGTGTCTCTGTTTTATGAATTTTTTGGTCGTCTCTTTGTGTTTCGGTACTACTACTGAAATGTGGATTTTCTGACTTTTCAGAATAAATATGACTACATAGTCGTGAGCATTATGCTTAAGTTTGTCTGTTTGTTCCAGCATCATGCAAACACTACTGTAATGATTTTGATGAAACTTTTTGTGTTTGATGCTTATGATTGAACCTATTGGACCTGGCTACGATAATGGAAGCCCATGCGGACAAAGTCGCGTACAAAAGCTAGTAGATTATAAAACGATCGCGCACAGTCGGTTGGGCTGACACAGTACACTCAGAGCCAACTTAATAGGCTGGTTGGTAGAGCAATCGGCCGAGTTGAATCAGCGTGTATGGTGAACTGGTGACAGCCAATCTCAACTGCAAAATTTTCGACTTAAAAAAGCTACTTGGCGAATATGTTGTCCGCTTGAAAAATATACAAGTATCTTTTGTATAAATTGTAAGTAATAATTAATATAATTTTGAAAGTATTTGGGTAGAAGACAGTT
The DNA here is from genome assembly GCA_963924505.1 of Agonopterix alstromeriana. NCBI lineage: Eukaryota > Metazoa > Arthropoda > Insecta > Lepidoptera > Depressariidae > Agonopterix > Agonopterix alstromeriana. The sequence goes on from OZ004675.1 coordinate 14,578,056, forward strand.
TTAAAAGTGGCCGATAAAAAAATCTAAAATTTTATCATCATCATCAGTTTATATTATGTCTCACTAGTGGACACAGTACGCCCTCTCTCACAAATACTGCATAAATAATAAAATCTGTGCTATGTTCAGAATCAATGATTATTTCACTCAATCTGGGTGACCTTTATTTCCAAGTACGCCCCTGACGAAGGGTGATAGGCCCTTAAATCTTAACGCAAGAAATAAGAAGGGACGGTTTGTAATTATAAAGGCTTCCGAGATCCCTGATTGAGCGTTAATGTTTTGTTCAAGAGATCTTTTTGCAGTATTATTAAGGTTGCTATTTGATTGATAGTACTGGACTGTAAAATCTGACCTTTTTAAGCAGCTAAAGTCGAATAAGGATAAATTTGATTTTTTAATTGGTTCACACAAGCTCACAAACTGGTAGGAATTGAGTGCGCCGTCCTTCTGCCCGCTGGACCAATGACCTGTAACAGGGAAATCCGATGAAATTTTTATGGCGGTCTAGGGGAGAGACCTTTCGTCAGCAGTGGACAATGAAAGGCTGACGGATGATGATGTAGGAGAGTCGTTGCCCAGGAGTATAAAACATATTTCTGTTGACAAGAAAAGGCATTTATGTATAAAAGTGAATGTAGGTAACTCATAAAATAAAAATCGGCCAAGTGCGTGTGGGCACATTGTACGCGCAGGGTAGGGTTCCGTAGTTGCCCGTCACAATATACGGACTTAGGAGGGGGCTTTCTTCTAAAACTATCACTGCTAAGTAGGCTTTAAAAGTTCATGAGTAATAGTCGACCAACTTGTAAAATGTACTTTTTAGACTTTATTAGCCGTTTAACCGTAGTATAAAACAAAAAGCCCCCTTCTAAGCCCGTATATTTAGACGGGCAACTACAGAACCCTACCCTGCGTGCGGCCCGACACGCACTTAGCCGGTTTTTTTTCAATTCAATTTTACATTATTGAACACCAAAACAGAACATTTGAATAAAGATAAAGAATTACAAGTAGGTACAAACAAGGCTGTATGGAAGGTTGTATCGAAGAAATCGTGTTTAGCGATAAGACCTATCGCTAAACACGATTTCTTCCATACAACCTTCAACCTTTTCATCGAAATTTAAGCAAGCTTTAGGGCATAAGGACTACAAGCCAAGCGATAAGATAACATATCACCCACAAGCATTTATCATAAAATAGTCCTTGTGACAATTTATCTCTGAGATGCGCGGTTTTCTCGCAACGGCAGCATTTTTAGTGTTCCGTGATAGTGGCAAAAACGTTTTATTTCATCGCGGCGATCGGTACGCCTGCCAGAGGCCGTGATGCGCGTGATAAGGCTATATTACGCCTTTTATCGCGTTCGTTTGCGCGCAAATAGAAAGAGCCAAGGCGCGATAGCGCTATATCACGCTGCCATACTACGGCCGCAGTTCGTAATCTCTATTCTTCAACCCGAACTCCCCATTTGTAATCAGTTCTTCGGCAGATAATGACCATTGCAGCCCTTTGCCACTTCACCCATACTTAATTTCATATAACAACGAAAAGATTTTCCGATTCCTACTTAGCATTCTGGTAAATTCGGATACGCATAGCATAAGCATATGCTCACGACTATTTTCCCTGAGGGGGTAGTCAGAGATATTCTGAAACCTCAGAACATCCACGTTTCACTAGTAGTACCGAAACTGTCCAGTGTGACGGGGAGTGAGCCCGTCGCCACATAATGGACAAGAGCTACAATACATGCCTCGAAATTGAAACATGCAGGTTTCCTCACGATGTTTTCCTTCACTGAAAAGCCTGTGGTGTTACAAATCGTACATAAATTCCGAAAAACTCATTGGTACGAGTCGGCCTGGACGGAGATCGAACCATCGCCTCCTGCACGGCAGGCAAGGTTACTCGCCACTGGACCACCACGTTTTTTTTCGGAATTCTGATAACTAAATATGATATATTTATCAGAAAGGTGTACTATCCAACATATCTTGGAAATTAGTAAAGCTGTTCTAAGAATAAGTGAGAGTAACTGTCTTAAATCTCTGTTTCTGTAATTCAAAATAGCCTTAAAATTGCGTTGCTATTTGAAATCGAGTCCTGTCATATCAGGTAATCAAATGCACAAGTAAAAACAAATACCTCCTAAATAATGTGATATTTTGTTCCGTTCATAAAAAAAACCAGTACGGAACCTTATTGATGTGTGTCTGACTCGCGTTTGTCCCATTTTTCTGTATATTAGTATCTAAAACAAGCACGATCACAGACCTTGGAGCCCATTTGTTAGAATCTTTCCGTTCGTAACGCCTATTTTCGCGTACCTATTAGGGGTTTGGTTCAAGTCTAAAGCGAATGTCTTTATACACACTATTAATTTCTTGACACAGGTGTCGTAAGCAAAACATTTGTCCACTTATTTAAATATTCTTCTTCCTGTTATGTCGTTCAATGGCGGTGTTTCTGATATTTTATCGGAAAGATATTTGGCGAGCTTGATAGGTACAGGTGTGGCTGTTAATCATTTCTCGAAAAGATGTTCGGGCACAAAAGACATTCTAGTAAAGTATCCCTAAGTGTAAAGATGCGAAAAGTGATCCTTCCTATAGAGAGAGAAAAAAGAATGACATTGCAAAAACCATTTTAACCATCCCAAGACCAATTAGTCTGTGTCAATAAAAATAAAGATGAACAATACAACTCTCAGCCATTCTCTTGCCCTATCCTCTATGTGACTGAAGAAAAAGAAATTGCATTATTGAAGAGACAGATCTTTACAGATTTTGCACTAAAGGACCTTAAAGATATTCTGGTCTACGCTTAGTCCGCGGATTACAAATGTGATGACACATCTGCTGAATTTGCGTGACGTAATTTACGCGTTCACTAGGAAAAATGGCGCGTAATAGTGTGTCGCTGGTAAAAGCATTGCACGCGTATTTTAAGTCACGTAAATTCGGCGATGTATCATCACACTAAATGAATATGATTACCAGATTATTGTAATTTTTTTTGGTTATACAATGTGTTAATGAATAAGCGCAAAACCTCATACACCCCAACTGATTTACAACAAAATAATTACATTGAAACAAAAATTTCATTATTTTGATAGTTAAAATTTAAAGTTATTCACATTTTAAGTTTTGAGGCAAAAATGATTTGTTATCATTTCAGCAATGAATGAAAGCGCTAACGTGCTCATGGATACATTTTAAGAATATTGTTTTGGTAGTAAGTAGGATGAGTGTGCCCGTTGAATGGGTTGAGATCGAGCTCAGTAAATTTAAAATTTTACTAACAATTTATTTAATATTTTGAAAAAAATTACCTATGTTGATACCATGATAATTCGATTCTGCTCTTAATTCTAAACCAACTACTTTCTAGTTTTGCGTTAATTCATTAACACGTTGTATAAATTTAATGACGGTGAAATAAATATTTTATTGCAATCGTCTCAGTCTATTAACTTGTACCACAAACAATTCTCGGCAAACCCTCAGTGGGGTGCCATTCCTCCATCGTTTATTTTATCTTTAATATCGCCGTTTTATCTAAAACGACTTGACTGACGACTTTAGCTTTAAGAAGCTTGCTAGCTTTTTATTGTGCCTTAGTAACGATGGAGATTAACGTGTAATTTGGAGGAAAAAACCTTTGTTTTTCTGTTTTTATTGTGAAAAAAACACTAACTTGACTGGCAGTAATTGGGAACAAGAGCTTTAGTCTTCTTCTTAGTCGTAACCTCATAGCTGAGGGTCGTGGGTCGACTAGAGCTTTAGTGTTATTGTATAAAACATTATGTTAGCGTTGCGTTATGTTTGAATTGTTCTTGCATTGATTACATCTGCCATCTGTCTTAGATGCACACACACTAACGAAGCTCTCTATATCACCAGCTTTGATTGATTAGGTCATTTGTTGGTTGGGCTATTGCAAGCCAGGGTCGTTATGTAACACTGAGACCATCGCTGGTCCTTTGTGTTCGCCCCAAGCTCACCCATATTTTACGCATACCTCCGAACTTATGGTATTTTCTTTTCATTCTCGGGAATGCAGGTTTCCTCACGATGTTTTCCTTCACCGCCGAGCTAGTAAATGATAAATGCAACCGTACATAAATTCCGTAGATCTTAGTGGTACAGGCCAGGAATCCAACCGCCGCCTCATAATTGATGCCGCCTCTTCCGTATGGGCTATCACTCCATCACCACCCTTAATCATTCGTTCTTGTTGAACATGGCCATGAAGGCCAATAGATCTGTGGTGCAAGGTCAGATCGAACGATAATGATCGAGGGGAAGATCACCTACAGACCTGACTAAGACATTCACACAAAGGACCCTTGTTCATTTTGCACACCCAGACGTGGGCGAGAGCGGTAGCACTTATCCAATAGAATGCGAAAGAGAGACCGCCCCCGTACCATGACCACTGATAACAGTGAATACTAGTAAGAATTCTCATCAGGGGGGTACGTCCCACTGCAGGGCACAAGCATACCTTCAAGAAGCGGTATGGGCAGTAGTCCGCCCAGCGTGCCTATTAAGAACTAGATTAGAGATACTAGCCCTACTGCGTCTTTGACTATGGTCTTAGGAAATATAGCGTTACGCTTCATTGTTAGTACACAGCTAAAAATAACTTTTGGATAATAGCTTTTCCTAAAGTTTTGTTTATAATTAATGAACTCTTGCTTGTGCGTTAGTACTGCATTTCCGCCAATGCCAAGTAGTTTGTGGGAGTTTCTATCCCAATCTCAGGGATTGTTTTTGATCCAGAAGAAGAAGAGATTGAGGGTTGCGGAGCCTCGAGGCTTGCGAACGTGCGAACACCACGCGAGACAAGTGCTCATGTCAAAACCTCCAACGTGACTCTTCCTAAAGCTATAAGCACTCTGGCTTTACAACTATCAAACGTCCAAGCTTCATATGGGCTTTAGTCAAATTTTGGTAACTAAAATTCACATTCAAATAATCAAAAATTTATTGACGCACTGCGGCCTGAAAACAATGACATTCTCTAGGGATCAAGCCATCAACATTCGCTTTGTAAATAGCAAATGATAATAATTGGTGTAATAGATCAGTATAGGAAAACGTACCGAAAAGCGCAGCGGCCCCCCACACTTTGGACCGACGACCTGGTGAAGACGGCGGGAACCTGTTGTATGAGGGCAGCGCAGGATCGGTCATTATGGCGATCCTTGGGGGAGGCAGTCCAGCAGTCCATCGTCTAAGATGATAATGATGATAATCAGTTTAGGTGTATGAGTTTTTGCGCTTATTCATTAGCACGTTCTACAACAAAACCTAACATGACTTCCTTATACCATTTAAATAGCGAAAGGAAAATACGCACACGGGCAAATATTAAGCCTAAAGGTGCACTTCCGATACCAGCGGCCGATGTGACTGACGCGCGCATCTGACGTGTGGTTCTATCATATGCCATATGTCTATGGCATCGGCCGCGCGCGTCTGACGCACGCGTTAGTCGCTGGCATCGGAAGCGACGCCATCCGTTTTCATAGTAACTAGTATTGTCGCATCGGCCGTCGGCTGCGAGCCGCGCGCGTCAGACGCATCGGCCGCTTGCATCGGAAGTCCACCTTTATTTCGGAAACATATGGCTTCAAGTGGCCATTTAGTGTCATATTCGGCATATTGTTAGCCATACGAACTAATGTCAACCGTGATATTGTAGGAAATGGTCTCAAAATAGGTTAGTGTTGTCGTAATTACATGCTAAAAGTTTAGTAAATGTTAATATTTCCTCAGTTAATAGAATACCTAACTACCTATGGCTTTATGTTCTGCTTTTTCTTGACATCAAGAAACTTTTTGATCAGTTTTTCACCTAAAAATTTTATACAGGGTGTTACAAAAATACAAGTAAACATTTAAAGGGGTGGATTAGACCATCAAACTGAACAACTTTCACTATGCGACCAACAAGGAAATAGCGATAAAAAAAATGTTCCTCCGGTTACCACGAGAGATAGTAGCCGGGACCAACGGCTTAACGTGCCATCCGAAGCACGGAATCATCTTTCTTTTCAGACAATCAGGTGATTCGGCCTGCAATGTTCTAACCAACTGGGGAAAAACGCACAAAGTGACATATCAGTAGGTTTCCCCCGTGAGAATCAAACCCACGACCTCCGTGTCAAGAGCCCAACTCTTTTAACTATTAGACCACGGAGGCAATATTGGACTAAGATTGATGATGTCTTTTCGGATGGACAGGCGGACAAACTGGACGATCTCAGGATAAGGGTTCCATGTAATTGACTCACACTCAAACTTCAAACTAATTTAAACAGTATAATAAAGCAGCTAAGTATCAATAAGTCTGTCAAGAGTGAACGATGCTCCCAAGATGCTCCCAATAAATTAAAACATTCCATGGTTTACCTCTAGTACCTTAAAGTCAGCTGGTTATTTATAACGGAGGCCAAAGTGGTACTTTGTCAGCCTTGGAGCCGTTAAGGTGAAGAAATTTCAAGGCGGAGACGTACATTACGATTTTATATGGTCTGGGAAAAGTCGTGGTGGTCCAGTGGCGAGTAACCATGCCTAAAGTGCAGGAGGCGATGGTTCGATCCCCGTCCCAATGAGTTTTATATCGTAGCACACAAGGTGTTCAAATATTACTAAGCAGTGATAATTTTCAATAAATTCTTTACAGTAATTGTTACCAATTATATCAAAACATGTATTTTGTCATAAATATCTGAACAGCTAATTTTCAATAATTTCTTTACAATCTTATTTAAAATTGAAATGTTTAACAACGGATTAAGGTCTTTTTTTTCTAAACTGTTCTGAAGCGTAAATATTTTTGATGTTATAGGCGTTCCGATATTTTTGATTAGTTATATGTAAAGAATTAAGAAGATTAGTTATGTGTTTCAATTTCGAGGCATATACTGTATCCACTGTCCATTTAAAGTGGCGACGGGCTCACCCCCCGACACACTGGACAGAGTTTCGGTACTACTGGTGAAACGTGGATATTCTGAGGTTTCAGAATATCTCTGACTACCCCCCCGGGGAATATAGTCGTGAGCATATGAAAGAATGATGTATCGCCAAGAACTGCCAAAAAACACCATGTCGATTTGATTTAGATTGAATCGGGTGGTTACACAACTAATAAAACCCCAGTACCTACTTAGATCGAACAAGAAGTTAGGTACAGATCCCCCGACGGATCATATAGTTAGGATATACATATACTAAATAATATAATGTAGGAACTACATATAGAGGGTGTGAAGGAATACGATTTATAATATACAACGTGTTAATGGATAAGCACAAAACCTTGCTTATGCTATATGTAAAGAAATTATTGAAAATTAAAATTGCTTAGAAATATTCGACCATCTTGTTTGCTATGATAAATCTGATGGCGACTGTACTATTTACGGCTTTTCAGTGCATCCTTCAATTTTGAGGCAATGAATGTACCCACCGTCCACTATACTCGTACATATTCGCGTAGAGTTCGCGCAGTTCGCGGTTGAGTTTGCCACGGCGCTCTGCAATCTCTTCTCAGCTGTGTTTTCGCTCAAAAGCTATCCTTGAGATTGGAATAGACACTCCCACAAACTACTTGACACCAGAGTATAAGAGTCCAATAATCTTACCTATTATAAAACTGTAACAGAAGTGTGTCTGTACATTGAACATATTTCAAAAAAAAAAAAATGACGATGATAATGTTTTTTAGGTGTCCCTGACTCAAAATTAACCTTTTTTAGAATTTTTTCTGTTTGTGCGAACCGTTTTTGATGAAAAATTTTTTTTTGATAGCTTATGATCTGACTTAAAATCTGGATATAATTTGTGCGGACGAAGTTTACAAATAAAAAAAGTATACTGTTGGTTCAGCAATCTTATAATTATTATTAATATTGATCTTAGTTTTTATTAGGGACAAGCCCTTACTCATGAAAATTGGCTAGTAAAATTACCCAGCATTAAATAATTTGAGAAAAAAAACATTTCCCATTTTGTAGGCTTCCCTTTAAAGCGTTATTTTCTCCTCATTTCTTTTATAAATAGACTTATCGCCTAAAGTTGTCAGGTGACAGTAATAACGAACGATTGAACGAATGACTTCCCATTACTTTTGTCCACGACAAATTTGCTTCTGGTTTCGAAGCTTTGAATAATGGTTATTGTTTTAAGGACAGTCAAAATAATTCATCTTATTTAAGTTTTTCAAGAAATTTATCGCCGGGGAAGTGCTACCAACTCCTAACTAATTTTTTTTTCGAAAACGACTTATGAATGCAGTTCGATAGAGAATGCATTGAGCGTCTACTGATATTATGAATTAGGTTGAAATTCGCAAAATTGACGTAGCTAGGCACCGAAGAAGAAAAGAAGAGAAAGTCCATCACAACCTGATTAATTTTCGCCTCCTGTAAAATTTGTTTTTTGTGAGTTAGGAGTCGTTAGCACTTCCCCGTCGTTATGTTACTTAAAAAATGTTCGGAAGCCTTTGTCCTGCAGTGGGATCCTACAGAATATTACCTACTCGTACTTACTAACTCACTTTTTGATTTTTCTGTAAATTGTCTCAAAATTTTAAATCATTAATCCATAGGATTTGGACCTAGCATCGCTTGTCATTGGGCGAGCATAATAAATTACTCAATCATGTATAACTTCATGTTAAGAGCTCAGTATCTCCTTACTGTCTTCACTGGTCATAGACAAATTAACCCCATAGACTCCTAACAAAGAGCGATCTTTTTAGGAGCACAATCGAACTTAGGATCACATAGAAAGACGTGAAGCGGTAGACGCGTGATGCGCGTTTTTGGTGTCAAATTTAACCTAGCATTATCTTATTTGATATCTGCACTGGGGTAAAATAAAATGTCAGTATAGGTAACATAACGGGTACGGTGAGCGCCTGGCATCGTGTCGCCATCACCTTGCAGCAGCGTCGGACGATCTATCATATAATTTCACGTCAGTTCTCATTTAAACCTGCTAAAAATATCTTCAGTTGATCTGTGTACTCTTACCATTCACGTACATTTATAATTGTTGCTGAATCTTTCCTTTTGAAGAAAAATATTGATTAGAAGTCAGTTTGGTTATGTGTCTATGTAACTGTCTCCCTTACCTGCTCACCAACCGTTAATATGCCTCCTTAATTGTGTTAAACGCTGCATGAAAATCCTTTCTAGACCCCATTTTCATAATTAGTTTTACATAGTCCAACCTTAAATGGTAGGGACCATTTAAGGTAATAACCTAAAAGGAAAATTAAGAATTTTTTCCAAGACACGCTTTCCTACTTAACAGTTTATTTTGGTCAGAAATTAATTAAGCTCTTTTGCGAAAAAAACATCGTACCTAATTAGTTTTAACACCCTCGTAATTGGGTGCTTAATGTTGGTTTTTATATTTTTATTTAATTTCTTACGTTCTGTTTTAAGTTATTTTGTTCGTAGTGCTCTACTCACTATAGAGTGAGTAAAGACCATGCCGAGACAGCAGTCAACAGTGAACTGTATTCCATGCGTGGTTATTGAAGGCGAGGGGCAGGTGAAAAAAAAAAAACCCGTCCAATGCGAGTCGGACTACTCGCGCACCGAGGGTTCCGTACCATACACACAACATATTAATTACCTTACAAAAAAGTTTGGTTTCCTCTGGGACCTTTAGCGGAAACTGGTCACATTTAGCCAGTTTTTATTATTTGTTGTTATACTGTAGAATTTGCTTTATAATCACACCAAATTTGTCGCTTGATAAAACGATGTAGTTTTTGAAACTTTTATTATTTGTTGACAAATCCGCTATAATAACGCCGATTCTTTGAAAATTTCAACTGTCTAGCGTGTCTATTACGGTTCAAAAGTTACAGCCCGGTTAAGGTTATAGGTAGGACAGACAGACGAACGGACAGCGTAGGCTTATGAATAGGTTCACAATTTTTGAGAGTTACGCGGTTATTAATTACGGGTTCTTACCCGTTTAGACGCCGTCTAAACGCGAACTTCTAAACGTGGTAAGAACCCTTTGACTATTTATATGTGGACTGGTTACGCGTGTAATTCTACTAACAAACATTTCTGCCACTTTTTGCGGGGGGCGAGGTAACATGAAATCCGCAACTTTGGATTTTATTCCCCATAACTTTAGATTCTAATTTTGAATGTTAAAAATCATGAAAAGTAGTCTCGTGTGAACCCCAAACGTTCTAAGTTCTAAGTTATTATTTCGCAATTATAGGCTGTCTCGTTTAGTGATAAGGTGTAAAATTGAATGTAAATGCACAAGATCAATTGTGCTTATACCGTGGCAGACGGGAAATGCTACCTCAAGGCTAGTCCTTATAATAATTAGTCAAAGTAAGAACCCGTTAAAATGATTAACTTTAGCTATGCATAGGTCGTTTTTATTCAAATGTAGTGTCCGACTGAGGGTCAGTTTTTGAACGAAGCAGAAGCCGAATTTTATAAAAGAACTAAAACAATGCATAATCTATATTGTTATCTTTTCGTGTAAGTAAAGAAGTCTAGATTACCGCGTGTCCATAAAATGGGAATTAAAGATTCAATTTAGCCATACGCTACGGAAATTGTATAGGTAAAGCCTACTTTGATTGAAATAATCCATCCAATTCACAAAACATTTTATTTTTTCTCGAACATCGAATAAAATGGCTTCTTAGAGAAAGTTGTTCAGTTTCATGGTCTAGAGTTTCGATTCCCACGGGGGACACCTAGTGATATATCACTTTGTGCGCTTTTACCCAGTTGGTTAGGACATTGCAGGCTGAATCACCTGATTGTTTGAAAGAGAAAGATGATTCTGTGCTTCGGATGGCACGTTAAGCCGTTGGTCCCGGCTACTATCTCTCGCGGTAGTAATCGTTATATAAAAACCACGTAAGACGCCGTAAGGCGATCTAAAAAAACTCTGACACCAGGGCTTGCTGCCCTCGATAAGAAGAAGATGGTCTAGAGTCTAGACCACTGTTTTAAATGTTTCTAGGGTGTATATTATGCCTTAATTGTTAAACAAGGTGTTTACTTTTTTGGTAGTTACTAAAAAAACTACTTACTAAAATTAAACTCGTAGATTTTATCTAGCGACGAAAATTGGATTTAACTAATTTTGTCTCCAAAAGACTTTGAAATTGCGACCGTATTACGACTAGGAACGGATTTAAATAACATTACTCGACTTTCTAATTTGCACTTTGAAATGTAAAGGTTTATTTAAACGCGTTTTACGGTCGCGGTCACTACTTACATAAACTTAAAATCTTGGGGAAGGATCCCCTTTAGAATGCTAAGCCAACTTTGCTATACATTTTAGGGGTTCCTTGATGACATGCCATGTGGGTGGATAAATGAGTGGTCTTTTATAGTAAGGATTCAGTTTTATTTTTTAGAAGCCGTGGTGGTCCAGTGGCGAGTAACCTTGCCTGCCGTGCAGAAGGTGATGGTTCGATCCCCGTCCAGGCCTACTCGTACCAATGAGTTTTTCGGAATTTGTGTACGATTTTTAACATCACTGGTGAAGGAAAACATCGTGAGGAAACCTGCATGCTACAATTTCGAGGCATGTATTGTACCCATGTGACGGGCTCACCCCCGTCACACTGGACAGAGTTACGGTACTACAGGTGAAACGTGAATGTTCTGAGGTTTCAGAATATCTCTGACTACCCCCTCGGGGATTATAGTCGTAAGCTTATGCTTATGCTTTATTCATGTACTGTAGAAACACACCTGCCGAAATTACGTGGCGTAATTTCAACGGTTACTTTTAATCGTATGGCAGCGTAATATAGCGCTATAGCGCTTTGGCTCTCTTCCTATTTGCGCGCGAACTAACGTGTTAAAACGCGTAATATAACTTTATCGCGCACATCATGATGTTACATGAGAGCAATAAATGAATTGAATTTAATCACACCACGGCCGCTGGACCTCTATAACAGCACTAAAATGTTTTACCTTTTGTTTTAAACAAGATGATAACATTTAGTGAGGTTAATGACGGCGTTTAGACGCCCCAAATATCTACCCGGTCGCAAACCGCGTTGGTTTGAACTTTAAATAAACGTAAGCTTTTATCATTTCATCTTAATTATTCAACGCTATTAACTTGAATTTTAATTAAATGCTCTTATTAATTAACATTACATAACAATTTAATTATCCAGAAAAGTAGATTAAGATTATAAATATCCCATCATCCTATCATCTGCCCTTTCATGTAAGAAATATGATTGATTTTAAGGGAATATAATTCGGAGCGTGCTCCATACAAACAAAGTCTGGTGATAATTTAAATACTAACTAATACAATTCAATGCATTTTCTGAAACAATGTAGAAACTACTCCATATGCTTGTATCAAGTCCGATTTTCGTTAAAATGTTTAGTTTTAAAGTTACAGAGCCTCAAAGATTTCCATACAAATCTGAAATTAATCCTAGCATTAAAACTGTATATTTTAACGAAAATCAGACTTCATACAAGCAAAGAGATTAGTTTCTAGATTGTTTCTGAAAAATTGCATTGACTTTAAATGGTTAGTTTTCAAAATTTCCCCAGACTTCGTTTGTATGCAGCGCGCATTTACGCATTCGGAATAAACTTCTCCTAAGGGTATATTACTGTTGGCGCGCTCCATACAAACGAAGTCTGGTGATATTTACAATACCAACCGATTAAACTCAATCAAAATTTGCAAAAACAATCTAGAAACAAATCTCTATGCTTGTATCGTGACAGATTATCCTTAAAATGTACAGTTTTAAAGTTGCAGTGCCTAAAAGATTTCCATACAAATCTTAAATGAATCCTAGCATTGAAACTTTATATTTTAACGAAAATATGACACGATACAAGCATAGAGATTTGTTCCTAGATTCTTTCTGCAAAATTTCATTGAGTTTAATTGGTTGGTATTGAAAATATCACCAGACTTCGTTTGTATGCAGCGGACATTTACGCATTCGGAATAAACTTCTCTGAAGCAGCACCTTTGAGGTACTTCCGCTTGTGGAATAAGAATGACCAATCCCTGCCTCTCATTTACGTAGTAACTTATTACTAATACAGATTTTGAGAGTTACGCGGTAATTATACCGGGAACTCAAATATTAGGTATATTAACGCGGTAAGAACCCGTTGAAATGTATAATTCTAGATTAAACTTCAAATTAAAGATTGAAATAGTCGGGCGGCGTACGGGATTCGAACCCACGACCTGCCTATCCGGGGCATGCTCCACTCCAACAGAGCTGTCGGCGCCCCACAGGCCACGACGAAATTTTCAATCTACATCATCGTCTTTAAGGGACGTTTGATTAAGCTAACATGACATACAATATGAATCAATAAATTCGATTAGATTAAAATTATTACTAATCTGTGCTCTTACTAAGTTTAGATACCGTACTTGAATAGAGGTTTTAGTGGCGATAACAAAGGATACACATACTAAGTGTTGCCTCACTGTCGATAGTTTTTCCTACTGAATTTTTTTTGTTATTTGTTATCACTACTTTCATTTGTTTGTCTCTAATATCTTAAGGGCCAGTCTCTCCACAAGACTAGTTACATATTCCTATTACGATTATTACCTCTACCTCCTATACCTAATACCTACACTACCTCCGTGGTCTAATGGTTAAGAAGATTGGGCTCTTGACACGGAAGTCGTAGGTTCGATTCCCATGGGGGACACCTAGTGATATGTTACTTTGTTCGTTTTTCCCCAGTTGTTTAGGAAATTGCAGGCTGTATCACCTGATTGTCTGAAAAGAAAAATGATTCCGTACTTCGGATGGCACGTTAAGGCGTTGGTCCCGGCTACTATATTTGGTGGTAGTAGTCGTTACATAAAATCCACTTCAGAGGCCGTAAGGCGGTCTCAAAAAACTCTGACACCAGGGCTTGCTGCCCACACGATAAGAATAAGATTATGATTATTATAAGCATTGTACCTACCTATAGTATCTTTAACATGTGTATTGTGGTGAGAAAAATACATATTTTTATTATTATTGTTATTATTTTACCACAGGTTTTACAATTGATAATTTTATCTAGAAACTTCGGTCGGCTTCGAGCTCAAGTTGGCCGGTGCAGACTAAATTTATGCAATCGTGTCCACAAACAGGTTTGTGTGCACGAGGTGCTCCTCAGTCTATGGCCCATCTCATATCTTACCCTTCCAGCCCGGACCTGCATGGAGCTTATGAACGCAACCGATGTAATGCTAACCTTTTCAGCACGTCTAGCATGATTTCTCTTCTTGCGCGCGACTCGGCTTTATTCCATACTACTTTTCGCGGCATTCGCTCTCCGAAAAACGCGGGAACCGGTTATTAGGTAGAGATATCATACTAGACCTGCAGGAATCCGTCACTCGCCCACAGGTACCGAGATAAGTACCTACACTTTGATGCATCGTAAGCGATGCGCTTGCCTGATTTTTGCCACTCGCTCCAGGCGGCAACGTCGGCCGCATACGTCGCGCGACGAAGTAATAACAGCGCTGTGGCAAGCTTCACTAAGTAAATTTTTTATTACCATCTGGCAGTAGGTACTAGGTAGGTAATGAAAGCGTGATAGCGCGAACGCTTCTCCTTCTCCCGTCCTTCTGACAAACCCTGTAGATCCCACATCCGTACCCTCCTTAATATCCCATCCCACTCCTCTGACTTCTACTATTATTCCTTCACTGTCCATGCAGTCCGGCTGTGGAACTCTCTCCCATTTAATATAAGAGACTGTCAAACAATCGCATCATTTAAAAAACAAGTCAAAGACAACTATCTCTCTCTTCAATAAACTAGTGTGTTTATTTATTTATCATACTGGATATTTTTGTATGTATGTATGTAAGTATATACCTGTATCTTTATTTAAAGTCAAAGTCAATATAATTTATTCAATATAGGGCCTTGCAGCACACTTATCAAACGTCAAATCTTTTTTTAAAGCTACCACCGCGTCGGAACGTGTTTTCGCTGTAGAGAAGATGCGGCCAGAAACTCTACGACATAACACGACTTAATAACTAATAACTATTACAATATAAATTCTTAAGCTAAAGTTATGTACACAATAATACATAGTATAGTATAGTATGTATTTATTAGTGTTAAATACTGATTTATTAGTTGAATGTGCACACTACGCCTACCTCACTTTGTATACTCTCTCTCTATCACGGGTTCGCTGGAAGAAATCTCTTTAGAGATAATCTCGTCCTTTGTCATTGTCTATTATGCTGTTTTCATGTATATTACCGTGTGTATAATAAAGAGTTAAATAAATAAATAAAAATAATGTATCTTTCTGAATCTGTTACGAAGTAACTATTAGTCTGAGCTATTTGGTACATCTCATGTCTTGCCCTTCCTTCCTGGACATCTGCACGCAAACGTAGCTTAGGGATGCTGCCGGTAGTGCAATTCGTGTGGCAAAATACTGGGCTGGAATATAAAATAACATGCCATCGACTCGAAGACTAGATTATGAGATTAATTAAGGACCAAGTCTTAGTTGTTCTTAATTAGTGTTAGAGACCTTAGTTTTAAACTAATTTAACGGGGCCGTCTTCAAAGTTTTAAGTTTAGTTAGGGGCCGTTAGGGACGGTTTAACTAAGTTGTTTTAAATGATACTATTTGGATATTGTCACTTAGGATTCTCCTGGTCTCATTTTAGTTAAATGCTTTTAATGAGGTTTAAAGTGATAATTAATACCTAATGTTGTTTATCTTCTTAGATCCCGTAATTCAGATCTGAAATCTATTATTCATGTGACCTGATATCGGATCACTGGGAGTTGAAAGGTTAATGCACCCCATTATCACCACTAAAAACGTATAACCAGTGTTGCCAGATCCGATTTTTAAAAATCCACATGCCTAGAGACTTTTTCAAAATCTGAGTATTCCGAGTGAACTGAACAACAAAATAGCTCAAAAATTACAAAAATGTTTGAAACTAAAATAAATTTAAGCGAAAGTTATATCCAGACAATACGAAAAATATTGATTGGTGTCGTGATTTCATTTTCACTGTCTCAAAACATCTATTTCATTGAATATTGTTCTATCTCTGTTTTTGTTCTATCTCGTAGCAGTTTAATTCTGCTTTTATTTAGTTTGTCTTGTCTGTGTAGGGACAGAAAGTTGTACAACTACGTACGGCCAGCATATCATAGAAATCTAACCCCCTTTAGCCAATAACTACTAGGTAACGGGGTGAGGTTTTTATTAGGGTGGACGCATATTATCTATCCGCGGCGAAGGAGCCGGATAAGTGTGTGAGGTGTCATAGAATTTCATAAAAGAATTCTAAAATTAGAATCTTTCACCTCATTATCCGCGACGAACAAACCGATCACTCCCTGTCAATAAATATGCGTCCACCATAAGTCTGACTGCACATAAAAACACGGATGAACTCACAGAATATTATAAGAGGGGTTAGAAGTGCAAAGTAGGCGTGGAACGTGTCGCCACAGGTTATGCAATGATTTGCATAACACCATAAGGCGCGTGGCGTGGTGCGAGCGAGAGGGCATGAGTAATTGTAGCAGCGTGAGCGGCAAGATAAGTGGCGACAGCCGTCTCCGAAGCAAAAGCGCTACTTTGCATTTTTAACCCCTCTTATAATGTTCTGTGGATGAACTACATCTACCGAAACACAGTCCAATACAAAAAAATCCTTAAAGTCAGTAGATTTTTGCTGCAATTAGCTTTTTATTTTTTCCACTTTAAGCAAATTTTTACCTAAACCTTAGAACATAAAACTATAACTTAAATAATTGTAATAGCCATATTGTTGCTATAATTCTAACATTGAGGTAATAACTACCATAATAGTCTCAGGAACTCTCTAATCTTAGAACTGTTAAGCAGAAACCAAATGATTTAATCTTGCCCTTAACAAAGCAAACATGAAACAGTATGAAGCGTGTAGGTAGTTTCACATGAACGTAGAAAACCGCAGCTGTAAAATAAACGCTACCGTTAATTTTGTAAAAGTTGTCAGTAATCGAAGCGAAGGGGTAAAAAATCGTAACGTGACAAACGTTCGATAAACGATGGAATATTTACACTCAAAATCAAATTAACGTAGATCGACAGTCAACAAAAGACTATGCCTATTTGACTAAAAAATATTTGTATTATTTTTAACGCCGTTTTGTAGCCACGTGATTCCACCTCCGAATGGACCAGTCAATTCATTCCCGTGGGTGTAATACGAGTCGACTAAAGGGATAATGGTTTAAAAGTTTCTTATGCAATGTATTTTTTGGCGAATAAATAGCCACCATCACAACTTAACACGATTTAAAATGCTAAAAGAGAGCTTTTTTAAAACTGCAAGCAGTAACAAAGCTTTATTTTAGCATGCAAGCCAGCACCAGCACCACCCACATCGAATTCAGTTAAATCGTGAGTTTATGTACAGTCAGCTTCAGAGAAATTTAGCCCCTTTATCAAGCGGCTTAGATTTATGTGATTTTATCAAGTATAAAATTGAATAATTATTTGTCAATTATTAGCCTGCACTGTGTGACGCAAGTTACTCAATGATAGGTTACTTTTCAATTTTTTAAATACATTTGTAAAAAATTTTTTGTTCTACATCTACACTAATAATATAAAGAGGAAAGATTTGATTCAAATGTTTGATTGTGTTGAATAGGCTTCGAAAGTAGTGGACCGATCAGAATCTGAATCAGATCTGATTATTTGAATGACCAAAATGTCTGGTCTTGACAATGTTACTCTATGTAATTTAATATTGAATTTATGTAATTGTACTCTGTATATTTTGTTTTGTTTAAAAGAATTGTGTTGTAGAGTTTCTGGCCGCATCTTCTCTACAACGGAACACTTTCCGACGCGGTGGTAGATTCAAAAGCATGACGTCAAAAAGTTATCTATGTGATATTATTTTGAATAAACAATTTTGACTTTGACTTTGAATAATTCTTTTACCATTAGAATGCTACGTTATCCGTGATGAACATAGGCTATAAGAAAAAAACGGTCAAGTGTGTGTTGGTAAAAAAATGGGCATTACAGCGTATGCCACGCAACAGCCAGTATAAAATAAAGTACCCCAGAATAAAGTAGGTACTTACAAATCTTGTAACCGCTCAATAAGAATAAACTTGTTACAAATCTTCTCTTACACATCTAATCGTTGTAACGACACAATTTCCTTACGGCGAAATTTTATCGCCCGTGTAAAAGCTCTTTAAGACTCGCTTCACCGCACCCATAGTTCTTGACACCAGTTTAAACAGAGCTCTAAGTGTACCCAAACTTTCTACTTGCTAAAGTAAATTTTGGTTAATAGGTACAGGATGTGGACCTACTTGCGCTGGTTGGTGCGATAGGTGTTCATATATCAGATGTTACAAGTCGTCTATCTTTCAGAAATACCGCAAAATGTCTGTTCAAATTGACGATTAACGTCTATTGTCTAGTTTACACGTATTTCAGACTAAGATTGATGATTTGGGGTTTAAATTGTGTAATTATAAATCACGTTTATGGTTTTAGTTGATAATGATGTTAGATTTTTTCATAGCCGATTGTGACTAAAGTGACTGCTAATTTACAAATGCAGTCTATAGGTACGTATGATTTTGCCTAAACACTTTATTTCATACCCTCTTGAATATGATAAAACGGGAATCTGCTACGAGATGCAGTGACTCTATCGGTATCTACACAAACATCAGATTTGTTGGCGATGTAAAGTTTAGCCGCCTCTCATGATACCAGTCTCGCCATCATCATCAGACCATAAATGTCCCACTGCAGGGCATAGGCCGACCCTTTGTAATGCCCAATGCGGATTGGTGACTTCACGTTTGCATCAAAATGTTGTCTTCAGCGAATACAGGTTTTCGTCGATGTTTTTCCTTTACCGTTTGAGAGCAGTCGGTATGATAACAGTCTAGTTTGGAGCTATTTAGAGCCAGACACTATAGCTTTTCTCCTTTGACTAATTATTATAAGGACTAGCCTTGCGGTAGCATTTCCCCTCTGCCAAGGTATAAGCATTTTTTTACACCTTATCACTAAACGAGACAGCCTATAATTGCGAAATAATAACTTCGAACTTAGAACGTTTGGGGTTCACACGAGACTACTTTTCATGATTATTAACATTCAAAATTAGAATCTAAAGTTATGGGGAATAAAATCCAAAGTTGCGGATTTTATGTTACCTCACCCCCCGCAAAAAATGGCAGAAATTTTTGTTCGTAGAATTACACGCGTAACCAGTCCACATATAAATAGTCAAAGCTTTTCTCTTTAGTAGGTAACCATGCGGTGAAAGGAGTTTAATGAACATGATTGTAGTAACTTTTATTTTATCCTTCCCGGGGTTTATTACGTTCGACTAAACAGTCACTTTTTAGCCTCCCTGAATGACATACTGATTTCCCAAATAATACCGTCGCCGTGCTTCCTCCGTGATCTAATGGTTAAGGTGGTTGTAGAGTTGTCAATTTCACAAAGTTTGACGCATAATACGCGTAGACAATGAAAAGTAATATTTTATATGTGATAAAATAGTCTAGAAAATCTAGATGCCGCGTATCGATTAACATTTGCAATTTATAATATAATTATGAGGATATAAAGTTTTGAATTTACCCATAGAAAAAAAAAAATGCTATGTTATTGAATACGCGGCATCTAGATTTTCTAAACTTTACTGTCATTAATACCGTCTACGAGTATTATTCGTCAAACTTTTGTATGAAATTGACAACTGTGCAACCACTTTAAGAGCATTATTGTGTTCTTGACACGGAGGTTGTGGGTTCGATTCCCAAAGGGGACACCTAGTGATATGTCACTATGTGCGTTTTTCCCCTGTTGGTTAGGACATTGCCTCAATCACCTGATTATCTGAAAAGAAAGATGATTCCGTGGTTTAGATGGCACGTGAAGCCGTTGGTCCCAGCTAATATTTCTGGTGGTAGTAGTCGTTACATAAAAATCACGTCAGAGGCCGTAAGGCGGTCTGAAAAAACTCTGACACCAGGCCAGGGCTTGCTACCCACAGAACAAGATCATCGCTGTGAAGAGAGCAATATTTAATATCATATAGCGAAAATAGACCATAATGTAACAATAAAATCCTATTTTATGTTGTATTTAAATTTGATAAAAAGTTTATCAATCAACCATTTAAATTGAATATACCTAAATAGTTGACTGATAAAACTCTTCTCGTCTTCTAGCTTCAAATCTATAAAAGTTTCCAAATGACGCTTTCATTCACCGCTCAACAGTAGTCCGAGCAAAAAAAGTTTAAAAACTTCGCACGTAGCTTCTCAAGCGTAAACATTTACGCCATTGTCCAAAACATACGAAAAACTTGAGAAAACTTCTTCAATTTCGCTTCTCCCTTAAGACTCTCTTGTTACAGCCCTACTATAAAGTCAAAACCCACATCAACAAAGTCCATAACTCACAACATAACGCACTAACGACACTATCTTGGCCTCTATCACCCTCGAAATTGGGTCCCGAATCGTCTGAAATTATTGCCTCGTAACTCTTTTGCCCCGCATTTGCGCAGTTCACGAATGGTAAAGGACATAAATTGCGTAAGAAAGTCAATAGATATAGAATAGACGCTTGTTAGCAACTTTTCTGTCTTGAAGAATAGTTTTGTTTATTATTTAATTGAGTTTAAAAAGTATTTCTATTATTCACTGTTACGCATTGAACTTTACGTAATATTATTTGCACAAGTATCCTCTCCAATCAGGATGGATTATTCAAATTACACCGCGGGAAAAAGGGGATAGAAAAAAACAACAAAACACCACTTAAAAAAATAATTTAGGTTTCCAACTTACTATGCTGGGTGAAATTGATATCATTAGCATCCTTTTAAATTAAGAGTCTCACCATAAAACTGAACAACTTTTATTATTGTTTCGATCTAATTATTTTGTTATAAATCAGTTTTGGTGTATGAGGTTTTGCGCTTATTCATTAACACGTTGTATATCTTCTTTTCTTGTCGATATAAGCAGTGAGTATTACGTCACTAACTTATAGTTTACTGTATAGTATCATTTTTTTAATTAAATAGACTACATATTACTGTAAACATAACCGTAGCTTAAGAATTTATATTGTATTAATCATTAAGTCGTGTTATGTTGTAGAGTTTCTGGCCGCATCTTCTCTACAGCGACAACAAGTTCCGACGCGATAGTAGCATAAAAAATAATTGACGTTTAATAAGTGTGTTTCAAGCTCCTATATTGAATAAGTTATTATTGCCTTTGACTATTTTTGACTTTGACTATTTTTGACTTTGATCGTTGTCTACCTAGAAAGGAAAACAGTCACGTCAATAAGTTTCTGGTTTTCCTCAAACAAGTACCTAAATCTACGTGCAGGTACCATATTAATTTCTCTTGGGGTTAAGTGCTAGATGCATAGAATAAACCGCATAAGATCCTGCTGGAAACGCTGGAAACCTACCAATTTTAGTAATAACAATCTGTGCCCGCGGTTTCATACGCGCAGATCACTAATAGGTATTCCGGATACTATTTTTTATAAACAAACACAACATAATGTCAACATAATGCGAATGTTTAAGTTTGTGTGAGTTAGTAAGAAATTCAAAGTTTTGCGTTTGAGTTCAAACTCCCATATATGTCAAAATCCATTTTTTTTTCATATTACAGACTTTGTGTAAATGCCTGCAAAGGTAGGCTTCAGTGAAACTGATTAATGCCAAAACACCTGGAAATATTTGTACCTACACCTGAGTCCATACACAATAAAGTTCATTCTCGAGGTAGAAGAAGATGGATAGACGAATGTTCTAATTTGTACTTTGGTTGGAAACAGGATAACGTTCCGACTTCGTTCCTAGATATTCCTCGAATCTTGTAAGTGTTAATTGGATTAGATAAGCCATTTGTTATTGCATACGAGTACAATGCTAAGAAAACAGAATAAATAGAGATATTATTAATGTATCAAAAATAAAAGCTTATCCTGCAAATCGTTTCTCTAGATACGATAACTAAATAAATTATTGATATTGAAAGTTTTTAGAAAATAAAAAGTGGATCAAAGTTGAAGGTTGAGAATATTTTTAATATTTAAGAAGAAGCCTTTATTCCATTTTATGCATCGTCGCATGCGATGGAACCTCTGTGAGAAGTAGTGGACCCTCTGCTTTACTAAGAAATTATTGAAATCGGTTAAATTATGGGGATTTATCTAGTACAAAGCTTCCTAGCTCCTAAATATTCATGTAGGTTCTTTGGTATTTGATTTTTGCAAATATAATTTCTTTATCAGAAAGATATA
The DNA here is from genome assembly GCA_963924505.1 of Agonopterix alstromeriana. Classification (NCBI taxonomy): domain Eukaryota; kingdom Metazoa; phylum Arthropoda; class Insecta; order Lepidoptera; family Depressariidae; genus Agonopterix; species Agonopterix alstromeriana. The sequence continues at coordinate 14,600,461 of OZ004675.1, forward strand.
CTATCCGACATATCTTGGACGTTACTAAAGCTGTTCTAAGAATAAGTAAGAGGAAGTGTTTCAAATCTCTGTTACTGTAAATCAAAAGAGCCTTAAAATTTCGTTGTTATTTGAAATGGAGTATAGGTACATCAAAAGAAACTATTATAAGTTTTAACTCATGAATGTTTACTTCCTTTTAATAATCGCTGCTGATTGTTGCCTCGACTATAGTGAACAGTGGTCTCGTTAGAGAAATCACTGGGCTCCTTATAAATTCGTACAAGGGATGAGCGGTAGCGGTATTAAGTCTTGTAGCATATGCTCACGACTATATTCCCCGAGGGGGTAGTCAGAGATATTCTGAAAACTCGGGCAGAAGAAGTCTTGAATAAAAGACTTAAAATCGCTACCGCTCATTCCAAGGCCAGCCGAGTGTTTTCTAAATGAGAAAGAAATGGGAAGAGCGGAAGAGCTTGCACAAGAGATCGCAATACCCTCGGCCGAGGCCGACAATTTAGAGTTATATCTTCTCTTTTTTACTTTTCGGTAACCTGTTTTAGTACTTCAGTATTGGGGTAAGCAGTAGCCCCATGTGTTAACCAAAACGGATACCGCTTTGGTATCCATTTTGGTTAACCTACTTTCTCCGTCACGTTTTCTGACGAGTCGATGGCTTATGTAATTGAATTTTACTTTCGTCATCGTGGTGAAGAGATTTACCCACCAGCGTTAGAGACTTGCTACTTACTCAGAATGTTCTAGAGTTCAGTACGTAACATGTTTTCTCTACTTGCGCGCGACTCGGCTTTTTTCGCGGTAAGTGCGGGTTATTTTCTATGCAGCGAAGGCGTGTTGCGCGCGAGTAGAAAAATAATATTAGACGTGCTAGAAAGGCTCGGGTAAGGGTTGGTAAGTAAATAGAGAGTTAGGTTCGGACCGATTTAATCCGCCATCAAAATGTGGCTTACACCACAACAGTTAGAGAAATCGCCCACTTTCAGGAGTCGTTAGTGGCGATAAGAAAAATAAAAGAAATCCACTCGACTGTTCAGCGACTACCACACTTGTAGTGTTAGTAATAAGAGCTATAGTTTACGCGTTAGATATCCTGCTGTTATGTGGCCAATTAATTTTCTATATGTTCTCCATTACTGTGGAAACAGCGGCTTTTATTGTACACTTTAAAAGCTAGTTTGGCCTAATACCATATTAAAAGATGTGTGTTGTAGAGTTTCCGGCCGCAACTTCTCTACAACGGAAACACAGATTATTTAATAGTTACTACCGTAAACGGAACACCTTCCGACGCGGTGGTAGACTCAAAAATGACGTCAGAAAGCTATCCATGTGATATTATTTTAAATAAAAATTTTTGAGTTTGAGTTTGGAGTTTGAGTAATGTAGTCATTGGCTAAAATGTAGCATATCAAAGCATATGTTCATGACTATATTTCCCGAGGATAGTCAGAGATATTTTGAAACCTCAGAACATCCACGTTTCACTAGTACCTAAACTCTGTCCAGTGTGACGGGGAGTGAGCCCTTCGCCACTTGTAATGGACAGTGGGTACAATACAAGCCTCGAAATTGAAGCATTGAAGCTAAAATGTATTAACTTAAATTTACCTACTTATTTTGGTAACTTAGTCCTTTACGCAAGAAGATGAGATCAGGAGACCAATAGCTAAATAAATCACCACTGAATCGTGATTGGATCGCGTGCGAGCTAAAAATTTTTACACATTCGGTATCGCGCTACCTATCAGCATTTGGCAATAATGTTAAAGGTTGTCAATCACATAGTAAATGAGTCAAGTTTAGCGCGATACAGAATTCAGCACAGTTGAATAGTAACTGGGTTGAAATTCAATAAGGATTGAACTTCAATGTTTCAAATTAGTGCAATTGGGCTCCCCTGTTTGTAAGTAAAGATTACGACAAATAGATCGAGGCGGTCGACGGCTCGTTCATACAAAAAGCACGATTAGTGTATGAGATGTAATACGCAACCTTTCGCATTGACAGGTGGCGAACGGCGTTCCATATTAATTGTGCTTTTTGTATGGATAAACCGTCGATCACCGAATGTGTCGTAACCCTTACTATGGTACAAATAAATGTTCTATAAAATGTTATATAAACAACAAAATGTCTACTAATAAACCCGGAATAACTTAAACCTAGTATAACGTCGGCGTAACTGTTCTGTATCATAGACAGATTTCAGTTTTTTTCTTAAGTTTATCTATGAACCACGACGTTACCACCAACTTAGTTACGAGTTTATAAGTAAGAAATTATGATCTCCTTATTCTTCGCTTATTCTAATCATAACTATTCTTAATATAAGGATCGAATAAGTACGTTTTTATTTGTACCACAGTAACTTAACAAAAGAAGTAGGTAATATATTTAGATAAGACTCGGGAGTATACATACTCGTAAGTAGAGTTTTTTTAATATTGGCTATGTGCGAAGTGGTGATGGGAACTGAAAAATCGATCGCAGCGCCCAGGGTGGCAGAAATGTGTACTTTTGTTGGTCAAGCTGTGTAGGATATGCTTGAATCTATGCAAATCCACAAACTAACTCAACACGAAATCTCCAAAACTGTAAAAACTGCAAACTCAAAATTTGTAATTCTAAAGTCACTAAAAAGGGTTTTTTGAAATCTTATCTCTAAAGGTGTGAAAACCGGGATAAAAGTTTGTACGGAAATTGGCACTGCAAATATCGTGGATTCTAGCAAATTGGTATTTTACAATTTTTAATATCGATAATGTTGCTAATTTCATTAATTTAACATTATTTTTATTATAAAATAACAAACTTTTAACTAACATGTTACTTGAAATAATTCACGGCGGTCAATAGGGTCGTCGAGTTCCGTGGGAGAATTAAGTACCAAAGTCAAAGTCAAAGTCAATATAATTTATTCAATATAGGAGGAGCTTGCAGCACACTTATCAAACGTCAAATCTTTTTTAAAGCTACCACCGCGTCGGAACGTGTTGTCGCTGTAGAGAAGATGCGGCCAGAAACTCTACAACATAACACGACTTAATAACTATTACAATATAAATTCTTAAGCTAAAGTTATGTGTACAATAATACATAGTCTATTTAATAAAATAATTGTTACTATATAGTAAAGTAAATAAACTATAAGTTAGTGACCTCAGACCCAAGCATTTTGATCATTTAAATAATCATCCAGTTTATAATATGCTTTCTTACATGCTTTCTTTTCTTACCGTAACGTATATATGCGTCGAATGTTTATTTTTATGTTTATTCGACAATCTGATCCTTAAAGTCGTCTTCCCACTGTAACGCACGCGCGTGGGCTTATTGTAGTAGGATCTGTATTTAGTTCACCGTTTGAATGGAAACGACATATTGTAGAAGCAGTGTACTTCAAACCGCACAAGATGGTACGTTACGTTCGCTTATATCAAGCGTCGTAGGGTTGCTTTTGTTGTTATTTGCATAATTATTTCTTCGGTTTTGTATTACTTTTTCAAATAATGCTATCCAGGGTGTAAGGAAAAGTATCATTAACCTTTAAACCACACACTCTACCCATCAAACTGAACAAATTTTACCATGGGAGCAACTGTCAGAACAAAAAAAAAACAGCATTCTCATACATTTTAGTCGAGTAGGCATTGCAGTTTAGTATGGAACAGCTGTTTTCTTTGCGCTGACAGGTTTGCTCCCATAGTAATAGTTGTTCAGTTTGATGTGTAGACTCTTAGTTTAAAAGGATGTTAATGATTTCAATTTCACCCTGTAGAATAAGGTTTGAACTGCGTTAGATTTTTGAAAATAACGGAATAAAATCATTAAGCCAATTCCGGTTTAAAGGTTAATGATACTTTTCCTTACGCTTTTTATACTACAGAATTACTAATTATGCAAATAACAACAAACCCGACGACGTCCCAAGAGGGGTCGATGTAATAGATATGGAAATAATATTTATTATTGAGGAAATTGAAAAAAAAAACCGAACGCTTCCGAAGCATGAACTGTGAACATACTCGTAGACGTGCGTGATAAATGATACAGGTTTGAGTTTTGACGTATCACTTGCTTGCACTCCGGAGCTCCGTGGCGTTTAAATCCACAAGGGGGACCCTTAAGGTGGTAGCAGAGTTGTCAATTTCATACAAAAGTTCGACGCGTAATACGCGTTGACGACACAATTAAAAGTAATATTTTATATATAGAAAAATAGTTTAGAAAATCTAGATGCCGCGTATCAAATAACATTTGAAATTTATGCTATAATTGTTGGAAGAATTTAGACATGATCCATTTAAGTTTTAGTTCTAAGGTTTAGGCACCGTGGTGGCGCTGCCTGTCACTTCCTCTCTGTCAAATGTCGAGTCCGGTGTATTTAATCTTTTATAAATAAACACGTATTAAATCAAACACAAAGTGTATTTTCTACAGGTTATGGGCCGTCCCTAATACCTTTGTGTAAAAATATATAGTGTTTATTACCGAAAAGTGAAAAATACGCAATTCAAAAACCCGCGTGCACGATGGCTTCACATAACCTCCAAATTGAGAAATTGATCGGCAGAGAAAATTATAATACATGGAAGTTCGCCGTAAGATCTTATTTGGAGCACGAAGACTTGTGGAAGTGTGTCGAGCCGGGCAAAGATGAGGAAGTCGATGCTAAGAGTGACATAAAAGCCAAGTCAAAAATAATTTTGTTGGTGGAACCAATAAACTACATTCACTTAGAAAGTGCTAAATCAGCTCGTGAAGTGTGGATAAATCTACAAAATGTATTCGAGGACTCCGGGCTGTCAAGGAAAGTCGGTTTACTAAAAGATCTCATAAATACATCCTTGGATAGTTGTGCTAGCATCGAGGAATATGTAAATAAAATTATGTGTACGGCTCACAAATTGAGAAACATTAATTTTAAAGTTGATGATGAGTGGCTGGGAACTCTCATGCTGGCAGGTTTACCGGATGATTATAAACCTATGATAATGGGAATCGAGAGTTCTGGCCTAAAAATTACTTCAGATTTTATAAAGACAAAACTTTTACAGGAAGTAAAGGTTTCCGAGTCTTCGGTTTATTTCACAAAGCACAGAAGTAACCAAAATGCGAACAGTTATCAGTCAAAGCAGAAACCAAGAGGGCCACGTTGCTATAATTGCAATCAATATGGACATTTCAAAAATCAGTGTACTCAAAATAATACCAACAATAACAACAATGTGTTTTCAGCCATTTTTTCAGCTTACAGCACCGTCAATCAGGATGAGTGGTATATAGACTCAGGCGCAACAATGCACATGTCAAGGCGTTCAGACTGGATGTATGATTTACAAACACCTCCGATCCAGAAGATAATGGTGGCAAACAATGATTCCGTCTCCGTGCAGAAAATGGGTAATGTAAACATTCAGACCAACGTAATGAATACTGAACATATGATTCAGGTAAGGAATGTTCTTTTTATTCCGGAGCTCAGTGCAAACCTGTTGTCTGTAAGCCAGCTAACGAAAAATGGTTGTAAGGTTGAGTTCACTGATGTTGGCTGCAACATATATAGTCCAAAAGGGAACCTTACTGCAACGGCTAAACTAAGGAATAACATGTATAAACTAGAAACTGTTGCTGGAAAGGTCTACGCTGCCATTTTAAATGAAAATAAAGCTGATATTGATACCTGGCACAGACGCTTGGGGCATTTAAATATGGTAGATGTGAAGAGGTTAGAATCTTGTGCTGAAGGTATGAAATTAACAAACAGGAATGAAAATTTAGTATGCATACCTTGTTGTGAAGGAAAACAAAGCAGATTTTCGTTCTCGCATTCTGGTTCAAGAGCAGATACATTGCTGGAAATAATACACTCCGATCTATGTGGTCCGATGGAGACACCATCAGCTGGTGGTGCAAAATACTTCATAACTTTCATAGACGACTACTCGCGTACAGTATATGTATATTTTTTAAAGAACAAGATGGATATGAAGTCTGTGTTTGAGAGATTTAAGAATGAAGTAGAAAATGAATTAGAAAAAAGAATCAAAATACTTAGAACAGACAACGGGAAGGAATACTGTAACAAGGTTTTTCTGAAGTTTCTAGCAGATTCCGGCATCAAGCACCAAACAAGCACTCCTTACACACCAGAGCAGAATGGGCTGGCGGAGCGCATGAATCGAACGTTGGTGGAGCGTGCCAGATGTATGCTGTTTGATGCAAAGCTGCCAAAAACATATTGGGCGGAAGCAGTGGCTACTGCAGCTCACGTTGTGAACCGATCACCATCACGAGTTCTGGCCGATTTAACACCATTTGAAAAATGGACAGGTAAGAAACCGAATATCTCTCATTTAAAGATTTTTGGATCAAAGGCGATGGTACATGTACCGAAGCAAAAACGATTAAAATGGGATCGTAAGTCACATGAGTTAATATTCACTGGTTACTGTGACAATACTAAAGGTTACAGGCTGTACGATCCAAATACTAGAAAGACTCTAATAAGTAGAGATGTAATATTCATTGAAAATTTTAATAATATAAAAAATGAAGAAGAGGAATCTGTACCATTGCCTCATCACATTGAGATCCCAATTAATGGCAACAATAATAGTTCAGGGTTGAACAGTAGCTCCCAGGAGAGGGAAGAGATTTTGATTGTGGGTGACAGTTCACAGGATGAGTCACGAAATGGCACCCTATCGCCTCGCAGTGATACAGATAATTCATTTGACAGCTGTGTAATGAATAGAGATGACCATGAGGAAACATACCACCCGAATACTAGTGAAGACTACGATAGTGGAGACACTCATGAGAGCTATGTCACATTGAGATCACATCAGCGACGCCTACGAGGAAATAATTTCATGTGTGTTACACCAATTACAGATCCACAAACAGTTAAAGAAGCTCTGAGTGGTCCTGATGCTCAGCATTGGAGAGAGGCAATGGATGAAGAATACAAATCCTTGAAAGACAACAATACATGGAATCTTACCACTCTACCGTCTAACAAACATGCTATACCATGTAAGTGGATTTTTAAGACTAAAACGAATGAGAATGGAGTAATAATTAAATATAAAGCACGACTTGTGATAAATGGATGTTTTCAGAAGAAGGGGATCGACTACAATGAAGTTTTTTCACCGGTAGTAAGACTTTCATCACTGCGATATTTGTTTGCAACGGCTGCTAAGTATGACCTAGACATAATCCAAATGGATGCCATATCAGCTTTCCTTCAAGGTGACATTGAAGAGGAAATATACATGACTCAGCCACCTATGTATAAAGAAGGTGAACAAGTATGTTTATTACGAAAATCATTGTATGGTCTAAAACAAGCCAGTCGGCAATGGAACAAAAAATTAGACTCAGCATTGAAAGGAATGGGTCTACTACAGTCTAAATTAGATCCCTGCATTTACCACAAAGTTAATGGTGAGAATAATATGCTATTTGTAGCGATTTATGTTGATGATTTGTTAATATTTACAAATAATCAAGAATCCAAGGATTATACCAAGGAGGAACTAAATAAGAAATTCAGAATGAAAGATCTCGGAGACCTTTGTTACTGTATTGGAATTCATGTAGAAAGAGACAGGGAGAAAGGTATTATTTATTTAGACCAAAAAAAGTACATACAAGAAGTGTTAAATAAATTTGGGATGAATGATTGTAAATCAGTAAGAACACCCATGGATATGAATGCAAACATTCATAAGAATTCTGAGGAGAATAAAATTTTACATGATATTCCATATCAAGAAATAATTGGCTGTCTATTATACATATCTCAAGTTACACGACCAGATATAAGTTTTGTGATCAACATGCTGAGTAAATATAACAACAAGCCAGAAATAGAGCACTGGATTGCACTTAAACGTGTAATGCGATATTTAAAGGGCACTGAAAATTATAGACTCCGCTATAAAAAACAGCCTGATGAGTCAATGACGCATGGCTATTGTGATGCTGATTGGGCGAGCTCCGAAGACGATAGACGATCGTGTACTGGGTACACATTCCAGTTCCAGGGAGGATCGATCAGCTGGAACTCTAGACGTCAACCTACTATCGCTCTGTCCACAACAGAGGCTGAATATATGTCTTTATCGTCATGTGTACAAGAGGCTTTATGGCTGAAACAATTTCAAGAAGAGTTGTGGCCACAACTGAAAAATGAAGCTATGGTAATTTACTGTGATAATCAAAGTTGCTTGAAACTTGCAGGTACTGATGGTTATCATTCCAGAACAAAGCATATCGACGTGCGGCATCATTTCGTTCGTGAACAAGTGCTTGGAGGCTGTATTCAAGTACGCTACATACAAACGGACCAAATGGTAGCTGATGCACTCACCAAGGGGACGTCACACTCAAAGCTGGAATTCTGTTCATCCAATATGGGATTATGTCTAAGGGAGGATGTTGGAAGAATTTAGACATGATCCATTTAAGTTTTAGTTCTAAGGTTTAGGCACCGTGGTGGCGCTGCCTGTCACTTCCTCTCTGTCAAATGTCGAGTCCGGTGTATTTAATCTTTTATAAATAAACACGTATTAAATCAAACACAAAGTGTATTTTCTACAATAATATATCTAGATTTTCTAAACTATTTTTCCATATATAAAATATTACTTTTAATTGTACCGTCAACGCGTATTACGCGTCGAACTTTTGTATGAAATCAACAAGTCTGCAACCACCTTAAGGGAATATAATTCGAAGCGCGCTCCATACAAACGAAGTCTGGTGATATTTTTAATACTAACTAATTAACGCCCATGCATTTTTTCTGAAATAATCTAAAAACTAATCTCTATGTTTATGAAGTCAGATTTTCGTTAAAATGTATAGTTTTAAAGTTAAAGTGCCACAAAGGTTTCCATACAAATCTTAAATTAATCCTAGTATTAAAACTGTAAATTTAACGAAAATCTGACTTCATAGAAGCATAGAGATTAGTTTCTAGACTGTTTCTGAAAAATTTCATTGACTTTAATTGGTTAGTATTAAAAATATCACTAGATTACGTTTGTATGCGGCGCGCATTTACGCATTCGGAATAAACTACACTTAAGAGGATATAATTCGGAGCGCGCTCCATACAAACGTACTATGGTATTATTTTCAATACTAACCAATTAAACTCAATGAAATTTTGATGAAACAATCTTGAAACAAATATCTATGCTTGTATGGAGTCCGATTTTCGTTAAAATATACAGTTTCAATGCTAGGATTAATTTAAGATTTGTATGGAAATCTTTGAGGCACTGTAACTTTAAAACTCTACATTTTAACGAAAATCTGACTCTATACAAGCATAGAAATTTGTTTTTAGATTGATTCTGAAAAATTTCATTATGTTTAATTGGTTAGTATTGAAAATATCACCATAGTACGTTAGTATGGAGCGCGCTCCGAATTATATATAATATTCTCTCATACTTCTGCTGTTGATCTGAAATTATAATGTCATATAACTATGCCACATAATTTACTTAAGACAAAACAGCCGTAGGTGTTTGTCTCAAACCCAAAATCTAACCACAAACAATTACAAACACTAGTTAATTACACAAAGAGGCTTTGTGAACATTGTTTGTTACTTTGCTTACGGTTATTATGTGGATATGTTATATGGCAGTTATATATGGCAGTTATATTGAATTCAAATCATATAGTGAATGATGCGAATGATGTTGAATTTGTAAAGAAAGGGAAGATCTTTCACAATCGTGTAGGAAAGACAGATAGGTAGCGCAGTTCAATTTGTTCTTGCTTGAATGTTGTAAATATGCATAATCCGTTTCATTGGCATAGTCAAAATAAATGAATAAATAAATGACAACATGCGTCCATGTATGGGCCTTTCGGCTAAATTGTGATATGCATGTGATAGCTTTGCTATATGCATTATACAATCCAAGTTCATTTTGTTCTGACAGATTTGCTCTCATAGTAAAAGTTGTGTAGTGTGATGGGTAGAGTATGTGGTTAAAAAAATCTGCTGTTCCATACAAAACTGCAAACCTTCTCGAGTCCAATGTAAGGGACAGCTGATTTTCTTTTTGCGATATATATTATTCTCATGAAGGTATTTCACGGGCCGTAGCCCGGACCTTTGGAAGGCTTGCGTGGGGACACAGATCCAACACGTAGAGGCCCCTTTGAGACACTTTTATCTAAATGTGAGGGGATGCACCAAGCGTGGTCTATATCCGAATACATTATGCAAATGCACCAGAAGACAAACCACGTTCGGTGCAGAGACTATTGCAGAAAGGATAGAAAATTACTCGGGTTATGGGGGTGAACTGGGTGGACCGGGAAATCTGGGTTATTGCGGAGAGACTCGGGACGCCTGCCGTAACAAATGTCTCTAGTTTGTCAAAAATGGCAGACGGTGACTTGCCAACTCATTTAATGGGCCCCCCAAAAACGCCGCTCGCAAGGAGCGACAAGGCGGCAACATCTAGTGAGCGGCTAAGGTTGTAGAGAGGTGAGTCTGCGGGCGCCGGTTCCCGGTGCTAAGCGCACCAGTCAGCAGGTCCCGGCGTTATGACATTTTACACTTCCAACCTGGAGCATAGGTTCCGCTCTTGCAACTCCACTCCTGGCCGGCCAGTTAAGGCAAGACAGGAGGCGAGGGCCAAATCAATCCGGGCCCTCTGGAGAATCGGGTCCGTGGTGTCGCCACTCACCAACAGCTCGCCACAAGCTGCCCTGCGGTCTTATTCTCATTATTATTATTAGTATCTATGTTGGTCCCATAGAAAAAGTTGTTGAGTTTGACGGTCTGATCATCCCCTTAAAAAAGTGTAAGCATATTAAAAAGGACCATGTACAGTTGCCTCGGAACCCTATCATTTGATTATTGTTGGCTGGGCTATCGCAAGCAAGGGTCGTTATGTAACACTGCGACCATTGCTGGTTTATTGTGTTCGCCCCAAGCTCACCCATATGTTACACATACAACCGAACTATTTTTATTATTCTTGGGTATGCAGGTTTTCTCACGATTTTTTCCTTCCCCGCCAAGCTAATGATAATGATAAATACAACTGTACATAAATTCCGAAGAACTTAGTGGTATAGGAAAGGAATCGAACCGCCGCTTCATGATTGAGTCGCTAGCTCTCTTCCGTATGGACTATCATCGCTCTTTTGCTATCATGGATGCGCTCTTATCTTTTCCGGTTTTGTTACTTCTATCACGCTGCCCTGCCTCCTTTCTCTACTTGGTATATTTCCATCTTTCCAAGGTCTTCCTCCACACATTCCATTCAATATGTCATCGGCTTGCATCAGTAGTTTTTATTACGGCGTCCATCTGATAATAATTTTACGTTCACACTAAGCTTTTAACAAATTGACGTTGCGTGGAATATTATGCGTGTTTCATGTGCGTCAATGTGTGAACAGCTTAAAAATGCTATTTTGTATCAGCCTATCCAGTTTAAGTGATTTATTTTTGATATAATTATAAATACATTCCGATAACGTATCTTAGCCAAGGGCCTTATGCCTGTTTAACAAAGGAAAGACCGTCCATTTATCACTTTTACAATAGAACCATTATTTTATTTTCCCTTTATGAGAGCAATTGATGTCAAATTATTGAAAATTTGCTAATTTATTGGCAAATTAACGTTTAATGTCTATAATTGAAGTAATTTACTAAAATAATGCTGTAACATTGAAAATGGTTTTCGAAAGGAAAGACAGGAATATAATGTTCAAAAATTTGGCTACCTATACTATATGTTAAATAAAGACGAAAAAAGAGGAACACAGAAGCAGGACCACGAAACCTTTACAGACCGTGATCATTTTATAAAAATTCTAGACACTTATGTCAGTGTTTGATGACAGATTGATTTTAAAGACGAACCACATGTGCACACCACTGCTTCTTTAGGTCTTTCAACATCGCCATTTTGTTGTTTGATATAATATTCGTATTTCTTTAAAGTGTGTACTATAAAGAACCTTTTTTACCTTCTTTTTGCCCCTATTTGGAATGGAGTATAGGTCCTTCCAATAAATTAGATCTAGTAGTACCATTTGTAACGGCCTACCAACCATATAAATTTTCTTTTCCACGAAGATTAAAAATTATTTATTTTATACAACTACCTGGTAGGTTACCTACCTGTTTCCATTTGAAACTCCACGCACTAATAGTCTCATACATTCGGGTGGAGTATGACAGTTTTGTATGGAACAGCAGATTTTTTTCTGGATTTCTACTTTGGTTCCATAGAGAAAGTTGTTCAGTTTGATGCTCTGATCATCTCCTTTAAAACCGTCAACGTATAAAGGATGACCCTAACATAACTATTATAAAACTGTAACAGAAGTGTGTCTGTACATTGAAGATAATTACAAGTTACAGTTTTTAGATGTCCCTGACTCCAAATCAACCTTTTTTTTAAATTTTTGTCTGTCTGTTTGTGTGTTTGTTTGTGCGAGCACATGACAAAACTACTTAACCTATTTTGATTTAACTTTTTTTGTTCGATACCTTATAATCTGACATAAAATCTGGTGTATAATATGTGCGGAAGAAGTCGCGGGTTAACTCTAGTATATTCTATTATCGCTTTTAAAAGGTCTGGTGTTTTAATAAGCCTATGACGAAAATTTACAGAGAATATAATTATAAATTACTAGCAGCCCGTCCCGGCTTCGCACGGGGTAGACAATTATTTATTTTTGGAAATTTGGATATAAAACACTTTTTTTCACAAATATTTTTATTTTCAAATTTTACCAAGGATCCCTAATTTTTTTCAAAATGAAATGTAGCCTATGTCAAATTGGAAGAATGTAGCATTCTATTGGTGAAAGAATTTTTTAAATCGGCCCAGTACTTTTTGAGCCTATTCATTACAAACATACAAACATACAAAAATAGGTACAAATCTTTCCTCTTTACAATATTAGTGTAGATAGTACATTTTTCCGTGCATCCCAATGGAACTCTATATTTTTGTCGGGTTTTTATACAGCCTATGTTTATCAAAAAGAAATACGCTTCCCAGCGGTAAAATAATGAACGGTTTTCCAAAATAAAATGACATTTTAGAAAGTGGTGGCACTAGGGACGTGGGACTATTTCGAATATCACGTCCAATAATCCTTTTGTAAACAAAACTATTGTTGTTGTTGTTGTTGTCTGAAAAACAGCAGTATTGCTGAGGCTCATGCCTATTCATCTTAGCATGTTATTTAGTATTTAAGATCACTTTTGTATCTGTACCTATTTACTTGCTGATGAATAAATTTCTTAATATTGTTATTTAACATAGGCATATTTTCACTACTATATTCCTCGAGGTAGTAGTCAGATATAATCTGAAACCTCAGAACATCTGCGTTTCACTAGTTGTACCGAAACTCTGTCTAGTGTGTGTCTGTCCTCTGTTTTGTTATTAAACTACGTTTTTTTTTTATTTGCCCCTGGTGACCACTGTTGGAAATGACCACTCCTGGACATAGCCATTTTTGGCAGTTACCACATCAAATGGATTCGAAACAAGAATGTCGATACATTCTGACACGAATTTCATGTCAGTTTAGCAAAAGTTAATGTTCTTTTTATTTTCAAAGTTATTGCAATAAAATCTGTTGTAGGTTTTGATTCAATTAAAAAATCTGAAGATAGGTTATTAGCTTTTAGCGCATGGAACGAATAAATTTAGCCCCCGTCGCCTAATTGACTTAGTCGTTGCGTGATTGAGATACTGTTTTGATTTTAGGCGGATTAAAACTACCACAATATCTTCGTGTGCTTTACTCGTTTTACAAATCATAAAAAAAAACACACTAATTTTTCACTCGTAGTTACGTTACGTAAGTTACGTACGTTACGTACGTTACGTACGGTCGTACGTTAATGCAAGAACGTCGCACCTATCTTCCGTTTTTTAGGGTTCCGAAGTCAACAAAGAACCCTTATAGTTTCGCCATGTACGTCCGTCTGTCCATCTGTCCGTCTACCCGTCTGTCCGTCTGTCCGCGGCTTAGCTCAGAGACGCTTAACACTAGAAAGCTGTAATTTAACATGGGTATACATATTTGTCACGCCGACAAAGTGGTAAAATAAAATCTTGATAATTATTTTTAGTGTGTATGTGTGGGGAAAATACTAAGCTTAAAGGTGAAAATTTTTGTTAGATTCAAGTGCCCCCCCCCCCCCCCTTCACCTGCCAGCTAAACGGTTGTTTCTAGATACGTGAAAAAATTCACGGCAGTAGTGTATTTAACGAATTTAAAAGGAAAACTATCACCGCTAAGTAAGCTTTACAAGTTAACGAGTAATAGTCGACCAACTTGTAAAATGTACTTTTTAGACTTTATTAGCAGTTAAACCGTAGTATAAAACCAAAAGGCCCCTTCTAAGTCCGTATATTGTGACGAGCCACTACGGAACCCTACCCTGCGCGTGGCCCGACACGCACTTGGCCGGTTTTTTTTAATTTAATCAAAGGTTGTAATAATAATATATATAAAAGCTACGCATAATAAATAAGAAATAATAATATATATAAAAGCTACGCATAATTGAAGCTAGCTAAGTATAATTAAATTGAATTGAAAGCTACATATTAATGCCAGTACTAGTAAAATAATAATAAGAAAGCTCAACGCGGGCTACAAGCTTCGTCAATGGCAACTGATACAATCTGCATGCAAGCTTCGTTAGACTATCACTAACTAAATTAAAGGCCCTGCCATGCGCAACCCCGGCTCAAAGGTCCTAAGATGCTGGCCGCATTGCCTCTCTGGATAGGTAGAGAAATTATCTGTACCAAGTAGGCATCCGAGCCGGTTAGCCTGCATTCGCTGCCCTATTTCCCTGGAAAACATTCCTGTGGCGGCCCTCTTATTTGCTGACTTTACATAGAAAGTTGTGGTGGTCCAGTTGCCGAGGAGGTGATGCACAGTGGTTCATAATAATTAATTCAGGGACATAGGGGTATCTGAAACTGATGTTTCAATCTAGGTAATCTGATTTATAAAATCTGTAGATCTATTACAAGATAAATATACTTAATTATAAAAAATCTATCTTATCGGGAACATGACAAAAATTTTTTTTTAAATATTTTAGTAAGGAGAAAATTACATTTTTATTTTTGCATAAACTTCTCCAAACTTCACGGAGTCCATAATAGGTAGCTAAGTAGTCATATATTCATATTCATATATATTCATATATTTATTGCAATCACATATTCTATATATCCGATATTGATTTTTACTAAATATACATTTTTAATTATGCACGTTTCTTCCCGTGTAATAAAGCCTTTGGCCCCACCCCCAAGGGCCTCAAGGCTCAAAACTCTGGTTATATTTTCAATACTAACCAATTAAAGTCAATGAAATATTGCAGAAACAATTTAGAAACTAATCTATGTTTGTAATGTATCAGATTTTCGGTAAAATGTATAGTTTTAAAGTTACAGTGCCTCAAACATTTCCATGCAAATCTTAAACTTTTTCTAGCATTGAACCTTATATTTTAGAGTAAATCTGACACATTACAAGTATAGGGATTAGTTTCTAGATTGTTTCTGAAAAATTCCATAGACTTCAATTGGTTAGTATTGAAAATATAAACAGACTTCGTTTGTATGGAGCGCGCCAACGGTAATATACCCTTAAGCCTCGCCGCTGCTCGATGGTTGTTGGATAGTTGTAGCAATGTTTCTGACCACCCCAAAAGGGATTACGGTCGTGAGTTTATGTATGTACGTATGTAAGACTTGCCGCATTCTCTGCGGCAGAGCCAGCCACGCGCATTGTTCACATTTCTAGTAGGAATAAAACAGTATTCAGTAACAAATCATCTTTATTTAAAATTGAAAACCATACAAAATGTATTCAAAATTTCAACATTACATAGATTTTTGACTATAATTATTATAAAAGGTACAGTAATATTTTAATTATGTACATACAATTAGATAAATTCATAAGCAAAGCTGCGAGTTTGTTAATAACAAATCAGATTAAATTACTTCGTAGCAAATCTTTAAAAAATTACTAAATTTTAAGGCAAATATCACACCGTACCACACGCGGTTATGCGGTTTGACGTGCGGTTTCACACAACCTCATACTATTCGTAAAGTATCGCGCCGTACACCGCGTGAGACATCATATGGTATCCGCATAAATTGTTATGTAAATATTTGAAAATTGCTTCACTTTTCTGTTAAAATTATTATCAGTGAAGTAAATTATTTCTAACGTATCGTCATCATATAAAATTGATACAAAACATGAAATCTATGAAAAATTAACTTTTAATATGAAATGGATAGAAACAACATTAGAGGCAGTGCTCAATTTGCCATTAAAAATTGTCGCATTCTATACGATAACGATAGTGAAATATACTTACGTGACGCAAAATTATATTATTAAGTACATTTATTTATTGTCATGCAAATTCTGTAAAAAATGACTTTAGTTTTTGTTCCTATTTGACTAGATATTCATTTACTTATTTGTTTGTCACATTATAAATGTTACACTTATTTCTACTTATTATTTAGCTTAAATTATAAAAACAGTAGAATTTTGGTCTAAAATTTATATTTTAAAACGCTTCAAAATAGCTTGGTTTTAAATGTCATGCTATAAGATAAATTATGAACAATATTTCTTACACTGAATTAGGTAGAACTAATATTTAAGGTCACACGCACGAACCACCCCTGTCGTGTGATTGGTGTACCTTTATAGACACACAAAGTATAAGTGGAGTAACTAAACTACTTGTGTCCACCGTGCGGTGGTCCGTGTGCTTTGAGCCTTAATGCAGTCGTGGACACGCCACACGACCAGTCTTACCTATAAATCTTTTCCAGAAATGGAAAACTACATATTTTATCTCTCTCTATTCAAATGGTCTGAAAGAAGACATCGAGATAAAATGTATTCAACTATTTCTGCGAGATGTTATAAAAATTCCAATGATTTTATAAAATAAGGTTACAATAACGATATACTACATATAAAATCGGAGACTAGGGAAGACTTTGATATCGTATTTATTTATTTATGTAATAGAAAATTTGCAATAAATATTTATGAGAAGGTTTATTGAAAAGGTAAAAACACAACCTACCGATTTAGTGAAACGTTTTCCAAATCTTTTTTTAACATTCACGAAAGTAAAGAAAGAATTTCTCTAACATTTTTTTTTAAATGAAACTCCAGAAATTGTGGAGAGAATTTTTTAAATGCTTTCCTTAAGTGTTTTGTTCTCATTTAGGCATAAATAACGAAATTAATTTACGAAGGAATCTTAGCAATGTTTTACAGAGTGTACAAGCAATCCGCTATGGAGCTGAATTCAATTCTTCTCGCTCGTTTGAAATTTTAATGTTTTCTTTGTAAAGTCTGTTTTTAAACCTTAGAATATGAGATAAAACTCTTTAGGCTCGCTTGTCTGAAAACACTTCGATTATACTACCATATTTCTTTCCATGGCTGTCATATGATACGAAAAAGAGAAAGCTGTTTGTTATGTAAGTGAACTATTGTCCGACAAGTTATTGCGCGACCGTCCCGCGGGGTACAGGCGCTGTGGGAGACGAGGTAGCACGCGACTGCTTTTGAGCGGCGCGTCCCCTTTCCCGCTACACCACCCGCCCCCCGCTTACATCTAGACTCTAGATTCTAGAGTACCTCGCCGCCTCCTGCGTCTGTGATCCGCGGGCCGGTCGCGCACAATTTGTTCTGTCTTTGGTCACTTTTTTACAGTGCATGAATCACAACTTGCTACAACTATACATTTCTAAAAATATGTTGGTAGTTGTAACAAAAATTCTGACCATACTAAAATATATTAAGATACTGTCATGATGCATGCAAGTTTGATCGTAACAATAACAATTTGTATTATATTGGATACCAGAATACTGATGAATAAATCATTTAGGGTAGGTACCGTAAAAATTTGGCTTTCAAGATAACTTTCGAATTATTATTCTAGTCATATTCAGAACCCCTGAGAATACAAAAGTGACGATAATGGTGCCGTATAAACCGGTGACTCTAAAAGAACGACCCGACACTGCAAAATTTTGTAAAACATTTTTACAAAGATAATATTAATAAATTTTTATGGAAGGATAAACGGTACGGTTAAACCACAGCGTTTACCGATCACTTCAAAAAAACATTTTGTATTAGAAAAACACTAAAAATATTGACATCCATTGAAAAATTTGGGATACCGACTAAAATAGTATTAAGTTGATTCAAATATTTCAACAAAAAAAATATCAAATAGAAAAAATGTGAAATTCGCTACTGCATCGCAGACCGCATTACTTTGTCTTCAAAAATATCTAAAAAATGTGTGCTTTGTCTTTGCAACGCTTAATATATTCAAGGATTGATAACGAAAACGGCTTGCTTCTTATCTTGACAGCAGCCTTAAAAAGAAATTTACATGGACCATCAATGGACCGTCACTTTAAATATCCAAAAGAAACAAATTCAATGAATGTTATTCAAAACGCATTTGCAGATACCAAGTCATAGAACTTGATGACTGACTCGTCGGGCCAAAGGTGACAGAGCTGTCGTTAAAGTTGTCGGGTTACAAAACTTGTCCCTTCCACTTCATCGTCTAGCGTAAAATGAAAGGGTAAGCCAACGGGATATCATTGTGTCCATTGATCAGAAATTCATGTGTCTAAAGCGATAACGCTATGGTCACAGACTAGGACCGATTTCCTATTGACAAGCAAGATAGAAATTTATTTACCTTGAAATAAGTAATATGTGAACACGGCTTTAGATGGAATAGAATAAAAGCTGCTCATGCGAAGTCAGTCTTTGACTATGGTCAATCTTGTATCCTGCCCTACTTGCCACCTGCACGCGAACAGAGCTTATGTACGCTGCCAGTAATGCTATCTGTGTGGTGAAATTCTGGGCGGAAAAGATTTAGAATGACATGCCATCGACTCGATAATATTACAATTATATACAAATATACTTATATAACATAATTTTATAATTTGTCATGACCGTGATCGACGGTTTCACTTACAGTTGAAAGCTCGGCAGCCAGCCTCGACACAACAGTTCCTGATTGGCTAATCTTTCCTTATAGCATGAGTGACTGTCTTGCGATATAACTCATGCTGATATGAAAGACGAAGAAGACTATACAGTTGAAAGTGTGTGATCGTGTGCTCTCAAATGACTGACGAAGAAATATATATTTTTCGTGAGCATGTACGTAGTATCATTCGATCTTACGTCAGTGCTCTGTCAATCGTGTTTGACAGCTAAGATAAGCGTCACGTATCGCATACGATACCGGCCGTCGTGCATTGATATAAGGCGCGTTTTAGTTCGTCGTTTGTCGCTGTTGTAAAATCGCGAAGAAGAGTGGAGTATCTGTTTGTAACTATTCAATAATCTGTGCTTAGTTATCGATTGCCAGTTTTGGCATAAATGAATAGCCTTTTAAAAGAGTTTTTTCTCACATTGTAACACATTACAGATTTGTACTATTTAATTACAGATTACAGTGAATTGTCAGTTAAAAATTTTACGTGTTGAAATATTTACAAAAGAAAAGTTGTTACATTATCTAGTTACATTTAGCTTGTAAAATTAAACCCATAGTACAGGTTTCGTTGAATGCATCGTGTTCCTGAAATTAAAAAAGAATACTTTAACAAGAGCAATTTTAAAATATTTTTACATTCGAAAACAAAATGGATTTTGATTTTCATATTAGAAAAATGTTCTATGGAAATTAATATATGTACCTAACGTAAAGATTTGGATTTAAATATTTAATTCTATTGGAAACAGAAAATATAAATACCAACGAGTTTATGAAACTTATGTACAATTCGTAACACCACTAGGTTATCACATCACAACATCAGTGAAGAGAAACATTGTAAGGAAATCCTTAATTTTAACATAAAATACTTCAATATTTAGGCGTGCAATATGTCTGCTGTCCATTACAAGGAGCAACGAGACGGTCTAACTTTCCGTAATTGAGTTTAGACACTGCGAGTAAAAAATGTAAATTCCCTGACCCTTCAGGGAATTATCTATTCCAAGATTCAAAGCCAGACCATATAAGCTTTTGTGTCCTATAAAGCATGCCTTTCTATGGAAGAAAAAAATTCTAGTAAAATAAATAAAAAGATTAAAAATATATCTCACCTCAAAACACTTGAACTCTGTGATTCTCGCGATCACAAACAATAATATTCCCTCCAGACATAACAGCGATGCCCTCCAGACCCTTGAACTCTCCGTCTCCGTTGCCCCAGGACCCGAAGGCTCTGAGGAAGGTACCATCAGGATGGAAGATCTGGATGCGATTGTTACCGGAATCAGCTACCACGATGTAGCCTTGGTCGTCTACTGCAACGCCCCTGAGTAAGATATGATAACATCAGAATTTTTGGAAAATAATAACGTACACGGAGTAAAAAAAGCTAGTAGATTTTTAGACTTATAGGGTGTAACAAATACATAAGAAGTAATAATATTTGAAGGGGTGGTTAAGACAAAGTTAAGACCATCAAAATGAACCACTTTCACTATCAGGAGATAAATCTGTTGCCTCATACATTTGAGTCGAGTAAATGCAGTTTTGTATGAAATATAAGATTTTTGTCGATGTTGGCTCCATTACTGAAAGTTGTTCAGTTTGATGGTCCCTTTTAAATATTACTAGCGTATTTTGTTACAACTTGTTTATATAACAACTATTAATGATTCTGGACTTTACTATAACTTTTTTGCTAATAGTCGGTATTTAAAAATTATTGCTAAAATAATTCTGGTCAATGTGACCAAAATATTTTTTCTTAATATATAATTATAAGCAAATATTCATTAAGACAAGTTTATACCAAATGCGGAAATGCGCGCTGCATACAAACGAAGTCTGTTGATATTTTCAATACTAACCAATTAAACTCAATGAAATTTTGCAGAAACAATCTAGGAACAAATCTCTATGCTTGTATCGTGTCCGATTTTCGTTAAAATTTACAGTTTCAATTCTAGGATTAATTTAAGATTTGTATGGAAATCTTTGAGGCACTGTAACATTAAGGAAAATCTGACACGATACAAGTATAGATATTTGTTTCTGCAAAATTTCATTGAGTTTAATCGGTTAGTATTGAAAATATCACCAGACTTCGTTTGTATGGAGCGCGCCAACAGGAATATACCCTTAAATGCTGGTTGGAAAATATGTTTGTAGTATACATGGCAAGATGTCATGCCGTGTAGGTATTTGATAGAAGAAGAAAAGTAACAATATATTTTTTTTTACATATCGTGGTCTTTGTATACATTGTAAACAGTTACTCTTAAAATCCTCCGGTTCAGTATGTTAATTTGACATCTAAATCTGATATTCAGTCAATTCACGCCTGGAGGCATCACCAAAAAGGCTCATTTCACGCATTTTCTTCTATTTAGTCGATGGAGCATCATTTTAGATTTTTCTAGACCAGTACAAAATTGTTCTTCGTCTCAGCTGAATTATTTTTCGAGTTTCCTGTTGCACTATCTGCTACACTCTTTTACATTCCCAGATCTGATGCAAAAGCAAGCAGCTAAACAGTGCCGATCTAATATCTACCAATGATTGGAAAGCTGCACCTTAGTCTATCAGAATTAAGTTACACGTCCACGGCATTTTCTAAAAAGCCGGAAGAGCTTTGATGGAAACTGGAACGTGACTGTTTTTAGTCTTTGTTGTACTGCTTTTGACTGTACTTCCAATAGTTTGTCAGCTCATGTCCAGTAATTTATCACATTAGTTCCAACAACGTCAAGTTCAATTGTAAAGCCGTACTACGTAAATCTGTGGTTATTTGGGAAGTCCAGTTTGAGTATCATATCTTTACTTGAATATGTGCCAAATTCAAATTTAATAGTTGTGAACATACATACATAGTTATTCTCACTCTTGTCTCCCATTGGGGTAGGCAGAGACAACGGAACGCTACCTGATACGATCCTGACAAACCTTTCTAACTTCCTTCACAGTCATTAGTCCTTTCATGAATGCACGTCGGTTTTGGGTAGATCTGACCTGGTCCGTTTTAAGCACGTCGCCAAAAATATCTAAGAGGTGCAATCACCAAAAAGCTTCAAATAAGTGGATATTAACAGCTGTACTACATAATTTTCTTTAAAGGTTAAAAGTTTGCTGCATTTCCTAGCCTTGGCCAATAACTGCTATTGATCGTTAAAATGAATTTTCTAATCAGAACAGCCTCGTGTTTCCAATAGTCCTGTAAAGTTATAAAGTTCAGTCCAATTTCTAGTTTGTTCTTTATGAGTTTGAACTTGTAAACTAAATGTTTGTCGGTTGGTCTATATTCTACAGCCCTAAGCAAGTACATAATGCCTTTGTTAGCTTAATAAATTCCTAGCTGTCTTTGGGCTGTAGTAAATTGCAAATTGACACGTCAGTTTTGAGGATTAAATCGAGATTTTCAGCAAATGTTTTCTTAGTAAAGAAATATTTGTTGTATCCTGACCAATTTTAATTACGTGTGCTTTACATACATACATACGTACGCTCACGACTATATTCCCCGAGGGGGTAGTCAGTGATATTCTGAAACCTTAGAACATCCACGTTACACCAGTAGTACCTAAACTCTGTCCAGTGTGACGGGGGGTGAGCCCGTCGCCACTTACAATGGACAGTGGGTACAATACACAGTGTGTGCTTTAACTTCGTAATATCTGATTGGACATAATTGGGAAAAATCTTAGACTACTTTTAAATAGGGACCAGACTCGTGGTAGCCTTTCCCCTCTGCCACGTTACAAGATCAATTAATCATGTACATTTTACATAATCTTTTATACCTAATCACTAAAAAGACTATAATTGTGGAACAATAATTTCGAACTTATCACGTTTGGGGTTCACACGAGACATCTTTTCATTGTTTTTAACAATCAAAATTAGAATCTAAAGTAACAGGGAATAAAATCCAAAGTTGCGGATTGCATGTTACCTCACACCCCGTTAAAAGTGGCAGAAATATTTGTTAGTAGTTACACGCGTAACTCGTCCATAATATAAATAGTCTAAGGGCAAAATAGACATTATTATGGGCTTTAATGCAAAAGGTATATCGCTTATTTTCTATTAAATAATTTGTGTCTCATTTTACCACCGTTACAAAATTATCAAACCAGCTTTCCCGGAACATTCACCTTCACGCTGAATTCAAAAAATCGTTCTTACTTCAAAGAGTACCTTGACCGAATTGTTAGGACATTAAAGTATATTGAGTATGACCCAAATACGTGGACTGTTTGCAAGATTTTTATAACCGATGTTCAAGAGCAGACTTGTTATGAATTTAGCGAGGAAATGAGTAGACGTCTGTTTATGTTACTGAGCTTCGGGCGTCTTGGATTCTTCGGCTTTAATTATACTATATTTTATGATTATTTTACTCTAAATAAATCAAAAATTCTTTATTTCAGACATAACATCCATATTGTTAGTAACACAGTTAAATAACTATGTTAGTACAAACACTTATGTGTAAACTGATCCAGCGCCTAATAACGCTACTGTCACAGTATCTACTGGCTACCATGTTCAGAATGCTATTGGTGCTGGCGCGAACCCTCTGCAGTGCGGCAGCACAACGTTTGCGTGGTGGGAAACCCATCGACATGAGCGTCCGCGAACATGCCAAACGCACTGCAAAAGCGCGGCAGCCCCAGCAGCATCCTAAAGGCGTTGTTATATTGGGTGCGCAGGGCCCCTAGAGATGCCTGGCGATATGTTATATCTAAAGGGTTCGATTACAAAAAAAAAAAATACAAAATAGTCGATTTAACAGTGGACCCCTT
This sequence comes from Agonopterix alstromeriana, assembly GCA_963924505.1. Lineage (NCBI taxonomy): Eukaryota > Metazoa > Arthropoda > Insecta > Lepidoptera > Depressariidae > Agonopterix > Agonopterix alstromeriana. Next base: position 14,624,401 of record OZ004675.1, read on the forward strand.
AAACGAATATATCTGCAGGCAATTTGTTCACGCCGACGGAAAAACTGTATTTCGGACAAAGAGGTTTGCAAGCTTTTTATAGAGGCATAGTCACGATTGATTAAAAAAATAGGTTTTGCTCAATTAAACCATTGGAAGACGTAAAGAGCGAACAAAAAAATTTATTTAACATTATTATAACATCCTATAATGTCACGGTATGGAGACAATCGGACACAAAGTTATCTTTGTTGACTCGAGTTATTTCTAGAGTCATTTTTTCTCTTTATGTCCAATTATATCCACAACTTGACACTTTGGGACATTATACAGGGTATAAGGAAAAGCCCGTCACAGACTGAAACGGTGAACTATGACCATAAAATTGATAAATTTTCACTAAGGAGTCTACTTCAGAAAACGCGAAAAAAAAATTACTTGTCCCATATATTTGAGTCGGGTAGGTACTACAGCACCAGCAGTCTTTTATGAAACAGCTGATTTTTTTTCGCGATTCCTGAGGTAGACTCCATAGTGGACATTTTTCAGTTTGTTGGCCGTAGTTCAGCGTTTCAGTCTGCGGAGGGCTGTCTCTTACATCCTGTATTTTTGTGATATTTTTTGTTAATCAATATGTCTCTAATTCAAAATATACAAATTTCATTGTCCGATGATACTCTGAAAAATATCGATCGGATCTATGCTTTGACTAATTATTATAAGGAATAGCCTTGCGGTAGCATTTCCCCTCTGCCACGGTATAAGCACAATTGATCTTGTGCATTTACATTCAATTTTACACCTTATCACTAAACGAGACAGCCTATAATTGCGAAATAATAACTTCGAACTTAAAACGTTTGGGGTTCACACGAGACTACTTTTCATGATTTTTAACATTCAAAATTAGAATCTAAAGTTATGGGGAATAAAATCCAAAGCTGCGGATTTCATGTTACCTCGACCCCCGCAAAAAGTGGCAGAAATGTTTGTTAGTAGAATTACACGCTTAACCAGTCCACATATAAGTAGTCAAAGGATCTATGTCAAAAGCTTACATACGACTTTTGTTTAGATTTTACATGATAATATGCATCTAGTTCTTTTATTTATGACCAATGTCTAAAGGTTACAAAAACTTGGCCTCTATCAACCAAATCTTTAAATCACTTACCTAGGGAATTTAAATTGTCCATCCTCCGAGCCTTCTTCTCCAAACGAAGATAGGACACGTCCATTAACATCGAAGACCTGGATCCTATGGTTGTTGGAGTCAGACACCAGCACTCTGTTTGTACTGGAGACAGCTATGTAGTGAGGATGCTCCAGCTGGCCCAGTTTGGAGCCAAACGATCCAAACTTACCCACAAAGGTACCGTCTGATTGGAACACCTGCAGGAAATTGAGTTTTATAACTTGAAAATTGCTGTTAAACTCGAAAAGTGAAGTTATCAACTTTAATAACTGTTACGGGTGTACGTTCATTTCTATTAGATGAAATTTTCTTGGAGAAGTTTATGAATAAAGAACATAATATACGATGAAATAAAAGGAATTAGATTATAAAGCAATGTGACTACGAGAAATAAGTTTCACTTGTGGTCCCATTAGAGGGACAACAGGGTGAAACAAAACGCCCTAGTAACACTTAAGGGGGTGCTTCAGACCATCAAACTGAACAACTTTCACTATGGAGCCAACATCGAAATCGCGAAAAAAATCCGCTCTTTCATACAATACCGTCTTGACTTAAATGTATGGGACCAGTGATTTTTTAAATATTTTCTCGATGTTGGCTCCATATAGTGAAAGCTGTTCAGTTTGATGGTCTAATGTACCCCCTTAAGTATTACTAGGATGTTTTGTTAATGGAAATGCGAAAAAACAGCCTGAATTTCACCACAAGATAAAAACTAAAGTCTAAAAACCATGTTTTATAGTGAAAACTAAAAAAGTAGTTGTAGTAAAGTTTCGGGCTATCACGAAGATAGATTCAGCCGTCATCAATACAATTTTTTTTTAACAATGCATTGGTTAAGAGGATATAATTCAGAGCGCGCTCCATACAAACGTACTATGGTGATATTTTCAATACTAACCAATGAAAGTCAATGAAATTTTGCTGAAACAATCTTGAAACAAATATCTATGCTTGTATGGAGTCAGATTTTCGTTACAATATACAGTTTCAATGCTAGGATTAATTTAAGGTTTGTATGGAAATCTTAGAGGCACTGTAACTTTAAAACTATACATTTTAACGTAAATCTGACTCTATACAAGCATAGAAATTTGTTTTTAGATTGATTCTGAAAAATTGCATTGAGTTTAATTGGTTAATATTGAAAATATCACCATAGTACGTTTGTATGGAGCGCGCTCCGAATTATATCCTCTTAAGTACATGACAAATTATAGTTCAATCTCTAAAAATGCAAGGTTTATAAGCATTATGCTATCCATTATTCACGATCACTGATTCTTGAAGTAGACTGTACACGCGATATATAACAGGTGTTCTAAGACCGATTCTAATATAAAAATTTAATGTAAAATTATTATTATAATAATACACCCAAATATTTGTACTCAAGTCATGAATGTTTGTATCTAAATAGGGTCTTTCTTAATATGCTGACACTTTTTAGGGTTCCGTAGTCAAACAAGGAAGCCGTATACTTTCGTCCATTCTGTATGTCTGTATGCCCTACCTCAATAACGCGCTCATTTTTGCACCTATTGAATCGAAATTTGGCATGAAGACAGATACCAGTAATCCAAAAACAGAAATGTAAGAGTTATGAAGAAACACATTTTCTTTTAGGTAAGAGAATCGACATTACTACTTTTTTCTTATTCTACTCATGCAATGCCTACTGAACCCTATCATGGGCGGGTCCGACACGCTCTTGACCTGTTTTTAAGGGGATATCCGACCGAAAATCTGCTGCTCCACACAAAACTGCAAACCTAATCGAGCCAAATGTAAGGGACAGTAGAATTTTTTTTGCGATTTCGATGTTGGTCCCATAGAAAAAGTTGTTCAGTTTGATGGTCTGAAAATCCTCTTAAAACAGTGACAGCATTATATGTTCGACCGTTTATATGTTTTAACTCATGTAGTAACTGTTTTTTACATAAAAACTCTATATTAACTCAAAGTCAATTAATCGCCTATTAAGTTAATCATATAACACTACCAGTGAAACTGAAAACGTATGGATTGTACGAGTTTATAGGTACATAAAATAGTCGGCCTTCTATTATTTCACGTTCCCTGGACATAGTGGTCATGATAATAACTGCACATTTTCGTTAACGAGTTCTGCATTAACAATGTCACTATGCTGCTTTACACAGTGTAACAAAACACACCCCTAATATTTAAGACCATCAAACTGAGGAACGTTTATTATGAAGACAACATCGAGAAAAAATCTCCAGTTCGATACGAAACTGCAGTACCTACCTACTCGACTCTAATTACCCCTTCTTTGAATATTAATATAGTGTTTTATTACACCTTGCATTGTTAAAAGGAGGTTTAGGGTATTTGACAGGTTTTTAAAACTGCTCTACGTTAATCACTGATGTCTAAGGACTCTATAGAAAATGTATATTTTACGTTCCATTACATATAGTGCAAGAAAAAACGAAAACAAAAAATGTTATTTAAATATCCCGCGAAAACGCTTTTTCTGACAATATACGTGGCTACAAGCAGGTGACGTCACGATGACGTAAACTTTGTACGACACTCCCACTCTACATGCAACTGTTTACAAGCAGTTGACGTCATCAAACATTCGGCCAATCACAGTCGTTTACGATCATGTGACAAAAGTAGACAAACGAATTATTTTCTTTGTAGATTTTCTTTTAAAATATCCAGTATTTTTCTTAATCGACTAAATAGTTAGTTTCCAAAATTCATATTCAATACGGATGCCATCAATAGATCCTATATTTTACATGCTGTCAAATACCCTATTACTGTACAGATAATAATGATTGAAATTAGAGAATAGGTCTTCGCACAGTATTAGGATTCAAAACAAGGTACATGAGAAAGGGAATTGATGACATATAAATATGGTACCTATCTATCAGAACATATATGCATTGTCGCCAGATGAATTTCAAACTGAAGGGTTTAAATAGAGAAGCCTTACCTGAACTCTATGGTTTTCCTTGTCACAGACGTAGATGAAGCCAAGGGCATCTGTGGTGATGCCCCATGGGTAGTTGAACTTGCCATCTCCAGTACCTTGACTGCCAAATGCTCTGAGGAATCGACCTGCTGGGTCGAATACCTGTTGACAATAGATAAAGGTTAAGGTTACGTGCGGAGTTATTCATTTGCCCCCTCCAGAATTCCGTTCGGCATTACAAAGCCAGCAAATCCTATACAAAATCATTACTCTGATTTAGTATTCCGGGTCGGAATTCCGTATGTGTGTGGCAGGCGTAAATAAGATATGTACGTGAAAATAATGGTTATTATACTGATTTAACTGAATATTTGTTTGTTTTTTTTTTGTGATAATTGGATCGTCGTCGTACTGCGCATTAAATAACAAATAAAAAAAAAAACCCCAACGCTAAAAACAGACATTTAAAAAGTGAAAACTAATTCGGACACCCTATTTTTTTTTTTTGTAAACAAATGTTTGTTTTACTTTTATTTCGTAATTTTTAATGTTACTGGAATCCTAAGAACACTCTCGCAAAAATTAGCTTTCTATTAAACCGCATCGAAATCGGTCCACTCGTTTGGAAGCTACGATGCCACAGATAGACAGTAAGTGTAAAAAGACCTCGTTGAGTTTTCAGGAGACATCTTCTTACACCCTGTATTTTGAATGGCGGGTGAACGGCTTTCATAAAATATTTTATAAAAAATGCCTAAAATATTGATGAATGGCCTTCTAACACTTGGTTCAAAATGCATCCGGCATTCGTGAAAGGCTTTTAAGGATTCAAAACTATTGTTATTTAAAAATCGGTCAACTATAAAATATATCTTTTATTAGAATAAAAATTTTGACATAATACTGATATTATTGCATTTCATCGCTCAACAATGCAACAAAGTTGGTACTCATCCATCTACACTGACGAAGTTTCTGCACGGATAGTGTCTATAGAGACTCCATCGCTTCACCTAATTCCTCCAACTTTTCTCAAATCAAAAGTTCTAGTTTTATACCAGAAATGTAACAACATTCTCTTATTCCCTTTGGGAACAAACTAAATGGGATCAAATTTACTGCGTTCACCATCTGGGAATTTTAACAGCCCTATCAGAATGGTTCTAACAACTTCAAATAGCACGGCTGTATGAGCTAACAAATATAAATTTACTGTTGGAAAACTTGACACGTTCCAATTTTCAACTTTCTCCTCATTAACATTGGGATCAATTTGTTGAAGTTTACATTATCGTAGCAGAATTTAATTTGTATACTTGCTGACTGACGCACTCGCTATGGAATTCGCTGTAAATATTAATAACTTCATATTTGAATCAAGAATTTGTAATCCGTTCTCTCGTTATAAATGTTAGATGTTTCATCTACATGTTAAATTTAATTAAATTTCTTGCTGATAATTTCTTTACTATCTTCATTGTTTGACGGCCCGGTAGCTCAGTCGGTAATGAATCTGCCTGATATACCGAGGGTTTCGGTTCAAACTCCGTAAGGGACAAATATTTGTATGATGAACATCAATATTTGTATCCGAATCATGGATGTTTGTGTGTTTATATATGTATTCTATATCGTTGTCTAGTCATCATAATACAAGTCCAGGCTAGATTCTGGTACTTTAAATGTGACTAGATAATTTGTGTGACAATGTCTAAGATATTAATTTATTATTTATTTCTCTGTTTTATTGCCATTTTAAGCTCTCTTGTTTTTCTTGGGGTTCAAGTCATTTAAAAAATGTATCATTCAATTTACAGACAAAAAATAGCTCAAATATTTGCAGTGTGAAAAAGAATACATTTCAAATCTAGAAATCTAGAAATCTTTCTGGTACAGAGAATTTCTTTGGCCATCCAGAGGGGCAATGCGGCCAGTATCTTTGAGACCTTTGAGCCGGGGTTGCGAAGGGCAAGTGCCTTTAGATTAGTTAGTGATAGTCTGACGAAGCTTGCATGCGGATTTTATCTTGTGCCCTGCCATTGACGAAGCTTGTAGCGGATATAGATGTATGTGATTAGGATTTGACGAAGCCTGCGTTGCGGATTACATTATTTTTATTATATTGTTTTGAATTTGAATAAATAAATATACAGTTTTAATCTAGAAATAAACATTTTAACGGGTTCTTACTGCGTTTAGGTATATTTGAGTTCCCGATATTTCGGCACTGTTACTACTACCTATAAAAACTGCTATCTGTAACTGTATCCTATAAAAACTGATGCGGTATAAAAACTGTATTACATTTCAAACCGTAGATGAAATGTCATAACTAAACAACTTAGTAATATTCAAAGGGAGTCACGTTGCAGGTTCTGACCCGAGAACATGTCTCGCGTGTTGTCCGCGCGTCGCGTCTTTGCCTGCCACGAGGCTCCGCATTCCTTAATCTCTTCTTGTTTTTGATCAAAAAGAATCCCTGAGATTCGGATAGACATTGGCGGAAATGCAGTGCTAAGGCACAAGCAAAATAAAATAAATGAACGACGTGTCAAGTAATAGGTGTATAGGTATTGTTTCAAGCACAAAAAACGGGGCATGAGAAACATTGATGGCATTCCTTAATCTCTTCTTGTTCTTTATCAAAAACAATCCCTGAGATTGGGATAGATACTCCCACAAACTACTTGACATTGGCGGAAATGCGGTGCTAACGCACACGCAAAAAGTCCATTAATTATAAATAAAATAAAAAAAAATTCAAAGGAGTGGTTTAGACTTTAGGTCATTTTGTTACTCCTTGTAGTAATGGTCTAAACTTTAGATCATCGAACTGAACGACTTTCACTATCGAGACAAAGTTGAAAAAAAAATCGACTGTCCCATTACATTTGAGTCGAGTACTGCTGTTTTGTATGAAACAGCATTTTTTAAAGTTGTGTAGTGACAGTTGTTCAGTTTGATGGTTTAAGAGAAGTTTATTCCGAATGCGTAAATGCGCGCTGCATACAAACAAAGTCTGGTAATATTTTCAATGCTAACCAATTAAAGTAAATGAAATTTTGCAGAAACAATCTAGAAACAAATCTCTATGCTTGTATCTTGTCCGATTTTCGTTAAAATATACAGTTTCAATGTTAGGATTAATTTAAGATTTGTATGGAAATCTTTAAGGCAATGTAACTTTAAAACTATACATTTTAACGAAAATCTGACAATATACAAGCATAGAAATTACTTCTCAGATTGTTTCTGAATAATTTCACTGACTTTAATTGGTTAGTATAGAAAATATCACCAGACTTCGTTTGTATGGAGCGCGCCAACAGTAATATACCCTTAAACAATCCCTTTTAACATAACTGGTGTGTTTTGCCACACCCATAAAACGCACTGGCAAAAGCTAGTAAGTAACTAATGAAATTTTACCTTCCTTTGAAACTGACTTATTTTACCTTGGCCAAGAACCGGGCTTTGAAATAGGATATTCCTATTTGCATAGGTATCCACTAGAAAGGAATTTCTGCAATATCAATGGTTAAATCGATGTTCCTGTGTGTAGGTGTTGTAGTCAAAGGAATAGCATATTTACCAACCTCTCATTCTCAAGTTTCGGACCCTTCAGAAAATTTAATATTGAAAATCTTTTACGTATTTACAAAGGATTGCCTTGAACACTTGAAATATTTGAAACGGAATATGCTACTGCAAATAAAGTATTCCATTTGTTTTGTATTTTGAAAACTTGTTACTAAAATATTGTTTGTTATATTTTATCTTCGATTTTTGACTTTGTCAGATGGAAAGCGCATCGTATGTTATTGTTTGACATATTTATGTTTGCATTTGAATCGAAATTCTTGTGATAAATTTTTACATACATATATGCAATTGTTTACATTAAGTTTTACATATTTTATAAATGAATGGAAAAATATTATCTACGAATTTATGTACCTACGACTATTAATTTGGCATTTTTGACTTACACTCAGTTGCAGAAACTCTCATTAAAGTTAAACCTCTATTAAATCTCTTTCTGTCACTTTTTGTCGTATTGACGTAGTAAAAGCTAGCAATAGATTTAATGGAGGATTAACTCTAATGACAGTCACGTTGCAGGGTTTGCCCCGAACACTTGTCTTTCGCGTGGTGTCCGCGCGGTTCGCGTCTCAGCCTGCCACGAGGCTCCGCAATCCTTCTCAGTTGTGTTCTTACTCAAAAACAATTCTCGATATTAGATAGATATTCCCTCAAATCACTAGACACTGGCTGAAATGCGGTGCTAACGCACAAGCAAGAAGTCCTTTAATTATTTTAAAAAAAAAATGAGCGTTTCTGCAACTGAGTGTAAGACTTGCTTTTTCTCAGGGCTGTGCGAGGTAGCGAATATGTGAGCGACAAAAAAAAACAACAGATAGCTCGCTTATTCGATCGCGTTGTCAGAAGGAAATTGAAGCAATTCTGTTGGTGGATTTTTTCTATTGGGTAAGGGCAGTGTGGTGTGATTGGATAAGGGCAGGTTCTGTGTGTTGCCGGCTAAGAATAGCATCATCCCATTTCCTCCTGTGGGTGTCGTAAAAGGCGACAGAGGGATCTACCAGAGGATGGGCAGCAGCATCCTCTGAGTATACATATCCAACCAACTGCCATCGCCAACCCGCCTGCCAAGCGTGGCGATTATGGCAAAAGCCCCCAACACGGACCGGCCGTTGTAGCGGTAATTGGGGGAGGCCTATGTCCAGCAGTGCACGTCCATCGGCTGAGATTATTATGATGAAGGGCAGTACAGGAACGGTCATTCTGGCGATCCTTCGAGAAAGCCTATGTCCAGCTGTGGACGTGTACCGGCTAAGATAATGATGAGAATGATGAAGAACCAGTCAAGTGCTCAGGAGATATTAAGGTGGTAAAACCCAAAACATAACCTCTTAATTCTGACCTAAGTGGACCGGAAAATCCGTTAAATTCTACTAGGCATTCTGTTATCTTTTTTTAACGAGAATCGTTTAAAGATCACAGGGAAAGTAAAGTTGGTTAAACATTTAGTAATTTTACCCGCATAATTTATTTCCCTTTTCGCTATCTGAGATTGAAATGTGTGATATTGTGCTTGAGACCAAAGATTCAAACCAGCCGCCGTAGCATGTTACGCGTGATACGGATATATCACGCCTTTTATCTCGTTCATTCACGTGCAAATAGAAAGAGAGCGAAGGCGCGATAGTGCTGTATCACGCTGCGTTACTACGGCGGCTGGTCACGCTAAATATAAACAACGCTCATATCTATTATAGTACTGTAATATAATTGCTTTTTAGGAAACGGCTCAAACGATTTGGATGAAATTTTGTATTTAGATAATGTTTTACTTTCCTAGTTTATTTAGACCCTGAGAAAACCCGTAATATGATGTAGATAAAATCAATAATTGTCTAAACCATTTATGGCATTAAATCTGTTTTGCTATCTGACTTGCCATCATGGTGAAGGTACCTAGGAAGTACCGTTAATCTAGGAATTATACAGGATGTAAATGGCAGCCTAGCAAATACTCAAACGGTGCATTCAGAGGATCAAACTGAACAACTTTCACTATGGAACCTACCTCAACACGCGAAAAAAATCAGCTGTCCCATAAATTTGAGTCGGGTAGGTACAACAGTTTTGTATGGGACAGCTGATTTTTTTTCGCGTTTCCTAAGGTAGGCTTCATAGTGAAAAATATTCAGTTTGATGGTCCGAGTTCACCGTTTCAGTATTTGCTAGGCTGTCACTTACTTCCTGTTTAGTGTTTTTACCATTTCATTTACTTATTACGTGTTTACTGTTTTATTTCAGTACCAATGTCAGTTTTTCATATTGAAGGAAATTTACACGTTAAACATCATTTTAGTATAGCTATGAAGCTTACAGTCATTTAGGCAAAGAAAAAAAATATATAAGCATAAGCATATGCTCACGACTATATTCCCGAGGGGTTAGTCAGAGATATTCTGAAACCTCAGAACATCCACGTTTCACCAGTAGCACCGAAACTCTGTCCAGTGTGACGGGGGGTGAGCCCGTCGCCACTTATAATGGACAGTGGATACAATACATGCCTTTAAATTGAAGCATGCAGGTTGCCTCGCGATGTTTTCCTTCACCGAAAAGTCAGTGGTGTTACAAATCGTACATAAATTCCGAAAAACTCATGGTACGAGTCGGCCTGGACGGGGATCGAACCATCGCCTCCTGCACGGCAGGCAAGGTTACTCGCCACTGGACCACCACGGCTTTTTTATAAAAAAATATAAACGTTACAATACCTGAATACGATGATTGTATCTATCGGCGATGATGTACTGCCCGATTCGGTTGACGGCAACACCGGCAAGGCAATCAAACTCGCCTTCTCCGCTTCCGTACTGACCAAACTCTTTCATGAATATACCATTTGAGTCAAACACCTGAGAAAGTAGAAAAACGTATATATAAAAATAAGATATCGTGGATCTATAGATAAGATAATGATTTTATTTATTATTCAAAACAACAATTCGTATCTTGAATCATCGAAGTCTTGACTATCAGTTTCGAAACTGGTGACCTCAAATGTACTTTAATGTGCTACATATACTGACATAATTATAATAATAATAATGGATTCAGATATAGACCACGCTTGGTGCATCCTCTCACATTTAGATAAAAGTGTCTCAAAGGGCCTCTACGTGTTGGATCTGTGTCCCCACGCAAACCTACCAGAGGGCCGGGCTACGGCCCGTGAGTAAAACCTTTACAGAGATACATAATAATAATAAAAGCCGTTTACGTTTTAATATCGCTACAAAGGAAATGCCTATGTTATCATACTAACTACATTTCAGCCGAAATGGTCGGAATCTCGTTATCACATATGTCGTCATATAAAATTATTGAATTCGGTAATATTCTCATAATATTTTCCTTCCCCTTCAAAGAGACTTAAAAAGAAATTCATCATCACTTACGCTACGTAGTCATATAAAGTAATCAAGTTTGATACGATGACATTACGATAGTAACAATAAGCTTTTACAAAAGCATATAAGTAAGTTCTCTCGTGATATTTTTCATCCCCCTCAAAGAAACTTCAAATGGAATACGCGCAACGCATAGAATTTCATTTCTTACCATTGTAAGAACAAACAAGTTAGATTTAGATTCAAGACAAAAGTTTACAGAATAGAAGTTAATTGATAAAGTTGGCTGCAATTCGGACAATCTGTTTTGAATTCATGACACGCTTAATGTTGGCACAAGGTCAGCAACGAGAACTATTTCCGCAATTTAGTAAACATTTCTACAGCTGTTAATGTATCCGACGAATGTATTCCAAAAACAACATCGCATAACATTGAACTAAAACATGGAAAATATTCTGCGTTGCTTTGGCAACAAGACTGGAGTTTCCTGCCTTGTGTTATATTCTTAATCCAAGCTCAAGTTCACATCCTCCGGTACACCTATTCTACAGCAATGCATAAGTCAGTAATTACCTGAACTCTATGGTTGGATGAATCGGCCACGACCATAGTGTTGTCGGGACCGACAGCGATGCCACGAGGCCATGTAAAACAGCCGGGTTCGCTCCCCCGACTCCCCACGCTGAATTGTAAACGGCGTTTCTGCAGATATTGGCTCCTAGGGGAGGAACCTGCTGCTGCGAAACCTAAGAGCAAACAAATTTAATTAGAACAAAGAATAAACAGTACGAGACACACCGTAAAACCCTTAAGCTTCAAACCTATATACACGCCACTCTCGGTTTTATCTCTAACCTGCTACCGCTGCTGTAGCCGCCGTAGGGGAGATGGGGGAGCCTGCCGCGTTTTTTGAATCGTCATCAGAACTGGCAAGCTCGTTAGCTGAACGCAAGGGCAGCCCGAGAGACAGGCGACGCGACGTACTCGACGACGTGCCGCTCGTATCACGCTCTTTGCCCCGCGATCCGTACTTATTCTTCAAATATCTGGCCCAAGAACTCAAAGCCGCACCATCTTTCTCGCCACCAGGCGCAATTCGTTCTGGAGAGCTTTCTCTAGATTTAAGTGCATGGGATGAACGACTGCGAGATAATTCGGTTCCACCAGTGCCGGCTCCATATCGGGCCGCAAGATACGCCGATGGTGACGCTGTGGTTGGAGATACAGGCTCGTCTTGATCATCGTCGTCTCCTACACCGAAGCCAGTGTGACTGCTCTTGCTCCTAGCCAAACGGTTTCGTCGCTCTTTCAAAGCGAGGTATCTCGATCGAGCTGTAGGATATTTAGATTCATCATCTAAAGAAGATGTAGTTTCCTCTTCTCTTGGTTTGCTACCATAACGGTTGCTATACGAAGAAGAAGTACTGGTGCCGTAACGAGATGTAGGTTTTTCTTCTTCTTCAGTCTGAGATGTTTGTCTGGTTCGATAGCGCGGTTGGGCAGGCGTTTCTTTAGGCTTGCTTTCATGAGTATCATTGCGAGCGTTTGTGCTGCGTGCGAGTAGTGGACCTATGTCGGTTCGAGCCATCGCCTGGCTCTCGGGCTTTCTTTGCGAAGCAGGCTCCTCTTCGCTCTCCTCTGACGAGTCGGTTTCTTCTTCGGAGCTCGTGTCGGAGTCTTCGTGTGCCGGCTCGGCGGGCGCTGGGGCGGGTGTCGGTCGCTGAGCGCCAACGAATCGACTCTGAACCCGTTGTGCGCCGCCGGCTGTTCCATTCGTCGTAACAGCTGCTGGTCGGTCGCTGCCTGCGGAAATAAAACGAGTTGCAGGTATTGGAGGGAGCCCTTCCTTGGTATATTTTGCTTTTAGTTCTGCGATTGATAGTATCGCACCTGTATGTTTTACCGCCGAGCCGGAACTTTCAGTCGAAGCGCTAGATTCAGTGCTGGCGGCGCGAGCAGCTGGACGGTGAGGAGTGGTTTCAGTTGCTGAAGGCCTCCTAGCAGCTACTGTTGGCTTTGGTACTGCTGGGGTAGCAGCTGCCTTACGCTCGTTGCGAGTTCGTTGTAGAGATCCAACAGATTCATCGGATTCACCATCACTGGATGCCTGAGAAATACATTGAAATTCGAATTGGACACCAAAACGGTAGATACATTTTTGTATTGTGTTCTGTGTAAAAGGGGTTAAAGGTGGAGTGTATTTATAATGGAATGCCGTTAGTTGTTGCGTTTTTCTTGTTAGTATCGATGATTTTTTTTTCCTAGATTCTAATTTGTACTCCTGCTCTTGTTCACTCTCTCTCCTCCTCCCAACTCACCTCCCGAGCTGGAGTGGGTGGTTTACGAGTTATTGAGCTTCGTTCTTCTTCTGCACTGCGTTGTGCTGCTGTTCTGTCAGGTTCTTGAGAAGAAGCTGCTCCAGCGGCTTTGTTTTGTCTTTTGAGTCGTGATATTTCATCATCTTCACTCTGCTGCCTCTGCGCTGGCTGAGGGCGGCGTTGCGGCTGAGGTACTGGCTGAATTGGTTTTGGTGGTGGTGGAGGCTCTTTTTTCTCCTTTTTTTTCCCGCTGTCCACGTCGAAAATCCTCTGCATAACACGAGGACAGTCACTCAGTCGGAATATTCCACTGAGAGGACCTCGAGTGGCATCTTCGGTGTCAGTAACCTTTTCTTTCTCCTTCTTATCTTCCTTGACAACGCGGCTAGGTTGTTCCGAATCGGAATCATTATCTTGATGACTCCTTACGAAACGAGAACGGAATCTACGTGATGGCCTATGTTCAGATTCGTATCCACTATAGTCTTCTGTGCCGTATTCCCTTGAAGGCTTTTCTGGTGGAGGTGGTCGGCGTTCACCAAATTTGCGTCCACCTAGTAAGGGCTCATCGTTTTCATAATACCCTTTAGCTTCTTCTTGTTGACGGAACTGTGTTGCCAGACGGTGGTCACTCTTAGACCTTGTCAAACCTTGACTTTGAGGCAATGCGGTCGAGCCGTATGTGCCAGGCTGGGTGATGTTTAGTTCTCCATAGCTAGCAACATGCATCACAAGCTGATTAGGGTCATGGGTCATAATGAACCTTATCCTACGATTATAATCTCCGGCCTCATATTCGAAGTTTCTCAAGAACTCAACAGTCCTCAAGAATATTTCTTTGGTGTCCACCAATTCGGTATCTTCCCATTCGACGTCATCATTCATGTATTTATCAGCGACATCACAATTACTTTGTATATTATTTAACTCTAACTCTAGATTATCTTTAAGGTGCGTTAGATTTCTTAGTTCTGTTGCTAAATACCGGTCAACTTCATTTCTCAAGAAATCGGTTCTATCTTTCAAAGCTTTGGTTAATCTTTTATTGATTTCTTCGATTTCTCCGGCGACTGAACCGCAGTTAGTTTGGAGGCTATTTGTGTTACGTTCAACAACAGCTAATATGTCTTGAAGTCTATTAACACCACGACGTATTTGGTTGTTGATTCGAGAAATTTCTCTACGAAGGACTTCCATATGTGCCGATTTGCAGTCTTCACAGACTTTTTTATCGCAATGGGCACAAGGTGCACAATATGCTTTTTCAGAACAAACGTTGCATCTCTCCATGATCTGCCCAGCTGTTGGGTCTGGGAGTTCGCCAGCGATTTGAGCGTGAAGCTCTAAAAATCGCTGGAGAGTGACGTTTGTGGGGAATCCCTGTACCCCTTGGTACGGGATCCGATGTTCTGCTCTGCATTCTGGACATTTAACCTGCAAAGAAAAGAAAGTAGGTAATTCGTTTTAGAATTTATCTTTAACTTTGGTCACAAGAAATATTTCAAAGAAGGAAAATTTTAACAAATAGCTATATAATATTACAAAAGCTAAGCTTCAATCATGACATTTTAGAACTAAGAAACATAAAAATAAAGTAAGCGTAGCAATCAATGTTGCTAAATAGTTGATGATAAAATCGACGATTCATGGTATCAGTTTTCTGGCAGCATGTCTGTAATAAAGTAGTTATTTTTTTTTTGGCATAAATGACAAAGATGATTTTTATTACTTTGATCCTAGTAAATACCTAAACATGCTCATCACGTAAAATAAGCCTATAAAATATGTTTTATAATTAAAATTTGGAAATGGAGCCAGATCTTGATAATAATTCATTCTGATGGAAAGAATCTTGTCTTGTTCTCGAAATACAACTCATAGACTTACCTGTCTCCTAACGTAGTCGACAAGGCCGTCCATACACGGCTCCATACAGAAGCTGTGCTGGCATGGCAGCAGCTTTGGATTTCGGTACCGGTCTAAGCAGACGCAGCACGTCAGCAGTGATTCGAACTTCTCCATCTTTTATTTGTCTGCTTTACGTATCTGAAAAAGAAAAACTTGATTGAGAAAGGAAAACGATAGAATTTACGTTGACAACAAAAGTTTTATTTGTAACATATTTTACACGTGAATGTTGTGACAACACTTTTTTGTTTTGTGGGAATTTTATAATAAATGAAAGTAAGTTTGACTATCCTCTAAATTTTGTAGCGTAGGCATAATCCTGCCTCTGTTTTCATTTCCTATGCCTCTCAAATAAACATTTTCCAACTCGAATTTCGACATTTAACGATAACATAACATTCTGGTAAGACATAAACAACCTTCTGATACAAATATGCGGTCTAGCGCAGAGTTCTGATAACGGCAATGTTGCTTCGAACGTATTTCCTTTATAGATAAGGTTTAGCACTTTTATCCTCCCCTGTAAAGGGAAAGTAAATAAAAATTTTGCGATTAATGTCCTTACATTTTTATTATGTAACGCTTAAATCGCAAAAAATATCTTCTGTTCCATAAGAAAAGGTCACAGCGAAAAGCCATGGTGGTCCAAACGCTACCGTCCCAAGGGATAAAGACGTTGGGGGAGGCGAGTTAAACCGTGCGACTTGTATTGCCAGTGAGCGGCGCGCGCTTCCCTTCCCTGCTACACAACCCACCTCCGCTTAACATCTAGAGTTCCTCGCTACCCTACTGTACCCGTGGATCAGTCTTGTATAAGCTTGACTACAGTAGACTGAACCTTTTGTGGCAGTCGGCAGTCAGGGGTTGATGGTTTGGTCTTAGTCCAGATTTGTATCAACGAGTTTTTAGAAGCTTAGGTACGTCGATTTTTTTTCTCTACTGGATTTTTGGCGAAGGAAAACATAATGTAAAAAGCTGTATGCTAAGTTTATTATTGCTAATGAAATGTGGTAATTCTGATTATCCTCTCGGGCTTATAATCGTGAGCATAAATAATTCTGGGTACCACCACGTTATTTTGAAAATAAAGAAAAAATGCCGAAAAGAATCGGATGCGTCAAAACAGCTGTTTATAAAAAAACATAAACGCGTCGACTTGAGAACCTCCTCCGTTTTTTTTTTCGTCGATTAATTAATATTTCCATGTGCTGATTATGCAATGATTAGTGAACTAGACCGATAAACCATACGTCCTCTCCATAGAAATAGCTGATAAAAATCAATTATTCACACGATCTCCCAAATACACTGAACTAACTATGTCTATACGAGTACACACATTTATCAGGAGCCGTGTGAAATGCCAGACGGTGTTTCTATTTATAATCTCCCGGATCTTAGCGGATATTCGCTAAGCTACACCGCACCGGAGCAGGTTGAACGAAACCCTAGGTTTGCGTTAAATTTTGACGAAAAAGTTTTAATGTAAGGGCAGTCTTGTTCAAACAAAAAGTTACGGCAAAAGTGTCCGATATTAAACTACACAAACCTAAGTACGTGTAGTAATATAAACCAACTAAAAACATTGAAAATGCTGAAATTCTTTTCCATCCCACTCTCCCATCGTGGCACGGTGCGCACCGCGCGCCCGCGCGTGCTCGTAGTCGACCGATCAAACGAAGACTGTCGCATTATTGGTTCTCTTTCTACGTTTCGGGAACTTTTGAACTCGGACCCTTCGTCTAGTAGTTGGAAAGTCAATGCGTCAACTGTATGTTTTTTTTTTGAGACGACAATGCAACTCAAAAACTAACGCAGCACTTGTAAGAAAAGTTAAAAAGAAATTCATATTCAAAATATTTTCAAACAATGTTAAATGTTTTGTTTTGATAATTTAATAACACAATTTTGCGTGCAATTTGTTTTGTTAACACCTTGTATAATAAACTTTGTTTTTGCTACCATACCAAGTTTTTATATTCTTCTAAAGCTACCCATAAAATAAAAATAAAGATCTAATCTTCATTCAACGACCACGTAAAATGTGAAAAACAGTTTTCAAAACTATATGTTTTTCGTTGTTTTGGTATTTGACTTTATCAATCCCGATAAAATTACTTTCCAGTGTAGCCGCTTTTGTTATTTGACCCATTTTGTAAGCCTTTGATAGTTTGTTCCTGTCGTATTTTTTTTTTGGTTTTCAAACTGTTTTTTACATATACAACGGGTTTAGTTGATGAAATTTGACTGATTAGAAATATTTAAATGATAAGGTAAAGTTGTCATTGCTGTTATAACATGAGCAATTACACCACAGAGACAAATCATCTGGGGCACGGTTTATGCAGAAGAGACGTGTGGTGGTGGCGGATAGTCAAAGTAACACAATTATAAATCTTATAGTACGTAGCATAGCGTCGTTTGGAGAATTACGCCCGCGCCTTCAGGCGACGTCACCTGGAGGCGCGGGCGCGATTCTCCTTTACGACAAAAACGACGTTATGCTACATACTATAAGGTTTATATTGTGTTACTTAAATTATCCGCCACCGCCACACGTCTTTTGTGTATAAACCGTGGCTAAGAAGCGCACGAAATGATCACTAGACGCGCCCGCCTACAGATTTTAAAATGATCGAGCCGGTAATTCCACGGACGGCGTGTTGGTGAACTGTAGACCTACCATGAGTTTTCACTGTACTTTACTACTGTAGTTACGTCACCAATTTTGTATTAAATTTCCTACAGCGCTCCTAGTGGTTACGTTGAGAACTAATTTCTGTCATACAAAATTTGTGACGTGACTAAAGTAGTAAAGTGCGGTGAAAACTCATGGTAAGCCTTCTGCACATCTACCTATACTCCATTCCAGATAGGGGCGAAGAGAAGGTAAAAAGGGTTCTTTATAGTACACACTTTAAAGAAATACGAATACTGTATCAAACATCAAAATGGCGATGTTGAAAGACTTAAAAAAGCAGTGGTGTGCACATGTGGTTCGTCTTTAAAATCATTCTGTCATCAAACACTGACATATAAGTGTTTCGAATTTTTATAATGTGATCACGGTCTGAAAAGGTTTCGTGGTCCTGCTTCTGTATTCTTATTTTTTTCGTCTTTATTTGACATCTAGTATAGTAAGATTTCTCTATTTGCACGCGACTTGGTTTTTTCCATACTACATGTTAAGACAAGCGCGGCTTTCGCTCTTCGAAAAGAGCGGGAACAGCAGTGCGATTTTTGAAAGATATACGTTGAAATCAGCAGTAGATAATTACTATGGAGATTGTGCATCTTTCTATTGTGGATTTGAATGTGTGACTTTCAAAAATCGCACTCGCATCGCATCGCGCGCGTCCAGAGAAATCATATTAGAATTCATTGAATGGTCTCGTAGTAGTGTATCTATTGTAGTTGCGATTGTATAAAGCATTGTCTCTGTGGGATATTTACTCATGTGCTGGTAATCATGTCACCAAAAAGATATTTTGAGAGTAGGTGACTAGGTGACAAGTGAAATATTAATTACTTTTCGTGTCATATGTCGATACGTGAGTAAAGGAAAGTTGAGTCATTGGATTTCGTAACGAAGTTGGCAGAGAAATGAAATATGAGGAAGAAAACTAGTTTTAGAAAACCCAGCTCTGTTTGTTATATTGCTAATTTTTGAGGGTAAGATGAGTGCTTCAGTACGACAGTTTAACTGCCTCCGTGGTATAATAGTTAAGAGCACTGGGCTCTTGAGACGGAGGTCGTGGGTTCGATTCTCACCTAGTGATATGTCACTGTGTGTTTTTCCCCAGTTGGCTAGGACATTGCAAGCTGAATGACCTGAAAAGAAAGATGATTCCGTGCTTCGGATGGCACGTTAAGCCGTTGGTCCCGGTTACTATCTCTGGTGGTAGTAGTCGTTACATAAAAACCACGTCAGAGGCCGTAAGGCGGTCGCAGAAAACTCTGATACCAGGGCTTGCTGCCCACATGATAAGAAGAATGGATTTTTAATGATCGCATAGCATATACTCACGACTATATTGCCCGAGGGGGTAGACAGAAATATTCTGAAACCTCAGAACATCCAAGTTTCACCAGTAGTGCCGAAACTCTCATAGCGCATGGCAATATAATATGACAATGTTGTAACAATTTTGTAACTAAATCGATACACTATTCAGTTTTATGATCTGAATTCATAGTTATTTTCATCACTATTTTCCTATTCGATTCTATTTTCGAATGTTATTTCCTGTGAGATAAGATAAGAGTTGATGAGAGCAATATTTTTAGTTACGTTGTTCATTGAATGATACGACATCAGTTACGTCATTGGGCTCATAGTTGAAAAGATGCATTTTGTTTACAGTTAATTCAGTATTGTTACCCGACTGCGCCAGAAGGTGGGTAATGTTTTTCGAGCCTATGTATGTATTTATGTATGTATGTTTGTATGTCTTTGGCACGCCCTACAGCCTAAACGGCTTGATGGATTTTAACGTATAAGGTGTCTTTGGATTCGTAAAAATTGTGAGTGTGACATAGGTTATATTAATTAAAAATAGCGTCGGCAAAAAAATTACAATATGGGTATCAAATGAAAGCTAGTAAATAGCAGATTCCAAAAATATGTATTATATCACTTTTATGCTACCATTTTGACACAAAAGTGAAAAGTATGAAACAAACTTAATTATTTAAAAAAAAAAACCGACTGCATGAAAAAACTAATAACTGAAAAGAAAAACAAGCGCTTTAATTATTTATCAGCTCTATCAAACTACTACTACGACTTTTATATACTTAATAATTTTCGTTTGTTGTGATTTCTATTTTTCGGAATATTTCTCAATATTATCCGATATTTTACAATATCTCTGACGATCCTTTCGGGTAGTAAATAAGTGAGCATTTATTAATATATATAGCATATGCTCACGACTATATTCCCCGAGGGGGTAGTCAGAGATATTCTGAAACCTCAGAACATCCACGTTTCACCAGTAGTACCGAAACTCTGTCCAGTGTGACGGGGGGTGAGTCCGTCGCCACTTGTAATGGACAGTGGGTACAATACAGGCCTCGAAATTGAAGCATGCAGGTTTCTTCACCATGTTTTCCTTCACCGAAAAGCCAATGGTATTATAAATCGTACATAAATTCCGAAAAACTCATTGGTACGAGTCGGCCTGGACGGGGATCGAACCATCGCCTCCTGCACGGCAGGCAAGGTTACTCGCTACTGGACCACCATTACGCATTTATTAATATATATGCGTAAAGTAATTTAAATCTTTAAATCTAGTGTTAAATAATATTCAAACATAGATACGCCAATGGTGACCGGTGAATTTAAATTATGATTATAATGAATAGAAAGAAAATGTAATACTTTAATATTCGTTTCAGAATTTAAAATGTTATTGATTATAAACATGTTATAGAAATGTTGTCCTATTAAGCAATTCCCCGGTTTGGAAGATTGCGGGTTTAAGTCCCGCTCGAGATTTAATTTATCAATCTTTAAGGGTATATTACTGTTGGCGTGCTCCATACACGAAGTCTGGTGATATCTTCAATACTAACCGGTTAAGCTCAATGAAATTTTGCAGAAACAATCTAGAAACAAATCTCTATGCTTGTATTGTGTCAGATTTTCCTTAAAATGTACAGTTTTAAAGTTACAGTGCCTCAAAAATTTCCATACAAATCTTAAATGAATCCTAGCATTGAAACTGTATATTTTAACGAAATTCGGACACGATACAAGCATAGAGATTTATTTGTAGATTGTTTCTGCAAAATTTCATTGAGTTTAATTGGTTAGTACTAAAAATATCATCAGACTTCGTTTGTATGCAACGCGCATTTACGCATTCGGTTATTCCGATTGCGTAAATGCGTAAACTTCTCTTAATTTGATAGTTTTAGAATGTTGCTTAGCTGCAAATTAACGATGATTACAAATTATGTTCCTCACAGAACGTACACACAGGACAAGCACAGAATTTTAATCTATACTCCATTCAAAATAGCAATGAAATTTTAAGGCTATTTTCATTACAGAAACAGAGATTTAACACACTTACTCTCACTTATTCTTAGAACAGCTTTTGTACCGTCCAAGATATGTCGTATTGTGTATGTATCCAATAAATTAATGACATTTGGTAATCAGAATTGGCCAGAAAGGTAAATAGGAATCGGAAAATCGTGTCGTCCTTATTTGGAATGAAGTATAGTTTCATCATTATCCCAATCTAAAACCATGGGATGTAGATGACGCCAGAAGCGAAAGTTACAACTAATTTAGACTGCGTATAATAGTTTGTTTATCTCTTCCTACGTGTGTATGGAATCACGTTTATTTTTATCAACTTTGGCAGACAAGAGGTTTTTTTCATACAACGAACGTTTGAATCATTTTTCTTCGTATTTGGCTGTCGAATAAACAAAGAAAAAGATGTTATTTTACGCAGAATTTTTGGATAAAAGGAAGGATTTTTGTCAAGTCATTATTGTTTATTGCTGTAAAATGTGTAATAAGATTAATAACTTGACTTTTATAAACAAATGCGTATTTATGACGACGGAATAAGGAATAAAATACGGTACCCACAGAGAAAATTGGCGGTTCTCTGAAAAGTGCAAAATAGTATTTTAACTTTTCTGTATTAATACTATACACATTATTCAAATAGCCGTGGTGCTCCAGTGGCGAGTAGGACATTGCCTGCCGCGTAGGAGGCGATGGTTCAATCCCCGTCCAGGCCGACTCGTACCAATGAGTTTCTCGGACTTTATGTACGATTTGTAACACCACTGGCTTTTCGGTGAAGGAAAACATCGTGAGGAAACCTGCATACTTCAATTTCGAGGCATGTATTGTATCCACTGTCCATTACGTGGCGACGGGCTCACTCCCCGTCACACTGGAGATAGTTTCGATACTGCTGGTGAAACGTGGATGTTCTGAGGTTTCAGAATAACTCTGACTACCTCCTCGGGGAATATAGTCGTAAGCATATGCTATACACTATACACCCGATTTATTTTCCTAGAAAAAGGGTGTATTCAGAAAGATAAACTAAAAACTTTCCCTGAGGAACATGGGTCGAAAATTTTTTGGATCACCCATAGAAAACCAAACGGCTGATCCGCATTTTTGTATGGAAGGTCGCGTCACGAAAGTAATATCGACGAAATAAACACGTGTAAGCGTGTAATGCCTTTTCATATACCGTCGACACAATAGTCGGCGCCATTTTTTAAATGTGTTTATATATCCAACAATCTTAACTTCATTTATTCGCTGTTTTTATAAACACCATATGCTCACGACTTAATTTCCCGAAGGGTTAGTTAAAAGTAAGTTATAGTCTGTAGAATCCCACTGCAGGGCAAAGGCCTCCTCTCACGAATAAGGGTGCGAGGGAGTGGGCCATACTCCTCCACGCGGACCCAGTGCGAGGTGGTGGAGGTAAGTTAGTGGTTAACTTGCTGTCAGAGAATTTGTATGCCGCCGTAATAGGCCTCTGACCTGGCTTGACGAATAGTTACAATTACAACGCTATCTGACGGAACTATCCAAGAACAACAGCTTAACGTGCCTTCCGAAGCACGGAAACGCTCGAAATGAAATACCACTAAACAGTCACCCATCCAAAGACAGACCGGACCTGACGTTGCTTAACTTCGGTGATTGTTTCCGATACCGAGGCTCCACGACGCCTACGAGCGCTTCAGTTAAAGATATTCAAATATTATAATTGTCTGAAAATCTAAATTTTACTAGCAGTCCCAAACTATAGTACATGTATAACTTCTTGTAAACTCATTCATAGATTCGTAGGTACAGTCGACCTATGTGGAAATCTAAGAGGAAGGAGCTCTCTTTAACACTAGAGTGAGCCATACCAATTGTAAAGTGTCAACTTTTTTTGACGTTTAGGTTTGAGTGTGTGGTGTCAAGTAGTATGGACAAAAAGCACCAAGTGACATATGGCCTTATGTTTACGGTCACTTTTCACACACACTAGCTCAAAAAAAAGTTGACAGCCGCATAAACAAATATCTATAGTTCCACCTCCTTCTACTATTAAAGGTACGTCATAAGACAAAAGAGACCAACTACAATCGTAAATTTATGCGGACTCTATGGAGATCCTTCCTCTTAGGTGGAAATCGAAACGAAATGTCACAAAATATAGTTAAAAGATTTTTTTTAATCAAATGATAATGGAACAACAAATTGGTGATACGTCATAGAGACAGAAAAGCTCGCTATTATTTAATTTTACTCTCATAATTTATTTACTCTGTGAGATTTGCTCGTATATCATTTTAACAAGAGAAATATTTTATTGTAAAGAATGACGTATAAAATTTGATTACAGACATTTTTTCATTTCGGTACTTTTTTGACCGTCTATAAAATAAATAAGATTAAAAAAATCATTTTTCAAATAATTTATCATAGGACAAGTAGGACGAGAACTTTGACTAATTATTATATGGACTGGTTACGCGTGTAATTCTACTAACAAACATTTCTGCCACTTTTTGCGGGGGGCGAGGTAACATGAAATCCGCAACTTTGGATTTTACTCACCATAACTTTAGATTCTAATCTTGAATGTTAAAAATCATGAAAAGTAGTTTCGTGTGAACCCCAAACGTTCTAAGTTCGAATTTATTATTTCGCAATTATAGGCTGTCTCGTTTAGTGATAAGGTGTAAAATTGAATGTAAATGCACAAGATCAATTGTGCTTATACCGTGGCAGAGGGGAAATGCTACCGCAAGGCTAGTCCTTATAATAATTAGTCAAAGGACGAGATTAACTTTTTTTGTTAACTTATTTTAAAAAAGGAGATCATATTTGTTATGAATAAACATGCATACAGGTTGTAAGGAAAAGTATCATTAACCTCTAAGCCACAGACTCTACCCATCAAACTGAGCAACTTTTACTACGAAACAAACATGTCAGCGCAAAAAAATCCCCTGTTCGATACTAAACTGCAATACTCGACTCAAACGTTTGGAATAGCAGTTTTATTTATCTGACAGTTTTCCTCCCATGGTAAAAGTTGTTCAGTTTGAGGGGTAGAGTATATGGTTTAAAGGTTAATGATACTTTTCCTTACACTCATGGCCTCTCGCTCGCACCACGCCTTATGGTGTTATGCAAATTATGCAAATCATTGCATAACCTGTAGCGACACGTTCCACGCCTACTTTGCACTTCTAACCCCTCTTATAATGTTCTGTGGTACCTATAGTTAATCTTATATATATAAAAATGAATCCCTAGTTCCCTTGGTCACGGCATCACGCCTGAACGGCTGGACCGATTGCGATGAAACTTTGGTGGGTTGTTGTGCATATGCCAGGGAAGGTTTATAAACAAAAAAAACGGCCAAGTGTGTGTCGGGTAGGTGTAGGGTAGGTGTAGGGTAGTTGTAGGTGTAGAGTAGGTGTAGGGTAGTTGTAGGGTAGGTGTAGGGTAGTTGTAGGGTAGGTGTAGGGTAGTTGTAGGTGTAGGGTAGGTGTAGGGTAGGTGTAGGGTAGTTGTAGGTGCAGGGTAGGTGTAGGGTAGGTGTAGGGTAGTTGTAGGGTAGGTGTAGGGTAGTTGTAGGTGTAGGGTAGGTGTAGGGTAGGTGTAGGGTAGGTGTAGGGTAGTTGTAGGGTAGGTGTAGGGTAGGGAAAATGGCAGAACAACGTCTGCCGGGTCAGTTAGTGTGTTTATAAACCTAAACTAATGCAAAATTGAAGTCTAATTCAAGTAAGATAGGGAATTAATTGATTTTCAATGGGTTCTACTATCCAATGTTAATAAAGGACCGTTCGAAATCCTGTTTACACATGAATTACAGTAACAAGATTAAACCACGTTGATCTATCACCTAAAGGTCAAGGTCGCACAGCTACAATCTGTGAAATGTGTTAGGAAGATGGAAGATGTAGAAATTGACACGAGATTGTCAGTTTATTAGAAATGAGAGTGAACCGAAAATATATCTTACGCCTTTGTAGAAAGTATATTGAAGTGCGAAAATAAAATTAATGCTGTTCAGTATTTTTTCCAATATACAGGGTGTAAGTGACAGCCTAGCAAATACTGAAAGGGTGAACTTAGACCATCAAACTGAACAACTTTCACTATGAAGCCTACCTCAAGAAACGCGAAAAAAATCACCTGTCCAGGTCAGCAGTAGTAACTGTAGTAAGCCAATATACAGGGTGTAAGTGACAGCCTAGCAAATACTGAAACGGTGAACTTAGACCATCAAACTGAACAACTTTCACTATGGAGCCTACCTCAGGAAACGCGAAAAAAATCACCTGTCCAGGTCAGCAGTAGTAACTGTAGTAAGCCAATATACAGGGTGTAAGTGACAGCCTATTAAATACTTAAAGGGTGAACTTAGACCATCAAACTGAACAACTTTCACTATGGAGCCTACCTCAGGAAACGCGAAAAAAAATCACCTGTCCCATACATTTGAGTCAGGTCAGCAGTTTTGTGTGGGAGAGGTGAATTTTTTTCGCGTTTCCTGAGGTAGGCTCCATAGTGAAAGTTGTTCAGTTTGATGGTCTGAGTTCACCCTTTTAGTATTTGCTAGGCTGTCACTAGCTTTTGCCCGCGACTTGGTTCCATCCGCGTGAAATTAGAATATTAAAACAACCTTTCTTAGTGCACACCTCACGACACATCACATTATACATCGTCTGTGGAATTTATACTTATTCCAAATTTCATGTTTCTATCTTCAGCGGTTTAGGCTGTGCATTGTCTGTCAGTCAGTCAGTCACGGAACTGTTTTATATATTACTAGAGTTTACCCACGACTTCGTCGACACAAAATATATACCTACCACTTAAAGTGAGATCATAAGCTATCAAACAAAAAAAGTCTCATCAAAATCGGTTCAATGGTTTTTGCGTGATGCTGTTACAAACATACAAACAGACAAAAATTCTAAAAAAGGTTGATTTAGAGTCCGGGAAACCTAAAAACTATATCGTAATCTTTTTCATGTAAATATCTTCAATGTACAGATACACTTTTATTACAGTTTTATTTTAGTTAAGATAAATGAAGAAAATCACTGACACGAAAAATCCAGTATATTAATTTTTCGGGGTGTAAACTTAGAGAAGGGACAGCCAGGCAACTGCTGAAACGGTGAATTCAGACCATCAAACTGAACCACAGTTTGTCTTAGTTATTGAGCTTACACTTTGGAACCCATCTACAGAATTGAGAGTCGCAGGACGCCCGGCAGATGTGAAACAACGAAATACCGCACTCTCCCGATTACACGCACTTTTTTCTAAAAAGTTTAACGTGGCGTGAGAACGTCATGCCAATTTTTCGTCACGGCATACGAGTCAGTTTTAATGCCAAGACGCGCCAGTATATGTTTCACATCAAAAATCGGCCGTTTCAATACGATTGAGACTACAATTTTGTATGGAACAGCAGATTATTTTCTCAATTCTGAATTTCACCGTTTCAATATTTTTATTATACTCCGTAGGCATTATTATTCTTATTTATTTATATGTAAAATTGGTTAAAGGAAAATACGAAATAATAAACGAAAATTGATTTTCAAAACCACAATATAAGTACTTCTTTGTTCTCTAATATTTCTATATTTTATTAATTGTGTGGCAATAGTTTTTTTAATTACGAAATAATCAAGCAGTGATAGCAAACAGAAATTGCAATAAGCGACTTACCTGATCGCACTGAATGATAAAGCAAATTCAATCCTATACTTCAGGCGTTAATGTTCACAATTCCTTGCTCTCATTGTCTCTAAAAGCACTGTTAATGACGTCACAGTTAGCAGTTAATTTTAAAAAACAAAGCGCATACTTACAGCAGAATTATTGGCACATTAAAAATAACACTTGGAAATTCAAAATCACACAAGCGGGACGAATAAGGAAAAAAACGTGGTTTTGGTAATATTTTTTCACAATGGCAATTTACTTGTCATATTGTAGCAGCTTTGGCGGCACTTTTTTTGAAAATGGAACTTCCGACTAGAATGTATCACAGGCTTAAAGGTGCGTTCTAAAACGCTCTCCAGACAATACTGGCGGGAATACGATCCGAGTGCGCGGGATTTTATTTTTGGACGGAATCGTGCGCGTGCGTCGCGTTCGGTAAAGATTTATTTTCCTCCCGTCACAGTTTACTTTTGGATGTGAAAAGGTCATTGGACAGAAGAGGCGCGATTGTTTTCGATATAACGAAAGTTCTAATTAATCTGTTTCAATGTCAGTGGACGCCATTTTGTTTTTTACGCATTCTTTTTGTGCACGTTTTTAAACATCACACGTGATTACCGTTTTGGAAAAAAACTTGTAAAATATGTTTGTCGATGATGCTTCAGTAATAAAGGTAATAGGGAATTGGTCATACACTCAACCAATTTGGAAGTATGCTAGTTGATGGAGGCAGTTGAAACCGCTATACATTTTGCTGCCAATCGCATGCAATTCGAAGTACATAGCTGCGTGAGCGAGTTATGTTTCAAGTTTAATAACACCGTCTAGCGGCTTATTTAATCTATAGTCGGGGAAATCTACGGATTTTAGTATGGAGTAGGTTGCATTAATTGCACTTTTGGTGAAAATTTGGAATATAGTAGATACATACCTGAAAAACATAAATTCTCAATAATCCCCGATTTTTTATGTTGTATTATTGAATAATTAAGACATTTACAAAACATTAAATTTAGGTATGAACAAAAAATGGAAAACTGGTGATTTTGTACAGGATGGCTTCGTTCAATATGTTTTACTTATAACAATAATAATCCACGGTTAATATCGTTAATTTGGGTAGATATTTAATATTTTGTAAGTCTTCAAAAGTTATAACCTCAAAACTAAATTTTTTACTGTTTGTTTTTACACATTAAATTTGCCTTTTGATAATTAACTGTCTCTATTGCTGGTATGCTGGTCGAAATATTTTTAGAAATAAGCTTGCCATTTGTACATTAATATCGATTTTAAGGTATTTCTCAGGTTCCTGAGCCTATATAACCACGAAATCTCAACAAAAGTGTTATAAACTAACAGTAATATTATTTCAAACACAATTTACTAAAGTGTCTTTAATGCAATCTCAAACCTTATTTTTCCTAGACTACTAGCCAAAGACCCTCTCAAGCCCTATTCTTGCCCTTCATATTGAATATTAGAATCACAACAGAAATTTTCAAATTAAGTGTAATCGTATTTGGTTCGAGAAATATTTAAAACGCAAAAAATTACGCTTAAATAAAGACAAACATTTTTTTAGGAAAATAATTAAATCAGATTTTTTTGCAGTCTCGTAAATTTTCTCATATTTCCATGAACTCTGCTTTTCATTAAACTAATTTAAACAAGTCGTATCGTTTGTTAGCTTTCGGCTATTTACAGCAATAAAATTATGATAATACCTTTATTTAGTCCGCTCTTTGTTGCTCGTAAATATCCAAGGAAATTGCGTTTTAGATAAAATGTAATTACTTTAATTGAATTTAGCTTTTTGGTTCGCAATCTAGCTCATAATTAGGTAACAGAATAGCTATAGATAAGCACAGAACGTCACTTAGGCCGACATTCAGAGACGATTTTTTTAGTCTTAGTTCGAGCTAAGTAAGGCGAAATTGTATGGATTTTGGCATACGGGAGTTCGAACTAAGACTTAAAAATCTCCTCTGAATCTCGGCCTTATTAATCATTTAAATTGTTTTGCAAAATCTTAAGACTCTC
This sequence comes from Agonopterix alstromeriana, assembly GCA_963924505.1. Classification (NCBI taxonomy): domain Eukaryota; kingdom Metazoa; phylum Arthropoda; class Insecta; order Lepidoptera; family Depressariidae; genus Agonopterix; species Agonopterix alstromeriana. The sequence goes on from OZ004675.1 coordinate 14,653,493, forward strand.
AATCTCAATACCAAAAAGCATAAAAGCAAAAAATTACAAACATCCGAACATAGAACCTCATCCATTTTTGAAGTCGGTTAAGTGCGATTTTTGAAAGACACACGTTTAAAATCATGATCGAATGATTATTATCTCCGTAGTAATTTTGACATTTTTCACTGCTTATTTGAACGTGTGACTTTCAAAAATCTCACTACAGAAAATGTATACTTAACAATTATAATTAAAAGCATTCTTTTTTAGTGTATACCTCTAATTCTCTCAGTATACGATCCAGCTTACCTTACTTTAAATTCTCTAGCTATACAACATTTTCACTAGATTTTTAACATACATTATGCTGTACTTTGGCTGTTCTTCTGTTGCCGTTTGTTTATTAGCATAAGCATAAGCATATGATCACGACTATATTCCCCGAGGGGGTAGTCAGAGATATTCTAAAACCTCAGAATATCCACGTTTCACCAGTAGTACCGAAACTCTGTCCAGTGTGACGGGGGGTGAGCCCGTCGCCACATAATGGACAGTGGGTACAATACATGCCTCGAAATTGAAGCACGCAGGTTTCCTCACGATTTGTTTATTTATGCTGTAATTATGCTGTCTACGAGGTATTTAAGAGGATATGTGAAAAAAATAGGATTCTTCAAAGCATCAGATATCATGAAGTACTAACAGTAGGAGTATGATTTCAGGATATGTGTAAATTGAACATATTATTAAAATTTTGATTGCCACCAAAACACGATTAAGACAAATTTTCTCGATAGAAAAACAAGCCAAAGTAGCCTCCGTCTTTATCTATAAACGCTTGGAACTGCTAAACGGTGAATAATAGAAACACGAGACTTGATTTAAAAAATAGAGATTGATATTTTATAAATTTTGATTGCAGCAGAAATTAACTTACATAAATAGTAAAATCACAACTAAATAAAGTTTGTTTTGGCGCTTACGTCGTTTTATTTAGTCAGGCGCGCGCGCCGCCCCATCTCTTTCTCTCGCGTCAGGCAGTAATATAAGCTATCACAATCTATTAAAAAGCTCAGTCGGCTGTGGCCTTTGCCCGCGTCAGACCTGCGTTCGCATGCCCAATTTCCGAATTACGATTCATTATCCAGCTTACGTGTAAATATTATAGTGTAATATATTAAATACAATCTAAAATAAATTCGAGGCCATAGCAGCTTCACATTTAAGAGAATATAATTCGGAGCGCGCTCCATACAAACGAAGTCTGGTGATATTTTCAATATTAACCAATTAAAGTCAATGAAATTTTTCAGAAAAAATCTAAAAACTAATCTCTATGCTTGTATGAAGTCAGATTTTCGTTAAAATGTATAGTTTTAAAGTTACAATACCTCAAAGATTTCCATACAAATCTTAAATTAATTCTAGCATTAAAACTGTATATTTTAACGAAAATCTGACTTCATACAAGCATAGAGATTAGTTTCTAGATTGTTTCTGCAAATTTTTTATTTACTGATTGGTTAGTATTGAAAATATCACCAGACTTCGTTTGTATGCAGCGCGCATTTACGCATTCGGAATAAACTTCTCTTAAGTATATTTCTCACTCAAATATCGTCGCATTAGAGTGAAGACCTCGGGAATGAAATTTTGGTATTTTTTTATTAGTACATTTCTGGAAAGAAAATCTCACAAACCGTGTCCTGATTTCAATCAAATAATAATCTGATACTCGTAATGCCATCTATAGCCTGTAATAAGAACCTCGCAAATACTCCCGAATTTGCAAAAAAGTTATAGGATGCAGTTTTTTCTTCCTCCTGAAAAATTTTCTCTTTTGCACTTACGAGTTTTTCATTCTAAAGCGTCGATATGTATAGCAGTTGTTTTGGACTTCATAGACCAAGAGCTAGCTGTTATTATCTTTAAGTCGTCGTAATTTTCGGTTTTACTATCTTGTTTTTCAATTTCTTCAAATAATTAAATTATTATTATTATTTGTCATAATGGAATCTGGTTATAAACGTATTTATGAACCGTTGTCAGTATTTTTACCGAGTTGAAGGATTCTATTGCTCCGGAACATCTTGCCTGGTATGAGAGTTTGAAAACTCTGTGGCCCTTAATTGTATGGGTAGTCAGTATGGTGAGCCAGGCTGAAGGGCAGGGTAGGGAAGGCGAGTGGTCGCAGAGAGTTTCTTCTTCCAAGTTGTTTCTTTCTTGAGTGCTGGATCCGGAATGAATCTACGCCGATTTGGCGCCATTTTATATCATTTTCAAGCGACCACCCCTCCTTACCCCGCACTCTTGCCCTGAATACAAATCTCTTTATTTCTCATACAATCTTAATTTCTACGCTTACAAACCAATATAATTATATAGTTAAGATACTTATTTTCTTATTCTAAAAATAGCAGGTGCATCATCCGCCGGTGCATAACAGAGTCCAGAACGAAAAGGAAAGGTACAATATTTATATGACCCCGGCCCCCGCTTCCTCATAACACAGGTTCCGGACGCCGGGGCCCCCCTCGCTCGCCTGTATGCGCTGACAGAGATGGAGCGTTCTGTCTCTTTCTAACAATTATTTCTAATAGGATTCTACCCCTTCTAATGAGGTAGTGAAGCTTATTGGCATAACTTCTAATTGGAATTTATAAGTTCTAACTCGATTCTAATTGTTTTATTTACTTGTGCTATGTGTTAATTTTATTAGGGAAGTGTACCTAATCTAATCTGGGGTAGAAATCACTAGAGAAATCAAATAAGAATCCTATTAGAACTATTTACATAACTTATGTGCTAAGCCCTAATTCTAATAAGAACATTTTATTTATTGAAATGAACACTTAACCTAAACTTATCCTACTAGTATAAAAGGGTATATAAAACGAAATAAACAAAGTAATGTAAAAAACTATGTACAAAGGTAGTCAATTCAGGTTCTGTCGTGCACATTTCTCCCGCCGTCGCAGCTCTGCGATCCAACCTGTAGCACGACGATCCTCTTGGTCGGTCTCCGGAGGACATGCCCGTTGCTGGTTACGACGTCCACGATCCTCACCTCGCCGTCTCGTCCTGGGTAGACCGCGACGATCCTTCCTGTCGGCCATGTGTTGCGGGGCAGGGTGGGGTCGCAGACGAGTACCAGGTCGCCGATAGCGTGCGCTGGTCGTGTGAGGCTCCCGCCGGTGTTGGAGTAGAGGCTGGTACTCTTTGACCTGGCTCCAGAAGACGTCCGCCATCGTTGAGCGCGCTGCGCTTGCGCGCGGTGAGGTCGTTTGGGTCCCAACAGGATGTGGTTGGGTGTAAGCGCCTCCGGTTCTTCTGGGGTCACCTCCACGTGTGTGAGTGGGTGGGAGTTGACGGTGTTCTCCGCCTCGGCGAGCAGGGTGAGCAGTGTCTCGTCGCTAGGGTACTGCTCGTGGAGTTTAACGCGCAGTGCCTCCTTCACGGTGCGTACCATGCACTCCCACGCGCTGTCCATGAAGGGGGAGGCCGGAGGTACGTAGCGGCAGGTGATGCGCCGCGCCGTCGCCTCCTCGCTGACCGCCGCCAGCGCGGCCTTGGCGAGCTCCTTCTCCGCAGCCTTGAAGCACGTCGCGTTGTCACTCCATAGCTCCTTAGGCACTGCTCTTCGTGCCACGAACCTCCTCAGGTCGCCGGTCGCCGGAGACGTAGGCTTCGCTCTTCGTATCTTGCATAGTTGACAGTGTTTGATGACGTTCACGCACCGTCGGTCGTATCTTCAGTACCCATAGTCGCTGCTGTAGCTCATTCACGACGGTTTCGATACCGCCATGTAGTCGCTCGTGTACGTGTTGTATGTACAGTCGCGTGAAGTAGTGTTTCCCGTCGAGTACGGTCGGGCTCGCAGTGTCTTCAACGATGTCAGGTGCTACGTGGATTCTTCCTTTGAGCCATCTTTGCCGACGACCACTGATAGCGCCGACAGCTTGTCTCCCGGCTGAGGCGCCGCGCCGCTCCTTACTCGACGTAAATCTTCGGAAAGACAATCTTCTTGTACAGGTTTCCACCATAGTTTCTCAGCGCGAATGAGATAGTGCGTTTCGATACCGATGGTGTTGCTATCTCATTTCTTCACGTACGGTGTCTCGTTCTTGCGTGTTTTCTTATCAATCTTTGAATCAGAGTCGTTTTTATTGTTTTCTTTCGTTCGTTTGCGCTTCGTAGCCAATACTGTTTCGTTTTTCTTCTTTCGACATAAATTGACGAACTGTAGCATGCGCACCTTAGCTCGTAGCAAAAGTGGGAACGACGAAAATCGCTCGATTCGAGGTAGGTGAGCGTGGTCAGGTCGCTGGTGGGTGACGTGACAAGTCCCCTCTCTTCTCCTGTCTTCGGTGCTTCTGTCTTCGTCTCTTGTGGCCATTCTCGTTCGTGGTTTCGTAGGAAGCTCGGCCCGTTGTACCATCGGACCTCGCTCCCGCCGATAGAGACCGTGGCGCCGCCCGAGTTGGCGGAAAACTGCTGTACTACTGAATTTGTATTGGACACTCATCCGCATAGCTCGAAGCCGGCTTGCCGATGAATGTAGTCGACTGATTTCGATACTTCTTTGACTTCTTTTTCGGTCGGAAAACTTGTTGTGTAGTCGTCCATGTAGTGGTTCTTTTCAATGGCTCGCGCGGCTGCAGGATACTTTTCTTTGAAGTCTGAAGCATTTCTATTCTTCACGTATAGCGCGGTGCATGGTGATGACGAAATTGCATTACAACTCCCGGCAGAGATTGCAGCAAGTCTGGACCGCAGAGTAGCATATCGTTCAGGCTGCGTCCGGCTGTCTTCGCTGTGGCGTTGTGTACTACTCTTATCTTCGGTTTCGCGGGATTAATGACCGCGAAGTGGGGTAGGTACCATGTTTTATTTGGCACCGGCGGTGTGGTAGCTTCCTCGGCGTAACCCAAAGTGAAGAGGGTTTGCATTCTTTCTTCATATTTCTTTTTCAGGTCTTCATCTCGGTCTAGTTTCTTCTCTAGGTTGTGCAGCCGTTTGAGTGAGTTTTTGTAGTTGTTCGGAATCTTCATGTCGTCTTCTTTCCATATAAGTATTGTTTTGAAGCGTCTGTCGGGCAGGCGGTGACTGGTTTCATTCAATATCTTCAATGCGCGCTGCTCAGGGTCACTATTCTGTACTCGTTTTTCTATCCCGATTGATTCAAACTCGAAATAATTCTTCATCATCTTCTTTCGTGTATAGTTATTGAAATTATGTATTTTCATTAATAACGCCAAATAATATTATACAGGGTGTAAGGAAAAGTATCATTTTACTATGGGAGCAAACCGTTATGGGAGATACAACTCTTTGCATTCTACCTATCTATCTCAAGAACGGTTAACTATTATAAATGACCAAATTTGAAGAAAATTTAAAGTTCTACAATTTTTTTTAAAACTTCAAAGGTCATTTAGAGCATAGAAAAGAAGATATTTCCTAAAGACCTGTTTTTTGACATTTTACCTTGAATCTTTTGACCTGCATAAACGAGATTTTGTGACATTTGACCTAACATATTGGATGTCATAACGATGATTTAAAGAAGTTTGTAGCTTATTATCTCTCAATCCGAGGTTGACCCTTTTTTTCACCTAATTTTCCTGGGGTACTAGGAGAAACAGTGATAATGAAAACAAAACGGAACAAAACATTAAATTTGAAACGTAGGCAGGAACATACCAGAAGTATGAGAGAAAAGAAAAGGTAATAAGTTGTAAATAATTTTCCAGCACTCTGTGACCTAAACCTGCATATACGTTTAGCACCCTTGCTTGTGCTCGGGTGCTAACTTCACGCTGTGCAATAATGAACTACTTAAGTCACACTTATCGTAATGTACTAATGTAAATAAATGTTGATTTTAGGTCGTAAGATAAATATTATTAGTTATTTTGTAAATAAATGTTGATTTACCATTTGAAAATTCATTCATAACCTGTTATAATATCCTGCATCATCCTCATCCTTCAATGCTATGCCATGCATCTGAGGGATGCGAGGTATTTTAGAATTACCTATGGATTTTAAAATAACTTTATGAGTGTTATACAACTTCTCAACCTGAAAGTTCTTGTGGTATCGAGAATAACTGAGATTATTGCAGTATTATGAAACTTATTTTTTCACGTTCTTCTTACATTTTTGTTGACGGCGTAAAATAACTTCCAGGTTTCATCTAGATAGTCGGTATGTTTTGACCATAGAATGTTTTGACTTGTATTATATCAATTACAAGTACAAAATAAGAAGTTGAATTGATTTGATTACGGGACCTAAAGACGTAAAGCCTAACCAAGAACCAAACCGAAGACCAACAGGTAGCTCTCGTACTATAAAGTAAAACAAAATCCTGTAATGATAGTTTTTTTCCTTCTAGATAGGTACAGTGATTTTCGGTATGATATTAATGAGTTTTAAGTTTTTTAAGTGAAATCAATTAAAGAGTATCGTTAGTTAGGTATTGTTTCTATCTATAAATTGGTTGTCCGTAATTGATCCTTTAACAAATTAATAATTGATCAAGGAGGATAAATAGAACGATTCTTAATTATAATATATTGTGTTTTTTCATTCGACATAAGGTACTAATAATATATTAACAGCGAAGCGTCTTCTACGCATTTTGTGTGATTTGATTTTCGCGGGCTAGTGCGCGACGATGTTCGGTAGCGGGGCGCGGGGCGCTTGCTGCGCTAAGCCACGCCCATTTCGCTTCAATTATTTTTCGACATAGGCCCTTAAGAGAAGTTTATTCCGAATACGTAAATGCGCGCTGCATACAAACGAAGTCTGGTGATATTTTCAATACTAACCAATTAAACTCAATGACATTACTAGGAACAAATCTCTATGCTTGTATCGTGTCCGATTTTCGTTAAAACATACAGTTTCAATACTAGGATTAATTTAAGATTTGTATGGAAATCTTTGAGGCACTGTATCTTTAAAACTGTAGATTTTAAGGAAAATCTGATACGATACAAGCATAGAGATTTGTTTCTAGATTGTTTCTGCAAAATTTCATTGAGTTTAATCGGTTAGTATTAAAAATATCACCAGACTTCGTTTGTATGGAGCACGCCAACAGTAATATACCCTTAATAAACTATTACCTGTCTACAAATAAATAGTCGCCCGACTGTCCTTTTCAATACAAATGCCAATGACTTCGTATAAATAAAAGGGTATGCGATTGCCAAATTTAAATGCGAGTGCTTTGATCGTACGACGGTGCGTGTTGGCCTATAAAGTATGCGGTCACATGCTTTCTTTCGTTACCATTTAAAATAGTTTGGATAGATTAGTTGGAATTAGGGAATGTAGTGGTTTGAATGGAGATGTAGTGGTTAAAGTAGAGAAGGGAATGCTTCGATGGTTTGGACATATTGAAAGCATGAATGAAGGTCGACTTACGAAACAGATATATACGGTCCTTCTTAATATGCTTACACTTTTTAAGGGGATGATTAGACCATCAAACTGAACAAATTTCTCTACGGGACCAATATCGAAATCGCGAAAATAATATCAGCTGTTCCATGCTAAACTGAAATCTTACTCGACCCAACTGTATGGGACAGCAGGGGAGCAAAGGTAACTACCTCCACGAATGTGCTGCAGCTTGTCTTTCCAGGTGGAATATCAGCATTCCCCTGGAAAGAGAAGATGCCTCACGGGTGCATCCCGGGTAACGGCTAGTAACTACCTGAACTTAGTAATCATCTAGACTCAGTCCAGGTTCTTGCTAGTCGTTGGCAAAGAGTTACCCCCAATCCAAGGTGTAACTCGTACCGTGCCGATGGATGCGTGGCTGGAGGGGAGTCCAGTCTTTAACGGTGGCTCTCGGATACCGGGGTGCCTCCGGGAGTATTTAGCTCCTCTGCCGGCATGCGGGGCTCTGTCGGTGGTGACTTGTTTTTTCCCTCGCTACTCGTGGGTCTTTTTATGGAAAATTTAAATAAAAAAACAAAAAACAGCAACACATCGTGTTCTTCCTCTCTGGAGTCTCTCCAGGGAGGAACTGTTGCTGGGCTGGAAGGCGCTTTTAGCGACCTTCAAGTGCCCAGTACGGAATCCTCCGTATTGGCTGGAAGCCAGAGGGTGGGAGAGGTCAGCAGTGACTCCGAAACGCCCATGGCAGACAGTCAATCGAAAGGAAGTGACAGGGCAGCCAAACGGCTAAAACTGTCCGGTGCCGCTCGGAAGCGGCTCAAGAGGCTTATGGCGACAGGGATGGGGGCTGAAGAAGCTCTGTCACTGTGCCAGAAGACCTGGGCCGAAATTCCGAGGCTCAACCCAACCCCGGAGCCGAAGACGCTGAAGCGTAATCGGTCCGAGGAGGAATCACCCCAGGAGCAGCCAAAAAAGGCTCCCAAATTGGCGGGGGGTGAGAGACCCAGCTACGGAGAGGTAGCTGGATCCAAGCGAGTGGGGATACGTAACTTAAGCCCCATGAGCGACATGCAAATGACGCAGGTCCATCGTGCCTTGATTGCAGCAATTGCAATCTTGGAGAAGGGCACTGCTCCGAAATTTGTGGGATTTAACCACAGGCCAGGCTGGATCCTGATCACGTGTGAGGATCAGGCCGGGGTAGACTGGCTGGTGGGGAAAATCCCACAACTAAAACCGTGGCCGACTGCTGAGCTCTCCCTTATTCCGGAGAGCGAGCTTCCAAAGCCGGCAGTGGCCACAACCTACATTCCCAGCAGTGAGGCGCAGTCCTTGGACGAAGCCCTTGCTGTATTTGGGGCGCAGAATGAGGGGCTCAACACCGAGCACTGGAGGGTGCTCCACAGCAGGAGGGAAGAGAGTGGGATAGTCGCTACCTTCTCTCTTGACGATCCTTCTGTGGAGGCTCTCAGAGCGATGGAGTGCAGGGCCACTCTTGGTTTTAAAAAGGTGCTTTTTAAAATCAAGAGTGGCACTGAGTGCCCCCCCGGCAGAGAGGAACCATCCCAGACGGGGTCGGACCCCCACGCGGCGGGAACCTCCGGAACGCAGAGAGGGACAGGCCCCCAGAGCAATCTGGGGCAAGGACCTTCTGCCTCCGGTAGTCGCAGTGTGGGAGGATCGGCCACGAAAAGGGGTGGCCTCAATAGAGGTAATGCACAAAGGGCAGCCCAAACTAGCCGTGGAGGCAGGAAGCCGCGGACTGGTGGGGCAGGGCCCAGGGTGCAACTATAATAAAAGTGCTTGCACAAAAATGCCTCATGGTGAGGATCCTACAGGCAAACCTCCATCACGCCACGGCTGCGTCCGCGGTGATGGAGTGTTGCCTTGTTGAAGGAAAGGCAGACATCGCCCTCATCCAAGAACCTTGGGTATCACACTCAACCATTCTGGGTCTAAACTCTGCTGGTAAGTTACTTGCTAACACAGGTACGGGTAACAGACCCAGAGCTTGTATTGTTTTCAACAAGAACATTAATTTTTTACCTGTTCCAGAGTTTTGCTCAGACGACCTGGTGGCAGCATACGTCGACCTCAAAGGGTGGAATGGGTCAAGAGTAATCCTGTGCTCGGCCTATCTACCTGGAGAGAAAACCAATCCCACAGAAGACTTAGAGCGCCTGATCGAATACGCCAGGGCTGAACACGCCGAGCTTCTAGTGGGCTGTGATGCGAACGCCCACCACACTTCATGGGGGAGCACGAACATCAACGATAGAGGTGAGTTGCTTTACGACTTTCTCACAATTAACTGTCTCCACACGTTAAATAAAGGATGTTTACCGACTTTTGTAACAAGTGCTAGGCAGGAAGTTCTGGACATCACCTTCACTACTACCAACATAGCCAGGCACGTCAACGACTGGAGGGTAAGTAATGAAACATCGATGTCAGACCATAAACACATTTATTTTGAACTCAGAGCTAGACTGGCTATCGAAACAGTAACTTATAGGAGCCCAAAGGCGACCACCTGGAATGTCTATAGAGACAAACTAAGGCGAAACCTTGAGAATGCGCCTAAAAGTATCAATGATGTCGAGACATTGGAGCTGGCAGTTGAAATAACAGCTGCCAGTATTAGGGACGCATACGAGGGAAGCAGTCCCTTAAAAACCAAAACCTCGAAACGTAGAGTGCCGTGGTGGAGCTCAAAGCTAGACAAGCTTAGATCGGAGACACGGAAACTCTTTAATAAGGCAAAAAAGACCAGCAACTGGCTGGTCTACAAAAACGCCTTAACTGTATACAACAAAGAAATTAGGAAAGCGAAAAGAGCGTCATGGAGGAAACTCTGCGAGGAAATAAATAGTTTGCCTCAAGGAGCGAGAATCCACAAGATGCTCTCTAAAGCTAAGACTAATCAAATTGGGCTTCTCAAGAGACCAAACAACTCCTTTACGTCAAACGAAAAGGAAACCTTAGAGCTACTTGCGCACACTCACTTCCCAGGCTCTAGCTGTCAGGGGGACTCTGACAGACAGAGCGGTCCGAGGCGAAGTCCTCGTAATGAGGATTGGAATGGGGCCGCCCTGGTTATAAGGCCGAAAGAAGTTGAGGCAGCCATTAACTCCTTCAAACCTTACAAAACTTGTGGAGATGACGGTATACTGCCTGTATTTTTACAGCAGGGTATTAATATCCTAATCCCATATTTGGTTAAGATCTTCAGAGCAAGCTATGCCTGCGGTCACATACCGGAACAGTGGAGTAAGGTCATAGTTCTATTCATACCTAAGGCTGGAAAAAAAGACTTCTCATTGCCGAAGTCATTTAGACCAATAAGCCTCTCCTCTTTTCTTTTGAAAACAATGGAAAAGGTACTAGACAGACACATCAGAGATGGGGTCCTAATTAGCAGACCCATCCACCCAAACCAACATGCCTACCGCAGAGGTAAATCTACGGAATCTGCTCTGCTCGACCTGACCGACAGAATAGAAAGGGCACTAGAGGACAAACAAATTGCACTGTGTGCATTCCTAGATATTGAAGGAGCTTTTGACAATACACCGATCAGAACACTGGTCAAGGGACTCGAACTGAAACAGGTAGACCCGATCACGATCAGATGGGTTAAGTCAATGCTCTCAAACCGAAGAGTAAAACTTACTCTTCTTTCTACCACGGTGGAAGTGGCCACGACAAGGGGCTGTCCGCAAGGTGGGGTGTTATCACCCCTATTATGGACCCTTGCTGTGGACCAACTGTTGCATAAGATGGCTGACCTCAGAATTGACACTCAAGGCTACGCTGATGACTTAGTGATCACAGTAAGGGGCAATAGCCAATACATGATATCAACCATTATACAAAGAGCTCTCAATACCATAAGTGCATGGTGTAGAGAAAACGAATTATCGGTTAATCCTGGTAAAACTGTTATAGTGCCGTTTACGAACAAGCGAAAGCTTGACAGGCTTGTGCAGCCTACACTGAATGGCAATCAAATACAATTTTCCACGGAAGTTAAATATCTGGGCGTAACCTTTGACCAGAAGCTTACCTGGAATCCTCACTTAGAAAATGTACTGCAGAAGGCCAAAATTGCCTTGGGCACATGCAGTCGTATGGCAGGGCTGAACTGGGGACTAAGACCCAGAACAACCTTGTGGCTGTACACCGCCATTGTGAGGCCGGTAGTAACATACGCCTCTGTGGTATGGTGGAGAAAGACAAAACAGCGGACTGCAATCACCCAGCTAAGCAGTCTACAAAGAACGGCATGCTTAATAGCAACCAGAGCCATGTCCACCTCGCCTGGGGAGGCGCTAAATGCACTATTGGGGCTGCCGCCCTTGCACTTACACGTGCAAAGAGTGGCAATGGCCGGTATGCACAGAATCGCCTCTCAGACGACAGTGAACTGGCTTTCCGAAGGATTGAGATCTTTTAAAGACTCAGTCATGGCAATTCCCATTCTAGGCATGATAACAGATGTTATGCAGCCTAAGAACATATGTATAAAACGCTTTACTGTGGAGCTACCATCACGAACTGACTGGCTAAGTGACAATGTGCACTGGAAAGCTGGCAGTCTTGTTTGGTTCACTGATGGCTCCAAGTCTAGAAATGACGTAGGCTGTGGAGTATACGGAGAGCGTCCGAGGTTTATGAAAAGTACAAATCTCGGAAGGTACGCCTCAATATTCCAGGCAGAGGTATATGCCATCCTAGAATGTGCGGAGGCAAATCTGCAAAAGCGCTATGTCAACCATACTATCTACATAAACTCCGATAGTCAAGCAGCCCTATTAGCGCTGGCTTCCGACACAATAAGCTCGAAGCTAGTGGAAAACTGCTTGACTCTCCTCAATACCTTGGGAGCATTGAACAAGGTAATTTTAAGATGGGTTCCTGGGCACTCGGGCATCGTAGGCAATGAAAGGGCCGACGAGCTAGCGAGAGATGGTGCTGGTGGCACGCAGTATGGACCAGAGCCGTTCTGTGGAGTCCCTAAAAGCCTAGTCAATTTAACGCTTAGGAACCTATGTCTTAAAAAATCGACTGATCACTGGACGGATACGCCAGGATTAAACCATTCCAAGGCACTAATTGCGGCATACGACTGCAAGATGGCAAAAGAGAGAATCGCGCTCAGCACGACAAACTTGCGCATTATAGTGAGGGCGCTGACGGGGCACTGTAGGCTGAACAAACACCTTACAACCCTAGGCATCAGGGACACGAAACTCTGCAGATTATGTCTGGAGGAGGACGAAACCCCCATTCACATCCTTTGTGAATGTGGCCCACTAATGCATAAACGATATGCTCACTTGGGTAAACACTTTGTTCATCCGAGTGAAGTAAAATCTTTCACTGCTAAAGAAATCCTACAATTCCTAAAGGAAGTGGGTATTAGCAGTGAACTGTAACTATTGTGGCGATCACAAAAGATCTACATAGGGTCGAAGTGATACTAGTCTGCAGAAGACTCGAATAGCCGCTTTACAACAATAAAAAAAAAAAAAAAAAAAAAAATGGGACAGCAGAATTTTTTCCAGATTTCGAAATTGGTCCTAAAGAGAAAGTTGTATAGTTTGATGATCTGATCATCCTCTTAAAAAACTGTCAGCATATTAATTTGGACCCTGTATACGGCGCGTGTGGAAGGAAACATTGGTAGAGGCAGACCTAGGAGAGGGTATCTAGACCAGGTCAGGGACGTCATTAAAAAATGCCAGGTTAAAAGTAGCCGAAATCGAAGGGAATGTATGACAAGATGTATGGACTTAAAGGAAGCAAGAGAAGTGTGTCAGAACCGCCCAAAGTGGAGATCTATAGTTTCTGCCTACCCCCCTGGGAAAAAAGCGTGAGTTTATGTATGTATGTATGTAGTTGGATTTATGAACAGACAAAAAAAAGCCTTGTTTCCACTATATTATGTTTGCGTTTTTCCCAAAAAATTTAACAATTTTGATAACTACTAGTATAACACTGTTGTAATTTTTAGTTTTCTACCAGGCCGCTGTACTGAGATAATAAATACCGCTTGCTTGATTTCTGCCACTCACACGAAATGGCAACGTCGCGTACGTACGAAGTAATAACAACGCTGCGGCGAGCTTTACTAGGTACATTTTTGCGGGTACTGTCTGGCAGTAGGTAATTAAAGCGTGAAAATTTATCTTTTTTAAAGAATCGATGCATCTGTTACGAAGTTATTAGTAATCTGTGGATCCTCACCAAAATAGGGTATTTTAAACCATGTAAGAAAAAATATAAAAATACATGTTTATGATAGATTTCTAAAAAAAGTAAACTAGAAACGTCGATATTTATTCATAAAGATGCACTATATATTTTATAATTCAATTTAAAAAGTCATATTTTTAATCTGTTTTTCATATGTCTAAAACGCCATTCGCGATATTGGATTTCGACGTGACGTCACTTATACAATCTAGATTATTGTCGTGCTCTGTGTTATTTCTGTTACTTGGTCTTTCGCAGTCGTATTATTTACTAACGGAGTGACGTCACGAGCAGAAACATGGCGGCTAGCGTTTCCGCGCGAAAAATAAAAATCATAAATAAAAATATGTTAAGGTATTTACGAATTTATAAAATTAAATTAAATATTCGACTGGTTCATTACAATCTCAGGATTACTTTAAAACAGTTTTCAAAAATAGGGAATATACGCTATTGGCGTAACACTCACGGAATCAACTCCGTCTCTGTCCATCCGTCTGTCACACGAGTTTTTCTCAGAGACCGTTATGTTATAGGAGTAATTTTTTAGTGAATATCTGTGTTTTTTTAGTGAGTATCTTCTAAACCGACTGACAGGCCATTTTAGTTTTTGTACTGTTCGCATAGCTACAGTGCATATTACAACATAAACATATGCTCACGACTATATTCCCCGACGGGGTAGTCAGAGATATTCTGAAACCTCAGAACATCCACGTTTCACCAGTAGTACCGAAACTCTGTCCAGTGTGATGGGGGGTGAGCCCGTCGCCACTTATAATGGACAGTGGGTACAATACATGCCTCCGAATTGAAGCATGCAGGTTTCCTCACGATGTTTTCCTTCACCGAAAAGCCAGTGGTGTTACAAATCGTACATAAATTCCGAAAAACTCATTGGTACGAGTCGGCCTGGAAGGGGATCGAACCATCGCCTCCTGCACGGCAGGCAAGGTTATTCGCCACTGGACCACCACGGCTTTTACAATTATCTCCAGAATCACTTTTTGCAACCATAGCTGACCTTTGAAGGGCTGTAACTCCTAAACCGACTGGATTTATGCAGGCTGACATGATCCATCCCCATTACAGATATGCTTTTAACCCTATGAATACGGAATCAGCCTTGCAGCTGATGATAACAAAAAGTACGTCTATCTCTTATACTATTAGACATAAGGAAGCTGAAACTTGGCACAGTTATGTAGCAATTAATTTGAAGTAAAAACAGTTAAACTTCTATCTTGGGTGAGGTAGGCAGTTTCGAGGAAAAAATACTTTTTTTTCTACAATATTGTGAAGGTTATTAATTGTGAGCTTGCTAATACTTCTCGAAAGGTTTAAAGTATCAAACACATAGCTATTGTTTTTATTGACACAGTTAGATTTATCCAGATTTATCAATATTTAGACACTTTAGCGGTCAGTTGCACGTACGTTCATTAAAGTTAATCCTCCATTAAATGTCTTGCTAGCTTTTACTACGTCAACCACGTCAGAGGAAGTAAGGCGGTCTAAAAAAACTCTGACACCAGGGCTTGCTGCCCACACGTTAAGAAGACTACGTCAACAAGACAAAAAGTGACAGCAAGAGATTTAATGGAGGATGAACTTTAATGAACGTACGTGCAACTAACAGTGAATCAGGCAAATCCACCAACAGTACTAAGTCTAAAGTATCAAAAACATAGCTATTGTTATTATTAACACAGTTAGATTTATCCAGATTTATCAATATTTAGACACTTTAGCAGTCAGTTGCACGTACGTTCATTAAAGTTAATCCTCCATTAAATGTCTTGCTAGCTTTTACTACGTCAACCACGTCAGAGGAAGTAAGGCGGTCTGATAAAACTCTGACACCAGGGCTTGCTGCCCACACGTTAAGAAGACTACGTCAACAAGACAAAAAGTGACAGCAAGAGATTTAATGGAGGATTAACTTTAATGAACGTACGTACTAAGTCGTATAAGATAATACTACAACAACAATATTTTACTAATTGGATACCACTTAGCATATATACCGAGAGCATCTGCAAGCTAATTTAAACACCGATATTTAGGTCAAATGTAAATACTTCGGAAACGTGTTTTACATAAGTACCTACATACATACATAAACTCACGACCATTAACCCTGTTGGGTGGTCAGAAACATTGCAACCAACTATCCAGTCCACTTTTAAGTCTTTAATTAATATCAATGTTTTATTAAGGAATCCCGTGTTCCGGTCCGGATCCCGTGTCCCGGATTTCCATGCATTGGATGGCACGTTAAGCCGTTGGTCCCGGCTACTATCTCTGGTGGTTCATTACATAAAAACCACGTCAGATGCCGTAAGGCGGTCTGAAAAAATTCTGACGCCAGGGCTTACTGCCCACACGATAAGAAGAATTAAGGAGGAGTCACGTTGCAGGTTCTGACTCGAGCACTTGTTTTGGTGTTTGCGCGTTGTTGCGTTTTTGCCTGCCACGAGGCCCCGCAATCCCCAATCTCTTCTTGTTTTTGATCAAAAATAATCCCTGAGATTCGGATAGACAAACAACTTGACATTGGGGGAAATGCAGTGATAACGAACAAGCAAAAAAAAAAAATTAACGACGTGTCAAGTAATAGGTGTATAGGTATCGTTTCAACCACAAAAACATGGCATGAGAAACCTTGATGACATAAGAACCACACGGCAGTGTAGAATGTAAAAGCCTTTATGCGTTACATAAACTCATTTAAAGTCACACTCTGTATAATAGTACTACATGCAGAATGAAGAATTTTTCTTACTTGTGATTATTTAACACGATACATATCTCATAAAAGAAATAAAAGACATTTAGTTAAAAATAAAGATACATTTTAACTTTATGCTCCTAAATGGTGAAACACGATTAGAGAGCAAACCCGACAATTCTTTGTCCCAGAATAAATTCTCAAAGAAAATGTTAATGCTGCCAAGGTTTCAGAAACGAGGCGACTTTGAACTTGCGTGCAGTTTGAAATTAATTTCACTTTATTGTTTATTTTGGTCATTCGGGAACACAAAGGCATTTTGTTTAAATCAAGAGCGAAAACAAACTTCATACAGTGATGAAGCGAAGCAGTCAACATTTTCCTTAGCCGTGAGCTTTTTGACTCAGCAGTAGACTGCTGAGCCAAAGACAGACAGAGCTGAGACAGAGCTTCTGGCCGCTTCGGAAAAGATAACGCTAGTTTATGCAAGAATATAAAATTAATAAATCAATGAAAATAATTCGTAATTAATAAGAATAATGTTGGTGAGTGGCAACACTACAGACCTGACTGCTCCCGGTGGAAGTCCCTGATCCTCGTCTTCAACTTGCCTTTACTGGCCGGTCGGAGTGGACCCCAAGAGGATCAGATCCCCCACCTCTGTGCTTACACCTTGTTACGAAGAGGCACGGGAAGGGTACGGGACGGACGCAGGGCGGATACCCGTGCCGCTCCGCCTCAGAATTATTCACGACGCACCGCTTTCATACATTTGAAGCGGCACCAGGCAGGCACGATGCCCGCGCCGCGCCCGTCCCGTACCTTTCCCGTACCCTCGCCCCGTGACTGTTGTGTATGTTTCACGCCTTAGGTTGGAGACGTAAGAACTATATGCTCGAAGAGTAGATGTGTTGCAAGACTGAAATGATGTTCGTTTAAAGTCCAGAAGTACCTCTCCATGCCGCTCAAGAAATGTAGCCCACTTGTCGCTCAGCTCTGTTTTCGGGGGCCCATTCGTTTTGAGTTGGCGAGTCACCGTCTGCCTATTTTTTTATATTTTTTGGTCAGGTAGGCGCCATAGTCCCTTCCATAGCCTAATTACCTAGTCCACTAGCACCCCAACCCAATAGACCAGATTTCTTTCATTCCATTTCTTGCAATAGTCCTACACTGGCCGGTACTGTGATTGGTTACACTTCCATCGATGTCACATCACTTTTTAGAGCAAATTGTCTAAAGGGCCTCTACGTGTTGGCTTCGACTCCACGTCCGCCTTCCAAACGTTCGTGACACTTATGAAGTGATAAGGAAATGACAAACAATAATAATATTACCCAGAAACACAAAAATAAGAATCGAAATATCTTTGCAAACTCAAATCTTAACGAAGTCAATCAATCAATCAATTATACTTTATTTTACACCAAAAAACATAGTATACAGAGAGTAAATAAACATGAAATACAGACGGTACAAAACTAGACGGTCTTATAGCTAAAAATATAGGGTATAAGTATAGGCTCGAAGTATAGGGTTTCAAGATGAAATGATTTGTTAAGTGGGGATAGATTGCCTTTCTTCCGTTTCCGTGATACCCCAAAAATAAAATAAATAGGATACTGATAAAAAATAAACACAAAGTCGTGGGAGAGGGGGTAAAGAGAAATCCCTAGCTCTTCAAATATTTATCGTTGGCTTCGACCTTGACGCTTTTAAGACGTTTTATCTGAAATGGAGAACAAACAGAGAGATGGTACTTATTGTTCAAGTCACTCCAAACTCACTATTTTTCGGTTTGATAAATTTTTATATTTAATTAATTTTGAAAGTGTTTTAAGGACGAGTTAAGAGTTAAGCGCCGAATATGCTGCATACAAAAAACCCGACTGCATAAAAAACCTATTAACTGAAAAGAGAAAAACAAGCTCTATCATCACTAATCAGCTAGCTTGTTTTTCTCTTTTCAGTTAATAGGTTTTTTATGCAGTCGGGTTTTTTGTTTATCTTAATAATTTATTTTATTTCATACTTTTTAGTCTTGTGTCGAAACAGTAACATAAAAGTACTATAATATTTATATATTTGGAATCTTCTGATTACTAGCTTTCATTTGATACCCATATTGTAATTTTTAGCAAAAAAAATTGTTTATTCCCCCTCTCTTTTTTAATTCATAGAACGCCATCTTGAAACTATATACCCTATGTCACTCTCACGATTTTTACGAATCCAATGACACCTCATACGCTAAAATCCATCAAGCCGTTTGGGCTGTAGGCCGTGCCAAAGAATTAGACATACAAACATACATACATACATACTTACATAGATACATACATACATACGCTCGAAAAACATAACCCTCCTTCTGGCGCAGTCGGGTAAAAACCAACGATGTACAAATATTTGAGCCCGAGTTACTCTGTAACTATACATTTTAACGGAAATCTGACTAACCGCAGACCCAGATATTAGTTACTACATATTGTTTAAAACACAGAAACAGATTGTGTTTAATAAAAAACAATTATAGGCTGTCTCGTTTAGTGATAGGGTATAAAATTGTATGATCAATTGATCTTGTAACGTGGCAAAAGGGAAATGCTACCGCAAGGCTGCTCTGCTCCCTAGTTATATCGTCTAAGGCTAGAATACGTT
Organism: Agonopterix alstromeriana; assembly: GCA_963924505.1. Lineage (NCBI taxonomy): Eukaryota > Metazoa > Arthropoda > Insecta > Lepidoptera > Depressariidae > Agonopterix > Agonopterix alstromeriana. The sequence goes on from OZ004675.1 coordinate 14,672,529, forward strand.
AAGCTGTTTAAAGGTGCACTTCCGATGCCAGCGGCCGATGCGACTGACGCGCGCGGCTCGCGGCCGACGGCCGATGCGACAATACTAGTTACTATGAAAACGTATGGCGCCGCTTCCGATGCCAGCGATTGACGCGTGCGGCCGATACGATAGACATATGGCATATGACAGCACCACGCGTCAGACGCGCGCGTCAGTCGCATCGGTCGCTGGCATCGGAAGTGCACCTTAATAGCTAGCATTTTCTTTTTTATTCTAAATTTTTTTTTTTTTTTTAATAGGGGCTTTTAACCCTGAGGTTAAGCTTGCATGTTGCACTGCTTAAAGTATTTCCTACGCCTCCTTTTCCTATAAGCTGCGTTGAGAAACTGTTATCGTGAACAAAGAGTAACAGCCAAGGTTATTCACGCTCCTTTCTAAGAATGACGCAGTCAAGTAAATTAAAGACCTCTCACAGACTTGTAAATCCGGGGTGTTATTCCGACGACGTGTAAATAATTCTTATTAACTGTTCCAGAAGTCAATTGATAAGTAATAGACTCAAATAATTTATGTTTATAGCGCTGGAAACAATGTTTTCGGAATCGTCATTGGACTTTATATTTTTGAAAGAAAAAATAAAATGTTTTGACTACAAAAGCTAGTAGCGAGGGACGAGGCGAACAACACACGCAAAGGAGCTAAAATTGTAACCAACAGTGCTTATTTACTCTTCTTCTTATCGAGTGGGCAAGCCCTGGTGTCAGAGTTTTTTCAGACAGCCTTTCGGCCTCTGACGTGGTTTTTATAGTAGCCGGGACCAACGGTTTAACGTGCCATCCGAAGCAAGGAATCATCTTTCTTTCAGACAATCAGGTGATTCGGCCTGCAATGTCCTAACCATCTGGGGAAAAACGCACAAAGTGACATATCACTAGGTGTCCCCCGTGGGAATCATGCTCTTAACCATTAGACCACGGAGGCAGTTTATTTACTAAAGTGATCACATACCTACGGTTTAATGCACAAATATATATTTCTTTTAACAATAGGAGGGTTATTTTTTAGGGTTCCGTAACCAAGAGGGTAAACGGGACCCTATTCATAAGCCTACGCTGTCCATCCGTCCGTCTGTCTGTCTGTCTTACCTATTTAGGGTTGTTACTTTTGAACCGTAATAGCTAGACAGTTGAAATGTTCGCAGAATATGCGGGTGGCAGAATTGTTAAAAAAATCATAAAAAATTAAAGGACACGAACATACTAGAAACTAGTTTTTTTCTTCTCGCTCTATCGTAAAAACGATAACACATACAAGCGTCAAACTTGATGTTGTTACAAAGCAATAGAAAAAACTTTACAGTTAACAACAAATAACAAAAACCGGCCAAGTTTGAGTCGGTCTCGAGCTAAAGGTCCTGGAGAAAACAAAACTTATTTTTAATTTAATAATGTTGTGTGGTATGCATCGGTGCCAGAGTAGCCCGACTCCCACTTGACCGGTTTTATTTTAGCACTCTTGCGAGTGTTGTTCATCTCAACTCTCGCTGCGTTAAGGAACATAAGAGGTGTAGAGCAAGGCTGCTCAACCGTTTTTGTAAGTGGGCCACAATTTCAAACAAATTTTGGAGGAGGACCACAATTGTGTTTCTATGTTTCCCAGCGGACCATCTAGTACTTGCCTACATGATTTAATCAACACCAAAAGTCAAAAACGTCAATGAGCTGCTGCTGGTGGGCAAATTCAATTGTGTTGAGTCGCCTCGATGTAGACGGACCATTATCTGTACAGCTCTGGTAGAGTAGGAGGTCGCAGGAGCAGAGGCCCTCTCCGCTCTGGCATTCTGTCGTAGACTTTCGCGGCGGCTATTAGGTTTATTTGCACTGGACTGTACATACGTACATGAGATAGTGAGAAAATGAGCCTAGTTTAGAATAGTGCCAACTCATACGAGTGTCGTAAGAGGTGACTAATTCTTTCAGGCGTCATCAACACCTCGCCTATAATCATACCGGTATCACGTGTTGCATATGTAAGTATTTAGCGTTTACTTATGGGGATACCGTTGGCGCGCTTTATACAAACGAAGTCGGGTTATATTTTCAATACTAACCTACCAAAGTCAATGAAATGTTGCAGAAATAATCTAGAAACAAATCTCTATGCTTGTATGTTGTCCGATTTTCGTTAAAATATGTAGGGTCCTTCTTAATATGCTGACACTTTTTAAGGGCATGATCAGACCGTCAAACTGAACAACTTTCTCTATGGCACCAACATCAAAATCACGAAAAAAAAATCTGCTCTTCCAAAACCGCAAACTTACTCGAGCCAAATGTATGGAACAGCTGACTTTTTTTTCGCATTTTCGATGTTGGTCCCATAGAGAAAGTTTTTCAGTTTGATGGTCTGAACATCCCCTTAAAAAAGTGTCAGCAATATAATAGTAAACGTGCCTGCCGTGAAGGCAAGGTTACTTGCCACTGGACCACCACGGCGACGGTTATTATAATGAATAGTCGCATACCTATGATTTTGTCAAAGTAATACTTGTTCATAACAAATCCTAAATTCAGAGGACTTAGCCTCTGAATTAAGTCGAGTAAGACACGAAATATTCATCATAATGAAAATTTAATTTTCTTCCAAACCATATGTCAGAATAAGTTATGAATTTTCAAAAAGTTTCTTAGTCAACTTTCTGATCAAAGCGAAATTCTGAAGTTGCCGAAACTCGCTTTTGTTTAACACAAAGGGCTCAAAATGTATGCTAATTATAGCTGACTGAATAGACAGTCACTATGTTATAATTATTACAATTAGCAATAAAGCCGACACGTTGAAGATCATTGATATGTTTTTCATTAATTTGTTTGTCTTGAAGATAGGTGAAAACCAGCAGAATATGGCCCGGCCCAGGCAGCGTTTACCTAGTGGGAGCGTCTTAATTTAAAACGATGTGTTTAATTTTCGCATTATAACAAGCGAAGTATTTTAAGAACATCCTTGATTCGCCTTTCACACGTACGATTTCCTGTTTACATTTTATTTTATTTACGACTTGAAATTTTTTTGGTCAATAAAATTTATTTACGAAGAAAACTGTAACTACATATTAATATCACATAAATAAGTACTGAAATTCGTTTGTATGCAGCGCGCTCCGAATTATGTCCCCTTAAATATAATGTCACTATTATTATTATGAGCAGTGTGATAGACAGAGCGTTAACTGAATACTTTTAAGCCTAAATACTAGTACTTATTGATGTTAAATGCCAGGCTAAATGCTCATGTTATTGTTATCATCATCTTCATCATCATCATCACCTTGCCATGATCCTAACAGTTAAATTCATTTCACTTGACGTGCCGATAGCACAGTCTGTAGTGAACCTGCCTGCTGTGTCGAGGGTCGCGGGTTCGAATCCCGTAAGGGACAAATATTTGTATGATGAATATAAATATTTGTACCCGAGTCATGGATATTTGTATCTATATATGTATTCTGTATCGTTGTCATCATAACACAAGTCCAGGCTAGATTCTGGTACTTTAAATGTGACTAGATAATTTGTGTGACAATGTCCAAGATATTTAGCTATTTATTTATTTACTTCATTTAATTTCATAAATGTTTGTATATTAAATTTCACGATTTAAATGGAAAGCCGATACGAAGTAAGCACCACGGAAAAGCGACGAAATAATCAAATGGGTCGAACAGATCTTAAAAATTCAACAATCCCGATGACAAATGTTATATGCACTATACTTCCCAAAAGTTTCGAAATTCTGGCTGGTTGCCGAGTTTCCAGACATCGGTTCGATTCCTTTTTCTTTACTTTGTCTTTGGCTTTAGAACAATGGAATGCATCATTCGCAGACAAAAATATACAGGAAGCTAGGTTCTCTAGTTAGAAAGATTTTGGAATTCGTTGCCAGAAGACGTAAAATACTTTTTATTAAAACCCCGACGCAAAAAGAGAGGTGTTTTATGTTTGATGCATATGTTTGTTTAACTATCTGTACGGCCGTTTGTCGTCTTAGACTATTTATATTATGGACGAGTTACGCATTTAATTCTACTAACAAACATTTCTGCCACTTAGCGGGGCGAGGTAACATGAAATCCGCAACTTTGGATTTTATTCCCCCTAAACTTTAGATTCTAATTTTGATTATTAAAAATCATAAAAAGTAGTCTCGTGTGAACCCCAAACATGATAAGTTCGAAGTTATTGTTCCGCAATTATAGGCTGTCTCGTGTAGTGTTAAGGTATAAAATTGTATCAAACCTAAAAAAAGTGTCAGCATATTAAGAAGGACCATGTCTATTCTTTAAAATAAAGGGTGAAAAGTACATGATAATAAGTAGTTGTTTTACTTTTCACGTTTGCAAATATCTGGTTGAAAAATAGTGGAACTGGGGTGGAACAGGACATAAAAGAATAACAAAATAGGGAGGAATTTCAAATAACTATAATGCTCTGATTCATTACTATCCTAAAAAATACCGTGCCCAAAGCAATACAATTTCATTGTGAGGTTACTAAAGTCAATATATCCTAAGCAAATAGTTTTCTTACTAAATATATTTTGATAAGTGGAATTATCATTTAAATCTCGATACCAATCACAACACTGAAGGATCTTTTTGTGCCAAATCAGTCCAGATGTTTTTAAATTTACTAATTTTATGAAAAAAAAAATCTTTATTGTATATTTTACTTGTAAAAACCATCAGGAAGTGCAACAAAAACAGTTGGGCACCTCTTGCTCTTCGAGATCCTTGATGTCTTGGATATCCATCTATAACTGGGTCTGCACACCAGGGTAGCCCCAGATTCGAATTCTTCACCACAATATCTTCCCCATCCGTTCGATGTGCCCAAGTCAGCACAGTGGGAACGTTTTATTTTCTCATAAGATATTACAAGTGGAGACTAGTTTTACCTTATGCGCAAACTCCTGTCCTCTCTTTTGATTGGTCGCAGAATATATACCAATGACAGTTTAAAACATAAACTGCGCAATACAGCTTTCTCTCGCACCTAAATGACCTTGGTGGTTTGATGTCGTCTTCCATATTTAGATCGCCGTGAAATGCGCCTACGCAGACACGTGTTGAAACGTTTTCTTATTCCAGATTTGAGAGGAATCACATTGAAGTAATTTTGTAGACAGGTTTCTAGTTTCGTTATTATGGTCATCGCTATTTTGCTGTTACTGACATCAGATTCTATTTTGTAAAAGCACGTTTCCTTGCGATGGCCAAGGTTTATATATGGACGATGTACATAATTATTATATCCAAACAGAAAATTTTAAGCGTTCGGGCCTAGAATGCCATCCCCGACAAAACAAGAGTAATACCCAGAGATATGCCTCTCTCTTTGTTACTTTATACGGGCAGCATCAACACTTTCCTCGAGCCCATTGCAGAGCGGTTCAGGTGTCCCATTATTGGACACTGGAATAGCCTGCATAGGAGCTCTAGGCCCCTTTTGTTAATGTCAAAATAAATATAAAATTGTTGACACTAACATAATTTTAAGTCACTGTTACTAAAACCTACTATGGATCTATGATTTGACACAAAATAAATAAATTGAATTGAATTTTACCTTATGCCCAAATGAGTGCGAAAGACTGTTTTATTCGTTTTATCGCTTTATCGTGCGTGGCATGTTACTATAGTTAAGTGAGTCTACTTAAAGCATTTTTTGGCACACGATTGATTACTCTACAGAGACAAAGCTTTCTAAGGTCTTTTATGCGCACATATGATCACGTGATGTGCTCGCCCATAGATTGTTTACTGGCCGAACCGATTTTTCCACGCGCGGGGCGTGTGGAATGACTTGTCCATTTAAGTGGGGATATGGTGGCTAGACTGTCATCTACAAAGCCACAGCATTCAATACTTTACGTAGGTATCTACCTACTATTCTCTTCGTCGAGTTGTAAGAAAACGAATAAAGGTATCGCAATCTTTTTTACCATCTTGAAAATGGCACTCGATGATTACATGAATAACCAAAATGTCTGGTCTGGACCATGTTACACTTTGTAATTCAATATTGTATTTGTAATTGTACTTTGTATCTAAGTATAATTTTTTTTGAAGATGTTCGTTGTAGAGTTTCTGGCCGCATCTTTTCTACAACGGAACACCTTCCGAAGCGGTGGTAGAGTCAAAAATGACGTCAAAAAGTTTTATAGTCATTAATTTATGTATCAAAGCATTATTTCAAAATGAATGAATGAAAAAATACAAACTATTTTGATGTTGAATTTTCATCAACAGTGTATTAAAAATTTAACCCTGAAATACGGAAGCCCTTATGCACAAATGCTACTCCAAAACAGAATACCAAACCAAAACAAACATTCAAAATATTTGCTAAACACTCGTATCGATTTCCCATTCAATATTTATACAACAAACAACACATACAAATGTAAATATAAGCATCTGTATACATTTATGTGTTACATTAAGTCCCTATTACTTTTGTCTTGCTACCTCTCATACATATTCATTTTATATATGATTCGGCGTACTTCCGATACGAGCATTGTGATCTTACTGGATACGGCATTGAACTTAAATGTAGAAACAAAAACATAATTTTTTGATCATAAGTAGCATATGCTCACTACTATATTCCCCGAGGGGGTAGTCAGAGATATTCTGAAACCTCAGAATATCCACGTTTCACCAGTAGTACTGAAACTCTGTCCAGTGTGACGGGGGGGAGCCCATCGCCACATAATGGACAGTGGGTACAATACGTGCCTCGAAATTGAAGCATGCAGGTTTCCTCACGATGTTTTCCTTCAACGAAAAGCCAGTAGTGTTACAAATCGTACATAAATTCCGAAAGACTCATTGGTACGAGTTGGTCTGGACAGGGATCGAACCATCGCCTCCTGCACGGCAAGCAAGGTTACTCGCCACTGGACCACCACGGCTTTTTTACATAAGTAATCATAAGTAAACTGTACAATTTTGTTGCTCAAAATACTAAGCCCGTAGGGTCCCACTAAAGGCTAGCAAACCGCGTACGATAAAGCGACAAAATGAGAAAAACGTCACGCGCTTTCGCAATTCGCATTCGCAGAGTATCAAAAACAGAGGAACGTAGATTTTTGTTGTTTTCTCGAGGGTGCTAGACCCCAGGGTATAGACCTAGTCTAGCATGCAGGCTCAGTGCGTATTGATGAACGCAAGTTAGTGGTCAGGTCAACTAGCATGATCTCTGAGAATTTTAGACCTCCAAAAAAGACCTGGTTTAACGAATAAATACACCGCCATCTGACGGTAAATACCTTTTTTTAGGGTTCCGTAGTCAAACAAAGAACCTTTATACTTTCAACCATTCTATCTGTCTGTCTGTATGCGCTGCCAAAAATATTTCGACCCTTTTCCTCCTTGTCTATAACGAAAGAGTGGTTGGATTTTTTTTTTTTTATCTAGTATTTGGAAGTTTTGTTCCATTGGATAAGTCAATATAATGCTTCTGTCTCGAGATATCTGCGCTCAAAGTCAAAAATAGGGCGTACAGTATAGTTTTGTATTAAGGACCTTGCGGTAATAACGTTTTTTATAAATTCCAATACTTGAAATCCATTTGAAGAAAATGTGTACTTAGCTGCAATAACACGGGATAACAATAAATATCCGATACTATTATGTTGTATCTATTACAGCTTAAACACACTACCCGACAAAACTGGACTACAAAGCTTTAGCACTAAAGTACCAGCATTACAATCGTTTCCAGTAAAACTTAACTCAACTACACACTGAGAGGTTCGTAGCATTAAGAAATATTAGAGGTGGAAAATGAAAGCGGAAATGATGGCGGAAAAGCCAGTGCATTTGTTTTTCAACTCGTTTTGCGCCGAGGTGATTTAAATATTAAAGTGTTCTTAACTTTTTAAATGGGCGAAAGTTGTGAAGAAGTTAAATGCAGTTTTAACATGTTCTAAGATTGTGTAGAGTGCGACGTGGCGTAATGGTCGAGCAAAGTTAAGGTTGACTTTAGAATGCCGCGACCGCGACACGTGTCGCGCGGTACTTGGCGACACTCTTAAAGTGTCGGGTATTTCTAGGATAGTTGCCCCACTTTTTGAAGTAGTTTTATATTTCCAGATTTAATGACGGGACCAAAATAAGCGTGATAGATACAGATAAATCCCTTCATCGACTATTTTGTAGAAAAAAATATCATCGCTGTTCATACTTTGTAAACTGAACAGATTTTTCCTGACCTCTAAAATTTTAAGTATAGATGCCCCATATCGGATAGTCGCCTCATCAGTAAAAAGAGACGAGACAATATATGCCCAATTTACTGCGCAGGAACACACGGCGACACATCAAGCTATACAAAACCAAAATAAGCTGGCCGCGCGTAGGTCGAGCAAAGTACAACGTCGCGCGGCCAGCTTATGTTAGTTTTGTATATACTTTATGTGTCGCCGTGTGTACATATTTTTTAAGCCTTTGAACCATGTTACCATAACACTGTTATTTCTTTGCATGGGTATCATTTCACCATACCTTGGAAGGCACGTTAAGCGGATAATTTCGACACGAATCATACTTCAGACAAATATCAGTGAGGTAGATAGGAAACGATCAAATGTTATTTTCATTATACAGGAGGGTGTAAACCTTAATTTGTTTTATATTTATGGGGAGCTCAAACCATCAAACTGAACAAATTTCACTGTAGGACTAACATAGGAATAGCATTAAAACGTGTGAAAAGAAAAGAATCCCGAGAAAATTCGATGCAGCATTCGTTCCCCAGATGCTAGCACCTTAATAAAATTATCCGTTATCTACGAACGTGGCTAAAATTGGATCCGTGGAGTATAATTCCATCCTGGATAGCACTTAAGAAGTTTCACGTGGAAAGCGATATATTCATGTTAAACTATTGAAATTTTGGACGTAAAGTGCTTGAAACTTGATGCAAATGTACCGTGAATAGGTGTGCTAATAATTCTGGAATAGCAGGTTAGTTTTGACAAGGTTATTGTTAGAAACTTAGGGGATGGAAGTCCATCTTCTCTAAGTTTAGATTTTGGTGTTACCATCTACAAAATTGGCGTAGATTTACATATGTAACCAGTTTTGCCTGTTCTGGTTTAGAAAAGCTCCAATCCAGACAAGTGTCATAAAAGGCTAATTCATTCAGGCGTCGTCAACAACTCTGATGCCAATATCAGTTAGATTGACTGAGCACTTCTGTTTTGAGTTGTTCCCGTTCCATTGGATTCAGAAAGCGAAAAATTGATAAAGTAGATATGTGTTTAATGCACACAGTCTTTTTGTTTCTAAATTAATTGAATTTTGCTTGTGAATAGCATTGCTGCCAATGTCAAGTAGTTTGTGGGAGTATCTATCCCAATGTCGGAGTCGCGCTGTAGGTCTGCTATTGGGTATGCACGTCGCTCGTCGATTGTTGGCTGTCCCCTCCCGGGCCTACAACGAAGCTCCAGTGGTGGCTCAAGATAGTGTTCTTTTCGAAAAACAATCCTTGAAGTTACCGAAATACATAAACTACCGTACAACGTCAAGCACTGTTGCACAAATCCTCAATACCAAGATGGCAGCCATATTTTTAAAAATAGAATAGAATATCCCAATGTCAAGGATAGTTTTTTGAGCAAAAACTTAGTTGGGAAGAAATGGCGGAGCCTCGTGGCAAGCTTAAACGTGAACCGCGTGAACATGACGCGAAAAATATAACCGCTCGTAGCCAACTTGCAACGTGTCTCCAATACCACAGAACAAATACTAGTACCTACCGGAATAGAAGGATCACTTCGGTAACTGATTTCAATAAATAACGACTCTCTTTTTACGGCAATAAGGTGCAAAATTATTCGCACCCGTCTTACAGTACAATTTGCGTATAACCTACCAACCGTCACAACGGCGCGCGTGCAAACAAAAATCAACCTAGTCATTACACATGAAAGCTTCCTTTACATGGTCTCCCTCTTTCATTCTTTCAAGTGCTAGCAGCGTGACATCGCTAGGTTTTAAAGTCTCGCATTGATTACTCACAAAATGGCGGCAAGTCTAATGAGATTTGACCAAGAAGTTTACACGGTGGGGATCGGCCGTCAAGCGTACCTGAGCTGTGGAGTGAGACAGGCCTGCCAATACATACACGTATGTACTTTAAAAATGTATCCTTGAGTATCTGACCGCTACTATGATTTTATAATTAAGCTGCTACTATACGTAAGTTTATCTATTTTAGTCTCACATTATCTAGATAAAGTACTAAATAATAACCCATTATTCTATACTACACAACAACATTGCAACGAAAATCCTTATAAACAGCATTGCTTTAGAGACGTAAAAAGCGCTTTAAAATAAAATGGCAACGTTTTACGATGTAGTAGAAAATTGTGCAGCTATAAAGTGTTAAAATTTACTCTGTTTTAGACGAGATAAAACATTCTATAGTAACATTAATTTTGCGTGAAATTTTCAATTTGTTTATATCTTGTCCTTGTAAAAGGACCAACCAAAGGAAATGAGAGCATATAATTCCTACTAAAGTCTTACTTAATTTATAAATAAAACTTAATTCCTAGGAAAAATTCTAGTTAAGTGTACTGAAATAATATTTATAAATAGTACTTAATTCCTAGAAAAAATTCTAGTTAAGTGTACATAGTTTTCGCATTATAATAAATTTTTTTTTCTCCGTGTGGTTTGACCATAAATTATACGATTCATAAATATAGGGTTCAACTTAATATGCTGACACTTTTTTAAGGGGATGATCAGACCATCAAACTGAACAACTTTCTCTATAGGACCAACATTGAAATCGCGAAAAAAAAAACAGCTGTCCCATACATTTGGCTCAAGTAGGTTTGCAGTTTTGTATGGAAGAGCTGATTTATTTCGCGATTTCGATGTTGGTGCCATAGAAAAAGATGTTCAGTTTGACGGTCTGATCATCCCCTGAAAAAAGTCTCAGCTTATTAAGAACGACCCTGTATAATGAACTAGAGTTTACGCGCGACTAATTACACAATTAAGTACAAGATTTTAAGTCAAATCATAAGCTATCAAACAAAAAAGTTTCATCAATATCGGTTCAGTAGTTTTTGCGAAATGCTCGAACAAGCAAACAGACGGACAAAAATAAAAAATAAAGATTGATTTGGAGTCAGGGACACCTAAAAACCATATCGTAACCCTTTTCTTGTAAATATCTTCTTTGTACAGACACATTTGTGTTACAGTTTAAGGGGATATAATTCGGAGCGCGCTCCATACAAACGTACTATGGTGATATTTTCAATACTAACCAATTAAAGTCAATGAAGTTTTGCAGAAACAATCAAGAAACAGATCTCTATGCTTGTATGGAGTCAGATTTTCGTTAAAATTTACAGTTTCAATGCTAGGATTAATTTAAAATTTGTATGGAAATCTTTGAGGCACTGTAACTTTAAAACTACACATTTTAACGTAAATCTGACTCCATACAAGCATAGAGATTTGTTTCTAGATTGTTTCTGCAAAATTTTGCTGACTTTAATTGGTTAGTATTGAAAATATCACCATAGTACGTTTGTATGGAGCGCGCTCCGAATTATATCCTCTTAATAATAGTTTAGGTTTACTAAGAACTGCTTAAGTATAGTTTGTCTCTAGGGTGTTCAAAGCGATGTATTCTATTTACCTAAGAAATAATATCAGGCAGTTTACTAAGCCCCTAGGCTGAAGGTATTCATAGGTAAGGTTATTATATACAGGATGTTTTACAGGTTTTACTTAGGCAAATGAAGTTTATTGTTTAAGAGGATATAATTCGGAGCGCGCTCCATACAAAAGTACTATGGTGATATATTCAATACTAACCAATTAAACTCAATGACATTTTTCAGAATAAATCTAAAAACAAATTTCTATGCTTCTATAGAGTCAGATTTTCGTTAAAATGTATAGTTTTAAAGTTACAGTGCCTCAAAGATTTCCATACAATGTATGAATACAATACAAATGTAATGCATTGAAACTGTACATTTTAACGAAAATCTGACTCCATACAAGCATAGATTTTTGTTTCAAGATTGTTTCAACAAAATTTCATTGACTTTCATTGGTTAGTATTGAAAATATCACCATAGTACGTCTGTATGGAGCGCGCTCCGAATTATATCCCCTTAAGTATTAAGTTGACGGCCCGATAGCACAGTCGGTAGTGTACCTGCCTGCTGTAAAGAGGGTCGCGGGTTCGAATCCCGTAAGCGACAAATATTTGTATGATGAATATGAATATTTGTACCCGAGTCATGGACGTTTGTATCTATTTATATATTCTATATCGTTGTCTAGTCATCATAATACAAGTCCAGGCTAGATTCTGGTACATTAAATGTGACTAGATAATTTGTGTGACAATGTCCAAGATATTTATTTTTATTTCTTTACTGTAAACTATCGATAATCCCACTCTGGTTCATATTTGGTCTAACAAGTATCCTCAGCTGTGGACACTTCTGGTCTAGGTATGGCCAGAAGCGACCTTTTAGAAAAAGTCTATTTTTAAATGTTCTTTTGATATACGGGTGTAAAGAAAAGTATCATTAACCTCTAAATCACATACTCTACCTATCAAACTGAACAACTTTGGGAGCCAAAAAATATCAGCTGTCCCATATGTTTCAATCGAATAGGTATAGCAGTTTAGTATGGGACAGGTGATATTTTTGCTGTTCTGACAGGTTTGCTCCCATAGTAAAATTTGTTCAGTTTAATGGGGACAGTGTGTGGTTTAAAGGTTAATGATACTTTTCCCTACACCCTGTATACTTTGCTTAGTCAAGATTTTATTATTATTGTAAGGAGTTTGGTGTTACAAAAAATTCTTAACATAAAACAAAAAGACAGATAAATTACGCTATAAATAAAAATCATCCTCTAAACAAACAAAGTTCTATAAAAATTTCAATAGCTACTCGACCAAAATTGATGAACCAGCTGAATTTTTATTCGCGATTTAAAAATCGGTCCCATAGTAAAAGTTTTTTAGTTTGATCGTCTGAAGTATCTCATAAAAGATATAACACATATAAGTTTACATCCTATACAACGTGTTAATGAATTAACGCAAAACTAGAAAGTAGTTTGTTGAGAATCGAGAGCAGAATCGAATTATCATGTTTTCAACATAGGTAATTTATTTCAAAATTTTAAATAATTAGTTTGTAAAATTAAAAATTTGCCGAACTCGATCTCAACCCACCGCACGGGCACACTCACCCTACTTACTACCGAAACAAGTTTCTTAAAATGAATCCCCGAGCACGCCAGCGGTGTCATTCAATGCTGAAATGATAACAAATAATTTTAGCCTGAAAACTTAAAATGCGAATAACTTTAATTTTTATTAGCTATCAAAATAATGAAATTACTGTTTCAATCTACTTATTTTGTTATAAATCAGTTGGGGTGTATGAGGTTTTGCGCTTATCCATTAACACGTTGTATATTATAAATTGGATTCCTTCACACCCTCTATATGTAGTTCCTACATTATATTATTTAGTATATGTATATCCTAACTATATGATCCGTCGGGGGATCTGTACCTAACTTCTTGTTCGATCTAAGTAGGTACTGGGATTTTATTAATTGTGTAACCACCCGATTCAATCTAAATCAATTCGACATAGTGTTTTTGGCAGTTCTTGGCGATACATCATTCTTTCATATGCTCACGACTATGTTCCCCGAGGGGGTAGTCAGAGAAATTCCGAAACCTCAGAACATCCACGTTTCACCAGTAGTACCGAAACTCGGTCCAGTGTGACAGGGGGTGAGCCCGTCGAAACTTATAATGGACAGCGGGTACAATACATGCTTCGAAATTGAAGCATGCAGGTTTCCTCACGATGTTTTCTTTCACCGAAAAACCAGTGGTGTTACAAATCGTACATAAATTCCGAAAAACTCATTGGTACGAGTCGGCCTGGACGGGGATTGAACCATCGCCTCCTGCACGGCAGGCAAGGTTACTCGCCACTGGACCAACAAACATACAAGGTCCTTCTTAATATGCTGACACTTTTTTAAGGGGATGATCAGACCGTCAAACTGAACAACTTTCTCTACTGGACCAACATCGAAAACGCAAAAGAAAAATTCAGCTGTCCCAAACATTTGGCTCGCGTAGGTTTGCAGTTTTATATGGTAGAGCTGTTTTTTTTTCGCGATTTCGATGTTGGTCCCATAGAAAAAGTTGTTCAGTTTGATGGTCTAATCATCCCCTTAAAAAGGTCCTTCTTAATATGCTGACACTTTTTTAACCCCGCCACCTAAACGGTTGTTTCTAAATTCACAGCAGTAGTGTATATAACGAATTTAAAAGGAAAACTATCACCGCTAGCTTAACAAGTTAACGAGTAATAGTCGATCAACTTGTAAAATTTACTTTTAGACTTTAGTAGCCGTTAAACCATAGTATAAAACAAAAAGTCCCCTTCTAAGTCTGTATATTAAGACGGGCAACTACGAAACCCTACCCTGCGCGTACCTCGACACGCACTTGGTCGGTTTTTTAATTCTCCCTTTACGTTATCAATCCAATTACTAAAACTGAACCAGTATTACGTACTCATTCGATAAAACTCACAAAACCAAGTCTGTTACCCGGTTAACACGGTACGTTTGATCCTTTATGAGACGTGAAAGCATATTTGTTCTTTACACTTCGCTTGCTAAGCGAAACGAATGCTTAGGAAGCATAGCTAAGCTTAACTTCACATGGACATTACAGTATTTATGGTAAGGATGAGGCTTAGACGAATTATATACGGATCCGCCTCGCCTTAGCATTTCCTAAAAGATCAAAAGATCTTACGCATTTATATACAATTTTATACCTTATCACTAAACGCGACACCTTATAATTGCGGAACAATAATTTCAAACTTATCACGTTTGGGTTTCACACGACACTGTTTTTCATGATTTTTAACATTCAAAATTAGAATCTAAACTAATGGAATAAAATTCAAAGTTGCTTATCTCGTGCTACCACGCCCCCCACAAAAAGTGGCAGAAAAGTTTGTTAGTAAAAATTACACGCGTAACTTGTCCTCATATAAGTAGTCTAAGGGATGAGGTTTTCTTAAACATTACAGTGTTTATCTATTTATATTTTCGGTACTACTAGTGAAAAGTGGATGTTCTGTGGATTCACAATATCTCTGACTCCCTCCTCGGGGAATATAGTCGTGAGCATATGCTTATGCTCTCTGACTACCTCCTTGGAGAATATAATCGTAAGCATATGCTTATGCTATTCTGATGATATTCTGAACTTGTCTGACCAAAAGTTTAGCGCACAGAACATTATAAGAGGGGTTAGAAATGCAAAGTAGCGGAAATGCTTCAGAGACGGCTGTCGCCACTTATCTTCCCGCTCACGCTGCTACAATTACTCATGCCCTCTCGCTCGCACCACGCCGCGCCCCAGGTTATGCAAATCATTGCATAACCTGGGGCGACACGTTCCACGCCTACTTTGCACTTCTAACCCCTCTTATAATGTTCTGTGGTTTAGCGAGTCTTCAAGAAAATTTTGCATTTTGGTATTTATAAATAGCGTACAGCGATACTGTATCCCTTAGATAAAGTTTTAAATAAAATTAGCCGTCAAATTTATTAATCCTCTCGAATTAGAGATCTAACGGTTTGAAATACCGCAGCGTCATTACGGAACCTTAGCTCATTTTGTATTAAGTGCTTGGTTTCGTGTTTTGAATTAATAAATTATTTTACATTGGAAAACTTTGGTTTTGCGACTTTATGGAACTCGTGCCGGAATTATACAGCGTGTAAACTTAAATGAGTTACCTAGTTAAAGCAGTCAAAACCATCAAACCGAACAACTTTTACTATAGGACCACATTCAAAATCCCGAAAAAAATCAACTGTTTTACCTATACATTTTGCTCAAAAATATATCTTCATTGTCTTTGATTTTGGTCGAGATAGCTTCTGAAATTATCTATGGAACCACAGTTTTTTTTCATTAATTCGTTATTATTGGCTCCATAGTGAAATTATAGATATGAAGTACTGTATTGTACTGTACATTTATTGAGTTTGATGGTCTGAAGCACCCCTACTTACCAAAGATGAACTTGTAAATGCACCTCGAATTGGTGAGGACTTTGAGCTAGGACCTACAACTGGAAATGTTCCAGAAGCACCTCTTCAAAAATCGAACCGCGTGCGAAAGCCGCCAACATTTTTAAAAATTACGTTTCAGAAAAATATTCTGCTAATATTTATAGTTGTAACATTATCCTACTAGATATGGTCCTTCTTAATATGCTGACACTTTTTTGAGGGTATGATCAGACCATCAAACTGAACAACTTTCTCTATTGCACCAACATTGAAATAGCGAAAAAAAATCAACTGTTTTATACAAAACTGCAAACCTACTCTAGCCAAATGTATGGGACAGCTGATAGTTCAGTTTGATGGTCTGATCAACCCCTTAAAAAGGTGTCAGCATATTAAGAAGGACCCTGTATATTTTACAGTTATACAGAAGTAAAAATAAACATTTAAAACTTTTAAGGGGGTAGTTTAGACCATCAATCAACCTGAATAACTTTCACTATGGATCCAACATCGGATTCGCGAAAAATAAATCTGCTGTTCCATATATTTGGCTCGAGTAGATTTGTAGCAGTATCAGATGATTTGTTTTTCGCGATTTCGATATTGGTCCCATACTAAAAGTTGTTCAGTTTGATGGTCTAAATCACCCCTTTAAATTTTTAATTGTATTTTTGTAACACCTTGTATAACTTTTTACACAACTAAAGTCGTAAAAGAAACATTGAGTTGAATTAGTACATTAGCACATTAGACGAATTGATGCAGTCTCCCACACATATAAAGGCAAGTATGTTTTGAAGTTCAGTCTTCATTAACTTAGGATGTAACTTAAACATACTGTTTTATGGTTTGGTTTAAGTCAAAGACATACGAGACCTGACTAATACCACAGATTGATAATAAGAACTACTTAACACACCGTAAACAACAGGTCACACATGATAGGTACCCAATCAGATGACTTGAACTAAGGGTGAAATCACACAAGCTATTTCTGAGCATGGATGTTGGCGGAACGATATTTTAATTGACTGCCCGATAGCACAGTCGGTAGTGATCCTGCCTGCTGAGCTGAGGGTCGCGGGTTCGAATTCCGTAAGTGACAAATATTTGTATGATGAATATTATTAATATTTGTACCCGAGTCATGGATGTTTGCATCTATATATTATGTATTCTATATCGTTGTCTAGTCATCATAATACAAGTCCAGGCTAGATTCTGGTACTTTAAATGTTACTGGATAATTTGTGTGACGATGTCCAGAACAAAAAAAATCTTCGCGACATCGCCGCGTGTTTGCCCCAATATTTCCTGAGATCAATAAGAGTAACGGCGATTCAGTTACGACATCGCTGAGGAGCTGTTGCGACATCGCCTACGCTTAATAATAGCTTGTAAAGTGTGATAGGTCTTTAACTCGCGTGTGTCTAATATGACAACGCATGTCACGAGAATTAGCCAATAATAGTACAACACACTACGAAAATTATCGACAGTGGTATCCACTAAAATAATCCTTAATGCCTTAATCAGTAAACATACTAATCAAGCCACTTGGTGTCAATACAAGATACTACTAAGAACTGTAGGCCTATCATGAGATTACTCTGTAGTATACTATAGTAGTTTTACTGTAGTATACTACAGTTTTTGTATAGAATTTCTTACAGCTCCTAGTAGTTACGTTGAGCCGTCGACGCGGCGACGACGGCGGACGGCTTCCCATACTAAAGGTCATTATTGAATGGGCCGGTCGTCGGTCGCCGTCCGGTAAATGTGTCTTAACCCTTACTCGATCATGCAGACTTAGTGCAGATTGGTAAAGACTAGTTAATTTGCTCATCTTGCTCTTAGTGGTTTTAAGATACCGTTCAGAGAATAATCTTCATCTAGAGCAAATCATCTATACTTCATTCGAAATAAGGACGACGAGTATTACCGATTCCTATTTAGCTTTCCGGCCAATTCTGATTACCAAATTTAATTAATTTATTGGCTGTTTTAAAGCTGTTTTAGAAATAAGTGTGAGGAAGTGTTTCAAATCTCTGTTTCTGTAATGCAAAATAGCCTTTGACTGATTATTATAAGGACTAGCCTTGCGGTAGCATTTCTCCTCTGCCACGGTATAAGCACAATTGATCTTGTGCATTTACATTCAATTTTACACCTTATCACTAAACGAGACAGCCTATAATTGCGAAATAATAACTTCGAACTTAGAACGTTTGGGGTTCACACGAGACTACTTTTCATGATTTTTAACATTCAAAATTAGAATCTAAAGTTATGGGGAATCAAATCCAAAGTTGCGGATTTCATGTTACCTCGCCCCCCGCAAAAAGTGGCAGAAATATTTGTTAGTAGAATTACACGCGTAACCAGCCCACATATAAATAGTCATAGAAAATAGCCTTAAAATTTCGCTGCTATTTTGAATGGAGTATAGGATCATTACATCCAGGGAAAAGAGGAGAAAACATACCATCATAACAGCTACACATCCAAACATATGCATTGGTAGACATACTGTACTTCGTTCTGAACCCACAATCCGCATTTTTTTTGCATCGAATAAGTCGTACTACATATTATTATGCTGTAGGACGTTACCCTTGTAACCACTGTATGATTTATGGTCCCCTAAGCATAGCATATGCTCACGACCATTTTCCCGGGGAGGGTAGTTAGAGATATTCTGAAACCTCAGAACATCACGTTTCACCAGTAGTACCGAAACTCTGTCCAGTGTGACGGGGTGTGACCCCGTCGCCACTTATAATGGACAGTGGGTACAATACATGCCTCGAAATTGAAACATGTAGGTTTCCTCACGATGTTTTCCTTCACCGAAAAGCCAGTGGTGTTACAAATCGTACATAAATTCCGAAAAACTCATTGGTACGAGTCGGCCTGGACGGAGATTGAACCATCGCCTCCTGCACGGCAGGCAAGGTTACGGTATGGTCCCCTACGTGCGTTGAAAAGACACTTCGTTACATTGGCGTTATTACTAATGTCATGAGCATTTTGAAAGCGTTAAAATATTTTCCGTGATAAGCCGTGGTGGTCCAGTGGCGAGTAACATTGTCTGCCGTGCAGGAGGCGATGGTTCGATCCCCGTCCAGGCCGACTCGTACCAATGAGTTTTTCGGAATTTATGTACGATTTGTAACACCACTGGCTTTTCGGTGAAGGAAAACATCGTGAGGAAACCTGCATTCTTCCATTTCGAGGCATGTATTGTACCCACTGTCCATTATAAGTGGCGACGGGCTCATCCCCCGTCACACTGGACAGAGTTTCGGTACTACTGGTGAAACGTGGATGTTCTGTGGTTTCAGAATATCTCAGACTACCCCCTCGGGGAATATGGTCGTGAGCATATGCTTATGCTAAAATATTTTCTAGTTCCGCTTTTCTTATAAAATTTTTACCATAACCCTAAGTCAAACTTAGTTCGTAACTCAAGTCTAGTGTATTTAATATGAGCCACATCCAAGACATTCCATCAGCGAGCTTTTAATGAAACTTGATAAGTTTTCTTGAGTATGTTTATAATTTTGTTATTTTACCTTTCATTAATCACATGGCTTCGTTGTGTTAATGTTAATTAGTTATTTTATGTTATTTCTTTGAAGACTTAGACGAGTGTTGAAAACTTTACTTAGAGAGTAAACTTTAATCATAACAAATAATTATGTCACCATTTTTTTAAGTAGCCAATTACTTTTGGATTGAATTTAGATGGCGTAGAGAATACTTTTATTTCTTGTGTCGAAATGGTAACATAAAAGTACTATTATATATATATTTGGAATCATCTGATTACTAGCTTTCATTTGATAACCATATCGTAATTTTTAACCAAAATAAATTTAATTCCCCCTCTCTTTTTATTTCGCAGACGCCATATTAAAATAATATAGCCTATGTCATTCTCACAATTTTTACGAATCTAATGACACCTCGTACATACGCTCGAAAAACATAACCCTCCTTTTGGCGCAGTCGGGTAAAAACACGAAAAACACGTTTTATTATACGCAAACGTAAGTAATGGCAACATTATGTCCACTATCTTTTTATTTAGCTCATCCTAGCTAACAATACAATGAAATTTTAAACAAAATAATACAACGAATGTTTTAAACACGAATTTAAATAGGAAACTCTGGCATAAGCCACGTAATAAAAGATTACAAGCTTTTAATTTTAACTACGTAACATAAAGCGTTACCAGAAAGAGAGCCGCAGAAACTGGATACAAAACGAACAACAACAGCTATGTAAGTATATGGAAATTAACACATCATTTCTAATTATGACATAAAAAGGCAACAATTGGCATAGAATAAATAGGTACTAATACCACGTACAGAAGTTTCAGTTCATACAACGCGCACTAAAGTTGATAAAAACATGCCTACGAAATGTACTCGGAGAAAAATATCTTTTTACTTGACTTTACTAGTTTTTTTTTGTCATTCAGTTGATTTTAGTTCAATCTACCAGAATTCGAATTATAACTATAAATTATCGAATATCTATTGACAGTTGTCACGTTTATGGTCCTTCTAAACATCGAAACCGCGAAAAAAACATGCTTTTCCATACAAAACTGCAATCGTACTCGGCCCTAATCTGCAGCTGATTTTATTTTTGCGATTCGACGTTGGTCCCATAAAGAAAGTTATTTAGTTTGATGGTCTGATCATTCTGTATAGGTACCTAGATATTTTCCCGTTCAAATTAAACCGTACATATTCCACTGAACCGGTGGTGGTAAGCCACCTCCATGCAAAGACCGCAAAGCTGGCGCGAAATGTATGAATTTCCCCGTTGACGGGGTCACGCCGCGTAGGTATGTACATTTACGGCGCAGAGTTGCCCAGGCCTATCATAAGCTTTGTTGAGAAGCTATTCAGAAGATTTATTAATTTGCCTTCATTTAAAGGAACAATGTTAAAATGTCTTGTTTTTATAGTAAATTCTACTAGTTTATTCCCTGAGAATTTTATTTATTCTACTGTTGTACAACCATAATGGTACTTTGCGTTTGTTTCATTAACATAGTAATATAGTTTGTTAAGTGCTTAGCATACGCATCAAAAGTTCTTCTTCAGCGTATGCAGATTTACTCACGATGTTTTCCTTCACCGTTTCAGAGCAATCGGCATAACCATACCTAAGAAATAAATTTATGACACATATTATTATTATCAAATGATTCTTCAGAACCTTTGAACCACATATTCTACCCATCAAACTGAACAACTTTTACTATGGGAGCAAACCGGTTAGAACAAAAAAAATCTGCTACTTCACGCATTTGAGTCGTGTGCATTGCAGTTTAGTATGGAACAACTGTTTTTTTTGGCGCTGTCAGGTTTGCTCCCATAGTAAAAGTTGTTCAGTTTAATGGGTATAGTACGTGTTTTAAAGGTTAATGATATCTTTCCTTACAGCCTGTATACTATACGAGTTGTAAATTGATGTACAAAACTCACGCATGGCCCTGACAGGTTACGCTAAGAAAAATCCAACGACAAACTATAAATTTTAAGAAACCTCAACATCAAAAGCGTATATTAAAAGCGACTTTAACTGCAGGCTCTTACGGTATAATTAATTGTGTGTCGCCGGCGTCATTTCTCGCTCGCTTCACTTAATTACATCACAAATACCGCAAGACAGCTTGCCTTGCCTTCAGACTATGGCCGTGTTATACGAAGCGTTAGTGCTGAGTGGTGGCCCGAAATAGATAGAGAGTTTGAATCTTTGATAAGCAACGGATCGGAGCAAGGAATATGCAGGATGTAAACTTATACAACATGTTAATGAATAAGCGCAAAACCTCATACACCCCAAATGATTTACTACAAAATAGTTCGATTGAATCAATAATTTCATTATTTTGAAAGTTAAAATTTAAAGTTATTCGCATTTTAAGTTTTGAGGCAAAAATGATTTGTTATCATTTCAGCAATGAATGAAAGCGCTAACATGCTCGTGGATACATTTTAAGAATCTTGTCTGGTAGTAAGTAGGGTGAGTGTGCCCGTGTGGTGGGTTGAGATCAAGTTCAGTAAATTTTAAATTTTACAAACAAATTATTTAATATTCTGAAAAACATTACCTATGTTGAAACCGTGATAATTCAATTCTGCTCTCGATTCTAAACAAACTACTTTCTAGTTTTGCGTTAATTCATTAACACGTTGTATACGTTACATACAAACAAAGTCTGGTTAGATTTTCAATACTAACCAATTAAAGTCAATTACTTTTTTCAGAAACTAATCTCAATGCTTGTATTGTGTCACATTTTCGATAAAATATGCAGTTTAAATGCTAGGAATAATTTAAGATTTGTATGGAAATCTTTGAGGCACTGTAACTATAAAACTATACATTTTAAGGAAAATATGGGCACAACACCAGCGTAGAGATTAGTTTCTAGATTGTTTCTGAAAAACGTAATTGACTTTAATTGGTTAGTATTGAAAATATACCTAACCCTTTGACTATTTATATGTGGACTGGTTTCGCGTGTAATTCTACTAACAAACATTTCTGCCACTTTTTGCGGGGGCGAGGTAACATGAAATTCGCAACTTTGGACTTTATTCCCCATAACTTTAGATTCTAATTTTGAATGTTAAAAATCATGAAAAGTGCTCTCGTGTGAACCCCAAACGTTCTAAGTTCGAAGTTATTATTTCGCAATTATAGGCTGTCTCGTTTAGTGATAAGGTGTAAAATTGAATGTAAATGCACAAGATCAATCGTGCTTATACCGAGGCAGAGGGGAAATGCTACCGCAAGGCTAGTCCTTATAATAATTAGTCAAAGAACTAACCAGACTTCATTTGTGTGGAGCGCGCTCCGAATTAAATCCTCTTAAGAGGGTGCTTCATACCATCAAACTGAGCAACTTTCACTATGGGACCAACATTGGAATTGCGAATAAATAATCAGCTGTTGAAAACGTCAGGTGACTAGACTGAAATGTATGAAATAGCTTTTTTTCGTGAGTTCATATTTGGCCCCATACAAAAAGTTATTCAGTTTGATGGTCTGAAGCAGCCTTTATATCTATGTTTCCGCTCTGTATACACCACTATAATTACTTATAAAATTTAACAACTTTCTCTAAGGAACATGGATCGGAAATCCTATGGGGTCTGTACTTGGACTTTCGATTTTCAATATACCCTCTAGGCTCTATCCTTTAGGCCCTATGGTCTGGATGAATCTGTCTCACGCCAATGAGTTTTTCTGAACTTATAATTAATTTGTAACATCACTAACTTTTAGTGGTAACTTTCAGGGATTAGAGTCGTGAGTTTATGTCTATTTATTTTTTATTTTAACACTTTATATACCGTGTGTACAACACGGAAATATACATGAAAACAGCATAATAGACAATTAAAATGGCCAATGTTTGTGTATATGTTCTAATTTTTCGGTACAGAAAAACATCGTGAGTAAAATTTAATGTACAAATTTTGAGTCATATTATATGGTAACCACTATACATTAAAAGTGGCTTATTACCTCGTAATAGTCGTGGGCAATTATGCTTATACAAATAAATTTCGAAGAATAAGCTAAGAATATTTTAATTTCATTCACGTATTATTTGCCATTTTACATACGCTCGGCAACCGCCTTTAACCAAATCTTAATGATTCCAAACCTACTTTATTTGACATCAAAGTCGTTTTATTTACTTTGTAAATTGACTCTTTATGGTTCATGCAGACTAGGCGACTAGTCGCGCGATAAAGCGTTTTATGTCTAAACCAAAAAGTGCAATTTGCAATAAATTGCAAATGCAAAATGTCTAGTACAGGAACGCTAAATTAGTTTTCATGTTGCTACGCTGTTGGTATATTTTCAACCGCGATGTAGATTGAAAAACTGACGCAAAGTTCAAGTGGAAGTAAGACCTTCAAACATGATGAAGGATGTTACTTATTTAAAATCTCACGAGAATTAAGTTAGAATCTATTTAAAGCAGATAATTATACTGTTCTGAATGTTGAGCGTAGTTTATCAATTCATTGCATAGAGAGAGAGAGAGAGTAGACCAGGTAATGGATGCCCAATCAGGCCTTGAATTGCTGATTTTACTAAGTAGGCAAATATGTTGTGTAGAAGAAATCTCTTATGTTGTGTGCGTAGAAGCAATTGATTCTTAGCAATAAAATCGCCCTAATTTATGCCTCTTGTATTTTTTTCTCTGTATTTAACTGCCTATGTTTTGCTAAGTGGCGACGGGTCCACTCCCCGAGTTTCGGTACTACTTATACGAGTGAAAAGATGATTTTCTGAGTTTTCAGAATATCTCTGATTATCTCGGGGAATATGCTATGCTATGCTTTATCCTCAACGTAGTGTTAGGTAATTTTTTTCTAGTTTGTATAAACCCTTAGCAGCCACACGTCTCCGTGTATAACGCAGCCAGCTCAAAGAAACCCTTGTACCTAATTATACGGGCCTTACGAACGCTTGTTTGTCGCCGTATAATCTGTTGAAACATATTTGTTCGTGCATGAAATACGTTATTTGTGTAGAGTAGAGTCGTGTACTTAAACGTCAGAGAGATTTATGTTTGAGACGAGAATATGACAATGATTTATAAATTAACGTCAGAATGGATGATTAATAATTAGACGGTAGTTTGTAGTTACGCTTGGCCATATTCATGTTCGGTTTGATCAGTGATTTTGCCAAATACTAATCGCCCTTTTTCTTCTCAAATTCTATTCGTCTTTTATTTGTTAATGAAAGTGAACCTTCAATTTCAGTAGCAAATATAAGATGAGTAGAGTGTTTCCATCCTATGGTTGTAAAGAAGAAATTGCTTTTATAAAAAAATACCGCTTTTTGCACCATAAGGGTGGACGCATATCCATTCGCGGTTCCGCGGTAGCCGAAGGAGGCGAACGAAACCAATTTACTTTTAATTCTTCTGACGATTCGTCCGATTCGCCGCGGATAAGTGTGCGAGGTGTCATAGCATTTCACACAAAGAACTCTAAAGGCTTATTCGACGCCGATAAATATGTACTTACCACCTTAACACGTTTTTTTCTTACTTAGTTTGTATTTTGTTGTTGTATGTTTTTGGCGCATGGAACTTGTTCGTAGTTCTAATTTCTCATTTACGTTTTTCGAAATCTATCATTGGTAACTTTACCGTTTCATCAAATAACTAACAAAGGCCTATAATATAAGAGCTATGTTACACATTTAATAGAAACGTTGTCTTTATACTGTGCAACGTATCACATCGCACCGCCATCACTGAAAATCTCAATCACTATCGTCAATTTGAGCTATGTCAAGACATCTGTTATCACACTCACACCTTATATCTATGGTAATGTACCAGACAAGATAGGAAATTGGAAATATTTGAAATGTCATCGAACATGAGAGGGAATGGGTGTCGTTAATGTCAGATTGTTCGCCTATTGTCTTCTCTTCGATATGTGAGAAGCTTTTGTTAAGAACATTTATGTTCTATGTGATAGGAATAAGGTATATTTTGCAGTGGTTTTCTTGGTGTTAGGTTACCTTGCATCACTTTACATGTTAACAGTCTCTATACAAAAATCAAAAATGTTTGTAGCCCTCTAAAATCTTACAGAAATCTATGGTTTTGATCTCATTTGATTCAATGCTCAATTCTAGGTTTATACGTTTCGATTTTGCTTTAAAATTGAGAAAATTTTTGTGAAATAAATGATTTTATTTGGATTACTATGCGAAAATTAAACGTAGTTAAATTTAAAAAAAAATATAGATTTTTTTGTATGATTTTGTGTTTTGGAGACTTCTAGCTTCACAATCTTCATAAAGGTACCAAAGATTAACTTTAGTTCGAAAGAAATATTTATTCGCACTTCTATATTTCTTCAAGTATATGTGAATAAAATACTAATCCTACTAATATTATACACGCGAAAGTTTGTAAGTATGGATGGATGTTTGTTACTCTTTCACGTAAAAACTACTGACAGGATTTTAATGAAATTTGGCACACAGATAGATATGATCTGGATTAACACATACGATACTTTTTAAGGTCAACGCAGACGGAGTCGCGGGCAACAGCTAGTCATGATATATATATGATTTTATTATGAATGAGCTGACATCGGAAAAAGAAAGGTATTTTTTTGGCGGTTCTTTATGGTAAAGAATCGTTTTAGCCAGAGAAAATTACAATGACTCTTTATCAAATAAATATGAATTATATTATTATCAGCTATTGATGTCCCACTGTTGAGCAAAAGCCTCCCTCCATTCTCTCCAACAGTCTCTGTTCCGAGCTTCGACAGGTCAGTTCTTAAGGAAACCATTCGTCTAGTTCTGCCTCGACGCCGATTTCATTTCGTTGGGGACCAGTTGGTGGTAGTTTTGGCCCATAGGTCATCTGGCATGCGGCAGACATGTCCAGCCCAATCCCACTTTAGATTAGCAGAAGTGGTGGCGACGTCAGTCACTTGAGTACTGGAGCGAATGACTTCTTTTCTGACTTTGTGAACTAGAATTCTCTGAACTAGACAAAGCAATACCAATATACAGGGTCCAACTTAATATGCTGACACTTTTTTACCCGACTGCGCCAGAAGGAGGGTTATGTTTTTCGAGCATATGTATGTATGTATATATGTATGTATGTATGTCTATTTCTTTGGCACGGCCTACATCCTAAACGGCTTGATGGATTTTAACATATGAGGTGTCATTCGATTCGTAAAAATTGTGAGAGTGACATAGGCTATATTATTATAATATGGCGTCAGCAAAATAAAAAGGAGAGGGGGAATAACAAATTTTTTATTGTTAAAAATTATTGGTAATGAATGAATGAAATGGGTAAGTAGAAGATTTTTGGTTGGTTATTGTTTCGTCCCCGCCTGCAATACCTACCTAATAACATAGGTTTTTTATCCAGTCGGGTTTTTTTAAGGGGAGGATCAGACTGTCAAACTGAACAACTTTCTCTACGGCACCAACATCGAAATCGCGAAAAAAAATCAGCTGTACCATACAAAACTGCGAACCTAATTGAGCCAAATGTATCAGTCAGCTGATTTTTATTTCGCGATTTCAATGTTGGTCCCATAGAGAAAGTTGTTTAGATTTATGGCCTGATCATCCCCTGAAAAAAGTGTCAGTATATTAGGAACGACCCTGTATTTATTACCAAACCGATCACATATCAATCGTTTCAAGATTTATTGCCAAAAGTGTCATATATACAGATTTTATGACATTATCAATTACTAGGGCGTTAATAAAGGTTACGAACGGATTTCATGACGTCATAAAATATAACCAAGTGTTCCTATAACGCTGCAAGACTTCACTATAAAGTTTAATGTTATTAATGTTACATTTTAACGTTTTATTACCATGGTTTTGTCATTTGGTTTACATTACAATGTTCGAATGTACCACAAAATTAGATTCATACATACATACACTCTCGTCACTGATCATTATGTGGCGACGGGCTCACTACTACTACTGGTGAAACGTGGATGTTCTGAGATTTCAGAATATCTCTAACTACCCCCTCGGGGAACAAAGTCGTGAGCGTATGCTATGCCATGCTATGTATACACTCCCTCCCGTAATCACTTTCGGAGTGGTCAGAAAATTTGCAACAACTACCAACATTCTGTTCAAGAATGTAGTTGTAGCAATGCTCACATTTATCAATTTGTGTTTTAGGATAGAATGAGGTGTCAAGTGGTGAGAAATGGCCTCACCCCGCACCTCACCCCCTACTTCTAGATTTGAGTAGCGCCCCGATTGCGCTAAATAAATCTTCACTGAAACGTCATTGGACTACGTGCGAAGCTCAACTTTTAACATATTTGGTATCGCGCTAATCATTTGTCAGCCGTTTGACAGATGTCTCAGACGATACAGCTGTAAATCACATAATAAATAAGTCAAGTTTAGCCAAAATACAGTTGAACAGTAACTGGATTGCAATTTGATTAGAACTGAAATTGAATAAGGATTGAACTTCGATGTTCGAAACGAAGCCGATGACGAAAATCTGACTTCATACAAACATAGAGATTAATTTCCAGATTGTTTCTGAAAAATGTCATTGACATTGGTTAGTATAAAAAATATATCATCAGATTTGGTTTGTATACTCTGCTTCGAATTATAACCCCCCCTAAAATGCGGGAAGAAAATCGTTTCGTCAACAAAAAAATCAATTGTTCCAGCCGGTACCCAAAATGGAGATTACTATAGGGTCATGTGAATCCTTAAACTTTTATCACCCATAAACTTAGCTACTTTTCTATCCTTCCGCGTTTATAAGTCTCCAGACACCATTCTTATGAGTCCGTAATAAAGAAGACAATAACTTGCTTCATGGGGCTTTCAAACTTAAACTCGAAATAATTTATTCAATATAAGAGCTTGAAGCGCACTGAGCTACCACCGCGTCGGAACGTGTTGTCGCTGTAGAGAAGATGCGGCCAGAAACTCTACAACTTTTTTTTTTTCAAATGACAATTACAGCGTTGCTCAGGGAGCAGTTACTGCTTTTTACTGCAGACTATTGAAGGGACCGCGAAAGGTCTACTGAGCCAAATGAATGAACCTAAGCAACCGATCTAGGGGCACCCAGAGGGGTACGAACGTCAGCATAGGACGTTGCTGTGGCTACGCGGCAGATTGGGTAGCGGGGATCTGTGAGAAACTCTACAACATAACACGACATGTATTATAAATACATACTGTATTGTGTATCTATTTAATTAAATAATTGATACTATACAAGGTGTAACAAAACACCCTAGTAATACTTAAGGAGGTGTTTCATACCATCAAACTGAACAACTTTCACTATGGAGCCAACATCGAAATCGAGAAAAAAAATCAGCTCTTTGTACGATACCTAGTACCGTCTCGACTCAAATGTATGGGACAGCAGATTTTTTCTCGTTCTTGGCTCCATAGTGAAAGTTGTTCAGTTTGATGGTCTTAAGCACCCCCTTAAGTATTACTAGGGTGTTTTGTTACACCCTGTACAATAACTGTAAAATAGTGAGACTCAGGCCGAAATTCAGAGACGATTTTTAAGTCATAGTTCGAACTCCCGTATGTCAAAATCCATACGGGAGTTCGAATCGCGGCCGACGGCCATTGCGGCTATGCTAGTTGCTACGACGCGCGGCTATACGAGATGTCAGACGCGCGCGTCAGTCGCATCGGCCGCTGGCATCGGAAGTGCACCTTTAAAAAAATCGTCTCTGAATCTCGGCGTCAGACCCAAGCATTTTGAACATTTTAATAATCATCCAGTTTATAATATATAGGCATATACAATGAGTTAATGAATAAGCGCAAAACCTCATACACCCCAACTGATTTATAACTAAATAATTAGATTGAAACAAAAATTTCATTATTTTGATTGTTGAAATTTAAAGTTAAGAGGCAAAAATGATTTGTTATCATTTCAGCAATGAATGAAAGCGCTGATGTGCTCATGGATACATTTTAAGAATCTTGTTTTGGTAGTAAGTAGGGTGAGAGCACCCGAGCAGTGGGTTGAGATCAAATCCAGTAAATTTTAAATTTTACAAACAAATTATTTTATATTTTGAAAATAATTACCTATGTTGAATTATGATAATTCGATTCTGCTCTCGATTCTAAACAAACTACTTTCTAGTTTTGCGTTAATTCATTAACACGTTGTATAGGCTTTCTTACAGAGGATTATTTTGGTCTTAAACACGTTTTCGGAAATATTCAAAAAGGTCTTGGGGATTTTACTATAAGAACATTTTATTGCCAGCTTATCACATAAAGAGAAAACTAAAGATCAACTTGACCGAAAACTTGAATGATCAAATCAGATTATATCAGCACTCAGGGGGCTAATTATCACTTGTAGGCAATTATGTCGAATTAGTACGGAGCTATTTGCGACAATCTGGTGCTTATTGTTATAGTGGACACTATAGGTTGATTGTCAAGTCGAATAAAGGAGATTGACATTCCTGGTGGGTAGAGGATCGATGTAGGATGGTATGTGAACATTATATCTTATTAATTAATTATGAAATTAGCTCGCATGTTCGATATAATATATAGTATTACCTACATATATAAGGTCCCCGGAACCCTATCATGGGCGAGTTTTGAACTGGTGAGTCCATGTGTATAGAATGTCATTGCTATTATGTTATTAAGATATCACAAAAACAAAAAACGCGTTTTTTGTATGACGGGGGACGTTTCTATGAGTAAGGAACCCTAAAAATGTTTAATTCAACAGGTTAGCAGAATAATTATTATCAAAAAAAAGGAATTGTTTCCTAAGCTTCTATCTACCGCGTTTACATACTCGTTAACAATGAGAAATAGTCGCCATACATCTCAATTTACATATAAATTGTACACTAATGGAATAATATTGTTTTTGGCAACGTGTCGACATGCCAGACGAAAAGCTACTCTATTTGTATTAAACATAATATTATTCTCAATAGTGAAATTGTTTATGTCAAACAAAGTGTTTATTCTGTTTGTCTGTTAGAAATACATGGGCAAGCTGTATGATTTCACAGATCACTACACGTTTGCTACTGGAATAGGGTTGCCATCCGCCAATTTTTAAAAACCAGGATTTGAAGGTGAAAATAACAGGACAAATTCGTTTAAAAACAGAACGCAGTGTAAAAATAGAAACTCAATAACAATTAAAATGTTCTATGAAAGTATCTGCAATAATTAAATTATACACAATTTTTTTTTAATAACTTGAAACTTTTAAACGTGTATTCAAAAATAATGAAACTAAACAACTTTCCCTAAGGAACATGAGTGAAAAATCGAGTAACATTTTTGGACCTTCTCTACAAAATTGCGGAGCAGCCGATCGATTTTCTAAGGGAAGTCCAAAAAACATTCTCGTTTTTCAATCCTTGTTCCTCAGGGATGTTGTTTAGTTTCATTAACCCCCTTACATTTTTAAGTTAAATATAAAATAGTAGTGTAATAAAAATTCATGAATAAATAGTAGCTGTTTTATGAATAATACAATTATTAAATAAACAAATACCTTGCAATTTTAATACATAGGACCTAAAAGGCGCTTACGAAACCCAGGAATCTACTTAAAAACTATCCAAGACACCCCAAAAAACAGGACATGTCCTGGGAAAACGGGACGGTTGGCAACCCTATATTGGAATAATAGTAAAATTGTTTTCTCGGTGTATCCAAACAGAGTAGAATTTATTTTTGTTATAAATAGTGGATAGTTTTGCCTCACTGCACTAATTTCCAATTATTATGTTGAATAAAGTAGGTATTTAAAATTATTTTAATTGGTAGATGGTAAATTAATATTGACAATGCAAAATACGACGTATAACGTAAAAAATAATCAGCTGTTCCATAGTAAACTGCAATGCCTACTCGACTCAAATGTATGCAACAGCAGATTTTTTTTTACTATAACCGGTTTGCTCCCATAGTAAAACTTGTTCAGTTTGATGGGTAATCGGGCATAGGCCCACCATACATTCCCACCGCTGTAACTCCTGTGAACCAGGATCAACAGTGGCGACCATTCACAACACTACACAATGAAGTCCAGCGAGCCTGGGGAATGACTCTGTGGAGTTGGTAATTGCAGTCGAAAAGTACAGATGAAGCTCAGAGGAGCTGATGTTAGTTCAAATAAATAATAAGATAGGTTTAAAACTCAAAATTATAATGGTAAAAGAAACGAACATGAAAATATACACCAATCGAATGGATTCGCGTTTTCCTAGCGAGAGAGAAAATTTGTATGTTGTTTTTCTGACAGTTCTGTCGTCCAGGAAACACCGGAACGCTCATAGATAATTTAAACACTGTCGACCAAGGAGTTCGCCACAACTCTAATCTGTCTTGGAACCCGCAATGATTTATCAAAGAAGATAGGAGGAGTAGGAAAAAGAAATATCCGACTTCCCTGTATTGCAACAGCAATGAGAAAAAAAACATCTATTTAGAGAGCCAATTCCAGATATAATTTATGGCAGAGTTGAAGACCCTACCGCAAAAGTACCAAAAAATAAAAATTTTATATTACCAAAAAACAGAAACAAAAGAGGAACTAACAACGTTCTGAAACTATGACTTATTTTGCTTCCAGTAATAAGTATTGCAACAACATCTGAACGCACGGAAGTTATCCCTAGTTGCAACAAGATCCATGTAATAAGGGACACCAAAAAACGATTTTTCATCAAGTTGATGGGTTGCTCTTAGTTTAAAATTATGCCAATGATATCAATTTCAGCAGGGGTGACCAAAACGTCGACCGCGGTCGGCCGGTGGACTTTTATGGTAGCCCGTGAAGAGTTGAATTTCGTGACTTTTCGTATTTCATTTCAGAAAATTCCAAAATGTTGCTGAACAATTGGACTGTTTACATGTCAAATTTTGAAACTGTAGAAGTCGTCGAAGCTTCATTGTTAATTAAAATCTGGCAATTTCACAAAATTTTCATAAATTACAGCCGTCTGTAGTGATCGAGGAGGAAATATTTAAACTCGGATACTTACGACATACTCTTACTTATTTTTTGAAAGTGCATGACTCTTAGTTTAAAATGATGCCAATGATATCAATCTCACACTGTATAGCCTGTTGATGATGATTATGTTATGATACAACAGCATGTCGGCAGTCTGTTCCTTTGAAGACTCAAGCCTTTATCCTTTCTAATTACTTTTCTTATTTAGTTCGTTATTCGTGATGGCAAAATAAACATTTAGCATTCAAATTCTAGTCGTTTGAAATTCGATGAATTTTATGTAAATCTCCTGAAAGCCTTGTTAATGTTTATTGTATTGTTAAATAAAGTAATTGGCGTTATTTATTTTATCAAAAGGAACGTTTGAGTGTTTTTCTTTGATTTTACAAGAAGGTCGTAAGGATATTTTGTAAAAATAAATAAACTTTTTATTTACCTATTCGTTAATTTAATAAAGAAACTGTATACCTTTGATCGTAAGGGTTTGATACTTTAATTGGTTTGAAGGTTAATTCAAACGTCATTCATTTAATTTTCCAAGTGAGTATAGCTTCTACAATGATGTTAATCCGAAACCGTCTACCATCATGGTAGTACCATGCATGGTTGAAGAAGCGAAGGAGGTGTAACTGTTGACTCTACTTTCTAACTACCCCAGTGGAAAACATGATCATAATCAGCCTATATACGTCCCACTGTAGGATACAGGCCTGCCCTCAGAAAGAGTGTATGGGCATTAGTCCACCACGCGTGCCTAGTGCGGATTGGGTTGGTAGTGGGAAACATCCGTGAATAGAAACTTATGCTTTTTAGGGTTCCGTTGTCAAACAAGGAACCCTATACTTTCGTCCATCCTGTCTGTCTGCCTGTCTGTATGCCCCGTCAATAAATAGCTCATTAAAGCACCTATTGAATCGAAATTTGGCATGAAGACAGTAACCGAAAAACAGAAATGTAGTAGTTACGAAGAAAACTCCCACAGAAACTAAATCGATATAATGCTTCTGGAGTGAAAATATAAAAATGTTAAAAAATTATCTTAGGTAAGATAAACCTGAAATAATATTACCTGGCTCCTGGACACTTAGCTGTCACTTCACTCAAATGGAAAAAACTAGCAAGAAGAGGCAAGCATGTGCGATAGTGAGTGAGTGCGTGTGAGAGAGGGCTACACCATTGCTTAGCGTTATTTGACACGTACCACAACTACACCACATTGCAGCGACAAAAGGTGGTCAAGCAGTGGTTACGTGTGAACAGTGTCATGGCAGCTTTTTTGCCAGTTGGGTTGAGGTACTGACAAAATGTCGATGTGGCGTTCGCGTTGTCGCTGGTGGTTCCGTTGTGGTTGCGATGTGGTCGGTATCACCCACTTGGTCGATAATGACGGCAAAATGTGGTACGTGTAAATTATACTATGTGTTCATTTTCAATCCAAAATATGCCCGCCCACGTGTTGTGGTTGTGGTACGTGTGAAACAACCCTTACTGGAATTGGTAGGGGGCAGAGAGTTTCCGTATTATTCCTATGTAGTACCAAATTAATATATTACTTAAAAATGACCCAGTACAAAAAAAAAATTAGGAGGATATGTGAAAAAATAGGATTCTTCAAAGCATCATATATCATGAAGTACTAACAGTAGGAGAATGATTTGTGGATATGTGTAAATTGAACATATAATTGAAGTTTTGATTAGAGCCAAAACACGATTAAGAAACATTTTCTTGATAGAAAAATAAGCCAAAGTAGCCTCCGTCTTTATCGATAAATGCTTGGAACTGCTAAACGGTGAATAATAGAAACACGAGACTTGATTGAAAAAAAGAGATTGATATTTTATAAAGTTTGATTAGAGCAGAAATGAACTTACATAAATAGTACAATCACAATTAAATAAAGTTTGTTTTACGCTTGCGTCGTTTCAGGCGCGCGCGCCGCCCAACTTTTTCTCTCACATCAGGCAGTAATATAAGCTATCACACGTCCACGCTTCAATTATTTTTCGACAAAGGCCCTTAAATAGATTTAGTATTGATATTATAATTGGAAACTTTAACTAATCCTAACCTACTATGAGCTCTGAAATCCCTAAAATAATGACCGCGTTGTCACAGATTACACAACTTTCGACACGAATCGGACCAGAAAAAAAAATGGTATGCAAGTTTATTATAATAACAAACCCAACAGTCCAAGTTTTCTCTACTTCGAACTTGATTTAAAAACTTCACCATTTCTTACAAGAAAATTTATAGCAGAGTCAACTTTTACAATAAAGGTCTGAAATCTCCGACGACAAATTCGAAATAAATTATTCCGTCTTCGTAGAAATATTAAAGTTTTTACACATGTTACTGAAGCTGACGACCGTTTCTTTCGGGGTGGTCAAACACATTGCTTTATCTTACTATTTAAACGTGCAGTTATTCTTACTAGTGTAAAAGAGATCACACTTTGTCTTTCCAATACCTACCTACTGAAATGAAATATTTTATTTGCATAAAGCTTTGACTACTTATTATAAGGACTAGCCTTGCGGTAGCATTTCCTCTCTGCCACGGTATAAGCACAATTGATCTTGTGCATTTACATTCAATTTTACACCTTATCACTAAACGAGACAGCCTATAATTGCGAAATAATAACTTCGAACTTAGAACATTTGGGGTTCACACGAGACTACTTTTCATGATTTTTAACATTCAAAATTAGAATCTAAAGTTATGGGGAATAAAATCCAAAGTTGCGGATTACATGTTACTTCGCCCCCCGCAAAAAGTGGCAGAAATGTTTGTTAGTGGAATTACACGCGTAACCAGTCCACATATAAATAGTCAAAGGCATAAAGAAATAATATGATACAAAATAAATCATAGGTAACAAAAAAGAAAACGATGTAAAACTAACAACTCTCACTAAAAATTAAATAATCGATTGCATAAATACTTTTTTAAAAGGGCACAAAGGGACGAAGGCAAAAACATACAATAAATAAAACCGATCAAGTGTGATACTCGCGCACCGAGGGTTCCGTACCACACCAGCACACAACATATTAATTTACAAAAAAGTTTTGTTTTCTCCGGGACTTTCAGCGCGAGACCGACTTACACTTCGTCGGTTTTTATTATTTGTTGTTATACTGTAGAGTTTGTTCTATAATCACACCAAGTTTGACGCTTGTACGTATGACCGTTTTTACGATAGAGCGAGAAGAAAAAACGTTGGTAAAAACTAGTTTCTTGTATTACATTTTAACTTTTTGACATTTTTATTATTTGTTAGCAAGTCCGCCACAATAACGCACATTCTGTGAAAATGTCATCTGTCTATACTCCACTTCAAATAGCAAAGAAATTTTAAGGCTATTTTGAATTACAGAAACAGAGATTCGGTACTACTAGTGAAACGTGGATGTTCTGAGGTTTCAGAATATCTCTGACTACCCCCTCGGGGAATATAGTCGTGTGCATATGCTAGAAACAGAGATTTGAAACACTTCCTCTCACTTATTCTTAGACCAGCACCAGTAACGTCCAAGATATGTCGGATTGAATATCTTTCCGATAAATAAATTATATTTAATGATTCAGTGATGGTCCAGTGGCGAGTAACCTTGCCTGCCGTGCAGGAGGCGATGGTTCGATTCCCGTCCAGACCGACTCGTACCAATGAGTTTTTCGGAATTTATGTACGATTTGTAACACCACTGGGTTTTCGGTGAAGGAAAACATCGTGAGGAAACCTGCATGCTTCAATTTCGAGGCATGTATTGTACCCACTGTCCATTATAAGTGGCGACGGGCTCACCCCCCGTCACACTGGACAGTGTTTCGGTACTACTGGTGAAACGTGGATGTTCTGACGTTTCAGAATATCTCTGACTACCCCCTCGGGGAATATAGTCGTGAGCATATGTTATGCTTATGCTTATTTAATGATTCGGAAAATCTTTTCGTTCTTATTTGAAATGAAGTATAGCTATTACGGTTCAAAAGTTACAGTCCTAAATAGGTAGGACAGACAGACAGACCTACAGACGGACGGACGGGCAACGTAGGCTTAGTGATAGGGTCCCGTTTTCACCCTTTAGGTACTGAACCCTAAAAACGGAATTCTGAGTCTTACTTAAAATGTACAGCAAAATCAAGTCTTACCGCAATTTTCGACAAATTTCCCGTCCCAGATAACCTCCCCTTTGCCATTTCAGCACGCTCCTAAAGCGGTCCATGAAAACTCATCGTTATTACAAGAACGATGTTTGCATATCAGAGAACATAGTAACGACTTACCTTGAACAGCGCGCTGTAATTTAATTTTAGTTTAGTCGACAGTTTAAATATTTATGCTGGTTTGTGAGGTCGGACGCTGATACAAGGTTTTTTGCATAATGAGCTGATGACACGAATGATATCAGGTTAATAGTATTGACGGATTAATAAAAGTTGTTCAGATTGATGGTCTAAACCACCCCTGAATGTTTCGGAACTGTAAAAAATGAACCGGTATTTTTGCTCTGTTTTTCTTACTGGTTTGTGGTCTTGTCATGCAGGCCCTGTCATGAACGTGTTCGACACTCTCTTGGCCAGTTTTAAATTTTTCTTGATATCTTTATTTATTATGTTTTCACTGCTATGCTGCCGTTCTTTGCTCTTCATCTTTGACTATTTATATGTGGACTGGTTACGCGTGTAATTCTACTAACAAACATTTCTGCCACTTTTTGCGGGGGGCGAGGTAACATGAAATCCGCAACTTTGGATTTTATTCCCCATAACTTTAGATTCTAATTTTGAATGTTAAAAATCATGAAAAGTAGTCTCGTGTGAACCCCATACGTTCTAAGTTCGAATTTATTATTTCTCAATTATAGGCTGTCTCGTTTAGTGAAAAGGTGTAAAATTGAATGTAAATGCTCAAGATCAATTGTGCTTATACCGTGGCAGAGGGGAAATGCTACCGCTAGGCTAGTCCTTATAATAATTAGTCAAAGCTCTTCATACACCTATATAAACACATCGTTTTAAATAGATACTTACCTAGTTTGTGAAAGCAAAATTAAACGCATTAACACCAGTATAGAATTATAGCCTTTATGCCGACTACATAAAGTGGCAATCCGCTTTAATTACCGCGGTTTCGTGCACTCTGTACCCAAAATTGATATTACGACCGTGGTCCATTACATCGTGACGTCATAACAATTTGTTTTTGTTGTTATAACTTATAGCCCAGCAATTTTACGTAGTTTTGTTAGGAGGGTGGAGAGTAATTATGAATGGGACTTTTAAACTGTAACCGGAACCATTTAGTGACAAAAAGACTATGTGTAAAATATTAAAAGTAGACATAAATATTTACTCCGTGTTTGATGCGTGTACAATGGTAAAGCCCTAAAACTGTGAAAAAAAAATGTAACCGTCAGGTTTTTTTGAATGAGATAAATGCAAAATTTTACATTTGTGGCTGTTGCAGACGTGATTTTTTTATTTTGGTATATTTTTAGGCTCAAATGGGGTCTTAAACGAAATACAAAAATAAAATTCAATTCTTAGTTTGTACCGGGTCCAACCGTAAAATGACTGGGCTATTATTTCGGTGTAATTTTCTGTTTCTGTGTAGCCGTGTCTGTTAACAATAAAGTCTATGTCTAAGGCAGTTATAATAAAATTAAGTCTTTGCAATGATAATTAACTCGCACTTTGTTCACGTTTTCTCTTTCATTTGTATCAAATATGTCTTTGTGTACTAAGTGATAATATTTATAATCCCGTACCCAAAAAATGCCAACTGGCTTCTATTAAGGGGATATAGTTCGGAGCGCGCTCCATACAAACGTACTATGGTGATATTTTCAATACTAACCAATTAAAGTCAATAAAATTTTGCAGAAACAATCTAGAAATAGATCTCTATGCTTGTGTGGAGTCAGATTCTCGTTTAAATTTACAGTTTCAATGCTAAGATTAATTTAAAATTTGTATGGAAATCTTTGAGGCACTGTAACTTCAAAACTATACATTTTAACGAAAATCTGACTCCATACAAGCATAGAGATTTGTTTCTAGATTGTTTCTGCAAAATTTTATTGATTTTAATTGGTTAGTATTGACAATATCAACATAGTACGTTTGTATGGAGCGCGCTCCGAATTATATCCTCTTAAGGCCCGTTTATTCAAGTGCATGCGTCTCTTTCTTAGAAGCATAAGCTTGCAATTAGCCATCCCGCTTCAATTGAAGGCAGGTACGCAAAAAAACGTATTTGTCATAAATATCTTTTCTCTTTGTTGGTGGTTGGGGAAAAAACTAACCTGAGAATAATTTAGACAATGTCATTTCCTATTTTTCAGTGTATTTTTTTAATTTGTAATGTTAATAATTTTTAAGTAAAAATTGAAAAATAGTAATAAACTTGCCTATCTTTGCATGCTTTTATGATCCAGAGAAGTAATAACTATCGTGTTTTGAGCCACAGAATAATCAACAACAGTTCATGAACAATAACATTTATTTTTTCTGATTTAAAAAAACGACTGTTTCATGCCTTAAAACTCAACCAAAAACAGGTCGATTTGGAAGATCCTTAAGTAAGGTCACGCAGTCCGTCTATCTGTACACACTTCAAAGGTCTATCTTTTGAACTATAATAGGTAGTCGGATGAAATGCCCACAAGATACGTGTCATTGGATTTAATGACAAATAACAAGATCCAAAAATTAAGAGGGTCCTAGCATAGCATAGCATTTGCTCTTGCGACTATATTCCCCGAGGGGGTAGTCAGAGATATTCTGAAACCACGGAACATCCACGTTTCACATACAATGGAGGGGGTCCTCATACAAGACGACGACGACTCACTCCCCGTCACACTGGACAGAGATTCGATACTACTAGTGAAACGTGGATGTACTGAGTTTTCAAAATATCTCTGACTACCCCCTCGGGGAATATAGTCGTGAGTATGTACTATATACATACTACATACTCATACAAGAAAATAGGTTTTGTTATATCAAAAAAGCGTCTAACTTGATTTGATTAAAGTGAAAACTCTAGTATTTAATAAGAAATAATAAAACCCGGTCAAGTGTAAGTCGGGCTCGTGCTACGGATCTGGAAGAAAATAAAGTACTAGATAATGTAAATAGAGGGTGTATAATGTTATAATTTATTTATTAATAACAGAAATAATATACACATTATATAACACTCAAGAGAAGTTTATTCCGAATGCGTAAATACGCGCTGCATACAAATCAAGTCTGGTGATATTTTCAATACTAACCGATTAAAGTCAACGAAATTTTGCAAGAAAAATCTAAAAAAAAATCACTATGCTTGTATCTTGTCCGATTTTCGTTAAAATATACAGTTTCAATGCTAGGATTAATTTAAGATTTGTATGGTAATCTTTGAGGCAGTGTAACTTTAAAACTATACATTTTAACAAAAATCTGACAAGATACAAGCCTAGAGATTACTTTCTAGATTATTTCTGAAGAAGAATCTCACTGACTTTAACTGGTTTGTATTGAAAATAAAATCAGACTTCGTTAGTATGGAGCGCGCCAACAGTAGTATACCCTTAACCTAAATGAATTCGTTACATAACGGAACAGCGCGCTTCAGACCATCAAACTGAACAACTTTCACTATGAAGCCAACATCAAAACAGCGAAAAAAAGATTACCTGCTTCTAAATCATGTTTCTAGCGATTTATTATAATGTGTTCCATTTTATAAAATGGAATTTATTAAAATAACTGTTATGCAAAACAATTTGTAAAATTGGCAGTATTTTTCTAAAAATGACATACAAA
Source organism: Agonopterix alstromeriana (assembly GCA_963924505.1). Taxonomy (NCBI): domain Eukaryota; kingdom Metazoa; phylum Arthropoda; class Insecta; order Lepidoptera; family Depressariidae; genus Agonopterix; species Agonopterix alstromeriana. The sequence continues at coordinate 14,713,124 of OZ004675.1, forward strand.
CAACCTGTAGAATTTTTTTTTTCAATTACAAAACACATTTTTTTGTACAATTTGCATTAAACAGGACCCGCCATAACGGTGAGATCACAACGTACAAAGAGTACAAAAGGGAACACCTTCAAATGCCTGATCAAATATATTAAGATATTACGAAGTACAAGATATTAAAGTCGAGAAATCTGGTCTATCCCTGCATTTCTGGTCCCTACAATAGTAAGTCAGCCTGAATGCATCGACAGCATGCTTCCGATGCATAAGGCCTGCCACATACTTGCGGAATTATTCCGGACGGAATTAGGTTTTTCGTATGGATTTGAAATTTTGAAGTGGGAAAATCCATACGAAATCCAAGTCTGATTCGGAATGCCGCATGCGTGTGGCAGGCGTATCTTTCTGACATTTTCATCGTACCTAACTTATTTAGTGTTTAAAACGAACGTAGTCTACGAATCGTCATGTCGAGTGACATTTCAGACACATTATAATTTAGATTGTTTAAGGCCTGGATCCGGTACAAATCCATGCGAAAAATTGAAGAGTTAACTAAAAGCAATCAAAAACAATCGTATTCTTATTTATTTATTAATAACATAAATAAATTACAGTACTAGACACAGAACTGGCCATAAAAAAAAAAAAGGTGTTAAAAAATACAAATAAACATTTAAGGGGGTATAAATGGTTCAGACCATAAAATAGAATAACTTTCGCTCGTACAGGTTGAAATTGATACCAGTAGCATCCTTTTAAACTAAGAGTCTACCCATCAAACTGAACAACTTTTACTAGGGGAGCAAACATTTCAAAGCAAAAAAAAATCAGGGTTTTTCATTCTAAACTGCAATGCTTACTCGACTCCAATGTATGCAAAAGCTGGTTTTATTTTGCTCGGATCGGTTTGCTCCCGTGGTAAAAAGCTGTTCAATAAACCTGTAAATAAACATTTACTTAATCTATGAAAACTGAAGTTCCACTTTCTTTTCGGTTAAAGGTTCGTTTGCAGGTGATTACTATAGTACGTCCAAGATGGCTTCGTAATTTTGACAAATTATCAAAGACCGATTATTTAACTTTCTGAAAATTTCGGAGACGTAAAAACATAAATTTACAATAAATATTAATTAATCTTGTAAACTTTTAGTGTATTATAAAGTTTGAATGTCTAAAACCTTTTCAAAAAGTAAAATGAAATATCTAAAACCGCCTGTCAAAATTACGAAGCTATCTTGGACGCACTATATCGATTAGTGAGCCTTCAGTATTGTATGTATACCATGATAAGGTCATGTGGAGGATATTCCTCCGAGTCGCAACGACCTCGTAAAGTTTAATGGTGTTACGTAATTAGGTACTTTCTTAGTCAAATTTTATAAGATTTACTGTTTATTTTGTTTGTCGAGAAAGGTTAATTCGGAATGTTAAGGTTGGTTGCCTTAATAAGACATTTGCGTAATAAGGGTGTTGATATGGATTTTTTTTAAATACTTAGATAATTTAGGTCGAATACGGCAGTTCCGCCAGTATCAAGCAGTAGGAGTATCTATCCCAATCTCAGGGATAGTTTTTGATCAAGAACAATAAGATATTGCGGATTGCGGAGTCTCGTGTCAGGCAAAAACGCAAACCGCGCAAGTACCACGCGAGACAAGTGCTCGTGTCAGAACCTGCAACGTGCCGTTCCATCGTTATGTTATTACGTATAGTTTCATAAAAAATTTATACGTCAGCAAAATGTAAACTATATTATGTAACATTGAATTTACTTTAATTATGTAAGCTTATTCTGTGTATTCTTTGTCATTTTTACATACAAACATAAACTCACGACCGTAATCCCTTTTGGGGTGGTCAGAAACATTGCTACAACTACCAATGTGAGCATTACTTTAACTACATTCTTAACAGAAAGTTGTTTTTTTTTAGTAATTTATTTTTCAGGATAGAATGACGTTTCGAATGGTGAGTGGTGGCTAGCTTTTCGCCCACAGATTTTCGTTAAAATGTATACTTTTCCTCAAAGATTTCTATACAAATCTTAAATTAATCCTAGCACTAAAACTGTATAATTTAACGAAAATCTGACTTCATACAAACATAAAGATTAGGTTTTAGATTGTTTCTGAAAAATTACATTGATTGTAATTGGTTAGTGTTGAAAATATCACCAGACTTCGTTTGTATGCAGCGCGCATTTAGGTACGCATTCGGAATAAACTTCTCTTATTTTAATTACTTATTTTTATCCTGTTGTCTGTTGGTTTAAAAATCAAAATTATAGCCTTGATACAAGATTCTAAAACCTTTTTCATAATCGATAACGGAACAACATTTAACGATTTTTTACATCGACAACAAAAATACGTCTCTTCATACAAATCAGCCTGGCTTTTCAGGATTTCAGGCTTTTATGTTGTGAATAATTTTAGATTTAAAAAAATGTAATAACTACCTCGCATAAAAAACAAATTGCCCTCTAAAATTTATTCAACCATAGAAAAGCTTTTAAGGCGACAACTGTTACAAATTTTATCTGGCAAAAATGAATTATTGCTGCAACGAAATTATTTCAGCAACATTTTATTGCGTTAAATACGTTCGTGGGAACGCGTAAAACAGCTAAACGACCCTTAAATAGCATGAAAGAGAGGTACATATTTATGCAGCGGGCATGGAGTTGAAAATATAAGATTTTAATGTTTTCCGGTTGCCAGAGCTGGTTTTTAGACGATGAATTAAACTGAAAAACGTTTTTGTGCTCATATTTTGTGAATAATGTGTTTGGACGTTTGATGTTAGCTTGAACTCAGAACTTACTCTACAGAGGGCCACAAAACACCCTAGTAATACTTAAGGGGATATAATTCGGAGCGCGCTCCATACAAACGTACTATGGTGATATTTTCAATACTAACCAATGAAACTCAATGACATTTTTCAGAATCAATCTAGAAACAAATTTCTATGCTTGTATAGAGTCAGATTTTCGTTAAAATGTATAGTTTTAAAGTTTTTTTATTATTATTATAATCAGACTTCGTTAGTATGGAGCGCGCCAACAGTAGTATACCCTTAACCTAAATGAATTCGTTACATAACGGAACAGCGCGCTTCAGACCATCAAACTGAACAACTTTCACTATGGAACCAACTTCGAAATCGCGAAAATGAAAATCCGACACCGACACAAGCATAGAGATTAGTTTCTAGATTGTTTCTGAAAAATGTCATTAACTTTAATTGGTTAGTATTAAAAATATAACCAGACTTCATTTGTATGGAGCTCGCTCCGAATTATATCCCCTTAAAAACAAAATTTGGGCCTACCATACAAAAGTGCTGATCAGCTGTCCAATTATCTACAATTTTTTTTTCGGATTTCAACTCAAGTACCTTAGGGAAAGTTGTTTTGTTTCATTGTCTGAATACACCCTATGTTAGTAATTAAAAACTTTATAAATATAATTGTGGTTCAACTGTTTATCAAAATACTGTATTAATTTAAGCATCACTTGAATACATTTAAGCATAGCTTTACAAAGTAGGAGTGATTAAAACATACTTGAAGATTCATGGCACATTATAATTACCTAACATAATATGTACTCCACGCGACTACTGAAGGTTTAATATTGTTATAACTGTAATACTGAACTAGTTACCTGCATTAGCACTTGTGGAACTAGTCGGGGAAATCTACGGATTTTTGTATGGAGTAGGTTGCATTAATTGCACTTTTGGTGAAAATTTGGAATATAGTAGATACATACCTGAAAAACATAAATTCTCAATAATCTCCGATTTTTTATGTTGTATTATTGAATAATTAAGACATTTACAAAACATTAAATTTAGGTATGAACAAAAAATTGAAAACTGGTGATTTTGTACAGGATGGCTTCGTTCAATACGTTTTACTTATAACAATAATAATCCCCGTTTAATATCGTTAATTTGGGTAGATATTTAATATTTTGTAAGTCTTCAAAAATTATAACCTCAAAACTAAATTATTTACTGTTTGTTTTTACACATTAAATTTGCCTTTTGATAATTAAATATCTCTATTGCTGGTATGCTGGTCAAAATATTTTTAGAAATAAGCTTGCCATTTGTACATTAATATCGATTTTAAGGTATTCCTCAGGTTCCTGAGCCTATATAACCACGAAATCTCGACAAAAGTGTTATAAACTAACAGTAATATTATTTCAAACACAATTTACTAAAGTGTATTTAATGCAATCTCAAACCTTATTTTTCCTAGACTAAACTGCAATAAAGTTTTATATGGGTTACTTTACTATACATCATGCCGTGAAGTTCCATATAGAAGTAAGAGGATTTCTCTGTCACATAAATGTGTTCTAGGAAAAGTGTTGCTTTTACGTACGTTTAATATTTCCTGCGTTGGAATTTACAATATCGTATGGAAATATGTTTACGAGAATATTCCTGTAAGCGCGCTCAGTGAGCGGTGCATACAGATGAAGTTCGATCCAATACTTGCAGTTTTGTATTTATAACAGCTGTTTTTTTCCCGCGATTTTGATATTGGTGCCATAGAGAAAGTTGTTCAGTTTGATGGTCTGATCAGCAGGCATATGCTCACGACTATATTCTCCGAGGGGGTAGTCAGTGATATTCTAAACCACAGAACATCCACGTTTCACTAGTACCGAAACTCTGCCCAGTGTGACGAGGAGTGAGCCCGTCGCCTATTGTAATTTTACTGTGAGTACAATATATGCTTCGAAATTGAAGCAAGAAGGTTTCCTCACGATGTTTTCCTTCACCGAAAAGCCAGTGGTGTTACAAATCGTATTTAAATTCAGAAAAACTCATTGATACGAGTCGGCCTGGACGGGAATCGAACCATCGCTTCCTGCACGGCAGGCAAGGTTACTCCACTGGACCACCACGGCTTTCTGCATCACGGCTTTTGGCATCGTAGGCAATGTTTTTTTAAAAGATGTGTGTTGTAGAGTTTCTGGCCGCATCTTCTCTACAACGGAACACCTTCCGACGTGGTGGTAGAGTCAAAAATGACGTCAGAAAGCTATCCTGTCCATGTGATATTATTTTGAATAAAACATTTTGAGTTCAGTTGGTGCGACCTGAAGTATACAATTTTAATAATGTAGTCTTTGCGCTACAGATTCTATGTAAAAATTTAATAAATAAGCTAAGTGCGATTGGGCATCCCGCTACGAAATCGTTGTGACTTGAATTCATTTCAGGAACCATATTAATATGTACCTATAATTACAACATAAAACTATTATTATTTTATTATTGTAAAGTAAAATTCGACGTCAAATTTTGACGTTACTTTAATGGATCTAATTATAATTATGAGTATGTCAAAGTCATTCTCAAAAGCTAATCATAAGCTGTGTCGCCAAATTATGAATCTGAGTTAATGTTAACTTCAATGGATACGAAGTTATTTTCGCTTTCTTTCATCAAAAATATTAATGCAAACTATGTTGAAATTGGCTGAAATTGATATCATTAGCATCCGTTTAAACTAAGGGTCTTCACATCAAACTGAACAACATTTACTATGGGAGCCAACCGATCGGGGAAATAAAATGTGCTGTTCCATATTAAACTGCAATGCCTACTTGACTCAAATGTATGCAACAGCTGATTTACTTTTCTCCGATCGGTGTCGCATAAAAAAAAGTTGTTCAGTTTAACGGGTAGACTCTTAGTTTAAATTAAAAGGATGTTAATGATATCAATTTCACCCTGTATATGAAAAAACCTAATATTGCTACCTTTGTTATGACAGTTCTAAACCCAATAATATAATTCAACTACCCAGAAAAGATTACCGGAGACTCACACGCTTAAACTGATTCTATCAAAGGAAAACTAAAATTGAAACAAAACTATCCATACCCAATTATGAGAACCCTTTTATCTGGAACCCTAAATATTATAATTGAAAATCCGAGTAGAGATCTAAGCGGAAAGTTCCAATTACGATACGAAATATAACGCCTCACTGACTAAGGTAAATTAGTCGGAAAATGCTAGAAAAGCATTTTTTTAAATGATCAATTAAAGGTGGAACAGGTTAGTAGATACCTAAATAATTAAGAAGATAGGTATATAATGTACTTATCTAGTATATAATGTATAGTATATAATCTATCTAGTAGAGAAGGTACATAATGTACTTATCTACTTAATTCAAGCTGCGGAATCGCTCGGGTTTATCAATAAACGCAATAGGGGAGTTGACTACATAAAATATATTTTAGTTTTAACTGATCAGTAAATAAACCGTTTGAAAATAACGCTAAACTCACATTTTCAGTATTGCTGTTGCTTGAATACTATTTTTAATAACTGGATAAACTATAAAAAGTACCAAAACGACGACGAAAAACAATGACGTCGCTATTCAATTTTTAGTAAAATATTTCATACAAAGCACGCGTTTTGACTTTTAATAAAGAGTTGTTAATTTGACTAGTTGGAAACTCGCGGATTAGATCGCGGAATCGGGACCCAGTTTTTTTACAAAAACTACTAGTCGTTTACGTGCCAGGGCCTTTGACTATTTATATGTGGACTGGTTACGCGTGTAATTCTACTATCAAACATTTCTGCCACTTTTTGCGGGGGGCGAGGTAACATGAAATCCGCAACTTTGGATTTTATTCCTCATAACTTTAGATTCTAATTTTGAATGTTAAAAATCATGAAAAGTAGTCTCGTGTGAACCCTAAACGTTCTTAGTTCGAAATTATTATTTCGCAATTATAGGCTGTCTCGTTTAGTGATAAGGTGTAAAATTGAATTTAAATGCTCAAGATCAATTGTGCTTATACCGTGGCAGAGGGGAAATGCTACCGCAATGCTAGTCCTTATAATCATTAGTCAAAGGCCAGGGCACATTATTATTTGATTACTGACTATGTTATTTTCTAAAGAATTTCTACATCTTTCTAACCGTTACGGTTTAAAAGTATAAATTGAAGAAGTCGGTCAAAAAGCAGAGTAGAAAGATGCAACCGCTATTGATATTTTCACTGAATAGTATTTGGTCGCAACGTAACGGAACATTTTTGGTTTGGTTGAACTACCACATAATCATTCACCTTTTAACCACATACTCTACCCATCAAACCGAACAACTTTTATTATGGAAGCAAACCTGTCAGAGCAAACATAAAAATCAGCTGTTCCATACTAACGAGCAATTACCTACTCGACTAAAATGTATGAGGCGGCTGATATTTTTTTTGTTCTGACAGGTTTGCTTTCATAGTAAAAATTTTTCAGTTTGATGGGTAGAGTATGTGGTTAAAAGGTGAATGATACTTTTCCGTACACCCTGTATTTTCTTCGATCAAATTTAATGACGTTTTAATGTTGTGCCGTCCTAACGTTTTGAGAAAGAACTTTCCTCCAAATGTTGCAGGTCAAAAATAATTTACGTACTTTTATTTTAATTCAAACGTATTGCTAAGTTAAATTTACGTACGGTAGATTTAAGACTAAAGTCGGGACAATGTAATAAGCCACATTTGACATCTGTCAGTTTAAGCTTCATAGTGAGGTGACCTCACTATGAAGCTTAAACTGACAGATGACTGAACGATGTTTTTAAGCTTCATAGTGAGGTCACCTCACTATGAAGCTTAAAAACATCGATTAAAGCGAATGAATCGATATGGATTTCAAACATACGTGAATCGAATTATATGTGAATATCGCGATTTGTTGGAACTACGTTTTACATCGATTTTTTTGGGTTACATCCCTAGTGTTAAAAAGAAAAAGGGTTCACAGACGCAACATTGTAACGACGTTCAGTTCTTTGGAACAGAAATTGTTTATTATGTTTAGAATGGTTTAGTAGTGAAAGTAAATCGAAAAATTACCTTCTTTGGTCATTATTACATTAAATATGTAATCGTATTGTCCCGACTGTAGGTCTGAAATAGCAAGCCCTTCCACCACTATACTTTGTTTGACGATTCTATTAAGGAGAAATAACTCCTTCTGTGGTCTAATGGTTAAGAGCATTGTGTTCTTGACACGGAGGTCGTGGGTTCGACTCCCACGGGGGACACCTAGTGATATGTCACTTTGTGCGTTTTCCCCCAGTTGGTTAGGACATTGCAGGCCGAATCACCTGATTGTCTGAAAGAAAGATGATTTCGTGCTTCGGATGGCACGTTAAGTCGTTGGTCCCGGATACTATCTCTCATGGTAGTAGTCGTTACATAAAAACCACGTCAGAGGCCATAAGGCGGTCTGAAGAAACTCTGACACCAGGGTTTGCCCACACGAAAAGAAGAACTCCCTAGGATTCTGTCAAAATTAGTATTAAGTCGAATTGATACAGAGAACAAGAACGATCCATGCAAGCGGAGATTTCTAGAAGGCAAAAGATATAACAAGTCCTCAAAATATGTTGTTAGGAAATCTGTAATAATTTGTGGGGAAAGACAATGAGCCTACTGGGAAAAACCTTTCCACTCCCTGACTACAACAAATATTTATGTATACAAGATTTTACAAGGTTGGTTGTATCGGATTCAGCTTTATTACTACGGTTTTAGAGTTTATTTTTCTTGAATTCAACGAACATAGCAATAATGAAATCCCCTAGAGCAAATGATGCACACAACTTTTATTACAAGCATAAATGAGAAAATGTCACTGAAAAATGTTTTTATCGTGGTTAAAAAGCTAAGTATATTTTTCTGTATTTCAAGTATTGTAATACTATATTGATGTGCAATCTCTTCTCTGATATCTATCTCTAAATAGTATAAAACAATTTCGCTATCCGCGTCTGTGCTCATCATTTCTGTTTCTCAGCTTACTTCTTTTAAACCACGCAACGGGTCTTGATGAAACTCCGTTTCAACTATTCCTCTACTCTTTAACGAAAATCTGTCAATCCACAGGCACAAATATTAGTTTCTGATCGTGTTTAAAAATTCATTGAAAAAATTGGTTAATAATATACAACATAATCCGAAAGGTAATAAAAAGGAAAACTAAGTAAAACTAACAGCTCTCACTAATAATTAAATAATCGATTGATATCCTAAAACTAAAATATAATAAAATACTAAAAAAAAAATTACAAATAATACACACACTCTAGAGAGTCACCGCAAGACATGGTGCCTAACAGGCTGGCAGCATTCCCCCTCTGGATGGTGAGGCTGATTCTTTAAGCCAGGAACCTGCCAGCTCTGCGGTCACCAGAGGTCTCATTGTGGCGTCCTGATAAGTCTGCGATGAACGCTTTAGCCTCTGGGCCCCAAGGACCCAGCGTCTCGTTAATATTTAAAATATAATTAAACTGCTTTTATAACATGTAAGGTATATTATAATATTCGCTTAAGGGTATATTACTGTTGGCGCGTTCCATACAAACGAAGTCTGGTTATATTTTCAATACTAACCAATTAAAGTCAGTGAAGTTTTTCAGAAACAATATAGATAGTAATGTTTTTGCTTGTATCTCGTCAGATTTTTGTTAAAATTATAGTTTTAAAGTTACAGTGCCTCGCAGATTTCCATACAAATCTTAAATTAATCCTAGCATCGAAACTGTATATTTTAACGAAAATCTGACTTCATACAAGCATAAAGATTAGTTTTTAGATTATTTCTGAATATTTTCATTGACTTTTCTTGGTTAGTATTGAAAATATCACCAGACTTCGTTTTTATGCAGCGCGCATTTACGCATTCGGAATAAACTTCTCTTAAAGTTAACAACGCAATACTATAGATGACTTGCCAAACTTGTTCCTAAATAAGATAATCGAATTTGAATTTGAATTCAAACCACATTACGTGGTCCCTCCCAATTGCAGAATGTGGTTACAGCACACTCATTGTCTAGTGAAAACGTAGTTCAGTAGACCACGGTGACCGAATGGACGGGTGATTACCCGATAGCTACTTGTGTCTACTTAGGTATACAGCTAACCTCAAGCCATTATAATATCATGAATAATACAAAACTAAGTAAGTAATTAAAAACAAGCCCTGAGAGTGTCGGACATGATACAGTAGCCATTACGGTTTTTAGGGTTCCGTAGTCAAGAAGGAATACTTATAGTTTCGCCATGTCCGTCCGTCTGTCCGTCTGTCCGTCTGTCCGTCTGTCCGTCTGTCCGTCTGTCCGTCTGTCCGTCTGTCCGTCTGTCCGTCTGTCCGTCTGTCCGTCTGTCCGTCTGTCCGTCTGTCCGTCTGTCCGTCTGTCCGTCTGTCCGTCTGTCCGTCTGTCCGTCTGTCCGTCTGTCCGTCTGTCCGTCTGTCCGTCTGTCCGTCTGTCCGTCTGTCCGTCTGTCCGTCTGTCCGTCTGTCCGTCTGTCCGTCTGTCCGTCTTCCGCGGCTTAGCTCAGATACGCTTAGTACTAGAAAGCTATAATTTGTCATGGGTATACATATTAGACAGATTAGTAGAGACAGGATTGGCGAATACTCCACCGACAAGAGCGTAGCTCTTAAATAAGATGACGATGATGATACATATTAATCAAGCCAATGAACTGGTAAAATAAAATATTGATAAAAATTTTTTTTTAGGGTACACGAAAAGGAAAACTATCACCGCTAAGTAGGCTTCACAAGTTAACAAGTAATATTCGACCAACTTGCGAAATGTACTTTTTAGACTTAGTAGCCGTTAAACCTTAGTATAAAACAAAAAGCCCCCTTCTAAGTCCGTACCTATATTGTGACGGGCAACTACGGAACCCTAATCCGCACGTGGCCCGACGCGCACTTGGCCGATTTTGTTTTAGTTTCTAACACTGATCTCACTATATGTATAGCTACAGCATTATCTATACTTCATTCCAAATAAGGACGACGAGATATTTATCAGAAAGTAAGTGTACTATCCGACATATCTTGGACGTTACTAAAGCTGTTCTAAGAATAAGTGAGAGGAAGTGTTTCAAATCTCTGTTTCTGTAATTAAAATAGCCTTAAATTAATATTTGAATATTTTGAATGCAGTGTAAATAATTTGTACTCCAGTATTTTAAAAGTTCTTATATCAAAGGAGAAGGTAAATAACATAGAGGCTTGATTTTCAATTAATCAATCCTATTACGCTTTAGCTCAGCTTTCCTGACCTTAGCTCCTGTCTGAACCCGGCTTCGTTAGGATAGAGTATCATGAATGCATATTCAAAGTGCATGTTAGGCTATATAAAGTCATTAGCAGGTAATTGCCTGTTTGTTGTTAACATGTTACATTAATGTTACATGACACGTACCTACATGTTATGTGACATTTATAGTGTTAACATTATATTAACACTAGTATGAATGCAGGTATAGGGTAGGTTATGTAAATATGTTATGTAAATGTTATATATAAGGGTAGGTTATGTAAGGGAATTACTTTCGAAAACTCAAAATGAAGAACTTTTACTACGGGACCTACTATGAGATCTCAAAAAAATCGGCTCCTTTAGTTCCTCCGTTCTGTTAGTATGAGATAGCAGATTTTTTTTAAATCTCATTGTTGGTCCAATAGTAAAAGTGGTTCATATAGATGGGTACTTTCACCCCTTTGAGTTTTAAAATATTTTGAACTATTGAATAAATAGGCTCTCTGCCAGTTGCACGTACGTTCATCAAAGTTAATCCTCTATTAAATCTCTTGCTGTCACTTTTTGTCTTGTTGACGTAGTAAAAGCTATCAAGAAATTTAATGGAGGTTTAACTTTAATGAACGTACGTTCTACTGACCGTAAGTGCGATCGTAGGCATCCCGCTACAAATATTACAGTTCATTGTTTGAGCATCAATGCGTACCTAAAAGGCGCAGTTTATACAGAAGAGACGTGGCGGTGGCGGATAATCTAAGTAACACAATATAAACCTTATAGTATGTAGCATAGCGTCGTTTTTGTCGTAATGGAGAATCGCGCCCGCGCCTCCAGGTGACGTGGCCTGGAGGTGCGGGCGTAATTCTCCAAACGACCCTCAAGATCACTGAGCATTCTACTGAGTTCCTCCGTAGCTGATGAAATGCTGATGCTGCGCCATGATGACTATATCATCGGCAAACCAAAGGTGAATGATGTACTCGCCGTTTATGTTGATGTCTAGCCCTTTCCAGTCCACAACCTTGAAAACATCTTGCAGTGCAGCGGTAAACATTTTCGGAGATATACAACGAGTTAATGAATAAGCGCAAAACCTCATACACCCCAACTGATTTATAACAAAATAATTAGATTCAAACAATAATTTCATTGTTTTGATTCTTCAGAATTTCTCTTACAGCGTATGCAGGTTTCCTCACGATGTTTTTCTTCACCGTTTGAGAGCAGTCGGTATTACGTACACGAGTTAGAAAAACGAATGGTAGGAACATTTACCATGTCATGTCGTCTGTGCGGATTCGAACCCGGACCCTAACGATTGAGTGTCCATACCTTTCTGCAACGCGCCATCGACGCTCTCTTAGACATTGTTCACGAAAAATACACAAAAGTCTGAATATAATCGTTTTCGAAATTTTTTGTGTTCGTGTGTACGCTAGCGCAACGCCAGCATACCATATCATATCATATCATACCTATGTAGTATGTTTTATCTTCGTAATTTTTATCATAATGTAGGTATTATAGAGCAATTTTAATTCAATCCGAAATTTTGTTTGCTTCCGAAACATACCTTCTATGTTTGTTGTTACCCTAACTCATTTAATATTTTCAAGACGAAAACATATTACAAATACAAACCTGTGATACGATAAGCCACAATCCGGATAATACTCGATTTTGCAGCCGTCGATTAAACAATTGCGACCCATTTTAACATAAAAATATGAATTAAAATAATAAAAATTAATTTGACGTCTAGCGGCAATTTCAAATAAAATGGCAAATTGGGTTGTCAACTTTTTTCTTTTTACTACCACTTCTATCCAACACAAATAATTATAAGAAGTTTTGATACATTGTTGCTTCATGAGATCTTACCAATTCGGCTGTAATCATAACGTTAACATATGGCAACACCAGTACACGGCTAGAACGAGACACCGCGTACAGAGCTCCTTCTTCTTCTAGTGTGGTCGACTTTATGCGTGTCAAATAGTTTTTATGTGTTTGGGATAAGGATAATTTTTGATTAAAGCAAGAGAAAGATAATTTGGTACAGCTCAATCCTCTATTGGATATCTATGCTTAAAAGTGGTTACGTCGATAAGGACAGCAAAAAGGTAGCGATCTCTTTTTTTGACTAGAGCGAATTTGCTATGTGCATCTCTTATTGAGTGAATAGGACAAAACACGTTCCGACCTCTATCACTTCTCCCTCTACGCCTATTACCTTTTTAGGTTTTTAAACTTCTTGCCATTGACATCTTGTAAAAGAAAAAACTCACAATCTCATACAAAATATTAGCAAATTTTTGTCCGAATTGACACAGACTTTTTAAACTTCTGCAAAGAGTTTTCAATAACTACGTTTATTGCTAACGTAATAATTCTCAATGGAATGTAGACCTTATCGTCTAGGTATAAAGTAGTAAAACCTCCTTCTATGACATTAAATCGGATCGATATTTTAATAACTGTATTTTGATTAAGGAACAAGATGTCATCCTTCAGATGTTGCCAATACTTTATAACAGCAACGACGTGGAGTCAAAATTAAAACCCACACAAAATAAGTATGTATGATGTAGGGTGATACTAATATATAATATTTGATAATTAAACTTAGTCGTATTTGGTATGTATACAATCAGAGAGTTGGCGCGGTACTGAGGCAAAGGAGGTACTTTTATTCGTTAAGTACCTCATTTGGGTCTGCTATTTTTGGACCGTTAATTGTGTATCTTGTTATGTTATAAGAGGTCAATTCTTCTTGCCTATTTCTGATAAATAATATGCCAGAATACTAGTCTGCTTCGTACGTGTGGTCTTTGGAAACTCTATCGTACAGTAAATAAGAAAAAAATGGCATATATACTTTAGTGCCTTACAGAAATATCTGACAAAATGTATGAGACCCACGTGCGGGTCTTTATTGCTTCCATTTTTTACGATACCTTTTTTATTTCAAATTGAGTTGGTGTATTTCTACCTTGTTATGTTTAAGGTATGTGATACTTTATACTTATTTCTTTGTTAAGGACAAATAATTATATTTCATTAATATTGAATTGAATGTTTAATTAAAGAAATAACAATAAAATATAACTGACTTAAATATAACTTACTAAAATATAACTAACTAAAATATAACTAACTAAAATAAAACTAGCTTAATAAAATATTTACACTTAGTCGAAAAGCCCTCCCCGGGCCATACCAGATCCAAAGGTGCCCATAACGCTTGTCGCGTTTCCGCGTTGGATGGCGATAGACAACCTTTGCATCAAGCAGTACCCTGAGCGAGCGTCGTTCCCCCTCTCCTGGAGTCGACGGCCGAGCTTTAACGAAGCTCAAAGCTTTCGACCCCCAGCAGCCCGTGGTCTCAAAGGCCAGTGGCACAAAATAGTAATTTTAAACCAGGGCCGCGTAAATGTCGCGCTTTTTGTCAGCCGCTACTTCAGCGGCGGCCCTGGCCGACCGAACCGTGCGGCTAAGATATGTGGCAGCGAAAGTGCTGACGGACGTGGCGTCCCATATCAGACACTAATTAATTATTAATAAAGGAATGACCATCAAAATAAACACCTTTTTCTAAGGGACTAACATAGAAATCGCGAAACTAAAACCAGCAGTCTCATACACAGTTTAAATAAATAACTCAAATAGGGGAGTTACTACATAAAATATATATTAGTTTTAACTGCTTAGTAAATAAACCGTTTTAAAATAACGCTAAACTCACATTTTCAGTAATGCTGTTGCTTGAATACTATTTTTAATAACTGGATAAACTATAAAAAGTATCAAAACGACGACGAAAAATGTGATGAACGACGTCACTATGACGTCACTATTCAATTTTTTGTACAATATTTCATACAAAGCGCGCGTTTTGATGTTTGATAAAAAGTTGTTAATTTGACTAGTTGGAAACTCGCGGATTGTTACTCCTAAACTGTACGAAACGATTAGAAAAAAGAAATAATAAAACGTAACAATTCAGAGCAAACTCTTTGAATTCAAACGGTGCTCGAAATAAAAGGAAGACATTTTTATTTTTATGGACTCGACGCCCAAAGGATTCTTGTTTGATACAAATGACCCGAAATGGGCAACAATTGTAAATTTTATCCAAGAAATCCCACAAGAAGACTCGTAAACCGATGTGAAAAGAATGTTATTGGTTTGTGTTGTTGGACTTTGTAATGTAGAATGCAATAAAATCTTTCTTGTGTGGACAGTTTTGTTGAGTCGATTATTTGGGGATCTTTTTTTGTTTTGTTCAATAACTGTAAACTATAAAATAATGGTTGTCATCGAAAAATTCGATTTACTATAAAGTTTTATGTAATAAGTGGTCATGTAGAAAGATGAGTGAAACTATATAATTATTGACATTGCTGCCAACAATAAAGATAGTTCTACAGTCAACACGGCGAAACATCAAGCTACGCAAAACCAACATAAGCTGGCCGCGCGACGTTATACATTAGTCTACCTACGCGCGGCTAGCTTATTATGGTTTTACGACTTTTACGTAACTTGATATGTCGCCGTGTGTACATACATGAACATGATTTAGGGGAATTACCTCTGAAATGAATAATAACAAGGTATGATAAAAATTTTAAATATCTATACTTCAATCCAAATAAGGACGACAAGATTTTCCGATTCCTATTTAGCTTTCTGGCCATATTCTGATTACCAAATGTAATTAATTTATTGGATAAATATACTATCTGCCATATCTTGGACGGTACAAAAGCTGTTCTAAGAATAAGTACGAGTAAGTGTTTCAAATCTCTGTTTCTGTAACGCACAATAGCCTTAAAATTTCGTTGCTATTTTGAATGGAGTATAAGTGTAAAGCTCTCCTGTAGAGTCGTGTGGCTAGAGAGCTCATAAGCGGACGCGTTGCGTCATTCGGCGCGCGGGTAAGTAGCCATTTTGTAGTGGTTTCGGATGTGTGTTTTTATTCAAAAACAGTCCTTGATATCGCCATATATTTATTACCGTACAATGTCAAGCACATTTTATTTTAAAATAGATATTGGCAACATCATCAACACTACGATGGAACCCTAAGTGTAAAATTAGAATAGAATAGACGTGTAATAAAGTCGAAGTATATTTGCAAGATCAGACCACAACGTCAAGGCTACGCCGTAGCAAGATCGAAAAAAATTATACGCCGTAGCAGACCAGTGCTACGACGTAGCCAATAAGACGTCGCTAGAAAATAATGTTCCAATGCTATCGTTAAAAGTAGTCACCCTAGACGTAGGAACGCTGACCAGAGACCTATTTTATAAATAAAACAATAATAATTTGCAATGACTAATTCGGGGTAGACAGGGTGTAAGGAAAAGTATCATTAACCTTTAAACCACATACTCTACCCATCAAACTGAACAACTTTTACTATGGGAGCAAACCCATCAGAGCAAAAAAAATATCAGTTGTCCCCTACGTTTGAATCGAGTAGGTATTGCAGTTTAGTATGGGACAGCTGTTTTTTTTTGTTCTGACATGTTTGCTCCTATAGTAAAAGTTGTTCAGTTTGATGGGTAGTGTATGTTGTTTAAAGGTTAATTATACTTTTCCTTACACCATGTATAGCTGCTTACTTATGGCGGTAAACAGCATGTGTTTTACAGTTTTTGAGAGTTCCGCGGTTATTATTTAATCTATAATTAAATATTTTAACGCCATCTTGCCGCGTTTTGGTATATTTCAGTTCCCGATATTTCGGTGTTACAACTGCCATGATCACGGGATGACTGAGGAACTGCAGGTAGATTTTTTAAGAGCAGTCAAATCTTTCTACCCTCACTCTTCATTGTTTGCTCCGACCACTACTATCGGAACTCACTCTCAAGTCATTGTCACTTTTGTCGTATACATGTTTGTTCGAACCCGAGTATGACAGTGAAGCACTTTTACCTATGTTAACCACCAGATTCCACGTACTTGACAATTTGAGACCGTCCTTCCGTCCGTCCGTCATTGTTAAGGTGGACGCATATTTATCCGCAGTGAACGAGCCGGAGGAGGCGAAAGAATCGAATTTTAGAATTCTTTATATGAAATTCTATGACACATCGCGCACCCGCGGCGAATCGGACGATTCGTCAGAACAATTAAAAGAAAAATCATTTCGTTCGCCTCTTTCGGCTTCTTGGCCGCGGATAGATATGCGTCTACCCTAATTTATGATTGTCATGTTGATGTAATACGACCTAGATTATATAAGTAAAATTTGTATGAACTCACAAAGTATCAGCAGCGCTGCGGCGGGCCCTACCGACCGGCGGGCCCGCACGGGTCCCTTTGTGGGGACCCTCCTGTGATTGGTTGTTTCTGCGCCTGGAATTGAGAAAATTTCTTACGTTATTACAACAGTATACACTGATAGAATCTAAATTATATAATTACGGTATTATGTACAGTATTTTCAAACCCTTTTTCAGCTTTATTATACGTATTACAGAAGTGTAATGAATAAAACTGTTAAATCTAGCCTAATTTGTAACCATATGAGTGTAAAATGAAACATTATCCCTAAAGCTCAATTCACACAGAGTTAGCAGCGAATGGAAGCGGCCGGGAGCGGCTGGCAGCGCCACGATATCTGAAAGTATATAATAGCTAAACAGCCCGCACAGAACCGCGTGAGGCCACGGGTGATCGCATGCGGCATTTTCAAGCCCCTCAAAAGAAACTATGTAAGCATTTTTAGCATTGTTGGTAAGAGGAATGCTACGCAATTGAAACTTCTCGCCACTTCGCTACCAGCCGCTGCTTTCTAGGTGTAAATTGAGCCTTAGTCATACAAATCCTATACTAAGAATAAGGGCAATCTATTTAACTCCAGACACCCTTTTACCACTAACCATAAAGCTTTGACTATTTATATGTGGACTGGTTACGCGAGTAATTCTACTAACAAACATTTCTGCCACTTTTTGCGGGGGGCGATTTTTGATGTATGTATTATGTAGGTATATCAATATATTAGTTTCTAAGTTCATCATTGTGTCAAATGCTGTCAGTTCGCAATAAACCGTGGAATTAACTGTCCGTGTTCTCATTGTTCGCCAGTCCCGATATAATATTGGCTAACGAGGATTTATTTAAAAGCGTGCATAAAATGTCGATCGGCAAAATAACAGAATTTAATATACAGTCCGGCAACTGGACACAATATGTGGAACGTTTGGAAATGTACTTTAAAGTGAATAAAGTGGACAAAGAACTTTGGCTACCTATCTTGATCGCGGGTGTGGGTGACGTGACGTACGATCTGCTCAGCAATCTCACCAGTCCCGCTAAACCTAGCGAGAAGGATTACGATGGGGTAGTGAAACTTCTACAGGACCACCTACAACCGAAACCGTCATTCATGGCGGAAAGGTACCGTTTTCGACAGAGAAGACAACTACCGGGCGAAACCATAGCACAATACGTTTCGGAACTAAAAAAAATGGCTAGGTATTGTGAGTTCGGGGCGGTGCTAGAGGACAATCTACGGGACCAGCTGGCATGCGGGTTGAAGAATGACGGTATTCGTCAACGGTTGTTTGCGGAGGAGTCGCTAACATTTTCCGCGGCGGTAAAAATTTCTTGCGCAATGGCGGCGGCGGAGCGGGATGCGGCGGCCGTGGAAGCGGGTCCGAGCGGCATGCTCGGTGGCGCAGGGAGTGCAGTGCATGCGGTAACGTCACCGTCGGGGAGCGGACGGGACCGGCGCGGGCGCGCCACCAAGCCTGCACAAAATGGCGGCGGCAGCGGAAATGGGCGGAACGCGCATTATAATTGTACGGTGTGTGGGGCGCACGATCACCACAGCGACGGTTGTCGTTACAAAAGTTTTGTTTGCGGCAAATGCAAACAAAGAGGACATTTACGGCGCGTGTGTCCGGGTTATTCAAACCGGGAGGACGCGGGCAGCGCCGGGAAGTATGGCGGGAAGAGGGTCCACCATGTGGACGCGACCTTTGGCGTGGAGGGACCACTGGCGGAGGAGGACGAGTTCTCTTCGGACACCAGCGCGTCGGACGTCGAGGAGGAGCTGCATCATCTCTGCCTAAATAGTTACAAACCGGTGAGTTTGGCTATATTTATTGACGGAACCCGCTTAAGCATGGAAGTGGATACGGGTTCGGCTGTCTCTTGCATAAGCAAGGCTACATATGATCGATATTTTCATGCAAGACCCATCGAGAAATTCGATCTTGTTTTTAGATTTTATGATGGCAGTCAAGTGAAACCATTGGGTGTGATCAGACCGGAAGTCAAGTCGGGGAATGTAACAAAATGCTTAGAACTTTTTGTAATAGATGGAGGGACCACTTCGTTACTAGGCAGGCAATGGTTATCCGAATTAGCTATAAAAATCCCTATATTACAAAATACGACGGATTGTTTAAATATGTGCCCTAATGAGTTAAATGTATTACTCGACAGATATGAGGAGTTGTTTTCGAGTGAGCTGGGTCGGTTCACGGGTGGCAAGGCTCGGTTATACATCCGCGAGGGCGCGGTGCCGGTGTTCTGTCGCGCGCGGCCGCTGCCGTACGCGCTGCGGGACCGCGTCGACGCTGAACTGGAGAGCATGCTGCGCGCCGGCGTGATCGAGCCCGTCCAGAGCTCCGACTGGGCCACACCTTTGGTACCGGTACGTAAGGCTGACGGTGGACTCCGGATCTGTGCTGACTATAAAGTTACGTTAAATCCCGTTTTGCTGGTCGATAGGTTTCCGTTACCGAAAATAGAAGATTTATTGGTTAACCTAAATGGGGCTAGGATATTTTCTAAGATTGATCTTTCACAGGCGTACAATCAAGTCGAGCTGGAGGATTCGAATAATTTAACGGTAATCAACACTCACAAGGGCCTTTTTAAATACAACCGGCTAGTGTTTGGGTTGTCCTCGAGCCCAGGCATATTTCAACGGATCATGAGTAATCTTTTTAGTGGTATTCCAGGAGTGGAAGTATTTTTAGATGATATTATTTGTGCCTCCACGAATGAGGCAGAACATTTGAAAACATTGGAAAAGATATTCAGTAAACTGCATAGTCACGGCATGAAACTTAAAAAAAGTAAATGTCAATTCATGTTAGAAGAGGTCAGGTACCTAGGGTATATAATTTCCAAAGACGGTATAAAAGTGGATCCAGAGAAGGTTGAGGCTATATTAAAAATTACTCGACCAAAAGATGTTTCCGAATTGAGATCTTTTCTAGGACTAGTAAACTTCTATGCAAAATTTATAAAGAATGTAAGTGCAATTTTATCACCATTATACGAACTGTTAAGAAAAGATGTCGATTGGAAATGGACTCCACACTGCGAAAATTCGTTCATAAAGATTAAAAAAATTCTAACTAGTGCGGAAGTTTTATTACATTACGATGTAAACAAACCATTGATATTGACGTGCGATGCGAGTGCCCGCGGCATTGGTGGGGTACTAGCTCAACCCGATGCGAGTGGAGGGGGCGAACGGCCGGTGGTCTATGTCTCAAGAGCGTTGACCGAGGCAGAAAAACACTACTCGCAGATCGACAGGGAGGCACTCGCTATAGTATTTTGCTTGCAAAAATTGCATCAGTATTTGTATGGTAGGCGTTTTATATTGCGCACGGACCACAAGCCGCTAGTAAGCATCTTCGGCCCCAAGACGGGGATACCTACCATGGCTGCCAGTCGCTTGCAGCGGTGGGCAATCAAGTTATCCGCTTACTCTTATGACATAGAATATGTTAATACTAAAATGAATTGTGCAGACGGGTTATCTCGCTTACCGATCGTTAATGGAGCAAAAGATTGTTTACAAATACCAGAACAAACATATTTGCACTTTGCTCAGAATGACATGTTACTAGATTATCAGGAAATAAAGAAACAAACACAACGGGACCCAATTCTTGGTAGAATTATTTCTTATCTAAGGGACGCCTGGCCGTTAGATAATGAAATAAGAGAACTTCAACCATTTTTTAATCGTAAGAACGAACTTTACGAAGAACTGGGTTGTATTATGTGGGGTCACCGAGTGGTGATTCCAGAGAACTGTAAGGCAAAAGTTTTGTTGGAGTTACACGAATCCCATATGGGAATAGTGAAAACGAAGGCTATTGCCCGCAGCTATGTATGGTGGTGTGGCCTCGATGAGGCTATAGAAGCTATGTGCCGTGAGTGCGCGGTGTGCGTAGCCGAGTCGGATGCGCCGCACAAGCACACGATCTGCCCGTGGCCCTGGCCGGGCCGGCCTTGGTCACGTCTCCATATAGATTTTTTACAGGTCTTTAACAGAGTTTTTCTGGTCATTGTAGATGCTAGAACAAAGTGGATCGAAACTTTTCAAGTACCAAGTACGGCGGCTACACACACTATAGATAGACTTAGCCAAGTTTTCTCACGATTCGGTCTGCCGAAACAATTAGTGTCTGATAATGGCCCCCCTTTTTCGAGTAAGGAATTTTCCGATTTTTTGATGACTAATGGTATAGAACATCTGTTTTCCGCTCCATACCATCCAGCTTCGAACGGGGCGGCGGAGAACGCGGTTCGTACGGTTAAGAAAGCAATCAAAAAGGCTGTGAGAAGCCAGCAAGACATTAATTTATTTTTAAACACGTTCTTAATGCATTACCGTAATACAGAACACTGTACGACAGGCGAGGCCCCCGCGGCTCTCATGATAGGTAGAAGGTTGCGTACCAAGCTTGATGCTCTAAAACCAGATAGAGAACAGAAGGTTAGGAGACTACAAGAGCGTCAGGTTAGGGGCGGCCCGAGCGCGGAGCGCGCCATGGAGCCCGGCGAGCAGGTGTGGCTGCGGCAGTACCACGCTGCAGATAAGTGGCTACCGGGACAGGTTACTCAGCGTTTAGGAATAACGGATTATACAGTTATAGATAGTACGGGTAGGGAGTCGCACAGACATATCGACCAGCTAAAACGGAGACCTAGGAGTTCACTAGTCAGTCTGCCTACCGCTACCGACGATCGAGCAACGCTCGTAAGCAAGGGGAGGATAGAAGGTGGATCGCCCAGATCGAATGTCTCACAAAGTCGAGGTTTAGTGAGCGTTGACACGCCGGAAGATGGCGCCTCCATAAGAGAGAATAATAGAACGGACGGGGACGAAGGATCCGCAGCGCCGGTACCGGCGCCGACCACGTCGTCCGTAGTGGCTAGTCCACCACGCGCGTTCACACCGCCCTTGCCACCCGATGCACCCCCCCAGCTCCCTCGACCGGTGCGTAAGTGCCGTACGGTCAACCCACCACGCTATAAGTTTTAACCAATTGTTATGATTAGTTAGTACCTAGGTTAGATGTAGTTATAGGATACCGCACGATTGTATTTAGATATAAGTTAGCATAATGAGCAATTCATGTTTTCTGTTAGCGAACGGTTTGTAAGGTTGAGAACAACTGTAGATCTAATCTAATCGATTACTATAGTCCCGCTATTATTGTGTAACTTGTGTAAGTGATATTTAGAAGGGAGGATTGTGATGTATGTATTATGTAGGTATATCAATATATTAGTTTCTAAGTTCATCATTGTGTCAAATGCTGTCAGTTCGCAATAAACCGTGGAATTAACTGTCCGTGTTCTCATTGTTCGCCAGTCCCGATATAATAGTAACATGAAATCCGCAACTTTGGATTTTATTCCCCATAACTTTAGATTCTAATTTTGAATGTTAAAATCATGAAAAGTAGTCTCGTTTGAACCCCAAACGTTCTAAGTTCGAAGTTATTATTTCGCAATTATAGGCTGTCTCGTTTAGTGATAAGGTGTAAAATTGAATGTAAATGTACAAGATCAATTGTGCTTATACCGTGGCAGAGGGGAAATGCTACCGCAAGGCTAGTCCTTATAATAATTAGTCAAAGCCATAAAGTATTCTTTATTATACTAAAACACAAAGTGGTAAACATGAAGCAGTTGCCTTTTTTCTCTGCTTTTCAAAACTAAATTGTCTAAAACACTCATTTTCGACATAAGTGCACTAGCATGAAGCATACTCTACGAGTAGTTGGCTTTATTTCTTTTGTCTTCTATCTGTGCTTCCGCAGGCAGCGGCGGCTGGCGATTTGCCAGTGCGGATAGATGTCATAAGTTATAAGAAATACGGTAGTTTGACACATTCTCGTCGTCTGACACATAATGCGCATTTTGCAGTCTTTATAACATAAAGAACCTTCCCGAGTGACGTATTGAACCTCCGATACGGTATCCGTCATACTCTGGGCACTCACAAGCCCAGTGTTAGTAATAACTGATTTTCAATTTATCGGGGTTACGGATTTGTTTATCTTAGGCCGTATTTGACCAAACTTTGATTTATCCAAGAGTGACTAAACTAAGGAATAATACCTAATGAAAGAGGTCGTTGTATCCGTACTTATTGCAATGTGAGGTTATACATTTTTTATTTGTTAGGTTTATACCTCATTTGTGGTTTTAATTAATAAGTGACATGACAAGGATGGACTTAATCGAATAAAATTTACTCGTTTTTGGTCGTATCCGAATATGTGTCGTAAAACAAGCCAAACGTTTGGTTGGCAAACTACTGACTCACAAGTCTAATGTTACAATTAGAATTCATGCGATATAGATGTCACACCTTATTCCAATCGAATTTATTGATTCTCTATGTATGCCATGTTAGCTTAGATTGAAAAAGTCGACAGCTCTGTTGGAGTGGAGCATACCCCGGATAGGCAGGTCGTGGGTTCGAATCCCGCTCGCCACATGACTTTTTCAAACTTTAATTAAATAAAATATGATATCTTCTTCTCTTGTTCTTTCTTATCAAATGCGGGCTAGTTCGGGAATACGTGCCTCGGAAGTTATTGAGGAGGAACTAGTGACCATTCTGAACATAATACGAGTATGCCGCGATACACATCTTTTCAGAAATCTAATGCATGTAAGAAATCACAGACAAACCTATTACAGTTAGAAAATATGTTTACTATGTTTAGACCATACCTCATACCAAATTCATACGTTCATTTGTCATAGCTCGTATGTAAATATGATAGAGTTCATTTTTCTAGCGTGTTCCACAGGTTGTTATTTGTAAAACTGAGGTGGTGTTTTTGCTCACTTGTTGGAGTGACTTTATCCACTAACGTAGTGTGTTACCGGTATATTGTTATGCTCTGTCTTTATCTGTATTTAGGTGTGTGTGTAGGTACGTAACTGGACTAATATGTTTCATATTAGTCCAGTAAAAATACGGGTTGAAAGGAAATAATTTATATTAAACAATTTATGATTGTTTGAACAATTGATAATACGATACCAACTAAATTTCGCGTTTTCAGTTTTTAGGGTTCCCTAGTCAACAAGGAACCCTTATAATTTCGCCATGCCCGTCCGTCTGTCCGCCTGTCCGTCTGTCCGTCTGTCCGTCTGTCCGTCTCTCCGTCTGTCCGTCTGTCCGTCTGTCCGTCTGTCCGTCTTAAGTATATTGTTTTACTGTCATCATTAGGTAATTTGTATAAATAAATAAACACAAACTAACAGACTTAAATATTGTAATGTAATGGATGTTTGAGATATCATATTTTTAACAATTTGAATAATTCAAATAAAGTTGGTTAGTGGGTCAGGAATAAAAGTGACTGCCCATTTCGAGTCGTTGTTTATTTTGGAGGGAAAAAAGTAATAACATTCGTAAACAAGGATGAATGGAGACTATCTTTTGTGAGAACAAGATAGTAGTTCGAGGAAGAGTAAGTAATTTGAGATGAAATCTCAAAAGGGGGGTTATTTCTAAGCCGGAATCACACGCGCCGGATTTGAATCTTCCATATAAAAATTATTAATTAACTAACTGTTGCCTGCGACTCCGTCTGCGTGGTCCTTAAAAGTGATCCTATGTTTTAATCCATCCAAATCTGTTCAGCCATTTATGCGTGATTGCACCACAAACATACAACCTTACAAACATCCAAACATCGTCACAAACTTATATTTATAATACATATTAGTGAGATATTGCACTTGCGCGCTGCATACAAACGAAGTCTAGTGATATTTTCAATACTAACCAATTAAAGTCAATAAAATTTTTCAAAAACAATCTAGAAACGAATCTCTATGCTTGTATGAAGTCAGATTTTCGTACTATCTATACTATCGTCTGTGGCCACGTTTCTATACCACTGGCACAACACACTGATTGAAAATATTTATAAATTTTGAGGCATAGTGTCAGGGCCGAGGAAAATATAGAGTCCTTCTTAATATACTGACACTATTTAACAGGATGCTCAGACCATCAAACTGAACAACTTTCTCTATAGAACCAATGTTGAAATCGCGAAAATACAATCAGCTGTTCCATAACTAAACTGAAATCTTACTCGACCCAATTGTATGGGACAGCTGATTTCTTTTTCGCGATTTCAACATTGGCCCCATAAAAAATTTGTTCAGTTTGATGGTCTGATCATCCCCTTAAAAAGTGTCAGCATATTAAGTTGAACCCTGTATATGACGGAGTTTCGGGAAAGCAGCCCATCCTACGACTAGCGGCCTCCTTGTTATTTCTACCTAGTTTTATTATCTGTCTAACAGTCTATAAGTTAACTTATACAAGACCGGAACATAAAAATATCAATACGATAATAAGATGATGACATAACTGAATTGCTCTTTACTAAATTGTTTAACTAAATTTCACATTAATAATATACTACGTAAGAAAACCAAACGTTTCTAAATGGAAGTAAACTGTGTCACAACAAAACTACTTCAAACTGTCCGAAACAACGACAGGGAAACTTGTAAACGACATGCCCTGACCAAATGCTCGAGTAAAGAACATACTGTACATACACACATTAAGGCAGTAAATGTTGGCTATGACAGAAAAAATCTAGAATAGTCTAAAATAAATGCTGTTGAAATGTGTTCTTTACATTTTTACATTTAATATGTGTAGTAGTAGTGGGTATGTCATTAAAAGGATAAAAATGTTATATATAGGATTTTACATGCCAATTTTTAATAGTTAAGAATGCGTTCTATTCTATTTATATTCAATACACTTTTGAGTGCATTAGCACTGCATTTCCGCCAGTGTCGAGTAGTTTGTGGGAGTGTCTATACCAATCTCAGGTATTGTTTTTGATCAAGAACAGGAGGAGATTGTGCATTGCGGAGCCTCGTGGCAGGCAAAAACACGCCGTGCGAACACTACGCGAGACAAGTGCTCGTAGATTTTTATTTCAATAAAACATCATTTTTGAATTGCACAGTACCTTGTAATGTCAAAAAGAATCAGAAATCACAGCGATGTTTTATTGAATTAAAAATCTGTATTGAAATTAGGAGTTTTAAACTTTTTGGCGTAATTTTAAGTAACAACCACCGCGTCACAACGTATAGAAGATGTTGCCATAAACAAATTTGATGTACGAAAATGTTTCCTTTAGTCACTTCGTGGAGTCACGTTGTAGGGTTTGCCCCGAACACTTGTATTTCGCGTGGTGTTCGCGCGGTTCGCGTCTCAGTCTGCCACGAGGCTCCGCAATCCTTCTTAGTTGTGTTCTTACTCAAAAACAATCCTCGAGATTGGATAGATACTCCCTCAAACCACTTGACACTGGCGGAAATGCGGTGCTAACACACAAGCAAGAAGTCCATTAATTATAAATAAAAAAATAGTCAATTCATCTTATAAAATATACCAAAAGATTTTCATCTCGTGCACCTCTTTCACAGTATGTATAAAATATAAGATAATAATTAATATATATCATACCTAATACAAATTTCATTAATCTTCCAATCAGCAAAATTCAGTCTAACATCAGAGCTAAGTGTAAACTAAGCTGAAATAGGTTCAAGACTAGGTCACACATCTCCTACATTACATTATACTGTGTATCCATACTTACAGTAACGGCTCGTTTGGCAAGCACATTGCTGACGACATAATATTATAACATTCTATGCAAAATAGCTTCTGATATTCAAATATTCCTATTAGGTTACATACGTTGTCAGCAGTGTTAAGGGTTTGAATTAGATTAGCGTTGTATTAAAGACATGATCAAAAAGATATAATACACATAGACATAGACATTCAACTATAATACATGTGCATAAAAAATCTAGTAGACTTAATAATATCCTACGCAATAATGATCAACATCGAAAACAAATCGACAAACATCGATCATGATGGAAAATATCGTGAGGAAACCTGCATGCTTCAATTTCGAGGCGTGTTGTACTCACTGTCCATTATAGGTGGCGACGGGATCACCCCCTGTCACACTGGACAGAGTTTCGGTACTACTGGTGAAACGTGGATGTTCTGAGGTTTCAGAATATCTCTGACTACCCCCTCGGGGAATATAGTCGTGAGCATATGCTTATGCTTATGTAATAATGATAAAAGTGTAGAAGCCAATGCCTGAAAAAATGTTCCTTTTCTTTTTCGGCTATTATTTTGTCTTCAACCAAACTTGTATATTTCAGTTCAGAATAAAGTAAGAAATAAAACTTTTAATGACCAGTATATCTCTAAACTCAGTCCGAACGGACTGATATACGCGGACTGGATATATATGGACGGATATAAAGACTTGAAGTAAACGTAATTAATATATTTTCAACTTCAAGCCTTTTATATATCCGTTCGGACTGAGTTTAGAGATATACTTGTATATGTGAAACAAGTTTAGTTTGTTACTTTAGTCTAAATTTAGACAGCCCGATAGCACAGTGTGTAGTGAACCTGCCTGCTGTACCGAGGGTCGCGGGTTCGAATCCTTTAAGGCACAAATATTTGTATGATGAATATGAATATTTGTACCCGAGTCATGGATGTTTGTATGTATATGTGTATTCTATATCGTTGTCTAGTCATCGTAATACAAGTTCAGGCTAGATTCTGGTACTTTAAATGTAACTAGATAATTTGTGGGACAATGTCCAAGATATTTAATATATTTTCAACTTCAACCCTTTATATCTTCGTTCGGACTGAATTTAGAGATATAATTTTACATGTGAAACCACTTTTGTTTGTTACTTTATTCTAAACTGAAATATTTAAGTTTAGTTGATGTCCGCCCCAAAATAATAGGCGATAATAAAGGCGCAATATTTCGAAACCAGCATTGTCTTTTAGAGTTTTTTCATTATCGTATTTTTTTGTAGAATAGTCATTGTAAATTACCTTGTCATGTTTATGAAACAGGCCCCCATGTAATTTGCAATGAAAAATACATTTCTGGATACTTCTGAGGTTAAAAAACTTGTATCCTTACCTTAGAAAATAATTTATCTAGCAGCGTAGCGAAGCGAAGACCAATCATTGATCTACGGTCCTAACATTCTGAGTAGTTCATCTTCAATTGTCATTGTAAATTACAAGAGGGGAGTCGACTACATACAATATATTTTAGTTTTAACTGCTCAGTAAATAAACCGTTTAAAAATAACGCTAAACTCACATTTTCAGTAATACTGTTGCTTGAATACTATTTTTAATAACTGGATAAACTATAAAAGTATCAAAACGACGGCGAAAAACAATGACGTCACTATTCAATTTTTAGTACAATATTTCATACAAAGCACGCGTTTTGACGTTTGATTAAGAGTTGTTAATTTGACTAGTTGGAAACTCGCGGACTGTCACGTTCATGAAGAAATAGGGTCATAAATTTGTCACTTATTTTATTTTTTTGCGCCTTATTTCTAAACCGATTTCAATCACCTAAAAATAAGTGAGAGAGAAAGCATTGCGCATTTGGTAGAGACAAGTTTGAGATCAACTTGCTGCCTGAGTATTTTCAAGCTGCCTGAATAGATCATGATGACCTTTGGAAAATACCCGCCGGAACCCAAGTCATAAGAATCTTCGAAGAAAAAGAAAAACTGCAAAAATCTTTCAAAATATTTGAACAAAAGCCTTTATTTGAAGTGCATGTATACAGCTACGTAAGGCTGTTGGCAGACGTCCAAACAAGACGTGCTTGAGTGTGCACGCGACCTAATAAACTTGGAAAGCTGTTTAGGATGGTTATTAGTTTACTTTGTGATTTTTGAAAAATAGGCTGTAAAGCTGCGGCTGTAAAGCTGCGGTTGTAAAGTGGATTTTATGTCGGAAGTAATTATTAAGTTGCTATAAAGTAGTTAGTTTTGTGATTTAAGGGGGATTGTTACGATTTATGCTTTATATTTCAAGGCCATGTGACTGTAATTGAGTATTTTATATTTATAAATTAATGATCTTTTGATTGTGATTATAGCTCTGCATATCTGCCAATGTCTAGTAGTTTTTTAAACAAAAACACAGTTCAAAAGAAATGGCGGAGCCTCGTGGCAACTTCAATCGTGAACGGCGCGAGTACCACGTGAATGACTACCATTCGCGTGGTAGTACCGTTCGCATTTTTTATTTGTAGTGGTTTTTAGGATGACAGTAATCTGAAATCCCAAAATTGCTACATTTTAATGATATTAAAACGGTTTAATGCAGGTTTATGTTATGTCCAGATTTTTTTACCAAGCGAAAGCTCTGCTGTCGTGGTTGAATAAATTCATCAACATTATCAAACTTAAATCATACAGGCCTGAGCTCAAAACTTTATTTCATTCTGGGGTGGTCAGAAACCTAGTTAAAAAATATTTTTTTATCAAAATTTTTTTTAGGGAATCGTATAATATGTAATTGTAGACACACTTGTCAATAGCGTCGAAGGTTGAAGTGATGGGCTCACTCCCCGCCACACTGGACAGAGTTGAGATACTACTAATGAAACGTGGATGTTCTGAGTTTTCAGAATATCTCTGACTGGGTCCTCGGGGCATATAGTCGTGAGCATATTATGCTTAGGTATGCTTATTTAATAATATAAATATGTTTAACAAAGTTTATCGTCACCCTAAAAGAGATAGACTAAAATTACAATTTTTACTATTTTTATGAAAATGATTCGATACGGAGACCCTTAATGAGAAAATGACAAATATGTAAAGTTGCAGCACTTTGATCCTTCATTTTCCGGAAATTAAACTGTCACTCGAAATAAGTAAAGTCCTACCGCACTTCCGCCACTCTGCACATGCTGCTTTTAACCTTCGACCAAAGTACTGTGGTCGAAGCTTCTAACTTCATTAAAAAGTTCAGTTTAGCACAGAAATTTTAGTTCAGTATAATACATGATGAAATTCATATCATAGGCATCCATTTAAACTAAAAGTCTACCCAGAAAACAGAAAAACTTTTATTATGGGAGCAACACTAAAATCACGAGAAAAAAATAGGCTGTCTCATGCATTTGGGTCGTGGTTTACTTTATCTATGGAACAACTGTTTTAAATTCGCAATTTCAATGTTGGTCCCATAGTGAAAGTTGTTCAGTTTGATGGTCTGAAGCACCCCATTAAGTATTACTAGGGTGTTTTGTTACACCGTATACAACGTGTTAATGAATAAGCGCTAAACCTCATACACCCCAACTGATTCATAACAAAATAATTTCATTGAAATAATAATTTCATTATTTTGATAGTTAAAATTTAAAGTTATTCGCATTTTAAGTTTTGAGGCAAATATGATTCTTTATCATTTCAGCAATAGATGAAAACTCTAGCGTGCTCGTGGATACATTTTAAGAATCTTGTTTTGGTAGTAAGTAGGATGAGTGTCCCCTTGCGGTGGATTGAGATTGAGTTCAGTAAATTTTAAATTTTAAAGTATTTATTATTTTGAAAAAAATTTCCTATGTTGAAACCATGATAACTCGATTCTGCTATCGATCCTAAACAAACTACTTTCTAGTTTTGCGTTAATTTATTAACACGATGTATATTCGATGGTAAAAGGATCTTACCTAGCTTATTGAATTTATTCGTATCTACACTGAAAAAGATAATAATTTCTTCATTCGTTTTGAATAGACTTAATTTATTGCCGCCATTCTTATTAAAATAAATGTTAAGTATTGACCAATGTAAAATGAGCTCTCTTAACCAGTGCATCAGAAAAGGTATTAGGGTGATATCGAATGGCACAAAACCGATAAGGTTTATCAGCAGTCCATGAGAAATGGCATCGTTGACCTCCCGTTTTTGCAACCAACATATAGTTACAGTGATTTAGTTTTAGACCCATAGATTTGTGTTTTAATAAATTTGAGTAAAGGCGAGGAATCCTGCATGCTTCAATTTCGAGGCATGTATTGTACCCACTGTCCATTATGTGGCGACGGCCTCACCCCCCGTCACGCTGGACAGAGTTTCGATACTGCTGGTGAAACGTGGATGTTTTGAGGTTTCAGAATATCTCTGACTACACAGGGAATATAGTCGTGAGCATAAGCTTATGCTTGAATAAGGGTTAGGTTTTTATTAGGTTATACAGGGTTTAAAATGCAATACGTTTCATATCTTTCAGGGCCCTTCAGACCATCAAACTGAGCAACTTTCAGTATACAGAGTGAAATTGATATCATTCGCATCCTCATAAACTATACCCATCAAATTGAACAACTTTTACTATGGGAGCAAACCGATTGGAACAAAAAAAATCTGCTGTTGCGAACATTTGAGTCGCGTAGGCATTGCATGCAATTTAGTATGGAACAGCTGATTTTTTTTGCTCCGCTCGGTTTGCTCCCATAGTAAAAATTTTTCAGTTTGATGGGTACTCTTAGTTTAAAAGAATGCTAATGATATCAGTATCACCCTGTCGAGCCAACATGGAAAAATATCTGTTGTTTCATAGGATTTTGGTCGAGTCGCCACAGACGTTTTATATGAAACAGCAGTTTTTTTTTACCATCGACATTTTCTATGGAACAACAGTTTCATAGTCGTCTCCTACGACACCTATGGGTAGAAATAGGGTGATCCGTCCTAAGCCGGAACCACACGGTTGATATGAAATGACTGCAATTTGATTAAAATTTGAGTAATGAATATTCTCCATTGTTCCAAATTTTAATAATTCATTTTATTCAACCGCAGGTGTGTTTTCCTGATTGATTACTTTTTAAATTAATTGGGTTGACAGGGACTACATTTTTGATTGATTAAATTGTTTTTGAGATTCAGCTTTAATACCGTATAATAAAACTATGAGACGGGGCGACAGCTCAGTTTGTAGCCAGACTTCGTTTGTACGGATCGCCCCAACGGTAATATACCCTTAAGGGTATATTACTGTTGGCGCGCTCCATACAAACGAAGTCTCGTGATATTTTCGATACTAACCGATTAAACTCAATGAAATTTTTCAGAAACAATCTAGAAACAAATCTCTATGCTTGTATCGTGTCAGAATTTCGTTAAAATATACAGTTACGAGAAGTTTATTCCGACAGCACAGTCGGTAGTGAACCTGCCTGCTGTGCTGAGGGTCGCGGGTTCGAATCCCGTAAGGGACAAATATTTCTATGATGAATATGAATATTTGTACCCGAGTCATGGACGTTTCTATCTATTTATGTATTCTATATCGTTGTCTAGTCATCATAACACAAGTCCAGGCTAGATTTTGGTACTTCAAATGTGACTAGATAATTTGTGTGACAATGTCCAAGATATTTATTTATTTATCTATTCAAATTATCACCAGATTTCGTTTGTATGCAGCGCGCATTTACGCATTCTGAATAAACTTCTCTTAAACAAGTGAAACAATAAATAAAATATTCCCCAAGTACTTAGTGACCTTTACTCGCCTCAACTCGTCAAAACTAACAACAGAGCGACAGCTTAACAATAACAAAAATATGCTCCACTTTTTTCTCCTCACTAATATTCAAAACGAAACGGTTTTTCTTTGAGCCCCTAAAACGTCTTTCAATGTCTGTCAGTAACAAAAACACTTTCAACTGTTTTATTTCCTTTGGGACTTGGTTGAACGGGCATATTCGGGTCTGCATAAATAGAAGACGAAATAAAGAAGGTTGCCTCACTACTCATCTATGATTTTTACATACATAATCTCACGATCGTCCCGATACCTTTCAACGATCGTACAATAGGGGAGTTGACTACATAAACTATATTTTAGTTTTAACTGCTCAGTAAATAAACTGTTCAGTAATGCTGTTGCTTGAATACTATTTTTAATAACTGGATAAACTATAAAAAGTATCAAAACGACGACGAAAAACAATGACGACACTTAAATTTTTAGTACAATATTTCATACAAAGCACGCGTTTTGACGTTTGATAAAGAGTTGTTAATTTGACTTGTTGGAAACTCGCGGATTGTTACTCCTAAACTGTACGAAACGATTAGAAAAAAGAAATAATAAAACGTAACAATTCAGAGCAAACTCTTTGAATTTAAACGGTGCTCGAAATAAAAGAAAGACATTTTTTTTTATAGACTCGACGCCCAAAGGATTCTTGTTTGATAAAAATGACCCGAAATGGGCAACAATTGTAAATTTCAACCAAGAAATCCCACAAGAAGACTCGTAAACCGATGTGAAAAGAATGTTATTGGTTTAAAAAAAACAACTAAGGTGGTTGCAGAGTTGTCAATTTCATACAAAAGTTTACGGTATTAATAAAATAATATTTTATACATGGATTTTTTTAGTAAATCTAGATGCCAAATAAAATTTTAAATAAAATTCGTATTTGCTATGTTTACAGTCAGAGAGTTGCTGCGGTACAGAGACAAAACAGGTACTTTTATTCGTTAAGTACCTCTTATGGGTCTGCCATTTTTGGACAGCTGATTGTGTATCTTTTTCTGTATAAGAGGTCAATGCAGCGATATGACGCTTAGAGAATTGCACTCCTGTTCTAAGAATAAGTGAGAGGAAGTGTTTCAAATCTCTGTTTATGTAATTCAAAATACCTTTCAAAATTCATAGCTATATGAAATGGAGTATACAGTTAACAAGAAATTTATTCTGGTTTAATAATAACAAAAATTAAAAACTTTGGAGCAACAGATGAAAATGAATAATATTTTTATTTCAATATTCATAACATAGAACAAGAAAACAATACAATTAAAATTGATACTGTGTCCGGATTTTCACTATGCATGTTGGCATGACATATTTACAGGCTTAGCTCGGTTAAAATTGGTCCCCTCACAATGCAAGCCTGGAAATTGGGGTCCCAGAAAAATTCAAAACATTACAAAAACACAGGTTTCCTCGAAATAACAGCAGATCAATTTATGATTATAAACAAGCACTTCTTCTTCCTGCCCTTATCCCATTATTTGGGGTCGGCGCAATATATCGTCTTCCTCCATTCATCTCTTTTAGCCGTCATTTCAGCGCACACACCTTTTTTACACATGTCATCTTTCACACAATCCATCCATCTTTTAACAAGCACATTGTACTGAAACGATGAAACATTTTCATCCAATAAATACCTCCGAATCCACCCTTACGTCCTTTCTAACTTCCCTTAAACATCTCTAAACCATACAAAAGCGTAATGCAAAAAAATTTACCATACGTTCTCAGTTGGTGTCATTTTTCATCCCTTTTTAACGGTCCGAAAGCTGACCCTCTGTCAAGCGTGATCTGTCTTATTCTTATTATTTCCCTTGAGGACATTCGGCCCTCGAAATTGGCACAATTGTTTTCTTTTATAACTTTTTTTTGTGAAAGGGTGATAAAGTAGTCTTTTCATATTGATTTAGGGTAAACCGATCGAAGGTTTGTATTTGAAGGACTTAATAAAATATATTTTTCAGTATTTTTTAAATTGTATTGATTATTAAATACAATATGAGTGACAAGCTATTGTAATTGTAGTGCTTCCTTCCATCACTAACATCCTTAAATGTAGCCTAGATTACGAAATAGAAAACTATGATCATAAGTGTAATAAAATAGCATTGCCTACTTTCACTAACATAAACTTTAAGTGTTTTTGATGCATATTTATAGGTAGGGTCCTTCTTAATATGCTCACACTTTATACACAAGAAATCAGCTGTCCCATACAATTGGGTCGAGTAAGATTTTAGTTTTGTATGGAATAGCTGATTTTATTTTCGCGATTTCGAGATTGGTCTCATAGAGAAAGTTGTTCAGTTTGATGGTCTGATCATCCTCTTAAAAAACTGTCAGCATATTAAGTTGGACCCTGTATGAAGTCAACCTATCCGCATGGGGCACGTGTGGTCCTTGACACCAAATCACAAATTTTTGGATTTGTTTGATTTTTCGTGCATCACGCAAAAACTACTAAACCGATTTTTATGAAACTTTTTTTGTTTGATAGCCTGTGATCTGACTTAAAATCTGGTGTAAAATTTGTGTGGAAGAAGTCGCGGGTAAACTCTAGTAATACATAAACATACACAAAAACAATAATTATCATATTCGACCCACTGAATCATTGCCTACACAAAAGTTATCAACAATACAAAAAAACTTTGCAAACAAACGAAGATATAACAAAACAACATGAGAATGTGGATAATAGTAAAATTATACCCGAGCTCATTTTTTCTCACCCCTTATACGAAGCCAGAAAAAATAACGAAAACGTATGAAAACAGAACAGAAAATTTTTGTAGACACGGGACTTGAAATTTTTAGAATAGACTATTAACAGTAGGTACAAATAAAATTATAATTCTTTTTTAATTATGCGTTATATTTGGAAAAAAAAGAAACGTCGTTTTGCTCGACTTTATGGAAAAATAACTTGACTATTGGAGAGGCGAGTCACTGAGTGGTCGCGTGTCAGTTGCCTGCTCTCCGGTCTGTCATGAAGCTCTACATTTTTTTGTGGCTCTAGAGTTTTTGTACAAACAATATCCTTATGAAAAATCAAATAATACCGAACAATGACCATTTGCTATTTAAACTGGAGATTAGCAAATTGCTTCATGAAAATCATCGATCGATTCTACGACGATGGGACCAACATTTTTAGGTTAGAATAGAATAAAAATTGAGTATTGAGCTATAAAATAAACTAACGACCATAATTCTTTTCGGGGTAATACAAAACTTTGCTACAACTATCAACTATAAAAACGTGAAGTTTACCAGGGAATAGCGAGGCAACAGAATGGTTGTTTGGGAAAAATCGATTTTAGTGATATCGATGGTGTAACAAAACACTCTAGTAATACTTAAGGGGATGCTACAGACCATAAAACTGAAAAAGTTTCACTATGGAGCCAAAGTCGAGAAAAAAAATCTGCTGTTCCATACATTTGAGTCGAGAAGGTTCTGCAGTTTTGTATGAAAGAGCGATTTTTTTTCTTGATTTCGATGTTGGCAACTTAGTGAAAGTTGTTCAGTTTGAAGGTCTGAAGCACCCCCTTGAGGCACTAGGGTTTTTTGTTACACCCTGTATATACCCTTATCTTTTGTACCCTTCTTTTTCCGGTTGTAAATTTTCTTTTTCTTTTTTTGGTGTGCAAATAATTATGTTATAATTATGTTCTTTATCTTTATTTTTTCAATCAGATTAAGTTCTAAGATTTTCAAGTTAAAATTATCAACGGCACTTCTAAACCATTTCTATGTGCACTATGAAAAGCTAACGAATAAGCGAAAAGGGGATAATGCGAGAATGTGGAATACAATATTGTGCTTCCTCAGAAAATTAAACCCTGCAATCTACGGGGAAACGCGGCGTGGTGTGCATGATTCGCGTGAGACGGTTCCGTAGCTTATTAAGAGGATATAATTCGGAGCGCGCTCCATACAAACGTACTATGGTGATATTTTCAATACTAACCAATTAAACTCAATTAAATTTTTCAGAATCAATCTAAAAACAAATTTCTATGCTTGTATAGAGTCAGATTTTCGTTAAAATGTATAGTTTTAAAGTTACAGTACCTCAAAGATTTCCATACAAATCTTAAATTAATCTTAGCATTGAAACTGTATATTTTAACGAAAATCTGACTACGTACAAGCATAGATATTTGTTTCAAAATTGTTTCAGCAAAATTTCATTGAGTTTAATTGGTTAGTATTGAAAATATCACCATAGTACGTTTGTATGGAGCGCGCCCCGAATTATATCCCCTTAATAGTTTATTCTTTTAAAAGTCTTTTAACATCTCGTATGTGGAGATTCCAGACACAAAAGATTTGTTATTGTCTTTATTCGTGACATCCACAGACGAAGGGTTAAAAATTGAATAATGAACGCAAACCCAGAAAAAACTAAACGTTAGAAAGTGAAAGAAAGTTTTCACTAAGATGAAAGGGATTTAAAGATTTTAGTATGGAACACAACTCTGACACCAGGGCTTGCCCACACGATAAGAAGAAGTATGGAACGCGGCCTATTATTAGCCAGTCGCCAGCTTGATTTTTTCCTAATTTGCCGTCGTAAGTTGAAAGTTTTATAAATTGCTATAAGACACTTAGATGATCACGAAATAAATCAATCATTTCGGATTAAAGCCAACAGTTTCAGAGTTATTTCAAGTCAACGTTTCATTTATTATAATGTGATTACATTCATTTTATTTATAATAATTATAATTATCATCATCATAATCTCAGCCGACGGACATCCACTGCTGGACATAGACCTCCCCCAAAGATCGCCACAACGACCGGTCCTGAGTTTTTATATAGATCTCAAAAATCTATTATAATTATCTTACAACCTACTATATTTTTTGATCACCTACTAGGTATCCTCCATCGACATAAATAGGTTTTAGACTACAACACCTTTTGTGACAATTCAAGATGGCGGCCGGACCAGCCACTCTACTATCTATCTACATGCTAAAATACAATACCTAATGATTTGAAAAAATCGAGTAGGTTCTCAGAAATTCTCAGGTTTACTATTTCCGTTATTATATCGAATGAAGCTGTAGCTATAAAACTATCGGTATGAAACATAAAACACGGGAACCCTACAGCTAGAAGTGAAATATATAGCGGAAATCAGTTTATCACGGCTGTAGAGATGTTTATCGGCCTGGAAAATGGTATGTGGCCTGTCTTTTATTGTGTTCAAGCTGATAACTTGGAATAATGATACCTCTTGGTTGGGAGAGATTTGGGTTGATTGATTCGATGCTTTTGTTGTTTTGTTTGATTGTAATCTGTAGGTATTGTCGTAATGTAATTTTGTTGTCGAAGTCGCCAGAGCCGAACACGGTTAGGACCACATAACATTATAAGAGGGGTTAGAAGTGCAAAGTAGGCGTGGAACGTGTCGTCACAGGTTATTCAATGATTTGCATAAAACCATAAGGCGCGCGGCGTGGTGCGAGCGAGAGGGCATGAGTAATTATAGCAGCGTGAGCGGGAAGACAAGCGGCGACAGCCGTCTCCGAAGCATAGCTTTAGCTTTGCATTTCTAACCCCTCTTATAATGTTCTGTGGTTAGGACTATAATAGAATAGAAATTTCCACTGTAATAATGTGGTTTACAGTGGGTTACAGACTAAGAACCAACTGTAAGATTTCTACAGTATTTCTGCATGAAATTTCCACTGGTATAATTAATACCAGTGGAAATTTCGTACTATAAGGAACCTACAAAAATAGGGTTGTCGCTCAGAAGCCTGTCGCAACTATTTTGTATAGCCGATTGGAAAAATGTT
Organism: Agonopterix alstromeriana; assembly: GCA_963924505.1. Taxonomy (NCBI): domain Eukaryota; kingdom Metazoa; phylum Arthropoda; class Insecta; order Lepidoptera; family Depressariidae; genus Agonopterix; species Agonopterix alstromeriana. The sequence goes on from OZ004675.1 coordinate 14,751,837, forward strand.
GTTTCTGTTGTACTTACTATTTTATGATGTAACCTTTCCAGAAAAGAGAAGATTTCATATGTGAAAAAAACATCAAAATCAGTCCAATAGTTATCCAGTAAATCTTCCCCATTTGTACGACCGAAAATAATGCGACCACCCTACGTTGAGACCAACAATATCAAGAAGCCGTAGCATGTTACACGTGATACGGCTGTATCACGTCTCGTATCTCGTTCGTTTGTACGCAAATAGAAAGAGAGCGAAGGTGTGATAGCGCTATATCACGGTGCCATGCTACCTATGCAGGATTCCTTTTTTCGTGTACCTATCTGCGTTTAGCTCCAATTTAGCCTACAATTTATTGCCTAAATAAATGAGGGCACAGAAAATTAATAGGAACAACATTTTTACATCTGACTGCCAGACAGTGGCAACCCTATTTTGACAATCGTAACAAAGTTTCAGACTACTCCAGAAGGGATTATAGTCGTGAATTTATGGATATTTGTTTCTTCTAAGTAACATTTTTAGGGTTCCGTAGTCAACATGGAACCCTTATAGTTTCGCCATGTCCGTCCGTCTGCCCGTCCGTCCGTCTACCGGTCCGTCCGTCTGTCCATCTGTCCGTCTGTCCGCGGCTTAGATCAGAGACGCTTAGTACTAGAAAGCTGCAATTTGATATGGGTATATATATTTATCACGCCGACAAAGTGGTATAATAAAATCTTGAAAAAAAATTTTTTTATTGCACCTCCCCACATACACAAAAAGCGGGGATCCAATTTTTTTTTCTAGTCTATCCCATGGTGTGGGATATCGTTGGATAGGTCTTTTAGAAATATTGGAGGTGTGGGAAAACCATTTTTCGATTTAGGGATCCGTTAGCAAAATATTAAGCTTTAAAGGGAAATTTTTTGATATCTTATTTATAAATTTCCCTGCCAGCTAAACAATTGTTTCTAGATACGTGAAAAAATTTACGGCAGTAGTGTATTTAACGAATTTAAAAGGCAAAACTATCATCGCTAAGTAAGTCGATCAATTTGTAAAATGTACTTTATTAGCCGTTAAACCGTTGTATAAAACAAAAAGCTCCCTTCTAAGTCCGTATTAACGGGAAACTACAGAACCCTACCCTGCGCGTGGCCCGACACGCACTTGGCCGGTTTTCTTATCTAGATTGAATACTTCACAAACTATTGATGATCTATTAACGGCGTTCATACAATGTAAGTTAGTGCTAAAACTTTAGCACTTCCACTATAAACCTAAAATTACTATGCCCTAGTTCGAAACTGTCTTGAATCGTTGAGTATTCTTTATCATATATGCCATTAAATTAACTATTAAGAGGATATAATTCGGAGCGCGTTCCATACAAACGTACTATGGTGATATTTTCAATACTAACTAATTAAACTCAATGAAATTTTTCAGAATCAATCTAAAAACAAATTTCTATGCTTGTATAGAGTCAGATTTTCGTTAAAATGTATAGCTTTAAAGTTACAGTGCCTCAAAGATTTCCATACAAATCTTAAATTAATCCTAGCATTGAAACTGTATATTTTAACAAAAATCGGACTCTATACAAGCATAGATATTTGTTTCAAGATTGTTTCAGCAAAATTTCAATGTGTTTAATTGGTTAGTATTGAAAATATCACCATAGTACGTTTGTATTGAGCGCGCTCCGAATTATATCCCCTTAAGATCCCTTTTACCGCACAGTGGCGCCCTCAACACAACATTTTAGATTTCTCAATCAATTTGACCTGAAAAAAGTTTTACTAGTTACGACGTTGGAGAAACGGTTCTATCAAAGACTAACATCAATTTTATGCTATGTGCTTTTATAGGTTTTAAATAATAATTTCAAGAAAATCTAAAAAATAGTTTTTTTATCTTTTAAAAGTAGTTTGGTTTAAACCTATACAGGGCGTAACGAAACACCATAGTAATATTTAAAGTGGTGATTTAGACAATCAAACTGAACAACTTTCAATTTGGAAAAAAAATACAAAAATCTGCTGTTTCATACAAAAGTTACCTCGACTCAAGTGTATTTACAGCAGATTTTTAGTTCAATTTGATGGTCTAAAAAAATAGAAACAAAAAATTGTACTGAAATGTTTTGTTACACCCTGTATAAATGATAAAAACATACCTTCCTTTCCAACGTCAGTAAGAGCATTAAAAGCTCTTAACCTTTCACGTAAAGTCTCAAGTGAAAAGTCAACACTTTTACAAACACATCTCATTTTATGGGTCGAACCAACCAACTTTAAGTCTTCCTACGTTTTACTACCCCGGTCAAATACTTTTACAGCCTTTTGCAAACCGGCGAAAATAGGGTTGACACCACAGAAGTAGTACGCAGAACATTGAAAAAAAAGTGAGCGGATTTCAGATGTTACTAGGGATTGAAAATTCACGTAAAATTATACATATTATGTGGCTCGTGACGCCTCTGTCATTTCGCTACACTTTTTTTGTTGTTAGATAAAACCAAAATTTAGCAACTTGCGAACTATTTCGTAGAACATAATCAAAATTTGGGTTATAAAGAGCAACAACTTTTGCTGTTAATAATCAAAATTGGGATAAGTGTTGAATTTTTTCAGTGTTAGTACCAAATATAATAAAACACGTCATAAATGTTATGATAATGAGCAATGAAAAAAAAATTAATTATGGTAATAACGATTATCATCATCTCAGCCGATGGACGTCCACTGCTGGACATAGTTTTCTCCCAAGGATCGCCCATAATGATTATATCTCACTCATATTATAAATGTCAAAGTTTGGATGTTTAGACGTATGGACGTTTGTCACTCAATCTTGTATAAACCGCTGTACAGATTTTTACGAAATTTGGCAAGCAGATAGAATATGTTCTGGATAATCACATAGATCGCTTTATTAAGGTCCATGTAGACGGAGGGGGCAATAGCTAGTTTTATTATAATTCATTAAATTTTCTGAAAAGAAACTTTTCCCATTCTCAATCCTGATTAGCTGATATAGATAACTCAGGTGAGTAAGATCGAAATAAAAATGAAACACATAAATTTACGGCCGTACTCCCCTTCGGGATGGTCAGAAATCTATGTCTGTTGTTATTCTCACCGGAATCCCAAAATATGCACGCTTATAAAAAAATAATTTGTTTGTTGCAAAGTTTATAGCTCGCGAATATGGAAAAAAAAATTCTTTCAAAAGTATACCCCAATAGAAATACGAATGAGCATTATCAAATTTATAAGGATTATCCGTAACCCACAACCCTAGTTACGAACCGGTAATAACTCGTTTTGACCAGTTTTAGGCCAGTTTTCGGCCGAAACTCGATGCAAATGGACCGTGAAGATTCTTATTGTGATCCCGACTATAATATTTCGTTTATCCAAACTAAAAAGAGCACTTTCATACAAAATGTCATAGGCTAGCTTAGGGTAGTAAAATTATATGATGTAGGTTGAGTTATTTCGCTTTTTGGGTCTTTTTAGTGGCTGTACGACCAATTTTAAGATATGTTTAGGTGGTTTTTCGGTATCGTAAAAAGAATTTGATTAGAAAGGTCGATAGTTTATAGGGTTGCCGGCTGAAATATTTTTTTTAAAACTAATGCAACGCGGACAGCGTTTGCGATCTTTCGCAAGATCGATAAATATGCATTATAACCAATTTCTTAATTGGATCAAATTCTCTACAAATGATTTAGTATTTGAAAAAGCCGTGGTGGTCCAGTGGCCGCGCATCGCCACCTTGCGCGCCGCGCAGGAGGCGATGCTTCGATTCCCGTCAGGCCGACTCGTGCCAATGAGTTTTTCGGAATTTATGTACGATTTGTAACACCACTGGCTTTTCTGTGAAGGAAAACATCGTGATGAAACCTGCATGCTTCAATTTCGAGGCATGTATTGTGCCCACTGACCATTATAAGTAGCGTCGGGCTCACTCCCCGTAAAACTGGACAGAGTTTCGGTACTAGTGAAACGTGGATGTTCTGAGATTTCAGAATATCTTTGACTACCCCCTCGAGGAATGTGAGCATATGCTTATGCTTACGATTTAAGGGTGGAGGCATATCTATACGCGGCGAAAGAGCCGAAGGAGGCGAACGAAACGAAATGATAAGTGTGCGAGGTGTCATAGAATTTCATACAAAGAATTCTAAAATTCGATTCTTTCGCCTCCTTCGGCTCGTTTGCCGCGGATAAATATTCGTCCACCTTTATATTACTTCTCTTAATCTAGGTAACACTTTGATTTGGGTCCTGTGGCGCCCAATAATAATATAAGATAAGATAAGATAAATATTCTTTATTTGCACACCAAGAAATAGAAAAATACAATTTAAAACAAGAATAAGAAGGGTACAAAGGTAATATAAAGGTAATATGTTGGTGGAGATAATGATTGTGTGTTTCAGAAAATATTTTTTCTATTGACAGCTTTCTGACATACCTACATAGAATGACACTACAAATTTTCAAAATCTGTTATTCAATATTTAAGACCGCATCGTATAAATGCTAAATACATGTATCTCCACCACTGGATATCTAAAAAAACCCGACTGCGTAAAAAACCTATTAACTGAAAAGAGAAAAACAAGCTCTAAAATCACTAATCAGCTATAACAGCTTTATTTGAGCTAATATAATTTGAATGTTCTTAGATAGGTATCGCAAACGGTGACAAAGGAGATTTTTGGTTGGTTATTTTTGTCCCCGCCTGCAATACCTACCTAATAACATTCAAATTATATTAGCTCGAATAAAGCTGTTATAGCTGATTAGTGATTTTAGAGCTTGTTTTTCTCTTTTCAGTTAATAGGTTTTTTTGCAGTCGGGTTTTTTGTTTATCTTAATAATTTAGTTTATTTCATACTTTTTAGTCTTGTGTCGAAACGTTAACATAAAAGTACTATAATATTGATATATTTGGAATCGTCTGATCACTAGCTTTCATTTGATACCCATATTGTAATTTTTTACAAAAAAAAATTGTTTATTCCCCCTCTCTTTTTTAATTCGTAGACGCCATCTTAAAATAATATACCCTATGTCACTCTCATGATTTTTACGAATCCAATGACACCCCATACGTTAAAATCCATCAAGCCGTTTAGGCTGTAGGCCGTGCCAAAGAAATAGGCATACAAACATACATACGTACATACATACATACATACATACATACATACATACGCTCGAAAAACATAACCCTCCTTCTGACGCAGTCGGGTAAAAATAGTTGGCCGTCACGAGACGCTCGGCAAATGTGAAGCTTCTAAACGGCACTCCCGGTTTAAATTTCGAACTTTCGTCACATTTCAATTTGAACTTCCGTTACACAAAAAGATTGCGGATCACAATTTCAAAGCCCTCCCATAAGAAGTTTCACTTCAATTTTACTTCAAAAACCAAGCAAGGACCACTTTGAGTGGGTTTGTTTGTGGAAATACGAATGGATCGCATAGAAATCGCCACCGCTTACCGATTTAGTTTGAATGGAAATAAGTAAAAAGAAGTAAGAAGATATAAGTATTTTATCTAGACGATTTGAATAAGTATTTCGTTTTTATAGCGAATTACTTTTGTAATCTCATTTTTATGAGAAATACAATGCCTCTGGAATTTAAATGATACTTATTTATCTGTAAAAATACTGAGATAAAATGTTTATTTGATTTAACGGAATATTTTTGAAAAAACAAGCTGTTGACCTTGGCAATGAAATGATGTTGCATTCGACTTATTATGCCGTCTATTCAATGATGTTTTGTGATGTCAAAACGGATGCTATGACTTTTAACCTGTGTGGACATCAGAGTTGTTGACAATGATTATTGAGATGCCCAAGGGCGTTGCATACAATTGAGGTTTCGGCCTATTTTAAGACTTAGTAACGAGCCTAGAAACCAATATCTGTGACGGTACCTTGTCATTTATTCTACCTATGGCTAATAAACTGCAATCATTCCGTACCATTTAAACTTGTATGGAATTTTATATTTGTATGGAAATCTTTGAGCTACGGCAACTTACAGAAATCTGACAAGGTACCGATACAGATATTGGTTGCTAGATTGTGTAAGAAAAAAGTTTTTACTTTAATTTGGTACAAAATGTCCAAACTAGGACGTTTTGTATGGAGCGCATTATCAGCAATGTCCTTTTAAAAGGAATTAGTAAAGTTGTCTCTTGCGACCATTGACTATTTATATGTGGACTGGTTACGCGTGTAATTCTACTAACAAACATTTCTGCCACTTTTTGCGGGGGGCGAGGTAACATGAAATCCGCAACTTTGGATTTTTTTCCCTATAACTTTAGATTCTAATTCTGAATGTTAAAAATCATGAAAAGTAGTCCCGTGTGAACCCCAAACGTTCTAAATTATTATTTCGCAATTATAGGCTGTCTCGTTCAGTAAAAAGGTGTAAAATTGAATGTAAATGCACAAGATCAATTGTGCTTATACCGTGGCAGAGGGGAAATGCTACCGCAAGGCTAGTAGTCCTTATAATAATTAGTCAAAGCTTGCGATACCCATCTGGGTTTATGCCACGCAAATAAAATATTACTCAGTGAAAATTGAACCACAATATCGTAATTTCATAACCGATACAAAAAAGGGAAAATGCTGACAAAATGACGCGTAAAAACTATCACGTCCTTTATATCCTGAAAATATCCGGAATCAGATTTTGTTTTATTGTCCGATCCCGCGGGATTGGGGTCATAAAACCTCGGAGTTTGTCCGGGAAGACACTAAAACTCAACGTTTAGTATTTTTTGTTTGGAACTGATAACTGATTTATGATCTCGGATGATTGGAATGAAATCATAATGGGGCAGTAAAAAATATGTAATAGTAATATAATATGAAAAAGAAATGCTTAGATAATAATATACGAAGTAATAAGCCTTTGTTTAATGTGATTGGAAGATTATTTTTGCTGAATGTAACTGCTTGGCACGAGACCCCCCATCTCTAATCAACTGTGTTTCTGCTCAAAAAACAATCCTTGAGATTGGGATAGATACTCCCACCAACTACTTGACATTGGCAGAAATGCAGAGTTAGTAACAAGCAATAATTATTTGTTATACAAGAGCGCAAAGTTGCTTTTTAGCCGAGCGCTCAATTTTGATGACCGAGCAAGCGAGGGAATCAAAAGAGCACGAGGTGAAAAATCTATGCACTCGAGTGCAACACGTAACTTTTCATCCCACCGCAGCGAGGAAATGACTAAATGTAAAAAAAAAGGTTGTATGATAAATTCGTCACCATGGAGGTAGAAGTAAATAGGTTTAATGATGTTTTGAATTCATAAACTTAGTTCATACGATGTTCTAAATTAAATTAACTTTATCCTCTAGCGGATAAAAACTGCTTTTGCACTCAGATATCGAAGAGCAAAAATACTCTTTCCGAGATGGGGGATGAAAAAGTCATTGATGTTTAAATAAAAAATTTCTGAAGGGATAGGGATACCTTATGCTTCAGCTGCTCGCAAATGCTTGTGAATTTATATAGTGGTTCATAATTATATGAAACAAAAATCATGTGTTAAGAAGTTATTCGTCATCAAATGTATGGAAACTGTTATCATTCAGCGCAGGTTTGGGAGACGCTGAAAACTCCGTATTACTTTACCCAATAAATTTCCCTGAAACAGTTCAAAGTATTTCATAAGGAAAATTGTAAATAAATTTTGTTTCTTTTAGGGTTGTGTATCTTCATTTTTTGAAGTTTAAAAATTTAATCTCAAACTTCACTATCAACAAATTGTGCTGTACTATCAAAATGCTACATATTTAAATAGTAAACTGTTCTAATTAATAAACAGTTTTTCTTTCCTTTTGTGGTCGACAGAATCATTTTGAAATGGTGTACTTTCCATTTTGAGGTTTCAGAACGATAATTTAACGTAAGGTGATGATAAATAACTGGGAATAAGATGGAAAATAATCAACTTAATTACCGATATAACAAATTGTCATTATACATTTTATTTTATTTTAACACTCATTGTGTGATTTGTTTTTGTTAATTTCATTGATACAAAATCGTGGAGAGGACTGTAGATAGACAACGTGTTAATGAATAAGCGCAAAACCTCAAACACTCCAACTGATTTATAACAAAATAATTAGATTGAAACAATAATTGCATTATTTTGATGGTTAAAACTTAAAGTTATACGCATTTTAAGTTTTGAGGCAAAAATGATTTGTTATCATTTTAGCAATGAAAGTAAGCGCTAACATGCTCATGGATACATTTTAAGAATTTTGTTTTGATAGTAAGTAGAGTGAGTGTGCCCTTGTGGTGGGTTGAGATCGAGTTCAGTAAATTTTAAATCTTACAAACGAATTAATTAATATTTAGTAAAAAAAACGATGTGGAAAACATGATAATTCCATTCTGCTCTCGATTCTGAACAAACTACTCTCTAGTTTTGCGTTAATTCATTAACACGTTGTATAAGTGTCAGTACATTTTTAATTTTCAGTTAATTCATCTTCGATTCTATTCAAATTTTTAACCGAGTTCATAAAATAATGACTCCATCGAGTTAAAATTTTGATTGAAAAGTTCGTTAAAAATAAAAATGGCGACGGGATCATAATTAAAGGCAGGTAAACTGTCAAACTCTGCATAGAATTTGGGCATCGATAATGAGATATTCTGAATATTTTGATCAGTCGGTTCGATAATGGATTATATACGTCCTTGTAGTCTGAGTTTCATAAAAATTCTAAGTTTTATAAAAACTAGTTTCAGTTTCGGATCAGAAAATTGTTTTGATCCGTACATTGCAATTTAAGCTTTATTTTTTTAAGTTTTTAAATATCTCTTGGTTATCTCATCGGAATGCTAATAATAGTATTGCTTACGACAGTAAGTGCATGCTCTAAACGGAACCAAAATATAAGCAATAATGAAAGTTTTAATGTTTTTCTTGTCAAGGTGGCAACCCTAACCGCGCAATTCGAGCAACTTCGACTGTAATCTCAAGAGTTTGGCGCGTCGCGATATCGCCGTATTTACTTAAACTCACCGTTTGCTTGCCGGCTACTTGATATTTTGTATAGAACTGACGAAAAATTATTTACATAATTTGATAAATTTCGCCCTAAATAATATCTCTTTTGGGGATTGTTTTGGATGACAACTGGATTTACAAATTCGCTTTTGTAAGTTCTTAGATCTTGATTAAATATACGATTGCTACAATAGAAGTACGGGCTTTAATCATCTTATCGAATTCAACAAAAGAATGGCGAAACTAGAAGCAGTCTTTTTAAAAAAAATAGAATTTTCTAAAAATTTTACATCTCTAAAAGTTGGGATTCAAAAGTATTCAAATTACTAGGTAGTTAGCAACCATGACAGCTATTTTGGACCGAATATGATACCTCATTTCATCGTTAGTCTGGTTTATATGACATTTCGTTTTCTTCGTTTTCGTCGTTATCGAGAATATTATTTAAAATAAAACCCATGAGTGTCACAAAGTCAAAGTCAAAGTCAATGTAATTTATTCAATATAGGAGCTTTGCAACACACTTATAAAACGTCAAATCTTTTTTAAAGATACCACCGCGTCGGAACGTGTTGTCGCTGTAGAGAAGATGCGGCCAGAAACTCTACAACATAACACGACTTAGTAACTATTACAATATAAATTCTTAAGCTAAGTTATGTATACAATAATACATAGTCTAGAAGTATTTTAATACTTTTACACAAAAAAATTAAGTATATAATTTATTTAGTTTACTAACATAAAGTAGATGGCATTATTTACTTACTAAACTTCATTCCATATAAGGACGAAAAGATTTTTCGATTCCTATTTACCTTTCTGGCAAATTGAGATCAGCAAATGTAATTTATTTATCATAAAGATATACTATCCGACATATCTTGGATTTTACTAAAGCTGTTCTAAGAAAAGGTGAGATTAAGTGTTTCAAAAATAGCCTAACAATTACGTTGCTATTTGGAATGGAGTATCATTAAAAATGATATGTAAATTGTTTTCCTAAATAAATTTATTGAATTTAATTGAATATGCTCACGACTAAATTGGCCTAGGGGGTCCTCAGCCAATCTAGTCGTCAGAGATATAAAAAACATCAAAACATATAGCGTTTTTTTACTGCACACTGGCTTATACAGGGTGTAAGGGACTGAAACGGTGAACTCAGACCAACAAACTGAACAACTTTTACTATGGAGCCTACCTCAGGAAACGTGAATCAGCTGACCCATACATTTCAGTCTGGTAGGTACAGCAGTTTTGTATGAAGCAGCAAATTTTTTTCGCGTATCTTGAGGTATGCTTCATAGTAAAAGTTGTTCAGATTGATGGTCTGAGTTTACCGTTTCAGTGTGTGGAGTGACCTTACACCCTGTATTCTGTGGGATATTATGAAAAATATTCAGTGTCTTATTCACACTCACGAATACAAATTTTCGTACCTATTACTTACTATAAATAATGTGAAACAAGACACCCTTTTGCAAACTTTCACAACTTCCTTCAAATAGGTGTTAGGTTGCAGAAATTGCATGTCAAGCGAAACTTGCACGTACTACATAAAAGTCTCAAGTTCATTCCAAACCAAACTTTATCAAAAAGGCGTATGGTTGAAGTTAGGAGAGGGCCAACGTAGACAGGTCAAGCATAAAGTTCCTCGGCAATTATTGGCAGGGTATGCAATAACAGCATCTGTGCTGGAGACAGTACCGCTTTGATCGTCCACCTTATAAAGCTGAAAGCAATTTCTGTTGCCAAATAGGTACCTCAATATCTTCAGGAATGTTGCATGTAGGCATTTGAGCGTATGCCATGATTAGCTACGGTTTGTTCCGTGCCGTAGCTGCCTCCGTGGTCTAATGGTTAAGGCTCTTGACATGGAGGTCGTGGGTTCGATTCCCAACGGGGACACCTTCTGATATGTCACTTTGTGCGTTTTTCCCCAGTTGGTCAGTACATTGCAGGCTGAATCACCGGATTGTCTGAAAAGAACGATGATTCCGTGCTTCGGATGGCACGTTAAGCCGTTGGTCCCGGCTACTATCTCTGGTGGTGTAGACTTGACTTGACTCTGACACCAGGGCTTGCCTCCCACACGATAAGAAGCTACGGGTTCATGGCGCTTCTAAATGTATGGCACAGCTGATTTATTGTAGGGATTTCGATGTTGGTTTCATAGAGAAAGTTCTTCAGTTCGATGGTCAGATCATCCTTTTAAACAACCGTCAGCATATTAAGTTGGACCCTGTATAGCCACTTGGGTGTTAGTAAATTATTCCCAAATTCAACAGACCCTCCATCCAGACCATCATACAAACTCGATCAAAACCAGATTCAATAAAATTCACACGAATTCACAACGAAAATACGAGCTGACTATGTTTGAAAACTCTTTCGAATCCTTCAGGCCCTTTGATATTATTTTCTGTAGACCGCTTTATAAATGAGATAAAGCCTTCGCGAAAAGGGATTATTCTATTATCCTTATGAAATTTTCCACGGACGCTTCTGAAGTATAGGTCCGAAAATTGTATGCTTCGTTGCTTTTTAGTTCAACGGGACATATGAAAAGATTGACGGGAGATAATAATTTCAGATAATTTTGTAGGTTGGTTTGGAACTAGACGTTAGATTTCGCTTCGCGACCTTTTTAAGGAAATTAATATTTTAACAGTTTGTGGACAGTTTATTTATGAAAACCTTTTATATGTAAGAAAAAATTTGTCTTTATTTCCAAATAAAATTGATGTCCATAATTACAACACTCAAAACAAAAATAAACCGATATCTCCACACTTTCGGCTTAGTAGGGTCAACACGTCTTTCATGGGTCACCTTATACGTTGTTGTAATAAAATCCCCGAAACCATTTTGAATCTTTCCGAAAACATTTGTATAAAACTCAAATCAAAAAAGTCCTGTGTAAAAAAGCATATTATAAACTGGATGATTATTTAAATGATCAAAATGCTTGGGTCTGAGGTCACTAGCTTATAGTTTATTTACTTTACTGTATAGTTTCAATTATTTTATTAAATATACTATGTATTATTGTATACATAACTTTAGCGTAAGAATTTATATTGTAATAGTGATTAAGTCGTGTTATGTTGTAGAGTTTCTGGCCGCATCTTCTCTACAGCGACAACACGTTCCGACGCGGTGGTAGCTTTAAAAAGATTTGACGTTTGATAAGTGTGCTGCAAGCTCCTATATTGAATAAATTATATTGACTTTGACTTTGTGACACTCATGGGTTTTATTTTAAATAATATTCTCGATAACGACGAAAACGAAGAAAACGAAATGTCATATCAACCAGACTACCGATATTCGATCCAAAATAGCTGTCATGGTTGCTAACTACCTAGTAATTTGAATACTTTTGAATCCCAACTTTTAGAGATGTGGAATTTTTAGAAAATTCTATTTTTTTTTTAAAAAGACTGTTTCTAGTTTCGCCGTTCTTTTGTTGAATTCGATAAGATGATTAAACGACTTTGACTTTGACTTTGAATTTTTAGATATGAAAATGTAAAATATAAAATCTAAAAGACATAATCCATTTTGGTACATATGTGAAAGTGTCAGCCAAAAAAAAACTGATGGGTAGGTACATTCTGTTAGAACTTGTAAGCATTTATTGTTATTTTTATGGCACCAAAATGCTGGTTTTATTTTTGGCCGGTACTTTGACATTTGGCCTCTTGTATTTGTCTCTGTACGAGTATTCTATTGTTTATGTTTTGGTGTAAAATCAAAGAGATTATACCTAATAGAGTGAGCCATACCAATTAGTAGTAAAGTGTCCACTTTTTTTGACGTTTAGGTTTGAGTGTGTGGTGTCAAGTAGTATGGACAAAAGGCACCAAGTGCCATATGGCCTTATGTTTACGGTCACTTTTCACACACACTAGCTCAAAAAAAAAGTGGACAGCCGCATAAACTAATATCTATAGTTCCATCTCCTTCTGCTATTAAAGGTACGTCATAAGACAAAAGAGACTAACTACAATCGTAAATTTATGCGGACTCTATGGAGATCCTTCCTCTGAGTGTAAAATAAAGTATATTTGATTGATTGATTCAACCAAAAACGAATGAAATCTAGACAATGTCATTTTTGCATGCATGCATCTGCTCACGACTGTATTCCCTGAGGGGGTAGTCTGAGATATTCTGAAACCACAGAACATCTACGTTTCACTAGTACCGAAACTCTGTCCAGTGTGACGGGGAGTGAGCCCGTCGCCACTTTTAATGGACAGTAAGTACAATACATGCCTCGAAATTGAAGCCTGCATAGGTTTCCTCACGATGTTTTCCTTCACCGAAAAGCCAGTGATGTTACAAATCGCACATAAATTCCGAAAAACTCATTTTTGCATTATGTTCGAAAATCGATGAATGTATGTAAAGACTACTGGATTCATACAATTTATTTTCGGTGTGGTCAGAAACATAAGTACTAACAGTATTTTAATCAAGTACCATGGCTCACTTTAGAGAATTGAATGTTCAGAATAGATGATCGTATCGAGTAGTTTTTCGTTCATAACAAATCATCTCTTTTAGTCACCTCGTTCGACAAAGAGAAGAAAGGGGGTGGTCATTTCCTAAGCTGGAACCACACGGCTATTGGATCGTAATCTAGTCAACAATTAATTTTTAAATAATAGAGTAAAGGCACGTTTAGACGATGACAAATTTACGGCGCCAATTTGTTGGCACGAAAAAATGCACGCGGTCATTTACACGGTGCCAATATTCAGCGCCAATCTTGCTCGCATGCGTATGGATTTGCTTTCCAGCGATTTACAAAAGTCGAAAAATGAGCACGGGGGATGCGAGGGACGCGGTGGGAAGTCACTAGCACCCAAAAATAGACGCGTGCTCTATTCTTAGCTAACGTTCGCATGCCGTGAAAAATTCGTGCGAAAAGTGTGGTGCTTTTTTTAGGCGTCGCAGAATACGTACCGAAAAATTGTCATCATTTAAACCTGCCTTAAGTCATTTGCTTCCTCGGCCTGGCTCGACGACCCATGACCTTGGCTTCTAAATCAAGGGAGCGCCACTTTCAGGTTCATTCATGATATTACATTGTTTTTTTATAAATATCTTGAACATTGTCACACAAATTATGGAGTCATATTTAAATTACTGTGAGTGGTATTTTGATGACTAGATAACGATATCTAATACATAACTATAGATACTAACGTCCATGACTTGGGTATAAATATTCACATTCATTGAACAAAAATGTACCCTTCACGGGATTCAAACCTGTGACCCGGGCAGAACATGCAGGTTCACTGCCGACTGAATTTGTTCCTATAGTTAAATTCTAAACAAACATGGGTTTATTCTAAAATGATTATTAATATCACCAAAAGCTCAAAAGTCTACAATAAATTGTTTCCAAATAAACGAAAACAATTTAAACTTCACTGATATTAGAAACTTAATTTTCATTAGAAACTTAATTTTCAAATAAACGACCTTTTTAGCAAATTTAAAGTAATTATTTTGCTCTAAATTTCTAGGAATTCGTCGAAAAGTGCTTCATTTAAATATTACGACTAATTAATTATGATCATCTAGAGATAAACATAATTTATAGCTTCCTAAATGAAATCCTTGTTGGAAATATTGTAAGCTTTCTCAAGCCCAAAAATAATTAAAGTTTATAATAAATGAACGGAAAATGAACAAAGTGTATGACTAAAATACCCTTGTAAGTTTATGCATGTACTATTTCTATAAGGTTCATTGTCTCCAACAAATAATCGTCCTTGACTCCAACCATATGTTCCCAATTCAGTAGAATTCAAATTCAATTGTACTATCAAACATAAATCCCATACTCATCATCGTGATAACTCCTATTCACAGTCTTAAATGCGTAATAGATGTAAATGATTTTGGACCATAATAGAATCAGTCGATCTGATTTTGAAAGGGAATATTGATTGAATATTGATTCGTAATATGGATTTTACCGTGCACGAGTAGAGATAGGAAATAAACTTGCTGACATACGAGTAGGCCGTTTCAATAGTAATGCCGGCAGCTCGGTGTCTCGGCGACCAAAATATGTTGGAGCAATACCAGGATTGCAGGGTGGATCCATAATCAATGCACTGCTGATGAGTTAACAAATGTAATTTTATTGATGATCCCACAAAATATATAATGAATAAAACCCAGAGCGTCGTGAAACGCAAGAGCAAGAGTTCCGTCTCGTACGGCTGCTCGCTCGTTTCTGAGCTCCGGCCGCTCATTGCTCGGCGGTGGAGCGGGTAGATTACGATAAGCGCACGTGCACTGTGTACGTGCGGCGTACACGTGCCGCTTTTTGTACGAGAAACGTACTACCGCCGGCAAATATAGGCAACTATAGGCTGTGAAACCAAGCTGAGCAACTGACAAAGACGTCGTCGAAGAAATTGTAACGTGCAGACGCCTTGAAAGTTCCTCGTTGTGTTAAGTCTCCTATATTATAACCGTGTCTCCAGGTACCTGCCAATGGTATTCTAAATCGTAATCAAGTACCAAAAAACACGGTACGACCCTGATTTAGATTGGGATTGTTAGTGCTTTAGAGATGAAGCTTCCAGTCACTAGACCTCCGAGGTATTTATTTATGGTCCAAAACATTTTTAGTTGGTTGAAAATTACTATGGTCCTGTAATTTTAAAAATATATTTATTTATTATTTTAGCATTTAATCAAATGCATCCTGCTAGTAATGGCATTTTGTACAGAAACGTGGATCCTGATGATAGAACTGTTTCATCAATTAAATTTCGCCCAGCCAACTATGGGGAGAGCTATGCTTGGTGTTTCCTTTAGAGATCACATCACATAGGAGGTGATACATCAGAGAACTAAAATAGTTTACATAGGTCTGAAAATTAGTGACTTGAATTGGCAATATGCTGATCATATCTTCCGAACTGAGAAAAGATGGGAAGTCCGAGTTCTAGAATGACGTCCAGGAGCTGGCAGGCATAGTGTGGGAGGCCTTGCAGCCCACTGAACCGACGACCTGAGAAGGGTAGCTGGGGGCAACTGGATGAGGAAGGCTGAAGATAGAGTTTTGTGGTACGCCCTGGGATAAGCAGGTTCAGTAGTGGACAATGATGGACTGATGACGAATTAATATTTTAGCTTTACCTGTTGGTAACAGTACTCTTAATGTTATACTAAATACCTGTCTACCCCCATACCAACGTTGTCAATATCAAACAAAACGCATTGATGAAAATGTCAATTAAGTTTCTGAACTAACTCATTCATTCATTGAATCTTTTGTTAGAACTTCAGACAGACATCGTATTGAAGGTAAAAGTTTTGATGTACAAGTATCTGAGTAACTAAGCAATAGGGTGTCGATATCCAATTAAATGTAGGTGTAGTCAGCCAAATAGAAATCAAGCGAACCGTACGCCCATAGTCTTATTTGACATTGTATTCTCTCAAAGGCATGAAAAACTATATTTTTCTATAGAGTAATGAACAATGTTATATATACAACGTGTTAATGAATTAACGCAAAACTAGAAAGTAGTTTGTTTAGAATCGAGAGCAGAATCGAATTATCATGTTTTCAACATAGGTATTTTTTTTCAAAATATTAAATAATATGTTTGTTAAATTTTAAATTGACTAAACTCGAACTCAACCCACCTCACTGCCACACTCACTCTACTTACTACCAAAACAAGATTCTTAAAATGTATCCATGAACACGTTAGTGCTTTCATTCATTGCTGAAGTGATAACAAATCATTTTTGCCTGAAAACTTAAAATGCGATTAACTTTAAATTTTAAGTATCAAAATAATGAAATTATTGTTTCAATCGAATTATTTCGTTATAAATCCGTTTGGGTGTATGAGGTTTTGCGCTTATTCGTTAACACGTTGTATATTGAGTTATAAATAAAGTTAATATTAAAAGAAAATAATTTCCATCATTATATTGAATAAAAAAAAAATACTGTTGGAAACACCAACATAAAATTATTAAAGTTGTATTTCCGTTTTCCGCCTTCCATATGTGTAAAAATCACTAAAATAAACCTCCAGTGCTGCAAACAAGACTTTCCTTTACATCGAACCACTCCTGCCACCATAAGAAAATCTCCACTAAAACCTCTCCAGCGGAGCCGAATAAAACACCGATAGGCCAGGTTCCCTACAAATACAATACACTGAAACAGATCATCAGAATTTGAGCAAAGCAGTGTATACAAAACTAAAATAAGCTGGCCGCGCGTAGATTGAATAATGTATGACGTCGCGCGGCCAGCTTAGGTTGGTTTTGTATAGCTTGATGTGACGCCGTGTGTACCAATATACCTCGAAGCCACGCATCGTAGGCGCCAAACCATGCGTAATGTAAGGTGATTAAATTTATAGGTATCTAGGTCATACAAACAGAACCTATTCGCAAATTGCGGTGTTATTGCATTTTGGTTTAACTGACTGTGAAGGCTCTGTATGTGGTCATTGTATACAGGGTATAACGTTGTATCTATGTATAAATATTGAGTCAAAAAGGTGAGATTTTGTAGTCTACATTTACATTTAAATATCTATACAAAGACGTGTGTATTATTATATATTTAATAACAGCCTAATATCGGGCACCCAGGGTTGCCATGATGTTGAATGCATGGGCCATGCGACTCGTTCCATTAATTTTTTTTCAATCACCTGTTCTATACAAAACTGCAAACTTACTCGAGCCAAATGTATGGGACAGCTAATTTTTTTTCGCGATTTCGTTGTTGGTCCCATAGAGAAAGTTGTTCAGTTTAATGGTCTGGACATCCCCTTAAAAAGTGTCAGCATATTCAGTTGGACCCTGTATATTGAATCAAAGGGTATGGTTTTATAGTTTACATTTACATGGTTTGGACCAAACCTCCGCCCACTACACGATATAATACTCGTAGTGTATAGTACATAGATATAGTGGGAGACAATCAGAATAGTTCGCAACCTATTGTGTTGCTACGATGAGTGGCCGGTTGAGAGCAACCCAGAGGGTTCAAAAGTTTTACGAACGTGCAAGTGACGAGAGCACCTTTCTCATTAGCAGCCTCTGGTTCCGTTCCATATGTGCGTTATCACGGTTGTACCACTTCTTTTATTTGTACTATTAAATTAAACTCAATATTCTCTCAAGAACTCCATTAATCCTTGCGTCAACTTAGGATAGCAATAAACTCCAGGTTAAGATAGTAACCCATTAATTTTTGTATGGCAAAACTGTGAGCGCTTTTAACCGGATTCAATTGCTAAACTAGGTTCTCGCAAGTGGAGCTAAGACTTCCTGGTTTGTTTTCGTAACTCTGCAGGCTTAACACAAAGTGGGTATTGGTTTCAGAAATGAGAAAGTTACACTTTTTCCGATCCAGCACCACCTCTTGCCAGATTCTAGGTTTTTTTCCTTAGCCTATAAAACAAAAATTCAAAAAAAGGTGGATAATGCTGGGCCAAGGCCACTCCTTTAAATTTCCGCCCATTTCTGTTCTGGACATGCATATTGTTCTGCCACCTCTTTC
Source organism: Agonopterix alstromeriana (assembly GCA_963924505.1). NCBI lineage: Eukaryota > Metazoa > Arthropoda > Insecta > Lepidoptera > Depressariidae > Agonopterix > Agonopterix alstromeriana. The sequence goes on from OZ004675.1 coordinate 14,770,463, forward strand.
TTCGTCAAGGGTGTAAAGATATTTTTAAAATAAAATATTTGATTTAATTTTTTTAATATCACTACTGGTTGCGAATACCTACTCGATTCAAACGTATGGGACAGGTGATATTTTCTTTTGTTCTGTCAGCTTTGCTCCCATAGTAAAAGTTGTTCAGTTTGTTGAGTAGAGTATGTGGTTTAAAGGTTAATGATACTTTTCCTTACGCTCTGTATACATACATACAAAAACTAATTTTACAACGTGGTTACGCCAGTGTATTGTACGTAAAGACTCAAAGTAGCGCAATTAGGGCACTCATGCGATGACCGCCGGCAGGAGCGGACGCCCTTTTACACAAAGCCTTTTGACATCTTCACACTTCACAGTTTTATATTTGTCGACAAACGGATTTTAGCTTGAGCAGTTCTCATTAGATGGCATTCTCTTTGAATTTCAATAGAAATCGTAAGTTATGACCAACGGCTTAGGCTCAGAAATATTTGTTGGCATCCAATGGGTACACAACCCTAAAAACATGGAATATTTCGGAAATATTCTGAAGGTTCCGAATCTTGAACTTCAATGAAGAATACCTGTCTAATGGTTAAGAGCATTGGGCTCTTGACACGGAGGTCGTGGGTTCGATTCCCACGGCGGACACCTAGTGTTATGTCACTTTGTGCGTTTTTCTCCAGTTGGTTCGGATGGCACGTTAAGCCGTCGGTCCCGGCTACTATCTCTCGTGGTAGTAGTGGTTACATAAAAACCACGTCAGAGGCCGTAAGGCGGTCTGAAAAAACTCTGACACCAGGGCTTGCTGCTCACTGCTACGAACGAATGAAGAATACGTGCACATATTTGCTTATAATATCATTCACCTGACCATTTCACCTGAACACAAACGAAAAATTAAAATTTAAAAAAGATAGATCCGGTCATTGCCTAACTTTGATCGTCGATTCAAACATCAAAGCACCAATATTTATTTTGAATTTATTTAGACGAAAACGCAACCAAATTCCCGACTCTAGCCACCCGTAATTTCCACAATCAACCGAGCAGTGTTTTGAGAATTTCGTAAAACAGAAGCTGAATAGGCACTAACTCAACTATGGCTTACAATTGTGCCAAGTCAATTGCATTGCTCGTGCCATGAATCCTAAAGTTCATTACTCGTATTGAAAACTGGCGTATAATCTTGTTTCGTAAGTAAAACTGGCACACGGCATTGTTCTGAGGAACTTTGTATACGTGCTTTGTAGAGAATTGATAACAAAATTGTTGTCGTGCGGCTTAAATTTAGCAGTTAGACTTGAACGTTCATTTTAAAGAAACTTCACTTCATATTTTTCGACTGCTCTCAAACGGTGAAGGAAAACATCGTGAGGAAACCGGCAAACGCTGAAAAAGAAATTGTAATGCGTATTTGAAGTCTACCTATCCGCATTGGACACGCGTGGTAGACAACGTTCATACACCCTCCCTGAGGGTAGGCCTGTGCCCTGGAGTATACAGGCTGATGATGAATTTCCTACTGCCAGACGGTACGCGCAAAAATGTATCTAATGAAGCTTGACTCAGCGTTGAAATTTACTTCGTATAACGCGCGACGTATGCGACGTTGCGGCCTGTCGCGAGTGGCAGAAATCTAGCAAGTTCGTCGCTTACGATGCGCCAAAGTGTAGGTGCTTGTCTAGGTACCTACGGACGAGTAACGGAGACCTGACTGAACTACTTTTCTTATAAAGCTGACGCTGTAGGTATAGTCAAAATCTGGCGTAGTTTTAATGTAACGACTACTACCACCGGAAATAGTAGCCGGAACCAACGGCTTAACGTGCCATCCAAAGCACGAAATCATCTTTCTTCCTTCCCGCTGCAAGACGATACGCGCAAATGAGCAACATCATGCCCGGCGTTCTCGCTTGCTCTAGTGGCAATTGACTGGCTAGTCATCGCTTACGTCAAAGTTTAGGTGTTTATCCGCCGGGTGTCGGACGCCGGGCAAGCTTCCATATGATTTCTCTACTCATGCACTACTTGGCTTTTTCGCCACAGTATGTGTCGCAGCAAGCGCGGCGTTCGCTCTCCGAGCGCGTGAGTAGAGTACCTAATCATATTATTGGAGCAGGCCTCTGTCACTCGACTGTAGGGATCGATATAAGTACCTCAACTTTAGCGCATCGTAAGCAATGCATAGGCATCCTCTCACAAATATGGGTGAGGGAATTGATCTATCTATCTATCTATAACGTCACGCCTCTTTCCCAGTGTGGTAGATAGAGACCAGAGCGCGCCATCTACTATGATCCTTACATACCTCTTTTGCCTCATTCACAACTATACATCTCTTCATACATGCCCGTCGGTTTCGAGTACTCCGCACCTCCCCTTTTTGTAGGACGCAACCGATTTGATCAGAAAACGTCCTACGAGTGCGCCCTCTGCCGACACTTCCACTCACTTTTTGAAGAGGGAATTGATCCAGAATTGTATTAATACAGGGTGTAAAAAAACACTCTAGTAATACTTAAGGGGGTGGTTTAGACCATCAAACTGAACAACTTTCACTCCATAGTGGAGCCAACATCGAGAAGAAATTAAAAAAACAAACTGTCCCATACATTTTAGTCGAGTCGGTACTGCAGATTTTTTTCCATAGTGAAAGTTGTTCAGTTCGATGGTCTGAAGCACCCCCTTAAGTTATACTAGAGTGTTTTGTTACACCCTGTATAACGTTTTATGTCTCATAAATTCCTTCTTTAAATATGCTAAACGCGTACGGACAAATAGTGTTAACGGATATAAGCGGGTGAAACTTCCAAAATTTTGTTTTCAACTGTTCCTACATGCTGGCACATGCCACATGCCACCACTATTCGCCTAAAATTACTTGCAGAAGTTATAATTAAAATTGTTTTCTCCCATGTTCTTTGGTCGGACGTCTGCTTCCATATAGGTTTAACTTTGAACCTCTATTTCGACTATGGTAATTGTTAAAGCTATGTTAACTAGACTAATTCAGTCAGATATTAGTTGGAGTTCTAATATTGAAATTGGTTCTAATATAGAATTGGGCACCTATTGAGAATGCTGGGAGGATAGAATTGGAAACAAATTAACAACCCTAATCCTTTTGGGTGTGGTTAGAAACTTGGATATAAAAAAACATTTCGAAGCATATTATAATTATTTCATAGTATAAAAGAAGGAAGGAAACTTCTGATGCGTATGTAAAGTATCAATTTGCATTCGGCACGCGTGGTGGACTAACGCCCATGCACCCTCCCTGAAGGTAAGCCTGTGCCTGAGCCAGAAGAGACGTATACCGGGTGTAAGGAATAGTATCATTAACCTTTAAACCACATACTCTACCCATCAAACTGAACAACTTTAACTATGGGAGCAAACCTGTCAGCGCATAAAAATATCAGCTGTTTCATACGTTTGAGTCGAGTAGGCATTGCAGTTTAGTATGGAACAGCAGATTATTTTTTGCGCTGAAAGGTTTGCTCCCATAGTAAAAGTCATTCAGTTTGATGGGTAGAGTATGTGGTTTAAAGGTTAATTATACTTTTCCTTACACCCTCTATAGGCTGATGATGAATTTCTAACTGCCAGAGGGTACGCGCAAAAATTTATCTAATGAAGTTTGACTTAGCGTTGTAATTTACTTCGTATAGCGCGCGAAGTATGCGACGTTGCTGCCCGTCACGAGTGGCAGAAATCTAGCAAGTTCGTCGCTTACGATGCGTCAAAGTGTAGGTGCTTGTCTAGGTACCTACGGCCGAGTGACGGAGACCTGGACCACTTCTTCTTAACTATTATAAAACTGTAACGGAAGTGTGTCTGTACATTGAACATATTTACATGACAAAGATTACGATATAGCTTTTAGGTATCCCGGACTCCAAATCAACCTTTTTTAGAATTTTTGTCTGTTTGTTTGTTTGTTCTAATAACAGAAATAATATTCATATTACATAAAACTTAACCTAAATAATAAATTAAAGAAAAACAAAACTAATATCTACTATAAATACAAAACGTTTGTTTGTTTGTTTCTTTGTATGTTTATAACAGCATCACGCAAAAACTGCTGAACCGATTTTGATGAAACTTTTTTTGTTTGATAGCTTATGATCTGTCTTAAAATCTGGTATATTATTTGTGCAGACGAAGTCGCGGGTTAACTCTAGTTTCTTATAAAGCTGACGCTGTAGGTATAGTCAAAATCGAAGAGAATTAATTTTCAAAAAGAATGACTAAGTCACAGCAATCAAAAACTTTTCATCCACACACATTTTTCAATAAACTGTTTCACCAAACTAAACGTACAAGATAAATTATTATTTGAAAGTTAAAGCAAGTTTCATTGGACTCAGGAAGTTAAACAGTCTTGATATGAATTACGACGAACGGAGAAATTTAATATAACTCACACATTCTTTTTAGTAATGTTGCCAAAATTTTCGATTTAAAACAGAGTAGAATCCTAGTAAGACAGTGTGTAATAAAACACCCAAGTAATATACAACGTGTTAATGAATAAGCGCAAAACCGATTTATGACAAAATTAATAGATTGAAACAATAATTTCATTATTTTGATAGTTAAAATTTAAAGTTATTCGCATTTTAAGTTTTGAGGCAAAAATGATTTATTATCATTTCAGCAATTAATGAAAGCGCAAATGTGCTCATGGATACATTTTAAGAATCTTGTTTTGGTAGTAAGTAGGGTGAGAGTGCCCGAGCGGTGGGTAGATATCAAGTTCAGTATAAAAATTATCGTAAATTTAAAATTTTGCACACAAATCATTTAATTTTTTGAAATAAATTACCTATGTTGAAACCATGATAATTCGATTCTGCTCTCGATTCCAAACAAACTACTTTCTAGTTTTGCGTTAATTCATTAACACGTTGTGTAAAGGGGTGGTTTAGACCATGAAACTGTAAAAATTTCACTATGAAGCCGACTAGAAAAGAAAACCGCTGTTTCATACAAAATTGCAGTATCAACTCAAGTTCGAGTCAAATGTAGTAAGAGACCTTGTCTTCATAATTAAAGTTGTTCAGTTTTATGGTTTAAATTCTAAACCACTCCTTTAAATAATCCTGGGGTGTTTTGTTACACCTTGTATATAGAGTGTAAAATTAAATACTTTCCTTTTGCTTCTTAAGAGGTCACAGCAAAGTCAAAATCAAAATCGTGAAAAAAAAACAGCTACGTTTGGGTCGAGTAGCCATTGACGTTTTCCTAAGGAACAGCAGATTTTCTTCGCAATTTTGATTTTGGCTACTACATAATGTTTGGCACTTTTCACATTGGTTTTCTACCTTCCACTCTTGTCAGCGTTTTGGCACTCTTAGTGAATGTCAGTAAGTAGAACTAAGCTGATTTTACTTAAAGGGTAAGTGCATATTTCGACTGTTCGCATCGGGGCGGGCCGCAGCGCAAAAATCCTCCCAAACTGCTTCTATACAATTTATTACTCGTATGAACTTGCGATAGTACTTTGCCGATTTCCGGGCCGGAGTGAATCGCATTATTATGCTGCAAATTTCCATCCGTGCGATGCGGCACACTCTATAAATGCGGCCCGTCGCAGTGTTCCATGCCAAGCGGAACTTTATAATACAACTTCTGAGTATCAGACTTGGTCAGACTAAAAATCCGCCAATGCGTTGCGACCCAGTACGCTCTGTGTGTGAAGTACACATCTTCCGCTGTGAAGCGGCTCGCTCCGCTCCGATATGCGTCCCGTCGTAATATATGCTTATCTTAAAGAAACTCTCTCGGAGTTTTATGATACTGCACTTGTGCTAACAAAACTTTGACTAATTATTATAAGGACTAGCCTTGCGGTAGCATTTCCCCTCTGCCACGGTATAAGCACAATTGATCTTGTGCATTTACATTCAATTTTACACCTTATCACTAAACGAGACAGCCTATAATTGCGAAATAATAACTTCGAACTTAGAACGTTTGGGGTTCACACGAGGCTACTTTCATGATTTTTAACATTCAAAATTAGAATCTAAAGTTATGGGGAATAAAATCCAAAGTTGCGGATTTCATGTTAAAAAAGTGGCAGAAATGTTTGTTAGTAGAATTACACGCGTAACCAGTCCACATATAAATAGTCAAAGTAACAAAATGATTATATTATCAGAGAGGTTTTTTGAAGGTTTTTACAAAAGTCTTGTATAATTGAGAAATCATTGTCACCCTAACAGCAGGCAATAAACACAATTACCTACATGTAAGCTAAGTGTAGTTTCAAAGCTAGCAGACGGAAACTTGATACATGTTCCGATTCAGTTAACTTGGAAGTGTAACTGTCGAAATTTTGACTAGCTTGTTTATCGTTGGTTAATATTTAACTGAAAGCCTTAGTTGGATACTAAACAACCGCTACAAGTGCTTTAACTAAATTTCTAAAATTACAATTGCAGCTAGGTTCATTTTAGCATACCCGTATTTTTTTACACCCTAAACAACTTTTACTATGGAGCCAACATCGAGAAAAAAAAATCTGCTGTCCCATACAAAACTGCAGTACCGACTCTACAAAAATTTATGGGACAGCAGGTTTTTAATTTTTCTCCGTGATGTCTCCTTAGTAAAAGTTGTTCAGTTTGATGGTCTAAACCACCCCCACCCCCTTAAGTATTACTAGGGTTTTTTGTTACACCCTGTATATCCTGCATAATATTATGTTTTGCGCTACAATTCTGTCAATAATGTCAAGTACTTTGAAGGAGTATCGTTGTTTTATATACAAAAATACATTTGAGCCAATACAAAATGGTGGAGCCTCGTAGCAAGCCGAAAAGGAGGTACCCGATACGCGACCACCCAAGAACAAACTTGTACCGCGACTCCAATATCAGGTTCACAATCATGAAATGGCTGGCTAGCTTTTCGCTGACAAAGTTGCATATTGCGACATCCGTGGTAAGACCTGGGGCTAATCTAATTTTTTCTAAGCCAGTAATATATTAAACTATGGATGGACAAAACACTTGAAAAGATTCACAAGTAGTGAAATAAAATCCATCATGAACATTTATGTAAAAAAGTAGCCAAGTCTCACAACCTTTTTACCCTTTTACTCTTAAAAAGTTATGAGATCCAGTTTTAAGCTAAGTCTTGAGTAAGTGTTCATCTCGGACAAATAAAGGTTTGGCCGCCAACCTGACCTAATGCCTATAAGTCAGAATTACATCTTAGTCTTCATTTTGTCATTGGGTCAGGGCTGCAACCGCGGTAAACATACGGTGATTGAACCGTGATTGGACTACGTACGAACCATAAACTTTTGACACATTTGCTATTGCGCTAATCGCGGTACTGCTCTTGACAGGAGTTAGAGCCGTTTTGATAGATCGCTCAAACGTTATAGGCTGTCAGTTATATAGAATTTAGCGCGATGCGGAATTCAGCACATTTGTATAGTAATTGGATTGCAATGTGATTGGAACTGAAATTGGATAAGAATAGAACTTCGATGTTTCAACTTAGCGCAATCGGGCTCTAGCTCTATGAGATGACGATGGTGGCCAAGCCGTTTACCTTTATTTGGCCGAGATGAATACTTATTCAAGACTTGGCTTAAAATTGGGTCTCATAACTTTTTAATAGCAAAATGGTGGTAAGTCTTGGCTACTTTTTCATGAAATGTTTTTTTTTAAATACATATTACCGTTTAGTGGTATTTCATCTTGAGCGTTTCCGTGCTTCGGAAGGTACGTTAAGCAGTTGGTCTCGGATAGTTCCGTCAGATGGCGTTGTAACTATTCGTTAAGCCAGGTCAGAGGCCTATTAAGGCGGCTTGAACATCTCTCTTGAAATCTTACAGCAAGTTGACCACTAACTTGCCTCCACCAACACGCACTGGACCCACGTGGTGGAGTATGGCCCACTCCCGCTCTCACCCTTATTCATGATAAAGGCCTTTGCCCTGCAGTGGGATTCTACAGGTTATAACTAACTTTTTATATAATACCGTAGTAGTGCGCCACTTTTTCACCTCATCTTGGCGGAGGCACTACTGTTCCCCCAGATTTTTTTCGTATGAGTGAGTGTCCTGAAAGTTCAAATACCCGTTTGAACTTATAAATTCATATAAACACGGAAATAAACATCACAATCATGCTCACTTCATTCCCCCTTTGTTTCATGAGTACGATTTGACAACTACGCATGTATTATTCAAAGCACGCGCGTCTTCGTCATGCATTCGCAAAATGCGTACAAAGATACGATCTAATACGTCAAACGTGATAAAACATTGAATAGGGAGAATAGGTTCATTGTGTGAAATGGTTTATTCGCGTTTGAACGTTGATTCTTAGAAAAAGTATATTTATTTTTAAAAAAGTTGTTTCAGTATTTGCTAGGCTGTCACTTACACCATGTATAATCAACGCTTGGATAAGTTATATGTCAAGATTGACAGTTGAACCCTATATGCAGGGTCCTTTTGAATATGCTGACACTTTTTAAGAGGATGATCAGAGTGTCAAAGTCAAAGTCAATATAATTTATTCATTATAGGAGCTTGCAGCACACTTATCAAACGTCAAACCTCTCATACTGAACCACTTTCTCTATAGCACTAACATCAAAATAGCGAAAAAAAAAATCTGTTGTTCCGTACAAAACTGCAAACCTACTCCAGCCAAATGTATAGGAGTTTTTTTTTTCGATTTCCATGTTGGTCCCGTAGAGAAAGTTGTTCAGTTTGATGGTCTGGTCATCCCCTTAAAAAACTGTCAGCAAATTCAAAAGGACCCTGTATGTCTAGAATGAGCCTAACGCTTCTACCGTATAAAACAAAACGGGCCAACTTTCTTATGTTGGTGTGTGTGAGGCGTCATACAAATTATGTCTGTGTGTATATGGATAGGGTTTAGAGGCCAGTACTGGTTGCAATATTTTTTAAGCCTTCTTAGCTTCGACTGTCAATCTTGACAAATAACTTATCCAAGCGTTGATTATACATGGTGTAAGAGAAAGCCTAGCACTGAAACGGTGAATTGAGACCATCAAACTGAACTGAAACTGAGCCACGATCAGGAAACGCAAAAAATAATCTGCTGCTCCAAAAAAACAGTTGTTACACCCTGTATAACGAAACTTTAGTGACTTTCCAAACTGTTTTGTAGCACATTAACAAACGTTTGGTTAGAAATACAAAAACAGTTTGGAAGTCACGAAAGTTTGATTATAATTAGGTAACAAAACATTTTTTTCAATGAAGTAAGCACACTTTTGTTTTTATTAAAAAAACATCTAATAGCTTTTTGAATACGTTTTGAATATTCCGTAGCCCTTCTATAGTTATTTAACTATTTTTACTGTTTTTTTTTTCTGTCCTGACCCATGAATGTATTTAAATAAAAGTTAACTTTCTTTTACACATAAGCCGCACAAGTTTGAAGCTACTAAATTTATGGTAAAAACATTAAAACACTTACTGCAAGAAAACTAAGTTCTTGAATTTTTATTATTGCATCAAAGTGAAAAGAAATTAATTAAAATGCGTAATTAATGGACGTTAATTGGCTGCTATAAGCCTCTTAAAGAGTATTACTAACAAAAGGTTGTTAAGTTGGAAATTAAAAATTTAATTTCTAACATTTCATTTATTTTTCAAAAGTACAGATAAGAGGAGACCGTAAAATTTTTACATAGGTTGACAGCTGAGCAGATTTTTTTCAGAATAAAAGTAAGATTTTCACAAAATACTCTGAAGATGAATAAGAACCTTATCTTTGCATTTGATAATTATTATGTTTTGGATTCATGTTTTTCATAATATTATTATTTAGGTAGTTAGATATTATGAAACCTCAGAACATCCACGTTTCACCAGTAGTACCGAAACTCTGTCCATTGTGACGGGGGGTGAGCCCGCCGCCACTTATAATAGACAGTGGGTACGATAAAAGGCCTCGAAATTGAAGCATGTAGGTTACCTCACGATATTTTCCTGTTACAAATCGTACATAAATTCCGAAAAACTAATTGGTACGAGTCGTACTGGACGGGGATCGAACCATTGCCTCCTGCACGGCAGGCAAGGTTACTCGCCACTGGACTACCACGGCTTTTTCACATATAATCTTTTGATAATCGTAAGTTTATGGATATTTCCAATAACAACCAATTAAAGTCAATGAAATATTTCAGAAACTAAGGCTTGTATTGTGTCAGATTTTCGTTAAAATGTGTAGTTTTAAAGTTATAGTGTCTCAAAGATTTCAATACAAATTTTAAATTATCCAAGCATTGAAACTATATATTTTAACGAAAATATGACACAATACAAGCATAGAGATTAGTTTCTATATTGTTTCTTTAAAATGTCATGACTTTAATTGGTTAGTAGTCGTATTGAAAATCATAGACGAAACATTGTTCCCATGAAAATGATAACCAGACTTCGTTTGTATGGAGTGCGCTCCGAATTATTTCTCTCAACCTTCGTCCGAACATTACACATGCCATAATTGAAAGAAATCCCATCAGGGTTCAAAATGTCGCTTTGATATTTTAATTACAAATTGCAAATTTCCATAATTCGTTTTAAGTCTCAAAGAGAACTAATGAATTTTGCTCGTCATATCACAAATGGTTCATTTTATAGGTCTTCAACGAAATGCTAACGCAGTCAGTATGCCACTAAATCCCTGTAATTATATTGGATTACAATGAAATTTAGATAAGGGTTAGTTAACATGAAGGAAAGGAAGTTTGCCAATAAGTTCTTAATTATTTTAGTCTTACAGAGGGTAAGGAAATCCTACACGCTTTAATATTGAGCTGTGTTATGTGTCTATTGAAGTGGTGACATCATCATTACCCTATACCATCGACTGGATAGATTTGCCGCAATCGAACTGCATTAGGCCAGGGTCCCTGTACCTCCAATTACATAAACTTTGTCTGCAACGGCCAACTTAAGAGGATATAATTCGGAGCGCGCTCCATAAAAACGTACTATGATGATATTTTCAATACTAACCAATTAAAGTCAATAAAATTTTGCAGAGACAATGTTAAAACAAATCGGTGAGTAGGATTTTCATTAAAATTTACAGATTGAGCCCAAAAAGATTGCAGATTGCAGATTGTGATGTTCCTGAGGAGTAATTAATTCAGCTGTCCGTTGTGCCCAAACACCTTCACGATAGAGGATCTCAACGAAGCTACAATGGACGCTATCAGGCTCGCCGAATATTCGGCCAATAAAATATAGATTCAAACACGATCTAGAAACCAATGTCCGTGTCAGATTTTCCAATCAAATTAATTTAATATTTGTATGGAAAATGTTGAGCTAAGATAACTTTGAAACATATGGTACCGACACAGATATTGATTTCTTAAATATGTTAACCACATTTTGACTTTGATTACTAAATGTTCAAACTAGGAAGGAACTTTGTTTTGAGCGCCGTATGAATTAGGACAGTCAATAATGGTCCGGAGTTCGATCATGGGCCTATCTGATATGATGGCCGATTTTATTGACATTTTTGCATCAATAAATCTCTTTTTTTTTATTTTCTTCTCTATTATATTCTATTCTAAAGTTAATCACTGGATTAGTGATTTTATTGAAGAGCCTTCTCATTCATTCAAAATCGCGTATTTCTGAAGCTAATATAGCCTGTTTCTATCCATTTTACTTTTATGAAGCGACGAAAGCTGAAGGTCGGTATTTGTCTATTATACTAAACTGTTCTGGCATTGTTTCAATTGCTTCTGTTATACGAATAGCAATGTTTGCACTTCATTTGAATTTACAAAGAGTTTTGATGATTGAATCAAATACTGTTTCAGTTGATGGAACTGACTAGTAAGGAAATAAACAACTGTTAACTGAAAAGAGAAAAACAAGCTCTATAATTACTAATCAGCTAGGTATAACAACTGTGTTTAAGCAAATACATTTGAATGTTATTAGGTAGGTATCGCAAACGGGGACAATGAAGATTGATTGGTTATTGGTTTGTCCCCGCCTGCAATACCTACCTAATAACATTCAAATTATATTTGCTCAAACACAGTTGTTATACCTAACTGATTAGTGATTATAGAGCTTGTATTTCTCTTTTCATTTAATAAGGTTTTTTAAGCATTCGGGTTTTTTGTTTTTCTTAATAATTTAGATTATTTCATACTTTTTTGTCTTGTGTCGAAAAGGTAACAAAAAAGTACTAAAATATATATATATTTATATATTTGGAATTGCCTGTTCACTAGCTTTTATTTGTAATTATAACCAAAAAAAATGTTTACATTCCCCATCTCTTTTTTAATTTGCAGACGCCATTTTAAAATAATATAGCCTATGTCACTCTCACAATTTTTTCGAATCTAATGACACCTCACACTTTAAAATCCATCAAGCCGTTTAGGCTGTAGGCCGTGCCAAAGAAATAGACATACAAACATACATACAAACGCTCGAAAAACCTAACCCTCCTTCTGGCGCAGTCGGGTAAAAAAGAACAAAATGCATCAAATACTCTGTTTTAAACAAAATAAAGTACACGTTCTTATTTCATGCGACGAACAGCTGTTACATAAACAAAAGGCTTTCGCCACGGTATTGCTCCGGACTACTTAAGTACAGAGTTTATATCTTTTATTAAATCCTACCGACTACTACATAAGGTAAGTGGAAGTTGCTCACCATTTTTACTGTGTATTTCTCTGTCTTATTCATCAAAACAGCCTTGTGTACAATAAATACAACGTGTTAATGAATAAGTGCAATACCTCATACGCCCTAACTGATTTATTACAAAATAATTAGATTAAAACAATAATTTCATTATCGCATTTTATGTTTTCAGGCAAAAATAATTTGTTATCATTTCAGCAATGAATGAAAGCGCTAGCGTGCTCGTGTATACATTATAAGAATCTTGTTTTGGTACACTCGCCCTACTTACTGGGCGAGTGTGCCCGTGCGGTGGGTTGAGATCGAGTTCAGTAAATTTAAAATTTTACATACAAATAATTTAATATTATGAAAAAAATTACCTATGTTTATAATATGATAATTAGATTCTGCTCTCGATTCTGAACAAACTACTTTCTAGTTTTGCGTTTATTCATTAACACGTTGTATAATACACATATAGATACAAACACCCATGACTCGGGTACAAATATTCATATTCATCATACAAATATTTGTCCCTTACGGGATTCGAACCCTCGACCCTCGGCACAGCAGGCAGGTTCACTACCGACTGAGCTACCGGGCCGTCATACTTTGCTCTCGACTTTGTACGCGCCAAAGCCGATCATAACAGCGCCAATAAAAGTTGTGTAGTTTGATGGGTAGACTCTTAGTTTAAAAGGATGCTAATGAAAACAATTTCATTTCAGTAACTCCAAATGGTCTATAAAGAAATAGAGTTGAAATTGAAACGTGTCAATTAAATGCAACATAATTCACTTGGACATCTAAATATATCTGTCTCGCATTGACGCAGTGCAATAAATAGCGTGCAGGTGAGACGCGGAAGGCCCAGGTGCCAGGTCTAGCGATGACTCATTGGCTGGGCTCATGTGTACATCTGGATGGGATTATATTGGATTTGGGAGGATTATCATGAAGGTTACTAAGGAGGATTATAACGAGAGAAATTATTATCTGTTTTTCTACACGTGTTATAAAATTAGAGAATCATGTTTTTGGCGTGAAGCATACTTGATCCTTCTTAATTGGACACTTTTTAAGGGGATGATCAGACTGACAACTTTCTCTATGGGACCTATGTCGAATTAGCGAAAAAAAAATCTGTTGTCCCATACATTTGGCTCGAGTAGGTTTGCAGTTATGTATGGGACAGCTGTTTTTTTTTTTCACTATTTCGATGTTGGTCTCAAAGACAAAGTTTCATCTTCTTAAAAAGTGTCAGCATTATTAAGAAGGACCCTATATTCAGGGTATCCCAAAACTTAACGTCAAGCCGAAAACAGGAGATAGGCAAGTTTATTACTGTTCGGAAACCAATAAAAAAATCTCAGTTTGAAGTTTTTCGAAATTTTACCATTTTTTTAACATTGTGGAAATCGCCACCCTGTGTCAAACTTTTATATGAAGTGACTATAAAATATCTTTGTTCATTCAAATACTTGCTATGGAATCTGCAAATAAAAACCACCCCCGATAGAAACGATTATTCATGACTGAATCGGGGGAGGTTTTAATTTTCAGTGGGTGACGTATTTTGGCTAAAATAATGTATACTTATAGTGACTGACTAACTGACATATAAAACACAGGCTAAACCGCTGAAGCTAGAAACATAAAACTTGAAAAATATTTTCTACAGAGGGTGCAAAGAATTTTTCGAAAATCGACCACTAAAGGAGGAATCCACGCGGAAGAAAAGCTAGTGATATCATATTTCTTGATATCGTCTTTTTGCGAAGGTGCAACAGTCTTGAATGCGTCTTTCAAATAGCTTATACTTAGTCATGTCATGAGATAATCATGTCATCGGCTACATTTAAATGTGTACCTTCGTGAATATATAAATAGATCACAAATCACCTTGTTATTATTAGCAACGTAAAGACATGCCTCGTTAACCGCAACTTGCATCGAATCTATCTTGTTTACCATCATTTATTTCTGTCAGCATTGCACGAGAGATTTCAGTTATTTATTACTTAGCTTCTTGATAAGTAACGTGATCTTAGAATGTGCTAGATTTTGTTGGAATAAAATCTAACGTCGAGTCGTTTTTTTTTGGAAATGACTAATAGAGCATTGCTCAAGGAGCAGTTACTGCTTTTTACTGCGGACTATTGAAGGGTTCACGAGGGGTCTACCGTGCCAAATGAATGAACTTAAGCAACTGACCTAGGGGCACCCAGAGGGACGGTACGGACCTCGGCATAGGACGATGCTGGGGCTACGTGGCAGATTGGGTAGCTGGGATCGGTGAGAGTCGATTACCTAGTTTCATAGTTTTTTGCATGGACATAAATACAACGTGTTAATGAATTAACGCAAAACTAGAAAGTAGTTTGTTTAGAATGTAGAGCTGAATCGAATTATCATGTTTTCATCATAGGTAATTTTTTCCAAAACATTAAATAATTTATAATTTACTGAACTCGATTTCAACCCACCGCACGGGCACACTCACCATACTTACTACCAAAAAAAGATTCTTAAAATGTATCCATGAGCATGTTAGCGCTTTCATTCATTGCTGAAATGATAACAAATAATATTTGCCTCAAAACTTAAAATGCGAATAACTTTAAATTTTAACCATCAAAATAATGAAATTATTGTTTTAATCTAATTATTTTGTTGTAAATCAGTTGGGGTGCATAAGGTTTTGCGCTTATTCATTAACACGTTTTATAAGCTATCAATGGTTTTATGATAAATCTATTAATTACGTCACTTCATAAAAATGTATTATTGTTATTTATGTTATGGTATGTTATACTATTGCGCGCAATTTTTTTTTCCATTATAATTGGCGTCGGGCTCACTCCTCGTCACACTGGACAGAGTTTCAGTACTACTAGTAAAATGTGGATTATCTGTGGTTTCAGAATATTTCTGACTATCCAAAAAACAACATTAAACATCGGTATGCATTAAAAATGATAAATTCCATGCTTATTATATCATCAACATCACTGGTCAATGGTAGTGCTTCAGATCATCAAACTGAACAACTTTCACTAAGAAGTCAAGATAAAAACGAAAAAATCGAAATTTTATTCCCTGAAAAACTTAAATGTAATTTGTAATATAAATTTTTGGTCCTTAATTGTGTTAGCGGAAATGTGGTTCTTGGCGGACCCCTCTGCGTGTTCTATGGATCGCCTCTTTTGGTTGCACTCGAAGTCTGTCAATACTGACAGCTGTCACTTCCTACCCGCGCTCCGCACGACGCGCATACGCGATCCTGAACCTCTCCGATAGTTTTATACAACGTGTTAATGAATAAGTGCAAAACCTCATACACCCCAACTGATTTATAACAAAATAATTAGATTGAAACAATAATTTAATCATTTTAATAATTAAAATTAAGTTATTCGCATTTAAGTTTTAAGGTAGAAATGATTTGTTATCATTTCAGCAATAAATGAAAGCGCTAGCGTGCTCATGGATATATTTTTAGAATCTTCTTTTGGTAGTAAGTAGGGAGAGTGTGCCCGTGAGGTGGGTTGAGATTGAGTTCAGTAAATTTTAAATTTTCCAAACAAATTACTTAATATTTTGAAAAAAAAACCTATGTTGAAACCATGATAATCCGATTCTGCTCTCGATTCTAAACAAATTACTTTCTTGTTTTGCGTTAATTCATTAACACGTTGTATAACTAAAATGTATTTACCAGCACCCTGAGAGTTTCAGTCTAATAATTGATAATTGATTCGTTTTCTTGTCTAAAGTACCCCTTAAAATATGTATTTAACGCATTTAAACTGTATGCCCTAAATATAGATAATAATTTATTGTTATGTATAGGTATACTATAGGTCACCGGACACTTACGAATAAAAGCGCTTGCGCACTGAATTCAATCTGCATTCCAGGAAAGCCAACTTTCTCTACGTCCGTTAAAACAAAACTGTGGATTTTACCATAAATAATGTCTAAAGGTTTTTAAAATCGGTCGTGACTAAAAAAACTGGCAATACCTCGGCACGGCATTATGGAAAATTAACTTCTTAAGGCTCTACTGGCCGATTTTACCGAAAAATTGGGTAACTCTGTATTCACTGTATACATTAACTATGACACTTTTTAAGCAGAAAATAAAACTGAAATATATTTTTTTAATTAATAAAACTGAAGAAAAAAGAATCTAAAATCACCCCTTTTTTTCCAGTTGTAACCATTTTACTCTTACATTATTGATCGGAACAAAATGAAAATTTACAATATACTTCACAATACAACATAGAGTTTTCTTATTTTTTGAAAATTCATAAAATTTTTTAAAGAAAACGGAGAAAATTCTGACTGGACCACGCGCTCACTCACATCGATTAGTATGGAGAGTCGTTTTCCCTGACGGATACGCCTTAACATGTCTTTTGAGTCCTACTTGCGATAGTATTCAAATAAGCCAATAAAACAATTTTCACCGTCTACTTATAGCCAATTAGGGGCAGTTAGAAACGGTAATTACTATCCTACACGCAATAATAAATTGAGAAGAAATTTCAACGCGTAATTTATGTTCCCCGGAAACTTTTTTTAGGCAAAAAAAGCTTTACGAGCAGACAACACTTGGACATGGGGAAAGTAGAGGAAAAAACGGACAAGTATAAGCCTTGTTTAAATATTGAGGGTTCCGTCAGACTCCTTAAATAAAATGTTTTACATTATAAGTAGTAAATTTATCAAGCAAGGGATGTGGATCTTAGAATCGTGATAGGACTGACATAAAATGTGAGTCTCTCTTACCTGACCAATAAAGGCCATAAGACACAGTATACAGGGTGTAAGGAAAAGAATCATGAACCTTTAAACCACATACTATACCCATCAAACTGAATAACTTTTGCTATGGGAGCAAACCTGACAGGAAAAAAAAATATCAGCTGTCCCATACTAAACTGCAATACCTACTCGATTCAGCTGATATTTTTGTTGATCTAATCGGTTTACTCCCATAGTAAAAGTTGTCCAGTTTGGTGGGTAGATTATGTGGTTTAAAGGTTAATGATACTTTTCCTTACACCCTGCATACAGAGTGGCTGGACCACTTGCGACTATAGTATCTCGGCTTACTTACGAAGCTAACATAATTATTTCAGTATCAACGATTTTCCAAAGTCGTATAAAACCGTGTGCTTATATTAGCCCGCGCCCCACGCTTTAAGTTTTGCCGAACAAAACATTCTAACCCTGTAGATCCCACATACGTACCCTCCTTAATATCCCATCCCACTCTACTGACTTTTACTCCTATTCCTTCACTGTCCATACAGTCCGGCTGTGGAACTCTCTCCCATTTGATATAAGAGACTGTCAAACAATCGCATCATTTAAAAAACAAGTCAAAGATCACTATCTCTCTCATCAATAAACTAGTATATTTATTTATTATTTATCATACTGGATAAATAATAAAGGAACGTAAATCGTCCGACCGTTGTAACGACTAGACGTATCTATTTTGTCTACGCCAATCTTTTTTTTAAATAGGTGCAAAAAGTCAGTGTTTTAAAACAGAATTTATACTAATATATTCTCATCTAAAAATTATTATTATTGACAGTGCTTAAAAGTGAAAAGAACGCTTAAAACCTGTGATATTACGATCTATAATAACAATTACAACCGTTTAAAATCAAAAGTGCAGTGCGTGTTGACCTTGTGCAGTCGTCAAAGTCATTGACCCTCGCTTGTGCGCGTCACTACACTGCACATAGTCTTCTTTTTGAACGCTTCGGTTATCGCACGCCTGGTTCAGTGGTAAGGCCGCTCGGTTCTATACGATACGCGTGCCGTACAGCTCAAATCTCAGGTTCAAATCCGCACCCTAGACAATTTTCGATTAGTTTTTTTTTATATATATATATTTTTTTTTTTTTCTCTTCTCGTATCGTGTATGGACAATGTCGTCTGCTACCAACATATGTTCGGGATGTTCAAACAAAATTCTAGGCAGGAATTTTTTAACATGCTCCATCTGCAATTGTAAATATGACAATTTTTGCCTAATTTTTTTTTTTTAAGCCGTGGTGGTCCAGTGGCGAGTAACCTTGCCTGCCGTGCAGGAGGCGATGGTTCGATCCCCGTCCAGGCCGACTCGTACCAATGAGTTTTTCGGAATTTATGTACGATTTGTAACACCACTGGCTTTTCGGTGAAGGAAAACATCGTGAGGAAACCTGCATGCTTTAATTTCGAGGCATGTATTGTACCCACTGTCCATTATAAGTGGCGACGGGCTCACCCCCCGTCACACTGGACAGAGTTTCGGTACTACTGGTGAAAAGTGGATGCTCTGAGATTTCAGAACATCTCTGACTACCCCCTCGGGGAATATAGTCGTGAGCATATACATACATACATACAATTTTTGCCTCGGACTTGATACGAAACAACTTAATTGTATGGATAAAGAGCAGAAGAATACTTGGAGATGTCCTCAGTGTCGCAGCAAGCAGCCAAAAAAGGATAATTCTAACACACCTGTTCATCCAGCATCTCAACCAAAATCAGCGGTACCCCCGGTCATACAAGATGACGACCCATTGCGCAACGTTAATACACGCGCAAGAAAAGGGGCTGGCCCGCAACTGGTAGAGGAACCTGTAACCCAGGAAAATATCCGAGAAATACTGAAGCAGGAATTGCCCGGAATTTTGAAAAACTCTTTAAAAGAGCTAGTGTCAGAGCAACTGCATAACATTAACTGCCAAATCTCTGATTTCAGCGAATCTTTGAACTTCTTTAACAGTCAATTCGAACAGTTAAAAACTGTAATAGAAGAAAGGAATGCCACCATTGATAAACTGCAAAAGGAAAATGATATTCTAAAAACCACTGTCACCGACTTATCTGCAAGATTATGCGTAGTAGAACAGAACATGCGAGATAATAACATCGAGATAAATGGTATCCCTGAGCATAAAACAGAGATCTTGTCATCAACACTGCAACAACTTGCAAAGACAATCGGAACGTGCATTGAGGATGGCGATATTCTACACGTAACCAGAGTTGCCAAGTTGAATAAAGACAGCGATCGCCCACGTGCCGTCATAGCTAAACTACGTAGTGCTCGCCAACGCGACACTATCCTGGCAGCGGTCTCGCAGTTCAACAAAAAAAACCCCGAGGATAAATTGTGTTCTCATCACCTAGGAATCGGTGGTCAACGCGCGCCAGTATTTGTGTCTGAACACCTTACGCCTGCGAACAAACAACTCCATGCTGCCACACGTAAGTGTGCTAAGGAACTAGGCTATAAATTTGTGTGGGTTCGCAGTGGGCGTATTTATGTTCGTAAGAATGAAACCTGCCAATCCCTCATTATACGTAATTATGATAGTTTAAGGAACATAGTCTAGAGTCTACACCTTGATTACTCGTAAAAATACCGTGTCAAAGAGTTGGCCTTTATCCTTCCAATGATTGAATTATATTATCAAAATGTACGTGGTATTAGATCAAAGACTAGTCAGGTGTATAAAAATGTTCTGTGTTGTAATTATGATATAATTGTATTTACTGAGACCTGGTTGAATTCTGGTATTGCTGACAGTGCTATAGTTGACTCTAGATATCAATTGTACCGTAGGGATCGCTTGTGTTTGGATGTTCGTAATAGAAATAAGAAAATAGTTGATAAAAACGCTATATCCAAGTTGGATGGAGGAGGCGTCATGATTGCTGTATCCAAAAACTTGAACTCTAATCGGGTTCGTAACTGGGAAACCAACGTAAATTTTGAGGATTTGTGGGTTACTGTTGAAATAAATTCAAAGAAAGTTGCCATATGTGCAGTCTACCTGCCTTCTCCAGCTAGATTGGAAGCACAAACAGTCTTTCTTGAAAGACTGTCCGATGTGATGAGCCATGTGGATGATGTTTTGGTCTTGGGTGATTTTAATCTCAGGACTATTCACTGGGCTAAACGAGACGGTGACCTCCATGCAACTCCATCCAATTATCGCGCTCAAATCTGTCATTCCTTAATTGATTGTCTTTCTTTAAATAACTTACACCAGCTCAACGACATTTACAATGCAGATGGAAATGTATTGGATCTCGTTCTCTCTAATGTTCCCAATGCTTACGTTGTTAAACCAATTGATCTGTTAAGCAAACTTGACTCGTACCATCCGCAATTGTTATTAGTACTTCCATGTTACAAACAAAAAAATCTTCCTCGAGCTAAACGTTCTGACTTTAATTTCTATAGAGCCGACTTTCAGGGCATTGTTGATAATCTGAGAACTGTTGACTGGTCACAATGTTTTGCACCATGTCAAAATGTGGACGATATGGTCTCAGCACTTTATGAAATATTGAACAATTTAATTTCTAAATTTGTACCCAGGCGTTTGCCAAGGAAAGACAGGTACCCTGTATGGTTCAGTAAAGCTCTTATAAAACTTCTTGCAGAAAAAGAAAAACTGAGACGGCGTTATCGTCGCTTTGGGAATCCTAGGGACAGCACGGAATATGAGCTCATCCGTGAACGCTGTCATCGTTTACATGACAATTGTTACAGAATATATAAACGCAAAATAGAAGATAATATCGTAAAGGATCCTAAAACCTTTTGGCGTTTTGTCAATAGTAAGCGCAAAGCGGAATGTTCTATTCCTTCTAGTATGCACCTAAATGAAAGAGTCTGTGAGGACGGTCAAGGAATCGCTAATCTATTCGCGTGTCATTTCTCCTCGGTCTATAGTTGTAGTGCTGATGGGCCTTGTGATGTCTCTTCACTCACTGGCGATGGCATCAGTGGTATTCATCTGACCGAAAAGGAAATCAGAAAGGGGATTGATAGGGTTGACATCAGTAAAGGTGCAGGACCCGACGGCATACCTCCTTTGTTCGTCAAGCGTTGTGCTAGTGTTTTAACCTTGCCACTGTTTCTGGTCTTTAACAGATCCCTTAGGGATGGTGTCTTTCCGTGCGAGTGGAAAAGGGCACGAATACTACCAATCTATAAAAAAGGTGACACGGACGACGTGAAAAATTATCGACCTATATCTATTTTGTCCTGTTTTGCGAAGTTATTTGAGTCCTTCATTTGCCCGATTATTACACGTCTTACGGACAGTAATATTTCCTCGAGTCAGCATGGGTTCAGGAGAGGTCGTTCTGTCCAGACTAACTTGATCTCCTTCGTCACTGACATATCAAACGAGTTAGAGAGGGGACGCCAGGTCGATGCTCTATACACAGACTTCAGCAGCGCATTCGATAAGGTCAACCATTTTATCTTACTGAAGAAACTTGATGCCTATGGTGTTCATGGATCCCTGCTGAATTGGTTTACGTCTTATCTTAGGAGCAGAAGTCAGGTGGTAGCCGTCAAGGGATATGAGTCTAGGACATACTTCTCAGAATCCGGGGTTCCCCAGGGCTCTCACTTGGGTCCAATATTGTTCTCAATATTCATTAACGATATCACGGCTGAAGTTCATAATTGTAAATGTTCATTATTTGCTGATGACCTTAAGATATACAGAACAATTCAGTCTCCGAGTGACGTCCAGCTCGTTCAGGGTGACCTGGACAATATTGAGCAATGGTGCGTACGTAACTCAATGGTCCTTAATGTGAAAAAATGTTTCCATATTAAGTATACAAGGAAGAAACAGCCACACGCCTCGTCTTATGTGTTGAGTGGTGATATTCTGCAGGAGGTTTCTGAAATTCGCGACCTGGGTGTTCTGATAGATGGCGGGCTTCGGTTCACACCTCACATTGACACAATCCTGAAAAGATCTGCACAGATGCTGGGTTTTATCAAACGCAATGCTAAGGGATTCAAGGTTAAAACCAAGATGACCCTATACAACGCACTTGTGCGTAGTCACCTAGAGTTCGCTAGTACAGTTTGGAGCCCATTTTATGCGGTTCACTCGCAGCGTGTGGAATCCATCCAGCGTGCATTCACTAGACATTTAGCATTTTTTGCGCAAGGTATATCTCATAGGCGTATATATGACGAGCGTTTAAACTTTTTTAAAATGATTTCTCTTCGAAATCGTAGAATCATGAACGATCTTCTTTTCTTACATAAGACCGTTAATTCGCTAAACAACTGCAGTGAAATTCTTGAACTTATAGATTTATCTGTTCCTTATAATCTGCCTAGACATCCTATCACAAGGCTATTCCATCCATCACCCTGTAAAACGAATGTTGGCTCTAACTCGCCCATAACAAGAATGTGTACAGAATTTAACGCGATTAACTCAACTGTTGAGAACATTGATATATTCAACGACTCATTGCGAGTGTTTCGTCGAAAGGTGCTGAGATCATTTCTCCATTTAACTTAAGTCAAAAGTTTTATTATGTTCTGCTCTGTTTTTATCTTATTGTCAACTTATTGTAATTTATTTTAATTTTTGTGTCCTCCTTGTATTGCGTAGGAAAAGAAACGGTGTATAATAGTGTAACTGTCCCATAATGATTTTGTCTAGTTGTCGTGAATGTTGTGCCCACCTGTAACTAGGTTATGTATCAGATCCATACCTAACTGATGATGTAAAATTGATTGTTGCAATATGTAACCTGTTGGTGAGCCTAATAAATAATAATAATAATAATAATCTTAAATATGAAATAGGTCGTCGAGTGCATCTCCGCGAGATATGTTCCCAATCATGCTAGCAGCGTACCCCCTTTGAATATTTAAAGCTATCTGCATATAATAACGGCATATAATTTCAATTTAATATACCTGGTCCTTGACTGAGCATAAAAATCCAGCCTCAAGATCTGCCAAAGAGCGATGGAGCGCAGTATTTTACGTGTAAGACTAACCGATCGTGTTAGAAACTCGAAACTGTGCTCCAGAACTGGCATAGCGGACGTGGGGCGCAAGCTTTGACTATTTATATGTGGACTGGTTACGCGTGTAATTCTACTAACAAACATTTCTGCCACTTTTTGCGGGGGGGCGAGGTAACATGAAATCCGCAACTTTGGATTTTATTCCCCATAACTTTAGATTCTAATTCTGAATGTCAAAAATCATGAAAGTAGTCTCGTGTGAACCCCAAACGTTCTAAGTTCGAAGTTATTATTTCGCAATTATAGGCTGTCTCGTTTAGTGATAAGGTGTAAAATTGAATGTAAATGCACAAGATCAATTGTGCTTATACCGTGGCAGAGGGGAAATGCTACCGCAAGGCTAGTCTTTATAATAATTAGTCAAAGGGCACAAGACAGCTCAGCTGAAGTGGAACTGGGCTGGATATGTCTGTCGCATGCATTCTGATAGATGGGACAAAATTACCACAGACTGATTTCTCCGGGATAGTCACCAGCATCAAGGTAAACCCAGAAAAGGTGTAGAGACAACATGGATGCCTTTTTGGAGAGTTGACTAGAAGTTGCACGCAACAGAGATTGGAGAGTAAAAGGGTAGGCCTTTGCCCAGTAGTGGGACTTTGAACGGGTTCCGTAAAAAATTGTTTATAAATTAATAAACATATGCTCACGACTATATTCCCCGCGGGGGTAGTCAGAGATATTCTGAAACGACATAACATCCACGTTTCACCAGTAGTACCGAAACTCTGTCCAGTGTGACGGGGAGTGAGTCTGTCGCCACTTATAATGGAAAGTGGGTACAATACATGCCTCGAAATTGAAGCATGCAGGTTTCCTCACGATGTTTTCCTTCACCGAAAAGCCAGTGGTGTTACAAATCGTACATAAATTCCGAAAAAACTCATAGTCGAGTCGGCCTGGACGGGGATCGAACCATCGCCTCCTGCACGGCACGCAAAGTTAACCCGTCACTGGACCACCACGGCATGAATAAATTAATAAATATGGGTTTAAACAAGTGGCCGCAAATAAGGAATCCTAAAAAGCAATAAATCTTACCTCTTAGCCGAAATACGGGAACATCTTGCTCTTTCGCACGGTCTCGTCTATTTTAGCACAATGGCGGCGCACCTGGCAACAAAAACACTATTTACTGACAGGCCAGGTAAAAACGATCCTACCACAAACATTTGTGGTAAAAAGTAGGCCAAGTTCTTTTACACTGGGTAATTTTTATACTTTTCATCAGGGGTGGTTCAGACCATCAAACTGGACTTTAAATGTTGGAGCAAACATATCAACAATAATAAACATATCATAAACAAATTATTTGCATGCTATATTTTATGGATGAATTTGGAGAACTTGAAATATGTCTGTACCATCTTATAATACCCAGTTTAAAGCGAATAAATATGATTATGATTATTAGAACACATTATCGCAAAAAAAAAATTACCAGATTGGAGAGTGTAATAAAACACCTGTATAATTCGTTAGTGTGACTAAAGTATTAAAAATGAAAATCAATAGCAATATTAATAACTGTTTTACAAGAAATATAACATAGCAGAACAAAGATAAGAATCATTATCATCATTAGCCTCTAATCTAAACGTCAGCTGATATATAGGCCTACACCATCGATTGAGTGTGTGGGCGTTAATGCCCTATGCGGTTGTATAAAGTAACTATTATGTTTCGTGAATTTGTATAGTGTTAATTAAAGAGACAGTAAATTGATTATCGTTACGTAAACGTGACAGTTTGTCAAAAAATATAATAGGAATTGAAAAGTTAATACAAAGTTATTAAAATTATTGCAATTTTGCGTCTATTTCGTAAACTAAAACAATAAAAAGACGTTCTCTAAAATATTCAATTTCGTAGGAGGCACTTGGCTGATTCTACACGATGAGTGCTGCGTAGCTGCTGGCGTTTGGAACTTGGCATGCGCACTGTTATGCGCTTAGATAATGTTCAATGGTTTTCAGTAATTTTTTGTTTCTGTCTTTGTATAGTTATATTGCTGTCTGAATATGAACAAAGATTTATCGAACTGCACGAAACCAACACGAAACTCCCTGATTCCTATTGAAACTATTTTTGGTTACAAATATTAATGTTTATTAGGTTTGTTTACATTTTAATTTAATCACGAGATAGCTTTGTAAAGATCCGTGGGGGAGGCCTATGTCCAATAGTATCATCTGCTGAGATAATTATGATGATAGCTTTTTTAAAATATGGGCTTAACGTTGGTCGAATATTCGTGTTTTGTAGCATACCATAAGCATATGCTCACGACTATATTCCCCGAGGGGGTAGTCAGAGATATTCTGAAACCTCAGAACATCCACGTTTCACCAGTAGTACCGAAACTCGTGTTTACTAATTTTTAAACTACTTATCCTTTTACACTTATGATAATGATAATACTGAATATCAAAACAGGTCATCTACACTGATGATAATAATACTGCTTAGTCGCCTCGTAGAAACCCACTGCAGAAAATGTAGTCCTCCAGAGAAATCCTCTAAGGTATTCTATTTTCGTTTTAAATTACCTCAAGTAAGTTCAAACGAAAAAATAAATAATCCAATACAATTTTGTATCGAAATATTCGTTGTATAATAAAAATTTGGTGCCAAATTTGCAATCATATTTCTCAATTTTGATCGCTTCTCTCAATTTTAATGACTTCTCTCTTTGATTTGGGGTCGATCTTGTCAGAGTTTCGGAATGTATTCCGACAAGGCGACAAGGAACCATTTACATTAACAGAAATTTCCTAAAATTCCTTATTAGAACCAAATGGATTGTGTGTGAAATAGCAATAAAAAGGAGGTCTTTGCTGGACAGCAAAGACAGCTTTTGTGGGCTGATTTTATTGATTAGGTAATTAAAACACTCAAAATACACTCTCGAACGGCTTCAAAATTACGACCACCTCAACTATCCTGTCGAGCAGCGGGATCGGCTTTCCTTGTCTCTTTTTTCCACTACGCTCTATCTTAAACATCGTCGATTTTTTATTTAAAAGCATCAGACGATCTTAGTTTTGTATCTGATACAGTAAAGTCCATTAATATGTTGCCTTTATACTCAGATAATCTTCTTTTTTCATGACCAAACCATCTAAGGCCGGATTCGACCAAACGCGAATT
This sequence comes from Agonopterix alstromeriana, assembly GCA_963924505.1. Taxonomy (NCBI): domain Eukaryota; kingdom Metazoa; phylum Arthropoda; class Insecta; order Lepidoptera; family Depressariidae; genus Agonopterix; species Agonopterix alstromeriana. The sequence continues at coordinate 14,797,176 of OZ004675.1, forward strand.
TAATTCTTTGAATAAGGCCGTCCTTGTCATAGTGACGTATAAACCTAACAAATTAAAAATGTTTAACCTCACATTGCAATAAGTGCGGATACAACGACCTCTTTCTTTAGGTATTATTCCTTGTATTAGATTTTACCAGCTACGTCACGGTCACCGAGGTTATTGTCTTTGACTATTTATATGTGGACTGGTTACGCGTGTAATTCTACTAACAAACATTTCTGCCACTTTTTGCGGGGGGCGAGGTAACATGAAATCCGCAACTTTGGATTTGATTCCCCATAACTTTAGATTCTAATTTGGAATGTTAAAAATCATGAAAAGTAGTCTCGTGTGAACCCCAAACGTTCTAAGTTCCAAGTTATTATTTCGCAATTATAGGCTGTTTTGTTTAGTGAAAAGTCGTAAAATTGAATGTAAATGCTCAAGATCAATTGTGCTTATACCGTGGCAGACGGGAAATGCTACCGCAAGGCTAGTCCTTATAATAATTAGTCAAAGGTTATTGTATGTTAAGTTGAGTGCTCTTGACCTTCTGGTTTAATCCTTTTATTTTGTACTTTACACGACCCGTTTCGAGACTAAAGCTTTCATTTACCGTATTAAGTTTCCAAAACGCCCGAAGTAAAAGTTTGACTCAATTTCCTTAAGGAACCAGCAAAGGATTATAAACTTCGTCTAAAACTTTCAGTTGCCCCTTTAGTTTTAAATTTGCGCAGTGTTTTGTTTCCCTCTTTATTTTTAGTACCTGTTCCTGTTTACAAGTTTCCTCTGCTGATTGCACAAAGGAATGGAATTGGACGTTTTGGTAGTATTCTTTTCCTAGCTTTTATATACTGTTGTCTATTCTTTTCCTTGGTAGATATATCGTTTGAGACCTTAAATTTGTTAACACAGTTTTTGAGACTTACGCGGTAAGAACCCGTTAAAATTCAAAAGTAAATTATGTTAGTTTTTAAATTGGACAAATTGTAGTGAGAAGTTGTATGCCAATTTTTTTTTTCAGTTTATTTTTGTAAGAATTTTTAAAACTGACGAATGCACGGATTTTTTAAACTATCAGTTACTGGATCCCAAAATGATAGTTAAAAATTGTTTACTGTAGTTATAGTCTAGATTTATGTTGGTTTGATTGATTTAGATTGCCATACAAAGCTATAAGACCAGATAAAAACTTTTGATCGGTTTTATAGCATTATATAGCAACTTTAGACAGTCTTAATATTACGTATGGGTATTGAACTAAGGTGAAAAACATGAAAGTATAGAAAAAAACAGTAACATCAATTTTAAAAAATTTCAGACAATTTTTTTTTTTTTTTGTTACGGCGGGTTGTGATTTGTAAGACTTAGGTTTTTATATTAGTAATTTCATACCTTACAACAATATCTAAACGACAATCGGTAATCTTTTTGGTAATTGAAAAGTCCCGGGGCAACAGAGCTATCTATATCTAATATTGTTCTTGTTCTACGATGGTGACACTAGTATGTAGGTACTATACATATTATAATATACATAATACCTATATATTAGATTCTAATCAAATTTAGGACAAGGCTTCAGTCTTAACGTGTCTCTGAGGTGGATTAATACGAATTCCTCAGAATTACGGTCTCTATACAAATATGTTACTACTGAAACTTTGAACTTTATTATTTGAAACTGTCGATATTCTGATTGAAGTTTTTTAATTTTTTGTGAGAACAATTTTAAACCTATATTGTTTCTATATAAGGTGTAGCTTCTGTTTCTTCTGTTGTTAGGTGTGGTCATATTTGAGTTAAGGGCAGATTTTTTGCCACTATTTCAGATTTCGACGGTTAAGAATCAATAACGGCTAACTATCAAAGCACTAATTTTACAGGAGACGAAAAAAACATTTTGCTCTTCAAATGTTGACTTATCAAAAACTGTTGTATCAGTATAAATACATAAAAAAGTACAAGATATTGGCATATATGTTTTTGCCAGGACACGTAAAACTCAACTTTAAATCTAGCCACATTTAAAGGTAATTTTCGCCAAAAATGTGAGTTAGCCGTTATTGATTCTTAACCGTCGATTTGCTACCATTGTAAAGTTTCTCAGTTTGACAGTCTATACGAGTAATAATCCATTCCTTTAAATACGTCTATTCTTTCAGTTAAATCCTGTATTAAACATATAATTATATTAACTTTGAAAGTTTCGCTTTCAATGATAGTTGACTTTTCGTTTATTTCTTGAAAAACTTTGGATAATTTTTGTGATTTTACAACACGCAAAACGTACTAAATCTACCAATAAATCACAATGAATATGTAAACGAAATGAATGAACTTTTTATTTAAAAACTTCTACAACTTTTAAAAGAATGGACAATAGTGTTACAATTAATAGGTAAAATACTCACAACTTGTCAACCTTTCTTTAAAATGTTCAAATAATTGACATTCTTGAGAACTTGTTAAACTTTGCCAATTTTATTAATACGTAGTGGTTTTGATGTCAGATTTCGTGTACACTTGGGACACTGCTGTTCCCATTAGGGATAATAAGCGCGCGTATAATTATGTGTGTTTATTGGCTATGTGCGAAGTGGTGATGGGAACTGTCAAATTGATCGCAGCGCCCGGGGTGGCAGAAATGTATACTTTTGTCGGACAAGCTGTGTAAAATATGCAAATCCACACACTAATTCAACACGAAATCTCCTAAACTGTAAAGACTTCTTAGTTAAAATTTGGCACGGAAGTTTCTATTGGCATCTAGGTGCTCACTAAAAAGGGTTTTTTGAAATTTTATCTCCAAAGGTGTGAAAACCTGCATAAAAGTTTGTACGTAAATTGGCACTGCAAATATCGTGGATTCTAGCAAATAGGTATTTTAAAATTTTTAATATCGATAATGTTGCTAATTTCTTTAGTTTATACATTATTTTATTATAAAAATAACAAACTTTGAACTAACATGTTACTTAAAATAATTCACGACGGTCCGATACCGCTAGGGGCGCTAGTGTCGTGCACATAGTCAATATTACTATTGAAGTTTTATTCATGTTGTTTGAATAAGGAATAAAATTTGTTAGTAATCACATTTATGAATTGTTTTCTGTTAATACTTATTCTGTGACTACGAAAGCATACTAGTGCTTATCCAAATGAAAACATTGTGATGAATGTAAGCACAGATGTTCGATGTGTTAGCTAGATAATTATGTCTTGTAAAAATAACAGAGCACATGTAAAATGTCCTTGAGCCAAATGACGTGTAAAAGCAAGAATTTTAATAATCTTTAAATGTATTATGTTCATAGTTATCGTGTACAGTTAGTACCTATATTACAAGTCCCGGATTGAGCTATTTGCGGAGCCATGTAAAAGATTGCCACGTAATAATTGTCATTAGAGAACGTCTTTTGATTTTTTGTTTGTTTAAAATTAAAAAAATAGTTTTTCTTTTTTTTATCTGATAATAACAATAAACACCTTTCTCTAATATGACTGAAGTCAAAATCTCGAAAAAAAACCAACTGTTCCATTTAAAACTGCAATCCTACTCGACCAAATCGCAGTGACCAAATTAAAAGGGCCTGCATTTTTTTTTTCGAGTATTCGATTTTGGTCCCATACAGAAAGTTGTTCAGTTTGATGGTCTGATCATCCTATTAAAAACCTTCAGCATATTAAGTTGGATCCTGTGTATAAGATACTAATATAATATTGAAAACAAAACCCGCCCCTAATTAAATATCATTCAATCAAATGTTTGTTTGTGTCAAAATAACACATTAATAGCTGAAAGCTGAAGTCTTTTTGAATCAAAATATGCTATAAGTATAACACAATATAAGTAGGCAGATAAATTAAACCTATAATGACAATATAGGTAAAATTAAATCTTAAAACGAGTGACATAAAATTCTATTTAAAACGAAACCATTGTTGCCAGCAGCGTAGTACTTGTAATCCTCTCAAATTTCACACGAAAAAAAAGCAAAAATTAGCACTAATCCGTAACCGTCACATCCACTGACACTGGCCATCAACGAAAATCGCACTTTTCACAGAAAAAAGAACAAAAAAACTCCACGAAACACCTTCACCCACTTTTCGTTCAAAATTTGAATACCGTTCCAGATTTAAAAATTAGCGAATTGGTTTTATTTATTATAAATTGTGTTTTTTTTGTTTTTCGTGAAGTCTATTTGTTTTTTTTTTAAACTTTCTTTTCTAATTAAAAACTTACTGTATAGTGCGCGCGCCTAACAAAACCAAACTGCCGGTTCTCCTAGTCGTTTTATTCGACCGCTGAAATCTAAAAAAAGATGGGACACGCATTCGTGAGGATTGTAAGAGCACATTTCGGGCGTCACTTCATATCAATAGCAAGTGTGCCATTCATTAGCGGCGATATTGGACATTAAATTCTTGAGATAAATAAAGTCAGTGGAGCGATACATATGAATTGTATTCATAATAGTAACGTGCAATGCTAAGAGCATTGGGCTCTTGACAAGGAGGTCGTGCTTTCGATTCCCACGGCGGATACCTAGTGTAAGGGGATACTAACTCTCGGTAGCGTCACTAGTTAACATAAGTACCTCAATGACTATAATCATAATTTCCTCAGACACTAGAGCACCGTAACCTACCAACACCTACTCAAATGTAAAAATTATGTAAGTAGCACAAAAAAGTTAATTACGTCGACTAAACCAATTAAAATACCACTTTTAAGCACCACTATTAAAATTAAAACGACTACAAACTAGGTAACATTAAACGTCAACTGTTTAGACACGTTTGCACTACATTGTAAAGAAGTAAAAATGTCGGTTCAGGTATTTGTTCTGACCAATTGACAACATAACATTTTTTAACCACCTGTTTATAATAAAAATATAAAAATAGGTTAAAAAATTAAGAGATACGAATTTTTCCGATTTTATTTTTGATCGATATTTCTATTTTCAATTTACTTTTGAATTTTATGAAAAACCAAGGATTTATGGCTAAGATAGCTTGGCCGCAATAACATTAAAAATAAAAACTGTCAAATACAATAGAAAAGCAATATTTTTTTGAGAAAAGCCAAGCAGGCAAAGGAATAAAATCTCATTCAAACTCTATTATATTTTTCAATATTTTTCAAATAACTCCAGAAATAATGGATAGAAAAATCTGATAATTTTTATATAAGCTTTGAATCACATAATCTCCAAATGGTTTTCTTATTTTGGTACCTTTCTTAAAATGAAATGTTGTCAATTAATAGTTTAGTTTTATTGATAATATAGTATACTCAATAGTATATTCACGCCTGTCTCGCATTGGGATAGGCAGATACAACAGAATGCCACCTGCTACGATCCTAACAGGCTTATCTCGTTTCCTCTACTACATACATCAAATATACCAATTTGCCTTCCTGGTTTAGAGCAGGTGAGTACGTTAGTCGAGTTCAAGTAAATTAGTTGCCAAATTGAAGCATTTGGAAACCTACTGCGACTCGAATTTTGGGGTTCACACACGTTTAACTGCTAAAATACTTGTTACTCGCCTTGTCCAAGTACTTTTATGTCGTTTCGTTAAGCTAGGACAGAGGCCTAACAGGGCGGCCTCATTCCCCGTCACACAGTTTCGGTACTACTATACTCCATTCAAAATAGCAAAGAAATTTTAAGCCTATTTTGCATTACATAAAACGAAAATTTGAAACACTTCCTGTCACTTATTCTTAGAACAGCTTTAGTAACGTCCAAGATACTGTCGGATAGTATATGTATCCAATAAATTAATTACATTTGGTAATCAGAATGACCAGAAAGCTAAATAGGAATTGGAAAATCTTATCGTCCTTATTTAGAATGAAATATAGGTAAACGTGGATCATCTGAGGTTTCAGAATAGCTCTGACTACCTCAGGGAATATAGTCGTTAGCATATACAAACATAACGGTAAACACTGGAGATGTATCAAAACAAACATAATAATCTAAATAAAGCTATTTGACGGACCGCAGAAGTCTAAAAAGACACTTGTATGAATTTATTTCGCACTAACAAGAGTGCTGGATTTGGCACGAGCGTGGAGCGACGTGGGAGGCATTTCTGTAAATTGTCTGAAATTATTCAGGGTTCAGTAGGAGTTTCCTGTTTTTGTTTTACGGCACGCGTGTAGGAATGGATAGATTTAATGATTATTTCTATCGTGAAATTCGCAGTTTCCGACGAGGTTTCTTAAATCAGAAATTAGAAAATCCGAGTTTAAGAGGTTTTTCTGACTGAACGACCTTGACCCTTTCAGAGCCTCACCTCTAATAAACTACGTCATTTTAGTACTGGCTTGTACTTCATTATGTGAAAAAATTAAAAAAGCAAATAAAGTCGAGATGTTGAAGGTCATAGCTATATTTTTCATTTATAACGAGAAGATAGCTTCTAAAAACCAGGAAATATGGCCCGGCCCTGCGTTTACCGATGGGGAGCGTCTTCAGGCCAGTAGGTATGGTAGTATCAGTTCAGTAATCGATATACACAAGTAGTTTTCAAACTCTCATTTTCAGTAATTTTTTACTTCTAATATTTATTCGACAAATCCATAAAATAGTGACATTAATATTTGGTTTGAATAGGTACTATTTTGAAGAGTAGGATAAACTATAAAAAGTTATGAAATTTTGATGACGTCACTTGTTACTACTTAGTAAAATTTTCCTAAAAAGCGCAAGTTTTGACGACAGATAAAGAGTTGCTGATTTGACTAGTTGAACCCAACCAACGGCATCTCAAGCCACGGAGCCACAAGTGGTTTTTTTTGTTAACACAATGTATTTTTAAAGTCAACTTTTATAGTGCTGGCTTGGCGACATAAAAGATTTCATATAAGAGCGTGCAAGCCCTAGCTTTATGAGATATGATTTATACCGGAACGATTCTAAAATAGACACCGCGAAGCTTTAAAATGAATTTGTATCATTCAAATTTTATCTTGTCTTGTATAATTTTATTGAATGTTGATATTCGGTTTACGATAGTTTTATGGTGACGATTATTGTGGTTTATCGTTCTTTCATTGTTGCAATACTGTTTTCATAAAGTAATAGTTTGTAGGTGATTGGTTGGACGATTGCTGAAGGTTGACTAGAATGCTATGCTTCATTCCAAATAAGGACGACGAGATTTTCCGATTCCTATTTAGCTTTCTGGTCAATTCTGATTACCAAATGTAATTTATTTATTGGATACATATACTATCAGACCTTTGACTAATTATTATAAGGACTAGCCTTGAGGTAGCATTTCCCCTCTGCCACGGTATAAGCACAATTGATCTTGTGCATTTACATTAAATTTTACACCTTATCACTAAACAAGACAGCCTATAATTGCGAAATAATAACTTCGAACTTAGAACGTTTGGGGTTCACACGAGACTACTTTTGATGATTTTTGACATTCAAAATTAGAATCTAAAGTTATGGGGAATAAAATCCAAAGTTGCGGATTTCATGTTACCTCGCCCCCCGCAAAAAGTGGCAGAAATGTTTGTTAGTAGAATTACACGCGTAACCAGTCCACATATAAATAGTCAAAGTATCAGACATATCTTGGATGTTACTAAAGCTGTTCTAAGTATAAGTGAGAGGAAGTGTTAAAAATCTCTCTTTCTGTAATGCAAAATAGCCTTAAAAATTCGTTGCTATTTTGAATGGAGTATAGTTAATTCATTATCATCATCTTCAGCCTAAATACGTCCCACTGCAGACACGTTCCCTCAGGGAGGGTGTATGGCCATTAGTCCACCAGGTATGCCCAGTGCGGATTGGTAGACTTCACATACGCATCAGAATTTCTTCTTCAGCGTATGCAGGATTCCTCACGATGTTTTCCTTCACCATTTGAGAGCAGTAGACAAGGTGTAAGTGACAGCCTAGCTATAATAATAATAATAAAATAATAAAAATTTATTTGATTTCAATTTAGTGGTATACAAATGATTGAGTCCCTGACTCCCAAAGTCGGAAAACCGTGTATTGGGAGACAGTTTCTTCCCCTGTTACAATAGGTAGGTATAAAACTAAATACCAACTAAATTAATGAATTACCTACATGATTGATTAATATTATTAATATGAATATGCTAGTATTTAAGTACTTACAAAATTAGTAGCAACATTCCGAATATGTAATTAACAAATGTATCATATCACAAACATCTTATCACTCAAGATTTCTAATACAGCAAATAATGAAGAATCCATTTTAAAACATTCAAGACAGCAATAGATAATAAATGTAAGGTAATTTAATAAAATACAATCGGAATGACCGTCCGCCACAAAAATACTGCCACCGCGCTGCAAACCATTATGAGCTTTTTAACCCTTATGCGGGTGCAGTATTAGAAAAAAGATCGGGTGCACTTGTAACGCTCACGGGTCGTCGGTATCGATACAATAGCGAGCGGTCAGCCACTGGTGCGACCACATAAACTTAGAACTCAGAACATAGAATTACATTAGGTACTACAGTAGGTACTATAATAATTGTGTTTTGTAAATTATAATTAAAATATAAAGTTATTAAATATATTATTATACTAAGTATCTATTTAAAACATTTGTTTGGAATGAGTTACCATTATTTAAACAAATTATGTATTGTAATATAAAGCGCTCAGTTACTTATTAGTATGAATTATGAATTCTTTAGAAATTAAATTTAATAATGAGTGAATGAGTGTGTGTTTGTGTCTATTTGTGTGTGTGTGTGTGTGTGTGTGTTTGTTGCAGCTATAAAGTATATACTGAAACAGTGAATTCAGACCATCAAACTGAACCACTTTCACTATGGAGCCACCCTCAGGAAACGTGAAAAAAATCAACTGTGTCATACATTCGAGTCCAATAGGTACAGCTGTTTTGTATGGAGCAGCTGATTTCTTTTCGCGTTTCCTGGGGGTGGCTCCATAGTGAAAGTTGTTCAGTTTGATTGTCTGAATTCACCGTTTCACAATTATACGTCCCACTACAGGGCACAGGCATAGGCCTCATGGAGGATATTTAGGGATAAGTCCACCACGCGTGGCCAACGCGGATTAGTAGACTTCACATACACATAATTATATGAATTTCTTCTTCAGCCTATGCAGGTTTCGTCACGATGTTATCCTTCAACGCTTCAGAGCAGTTTACATGTTAGAAAACTCACTGGCCTGCGACACCTTATAATATTCAAGTTATAATTTCCCAATTTAAACGCCCGACGTTTGATTTTTGAGTTTGAGACGACTTCTAAAAACATACACAAAACATACTAGATGCCAAAGTCGTATGAAACTACCAGCTAAACAAGATTGTGTATCTACAGATATACAGTTTTCCCGCAAACTGGCCGTCAGCAAAACTCTGTGTAAGCAACACGCGATGCCAATGTTTGGCACCCTTGGAACACCCGCCGTACATCTATTGCCGGAACATCGCATCTTCGTGTTGACATACTGACTTATCTTTGCTATACGTCACATTAATATTAAATATGAATGGGATAGTGTATCTGTGAATTTGTTCACGTATCTGAACGATCTAAACGAAATTTGGCAGGGATATAGTTTTATCCTGAATGTCACGTAGGGGAGACTGGGGCTTGTTATTACAGTTTTTTGAGAAAAAACTTGTCCAAATTCATACAGGGTGAATTTGATAAAATAAGCATCATTTTAAACTAAGAGTCTACCCATCAAACTGAATAACTTTTACTATTGGAGCAAACCGATTGGAGCAAAAAACAATCTGCTGTTGCATACATTTGAGTCGAGTAGGCATTGAAATTTAGTATAGAAGAGCAGAGTTATTTTTGCTCCAATCGGTTTGCATAGTAAAAGATGTTCAGTTTGATGGGTAGATTCTTAGTTTCAAAGGATGCTAATGATATTAATTTCACCTTGAATATGTTTTGAGAATTTTGCATTAGTATGTTTGTTGAGTTACTACTTGTGCACTAAGTACATTCAGATTACAAACCTTTTAAAATCCCTTTCTATCTTTCATGAGATACATTTAAAGGGTAATTTTGTTTTGTTTGAGACAACTTCGAACAAACACGGAACATACTAAACGCCAAAGTCGTACCAGCCAGCTAAACAAGATTGTGTTTCTACAGATATACAGTTTTCCCGCAAACTGGCCGTCAGCAAAACACTGTGTAAGCAACACGCGATGCCAATGTTTGTCACCCTTGGAACTCCCGCCGTACATTTAGTTTACATTGCCGGAACATCGCAACTTCGTGTTGACATACTGACTTATCTTTTGCTATACGGGTGCATTTAATCACACTAATATAAATATAAATGCGATGCTTGTGTTTGCCCACGGATCTAAATGATCTTGATGAATAGCTTGCATCGTCAAGACCGACATAGATAGGAAATTTTACCCACTGATCTACGAATCGAAACCAACGACGAAAAATATTGGAAAATGAGTTCTATTCTGTTGACAAATTCTTGACAAATAGTTTTTAAGTACCTACTTAAGTATATACAGGGTGTAATTGACAGCCTAGCAAATACTGAAACGGTGAACTCAGATCATCAAACCAAACATGTTTCACTATGGAGCTTATCTCAGGAAACGCGAAAAAAAATCAGCTGTCCCATACAGTATTGCGTCCCGTGCAGTATTGTATGGGACAGCTGATTTTGTTTCGCGTTTCTTGAGGTAGGCTCCGTGACAATTGTTCAGTTTGATGGTCTGAGTTCACAATTTCAGTATTTGCTAGGCTATCACTTTGTAATTTTGACATTTTATCAAATCTGGAAGTAGTCAATAGACTATTTGAAACTTTAATGTTTTATTATTTCATTAATACGTTTATTTGACATGCTAATCTGACGATGCTGACGATCACTATGGACATTTTATGTAAAATATTTATGGAAGAATGTGACATGTTATATTATGAAATAAATGAATCAAATCTAATCTAGGCAGACAAAGTCACGAATAACAAGAAATAAAAATAAAATAGTATTCCCACATTAATAACATAGTTTGCACTTATTGCTCATAAATATATTGATTGTATCGGATGGGCACTGGCTTTTTACACATCAGGCAGTTTGTTTACAGACTAGCCTAGATAGGACTGCCAGGGCTATATATAAATTGTATGTTCCTAAACTTTGTTGCAATAAAAAGATTTTTATTTACATTTTCGACTCAGTAAAGTTAACACATCTGTCATGAGGCACTGTATATGTATATTAAATATGATACCAGAGGATATTCTAAACATGCCAGACAAAAAAATTAAGTCCCATGTTAAGCAAGTCCTCTGTAAAAAAGGTTACTATTAAACTCGATGATAATATGAATGACCAAAATGTCTGGTCTTGACAATGTACGTTGTAATTCAATATTGTATTTGTAATTGTACGTTGTATAATTTGATTTTTAAAAGATGTGTATTATAGGTATAGAGTTTCTGGTCACATCTTCTCTACAACGGAACATCTTCCGACACGGTGGTAGAGTCAAAAATGACGTCAAAAAGCTGTTCATGTGATATTATTCTGAATAAAACATTTTGAGTTTGGGTAGTACTACTATTTTTTTATTACTCGCAAAATATTAACCGTGGATTCAGAGATGTGCGTATCAATCGGTCTATTTTCTATGGGAAGCCAAACCAATTTTCTCAGTTTCTCAGTCAAAAAGTTGTTTAGTATCATTATTTGAATACACCCTTAAAATTATTCTAGTAATTAAAAATAGGGGTGTATAATAGAATACAAAATTCCTTGGTAGTGCCCAAACTCTTTCTCGTGTCTGTGTGGTAGCCCATTGCCACATTTAAAGAACCGTGGATACAATATAGGCCTATCATATCGAAAATTAAAGTCGCAAACTAACGTCTAGTCTGATTTATTTATATGTTTTGGTTTTATCAGGTTTAATTTGTACCTACAAAACTTTTCGATACGACTTATAGACTTCGAGATGTAAGCAAAAAACCAAAAAACGGGATGGTTTCTCGAGTCGTACAAAGTTAGCACAGGTCTTTCGAAGCTGCAAACTTGGATATACGCTACTGGTAGTGGTCCTAACAACATATAAAAAATCGGAACTAGACGTTAGTTTGCGATTTTAGCAATTTTTTGTGTAAGATATGACTGGCCTAATACGCTTCCTCACTATATTTTCCATCACCCAAAAGCCAATGGTGCTACAAATAAATTGTACACAAGTTTCGTAGACTCATAAACCTCCTTTCCCAAAGCCGGTTTAGATGTCATTCTAATAATTATTTAGATTCTTTAACGACATCATCTGATCGCCCTTAAACTAACTGGCCAAGAATTCTGGAGTGGCCGACTGCCAACCAGTTGTGTAACCATTCAAATGTGCTCGAGATTTTTTCGAACCGTTGTAAATTCGCAATTATCCAGTTTTAGATAAAAACTAGTTTGGTATGAGGCCAATAAAGCCAATGAGGCCAATGGTATGAAGAGAGAGTATGGTATGATATTTTTCTACGAAGTAACTGAAAAATGTTGGTTGTTGATAGATTTGAAGCTGATTGTAGAGTCGAAACTAGTACGTACAAAATTAATTTTTCCGCGGTACTTTTTTAAACAAGGTGTAACAAAACACCATATACAGGGTGTTAGGGTAAACAGTTGCACTACTCAAAGGGGTTATTGTACCCATACTGAACACCTTTTCTTAAGGAACATAGGAAATTAGCAAAAAAAATGTATGGAATTTTAATAATAAAAGCAATCTGCTGATCGAACGTTTGTATGAAAAATCTATTTTTTTTTTGTGAATTTCCTATAGATCGAGGTTTTTTGGGAAAGTTTTTCAACATCATGAGTACAATCACCCCTAAGTAATGCAACGTTTTACCTAACACCCAGCAGTTGTATTTTTAATGAGGTGATTTATTTAGACCATCAAACTGACCATATAACTATGGAGCTCCTAAAAAATCACCTGTCTCATTTATTTGAGTCGAGTAGGTACTGCAGTTTTGTTTGTTTTCCCTATGTTGGCTCCATAGTGAAATTTGTTACTTTGATGGTCTAAACCACCCCTTGAAATATTACCAGGGTGTTTTATTACATTCACAGTCACATCCCCCGACACTTCATACAAGAGAAACGACAAAAATGTTTTTTAACCGATTTAATTACCCACTACTGAAAAGCACCGGCTTGTTCGCGCACTTTTCGGGTGTGTGTGCGTAGGTACCATATTGTCCGAGAATGTAGAAAAAGTTTTTCAAAATATGCATATTTCACTAGCAGTGTCCAAACTCTGTCCAGTGTGACAGGTAGAGAGCCCGTTGCCACTTGAAACCTTTGACTATTTATATGTGGACTGGTTACGCGTGTAATTCTACTAACAAACATTTCTGCCACTTTTTGCGGGTGGCGAGGTAACATGAAATTCGCAACTTTGGATTTTATTCCCCATAACTTTAGATTCTAATTTTTATGAAGAGAGTTGTTAAAAATCATGAAAGTAGTCTCGTGTGAACCCCAAACGTTCTAAGTTCGAAGTTATTATTTCGCAATTATAGGCTGTCTCGTTCAGTGATAAGGTGTAAAATTTAATGTAAATGCTCAAGATCAATTGTGCTTATACCGTGGCAGAGGGGAAATGCTACCGCAAGGCTAGTCCTTATAATAATTAGTCAAAGCTTTAAACGTACGGTGAACATAATAAACCATTAAAATTTAATCACGTAGGTTTCCTCACAATGTTTTCCTTCACCAAAAAGCTGTTACTCACGTAGTAAATTTTAAAACTCTGTTTTCTGTTATTAAAACAATAACTTCTGCAACACCAGCTTGTACGCCCAGTGGATATCCACCGCACCTTTAAAGCATGTTTTACATCACCGAAAAGCCAGTGCTGTTGCAGATCGGTACATACGTTTCTAAACATTATTTTGATAGCTAATCTGGGTCTTTTATTCTTCTTATCGTGTGGGCAGCAAGCCCTGGTTTCAGAGTTTTTTCAGACCGCCTTACAGCCTCTTGCGTGGTTTTTATGTAACGACTATTACCACCAGAGATAGTAATCGGGACCTACGGCTTAACGTGCCATCCGAAGCACGGAATCATCTTTCTTTTCAGACCATCAGGTGATTCAGCCTGCAATGTCCTAACCAACTGGGGAAAAATGCAAAAAGTGACATATCACTTGGTGTCCCCCGTGGGAATCGAACCCACGACCTCCGTGTCAAAAGAGCCCAAATCTCTTACCTATTAGATCACGGAGGTAGTTCAATCTAGGTTAAGATCTACAAACGTCGACTTCATAATAAGAGTACTTTATCAAACATCTACTTTAGGGTGAACGCATATCTATCCGCGGCGAAGAAGACGAATAAGGCGAAAGAACGAATCTACTTTTAATTCTTCTGACGATTCGTCCGATTCGCCGCGGATAAGTGTGGGGATGTCATAGAATGTCATATACAACGTGTTAATGAATTAACAGAAATTAGAATCAGAAAGAAGTGGATTTCAGAATTTCACTGACTACCCCCTCGGAGAATATAGTCGTGAGTATATGCTATGTTATGCTATGCTAACGAATTAACGCAAAACTAAAAGTAGTTGGTTTGGAATCGAGAGCAGAATCAATGAAGTTTTATCATGGTTTCAACACAGGTAATTTTTTCTAAATATTAAATACTTTGTATAATTTAAAATTTACTGAACTCGATCTCAACCCACCGCTTGGGCACTCACAACCTACTTACAAAGATTCTTAAAATGTATACATAAGCCACGTTAGCGCTTTCATTCATTGCTGAAATGATAACAAATAATTTTTTCCTCAAAACTTAAAATGCGAATAGCTTTAAATTTTAAGTATTTATGTCATGTCATGTCAATAAAATAATGACATTATTGTTACAATCTAATTATTTTGTTATAAATCAGTTGGGGTGTATGAGGTTTTGCGCTTATTCATTAATACGTTGTATCTAATTCTAAAAATCGATTCTTTCGCTTCCTTCGGCTCATTCGCCGCGGACTAATATGCGCCCACCTTTAGAAGTAAAGATGACATTTTCTATGCTACATTAAGCTAAGATAGACCGAGAACTAACCGAGTATGATGGATGGGTTTAATTCGAGATCTGCTTGAGATAATGTTAATGAGATTTCAGATTTGCGATTGTGGTATTTCCAAGTGGTTTGGTTAATATTACCGTAAGCGATATTATATATATCTAAGAGAGAGACACATGTTATGTTATCATGCTCAATTATCGTCACTCAAGATTAGCCTACCTATTTTATATTATACTCGCTTTTGTCCGCGTCTGCGTGAAATAAGAATATCGAAAAATTCTTTCCTAGGCCACCCCTACGTACTCCGTAGAATCTATATCCTACATTTCATGTTTCTATCTTCAGCGGTTTAGGCTGTGCATTGTCTGTCAGTCAGTCACGGATCTGTTTTTAGGATTCCGTACCCACGAAGACGGGACCCTATTACTAAGCCTACGTTGTCCATCCGTCCGACCGTCCTAACTATTTGGGGCTGTAACTTTTAAACCATAATAGCTAGAAAGTTAAAATTTGCACAAAATATGTGTTATTACGGCGGATTAGTTTATAAATTGTTAAAAAAAATCCAAATATACAATTTAAGGAGGTTCTCATACAAGAAACTAGTTTTTTTCAACGTTTTTTCTTTTCGCTCTATCGTAAAAACGGTAATACATATAAACGTCAAACTTGGTGTGATTATAGAACAAACTATACAGTATAATAACAAATAATAAAAACCGGCCAAGTGTGAGTCGGTCTCGTGTTATAATTCCAGGACAAAAATCTTTTTTTTTAGTTTTGATTTTGTGTGTCGGTGTGGTACAGAACCCTACATAAAAACAATTGACTACGCAAGTAGCCGGGTCTGCGGCCGAACACGCTGCACATCTGAAGCACTCCAGATACTACTGCCTGGATGAACTACATATGTGTCCCATTCTCCGTGGAGACAGCTGGTCCCTGGCATGCAGAAGCCAGGAATTGGGCCGGATCCGGGACAGAGGCTGCTTCCCCCCGCTCTCGTTCATTTCTGGTCCATCGCATAGCATTGACAATACAACGCGGCAATGCTGCCAGTGTTATGGGCTCGTATAGACCAGAAACCAACCGTGGTGGAATCCTAGAATAGCATAGGTTCATAAATTTTTTCCTTCTTTCTTTTTCCTCTTTAATTTCTTTAACCTATTACAATGTTAGTTATACGTTCTCTTTTTTTTTAATTTATATTTATACTTATGTCGCAGAATAAGAAAGAGTATCTAGTGCTAAATACATTACCGACACTCCCTGCCCGCCACCAACCTTAACCTCATCCCCGCTAGGTAGGAAACGTGGCGGAAAATATAGGTAGTGGCTTATTCCAGTCTCGCTCTCACACACTCAGTATTGCACATGCTTACCTCTTCTTGATAATATTTCCCATTTGTATGAAAAGCTGAGTATCCAAAGTGTGTCTATGTTTAAATCTGTTCTTAGTCAATTTGCTAAAAATAGCACACACTCTTACCTAATATTGGAAACACCCGCATTGATACTTTTGTCAATTCCATTTAAGTGGAGACTCAAATTTCCATACAGTGAAGTGCCAATCGAGATGTGCCAACATTTTCTAGTGAGGTAATGTGTTTGCGATGCCCTCGTCGCTTCGAAATGACCATCGAAAAGGTTGTTAAGAGGATAAAATGTACGTAGACTACGGGATGTGTAAATGCAACGTTCAAATTGTTTTCAATTGAATATTCTTTAGTGTGTGACTAGTTTTAGCAAAGAGGAGCTTGAATATGAGGTTATTGAGAGTCAATGGAACGAAAGCATTAACAATTGGGGGCTACTAAATATATATTTAATATTAGAGTCAATTCTACTATTAAATTCTTTACAGGTTTGACTAAACTTATGCTACGGAATAAGTTTACTTGCAGTGGATAAAAATTGACACTTACTAGCTGCGTCGAATCCATGTAACTTTAAAGTTGAATAAAGACACAATTAGAATCAGGAAATATCATCAATAATCCCATCAATCAATGGTAATATCAGAATTTTATTATGGTATTTAAGGGTATATTACTATTGGCGAGCTCCACATTAAGTAATTAAAGGCAGTGAAATTTTTCAGAATCAATCTAGAAAGCAATCTCTATGCTTGTATCTTATCAGATTTTCGTTAAATTGTATAGTTTTAAAGGTACAGTGCCTCAAAGATTTCCATACAAATCTTAAATTAATAACAACATTAAAACTGTATATTTTATCGAAAATCGGACAAGATACAAGCATAGAGATTTGTTTCTAGATTGTTTCTGCAAAATGTCATTGACTTTAATTGGTTAGTATTGAAAATATCACCAGACTTCGTTTGTATGCAGCGCTTACAAACGAAGTTACGAATTCGGAATAAACTTCTCTTAAATGGTGGTTAACAATGTCAATTAACAAATAATTTAATCTTTGAAGTGCTTTCCTACAAGTTACCGACGATTTAATTCATGCATCAAAACAATAGGGATCGTTGAAATTTTTTCAAACGTGTTATCGTGTGAATACTACTAAATCGATTTCTAAGCGGATTTTACTGTTCAATAGCCATTGACTTCGGTGCAATTAATTTCGTCATTAACTGCAAGTGGAAAATGATGCTGGAAAAAACTAGTAGGTGTAGCTATTTTATGTTTTCATTTCATCATCAGCCCATCATTGTCCACTACTCAACATAGGCCACTCCCAAGGCGTGTCACTAAACTCGCTACCCGCTACTTTTTTTAGGTCGTCTGTCCAGCGGGCAGCAGGGCATCCCACACTACGCCTACCAGATTGCGGTCTCCACTCTAGAACTCTGACTCCCCATCGGTTATCAGTCCTTTCTTTTTGCATATCGCAAATTAAGATTTTAACATCAGGTTCTTCCCTGAAACCAAAAATAATACTAAAGGTAAACTTCACTATAATTCTATTCAAAACTAACGTAAATACTTTGTAGTTATTGCCAAGTTTTAGACCACCCTGCAATAACCTGTAATAAGCATATCTGTCATGTTATTGAACGTCTAACTTCACCCTTTACAACACACTTCTACTTTAAGGATATATTTTCTACGTTTCGACAAGTAGAAAGAGTGCTTTTAAAGTTTTTGAAGTGTTATGAGAGTTCTAAATGGTAGTTGCGTTCGCAGTTACCTGTAAGTACATTCTACAAAATATCCTTACATTTTTGTGCTATTTCATCTATACTTGAGATTGTTGAACTTTCGAGTGAATTTAGCATGAACAAGTTTATATCAAGATAATAACGGCACGCAGACATGTGCGTATTCGATCAAACCAAAGAGATTATACCTAATAGAGTGAGCCATACTAATTGTAAAGTGTCCACTTTTATGACGTTTAGGTTTGAGTGCGTGGTGTCAAGTAGTATGGACAAAAGGCACCAAGTGACATATGGCCTTATGTTTACGGTCACTTTTCGCACACACTAGCTCAAAAAAAAGTGGATAGCCGCATAAACAAATATCTATAGTTCCATCTCCTTCTACTATTAAAGGTACGTCATAAGACAAAAGAGACTAACTACAATCGTAAATTTATGCGGACTCTACGGAGATCCTTCCTCTGAGGATCAAACGAAGACTGGCTTTATGTGTTTGGTTTCTCTTTTGGCTCGGACACTTTTGAGAGCAGGCCCTACGTCCAGTAGTAGTATAAGTCAATTGTTGTAGTACTATTATTGCTTTGAAATGTGATAGAAATAGAATTTTGTTTTTGTTTTTTTTTTACTTATAATTCTTGGACTCTGTCTCTTTGCTTGTGCGTTAGCACTGCATTTCCGCCAGCGTCAAGTAGTTTATGGAAGTATCTAAACCAATCTCAGGGATTTTTTTTATCAAGTACATGAAGAGATTGAGGATTGCGGAGCCTCGTGGCATGCAAAAACGCATCGTGGAATCCACACGAGACAAGTGCTCGGGTCAGAACCTGCAACGTGACTTCCGAAATATTCTTTATTGTGAATCATAGGTATACGTGGTTTTGGTAGGTGTGATTCACCTCTTCACCTCCGTTTCATCTAATACACCGTCCTATTCATAAATTTTTCGACGACAAGACTAAATAAGACCATCTAGCTCCCATTCGTATCTACCTACATATCTCAATTTAGTTTCACCTTGCGTGACCGAATGCCAAAGGCATTTCTATAAATAATACTTCTAAAACGGTCGTTGTAAACAGGTTATAAAAATATAACAGGTGGGTTTTTCGTGTTGTAACAAGAGATTGTGGAGCAAACATTTTGTTGATTTTTATTTAGTTATTCAATTATGACGAAAAAATTGTTTTATGACTCAGACTTCGTTCGCGTGGATTTTAGAAAACTTGAAACCCCGTTGCACCCATTTAGGAGTTGATTTTCGAAAAATCATAATATTTATTATTAGAAATCGCTTTTAGTGATAAGGCCGCTATTTGTACCCTTACGTTCTATTATTCTGTTTTTGTTGCTGTATGTTTTTGGTGTGCAAATAAAGAATATTTATGTTATGTTATGTTATTAATTATCTTAGTGCACGCCTACGTCCTCTATAGAACATGTATTACAAAAGACAATGTGGGTTTTTGTATGGAAGGTGGCCTCTTTTTTTCACCTATTTTTTGGCGAGTACATCAACCAAACTTGAAGATTTTAGTTCAGAATAAAGTAACAAACAAAACTTGAATATATCTAAACTCAGTCCGAACGTAGATAATAAAGGCTTGATGTTGAAAATTTATAAATTTATTACGTTTACTTCAAGCCTTTATATCTCCGTTCGGACTGAGATTAGAGACATACTTGTCATTAAAAGTTTTATTTTTTATTTTATTCTTAACTGAAATATTCCAGTTCGGTTTATGGCCGTGCCCAAAAAAAGTCGAAAAAGAAAAGGCGCCATTTTCAGTCATTGGCTTGTCATTTTATATCTTCAGTGGTTTAGGCTGGGCAGGCTGTCAGTCGGTTAATGAACTGTAAAGTATTTTTCGAATTTCTTTGCCTAACTCCTTTGGGACAGGGTGTAAAGTATACAGATATAATGAGAACTAGCCGCAGTCAAAATCGACTATTACTATTATTATCATAATTTGACATTTACGTAGCATAATAACATATTTTCTATCCTCGATTTTTATAACAGAATTCTGTAAATATAAGATTCATCTCAACAAAACGATTCACTCGAACCCCATATTGTACCGATACCGGAAGCCTAAAACCGGAAATACGTAATCCATCACAGGTATCATTAGGGGTGTCGATCAGATAGTGTCAATAGAGGAAAAATATAGGGTAGAGTGAAAAGAGCAAACTTACAGATAAGAGGTAACAGTTTCTTTCGCAAGATGTTTTTTGAAAGATTGTTATTCAGGAATTATTCTTTCTTCTTCTTGGAGGGCCATCTCTTATCGGAGGTTGGCTTTCATTAGGGCTATTCGGACCCGTGAGACTGCAGCAATAAATAGTGAGATAGAGTTAATATCGAACCATTCACACAGGTTCTTAAGCCAGGAAGTCCGTCTTCTACCAGGCATTCGTCTTCCCAAAAATTGCGGAATAATCTGGAGAAGTTGGTATTTTTCACTTCTCATAATGTGACCGAGGTACTGAAGTTTCCGAATTATTCTTTAGACATGCTTTATAATACATGATTTATTTACTCGTAAATTCACGACCACATTCAAAGACTTCAAGTACCTAACGTCTTATTAGAAGTACCATTGTAGCAAGGAACTCGGAAATAATTTATACTCCAGAACATCGACCCTGCTCCGATTAAACCAGTGGATCTCGTAAGATATGGCTAAAGAAACATCAACGTCTCCAAAATAATGGAATAGGAGCCTCACAATGCAAAACTTAATATTGGCAGCGGATTATGAATACTGCGTACTAAAATCATCATCGTCATCAAACTTAAAAATTTTTATTCATAACTAGAGTTAGCCTGCTACTTCTTCCGCACAAATGAAATACCAGATTATAAGTCAGATCAGAAGCTATCAAACAAAAAAAATTAATCAAAATCGGTTCAGTAGTTTTTGCGTGATGCTCGCACAAACAAACACACATACAGACAAACAGACAGACAACAATTCTAAAAAAGGGTGACTTTAAGTCAGGGACACCTAAAAACCATATAGACCCTAGGGGAATATACCATAAGCATAAGCAAATGCTCACGACTATATCCCCCGAGGGGGTAGTCAGAGATATTCTGAAACCTCAGAACATCCGCGTTTCACCAGTAGTACCGAAACTCTGTCCAGTGTGATGGGGGGTGAGCCCGTCGCCACATAATGGACAGTGGGTACAATACATGCCTCGAAATTGAAGCATGCAGGTAGGGGAATATAATGGTGAGTATATATGCTTATGGTATACTATCTTCGAGGAGCTACGCTCTTGTCGGTGGTGTAGTCGCCAATCCTCTCTATTTACCGCTTGTGGCTTGACTTTCTGATACGACGCGACAGCAACCTATTTTTTCAACTGAGCTAGATAACTCTGTCTAGATCTTCCTCTGCCTCTCTTCCCCTCTCTTAGTGTTGAACATCATCTGGCAGAACGGAATCGCTTTTTTTGATGCTCTATTTTTTTTTCTCGCTCAGGAACCTCATTTGCCAGAGCTAGAAAGATAGCGGGAATGCAAACGCACGCGGCAGCACCGGCAGTGACCTTTCTCGCTCTGGCCAATGACGTTCCTGAGTGACAGAAAAGGATAGAGCGTCAAAAATCACTCTCAAACTGCTATTAGAAAAATCGTAAGACGTTTTTTTTTTTTAATTTTAATCTGTTAAAACAAGAACATTACCAACATTTTGGACCCCACCATAATTGAGTAAAAAAGCCCATGAACAAAAACAAATACACAGCTTAAAAATATTATGTAAGTTTAAATAAAACGCTTGATATTTACATAACTTGCAGGAGCGTAAAAAATAAAATGGCTAGTTTTTTTTTTATGTACAAAATACAAAATTCGCCTCCAAAAAGATTTTTTCTGATAAACGCTCGCGCGATAAAGTGTTGTGTGATTTTAAACCCTATTCCAATCGGACAGAGGCTACTGACAGTTAAAATTAAAAAATAGCGAAGCTGAGCTGAAACAATGCACAATATAAGTTCAATTTTGGTGTAATGGACGTTAAAGGGCTTTTAACACAATTGTATCGCCTCTCTGTCACGAAAAGTACCAAAGTGAAAATAAAATTGTCGAATAGATCGACTTCGTATCAAAAGCTACTAAATATAACATTTATTAAAAATGTACTTGATTGTACCCTAAGTACAGATTACTATACTTTATTCAAAATAAGGACGACAACATTTTCCGATTCCTATGTAGCTTTCTGGCCAATTCTGATTACCAAATGTAAATAATTTATTAGATACATATACTATCCGACATTATCTTGGACGTTATTGAAGCTGTTCTAAAACTAAGTAAGAGGTGAAAATTTGTCGTTATTTCCAAAAAATTGTGATGTCCATAATTACAACACTCGAAACAAAAATAAACTGATATCTCCACACTTTCGGCTTAGTAGGGTCAACACGTCTTTCATGGGTCACTATATACGTTGTTATAATAAAATCCCCGAGACCATTTTGAATCTTTCCGAAAACATGTTTAAAACTCAAATCAAAAAAGTCCTCTGTACAAAAGCATATTATAAACTGGATGATTATTTAAATGATCAAAATGCTTGGGTCTGAGGTCACTAGCTTATAGTTTATTTACTTTACTGTATAGTATCAATTATTTTATTAAATAGACTATGTATTATTGTATACATAACTTTAGCTTAAGAATTTATATTGTAATAGTTATTAAGTCGTGTTATGTTGTAGAGTTTCTGGCCGCATCTTCTCTACAGCGACAACACGTTCCGACGCGGTGGTAGCTTTAAAAAAGATTTGACGTTTGATAAGTGTGCTGTAAGCTCCTATATTGAATAAATTATATTGAGTTTGAGAGTTTGAGTTTGAGAGGAAGTGTTTCAAATCTCTGTTTCTGTAATGTAAAATAGCCTTAAAATTTCGTTGCTATTTTGAATGGAGTATAGTTAATTTTTAACAGATGCATCACTTCCTTAGAAAACGAAAATTTTTCTCACTATAATTATCTACTGCGAGACGGTACGCGCGAAAATGTATCTAATGACGCTCTACTCAGCGTTGTTATTCCTTAATGTTCCTCCTCGGAGATGGATATCCAAAACCCTCTTATCTTAGGTTTCTTCCCCTCAATAATACAAGGTGTTACAAAAGTAAAAATAAACATTTAAAACTTTTAAGGGGGTTGTTTAGACCATCAAACTGAACAACTTTCACCATGGGACTAACATCGAAATCGCGAAAAAAAAAATGCTGTCCCATACATTTACCTCGAGTAGATTTGTAGTTCAGTATGGAACATTAGAACTTACTTCGCGATTTCGCTATTGGTCTCATGGTGAAAGTTGTTCAGCTTGATGGTCTAAACCATCCCCTTAAATGTTTATTTGTATTTTTGTAACACCTTGTATAGCCTCCTTCATTGACCATGTATTTGAAGGGTGAAGAAAATAACAAGTACCTATTGGGGCTAATACAAAAGTTCCCACTGGATCGAAAAATTGCGTGTAAAACCATTTCCTCTTACCTTAAGGGTATATTACCGTTTTGGCGCGTCCTATACAAATGAAGTCTGGTGATATTTTCAATACTAACCAATTAAACTCAATGAAATTTTGCAGAAATAATCTAGGAACAAATGTCAATGCTTATATCGTGTCCGATTTTCGTTAAAAAATACAGTTTCAATGCTAGGATTAATTTAAGATTTGTATGGAAATCTTTTAGGCAAAGTAACTTTAAAACTATTTTAACGAAAATCTGACAACATAGGATAGAGATTTGTTTCTAGATTATTTTTTGCAAAATTTCATTGACTTTAATAGGTTAGAATTGAAAATATAACCAGACTTCGTTTCCCTTAAACGACACATATAGAAATAAATGGGGTTTTTCTTAAGTTTATGTCAGGGTGTAGACTTTAAATGTGTGACCCACATACTTGCTTGGGTGCTTCAGACCATCAAACTGAACAACTTTTCACTATGAGACCAACAATGTAATGGAGAGAAAAAATCTGCTGTTCCATACATTTGGGCCGAGCGGTTGTCGTTTTTTAAGAAGTAGCAAATTTTTTTAAAGTGAGTGGAAGTGTCGGCAGAGGGCGCCCTCGTAGGACGTATTCTGATCAAATCGGTTGCGTCATAAAAAAAGGGGAGGTGCGGAGTACTCGAAACCGACGGACATGTATGAAGACATGTATGGATGTGAATGAGGCAAAAGAGGTATGTAAGGATCGTAGTATATGGCGCGCTCTGGTCTCTGCCTACCCCACTGGGAAAGAGGCGTGACGTTATAGATAGATAGATAAATAGCTAATTTTTTTCGGCTTTTTCGATGTTGCTCCCGTAGTGAAAATTGTTCAGGTTGATGGTTTGAAACACCCCTTTTACACCCTGTAGAGTACACTTCACGTTATATTAACTCAGGCATTGAGGTTTCTTCACGAGGCTTTCATTGATCGTTTGAAAGGAAGCAATCAGTTTTATAGCTATGTGTTAAGTACTCAAACACTATACTTCCATTTGCAGGACACAGGCTCTTGAGAATGAGTTTTCTAGAGTAACTTTAATGCAAGTGCTTCGAAACAATAAACGTTTGTATATTATGTTAAAGGGGGTAGTATAGAATTGGCATCGTTTTATACTTTCGCGGCCACTGATGGAAGTACTGAGATTAAAAAGAGGATACTAAAGTAAACAAACTTTCTATGGAGCACATAATTATAGCTAAGTAATATCGGGGCTTTTGACTATTTATATGTGGACTGGTTACGCGTGTAATTCTAGTAACAAACATTTCTGCCATTTTTTGCGGGGGGCGAGGTAACATGAAATCCGCAACTTTGGATTTTATTCCCCATAACTTTAGATTCTAATTTTGAATGTCAAAAATCATGAAAAGTAGTCTCGTGTGAACCCCAAACGTTCTAAGTTCGAAGTTATTATTTCGCGGCTGTCTCGTTTAGTGATAAGGTGTCAAAGTCAAAGTCAAAGTCAATATAATTTATTCAATATCAGAGCTTGCAGCACACTTATCAAACGTCAAATCTTTTTTAAAGCTACCATCGCGTCGGAACGTGTTGTCGCTGTAGAGAAGATGCGGCCAGAAACTCTACAACATAACACGACTTAATAACTATTACAATATAAATTTTTAAGCTAAAGTTATGTATAAAATAATACATAGTCTATTTAATAAAATAATTGATACTATACAGTAAAGTAAATAAACTATAAGCTAGTGACCTCAGACCCAAGCATTTTGATCATTTAAATAATCACCCAGTTTATAATATGCTTTTTTACAGAGGACTTTTTTGATTTGAGTTTTAATCATGTTTTCGGAAAGATTCAAAATGGTCTCGGGGATTTTATTATAACAACGTATACAGTGACCCACGAAAGACGTGTTGAACCCTACTAAGCCGAAAGTGTGGAGTAAAATTGAATGTAAATGCACAAGATCAATTGTGCTTATACCGTGGCAGAGGAGAAATTCTACCGCAAGGCTAGTCCTTATAATAATTAGTTAAAGATCGGGGCCGAGGTATACAGGGTAGAATATTTTAGACAGGGCAGTATTGTAGGTACTTTAACCGTTGTACGTTGTAGATTTAGGAAAATGTTCTAAGAAGACTATCCATAACTTATTGAGACATTTAGACCTCCATTAACAGATTTAAAAAAAATGTACTGTCAGCAAGAACATTTTCAATTTTGCACAAACACTTTTTTTGATGCCAACCGACCCTGTTTCTTATAAGGATCAAAAAGTCTTATAAACAAACTGTGGTTAGAGTACTGGAAATGTCAGAAATCGTAAAAGTTACTTGTCCATACAAAGTTGTACAAATCCCTTACAAATAGCAGAAGGGTTAAGGGATGGATTTACTTTATTTGGAAGACCATCAGCTGCCATCAGCCGTTGACGAAAGTCAATTATAGGCTATCTTCACTGGTAGAAACAGAATATAAAATAAAGAAAGCTATACAAATTCAAACCAAGGTTTTCAAAATTTGACATAATTTTTAACAAAGCGAAATAAGTATTTTTCTTTCATGTTAGCAGAAGCTATTATTAATATGAGATGAACTGTGCACGTTGGAATCAGCAGTAGAGTATATCAAAATGACTACGGAGATTACGAATCATTCGAACATGATGGTGTTTGAGTTTCATAAATCGCACTCCTGTCCCGTTGCAAATCCGCCCGTTAAAGAATCTGTCCAGTTGAGAATATTTCCAGATGCTGTGGAGGTATTTATTGCATAACAATCACTCATGGTATAATGAAAGAGGGTTCCTTGTTTGTCTACGTACCCCTAATAAGTGACGTTGCCAACCCTACTATTTTTTTACTAAAACTTCCCAGAACCGACACATTCTTCCAACACTGCTGTTTCTACGTGTAAATTAAAAATTCTCGGGCATACAGCTTCCGTAACGATGTTTACCCTCAGATATTAACAAGAAAGAACAAAGCATTTTCCAGAAACTGAATACCATCCATACAAAAGTAGACCCTCTGTATAAACCAACAAAAGAGTTAGTCGACAAACAATGACTTTCAGGGACACAAGACGACTTTTAAGCAGTCTCTTCCGCTTGGAATTCCACTGCGCTTCCTTATAAAGACTCTTTGAGATCACAGTGACACTACTGATGCTGTGAACTTGTATCATTATTATTATTGATACGCTATTACAGTACGATCAGGAAAATAATTCCGCTCGTCAATCTTCGTTTGCCCAGAGCAGAACTGAGTCCCCAACAAAACCCGAAGTCATTTTGTAATCAAAGGGTGCAAAGTCGGATAGCAGTGAAAAGGGCGCGAAAACATTTAGCCAAAAGCGGCAAAGGATTGAAGGCGATATCCTGATTGGTCAATATCAAAAAGCCGTGGTGGAGTACCTACTCAAAACTTTTATACCTACTTGGTTCAAAATTTATTCTTTGTCTATCAAGCCCCTCTAGTATGATTTCTCTACTTGCACTCGACGCTCCTTCGCTGCATAGAAATGACCTCTTCCCGCGCTTTATGAAGAACGAAAGTCGCACTTAGACGGAATGAGGATGCCAACATTTAAAGGAGCTTTGACGCAGGGTGGCGCAAGACCCATTTTGAATAGTTGGTTATTATTGATGAGGGGCTGGAAGTGGCTAAATTCAGTCTTCAGTCCTCACTTCCGCTGAAAATGATATCTTTCTAACAATCATATAACCTTCAAGTCACCGTTTCTTTCGAGATCCCTTATTAAAAACTTTTTACATACAATCCAAAGTCTTTGCTGTAGAACTTTCGCAGTAAGCTAGCGTTCCTTTTACCTCTGCAAGCGGATTTTATTGAACCATCCACAAAGATGGTACAAAAAGGTCTCAACTTGGATGCATTTTGAACTGCATCAGCTAAGTACTTCTTTGGATGAATTTGTACGAAAACACTTTTAGATGTTAAAATGTTTTTAAGCCAGATTAAAAAGTGATGGAAGACTTTTGAACGTTAATGGAGTATTTTAACTTTAAAAGCAATGCGGAATTTCGTCATTATTATCAACCTAATTGTATCCCACTTCTGCAGGGAACATCGCGAAGAGACCTGCATATGCTGAAGAAAAAACTTGGATGCGTGTGTCAACTTTAAAAATCCGCATTGAGTACGCGTGGTGGACTGACGTCCTTTCCGTTCCACTTGCAATTGGTAAAGTTCAATGCAGTGAACAGCTTGCTTTAGTTAAACGAGTAGGTATATACAACGTGTTAATGAATAAGCGCAAAACCTCTTACACCCCAACTGATTGATAACAAAATAATTCGATTGGAACAATAATTTCATTATTTTTATAGTTAAAATTTTAATTTATTCGCATTTTAAGTTTGGAGGCAAAAAAGATTTGTTATCATTTCAGCAATGAATGAAAGCGCTAACGTTCTCATGGATACACTTTAAGAATCTTGTTTTGGTAGTAAGTAGGGTAAGAGTGCCCGAGCGGTGGGTTGAGATCGAGTTCAGTAAATTTTAAATTTCGCAAACATATTCTGTAATATTTAAAAAGAAATTACCTATGTTGAAACTATGATAATTCGATTCTAAACAAACTACTTTCTAGTTTTGCGTTAATTCATTAACACGTTTTATATATACATCGCCACCTAGCGGCCCTATTCGGGACGGTTTAACATGCCTTCCGAATACTTTGAGTTACCTGTTAGGTAGGCACATAAGAAAAACTAGAATTGGATTTCTAGTTTTTCCACTAACTACTTTTGAATTTAGCCTATTCTATTTTTCTAGCCCACCTACACTTTGATTGAAACACAAAATGGCCGGGGAATTGAATCAAAGCCACCCGGGTCCAGTATTTACCGGATAGAAAACTGCTTCAAATCTCGCGAATCCGGCAAAATCCGGTTCTGTGCGGATTTAAAAGGCGACCCAGATTGTGCATTTACACGATTTCTGTGCGCATATTGTATCGCACGATACGGCATACGGCTACTGTGTAACAGATATAGAATACTCTATTATTCGTACTTCGAACACGTACGTAGCAGTTAGTGTTAGTTGCTGTGGTTGGTACAAATTCCTTAGAAGATGATAAATTGACATGCTTTAGAAACCTACTTGCCAGACGGTATTTGTGAAAATGTATTTAATGGAGCTTGACTCAGCGTTATTTCTTCGTATAGCGTATGCGTTAATGCCGCGACTCGACTGGTGCGAGTGGCTGTAATCACTGACGTAGAATATATAAAGCTAACTCCGTGCTTCATGTCGTTGTCCCATTCAATTGCGGCGATACAGTACTCTTGTATTTAGCCACTCTTTCACTGCGGTCACGTTGTAACAAGTTGATTGAAAAAATCGAATCCGCATAAAAATGCCGTGGTGTGTACTGATATACTGCACAAACAATTCAAGAAATGTAAGCAAATTGTATAGCTATAACTTTCCATAGGTAAGCAAGATGAATTAATAATTAAAAAGCATTTTACAATATAATTTTGAACAATATTTTTTTCCCGCTCTCGAAAAATATGTTAAATTATTAAGCAAAAAAAAGAACAAACGTATACGCAAAAAGACAAGAGATATTGCCATTCATGTAGATCATAGTGAAGGTCAAACCTTATGCAAAAAAGATAAGCCAATAGTATGCACGTAAGCAGATTTCTTTCCAATGTATTCCATCATCGTTTCAGAGCAGTCGGTACTACGGTACTACTCATTGATGGCTTGTTGTCAGTGCGAATCCGAACCCGTTCTCTCATGATTGAGTGTCTATTACTCTCCACATTGTGGCAACGACTCGACCAACGCAAGTTGCATTTATTAAATTATTATAAAGATAAACAAAAAACCCGACTGCATAAAAAACCTATTAACTGAAAAGAGAAAAACAAGCTCTAAACCTAATCACTAATCAGCTATAACAACTTTGTTTGAGCAAATATAATTTGATTGTTATTAAGTAGGTATCGCAAACGGGGACAAAGAAAAATTTTGGTTGCTCATTGATTGGTTTGTCCCCGTTTGTCTTTAAAATAACTCTATCGTAAAAGCCTGTCATGAACTCATCGACAGATTCTAAATTCAGAGAGCGGCAATTAGGGAGACAACTAGATAATTAGACAAATTCCAGAACGTTAATCATGTTATTTGCAGTTTGGAAGGACAAACAGATGTCATTATCGTGCGATTATGTTTATTGAGTGTATATTAATGGGACATCAACACGCTGTTATGATTTTGTGAACTTAATTGAGATGAGATAATCATGACACTGCTAGTGAAATGTAGAGCTGAATTTACTCAAATTTAATTTCGAATATCTTCGACCCCTTACAGAAACATAATCGTGAATTCAACGTTCGTCAATATCAAAACATCTTCTCATTGCTAATGCCTTGAGTTTTTAATCTCCTCTCTTCCCTTATATTTTCCCTATCAATAAACTCGTAGTTTTAAAGAATTTTTCGTGTCGTACTAAGTATCCGATAAATTTTCTATTATTTTTAGAATACTTCTCTTTTTACCCACTGCGCCAGAAGGAGGGTTATGTTTTTCGAGCGTATGTATGTATGTTTGTATGTCTCTTTCTTTGGCACGGCCTACAGCCTAATCGGCTTGATGGATTTTAACGTATGAGGTATCGTTGGATTCGTAAAAATTGTGAAAGTGACATAAGGTATATTATTTCAAGATGGCGTCAATCTATTTTTGTTAAACATTACAATATGGGTATCAAATGAAAGCTAGTAATTTGAATATTCCAAATATATAAATATTATGTACTTTTATGTTTTCGTTTCGACACAAGACTAAAAAGTATGAAATAAACTAAATTATTAAGATTAACAAAAAACCCGACTGCATAAAAAACCTATTAACTGAAAAGAGAAAAACAAGCTCTATAATCACAAATTAGCTATAACAACTTTGAGCAAATATAATTTGATTCTTATTAGGTAGGTATTGCAGGCGGGGATAACCCAATCAATAACCAACCAAAAATATTCTTTGTCGCCGTTTGCGATACCTACCTAATAAGAATCAAATTATATTTGCTCAAAGTTGTTATAGCTAATTTGTGATTATAGAGCTTGTTTTTCTCTTTTCAGTTAATTAAGTGACTTTCGTAGCAGTAAGCAAATAAGCAGTACCTAGTAACACATGAACAGATATCAACCAGAACACAAGCTTTATATAGTAGTATAAGAGATAAGAGGAATTTTGGTAACCATCAGCTGCAAGACTGATTCAGTATTCATAGGGTGTAGAGCATTTCTGTGATGGGGATGGACCAGGTCTGCCTGCATAACTCCAGTCGGTTTAGGAGTTACAGCCGTTCAAACGTCTGTATCAAACAAACGATCAGCTGCAAGGCTGATCATAGGATATTATTGTAATATGCACTGTAGCTTTGTGAACAGTACAAATATTATACAAGGTGTTACAAAAGTAAAAATAAATATTTCAAACTTTTAAGGGGGTTGTTTAGACCATCAAACTGAACAACTTTCACTATGGAACCAACATCGAAATCTCAAAAAAATAAATCTGCTGTCCCATACATTTAGCTCGAGTAGAATTGTAGTTTAGTATGGAACATCAGAATTTTTTTTCGCGATTTCGATATTGGTCCCATAGTGAAAGTTGTTCAGTTTGATGGTCTCAACCACCCCCTTAAATATTTATTTGTATTTTTGTAACACCTTGTATATTCATGCATATTAATTTTTAGTAACCATGGAATTATGCAGGCAGACCTGGTCCATCCACATCACAGAGATGCTCTACATCCTATGAATACTGAATCAGCCTTGCAGCTGATGGTTCCCAAAATTCCTTTTATCTCTTATACTAATACTAGCGCGTGCAAATATAGTAGTCCCCCGAATAAAATCGTAATCCATTACTATAAGAATCAAAATATCATAGGTATATAACGTGTTATTGAATTAACGCAAAACTAGAAAGTAGTTTGTTTAGAATCGAGAGCAGAATCGAATTATCATATTTTCAACATAGGTTTTTTTTTTCGAAATATTTAATAAATTTTCATAAAATTTTAAATTTACTGAACTCGATCTCAACCCAACGCTTGGGCACTCTCACCATACTTACTACCAAAACAAGATTCTTAAAATGTATCCATGAGCACGTTAGCGCTTTCATTCATTGCTGACATGATAACAAATCATTTTTGCCTCAAAACTTAAAACGCGAATAACTTTAAATGTTAACTATCAAAATAATGAAATTATTATTTCAATCTAATTATTTTGTTATAAGTCAGTTGGGGTGTATGAGGTTTTGCGCTTATTCGTTAATACGTTGAATAGGGTCCAACTTAATATGCTGACACTTTTTAAGGGGATGATCAGACCGTCAAACTGAACAACTTTCTCTATGGGAGCAACATCTTAATCGCGAAAAAAATATCTGCCGTCCAATACATTTGGCTCGAGTAGGTTTCCAGTTTTGTACGGAAGAGCAGATTTTTTTTCGCGATTTCGATGTTGGTGCCATACAAAAAGTTGTTCAGTTGGATGGTCTGATCATCCCCTTAATAAAGTGTCAGCATATTAAGAAGGACCTTGTATACCTGTAACACCACGGGCTTTTCGGTGAAGGAAAACATCGTGAGGAAATCTGCATGCTTCAATTTCGAGTTATGTATTGTACCCACTGTCCATTATAAGTGGCGACGGGCTCACCCCCCCGTCACACTGGACAGAGTTTCGGTACTACTGGTGAAACGTGGATGTTCTGAGGTTTCAGAATATATCTGACTACCCCCTCGGGGAATATAGTCGTGAGCATAGGCTTGTATACCTGTGCCTACGGATCTAGCGGCGATGCGAAATTTATTCCGGAGCGGCGGCGCGGCGGCTTCCCGCTTTGAAGCTTGTTTTCTGTGCGGTCACGTCAAGACATTTCTTTATATGGTAGTAACGCAGAAGCTCCCTGAGTAACTCCGTATTAGTAATTTCGAAATAAAAGACATGTTTTTGAATTCGTCTGCCTGTAACTGCCTGGAGAATCGTTTTCCCGGGCGGATACGCCTTAAGGGGATATAATTCGGAGCGCACTCCATACAAACGTTCTATGGTGATATTTTCAATACTAACCAATTAAACTCAATGAAATTTTGCTTAAATAATCTTGAAACAAATATCTATGCTTGTATGGAGTCAGATTTTCGTTAAAATATACATTTTCATTGCTAGGATTAATTTAAGATTTGTATGAAAATCTTTAACGCACTGTAACTTTAAAACTATACATTTTAACGAAAATCTGACTCTATACAAGCATAGAAATTTGTTTTTAGATTGATTCTGAAAAATTTCATTGAGTTTAATTGGTTAGTATTGAAAATATCACCATAGTACGTTTGTATGGAGCGCGCTCCGAATTATATCCTCTTAAGAGAACGTAATCTCAACAGTAAAGTCTAGAAGCAAATATATGTTCCTCCTTCCTAACAAAATTCGCCTTATACCTACATCAGTCGATTCCATTACCGAAACAAAGATAAAGTATGGCAGTCATTTTACTACAAAGATGGATTATGATTCAAACCTTCAGATTGCGACGTAATGTGTTCCTTTATTGCGAACCGTGTGATAAATGTGTAAGTAAATTCTAGAAAACGTACATATTCTTTCACAAATGTGAAAACAGGTATAAGTACTGTAGTGGATGGTGTGGATAGTCTGTGTAGTATTTCTTGGCACTTTTATAAATATTTTCACTTATAGTAAACCCTATGAGAGTATTCTTTCATGTCACTATCTTTCTTTGTTTTTTATAAACTGGGGCCTATTTCATAATCGTGTCATTTGCTATTTACAATCACAATGCAGGATACATTGCTGGTTACTGATGGCGTTAAATAACAAGTTTCCTTGTAATGCAATGTAACTCTCACAAATTGTGTTACAATTGTCATGTTTATTTAATAGGGTCCTATTCAAAAGCTGATCTTTTTTGACTGCATGTTTAGTCTCAGCAGCAAAATACATGCCATTATAAACTCATTAAAATAGTACGTGGATTTTTATAAAAGTAGTTGACGATGGTTTATCTTTTCAAATTGTAATCAGTGATAATGAAATAACCTTTTGTTAAAATTTAATCCAATCTCAAACTACGCTGAAAGAAAAAAAGATTTTCTACCTTCTTCATTGCTCTTTTATGTTTTGAGACTGGGCCGTCAGTTTGAATGCAGCTGTTTTGTTAAAATTACTAGAAATATTGTTGTCTGATAGGACAACTTAGTTTTTTTAGCTAGTTGCTCGCTAAGAGCTGTGCTAAGAGCAAATACTTTGAAACTATGTTGTTTGATGTTTAATTTTTGTCTGTATTTGGCTTGTCACGCAACACGCAATCTTTTTATCATTAAAAAGTGCCAATATGTAATACTCAATGTATACTATAGTCGTCTTCTCGGAATCAACTCGCCATTATTTCAAAAATCTAGATTTTTCACTTTTGAAGGCAGCCATTATTCATCTTGTCAGTCTTTTCTCAAGTTTCTTACGTACATGATAAGGTGCGAAATTGCACGAAGGGCGGGAAAATTTGCATTTTATACGATTCCGACGCCATATTGTCGAGAATACACAATCAGGTGAGAGATGCGTTCAGAATTTAGAATTCTATTTGTGAAAGGAGCGTTCGCTAGAAAATAACATTATTATCTCTGTATGCAGAATGTGTTTTGTTCTTTAATCTGGAAATCATATTTATCAAGGTTTCTGCTTGAAAATACTCTGTCACCTTTGAATGTGGAGATTCACTTCACAGTATATTTGACAAACACCCATACAATGGGTTCTTTGGGGCTTTGGGGAATATGTTTACTACACGGTCCGCGCGTGCCTTATACGAATTGCCGGATAGACTGTCACTAAATTTAATGAGAATCACTCATAGCTGATCTATTTTGTGCATTTTGTATTTTTTTCTCTGTATTTACCCGACTGCGCCCGAAGGAGGGTTATTTCCTGTTTATGTTTATGTGTAAAGTAAGAAATATTTGATTGATAACAAAAACATTTAAAAATACAACTTTTTCATGAAAATTGCAGATGGCCAAAGAGACATTTTTTCTCGGAAATTGTAGTACAATTTAAGAATGCACTCTGGATATTTTGGCATCTTACACATGAAACACGTGTGAAACTTTTTGCGTTTCATATTGAGATTTTAAAGTTGGTCGATGGAAACAATGGTTCTGTTTGATGGTCTGAGGCATCACTTGAAGTATATGTAGGTAACGTATATTTGTCTACACCCTGTAAAGCTACAAAAGAAATCAGGTGTGCACGATATTTTTAAGGGCTTATACAGGATCCAACTCAATATTCTGACAGTTTTTTAAGAGGATGTTCAGACCGTCAAACTGAACAACTTTTTCTAGGGCACGAACACCGAAATCGCAAAAAAAGATCAGCCGTCCCATACATTTGGCTCGTACTCGAGTTGCAGTTTTGTATGAAACAGTTGATGTTTTCTTCACGATTTCGATGTTGGTCCTATAGAGAAAGTGGTTCAGTTTGACGGTCTGATCATCCCCTTAAAAAGTGTCAGCATATTAAGAAGGACCTTGGATAAGATTTAATGACACACTATAAAAAAAATTTTTGACGAAAAACAAAACACAAAACGTAATAAATTAAGGGAGAACAAGAAACTAATTTTTTGTTCTCACTCTATCGTAAAAATGGTAATACATACACGCATAAAACTGGGAATGATTATAGTGAAAACTTTACTGCATAACAACAAATACCGAAAACTGGCCACGTGTGAGTCGGTCTCGCGCTAAGGGTACCGGAAAAACATTTTTTTTTTTTGTAAAATAATGTACAGGGTCCTTCTTAATATGGTGACACTTTTTTAAGGGGATGATCAGACCGTCAAACTGAACAACTTTCTCTATAGGACCAACATCGAAATCGCGAAAAAAAAATTACCTCTTCCATACAAAACTGCAAACCTACTTGAGCCAATATTGAGTTGGACCCTACATTGTGTATGGTACGGAACGATTGACGGGTAGTTCGACTCGTACTTGATCGGTTTTTATTAATAACTAGCTGACCCGGCAGACGTTGTTCTGCCATTTTCCCTACCCTACACCTACCCTACAACTACCCTACACCTACCCTACACCTACCCTACACCTACCCTACACCTACAACTACCCTACACCTACCCTACAACTACCCTACACCTACCCTACACCTACCCTACACCTACAACTACCCTACACCTACCCTACAACTACCCTACACCTACCCTACACCTACCCTACACCTACAACTACCCTACACCTACCCTACAACTACCTACCTACCTACCTACACTTTTTAAGATGTATTCTGCTATTCGGGACGGAAACAAATCCAACAAATCAAAAACCATGGCAATCGGTCCAGCCGTTCTCGAGTTATAAGTGTTGTAACAAACACGACTTTCTTTTATATATATAAGAAGATTGTGCGTAACTGTACCTACAAACGATGATATACTAAACATTGATTGTAACAAAACATCACCAAGTTTACACCAAAACACATCTCGTTTACCTAAGAGTATTTACATAGTGTTAAATTAATTAACACTGAAAGCAAGATGGGATGGTCTAGATAAACCTAGATTAAGTTAAATGGAAGTCAGGATGAATAAGATGCTAATCTGGTTAGGCTAAATTAAAGCATTTGTGTGACGCTCGGAGTCAATTAGGTTGAAATGCAATTTGTGCTAGTTGCTATTGGTAGTTTAAGATCTTTTTTCTGTGACGGGAAACTTGGCTTGCGGATAGATTTTAAGAGGATATAATTCGGAGCGCGCTCCATACAAACGTGATATTTTCAATACTAACCAATTAAACTGAATAAAATTTTTCAGAATCAATCTAAAAACAAATTTCTATGCTTCTATAGAGTCAGATTTTCGTTAAAATGTATAGTTTTAAAGTAACAGTGACTCAAAGATTTCCATACAAATCTTAAATTAATCCTAGCCTTGAAACTGTATATTTGAACGAAAATGTGACTCCATACAAGCATAGATATTAGTATCAAGATTGTTTTAGCAAAATTTCATTGACTTTAAATGGTTAGTATTGAAAATATCACCATAGTACGTTTGTATGGAGCGCGCTCCGAATTATATCCCCTTCAGTAAAAGACAACTACAGGGTTAAATTGATATCATTAGCATCCTTTTAAACTAAGAGTCTACCCATCAAACTGAGCAAAGGGTTTAGAACCTCTTTGTATGGGAGGCTGGCATAGTGGCAACCATAATTTTTCGGGAATTTCAAAAGTGCGGCGCACCCTGAAAACTATATATATCGACAGAAGGTCTATAGACGAGCAAAAAATTCTATGTTAAGGATCTTGTATAGAAAAAAATCCTAACACATTTCCCGCCAATTAAATCCATAATTATAAGGTGTAATAGAAAATTCTTATGGTTGGTAAATCATAAGAAAAAATACAGAGGAATTATTGATGATAAATAATTTATTATGAAAAAAGTTAACGTTGTTTGATTAGTCTCCGTGTGTACCTGTACAGATGAAATAAATGTTTGCACCTTTGACTATTTATATGTGGATTGGTTACGCGTGTAATTCTACTAACAAACATTTCTGCCATTTTTTGCGGGGGGCGAGGTAACATGAAATCCGCAACTTTGGATTTTATTCCTCATAACTTTAGATTCTAATTTTGAATGTTAAAAATCATGAAAAGTAGTCTCGTGTGAACCCCAAACGTTCTAAGTTCGAAGTAATTATTTCGCAATTATAGGCTGTCTCGTTTAGTGATAAGGTGTAAAATTGAATGTAAATGCACAAGATCAATTGTGCTTATACCGTGGCAGAGGGGAAATGCTACCGCAAGGCTAGTCCTTATAATAATTAGTCAAAGGTTTGCACTTACAAAACCCAATCTAATTAATTAGTTATATATGTTATTTTTCATTTTTTGTTTGTCTATAGATCCTCTATCGACATACATAGGTTTAAGGGTGCGCCGCATTTTTTTTAATTTCCTAAATTCCTGCAAAATTATAGATACCACTATGCCAAAATGTTCAAACCCCTTTATTATGGGAGCAATTAATTTGATCGGAGCAAAAAAAAAAATCTGCTGTTCCATACTAAACTGCAATCTCGACTCAAATGTATGCAACTTCTTTTTGCTCACACAGTAAAAATTCTAGACACATATTTTAAAAAGATGCTAATTATATCAATTTTACCCTGTATATGTAATAGGCACAATATTTTTGATTTAATTTAAAAAAATTAAAAGCCCAATAAAAATTTCTAGACCGTATCAAAATTCTAGACTACTAGACTTGTTTTTTTTTCTATTCAGTTTTTATTTTCGTAAGTGTCCGTCGTCGATATTTCTAATTTCATGTTTGTCCCTTTCTATCAATTTTTGTCGTTGGTTAGAAAGGGACAAAGTTGACGTCTGAAACAACGACGGGAATTTAGGAAAAAAGGATTAACATTACCACCCACCAAGTAGTATTTTCATGTTTCAGCGCTTGTAAGGCAGTCTGCTCTCCAGACAATACCTATTCCAACTTCCTGCAAAAACTCAAACTAACCAACTCTTTTTAACTACTTCTGACTGGCCGCAAAATACCAGAAAAGAAAAAAGTTTCAACAGAAACTGAAATTCGAACGGCCGGGTGCGTTCGTAATGCAGTACTTATCTGCATCATTTGTCAAAGCGAACGTCTCTAATTGGGGCGTTCTGAAACCGCTGCACGGTTGGAAAAGCTTGAAAAAAAAGATAAAACGCCTGTGAGTATGTGAGTGTTCATTCCACGTTGAAATATGAGCTGGGGGATGCGAAATGGCTATTCTGACGATGTTCTTTTTTTGAAAGTAGCAGGAGTGTGTCGGATTGAATATTTAAAAACAGAATTTCGAATTAGGGTTGCCGTCGCTAGATAGCGCTACTGAAATGAAAGTTAAAACATTTTCTTGATTTATCCAGCTTTTAAAGAGGTTTTATAATTATGTCAGATTTTTAAACAAATACAGTAACACACAACCCGCTGCGCTCCACTCCCGCACTTATCCAGGTGCTCTAATATGGTAATAGACTACATACCAACAATAAAATATCTTAGATAAAGTATTTGTCTAGATAGAGCCTCACGATTGTACCGTATTAAATAAAAGTAGCCAACTTTCTTAGGCTGGTATGCATGAGGCGTTATACAACAATCTGTGGTGTGTATATCGACCCGGTTTATCACCCAAGAGATCGCTGATATTTTTATCGACGCGTTCGCAGCATCGACTGTCAATCTTGACATATAACTCACTTTGACTTTACTCACATCAAAGTAAAATAATTTGTTTTTCTGCTCAGTAAAACGAACGTTTCAAAATAAACGCGAAACTCACACTTTCAGTTTTAGCTTGAATACTTTTGGTAATAACAACACAAACTACTTCCGATGCCAGCGGCCGATGCGACTGACGCGCGCGTCTGACGCGTGGTTCTGTCATATGCCATTATGTCTATCGCATCGGCCGCGCGCGTCTGAGGCACGCGTCAGTTGCTTGCATCGGAAGCGGTGCCATACGTTTTCATAGTAACTAGTATTGTCGCATCGGCCGTCGGCCGCGAGCCGCGCGCGTCAGTCGCATCGGCCGCTGGCAATGACGTCCCAAATGTGTATTGCGTGTGTTTTGCCTTTTTTTTTTTTTTTTTTTTTTTTTTTTTTTTTTTTTTTTTTTTTTTTTGGAATAACGTATACAGCTTTGCTCAGGGAGCATTTACTGCTTTTTACGCGGACTATTGGAGGGACCAGAAGGGTCGCCGAGCCAATTGAATACTTAACTTAAGCAACCGACCTAGGGGCACCCCAGGGGGGTACGGACCTCGGCATAGGACTTTGCTAGGACTACGCGGCGGATTGGGTAGCTGGGATCGGTGAGAGCGTGTTTTGACGTCCGATAAAAAGTAGCAGATTTGACTAGTTGTCAATTAGCTTACTCAGGTTCAAATCTGTGCTCTTCGTGTGAAATACCTCTTCTATTTTAATGTTTAGGTTTATATTTAAATTGATGACTTTTCAAATGGTCTATTGAAAAACCTGGAAACCACATGCAGGACGCTTGTATTTTTTGTGAGACGTACTTTAATATGTTAAAATTGTGCCAATTTCAGATTCTTTTAATATAAATGAAACTTTTTTTTTTCGTGGATGTTCTGAGGTTTCAGAATATCTCTGACTACCCTCTCGGGGAATATAGTCGTGAGCATATGCTATGCTATGCTTTTTTTTTTCGACAATTTTTTTTTGTTTTTGCTTGATCGTAACGGCAATACATAAAAGGGTGAACCTTGGTGTGATTATAGTGCATACTCTATGGTAAAACTATACCTAATATAATTAAAACCATAGCAAATAAATCCAGTCCAGTGGCGAGTAACCTTGCCTGCCGTGCAGGAGGCGATGGTTCGAACCCTGTCCAAGCCGACTCGTACCAATGAGTTTCTCGGAATTTATGTACGATTTGTAACACCACTAGCTTTTAGGTGAAGGAAAACATCGTGAGGAAACCTGCATGCTTCAATTTCGGGGCATGTATTGTACCCACTGTCCATTGTAAGTGGCGACGGGCTCACCCCCCGTCACACTGGACAGAGTTTCGGTACTATTGGTGAAACGTGGATATTCGGAGGTTTCAGAATATCTCTGACTACCCCTTCTGGGAATATAGTCGTGAGCATATGCTAATAAATAAAACCGGCCAAGTGTGTATCGAGCTCGCGCTGAGGGTCTCGGAGAAAACACATTTTTTTTGGTACTTAATATTGTATGGTGGTGCGGAGCCCTCCATGTGCGATTCCGACTTGCATTTGCCCGTTTTTTTAATTAGACCAGACTTGCGCCAAACTCAGTTATCTTTTAAAGAATTTTCTCAAATTCATTGTGTAAGAAATAACAAAGTCTGTCTGTTAGTTTGTAACTAAGTTTCGGTACTAAACCAACGCCGACGGCAACGCTAACTTAACTTTCAGCGACGTGACTTCTTGCTTTGCCTTTCTTTGAACCAGTTTAAAATAGTAAAAACTTGTTTTTTAACTCCTTGTAATGAAGACTTAGTTTTAATATGAAACGAGGTTTTGAATTTAGATTTGAAAATGGAACTGTTTTTTACGTTAATTATTTTTGAATCTGTCGTTCAAGACTCAAAGAGTAATCCGTGGGGTCCGGCTTAGAATGATTATCCAAATTTTTTCCTGTGGCTGTTATATGAGGCGACTAAGATTTCTAATATCGTATTTTTGACGGCAAAAAGCCAGCCACCTATCAGCACTTGAATCATAATTCCATCATGAAACATTGAAATAGCTAAAATTGAAAATTGCTACAACAGCATACTTAGAAAGATGTAATGACCTCAAGACCTAACATCAAGGCTTCTGACCGAACCAAATAAAATTATAGTCGTGAGGTTATGCATGTATTTGTATCACTCTAAAATTTAAATTCTGGTTTGGAACAAAGTTACGGTCAACCCCGAAACGTCATTGGAAATTTTTAGGATATAAGCAAATAATTTTTTTCTGAAAACAAAATAATTATCCCGAGAGTAAATCCTCCTTGATAAAATGTAATAATAAACAATCAAAATCTTATAATAAATAAAAGGTAACATAAAAGAAGATGAAAATATTTATGTTCAATCTTCTATTGCCATTCGTGCGTAAAATGTTGATGAAATTAGTTTGTTATAGTTATTACCACTCTACATGCAAACAAAAAATGAATAGATGTATTTTCTTTACATTCGCAAAAGAACAATCCACTTTAGTAGTGTAATTATTTGCGTAAAATTGTTGTCATCCTGTGATAAGATACCATAGCTTTAGTAAAACTTTAATAAAGGGGTAAGGTGCAAACTGCAGCGTATTAACTAATGATTTTTTTAATGTTTAATGGGCGTTTTTCTTGTGCGTAGCACTGTATTTCTCCAAAGTCAAGTAATTTGTGGGAGTATCTATCCCAATCTCAGGGATTATATTTGATCAAGAACAACAAGAGATTGAGGATTGCGGAGCCTGGTGGCAGGCAGAAACGCGACGCGCGAACACCACGCGAGACAAATGCTCGTGTCAGAACCTGCAACGTGACTCGTTTCTTTATTCATTAAGTTAATTTAGGCCCTCTAAACCGACATCGACAATTGGAATTTCTGAGAAAATACTGAGTTCTTAACCACCCTCACCTTCACCCTTATTCTACATGGAGAAATTGATATAATTTTTAACTAAGAGTCTACAAATCAAACCGAACAACTATTAATATGGGAGCAAACCGATCGGAGCAAGACAGAAATCAGCTGTTCCATACTAAACTGCAATGCCTACTTGACTCAAATGTACGAGTGCAATGATTGCTCCGATCGGTTTGCTCCCATATTAAAAGTTGTTCAGTTTGATTGGTAGACTATAGTTTAAAAGAATACAAATGACATCAATTTCAACCTGTACAGGGTTCTTCTTAACATACTAACACTTTTTAAGGGGATTTGTAACACCACTAGCTTTTCGGTGAAGGAAAACATCGTGAGGAAACCTGCATGCTTCAATTTCGAGGCATGTATTGTACCCACTGTCCATTATAAGTGGCGACGGGCTCACCCCCCGTCACACTGGACCGAGTTTCGGTACTACTGGTGAAACGTGGATATTCGGAGGTTTCAGAATATCTCTGACTACCCCCTCTGGGAATATAGTCGTGAGCATATGCAAATAAATAAAACCGGCCAAGTGTGTATCGAGCGCAATTTTGGATGTTGGTGCCATAGAGAAAGTTGTTCAGTTTGACGGTCTGATCATCCCCTTAAAAAAGTGTCAGCATATTAAAAAGGACCATATATATTGCTTTCTAGATTTGTCCTCTTCTTCCTTTTTTTATATTTATGCTATCCACTTCTGCCAATATCAACTAATTTGCGGGAGAATCCCAGGGCACAAGATTGTTTTATGAGTAGAACGAAATGAAAGAGCTTCGTTGGAATCTCAAAAGCAAACGTCCGCTCGTGACCAATCTTTTACCGCGACTCGAGTCAACCTTTACTCAGTCAAATTGTAAGTCAAACATTTCAAAAAACCTCCTCGACTCGAGAAATTTTCTCCTTCGAGTCGAGTAAGAGAGGAGGAAAAAATTTCAATCTCACGCTTGCTCATGAATAGACATCGGATTATACAGGGTGTTACATAATTAACCAAAAAAAATAAAATCCTTCATAGAAGCCAATTATTAAAAAATCCCAACTCTAGTGTGACAGTTGAAACATAGTCTAGTAGTATAGTTAGCGGAGTGTTTATAAGTCATTTGTACTTAAATTTCAGTAGACGATGACGCTTTCTTTGTCAAAAAAACGAATTGTAAAATGCTTAAATTATCTTACATGATGACAACTATGAATACTTTATTGAAATTAATTTTTAATTTTTGTACCATTAATTTAACTTTTTTGTCAATCTGTTATTTATTGTTTTTTTTTTGCATTAAATTGGTCTTACTATTCATGTTGGT
Source organism: Agonopterix alstromeriana (assembly GCA_963924505.1). Taxonomy (NCBI): domain Eukaryota; kingdom Metazoa; phylum Arthropoda; class Insecta; order Lepidoptera; family Depressariidae; genus Agonopterix; species Agonopterix alstromeriana. Next base: position 14,840,502 of record OZ004675.1, read on the forward strand.
AATAGTAATAAAGATAACACAGTGAAAAATCATCTTTTAAATTAAGTACTTACAATATAGGTAGTGACATCGCGGTGACCTTACGACGTATCTACCGTCGTTCATTCTTTGAACTACCGGCAGTCCGTAAAATAGTGCTGCGCTTCAACGAATACTACTTTATTATTTTACTATCGAAAAAAAAAATCGGTAAGTTATAATATTATATTCATAAATAATCATATTCATATTTGTATCGTGTTAACAGCTGTTGGTCTTCCAAAGAAAATAAAATAAAATAAAATAAAATAATACTACGGTTGTCATACATTGTCAATATACTCTTTACAAGGGACCCTTTAACACCCTTTTTTCTTTAGGGGTAATTTTGTAACAATCAATAAATCAAATCAGCCCACATCAACCCACTGCTGGGCATAGGCCTCCTTTTTATTGCGCCACTCCTCACGGTCCTGTGCCAACCTGATCCATGAACGACCCACAACCCTTACAATGTCGTCTGACCATCGCATCGGTGGTCTACCCACGGACCTCCTTCCTTCTCTTGGCCACCATTCCGATATTGCCTTGGTCCACCGGCCAATTTTGTAACACCCTGTATTATTAACAAAATGGCAATATATGCAGAAAATGTGTGCTAAAGAAATCAAAATTTGTCTTTAGTTTACCCATCGTACCAATCAATTAATTTTAATTCTTTAGTTATCATCAAATATTATACAATCACGTATTTTCCTAGAGCAATATTGTAATTTTTAATTGCTTCAAGACCCGTGTTTTTATACAGAACAGCAATCAATTTATCACGAACCTTTTTCGAAAGTGAATTAATAAAGATATCAGTTTGTTAGATAATTTTTTCCAGTATTTCCATGGACTTGAACAGAGGTAGGTCGCCCAATATTACACGCCTCGAAACTAAAAAAAGCACATCGGACAAAGAAAGTACTAAATTATGGAATAACGCTGTAAATATCGCGTTAAATGCGTTTGCATATATGCAAACATACAAATGCATATAATCCGATGTCTACTCATGGCATACCTTAAAGCCTCTTCGAGATACATAAACATCGCTGAAGCACTGTTGGCATTTCCTTTTTCTATTGCCACCAAAAAATTACGTAAAATTCCACCCTTATTACCAGTTCCATGACACAACTTATCACTGAGAATAAGGATTTCAAGAAAATTTGATCGATAGAGGCTGATAATTTTCCTGACTAAGGGCCTCTTTCACCACTTCTGAGTAAGTTCTTGTTAGCTTATCCGACAGATAGTTTGACATATTTTGTATGAAAGATATGTCAAACTATCTGTCGGATAAGCTAACAAGAATTTACTAAGAATTGGTGAAACAGGCCCTAAAAGTTTTAAATGAAATACCAATAAACGATCACCATCATCCAAAGACTGACCGCACCAAACGTTGCTTAGCTTTGACTATTTATATGCGGACTGGTTACGCATGTAATTCTACTATCAAACATTCCTGCCACTTTTTGCGGGGGGCGAGGTAACATGAAATCCGCAACTTTGGATTTTATTCCCCATAACTTTAGATTCTAATTTTGAATGTTAAAAATCATGAAAAGTAGTCTCGTGTGAACCCCAAACGTTCTAAGTTCGAAGTTATTATTTCGCAATTATAGGCTGTCTCGTTTAGTGATAAGGTGTAAAATTGAATGTAAATGCACAAGATCAATTGTGATTATACCGTGGCAGAGGGGAAATGCTACCGCAAGGCTAGTCATTATAATAATTAGTCAAAGTTGCTTAGCAATGATGATCGTTTCTAATACCGAAGCTCCACTACGCCAACGAGCTCCTCTTCTAAATTCCGGAAAATATCAGTGACAGTTTGCAGTGATGCTAGATTCGCTGCGGTTAGTGCCTTAAGTCTAGTCCATTTTATTATCGACCGCACCATTTCCCGACTGTCACATGTTTATTCATCCGCACGCGCGACGGTCCGACCGCAGCTTAAATCTTTTAATTGATTACGGAAGATAGTGCGTTTTTAATTTATTAGTTTGCTTTAGGGCTCTTTTGTTCGTGCTTGTGTTATTATGAATGATATTTTGTTGTGGAGAAATAACGTTTATAAAACAACTAGTTTAGAGGTTTTATAAAAACTTTATTCCAATCCGACATGAAAACCGTTTTAACAACAAGAAATTCACGAACGAATTTCAAGGGTGAGTGGAATGAACTTATGAATGAATGGTCACTCGCGAAGCGACGAGAAAGGAGTCGAAATCACCCGTACTCCGTAATTTTGTACGAGTCGATGCCCTACGACGTAACTCTGTAGGGTCGCGCGTTACACGTTTAATTTCCGACTTTATTTTACAATTTAGTCTCTGACACCTCATCGATTGTTGGTTTTTCGGCTGATAAAACCAGCCCAATGCCACTTGGCGTCTCACACTACGCCTGCTAGTTCGTGGTCTCCACTCTAGAGCTCTGACACCCCATCGTCAGAGAACTAAAGTGGTTGACATAGCTCAGAAAATTTGCAAGCTGAAGTGGCAATAGGCTGGTTATATCTGCCAAAGAACTGACAACCGATGAGGTATCAGAGTTCTAGAGACCACGAACTGGCAGGCGTAGTGTGGGACGCCTTGCGGCCTGCTGGACAGACGACCTGAAAAAGGTAGCGGAGAGCGACTGGATGAGGAAGGCCGAGGAGAGAGTTTTGTGAGAGAAAGGCCTATGTTCAGCAGTGTTCGATGATGGGCTGATGATGATGATGTTACCATCAGCTTCAAAGTCCGGAGGGTTTAGGGGCGTTAGTCCACCACCCGTGCCCACTGCGGATTTCACATAGCGTTAGAATTTCTTCTTAGGCGTATTGCAGCTTTTGTAAATACTATAAAAATATCACCGTCACACTGGACAGAGTTTCGGTACTACTGGTGAAACGTGGATGTTCTGAGGTTTCAGAATATCTCTGACTACCCCCTCGGGGAATATGTCGTGAGCATTTACATACATACTTTTTAAGCGGATGATCAGACCATCAAACTGAACAACTTTCTCTATGAGGAGAATTTCGAAATCACGAAAAAAAAATCTGCTGTTCCATACTAAACTGAAATCTTACTCGACCCAATTCCATAGGACAGCTGATTTTTTTTTGCGATTTCGACATTTGTCCCTTAGAGAAAGTTGTTCAGTTTGATGGTCTGATCATCCTCTTAAAAACTGTCAGCGTATTAAGTTGGACTCTGTATATTCATCAAGGGGGTACGGTAACTACTTTTACTATGATTACTTATTACCCTTTTGGGTACATATTTGAGAGCATAAATGAATGCTTCAAGTAAAAAAAGGATTTTTTTCGTTTGTTTTTCCTATATCATTAAAAAGAGTCCTTCTGTTGTGAACTTTGACTAATTATTATAACGACTAGCCTTGCGGTAGAATTTCCCCTCTGCCACGGTTTAAGCACAATTGATCTTGTGCATTTACATTCAATTTTACACCTTATCACAAAACGGGACAGTCTATAATTGCGAAATAATAACTTCGAACTTAGAACGTTTGGGGTTCACACGAGACTACTTTTCATTATTTTTTACATTCAAAATTAGAATCTAAAGTTATGGGGAATAAAATCCAAAGTTGCGGATTTAATGTTACCTCGCCCCCCGCAAAAAGTGGCAGAAATGTTTTCTTAGTAGAACTACACGCGTAACCAGTCCACATATAATTAGTCAAAGGTTGTGAAATATACACAATTTCCTCTTATTTCCCTAAGCTTACAATGAAATGGCCCAAATATACTTGAAATTGCGTCAAGACAGACAGGGAACCTGTTTAATTGCTTCGGGATTCTTTTTTGTTTCGCGTTTTGCTGTCTCACGTGTATTTATTACATGCTTCGGATGTAAGGCGTTGGAGCATCGTGGAAACGGTTTGAGGAGACTGTACATTGTACAACATCAATCACGACAATGAATAAGGAAAAATACTATCCTAACCTAGGTTAAAGCTCGTACAACAAGCAAGGAAAATGGGAAATTTAGTCAATATTTTTAGCGCTAAATGGATTTTAATTTAATAACTTTTCAAACACTAAACTTACATTTTCTGAAAACGCTAAAGTCCTTTTTATTATGAGTGATATTTATATTTATATTTTTAACTCAGTGTTATGCAGCATACTAAAAGTATATCGAAAATATATGAAAACAAGCTTTGTGATTCTTTTCCTTCGAGGAAACTTTCATCCGTTATGCTTTAACTTGATGTAAGATCTTGCAAATGTGTTTTCGTATCTAAGTAATTTTTGTTAAGTTTAACCTTTAAACCTTAGTTCATTTCGACGTGATTTAGTTATGCACATTTCAAATCTAAGCTTTTGCTTTATACCCCCCTCTTAGAACCTTTTTAATCTTGGAAAAAATTTTAATAACAAAAGATATAATGATGAATGTATGATTCAAATGTATGTTCTGTTTTGGTGTGTAATAAAGTATAATTGAATTGAATTGAATTGATAAAATATATATTGGAAACAGATATAAAAATATTAAATCATTACATACAAATTAATTATAAAATGTATTTTTGAATAACTATTTTGAGTTATAAAAGTTATACTACTGTAATTTTTGTTACGTTTCGTCGCATATTGGTACTTTATGCGTTTAATGCTCGACTATACGACAGCTATACGACCAAATTGTTGGTTCGATATAGTACCTATGTAAAATCTATATTCTCCTTTACATCCACCTCAAGAACGCCGTCCAAGGAATTCCAGTAATTGGATGAGCACGGGCGCATGGCAATTTTCTAGATGCGCAAACCTTTTTTCCGAATATATATTGTTATATCAATTTGGATTGTGATTAGTTCATTACTTCTTGTTTCGTCCGTGGGAATTAGGTTGCTTTTCTATTGGCAAAATAAATTAGGGGATTAATAAGAACATACGTCTTCCTGAGGTCGACTAGGACCCATATAGAACTAAACTCACTTGAAATGATTTTGAAATATCGATCTCCATACATACATAAATAACGACCCTTGGCACCTTTTGGCGTGGATCAGAAAATCTACTTCAAATTCCAACTATGTTTTTAGCGTGCATTCTTTATACATTCATTCACAACTATTGTATTATTTGCAAACGTTTTTAAAGTGCCGTACATCATAGTCAAACCATTTAAAATCTCCTTAAAAATATTCAACAAAATCTAACTCCGAAAATTTCAACGAAAGTAATTAACAATGGCTATGGAACCCATCACGCTCTAGGTCAGGGTTTCCCAACATTTTTTGCGTCACGCTCCCCGATTTTATAATAGATAATATTTTCATACCCCCCTCTATCGAAATTTTAACGACAAGCTCGTGTAGAGGTATCTGAGACCTACTGAGCCTGGACACGTTGGTAACAACAAACTAATGGGTGAATTAGTAACTGAATTAATGAGTGAATAATTAAAATGAATTAATGAGTGGAATTTACATCTTTAACTGGATTTTTCATTTCAAAATCAAAATGCATTGTGCCCCCTACGATATCACTACGCCCCCCTTGGGGCCCACTGGTTGGGAAGTCCTGCTCTAGGTCGATTATTAATGGTATTTAATTTTCTTAAGTTATTCTCTACCCCATCCCTAAGGGTCCAAGGGTCTAATAATCAAGCAAACATGAACATATTTCAAACAGTAACACCTATATCACTATGCCCATCTTCAAAGGACAAATTAGTATGCAAATATAGGGTATCACATAACTAGCAGTTACTATACTAGGTTCTAGTATCTGTTACATAGTATCACCACAGTTTATGTATCTTTACAGTTGTGAAACTCAGATAGGTCAGTCGTGAAGGGACGCGCGGGGTTACCACTTCAGGGTTACCTCAATAATACGCTGAAATTACCATATTATTAAGCTAGTATACACTAAGTACCAAGTATTCATTGCAGTTTAAGCTTAAGAATCGTTTGTGGTTGGAGTTCTTTTACTTCAAAACTGAAAATTTTTCGAAAATAATTGAAGTTAAAAAAGAATGAGTTCTGCAAAAACTGACGGACAACGGAACGTGAATGTTTCCGAAACGTGTACTGCAATAAACAGTTCTGTAATCGTCTTTAAAACCCATAGAATGAATGAAAAAAGTTTTACGAATGAAATATACCATACAGATGACATTGATATCATTAACATCATTTTAAACTAAGAGTCTACATCAAACTGAACAACTTTACTACGGGAGCGAGCTGACCGGAACAAAAAAAAAACTGCTTTTGCATTTAAGTCTAGTGGGCATTGCAATTTAGTATGGAACCGCTGATTTTATTTTGGCTACGATCGGTTTGCTCCCATAGTAAAAGTTGTTCAGTTTGATGGTTAGACAGTTTAAAAGAATGCTAATGATATCAATTTTACCCTGTATATCAAGCGAAAGTGAGCGGAAGTATTGGGAGTGGCCGTCCGAGGAAAACATACATACTTACATACACATACATATGCTCACGACTATATTTCCCGAGGGGGTAGTCAGCGATATTCTGAAATCTCAGAACATCCACGTTTAAAAACATACCATGATCAAATTAATATTTTCCGAAAAGGACGAGTGCGTAGCACCTCAATCGTTGGAAGTGCATTGCATGAAAAAATTTATGAATGGAATGAGGCTAAAGAAGTGTGTTAGAGTCGTAGCGTGTGGCGGTCCGTGGTCTCTGTTTACCCCCCATGGGACAGTGGCGTAAGCTTATGTATACACGGTGATACATCCAGCTACGCAAAACCAAAATAAGCTGGCCGAGCGGAGGTAGAATAATGTATAACGTCGCGCGGCCAGCTTATGTTTGTTTTGCGTAGCTTGATTGTGTCGTCGTGTGTACATACAGGGTGTAAAAAAATCCCTGTTGGAGCCTTTAGGGGGTGCTTCAGACCATCAACTTTCACTATGGAGGCAACTACGAAATCGCGAAAAAAAAATCTGCTGTCCCATACATTTGAGCTGGTATTTTATTTTACGAGATTTCGATGTTGGCTCCATAGTGAAAGTTGTTCAGTTTGATGGTCTGAAGCACCACAGGTTTTTTTCACACCCTGTATGTATGTAGAATATCTGCCTATTTGTCACCCTGACAGCATTAAGTTGCGCGCGACTTTGCAGTTTCACTTTTATGCACTGTGGTATTACCAGTATTCGGTTAGTGGGGATTGGCTATGTAAATTTACTTGCGAGGCATTGATTAAAATAATCTGGATGGTACTAAGTCTGTGATCCAGGGTAATTGATGACTGAACGTTTGGAATTGTTAATCCAGAATACGTTGTTACGTTTTGTTTTATTGATGCCCTATAGCTCAGTTGGTAGTAAACCTGCTTGCTTAGCTGAGGATTACGGGTTCGAATCTCATAAGGGGCTAATATTTCTATGGTGAATGAGAATGTTTGGGCCCAATTGACAATCCTGAAACTTTATTAAAGCCACCTGTATTAAAATAAGGCGGTCGTTCGCGAAGTGGATTATGTTTTGAAAATGCTGTTGGCAAGTTAGTAGTCAACTTTTCTGTTTTTAGGGTTCCGTAGTCAACAAGGAACCCTTATAGTTTCGCCATGTCCGTACGCAGCTTAGCTCAGAGACGCTTAGTATTAGAAAACTGTAATTTGACATGGGTATACATATTAATCTTCCCAACAAAGTGGTAAAATAAAATCTTGTAGGGTACCAAAACAAAAACAAATATCTAATTTTTTTCTCGTTATCCTGTGGTGTGGGTATCGTTGGATATGTCTTGGATGTAAGAAAACTATTTTTCGATTAACGGATCTGTTAGCGAAATGTCGAAACCGAGTCGTGAGGAAACCTGCATGCTTCAATTTCGAGGCATGTATTGTACCAACTGTCCATTATAAGTGGCGACGGGCTCACCCCCCGTCACACTGGACAGAGTTTCGGTACTACTGGTGAAACGTGGATGTTCTGAGGTTTCAGAACATCTCTGACTACCCCCTCGGGGAATATAGTCGTGAGCATATACATACATATACATTAGCGAAATATTAAGCTTTAAAGTGTCCCCCTGGCAGCTAAACGGTTGTAGTAGAGGTAGCATGCCACGCACGAAGGGAAACGACAAAAACCGTCATGATCGCTCGCTTTCGCATACACAAAGTAACAAGGACATAGGCACGTCTCGATTTTTGTCGTTTTTTCGGGGGTGGCATTGTAAGACTAACAGATTTATCGATTTATCCGTCCGGGATAAATTGCATTATTACAATTAATAATTGGTAACCTCGATTGTCTAAATGTACTTTAAAACAAATAAAAAATATTATTATTCTGTGTGAACATAACACGCATTGTACAGTAACACAAACACGACGTGTTGTGCGAACCCAGAGATAACTAATTTGTACCTGAATCTAATTCAATTATATTCAATTGAATAACAAATTACATAGAGCTACAAATATTAGAGTAGAACTTTTATTCTTTAAAAGGAATAAAAAGGTGGCCGTCGTTGGTCACCGGCCTTTGACTATTTATATGTGGACTGGTTACGCGTGTAATTCTACTAACAAACATTTCTGCCACTTTCTGCGGGGGGCGAGGTAACATGAAATCCGCAACTTTGGATTTTATTCCCCATAACTTTAGATTCTAATTTTGAATGTTAAAAATCATGAAAAGTAGTCTCGTGTGAACCCCAAACGTTCTAAGTTCGAAGAATAACCCCAAACGTTCTAAGTTCGAAGAATAACTTCGAAGTTAGAACGTTTGCGGTTCACATTTCGCAATTATAGGCTGTCTCGTTTAGTTATAAGGTGTAAAATTGAATGTAAATGCACAAGATCAATTGTGCTTATACCGTGGCAGAGGGGAAATGCGACTGCAAGGCTAGTCCTTATAATAATTTGTCAAAGTGACCGGCAGATGTGAAACAACGAAATACCGTACTCTCCTCAGATTTCGCGCGCTTTTTTCGATCGCAGCTGTCAGTATCTCACTCCCCAATTTCGTGTCATTTTTGACAATTTCAAACTTTTGCAGCTGTCAAATGACGTGAGATCCATTTCCGTCACAGCATACAAGTCGGTTTTACTGTAAAAGCGCGCCAATAGATGTTTCACATCAAAAACAATATATCTCTCTCAGTGTATGATTACCTCCGTGGTCTAATGGTTAAGAGCATTGGACTCTTGATACGGAGATCGTGGGTTCGATTCCCACGGGGGATAGTCCCACCTAGTGATACGCACTGCGCGCGTGACTTTGTGCGTTTTCCCCCAGTTGATTAGGACATTGCATGACCTGATTATCTGAAAATAAAGATGACTCCGTGCTTCGAATGGCAAGTTAAGCCATTGGTCCCGGCTACTATCTCTCGTGTTGTCGTAATATAGAAAACACGTGTAAAAGGCCATAAAGGCGGTCTGAATAAACTGTGACACCAAGCTTGCTGCCCACACGATATACAGAAGTGTACGATTAAAACCAGTTTTTTTTGACATTACATGCGATCAGGATGTGAAATTCAAAAATAGCACTCCACTAGGCTTCGCATGCCACCCCCGACAAAAGGATGTACCATTTTACGACTGCCAAAAAGAGCGCGCAAGACTTTTTCTCGCTTTGTCGTAGATGGCATACTAGACAGTTGAGAATCGAACCGTCGGCCTACTGTACATAAGACTAAGCCACTCGCCCCTAGGCCACCATTCCTTCTTTATTCTCTGCAGCTCTGCAATGTAGAGACAGTCAAAGTTCACGGTATTATAATAATATTCGTAGCTCACCGGCAGCCGATAGGTATCGCAAACCGAGAATGGTAACAGCACGTACTGAATACACAAACAGTTATTTACATTTAAAATTGACTGTACAGTGGTCTGTTGGGTCACAGAGACTAATTAATTTAAATTTCATGGTATTGTAAAAGAGATAATTGAATGCCGATGGTTTACGAAAAAAGATTCTTTATTTTGCATGCTGTAAAGGCAATAAATACAATAATTATCATAGTCGATTTCGACGTTCCAAATTTATAAGTTTACTTAAACGTTGATATTTTTTTTAATTTTTGCATAGTCCCTTGTTGAGACAGCAATACTGCAATGTTAAGAACAGTGAAGTTTCCGTCAAACATTGATTCAATTTCTAAATGCGTATTAAATTTTATATGAAACTAAGGCAACACCTCCAACTAACTTACTCTACGTCGTAAATCGTGTACTTTACTTTAGCAATAACATAAATCGCAATTCTAAACTTCGACATTTAGATACGGTCCTACTTTTTATTCTGAAAACATTTTTCATGCGTCGAAGTAGGTAGGTTCCTACTAGTGTCATAGATTATTATAAGGCGCACTTGCAATTAGCAATTAACTCCAGGTTAACTTGGTAGACCATGATTTATAGGATAGAAAAAAAACTTGGCCATTTAACCAAGAGTTAATTGCTAACTCTGGTTAAATCCAGAATAGCAACGGTAGCGACTATTAGTTAAGGTAGCGAGATCAAAGGGCATACAGACAGGCGTGCGAATTTTATTCAAACGAAGTTCCGTACTATTTTCTTTAAAACACTAGCTAGAAGCAAATTTCTGTGCTTTGCATTTGTCCGATTTCCTTTTAAATATTATAGTTTAATGCTAGAATTATACAAGGTGTTACAAAAATACAAATAAACATTTAAAGCGGTGGTTTAGACCATCAAACTGAACAACTTTCAATATGGGACCAACATCGAAATCGCTAAAAAAAATCTGATGTTCCATACTAAACTACAAATTTACTTGAGCTAAATGGGACAGGTGTTTTTTTTCGAGATTTCAATGTTGGTCCCATATTGAAAGTTGTTCAGTTTGATGGTCTAAACAATCCCCTTATGTAAGGTATGTAAATTGGATCGTAGACGTAAAAGAGAGTGCTTACTAGGTAAGAGGATATACATGATTCGGAACGTAGTGAATGGATTAAAAAGTAAAGGATAACAGGTGTGAAAGGGACGGTATGAATGTGTTATTGCTTAAGAGTAAAAGAGACGAAATAAAGTAGATTCGAAGATGGCTAACTTCGGGTTTCATTACGTTTCCTTACATGGCGCTGCGCAAAAACGAAAACAATAGTAGTAAAGTGCGAGAAAATCCAAAGAAAGTGTTCAAAAGTACATTCGTTATTACGATCACAAGAAAAAGTATAAACAGTCCAGGAAAATTCACGTCATTTGAAGATCCAATTGGATAAGTAAAAGTCACGTTCGACTTTAAGTTTACGTCGTGGTACGTTTTACCACGAGAAGTTAATAAAAGTTGATAGTACGAATCACGATCAACAATTCCAGGTATTTATTTCAGGAATCTATTACAGGTTATCATGGATTCAACAACCGTAAATGAGTTAACAATGTTTACGTGTGAGCAACTAAAACAAGAACTTAAATTGCGTTTTTTGCCGATAAGCGGTACGAAACCAGAATTGATCGCTCGATTAATCACGGACAACGAAAAGAAATTGCAATTGGGAACAATAGAAATGGTTAAAGAAGAGAGAGAACGTCGTAAATCACACCAAGTGGAGGTCGAAGAACTTGAAAAAAAGGTCAAAGAGTTGACTTTGCAATTGGAGCAACAAAATCCAATTCCAGGTACGTCTCAAGCACAACCACCAACCCAAACTGAAAACATTTCTACCATTCTGACAGAAATATCTAAACAACAACAAACATTTTTAAAGTTTCAATGCGAAATGATGAAAAATTCAAATAACAATGAGGCACTTCAAGATATTCTATCGGAAATAGTTCAAACACAAAATAAATTGGCAGAAAATTCATCACCATCGTTCCAAGTATTTTCAACGAGTGATACAAGTAATGCTATTCCGTTGTTTGGTGGCAATAAGGTAGACAATGCAGTAACTTGGATAAGAGAGGTAGAAAGGGTGGCGTCTTTGGCAAACTGGACAGGAAATTTAACACTGGTAAATGCCTCAATGCGTTTAAGAGGGCCAGCGAGCGACTGGCATAAAGCTATTGGTAAAAACTATGATTCTTGGCATGAATACAAAAACAAGTTAACGGAAAGGTTTAGTTTAAAGATGTCATTTGCTGAATTCATTACATATCAAAACAAACGAACTCTGAAGGCAACAGAAACAATAACTGAATACATTTACTTCAAAAATGCAATGTTTGAGAAATCACCGACAAAGATCCCTGACACAGACAAGGTATCATTGATTTTGGAAGGTATAACGGACCACCGTTGGTCCATTCCGTTGGCCACTCATTGCTGTATGAATGTGGAGGAACTACTGGACCATGCGTCGGCTATCGACAACATCAGAAAGGTGCAACCTCGAGATCGCAACTATAACAATAATTTACCAGAAATTGTAAGTAATCCCAAGATTGATAAAAAGGATAATAGTAATTACATTTCTAAATTTAACCCATATACAGACAAGGAAGAAGAACAAACATGTTTTCGTTGCAAAGAAAAGGGACACATTTCATACAATTGTAAAGTACCACCGAAAGAAAATAAGTTAAATAATGTAAACAACCCATTGCCAAAACTGGAAAAACTAAATCAACAGAATAATAATGCCTTGAATAGACATCTCAATTCACCACCACATGTAAACTGCGTGCAAGACATTGAACCAAATATCACAGTAATACCGGTTGTTTTAAATGATAAAATTAAATTAAATGCTCTTCCAGATTCAGGCTCGGTAATAACAATTATCGATAAAAATCTGCTGTCCCCAGATACACAAGTTTACCCATGGCAAAAAGGAAGCTATAAAGTAGCAGGGAATTACTTTACCCCTATTGGATGGATAACTGCAAGAGTGCAGGTAGGAAAAATTGATTATATTATGCCACAGATAGCGATATGTGAAAACTTACCCGTAGCAATGATATTAGGTAAAGACTGGCAACTTGCAGTGTATGCTAGAATAATTTATGAACCGGATGGCAAAGTATGCATCATAACTCCCACACACACTGAATATTTTCCGGCATATAACAAAGAAAATAAAACCATAGCATGTTGTATCAATTTGCAAGAGATAAAATCTGTTACACAAGAAGACAAGAAAAAGGTTATGGAAGTAGTTGAAGAATATGATGATATTTTTAAAAATACAGAAAATGATATAGGAAAATTTCCAGATTTTGAACTTGAGATAAAACTAAAAACCGAAAAACCGATCAGTTGTAAACCATACAGATTACCAGAACCCGAAAGACAATTTTTAAAACAAACAATAGAAACATGGCTTGAACAAAAAATTTGTAGACTATCGGACTCACCGTATGCAGCACCAATGTTCGTAGTACAACAACCATTACATGAGACAACACCATACAGACCAGTAGTCGATTATTCCAAAACAATTAATCCGAACACGGTATTAGACAGTCAACCAATAGAACGAATGGAAGACATTGTAACAACTATTGCGCAATTTGCATACAAATTTAAATTAGATATATACCATGCATATCATAACATTTGCATCAAAGAATCAGATATATTTAAAACAGCAGTTATAACACAAGATTATCATGTAGAATTCATGAGAGTAATGTTTGGACTAGTAGGAGGTCCATCGATAATGTCAAAAGTAATTAAAACAACTTATGGAAGTTTGTATAGTGAAGGAGTTCGAGCATATTTTGATGATATAAGCGGTGGAGCAAATAACATTGAAGACCATATTAAAATATTGAGAAAGGTATTTGATAAAACCCGAGAAAAGAATTTAAAACTAAATAAAGAGAAATGTAACTTCATTGACACAGAAATACCGCTATTTGGAAAAATTGTAGGATACAAACAAGAAAGAACTGATCCAAAACGTACAGCAGCAGTGGAACAATACAGAACTTTATCAACGCTTACAGAAGTTAGATCATTTCTTGGATTCACAAACACCTTCAGAAAATATATCAAAGATTATGCATTAAAGGCAAAACCACTACAAGAACTATTAAAGAAAAATAAATCACAGACAGACAGTTTCGAGGAAAACAATAAGAAAAAGAAAGTAACATTATTAGAAGACCAACAAAAAGCATTTGAAGAATTAAAGAAACTAGTAACAACAGCCCCCGTTTTAGCAAATTTTGAACAAGACGCAGAAACTATAGTTGAGACGGACAGTAGTTACCAAGGAATGGGAGCCTGTTTACTTCAAATACAAAATGGAGAGAAGAAGGTAATTGAATATGCCAGCAGATGTCTAAAAGATACAGAAACCAGGTATCACATAAACGAACTTGAAGTAACAGCTGTTCATTGGGCAATAATAAGTAAATTCCGTATATATTTACTAGGAACAAAGTTCACATTAATAACAGACAGTTATTCAACAGCATACATAATAAACAAGGCAAAAATGAATAGAAAGTTCGCAAGATATGTAATAGATTTGGCACCTTTTGAGTTTGTACCAGTTCACCGGCCAGGAAAACAAAATGTAATTGCTGATCATCTGTCAAGATATCCTTTGAACGACTTATGCATGATGGTAATTAGCAGTAATACAGAAAAGCTTAAATTAGCTCAAAGTAAGGATGAATTTATACAACAGATATGTCAAAAATTATCAAAAGAAGCCAAAACACAGCATCTAAAACAAATTCATGAATCGTTCAAAATTGAAAATGGTATTTTGCTACATAACAATAATGAACAATTGCATCACAAAGAAAAAATTGTAGTACCACAAAGCCTTCGATCAACTGTAATCAAAATGGCACATGATGACAGTGGACATTTGGATTTCACTACAACATTGAACAGATTGAAAAGCAAGTATTGGTGGAAAAGCATAAGAAAAGATGTGAAGTCATATACATCTGCATGTCAAATTTGCGCAAAAACAAATCGTCGTACAACACTAACATATGGTGAAATGTGTAGAAGACCAGTACCAGAAACACCAATGCAAGTGATTTCATCAGATCATATTGTTGCATTGCCAATGACAGAATCGGGTAATACATATATTTTTGTTCATATAGATCATGCCACACGCTACATATTCGCTAAACCCGCATTTTCGCTGACAGCACAAACCGTAATCGACACCATCGAGAATGACATCATATATACATATGGACCGCCGTTCATATACATAACAGACAGTGCACCTTGTTTTATGAGCCAGTCTACACAAAAGTTTTTTGCCAAATACGGAATTGAACACCTACCTACAACACCGTATACCCCAAACAGCAATGGATTAGTAGAAAGAGCAAACGCTACCATAGTAT
The DNA here is from genome assembly GCA_963924505.1 of Agonopterix alstromeriana. Lineage (NCBI taxonomy): Eukaryota > Metazoa > Arthropoda > Insecta > Lepidoptera > Depressariidae > Agonopterix > Agonopterix alstromeriana. Next base: position 14,855,782 of record OZ004675.1, read on the forward strand.
CCACACTCACTAAATTCGCATTCGAAAACAAAGAAGACTGGGACAAATTATTACCAAAAGTTGTGCTAGCAATCAATACATCAAAACAAAAAACAACAGGATATTCACCATTTTATTTACTACATGGTTATGAACCAAGAATGCCACCAATGGAAATACACATTGGAACAGTAGTTGAAGACATAGAGAGAAATCATCAATTACAATATTTACAGGAAGCAAGACAAATAGCATTAGAAAACATAGAAGTGACCCACACTCAAAATAAGAAGCGATTTGATTTAGGACGAATTCAAGATAACTTTCAAAAAGGTGATTTTGTATTATACGAATGGAGTAAAACAACAGATACAAAACTAACACCAAGATATAAAGGCCCATTCAAAATACTAAGGAAAATTGGTTCTGTATGTTATGAAATACAAGATGTACAGAAGCCATCAACGAAGAAAATAGTCCACGTACAGTTTCTGAAACTGTTGTCTCAACCTCATAACTTAGACTTTATTTCAGACATTTCAGCAACACAAACAGTACACAACCCTGACGATGACAACCCAAATGATGACAGCCCAGATGAGGACAACCCGGACAATTACCACCCAGATGAGGACAACCCGGTCAATAACCACCCAGATGAGGACAATCCGGACGAGGAATGTCTAGAGGAGGACTCCAGAAGACAAAAAACGTTTATTTCAAGTAGGGGTCGTATAACAAAGAAACCATTTTCATACAAAATCTAAATTTATTTTAAAACAGTAAACATTACAGTAATTAAAATAATTATTGTTACAAATCAAGAATAGTTTTGAGAATAGTTTGTACAAAAACAAAAGAACTTTATAATTATTTAGGTAAACATTTAACATGTAATACAATAGAATCGAATAAGTAGTTACTGTATCACAATAATTATAACACCATTTCTGGTATTATGTTCCAAGTAAGTTAACAAATAAATAGGTAGTTAAGAAGCACAAAGGTACTTATATACAGTCAGTTGTATTAAGACAGTTTAGATTATTGTTAAAATGTTATCTAAGATTCAAATGTAACACTGATCAAAATTCTAAGTTAATATTCGGAAGTTTGGTTTATATAAAATAGAATACTTAAGTAATATCTATTAAAAGTTGTGTAGTAAAGAATGTGTTAAGGGCGTGAAAGAGGCATGTAAGGTATGTAGATTGTAAATTTAAAAAAAATTAAAATTGTGATTTCATTTTTATAAAATTTAAGGGGCATGTAAGGTATGTAAATTGGATCGTAGACGTAAAAGAGAGTGCTTACTAGGTAAGAGGATATACATGATTCGGAACGTAGTGAATGGATTAAAAAGTAAAGGATAACAGGTGTGAAAGGGACGGTATGAATGTGTTATTGCTTAAGAGTAAAAGAGACGAAATAAAGTAGATTCGAAGATGGCTAACTTCGGGTTTCATTACGTTTCCTTACCAAAAGTTTTCAATGTTTATTTTTACTTTTGTAACACCCAATATTTAAGATTTTTACGAAAACTTTGAGTCATGATAACATTAGAACTAAATCAGACAATTGCAAAGCACAGATATTAGTTTCTACATTATATTAAAACCATATTTTTTACCTTAATTACTTTAAGTTCTCCGTTTTAACTGCCTCCGTGGTACAATGGTTAAGAGTATTGGGCTCTTTACACGGAGGTCGTGGGTTCGATTCCCACGGGGGACACCTAGTGATATGTCACTTTGTGCGTTTTTCCCCAGTTGGTTAGGACATTCCTGGCGGAATCACCTGATTGTCTGAAAAGAAAGATGATTCCGTGCTTCGGATGGTACGTTAAGCCGTTGGTCCCGGCTACTATCTCTCGTGGTAGTAGTCGTTACATAAAAACCACGTCAGAGGCCATAAGGCGGTCTGAAAAAACTCTGACACCAGGGCTTGCCCACACGATAAGAAGACCTTAATTACTAAATGTTTAAACTATAAGCCCTTACTTAGTTTTTTATGGAGCGCCTTAGAAATTGTATCCTTTTAGACCTACCACATTCCTATCCATCCATCCATCAGGATTTAGATTTCGTATGGATTTTCCTCCTCCATAACTTCAAATCCTATACCGGATTTCCGGATTGGAATTCCGTATTTGTCCGGCAGGTCTTACGGTGCGTACACACTATACACAATCTCATTTATGTAGTAAGTGTGCCCTGTATTGTCCGCCTTAGCAACAACCCTGACAGATGTAGTTCCTATCAGGCGACTAATTTCTTCAGGCATCATCAATATATCTGATGCCCTCACAGTGCAACCGCCGGTTTAAACCATCGTAGCTGACCTCATCTCTGATCGTTAAGGTTTCCCGTTCCATATGATTCAGGAGAGTAAGGACGAGAGAGTGCATCTTTATTTAGCACACACACTTATTAAATATCCTGCGTACCTGACTGCTGGTGAGCGTCGGTGAGGTATGGACACATAATCATGAGGGTTCGAATCCGCACGGACGACATGCCATGCACCAATGAGTTCTTCTAACTTAAGTACGTAATACTGACTGCTCTCAAATGGTGAAGTAAAACTTCGTGAGGAAACCTGCATACGCTGAAGAAAAAATTGTGATGCTTAAATGAAGTCTATCAATCCGCTTTGATCACACGTTCACCCTAAGTGTAGACCTTGCAGGGGGACGTGTACAGGGTATAAGGAAAAGTATCATTAACCTTTAAACCACATATTCTATCTATCAAACCGAACAACTCAAAAAATATCAGCACAAAAAAATCAGCTGTATAATACATTTGAGACGTATAGGCATTGCAGTTTAGTATGGAACACATTTTTTTTGCGCTGACAGGGTTGCTACAATAGTACAAGTTGCTCAGTTTGACGGGTAGTGGGTAGAATTATGTGGTTTAAAGGTTAATGATTCTTTTCCATACACTCTGTTTAGGGGGATGATGACCCGACTGCTCCTGCATAGCTGATTACGACTACATCAAGTAGCTGTATTCAATAAGACAACCTGTTCAAGTGGGGTTACATAGACGGGTCTGACCTCCAGTGTGAATGCGGTGCTGCATCAAAGACTGTGGCCCACCTCATATTCTGCTCTTGCTGCCCTGAAACCTGCACGCGAAAGGAGCTTATGGACGCTGTCGGCAGTGCTACCCGTGTGGCAAAATACTAGATGGAAAATTTTTTAATGGCTCGCCATCGACTCTGTATGCAGCAGTCACCACAATCGAAATCTGCTATGAATCTTAATTCACAATTTGTAGTAGTTAATTCTTACGATCATTCCGGGGTGCCTTGGTAGTGCAAGTATGTGAGATGTCAATCTTCAAAGTTCAAAAAGTATATTCGTCTTATATTTACTGGCCTACTTGCTGGCAGAGTTCGCCGCCTCAATAAGCTTCAGACTTTGTTTAACTTATAGGCTTAACTTGACTACCACCGTCTAAGAGCGCACTGGATTACAGAACTTTAAAACGGTCACCCATTCAAAGCCCTGCTCTGATTGACGTTGTTTAAGCTTAATGTACTCAGGACAACAGAAAAGAGAAGCAGGCCAGAGTTAAGGCGAACCAGGGTTCTCTGTTCTGTACTCAGGACTGTTCCTAGATGAAGTGATCCGAAATATTCTAAATAAGTTTTGCATAATTCAGCATTTCAATATTTCACTTGCGATGCCCAAACTCTGGCCAGTGTGCCGTGGGTCGCATTTTGCAGTGCTAGTTACAAGCAAAACTCCATTATCATCATCATCATCATCATCAGCCTATAAACGTACCACTACAAACAGGGCAAGGCAATGGGCATTACTCCACCGAGTAAACTCAATGCGGATTGGTAGACTTCAAAACCACATCAGAATTTCTTCTTCAGCGTACGCACGTTTCCTCACGTTGTTTTCCTTCGCCGTTGGAAAGCTATCGGTATAACGTAGACATTAGATTTTTAAAGAAAAACTTTGATTAATTATTATAAGGACTAGCCTTGCGGTAGCATTTCCCCTCTGCCACGGTATAAGCACAATTGATCTTGTGCATTTACATTCAATTTTACACCCTATCACTAAACGAGACAGCCTATAATTGCGAAATAATAACTTCGAACTTAGAACGTTTGGGGTTCACACGAGACTACTTTTCATGATTTTTGACATTCAAAATTAGAATCTAAAGTTATGGGGAATAAAATCCAAAGTTGCGGATTTCATGTTACCTCGCCCCCCGCAAAAAGTGGCAGAAATGTTTGTTAGTAGAATTACACGCGTAACCAGTCCACATAAATAGTCAAATAAGAAAAATGATCCACAAATCCAAAAGATCTTCTTTTAAATGAAACCTTAAAAAAATACGTCTCAATCTGAAGAACCTTAGCCTTTTCCCGAAACCCCTTCAAAAACTGTTCACGGACCCCTATTCGGAATACAAAAGAATCTAGATGGCGGGCCCCGATGCATAATTCAACATACCTCCCGTTTATTCTCACTTTGCTAAATGAATTATACTATAGATTCCTTTATGGTTTTGTATTTTTCGTTTCACAAAGCATTGTGTTTCGTTTTTAGTATAAATTCTCGATTTATACTTTGTTTGGTGAAGATGCAGGTGTTTTCTGTTGCTTACAAAACGAATTACAGTAATAGGGAATTTATTTTTAATGTTTTAGGGTTACATACTAAAAAAAATATTGAAGAGAAGGGTTATTGGTCCAGTCTATCGGCAGAGAGGTGATAGAATGTAAAGAAAAGGGGTTTGTGTAACTTCATATATGGACCAATTGCGCCAATTTTTTTGTTGCGGCCACCGATAATTTTAATATTGTTTTGTAACATTGCCTCAAACAAACATGTATGAATAATAAAATTTGCTTTAAGTAATATCGGAGCCGAGATATACAGGGTGGACGTTTGGACGGGGCAGTATGGTAGCTACCTTAACCGTTGTTTGTACAGGAAAACGTACTTAAACCTAACCAATTTTAATAAATTCATACTACATTATTTTCGTGCATACATTTTAAATTAAATTTTTTTGCGATTTCAGTTTTGCTCCCATGGTAAAAGTTGTTAAGTTTGATCGTCCGAACCACCCCTCAAAATTAGAAAGTGTTTATAAAATCACCTAGTTTATTTTAATTTATATTATGTAGATCTTTGTTGTATCTAAACAAATAAAATTGTCAATTTGAATTTGCAAAAGAAAATAATAACGCATTCCCAACATTACATTCATACTATAAAATTCCTCCTTTACGAAAACTAAAATTACCCATGAGATACATACTCGTAAACTAACAATAGACGTAATATGAATACACACTTGTATCACTTTATACAATTTCAAAAACATCTGTTATAAATGTAAAACAGTGTTAGCTAACTAGAACGCCTCATTTTGAAACATGGAAACTTAACATAAAACAAGGTACATTTACTCTAATAGTGTCTGGCATGAACAGAAAGGCCTGCTCGTTTCAAGGGTTTGCGAACTACTATTACTTTTTAGGGTACCGCTGTTCTAAATGAAACTGGTGTAGAATTACAACAGATGGCACCAAATTTTATACAAAAAACAGGTCTTTTGATTTCAAGGCCTTAAAGCTCAGGGTTCCCGACATTCATATGAAAAAGTTTTTGGCCCCCGACTACGTATTGCGTACTATAGTTCGGCCGTTCAGAGAATGCGTTTGACAGTTACCATAAAATTGTAAAAAACTGAATGAAAATATTGTTTACCTGTGCTCACTCTAGTACACAGGGCACTGGCTGCCCTTTTAAGTTAAAAAAGCTACTAAATAATGATCGGCATTTATAGTTTTCATTCAGTTTTTTAAAATTTTATGGTAACTGTCAAACGCAATCTTTCAGCGGCCGGACTTTAGACGCTTTAGGACGCGTAGACGCGTAACGCTTAAGGAAAGCTAGGGCATAAAACCCTATGGAGTGTGTTCGATAATTTAGTTTATGATTTTATTCAATCAATCTCCTAGCTTGTACTTATGTTTGTTCGCAAAATTGCCTAGAGTGGCGAAATAGTGAGGGCTGACTCACTATTTCGCCACTCTAGGCAATTTTGCGTCGTTTCTGGCGAGTAGGTTCGTATCCAGGTGGTTGGTAGGCTCTCTTTTATGGCCATTAGTTTATGGTTTAAAGTATTTATTATATGAGGCAGCTACATTTCTCAGGTCGTTGTCGGTGAAGAAGCAGCGAGCTGGATGGTGTCAATTATTATTATTCGTCATTACTAGCAACGGAACACTCTTTAAAGCATATCTAGTGGCGTACCTGACCAGTTTTTCACCTTATCTTTCTAGAAGTGTAGTTAGAAATTGTTTGGATACATTTCACAAAAACATAAATCAAGCAGTAGTGACAATCTATTACTAAGAAATTAAATCACATTCACACAGTGCTCTTGCACAGAGATTTGAAGGATTGTAACCATCTCGCTTTATGTTTTCCGGGCAAGAAAGCGATAGTGAGCCATAATTTACAAAAATATTGAAATACAAACCCAAATTGCAACTAGGGATAACTTCCGTGCGTTCAGATGTTTTTACCATACTTATTACTGGAAGCAAAATAAGTCATAGTTTCATTACAATGTTAGGTTCCTCTTTTGTTTTTGTAATCTTAAATGTTATTAGTTCTTTTGCAGTAGGCTCTTCAACTTTGCCATAAAGGATCTCTAATAGCTCTCTAATAGCCATGTTTTTTTCTTTTTACTGTCTCCCGTTTGCAATGGAGGTAAGTTGGATATTTGTTTTTCCTACTCCTCCTGTCTTCTTTGATTAAATTCAATGCGGGTTCCAAGACGGATTAGATCCTCCGGGCTCGCTGGACTTCATTGTCTAGTGCTGTGAATTGTCGCCGCTTTTGATCCTGGTATACAGGAGTTAAAGCGATGGGAATGTGTAGTGGGCCGATGCCCAAAAAAAAAATGCAAAGCCTCCTTGACACATAAAATTTACGAAATTTTTCTCGATATTGTGCTAGGAAATTCTCTCCCAGTTCAGACTCGTAACTAACGGTGAGGATCTTAGAAATTCATGATTTTTAATAAATACTATTGGCTTTCCGCTAGTTAAAACATATAAAGGAAAGCTTCAAAAAAGCCTTTATTTTAATTTTGTATAATATTATTTTATCAACATTTGAATTACCCTTCAGGAAATCATATGCTTTGCCATTGTGCTTAGTATCGTTACTGTTTTGTTGGTGTATTGAGTTTTTTGTTTGCTGACTGAGCTTTGTATAAAATTAAAGTGTTATGTAGATTTTATTTCTGTTGTGATATTTGTTTAGTTAACTAAACGAATAATTTTAGCTCTGAGTCTGTTTATGTTGTAGTTTTAGTGTAGCAGTCTTTAAAAAGGTAAAGACATATAAGGGCAGGCCGCAACGCAGCGCAAAAATGCGTACTTCGCACATTAGAGTCGGCCGGGTCGCTAACGCGTCGGTGGCGGAGTTTAGTTTGAAGTTATACTGGCAGACTTTGTAAAAAGTTTAGCTAGGTTATAGCACGGAAAAAAGGTTTATAGCAAAGCATAGTATAGCATAGCATAGCATAGCATAGCATAGCATAGCATAGCATAGCATAGCATAGCATAGCATTGCATAGCATAGCATAGCATAGCATAGCATAGCATAGCATAGCATAGCATAGCATAGCATAGCATAGCATAGCATAGCATAGCATAGCATAGCATAGCATAGCATAGCATAGCATAGCATAGCATAGCATAGCATAGCATAGCATAGCATAGCATAGCATATGCTAACGACTATATTCCCCGGGTAGTCAGAGACATTCTGAAACCTCAGAACATCCTCGTTTCACCAATAGTACCGAAACTCAAAAGGTTTATTCCACTTTAAACTCCTGGGTAATATCACCCGGGTGATCATAGGCGACTCATATGTGTACTATGATCACCTGACGAAATGATCACCCAGGTGGTTTAAATACGACTAGACCTTTCAGTTCAGTTTTGGTATCACCAAATTACCTAACTACTTGTAAAGGGAAACTATTTGTGAAGTCGCGTCGCTTTAATCACCTGGGATTTTTAGGTGATTTGAGGACACAAAATTTTTCAAGTCCGGTCTCTTTTAATCACCTTAAATTTACAGGTGATTTTATTGGATTTGATGTTTAAAAAGGATGATACTGAAAAATACGTTTTTATCAACAGTATAGTTCAGCCAAGACAGATTGTTTTTTTTTTTATGTCACTGGAAATTTCCTCTTTACTAGATTTGGGGATACCAAAACTGAACTGAAGGTCGAGTCGACTATGAACAACTTGGTGATCATTTCTTCAGTTGATTATAGTATACAGATGTGTTGCCTATGATCACACGGGTGATATCACAAGTGGAATAAACCGGATAAATATCCGCCGCGCAATAACTTCGCTCCGGCGTATGTATTAGTTCTTTATACAACGTGTTAATGAATTAACGCAAAACTAGAAAGTAGTTTGTTTAGAATCGAGGGCAGAATCGAATTATCATGGTTTCAACATAGGTTTCAATATTTTTCAAAATATTAAAGAATTTGTTTGTAAAATTTAAAATATACTGAACTCGATCTCAACCCACCGCTCGGGGACTCTCACCCTATTTACTACCAAAACAAGATTCTTAAAATGTACCCATGAGCACGTTAGTGCTTCCATTCATTACTGAAATGAAAACAAATCATTTTTGCCTCAAAACTTAAAATGCGAATAACTTGAAATTTTAACTACCAACAAATTAAATTATTGTTTCAATCTAATTATTTTGTTATAAATCAGTTGGGGTGTATGAGGTTTTGCGCTTATTCATTAACACGTTGTATAGTATGCGTTAGTTCATATAAATTGTAAAAAACGATTTGGGCTGATTTTTGCGCTGCGAAAATGAATCTGCCAGCCCATATAGTCCAGTCGGTTCTGCAGTTTAGTAAGGCTCTACAATGACAAATTTTTCAGTTTGGTGGTCTAAACCACGACTTTAAATATTACTAGGGTGTTTTGTTACACCCTGTGTAGGCAACGAGGTCTACCGCTGTTTTATTAGGCTCCGCTGGAGAGGTTTTAGTGGACTGTAGTTTTTCTGGTGGCAGGAGTGGTTCGATGTAAAGGAAAGTCTTGTTTGCAGCACTGGAGGTTCATTTTAGTGATTTTTACACCAGAGTTAGTTACACGCACAAGCACCGTACCAATATGGAAGACGGAAATGGAAATACAACTTTTTTTAATTACTACATTTTATGTTAGTGTTGCCAACAGCCTGTGTAGTATTTTCTTTTTAATAGAAGAGAACGAGATTGTTCTGAGGTTTCAGAATATCTCTGACTACCCCCTCGAGGAATATAGTCGTGAGCATATGCGTATGCTAGAAGAGAAATGCTGCTTTTGACATAGAATTTGTCGTTTTCTGCTTATTTAATTCCATGTGAAATAGATTAAAATCTGTCTTTTATCCCCAACCACATATCTCCAACCCCTTTATTTAATTTGTAACAGATAACATCCACCCAAAAATACAATTCTAAAGTCCCGTGAAGTTTCAAAAGCCGTGTAAGTCCCGGATCCCGGCGCGGGACTTATCCTGATCCCGCGGGATTTAACTCAAATTATCCACTGTTACTGTTAGTTACTGGATCCTCGTAACTGACTAGTTTTGTGTTTCAAAAGCTTTAGAGTAACGTTAGTTTGTTTCAAGTTTTTTGTTAAACCACCGCTTGTTTTTTGGACACCGCTGTTCGGTAAAAAATGTCGTCAGTTTGTTATAACTTAAAAACTATGGATTCTCTTTGAGAAACAGCATAGGGCATAGTTTGCATTAACTTTCAGTTTTAGTTTCATCACAATCGGTTTTATCGATCAGTATTTATGATTATTTAATTTTTTCAAATATCTACATGGTATTTCACTTGTGGTCTGCGCGTACGAAGACGCGGATGCCACTAGTTTCTAGACTACGTAACGAGTTACTAGACTAAATAAAATGTTAGGTCAACAAGCCACATCCAAACAACAAATAGTAAAGTACTTACTAAAAGTATTCAGTTCCGGTGACCCGAGTGGAATATCCACTATCTACTGAACATTGGACTTCGGCCATCGTATTTCAAACTCTGAGATAAACTTGGATTAAACCTGTGCTTAAAGTTTAAAATGCGCTTTACATTCAGCGACACGATCATTATTTTGTTTATCGGCTTTCATTCGTTAGTTTTCTGTTCCAAAGTTGGTAAAACAGAACACTTATCGTATCAACTCAGAGTCCGTCCATCCGTCCATCCATCTAAAACAATTAGATATTTGAAACTAATCACGTGATGTGATCATGTTCCAATACGTGAAAGTATGAGAAATCCATTGCAAAGTATGAGGAATACACATTATGGTAAGTAATAGCCTATAGAATCCCACTGTAGAGCAAAGGCCTCCTCTCACAAATAAGGGTGAGAAGGAGTTGGCCATACTCCACCACGCGGGCCTAGTGCGTGTTGGTTGAGGCAAGTTAGAGGTTAACTTGCTGTCAGAGATTTTTCAAGCCACCTTAATAGGCCACTGACCAGGCTTAACGAATAGTTACAACGCTATCTGACGGAACTATACGGAACCAACTGCTTAAAGCCTTCCAAAGCACGGAATATGAATATGAAATACCACTAAACGGCCACCCATCCAAAGACCGACCGGACCTGACGTTGCTTAACTTCGGTGATCGTTTCCAATACCGAAGCTCCACTGCGCCAAGCCAAGCCCACGCCAAGAAGCGCTCGTTGGCGTATATATGGTGTTAAATAAATAATTAGGTGTATTGTACAGTCATGTAGTATGCCTCAAGGTAGTAATATTAAGTTAATGGCCTAATCACTATTGATTAGAAAGCCACTCGGTCAGCTCTCGCCAGAGGCTTCAGCTGCAGCTTGGAGCTTGTTCAGTTCACACCCTATCGTACCTTATATTTACATAGACATACATACACATACATACATAAGCTCATGCCATTTTCCCATGGGAGTAGGCAGAGACCACGGACCGCCACACGCTACGACTCTGACACACCTCTTTAGCGTCATTCACATTCATACATCTTTTCATGCACTTCCGTCGATTGAGGGTGCTACGCACTTGTCCTTTTCGGAAAAGATCATTGATTTGATCATGGTATGTTCTCCTCGGACGGCCTCTCCCAATACTTCCGCTCACCTACATACATATAGTCTATATTATATTAATATATTTTATTACAAAGTCGTGTAGTATAAAGTGTAACTAATCACCGGTGCAGATATGCACAATTGATTAGAGAGCAGCTTGGTCACCCGCTAGTGCCCTCAACTCCGATAACTTCACGCTGTGGCTTGGAGTTTGTTCAGTTTACGTTTTGCTGTACTCTATGCAGTTTAAAAAGAGTCTATAATATATATTATAGTGTTAAAACGAAAATTTAATTTAAAATTACTCACATAATTCACTTCAGCAACATGCATCGTCAACCATCTCAATTAAAACAAAATCTGCTTCAGCAACACGCGTCGTCAAATTTATACAGTACCATTCAGCAACATGCCACGTCAAACACTTAATCAAAAAAAAAACCGACTGCATAAAAAACCGATTAACTGAAAAGAGAAAAATAAGCTCTATAATCACTAATCAACTATAAAAGCTTGTTTTTCTCTTTTCAGTTAATCGGTTTTTTATGCAGTCGGGTTTTTTTGTTTATCTTAATAAATTAGTTTATTTCATACTTTTTAGTATTGTGTCGAAACGGTAACATAAAAGTACTATATTATATATATATATTTGTGGAATTGTCAGATCACTAGCTTTCATTTGATACCCATATTGTAATTTTAATGAAAAAAAAATGTTGATTCTCCCTCTCTTTTTTATTTCGCAGACGCCATATTAAAATAATATAGCCTATGTCACTCTCACAATTTTTACGAATCTAATGACACCTCAAACGTTAAAATCCATCAAACTGTTTAGGCTATAGGCCGTGCCAAAGAAATAGACATACAAACAAACATACATACATACATACATACATACATACTTACATACATACATACATACGCTCGAAAAACATAACCCTCCTTCTGGCGCAGTCGGGTAAAAAGACCGCCCCTTGCCATACCCGGCCCAAACGTGCCCATAACGCCGGCCGCGTTTCCGCGCTGAATCGCTAACGACACGCGTTGGAGCAAGTACGATCCAACACGGAAATCATTCCCCCTTTCCCTAGTAGTGTACCCCTTTATAGTGTTATTACAAATTCGTGTAGTATAAAGAGTAACTAATCACTGGTGCAAATAAGCACAGTTGATTAGAGAGCCGCTCGGTTGACCCGCTTGTGGCTTTAGCTCCGACAACTTCACGCTGCGGCTTGGAGCTTGTTCAGTTCACATGTTGTTGTACCATATGCAGTTTGTATAAAGTCTCTATTCATACAACGTGTTAATGAATAAGCGCAAAACCTTATACACCCTGATTTACAACAAAATAATTAGATTGAAACAATAATTTCATTATTTTTATAGTTAAAATTTAAAGTAATTCGCATTTAAAGTTTTGAGGTAAATATGATTTGTTATCATTTCAGCAATGAATGAAAGCGCTAGCATGCTCATGGATACATTTTAAGCATCATGTTTTGGTAGTAAGCAGGGTGAGTGTGCCCGTGTGGTGGGCTGAGATCGAATTCAGTAAATTTAAAATTTTACAAACAAATTATTTAATATTTTGAAATAAAAATCTTATGTTGAAACCATGATAATTCGATTCTGCTCTCGATTCTAAACAAACTACTTTCTAGTTTTGCGTTAATTCTGGGTATTACAAAAGTAAAAATAAAAATTTTGAACTTTTAAGGGGGTGGTTTAGACCATCAAACTGAACAACTTTCACAATAGGACCAACATAGAATCCCGAAAAAAATCTGCTATCCCATACATTTAGCTCGAGTAGATTTTTGTACTTTTGTAACACCTTGTGTGTCGTGTAGTATAAAGTGTAACTAATCACTGGTCCAGATAGGTACAGTTGATTAGAGAGCCGCTCGGTCGGTTCCCGCTAGTGCCCTCATCTCCAACAACTTCACGCTGCGGTTTGGAGTTTATTCAGTTCACGTGTAGTACCCTATGCTGTTTACATAAAGTCGTTTGTTGTTCATTATTTGGTAGTATTAGTCATTGTGATTAATGAAGCATAGCATGCATAGCATAGAATATGCTCACGACTATATTCCCCGAGGTAATCAGAGACATTCTGAAACCTCAACATCCACGTTTCACTAGTACCGTAACTCTGTCCAGTATGACAGGGAGTGAATCCATCGCTACTTGAAATGGACAGTGGGTATATACATGCCTAGGCATTGAAACATGCCGGTTTCCACACGATATTTTCTTTCACCGAATAGCCAGTGGTGTTACAAATCTTACATAAATTCCGAAAAACTCACTACACAGCAGGCAAGGTACTTGCCAATGGACCACCACGACTGCTGATTGATTAAGAAGTGTTATAAGTCATGTATTCATACCACCACCATAATTTAAGACGATTGCACCTCAATGATTTGTTTCCAAATTCGGCGAGCATGTAGAAGAAGCAAAAGAGACCCGTATGTCAGTATCTTAGTCAAGGGTATGTCTGTTGTCTTTGCCTACCCCAATGTAACACAGGCATCGATACTCCAACACGCGGGCCCAGTGCAGATGGGTGGAGGCAAGTGGTCAAATAGCTGTCAGAGAATATCTAAGCCGCCTTAATACATTCTCTGACCTGGCTTAACGAATAACACCATCTGACGGTACTATGCAGGAGCAATTGCTTAACGTGCTTTCCGAAGCAGGGAGACGCTCGAGATGAAATACCACTAAACGGTCACCCATCTAAGTAATGACCAGACTTGAAGTTGCTTATCTTCGGTGATCGTTTCCAATACAGAAGTTCCACTACGCCAACGACCGTCCCCGGATGAACAACGATAGAAGTAAACATTAACAGGATATGTGAAAAAAATTGGATTCTTCAAAGCATCATATATCATGAAGTAGTTACAGTAGAAGTATGGTTTGCGGATATGTGTAAATTGAACATATAATTGAAGTTTTGATTAGAGCCAAAACACGATTAAGACACATTTTCTCGATAGAAAAACAAGCCAAAGTAGCCTCCGTCTTTATCGATAAACGCTTGGAACTGCTAAACGGTGAATAATAGAAACACGAGACTTGATTTAAAAAAAAGAGATTGATATTTTATAAAGTTTGATTAGAACAGAATTGAACTTTCATAAATAGTACAATCACAATTAAATAAAGTGTGTTTTACGCTTGCGTCGTTTCAGCCACGCGCGCCGTCCCATCTCTTTCTCTCGCATCATGCAGTAATATAAGCTATCACACGCCCATTTCGCTTCAACTATTTTTCGACATAGGCCCTTAAGAAAACATGCCTATTTGTTTGAAAGCAGTACACGCTATAAACACAGATATATTCATGGCACCATATGTAAGGGACATTAACAAACAGTCAAACTAAAACAATAATCGTAGACAGTGCTACGCCGTAGCAAACGTAGGTCATAACTTGCTACGCCGTAGCAAAACGTAGGATACGAAATTATTTAATGTGAGTTCCACGTATTTATTTAAAACTGGTGCAGTTTTTAAAAATGGCAGATAAAAATATTGCGATGCATGACTTGTTATGATTGTGCCGTTTTAAAATGTTTAAGAACACCTGTGCACTGTATTTGTGCAAAACTTTTTTGTGCAAATGTTCCGAGAACGCTTTTTTATAGTTTTATTCCCGTTCATTTTCATATACCATTTCGTTCATTTTTACCATTTAAAATAAATAAACACACAAAACAACATGATGGATATAATATACCTTTTCCGGAAATATGGCACTTTATTCCCTGTGATTTAAATATTTAGTTCCAAAGTTACCGTGGTTCAAAGATTTCGCTGCAAATCTTAAACTAATACTGGCATTATTTAAACGGAAATCTGGCAAAGTACCGGCACTGATATTGGATTCTAAATTGTGCCAACAAATTTTTTAACTTTACATTTTTAACATTAAAAATAGGACGAAACTTCGTTTGTATGCAGCACGCTCGGGTACCCTGATGAGTGTATTCTCTTAATATTAAAATCAACTGAAAAATGAATAACACAAAAAACGAAAAAACTTCAACTCCGTTTAAATAAAACGACTCATTCAACGCAATTACTTACATTTTGTCAACAAAAATAAAAATTTTGTCGCCATATTAAAGAAAAAAACTTTCTTTTACGAAAGCTCTTTCACACAACAGCTTCAAAGTTTTATTCGGTATCCCTTTCCAACTCTATCAAATAAAAAACCTTCATCATTCCACCTTTTAGAAAAAATAAACTCTACGCCGTTTAAAATACAGTACAAACTTCTGTGAATGTTTTCAAGAGTTAGGTCTTTTTGGGTTCGGAGTTAAGCACTAATGATGCGGTGGACTAGGTCTAGGCGAGACTGCAAATGGCTAGAATACTGTGTACTAATTGCTGTTGAAGTTTAATTAATTTGTGTTTGGTTTGAGATCTCATTCAGTTTTGAAGGTGGTTTGGAAAAATGTAGAAGATTTTATGAACGTTTTAGAAACGCTTGCGGAATATGTTCTGGATTAATACTGTTCACCACTAAAACACTTTAACTTACGACGTTTATTAAAGAGAAACTTATAGACAAAAACTTGCAAACAGTGTCCGCGTATATGCACCATAAGAAATGTAACGATAGCGCGATACGCCTAGTAGCGCCATCTATTGGCGATCTACGGAACAAAAAACTTATAAAATGAAATCGATGTAAACAAACCAATAAGTTAGTTTTACGGTAAAGGAACTGAATATAAAACTAGAAAATATATGAAAATGAATGAATATAACAATGTAAATAATATACAACGTGTTAACGAATTAACGCAAAACTAGAAAGTAGTTTGTTTAGAATCGAGAACAGAATCAAATTATAATGTTTTCAACATAGATAATTTTTTTCAAAATATTAAATATTTTTTTTGTAAAATTTTAAATTTACTGAACTCGATCTCAGCTCACCACACAGGCACACTCACCCTACTTAGTACCAAAACAAGGTTCTTAAAACGCTAGCGCTTTCATTCAGTGCTGAAATGATAACAAACCATTTTTGCCTGAAAACTTAAAATGTGAATAACTTTAAATTTTAACTATCAAAATAATGACATTATTGTTTCAATCTAATTATTTTGTTATAAATCAGTTGGGGTGTATGAGGTTTTGCGCTTATTCATTAACACGTTGTATACGTTAAACAAATACAGGATACTTTTTAAGGCAATGCAGTGATCTCAATCACGGGTTAATAAAGCTAATTGATGAAATGAAAATGAAAATTATAGTAGTTCTCCTACAAGCAGCCTATGGTCCCATAGAGACTTTGACTAATTATTATAAGGACTAGCCTTGCGGTAGCATTTCCCCTCTGCCACGGTATAAGCACAATTGATCTTGTGCATTTACATTCAATTTTACAACTTATCACTAAACGAGACAGCCTATAATTGCGAAATAATAACTTCGAACGTTTGGGGTTCACACGAGACTACTTTTCATGATTTTTAACATTCTAAATTAGAATCTAAAGTTATGGGGAGTAAAATCTAAAGTTGCGGATTTCATGTTACCTCGCCCCCGCAAAAAGTAATTTAAAAATTAAATTTATATTGATAAATTCGATGAATCGCAATAAAAATTACTTTGGTTTCTTAAAATTATGTCTTCTTTCCGTAAAAAATATAATATGAAGACCAATAAAAAACTAGAGATACCGAATTGTATCTGTGAAAAATGCCTGTAACAGACGGACGGACACCAAGGTGATTCCATAAATGTTCCGTATTGACATTTTTCAATGAAATACTAAAAATATTTATAATTAACTTCAACAACAAAACAATTATCTGCTTAACACCTGCAAAGTTGAAAATTAGTCATTTTTCATCAACAAATGTGTCTCTGAGAAACTCTCGAGTCAAGAGCGTAAGTGCCAGCTCACGTCTTATATCGCCCTGTTACACTAAATAAGCTTTTAACTATTTTCAACTTTATTTCAGAACTCATAAGGTGCAAAATGTGTGAAGGTGAGCTTGACTCGAGGCTTAGACGCTGTCGGAGACGTGTGGCGTCACTATATGTGAAGATTTTGAGAGTATCTTCGTGTTTTAGTATAGCTTCACACCATGACAAAATTACACGGCAATAGCACAATTTAGAAAAATAGACCAGCGCCCGCGGCATGATGCCGCGATAAAGCGCTATCGCGCCCTAGCTCCCTTTCTTTTAGCGCGCGAACGAACGAGTTAGCAGGTGCGATAAAACGTTTATTGAGGCACCATGCCGCGGGCGCTGCAGTGGATTAACTGACCTGTGCGTGGGCGGGGCTCAAACCATAACCTTCTGCACTACAACCACGGCTTATTTTAAGCATTAAGAGAAATTTATTCCGAATACGTAAATGCGCGCTGCATACAAACGAAGTCTGGTGATATTTTCAATACTAACCAATTAAAGTCAATGAAATTTTGCAGAAACAATCTAGAAACAAATCTCTATGCTTGTATCTTATCCGATTTTCGATAAAATATACAGTTTCAATGTTGTTATTAATTTAAGATTTGAATGGAAATCTTTGAGGCAGTGTAACTTTAAAACTGTACATTGTAAGGAAAATCTGGCACGATACAAGCATATATATTTGTTTCTAGATTGTTTCTGCAAAATTTCACTGATTTTAATTGGTTAGTATTAAAAATATCAACAGACTTCGTTTGTATGGAGCGCGCCAACAGTAATATACCCTTTAATGCTCAAAAACTGGCTTTTCGGTAAAGAAAAACATCGTGAGGAAATGTGTATGCTTCAATTTCGAGGCATATAGGTATTGTACCCACTGTCCATTAAAATTAACGAGGGGCTCACTCCGCGACACACTGAACAGAGTTTCGGTACTAGAAACGCGGATGATCTGAGGTTTCAGAATATAGTCGTGAGCCTATGTTAAATGCTCAAAAACCAAGTAACAAAACTAGTATAGTTTAAAACTACTTCCAAAAACTAAAACAGAATACAAAAGCCTGTGTAATCCAGCGATTTAACTTTAAGGGCAGCAAACTTCACGCGTAGACCCTTGCTCTGCCCGATTTATGGGCGTAGTGTTACATTAGGGGGTTTTTCTTAGCCAACTTTGATAGCGAAAAGAGGTTTTATTGTTTTTAGGACTCGGAAATAATTTATATTGCTATTGGTAGCTAGTACCATTTTTTTTTATTTATAATTAATGGACTTTTTGCTTGTGCGTTAGCACCGCATTTCCGCCAATGTCAAGTAGTTTGTGGGAGTATCTATCCCAATCTCAGGGATTGTTCTTGATAAAGAACAAGAAGAGATTAAGGAATGCGGAGCCTCGTGGCAGGCAAAGACGCGACGCGCGGACAACACGCGAGACAAGTTCTCGGGTCAGAACCTGCAACGTGACTCCAGCTAGTACCATACTAGTATTATCATTTATCTATAAACGGTCTGTCATAATTACGATCATATATTAGACGGACTATAGTAAGCGGGCGACACTCGCTTTCTGTCAGTTGACCAAAGCGGACGTCCCACAGATATGGACGTGCGAACTCGATTGTTAACAAAATCTGTTTTGTTATTTGACCATCCTGTATACTTTACCCCATAGGTACACACGGCAACACATCAAGCTACACAAAACCAACATAAGCTGGCCGCGCGACGATATACATTACTCGACCTACGCGCGGCCAGCTTATTTTGATTTTGCGTAGGTTGATGTGTCGCCGTGTGTACGTGCCCAAATAAGTGAAGTCCCAGTATGAATGTTCATATTTGGCAAATGTTACAGTAGTTTAGTAAAACTAAAATATTCCATCCTCAAAACAACATAATGTAAAACAAACCTCTTTCCCAGCGGGCCCATGTCCAAGCTCCACCATTTTGCAACTTTCACAACTGTGAATTCCTCGGCGACATTATGAGAGAAACGGACGTAGGACGAAGTAAATGTTTTTAAAATTACAACCATTGTTAAACTCAGTGTGACATTTGAGCTAGAATTACTTTTTAGGGTCAGAATGTACCTACATAAAGGGATTTAAAACTTTGAAACAAGATTTTGTTTAGAATAACAATAGTTTGGGAAAACACAATGCATCGCTGGCGTTGTATGGTACCGCTATAGAATCTTACTTTTAAAAACTTAGAAGGGGGCTTTTTGTTTTATACTACGGTTTAACGGCTAATAAAGTTTTAAAAAGTATATTTTACGAGTTGGTGGACTATTACTCGTTATCTTGTAAAGCTTATTTAGCGGTGATAGTTTTCCTTTTAAATTCGTTATACACACTATTGCCGTGAATTTTTTCACGTATCTAAAAACAACCGTTTAGCTGGCAGGGGGGGGGGGGGACAACGACACTTGACTCTAACAACAATTTTTACTTTAAAGCTTAATATTTCGCTAACGGATCTCTAAATCGAAAAATGGTTTTTCCACACCCACAATATTTAAAATACCTATCCAATATTGCACCCCCACTTTTCGTGTAGGGTATCTTTAGGTACCCTAAAAAATATACGGACGGACATGGCGAAACTATAAGAGTTCCTTGTTGACTACGGAACCCTAAAAACTCCATAAGGTAATCTGCGATGCGATTCAGTTTATGGATCAGAAGCAGATTTATGAGACTAGCTTCCTTATTATTCCATATTGCTGCAACGCCGTTGCAAAACTGTGCTCCTTTGCGACGCCGCGCCGTCACAAATCTCAGCGCACCGCCCTGTGTGGTTGGCCCGTGTTGCTCGCTCCATACAAACAAAGTTCGGTTATATTTTCAATACTAACCAATCAAAATCAAAGATTTTTTTTCAAAAACAATCTAGAAATTAATCTGTATACTTGTATTTTTTCAGATTTTCGTTAAAATATACAGTTCCAATGCTAGGATTAATTTAAGATAGAAATCTTTGAGGCACTGTGTCTTTAAAACTATACATTTTAACGAAAATCTGACAACATACAGGCGTAGTGAATTAATTCTAGATTGTTCTTGAAAAATGTAATTGACTTTAATTGGTAAGTTTTGAAAATATAACTAAACTTCGTTTGTTTGGAGCGTGTAGCAAAAACTATTTAAATTCACTACGCTATGCGTTGCATCGAATTTGTCGTGTCAACATTTTTTTGTTTTTTAATTAATTTTCAAATAAAAACTTGTATTCAATTCATCGGTAAGTAATTGGAGTATTATCTCTTTGGAAAAGGAAGAAATTTAATCGGCAGTCTACTCTTTTTCAATCAATTCTAGTTCCATTTACTTTCAAAATTTTCAACCTTGACACAATAGATTTAAGGTTTCTTTTCCATCCATTCATAACGTACCAAACGATAACCTTTGCTTTTGCGTAAAATTTCCGAATACTTTTAAAACAATTTTCAGGAATTCGCACGTAGATCGTTCTATTAAAAATTTTGAATTGGAGTAAAATTCCGAACGTAGTTACACAGAGCTAAAATTTGAAGCATTTATTTTAAAACGTTTTTAAAAGTAGAATTTATTTGTGAAACAATACGGAAAACTATTAATGAAACTTCAATTTTTCATACGACATTAACACAAACATAAACACAAACACATTTACATAAATGTACCTATTTTATTTATTCATGCTTGTGTCGAACTACATATTAGGATTTGATCCTACTGTTTTATTAATATATAATATTGTTCCTTAAATCGTTTTATTCTGAAATTTCAACTTGTAGATTTTGCTAAAGATAATTATTCTGTATGATTTGTAAATTATGAGTGGTCCATTTTGGTCATTCTAATTTGGACCCTTTTCTTCCCTATGCTGTCATATGAAGTGATACGGCATAAGTTACTTATGCCTTTTTATGGACGAAAAACTAAGCCACATGTGACGTATTGGTTCAATAAATGGGTGGTAGAGGGCGCACGAACGCGGAGTGGGGTGACACAAAGAGAATGGAATCACTATGGGTGACACTCGCAAGCTGTCAGTGGAACGGGGCGGACGTGCGAGCACGACTGTCACTTGAACTAAATTTATTTTATTATTGAACTTCAATTCAATGGCTTTTCGGTGAAGAAAACATCGTGAGGAAACCTGCATGCTTCAATTTCGAGGCATGTATTGTACCCACTGTCCATTTAAAGTGGCTCACTCCCCGTCACACTGGACCGAGATTCGGTACTACTAGTGAAACGTGGATGTTCTGAGTTTTCAGAATATCTCTGACTACCCCCTCGGGGAATATAGTCGTAAGCATATGCTTCAAAACAGAACATTAACTTTAAGGGTGTATTCAGACAATGAAACTAAACAACTTTACCTGAGGAACATGGGTTGAAAAGCGAGCAATTATTTTAGACCGACATACAAAAGTGCGGATTAGCCAATCGATTTTCTATGAGAAGACCACAATTTTTTCTCGTTTTTCGACCCACGTTCCTAAGGGAAAGTTGCTTAGTTTCATTGTCTCAACACACCCGTAAAGTTATGTTAGTAATTAAAAACGAGTGGTGTATAAGTTACCCTTTGAAAAATCAAAGTTTGGTCGAATCCGGCCTAAGTCGTCGAGTTGCGGAAAATGAGCCCGCTCAACCAATACCAAAAAGGTGGATAGTTATAATTTTCACAGAATCTGTGTTATCATGGCGGATTGCCTAAAAACATACTCATTTTCGGAGGGAAAAACCTAAAGCGAACTATACTGGACATCTGCTCATACTTACTCTTACATCACGTAATGTTACGGGTCGCATGGCAACAGATCGGCTATTACCGTCCGGGCCGGATCAGATTGAGTCCGATCTCAGATTTGCTGCGATCGGATTGAATAATAACTGAACCCGAAAAGTCTTTGCTGATGAAGTTTTTTTGATACAAAAAGAAAATACAGGGTGTAAGGAAAAGTATCATTAACCTTTAAACCACATACTCTACCCATCAAACTGAACCTTTACTATGGGAGCAAACCTATCAGCGCAAAAAAAATAACTGTTCCATACAAAACTGCAGCGCCTACTCAAAAAAAAAACTGACAGCTGATTATCCTTTCATAGTAAAAATTGTTCAGCTTGATGGGTAGAGTATGTGGTTTAAAGGTTAATGATAGTTTTCCTTACACCTTGTATACAGGGTATTAGGGTAAACAATTGCATTAATTAAGACAATGAAACTAAACCACTTTCCCTAAGGAACATGGGTCGAAAAACGAGAAAATTTGTTGGTAAAGATACAAAAGTGTGAATCAACCGATCGATTTCGAACCTTAAAATTTTATTAGTAATTAAAGAATAGTGGTTTACATATTATTTATTACACTAGGTACTTGGATCACAAACAGTATGTCACGTAATGCTGACTGCAGAAGAAACAAATGTACGCCAGCGATTCACTTAGGACTTCACATTTTCAGTTAGGTACATTTTTAATTGGTCACAATTGCGGTTGGTCACATTTGCAGTTTATTACATTTTTACACCAATACATCAATTCCATCCTGAAACTAGGTCGTTATATCTGTACTTACTGCAATGTGAGGTTAAACATTTTTAATTTGTTAGGTTTATACGTCACTTATGGTTTCAAAATCTAATCAACATAAGGGATATGACAAGGACGGACTTAATCAAAGAATAAAATTTACTCACGTTTGGTCGAATCCGGCCTTAGTATGGAGTTTAGCACTCTTCTTATCTTTTACTCTATGTCAGAACTAAACTTCTAAACCTAATCACGACACATCTCCTAACTTTAAAATCTTACACACGCCCTTAACCGTATTTCCAGCATCTCAGTCAATAAGCTAACCTCATTGAAAGCATCAAATTGTAGTCTAAAGAGCTAAGTCAATTTACCAGTCGGATTACTGTCTCTAACTCAACTTTGACTACACTTGCGAGTTGCCTAGCCGGATCGTTTAATGTAACTTTCAACTTGGAGCTTTAAGGGGTGTTTGTGTTATACAGGGTGTAACAAAACACCCTAGTAATACTTAAGGCAGTAGTTTAGACCATCAAACTGAACAACTTTTAATATGGAGTCACATTCGAGCAAAAAAAACTGCAGTCCCATACATTTTAGTCGAGTCGATACTGCAATTTTTATGGGACAGCAGATTTTTTTTTTCGATTTTGGCTCCATAGTGAAAGTTGTTCAGTTTGATGGTCTGAAGCACCCACTTAAGTATTACTAGGGTGTTTTGTTACATCTTGTATGTAATTTGGATGTGTTGAAATGACACACACACACTGTTGAAGAATTGGGATTTCAAATACTTTTAAAAACGTGGTAATCGGACTTGCGCATGGAGTGTTCAGTACCTCCACATAATACAGGGTGTTAGGGTTGACAGTTGCATTACTTTAATGGGTGATTGGACTCATGATACTGAACAACTTTCCCCAAGGAACATAAAGGAAATTCGCAACAGCTGATTGCATTTGGAATGGAATGACCAATTTTTTTTTCATTTTCCTATCTGTTTCGCAGGGAAACTTGTTCCTAAAAGTAATGCAACGGTTTAACCTAACACCCTGTATATTTGTACTATCTATTTACTGAAATATATTGTGTTTTCTTTCATTCAGTTCGGCATCTTTGAGCTCGACTCACACTTGACTGGTTTTTATTATTTATCATTTTAGTTTAAATTTTAAGTTATACTATAATCAAATTAAGGGTCACGGTACCAAATAGTCCAAGCGCATGTACGCAGATTGCCATTTTTACGATAGAGCAAAAAAAACGATTAAGTAAGCGAACAATTTTTCTACGCGTTTCTTGTATGGCATTCATCTTACATCTTCATTTTATGTTTAATTTTGGTTAAGAAATCCTCCATAATAACACACATTTGAACCAGTCTAAAGCCCATCAAAGGTAAAATAAAACGAATTTCATCGTTTACTCCAGAAATAAAAGTCATCAACAAAATAAGCTACAAACTTATCAAGTAATCTTCAATTGACGGTAATTGTCCAACTGATCAGCTTAAAAAATAGAGGGTACTTATTACCCAACTCTCCGGGTGTCCGAATGGGTAGTCATCTACCAAATGGGCCTACTTCAAGTCTTGAGAGAGATATCGAGATATCCTAATTCCGATTTAATGAGCCTTGCAGAATAGGGTCGATTTGTAGTGTTGCCAAATTTTCGATATTATCAATATCGATTAAAACCACCTCGACCTTAAAAATCATTTTTAGTATCGATGCTACCTGTACCAGTCGGGGAATATTCTTCAGCGTGTGATATTATTAAATTTAAAAAAGTGGCAACACTTTTCGACATATAGCAACGCTATCGATAATATTGTGCTGATTGGAGAATTGATAATATCTATGAGGGGATATATTAGAGAACTAAAATATTGGCATAGTTCTAAACGTTAGAAAACTGAAGTGACAATGGTCTGATCATATCTTCCGAAGAACTGTCAACCAATGTAAGTCTGTGATCAAAGCGTAGTAGCCCTGCAATAAGATAGATAGCGGGGAGCGACTAGATAAGAAAGGACTAGGTTAGAGTTTTGTGGTGCGTCTTGGCCGTCAGAGGCCTATAGGTTTAGCAGTGGACGATGACAGGCTGATGATGTCGATGATCGATAGTTTATTATTTTAAATATTCGTACTCATACAAACTTAATTACAAAATTGATCTATGGTACTATCGATACTATTGAAATTCCTTGATTATCGATAGACTATCGAGGGACAACACTAGCCGATTGCGAAAAAGATCATTTTCTGACGCCGTCTTTTTAAAAACTGTACATGGAGTTGGGGAATGTTGGGATCTTATTATTGGTGTAGTTCTCTTGGGTTCTCGGAATGGTAACTAAAAAAAAATCTTGTTTAGTGCTACAAACCTCTTCATTTCGATGAACATTGAATTGAACTTACATGATTTTTCGACTAGATTGGATTTATCACGAAATACTATTATTGGGTGGTGATATTTATAGGTTCCTTTTTTATATGCTAATGGTTTTTTAAGGGGATGATCAGACCAATCAAACTGAACAACTTCACAACTATCTAACTTTTTAAACGGGGACATAAAAATCGCGATACAAAATTAACTGTCCCATACATTTCAGACGAGCAGTTTAGTAATTTTGGATGGAACACGTCACTTTTTCTTCGATGCTAGTCCCTTGTAGAAAGTTGTTTAGTTTGATGGTCTGATCATTGTATAGGATACCTTAAGCATATTAAGAAGGAACCTGAATACCTTTCATACTCTTATTCATAATTTTAGATCTTACTAGCTTTTGCAAGTAACTTCGTCCGTGCGTCCGTTGTAGCGAGATGAAATCCGCGAGTTTCCTACTAGTCAAATAAACAATTCTTTATCAAACGTCAAAACGCATGCTTTGTATGAAATATTGTACTAAAAATTGAATAGTGACGTCAATTTGTTTTTCGTCGTCGTTTTGATACTTTTATAGTTTATCCAGTTATTAAAAAATAGTATTCAAGCATCAGCATTACTGAAAATGTAAGTTTAGCGTTATTTTCAAACGGTTTATTTAGTAAGCAACTAAAACTAAAATATATTTTATGTAGTCAACTCCCCTATTATATGGTTTGTATTTTTAAGTCTAATCATAAGCTTTTCTCAAGTCGACAACTCCCAATGAAGAACTCAACGGCTGGCACCTCTTTAAGGCAGATTTTCCACCACAAATGTGTGAGGTAGCGAGGAAACAATCCGCCAATAGCGCGCTCGCTCGATCACGTCATTGGGAAATTGAAGCACTCTCATTGGACGATTTATTCCTCGCTCACCGCCTCGCTACCTCGAACATCTCTGGTGAAAAAATAGCCTTAGTCTATAATTAAAAAATAATAAAGGAAAGAACCATATCCCCAATGATTCGAATCTGGCAACACGATGTACCGGTGGCCCCATCCAATTACTACGGTGAGGCGATTTACATCAGTCGTTCCCACAAAATTCGTTTATTTTCGGTCAATTTAAGAATTTTCCTTAAGAAAAACAATGATTGGCGTTATCCGTAGAGAGCCACAAAGGAAATTAAGAGGGTTAAGTGCTTTAGCATTGCGTTCCAATTTCTGCAATTTATTTGTTTTTTACCCGACTACGGCGAAGCAAAAAGGAGGGGGACATGGACCACCTGTTTCAGCAGGAACTCGAAATAAAAGATGGCCTGTATCATCTACAACGTGTTAATGAATTAACGCAAAACTAGAAAGTAGTTTGTGTAGAATCGAGAGCAGAATCGAATTATCATGGTTTCAACATAGGTAATTTTTTTCAAAATATTAAATAATTTGTTTGTTAAATTTAAAATTTACTGAACTCGATCTCAACCCACCGCACAGGCACTCTCACCCTACTTACTACCAAAACAAGATTCTTAAAATTTATCCATGAGCACGTTAGCGCTTTCATTTATTGCTTCACAACTTAAAATGCGAATAACTTGAAATTTTAACTACCAACATAGTAAATTATTGTATCAATCTAATTATTTTGTTATAAATCAGTTGGGATGTACGAGGTTTTGCGCTTATTCATTAACACGTTGTATATTCTGACTCAAATTCCATTATCATTTGAGTAAAAGTACTTAATTAATGAGTCGTACAACCATTTTGTATTCAAAACGTAACTATTACCCGAACAATACTGCGAAATTTACTACCCGTTACCTTTTCAATGATACCTATGTATCATTGTTAGCAAATTTTGAATAGAAACCCTAATTTGTGGCTGGATGGATATACGATTGTTAAGAGCCATCGTACGATTGCCAATACGTGCATGTAGGTTTGAAATAAAATATTATGTCGCTCGTTGGCGTAGTGGAGCTTCGGTATTGGAAACGATCACCGAAGATAAGCAACGCCAAATCCGGTCAGTCTTTGGTGGGAGTTTAGTGGTATTTCATCTTGAGCGTTTCCGTGCTTCAGAATTCTCTGACATCAAGTTGACCACTATCTTCAACTGCCCACTCCCTCTCAACTTTATTGATTGATTGATGATTCTACAGGCTTTAACTTACTATCTTTTTTTAGGATTATTGTTTGAGTCGTCAAATTATGTTCCAAATCGTCCGGAGATCGTTATGCGAACGGGTGGTTACGCGAAAGGATCGTTCTGCGAGCAGGTCGTTCTGCGAGCGGGCCGTTCTGCAAGCGGGTCGTTCTGTGAGCGGGTCGTTGTGTGAAAGGGTCATTCTGCGGGTGTGTCGTTCTGCTATTAGGACCTTCTGAGCAAAACTCATTACTGTCAATGGACTCTTGTCATTTAATTTAACTAGCCACAATCAGTAATATCATAATAATCCTTGTTTCTATTGATAATATTCCCAGGATTATTATAAAATTGTAATAAAATAACTTTAAAAATCTGTTGAAAAATCTTCTTGAAAACCAGAAAGTTGGAATAGGTATTGTCTATACCTGGAGAGCAGATTGCCTCACAAACGGTGAAACATGAAAATACTCCTTGGCGGTCGGCAATGTTCGTCCTTTGTCCCTTTCTAATCCAATGACAAAAATTGATAGAACGGGACAAATGTAAAATCTGAAACATCGACGACCGACGCCGACGGTCACGTAAGAAAGAAGGAAGAACATTACGGACCGCCACAGTCAATTTTCGTGTGTCCATGCTTCTAAGCAGGTTATGGATCCATTGGTTACAAATCCATGTTGAAAACAAAGAATGTATTTCATAAAAGTTCCATCAATACCCATTTCTAGTTATCGACGTATGTCTCTTGGATCGAATACATCAACGACTACGAGTGAATCAAATCAAACGACAGTCCTCAATCTCGATCACGTGTTCGAGACTCGAGGTTCAAGATACATGTGTTTTATCGAGGCCATATAAACAGGGTGTTTATTTAAATGCGTTAGGTATATATTAAAGAAGGTGCTTGAGACCATCACACATGATTATCGAAATAATTTAATAAAACCAATGAGCACTTAACTAAATATCTTCAAATTGCAATTGCAACACGATTCGTCAAAAACCATCAAACTGAATAACTTTTATACTAATAGGACTAATATCGAAAACGTAACAATAAAAGATGTGTCCTATACTTTACACGTCCATTCGTTATTTCATTTCTTTTTTTTTAAATTTCAAACAAAATTGCAAGCCCGAATGTATGTACAAGGTGTTACAAAAATACAAATAAACATTTAAGGGAGTGGATTAGACCATCAAACTGAACAAAACTGTCTAAACAACCCCCTTATAAGTTTTAAATGTTTATTTTTACTTTTGTAACACCTTGTATAACAACCATACGTTATTATCGCCACGGAATTAAATGGCGACCTTGCCGCGCTTTTCTTACTTCTCCTTTTTACCTTTTTTCCAATTGTATTCCCTTTTCTTTTTTCACTTTCCTCAGTTTTCTTTTTTTCACTTTCCTTTTTCATACTTATACAAGGTGTAACAATACACCCTAGTGATATTAAAAGAGGTGAAAACTCAAAAACTTTCACTATGGATACAAAGTCGAGAAAAAATTTAAAAAACTGCTGTCCCATACATTTGAATCGAGTAGACACTGCAGTTTTGTATGAAACAGCAGATTTTTTTTTAATTTTGTTTCGATGTTGGCTCCATAGTGTTGTTCAGTTTGATGGTCTGAACCACCCCTTTAAATATTACTAGGGTATTTTGTTACATATCATTCAAAAGTAATGAGTTATAAAAGTCAATGGTCTGCGCGTCCTGTAGAGGATGAACAAGAGAGTGGAAATCCTGAAAAACATAAAAACTCTGAAACTTTAGTACCTCGGTCACATTATGAGAAGTGAAAAATACAAACTTCTCCAAATTATTCTGCAGGGGAAAATTTTGAGAAGACGAATGCCTGGTAAAAGAAGGACTTCCTGGCTTATAAACCTGTGTAAATAGTTCGATATGAACTCTACCTCACTTTTCAGGACTGCAGTCTCCAGGGTCCGAATAGCCCTAATGATAGTCAACCTCCGATAGGAGTGATGGCACTACAAGAAGACGGTCTGCGCGTACGAAATCGCGGGCGAGTCGCTATTTATAAAAAAATACATAGATATGCTCACGCCTATGTCCCACTATAGGTGTAGGCAGAGGCAACAGATCGCCACTTGCTATGATTCTGACACACATCTCTCGCCTCCTCAACATCGATAAGTCTCTTCATACAATCTTGTCGGTTTCGGGTACATTTTATTTGGCCCTTCTTCTTTACGCATCCAATTTGGTCAGCGTATGTGCGCCTAGGGCGACCCCGTTCAACCATTCCATTCACACTCTCCTTGTAAATTTCATACGTCAACCTATTTTCGCTCATTCTTTTTTTTATACCTAAACAAGTTTTTAAAAACCTTCGTCTATTCTTAATTCGGTTTGTGACTCTATTTAATTTTGTAATTAATTTCCAGATCAAAGTACCAACTAATCTAAAGTTCAAAAATAGTCTTTAAAGTTCTTAAAATATAACAACAAACTTTAATTAGGTACCTGTCACTACCTTAGGTAATTTCATAATTAGTTTTAGTGACACCTAAAATTGAGATAGGTTAAAAGTATAATACCTAGGTATTTAAATATGAATATTTCAGTTCATAAAGGTCATCCAGGTTTTCGTAAATTGAACCGTAAAAGTACCTAATAATTATTTTTTAAACGTGGTGATCCATTGGCGAGTACCCTTGCCTGCCGTGCAGGAAGCGATGGTTCGGATCCCCTTCCAGGCCGACTCATACCAATGAGTTTTTCGGAATTTATGTACGATTTGTAACACCACTGACTTTCCGGTGAAGGAAAACATCGTGAGGAAACCTGCATGCTTCAATTTCGAGAAATGTATTGTACACACTGTCCATTATAAGTGGTGACGGGCTCGCCCCCCGTCACACTGGACAGAGTTTCGGTACTACTGGTGAAACGTGGATGTTCTGAGGTTTCAGAATATCTCTGACTACCCCCTCGGGGAATATAGTCATGAGCATATGCTTGTGCTATGCTTATGCAAAAGTAATCTAATAATTTTTTTTTAAGTGTTTGTCTCAGAAACTTTTCAATTATATTTTAACTAGAGTTTTCATGCAACTTCGTCCGCAAGGGTTCCCGTCATCGTACTGATTGATATACCAAATTTTAATTCTTATTATAAGCTTACACAGGCACAAAAAGTTTTATCAAAATCGGTCCAGTGGTTTTCGCGTGATGCGTGAACAAACAAAAAAACTTTTTCAGTTTTACATAGGGTCCTCATAATATGCTATCACTTTTTAAGAGGATGATCAGACTATTAAACTGAACAACTTTCTCTTTGTGAACAACATCGAAATCGCAAAAAAAAAATCTGCTGTTCCATACATTTAGCTTAAGTAGGTTTGTAGTTTTGTATGGAACAGCTGTTTTTTTTTAGATTTCGATGTTGATCTTATAAAGAAAGTTGTTCGGTTTGATATTCAGATCATCCTTTTGAAAGGTTTCTAATAGAAATATGGGGCTAAAGGGTGTAAACTTAAATGCGTTACATGCTTGAGGAGATGCTTCAGACTATCAAATCATCAAACTGAACAACTTTTACTATGGGACCAACTAGGAATTTGCGAAAAATAAATTCTGCTGTTCCTTAGAAACTTCAATAGCTACTCGACCGGAATGTATAAAATAGGAGATTTATGATTTCAATTTTGGTCCCATAGTAAAATTTGTTCAGTTTGGTTGTCTAGAGCACGCCTTTTAGTATCTAACTCATTTAATTTTAAATCCTATACAGGGTGTTAAGGTAAACAATGGAAATTCGTTTAAATCTATAGGGAGATTGCATTTAGTATTGAAAGCCAAAAATTTTTTTGCGTATTTCCTATAGATTTCTTATGGAAAGTTGATCAGCATCATGGGTACAATCACCCCTTAAAGCAATGCAATTGTTTACCCTAATACAGGGTGTTACAAATTTTCGGGAAAATACGTCGTTTTTTTCTCCCATTGTATGTTCTTACATCAAACAAAAGTAGTCCACGGCTCCAGCATGAAGTCAAACAAAATATTTCGTTCAATACGAGTAACATGACCTCATAGCCTAGCTCCGATATTCACTGGGCTGTGTCTTTTAATTTCCGTTGACCACTGAAGCCAAGTTCCTTTCGAATGGTAGAGAAAATGTGAAAAGAATTGGCTGTAAGTACAAATTTTATAGTCAACGTTACGTAATCAGCCTCTTCGACATCACTACTGGGGCAAAGGGTTACCTACCCTCATGCTTAAAATATCTCGGTATTATATTGGGTAGAACGTTGACCGTCAAAAAGAATAGAGCGTCAAACAAAAGTTGTATGCACGTAACAACCTTCTGCAAAAACTGACGACTAGGAAATGGGGAGCTTCGCCTCAAGACCTGCGAACTACCGGACTAGCCCTATCCTACTCTGCAGGTGAAAACGCGTGTCCTGTGTGGAGTCGTTCTGCCCATATAAAGCTTGTGGATCCTGCTTTAAATGAAACCTGTCGGATCATCACCGGCTGTATCAAACCGACACCGGTGCAGATGCTGTATCCACTGGACGGAATTGCATCACCAGACGTCCGCAGGACCGTTGCAAGTTCGATAGAGAGAACCAAGCTAGAGGTCGACACACGGCACCTGATGTACAAGTACCCCACAGTGCCCCAAAGGCTCAAGAGCCGTAAGAATTTCCTGAAGTGTGTCGACCCAATTCAAAGAGGCTTCTAAGGTTAGATTCGGTCTTTGGCGGGAAGGCACCGCATTTTCTGACCCGTTTGTTCCTCTCATGGAGAGACTACCCCCAGGTGAGGAGCTGCCCAGGCCGATTTGGAGGTGCTTGAATAGACTCCGATCTCAGGTTGGCCGGAGTAAAGACAATCTGTTTAAATAAAATAAAAAAATAAAAATCATTTATTTCAGGATACAAAGTCCCATATACACAAGATTTCAATACAATGTTAATATAAATTATAGGATATCACAAAAAAATTTCATAGACCTTTCTTATTATTGTTTTCGGAGACGCACGCGCGCGCTGCTCGAAGGAGTCTCTCGCGGTCCTCATCACTGCAAAGAAATCATTGACCCTGTTATCAGCAAACATACCAGATGCGCTACACCTCCACGGCAGGCCCAACATGCCTCTAAAGGCGTTGTTAAATTGTACTCTCAGCGTGTTGTAGGCGCGCTGTGTATAGGAGTACCACAAGTGGCCGGTGTAGAACGGCTGGCAGTACGCTTTGAACAGCGTCACCTTACACAGATGGAGCGGACCTTAGGTGTGAATGCGGTGTTACTCCTCAGACTATGGCCCATCTCGCATCGTGACCTTCCTGCCTAGACACCTGTACGTGAACGGAGCTTATGAACGCTGCCGAAAATGCAATCCGTGTAACGAAATTCTGGGCTGGAAAGATTTAGAATGACATGCCATCGACTCGATAGAAGAAAAAGATGGTTCTATGGGCGTTAGTCGACCACTTGTGCCCAATACAGATTGGTAGACTTCAAATTGTTATGCATAAGAATTTCGACTTCAGTGCATCGAAAAAAAATACTGTGATAACCCTCTCTCATTTTGTTGACTACTCAGTCGATATAACTAAAATAATAGCATAGCATATGCTCACGACTATATTCCCCGAGGGTAGTCAGAGATATTCTGAATCCACAGAACATCCACGTTTCACCAATAGTACCGAAACTCTGTCAAGTGTGACGGGGAGTGAACCAGAACTAAAATATATAAAACTGAACTAAAATAACATACTTACAATAACAAATTTTCTCGTAAATTCTACTAAAGTAAAATTGAAGTCACAGATTATTCTTTTTTAGTAGTCTTTACTAAAAAATGTGTTATTGTTAGTATATTTTAGCAGAATTTTGTTACGACTAGTGAAACGTGGATACTTTGAGGTTTCAGAATATCTCTGACTACCCCCTCAGGGAATATAGTCGTGAGAGCATATGCTATGCTATGCTATTTTAGCTATATCGACACGAATTACAGTTACAACAAAAAAAATTCTAAGTTAAGTCAACGCAATAAGAGGGTTGTCAAATAATTTTCTTTCCATGTGTATGCAGTTTTCCTAGCGATGTTTTTCTTCAACGTTTGAGGGTAGTCGGTATTACGTTAGTAATATTCATTGTTGCAGCGGGTAACGAAAGTTCATGAATATTTCTAAACTTTCTAAGAATACGGTTAGTAGTGTTAACAAATAATTAAAATTTAATGGATTTTTGAACTTTCGTTGCCAACTATACCAATAACCATCATGCATAATAATTGATCATGCTTTTATGGCTTTTAACCTCATGATTGAAGAAAATACGAGTCTCTTTGCAACGCGCTACATACAGCACGACCAGGAAAATAATTCCATTCGACAATCTTCGCTTGCGCAGAGCAGACCCGTGTCCCTATTTGTCAACCGCGCAGGTACATCAGAAAGACTTATAAACCTGGTATTACTGTACCACCGAACTCAAATCACAGAATAGGTAATAGTATGTAGTGCTACATACAGAACGGCCACTCCCCGCCCGCCTCTGACTTCAGATACCCCACCTCCCCTCACACTTTTTGGGAAACTTGAGGGAAGTCGAGCAAGGGAATGCAGTCGCCCGAAGAGGCACGCGCACCCTTTGGATTTGACTACAAAAATTTAGTCTTTTAAGTGCATAAAAAACGTTGAAAAATAACGCTAAATTCACATTTTCAGTAATTCTTTAGCTCAAATACTATTTTTAATAACAAAACGAACAATAAAAAGTAACGAAATGTTGATGATGTTCAAACAATGCGTGGT
Organism: Agonopterix alstromeriana; assembly: GCA_963924505.1. Taxonomy (NCBI): domain Eukaryota; kingdom Metazoa; phylum Arthropoda; class Insecta; order Lepidoptera; family Depressariidae; genus Agonopterix; species Agonopterix alstromeriana. Next base: position 14,889,750 of record OZ004675.1, read on the forward strand.
AAGTCAACCCTACACTTATGTCAAGGACAATTTGCAATAAGTGCTCATGTGCGAACGTCATCATGTCAAATCCAAAACGTTATTTGAAGTGCCGGACCTGTGCTCAAATAGAAAATAAAATAAAATATTTTACGTTTTTTTTTAAATTATTTTGTAACAAAATTTTTCAGTTTATTTTTAAGCCGCCTTAATTGGCCGCTGACGTAACTTGGGTAATAGATGCCTCAGGCACCATTTCAGTACAATTTTTTTCTTGTCAAGCGTCTTAACATCAAAATACTGAAGGAAAATGATTTCCGTTCAAAACCAGTCAACTGAAAAAAAAAACTATCCAAAGCCCTCTAGACTAATAAAATAAAAAATCACTGAATAAAATTATCATCGTACTACAGTTCGAATGGTGTCTGTTTATTTGAATTTACACTGTTTGGGCACAATATAATGATCATGCAGTAGTGGCAGTGCAGTACTGCTTATTAAGTACCTTCATAAATGTCAATCTTTCTTTTGTGTGCTAAATGCTATCCAACAATTATCACAAACTCGGTTATTACAATGAAATACAGAAACTCACTTTTATATTCTCTTTCTGGGTGGACAAAAACTTTGCTACAACTAAATTTACCTACTATTTAGAGGTGGGTCACTTTTTAAGTAACACTAGCGCTGCCCGCGACTTTGTAGGCACAGACCGACCACCGACTTTAAATACTCATAACTTTTGATTTTGCGAAACGATCACGATGAAAAGGAAAAACTAGGGTATGCTTTTCTGGAAACCCTATCCAAATGTTATGTGATGTTTTAAGTGATGCGTGCACACAAAACATAACAACTACATGAGTCAATTAACATTAGTAGAGCATTGGCGTGCAGCGGCCGGAGGAGCATCTTATTACTAGTGAATAAAGATCACATTTATTTGCACGTCGGTGCAACGAGCAGTCGCACGCGACCTCGCGGCTGCTCGTGACGCCGCGCTACCCCGTTCTACCGCTTCAAATAAATTTGAACTCTATTCACTAGTGATAAAATTGCTGTAGAAGATGATCCTCCGGCCGGCCGCTGCGCCCCGATGATCTTCTAATGTGAATTGACAATTGAGCCTAAACCCACAAATGACAATTTGATATTCAATTTAACGTACTGCTTGGTTATCATATTGCAGTTTGGGTCTAAACGTGTCCCTTGGTTTAGATAAATTCAGATTGGAATACGCTTCGGAGATTCCGATAGCGAATCTTGTTTGGTTAGTTTTTTCGGAGGTTGTTTTCAACGCTGTTGATTGGAGTCTTTTTATTACCCTACTGCGCGACGCAAAGGAAGGGTAATGTGTTTAACAGCCTTGTATGTTTGTATATAAGTTTGTTCCTTTGTGGCACTCTAGAGACCAAACGCAAAGACATGACAGTAATCAAAAATCAATATGGCGACAACAAGACGCCATATTGTGAAAAAGAAAAAAAAAGAAAGTTGACGAACTATATCGAGTGGGGTATCATTGAATAGGTATTTAAAAATAATATTTAGGTTTCTTTTCCCATATTCCATTTTTAATAACCTTTCTATCTTACCGGATCTATAACGATTTAAATTAGAAAAAACTAAAAAGTGTAAAATGAAGGAAGTAATTTTAAGAAATAAAAAACCCGTCTGCGTAAAAAGAGAACTTTAAATAAAAAATTTAAAAAAATAACATTTCTAGTAGTCTAGATCTCTGTTAAGCAATATCGAAGCGACTTTTAACAATCGGGACCCATTAAGAATTCTGTACCGGATCAAATTTTCCTAATAAAGGGTCCCGACGGTTAAAGTCGTTTCAATATTATTTAAACGATTCGCATAATGTATATTACAATAATACCTGCACTGAAGCATATTCATTTTTTGCAACCATAACCGACGGCTGTAACTCCTAAACCGACTGGAGTTATGCAGGCAGACCTGGTCCATCCTCATCACAGACATGCTCTACACCCTACGAATACTGAATCAGCCTTGCAGATAACAAAAATTACGTCTATCTCATAAAATATATCCTGATACATCCCGTTCCACACTACACTGTGTATTTGTCGATAGTGTGGACGTATTTTGATATACGAGTATTGTGTCAAGATACGCTGTTGTGATACGATTCGCCGCGTCCCATCTCTTATAGTCGGTTTTTCCGCGGTCATCAAAGGGGATACGCTGCGGTCTTGACATGTTTGGACGTGAATGCATTTGATACGCAATCATTATAGTGCGTCCAAAATAGCTTCGTGATTTTGATAGGCGATTTTAGATATTCTCGGCAATATACAGGGTGTAAGGAAATTTATCATTAACCTATAAACCACATACTCTACCCATAAAAATGAACAGCTTTTACTATGGGAGCAAACCTGTCAGAACAAAAAAAATATCAGCTGTCCCATAAGTTTGAATCGAGTAGGTATTGCAGAATGATATGGGACAGCTGATAATTTTTTGTTTTGACAGGTTTGCTCCCATAGTAAAAGTTGTTCAGTTTGATGGGTAGAGTATGTGGTTTAAAGGTTAATTATACTTTTCCGTACACCCTGTATAGTATAAATAATATAGTACTTTTTAAAGCTGTTTGAGCCATCTAAACTTTATAATACACTAAAGATATACAATATTAATTAACATTTAACATAAAATTAAAGTTTTTACGGCTCAAACATTTTCAGAAAGTAAAATAATCGCTCTAAAACGATCTGTGAACATCACGGAGCTATCTTGGATTCATCCAGTGTTGCCATTGTTACAGATTTCTCTGTATTTATACAGATTATACCCGGCCTAGTCTTTCCAGCTATCTTTTATTGCGGATTCGAATTCTGTTATTCTTTACTTCTATTATTCTCCCTTTATTTTAAATTTTTAGGGTTCCGTGGTTAAACAATGAATCCTAATACTTTCGTCCATTCTGTCTGTCGGTATTCCCCGCCCTAATTACTCTTTCTCTCTCTTAATTTTGCACTTACTGAATCGTTTAGCATGAAAACAGAATAACAGTAGCCCGAAAACGAAGAAACAATTCGAACCGTCTTCCATACAATAAAAAAGGGATTAAAAAAGGTGTTTTCTACTAAATCGATGTCTTGTAAAATGCAACAAAACACCCTTAGAAACGATGTCGTTATAATTATTTTATTTTGAGATTATTATGGCGTACTAGGATAAACTTTTTATTTTCTTATACAATGACTACGGAACCCTACTATGGGTGAATCCGTCACGCTCATGGACAGTTTTCCTCGTTGAAAAATACACAGTAGGCATTTAGTTTTTTCTCTAACAACTATCAATCCCTCAGTTCCATTTTCCATTCACTCCGCTACGTTTCGTTCAGTAATCTATCCTATGCGGTGCCATATTTCGTAGGGGTATTATGTAGGATTAGATAGGAATATACCGTGTCGGGTTGGCATGTTGTAAAGTTGAATTAATTCTGCTTCGTCGAGTTGTCTAGCTAGGAAAATAAGGTTACTTATACCACAATAATTATTTACAGAATAGCCACTTCTACCCACAGACACAGAAAAAATACTAGTACCTACCGGTACAGAAGGATCACTTCGAAAACAGATTTAAATAAATAGCGACTCTCTCTGTACGGCAATAATGTCCAAAGTTATTCGCACCCCTTCTATCGTACAATTCACGAATAACCTACCAAACGCGACAACGGTGCGCGTGCAAACAAAAATGAACCGAGTCATTAGGCATTTCAAGGCTAGGCTAGGCATTTGACTACTCACAAAATGGCGGCAAGTCTAATGAGATTTGACCAAGAAGTTTACACGGTATACCTAACCTATTGCCATTCATCGCTCGGTGGGGATCGGCTGTCAAGTGAGACGAGCTTTGGAGTGAGACAGGCCTGCTACAGAGGTGGAGTTTGCATTACATACATTTTTTTTAAATCAGAATATATGGCCTTGGTTTACGTCACTGAGTTTTTCCAGATGGGAGGAGAGTTCCCAGAGTCATCAAGGTCATAGCTTTTTGCTTCAAAAAAATGTTTGTAATGCAATCTCAACTAATGCAGGCATTTAATCTTCTTGCCTAGTCCTCAAGAACTTCAGATACTGCACTTAACCACAGATTAAAGAGTTACTACGTAATAGATATATCACCTCCTTTAGTAATAGTGTACATTACCACGCATTATTTCTGCAATTTATGAAAGCGCTATCGTGCTTATGAATAGATTTTAAGAATCTTGTTTTAGTAGTAAGTTTTAAAGCGACGTTTGTAATGAAACACCACTGAAATTTTTCTGAGGTCCCATCCAGTCTTTGGATGGGTTACGTCAGAAATCGACTTACTTGTAACTTACAAGTCCAGTAGGGCTAGCATACCACGCACGATAATGCGACAAAACGAGAAAACCATAATGCGCACCCGCTTTCGTATACTCAAAGTAACAAAGGTAGAGCACGTCTTGATTTTGTCGTTTTCTCGTGGAGTTGCATGCAAGGTCCACAGCTCAGACAAAAGAAAATCTGGTGCTGAATTTTCGAAAGGAATCTTGTTATCAGTTTATTTAGAAACCACCGCCGCAGCATTATCTTATTGTTACTCAAAAGCAAATCAGATAAATGGAGAATAGCTTAAGAATAGTCACTTTTTATCTCAATACAAACGAACACAACTAAAGCACTTAATTCAACTTATCTACCCTTTTGTCCTTGTCGAGAGACTTAAATAAATTGAGTCCTCAACAACAAAGATTTTTCTTAGCACATTAAATACGAAAATACAACAGATTCTTCAAAACTGCAAGTACGCGTCTTGGCTACGTCTTGGCTAAAACGGAGATTTTTAACCACAACACCCTGCCTATACAGGGTCCTTCTTAATATGCTGACACTTTTTTTAAGGGGATGATCAGACCGCCAAACTAAACAACTTTCTCTATGGCACCAACATCGAAATCGCGAAAAAAAATCAGCTGTCCCATACAAAACTGCAAACCTACTTGAGCCAAATGAATGGGACAGCTGTTTTTTTTCAAGATTTCGATGTTGGTCCCATAGAGAAAGTTGTTCAGTTTGATGGTCTGATCATCCCCATAAAAAAGTGTCAGCATATTAAGAAGGACCCTGTAGTTGTAGCAAAGCTTTAAACCGTCTCAGAGGGAATTTTGGTCGTGAGTTTATGTGGTAAAGAGAATAAGTCCTTGAAGAGCGCCCGAGCGCGCTGCATACAAACTAAGCTAGATCCTAACCAATATTTTCAATAGTAACCAATCAAAGCTCATGATTTTTTTTTAATACGATCTAGATATTAATCTCTGTGCATGTGGTTTGTCAGATTTCCGAAAGATACAGTTTCCATGTTAGGATTGAATTTAAGATTTGGATGGAAATTTTTGAGCCACAGTCAAAAAACCACAGGCACAGTGATTAACTTCTAGATTGTTTCATTGACTTTAATTGGTTAATATCCAAAATACAGGGTGTAAGGAAAAGTATCATTAACCTATAAACCACATACTCAACCCATCAACCTGACCAACTTTTACTGTGGGTACAAACCTGTCAAAAAAAAAATCTGTCGTTCCGGACGTTGAAGTCATGTAACATGTTCTTTTACAGATTTTTAAACATTATTTCTCGAGTTAATTGTAAAATACAGAACAATAACGGCCACTGCTGAATGGGGGATGCATTTCCTTTGCCTGAATTTGAATCTTATCATCATTTGACATTTCTTGGAAATTTCCTTAGGTAATCATTTTGTCCGGCCAAAATAATGGCCAGTGATGCCGTCAACTTCCGAAGAATTCAAAATTAAATAAAAATATAAGTAATGTTTATTTATAACCATGTTAACTTATTCAATGAAAAGGCAGGGCCGACAGCTCTGTTGGAGTGGAGCATGCCCCGGATAGGCAGGTCGTGGGTTCGAATCCCGCTCGCCGCCCGACTTTTTCAATCATTTCAATCATCAAATTTTCAATCTTTAATTTGATTGTGCCGTGGTGGTCCAGTGGCGAGTAACCTTGCCTGCCGTGCACGAGGCGATGGTTCGATCCCTGTCCAGGCCGACTCGTACCAATGAGTTTTTCGGAATTAATGTACGATTTGTAACACCACAGGCTTTTCGGTGAAGGAAAACATCGTGAGGAAACCTACATGCTTCAATTACAAGGCATGTATTGTACCCACTGTCCATTATAAGTGGCGACGGGCTCACTCCCCGTCACACTGGACAGAGTTTTGGTACTACTAGTGAAACGTGGATATTCTGAGTTTTCAGAATATCTCTGACTACCCCCTCGGGGAATATAGTCGTGAGCATAAGCTAAGCTAAGCTAATTTGATTAAGCTAACATGGCAAACATGTAGAATCAATAAATTCGAACAAGGATACTATCCTTGTTCTTAGGATAGTTATACTCATTCTGATACTATGCTATCGGACAGTCAAAGTAATTTAGTTCCTGGTAGCTGTAACGGCTTTGCTTTTCCACTGAAAGACTAAAAGTAAAACGAATAAAACATCGTTGGAGTTATCCAGCGCCTTTTGAGCGTATCTCCAATTTATCTAGTTCTGTTCATTGCCAAGTTTCTTTTATATTTCCTGCTTAAAGTTGCGAGGGAAATTAAGACGTGCGCGCAAGTTGGTTTTCAACTTTTGCTACAGCTAACGATCTTAATTTAAAACTAGCGTTTAGTTTCATAAAGGGTTTTGAAAGGCTTCGATAAACTTTGCCTGATCTAAATTAAGGAAAGGTAGTTTCTTTACATTTTCATTTACGTTAAATATAGGGATGGGAGCATTCAAAAATAGTAAACGTATCATATTTTAACCGAGAATTTTATAAAACTTGAATGTTGATCCTGTTCACCATAACTATATATTTTAAAATAAAGAAATAGTATGTATTCTTATCACGTAAGAAGTTATACATCTTTGCAACTTCGTTGAAGTGAATTTACGCATTGTATGAGGACCCCTTAATTTTAAACTTTTTGACAAGTTTATTATTTTTTAGCAAATGCACCGTAGTAATAATAACGCACATTCTGTGAAAATTTCATCTATACATCATGTTAATGAATTAACGCAAAACTAGAAAGTGGTTTGTTTAGAATCGAGAGCAGAATCGAATTATAGTGTTTTCAACATCGGTAATTTTTTTCTAAATATTAAATAATTTTGGTATAATTTAAAATTTACTAAACTCGATCTTAACCCACCGCTCGGGCACTCTCACCCTACTTACTACCAAAACAAGATTCTTAAAATGTATTCATGAGCACGTTAGCGCTTTTATACATTGCTTCAATGATAACCAATCATTTTTGCTCAAAACTTAAAATGAGAATAACTTTAGATTTAAACTATCGAAATAATGAAATTATTGTTTCATTCGAATTATTTTGTTAAAAATCAGTTGGGGTGTATTAGGTTTTGCGCTTATTCATTAACACGTTGTATAGCTATTACGATTCAAAAGTTACAGCCCTAAATAGTTAGGACAGACAGACAGATGGACGGACGGACAGACAGACAACGTAGGCTTAGTAATAGAGTCCCGTTTTCACCCTTTAAGTACGGAACCCGAAAAAAACAGAATATTCTCTAAGGGTAAAAACATAACCTGTAATCTAAACGGAATCTCACGTATCGAGTTCAATGTTATCATTCCATCATCTAGTTTAGACGTGACCGGAAATATGTATGAAAGAGTAGGCTTTGCATAACGCTCCTTCATTTATCTTTCGTCTCTCTCTGTTCTGTTACTTTCAATCGCTGTTGTATAGATGTCTTTCTCTTCCGAAAGGAAATCGCTTTGGTATCTACTAAGGAAATCTTTACACGTTTGTGGTTTTCGTTAACAAAAATGGTGCTTTAATATTTATGTTCATAGTGAGATTTGATACAACTGCACAATATGTATTATGATTGATTTAAGATTTGTATGGAAATCTTTGAGACAGTGTTAGGTTGAAACTGTACATTTTGACGGAAATCTGATAAACCACAGACATAGATATTAATATCTAGATCGTGTCTAAAAGTCTTAAAAAACGTACCGATGTATACGTAGATATAATTCGGAGCGCGCTCCATACAAACGTACTATGGTGATAAATTTTCAATACTAACCAATTAAAGTCAATGTAATTTTGCTGAAACAATCTTGAAACAAATATCTAAGCTCGTATGGAGTCAGATTTTCGTTAAAATATACAGTTTCAATGCTAGGATTAATATAAGATTTGTATGGAAATCTTTGAGCCACTGTAACTTTAAAACTACACATTTTAACGAAAATCTGACTCTATACTAGCATAGAAATTTGTTTTGAGATTGATTCTGAAAAATTTCATTGAGTTTAATTGGTTAGTAGTGAACATATCACCATAGTACGTTTGTATGGAGCGCGCTCCGAATTATATCCTCTTAAGGAGTGATTGTATCCATGATACTGAACAACTTTCCTATAGGAAAAAAGTAACCTATAAGAAATTCGCAAAAACATGATTGGACTTTCCATACTAAATACAATCAGCTGATTGAAAGTTTGTGTGAAAAGCCGAAAATATGTTATGCTTTCCTTATGTTTCTTGGGAAAAGTTGTTCAGTATTATGGGTACAGTTACCCCTTAAAGTAATTTAACTGTTTACCCAAACCCCCAGTATGTATACACGGTATAAAAAAAACACCCTAGTCATATTTAAAAAGGTGGTTTGGTCCATCAAACTGAACATCTTTCACCATGGAACCCTGATTGTCCTAAAAAAAGATGAATTTGTACTGCGGATACGTTAAACCGTTGGTCCCGGCTACTATCTCTGGTGGTAGTAGTCGTTACATAAAACCACATCAGATGCCGTAAGGCGGTCTGAAAAAACTCTGACACCAGGGTCTCTACCCAGACATTCGAACTTCGCAATTGCGTGAACGTTTTCATTCCAATGTCTCTATTACAATGAAATTCAGAACGAAACGGTGGTGATATGTCGAATATCTAAAGTCCGGGTACAGAGCCAGGGCTTGCTGTCCAGACGATAAGAAGAAGACTATGGAAACAAAATTAAAAAAAAAATCGTCTGTCCACATTTGAGTCTAGAAAGTACTGCCGTTTTTTTCTGATTTTGTCTTTTTCTAAACTATATTAAGTTGTATTACTATTACTAAAGTATATTAACTGAAAATTATATTAAGTTGTTCAGTTTGATGATTTAAACCACCCCTCTAAATATTGCTAATACACTGTGTATATGAGGCAATAAAATCAAAAATATAATTATTCTAAAATAACGTTTCTAACAAAATCCCACATGGACTAAGACTCACTACAGTGTGAAATTGATATCATTAGCATCCTTTTAAACTAACAGTCTACCCACCAAACTGAACAACTTTTAGTATGGGAGCAACGTTTAGTATCAAAGCAAACGGAGCAAAAAAGAAAAAGTATAGTATGAAACATCAGATTTTTTCCTGCGATCGGTTTGCTTCCATAGTAAAAGTTGTTAAGTTTGATGGGTAGACTCTACTAACGATATCAATTTTATCCTGTATATTCCACCCTTATTCGTGCAAGACGGCCTTTTTAACTTGTACCCATTAATATATTTGACGGCCCGATAGCACAGTCGGTAGTGAACCTGCCTGCTGTGCCGAGGGTCGCGGGTTCGAATCCCGTAAGGGACATAAATTTGTATGATGAATATGAATATTTGTACCCGAGTCATGGACGTTTGTATCTATTTATGTATTCTATATCGTTGTCTAGTCATCATAATACAAGTCCAGGCTAGATCCTAGTACTTTAAATGTGACTAGATAATTTGTGTGACAATGTCCAAGATATTTATTAAAAAAATATAAATATAATTCAAATCTTGTACCTAATAAATATTAACAAAGCCATTATAACCCCTTTTCCCAGTTATTAAAGCTTTAAAAAGACAACCTTCCTTCCATATTTGTACCTAAACGATATAGGTTTGATCGCTAAAAGCAACGTGGATGCTTAAAAGCCTGTCCGTCTGTATTAGCTGCTGGGCTAAGGCTCTACAGTAGCTTCCTATGTCTATACCGTAGAATTCTCTTTTATTTCTCGGTCACCACTATCATACGAAGTCATTGTATAATACTGAAAACATAGGGTATATTACTGTTGGCGCGCTCCATACATACGAAATCTGGTGATATTTTCAATACTAACCAATTAAACTCAATGAAATTTTTGAAATTTCAATTTAATGAAATTTGCAGAAACAATCTAGAAACAAATCTCTATGCTTGTATCGTGCCAGATTTTCCTTAAAATGTACAGTTTTAAAGTTACAGTGCCTCAAAGATTTCCATACAAATCTTAAATTAATCCTAGCATTGAAACTGTATATTTTAACGAAAGTCGGACGCGACACAAGCATAGAGATTTGTTTCTAGATTGTTTCTGAAAAATTTCATTGAGTTTAATTGGTTAGTATTGAAAATATCGCCAGACTTTGTTTGTATGCTGCGCGCATTTACGCATTCGGAATAAACTTGTGTAAGGAAAAGTATCTTTAGCCTTTAAACCACGTACTCTACCCATCAAATTGAACAACTTTTACTATGGGAGCAAACCTGTCAGAACAAAAAAATATCAGCTATCATTTACGTTTGAATCGAGTAGGTATTGCAGTTTAGTATAGGACAGCTGATATTTTTGTTGTTCTGACAGGTTTGCTCCCATAGTTAATGATACTTTTCCTTACACCCTTTATATACTCCAAGTCTCATCATCCACACAAATAAAGTATGCATGCTGTTGGGTGGCACGAATATTAAGAAAGCGTGTCGGACTCGCTCATGATAGGGTTCCGAAGCCATTGTTTAAGTAGAAAAAGAAGAAAAGTTTTAAATCTGTTTAAGAATTTTTTTTAAACATTGATAGCTCGATTTACTTTCGTGCAATGCAATCAAGTTTGTCATTAGATAACAATTTATTTTTACTGTTTATTTCCGAAACTGGTTGAGCTACTGTATCCGTTATAATTTTCACTGCAAGTTCGATTCAATAGGTACAAAAATGAGTGAGTTATTGAGGCGGGGCATACAGAGAGACAGAATAGACGAAAGTATAAGGTTTCCTTGTTTGACTACGGAACCCTAAAAAGAGGTACCTACCTACTTAGTAGCTCTTTTGAATCTGTCATTTTTGGAGCGTTGATTATGTATGTAGTTCAGTTCTATACAACGTGTTAATGAATTAACGCAAAACTAGAAAGTAGTTTGTTTAGAATCGAGAGCAGAATCGAATTATCATGTTTTCAACATAGGTAATTTTTTTCAAAATGTTAAATAATTTGTCTATAAAATTTAAAATTTACTAAACTCGATCTCAACCCACCGCTTGGGCACTCTCACCCTACTTACTACCAAAACAAGATTCTTTAAATGTACCCATGAACACGTTAGCGCTTTCATTCATGGCTGAAATGATAAAAAATCATTTTTGCCTGAAAACTTAAAATGTGAATAACAATAAATTTTAACTATCAAAATAATGAATTATTGTTTCAATCTAATTATTTTGTTATAAATCAGTTGGGGTGTATGAGGTTTTGCGCTTATTCATTAACACGTTGTCATAATACAGGGTGTTAAGGAAAACAGTTGCATTACTTTAAGGAGTGATTGAAACCTTGATACTGAACAACTTTATCAAAGAAACCTATAGGAAATTCGCAAAATGTTTGGGAATTTTCCTCCATACTAAAAGTTTTATCTATTGTGTCACAAAATAAAGATAAAAAGAGTTTTTAGAATAGCTTTTCCTCATAAACTGTGTATATTAAAACGCACGCTTTGCTGATAGCGGTGCCGCTTGACAAAAACAAATAAAATATATAAAATGCGGCTATGGTTAGGTAGGGTTTTTATGTGGGTTAAAGTATTTTTCAGCGTTCCGTATACAAATTGTCCGAATAAAATGATACAGCGCACATAACAAGAGCTTTCCAAAAAAAACATTGTAAACCTAAGTAATAACCCTCCTTCTGACACAGTCGGGTAAAAATAAAAGACGTATGTATGTATATGCTCACGACTATATTCCCCGAGGGGGTAGTCAGACATGTTCTGAAACCTCAGAACATCCACGTTTCACCAGCAGTACCGAAACTCTGTCCAGTGTGACGGGGGGTGAGCCCGTCGCCACTTATAATGGACAGTGGGTATAATACATGCCTTGAAATTGAAGCATGCAGGTTTCCTCACGATGTTTTCCTTCACCGAAAAGCCAGTGGTGTTACAAATCGTACATAAATTGCGAAAAACTCATTGGTACGAGTCGGTCTGGACGGGGATCGAACCATCGCCTCCTGCACGGCAGGCAAGGTTACTCGCCACTGGACCACCACGGCTTCAAATAAAAGATGTCCTTTACTGAAAAACGGAATTACACTAACCTGCAATACTCAGTACTACAATTTTTATATTTCAATGTTTTCTAAAGTATAGAAATTAGAGATATAAAATAAAAAACGTTTTATAGCAAACTTGAGTTTACTCGCGACTTCGTCCGCTCAAATTATATACCAGATTTGAAGTCAGACCATAAGCTATCAAACAAAAAAGTTTCATCAAAATCGGTTCAGTAGAAAATTTTTGAAGAAAATTTCAGTTATTCATACATTTTCATATTCTTTGTCCTACCCATTACGACCTACCAAAATAATGTTGAAGATAATTAAAAAAAAAAAAATTTTTTTTGGAACAAACTTGCTTGTAACGTTTTATTGCACCGCGTTTAGGTTAATAATGCCATTTATAAAAAATTGCGTTAGTTTTACTTTACATTACCGCACTAGTGCGGTTGAAACCAATATCTGTGCTTTACATTTGTCATATATCCGTTATAACCTAAAGTTTCAAAGTTATCGAGACTCGAAAGCTTTCCACGCAATACTTAAATTAATCCCATCATTGAAACTTAGTATATTTTAACGAAAATCTGAAGACATACAAGCATAGATATTAGTTTCTAGACTGTTTCTCAAAAATTTTATTTAATTTAATTGGTTAGTATTGAAAATGTAACCAGACTTCGTTTGTATTGAGCGCGTTTCGAATTATATCCCCTTAACAAGATTAGTGTGGGAATAAATTTTAAATTATCAATCAATCAGTCGTAAGCCTATACTGGATTTAATTATTAGTCCTGCGGTCAATTTAAATTGAACCGATTGCTCGTAATCCTTCCTATCGGTTGAAGATTATTCTTATTTTGTGGTATAATTTACAAACTGAGCGATTTTAGAATGTTACTTGCAGAAAATATGTAAACATGAACAAGTTTTACGTTTATTACGACTTCAAAGTAGCAAATATTATCACGATGTACAAAAAGATTCCAAAAGGAAATATTCGTTATTTTATGTACACAACATGTTTATGAATGCTAAACCGTGCAAAAAATATTTAAAAAAAAAAAATCTCGTTGGTACAGGACATATATTATTATCAGTGCGGTAGGTAACTAAAATTATGGTTAAAATAATCACTGACTAAAATGTATCGTGTATATATTAAAATTCTCTAGTTTTGCTATTTATAATAGGTGGAGATAAGATACACCCATCCCATAGATATGTGGAGGAACTACTGTGGAAGGTTCCTCCGGTAGAAAGGGAACATCTTCCGCCAGGCTAGGTGTGAAGCCTGGGGATCGGCCGTGGTCCAACAGATCTTAGTTGGACCTTGTATATATATCGAATCTCTGTGATTATTTCTCTTGCGCGCTTCATGTCTTGTAAACGATTGTGAACCTTATGTGTAGCGGCTAACGGGTTACCAATGTGACATCGCAAGTTGTCTTACGTACACATTTGCGAGTGCGACCGTAGCGCCATCTGTTAGCTTCGTTGCTATAACTTGTGGGTGTTGACATCTGTGGCAAGTTCCCACAGATAGATGGTTCGATTCCAGTTTAGGCCGACTCGTACCAATGAGTTTTACGGAATTTATGTACGATTTGTAACGTCACTCTGGCTTTCCGGTGAAGGAAACCTGCGTGCTTCAATTTCGAGGCATACTAGTGTCCATTACTAGTGGCGACGGGCTCACTTCCCGTGGCACTGGACAACGTTTCAGTACTACTAGTGAAGCGTGGATGATCTGAGGTTTCAGAATATATCTGACTACCTCCTTGAGAAATATATTCGTGAGCATACTCGTATGCTTATACTAAGATAGACCCATATCACAAGCTGGAAGAATTGCGGTTGTCCAAGCTACTAACCACACGCGGTAATCCTAGTTTTTGTAACATTCTTCGAATTTTATTTCTAAATCTCATAGTTTATCACCCAAGCTAACTTTAGATTATAATAAGAACCTTTATATTATAACTATTTATAACAATCGAAATCCCTTTAAAGGGCTTGTTAACTAAATCACAGAGAAATACCACAGTAATCCGTTTGTGCGTACAGTTAGAATAATTAACGAGTATTTACAGACAAACGATCCATCTTATGGTACCTAATCTCAAGTGAAGCTTAATTTCTCATAGCCAAATCCATATACTTGGTGAAAATGATATCATTAACATCCTTTTAAGGGGATATAATTCGGAGCGGGCTCCATACAAACGTACTATGGTGATATTTTCAATACTAACCAATTAAAGTCAATTTAATTTTGCAGAAACAATCTAGAAACAGATCTCTATTCTTGTATGGAGTCAGATTTTCGTTAAAATTAACAGTTTCAATGCTAGGATTAATTTAAAATTTGTATGGAAATCTTTGAAGCACTGTAACTTTAATACTGTACTTTTTAAGGAAAATCTGACACGATACAAGCATAGAGATTTGTTTCTAGATTGTTTCTGCAAACTTTTATTGACTTTAATTAGTTAGTATTGAAAATATCATCATAGTACGTTCGTATGGAGCACGCTTCGAATTATATCCTCTTAAGGGTATATTACTGTTGGCGCGTTCCATACAAACGAAGTCTGGTGAAATTTACAATACTAACCGTTTAAACCCAATGAAATTTGCGGAAACAATCTAGAAACAAATCTCTATGCTTGTATCGTGTCAGATTTTCCTTAAAATCTACAGTTTTAAAGTTACAGTACCTAAAAGATTTCCATACAAATCTTAAATTAATTCTAGCATTGAAACTGTTAATTTTAACGAAAATCGGACACGATACAAGCATAGAGAATTGTTCCTAGATTTTCTGAAAAATTTCATTGAGTTTAATTTGTTAGTATTGAAAATATTACCAGACTAAGTTTGTATGCAGCGCGCATTTACGCATTCGGAATAAACTTCTCTTAAACTAAGAGTCTACCCATGAAACTGGACAACTTTTAGTATGGGAGCAAACCGATGGGAGCAAAAAAAAATCTGCTGTTCCATAATAAACTTCAATACCTAATCGACTCAAATATATGCAACAGCAGATAATTTTTTTTGCTCCTATCGGTTTGCTCCCATAGATAAAGTTGTTCAGTTTGATAGTAGACTCTTAGTTTAAAAGGATGCTAATGATATCAATTTCACCCTGTATATAGCAACTGTTTATTTACTACGTTTTTACAGAAGGAGACAGACAGCCATGGCATAAAGAGTGTGCGTTAGGGCCATATCACACAAGCGATTTTTAGCATTCGCGTTTAATGAAGAATATTTGTCGTTAAATCGCCAGGATATCGTCATCGCAGCGATATTTCTAGATCAATCAGTGTCGCGGCGGAATCATGATAATGTCATCGCGGAATCGCAGCGATAACCTATCGCGGTGAAAACGCGCGAAGTCACCGCGGTGCAGTTTCGACGTAGGAATCGCGGTAAAATCTGCTGTTCCATACATTTCAGTACAGTACTGTAGATTTCTATTTCACGATTTCGAAGTTGGCTACGTAGTTAAAGTTGGTCAGTTTGATGAGTAGAATGCATGGTAACATTTTCCGCACTATTAAAAATGTATACATCACGGTTCGTGGTATTTCATCTCGAGCGTTTCCGTGCTTCGAAGGCACGTTAAGTAGTTGGTCCCGGATAGTTCCGTCAGATGGTGCTGTAACTATTCGTTAAGCCAGGTCACAGGCCTATTAAGACGGCTTGAAAATTCTCTGACAGCAAGTTGACCACTAACTTGCCTACACCAACACGCACTGGGCCCGCGTGGTGAAGAATGGCCTACTCCCTCTCACCATTATTCGTGAGAGGAGGCCTTTGCCCTACAGTGGGATTCTACAGGCTATAACTTACTTACATCGCATCGTATCGTAACTAGCTAATATTTTAAGATCAATGATCGTAACTAATTCAGTATTAAGGCATTGTTACACTAATGATGTACGTATTAAATTCCGGATTTGGATATAAACATGTTCTTGTTCCAGATACCTACAATGATTAGACCGTGATTAAACCGTAGCTAATCAAGAGGTTCAAAGCTTTGTATCACTAAGTTTGAATCAGCTTTGATTAGTGAGGTCTCATTGATAGAGCGTGTCATTTCTCTGTGCACTGATATACGTAGTTGAGATGTTATGGATATTTTGTTTCGGATATGGATACAAATGCAGTCGTATTTTGCTTAGAATGTTTTTTCAACCATTATAATGCAATATTTCGTAAAGAAAATAAAATTTACACGTTCTTTATTTAATTTTTATTTCGGATACTCGGATCTAAGATTGATATTTCTCGCAAGATTATTAATAATACAAGAATTATTTTATAAATACGCAACTATTTATTTTCATTTAGATCGCGAGTATTTATTTTCTCGACATGATCGCCTTTATTATTAAAAACAGAATACATTTTTGAAAAATGAATAGATATCTACATGGTGAAATGATGATGGGATCCTTTGTGCCGGGTACGATTATTGGGGAAAGGGCCGATTAATGTGTGTATTTTTTTAATTATTGTTCTTTTTATTTTGCTGACGAAAGGTGTTGTGGATTTATGTGTATACCTACTTGTGACGAAGCTTGTCGTTGATATTTGTCTGTAAATCTTTTTGGACGAGGCATGTTGCCAATTTTAAAATTAGTTGTTTTGATTGATTAAATGGAAAAAAAAAATTTACAGGGTGAAATTGATATCATTTGCATCCTTTTAAACTAAGAGTCTACCCATCAAACTGAAAAACTTTTAGTATAAGAGCAAACCGATCTGAACAAACAAAAAATCCGCTGTTGCATACATTTGAGTCGAGTAGGCATTGCAGTTTAGTATGGAATGCTCATGCTTTTTTTGTTGCTCCGATCGGTTTGCTTCCATAGTAAAAGTTGTTCAGTTTGATGGGTAGACTCTTGGTTAAAAAGGATGCTAATGATATCAATAATTTCACCCTGTATATCTGACAACTAAAACTAGAATAAACATGAAGTATAGACAGTTAAAAGCCAATTTTTAAAACAACTTTAGCATCAAAACTACAACATCTATTTACGTGGCGCTACACGACAATTAAACATTGATTAAGCCGTAACTAATTAAAGAGTTTAAAGCTTGTGGTATTGAGCTAAATCAGCGTTGATTAGTCAGGTCCCATTGATATACGTAGTAGGGTTGTCATGGATATTCTATTTTAGATACGGATACGCGTAATAATTTGGTTAGATTCGGTAGTCATACATTAAGTACAATACTTTTGCCTTTAAAAATTACGCGCGACGAAACAACATTTTGGTGATAGCGAAATTAAAACATTTAATCATTCTTCAAATTCAATTCAATTTTTGTTTAGTGGCATCCGATGTGTTATCACAATTCAGCCAATGTCTCGTTATGTGGATAGTTTATGAAGGAAAATGATCAGTAGTATTTATTAAGTCTAGAGTGGCAGTTTTGCCAATGTAAGTAGGTTATAATCTCAAGTGATTGTTTTAAGGTTAAAACCAGAGAGTTCACAAAATGGTGGAGCCACGTGCAATCCCAACGCGCCGATACGCACGCGTCCGTACTCCGCCAGAATTGCAGCGTGACTCGATCATTCTTCTCTTCTTTTTATCGTGTGGGCAGCAAGCCCTGGTATCAGAATTTTTTCAAACCACCTTACAGCCTCTTATTTATAAATCTTATTATATCATTATATTCCGCATAGAATAAAAACATCTTTATTAGATCAGTGAGCTAACTAATTCGAAAAACGTATCAGTAGTATACGAATCATAATCATCATCATCGGCCTATATCAGTCACAGGCCTACCCTCAGTTCTGCAGTTACGAATATGTATTTTATTTATAGCAGTTGTAAGAATGAAGTAAAATAAATTTTAAAAAAAGGAAAGGGGGCGTTAGTTAACCGCGCGTGTCCAACGCGGATTGGTAGACTTCACATATGCATAAGAATTTTCTACCTTATAATATTTTTTCCTTCACCGCTTGAGAGCAATCGGTATTACGTACATAAAATACATGACATGTCGTCAATACGAATTCGAACCCGTACCTCAAAATTGGTTTCCATATTTCTCCGCAACGTGCAATGAACATACGAACCATGGATTGGATTGTAATAAAAACATTACTTTTACCTACATATTCGGGATGCATATTCTCTAACAATCAATATTTTTTTAAAACAGGTATTTTATTAGACTAATACCGAATCGAATTTGCTAACCCATACTTGTGTGTTGAATACCTTACTCAATTTATCTTTGAAAACTCGCTTCACCTATAAATCCACCATTCGATATGTTGATTATTTTCGGATATAATGTTTATACACATGCAAGCAACATTACATCACTACTGCATACTGTGACTACCACTAATTGCAAGTAGGACGGTAACGGTCTAATTAATTCCGGAAATGGCTTGATTTAACATTAGGTGATTAGTGGTTTCTAAAGATAGGATTAGCAGCTTTAGATGTCTAAAAAAGGTACCTGACAGCTTCGGAACTTGGATGAAATCATAGTTAACCGACATAATAAAATCCGTACAGAAACTTAGTAACCTTGTATATGACTTAATTATACAGGGTGTAACAAAACACCCCAGTAATACTTAAGGGGGTGCTTTGGACCATCAAACTGAACAACTTTCACTATGGAGCCTAACATGCTCATGGATACATTTTAAGAATCTTGTTTTCGTAGTAAATAGGGCGAGAGTGCCTGTGAGGTGGGTTGACATCGAGAAAAGTAAATTTTAAATTTTACAAACAAATATTTGATGCATGCATGCATAGCATATCATAGCATAGCATATGCTCACGACTATATTCCCCGAGGGGGTAGTCAGAGATATTCTGAAACCTCAGAACATCCACGTTTCACCAGTAGTACCGAAACTCTGTCCAGTGTGACGGGGGGTGAGCCCATCACCACTTATAATGGACAGTGGGTACAATACATGCCTCGAAATTGAAGCATGCAGGTTATTTGATATTTTGAAAAAAATTACCTATGTCGAAACTATCATAATTCGATTCTGCTCTTGATTCTAAACAAACTACTTTCTAGTTTTGCGTTAATTCATTAACACGTTGTATAGTTAATTCATAAAAATACACTAAAAATTACGACCATGATCTCTTGCGGGGTAGTCAGAAATATATATGAAGTCACTGCCATGCAAAATTACGTTTGATGAATAAGGATCTGCGTACATCAAGCTGAAAAATGCTCGAGCAGTTTCATTGATGAATTGATAATGAACTCAATTACAATTGAAATAAAAGTTGAACATAGCGTGCAAGAGATAGAGCGAACATATGCCACATGGATTTATCTCTTGTAAGCTATTTAAAACTCAATTTCTATTGTAATTGAGTTCATTATCAATTTATAAATGGAAATTGCTCGAGCATTTTCCGCTAGATGTGCGCTGACCGTACGAAACGTAAAACTATAAGTAATTTTTTCAACGGTCTTTGAGCCAGAAATCTTTACAGCTTTTCAGAAAAAAAACAGATATCTTAAAAAATATGCCTCTAACCTCTATAATAATATATCACCGAAGCAGGGTCCCATGGCTATCGTCGACGCAAAATTGCACTATTGACCGGCCACTGTTACCATAGATCAAAAATCGAATAGAATTGGTAAGTATAAATTTGGGAAAAAAGTTACCAATTCTACAAACAAAATAATTATTTATACTTAACTGTTTTCACTCTTTTGCCTCTTTTTAATTTTTAAATATTTATGTAACTATAATATTTATGTATGTATGATTTAATCTCAAATTCAAAACAATTTACCAAAAATAATCTAATCCGCAACGCAGGCTTCGTCAAATCTTAATCACATACATCTATATTACTCCACCGGCTGAAGCAAAATTGGTTTTGATATTATTAAAGTCTGCAAATTTTAAATATATTATTTGGTATATGATTTATAGTTATACTCCAAAAAATTAAAAAAACTAGAACTTGCTTTAGATAATAGTTCGTAACCTGGTTCGTCGATATCTAACATTTATAACAACTGTATAATATGAAGCTAACGACACATAATGACAGTTGAAACCAGAAATATTCAATTTTACATCAATATTAATATGAGATAATGAGAATACCTAAGTGTATTTACCATAACTTCAAAGTGTTATAACATTTTATCAATATCTATATTAACATGTACTCGATATATATGTTTTTGACACATCATCAACTCTAATATTATTATAACTAAGTGGTTATTTTACGGCTTCTACGCCCGGACTATATCCGCTACAAGCTTCGTCAATGGCAGCACACAAGATAAAATCCGCATGCAAGCTTCGTCAGACTATCACTAACTAATCTAAAGGCACTGCCCTTCGCAACCCCGGCTTAAGGTCCCAAAGAAATATTAACACTGACTGTAATATTTGATTTGTAATTTTTACATTAGCATCTTAGTGACTCTGAGTTAGAGTTTTCAAACAAAATTTTATGGGTTCTGTCACGTTTTTTATTGTTTTTGAGGTCCCGATATTTTTTGAGACCTTGTTTAAATTATTATTTTTAGCTTAAATTAATAATCTTGTAAACTGGTAAACTAATGTTTTGTGTACTTTTGTTTTAGTGTACAATCTAAATTTGTAATATACACACAACATGTGGACACAAGGTGTGCTTCGAAATAGAAGCAAGTTTACTAAATATTAATGTTTTATAAATATTAATCCAAATTCCTTTCTAAACTTTTTCTAAGGCAATTCTATTTTTTTTGTATTCTGTAATGATATCCATAAATCTGTCAAGGGTGAACATCTTTCTGACCTTAACCGTCCGGGGAAGTGTTACGGCTTTTGAAGGATACAAAGTTACTGAGATTGCTTCTACAGTGAATTTTTTCAGTGGTATTTTTGCTGATGGATCACTCCACTTGCCTTTTATTGAGTTGATGGTGTGCTATTGAGTTTGACTTTCCATCGTGATCAAGAAATGCTAACCAGGGTTAGAGGCTTCACTTTTCTAAACTATATTAGCAATAGCATATTGCTCGCAGAACTGATAGAAGATGGGGCCAAAGAGTTCTTGAGTGGCGACCGCGTACCGGAAAGCGCAGCGTAGGTAGACCCCACGCAAGGTGGACCGACGACCTGGCGACCCGTTGGATGAGGGCATCGTAGGACCGGTCGTTGTAACCATCCTTGTGGGCGGTCCATGACCAGCAGTGGACGTCTGTCAGCTGATATGATAAGGCTTGCTGATTGGGAGTTGATTAAAGCGCACATCCAGCGGAGAACTGCTCGAACAGTTTTCATTAATCAATGCTTCTTCTTCTTATCGTGTGGGCAAGCCCTGGTGTCAGTGTTTTTTAAGACCGCCTTACGGCATCTGACGTGGTTTCTATGTAACGACTACTACCACGAGAGATAGTAACTGGGACCAACGGCTTAACGATAATAATTTATTATTATCAATTGATAATTAACTCAATGACAATTGTAAAAAAATTGAAAATAGCGTTCAAGATATACAAGGTAAAATTGATATCATTAGCATCCTTTTAAACTTTTACTGTTCATACTAAACTGCAATGCTACTAAGAGTCTACCCTTTAATGGTAGATAGCTTCTCTTAGTTTAAAAGGATGCTAATAATATGAATTTCACCCTGTATATCCCTGTGACGTGTGTTCACGTTATCTCTTGCATGCTTTTTTCAAATCTATTTCAGTGAACATTGAGTTAATTCTCAATTGATTAATTAAAACTGTTCGAACAGTTTTCCGCAAGATTTGCGCTGACTCTTAGTCACTCAGAACTCTCTTCTACAATTTCATACTCCACCGCAAATTCCTAATTATTTCAGACCCAAATATGCCACAACCACACCCTGGATACTTTAAACAGATGCTTAAGACGATGATCAGACCATAAAACTAATAAAATAAATAAAAATGGCAAAAGGGGCCCTATATTCGGCTAGCTCATACGTGCTGGGTGAGAGCGAGTGATTGAGGAATACCGCACTGCTTATGGTCTTTCACCTACCGTGCCACCGAGAGGGGTTATGGTCAAATTTGGTGATGGGAGGGAGAGAGTGTCTGTACTGTACGTAGATAGTTATATGTAGATAGTGGCTTAGGGCCAGATTGAAAATTATGTTAAATCATTACTACTGCATTTAATGCGTCACAGAGACATATAATGCTCATGATGAAAGACCAGCTATTATAAGCAAAGCAAAAACAAAACAAACTAACTCATCACTCTTAACAAAATGCCAAGTAACATTTTTCGTGCAATTTTTCTCTAGCTGAAACCGTTCCTTTGAAGTGAACACCATTTATAAGCTTTAAGAAATTGAGACATAAATCTTGCTTGATACGTAGAGGGTGTGTGATAAAATTTGTGAACACGCTGTGTCAAACCTCCCTCGGATAGGAAAAATGCTTTTCTTTAATCTTCCTTTATTTTGTTGGGAAAAGTTTATGAAAATGATCCGTTTAGAATTTGTGAGATACAAATGGTTGGAAGATGAATTTATGTTGTTGACTCAGCAAAGACAGCAATATTTCAGCTACAAAGCTAATCCACGACTCAAAAAAAGGTAGGTTCTCTGAGAATTTTATTCCGAAAGCTGCCGAGCGCGCTGCATATAAACAAAGTTCCGTTCTATTTTCAATATTAATTAACCAATTAAAGACAATGTAATTTTTTAATCACGATCTAGAAACCAATGTCTGTGATAGTACCTTGTCAGATTTCTATTAAAATATAAGGTTTCAATGCTAGAATTAATTTAAGTTTTGTATAGAAAACTTTGATCAACGATATCTAATCGCTGGGTGAATACAACAACGGCACAAGTCAAAAAAGTTTATTTTGAGTAAAATTACATTAAAGTTGGCGCGAGAGAGTGCGCGCGAACAAATTCGTCTTTAGTTACTATACAGCAAGGGTTAGATTCAGTGAAATATCGAGTTAGGTCTATATTGCACAAGATAAAGTATGCGATGTAGAACCAGAATACGGTGCTAACTCAAATTTGACAATTTTTGAGTTGTGCCGTTGTTGTATTCACCCAGCTTCTTTTAGGTATATTTTTCGATTTTCCCTCCATAGTGAAAGTTGTTCAGTTTGATGATATAAAGCACCTTCTTTGATATGTAACGAATTTAATTTTACACCCTTTGAGCACACAAAAAAACACATTATCCAATAACAGTTTTTTAAAATTGCAACTTAAAAACATTTCAACATTAATTAAGGAAACCATAATTACGACGTTAACCCATCTTGATAAATGCTTCGGAAATCCAATAAGAGAACTGTAAAAGAGAAATTAAGAATTTCTACGCTGGCCACATTCCAAAATATCTTTGCCCAATCTAAAATTATCTGATATTATGTCAAGTTCAGACAGCATTTTAAAGTTCGCTGTTCATGGCAGGTTGCGATTAATAATATGTTATTACTTCCTAGAAAATACAATGCTGAGATACTTGGTAAACCTTTTTCGCTTTTACATCTTTTATGAGTTGCTTGAATGCTTAGTTATAGCCTGTGGCTTGAAGCATATACTATTTAAGCTTTCTATACGTGGTGCGCAGAGTAGGGGCAGCGCAAACACCATCTTTTGCATGATAATAGACAGACTGGAGTGTCCCTATATTATGCATGGTAACAACCTTTATGTTAACTATCACTTAAGTTTAAGAATTTTTTACTATACCGAAACTCTATGAGTCCTATGATGCCCGAAATAATTGTATTTATAAACTCGATGATTATAAGAATGACAAAAATGTTTAGTCTTGACAATGTTACGCTAAGTAGTTCTGTATTGTATTTATAACTGTACTTTTTATATTTTGGTTTCTATAAACGATGTGCGTTGTAGAGTTTTTGACCGCATCTAGTAGACCGCAGAAAGTAATGGGTAATAAAATCAGTAATTAAATTTTAGGGCGTCAGAAAGTAGAAGTAAAATCATTAATAAAATCTGTGTGATAATATTAGGAACATACATTTTTTTAGTTTGAGTTTGAGTAGGATCCGACAGCAGGAAGAGCCCACCTATCCCAAATAAGGGTGAGAGGGCGTGGGCTAAACTATATCACGCGGGCCCATTGCTGATTGATGGAGGCAAGTTAGTTGTCAACTTGCTGTCAAAGAATTTTCGTTCCGCCGAATTAGTTACACCGAAATCAGAGGGAATTATCGTCTCCTTTTTCTAAAAAAACCCCTCACTACTGTATCAGGGAATGTAGTTGTGAGCTTGCTTGCTTCGAAAAGATATGAGAACGTACCTTTTTTGAAATGAACAGAATATCACACTCACAAAGCTCGCATGAACGATCGCAGTACGTCGTGTAAGATTAACAATCGGAATGAAGTCGCGTCAGTCGATCCGTGAATATCGCGCCTTACCTTGGTTCTTCGTAGTTAATGCAGCTTGAAGCATCTGCTAGTGACTACAAGATTTTAATAAATGATAACTTTGATCACATCTCTGTACTGTGATATTTAAATAAAATGTTTTTTTTGTTTATGTAATTTTAGTGACATTTTTCGTCACCAGCGTCGTAGGATTACAAATGCACATCAAGGTATATAATACAGGTATGACCAGCCCATAAATTTATACTTTTGTATAAAAGTGTTACAAAAATTCAAATAAACATCATTTAGACAATCAAACTGAACAACTTTCACTATAGGACCAATATCGAAATTGCGAAAAAAAAAAGATTCCATACTACAAATTTACTAGAGCTAAATGTTTGAGACAGCTGTTTTTTTTCGCGATTTCGATGTTGGTCCCATAGTGAAAGTTGTTCAGTTTGATGGTCTAAATTACCCCCATAAATTTTTATTGCGAACCAACATCAAAATCGCGAAAAAAATCTGCTGTTCCATACAAAGCAAACTTATTCGAGCCAAATGTGGACAGCAGATATTTTTTTTCGTGATTTCGATGTTGATGCCATAGATAAAGTTTTTCAGTTTGATGGTTAAGGGGGCAAAATCGGAATCTCAAAAAGAAGTCCCACCAAAAACATTTTGGTGTAAAATGTTGCCAAGACGAGACCATATTGCTCGCACTGTCAAAAAGTTATCAGATCTCATGTAGAGGCAAGCTTCTAACTCGTCCACGACACGTCCTAACTCTACAATCTCTAACTTCACAAACCTTCACCTTAGTCAAAATTATGTGGCTCTGCCCCCAGATAGCTGTTCCATACGAAACTGCAAATATGATCGATACCTTGACCTTTAAGTGAGTCTTTACGTTGACGAAGCGTGTTGCAGTTTCAGAATGTAAAGGATTAAGATTTTGACGACCTTTGACTAATTATTATAAGGACTAGCCTTGCGGTAGCATTTCCCCTCTGCCACGGTATAAGCACAATTGATCTTGTGCATTTACATTCAATTTTACACCTTATCACTAAGCGAGACAGCCTATAATTGCGAAATAATAACTTCGAATTTAGAACGTTTAGGGTTTACACGAGACTACTTTTCATGATTTTTAACATTCAAAATTAGAATCTAAAGTTATGAGGAATAAAATCCAAAGTTGCGGATTTCATGTTACCTCACCCCCCGCAAAAAGTGGCAGAAATGTTTGTTAGTAGAATTACACGCGTAACCAGTCCACATATAATTAGTCAAAGTTGACGACGCATGTTGCTGATTGGGATCCTGACGAAGCATGTTGCAGATATGGATATTTTACCATTTTGACGAAGTGTGTTGCAGATTTGAAGCTTGTTCTTTAATTATAGTCGAATTAATGTTTTTTCATTAGCCGTGTACTGTTGTGAAGCGTTCAAAAGTATTATACAACGTGTTAATGAATAAACGCAAAACTAGAAAGTAGTTTGTTTAGAATCGAGAGCAGAATCGAATTATCATGGTTTCAACATAGGTAATTTTTTTCAAAATGTTAAATAAATTATTTGTAACATTTAAAATTTATTGAACTCGATCTCTACCCACCGCTCGGGCACTCTCACCCTACTTACTACCAAAACAAGATTCTTAAAATGTATCCGTGAACACGTTAGCGCTTTCATTCTTTGTTGAAATGATAGCAAATCAGTTTTGCTTCAAAACTTAAAATGCGAATAACTTTAAATTTTAAGTATCAATATAATGAAATTATTGTTAAAATCTAATTATTTTGTTATAAATTAGTTAGGGTGTATGAGGTTTTGCGCTTATTCATTAACACGTTGTATAATACACCAGAAATTGTTGACATAAACAATTGTATTAAGGTTCAACAAAGGTCACAGACGGTCGTGCAAGCGGTTGACTCTAAATGAAGGAAAACTCAGCTAGCTATTTACAAAACCGCGAAACCACAATAACTTTAGTTAACGCATTCTCAGGGAATTTGAACACAAACAATAAGTTCATGCTCGCCACTATACAGTGTGCAAGGGAAAGTATCATTAACCTTTAAACCACATACTCTACCCATCAAACCACATACTCAAGCTGTCAGAACAAAAAGAGAATCAGCTGTTCCATACGTTTGAGTCGAGCAGGCATTGCAGTTTAGTAGGGAACAGCTGATTTTTTTGGTTGGATCCTATAGTAAAATTTGTTCACTTTGATGGGTAGAGTATGTACGTCATAATTTTCACAAAGTTAAAGTGATCTATTTTCTACAGATTGTTCAAGTTTCACATTATGTCCTTCATCTGCAATTTTCTCTTAATTTTGCGATGGCCGATATACATATACAACGTGTCAATGAATAAGCGCAAAACCTCATACACCCCAACTGATTTATAACAAAATAATTAGATTCAAACAATAATTTCAGTATTCTGATAGTTAAAATGTAAAGTTATTCGCTTTTTAAGTTTTGAAGCAAAAATGATTTGTTATCATTACAGCAATGAATGAAAGCGCTAGCATGCTCATGGATACATTTTAAGAATATTGTTTTGGTAGTACTCGTAAGTAGGGTGAGAGTGCCCGAGCGATGGGTTGAGATCGAGTTCAGTAAATTATAAATTTTGTAAACAAATTATTAAATATTTTGAAAAAAAAATTACCTATGTTGAAACCATGATTATTCGATTCTGCTCTCGATTCTAAACAAACTACTTTCTAGTTTTGCATTAATTCATTAACACGTTGTATATACATATAATAAATTATTCCTACTATTTGTAAACATTTATTATAGATTATATAGATACTTATTAAGTAGTCCGTTCGGGAAATTTTGGGCAGTTGAGTCGTAAGGAAGAGACTGAAAAACAGAAGTAATCTACTACACTTTCCAAAAAGGTATAACTTATAGCTATTTTATAAACATTGTATTTTTGTAATTGTTGTTGAATAATAGTTTTTTGTTATACAAGAGTTCAAAGTTGCTTTTTAACCGCGTGCTCAATTTTGATGACCGAAGCGAAGCGAAGGATTCTAAAATTAGAATCCTGAGTTTCAGCGAGGGAATCAAAAGAGCACGACGTGAAAAATCTTCGCACTCGAATGCAACACGTAACTTTTTATCCCACCTCAGCGAGGAAATGACTAAACGCAAAAATAAAAGGTTGTATGATAAATTCGGCACCATGGAGGGAGAAGTAAATAGGTATAATGATGTTTTGAATTCACAAACTTAGTGCACACGATGCTCTAAACTTTATCCGCTAGAGGATAAAGTAAATTGAATGCGGCTTTTGCACTCAGATATCGAAGAGCAAAAATACTCGTCGAAAACGTCTTTTATTTATTATTGTATCTCTGGCTCTATATAATTATTATTACGATAAAGTCGTATTCAAATAGGAAAAATACCTCCTTGAAGTATAAAAAGGTACTTCAAATGTTTTTGTACTTAGTACAAAATAACTTTGTGCTCTTCGCAGTGCCATAAAATATTTCAATTTACAGTAAAAAAATACGTGAACTTAATGAAAAGGCGACGGTTTAAAAGTACTTTTGTATTTCATTACTGTTAAAAGAGATACGACTAAAATGGGGCTATAAAAAAGTGATATAAGTTATACTTAACTTTTATGAAACAAAACGTTTTATAAGCATATGCTCACGACTATATTCCCCGAGGGGGTAGTCAGAGATTTTCTAAAACCTCAGAACATCCACGTTTCACCAGTAGTACCGAAACTCTGTGGAGAGTGACGGGGGGTGAGCCCGTCGCCACTTGTAATGGACAGTGTGTACAATACATGCCTCGAAATTGAAGCAACAAAACGTTTTATTTGAGTTTAAAAAAAAGATATCATAACACGTTCCATGAGGAATTGTTCAGACTATCAAAATGAACAACTTTTTCTGTGAGAGCAAACCTACCTTAAGCGCAAAAAATATCAGCTGTTCCATACTAAACTGCAATGACTACTTGACTCAATGTATGAAACTTCTGATTATTTTTTTTACAATTTCAGTTTTGCTCCCATAGTAAAAGTCATTCGCTTTCTCTGTCTGAATCACCCCGGAAAATTAGGAAAGTGTTTAATAATATTTTTTTTTAAGTTTTATGCCATGCTATTTTTCAATACGAAATACCTTGTGCTGTGGTTATTATAGCATGAGGCTACAAAAACAGACCAACATAAACTATCCCTTAGTCATGACAACACGGGAACAAATGGTGTCATATTCTCAAATCAGAACAACACAGCTATACGAATACACCCACACACACACAACTTTATTTACAGAAAGCAAAGAAACGAATTTTGTATAAGTATAAATAAATAAAAACCGGTCGAGTGCGAGCGGTCCGTACCACCACACAACATTATTAACTTACAAAAAAGTTTTGTTTTCTCCGGTACCTTTAGCGCGAGACCGACTCACACTTGGCCGGTTATTATTATTTGTTGTTATACTGTAGGTAGAGTTTGCTCTATAATCACACCAAGTTTGACGCTTGTATGTATGACCGTTTTTACGATAGCGCGAGAAGAAAAAACGTTGATAAAAACTAGTTCCTCATCGACCCCCCCCCCCCCCCTTAATTTTTAACTTTTGTAATTTTTTTATAATAACCGTCATAATAACGCACATTATGTGAAAATTTCAACTGTCTTGCTATTACGGTTCAAAAGTTACAGCCTTAAATACAGCGGACGGACGGACGGACCGACAGCGTAGGCTCCTGTTTTCACCCTTTGGGTACGGAGCCCTTAAAACCCATATCGCAATAATAATAAATATAAATATATTGGACATTGCCACACAAATTATCTAGTCACATTTAAAGTACCAGAATCTAGCCTGGACTTGTGTTATGATGACTAGACAACGATATAGAATAAATATATAGATACAAACATCCATGACTCGGGTATAAATATTCATATTCATCATACAAATATTTGTCCCTTACGGGATTCGAACCCGCGACCTCGGCACAGCAGGCAGGTTCACTACAGACTGTGCTATCGGGCCGTCGGCCCGTTATAATCCGTAATCGAACCAAATTCAAAAGTGGAGACCATCACTCCATTAACTTTTATGATCGTAGTTCGTTAGTGAAGGCAATTCATCTCGGTTAGTACCTAAACTAAACTACCTTTGACATCCACAGAGACTAGTTATTTCAAGATTAAATACAAAATACAGCCATCAAGCAGTAACGATATTAAACATTTTTATAGCCCGTAGAAAGTCCTCTCACGAATAAGGGTAGGAAGGAAAGATATTAGAACAAGATAAATTATGATTAGCGATTGTCAAAACATATATACAAGGTGTTACAAAAATACACATAAACATTTAAGGGGGTTTAGATAATCAAACTGAACAACTTTCACTATGAGACCAATATTGAAATCGCAAAACAAATTGAATGTTTCATACTAAACAACAAATTTGATCGAGCTAAATTTATGGGACAGCTGAATTTTTTTTTCGTGATTTCGATGTTTGTCCCATAGTGAAAGTTGTTCAGTTTGATGGTCTTAACAAGCCCCTTAAAAGTTTAAAATATTTATTTTTACTTTTGTATGTGTATACTACAACTGTATTATACAGTGTCATCTAATTCTCTTTTGTATTGCTAAAATTAGTTCCTAAAGTAACCGCTAGGAGGTAGGTATACAACGTGTTAATGAATTAACGCAAAACTAGAAAGTAATTTGTTAAGAATCGAGAGCAGAATCGAATTATCATGTTTTCAAAATAGGTAATTTTTTAAAAATTATTAAAAAATTGATTTTTAGAATTTAAAATTTACTGATCTCGATCTCAACCCACCCAACGGGCACACTCACCCTACTTACTACCAAAACAAGATTCTTAAAATGTAGCAATGAGCACGCTAGCGATTTCATTCATTGCTGAAATAATAACAAATCATTTTTGCCTGAACACTTAAAATGCGAATAACTTTCAATTTTAACTATCAAAATAATGAAATTATTGTTTCAATCTAATTATTTTGTTGTAAATCAGTTGGGGTGTATGAGGTTTTGCGCTTATTCATTAACAAGTTGTATAATTGAATAGATACAAAAAGTGCGTGAAAATAAAATAATTATATCTTATGGTAGAACCTCATTCATAATGTGCACTTCTTGAGTTTAAGGATCATTAGTTAATTAGGTACACAGGGTCATATTTGTTTAATAATATAAGTTCGCAACACTACAATAATTATCATGATTCCTTGCTAGCACGTAAGAAATTAGAAATAATTATCACTATTATCTAATTATTCTTTATCTGTATTCAAATTTGAATTGAATAATTGTGTTTCTCATTTCAGTGAAAATGTACATTTCTTTTGAGAAAATTCAAATGAGTAAGTTTATTGCCCCACCCATTATCGGTATCACTACTGCTTTACTAATATATTGTATTAAACACATCTAGGTCTAATTTTAAAATCTCGGGACGCTACTCAGGAATTTCTTTTCATTACGGAGTTTTCTTCTTTAGGGTTCCCTTTTAGGCGATTTTATTAAAAACGAGCCTTTACCGTAAAAAGCCATGGTGGTCCAGTGACGGGTAACCTTGCCTGTCGTGCAGGAGGCGATGGTTCGATCCCCGTTCAGACAGACTCGTACCAATGAGTTTTTCGGAATTTATGTATTATTTGTAACACCACTGGCTTTTCGGTGAAGGAAAACATCGTGAGGAAACCTGCATGCTTCAATTTCGAGGCATGTATTGTACCCACTGTCCATTACAAGTGACGACGGGCTCACTCCCCGTCACACTTGACAGAGTTTCGGTACTACTGGTGAAACGTGGATGTTCTGAGGTTGCAGTATATCTCTGACTACCCCCTCGGGGAATATAGTCGTGAGCATATGCTTATGCTTATGCCTTTACCGTCGACTTTGTCCGCACGGGTTCCCGTCATCGTAGCTAGATAAATGAGATACTAGATTTAAAGTCTAATAAAAAAAAGTTTAATCGAAATCAATCCAGTAGTTTTCGCGTGATGAGCGAACAAACAGACAGACAAAAAATTCAAATTGATGTTTTGGAATCAGCTTATTTTTTAAATATCTTTAATGTATAATAGTAGAGATGATCAGAAGTAGCAGTGGTACAACGTCGCGCAATCAGCTTATATTGGTTGTCCTAGCGTAGCGTATTTCCAAAAAGCTATGACGATACGGTTTTTAGGTGTCCCTGACTCCAAATAAATTTTTCTGTCTGTATGCTGACACTTTTTTAAAGGGATCAAAACGTCAAACTGAACAATTTTCTCTATGGGACCAACATCGAAATCGCGATAAAAAAATCAGTTCTCCCATACATTTGGCTCGAGTAGTTTTGGAGTTTTATATGGAAAGCAGATTTTTTTTCGCGATTTCGATGTTGGTGCTTTAGAGAAAGTTGTTCAGTTTGACGGCCTGTTCATCCACTTAAAAAAGTGTCAGCATATTAAGAAGGACCCCATCGGAGCCAAAAAAAAAATCTGCTGTTCCATACTAAGCTGCAATGCCTACGCCACTCAAATATAGCAGATTTTTTTTGGTCATATCGGTTTGTTCCTATGGTAAAAGTTGTTCAGTTTGATGGGTAGACTCTTAGTTTAATAGGATGCTAATGATAACAATTTCACCCTGTATAAGATTGAGAGGTTAGTGGTCAATTTACTTGCTGACTATTTTCAAACCTACTTAATCTGCCTCTGACATTTAACTGAACTTCTGACAGTTAAAAGAATATTCACTGCCATCTAACGGTACAATCCGAGATCGGCTCCTTTTATGCCTTCCGAAGGACAGGCTCAAGATGTAAGACCACTCAAATTGTTACCCGTCCAAAGATTGATCTGATCGGGTGTGGATTAATGTTGACGATATCATATCATCGTGGTTACTCATGTGGGAACAATGCGCCAGAAATGACGGTGAAATTTGGTGGTCAAAATAAAGGGACATCTTCGAATAATACAAACCAACAAAAGTTATAAGGCTTATCCGCACGGAAACACGAATCGCCATACTAATCGATGTGGACGAGCGCGTGGCTCCGGTCAGAATTTAGCCGTTTTTTCATAAAATGAGATAAATTTTTATGAATTTTCAAAAAATAAGAAAACCAAATCATTATCTTTTGTATATTCTAAAATTGTCTTCCTATCAGTAATGTAAGAGTAAAATGGTTAAAACTGGAAAAAAGGGGTGACTTTAGATTCCGTTTTCTTCAGTTTTATTAATTAAAATAGATTTCGAGAAAAACCAAATCACTTCTCATTTCCTGTAGATTTTTCAGTTTTGTTTTCTGCTGCCATAGTTAATGTATAAAACGGTTACAAAGTTATCCAATTTTACAGTACAATCGGGCGATAGAGCCTTAAACCCTAACCCACAAAAAAAGAATCCATCTTCACCCCATTTTTCTCAAACAGTTCGTTGTTTTATTTTTAATTTTCCCTCAAGACGCCGCTTGGCGGCCTTACTAATTAAAAAAATCTTCAAGGTGCGCTGCCAATCTCTCTTGACGGGTATTAAGCAGATTCTTATTTTTTTTCCACCCTCCTTAATTTAAGCCGGGAGTTCTTTTGTTGTTTTCGTTTGCCGCCAAAACTTGGGGCGTTTTTGTGAAGCGATACGTTTTACGCGGCTCGTTAGCGTTTTTTCGTCACTTTTTAATTTTTAATTTACGCCATCTTGCATTTAAATGGCTGGAAGGAGATTTGAATTTGGAATAAAAAAACATTTCTTTTTCACCTATAAGATAAAATCAGGGACGATACAACGTCCCTGGATAAAATACTGTTATAGGTGTTAGCACAGAACATTATAAGAGGGGTTAAAGGTGCAAAGTAGGCGTGGAACGTATCGCCACAGGTTATGCAATGATTTGCATAACACCACAAGGCGCGCGTCGTGGTGCGAGCGAGAGGGCATGAGCAATTGTAGCAGCGTGAGCGGGAAGACAAGTGGTGACAGCCGTCTCCGAAGCAAAAGCGCTACTTTACATTTCTAACCCCTCTTATAATGTTCTGTGGGTGTTAGGATAAACAGTTGCATTACTTTAAGAGAAGTTTATTCCGAATGCGTAAATGCGCGCTGCATACAAACAAAGTCTGGTGATATTTTCAATACTAACCAATTAAAGTCAATGAATGTTTTCAGAAACGATCTAGAAACTAATTTCTATGCTTGTTTGAAGTCAGATTTTCGTTAAAATATACAGTTTTGGTGCTAGGATTGATTTAAGATTTGTATGGAAATCTTTAAGGCACTACAACTTTAAAACTATACATTTTAAAGAAAATCTGACTTCATACCAGCATAGAGATTAGTTTCTAGATTATTTCTGAAATATTTCATTTACTTTAATTGGTTAGTATTGAAAATATCACCAGACTTCGTTTGTATGGAGCACGCTCCGAATTATATTCCCTTAAGGGGTGATTCTAACCATGATACTGAACAACTTTCCCTAAGAAACCTATAGAAAATTTAATAAAAATGTTGTACTTTCATTGACTTTAATTGGTTTAATCAAACTTCGTTAGTAGTTCGTTAGTAATCAAGCGCGCTAGACGGCATTATCCTCTTATACAACAATTGATATAATATACAGGGTGTTAGGGTAAACAGTTGCCTTACTTTAAGGGGTTATTGTACCCATGATACTGAACAACTTAGAGATTATTTAATATTATGAAAAAAAATTACCTATGTCTACACAAAATAAGTAGTCAGCACAAGCTTCGTCAATAATAATACAACAGCCGGTAATCAGCAACATGCTTCGTCAAAACCTTAAATAAACAGATAGAGATCCGTAACATGCTTCGTCAACTTACCTAACCAAAATCCACCTCACGCTTCGTCAGTAATAAAACAAAAACAGGTTTAAATGCTCTCCGCCCCTCGGAACCCACCTGGCTCAAAGGAACTCATCACACTAGCAGCATTACCACGTTGAATGGCTAGAGAAATCCTTTGGACCAGATAAGAACCCGAGCGGGGATCGTTCCCGCTCTCAAAAAGCCTCCTGCCCAGCTCTCGCACAAAAGTCTTGGCTTCACAACCCCAAACACCCGACGTTTCCACTGCTAATGGTACAACTGAACAACTTTCGTACAAACGAACGAGTTAAAAGGCGTGATATAGCCCTATCGTGCGCACCATGCTACGGGGGCTTGACGATTATAATTTAACTGGGATAATTATAATTTTACAATTGTGATAATCATTGTGAAATAAATGTACAATCTATTTGTATTAAAAAGCCGTGGTGGTCCAGTGGCGAGTAACCTTGCCTACCGTGCAGGAGGTGATGGTTCGATCGCCGTCCAGGCCGACTCGTACCAATGAGTTTTTCGGAGCTTATGTACGATTTTTAACACCACTGGCTTTTCGGTGAAGGAAAACATCGCGAGAAAACCTGTTTGCTTCAATTTCGATTCATGTATTCTCATGTATTGTACCCACTGTCCATTACAGTGGTAGTAGTAGTGGACAGAGTTTCGGTACTAGTGAACCGTGGATGTTCTGAGGTTTCAGCATATCTCTGACTACACCCTAGGGGAATATAGTCGTGAGCATATGCTATGATGCAATATTTTTATCCTAGGTCTGTTCATCCATAGAAGGAGAATACATTTTTCACATGGCTATACGATATTGCATAGCTCTTCTATGAAAAGAGCGGCACAGATATCTGCAAACTCGACAACAAAAATGCACGCCGGTGAATGGCAGCAGGATTGCAGCGGCATTAAGAGGATATAGTCAGCGCGTTCCACACAAACGATGTTTCGTTCCTTGTTTGACTACGGAACCCTAAAAACATAGGTTTAAAGTTTCCGTGGCTCAAAGATTCCCATACAAACCTTAAAATTATTCCTAGCATTGAAAATTGGGTCTGGGTGGGTCCTTCTTAATATGCTGACACTTTTTTAAGGGGTAGACCACTATCAAACTGAACAACTTTCTCTATGGGATCAACATCGAAATCGTGAAAAAAGAAATCATCTGTCCCATACATTTGGATCGAGTAACTTTGCAGTTTTGTATGGAAAAGCGATTCTTTTTCGCGATTTCGTTGTTGGTGCTATAGAGAAAGTTGTTCAGTTTGACGGTCTGATCATCCCCTTAAAAGTGTCAGCAATTTAAAAAGGACCCTGTATATCGAACATCTGACAAAATACAGAAGCAGAGATTAGTTTATAGATCGTGTTTAAAAATGTCACTTTAATTGGTTAATATTGAAGATCGGATCAAACTTCGTTGGCATGTAGCGCGCTCGGGCACCCTCGCAGTTTTATCCTCTTAAGCTTTTCTGTCAGAAGTGCTTCGTCATGCATGGGTAGTGCAATCGACTTCCAGTATTTTTAAAGGAATTCCATGCGTTCGTGGGTTGTTTTTTAAGGTTCCGTACCCGAAGGGTGTAAACGGGACCTATTACTAAGCCTTCGCGTTGTCCGTCCGTCCATCCATCGGGGTCCTCATACAAGAAATTTTTGATCAACGATTTATCTTCATGCTCTAGCGTAAAAACGGTAGTACATACAAGCGTCGAACTTGGTGTGATTATAGAGCCAACTCGACAGTATAACAACAAATAATATAAACCAGTCAAGTGTGAGTCGGACTTCCGCTAAAGGTTCCGGAGAAAAAAAAAGTGTAATTTAAAATGTTGTGTGGTACGGAATCCGCAGTGTGCGAGTAGCCCGACTCGCTCTTGACCGGTTTTATTTAATAGTAGGTATGCTTTATAGGTGACATAAGAACGCGAGCGTTGTAGTTTGTTCTAATAGTGCAGGAGAGCCATTTTTGAAATTCATACGTTGAACTCCGCAGTTCAAAATGTCAAAATTACAATGGAGATATGAATCTTTCTACTGTTGATTTGACTTTCAAAAATCACAATCCAGGAGTACGATTTTTGATAGTCGAATCAGCAGTAGAAAGGTTCATATCTGCGTAGTAATTTTGTCATTTTCAACTGCTGAGTTCAACGTATAAGTTCCAAAAATCGCTGGCCCTATTTTCTTTCTCTCCTCTCCTATACAACGTGTTAATGAATAAGCGCAAAACCTCATACACCCCAACTGATTTGTAACAAAATAATTAGATTGAAACAATAATTTCATTATTTTGATAGTTAAAATTTAAAGTTATTCGCATTTCAAGTTTTGAGGCAAAAATGATTTATTATTATTTTAGCAATGAATGAAAGCGCTAACGTGCTCATGGATACATTTTAAGAATCTTGTTATGGTGTTAAGTAAGGTGAGAGTGCCCGAACAATGGGTTTAGATCGACGTCAGTAAATTTAAAATTTTACAAACAAATTATTTAATATTTTGAAAAAAATTACATAGGCATGTTGAAACCATGATAATTCGATTCTGCTCTCGATTCTAAACAAACTACTTTCTAGTTTTGCGTTAATTCATTAACACGTTGTATAAGATCTAACAAAATTAGCTGAAACTATTTTAAGGGGAGTATCAGATCATCAAACTTTACCTTTTTACCTCTAAGGAACCAATATCGATATCGCGAAAAAAAATCTAATTTTGTTAGACCTTATATATTCTGCGAGCTCCTCCCAATCTGCAAGACAATGTTAGAAGTTTCATTTACTAATATAATTTTGTTTGTTTGCCTTTCACTTAGTTGTGCGAGCGTTCGCTACGTTTGCTCAATTTGAGTTGCTTTGACTTAATGCTGTTATAGGCTAGGAGTTGGCTTTGGGAATTAGCTTCGTCAACTCATTCCATTATTCACGCACTACCGGTTTTTCTCTCTTTATTCATTTACTAGAGTTTACTCGCGACTTCGTCCTCATGAATGATATACCAGATTTTAGGTAAAATCATAAGCTTTCAAACAAAAAATGTTTCATCAAAATCGGTTTAGTAGTTTTTGAGTGAAATCACGCAATAAACAGATCGACAAATATTCTAAAAAGGTTGATTTGGAGTCAGGGATATCTAAAACCATCTTGTAATCTTTTTCTTGTAAATATTTTCAATGTACAGACACACTTCTATTACAGTTTTATAATTGTTAAGATTCTAAGGTTGTAAATCGAAATTGTTTTAGTGATAAAACCGCCTCATGTATACAATTATAATAACATTGTAAATTTGGCGTCGATGTACACACGGCGACACATCAAGCTACGCAAAACAAACATAAGCTGACCGCGCGACGTTATACATTACTGTACCTACGCGCGGCCAGCTTATTTTGGTTTTGCGTAGCTTGATGTGTCACCGTGTGTACCTACATTGATTAACATATATGCAAAATAAATCACTGGGGGTGTTTAGAATACGTAATGGAATGCATTAAGACCATTTTTAGAATGTTTGTCTGTTTGTCTATTTGTTTGTTCATGCACCGATTTGGATGGAGTTTTCACAGAATCATAGGGCTTAGGCACTCAATCATTATTGTATTTAAAGTCTGCGAATACGGAGTCGCAGGCGCCGCTAGTATCAAATAAAATGGAATTTGTTGTGTTTGTGGTTCGATTACATGAATGAATGAACCAAACACAAAAGCGAAGGAGAGAGTTTAGGTACAGCTGCCGGACTACCGTATTATCTTTAAAGGTAAACACACACCTAACCGTATGCATAATTTGTATGACAGATGCAAACGATGCGGCCGCATCTGTAATTTCACACAAATTCTGCGTGCGGCGCGGATAGGGGTCCGTTCACCTTAATAAGTGATTCTTTTTTATTCTGGGTTATGTCAGAAGGATTCTGTGGTGGGCAACAGTAAGGCCCGTAATCCCCCGAAGCGGCACGGAGTGGAGATTTGTAAAATACAAGCGAGGAAAATTTTGCAATTCGATTGGTTGATTTCACTAATCTATGCTCCGCCAGGCCTGTCTTACTCCACAGGTCAGGTACGTTTGACGGCCGATCCCCACTGAGGAGTGAATGGCAATAGTTTAGGTATACCATGTAAACTTCTTGGTCAAATATCATTAGACTTGCCGCCATTTTGTGAGTAGTCAATGCGATACTTGAAAACCCTAGCGATGTCACGCCTCCAGCACGTGAAAGAATGAAAGAGGGAGACTATGTGAAGGAAACTTTCATGTCTAATGACTCGGTTCATTTTTGTTTGCACGCGCGCCGTTGTGACGGATGGTAAGTTATTCGCGAATTGTACGATAGGACGGGTGCGAATAACTTTGCACCTTATTGCCGTGCAGACAGATTCGCTATTTTTTAGAAGTGATTCTTCTGTACCGGTAATACTAGTATTTATTCTGCGGCTCCGCTTTGGTGGAAACCGGACTTTAGGATTCGGAGGTGGGCCTAGGCCATGCTTATGGTAGAAGAAATGTCAAATGTGAAAGAACAAAGAATTACTTTTTACGTATTCAACTCCCGGTCTCTCATTTCCCTCTATTCTCTCATTCTTGTATACGTCATCGTTTTTCATGTTCCATTTCACAATATCGGCTTTGTATACTTTATTTCTCATTATATTATTAATTTATTGTAAAAGAAGGTTCCTAATAAAGAAAAACAAGCAATTCGAAAATTTTAATTTAATTTATATACTGTAATTTTGACTGTTCAAATATTTATAATTTTTTGTGGGGTTTCAGATTAAAACAGATAGATTAAAATGTGTTATTCATCTTCCGGTGTACGTTCGTTCGTACGAAGATATAATTAGTGTTTTTATTAGAAACATTTTAAATTGTTTTACATTAAGATTTACATTAAGAGGATATAATTCGAAGCGCGGTCCATAGAAACGTACTATGGTGATATTTTCAATACTAATCAATTAAACTCAATGAAATTTTGCAGAAACAATCTAGAAACAAATCTCTATGCTTGTATCGTGTCCGATTTTCCTAAAAAAGAACAGTTTTAAAGTTACAGTGCCTCAAAGATTTCCATACAAATCTTAAATTAATCCTAGCATTGAAACTGTAAATTTTAACGAAAATCGGACATGATACAAGCATAGAGATTTGTTCCTAGATTTTTTCTGCAAAAGTTCATTGAGTTTAAACGGTTAGTATTGAAAATATCACCAGACTTCGTTTGTATGTAGCGCGCATTTACGCATTCGGAATAAACTTCTCTTAAGGCAGGTCACTGTTTGTTGTTGGAAAAATGTTATTACTCCATCGATGGTACTTTGCTGATTTGTGATAGTTATGTGATTCGGTATTATGATAAGATCTATAATTAGAATTATGTGAGACATTTTATTGTAGTGTATTGTCCATAATTAACTTTATAAATAATTTCTAGTATATTTTTATAGTACTCGTATGCGATGTGACATGCACGTTGATAAATGACTTAAAATTAATTATTAGGTAGAAAGATTGATTTTAATCAGTGTTTGGTGTTACCACAATTAATTTTTGTGGTATTACTTTGGTTGATCGAATCAAGAACAGTGTGATAAGGGATTGGTGTAAGTTGAAGGATGATATAGTAACAAGGATTGAGAGGGGTATGCTTAGATGGTTCGGTCACGTAGAGAGAATGAATGAAAGAAGACTTACGAATGAAATATATCAAGCAAAGGTGAGCGGAAAAGGACAAGTGCGTAGCACCCTCAATCGACGGAAGTGCATGAAAAGATGTATGAATGTGAATGAGGCTAAAGAGGTGTGCCAGAGTCGTAGCGTGTGGCGGTCCGTGGTCTCTGCCTACCCCCATGGGACAATGGCGTGAGCTTATGTATGTATGTATGTACAATTAATTTTTGACTGAATGATTATAATAATTGATTATTTTTGACTTTAGTAGTTCAATTTAATTAATAAAAATTTTATAATGTTTATCTAGGTATATTTTGTTTTAATGTAATAAGTGATGTCAGACACAATTTATTATTATTATTGAATAAATAAAATATAATGAAATGAAATATAAGGGCCTGTACCAAAATATGTTTATCAATCCTTTTTTTTAGTTCAAGCCACCCTATTGTTATAACTTTATTCTTACTGAAGATTTTGTTTATAATTTTATTGTTTTTTCTAATTCTTTTTATTTTTTCATTTAGTCTCATAAATTTTTAAGTATAGATTTTAGTTTTATTTCTTTTCACATTGCCAGTTTTCGTTGCTTGTTACAATTCTTTTATCAGATTTTTTCGGAATCAACACCATATAATTTTTTTGTCTAAAACAAACGATTCCTCGTAGTTGCACAAACTTTTCCTCAATTTCATCTTTCCAATTACTTTTATAGCTATATCTGTAATAAATTAAACTAATGTCCTTCCTCGAAAAACAAGGGAAAAGCACATGGTCCGTTAATACTAGTGAAGTTACAATTTATTAGATTCGGTCACGGATAATATAATTAATTTCCGGCCGTATGGTCCGTCCGACCATCTGATCAGCTATTTTGGAATGATTTAACAAAAAGTGAAAAATCTAATCTTAAAGTTTTTGAGAGTTACGCGGTTATTATTTATGACGGATAAACGGATATCGGGAACTCAAATATACCTAAACGTGGTAAGAACCCGTTAATTGTTTAATAGTTTTTTTTTTTTTAATTAAATAATTGCTTATATTACAAAATAAATGTCAGAAATTATAGAAAAAATACAATATGCGTATCCACAATAGGCTTCGTCAAAGGTAATACAATACTCACATCCGCAACAGGCTTTGTCAATGGTAATTCATCACTCACATCCACAACTGGCTTCGTCAAAGGAAATACACCACTCTGATCCACAACACGTTCCAAGAACGCTGGCAGCATTCCCCCTCTGAATCGCCAAGCTTATGCGCTGACGTAGGTAACTGCCAGCCCTCTTATCACCAGTGGTCTCTATAAGGCGTGCCGATATCTCCTTTATAAGCTGTTTTGCATCGGGTCCCCATGGTCCCAATGTTTAATTAAATGTTCAATAACTAGGTATTTAAAATGTTTAATTCTAGATTAAATCTAATCATGTACTCAATTTGTTTTCAGGGTAAAAAGTAGTCCATTTTCCTCTTCACGCAATCGCATGTGACGCGATACGTAATAGCGATTAATGTTTGTACGCGTGAATAAAACATTTAAGTTTACTTTAAAATTTATCACATTAGTAACGATTAAAAGAGTGATATAATATAACCCTGTTTCTTTTGCGCAATTATTTGTAGTGAAGCGGTCTCATTGTGTAAATGTAATTATTTGCAGTACGTATCAATTGAATTAACGATGAGGTGCGTCTTTTTGGATTGAACTACCACTCTTCTCCTTCATTCGTGTCAGCTTAGCACAAGCCATATTGCATGACAATTAAGGTAAAAGTCCGTAGCCGACCGCACGCCTGCTGCGTGGGTAGGTGGAGATGACATGTCGCTGCGACACTACTGCGGTTTGTATGTATTTTCATGAAATACCCTGCATAGCTAGCGACACGTCGTCTGACGATACTGTCGCCCGACCGCAGATCAGTATTTTCATAAGCTCTATTCCCATTACGACGGGCGGGCGTGAAGGGTACAATGTAAAATAATAACTATTTCAGTACCGATAGAGTTGACAGAGGAATACGGCGCTGCCGTCTGCTGCTGCGGTCTGCAGTTGGGTTCGAAATCATGACTGCAGCGACATGACGCAACGTCGTGTCGTCGAGCGACACGTCGTCTGCTGCTGCTGCGTGCAGTCTTCCACGAACTTGTACCTTCACTATCATTACTACTCCTATTTGTAGTAGAGTCTAACATCGGATACGGATAGTCGGATAGAGACTTCTAGAACATCTCTAGTTAATAGCAGGATAAATGGATAGTCTTTTTGTGACACCCACCTATCCCTGTGACAAAACGTCGCCGTGTACGACATTAATTACTAGGCGTGTAATTATTTCTGTTACTATCGTTGTTTCTTGGGTTAGGGACGAATGTTGTTATATTAGGGTTAAATGGGTTAGGTGAAATTAATTTATTAAGAGATTAGAATGAAACATTGAAAATCAAATAACTTTAGATAATGATATATTACAGTTCACAAATAATACTATATTTTTAGGGATAAAGATTGACTCGAAGCTGCAATGGGGTCCACATATAGAAACCCTAGCAGGTAGGCTGAGATCGGCAGCCTATGCAGTTCGAAAAATTAGATAGCTTACCGATATAGCTACTGCGAGACTGGTGTACTTCAGCTACTTCCATAGTATCATGTCTTATGGTATTTTGCTTCAAAAGCGGGCAATTCGAGCCATTTATAATCTGCGATGTCGAGATTCACTGCGATATCTTTTCAAAGATATCAATATGTTGACTTTCTACAGTCAATATATTTACGAAAATATTTTATACGTTCGCAAAAATTTGTCTTTCTTTCCCAAAAACAGTGACGTTCATAATTACAATACAAGAAATAAAAATAAATTAGTATTCCCACATTTTCGACTTAGTAAGGTAAACACATCTTTCATGGGGCACTGTATACGTTATTATAATAAGATACCAGAGAATATTTTTAACTTGACGGACAAAAAGTTTAAGTCCCATGTTAAACAAGTCATCTGTAAATAAGGTTACTATAAACTCGATGATTATTTGAATGACCAAAATGTCTGATCTTGACAATGTTACAATATGTAATTTAATATTGAATTTATGTAATTGTACTTTGTATATTTTTCTTCTCTACAACGGAACACATTCCGACGCGGTGAAAACATGACGCTAAAAAGTTATCTCTGTGATATTATTTTGAATAAACAATTTTGGCTTTTGACTTTTTTTTGACATTAGAGTTAACTTTTTTCATTATATTAATTACAACTTTCTTTATTTGCATGAACATACCAATTCTCATTATTATTAGCATAATTTTGTTAATTTTGTTTATTTTTTGTTGTTTTTTGTTTTGTTGTTTGTTTTGTTGTTTGTTTTGTTTGTTTGTTTTGTTTTGTTAAATGTTAACAAACAAAAACGGTACCAAACTTAAGCGAAGATTGTCAATGCGAAAGATAGTAGTTTTTCAGCAGTTTTTAATAGATAGTGAGGGAGCTTGTCGAACAGAAAGTGGTAGTTCATTCCATAGACGGACGGACTGAACAGAAAAGGACTTGTCGTAGAAGGAAGAGGTGTGGGAAGGCATAGCCTAAGATTATTAGCCGATCGCAGTAC
Source organism: Agonopterix alstromeriana (assembly GCA_963924505.1). NCBI lineage: Eukaryota > Metazoa > Arthropoda > Insecta > Lepidoptera > Depressariidae > Agonopterix > Agonopterix alstromeriana. Next base: position 14,933,725 of record OZ004675.1, read on the forward strand.
TCGGTCATGGGTGGCGTGAAGAAAAGTGAAGCGGTCCTTGAGATAGGAGGGAGTAAGGGGAAGAAACACATAAGAGTAAAGAAGAGAAAGTATGTGAAAATTTCGACGTACACGGATGGGCATCCACTTGAGCTTTGCACGAAATTCGGAAACGTGGTCATATTTGCGAAGACCAAAAAATATGAACCGTATGGAGAAATTTTGGTGATAAAATTGATGTTTTTATTAAATTTATAGTGTCAGTTTTATTTCTTTTTTAATTTTTATTGTTTGTTCTAGGTCATGACTCATGGGTGTGTTATTTATACACTGTGTTAAATTTGTACTAAAATTGAGTATTTCTGAAAATAATTCGTAATTTCTTCTTAGTTAAATACAAAGTTCCCGTAGATATTTTATCTTAAGATTTATTTTTTAATATAAAAGAATAGAAATTTGTTAAGAAAATAGGATTCAAAAATTGTTTATTTTTTTCGAATTCTTCATGATTCTTTTAACTTTTTTTTTTTCATAATTTATAAGTACATTTTAGTTGGATTTTATCTATAAATGATAACATTTAATAATAATTTAAAGTTAAAAAAAGAAAAACGACTGTTATAAATTTTTCCCTTTCGCCATACTACCATAGCGTATTTTTACTGGACTAGAAATGTGACGCAGAATACGTGTCCAAATCCGTAATAATTCAGTGCAAATGTCTTTTTAGATCGAACACGCGACCGATCGGATAATCCCTTGGTTCCTTATTTGAAATCTGTGTTCTCTATGCAACGGATTTGTGCAATGCCAAACTATTTTGCACTAGTTTCGTGCAAAAATAACACTTGTTGTCAGGAAATAAGGCGCAAAGAGACGGCGAATTTTAGTTCGCTATTATAAAAATCCGCTTACCGTAGGGTTGACTGCTCAAACTTTAGAAAATAATTAAATTGATTTAATGTCCGTTTGCGGCTTGTGCGGTAGCGTGTGCATACCTGCATACGCTGAAGGAATTCTAATGTGTACGCATTGGTGAACTCACGCCCAAACACTCTCCCTGAAGGGCACAGCCCTGAAGTGAGACGTACAGTAGGCTGATGATGATGAATGTACGTGAATGTATGTATGTTCATAAATGCATGATACACAAATACATTCAAAAAATGTTTATAGTTTATAGTTTATCATTTAAGCAAAACTAATTACTTCAATAAATTAAATTATTATTATGCGTACACACGGCGACACATCAAGCTACGCAAAACCAACATAAGCTGGCCTCGCGTAGGGTGAATAACGTATAACGTCGCGCGGCCAGATTATTTTGGTTTTGCGTAGCTTGATGTGTCGTCAGATTGTCGTTAAAATGTATACTTTTAAAGTTACAGTGCCTCAAAGATTTCCATACAAATCTTAAATTAATCCTAGCATTGAAACTGTATATTTTAACGAAAATCAGACAAGATACAAGCATAGAGTTTTTTTCTAGATTGTTTCTGCAAAATTTCATAGAATTTAATTGGTTAGTATTGAAAATATCACCAGATTTCGTTTGTATGCAGCGCGCATTTACGCATTAGGAATAAACTTCTCTTAAGTACCAGAATCTGGTCTAAAATATATACAAAACCATAAATGGCTCTGGTACAAATATTACGCGGGATTATAACTCGTGAGGCTTGGCAGATAGGTTCAGCCTAATAATAAATCCATACAACTTGATATTTGTCTGCCCGGAAATAGAAAATGTCGTATAAATAAACCGGTAACCCTAGCTTAGAAGTGTGCACGCCAGTTTCAATTTTGAAATGGTTTTGGCGGGAATGGCATTGGATTTTGTACTTTTTTCGCAGAGCTTAGAGTGGCGAAGGTTGTATTCTGCCTAGGCTGCCTAAATAGAAATTGGAAAAGATTCAGGATTTAATGCAAAGAGGGGAAAAAAGTGTGGTGGAAAATGGGAGGAAATAAAATGTCTCATTGGTTTCAAATAATATTTCACTCAGATTTATTACTCAGACTGCTTAACCTATGTAAATAGGTTTTTGTGGAGGTGAATCGTTTTCCTTAGCAGACTGAAAATTATGTACCTACGTTTAAACTAAACCACAGAATAGGTAATAGTATACAACGTGTTATTTAGTTAACGCAAAACTAGAAAGTAGTTTGTTTAGAATCGAGAGCAGAATCGAATTGTCATGGTTTCAACATAGACATTTTTTTTCAAAATTTCATCCCACCGCACGGGCACACTCACCCTACTTACTACCAAAACAAAATTCTTAAAATGTATCCATGGGTAACTTAGCGCTTTCATTCATTGCTGAAATGATAACAAATCATTTTTGCCTCAAAACTTAAAATGCGAATAATTTTAAATTTTAAGTATCAAAATAATGAAATTATTGTTTCAATCTAATTATTTTGTTGTAAATCAGTTGGGGTGTATGAGGTTTTGCGCTTATTCATTAACACGTTGTATATTTACTTGGAAGACGTCGAGCTCGATCCTCTCAGGTAGTCAGCAAAAGAATCGTCAATTTTTAAATCCGAATACATTTTTTATTTCAATTATTAACAAAAAAAATACATTGTCGCATACAGACGCCACTAGAGTAACTTTTTCCACGGGCGACGTGTAAGTGAAAGGTCACAGATCGCTGCACCTTCTTGAAGTATACCCATCGTAGAACGATTGTATAAAGCTTTGTCTCTGTGGGGTATTTACTCATGTGGTTTTAGTAGCACTACAAAACTACTACAGCCATAAATTAACTCGATAAGTCGGTGCCTAAGGTAATAAACAGTTAATTATAGCCTCTATTGTTTACCTCATAAGTGTCTAATAAATATAATGGTTGAAACTAGTTTTCTTATTATAAGTGTTTATTATAAACACTTTGTTATCATTTGGTATGACTGTTCTTTATTTTTAGTAGTGCAATTAAGAAGTAACCGTATTTAATTAATTTGTATAATTTTGGCACATCATTAGATATCATCTGCTTCCGTGGTCTAATGGTTAAGAGCATTGGGCTCTTGACACGGAGGTCGGTCGATTCCCACGGGGGACACCTAGTGATATGTCACTTTGTGAGTTTTTCCTCAGTTGGTTAGGACATTGCAGGCCAAATCACCTGATTGTCTGAAAAGAAATATGATTCGTGTTTCGGATGGCACGTTAAGCCGTTGGTCCGGGCTACTATCTCTAGATCTCACCGATCCCAGCTACCCAATCCGCCGCGTAGCCCCAGCAACGTCCTATGCCGAGGTCCGTACCCCTCTGGGTGCCCCTAGGTCGGTTGCTTAAGTTCATTAATTTTGACTCGGTAGACTCTTCGTGGTCCCTCCAATAGTCCGCAGTCAAAAGCAGTAACTGCTCCCTGAGCAACGCTGTATTAGCATTTCCAAAAAAAAAAAGCTATTGGTAGTAGTCGTTTCATAAAAACACGTCAGATCAGAGGCCGTAAGGCGGTCTGAAGAAACTCTGACACCAGGGCTTGCCCACACGATAAGAAGAAGAATATTAAATATGAAAGTTCGAACATTTCAAATGGAGATTACGCTTTAATACTGGTTTAAAACTTTCAAAGACACAGCGAACTGAAAACTAGTGTTATTTCAAGAATTGATTCTTCTTTATCTTGTTGTACCTTCGAGGACCAAGGGATGAACTTAAGCACAATATAAATATTGAATTCATCTGACAACACTTTGAAAGGTGAGTGCTATACACCTCAGAGGAATAATGAGCAATGTTCCAGCAAACCTGGGGATCGCTAGATGGCACCACTGAGCTGTGCCAATCTACAGGGTGAAATTAATATCATTAGTATGCTTTTAAACGAAGGTTTAAACGAAGGTTTAAAAGCATGATGGAGCATTGGCACCCTCTAGATTGGCATTGGTAGACTCTTAAGTCTACCCAGCAGTCGTAACTAACCTAACCTACCCTTCAAACTTTCCAACTTTCTCTATGGGACCAACATCGAAATCGCGAAAAGAAATCAACTGTCCCATACATTTGGCTCGAGCAGGTTTGCAGTTTTGTAACAACATATTTTTTTTCGCGGTTTCGATTTTGGTGCCATAGAGAAAGTTGTTCAGTTTAACAGTCTGATCATCTCCTTAAAAATGTCAGGATATTAAAAGGGACTCTATATAGGGTGTAAGTCACAGCCTAGCAAACACAGAAACGGTAAATTCAGACTATCAAACTGAACAACTTTCACTATGTAGCCACACTCAGGAAACGCGAAAAAAAATCGTCTGCTCCATACAAAACAGCTCTACCTAATCGACTCTTGTTTTTCCACGTTTCCTGACGGTGGCTCTATAGTGAAAATTATTCAGTTTGATTATCAGAATTCACCGTTTCCGTTTGCTGAGGGCTGTCACTTACACCATGTATTATTGCTATTGAATGAATAAATAAAATGAAATGTAATATAATGGCCTGTACCAAAAAGCGTTTCTCAAAATTTTTTTTTAGTCAATTTTTTTTATAGTCAAATTATTGTTACAATTACACCATGTATATGTATTTCTGTCACCCCGCTAAATCCCCCTACTTGTATCATAGAACAAAACCGTCGGAACACGTGCAGTTGCCATGGCAATGATCGTGACCGGAGAGACAATGTAACAATTCAGATCGAAACTGAAAACCTTCTGAAGACTTCCACAGCTTTACATTATTGTACTAGTTATTCGAAACCACGTTTTAATAATAATAATATATACAACGTGTTAATGAATAAGCGCAAATACTCATACACCCCAACTGATTTATGACAAAATAATTAGATTGAAACAATAATTTCATTAATTGGATAGTTAAAATTTAAAGTTATTTGCATTTTAAGGTTTGAGGCAAAAATGATTTGTTATCATTTCAGCAATGAATAAAAGCGCTAACGTGCTCATGTATACATTTTAAGAATCTTGTTTTGGTCGTAAGTAGGGTGAGAGTGCCCAAGCGGTGGGTTGAGATAGAGTTCAGAAAGTTTTAAATTTTACGACAAAAATATTTAATATTTTGAAAAAAATTCCCTATGTTGAAACCATGATAATTCGATTCTGCTCTCGATTCCAAACAAACTACTTTCTAGTTTTGCGTTAATTCATTAACACGTTGTATAGATAAAAGTGTCTCAAAGGGGCTACGTGTTGGATCTGTGTCCCCACGCAAGACTTCCAAAGGTCCGGGCTACAGCCCGTGAGTAAAACCTTTACCGAGATACATAATAATAATACATTTTATTTCAGACATGGTGTCCATAAAATTTGTTTGTATACATAAAAAAAACTTAGAAACTAATTTTATTAGGTACAGAATACATAGTACAGTTATATTTACATTTTGACAGCATGCAGCTGTATCCAGCGCTTCAGCATTGGGGAGTCCCATCGCTCCGCCAACCTGTTCAAATCCTGTTCTCTACTCAATGCAAAACTTTAATGAATACCAAAAACAAATATTTGTTACAGGTTACCTGTAGAAAACGTTTCAAAGTCAATGTATAAGGGGATATAATTCGGAACGCGCACCATAACAAGCGAAATCTGGTTAAATTTTCAATACTAACCAATTAAGGTCAATGAATTTTTTCAGAAACAATCTAGAAACTAATCTCTATGCTTGTATCTTGTCAGATTTTCGTTAAAATGTGTAGTTTCAATGCTAGGATTAATTAGGTCGTTGCAATAAAATGTAAAATATGGAGATTTTAGTGCAATATGATTAGTTAGGTCGTAATATTATCTAAGACCTGCAACGACTTCTGCATTAGAACAGTCTCAATGGAATCAAAAACCAGGATTTTAGGTTTTTTTTTTTTTTGAATGGCGTATACAGCGTTGCTTAGCATTTACTGCTTTTTACTGCGGACTATTGGAGGGACCAGAAGGGTCACCGAGCCAATTGAATGAACTTAAACAACCGACCTAGGGGCACCCCAGGGGGGTACGGACCTCGGCATAGGACGTTGCTGGGGCTACGCGGCGGATTGGGTAGCTGGGATCGGTGAGAAGGATTTTAGGATCTAGATTTTATTGCAATTGCAAGACGTAATAAATTTTATTTAAACACATGATTTTGGCGCCCCCCTAACCGAGTTTAAATAATGATACCGAATTTATTTATTATGTTCCCATTTATCAATTTGTGGTTTAAATGTTTGGCAATACTTTCTCGCTTAAACCCCCAGTCGTGGTTGCCAGGAACGTGACAGTACTCGCAAAAAGGCAATGAGAATTAGCCTTATTGTTAAATTCGCGAGGTCGGTGGGCTGACCAAGATACGGCACGAATAAGTTGGTCCCAAAAGAATGAATGAATGAATGAATGAAATATACTTTATTTACACCAAAAGCAAAATACAATATACACTAGGAAACAAAACTGATGATGATACAAATTAGGAGGTCTTAACGCTAATAAGCGATTTCTTCCAGACAACCTTAGGGTAGAGGAAATATAACAAAGAACGGGTTGGTGTTACAATACAATACAAGTGAATACAATACAACAGAATACACGTACATACTACATATAATTAGATCGTACATGGATAAATAATACATCAAATATATATTTATACTAATAAAAGACCATAGACGTAAACAAAATGTGATTGCCAGAAGCACTGATCAGTGGCCAAGATTAACCACGGGTCCCTGCGCCATATTCTTTGTTAGACTCGTAGAATAGTGGAGCTTTGGTGTTTTAAATTTATCATCGAAATTATGGGGTGTTCCTACAGGAAGCACTAAGGTAAGATTGAAACGATTTTTAAATGTAATTATAATTCTGGTCCTAGGCACCATAAACAGCACAAAAGACACAGCGCGGCGCGACGCGGTTGTGTTCAGAATAACGATTGTTTCTGTGTTACACATTATCTTTGTGTATTTAACTGTATAATATTTGTGTTAGAGTCAAATGTCCCCCCCCCCCTCCCCCCCAGATAAACGATTGTTTCTGGATACGTAAAAAAATTCACGGCAGTAGTGTATATCACGAATTTAAAAGGAAAACTATCACCGCTAAGAAGGCTTTACAAGTTAACGAGTAATAGTCGAATAACTTGTAAAATGTACTTTTTAAAACCGTAGTATAAAACAAAAAGCCCTTCTAAATCCGTATATTGTCACGGACAACTACGTCAGCCTACCCAGCGCGTGGCCCGACACGCACTTGGCCGGTTTTATTAGCTATCAGACCGCCTTATTATGTACCTCTTGTGTTTTCACTTTACTCGTTTGCTTCTTATGTTTAATAAGTGCAAAATAAAGTATACTAAAACTTTATAGAAGATAATTTATTTCGAACACCTTGTAAACTCAATATCTCAACCCTACTCCACAATACGAAAGCGTCCAATACATTAACATGAACTAGAAACACCACGGCCAGCTGCTAAGGCGTTTACTCTAAATAACGATCAAGTAGGAGACTTACAGCAAATTTATTGTATTCAGCTTTCTGTTGAGAACAGTGAAAGTTTTTTAACGTTATTGATTTTTCACTGTTTGGGGTCTTCCATTTATTCAATTCAATTCAATTCAATTATACTTTATTGCACACCAAAACAGAACATACATTTGAATACAGACAAAGAATTAAAAGTAGGTAGTAGAGTAAAAAATAGGTAGGCGGTGTAGCTCAAAATAAAGAAATGGCAATGAGTGTATAAATATACTTACAAATAAATAAAATAATCTATAATACATACATACATACATATCTTTTTAACTTTATACATACATAAGTGACTACTACATACAACACGGAAGCAACTGTAAGAGGATTTATCTGTTTAGTTTAAGCTCGGGTTTTCCATGTGTCTACAGTTGCCTGCTTCTTTAGGTTTGCAGATATTAATTACATTCAGATATCAAATATACTACACTCGCGTGCAACCAAATCGACTCCTGCTGGACATCAACACCGGTAAGGTGGCGATTCCGCAGTGCAGTAGAGACAATAAAACGATCGTCCCTCTCAGACGTGCGCCTTTGCCGGTCAGATCTTGGTCTACGAGTGAAGGCACCGGTCTCCTGGAACCTTCTGTATACTCTGGACACAGCAGACTGGCTCAAGTGCAGCTGACGAGTGATAGGTCGCTGACTAAGGCCTTGTTGCAATAAAGCCACAATTTGGGTGGCTTCAGTTAGCGTAGTATCCATAATTTTGGATAAACCGTAAACTTCACAAGTGGAGATGTTATCAACTCATCTTCAGATAAGCGACTGATAAAAAATTTCAGTCACAGGTGGTTTTATAAGCGATAGCGTCGCGCAACTCGTGAGTTCCACGCGTAGCATGTTTTCCTGTATTTTAATTTAAACCTCAATATAAAAAAAATACTGTACCGATTTTCATGATTAATGTTTTTTTTTAAAGCTTAGATTCCAAGCTTTAAAATGATGTATGTTTTTTAAATATCAGGTATGCCTTATTTAAGAAACGGTATCCCGTATGCGCGTTAAAGGGTTGAGTCGATTTGGTTGCACGCGAGTGTAGTAGCTCGCAATAAGCTCTACCAGTAGCTGTACAATAGCTGAATATAGGTAATTGAAATAGCTTGGGCACTATCACAGATATTATCTGGTCCCATTTAAAGTACCAGAAGCTCGGACTTGTATTATGATGAACAGACAACGATATACAGGGTGAAATTGATATCATTAGCATTCTAAGAGTTTACCCATCGAACTGATCAACTTTTACTAGGATGGTAGCAAAGCAATCGGAGCACAAATAAAACAGCTGTTTCATACTAAACTGCAATGCCTACTCGATTAAAATGTATGCAAAATTTTTTTTTTGCTTCGTTCAGTATGCCCCCGTAGAAAAAATTGTTCAGTTTGATGTGTAGACTCTTAGTTTAAAAGGATGCTAATGATATCAATTTCAACCTGTATAATACATCACCTAGGATATCCGTCTCCAATCTTGCCTAATTTATGTGCTGGAAGCAAGGTTACTAATAAACTTGCTCTACAGGGTCCTTCTTTAATATGCTGAAAGTTGTTAAGAGGATGATCAGACTATCACACAGAACAACTTGCTCTATGGAACCGACATCAAGGAAAAATCAAAAATCTATCAATCTGCTGTCCCATACAAAACTGCAGTACTGCTGATTTTTTAATTTTTTTTCTATTTTGGCTCCATAATAAAGTGATTGATTGTATACAGGGTGTTTTGTTACACCCTGTATACTGACTGTCCTAATGTCCTTAAAATCAAGTGAGGCGCCCCAAAACTTTCCACGGCAAAACTTTTTGATTTCATTTCTTTTATATGCATAAAGTCCGACTTTTAATAGCCGATTTTGCTGAAAAGGGTCTGGAGAATTTTTCGCTTCATATCTTTTTAACGTTTGGTGCAAGATAAAAGCGTTACGCCAGGACTTTTCTGGCTCGTTTCTTTAAAGAATGGAATCCTCGCCATCCCACCTCCTTCTGCTGTAATCCCATATAAATAATATCATGTTCATTGCAAGAGTCTTTTGGTCTCATCATCATCAACGGGTGTTGTTGGTGGTTGTAGAGTATCTGGCCTCATCTTCTCTACATCAAAACACCTTCCGACGTGGTGGTAGAGTCTAAAATGACATCAGAAAGCTATCCATATGATATTATTTTGCATAAAACATTTTGATTTTGTTGATTCTGAAACCAATCGCAAGCCCTTTTAGGCACCAGAGGCAGAGTTCGTATTTTTCATATGAACAGGAACATTGCTACAATTACCAACCATCGGTTAAAGGGTTGCAATTAGCAAGGGTTGGTTTTTGCCGAGAAAGGTTACGGCCGTAGTTTCAGTATGAAATTACTTTGACATGTTTTTGATATAACGTAATTGACTGCATCGGATCGGATCATAATCGTATAGTATCGTATCGTATCGTATCGTATCGTATCACATCGTATCATATCACATTGTATCGTATTCTATCATATATTATAAAACTGTAACAGAAAATGTGATACATTTTATTAACAAAAAACAAGATAATATTATTTACACTAAAGCCAAACTAAACAGAAACAAAACTTATACTACCTATGTTCGAGCCAAGGCTCGTACAATGAGCGGCGACAGCGGTGGCAGCAGCGGGGTGCGGGGCGAGAGGAGAGGGCCTGCGCTTTGTCCTGCGACACTTCGACCAGCGATAGCGAGGAACGCGCGCGCATACTTATCTTTATTGTTTTTTACTAATTTCTAAAAGATCAGATTATATTACGTTCGTAGTTAAAAGGCATCTATTATTTACTTCATCTCATCAACCTTATCAAGTGCCCCTGGGCGGGCTCTGCAACAATTGGCGACCGTCTAAAAAGAAGATAATCTGCAACGCAACGGCTCAAAATCAAAATTTTAAAACCGAGTACCTACCTACCTAACGGTCTCAACGGTTTTAAAGCGGCGGAGGACTTTGGAGGAGTCAAGGAGGCTGAAGTGAGCTGCCGGGTGTGCTGTGTGGCTCATATTCTTCAGGGGAGTGCTTTTCCTTCATCCTTGTTATTTTTCCAATTCCCCCTTTATTTGTGTATAAGTGTATAAGATTCAGAGTGAGTAAGACTGACATTTTTTGAATCACCGGTCTGTTTGTACGGGTAAGAATTTATTTCTTGCTTTTGCAAATAACGGGTGTAGCTACCTACAGCTATAATTTGGTGCTTAGCTAAGTAGGTAACTACTTAGTTTAATTTCATTATTTTGCCTTTATACAGCTACTTAAGTGCAACGCAACTCGTGCTTTAAATTCAGCATTCGTAAATAGGTATCTGCTAACTGCAAAAAGGAATCCGGTCATAATAAGCAAACGCCCTGTTAAAAGTAGGTACCTACCTAGGTACCTAGGTACATTTTAGTGCGTGCGTGCACAATTGCACCATAATACCTAATTTCCATAAAACATTCCATAATCTTGCACAGCTAAGCATTTTATTCTTTAGTGCCTAGGTTTATTCTTTATTGTATAACCTACCTACGAGTATAGCAAAACACTTTCGTTTTTTCTGCTTGACACTTTCGCTGCTAAGCTCAAAACGGTAACTCGCGCTGTGCTAACACTGTGGAATGCTATAAGCCTACAATTCTGACTCAACGTTTGAGTCGTGCGCACAGCGGCCCATTTGTCGCTGACCTACCACGTAGGTCGTTGGCAGTCAAAGTGTTAAAAGGTCGGTGATTTTCCGATTTGCTTGTTCTCGTCCTTCATTCGCAATATACCTAGGCACCTACCTAACCTTTCACAGGCCTTTCTTTATAAAACATTATTAGCCATTCACCGCATAAATTCATTAATCCCTTGTCCATAATTATAATTATTTTAAATCGTAATATTCACTGCGATCTGCCGAACAATTCCAGCGGTCATCAAATCGGGCAGGCGTCCTACCTACCTGTCCACGCGCCGTGCACGTGGCCTTGCGCGCTCAGCGCAGCGTCCACGCGTTTACACCGTGTCGCCCGCCGGCCGGCCGTCTATCACACCGTGCCGTGCCGTTCGAAGACTGGATCGCAACCATAATCAACAATTTGGTTTGATGCACAATTTATTATCTTATCTAATTCATTGAATTGCCCTTTTTTTGTGTTTCAAGTTTTTTATTAGTATTTAAAATGTCTGAAAAGGATAAAAATGAACCTAGTGACCAAACTTTAAAAGAATTGGTCGCTATTCGAGGCATTAAAAAGGGACAATTGACAAAATTTATTTCGTTTGTTTCCGCTTCATCAGTAATACCTGTGGATAAATTAACTAGTTTGATAACCAAGGAACTTACACTTCGTTTAAACAGAATTGAAAACTTATTGCGCGATTTCGACGAAATTCAAACCAAAATTGAATTATTAACTAATAATGATACTGTTCAACAAAGTGAAAGGGAATCTTTTGAAAATTCTTACTACTCTGGTGGGGCTCTTGCTCAAGACATAATTGATCAATACAACCAAAAGGCCAACCCTGTTGATAATAAAAGTGAAAGAGGAAGTTATCAATCAGCAAATTCTACTGTTGATCACTTGAGCAATATTAAGCTTCCAACAATAAAATTACCTACATTCGACGGAAATTATCTCAAGTGGCTCGAGTTCAGAGACACCTTCGATTCTTTAATAAATTCAAACGATGACATTTCGGACATAAATAAATTTCACTACCTGAGATCATCGTTGGAGGGCGGGGCTACTGTAGTCCTCAAATCTCTTGAGTTCACTTCGAAAAACTATAGTGTTGCTTGGAGTTTGTTGTGCTCACGTTTTGACAACAAAAAAATCTTGATTAACAATCATTTGAAAGCTTTGTTTGCCTTAGAACCCATGACTCGTGAATCACACAGGGCCATTCAATTTGTGATCGACCATGTATTAAAAAATTTAAGAGCTCTTGAAACTTTAGGTCTACCCACTGATAAATGGGACGTCCTCATTATTCATATCATGACCACCAAAATTGATGCTATATCTTTAGTAAAATGGGAAGAATATAAAAATACTTTTCCTGACTACCCTTCGTTAGATGAATTTATTCAATTTTTGCGTAACCGAGCTGACATTCTCGAAACGATGTTCGTAAACAGAAGCGACAAACAAGCTCATAATAGCAGAAAAAATGAAAGTGATCATCATAATCGTAATAACCCAAAGCTAGGGTCAAATTGTTTTGCTTCCGTTCACAATCATAAAAATAATAATCGTAAGTCATGCCCACTGTGTAATAAAAATCACAGGATTCTTGAATGTGAAACCTTTATGGAATTTGCTCCTCATAAAAGATCAAGCGAAGCCTTAAGACTTAATCTTTGCTTGAACTGCTTAAGGAGAGGTCATGCTGTAAACGACTGCCGGCTGGAGGGAAACTGCCGTATCTGTGAACAAAGACATAACTCCTTGTTACATATGGATCAATTAACTGATTTCGAAAACAACCCAGAAACTTCAAACTCCTTACCTGTTTCGTTGACAGCTCGGTCTGCAAATCAAATCCTCTTGGGTACTGCCATGGTGCAAGTCGTAAACCCTGAAAGTAAACATACTTACCTTGCCCGTGCCTTGCTGGACGCAGGCAGTCAGTCCTCGTTTATAACTTCAAATCTGAAAGAGAAAATGGGAGTAGCAAGTCAAAAAACTAATTTCTGCATTACCGGCATAAATAATGCACCAATTAAGCTCTCTAGTAGTTGTGACGTAATTATCCAATCCTTAACAAGCTCTAAGTTCAACGCTCACCTTAAGTGCATAGTGATGCCTAAAATAACCGGTCACTTGCCTAACATTCCTGTCGATGTATCGCGCCTTAATGTACCTGCGAACATTACATTAGCTGATCCTAATTTTTGTCAGCCATCCGAAATAGATATGCTTCTTGGTGCTGAAATCTTTTTCGACGTCATTACTCCTAATCAAATAAAAACAGGTCCTGGTATGCCCATCCTCCAAAGCTCTCAATTCGGTTGGATTGTGGCTGGCCCTCTTAATGGTTCTGTTCCTAAACATAAAAAAGAAAACAAAAACAATGTATTGTTTTGTAACTTCACTAAAGAAATAAGTGATAATTTGGCAAAATTTTGGAATATTGAAGAAGTTTCATCCTCAAAAATCCCTTTGTCACCGCATGATGAGTTTTGCGAGCGACACTTCACTGAAAATACTACCCGACTACCTGACGGTCGATTTTCAGTGAAGATGCCGTTCTTAGAGGAGCCAAAAAAGTCATTAGGTGATTCTTTCTACATGGCTGAAAGGCGCTTCCTAAATCTTGAAAAGAAATTAAATAAGAACTCACATGTAAAACAACAATATTTTGATTTCATCAAAGAGTATGAAGAACTTGGTCATTTAAGTAAAATCGAGAGACCGTCATTTGGTTATTTTATGCCTCATCATGCGGTGATACGGGAATCAAGTGAAACAACTAAGCTTCGCGTTGTGTTTGACGCGTCCGCGAAAACGAAATCAAATAAGTCATTAAATGACATCCAAGCGATAGGGCCGGTAGTTCAGGACGATCTGTTTGACATATTGATTCGATTCCGTCAACATAAATATGTGCTCTCGGGTGATATCACCAAAATGTATCGTCAAATTATGATAGACGAATCACAAAGACATTTGCAGCTTATTCTATGGCACGATGATGAAAATCCAGCCACAGCTCGCCCACTGAGGCGCGATGATGACACCAGGCACATTAACACTCTACAATTGAACACGGTCACATATGGCACAGCTTCTGCACCGTTCTTGAGTACTAGATGTTTACTTCAATTAGCAAATGAATGCTCAGATCCTACAATTGCGCAAGTTATAAGGCACGACTTTTATATGGATGACCTCTTAACTGGTTCGGCGAACGAACATGAACTATTACATATTCACAAGGGTGTCATAGACACGTTGGCTTCAGCTTGTTTTCCTATTCATAAATTTCGGACTAACTGTCCCAAAATATTCACTACAGAAACAGGGTCTCTCGATTTTGACAAGGAATCCAGTGTCTTAGGTATTCGATGGGCACCCGACACTGACACACTTAAATTTACTATAAACATAAACACAGAGAAGGAAAGACTAACCAAAAGAAGTATCTTGTCTAACACATGCAGGATTTTTGATCCCCTTGGCCTTCTGAGCGCTTGTACAATTACTTTAAAGGTATTGCTGCAAAAATTATGGAAACTTAAATTAGAGTGGGACGATCCTGTCCCAAACGATATTAGAAAAACATGGGAAAAGGTTATCTCTTCTCTGAATAATTTTCTTTCAGTATCAGTGCCGAGATTCGCGATGTGTTCGTCTCCGGTCGAAGTTGCACTGCACTGCTTCGTGGACGCCTCCCAGGATGCTTACGCAGCATGTGTGTACATTCGGTCCATCGATGTCAGCAATGTCGTAACTGTAAAACTTTTATGTTCAAAAACGCGCGTAGCACCCCTGAAGCCTGTCACTATTCCACGGCTCGAACTTTGCGCGGCACTTCTAGGTGCACGCCTTGGGACGAAAGTGAGTGAAGCTCTTCGTTGTAAAATTGATAAACATTATTTTTGGTCCGATTCAACCATCACATTAGGATGGATAAAAACTCAACCTAAACTACTTAAGGCGTTTGTATGCAATCGCGTCAACGAAATACACGAGCTAACCGAGCGAAATTCATGGAAACATGTTCCAACCGAGCTCAATCCTGCCGACATGGCTTCAAGGGGCGTCGACCCGACAACTTTGGTTAATTCTTCATTATGGTGGCAAGGTCCATGCTTCCTCCTAAATCCGGAATCGGAATGGCCTTGTACCCCACACGCGAAAATAGATTTGCCCGAAGTTGTCGGGTCGACGCCCCTTGAAGCCATGTCGGCAGGATTGAGCTCGGTTGGAACATGTTTCCATGAATTTCGCTCGGTTAGCTCGTGTATTTCGTTGACGCGATTGCATACAAACGCCTTAAGTAGTTTAGGTTGAGTTTTTATCCATCCTAATGTGATGGTTGAATCGGACCAAAAATAATGTTTATCAATTTTACAACGAAGAGCTTCACTCACTTTCGTCCCAAGGCGTGCACCTAGAAGTGCCGCGCAAAGTTCGAGCCGTGGAATAGTGACAGGCTTCAGGGGTGCTACGCGCGTTTTTGAACATAAAAGTTTTACAGTTACGACATTGCTGACATCGATGGACCGAATGTACACACATGCTGCGTAAGCATCATTAAGTTGCAGAGCCCGCCCAGGGGCACTTGATAAGGTTGATGAGATGAAGTAAATAATAGATGCCTTTTAACTACGAACGTAATATAATCTGATCTTTTAGAAATTAGTAAAAAACAATAAAGATAAGTATGCGCGCGCGTTCCTCGCTATCGCTGGTCGAAGTGTCGCAGGACAAAGCGCAGGCCCTCTCCTCTCGCCCCGCACCCCGCTGCTGCCACCGCTGTCGCCGCTCATTGTACGAGCCTTGGCTCGAACATCCAGCCCCCTCTTGAAAGCTGGCTTTGCTGGTTTCAAGACCTTTAATTAAGTATAGGCATATCTTCGCGTTGAACTGGAAGGAGACAGACTCTGTTCAAGGCCCGCCGCTCAAGTCCGCGATAAGTAGTGAAATCCGCTACTCTGACGACACCGTCGGAGCCAGGGTAAATTCTATTCACTCGTCCCAGCTTCCACTTCAGAGGGGGGAGGTTTTCTTCTTTGAAGACTACCATATCTCCAACCTTCAGATTGTCTCTAAGTAAGCGATTCTTTGGTCGCTGTTGTAATTCTGACAGGTACTCTCTCCGCCATCGTTGCCAGAACCTCTGCCGGAACGCCTCAACTAGCATGTACCGGGTGCGTGGCTTCATGTTGTCGCCGGGTGGAGCCGGAAGTGACGTCAGCGGCCGCCCGATGAGGAAGTGCCCTGGGGTCAAAGGAGACAAATCGTTGGGATCTGGAGATAAGGGAGTGAGAGGTCGGGAGTTGAGGATTGCCTCTATTTGAGTAAAAAGCGTACTCAACTCCTCGAAAGTAAGACTAGCATTTCCCGCTATGCGCTTAAGGTGGTGCTTAGCACTTTTAATGCCAGCTTCCCACAGGCCGCCGAACGTGGGGGAGTACGGAGGATTGAAGTTGAACTTAACGCCTTCGTTGGCAGAGAAATCGTTTAGGGACCGGAGACTTGATCGCAACATCCTACCTAATTCATTTCTTGCCCCTACAAAGTTTTTAGCATTATCGCAGTAAATATTACAGGGTTTTCCTCTTCTGGAAATGAATCTTTTTAAACAAGCAATAAAGGCTGCGGCACTGAGGTCAGTGACTGTCTCGAGGTGTACTGCCTTTGTTGAAAAACAGATAAATAAACACAAATAGCATTTTGATACACGATTACCCCTACCCTTTTTACTGGATATCATAAAAGGGCCGCCGAAATCAGTGCCGCAATTTTGAAAAGGATAAAATTGTGAAACTCTGCTTGATGGCAGATTGCCAAACAATGGATTCATGGTTTTAGCTTTGAATCTTGTGCATATTATGCAATTTCGAACTATGTGTCTAGCTAAGTTTCTGCCCCCAATAGGCCAGAACTGTTCTCTAAACGAACACAAAAGAAGTTGTGGACCGGCGTGAAAAAGACGTAAATGTTCGGCTGCCATTAGAACTTTAGTAAAACTGTGTTTTCCATCTAATAGTGCTGGATGCTTATTCTCGTGATCAAGCGCAGCATTTTTAAGTCGACCACCTACTCTTAATACACCAGCTGTATCAATAAATGGAGACAATTGTAAAATATGTGACTTAGGGTTAAGAGATTTACCACAAGCTATTATGTCGATTTCCTTCGAAAAGGATTCATATTGTGACGTTTTAATCAAAAAATGTTGAGATTTTTCAAGTTCGATATCACTTAAAGGTCCCTTGTTTTTCTGAATGCAATTATTTTTACTATTATTTATATATCTGAATACATAGGCAAAAATTCGTTTCAATTTGTTAGCGCTTGAATAGTTTTCAAATTTAATGAACTTATCATGACTGTTTTGGATGTAATGAACTTTAACTATAAATCTTCTTAATTTCCGCTGCGTGATAAGGACCCGACGGATGATGTCGTTCAATATTGTGTGGCGCGACCAGCGGCCAGCACTCTGCTTATAAATGTTTTATCTTGTCTTCTATTCTTATAACTTAAACCACAGCCTTAAGACAACATATGGGCACGCAGGCTATTCGCCTCCATGACTTTCTGACATGATTTTAGATTTTCACGAACTGTTGACCAGAGGAAACTTTCCTTTGATATTTCAGGGGCTCTTCAGCCCCTAGTGGAATAAATTTTGTGATTTTAAAATTTTTCAAAGTTTGTTGAATTTCAAATAGGTTCGGTTTAAATATTTTTATTCAATGCAAGGAGAGTTTTTAGGGTTCTGTAATCAAACAAGGAACCCTTAGACTTTCGTCCATTCTATCTGTCTGGATCCCAGCCTCAATAACTCGCTCATTTTTTCTCCTTCTCTCCTCCACCACAGAATCGAAATTTGGCATGAAGACAGATAACAGTCACCCAAAATCAGAAATGTAGTTATAAAGAAACTAATGACCCATAAGACGAATTGGGGGTTGGAAAAAACTGTTTTTTACTAAGTCGAGTGAGGTGTCGATGGAACAAAACTCCTATGAAAACTAATTCGCTATTGGCTATGTGTACGACACTAGCGCCCCTAGCGGTGTCGGACCGCCGTGAATTATTTCAAGTAACATGTTAGTTAAAAGTTTGTTATTTTATAATAAAACAATGTAAAAACTAAAGAAATTAGCAACATTATCGATATAAAACATTTTAAAACACCTATTTGCCAGAATCCGCGATATTTGCAGTGACAATTTCCGTGCAAACTTTTATCCCCGTTTTCACACCTTTGTAGATAACATTACAAAAAATCCTTTTTAGTGAGCACCTAGATGCCAATAGAAACAACCATGCCAAATTTTAAGATTGTAGTTTTTACAGTTTTTGAGATTTCGTGTTGAGTTAGTGTGTGAATTTGCATAGATTCAAGCATATTTTACACAGCTTGACCAACAAAAGTATACATTTCTGCCACCCAGGGCGCTGCGATTAATTTGTCAGTTCCCATCTCATCTTCGCACATAGCCAATAACGCTTCTGTCCCAAGATACCTGCACTCAAAGTCAAAAATAGTGCGCACTCCCCCTCTAACTTCTAAAATACTGGAGTACATGTTACACAATATAGCTTTCGGTAAGTACTTTCAGTGAAAATTATAAAGCCAAAGCCCAACTAATATCGGGAAAAACTTTAAAATAACTATATTTTCTAATAATAAACTAGATGGCGTTGCAAGAAATTAAATCACGCTATCGTTATGTTCCAACAATTTCTTTTAGGTAAAATACTCGATTTTACACTACTTATACATACAATGGCTACGGAACCCTGTCATGGGCGAGACCGGCATGCTCGTTTTTGTTTTTGCTTTTGCATACGTTGACGGTAAATGAGAAATGAGACCGGTAAGTTCAAAGTGTTTACATTCAGATCATCATCATCATCATTATCGTTATCAGCCTTATACGTGGGGTGTATGGGCGTTAGTCCTCCACGCGTGCCAAATGCGGATTGGTCGAATTCATATACGCATCAGAGTTTCTTCTGAACGTATACAGGTTTCCTCACGATGTTTTCCTTCGCCGTTTGAGAGCAGCTACATTGGTTAGAAAAACTCATTGAATACGGGGTGAAGCGTTTCCGAAAAAGGGCTGAAAGTACCCATCAATTGACGTAGTAGATTGAAAATTTCGTTCTCTGGGTTGTGGGCTCGGTGTTGGTGTGGAAGAGTGCGGGTTCAAGTCCCGCCCGAGACTTAATTTTTCTGTCTTTAATTTGATTTGAAATAGCACAATATGGCTGTTACATGATTATGTATGTATATGCTCACGACTGTATTCCCCGAGGGGGTAGTCAGAGATGTTCTGAAACCTCAGAGCATCCACGACACGATAACATGACATGATTACGATTAATCAAATTTGAAATTATTATAAGCATATTTCTCGATAACTCTCGCTACTACTACCGTACTATCGTTCGCAAATGCGAGCAAAATCTAATAATCATCATGTAAACGTATTTATTTCAAGTAACAAAGACTCATGGTTAGTTAAGAACAATAATAATTCATACAAGTATCACATTAGATGAATTATACCAAAGTCAAATGCAAGAAAACTCTCTTTTCGGCGTCATTAAGCTCGTGGGAGTAGTCATTAACATAATGGTTATAAATGAAGCTTCCTGCTACGAAGGGATTTGTATTAATCGCGTTAAGTGACATCAGGGACATTAATATTAAATGGGTTTATTTAATTAAACTAAGGATTTGTTATTTTAATGATGATTAGGTTAATTTGTCATCGTAATTATGTAGGGTGAAATTTAAATCATTGGCATTCTTTAAAATTAGCGGTATTCATAGTTGTTACCTTGAGGTTTCGAGTTGACAAACGCTCGTTCAAAGATGTCAAAAATGACGTAAGCGTCCTTGACTTGAGGAATTTCCTCAGTCGAGTCGAGTAAGCCACGTGGAGACATGTGGCGGTGGCGGATAATCTAAGTTACACAATATAAACCATATAGTACGTAGCATAGCGTCGTTTTTGTCGTAAAGGAGAATCGCGCCCGCGCCTCCAGGTGACGTGGCCTGGAGGCGCGGGCGTAATTCTCCAAACGACGCTATGCTACGTACTATAAGGTTTATAATTGTGTTACTTGGACTATCCGCCACCGCCACACGTCTTTTCTGTATAAACCGTGCCTAAAAGTGGAGAAAAGGAGTGACCTACCTGAAGAGATCTCCTCGAGATACGTAAACGTCGGTGAAGCATAGTTTTTCGTTTAAGTTTTGCTTGACATGCAATTTCTGCAACCTAACACCTATTAAGTAAGCTTTGACTAATTATTAGAAGGACTAGCCTTGCGGTAGAATTTCCCCTCTGCCACGGTATAAGCACAATTGATCTTGTGCATTTACATTCAATTTTACACCTTATCACTAAACGGGACAGCCTATAATTGCGAAATAATAACTTCGAACTTAGAACGTTTGGGGTTCACACGAGACTACTTTTCATGATTTTTTACATTTAAAATTAGAATCTAAAGTTATGGGAATAAAATCCAAAGTTGCGGATTTCATGTTACCTCGCCCCCCGCAAAAAGTGTCAGAAATGTTTTCTTAGTAGAACTACACGCGTAAGTAATAGGTACGATAATTTATATTCGTGAGTGTGAATAAGACACTGAATATTTTTCATAATATCCCACAAAATAAGCTAGTGTGCAATGAAAAAAGCGCTACCTGTTTTTTTTTATATCTCTGACGACTAAAAAAGGGTGTAAGGAAAAGTATCATTAACCTTTAAACCACATACTCTACCCATCAAACTGAACAACTTTTCCTGTAGGAGCAAACCTGTCATCGCAAAACAAAATCGACTGTTCCACATAAAATTTCAATGCCTACTCGACTCAAATGTATGAAACAGGTGATGGGTGGAGCCTTAGTTTAAATGGATGCCAACGATTTTGTTTTTACCTTGTATTTATAATAGATTATTAAGTACTTTGCTGAAATCAACGATAAAGAAGTGATACTATTGTAATGTACCAAAACAAACATTTTATAAATCGACCTCTATATCCTCCAAGCTAAATCAGTTAATTATGTACCTACACTCAAATTTAAGATCGTACTTTATCAACATAATTAAGTAATTTAAATTTAATTATTAACACCTTTCTCTTTTATTTATATTCGTATTATGCTACGAATATAAAACAATAAAGATTTTAGGTATCGCGTTGCTGACGCGACGCGCTCGTTATATTTTCAATCGAATCATTTACAAACGAAGTCTGGTTAAATTTTCAATAATAACCAATTAAAGTCAATGTAATTTTGCAGGAACAAACTAGAAACAAATTTCTATGCTTGTATGTTGTCCGATTTTTGTTAAAATAACAGTTTCAATGCTAGGATTAATATAAGATTTGTATGAAAATCTTTAAGGCACTGTAACATATGTGTCACATGCTTACAGAGCGGTGGGCAACGATCGCGCCGAAGCCGGGGCCGGGCTGGGGTCTGCCCCATAATACTGATGCCCACGAAGCAGAATTGCAAATGATGACACGGGATAGAGAAATAGAGAAGGCTGGAAACTTATTAAAGACCTTTAATGGACTTCACCAATTAGAACCATTAAAGTATTTATCGATTCAAAAAAAACTGGGCATTTAAAAACCGCTTTATTAATTGGAACTGTCATCAGACTTGACTTGATATATTGTATACTAAATCGGAAAAACTTAGGGGAGATCTTTGCCCAACTGGACGAAATAGGTTAAAAAAGTAAAAATTTAATAATGTGTAATTTATACATTTGGAAAAATCAAAAGTCAAAATTGTTTATTCAAAATAATATCACATAGATAACTTTTTGACGTCATGTTTTTGAATCTACCACCGCGTCGGAAGGTGTTCCGTTGTAGAGAAGATGCGGCCAGAAACTCTACAACACACTTCTTTTAAACAAAACAAAATATACAAAGTACAATTACATAAATTCAATATTAAATTACATAGTGTAACAAACATACATTTGGATTTATACATTACACACTCATGAAATTTATAAACGGTACCTTTTAAAAACTGCTAAAAGCACTTGGATAATAAGCAGGGAGGGAAGGGGGGATTCTCAGGAGCCAGCCAGTCAACCTCGTAGGTCTTAAACTGGCATTAATAACAATAAATACTGCGGAAATTCCTAACTTATCCATGAAAAAACAATGTTTTCACAAGACGTATGCGCCGTGGCGTAAAAGTCGCAATTCCATTAAAAATATTCCCAAAACAATGATAAAAGTTTTGATGGGCGGCTCTTGTAGACACTCAAGTGACCTGTGATAATATTCTTCTGTACCAAATGTTTGTGATCGCTTTTTTGACTTTGACTTTGTGATACATCGCCGGTCAAATATTTCAATTCAACCTTTCTTAATTACTTCAGTATAATTTTATTATTTTTAAGAAAGACAGTATAATATACTGTATATACTATATACAGGGTCCAACTTAATATTCTGACGGTTTTTAACAAAATAATCAGGACCATCAAACTGAACAACTTTCTCTATGGGACCAATGTCAAAATAGCTAGAAATCTGCTGTTCCCCTTCGCGACTTCGATGTTGTTCCCATAGAGAAAGTTATTCAGTTTGACGTTCGGATCATCCTTTTAACAAGCCGTCAGCATATTAAATTGGACCATGTATTCATTAGAACACATAGAAAGTCAATTGGGTACAAATAATGCGATCTTATCGACACAACGCGATTTCTTTCAGACAGGGTAGTAAGCTCGTAATTGCCACGAAGCCCACGAACAATAAACGGATAGAATAGTAGCTTGCTCGTGAAACCTGAAATATACCACTCTCCGCTCGTGCTCGCCCTCAGACGTCTTACCACGCTTCTGCAACACTCACCCCAGTATGATGTTTTTGCTGACCGCTGGTCTGACTGTTTACGAGAATGCCTGACCTTTGTTGAGAACGTTTAAATTTTAAGATTAAGTTAAGCTGTTGAACATGTAATATTCTTGTTTGATTTGTATCTATAACTTGCATGGCGTATTGGAGTTTCTCTGTAAAGCTGTGTAATTGTTTAATAATAAATAAAATAAAATAAATATGTCAGTAAAATTGTCTGAAAATATTTAATCTAAAACGATAACACAAGCGATAGAATGTTCATAACAAGATATCGTGGTAGAGACAGTTTATGTTGTCGCTACGATGTTTATTATTCCACGACATATTTTTTAGGTAGCTAGTATTGAAATATGGCGTGGGAAAGAAAAATTATTACGAACAAATCCCTCTTTATGTCTACATTTGTATTAAATAACAATTTGTAGTCAGTTTTAATATTTCTTCTTTTTTTTCAGGCGTAAATAACATTTTTATTGCAGGCGTCGTTTTGAAAATTTTAGCTGTTGTGTTGTGTTTTTATTATAGCAACTCATCTCCTTTGTAGCTTTCACATAGGTATCACCGTTTTTTTCGTCATCACTCCCAATATGTTAAGGGGGCACCGAGCCTCCGGTGCTGATGTCAATCTTTGTTTTTAAATTATTTCAGAACAATTATAAAACATTTCCAAGAAACAAGCCCTTTACTAAATGATGATTTAAAAAAAGGTGGGTTTTTGTTTTTTGTAGTCTGCTGATTTTCAATTTATCGGGTAATAACGTATTTGTTTTGATAACTCTTGTAGTAACTATTTTTAAAACCGGCAAAAATTGTTACTTTAGTGGTCACTTTTGGCGGTTTAAACGATAATAACAACAGACATAAAAAAACATAGGCATCAGTTAGGTATTATTTCGTTAAATCTTTGACTATTTATATGTGGACTGGTTACGCGTGTAATTCTACTAACAAACATTTCTGCCACTTTTTGCGGGGGGCGAGGTAACATGAAATCCGCAACTTTGGATTTTATTCCCATAACTTTAGATTCTAATTTTGAATGTTAAAAATCATGAAAAGTAGTCTCGTGTGAACCCCAAACGTTCTAAGTTCGAAGTTATTATTTCGCAATTATAGGCTGTCTCGTTTAGTGATAAGGTGTAAAATTGAATGTAAATGCACAAGATCAATTGTGCTTATACCGTGGCAGAGGGGAAATGCTACCGCAAGGCTAGTCCTTATAATAATTTGTCAAAGCGTTAAATTGAAAAACAAAAATTTTACATACGATTGACGTGTGTAGAGGGCGTATCTCGGGCAACCTTTTTGGCGTCGCCCGATGGGCAGGTCCAGGTATCGCTGAATAGACCAGGTCACTGAAAATTTTGAGGACCTGGAGGTGCCCAACTGAACAGAGATGACGCAGAAAAGAGATGAATGGCGTGTTTTGTTTACGGAGGCCCACTTCGGGTCCTTTTGCCAGCGCAGTAAGTAACTAACTTTTTTTCGTGTCTGCCTGTACCTTGGTGTTGATGATGAAGTATAGCTATGAAAGCGTACTTACTAGCAATTCGTATATATCGAATTTTTTTTTCCTACTCCTCCTATCTTCTTTGATTAATTCATTGCGGGTTCCAAGACAGATTAGAATCATCCCCCGGGCTCGCTGGACTTCATTGTATAGTGTTGTGAATGTTCGCCGCTGTTGATCCTGGTTTACATGAGTTACAGCGGTGGGAATCTGTGGTGGGCCTATGCCCGATTTTTTACCTACTAGCAATGCAGACTGCGTCTTAATCTACGCTTTTAAAATATAACATTTAAAAAAAAAAAGTGGTCTCATGTTTTTTCCTCATCACTTTCGAAATCATAATTTCGAATTCCAAAGTAGATGACTTGCATCGGCTTGCGCCTTTCAAGACTAATGGTTTAGTACACCTTACATTGGTAACTCTTAAATTGCCTCTTTTCTTTAAACAAATATTGTTATAAAACCTCAGAAGCTGGACAAATATTTATCATGAGTAGTAATAAAACATAACCATCTTTTTGGACTCCACAGGCTCCAATAAATAGTAACAATACAATATTAGTTCCACTACAGAACAAAGCAGTTTCTACTCAAATTATCATAACATCGGATTGTAGGACGGCTTACCGAAAATGCCTGGGAAACAATGTTTGTTATTTTACCCATGCTAAAACCACTTATCTCTTTTTACTACCCTAATTACAATTGATTATAGGAGTATTTCATTCATTAGCAAACCTTTATACAACTTAATCTTATCTCTTTACCTTTCTTTCCTTGAAACTGCTACCTACTTTAACTCCATTGTGATTTTAAATAATGTTAAGAAGAATAATAGAACCTTTTTCGCTCATTCACTATTAGGAGAAGTTTCATATTAAGATTCATTTGCATTTTGGTTTTTGACGAAGTTAGTGCCTCCGTATTTTTTGAAATTAATAGATAATGTCCGAAGTTCCAACATGTCGATGTGAATTTGTAAGTTTTTTCAATAATTTATTAAATTTAAGAAACTAAATCCTGTCGTGATGTGTGTAGATATTTAATTCAAAGAAATAGTATGCTGGTTGAATCTTTAGGGCGTTTGAATGCCATAATTTATCTGGCCGAACATTTTCAAGGCATATAATTTTATAGCGCTAATATAAACGTCCTGGAGCTTTTTAATATTTTATGCCTTTTCTTACTTATACAAGTTGAAAATATTCAGCCAGATAAATTATGGCATTCAAACCTGTTGAAGATTCATCCTGTTACAGATTAATTATTTCGGTATCGTATGAGGGGTTAACGTTTCTCTTGCTGTGGTTTGAAAGTGATACAATGTTTGTATAAACCTTGAAGCTGATACGAGCGGTATGTACGAGTATGTAAGTTTGTTCCTTTGTGGCACTCTAGAGATCAAACGCGTGGGCCGATTTTGATGATTCTTACATCAATCGATTTGTTTTAATCTTGCGCGTATCACAAAAGACATTGACAGTAATCAAAATTCAATATGGCGACAACCAGACGCCATATAACGGAATAACAGAATTCTAAACTACTGGACTTGCTTTTTTCTTATCAGTTTTTATTTAAAATTCAATTAAAATTTGTTTTTTTTATTGTGTGTAATATAACTAACTATCTCACCGATCCCAGCTACCCAATCTGCCGCGTAGCCCCAGCAACGTCCTATGCCGAGGTCCGTACCCCTCTGGGTGCCTAGGGGCACCCAGATCTATCTCTAGTTCTCACCAATCCCAGCTACCCAATCCGCCGCGTAGCCCCAGCAACGTCCTATGCCGAGGTCCGTACCCCTCTGGGTGCTCCTAGGTCGGTTGCTTAAGTTCATTCATTTGGCTCGGTAGACCCTTCGTGGTCCCTCCAATAGTCCTCAGTAAAAAGCAGTAACTGCTCCCTGAGCAACGCTTTATTAGTCATTTCCAAAAAAATAATAATAAAATAGTAATATAACTATAGTTCCGCACGTGATTTCGTCCGCGCCGGTCACTCAAACATTTCTTAAAAACTTTAATATCGTCATAAACTTGTGATCCCCCCTAAATGATTCCCACATCCCACATACACATTATTAATCCACAAAATCTTTTTTCCCAGGTTCACCAGTGGCTAGAAGCCCACGAGCAATACTTTCCGCCTATACCACCAGAACCGCAGAGAAGGTTGATCACCCCTGTCTCCGAGTATACATATGGTCCAAGCCAGGAGAACTACCACTATAGCCGGCCCATACCACGACCGACCAGACCAGTACGGCGGTTACCGTTAATAGTACCACCACCGTATCGAATATCGCCTTTGAGAGCTATTTGTATGGCTTGTATAATGTGACAAAAAAGTTTCTGAGTATGGCCACATGAGTAATTACACCACAAAAGACAAAAGGAGAGAAAGCTTGCGATCACGCTACGACATTAAAAGGCTTGAAGTGTGTGTGTGCGACTTTTCAACGACGCGACGTGTTCACCTACACCACAGTATAAGAAAGAGTATCCATACGAGACATACAGTACGGACAATCCCTGCCCTCCGCTAATTTAACCTCCACCCTCTACCTGCTGGTTACGAAGCGTGGTGGAAAATGTAGGCAATGGCGTATTCCTGTCTCGCTTGCACTACACGATGCCCTTTTTTTCAAACCGGAGTCGGCCAGTGGGCAATCTATGGGCGCGCGCGTCACGCGAACATGTCGTGCGCTGCGCTCCTTAGAAAGTTTGTTCTGTGGGGTATTTACTCATACCGGCTATGATCCGGCATTGGCAAACTGCAAACAGTTCCGATTTGTCTATCGCCATCTTCTAATTAATTTATAAAAAGTCAGTAGTCCAGAATGAACTCTATCATAGTCATAAGATAGATTTATAATTTGTAAAGATAGGTACTAAATCTAGGATTAAGTTTGTAATAACCTTTAAGGGCCTATGTCGAAAAATAATTGAAGCGAAATGGGCGTGTGATAGCTTATATTACTGCCCGATGCGAGAGAAAGAGACAGGGCGGAGACAATATTCACCGTTTAGCACTTCCAAGCGTTTATCGATAAAGACGGAGGCTACTTTGGCTTGTTTTTCTATCGAGAATATGTGTCTTAATCGTGTTTTGGCTCTAATCAAAACTTCAATTATATGTTCAATTTACACATATCCGTAAATCATATTCCTACTGTTAGTACTTCATGAGATATGATACTTTGAAGAATCCGATTTTTTTCACATAGCCTCTTAATATTAACTTAGGCTAAGTCTTACTAATCAATAATGTAAGTAATTATCTGAAAATAAACAAATATTCCTTTGATTTATATTTTTAATACCCAGAATCATTTATTTCATTAGATAAGTAAACACATCAATCACAAAAATATAGCGGTCAGCACAAGCGTCGTCAATAACACAGATACACAAATAAACAGACATAAATCAGCAACAAGCTTCGTCAAAACATTGAAAAACACGCTCAGTCAAATAACCAGCCTCTTGTCGAACCTGGCGCAAAGGAGCCCAAAACCCTAGCAGCGTTGCCACGCTGAATTGCAATCGCTAGCCTCTGCACCAGAAACGACCCAGAACGGGGATCACAATTTCGCTCCCTCAGCCGACGGCCAATCTCCGCAACGAAGGTCTTTGTCTCGGCACCCCAAACCCCCGTGGACTCAACGGCGACTAGAACAAAAAGATAATCGGCCACCAGGGCCGAATACGTGTCCCACTTCCTAACGGCAGCCAGCTCCGCAGCTGCTCCAGGTGTTCGCGACGTGCGACTTAGGTAGCTGGCTGATTTATATTTTTTATTTTTTATTTTTTTAATTGATTTTGATTTATTAGATAAGTATATTTTACTGATTAATAGACAAACTAATAGCTATTGGTGAACAGCAGATTTATACAAAGGCTAACTTTCAGCAATATATTAAGGTTTTCAGCTGCATAAGCATAAGCATATGCTCACGAATATATTCCCCGAGGGGGTAGTCAGAGATATTCTGAAATCTCAGAACATCCACGTTTCACCAGTAGTACCGAAACTCTGTCCAGTGTGACGGGGGATAATGCATACATAATTACACATACAGGTTGTAACAAAACACCCTAGCAATATTTAAAGGGATGGTTTCGACCAACAAACCGAACAACTTTCACTATGGAGACTACGTCGAGAAAACATGTAACTATACTTCATTTCATGTAAGGACGAAACGATTTTCCGATTCCTATTTAGCTTTTTGGCTTATTCCGATTAGCAAATATAATTTATTTATCAGAAAGATATACTATCCGACATAACTTGGACGCTTTGACTAATTATTATAAAGACTAGCCTTGCGGTAGCATTTCCCCTCTGCCACGGTATAAGCACAATTGATCTTGTGCATTTACATTCAATTTTACACCTTATCACTAAACGAGACAGCCTATAATTGCGAAATAATAAATTCGAACTTAGAACGTTTGGGGTTCACACGAGACTACTTTTCATGATTTTTACCATTCAAAATTAGAAAAAAAGAAAAAGAAGAAGTTATGGGGAGTAAAATCCAAAGTTGCGGATTTCATGTTACCTCGCCCCCCGCAAAAAGTGGCAGAAATGTTTGTTAGTAGAATTACACGCGTAACCAGTCCATATAATAATTAGTCAAAGCTTGGACGTTACTAAAGGTGTTCTAAGAATAAGTGGGAATAAGTATTTCAAAACTCTTTTTCCGTGAATTAGAATAGCCTTAAAATTTCGACTCAAATGTATGCAACAGCAGATTTTTTTTAGTTTGCAGGTTTGCTCCCATAGTAAAAGTTGTTCAGTTTGATGGGTAGACTCTTAGTTTAAAAGGATGCTAATGATATCAATTTCACCCTGTATAGCTAAATGTGAGTATTATACCTATTGCTACAATTACATTCTTAAACAAGAAATTTGAAAGTTGGTAGTTGTATTGCTTGGGTCTGAGGTCACTAGCTTATAGTTTATTTACTTTACTGTATAGTATCAATTATTTTATTAAATAGATTGTGTATTATTGTATACATAACTTTAGCTTAAGAATTTATATTGTAATAGTTATTAAGTCGTGTTATGTTGTAGAGTTTATGGCCGCATCTTCTCTACAGCGACAACACGTTCCGACGCGGTGATAGCTTTAAAAAAGATTTGACGTTTGATAAGTTTGCTGCAAGCTCCTATATTGAATAAATTATATTGACGTTGCCTTTGACTTTGACTTTGTAACCATTTTTCTGACCACCAAAGGGATTATGGTCGTGAGTTCATGTAGAGTTTCTATCAGATCTGGGGACTATTTCATAAATATGACAATTTGTAATTTACTCTGACAATACAGGATACATTGCTGGTTACTTATGGCGTTAAACAACATGACTATATCCTAATTATCTGAAAATGTATCTGAAATTATCAGTTACAATAATCATGTTCTTTGACACTCAGTGGCAGAAACGCTCATTAAAGTTAATCCTCCATTAAATCTCTTGCTGTCACTTTTTGTCATATTGACATAGTAAAAGCTAGCAAGAGATTTACATACATACATACATAAACTCACGCCTTTTCCCAGAGGGGTAGGCAGAAACTATAGATCTCCACTTTGGGCGGTTCTGACACACCTCTCTTGCTTCCTCTAAGTTCATACATCTTGTCATACATTCCCTTCGATTTCGGGTACTTTTAACCTTGAATTTTTAATGTCGCCCCTGACCTGGTCTAGGTATCCTCTCCTAGGTCTGCCTCTACCAATGTTTCCTTCCACACACGCCGTATATATCTGTTTCGTAAGTCGACTTTCATTCATCCCTTCAATATGTCCATACCATCGAAGCATTCCCTTCTCTACTTTAACCACTACATCTTCATTCAAACCAATACGCTCCCTAATTACAGTATTCCTTATTCTATCCCTTATAGTCACACCACAAATCTTGCGTAAAGCCCTCATCTCCACTGCATTTATTCTGCTTTCATTCTTCTGCTGCCAGATCCAACTTTCACTCCCATACATCAAAGTCGGAACCAAAACGCAAATGTGGACAGCCAAACGAGCTTTGGTAAATACATTTTGGCTCCCCACAAGAGCGCTGGTGGCACCATTTACTCGCGTTCCGGTAGAGTTAATCCTCTATTAAGAGATTTAATGGAGGATTAACTCTAATCAGCGTTTATGCAACTGAGTATAAGTCGATTAAAATAACAAAACATTTTTCTTAACTATACGAGTACTTTTATTTGACTTATAAAAACATTTTACAATTTGGACTTTTAGGCCCTTCATAATCTAAAAACATAATACCTGACCATTTTCCAATAAAACTTCAAAGATAAACCCTATAAATAGGCCTCAAAGGCGATATCCTATGTGGTGCTTGTACAATATACGGTAACTGGACTGGCCTGAACGGGTACGGTATGGGTTGACTGAAGTGGTAGTACTCCTGACTCGGACCAAACGTGTACTGGGACGCAGGGGTAATCAACCTTTTCGTCGGCACCTGTGGTAGTGGCGGGAAATATTTCTCGTGGGTTTCTAGCCAGCGGTAGACCTGGGAAGAATAATTCGGATTTAAAAATATTGTAGGGGCACTCTTAGTTGAGATTGTTGGGGTCTAAGAACAGCAATGCAAGTTTTTTGACAGTAAATATCATTATACCTTTTTTATCTCTCTGTATGTCGATACATTTTTTTGCTTTGCCAATATAGGGTCTTTCAAAACACGCTGACACATTTGTAAGGGGATGATCAGACCGTCAAACTGAACAACTTTCTCTGCGGCAACAACGTCAAAAGCGCGAAAAAAAATCAGCTGTTCCATACAAAACTTCAAACCTACTTGAGCCAAATGTATGGGACAGCTGTTTTTATTTCGCGATTTTGATGTTGGTCCCATAGAGAAAGTTGTTCAGTTTGTTGGTCTGATCATCTCCTTAGAAAAGTGTCAGCATATTAAGAAGGACCCTGTATATGCCACTGCTATGCAAAAGCTTCGTCTCTTTCTCTTCATCTACAGGGTGAAATTGCTATCATTAGCATCATTTTAAACGAAGAGTCTACCCATCAAACTGAACAACTTTGACTATGGGAGAAAACCAATAGGAGCAAAAAAAATCTGCTGTTCCATACTAAACACAATGCCTACTCAACTTAAATGTATGCAACAGCAGATTTTTAGATATCAATTTCACCCTGTATATTTTGGGAAAATTAAGGATATTTCTTAATAATGCTGTCAGTTTTGAAGGGAATGATCACACCATCAAACTAAAAATCTTATTATCTCTGGGACTAAATAGATAAAAAGTAGTTTGAAGTTTAAAGTTTTCACTATTTCAATGTTATATTCCCATAAAGAAAGTGGTTCAGTTTGATGCTTTGACTAATTATTATAAGGACTAGCCTTGCGGTAGCATTTCCCCTCTGCCACGGTATAAGCACAATTGATCTTGTGCATTTACATTCAATTTTACACCTTATCACTAAACGAGACAGCCTATAATTGCGAAATAATAACTTCGAACTTAGAACGTTTGGGGTTCACACGAGACTACTTTTCATGATTTTTAACATTCAAAATTAGAATCTAAAGTCATGGGGAATAAAATCCAAAGTTGCGGATTTCATGTTACTTCGCCCCCCGCAAAAAGTGGCAGAAATGTTTGTTAGTAGAATTACACGCGTAACCAGTCCACATATAAATAGTCAAAGGTTTGATGCGGTCTGTTCGTCACTTTAAAAAACCGTCAGTATATTAAAAGAGACCCTGTATAGGCAAAACATTGAACAGAGGCTCACAAACTTTTTAAATAAACATCTTAAATAGCAAGGCAAATATTTAAATTATTTAAAATCTGAAGTTTTTTGGGACTTTTCGTAAAAGGTTAATAATTTGAAATATAAATTAACTTACAAATTCACAGCGACAAGTTGGAGATTCTGTCATTTTATGATAATTATAAACTAATTTACTGGAGACACGAATTCCTCTAATACTAAGACGACTATGAATACAAAAATAAAACGTCTTCTGATTTTATACCTTTTGCCAATTAACTAATTAGCAAAAGGGTTTTACTGTACTAATAATTCCTAAAATAGTTTAATTTTGTGAAAGCAATTAGGTACTTAATTAAACAAATGTTTAAAGAAAAAAAACTGGTCAAGTGCGAGTCAGACTTGCGCACGGAGGCGTTCCGTACCCGATGACGAGACTATCTATGTGGTGACTTTCGCAGTAACATAGGGAACTCGTTTTTAAGATAGAGAAAAAAAAAACGAAGGGGCGAAAAGCGGGCAGCGGAAAGCCGCTTTGCTACGTTAGACTTATGGATGTTGAGGAGGCGGATCAGAATCGTAGCATGTGGCGATCTGTTGTCTCTGCCTACCTCAGTAGTAGGAAATAGGCGTGAGCATATGTATGTATGTATGTATGTATGTATGCAAAAAAAAAGTCGAAAAGAACATGTTTCTTGTTTCACCCCCCTCAATTAATTATATATATATATATATCTACACTAATATTATAAAGAGGAAAGATTTGTACCTATTTTTGTATGTTTGTAATGAATAGGCTCAAAAAGTACTGGGCCGATTTAAAAAATTCTTTCACCAATAGAATGCTACATTCTTCCAATTTGACATAGGCTACATTTCATTTTGAAAAAAATTAGGGATCCTTGGTAAAATAGACAATTGTCTACCCCGTGCGAAGCCGGGACGGGCTGCTAGTATTATATATTGATGTATTCTGTTATATTCACTTCTTTTACATCTATAATTTTTTTTTTTTTTTATTAACACCGACCCGTTCTTTGTTATGTTTCCTCTACCCTAAGGTTGTCTGGAAGAAATCGCTTTTTAGCGATAAGACTGCCTTATTTGTACCATAATCAGTTTTGTTTCCTATTGCGCATTGTATTTTGTTTGGTGTAAATAAAGTATATTTCATTCATTCATTCAATTTTTCGTCATAATAACGCTTAAGGGGATATAATTCGGAGCGCGCTCCATACAAACGTACTATGGTGATATTTTCAATACTAACCAATTAAAGTCCATGAAATTTTGCTGAAAAAATCTTGAAACAAATATCGATGCTTGTATGGAGTCAGATTTACGTTAAAATATACAGTTTTAATGCTAGGATTAATTTAAGATTTGTATGGAAATCTTTGAGGCACTGTAACTTTAAAACTATAAATTTTAACGAAAATCGGACTCTGTACAAGCATAGAAATTTGTTTATAGATTGATTCTGAAAAATTTCATTGAGTTTAATTGGTTAGTATTGAAAATATCACCATAGTACGTTTGTATGGAGCGCGCTTCGAATTTTATCCTCTTAATATTTAACGGTCTAGCTATTATATAAAAGATACAGCTCTTTATAGTTAG
This sequence comes from Agonopterix alstromeriana, assembly GCA_963924505.1. Taxonomy (NCBI): domain Eukaryota; kingdom Metazoa; phylum Arthropoda; class Insecta; order Lepidoptera; family Depressariidae; genus Agonopterix; species Agonopterix alstromeriana. The sequence goes on from OZ004675.1 coordinate 14,967,678, forward strand.
AACAGACGGACGGACGGACACCGTAGGCTTATGAATAGGGTCCTGTTGGCTCCCTTTTGGTACGGAACCTTAAAAAAGAAAGGTATTAGGAACCATTTTAAAGTTTAGTGATTTGTTAATGACTGAAAAACATAACGCTCACCGTATTATTTAGCAAAGAAATTCTTCGGTAATAAGATGAGACCATGAACTGACAGGCATAGGGGATATCGTCGGCCCGCTAGACCGACGACCTAAAAAACCGGTCAAGTGCGAGTCGGGCTCCGTACCACAACACCACACACCATATTAACTTACAAAATTGTTTTTTTTTTTCGGGACCTTTAGCGCGAGACCGACTCACTCCTGGCCGGTTTTTATTATTTACTGTTATACTGTAGATTTTGAGATCATTAATCACACCAAGTTTGAAGCTTGTATCGTATCGTTTTTACGATAGAGCGATAATAAAAAGCCTTGACAAAAACTAACTTTTTTATTATTGGTTAGCAAATCCGTCATGATAACGCATATTCTGTGAAAATTTCAACTGTCTAGCTATTACGGTTCAGAAGTTACAACCCTAAATAGGTAGGACGGACGGAAGGACGGGTCCCATTTTAACCCTTTGGCTACGGAACAGAATGGATGAGGAATACCATGGATAGAGTTTTATAGCGCCCTTATGAGACGCCTATTGACCGATGATAGGCTGATGTGATAATGATGATGATGAAGTGATAAGTTATTTTCCCTTTGGCCAAAATAATACGGTGTCTCAAATGCGTTGTTTCGCAGATTATGTTTGTTTCTCAAAGTCATGCTCGACGGGATAAAAGGTTTCCTCTATGAGATTTATTTAGAAAAGTATTCCGATACCCTGGATATTTGCATAAGTCTATGTCGACTGTACCTATCTACACAGATGCACTCCCTCGTTGGTCTCTCCTTAATCCTCCTATGTAAAAGTGCACAACGACTGTAAACTATTGGCTATGTTCGAATTGGGTGTAGGGAGCAGACAAATCGTTCGCCGTGGCAGAAATCTGGAACAATTTCAGACAAGTAGCTTGTAAATCTATGCAAATCCATACACAACACACGAAATCTCCAATACTACAAAGTCTACCAACTAAAAATTTTGCAGGAATGTTGCTATTGTCATACTGCTAGTAGACAGCTGATTGTTGTAACGATATTTCTGACAACACCGAAAGAGATTATGGTTGTGAATTTATCTATGTATTTGTAACAAAATACCCTATACTCCATTCAAAATAGCAACTAAAATTTAAAGCTTTTTTTAATTACAGAAACAGAGATTTAAATCACTTACTCTCACTTATTCTTAGAACAGCTTTAGTAACGTCCAAGATATGTCGGATATTACATCTTTCTGATAAATAAATTATATGTGCTTATCAGAATTGGCCAGAAAGCTAAATAGGAATCGGAAAATCTCGTCGTCCTTATTTGGAATGAAGTACTTTAGGTGTCCACAAAAAATGATTTTTCGCAATTCAACCCTCAAAGATATGAAAACGGGGGTGACAGTTTGTATGAGCATTTCGTAACAAAAAACGGGAATTCCAGCTAGTTAGGTATTTTAATATTCTTACATTCATGTATGCATATGCTCACGACTATATTCCCCGAGGGGGTAGTCAGATATATTCTGAAACCTCAGAACATCCACGTTTCACCAGTAGTACCGAAACTCTGTCCAGTGTGACGAGGGGTGAGCCTGTCGCCACATAATGGACAGTGGGTACAATACATACCTCGAAATTGAAGCATGCAGGTTTCCTCACGATGTTTTCCTTCACCGAAAAGCCAGTGGTGTTACAAATCGTACATAAATTCTGATAAACTCATTGGTACGAGTCGGCCTGGACGGGGATCGAACCATCGCCTCCTGCACGGCAGGCAAAGTTACTCGCCACTGGACCACCACGGCTTTTTTACTAAAATTTTAACTTTCGATCAAATTGCGCATTTCTTTAGTTTTTACTTTATATTTAATATAAAATAACAAAGATTATCCCAACATTTTATGTATAAATAATTTACGGGGCCGTAGTGCGCTAAAAGGCGCTAGTTTCGTGCACAAAGCCAATTTTTGTTTTGTATTTCAATAATTCTTATATCGTGTGGGCAGCAAGCCCTGGTGTCAGAGTTTTTTCAGACCGCATTACTGCTTCTGACGTGGTTTTTATATAACAAATACTGCCACCAGAGATAGTAGCCGGGACCAACGGCTTAACGTGTCATCCAAAGCACGGAATCATCTAATAATTGAATAATTATTAGATGATTTTAAGGGGGGTGGGGGGGGGTCACTAATAATAAAATATGACTAGTAAATTAGACTTTATTGCCCAACCCAGGGGGGGTTCGGTCCCTTCGGACCGAGCCTGATTTGAAGTGGAGCAGAATGAAGTGACTCCAGCCGATAGCCGATACCGAGCCGATAGTGATTCAAGGACAATAATTCAGCCTGCAATGTACTAACAAACTATAAAGGCCACAACGCAACGGTACTATTAAAAGCCATAGGCGTTGGCTGAGCGATATCATCGCGATATCGCCGAGATATTTCTGGGATAAATCAAGTGTCACGGCAGAATCGAGGCGATGTCGCGGTAAATACGCTCAGTCGACGCTTGGAGTGCGATTTTTGAAAGTCACACGTTCAAATCAGCTGTATAAATCGTCAAAACTATCAAGGACTTTATTTATTTATTAAAAAAAGCACTTGTGTGCGTAAAATTATGGCGATTCAGAAGGACGTCGGTTCGGTTTAGTTGCGACCTCACCTACGCTCAAAAATTGCTTGTGTGTATTTTCTCTTAGGACACGACATGCCACAAAAGATAGCCATAACACCACTTTGTACATACAAATATTGGCTATGTGCGAAGTGGTGATGGAACTGACAAATCGATCGCAGCGCCAGGGGTGGCAGAAATGTGTACTTTTGTTAGACAAGCTGTGTAAAATATGCTTGAATCTATGCAAATCCACACACTAACTCAACACGAAATCTCCAAAACTGTAAAGACTACAAACTTAAAATTTGGCATGGAAGTTTCTATTGGCATCTAGGTGCTCACTAAAAAGGGTTTTTTGAAATGTTATCTCCAAAGGTGTGAAAACCGGGATAAAAGTTTGTGCGGAAATTGGCATTGCAAATATCGTAGATTCTAGCAAATAGGTATTTTAAAATTATTAATATCGATAATGTTGCTAATTTCTTTAGTGTTTCCATTATTTTATTATAAAAAGAACAAACTTTTAACTAACATGTTAGTTTAAATAATTTACGGCGGTCCGACACCGCTAGGGGCGCTAGTGTCGTGCACATAGCCAATACGAGCAAAATAAACAAACATTACAACTACAATATCAGGTTACAGTGAATGCTTCATTAATAACGTTTTATAGCGCAGTTGATTGAGTTAATTGCCCTCATTAATATGTAACGTACCTACACTGATGCAATAGCCGTTGTGGCTTTGATTGGCTGACCGTTTTATGCATTCAAAAGCACCTGGACCATAATTATTTTAAAATTAACGCTATTAAGTTACACGTGGGAATTAATTAAAACGCGAACTAAACTTCAATCAATCAATCAATTATACTTTATTTGACACCAAAAAACATAGTATACAGAGAGTAAATAAACAGGAAATACAGACGGTACCAAAATATGCGGTCTTATCGCTAAAAAGCGATTTCTTCCAGACAACCTTAGGGTAGAGGAAAAGGTAAAAGAAGATTGGTAGGCGGTGTAGATAACAATAACAGTATAGGTACATAACATACACAAATAAAGTTACACAAATACAAACATACCGTAATTTAAAATATACGTAACTAACCTTAACTAAACTTAACGTAAACTTTTTGGGATTCGAGTAAAATCTATTTAGTTTTTTTTATTTACTGTTATTGCTCATTTTAAAAGAAAAACTAGGGTAATTCGAGGATTGATGGCCATAGAGGAGAGATGGCCAATCAAAAAAGTTCCGACTAGTTCTAAGAGAGGGCAGCACGATATCGCGTCAGTTTGAACGAGACTGTGGTAATGGTGACACTGTGCCGGGAATTTGTGTGAAATAATCAATAAAAAGTGAGTAAATTCCTGTTGATTTTTATTGTGGCATATTTTTTTTCTATTGGTTGTTAGTGATGACACTGTTGGTGTATATGGTTTTCAATTTTTTGCTATGTTTTAAACTAAAACGTCGAACAAGTGTATCGGCCGGTATTATAACCTCAAAACTCATTGCTGATTGTCTTTCTTGGAATTGAAATTGCCCATGGCCATCTATCCTATATGTTTTAGGAGTGATGGCCACCATTTTTCTAGGTGAGATGGCCATTTTATATGATGTAGTTTAACAACAAAATGTATATTTATGGATCATTATTTTTTATATTTCAGATGCCTAACCAGTACATACGCATTTCGCACAATCGTGGCAATTGGACGCAAGAGGATCTGACACAAGCTGTCGAAGCAATTCTTAATAGAAATCTCTCTGTTCGTCAAGCTAGCTTCGAATATGGCGTGCCACGCAAAACCTTGGAGAGGCGCTTCAAGACCCAAAATTTCACTAAGGGCCCTATGGGTCCTTCATCAGTTTTTGGATCCGATCATGAAAAAAGACTAGTACGGCACATTTTAAAAATGCAAGATAATTGCTTTCCATTAACTCCAAAAGATTTAAGAAGCATTGCTTTCCATTTCGCCGAACAGCTGGGTCTCAACCATTCCTTTAACAAAAAAAAAGAGGAAGCCGGATATGTCTGGTTACAGTCATTTTTGAAAAGGAACCCTGAAATAAGGACCAGAAAGGCAGAAGGTGTTTCACTGGCGCGCTGCGAAGCACTCAACCGAGATGAAGTAAACGCTTATTATGATATACTGTTCAGCTTGCTAGAAGAATTTGAGTTGTTTGAAAAACCGTCTCACATCTTTAATATGGATGAATCTGGACTGCAGCTGAATAATAGACCTGGACACGTGCTAGCAAAAAAGGGTTCTAAGGCGGTCTCTACAGTGACCTCTACAGAAAAGGGTGAGACGATTACAGTTATTGGGTGTTGTAATGCTGAAGGAACTTTCCTTCCACCTGCATGCATAATGAAAGGCAAAAATAAAAAACAAGAATGGCAAGATGGGATGCCACCTGGTTCTGTGCTGTTTATGTCGCAAAAATCCGCCTATATAAATGCAACAATATTTTTTGAATGGCTAAAAACACATTTCTTGCCAAGGAAACCGGCTGGAAAAGTCTTACTTTGTCTAGATGGCCATACATCTCACTGCAACTCTGTAGAGATGTTAGAATTTGCTGCTGCTAATGACATCATCTTATTCACACTACCAAGCCACACGACGCATTACCTTCAAACACTAGACAGATCAGTGTTTAAGTCGCTTAAAGCATTTTATTATGAAGCATGTCGCATGTGGCTTAAACGAAATCCCGGAAGGCGTCTCACCCGACTGCAATTCGGAGAATTGTTATCAACAGCCTGGAGTAAATCAGCAACATACGAAAATTCCACAGCCGGCTTTAAAGCAACGGGTATTTATCCGTTTAATCGCTATGCAGTTCCAGATCATGCTTTTGCCGCGACAAACATGCAGAATGACGAGAGTCACCGTCATCGACCCTCGAGTGCCACAGTTACACGCAGGACCAGCAGCCCTTCGTTACTCCAAGTGGGACCCGATCAATCCAGCACATCCGAAATTCACACTTTCCAAAGTTGCAGTAGCCCTTGTCTACGTTCTGTGAAACCAAGTCATTCCAGTTCATCTGGAAACAAGGCTCCACAACAGTCCAGCACACCTCAATCTGCTTTTAATCCTATTCAACCTGATCTGCCTAGAATTCAAGCTCCATCACGAGATTCCGAGACTCCTTCTTTGCCTGACGATGTGGAAACTATTGAGCATGGTCCACCTGAAATGCAAACTGTACGAAATATCTGTACACCTCCTCCGCGTGAGGTGCAATCTATTGAGCCTGGGCCATCGCAAATACTTGCTATAAAAAAAAACAGAAACTCTATTCTTTTTCCGTCACAGAAAGAAAATAATCAATCTGTCGAATCAGTTATTCAGCAAACACCGGCTACAAAAGAGAATGAAGAAGAGACACCATCTAAATTTTTAACTGAAATATCTCCAATTCCTGTGAAAACTTACCAAGTTCGAAAGCGAGCCAAACAAGTGGCGAAGATACTAACTTCTGAAACTCATATAAACTATCGAAAAGAATGTGAAGAAAAGAAAAATGACAAGCAAGCTAGATCTGACAGCAATATAAGGAAGAGAAAAATAAAACAAGAGAATACTATTTGCAAAGTATCTAACGAAAAAAAATTGAAAATAGACCGAAAAGGACAAGAAAAAGAAGATAAGCCAGTTCAGAAGAAAACTAAGCAGAAGAAAAATAAGATAAATAAGAGGCAGGAATCTACGGATACTGAAGATGATGATGAGCCTATTCTTCTCGAGAGCGGTGATTCTTCTCCTGTAAGATCTCTGATTGATGACTGTGTAGGTTGTGGTGATAATTATTATACGACAGAACTTACAGAAGATTGGATTCAGTGCGTCATATGCAAGCGGTGGGCGCACGAAAACTGTACTGAGTATGACGATAAATGTCACCCATGCGGCAATAAAATCAAAATAGATGCTAGAAAAGGTAAAGGGAAAGGGAAAAAGACTAAAAGCGCGAATTAAAACTAAAGCTGTATAAACTGAAACCATATGGCCATCTCATACTTATATGGCCATCTTACCTCAGCCGCCATGGCCATCTCACATTGACTGATTTAGGTGAGATGGCCATAGCAATGCTAAAAAAAATAATTTTTTATAAGAAATTTGTCAAAGACTGATGAAGCAAACTATGTTCCTGTTGATTAACATTAAATAAACTATTTAAAAAAAACAACGGTCTTTGTAATTTTTGATTAAAATCCTAAATATAAACATCCTAAAAAACTATGGCCATCAATCCTCGAATTACCCTAATATAATTTAAAGAAATTATTCTATAGTATCAAGTGTCCCATATTGACTTAACCTATCCCTTTGGAAGAAAGGCGTTATATTTCAGAAGATACAACCCTCTGAAGCTAGGACGGACGGAAGAACGCACAGCGTAGGCTTATGAATAGGGACCCGTTTTCATGCTTTGGATACGGAACCCTAAAAACCGTCAGCATATTCAAATGAAATTAAATTGAATTGTATTTATTTCAGGTCACGATGAACCCATATAAAAACATAAACATAATATTATGTTATGGAGGGTCCATATGTATGCAAGAATCGATTTCTGAATTCGTATCGATTTTATCGTATCGGTTTCTACTTCCTGCCTACAAACCTAATTTACTACCCAACCCACGATTGAAAGGATCGCTTTCTGCTGCTGATCCGATGCAGCTTTATCCATACAAATCTTAAATAATCGATGCCTCATCCCTTCTAATGCGATTACGAAGGGCCTCAATTACCTGGCTTTCGGCCTCTCGGGGTTAGTGTAGAAAGGTTATATTGAATACTTTGATGAAATTAAAAAAGCGGAAGATAGGTGACTAGCCTATAGCGCATGGACCGCATAAATTAAGCCCCCGTCGCCTAATTGACTTACATTCAGTTACAAAAAACGCTCATTAAAGTTAATCTTTCATTAAATGTAAAAGCTAGCAAGAGATTAAATAGAGATTTTCGCAACTGAGTGTGAGGCGCAATCCAAGTGGCATTGCGTGATTGAGATACATTTTTGATTTAAGGTGGAATAAAGGTACCACAATGCCTTCTAGTGCTTTTACTCGTTTTACAAATCATTCAAAAAGAAAAAAAACAAATCACACGGCATTACTTTTCACTCTTAGTAAGTACATGAAAAACAGATCCGTTGGGGTTTTTGGCGGGAATTTGTCAGATACGTTTGGAGTCATCATATTTCATCGAATTTTATTGTTTATAGTGAGTTTTGGTTCGTAAAATTGGTGTTGTTTTGCGTAACAAAGTGTCGTGCAAGTGAACAATTTACAGTTCTGTGAAATATGATGGTGTATGGGTCGTAAACAGGAAAAGTGTTCCGTCATTTGTAGCGCGGCAAAGCGATCGGTTCACCTCTTTCCTGTGGACTTCTCTGCGTTTCCTTCGTCTTTCGGGTGTCTCCAAAAACTCCAAAGAAGCGTCAAAACGTCGAACACCAACGTTTTAATTGCTATAAATAAGATAATTTTATTAAAGACATCGGCTGTATGGGATTTTTAACCCTTTGCCTTGAATAGAACCAAAAAAAAAAAAAAACAGATCCGTTGTTCGAGTAAGTAATGCAAGAACGTCACCTATCTTCGGCTATTTTAATGTAATCAAAGATTGAATAACGATCGGCGAAGGTGACTTAATGCGGAAATAATGCGCTAACGGTCTCGGAGAAAACTATTTTTTTTTTTGGAAGTTAATATGTTGTGTGGTGGTGCGGTATGGAACCCTCGGTGTGCGAGTCCGACTCGCACTTGGCTGATTTTTTACGTTTAATTATCAGGTTATCACCATTTATAAACGATTACTGTGGTACAAATAAAAACTTACGTATTCGATTCTTATATGTATTAGGAACAGTTATGATTAGAATAAGCTAAGAATAAGGAGATCATAATTTATATCTTATAAACTCGTAACCACGTCGGTGGCATCGTCGCGGTTCATAGTTAAACTTAAGAGGATATAATTCGGAGCGCGCTCCATACAAACGTACTATGGTGATATTTTCAATACTAACCAATTAAACTCCATGACATTTTTCAGAATCAATCTAAAAACAAATTTCTATGCTTGTATAGAGTCCGATTTTCGTTAAAATGTATAGTTTTAAAGTTACAGTGCCTCAAAAATTTCCATACAAATCTTAAATTATTCCTAGCATTGAAACTGTATATTTTAACGAAAATCTGACTCCATACAAGCATAGATATTTGTTTCAAGATTGTTTCAGCAAAATTTCATTGAGTTTAATTGGTTAGTATTGAAAATATCACCATAGTACGTTTGTATGGAGCGCGCTCCGAATTATATCCCCTTAAGAAAAAAAAACCGAAATTTGTCTATGATACAGAACAGTTACGCCGACGTTATACTAGGTTTAAGTTATTACGGGTTTATTAGTAGACATTTTGCTTATTCTTAGTTTATTCTTGGTATAACATTTTATACCAAATTTATTTGTACCACTGTTTAAAGTAAAGTCTTGTAATTGCAACTATCTGGTTAATTACAGCTATGGAGCATTGCACTTATAAGAATCACGATTAAGTTCGTGTCTCAATATTACAGACACATGTCCAGTCGTTTAGAAGGCAGGTGTTGGTAAGTAGAGTTTCAGTTCTAAATCGTGATTCTTATAAGTGCAATTGTTTCATAGTTGCAAAGATAGTTGCAATTATAAGACTCCACCTTAACCACATTTCTCAACACCGCGATTTTTTTTTATCTAAAGCTTGAATAAAATTCTCAGCGCCGTTAATAGATTGGGTGGGTAACACTTATCCTTAGTGGGCACGTAAAATTTTAATGGCGGCCCATTCTTTATCGACGAGGCCTTAGGAGTTTGATTAAAAACCGCTCTGGAATATTCGATCGTTTGGACGTGATTGTAGAATTCGGTATGTCAAGTTTTTTTTTTGTCCTTCATTTTATATTTTTACGAATAGAAGACATCATTCCTGCCTTCTCTTTCTGACTCTATGCTGGAAACAGAAACGGCAACATTAAATGTCAAATTCTGGCATTGTTAATGTATTTTTTTTCTTAATGGCCGGTTATTTTAAGTTGATTTTAAGTTTACCAAGGAGTTCACAGGTTTTCCAGTGACGCCACTGGACGGACCGAAAAACGAAGTTATTTTATTAAAAATATCTGTAATCCTTTCATTTTAAAATCTCTGATATAGAAAATATTGTTATTGAGACAATTATCTCGAAATGGTTTTCGATTCAGCCCTCCAATAAAAAAACTTGACACACCGAATTGCAATTATACCTAGATATTATATGACACTAGCTGATTTGTGTTCAAATTTGAGATTTTTAAAAAAAAGGTAGGACTATCAAACTTTCACGATGGTGCCAACATCGAAATCGCGAAAAAAAATCAGCTGTCCCATATATTTGGCTCGAGTAAGTTTGTAGTTTTGTATGGAACAGGTATTTTTTTATCGCTATTTCGTCGTCTTCATAGTTGTCCAGTTTGATGGTCTGTAACAAAGTATTACCAGGGCGTTTTGGTACACCCTTGATATATTATTATTAAAATAATTTCTAAAATCAACAGTTTAAGGCCTGGTTATTCGAGTGCAAGCGTCTCTTTCTCACAAGCATAAGTCTGCAATTATCCATCCCGCTTCAATTGAAGGCAGGTCCGCAAAAAAAATTTTTTTCTTCAATGTTTTTTCTCTTGGGTGGTGGGGGAAAAAACTAGCCTGAGAATAATTTTGACATCATCATTTCAAATTTTTCAGTGTATTTTTATTTGTAATGTTAATAATTTTTAAGTAAAACTTGAAAAGTAGTAACAAACTTACCTATCTTTGCATGATTTTATGATCAACAGAAGTAATAACTATCATATTTTGAGCCACAGAATAATCAAGAACAGTTCATGAACAACAACGTATATTTTCTAGATTAAAACAACGAATATTTACTGCCTTAGAAATCAACCAAAAATAGGTCGATTTGGAAGATCCTGCCCTTAATAAAAATGTTCCTACCCATGATCTAATTTAAAATTTATCACCAAAAAGGTCAAAAGGTTGGCCTTCAGGAATCAGTCCGGCGAATAATCAAACGTGATGTGTGGCAATAAAGGCTGACATGGTCCCTAAAATCCACCCCGGTCACGTCGAAACACGGACTACTTAGTCCATTTTTACCCGGATTGTAATTTATACCGGTTTCATCCATGCTGGATTAAAATCTTAGCCGGATCTTTTAGGGACGGACCATGTGTGAAGAATGTAGGCTTCTGATAAAGCGTATAGTTTTTTGGATATATTTACACACGGCGACAATTAAGCTACGCAAAACCAAAATAAGTTGGCCGCGCGTAGGTAGAGTAATGTATAATGTCGCGCGGCCAGCTTATGTTTGTTTAGCTTAGTTTGATGTGTTGCCGTGTGTACAATACTCCTACACCGTGTATATTATCAATGACCCGATCAGCTGATCAAGTATAAAAGTATGAAGTAGTGAGTATGAAGTATTGTATAACTTTTGTAGTTCATTGGAGTAGCACTTTTTAATGTAGGCGAATTATTGAAAAATCTTTAATATTGTGATGATGGTGCCACTGAACGGTAAAAAGAGCCTTAACAAAAATTAAGTAAAAAAAATAACACTATCCGTTACTCGGAAAAGTGGATCATTTTGTTTCACCCAGTATATTTGACGGATCATAATCATCATCAGCCCATCATCGTCCACTGCTGAACATAGGCCTCTCCCAAGCCGCGCCACAAAACTCTGCCCTCGGCCTCCCTCATCCAATCGCTCCCCGCTACTTTTTTAGGTCGTCTGTCCAGCGGGCAGCAGGGCGTCCCACACTACGCCTACCAGTTCGCGGTCTCCACTCTAGAAATCTGACACCCCACCGGTTGTCAGTTCTTCGGCAGATATGACCAGCCCATTGCCACTTCAGCTTGCTAATTTTCTGAGCTATGTCAACCACTTTAGTTTTCTGACGTATCACGTATGACGTATCTGTCGTATATCGATTTGACGGATCAAAGGGATTCAATGCAACAAGGCACATAATATTATATCATAACATAGAGCTTCATCCGAGTGGATTTCGTGTATACAGGGTGAAATTGACATCATTAGCATAATTTTAAACTAAGAGACTACGGGAGCAAACCGATTGGAGTAACAAAAAAAATCAGTTGTTGCATACATTTGAGTCCAGTAGGCATTGCAGTTTAGTGTTGTTTAGTATGGAACAGATGATTTTTTGTTGGTGCTCCGATCCGTTTGCTCCCATAGTACAAGATGTTCAGTTTGATGGGTAGGCTCTTAGTTTAAAAGGATGCTAATGATATCAATTTCACCCTGTAGAATGCCATTGGTCGTCGGTGGGTGAATTCAAATACTTTGGTGGACCACTATTTGGTCCTTGGGTCTGGGCCCCATTTAATAAACGTGACAATAATTGTAATTTAAGATGACATTTCAGGATACATTGCTGGTTACTAATGACGCTAAACATTCAGTAGGTAATGTGTCCTAACATTCTCAGCAATGTATCCTGAATTGACGTTGTAAATTACAATTGTCATCTAACCTAAACTTTTAAAAAATTGTAACAGAAGTCTGTCTGTACATTTACTATATACTCAAAAAAAAGATTACGATAATGGTTTATAGGTGTACCTGACTCCAAAAAAATTGTTTCTCTTTTTGTTTGTTTATTCGACCATCACGCAAAGACTACTGAACCGATTTTGATGACACTTTTTTGTTTCATAGCTTATGATCTGATTTAAAATCTGGTAAATATGTAAAAAAAAAACCTTGGTGGTCCAGTGGCGACGAGTAACCTTGCCTGCCTTGCAGGAGGCGATGGTTCGATCCCCGTCACACTGGACAGAGTTTCGGTACTACTGGTGAAACGTGGATGTTTTGAGGTTTCAGAATATATCTGACTTCCCCCTCGGGGAATATAGTCGTGAGCATATGTTTATGCTTAAATATGCTGACGGTTTTTAGGGTTCCGTACACAAAGCATGAAAACGGGCCCTTATTCATAAGCCTACGCTGTCCGTTCTTCCGTCCGTCCTAGCTTCAGAGGGTTGTATCTTCTGAAACATAACGCCTTTCTTCCAAAGGGATAGGTTAAGTCTATATGGATGGGACACTTGATAATATAATATAATTTATTTAAAATAATATTTAAACACAAAGTATTGCACAAAAAAAAACTCGGGATATTTAGCACAAGCCCGATACACACTTGACCGGATTTTATTGTTTGTTATTATACTGTAGAGTTTTCTTTGCACTATAATCACACCAAGTTTGACGTGTGTACGTAATATTGTTTTTACGATAGAGCGAGAAGAAAAAAACGTTGATAAAGAGTAGTTTCTAGTATGAGGTCTAAAGTAGAAAGTGCTCCTCCAAGATTTTTGGGGTTTTGCGGCGGGTAATACTTACCTTCCATGGAAAAAGTAAAATGTGCGGACGAAGTCGCGGGTAAACTCTAGTGTTTATTAAATGGGGCCCTGGGATTGGGAAGCCATGTTCCAAAACGACTAGTTTATCTAAATCATTTGACAGCCGTGTTGTTGCAGCGTTTCTGTTATCTGTTTTGTTAGCGGTTAATATTATTACGACTACATTATGATTAGCAAGATAATGTTCGAATGCAATGCTGAATAAACACACTGAAGTAAATTTAATCAATATGCATTTACAGAGTGTAACAAAACACCATAGTAATACCAAAAAGCTTCATGCTTTGACTAATTGTTATATGGACTGGTTACGCGTGTAATTCTACTAACAAACATTTCTGCCACTTTTTGCGGGGGGCGAGGTAACATGAAATCCGCAACTTTGGATTTTACTCCCCATAACTTCTTCTTTTTCTTTTTTTCTAATTTTGAATGTTAAAAATCATGAAAAGTGGTCTCGTTTGAACCCCAAACGTTCTAAGTTCGAATTTATAATTTCGCAATTATAAGCTGTCTCGTTTAGTGATAAGGTGTAAAATTGAATGTAAATGCACAAGATCAATTGTGCTTATACCGTGGCAGAGGGGAAATGCTACCGCAAGGCTAGTCCTTATAATAATTAGTCAAAGGCTTCATGTCATCAAACTGAACAACTTTCACAATGGAGCCAACATCGAGAAAAAAAAATAGCTGTCGCTGTTGCCATATACCTGAGACTGAAAAGTAGCATATGCTCACGACTATATTCCCCGAGGGGGTAGTCAGAGATATTCTGAAACCTGAGAACATCCACGTTTCACCAGTAGTACCGAAACTCTGTCCAGTGTGATGGGGGGTGAGCCCGTCGCCACTTATAATGGACAGTGGGTACAATACATGCCTCGAAATTGAAGCATGCAGGTTTCCTCACGATGTTTTCCTTCACTTCGAAAAGCCAGTGGTGTTACAAATCGTACATAAATTCCGAAAAACTCATTGGTACGAGTTGAACTGGACGGGGATCGAACCATCGCCTCCTGCAAGGCAGGCAAGGTTACTCGCCACTGGACCACCACGGCTTTTTAGAATGAAAAGTAAATACCATAAGTTCGGAGGTATGCCTAAAATATGGGTGAGTTTGGGGCGAACACAAAGGACCAGCGCTGGTCTCAGTGTTACATAACGACCCTTGCTTGCAATAGCCCAACGAACAATCAATCAATGTTGCATATCTCTAATAATGTTTTTTAAGGTTTTGACGAACCGTTTTTAACCGAGTTAGGTATAATTATAGAATATCGATATCCAAGATGATTTATTTTTGCGATTAAAAAGTTTGTTACAAATGTTGATATTTTAGTATACAACGTGTAAAAGTGCAAAACCTCATACACCCCAACTGATTTCTAACTGAATAATTATATTGAAACAATAATTTTATTGTATTAATTAAAATTGAAAGTTATTCACATTTTAAATTTTCATGCAAACATGATTTTTATTATTTCAGCAGTAAATGAAAACGCTAGCGTGCTCATGGATACATTTTAAGAATCTTATTTTGGTAGTAAGTAGGGTGAGTGTGCCTGTGCGGTGGGTTGGCATCGAGTTCAGAAAATTTTAAATTATACTTACATATTATTTAATATTTTGAAAAATATAACCTATGTTGAAACCTTTATAATTCGATTCAGCTCTCGATTCTAAACAAACTACTTTCTTGTTTTACGTTAATTCATTAACGCGTTGTATAACTGTAAGTCCAAACATTTTAAAGGTTTCAGGTTAATTTATCGACACCTTGTGTAAAGTTAATGATAACAGAACATTCCTAGAAATATTTTTAAAGTTGTAAATAATATTTTTAAGAGGATATAATTCGGAGCGCGCTCCATACAAACGTACTATAGTGATATTTTCAATACTAACCAATTAAACTCAATGAAATTTTGCTGAAACAATCTTGAAACAAATATCTATGCTTGTATGGAGTCAGATTTTCGTTAAAATTAACAGTTTCAATACTAGGATTAATTTAAAATTTGTATGGAAATCTTTGAGGCACTGTATCTTTAAAACTATACATTTTAACGAAAACCGGACTCTATACAAGCATAGAAATTTGTTATAAGATTGATTCTGATCGAATGAATTTCATTGAGTTTAATTGGTTAGTATTGAAAATATCACCATAGTACGTTTGTATGGAGCGCGCTCCGAATTATATCCCCTTAAGAATGTTACCTATGTAAGTAGTGTAGAAATCGCACTTTCTAGTCTAGAGCAAATTTATTCCAAATATAATTCAAATCTAACCAAAGAAGCGTTGGACTCTATTAAATATAACTGAATTATTCATAAATTTCGGGATTCAATATTTTTGACCCAGTAGGTTTCGCAGCAGCATAGAAAATATGTAATTTACATTTTATTATTATTCCATATCGAGTTTAGAATACATTTATTATAATTTTGATTAGGTGTTAAACTAATACAAAATTTTCAAACTAAACTAAACTGAGTGTAGTTTAGTTGTAACAGAACACCCTAGTAATACTTAAGGGGGTGGTTAAGACCATTAAACTGAACAACTTTTACTATGGAGCCAACATCGAGAAAAAATTTAAAAAATCAATTTTCCTATACAAAACTGTCAAAAAATCCTAAACTTCATGATTTTGAGTCAGGGACACTTAAACGCCATAATAGTAACCATTTATTTTGTAAATATCTTCAATGTCTTCAATTCTGTTACAGTTTCATAAATTCATAATAGTGTAGATCGATAGATATATCTTAATCTATCCGTGGCCTGTTTCAACACTTCGGGATAAGTCATTGTTCGTCTCGTTCAGCGTTTAAGGGTATATTACTGTTGGCGCGCTCCATACAAACGAAGTCTGGTGTTATTTTCAATACTAACCGATTAAACTCAATGAAATTTTGCAGAAACAATCTAGAAACAAATCTCTATGCTTGTATCGTTTCCGATTTTCTTTAAAATGTACAGTTTTAAAGTTTCAGTGCCTCAAAGATTTCCATACAAATCTTAAAGTAATCATAGCATTGAAACTGTATATTTTAACGAAAATCTGACTCAAACACCAACACAAATGGATTTACTATGGTCTAAAATAAATGATTTATTAATATTATTAGCTTATTTGACGGATCGTTTGACATACTTCGTATGAAAGTCGAAAGTCGAGAAAGTTCGGATAGTCAATGTATAGTTTAACTAGGTATTGTTTTGACATAGCATTAATTTCTCTTTCCTGACACAATAATAATGTATAAATTTCTAAATGTACTTAATATTTGCATGCTACTGACATAATGGCTAGATAGGCATGACCAAACTTTTATCTAAAAACATCTGACTTGTACCTACCCTATTTATTTGCAAATAAACAATTTGTATTTTGTATTTGTATTTGTAAAAGATATGCCAAATTATTTGTCATATAAGCTAACAAGAACTTATCCAGAAGCGGTGAAAAAGGGCCTTACTTTTTTAAATAAATAAAGTTTATGTCTATGCAAAAACACCTATCTAAAACAAAACAACAATAAATTCATACTAAACTCTTAATTACAACAAATAGCGGCCATAACAAATCTAAGACACGTACAAATCCAATTTATTATCGTTAACTCATAATTATTCCCTTAAGATAGATATAATATCGGGAAGGAAAAAGGGGAAGATTCGAAATCTTTGCTTACATTCAAAATATACCTCTGGGACTAACCGATTTTCTTTGGTAAGTGCTGGCGCGTGAGATTCGCTGCTGACTTTGATTTTCTGAAGATTATAAGGCTTTTTTTTATGGATTCACTGATGTGTGTCTTGGGTAAATTAGATTCACGCTTTTTCGTATTTTATAATACCTTTGTATGTTCAGAAGCATAATATGCTCAGTACTAACTCGTATTTAGTGGTTACTCGGATGGTGTTACAAAAACACAAATAATGCTATGCGTGAATCACTTTGTATACTCTCTCTCTCTCTATCACGGGTTTGCTGGAAGACATTTCTTTAGAAAATAAATAAAGATTTAAGACAAAACAAGAATAACAGCGTTCAGTATGGAGCTACGAGTAACATAGAAATCGCGAAAAAAAATCTGATGTTCCATACATAGGAGTCTAGTCGATACGCCGAGATAGTTTTATATGAAACACCTAATATTTTTTCGCGACTTCTATGTAGGCTCCAATTGTGAAAGAATATTTATTTTTGTAACTCCCTGTATAGGGTAGTTTTTAATAATATAGGTATAATGCTGACGGTTTTTAAAACGATAATCAGGCAATGTAACTGAAAAAAATATCTGCTGTCCCTCCATACATTTGGATCGAATGGATTTGCATTTTCGTATGGAACAGCAGATTTTTATTTTGCGGTGCCAATGTTGCTCCCAATCGTTTAGTTTGATGGTCTGAAAAACCGTCAGCATACTAAATAAAAAGACCCTGTATTCCCCAAGGACCAGTAAGAGATATTCTCAAAGCTCAGAACATCCAGGTTTGAGTATTGGTACCAAAACTCTGTCCAGTGTGATGGGGAGTGAGCCCGTCGCCACTTATAATTGACTTATAATATAAATAGGTCTAAAGAACTAAATATATCTGTTTCCATAAGACATCGGCCACAAATCTTCCTGATCAGGAGGGTGATTGCGCTAATTTAAAACATCCAAGTTCAATCCTAATCCAATTTCAGTTCTACTCACATTACAATCCATTTACTATTCAACTGTGCTGAATTCCGCATCGCGCTAAAATCAATGTAACTTCAGCCTTGACGTTTAGCCGGACGTTTGAGCGATCTGTCAAAACGGCTCTAAGAGCTGTCAAATGAATAGTGCAATATCGAATGTGTTAAAAGTTGTGGTTCCTTCACATAGTCTGCCTCTTTCATTCTTTCACGTGCTGGCAGCGTGACATCGCTAGAATTTTCAAGTCTCGCATTTACTACTCACAAAATGAGCAAGTCTAATGAGATTTGTCCAAGAAGTTTACACGGTATATCTAACCTATTGACATTCACCCCTCGGTGGGGATCAGCCGTCAAGCTTACCTGAGCTGTGGATTGAGACAGGCCTGCTTCCGCTTGCCTACGATGGGAACTTCTGGTAAATGAAGTCGGCGCATAAATTCTTTTTGCATTCATCCCAAGTGTACTATTTGTTAAACTTAAATATTTTATGTAACATTTTCAAACCTTTATTTAAATAATGTATTTTCATTTTCAGGTACATTACTCGAAATTGAAGCATGCAGGTTTCCTCACGATATTTTCCTTCATCAAAAAGCCAGTGTTGTTACAAATCGGGCATAAATTCAGAAAAACCTCATTGGTGCTTTTTTTTAATTCTTTATTTTTTATATTGGGGCTTTTAACCCTGAAGTTATGCTAGCCTCTCATTGGTACTTGTCGGCCTGGACTGATGGGATCGAACCATTGCCTCCTGCACGGTATGCATCGTAACTCGCTACTAGACTGCCACGATTTCTTATTACTCCATACCGTACACTACGTACGTTAATCGCGTAAAAAGTCAGCTGTTCCCCATATAAAACTGCAAACTTTTTCAACCCAATTGTATGGGACAGCCAATTTTTTTTTGCAATTTCCGGTTTCTAGGTTCCAATAGACAAAGTTGTTGTTTGATGATCTGATCATCCCCTTAAAACATCAGCATATTAAGAAGGCATCATATAGCATATAGCTCATGACTATATTCCCCGAGGGGGTAGTCAGAGATATTCTGAAACCTCAGAACATCCACGTTTCAGCAGTAGTACCGAAATTCTGTTCAGTGTGACGGAGGGTGAGCCCGTCGCCACATAATGGCAGTGGGTACAATACATGCCTCGAAATTGAAGCATGCAGGTTTACTCACGATGTTTTCCTTCACCGAAAAGCCAGTGGTGTTACAAATCGTACATAAATTCCGAAATACTCATTGGTACGAGTTGGCCTAGACGGGGTTCACGCCTCCTGCACGGCAGACAAGGTTACTTGCCACTAAACCACCACGGCTCTAAAGAAGGACCCTGTATAAATACGAGTACATAATTTAAGCCCCCCGCCGTGTTTGTCTGTGGTACTGTCTGTCTGTATAGGCGTATCTCATAAACTACTATAGGGGTTTTGGTACTGTTTTCACTAATAGATAGACTGAGTCTCATGGAAGATTACTGTAGCGTGCGAAGCCGGGGCAGGTAGCTAGTAGATGAAATAAAACACCGTGTATAATCAGCAGTAATATTTAAAATTGCTTCGAATCACAATTTTGTAGTGTTTATAGATTATAATAATTACAAAGGAAGATTTTTTTTGCACAAAATTCACCTTTCCAGTGGGCACATCTCACACTATCATTTCCATCTCTTCCAAAATATACAAACTTTACTAAACTAAAGTATAACAATTATAGAATCACATTAGTGGATTTACTAAAGAGTTACTAATAGACTAAGATCCCGTTACAAGTTTTCGAAACCGAGATGTTCTAGCAAAGATACATATTCCATTAGGCAATTGAAAGACTTATCAACAACAAAATTAAAATTGTTCGCATCATAGGGTTGCCAAGTTATTATTTTCGGTCGTGTGAATAGAGAGAAAGATTTAATCGGTAAACCACTGAATTGATTCTGACGATTCTTTCACATACAAAATGTCTTCTGTTTTGAGAAGATTTAAATAAATAAGACTAGCATGATAGGGAAACAGTTTTTACAATCGGCTGCCGAGGGGTTGCGTCAGGCCTAGGGATGGCACCTATATTTTTTTAGGATCCTTAAACTACAACATTTCCACTGGAATATGTATGATTGCCTAAACATATAGGTATAGAAAACTCGCAGCGGGATCTTGGAATATAAATTATGTACTTTAGGTACGTTTTGGTAACATGATTATTGATTGCTTAATAAATCACAGTGGAAAATAACTTTTAGTGATTTACAATTTTTAATATAATATTTGACTATGAATAGGCAAAATACAAATACACAAAGTTACAGGAAATTCCTCTAACAAGACAAGATAATTATTTAAATAAGTGAAAACCGTATTTAAAAATAGTCGCAATAAAATAAGAAACCGTTCATGCAAAACCAATAACTATACAACACTTAATATTCACAAAAATGCTATTTGACTAAAAAATTCGCTAATTAAAATTTTTTTTGTCAAAGTCAGAGTTCACGAAAGTGTGGAAACTCTTAACAGCATTCCGCAATGTACGCAAGGAGAGTTAAATTTTAGTACGCAGAGAAGTGTTAAGCGAGCTAGGCTCGGCAAATATCGCGTAATAGCTTTGACTAATTATTATAAGGACTTGCCTTGCGGTAGCATTTCCCCTCTGCCACGGTATAAGCACAATTGATCTTGTGCATTTACATTCAATTTTACACCTTATCTCTAAACGAGACAGCCTATAATTGCGAAATAATAACTTCGAACTTAGAACGTTTGGGGTTCACACGAGACTACTTTTCATGATTTTTAACAATCAAAATTAGAATCTAAAGTTATGTGGAATAAAATCCAAAGTTGCGGATTTCATGTTACCTCGCCCCCCGCAAAAAGTGACAGAAATGTTTGTTAGTAGAATTACACGCGTAACCAGTCCACATATAAATAGTCAAAGCGTAATGGTCTCTGAACTAGGAGGAACTAGTTTGGGTGAAACAAGCGTTTGTGTGCATGCGATTTCAGAATGCTTGTTAGATGCCTCAACACTATCCTGCACTTTGGTTCTGTTCAAATGTTGTTTAAGTTTTACGTTTTTTTGTATAATATACGTTATATTCTAAAATGGTATGTTATTATCAACGCAAAAGCTGAAAATCGTATTATTATAATTAGCGAAATCGAAAAAACTAAATTCACTTTATTTTTCACATCATTTGTTAACTAAATTCTTACTCAAATGGAAAAAAAACTATTTAAATAAACTAAATACATACTTATTAATCATTATAGATTTTACGTACAGTAACTGGCATATTGAAAAAAAACAATTTAAGTCAATCACGTTATTTTGATCATTCTTTTCTTAATTTATGTAATTTTGAAAAAAAACTCAATATGTAATAAACTCTATCCAACTTTAAGATCCATCTGAACGAGATAAAAAGGATGAAGTAGAACCCACTACAGTCAGAGAAAATTTAATTCATTAAATTTTCTTGCGACCTCAATGGGATATAGTTTCATTGACATTATACGACCCGTATAAAATTCTGGGTTACCGAATGGTAATATTAAATGCGCCAAGCCAGAGGCCTACTTTTGTACAGCCCTGACAATAATGGCTGAAAGCAAGAAAGGCCTTTATGTGCCATTAAATTGACAAAAGCGACTAATTACGTATGACAAAAGAGTGTCATTTGTAATTTTATCTTTGGCATTTCGTGCAAATTATATTTCATAAAAAAACAAATCACTCTTTATGAACATTTTGACAATCCCAACAAACAGACATCCTTACATACTTTGGTGTTAGAAACCTTGAAACTGGCAGTACATAAGAATTTTCTTACATTCGCTATATAATTATTAAGAAAAATCTTAGCAAATAACTTTTAAATAACTTAAAAATAAATTTTAATAGTTTTAAAATAACATCATAAAATTCGCTATCAAATGTTTGCTATAATTATAAAAATTACTTTAAGCAATAACACTTAGCAGTTTCACTCTAGACTAGGGTTGCAACGACATTATTCTAATGAAAAAAAAAACAATGAAAAGAATATTAAAGAAAATAGTTAAGTGACAAAAAATAATAGCTTTAATACCAATACGAAAAAAAGGAAATTAAAATTGAATTTCATAATTTTTCTAGTGTCATAAACACTATATGAAAAATAATACCGTTACAACCCTATTAAACAATGAAGCATTTATACAAACAAACTTCTAGTTTTCTAGCTTTTATAAAAAGAAAATTTAGCTAAGTAATAACGTACTCAAAGTCGAAACATTTCAATAAGATATAATAATTATCTAAGTGATATGCAATATATTTTAGGCAGGCTCATTTTCTTTAAAAATATATTATAATCGCAAAGCTTTTGTGAATTAATAACGTTTCAACGAAATGGCTTTAAAAGTATTTATATACCAAAACAACAATTTCACTTTTCAGCAAATATAAATTTGCCAGAATATTGTTAGAAGTGCATCTCATTTGATAAACGACGGTAGCTCAGTCGGTAGTGAACCTGCCTGCTGTGCCGAAGGTCCCGGGCTCGAATCCCGTAAAGGACAAATATTTATATGATGAATACGAACCCGAGTCATGGATGTTTGTATGTATATATGTATTCTATACCGTTATCTAGTCATCATAATACAAGTCCAGGCTAGATTCTGGTACTTTAGATGTGACTAGATAATTTGTGTAATGTAAATACATAATCCATTATAATTATAAATGATACAGCATGTCTAGCATGATCTCTCTACTTGCCCGCGACTCGGCTTTTTCCCATACTACAAGTCGTGGCAAGCGCGGCTTTCGCTCTCCGAAAAGCGCAGGAACAGGTTATTTTCTATGCAGCGAAGGCGCATCGCGCGCGTGTGAAGAAATCATACTAGACATGCAGCTTATATAAAATGAGTAGGTAAGTCAAAATATATATTATATAATAGTTATATGATTTAATTGAATATGTATCTATCTGCCGTTCGTTCGTTCATTAGAGTTAATCCTCCATTAAATCTCTTGCTGTCACTTTTTGTCTTGTTGACGTAGTAAAAGCTAGCAAGAGATTTAATGGAGGGTTAACTTCAATGACCGTACGTGCAACTGACCGTATTTCTGTTATTAATTCACGCAAGTTCCTAAGTTTTACCAAATCATAATTAATCGTAATGCATCTAATACCTTATAAATTATAATAATTAACATATATTATGCCAAAATTAATGTCTTCGCAATTATCACAATACAAAAAAAACGCCTTTGGCATTCACAATAATTTAAATCTTTAGCTTTTACTACGGCCTACCCAAAAAATTAATTAAGTCCCACCGTAGTCTTTCCAGTACCATTTTTTTCATTTATAACAATTTTTTTTATTATATTCTTAGAAATAGGTACTTACTATATGAAGTTAAAATGTGTGAACAAGCTTCTTATAATATAATAATAAAAAGTATTAGTTAAACTTTTAATGTTAAATTCTATGAAATTTCAAGAATTTTTAGTATTTCATGTATAGGTAGTAATTTTTCTAACTAGGTATTATCTACTTCTAGTGCACTATGTTTTAGCTGTGGTCAATTACTAAGGCTTGACATAAGTGTGCTGCTTTCCTTTTAATCTTTGTTATTTCCAGTAGGGTCTGTACTGCAAACGTCATTTTCTCAAATACTACCTGGGTTAACATAGCTTCTTATTTTCACTCTAATTTTCATTTATTTTAATTGACAAATACTATTTTTTTGTATTCCAATGAATCTGTCGTGATTGTAAGTTTATTTAGTCACAATTCTTGTTAATATTGGCTTTACGATCAGATCTCCGGAGTAACTCGATGAAGACAATATATTTCAAGGATGTTAACTTTTTAATGGCATTACATGATAGTAAAAGCAGCACAAGTTATGATCGCACTAAGAAGCGTTCTATATTCAACTGTTTTGTGACGATCGCGTGGATAATAAAATACTCTCTCTTTATAAACCGGAGTTATTTCACCACAAAAATATTATTGCTTTCAGAGGTTTTGCATTACTGTTAAAAATATTTTTATCAATTATTTTCTTTTTTTTCTCCTTTTTCATTAATTATTTATATTACATTATCTGCGCTCCTGAAGCAATCGTGCACGCTATCCAAAAATATATACGCATGACCACTAGCTAAACGAACTATTTTATCCGTTCGAAATTAAAAATCGAGAGAATAACTTTTATGGAAAATCAATACATCAAAACTTTTGGCGCAATACTTCTCGAAATACTGGTTTTGTATCCGCCATCACTACATATACATATATAAATATAACATCTTAAAATTAGCGATCCAAAAATATAAAATATACATGTTGTATTCGTGCGCCCTCGGGTGCCCCGTACCTTGCAAGCGAATCGCGTCTCTATTCACTGCCAGTTAATTGTTAGTTTCGCTTGTTGCCGTACTGCGACTTTTGCCGTATCGCTACCAGAGGGTGCAAAAGCCGCCATGACTGGACGGTTATTCTCAATCTGCATCGCGTGACAATCTTTGATTTCTCCTTATTTTTACACCGACTGATTCACTCTTAACCATTTTTTATACTTACGAAACAGACATGATAGAAAACCCTTTGCTTAAAAATGTACCAAACCGTTTACCTTACTTGATATTGCTAAGAGTAAACCAGTAGTACCACCTACTTATGCCAACACTGGGCCTATCGAAATTTAACTATAAGAAAATTTGTAGAATGACATTTAAAATAGGTTCAAAAGAGGTTGCAGAAAATGAGTAGGTAAATTTTTTGTCCGAAATACGAAATTTAAACAAAATTTGTTTTTTTATTAATTTAGTAGATAAAAGATAGTAAAACTGTTATAAATTAATGCCGAAAATCATCTGATCAATGGCCCTGCTCAAGCAAAGCAATCTTAAATCGTTCGTAACTTTTGCTTTATAAAAATACGAATCGAAAATATCTGACGGCTGCCTCGTCGCCTTATGACTAAGCTATGATTACTCCTAATATCTTAACTATATTCTATAGTACTACGTTAAAATATCAGAGAATCAGAAAAGGGAATATTTAGGTAGTTATTTTCTATATTTTAAGTGGTGCACAACCTCATTTCTTCATGAACGCTAGATAATTATGGCATTTAGCTATGGAATATCTAAAACAAAAATACTATCTAAAAAACTAGTTTTAGATAGAGATAAAAATTCAATAAGAACTTCTATAGTTGTTGAAATAGGAACTACGGGTTAATCAAAAATTATACTCAAAAGGGGATTTGAAGTTTAAACCTTCATAAATTAAGTTAATAAAGTAATACATCATATTGCTGATAATGATAGGAATAAATTAGAGTTCAGTGAAAAGAAAAGTATGGTCGAAGACAATTCGTAGACTATAGATTTAATCTACCTGAATTTTAAAGAATTTCAAAGAACATTTTCGATGATGACTAAGGCTCACTGCGTAGACTAAAAAGAATTAACCTATTTAGGCTGGAATGAAACCTATACGGTAGACTTTCGACCAATAGTAAAACTAACGGCATAATTACTTTTATTTTTCTTAAATACGATAAAATCTCAAAATACTCACAGCTCTTCGGGTTTATTGTATTATACGCTAGGTGCATCTACTTTTATAAGAACAGTGGCTTTTAATAATTTGAATTTGTACTTAACCTACTATGAAATTTCCATCGAGGAAATCATGAAGTATTTAAAAACTTGACTCAATTTCAACATTTTTGTTACAAATACAAAAGAACTAACATAAATTTTAAGATCTTTTTTCCTCATTGACATTTAGTACGTTTTAATCGAAATAGCAAAAGCCAAAATTCAGCTACTGATTTATTACAAATATGAAGAATTCAATAATAATTTTGCAATTATTACGAAAAAAAGTTTCCAATACATTGATGATCTAGGTAAATTACTTTACATCCAATTTAGAGTTTTCAAAAATATGATTCCAATAAATGTCCTAAACAAATGTCTCAAAAATACATTATGAAAATATAATACAAATACGATAAAATTTATACTAAATATAACCCTGTCTATGACCTGAAGAGTTTAAATAAAGGAAAAATTTGATACAAACTCTGAACAAGTCATTTTCAAGAAAAACTAAAGACTCATTAAAGGATCAAGAAAGAAAATGATTACAGATAACCATAGAATAACTTACAGTCAAGTCTGGTTTCACAAATTACTAAAAGTTGTACTATAAACGGAGAGGATAAAATTTTCAGTAGACAAGGCCCGAGACATCTCACAACTTCAAGAATAAACCTGTTTTTTTGTAGTTTTGTTTATCAGAAAATTTTGTCGAAGGCAGTAATAGTACTTCAAAATTTACTTACGAATGATTTAATTAATCGACACGTAAGTGAAAAATCATCTTTTTCAAAATAAACTCTTCCAACGACACCGATAAATGTGCCGCGTAGTCATAATTATCGAAAATAAAACACATTCAAAGTTAAAATTCCAAAACAAAATGGCGGCGCATCATAGGTGTCATGTCACATTCTGAACAGAAGTTCGAGTAGCAAATCTTCATCGGCGTCCATTGGCGATTCTGGCGTTAAATAATCGACGACTCTAAAACAAAAGACAGAACAATCATTTGGAATACTGATTCATAGATGCACACTTAATTACACAGAACATTAAAATAGTTATATCGTTCTGTACTTTACTGCAAGTAGGGTACAGGGTATAAAATTAAATGCGATATATACTTAAGGTGCTTCAGACTATCAAACTGAACAACTTACCATTGCAATTTAGTATGGAACAGCAGTTTTTTTTTGCTTTGATAGTTTGCTCCCATAGTAAAAGTTGTTCAGTTTGATGGGTAGACTTTTAGTTTAAATGATGATTTCAATTTCACCCTGTATACAGGCTGTAAAATTAAATGTATTATATATTAAACAGGGTATTTTAGACCATCAAACTGAGCAATTTTCACGACGGGACTAACGATGAAATCGCGAAAAAAATCGAATGTTCCATAGAAAACGTCAAGGTGGACCGACGACCTGGTGAAAGTGGCGGGAACTCGTTAGATGAGAGCGATGATTATACGAACCTATTGGGCGTGGGTGGTGTACTGGTTGTGAGCAGCGATGAGTTTACTAACCTATTGGGCGTGGGTGGTGTACTGGTGGTGAGCAGCGATGAGTTTACTAACCTATTGGGCGTGGGTGGTGTACTGGTGGTGAGCAGCGATGAGTTTACTAACCTATTGGGCGTGGGTGGTGTACTGGTGGTGAGCAGCGATGAGTTTACTAACCTATTGGGCGTGAGTGGTGTACTGGTGGTGAGCAGCGATGAGTTTACTAACCTATTGGGCGTGGGTGGTATACTGGTGGTGAGCAGCGATGAGTTTACTAACCTATTGGGCGTGGGTGGTGTACTGGTGGTGAGCAGTGATAAGTTTACTAACCTATTGGGCGTGGGTGGTGTACTGGTGGTGAGCAGCGATGAGTTTACTAACCTATTGGGTGTGGGTAGTGTACTGGTGGTGAGCAGCGATGAGTTTACTAACCTATTGGGCGTGGGTGGTGTACTGGTGGTGAGCAGTGATAAGTTGACTAACCTATTGGGCGTGGGTGGTGTACTGGTGGTGAGCAGCGATGAGTTTACTAACCTATTGGGCGTGGGTGGTGTACTGGTGGTGAGCAGCGATGAGTTTCGGCGGACACCCTGCAAGAGCTGGGCCACCTTCCCGCTTTCGGCTCGCGCGTTCTGCAACCTGCCATCAAACAGATTATATGTAATGAACGATATTAATGTACCAGTACTAGTTAAGGCGATCAGTAAGAACTGCATGTTCCACGTGAATACGGTTCCCACCGCATTGATGTTCCCGAGTTCACTTCGTTATTATAGCAATGACAAACCGCAATGTGTCATTTTGTGTTGTTTTGTGTGAAAGGGTTTGTCTATCGTTAGAGTTTAAGTCAATTCATGTAATATTTATTGTATGTTCAATTTCTTTACAATGGCGTAGTTTTATTCGTCAAAAGTAATCTTTTAGAAATGCGGCTGCACCTTCTTGGGCAGACAGGCTGATTTACTTGTATCAACATTTTTTGCCAACAATGTATGCCAATCCTCCTTAAAAGCATCGAAACACGAAAATTGACCATGGCGGTCGGTAATGTTTGTCCTTCTTTCGTATACGTTTCTGTCGATGTTTCCAACGTGTTTACTATGTCCCTTTCTATCCAATGATGCAATTTCCTTCCTCTTAGATTTTACGCAGGACAAAAAGGAACAAAGTTAACACGTTGGAAAGATGGACGGAAAATAAAAGAAGGACGAATATTACCCACCGCCATGGCCTATTTTCAAGTTTCACCACTTGTAAGGAAGTCTGTTCTCCAGGTATAGACCTCAGAGGAAGGATCTCCATAGAGTCCGCATAAATTTACGATTATAGTTAGTCTGTTTTGTCTTATGACGTACCTATAATAGTAGAAGGAGATGGAACTATATATATTTGTTTATGCGGCTGTCCACTTTTTTTTTTAGTGTGTGTGTGTAATAACCGTGTGTTTTTATAAATCTTTTGTTAGATAATATAGAATATATAAAGATATTGTTAGTCTTTCATTCGAATAGTAATAGTAATAGTTGACTACATAAAATATATTTTTGTTTTAACTGCTCAGTAAATAAACCGTTTGAAAATAACGCTAAACTCCCATTTTCAGTAATTCTGTTGCTTAAATACTATTTTAATAACTGGATAAACTATAAAAAGTATCAAAACGACGACGGAAAACAATGACGTCACTATTTAATATTTCATACAAAGCACGCGTTTTAACGTTTGATAAAGAGTTGTTAATTTGACTAGTTGGAAACTCGCATATTGCAACCTCAAATGAAGGATCTCCATAGAGTCCGCATAAATTTACGATTGTAGTTAGTATCTTTTGTCTTATGACGTACCTTTAATAGTAGAAGGAGATGGAATTATAGATATTTGTTTATGCGGCTGTCCACTTTATTTTTAGCTAGTGTGTGAAAAGTGACCGTAAACATAAGGCCATATGTCACTTGGTGCCTTTTGTCCATACTACTTGACACCACACACTCCTAAACGTCAAAAAAAGTGGACACTTTACAATTGGTATGGCTCACTCTATTAGGTATAATCTCTTTGATTGCAACCGAGGTTTTTTTTAAAACTATTTTAGCATAGAAATAGTAATAATAAAAAATGTATATACTAACTTTAGTTAACGTTGAAGAACGTTAAAAAGACGCACATAGATAATGTTGCTATAATCTAGAATGAAACATTTTTAAACGGGTTCTTACCGCGTTTTGGTATATTTGAGTTCCCGAGTTTACAATAGTTTGTAACTGTAAGTTTTGTAAAATGACGTCATACTTTAAAAAACACTTACGTTTGTCGTGAATTCTTCCCAAGTACTAGCAGCGTGAAATAGAAAACATATAATTATACACAATTACAGTAAATGAATGAATGAAATCTTCTTATCGTGCGTGATGAAAGCAAGCCCTAGTGTCAGAGTTTTTTCAGACCACCTTACGGCCTCTGACGTGGTTTTTATGTAACGACTACTACCGCGAGATATAGGTATTACATCAAGTTATAAATATAAATGATACTAGTCGTAGGAAATAGTACCAATAACATACAAGGTGAGTGTCAAACTGAACAACTTTCATTATGGAAAGAAACGTCGAAAAAAAATTCTGCTGTCGCTGAGTCGGTACTGCAGGTTTGTATAGAAACATCAGTTTTTTTTCCTCGATATATGCTCCAAATAAAGTTTGATGGTTTGAACTAGCCTTTAAAATAAATATTAGGGTGTTTTGTTACACCTTGTATAAATGTGGAAGCTTCGTGTCATATGGAAGGGTAATTATGTGGTAAAATACTTCAGTCCCCGAATTTTCGTTCCTAGGAATAATCTACGACTTTCTTTTTTATGGCCTGCTACTTGATACTCAATGTAACAATGTACATAAAAATCAAAACAAGAACATTTCTGATTAAATTCATTATTACTTAAATAATCCAATAATCTTATGTTATCTATGAATGAAACAAAACGAAATGAAAATGGATAAAACTTAACAAAGAGTCTAAGATCTAATAAATAAAAGACATCTGTGAATGATTGCTCTAACTTATTTATAGACAAAACGTGCCTTGGGTTCGACTCACGTATCTCATTAAAATTTCTAAATATATCTTAAACTTCGTTAATTACTTAACCTTTACAAGTAAAACAAATGTTTAACAATACAATTTATAACTAAAATTTTGTTATACCGTTGTTGATTTAAGTTTAAAGTTGTGGGCACTTGCCACAGATGTCAACACCCACAAGTTACAGCAACGAAGCTAACAGATGGCGCTACGGTCGCACTCGCAAATGTGTACGTAAGACAACTTGCGACGTCACATTGGTAACCCGTTAACCGCTACACATAAGGTTCACAATCGTATACAAGACATGAATAGCGCAAGAGAAATAATCACAGAGATTCGATATATATACGAGGTCCAACTAAGAACTGTTGGACCACGGCCGGTCTCCAGGCTTCACACCTAGCCTGGTGGAAGATCTTCCCTTTTCACCGGAGGAACCTTCCACAGGAAAAAATAGTTAGTAAAATGTACGCAATTTTTTTGTAGAATATATTTATGTTTACTGTTAGTGAGATCGATGAGTATATTTATCTGGGCCAGATAGTCTCCTTCGAGAACAGGCAGGACATAAAAGTCAGTGGAAAAGCTACTGGTCCATGAAAGAGTCGGTGAAGGGAAAAGTTCAACTATCACTCAACTCATCGACATATGCATCCTGCCTATCCTAGCCTACGGTGCTCAAACGTGGTCATTTACGAAATTTCAGAAATCCAAACTCCAGGTTTGCCAAAGAGCAATGGAGCGCAGGATATTAGGTGTCAGGAGGATCGACCGTATCAGAAACACCACTCTACGCTCCAAGATCCGCATCGCTGATGAAGTGGCACTGGGCCGGACATGTTTGTCGTATGCATATAGAGCGGTGGGTAACGATCGCAATCCAATGGGAGCCCGACGATGGTAGCCGGGGCCGGCGCAGACCAAGAAAAAGATGACGTGATGACCTGGATGCCACGAAGTAGAATGGCAACTGATGGCACGGGATAGAGAAGGCTGGGAAAGGAGACCTTTGCCCAAAAACGGTTGAAAAAAACGTTTGTGAGATCGCGCGATAATAATGCACTCATAATAGGGTTCTTCTTCATATGCTTGCCAAACTGAATAGTGAATGTTGTTCAGATTGACGGTCTGAAGCACAAAAATATGTAGGTAACATGTTTAAGTTTGTTAACACCCTGTATAAGAACCCGTTACAATGTTTTCATTTAGATTGACGCGGATTGGTGCGGACTTAAATTTTTTTTGTTTAAATTTCGCTGGGTGAATACAACAACGGCACAACTGAAAAATTTGCAAATTTGAGTTAGCACCGTATTCTGGTTCTAAATCGCATACTTTATCTTGTGCAATATAGACCTAACTCGATATTTCACTGAATCTAACGCTTGCTGTGTAGTAACTACAGACGAATTTGTTCGCGCGAACTCTCTCGCGCCAACTTTAAGGGGATATAATTCGGAGCGCGCTCCATACAAACGTACTATGGTGATATTTTCAATACTAACCAATTAAACTCAATGACATTTTGCTGAAACAATCTTGAAACAAATATCTATGCTTGTATGGAGTCCGATTTTTGTTAAAATATACAGTTTCACTGCTAGGATTAATTTAAGATTTGTATGGAAATCTTTGAGGAACTGTAACTTTAAAAATAAACATTTTAACGAAAATCTGACTCTATACAAGCATAGAAATTTGTTTTTAGATTGATTCTAAAAAATTTCATTGAGTTTAATTGGTTAGTATTGAAAATATCACCACAGTACGTTTGTATGGAGCGCGATTCGAATTATATCCTCTTAATGCCATTTTTCTCAAAATCAACTTTTTTGACTTGCGCCGTTGTTGTATTCACCCAGCGATTTATGTGATTACTCTTTTGTCCTCAATTTGTTCGCGATATCAAAGTGGGTAAGACAGTTCTGTTGACAAATAAAGTGTTCAAGTTTGTACAACCCTTAATTTAATTGTTGTTGTTCAGGTAATTTCAAACTTCTTTGTTTTCATTTAACTTGTGATTACATGTGGCGTTGCTCGCATAGAAAAAGTTGTTTGTAAAATACATAAACACTGATATATCAACATGGTTACAATGCCCGCCGGAGTTTTGAACCGTGGTTCAAGTTTAAACCCAGAGGGGTCATGGGTTTGAAGCCTGGTTCGGTCACTGATATTGTACAGGGTCCTCCTTAATATGCTAACACTTTTTTAAGGGGATGATCAGACCATCAAACAAAACAACTTTCTCTATGGGACCAACATAGGAATCGCGAAATAACAACTGTCCCATTGATTTTTTATCGCAACTTCGATGTTGGTGCAATAGAGAAAGTTGTTCAGTTTGACGGCCTGATCATCCTATAAAAAGTGTCAGCAATTTAAGAAAGACCCTGTATAATATCGATGACCGAACCAGGATGGATGTGGATGTTCTGAGGTTTCAGAATATCTCTGACTACCCCCTCGGGGAATATAGTCGTGAGTATATGCTATACTATGCTATGCTATGCCGAACCAGGATTCGAACCCAATATGCTGACACTTTTGAAGGGGATGATCAGACCATCAAACTGAACAACATTCTCTACGGGACCAACATAGAAATAGTGAAAAAAAAAATCAGCCGTCCCATACAAAACTCCAAACACAACCTGACTCAAATGTATGGGACAACAGTTTTTTTTTTGCGATTCTGATGTTAGTCTCATAGCGAAAGTTGTTCAGTTTGAAGGTTTGATCATCCCCTTAAAAAAGCGTCATCATGTTAAGAAGGATCCTATATTTATGTCTATGGTCGTTGTAGAACCTACGGTTCCCATACTAAACAGTACTAGTTTGGGATTGCAACAATGTTGTGTGTATTGACACACACATAGGTGCGTTATACATTATACAGGATGCTTAAATACGTTGTATACTTTAGGGGATGCTTCAGGGGCTGTTTTATTCACTTTGGTCTATGGAAATGCACTGAAATATGAAAAAAGCCGTGGTGGTCCAGTGGCGAGTAACCTTGCCTGCCATGCAGTAGGCGATGGTTCGACCCCCTCCAAGCCGACTCGTACTAATGAGTTTTATGAACTTATGATCGATTTGTAACACCATTGGCTTTTCGGTGAAGGAAAACATCGTGAGGAAACCTACATGCTTCAATTTCGAGGCATGTATTGTACCCACTGTCCATTATGTGTCGACGGGCTCACCCCCTGTCACACTGGACGAGTTTCGGTACTACTGGTGAAATGTGGATGTTCTGAGTTTTCAGAATATCTCTGACTACCCCCTCGGGGAATATAGTCGTGAGTATAAGCTGGTCTATGGAACAGCAAATTTTTTTCCCAAGTTAAATTTTATCTAAAATTTGTACTAAAATCTCGCAGCAGATTTTCAAACAAACGAAAAGAATCAAGCAAGAACTGCTATATTATTCTTATGGCTTTGAAATTTTGTACAAGATTTACAAATAATTCAAAACTTTCTAACACATTTTGACAATGAGTTGCGTATTGTTTTCAAAGTTTCTAAACATTTGAATAATGATAGTCAGGTGGTGGAATACAAAATAATATCATTTTGGGATTGTAATGGAACATTAACTGAAAGTGATTTCCTCAATGTGTATTTTATTTATTTTTATTTTGCTTTGTTTTGATAACAACGAGCCTTACTGCCAGTTGCACGTACGTTCATTAAAGTTAATCCTCCATCAAATCTCTTGCTGTCACTTTTTGTTTTGTTGACATAGTAAAAGCTAGCAAGAGATTTAATGAAGGATTAACTTTAATAAACGTACGTGCAACTGACCGTTAGTTACATAAATTACAACAATATGTACATTTTTGATGACCAATTATTGTTAACCATAAGGTAACTTATCAATTAACAGACAGACGTACATACAGGGAGAGAAAAAGATAAGGAATCTAAATTCGGAAACTAAACACCTATTTCTAATCGCATCCACCATAACTGTGTCTTATTATACTTACAAATAGTTATAATTCGCAAAATACAATCCGAAAATTCATACGTTTTCAAAATTTACTACTTTATTTTGTATCATAAGCATTATCATGAGTCTATAAAATATTAAAAATTAAAAACTATTTATTTCAGATTAATATAGGTAAGGGTATAGTCCTATTGTAGTGCACATACATTGTCTCCTCTCAAGAATAAGTTTGAGAAGGAATTGATGAAAATGCAGAAGTTTTTTCGTACATTTATAAAATATAGGGTCCTTCTTAATATACTGGGTGTTTTTTAAGAGGATGATCAAACCAACAAACTGAAACACTTTCACTATGGGTCGAATATCGAAATCGTGAAAACAAATCAGCTGTTCCATATAAAACTGCAAACCTACTCAAGCCTAATGCTGGGCAGCTGTCTTTTTTTTCGTTATTTCGGGTGTACTCGAAATCGACGGGCATGTATGAAGAGATGTATGGATGTGAATGTGCGAAAAGAGGTATGTAAAGATTGTAGGAGATGGCGCGCCCTGGTCTCTGCCTACTCCACCGGGAAAGAGGCGTGACGTTATAGAGAAATTGTCACACAAAATGCCCAATTAAATCCGACGGACACAGCCAACACCATATTTCGTTTGTACAGAGTGTAAAAAAACACCCTAGTAATGCTTATGGGGGTGCTTCAGACCATCAAACTGAACAACTTTCACTATAGAGCCAAAAATCAGCTATCATAGAAAACTGCAGTACCGACTCGATTAAAATGTATAGGACAGCAATTTTTTTTTATTTTGCTTGATGTTGGCTCCATAGTAAAATTTGTTCAGTTTGATGATCTAAACTACCCGCTTAAGTATTACTAGGGTTTTTGTTACATCCCGTATACAAGACCACTGACTGATATACCCACTGATTTACCCCAAAAAGGAATCATTATCTAAAATCGAGGTCGACTTACCGAAAAGTAACGTTCTTATTAAAATCTTCGGAAATCAACCCAAAAGTTTCCGGTGATCAGGCCCTGAACCTTTTTCGCTCCTTCATTATAATCACAGATACCTATCGAAGTATCAATGGCCTTTTAAGGGTCTTCCTTTGATGAAAGATTGATATTATCAGCGATTGAGGCGTAAATTTTTAGGGTTCCGTAGTCAACAAGGCCATGTCCGCCCGTCTGTCCGTCTGTCCGGGGCCTAGCTCAGAGACGCTTAGTACTAGAAAGCTGTAATTTGACATGGGTATACATATAAATCAAGCCGGCAAAGTGGTAAAATCTTGAAAAATATTTTTTTTAGTGTACCCTACTCGAAAAGTGGGGATACATTTTTAAGTCCGTATATTGTGACGGGCAACTACGGAACCCTACCCTGCACGCGGCCCGACACGCACTTAGCCGGTTTTTAATAAAAAAGTAAGTTATATCTTTCTGATTCTTCCAAACATTTTATGTTGGCGGGATTCTTTATAGTCCCGGATTTTGTAATTACTTTTGAAATGACAAAGTTTGAGAGTGGATGGAATATTTAAATTGAAAGAGTAAAGTTAAAGCTTCTTCTGTGTGTTTATGTATACAGGGTGTTAACTTAACTTCTGTTCCATACATTTTGGAGTAGTCGGTAGGAAGATGTTGAGATGCAGATGCATGCAGATGTTGAGGCGATCTTTATCCTTCAAAAGCGGGCAATTCGAGCCATTTATAATCTGCGTTGTCGAGATTCATTGAGAGATCTTTTTAAAGATATCAGTATATTGACTTTCTACAGTCAATATATTTACGAAAATATTTTATACGTTCGCAAAAAATTTTCTCTCTTTCCCAAAAACAGTCACGTTGATAGTTACAATACAAGAAAAAAATAAATTAGTATTCCCACATTTTCGACTCAATAAAGTCAACACATCTTTCATGGGGCACTGTATACGCTATTATAATAAGATACCAGAGGATATTCTAAACTTGACAGACAAAAAGCAAGTCCTCTATAAAAAAGGTTACTATAAACTCGATGATTATGTGAATGAGCAAAATGTCTGGTCTTGACAATGTTACACTATGTAATTCAATATTTTATTTTGTAAGTGTACTTTATGCAACGTGTTAATGAATTAACGCAAAACTAGAAAGTAGTTTGTTTAGAATCGAGAGCAGAATCGAATTATCATGGTTCCAACATAAGTAATTTTTTCAAAATATTAAATTGTTTGTTTTTAGAAATTAAAATTTGCTGAACTCGATCTCAAACCACCGCACGGGCACAGTCACCCTACTTACTACCAAAACAAGATTGTTAAAATTTATCCATGAGCACGTTAGCGCTTTCATTCGTTGCTGAAATGATAACAAATCATTTTGCCTCAAAACTTAAAATGCGAATAACTTTAAATTTTAACTATTAAAATAATAAAATTATTGTTTCAATCTAATTATTTTATTGTAAATCAGTTAGGGTTTATGAGGTTTTGCGCGTATTCATTAACACGTTGTATACATATATATTTTTTTAAAGACGTTGTAGAGTTTCTGGCCGCATCTTCTCTACAACGGAACACCTTCCGACGTGGTGGTAGACTCAAAAATGACGTCAGAAAGCTATCCATGTGATATTATTTTAAATAAAACATTTTGAGTTGAGGACACTCGATGGAGATTGGTATGTTAAATCGAGATTTCTTGCGATCGGTGACTGAATACGTACAATACGTTTGTCGCACAATCGCGCGAGCGATAGTCAATTTGGACGACGCCTAAGGACTGACAATAACGATTACGTCAGCAAATTAAGCCTTCTGAACAGCAGTCTCAACAAAGAAAACAAAGGAACTGTCGCTACCCTCAAATAATAGAGTAAAACATTTAGAACAAAAGTCGAGTTTCATAACTGAAATCCTTCTGGAGGTTTTTGTTTGTAAAATTTTAGCCTATTTTATTCAGATGCCCTTGAAATTTCGACTCCGACTGCATAAAGATGTGACTTTATGAGTCAAAATCGGTTTAAATATAATAATAAAGAATTTCGTACTTTTTCTCTGTAGGTAAGTAACACTTTTTATATATACTTCATTCCAAATAACGACGACGAGATTTGCCGATTCCTATTTAGCTTTCTGGCCAATACTGATTACCAAATGTAATTAATTTATTGGATACATATACTATCCGACATATCTTGGACGTTACTCAAGCTATTTCAAGAATAAGTGAGATGTGAGATGTTTCAAATCTCTGTTTCTGTAATGCAAAATAGCCTTAAAATTTCGTTGATATTTTGAATGGAGTATAGTATACTAGCGACTTGGTCCGGCTTCGCCCGGGTGGCATCAAATTCAGAATACAAAAATTGTTATTCATAATAATATCACATAGATAGCTTCAAGGTGTTTCGTTATAGAGAAGATGCGTCCAGAAATTGTGCAACACACACCTTTTAAAGGTACCTACATATATACGATCTATAGGTATATTCTAAAACAGTTCAGTGACTGACTGACTGACACAACCTACAAGCAATGCACAGCCTAAACCAAAGGCCTAAACCACTATAGATAAGTTTGAAATACACCTTTTTTTTACTGAGGATAGGGGTGCACAAGAAAGGATTTTTTGAAACTCAACCCCTAAAGGAGTGCAACGGAAGTTTTCCGCGCGGAAGAAATCGCGGCATAAGGTAATAAAACCCAACCCAACCCAAAAAAAAACAATCTTCTGTTACCATTTCCTCTACCCTAAGGTAGGCTGGAAGAAATCGCTTTTTAGCGATAAGACCGCCTGTATTTACCTTTTGTATTTCCGGTTTGTTTGCTCTCTGTATAATAAGTTTTTTTGGTGTAAAATAAAGTATAATTGTCGAGCTGACTGCCAACCTCCAGTAATGGAGAGGAACCCGAAGAAGAAGAAGAAAGTATAATTGATTGATTGATTGATAAAAAATAATTAGTATGAATCTGATATAGGCTGGTACTGAACTACTGCGGCCTCTGACGAGATTCGAATAACAACAAGATCATCACTGCTTTTCAAATAATAATATCACAACGATTTCTCAAATTCGTTACTATATTTAATAAATTATAACATATTTTGAATAATGCAAGTAATAACTGACCCGCTCTAATCTGACTAAATCCTTGTGCACACGCTCCCAGAGATCCGCAAAAAAGGGTATAGTATACAATAAGGAAGGTCATTCAATGGAGCGGAATATACTCTTATTATATTTCACGTTAGAGATGAGACGAGTTTTCGGTGAAGGTACGAAGGTGTAGGTGTAAATCTTCTGCTCCGTCGGAATTTCTTTATTAAAGAATTCTTTCTTTTTATGTTTCCGTAGTCAAACAAGGAACCCTTATACGTACGTCCATTCTGTCTGTCGGTCTGTATGCTTTATCTCTATAACTCTTTCATTTGTGCGTGCACCTATTGAATCTAAATTCGGCATAAAAACAGATAATAATTACCCAAAAAAAGAAATGTGATAGTAAAGATGAAAAGTAAATTATCCTCCTCTGAACTATTATAAGCATAAGCATATGCTCACGACTATATTCCCCTAGGGGGTAGTCAGAGATATTCTAAAACCTCAGAACATCCACGTTTCACTAGTAGTACCGAAACTAACTAAGCACGATTATAAGTGTGTTCAAAAATAGTTAAGCAGCCACCTACAATGGCTACGGAACCGTATGATGGGTGTGTCCAACACGTTTATGGCTAGATTTTTCAAATTTAAATCTGATTTCTTACTTACATACTTAAATTCTATTGTATATAGCAAAACCAAACCATTTACAAAGTAATGAAAATTTTACGGTGATTTTGGGAGGTGGAAATTCCAAGAAAACGATGCTTCCATTTTCGGCTCCGATTTTGGTTTTCGGTAAATTCGTATACCGCCCATCTCTATTTTTATATGCTTATCCCTTCCATTCAAATGCTACGAGCCTTTTGTAATGGATATAATGAAGCAATATTAGTTCCGGGTAAACAGTTTAGATGTCGCAAAAGACGAGAAAAATCCATAGAAAATAACGTTTGTAATAAAAAGACGAACCTATTTTCGTTTGACAAAGAGGTGGATATGTAAGTAAGGAAAAAGTGGAGAAAAAAGGTCTGGTATAAATAACTATAACATTATCTTGGTATATTAAAGTTAGCTTTAACCTGAAGTGGGTCTTGTCCTCGATCTCGACATTTATGCCACCCTATTCTATTGTGTATCATTTTGCTAGAATTCGGCTTGAATTTTGTGAAGATCATTATGTCGTATCATGAATTAATAAAGTAGCATCCTGCACAATCGATCGGTTGTGTTTTTAATAAAAATATGGTAAATTATCATTGACTTACCAACTACTGGACGTCGGGTCCGCACTCAAAAGTATCCGAACCTAAGAGGAAGGATCTCCATAGAGTCCGCATAAATTTACGATTGTAGTTGGTCTCTTTTGTTTTATGACATACCTTTAATAGTAGAAGGAGATGGAACTATAGATATTTGTTTATGCGGCTGTCCACTTTTTTTTGAGCTAGTGTGTGTGAAAAGTGACCGTAAACATAAGGCCATATGTCACTCGGTGCCTTTTGTCCATACTACTTGACACCACACACTCAAACCTAAACGTCAAAAAAAGTGGACACTTTACAATTGGTATGGCTCACTCTAGTCTTAAAGAGAGATCCTTCCTCTTAGGTCCGAACCAAAAAGAGCACCAAAACTTATAAACTAATTACGCGATAGTCTTCGTTTGACCGGACGAATTTACGACTGAAAGAACTTCAGCATTTTCAATGTTTATATTATTATACACGTACTTAGGTTTATGTAGGTTAGTCTCGGACACTTTTTTAGAGAATTTTGTACTAGATCCATTCGTCCATTATTTTGTATGTCAATGTAAATTATAGTACATAATGTTAGACCGTCGACTAAGAATCTAAAGGATTATAATTATTGATTTTCTATCTGCAATGATTATCTTTGTTGCGGGTTCATAATACTGTTAAGAGCAATCTCGCAGGTTTGCTGGACATCAGCGCTGTTGATCTTGGTTATACAGGGTGAATTGATATCATTAGCATCATTTTAAACTAAGAGTCTAAGGCACTTTTTTTTCTTTGCTCTTATCGGTTTGCTCCTATAGTAAAAGTTGTTCAGTTTAATGGGTAGACTCTTAGTTTAAAAGGATGCTAATGATATCAATTGCATAGAGTTTTTTAAAATGTATTAAAGCCGTTTTTCTTATCTCTAAAATCGACGACATAGTTCCTTAGAACATATTTTTGGACGTCCCCCACATCTCGATGTAACACCCTGTATATCAAAGATATAAAATCGCACTTACTTGATTTTAGACTGTCTCATGAACTGCTGAATTTTTCTCGCAGCTTGATTTTGACGTCTTTGAGAATATGTCCTCCTGTGCAACAATGTTATTAGCTTTAGTTATTCACTATTCATCAATCATTCTTTACTTGAAACTAGTGAAAGTTAAACCTGCAAACGTTTTTACAGAATGGATGACTGAATAATAGTTATTTGTTATACAAGAGTGCAAAGTTGCTTTCTAACCGCGTGTTCAATTTTGAATAGCGAGTGATTCAAAAATTAGAATCCTGAGCGTCAGCGAGGGAATCAAAAGAGCACAAGGTGAAAAATCTTTGCACTCGAGTGCAACACGTAACTTTTCATCCCACTTCAGCAAGGAAATATATAAATACAAAAAAAAAAGTTGTGTTATAAATTCGGCACCATGGAGGGAGAAGTAAATAGGTTGAATGATGTTTTGAATTCACAAACTTGGTGCACACAATGTTCTAAATTCAATTTACTTTATCCTCTAGTGGTTAGAAACGGCTTTTTTCACTCAGATATCGAAGAGTAAAAATACTCTTTCCGAGATGGGGGGATGAAAAATAATTTACCTCTTTGTGGGCTCATGATATTAATTATAAAATATCAAATTATAATATGTAGCGAAAACTAGTAAAAAAATTTAAACGTATTACTCGACGGTTCTATACATTGCTTTGTGCCGTGTGGTGTCCGATTTCTAATACCATCGACCCGGACGGGTGTTGTGAAGGGCGCTTTTTTTTTTACTAATGATGGGTTTGCTCTTGACCTTAATCCAGCAAGCAAACCTCCTCTAGGGTTTTCTCTTATTCCTTCAAGCATCTTGAACATCTGAGCCCTCACAGTGTGGTTGCCGGTTATGCTTACCTATAATCTTATCAGTTTCCCATTCCTTCAGATTCAGGAAGGTGAGGACTTAAGGACCTAAAAATATTTTGCATCCCTGATTGTTTTTTAATTAAAGTAGTTCAACACATTCAATGAAGTTGAATGAGCATGAAATTTTTTTTTCGCATTTTTACGTATTTTTTTATGCTCTATCCTTTTCTGTCGCTCAGGAACGTCTTTTGCTAGAGCCAGATATACAGGTTCCTTGTTAATATACTGAAACTTTTTAAAGGGGATCAGACCGCCAAACTGAACAACTTTCTCTATTGTACCAACATCAAAATCGCGAAAAAAAAATCTGCTGTTCCATACAAAACTGCAAACCATGTATGGGATAGCAGTTTTTTTTTCGCAATTTCAATGTTAGTCCCACAAAGAAAGTTGTTCCATTTGATGGTCTGATCATAGCATAAGCATATGCTCACGAGGGGCTAGTCAGAGATATTCTGAAACCTCAGAACATCCACGTTTCACCAGTAGTACCGAAACTCTGTCCAGTGTGACGGGGGATGAGCCCGTCGCCACTTATAAAAGACAGTGGGTACAATACATGACTCGAAATAGAAGCATGCAGGTTTCATCGTCTTAAAAAACTGTCAGCATAATAAGTTGGACCCTGTATAGCGCAAGTGCTATCGCGCGCGACAGCACGGCCAACATGCGATCGCCGGCAGGGAGTCGGTGGACTGCTGACGCGTGCAACCGAACGCGATAGCATGCTATCGTATGCTTTTGGTGTCGATCGAGCGCGGTTCTCTATCAGTACGCAAACGCCACCGCATGCGATAGTACACAGAAGCGGGTGATAACACGCTCCAGCACGCGGAAGAACGCGATAGCATGCTATAGCACGCGGCAGCACACCGGGCATAAACGCGATTTCGTTCTGTCAGATGTGGGTCAGCCCGTTACAGTTGAAAGTTCTACTTACTTGACAGGTGTGGCGGCAAGTCTTCGTTCGCGATGAGAGCGATAGCCTCGTTGTATCACCGTCGCCGCTGCGTGCATTTGCTTCAGGTACGCGAACTGCACAAAATATTTTAATTGTCAATTCATTGTGAGGAAATGTTTGGCGTAGGAGCTTCGGTATTGGAAACGATCAATCGATCAAACCAATATTACTTAATTTTACACCAAAACATAAACAGTAAATTACAGAGATTCATAGTACTTAAACAACGTATACTACGCAACGATCACACTGCAGATAATAATTTTTAATTCTTGGTTGAGGTCAAAAAGTTCTTGGAAGTTTTTTGCGGTAATATGGCCGATTGCAATGTCTCCAAAGACGACATCAGGACTAAGGCAAAGTGGAAAGAATAGACGCGGAAGGCTGACCACCGCTATATGGGTTTAACTAGTCTGGAAGAGAGAGATGGAGAGATTGGGGGTCAAGCTAAAACGCCTCAAGGTTAATTATAACTATTTTATTATTACCTACCATAAAATAGTGTTAAATATGTCTTAAATTGTAGTCGATAATGTCATTGACAAATGACAATACTTTAAAGATATAGATAAGATGTTTTGACAAAATAATATTGACCTACCTGTTTATACCGCCTATAGCAGTTCTGTATAGTGATAGCCGCGGCAGCAGCTCTTCGTTGTAGCTGTCGACCCCGGTACTGTCTGTACGCCTTCTGTATCGTTATGGCTGCTGAGTACAGCTCACGTTGCTCTCGATCTAGGAAATGAGTAATATATTTTATTGTGTTAATTACTTGGATGAAGTTATTATGTGAAGGAATGAATCTTGTCATACTAAGAGTACATTCTTATCGGTTTCATCAAATAACAGGATTTTCCTTCGAAACTAAACAACTATCTTTTCCCGAAATTGTTACCAATTTTCAGAATGTCATTAGGGGTACAGAGAAGACTCACACCTTACGATTTTTTTATTTTATAATTTGCTATTCAACATAATATTATAATGATTGATACTGGCTCTGTACCCGGACTTTCGATTTTCGATATATCGTGACCGTTTCGGTCCGAACTTCACTGTAACAGAGTTGACATTGGAACGAAAACGTTCACGCAATTGCGAAGGTCCAATGTCCGAGTAGACCCCTAAACTTGAAATTTTTAGAAACTACTTAAATTTGTGTTGACGAGAAATATTTTATGAATATGTGGCTTTACCAAGTTAGGTAGTTCCTACTGATTGAAATAATCAGTGGCTATTCAATTTAACTCAAAACATCCAACTAACTCAAGATCTGACATTTCCTTTATTTTTA
This sequence comes from Agonopterix alstromeriana, assembly GCA_963924505.1. Lineage (NCBI taxonomy): Eukaryota > Metazoa > Arthropoda > Insecta > Lepidoptera > Depressariidae > Agonopterix > Agonopterix alstromeriana. The sequence goes on from OZ004675.1 coordinate 15,011,307, forward strand.
ATTGGGTACCTAGCCAAGCCACATTGGTTCAGATATAAGCCAAATCACTCATCATCTCTGAATAAAAACTGTTGAGTAGAAAATCTGTCATTTTGTTGTCTACTTATGTCTACTTACCATTTAGAGTAAGACTAGAGAAGTGAGTGGTAGCATTAAGAAACTCTTGAAGCGTTGCTGAAGGCGCAGAGGGGAGAGCTGGCCGCGGTGAAGGGGGCGGGGGTGATAACGCTGATCCAGGCGATACTGAACCAGATGAACACGGTGTTGATCCACCACAGTACCTGCGTTTTGAAAATAATCATTTACACATGAATAGAATGCTAGTGTGTTTTTTTGGGCTAAAAATAAGCCTAATATTCCTTCTTACATTGCGCTCTACACCCCTTCCTTCTTTCCTTTCATATCGGGTCACTTTTTTAAGGGGATGATCAGACCATCAAACTGAACAACTTTCACTATGGGACCAAATCGCGAAAAAAAAATCAGCTGTCCCATACATTTGGCTAAAGTAGGTTTGCAGTTTTGTATGGAGCAGTAAATTTTTTTATGCGATTTCGATGTTGGTCCCATAGAGAAAGTTGTTCAGTTTGACGGTCTGAACATCCCTTAAAAAAGTGTTAGCATATTAAGAAGGACCCTGTATTTGATAGTTTAGAAGTAACAACTTAACGAACAAATAATATGTCTTTTTGATTGAATCAAATAAATTCTGAGAAATACACGCGCATATAAAAAGTTGATGTATAATAATGGTCGAAGTTTTGTATCGCGGCTGTATAATATAAGACATCATTTTAAATATTTTTTTTAACTGCTGGAAAGTTCAAGCATACTTATGACGGTGGAAATATACTATATCATTCAGATTATACGAAATCTCATAAGATATTAGAAGTTAGATTACTAACCTATAAGTGTTGTCGCAGAACTCGAAACTGAATTCACTGCTGAAGGTGGTGGTGTCATCTAATAGAGGCACCATTAGGGTATCTTCTCCGCCACCGCCGCTTTCTAGCCCGTAACCTGATAGTAGTGACGTGCTTTCGTTCTGTTACATAGAGAACAAATAATATCAGCTCTTTCTTGTTTAGCTTAAGATCGTAAACAGTTTTAGCATAGTATAGCATATGCTCAAGACTATATTCCCCGAGGTTGTAGTTAGAGATATTCTGAAGCCTCAGAATATGCACGTTTCACTATTAGCGAAACTGTCCTGTGTGACGGGGAGTGAGCCCGTCGCCACTTGTAATGGATAGTGGGTACAATAGGTTTTCTCACGATATTTTCCTTCACCGAAAAGCCAGTGGTGTTACAAATCGTACATAAATTCCGAAAAACTCATTGGTACGCGTCGGCATGGATGGGGATCGAAACATCGCCTCTTGGACTGCAGGCAAGGTTACTCGGCACTGGAACACCATGGCTTTTTGGCCGTAAACAGTTTTAAGGAGCCGAAAAAAGACAAGACTCTACAGCTAATACAAATGAAATATATTTTTAGCTCTAAAACACTCTAAGCAGGACAAAAAAACCAGAGTTATGCACTTATCTATTCCGTTTGTCAATGTCATGGTCATTCTTTATATGGTGGCAATTTTTAAGAGGATGATCAGACCGTAAAACTGAACAACTTTTTCTATGAGACCAACATCAAAATCAACAAAAAAAACAGCTGTCCCATAAATTTGGCTCGAATACGTTTGCTGTTTTGTATGTAACAGCCGATATTTTTTTCGTGATTTCGATGTTAGTAACGTAGAGAAAGTTGTTCAGTTTGACGGCCTAATCATCCCCTTAAAAAAGTGTCCGCATATTAAGAAGGACCCTATAAACTGGCAATTTACTGTAATGTTTCTTTCATAAATAAATATATACTATACTACTATACTATAGAGATTATTCTTCTTTAGCCTCAATAAAACTACTGCTTCAAATGAACCTCCCTTCTAAAGAGGCCATTTCCCATAATAATAACTACACATAGATCTAAGATACGCGAAATGATTACTGCTTTCCATTTCTCTGGTAAGACCCAACGACATTCTGTAAACGAGGATTTCGCATCAGTGCCCTATTAACGTGACCGCTAATAAATGTGCTTAATTGTTTTACAATACTGCTTTGTGACAGAGGATATTTGAAAGGACTGAAATGTCAATGGCAATATTTGACAGCCGAGCATAACTGAGGCATACTAAGTTGACCATTAGATACATGTGCCATTTTTTGGTTTTGTTATTGTATGACGTGGGGAGTCCATATGTATAGAATGTCATTGGTAAGACCTCTTATTTTCATTGTACTAAAAGGAGTAGTAATGAGGTATCCCTTATCTATTTAATTGTACTACGAATAGTAGTAATGAGGTTGCCCTTATCTATACCTTCTGATACCACACGAGTTATTGAAACTATTATAAGCAATTCATCAGTTCCTGGCAAATAAAGATGGCCTAAAAACGATATACCTTGATAAATCTAACCTTTATCCTTTCTGGCATCGCAGCAATGATTTGTTCCGCTAACGTGAACACCCGGTCATCCTGCTCCCCTGAAAAATTGTTGTAAAGTGGAATCTCATACGATTGTAGCAAACTCAAGATGTTATTTGCATTTGTGGCAGTATTATTGACAAATAAACGCGATAAATGCGAGAAAATATAATAAATCATTGGAAGAAAAATTTACCATCTTCTGTCAAATACATTCATAGTAGTTATTGTTTTGAAGACCTCCACTTGAATAGCAAAAACATTTTGAGCTTATAGCTGTAGCATATTTAAGGTCAGTATTCCTTCAAACTTTGATCATAAAAGTACTTGTAGGCGTAAGAAGTAATTTTTTTGAAATAACAAGACTTGATCAATGTCTGATTGAAAAATACTAACCATTCACAAAATACTCAGTTACTACAACATCAATAAAGGATTTAATTTTGTGATATGAGAATGGTCTGTTCATTTTTGTTGTCAGAGCATGTTGGGATTTCTATATCTAAATTCGATACAACATTAAACACCGAAATAACTGTTAATCAATGAAATTTAATACCATTAACATTAATTGAAATTTCTGTAAAAATTTAGTTATTTTGAGTAAACAAATTGTGTGCTACTTGAAATCACAAATTCAAAGCACTTACCTGCGATTCATCTAAAGCAACTTTAAGTTCTACACATAAAAAGCTTCCAATAATATAGATATCAATCATGCAAACGATTGAGCTTGCATGCAGTGTCATATTGTTACGTATTCTTGTACATAATTGTATCGTACTTGTGTAAGCAACTTTTGACAACGAAGTTCCGAAAGTGTAGGTATTGAATTCGAAGAAATTGATAAGCCAATCTGGATGTGTTTGAAAGTGATTGTGAATAGACCAATACGAACCATTTAAAGCGACATCGATGGACAACATCGAATAAGTCAAACCGATTTTAGCAAAATCCTACTTTTTTCATAGGTATATTGAGTTTAAAATGAATCGGTTTAACTTTAATGGAAATACTAACACCAACAATGAGGATCTCCGATCAATATAGGATACAAAATTACAGAAGAAACTACAAGTGGGTCTATCGAAATACTGTGATCACGTTCAGGGCTAGACTAGCGACAGAGAGAGGGACAGAGATATACAGACGACATTTTGTTAGAAGAAGAGGATCGAGCGGCCAGAGCGGCGATGCATCTACTACATTCACAACATCGATAGATAGGACGAGCGGTGGGATGCTGCGACTTGAAATGGTATAGAACAGTCTTTATTTATTAGATATCTAAATTTTTCTATCTGGTTTATAATAACCAGTCTACAACGTGTTCAGAAAGATGTGATCTTTAAAGGGGCGCTTCAAACAATCAGACTGAAAATATTCACTCTGGAGTCAACATTAGAAATCTCGAAGAAATGTGCTGTAAATATTTGACTCAAATGTATAAAACAGCACCGAGATTTTTTCGCGATTTCGATGTTTCCTCCGAAAGTGAAAATTGCTCAATTTGATGGCCTGAAGAACCCCTTTCAATATGACTATCTGCAACTTCCTGTAACATCCTGCGTACCGAATAATCATGAGATTCAGCTTAGACTTATCGTCTATTCTGATATATAGCTGATTGGCCCTAAATGTACCGTCATATTATAATATCTTTTATTCTTAGTACAATTTTTAGATTTCAATAGATTACAAAGTAACATAATCTATTTGAAATAGTATACATTCAAGATGGATAAAATGTTCATGATTAGTAAATACATAAGGTATTTAGTATATGTACGTTGATCACTTTATAATTTCATCAGAACATTAATTTCTCACAGTTTATTTCTAATTTTTAATTTCCAATAGTTTCATCGTTGAATACCATTCAAATAACGACTAAATACCATTGCTGTCTATACCGTTTCGCGAGTCGCAGCAAACTGACCTGCGGTGGAAGGTGGTGGCGGTGGCGGGGATCGCGAAGATGTGTCGGAGAGCGCCTCCACATCTATGAGGGGGCTGGCCGCGCCCGGCGCCGTCTCGCCTGAACAACGGCTTAGTGTCAGCCTCACCACAGACGCGTCAAAGGCTCAGTTCTTTCCCATTGCTATTTGTTTCCAAATTGTATCCTACTATTTTTTTCCTAAGGGATCACCGGCAATGACAACTTTAGTATCTGATATTGCTGTTCGGGCTTTGTTTGTTTATCGGTTATTTTTAAACCGGTAAAAATAAAGTTCAATTTATCTGTTTTAGTATTGTTTTTTAAATTTGATCTCGTAAAAGATTATAAGTGTTTTAAGAATAGAAAACTATGAACAAGTTTATGTTAATTACTTTTATAAACATGTGCATGTACATAACATTATATATTTCTTGAAATTTGCTTCATTAGGAAGGAACTAAACCTTGACTGGACCGTTGACAACGCCGCCGAAACCATTTACAAACGCGATTGTAGCCAAATCCGAAATTGAAAATTTGGACCTTCCAAAAGTTAGGCGCCGTGCCGATAGAAATAAATAATCATCAGCAAATGAAAATCGAACTGACTATGGACAGAAACCTGGTGTGTTTGGCAAGGACTTACAAAGAGCCAAATCCATACGTCGGCCGACCTTGGAGTCACCAAGACTGTCTTCGGAGTTATCTGAGTCCAGAGGTAAGGACATGCTTCTTTCCCATCTGAAACATATTTAAAGATGGTATAAATTTCTAGATATTTAGTTCTATATTATTTGTCTGCGGCATCATAACGTCGTTGCCATATGGAGCGAGTGGCAGAAATCAAGCAAGCGCATCGCTTACAACGCACCAAAGTATAGGCACTTATATACGCAGGCCTGGGCATATTGATAAAATCCAAAATATTTCTCACATACCTATTTACTCACTAAAAGTAAAGAACATTTTAATCACCTGGCAGAGGATTTGCCATCAGGCTTGTCATTAGCTGAACTGGATCTGAAAGCATCTGCCATGTTGATACCACTATCTATTGAAGGCCTTTTGACAAGGTTACTCTCCAAGCTGCCCGCTCGTCCTTTTTGCGATAAACTGGAAAATTATGAATTACGTACTTGCATTACAATTTATTTTAACAAACGGATAATTAATTCTCTGTATCAATACGAATCCAACACAAAATATCCCATTGAGTCGAAGTTTTGCCGACCTTCCAGCCCCCATAATAAGATACCAATACGAATCAAATATTCGGGTTGTTCAAATGGTTCTAACACAGTTGTGGCGTTCGATTAGAACCTACTTCGAATTGTTCTGTTAGAGTTTTTCTCTATGTTACTCTTGTCATGCGATCTGGTTTTATGATTGGATTTGACATCCAGAGAATAAGTTGTTTTATGGAACTATTGTTATTTCGCCGCAAATAAATTGCTTGATTAAGTTACGACCCCATACAGTATATTTGTCGTTAGCATCATAGTCGGAAATCATCGTTTGCTTCCGTCGAGTTAAGTTGAAATTTATATGACTGCGTACTCAAACACAGTCATAAAGTTTTTCATCTTAACTCATATAAACGGATAGTCTTGAAACTATCCATACTTATCATCATCATCACAGTCATCATTAGCATTACGGATTTCACTGCCGGGTATGACTGAAAGGTTTAACAGGCTTATGTTATTTTTATTTAATAAACTATTAAAGCCAACTAGCTAGAAATGCGAAGTGCTGATGATATTAACAATAATATGCATTTTATGTTAATGATGACAATGACACCTGCAAATTTTAATTTGCGCAAGTGATTCTACTTATTAAAAACTTACCTATGTGGCCTTAGAAAAACGCCATCCCTAGCCGGCGGGTGTATCCTATCAAGCAAAGCAGCTAGCTGAGTGTGGCCAGCTCGCCTCGCAGCGGACGCTGCTTGCCGCGCCCCAGCCTCGAGTCGCGTACCAGCGCTCCATCTTGCTAAGACCACTGCCGTTTCTACGTGCCCCGCTGCACTTGCTACCATCTGTAATGTGACATCACAATAGTTTTAGCAGTTGGAAATCAAGGTTTTGAAGGAGTGTCCAATTTGCGAAACCACCTGAATTTGTCTGGCGTACCCTGGAAAGTCAGCCTTAATACAACCATTTCTGACTGGCTAGTCTTTCCACTATACCTACAGCATGAGTGAACCTATCTCATGCTGACACGAAAGAAGATAATTTGGGAATATGCCAAATGTTTCTTTGGTAAGTAATAGATGTGCTATGTGCTACATTAGGGTGTCGGAGATTCAAATATAATTCTTTCGTCCATTCTCTCTCCATAACCCTGAAAGGGGATTCGTCGCTAGTATTATTAAATTTTGTTAATCAAGCAACTGTCTAACTCACCAAAGGCGTACAATTATCACAATCCCTAGCCCCCAAATTGACTTCTTTCTCCAATGCAAGACTGGTGTCATCTTGCTGCCACCTCAAAAGTACTGTGGTCAACTTCGTGTAACCCAATGCTGCGGCCAGGTGTAGAATCGTGGAGCCATCTTCTCCAGGTTCTGTGGTAAACCCTTCGGAAGTTCCACAGGATCGGGAGCTGAGAGATCGGCAGAAGGAGACAAGGCGCTCTTCGAATTTCGGGTTGGAGTATAGTTGGACATCTTCAATCTGGAATTAATAATATTTAAACGGTTTCAGAATTGTAGTCCGTAAAATATTTTACACAGGACTTTCTGGATTTGTTTTTAATTTGATATCCAGCTATGACGACTTGTAAATTTGAGATAATGCAAAATATTATTCCCAAATTTAATAATTAACACTGGCTTTAAAAATGGAATTGAATAAAGTGCTTTTTTAAATGCTCAATGGGAGTCAAATCCGTTGTACATTGAGTAGCCAGTTATTTTACAACGCCGCATGGGCACATAATTTTGGTAATGGAATAGGGACTTCTTCTTTTGTAGTTGGCTCGGCATTGCTGGAGGTTGGCAATCGAACCTAAACGTCGAATTATCTACACTAATATTATAAAGAGGAAAGATTTGTACCTATTTTTGTATGTTTGTAATGAATAGGCTCAAAAAGTACTGGGCCGATTGAAAAAATTCTTTCACCAATAGAATTCAATTCAATATAATTTTATTCAATATAGGAGCTTACAGCACACTTATCAAACGTCAAATCTTTTTTAAAGCTACCACCGCGTCGGAACGTGTTGTCGCTGTAGAGAAGATGCGGCCAGAAACTCTACAACATAACACGACTTAATAACTATTACAATATAAATTCTTAAGCTAAAGTTATGTATACAATAATACATAGTCTATTTAATAAAATAATTGATACTATACAGTAAAGTAAATAATGCTACATTCTTCCAATTTGACATAGGCTACATTTCATTTTGAAAAAAATTAGGGATCCTTGGTAAAATTTGAACAATGTAACCGAAGGTGTAGAAAAATGAGTCTTAAAATTTATTTGTCTACCCCGTGCGAAGCCGGGACGGGCTGCTAGTAGTTTATAAAGCTAACTATATTAGACCGTACCTGATTATTATCATCCATAGGCTCAGTCTTAACTTGCAGGCGCCCGTGCAGCCGCTGCAATCGCTGCAGTAGTGAAAACCGTCTTAAATCCAACGACGGCAGCGGTGCCGAAGCTGGCGAGGTGGGCGTAGGCGCTGGACCAGCTTTGTACTCGAAGACAACTGTATCGGAGACAACGCGCCCGCCACGGGCTACTTGTAATGCTGCTAGGCCGGCTTCGTGTGCTGGAATGGGAAATTAACACATGGTTTAGTTTAAATTACGGTAGGTATATCAGACTAAGACAGCGATCAAGGTAGAGATGGAGTGTGTCGAGTTGAAGTATTTTTTCTGAAGATAGTAAATACACTCGTTCAATAATGCCTCGATTTACACAGCTTTAATAATAAAATAACTTTCTAGTAATGAAAGATTTTTATGAAGCTGATCAGTAGTTCCAGATATTACCCCTACATACAAATAAACAAACATGACAAATTTTACCTCTTTGTAAAATTATCTCATTTTTAATCCTGAATATTATTTAACTTAAGTGTTTCAATATTTAGCATAATAAGTAGCAAATCACTTTAGGCATCATATTTTTTTGGTTTATGTTGGATTTGAGATCAATCTAATTTCAAAATTATCAGGTCAAATTACTATTGGTGTATATAGCTACCACAAGTTCAAATGATCCAAAACTCACCAGGACAATAGCACCTTAGAAGACCATTCTGCACCAAAATAGAAGGTACAGGAAAGTTATCGAACAGCACAGTGTATTGGTCAGTGGTATCAGTCCATGGTCCAGCCACCAGTACTTTCACTCCACCCTCGGGATATGCCCATTCTGGAGAGTAGTCAGTTATACTGAGGGCTCCTTCACTATCAGTCTGCATTTTCTCTGTAGGTTCCTCAACTCGTGGCGATTTGCCGCATAAAGTCTGAAAAATTAACAGTTTCATTGATATAATTTTTCTGTATGAACTATGCTGATACTAATTTTAATCAAACTTGCTTAATATTTTTAATCTTCACATTATTAGGTGCATTCAAAAATAAGAGACAGGGATCGATACTTTGTTTCATTCACAAAGATTCCAATTTACTCAGCATCAACAGCCATCAAGAAGCAATAATCGAAAATTGGAATTTAGTAATCAATGATTAGCTATTTTCACTATCACAAACAACAGTAATTCCACGACAACAATTATACCCCTTTCTGGCGTGATTAGGAACAAACTTTGCTACAAATACCAGTCTTTTTCTATCAAGTCGAGAGCATGCCATTTTATATTTTTCTAGCCCAGTATTTTTCCACACGGGTAGCGTCAATAAGCTGAACTCCGTTCGCGGGAAATCGCTCTCAATCTTCGCTTAAATTTATACCATATTAATTAGTTATCAATCAACTCACCACATGATGATTATTTGATATCGTTGTGGGGTCCAATACTTCAAGTTCAGGGAAATCTCCTAACATATCAAAAGCATCCAGATTCACGAATACATTGTCATCCACAACATGCGTCGGCGACGCCACAGCCTCACAACTCTCGATAAAGTCCATTGTATCTATCCCCGATACCATTACATTAGCAGTTTCTGTAGACCGAACTCCCCTTCTATCTATTTCACAGGCAGGCATATTTGCTGATAAAGTTTTCTGGATATCTTCATGTGATAACTCCAACGTCTCATCGAAGAATCCATTTGAAGGCCCTAAATGTCCATCTGTTCCTAGCAACACTAGTGTATCATCACAGTCTAAAACTTTACTTTCTAATCTCTCCACTAAATCTGGATACCTAGATGGGGTTGCCGGAGCACTAGCTATGACTTGGTTCCTACTTCGAGGCTCCATTTTAATTTTCCTATCAAACGTATTTATTTGTATTTTCTCTTCAACTCTGCTTTCTACTTCGAACGTTGAGTCTGAATTATGAAGACACGATGATGGCTGGCTGTCAGGTATTTCTCTTTTCAATACAAACGTTGGTTTGTATTGTTGTCGATACCTATCTCGTGGTTCTTCACAGACAAATGAAGTCACTGAAAGAGGTGAGACTAAAGATGAATGTTGCTGCGAGGCGTTGCCAGCTCCATTCAATATTAATAGACCACCTCCGCCTTGAATCTGTCCAAGGGAGAGTAGTAGAGGTGATGCAGGTTGAGGAGAAGGTCTGTGATCTCTGGTGTATTGCCGAGGAGGTTGTGACATTGGTCTTGGTGATGGACCAGTTGTGGAGGAAACATGGTGATCCGATGGTGGTGGTTTAGCTGCTTGGATTCGACGCAGGGGATGAGCACAGGTTCTGGAGTCTTGACAGGTGGAATCTGGACAACCGCATTCTAGCTGTCTGGCTAAAGCTGCAGCTCTTGCAGCTCTTTGTTTCTCCATCAGCTGACCGACGATGGCTTCCACCGTCTCCGCGGTCTGAAACATTTTGCCCTAATATTTCATTGAAGTGGCCCTTTTCAAAAATTCAAGCACGATTTAATATTGAAGATTCTATAAATACTTACTGAAATCTCCAATTCGTTGTTGATATCTGGCTCATCTTCGCTGAAAACTGTAATTAAACGATTTCAATCAGAATTATAAATTTAATGGCTATGATCCGAACATTATGAATGAATAATGGGTGAAATTTTACGAAATAATTATCGAGGTAGAATTAATGTATAATTAAATTATATTCATTGTCGATTTCATAAATATTCAACAGAGAGAACAAAGTTTCCGTGTTAGCACTGTTTTACATTTAATAAGGAAGGTAGGTAAGTGCAAAATCTTTGATTATTCTGGTATCGTCAGGGTTATTTAAATTTATGGAGATGGGTTCGGAAGGCGAGGGGTAGTCTGCTTACGATTCATGATCGTAATTACTTGTCATAACTTTCACATTTAAATAATGCTACTATTTTCGTCTGCTGCCTGAATGTATGAACATTAGTTCAATGAACTTTCTCTTGCTCACTAACTTTACGCCTTTTTGAGGCTTTACTTTATGTTACCTATCTGCCTATTTAAATTGTAAATTTTAGATAAAAAGATGATTCGAAATTATGTCAATTCGCTTCATCTTTTTGATCTAAAATTTGTGATGCCCGCAAATGCGTTTTACATACTTTTAGTGCAATGATGTTAGCGTATGACGCGTCTATTTTTATAACATCATTGCTTTTAGTCCGTTTTTTTTGACATTATTATGGACATGCGTCTTCAAAATCACAGGGTCACAAGAGGCATATTCACATGAACATAGAACATACAAATATCTGGCGTCACAAATTTCACTTTTCACTCCCAATGCTCCAATAATCCAGAATAACATATTTTAGATATGAGAAGACTGTGTACATACTCGTACTTTTATCTCTGTACCCCGAGCAAGCAAACTTACGTTACTTTCATCAAAGGTTTTAACCCAATTATATATTTATCTTATTGTTCTATTTTGCAGGTTATTGGCTATTGTACGATAAGTTAAGTAACTTCATTTAAGCTCGTAATCATCAGATCCTAAAGTATTCATCATCAGAAAAAGAACCATCCATGAACTAGCATATTCCATATAAGATTAACACTGTGTTGCAGAAACGCTCATTAAAGTGAATCCTCCATTAAATCTCTTGCTGTCACTTTTTATCTTTTAGACGTAGTAAAAGCTAGCAAGAGATTTAATGGAGGATTAACTTTAATGAACGTTTCTGCCACTGAGTGTTAGACTGGCAGTCTCAAACGATGCCAGATGATATTTGGGCACTTCTGAACTTAATGATAAGAATTGTTGAAGAACTTACACATAGGCTTAAGTTGGCTGACGAGTTCATCCTTAGTCCACTCCTTCTTGTCGGCCCAGAGAGCCAAGCTCGGAGCCACGGTGGCCAGCTTGTTGTCATCGGGGTACGGCACGTTCAGGTAGTGCACCAGGACTATGTCGGGGTTCTGGAATAGATCAGGGGAGCAGCGGTTAGATACATTTTGTTTTAACTGGCATCTTTGATGGCGTTTAAAGAGATGTTATGGTTGTTTTAATTTAACTGTTTGAACGTTTAAAAGTAAAATAAGGTTATTTTTTATTTGTTCCTTTAGAAATTTTTCAGGGGACTGAAATTAAAATCGTGAAAAATTAAATTGTTCTAAGCATTCATTTGGGTCAAGAAAGATCGCAGGTTTGTAATTTTGACTTAACTTAACGTCTAAGGAATTCATTTGAATGTATTTTTTTTAATTTTTAGCATTCGTATGTTGCTATATTAAAATTCAATTGCATTGTACCTACTTAGAAAAATCATTCCGATCATCTAATCTGATTGATTTGATGATCGGAATGACTCTTCAAGCATGGAATCATTTTGATTGATAGACAGCATCTAAAATCTATCCAAAGAATGTGCATCAGAAAAGTTACTTTTATTACGTTAAGTACTTAGGTAAATAATAGAAAAAGCAAAAACCATTAGTCCTAAGAGTTATAAGAAACGAAGGTTTATTCCAAACCTAATAGAGCGTACCATGCTAGGCATAACTCTTTTAGACCGCGCCGCGTCATAAACGTCGAGATCATAAGTTAAACAAAGTTTCAGGACATAAAATTTCAGGAGATAGTATTACGGAATCGGATTAAAGTGACGGTGAGTGGGACACGTGGCTAGATAAATGGATGGCAGATTGAGCAAAGCCTTGAACGAGTGGTGGCCGAGATCAAGCAAGAGAGGAGTGGGGCATCTTGAATGCCTGGTGGCTGATTGGCACAGGATTGGGAAGAGTGACAAAATGAGGAGAAGGCTTTTACTGTGCAGTGGGTGAACAAAGGCTGCTGATAAAGGTAGTGGATGTTCTAAGCAGTTTAAGCTATTTAACTATACAGAGTGTAAATCATATGTGTTACATATTTTTTAGACCATCAATAAATCTGGACAACGATGGAACCAACGTTGAAAAAGTGAAAAAAAATCTATTGTTCCTACATTTGGGTCGAGTAGTCATTGGGAGTTTCTATGGAACAGCAGTTTTCTTTTTGCGATTTCAATGTTGGTTCCTTAGTGAAAGTTATTCTGTTTTATGGTCTGAAGCACCCCATTAAGTATGTAGTGCATTTTAGTTTACACCCTGTATTATGGCGTGTGTTACAATAAACTTGAAGGTTTTAGCACTTGAACTAAGTGCAAAAAGTTTACGTGCTGGCCTAACACATAAAGCTAGCTTCAGCCCAAATAAGGCCCATTATAGTTAGAACATTTAAGCAATTTCATATGCAAATGATGCTTTAACAAATTTAGGTTAAGTATTACTTAATTACGATGCTAGAACTAATTTTAGTCCAACATTAAGGACTTTAATAATTACCGTACTTTGAACCTACTAAAGTCAACGGAACAAACTACCTAGGTAAACGAGATGGCTCACTTTTTGAACTTATTAAAGTCAAGGTTAGTACCATACCACAGATTACAAGCTACTTCGTACGCGCAAAAATGTAAGTAAAGCTTAGTACATGTAGAGTACAGCGCGCAGCGCGTGACGTATACAACATTCCCGTCTGGCGCAAGTGGCAGAAATCAAACAAGCTCATCGCGTACGATGCGTCAACGTGTATAGGTCCTTTTTTCAGTTCCTACGGCCGATTGACGGAGGTCTGAAAATATCAGGTCAGGCAAACGACGGATATTTTCTCCGCTGGACACAATTTTCCGTAAAAATAGTTTGGAAAGAAGTAACATTCTCGACATATATATAGAGGCCTAATGATAATTTTCCGTAAAAATAGTATGGAAAGAAGTAACATTCTCGACTAAATATCCATATATATAGAGGCCTAATGATAATTTCTGACCGGCGAACAAAAAATCTATATACATTGAGGCCTAGCAGTCATATGTGACCGGAAAGAATCTATCGTCTGCTCTAACTTTATAGTATAACTAACACAAGATACCTAAACAAGGTGTAAAAAAACACCATAGTATTATTTAAAGGCGTGATTTACACCATCAATATGAACAACTAACAACAGAAACGAAATCGAAAAAAAAGAAAGTTTTGTATGTAATAGTAGATTTGTTTTCTCAATGTTGGGTCTATAGTGAAATTTGTTCAGTTTGATGGTCTAAGTCTTAATAATTACTACCCCTCTAAATATTACTAGGGTGTTTTGTTACACTTTGTATATAAAAATTAGTTGTGAAACATTTTCAATAATAGTTTACCTTATTTAACATAACATAACATACATATTCTTTATTTGCACACCAAAAAAATACAGCAACAAAAACAGAAAAATAGAACGTAAGGGTACAAATGTTGGATAACTAATGTTGTTACCCTATTCGGTAATAATCCGTAACTTTTTCTAAAAAGAATAAAATAAAATAAGTAAAAGCTAAAACAAAATTCTTTTAAAATTAATGGTAAGTGATGCGTGAAAATTTAGTGGGGGAAGCCCCGAAAAGAATGTGGATAACGAGCGAAGCTAAAGCTCATAAAACGTCAGAAAAAGTAAAAAAAAGAGGGGGTGAGAGGGAGAAACGTCTGTTGTCTAAGGGGAGGTTGTACAAATTGGAGAATGGGTTGGTTTAGAACTCCCATTTTTTAAGTAAATCCACTGAGAAATATTTTGGGGATTTTTGAGCTTTTTAAGTTTTTTACACGGAGCAAACTTTTCTGTGGTTTATTGTTGTTAAGTAACTAAGAAGCTTAATTTTTGAAGAATTCAGTTTTATACGTTGGTAGATTGCATTAAGCAAGATGTACTTGAGTAATGTAATGGAATAATATTAAATGCAAGAATAATTTCAATGTAATCCAATAATCAATTAATAATTTATCGTACAATATTATTGGCACTTTATTCTGTACATAATTTTTAAGTCAAAGATGTAAATTGTCTGAATAAAGGGTTTATTCATTGATTCATTCATTCACTTGAGTGTGTTGTTCATTTTCCAGAGGGCAGACAAAAATATTGTAATTACTATTACAAATTCTTATTAAACCATATAATAACGAGTTCACTAGCAGTGCCCCGATTATTTATCAAGAAATTCATTTCTTATTACAAAACGGCGATCCCGTAATGTTTCGATAGATTGGAAACCAGCAACAACTGTACCCACTGGTACCCACAATTTTTGTTTTTCGGATATGTCAGCCCTGGCAGCTTGGTACCCTCTTAACGATTAACGTAATTTATTGTATACGATCATTTTTCTTCTCATTTTACTTATACAATGGCTACAGAACCCTATCATGGGCGAGTCCAACACGCTCTTGGTCGATTTTATTATTAATTTTAGAACTCGGGAACACTACAGTCATTTGTGTATTTCATTGTTTACACCCCTAAAGAGTACAAACTGTAGGCCCACCCGAAACTGGCACTAAATCCACTCAAGCGCAGTTTAACAAAAAACAAAAATATACAATATTTTAATTTCCATCGCAAAGAGCGAATGTAAAACGGAGTACGCGGTAATAACTATCCATTTGTCTTCAAAATGGCGGCAATAAACATGGCTGCCATTATTTATGTAATGGCCGCCGGACAGGGTTGCCACTTCACACGTGTGCTTTATAGTAGTTATTGTGGTTTTTCATTAACCCGTTGTAAACGTGTTGCAAACACGGCCTCGCGAGCTTTTATGTTGGCAATTTGGAATGTGCAACAAAATTTAATATAGTTTATAACCGTTGGTTTTATGATGATAGATTAAGGGTCGGGCAATTTGGGGTAAGTAAAATTTTTGGATTAAATTTACAGAAATATCGCAAAATAAAATTTATGCACTCTCGTTTCCAAAACAAGATTAATTATGTATTGTATCTCAAATTAATTTTACCGTACAATTGGTGTACAAAAGTGTTTGTCATTATTATTCTTGTTCCAATTATGTGTTGGGACTCGGGACATGGCTTGAATGAAAAAATTAATTAATAAGCAAAATTACAATATTGCTATTGTAATTTTCAGACATTGTGTCATAAAGGTGTGCTAAAATAAGAACCACCAATTTTTGTACTTAATAGAAATATATTAATTTGTGACAACCCTACTAAATGTTTTACTTTTTGTGACCCAAAGTCGAAAGTTAGTTGCAGCTTAGAAGCTTCTGTCGAGTGACAAATTTCCAATATTTTCTTTACGTTTTGTATCAAGTTTTGTTTTCGGAGAATTTCTTGTGGTCGTGTAATAAATGTGTCTTTTCGAGTTACGTAAAAGTAATTTTTCTTACTTTAACAACGTTAAACATATTTTTTATGAAGTCATCATCATCTCTCATTAGAAGCAGTGAAGTAGAAATATATTTTTCAAAAAGAGTAATTATTTTTGTCATGCCTTCGTGGAGATTAAAATAATGGGGTGACTTGATAAGATAATTTCCGTTAAGGTGAATTGTCACAGATCATGTTCATTGCAAACTGTGAAACAAATTTAATTAAAACAAATTTCAAGAGGCACCATAAAAATTATATTGGTACTCCGACTGCAAGTTGTCTATACATCAACCAGCATGGAGTTTTAAGATTAAATGTAATTTGTATCTTTATTTGACTGTGGACGTTTGTGCTGATGATTATAAATTATTATTCGTAAAGCATCAACTAGAAACACGAACGTGAACACGTAAGAGAGATGTCCTTGGATGTCCAAAATTAGTGAGGAAAATTTGACATCTCACTTTCGAGTGTTGAGTTTGTGCTTTATAGAATAGCATATCTGTGTCTGATTTATTCAATTAAATTCAATTCGATTGATTTATTTTTTGTCAGGTCATAGATCCATAGAGGTGTTAGTAACAATGACTTACGATATAATATGTTAGTGACAAAAAATTCTACATTTACATTTATTTAACAAATTACAAAAGCGGGCCTAGAGGCTCTATGCAGGCTATTCCAATGCCCAATGATAGAACACTGGAACCGCTCTGCGATGGGTTATTACATTTCATTTTAATTTTGACATTAGTTTAGATAACGAACCGTGAGAGTAAACCTTAAAACGAAAGACCCAAAAAAACGCAAAGTTTATCTCGTGTAAGCATCTCAGTAAATAGGTCCAGCTAATATTTCTTTCTGCCAGCAAATTAACTCTAAGCCTCCAGGGCAAGCTTCTGGACTAAATAGAACCTGAATTTAGGCAAAAATGTTACAGGAGGTAAAAGAAAAACGTGAAAAGGGAACAAAGGAGAATTCTCTGAAAATGTAAATCAGAGTTAAATGTTATTAACTTCAATATTATACTGAGTGAAATTGAATACGTGTGTGGCTTTATGAAAAATGTTTTATGGTTTATTTATTTTGCAAAGCTTAGGGTTTAACGAGCTAACAAAGGAACTCTTAAAGCTCATATCGTCGCTTTTCTTTTTACGTCCTTGTTATTAATTAAGTAGCAAAAATCTCTCTATAGTCGGGGAAATCTACGGATTTTTGTATGGAGAAGGTTGCATTAATTGCACTTTTGGTAATAATTTGGAATTTAGTAGATAAATACCTGAAAAACATAAATTCTCAATAATCCCCGATTTTTTATTGTGTATTATTGAATAATTAAGACATTTACAAAACATTAAATTTAGGTATGAACAAAAAATGGAAAAGTGGTGATTTTGTGCAGGATGGCTTCATTATTAATATTTTGTAAGTCTTCGTTTGTTTGTACACATTAAATTGGCCTTGCGATAATTAACTGTCTCTTTTGCTAGTATGCTGGAAGAAATATCTTTCGAAATAAGCTTGCCCTTTGTACATTTATATCGATTTTAAAGTATTTCTCAGGTTCCTGAGCCAATATAACCACGAAATCTCGACAAAAATCTTATAATCTAACAGTAATATTATTTTAAACACAATTTACTAAAGTGTCTATAAAGCAATCTCAAACCTTATTTTTCCTAGACTACTAATAGTTTGAACTAAAATACATCACTTTATAGTAAGATATATTTTTCGCAAACGAGCATATGCGCCATTGTGATTACTAGTGATTGGTAGAAGATGTCAATAGGTCAATAAGACAAATCGATAAAACTTCTAAATGTCAGTTGGGTCACTTCGTAAGAAAAGCGACGATATATACCCCATACCATAAAGCTATTATCGAATCGAGTTATTTACAACTCGTCACAGTTTCGTAACTGCTACAACACATGGTTACTATGTGGAGTTTGGATACAATATGTGGTAACGGTTCATTCTCAATCCGACCGAAAAGTTGCATAGTGTTGTCGTTGTGACCATACGTTACGTAATTTTTTTGACAGTTGATATTTGACACTGTTGTCTTGGTACAAATACTTAAAAAACGAGTCACGTTGCAGGTTCTGACCCGAGAACTTGTCTCGCGTGTTGTTCGCGCGTCGCGTCTTTGCCTGCCACGAGGCTCCGCATTCCTTAATCTCTTCTTGTTCTTTATCAAAAACAATCCCTGAGATTGGGATAGATACTCCCACAAACTACTTGACATTGGCGGAAATGCGGTGCTAACGCACAAGCAAAAAGTCCATTAATTATAAATTAAAAAAAATTTGAAAAAAAATACTTAAAAAACATAAAGTTGATGTCGTGTAAGCAAGCATCTCTATAAACAAACCGAAGATTTTTTTTAAACTTAGTATCTATCCACTATCCACTGCATCCACTTGTAACCTTACTTGTAATATGTAAACAAGTAGCTAAGTGTTTACAATGTAAACACATGGCAATGGCTCAGAAAATCGACACCTGTTACATTTATGTTACATTTTAGAGTACAAACCGCGACAGTACACCTTAAAACAAAAGATTATAAAAACTGATATTTTATCTCGTGTGCATCTTCTTCTTCTTCTTCTTCCTGTCCTTATCCCATTATTTGGGGTCAGCACAATATGTCGTCTTCCTCCATTCATCTCTTTTAGCCGTCATTTCAGCGCACACACCTTTTTTACACATGTCATCTTTCACACAATCCATCCATCTTTTCTTTGGTCGTCCTCTCTTCATGCAGCCATCCACATTCATATTTAACATTCGTCTTGTAATATGCCACTCATCTCTTCTCATCACATGTCCATACCACGATAACCGATTACCGCGCAGCTTTTCATTCACAGGAGCCACTTTCAAACTTCCTCTAATATACTCATTCCTAATCTTGTCCTTGTCTTGTAGTCTATCTCGTGTGCATATCAGTAAATAAACCGACGATTTTTTGAACTAAGTATCTATCTACTAACCACTATCACTTGTAACGTGTAAACAGTATCTAAGTAAAGTATTTACAATGTTAACACATGGCAACGGCTCAGCCAATCGACACCTGTTACACTTATGTTATATTTTAGACTACACACGGCGACACATGAAGCTACGTAAAACCAAAATTGGCTGGCCGTGCATAGGTAGAGTAATGTATCACGTCGCGCGGCCAGCTTATATTGGTTTTGCGTAGCCTGATGTGTCGCTGTGTGTACAAACCGCGATGGTACACCTTAAAACAAAAAACTGAAAAGAACATAAAGTTTATCTCAGCATCTCAGTAAATAAGGAGAACTGCCTCCGTGGTCTAATGGTTAAGAGCATTGGGCTCTGGACACTGAGGTCGTGGGTTCGATTCCCACGGGGGACACCTAGTGATATGTCACTTCGTGCGTTTTTCCCCAGTTGGTTGGGACATTGCAGGCCGAATCACCTGATTGTCTGAAAATAAAGATGATTCCGTGCTTCGGATGACACGTTAAGCCGTTGGTCCCGGCTACTATCTCTTTTGGTAGTAGTTGTTACATAAAAACCACGTCAGAGGCCGTAAGGCGTCTGAAAGAACTCTGACACCAGGACTTTCCCACACGATAAGAAGATCTCAGAGTCACGTTGCAGGTTCTGACCCGAGAACTTGTCTCGCGTGTTGTCCGCGCGTCGCGTCTTTGCCTGCCACGAGGCTCCGCTTTCCTTAATCTCTTCTTGTTCTTTATCAAAAACAATCCCTGAGATCGGGATAGATACTCCACAAACTACTTGACATTGGCGGAAATGCGGTGCTAACGCACAAGCAAAAAGTCCATTAATTATAATTTAAAAAAAAGATCTCAGTAAATAAACGGAAGATTTTTTTAAAAACTAAGTATCCATCAACTAACCACTACACCCACTTGTAACGTGTAAACAGTAGCTAAGTGAAGTATTTACAATGTTAACACATGGCAACGGCTCAGCCAATCGACACCTGTTACACTTATGCACCGCATCAGGAATTCAATTACCGGCCGACATTTTGGCCGATGCGGATTTGATGGCATTTCCAAATGGCATTTTTATAATGTACAAGCTTTAATCGATTAGGCTTTGGTTTGCAGTTTGTGTTGTGTTGATTTACTGAAATACTATTTTATATTTTTGTGGCGACACGGGTTCACTCCCCGTCACACTGGACAGAGTTTCGGTACTAGTGAAACGTTGATGTTCTGTGGTTTCAGAATATCTCTGATTACCCCCTTCGGGACATACAGGGTGCTTCTTTATATGCTGACAGTTTTTAAAGGGGCTGACCAGACCATCAAACGGAACAACTTTCTCTATGGGAGCAACAACGAAATCGCGAAAAAAAAATCTGCTGTCCTATACAGTTGGTTCGAGTAGGTTTGCAGTTTTCGGACTCAATTCCGTACCACATGCGCATCAACGGGAATCACGTCACTCATTGTTGAAACACGTCGTTTTTATTGAATTGAAGAGGTTACCAATAAATTAAGTCTAATAAAAACCGTTTTTCCACAATCATTAATATATGATACGGATAGCGTGTTTCGGTACTAATGGTGAAACGTGGATGTTCTAAGGTTTCAGAATATCTCTGACTCCCCTTCGGGGAATATAGTCGTGAGCATATGATGATATGATATGATTAATACAGGACAGTATAATAAAATATGCAACTTTTTGAAATTAACAATATTGATTCTTCAAATTGTATCAGCCGGATCAGTTACCAAGTATTTTATTAGTCTAAGGTATTTAATAGACTCAAAGTCAAGTCAAAGTCAAAGATAAAATTGTTTATTCAAGATTATATCACATAGATAACTTTATGTCGTCATGTTTTGATGAATGAATCTACCACTGCGTCGGAAGGTTTTCCGTTGTAGAGAAGATGTGGCCAGAAACTCTACAACACACTTTTTTTAAACAAAACATAATATACAAAAATCCAATAACAAATTACATAGTGCAACATTGTTAAGACCAAACATTTTGGGCATTAAAATAATCATCGAGTTTATAGTAACCCTTTTTTACAGAGGACTTGTTTAACATGGGACTTAAACTTTATGTCTGGTACGTTTAGAATATTCTCTGGTAGGTATCTTATTATAATAGCGTATACAGTCCCCCATGAAAGATGTGAGAACTCAGTTTTAGTTCCTTATCTTTACAACTATAATTCGCTTAAACCTCAACACATGATAAAATAAACCAACTCGGTAGAGATACCTATTCGACGAAACCGACTGATCAATTATTCAGTTCTAATTTCATTTCATAAAGTTCGTTTGCTACGGCTTGGTACGTATCGTGTTCTAAAAGCTGACAGCTGACTTGACTCTGGGGCAGATTTGAAGATGCATGCAGTAGTTTCCCTCAAAGAAATGTATGTTAATCCATGATAGTATATTTTTGATTTTAGTGCAGATATCTTAAAACAGAAGCATTATAACGATTTACTTTCTATGGGCGTTTTGTTCCATTTGACAAGACCTACCCAACGACACCTCACTCGATTTATTTAAAAAAAAACAATTACTTTCCAACCTCCTTTTCATTTCGAAAAAAATAGTTTCTTCATGACTACCTCATTTCTGTTTTTGGGTTACTATTATCTGTCGTCATGATAAATTTCGATTCAATGGGTACAAATCGAGGTGTGGCATACAGACAGACAGAATGGACGAAAGAATATGGGTTCCTTGTTTGACTATGGAACCCTAAAAATGGGTACAATATTAAACATAATTTTCAAGGAACATATGGTAGTAAAAACATATTTTGTAACCCTAAGAAGTACAGTGTAATTGTAATAAATTGTTCGCGAAGATTTTCCTTTATACAGAAATATATGAACAACTTTATTTGTTTCAAGAGCTGATTCAGTACGCTAAAAAGCCATATTTCTTTATTGCAAGATGATTGTAGATCTAAAACAGACACTGAGGTTACTGGATGATAAAGGCCAAACATGAGTTTTGTGGCGCGGCTTGGGTGACACGTACTTTCAGCAGTAGACGATGACAGGCTGATGATGATTGTAAAATGAAGAACAAGAAGTAACGTTTAGTAATGTAATGGATCTGAATTATCTAAGATGTAATGCTGTAATGTTACACAACGACTTTGAATATAAGGTCAAACAAAATTAGCAGAAACTATTTTAAGGGCATGATCAGACCATCAAACTGAACCACTTTTTCTATGGAACCAATATCGAAATCATGAAATTTGATTTAGTTTGAAAATTGGTTTGATTTTAAAACGGTTTATTATAAAGGTTTATACGTCACTTGTGGTTGTATCCATACGTATTTGTATTGTTAGGTATCAATACAAATATGTACGGATGCAAACGACGAAGTGTTATGTTGTAGAGTTTCTGGCCACACCTTCTCTACAGCGACAACACGTTCCTACGCGGTAGTAGCTTTAAAAAAGATTTGACGTTTGATAAGTGTGCTGCAAGCTCCTATATTGAATAAATTATATTGACTTTGACTTTCACCTCTTTTTTAGGTATTATTCCTTGTATAGTTAGATACTCTTGAATAAATTAAAGTTTGGTCGAATCCGGCCTAAGTAGGATATTTCGCGACGACATTGCCCACACAGCCATGCTCGAAAAGTGCTCGCTGTAGTGCAAATGATTATGATTTTATTTCAAATCTTCTAACACTACATTTGAGACTTTGCAAACAGCAAATATATCAAAAGCTAAGCTAATCAAGCTCTGGGCATAACTCCAAGATTGTGTTCGGTAGAGTAACTTTGTCTATCCATTGTGGCTTTGTGTTGGCACCCTTGGATTTTAATTGGCCATTTTCACTGATCTCCAGTGAGGCGTTCGTTGGCGCAAAGCTTCGGTATTAGAAACGATCACTGAAGTTAATGAACACTAGGTACGGTCAGTTTTTGGATGGGTGACCGTTTTAGTGGTATTTCATCTTGAGCACCTCCTTGCTGTGGAAAGCAAGTTAAGGTGTTGATCACGGATAGTGTAATTATTATTTAAGTAATTAATTCGTTAAGGCTCTACCGCCCGATTTTACCGTAAAATTGGGTATCTTTGTAACCATTTTATACATTAACTATGGCACTTTTTAAGCAGAAAACAAAACTGAACAATTTGAACTGGACATGAGAAGTGATTTGTTTTTTCTCGAAATCTATTTTAATTTAAACAACTGAAGAAAAAGGAATCTAAAGTCACCCCTTTTTTCAGTTGTAACCATTTTACTCTTACATTGTTGATGGAAAGAAAATGAAAATTTACAATATGAAGTATATGTTAAATCACAATACGACAAAGAATGATATTGTTTTCTTATTCTTTGAAAATTCATAAAAATCATCTCATTTTTCAAAGAAAACGGCTAAATACTGACCGGAGCCACGCGCACGTTCACATCGATCAGTGTGGAGAGTCATGTTCCCGAGCGGATACGCCTTAAGTCAAATTAGAGGCTAATTAGAGACTATGAGGTTTGAAATTACTATGACAAGTTGACCATAAACATGATTCTTCATGATTCTTGAGAAGGCACACTCTGGATACCTTCATACAAATGGGGCCGCACTGACAAGAAGAGGTAAGCACGTGCAGTACTGAGTGAGTGTGAGTGAGAGTGAACTATATCACTGCTTGTCTACTTTAATGTATTTTTCAATACAACTTAAATGCGTTACCTACATATATACAGGGTGTAACAAAACACCCTTGTAATACTTAAGGGGATGCTTCAGACCATCAAACTGAAAATTTTTCACTATGGAGCCAACATCGAGAAAAAGAAGTCAGCTGGAATACAAAACTGCAGCACCGACTCGACAAAATTGTATGGAACAGCATTTTTTTATTTCTTCTCGATGTTGGCTCCATAGTAAAAGTTGTTCAGTTTGATGGTCTAAACCACCCCTTAAGTATTACTAGGGTGTTTTTGTTACATCCTGTATAAGAGGTTGCTTCCGATCATAAAATTGAACAACTTTCACTAATGGACCAATAATATAATCGCGAAATAAAATCTGGGCCCATAGGCAAAGTATCTTTCGATTAGCGTTAACGACAGTAGAAAACATAAAAATGTATGTACTTGACGTCAAAATGTTTCGATCGCTAATGTCAAACCCATACATTCTGTCATTTTCTACTAGCTTCAACGCCAATAGAATGTCACTTTGTCTAGGCACCTGTGTCATAGATTTCGGTCAAATGGCTATTGACATTTTCTATGAAACATCCCGTTTTTTCCGCTGTTTCAATATTAGTCCTATAAAGTTGTTCAGGTTGATGGTCTGAAGCACGTAATGCATTTAAATTTACACCTTGTATATCCATGGCTGTGTAAAAATAAAGTAATTTTTTAATTAATGTTTCAAAAGGAAAGCAATAAAAACGTAAACCAACATTTTCTAACCAAATTTAATTACAAGCTTCAACTTTACTTAGCGAAGTCCCGAAAGACTTTTATACGATGAAATCGGAAAGTTGGTGTGGTCCCATTAATATTGCGGAGAGAGAAAAATATATCGCAAATATCAGTCGAGAATTTCCCATTTGAGGTTTTATCAATTTCAGTGGAGTATGTAGGTATCAAAGGCGTATTTTCACATTTCAAGACGGGTCATTTGGGATTGAAAAATGAAGGTAACCATTTATGAAATTTATCTGGATACAGAACTGCCGCGTAGGAAGTTTTGATGGAAGACAAATTTTACAATCGCATTACTTCTGCGATAGAATTAAAAAAAAGTTCCTTCAAGACATGTCGTCATATAATAATTCGGTACTAAATTATCATGAAGGAATATTTATAACATAAATAGTACCCTCAAATTAAGAATTTTTCCACACAACGCGGCAACGCTTAAAACATCGCGGCGTTGAAAACGCTACTTTGGAAAAGGTCCTTATTACGTTTTTGTTGTTGTTACGGTGTTGTTGCGTGTACAAACAGACCATAATTATTATCATCATCATCATCTTCATGATCGTTATCGGCCACAGCGACTTTACTCACAGCTGAGAGCGGCGTTCGTGTGCTCTCAGGTGACTGACGTACTCAATTTTTGCAGTGTATGTGGTGAACATCATGTTAGCGGGATAAAATCTCCGATTCAAAATTTAGCATATGGGTAACTTAGAACTCCATTTGTACTAAATGTATCCTGAGTTTGAATATACCTTTACCGCCAAGAAAATACAATCAAAACTATCTGATCACGCCACCTTGACGTCAAAGTGGCGAAACCAAAGGGAAGCGTTGCCCACACGTGGACGACAATAGCATGGGTAATTAGTACTACATTTTGTAGTAAAATATACTTGATTTTCAGCCCAGTACAAATTACCGTTTCAATGCGCCCACACTCTCTCCCACGAATAAGATCTCCCATAAGAAGTTTGTAATTTTATTGTTTAGTAAATTAGAAGAATATTTTTCTTGGCGCGTAAGTTGCGAGTGTTTTGAACAGACCGAAGTTTTAGGTGACAAAATAACTACTTAGATATTTTGAATATAATATTAAAAGTAATTAAGTTCATTCGATAATTTTAAGTAAATAGAAAGGGACTCACTTTGATGCTACTCTTTATAGAGAGTGTCCCGTAAGTCATGGATCAAAAGAAACAGGGTGATATAGGATTTTAAAAAACAGGTTTTGTAATTTGTTTTGTGTGTGTAGTTTGTAGTAAATATTAATTGAGTACCTGTAATAGCCAGTAGCATCGTCGGTGGAATGTTGGCAAGATGGCAGAATGCACGTAGCACCCGTAGATACACTGTGGACAAAAACAAAAACATTATGAATCATTTTTTTTTCTCTTTTCATGATAGAAACATAGTCTCTCTCTCAGCTTTTTACAGAACTAGCCTAGGGCACAGTATAACAAAGAGTATTTAGTACTACATCAAAAGGGTAAAGAAGCATTTACACCGAATGGGGCTTAGATTCACCCACTTGCAGATTCTGCTGTGAAGCAGAGGAAATGCCCATACAACTCCTCTGCGAATGCGAAGTGCTCACAGCAGGAGTCGCACCTACTGACATTAGGGATCTCTCCTCCTATTCTATTCTATTCTATTTTTTTTTTAAATATGGCTGCTATCTTGGTATTGATGATTTTGCCAATGTCTAGTTTATGTAGCAAGAGTGCTTGACGTTGTACGGTAGTATATGTATTGCGGTAACTTTAAGGATTGTTTTTCGAAAAGAACACTATCTTGAGCCACCACTAGAGCTTCGTTGTAGGCCCGGGAGGGGACAGCCAACAATCGACGAGCGACGTGACTACCCAATAGCAGACCTACAACGCGACACCATCTCTCCTCCAAAAGCATAACAAGGTTCATGAAGTCTGTGAGCCTAGGAAATGATAGGTCAAGAATGACAGCTACAATATATCTGTCCAGGTCGCGGTAGCTATTGGTCACTGACCAAGCCGTGCGTCTCCGGTGTATTAGGGAAAGTTATTCAGTATCATGGGTACAGTCCCCTCTTAAAGTAATGAAAATGTTTACCCTAACACCATGTCTATAAGATTCAATGGTTGAGGGTTAAAATTGATCGTACTAACGCGTGTTGTCATTCCCAATCTATCTTTTTGTATACGCGATCTACGTAGACTGAAAAATAATGCTACTGTTGCTGATTCTGCTGCGGAATTATATGTAAGTAATTATCTTCTCTTCTATACAGGGTGTAAGAGAAAGTATCATTAACCTTGTAACCACATACTCTACCCATCAATCTAAACAAATTTTACTATGGGCACAGGTCCGGCACTTCAAACGACGTTTTGGATTTGACATGATGACGTTCACACATGCGCACTTGGTGCAAATTGTCTTTGACATTTGTGTAGGGTTGACTTACCACGCATCGTGTGAACATCATCTACAATTCATTACTTTTTATTGTTCGTTCTGTTATTAAAAATAGTATTTGAGCTAAAGAATTAATGAAAATGTGAATTTAGTGTTTTCAACGTTTTTTATGCACTGAAAAGACTCAATTTTATGTAGTCAAATACTACGGGTGCGCGCGCCTGACTGCATTCCCTTGCTCGGCTACCCTCAAGTTTCCCAGAAAGTGTGAGGTGAGTTGGGGTATCTGAAGTCAGAGGGGGCGGGAAGTGGCCATTCTGTATATAGAACTATACACTGTGCTATGGGAGCAAATCTGTTATAACAAAAAAATCTGCTGTCACATTTGAGTCGAGTAGGCGCTACAGTTGAGTATGGAACAGCAGGTTTTTTTTGCGCTGACTGGTTTGCTCACATAGTAAAAGTGGTTCAGTTTGATGATTAGAGTAAGTGGTTTAAAGGTTAATTATACTTTTCCTTAAACCCTGTAGACCGTAGTGCTCAGGTCTTAGATACTCTGGTACACCATGAGAGAGCTATCCTAAAACAAGTTAGCCTTGGCACCTGCACTAACTTCGTTACCGCCCAGCCTTTTGATATCTACTGTGGTACATGTTATGGGTGAAAGGCGATGTAAGTAAATACATAAAACATTTGGGCATAATATTCGTAGTGAATTTACTAACAAGCAGCGAACCGTCAGAAGTGTCATGTTCAAATAATGTATTGTTAATAATTCTTTTTGTGTATTTTGGTGTGCAAATAAAAATTTTATAATGATTATGTTTAAGAACGCGCTCCATACAACCGGTCCGGTATGTGCTTACATACATCACATCATAGAATATTAGATATTGTATGTTGTAGGTATATATTGTATAATATATTTATTGTTTGTGTACACAATAAGTTTGCCTTGTTAACTGTCTCTTTTGCGGGTCTGCTGGAAGAAATCTCTTCAGAGATAAGCTCGCCCTTTGTACATGTTTTTCTCAACTTTGTATATTATAATGTCTTTGTGTACAATAAAGTGTTATAATAATAATAATAATAGTCAATAAAACTGTATACCTCATAGACATAGCAATTTGTAACACACATAATTTACTCACAACGCAAACAGAGAAGATAGCAAAATACACAGATTTAGCAATCGAAATTAAAACGCAATGGCAAGTAAACATTGTAAAAACAGTACCAATCATCCTTTCATCTACAGGCGTCATCCCAAAAACACTTCACACAAGCCTCAAAACACTAAACATGCATCCATCATCATTCACACTTCTACAGAAAGCCGTCGTCCTTAACACGTGCAGAATTGTTCGAAAATTTTTAGCTAACTGATTCTTCTATAAGCACTTGGCTCAGGCCCGTGCAATATTATCACCTCCTCGGAGAGAAAACATAATGTTTAAATATAATAATAATAGAAAGAAGCTACTGTTTAAAATGAGAGTCAGAATTGTCAACAGATTTTTGTTGTTTGAGTACAGATTTATTGTCCTTTACAATCGGTCCGGTATGTCCGGAATCTGAAACATTTTATCAATAACATACAAAGGTCGTCAACCTATTCCTAACCCAATTCTCGTAACAATTAGTTTTACCCCGGGGACAACCTCGGTCAGAGACGAAATGTCGACGATTCAACATAAAAAGTTAATTGTTTTCCCCGTTTGATTGATTTGTATCGACATTTTGTTTGGTTTGCTTTTGTTCTGATGCTTTGTTTGATGTTAATGGAATGATTATGGGGTAGCTTGTTAATTGTATGTAAGCTATTCAGATATCAGTATGGAAAGACAAGTGTATGATGAATATTGTTCCTCTTGTGTGTCAGCAGCCTCTATACACGGTCCAACTTAATATGGTGACAGTTTTTTTAAGAGGATGATCAGACCATCAAACTGAGCAACTTTCTCTATGGCACCAATGTCAAAATCGCGAAAAACAATCTGCTGTCCCATACAATTGGGTCGAGTAAGATTTCAGTTTAGTATGGAACAGCAGTTTTTTTTTTCGCGATTTCGACATTGGTGCCATAGAGAAAGTTGTTCAGTTTGATGGTCTGATCATCCCCTTAAAAAAAGTGTCAGCATATTATGAACGACCCTATATACAAACCGAAAACATTTATACCGTTTTCGCTTTTTGTATGGAAAGATCAGAGCTTCACAATTCCGTTACATTTAGTTTTTTTCGTACCTAATGGTCTTTTTAACGCGCTTACCCAGAAAAAGCCTATTAAGGGCCTATGTCGAAAAATAATTGAAGCGAAATTTGCGTGTGATAGCTTTATATATTGATATTAACTGCCTGATGCGAGAGAAAGAGATGGGGCGGCGCGCGCGCCTAAAACGACGCAAGCGTTAAACAAACTTTATTTTATTGTGATCATTTCTGCTCTAATCAAACTTTATAAAATAACAATCGCTTTTTTTTAAATCAAGCCTCGTGTTTCTATTATTCACCGTTTAGCATTTCCAAGCGTTTACCGATAAAGACGGAGGCGATTTTGGCTTATTTTTCTATCGAGAAAATGTCTCTTAATCGTGTTTTGGCTCTAATCAAAACTTCAATTATATGTTCAATTTACACATATCCGCAAATCATACTCCTACTGTTAGTACTTCGTGATATATGATGCTTTGAAGAATCCTATTTTTTTCACATATCCTCTTAACTAATTCTTCTTTTACAAATATCCAGATTTTATATGCTTGGAACATAAACCTAACTCTCCTTCTGGCACAGTCGGGTAAAACAGATGCATTGAGAAAGTTTCTTATTATAAAAGGATGTTAACCTTTTTGTTCTTTTTACCTCAAGCCCGCTACCGCTCATAACTCAAATCATTTAAAAGCGTGCACCCGACGGCCGCAGTTGTGCGAAATGTATTATTCAACATTCCTTACTGAACCTACATATGTACAGACAGACATACATACATACGTGTCGAGTCGCACGGCAAGTCCGTACGTAACACGTATTGCTATCGACGACCGATGCTTAGGGAATTTACGTTTTTAACCTTTCACGAGATATCTCGGATTTCTTTTTAAGACGAGATTTTTCTTTTTAGATATTTTTAAGGTGAAATAGATGTTAAATAAGCTGTTAGATACGTAAGTTTTGTGTTCGAAATAAATAATATTTAGTTAGAATTTGCTTAGATTTTGCTTCAAGCTTCAAATTTTGAAAATTCATGTTCGTTTGTATAATATTGTTTGTGATACTTTTCTTTTAAATTAATTTATTTTAAAGATACATTTTTTATTTTACCTGAACAAGGTCCAGTTAATAAGAATTTTTTTTTCTGAAATAAAAAAAAACAAGACAGGTCCTTATTCAGGGATAATTCCTAGGTATTAGTAGATGAGTAATCATTTTATTTCTGAAATTGTTGATTTCAATATGGTCGCTGAAGACAAAAAAATGGTTTCGAGAGCCTGCTCTTAAAATAGTTTTAGCAAATTTTTTTGGACTTTATATTATACTAATTACCTTGACTTAATGCTACGGGTACCTATAGCACAGGTCCGGCACTTCAAACAACATCATATATGAAATGATGACGTTCGCATATGCGCACTTTGCGCAAATTGTGCATGACATATGTGTAAGGTTGACTCACCACGCATCGTATGAACATCATTATATAATAGATCATTCTATTATTAAAAATAATATTAAAGCTAACTTGCTTGCTCGGCTTATTTGCTCGGCTCCCCTCATGTTTCCCTAGAAACTGGAAGGTGAGGTGGGGTATCTGAAGTCAGAGGGGGGCGGGGAGTGGCTATTCTGTATGTAGAACTATTCAGGGTGTTTTCGCGTTTCCTGAGGTAGGCTCCATAGTGAAAATTTTTCAGTTTGATGATCTGAGGTCACCGTTTCAGTATTTACTAGGCTGTCACTTACATCCTGTATACTAATAGCTATTCTGTGCCTATAGTCTGACCACAAGGGCTGTACCGCTTCATCAGTAGCTGCGCAGAGAAACCCGCTCCACCCTAACGTTTTCATCCGACATAGTCGAAAGTGAAACAGTGAAAATTACATATTATACCACATTAATTCTAGATTAAGCAGTATTGAATCCAATACACCTACAAACAGAGAACACTCTACAAATTATCCTCGCAACCTTCCCAGTCATAAATCTTGGTGCTCCGGACACCGGCGTTCGAATGCTTCCGACATTACTGTCTCTGAGAGCACGTGCCTAATCTTTGAATAATGCCTTTCTGTTAGTACCTAGTGATGTACTGGAAATGATGGTATGATAGAAGTACGCTAAAGATAATGCTGGTTGGCAATATCTCTTCACTGTACCGGTGGCAAATAAAACTCAATGTCATGCCATCGACTGGACAGAATTGACAACATTTCATTTTAAGAAAGGTAACAAAATAAGAAAACCATTTGGAGATTATGTGATTCAAAGCTTATATAAAAAATATCAGATTTTTCTATCCATTATTTCTCGAGTTATTTGAAAAATATAATTGAGGTTGAATGAGATTTTATTCCTTTGCCTGCTTGGCTTTTCTATTGTATTTGACAGTTTTGATTTTTAATGTTATTGCGGCCAAGGTATCTTAGCCATAAATCCTACGTTTTTCAGAAAATTCAAAAGTAAAATAAACATAGAAATGTCAGTCAAAAATAAAATCCTAAAAATCTCTTATTTTTAACCGATTTTTATATTTTTTATTAAAAACAGGAGGTTAAAAAAAATGAAATGTTGTCAATTAGGTAAGTTTTTGGTAAGTCAAGATAAGGAGATAAATAAAAAAATAACACAAAGAATCTTGGCCTTAAGAAGCATCATAGTAATTGACTGTACAAGGTGTTAGGGTAAACAGTTGCATTACTTTAAGGGGTTATCGTACCCATGATAATGGATAACTTTCCCTAAGAAATCTGTAGGAAATTCGCAAAATAGATTTCGACTTTTCATGCAAACATTCGATCAGCTGATTGTATTAAGTCCAAAATCTTTTTTGCGAATTTCCCATACGTTTCTTTGAGAAAGTTGTTCAGTATCAAACTCAAACTCCAAACTCAAAATGTTTTATTCAAAATAATATCACATGGATAGCTTTCTGACGTCATTTTTGACTCTACCACCGCGTCGGAAGGTGTTCCGTTGTAAAGAAGATGCGGCCAGAAACTCTAAAATGGTATCTATAATAGGTACAATCGCCCTTTAAAGTAATGCAACTATTTACCCTAACACTCCGCATAACTGTAGTCTGACTACAAGGTCTGTACCACTTCACTGGTAGCTGCACGGTTCACCGTGAAGGCTCTCTGCCGCTCCACCGAAGACTTTCGCGGTAGCTTCTTAGTTTATCCCATCAACCTGAACAACTTTAACTGTGGGAGCACTCGCAGAAAAAAAAAAGCTGTTTCATACGTTTAAGTCGTGTAGGCATTGCAGTTTAGTATAGAATAACAGATTTTTTTTGCGCTGACAGTTTTGCTCCCATAGTGTTGTTCAATTTGATGGGTAGAGTACGAGGTTTAAAGGTTTGCCTTTAGTTACTTTATTATACTGTATATCAAATCCGAACCAACCACACACCAAAACAAAGAAAGTTTGCAAGATCCTACTGAGAATGTTTGAACATCTCTCAAGCATACTAAAATTTCTAACACACCAGTGAAAACCTACATTAGGTAACTGACTAATCATATTCACAAAAAGCCAACATATATAAACTAACAGAACATCAATAACATACTAGCCAAACCTTCGAATCAACAAATAACAAGCTATCAACCGAAGCCGAGCCTACAGAATGGACACTCAAATCTAAATCGGATGGCCATACACCGGAATCGTATTTCTGTGAGACCATCGCAGCCAATAACCGGCTCTGTAGTGGGTTTCGGAGGGGATATCCGGAGGTCTGTCGAATGGAAGTGTGGTGTAAGCTATAGGAGTATCTGATATATGCAAATATCTAGGTATAATAATATGACGTATTCATACTACGCTCATAAACGTTATGTAAGTAGATTGGAGCAAGGGTAATAAGATTGTTTTTTTTTACGTAGCCTGTTCAATGTTCCACTGCTGGGCAAAGAAATCCCCAGTGGCATACTTACCTACTTCCCACCATCTTGAAAATCTCCAACCCGAAATATTCATGATCAAAGTTATAATTATTACTATCGAGATTGATTATCTCGGGGCTAAGTTTTCACATATTTAGTGATAGTTTTGTCTCGTACACTACTCATACTGATAACAGTAATAGCATCATAATTTAAACATGTTAAAGCCGTTCCTTTCAGATGTTGATTACATTCTCAGGTAGCCGTTTAACTATTTCACTGCGCCGCTTAACTCTCATAACTTAGACCACCGTTTCATATCCAGACGAATAGCGACTTGTGAGTGAATTAGACTTTTACGATGCGAACGAATCTGCGCCTCTGGAAGGTAGAAATGACGTGAACCATTACGTATATCTAAGTTGAGAAGATAAGCTGTGCTTAGACGAAGAGGCTTTAATCTTTTAGTTTAGTCCCGTGTGGGTTAGTTTATCCTGCTTTGATCAATTTGTTGATTTGTCGTTCTATGCTTTGGAATCAGAGAGGTAGACTTCATTAGGCGTAAGCATAAACAAAAGAAAATTACGTGACGACCCTCTTATTTTGTCGATATAACGCAAATATACTTGCAACAACAAATTTTCTGGTAAAGTCTACTAAAAAAAATTTAAGTCACAGATTATTATTTTTTCGTAGACTTAACTACAAAAATGGTTGTTAAGTATGTTTTAGTTATATCGACAAGAATTATACAGGGTGGAATTCTAAGCATTAGCATCCTTTTATTAAACTAAGAGTCTACTCAAAGGGAGGTGCCCAAGAGAGTGCTCCAAGGTAATCAGATATTCTACCTATACCATGTTGAGAATATCCACATGACAATACTTCTATTGTATCAGCAGCTCTAATGCTGGTCGGCAGATCTTTCCAACAACGGTGACTCAACTCGACAGAAGAAGACTAGCAGTACCCAAATTTTGTTCAGTGTGATAGGTTGTGAGCCCTTGGTGAAATAGTGGACTAAAAACCCGCCTTCAAATTGAAGTCTGCTTTCCTCACGATTATTTACTTTCACCGTAAAGCAGTGGCGGTAAAATCTAAAAAAACTTATAGTAATCCCAATCCATAGCAACATAAATTTCCGCGTTACTCGTATACTTATCAGGATGAGTAACAATAAAAATAGCACTCCTGGACCGGAGAGAACTTCATTAGAATACCTAGCTGAAAATAATTAATAAAAAGAAAAAAAAGGAATTGAATTTCGCAAAAACCTTTTCAACCCATGATGGTGTTTCTATATCTATGATCCTTTCCTGGAAACTGAAAAAGTACCTAAACTTTTTCCATTAATTTCTGCGTTCCCAGAATTTCCTGTCAATTCGGTTTCCGGAAAATCCCTGAAATTTTGTTTCGGTATAACGTCAGAGGCTGAAATTACTTCTTTGACCTTGAAAAAATAGGATGTGTAGTTTAATCAAATAGCTCTTTCGTATCGATTATTTTTTATTATCGCTCTCTAGCATGGCTCTCTGGCGTTTCGGTGAAGGAAGACATCGTGAGGATACTTGCATGCTTCAATTTTGAGGCATGTATTGTACCCACTGCCCATTATAAGCGGCGACGGGCTCACCCCCCGTCACACTGGACAGAGTTTCGGTACTACTGGTGAAACATGGATGTTTTGAGGTTTCAGAATATCTCTGACTACCCCCTTGGGGAATATAGTCGTGAGCATATGCTATGCTATGCTGATGCTTATGGTATGCTCTCTAGCATCAGTGGCGTATTTTTTATTAGACAAATTAGTAGTAGTAATTTTCGAAATTCTTGACAATCGCTTTTGTTCATATTAGTGATTCTACACAATATAGATTCCACACAACAGCCATTGATCACATTCTCTATGCCTTGATTCTACAAATAGGTTCTCACTGACAAGAATAGGTTGCATAGCCATGCAAATGAGAGATAGTTACACCACTGCTTAGTGCCCAACTCGCGGACCACCGAAACTGTAGAGACCGTAGTGAACTTGGTACTCTTTCTAATTCTGTGGCAGGCAATGAGGCAAGTAAGTGGCAGGGCACAGGCCTCCTCTTACGAAAACTGTCAGAAGAAGGGAACTATAATCCATCTCGCGCGATGGTTTCAGTCATAATTATTCAGTCGCTAATTCACTACCGCATTCCTTTTGACACTACAACATTCGCTGAAGAAGAAATTCCGATCCGTATTGTGAATCCGCATTGGTAGCGCGTAGTGGTCTGACACCCATACACCCTCCTTGAGGGTAAGCGTATGCCCTGCAGTGGGACGTATAAAGGCTAATGAAATGTTGATGATTCCTTTTGGGGATTGTCAGTAATCTGGCTACAACTACCAACCATCTTTTAAAGTTATAACTTTAGCAAAGCTTTTAGCATTTTTCATGTTTTCTCTGGAATTAAATATTTTAACGGGTTCTTACCGCGTTTAGGTATAATTGAGTTTCCGATATTTTGGCGGAGATGATCACGGGATGACACGGGGTTGTAGATTAAATAATAACCTGTTTGGACATCAGCAAGAAATCTTTTGTTTCAAGTTCACAGATTTTAATGTATTTTTCCACCAGTATATAAAAAAAAGAATAAAGCTCACATGTACATCCTACTAATATTATAAACGCGAAAGTTTGTAAGTATGGATGGATGTTTGTTATTCTTTCACGTAAAAACTACTGAATGGATTTTAATGAAATTTGGCACACAGATAGAATATGATCTGGATTAACACATAGGATACTTTTTTAAGGTTTACGCAGACGGAGTCGCGGGCAATAGCTAGTACATTATAATGATCCCAAAAAAGCTACTAGGCTTTTTATTGTAGATACCATACAACAACTACAGAAACATAACATCCATGATCCGGGATTCGAACGCAGCACCCTGGTTTGGCAGTCCACCGTGGTAACCATTACACCATCATCGTCGTCAATCTTTTAAACAAAGAAACTAGGACCCTCACACAAAGTATAAAGATAAAAGCCGATAAGATATAAAAATAGAATGGCATTCGAACTGAATAATGTAAAACTCTAGGACCTAGAGTACTATCTACCTAGAGTCTAGGTAATAGATCATCTGATACAGTATGAATTACAATGTTGTCTTGGATAAAGGCAGTAGGTACGTAGTTCGTCATGCAAGGCATTTGACTAACAAAGCATCTATTTTGTATCTTGATATAATCAATATTCAAGAAGGAGCTTGGAAACTACTGAACGCTTACAAAGATGGTAGTTGCAGCAAAGGATCTAATAAAACCGAAAGCATTAAATTTTGGATGGTTAAGCGAGTTAGTGCCTTTTAATGTTGATTAGTTTAAGGGAGACCTTTGCTAGCAGTAGGATGAAAAGGCTCATAACCATATTTATCTCTAACTATCTACAAGGTGAAATTGAAATCATTAGCACTAAGAGTCTGCCCAACTTTCACTACGGAGCCAACATCGTGAAAAAATTATAAAACCGGTCAAGAGCGTGTCGGACTCGCTCATGATAGGTTTCCGTAGCCACTATATGAGTAGAAAAAAGATGAAATTGACTACGGAACCCTAAAAAATCTGCTGTCCCATACGTTTTAGATGAGTTGGTACTGCAGTTTTGTAAGGAACAGCTGATTTTTTTTCGCGATTTCGAAGTTGGCTGCATAGTGAAATTTTTTCAGTTTGATGGTCTGAAGCACCCCCTTTAGTATTACTAGGGTGTTTGGTTACACCCTGTACATGTCTATATCATCATTTTATACAACGTGTTAATGAATAAGCGCAAAACCTCATACACCCCAACTAATTTATAACAAAATAATTCGATTGAAACAATAATTTCATTATTTTGGTAGTTAAAATTTAAAGTTATTTGCAATTTAAGTTTTCAGGCAAAAATGATTTGTTATCATTTCAGCAATAAATGAAAGCGCGGTGCTCATGGATACATTTTAAGAAACTTTTTTTTGTAGTAAGTAGGTTGAGTGTGCCCGTGCGGTGGGTTTAGATCGAGTTCAGTAAATTTTAAATTTTACAAACAAATTATTTAATATTTCGATAAAAATACCTATGTTGAAACATGATAATTCGATTATGCTCTCGATTCTAAACAAATTACTTTCTAGTTTTGCGTTTATTCATTAACACGTTGGAGATAATACTTGCAAAGTTTTAAGCTATGTTATCTATCACAGTATCCCACACTAGACTCAGGGCCTGTAGGACTATTTACACAATAGACTACACATTTACACAGTTTTGAATTATATCGATTCCAAGATCGGTAACGTAGGTATTTTGATTATGCTAAATATTTATTTAATGACAATGTAATTAACAGTAAATAACAATAAAATATAACTGACTAAAATAAAACTAGCTTGAAAATCAAAAAAAAATATAGACTCTACTAGAGGTCTAACAAAGGTAGTCAGAAAAAAAAAGATGTAACTTTGTTTCGACTCAAGGTACCTTTAATATTAATATTACGGAACTGAATATTATCAACCTCTTAACAGCCTGCAACTTCTTTCAAGACTAAAGAAAAGATCTTGAAAAGAATCAATTTAAAAGAATCGACTAACTCTTTTGCTGCAGTTTTTTATGTACCAAAACTCTTAGGTTCGCCGGAACTGAAATGAACGGCATTAAACTTTTTGATTCGTACAATCTGAAGACTCACTTTGGAAATGCACCCCAATAAACTAAAATACTCTGCGATAAAGGGAATCGATTCCAGTCCTCGCTCCCACATCTCGATTGTCTTTCAACACATTCGGGTTTTACTGTAGCTAGAATATCGGAGAGCTTTTAAACAGTTCTGTGTACATACACAGACAAGAGCGTAGCTCTTATACATCGTGGTAATGAATAAACGCAAAACAAGAAAGTAGTTTGTTTAGAATCGAGAGCAGAATCAAATTATCATGTTTTCAACATAAGTAATTTTTTACAAAATATTAAATAAATTGTTTGTAAAATTTTAAATTTACTGAACTCGATCTCAACCCACAGCACAAGCACACTCACCCTACTTACTACCAAAACAATATTAAATGTATCCATGAGCATGTTAGCACTGTCATTCATTGCTGAAATGATAACAAATCATTTTTGCCTAAAAACTTAAAATGTGAATAACTTTAAATTTTAACTATCAAAATAATGAAATTATTGTTTCAATCTAATTATTTTGTTATAAATCAGTTGGGGTGTATGAGGTTTTGCGGTTATTCACTATCACGTTGTATACAAGTATGGGTAATCTAATGTAGTTATTCATACAGTTTCGTGTAACGTCTTCTCCTGAAAACCTTTTTCACACATGGAGTCAATAGATGTTGGTTTTTTGTGGTAGTTTAGTTTGCTACAACTACCAACCATCTTCAAACATATAACAATCTTTTGTATCAGAAAGGCGGTGGAAGAAGACACGAGGAAGACCCAGCCAAAGCTATTAAGCATCGGGAATGAAAAAAAACACTTTTAGAAAGAGAAAGAATAAACGAATTCACTATCAACAAGGGTGATTATGGATCATTCGAAAAGATTCAATTCAATTATTTAGAAGATTAATCTATAGATGCCATAAAAACAAACCTCAATTGTTTTTCTGAAGAAAATTCTTAGCCCAGAGCACAGAATAGTTAATAGTATATAGTTGCCCAGAGCTTGCGCTAAGAATCTTCAATTTTTTTCTATCATTGAGTATGCTAAACAGAACAATTCTTTCTGAGCATTTGCCAAAGTGGAAACGGAAGCCATATACCTACATAAAACTGCATGTTTCTAGGTCGATCTGGGACAGATTTTACTTTCGATTTACTTTCCAATTGCTTTTTTAAACGTCTTTTTGTAATCATATTTTATTCATTCAGTTCATTTAATACATTAAAAGCCTATATAGGGTCCTTCTTAATATGCTGACACTTTTTAAGGGGATGATCAGACCATCAAACTGAACAACTTTCTCTATGGGACCAACATCAAAATCGCGAAAACAATATCAGCTGTCCCATACATTTGCCTCGAGTAGGTTTGCAGTTTTGCATAGAACCCCTGATTTTTTGTTCAATATTTCGATGTTGGTGCCATAGAGAAAGTTGTTTGACGGTCTGATCATCCCCTTATAAAAGTGTCAACATATTAAGAAGGACCCTATGGTTTTAAAATAGTACACCTATTCCTATGCTCGTTATAAATCATGGCAACTTACTGAAACGACAAATCATCATAATTACCGTCGATAGCTGGTATTACTATGTAATAAACAAATAGTTAAACCTCAGAAAGTCAACACAAAACAGCTGTTACCTCGACGGAGTCTAACCAGAGAAGCAAAACGGAATCCATTGCCCATTCCCCCACACATACCACAAACAAATTCCTCAACACCACGCAATGTAACACAATTCTCTCAATAATTACAAGGTGTGCTGGCGAAGTGCCAGGCATAGGGTTGTAACAGTTGTAAATAATATTATTTGCATGTTGATATTTCGAATGTCTAAACGGAAAGAGAAATAATTTAACTCTTGTTACAAATGTAACGTAATAGGGGAAATCCCCTATTATAAATAATAAAAATATCGTTTAAATGGTAAAAATGCTGAAAGTTAGTCACAATTTTGAACGTACAACTGAAATTGTGTTTAAAAATTACATATAAGGCAGATATTGGTACAATGACCGTCACGCAAAATTATATTTATTCCGGACAATCTTGATAGTGGTGGCAAAGTTATTGTTTACCCAGAAATCATATGGCTGGGAGATTTATATTGTAGTGGCACGTCGAGAAGGGTCAGTATGGGGAACTACGAAACTATCAGAGATAGAAAAAAAATCTAAAGACATGGTGTCGTCGATTTTAGAGATAAGAAAAACTGCATTCATCGCTTTTCAAAAAATTCATACACTAATCGAGAAACGAACCCGGTCATCTTGGAAAATAGACTTACATTATTTTATTTTAATATTGATTGTGTAGGTAGGATTTATTTTTAAAAATTATGGCATCCATCTTGGCTTTAGATTATTAATTATATCTAGTTTTTGTAGCAAAAGTGATTGACATTGTACGGTAACAAATGAATTTTATTGACTTCAAGGGTTATTTTTAGAAAAGAACACTATCCTGAGCCACCACTGGAGCCTCGCTGTAGGCCGGGGAGGGGACAACCGAAGGCCGACTCGTAACGTAACCACCCAATAGCAGACCTACAACGCGATTCTAGGTAGGTTTAGTTGTTGATATTAAACCTTGTGTCGAAAATTAAAAGAATGTGTTATATATATATATTTTTCTAGGATTGCACTTTATACTGTGTAGTGATAGCGTGGATTTGTTCATATCACATTCGCATACAAAAATTAACGTTTCCGCGTTCGTGGCAGCCCTACCCAAAACCAACTATTATTACTACCAATACAAATGCTCGACCCGCCCTCACGGTCTATGCCCACAATTAAATTCTCGTTTCGATTTCTATCGCCGTACAGTTTACCACGAAGGAACACTTTAGGAGTTATTAGTTTCGAAACACATTTAACTGTTGAATCTTCGTTGTGTGTCCAGTACTTTGGTTACTGATTGTACAGGACTTTAATGACAACTCAACTTGGTTTGACTAATTTTAATATGACTTGTTTAAGAAATAAATGGACTAATTTTAATTTGGTCGTTTAAAAAGGCTTGGTAGCTTATAATACGCCACTACCCTACCCCCTTTGTATCCTAAGGTTGTATGAAAGAAATAGCTTTTTGTTGATAAGACCGCTCTTGTTTTTTTCGGTACCTCTTGTATCTTTTCCCTGTATTTTTACTGCTTATGTTTTCATATAAAATTATTTCATTGATTGATTGATACGAATAGAAAACTTGTTCCATAACAACTTTATTAAAGAAAATGTCGACGTATTAAAGTATTGAACGGGACTTTAACACGCAAATCCGGGGCTTGTTTTAGTCAAACTTTAAGCTTGCTAGCTAACTTTAGCTCTGTTGAAGATACCTTTCAAATCTTTCAACCTCTTTCATCTTTACGAGACCTGAAATTTGTGTCAATACTCGTAATAGTATATTTCATTTATTCCATGAGGTTTTGGCTAACCGGTTCATAATCATCATAAATCCTATGATAATGTTTCATTAGGCTGTGTTTTTGAGGGCAAAAGCAATTTAATACTAGATGAACAAAAAATTTAAGAAAGAAACAAAAAGAGTAAACGATTTTTCTAGTAACGTAGCGTGGGGGTTGGGGGGGGGAGGGGCAAATGCTCCAGGCGGCACTTTACTAGGGGCGGCAAACATGGGAAAATATATTTTCATTGAGCTCATCATCTTTTACCGATTCTTGGAGCTCCGCTCGCTCGCTCGCTCCCTCGCTTCGCTCGCTCTAAGTTTCCGCTGTCAATACTGCACACATAATCCTTAAGAGTTCTGACCACAACTAAGACGAGACGTGCTA
This sequence comes from Agonopterix alstromeriana, assembly GCA_963924505.1. Classification (NCBI taxonomy): domain Eukaryota; kingdom Metazoa; phylum Arthropoda; class Insecta; order Lepidoptera; family Depressariidae; genus Agonopterix; species Agonopterix alstromeriana. The sequence continues at coordinate 15,052,963 of OZ004675.1, forward strand.
AAAATTCTGAGCTCATTCCGATCGCTCCATAGCTTTTTAGGTGCAAGTGCACCTTTTTGTATGGAAAGCGTTCTGGCTACAACATATTCGTTTTTAGAGGTAATGTATCTAAGAGGAAGGATCTTCATAGAGTCCGCATAAATTTAGGATTGTAGTTGGTCTCTTTTATCTTATGACGTACCTTTAATAGTAGAAGGAGATGGAACTATAGATATTTGTTTATGCGGCTGTCCACTTTTTTTTGAGCTAGTGTGTGTGAAAAGTGACCTTAAACATAAGGCCATATGTCACTTGGTGCCTTTTGTCCATACTACTTGACACCACACACTCAAACCTAAACGTCAAAAAAAGTGGACACTTTACAATTGGTATGGCTCACTCTAGTCTTAAAGAGAGATCCTTCCTCTTAGTAATGTATGTATTTTTCTATTTCTAACGGATGAGATTAATCACAGCGACCCAAGAAGTTCCGCTAAAAAAACATAGTTATTCCGTAATTTTATATTAGGGTATTCTCTATGCTTATAGAAAAAAGGGGCGACAAAATCGATCTATGCGCCCCGGGCGTCAAAAATCCACGATACGCCACTGGTTTTTCTTTCTTTCTTTTTTGTCAGAAATAATTAATACCTGAAACCTACAATATGCCAAAGATAAGACTTGCTAAACTACACGTTAAAAATTGTTGTTGTAGCAATGTTTCTGAGCACTCTAAAAGAGATTATGGTCGTAAAGTCGTAATTTTATCAAAATAATATACACTCACATTGTAGAAGTATATACTTTAAAATCCACGCCTTTCCACTTAATTAAACTATAATTCACAATACAGCATAATAAAAACAAATTATCTCAAATAAATATAAATTTAAAAGGCTATAATGGGCCAAAAATATTTGTCCAACAAAGCAGAGTCCGGGCCAGATGGACCATTTCGCATGTCATATGCGGCCTTGCTATTCTCGAATAAACAACGAAACTTGCATGCGGCCTTGGCAAATTTACTTACATTTCTGCTACACCATTTTCGCTCTTAAATCTACAACATTAACGTTGTTTACGACTGTAAGAAAGTACTGCTTTAGGGGCTTTTAATGTAGTTGTTTTTGTACACAAATGATTTTAAAGGTTGTTTTTAATCGATGACAAACAAAACATGTTTGGTTCAACCCTAAAATAGAATAATGACCTTGTAATAGAAATTAGGGCAGTGTAAACATTTAAGGGAATGTAATTCGGAGCGTGCTCCATACAAACTAAGTCTGGTGATATTCTCAATACTAACTAACTAAAGTCAATGATATTTTTCAGAAACAATTTAGAAACTCATCTCTATGCTTGTATGAGGTCAGATTTTCGTTAAAATGTATAGTTTTAAAGTTACAGTGCCTCAAAGATTTCCATACAAATCTTAAATTAATTCTAGCATTAAAACTGTATATTTTAACGAAAATCTGACTTCATACAAGCATAGAGATTAGTTTCTAGATTGTTTCTGAAAAATGTCTTTGACTTTAATTGGTTAGTATTGAAAATATTACCAGACTTCGTTTGTATGTAGCGGTCATTTACGCATTCGGAATAAACTTCTCTTAATACAGCCAATAACCTTAGAGCATATAGCAATGGAGTTAACGACGGGCGTACCCCTCTGCCAAAGTCTCAGAGGAAGGATCTCCATAGAGTCCGCATAAATTAACGATTGTTAGTCTCTTTTGTCTTATGACGTACCTTTAATAGTAGAAGGAGATGGAACTATAGATATTTGTTTATGCGGCTGTCCACTTTTTTTTGAGCTAGTGTGTGTGAAAAGTGACCGCAAACATAAGGCCATATGTCACTTGGTGCATTTTGTCCATACTACTTGACACCACACACTCAAACCTAAACGTCAAAAAAAGTGGACACTTTACAATTGGTATGGCTCACTCTATTGGGTATAATCTCTTTGGCCAAAGTACGTGGCCATTTTTTTCCATGCGCGTTATATAACACTAGTTCACGCTCGTCCGCTACTATTCGGTATCGTTTCGTGTCGCAAACCTGCAATGCTCTAACTAAGCGATTAACAGATTCTTATTGTTTGTATTGGGAACCTTACATACATTAATATGGCCTATAGTGTTCTCTGTTAATTAATAAAAAGGACTACAGGCTCACTACGTCGCACAGGACTGAGTTCTGATACTGATAGTGAAATACAGGGTCCTTCTTAATATGATGACACTTTTTTATGATCAGACCGTCAAACTGAACAACTTTCTCTATGGCACTCGCTTCCAAATTGCGAAAAAAGTCAGCAGTTTTATACAAAACTATCAAAATCATCCCCTTAAAAAGTGTCAGTATATTAAGGAGAATCCTATATTTAGAACGATTACATTGACTACTCCCGCGATAAATATAATCATGCGCATTGAAGTTGAAGCATCTAGGCTTTCACACGACTTTCGATCTTAAATTTATGATTGTACTTATGTCATATGATATTAGATTCTCTTTTGCTTCTAGAATTATAACTAAGTTCCCAGAGCTGTGTCCTGATTCGGCAGCACCAAAGCAAACGTAATTGCGCCTTCAAAGGCTAGACTCTACCTGCTACACTTTACCAACACCTGAGGCCTTTTTGCCCATAAACAAGTGACAGTCTTGCGTGCCTGGGCAGTGTGGTGCAAGCTGTAGGAAACTGGAGACTAACATTTGGGAGTACACTGCCAGGTTTCCAAACTTTTTCCAGTCAAAGAAATAGATTGGAATTGAAAGGGTTTGTCCAGTTTTCTTGCAAGGTTTAAAGTTCTTCGGTAGGGTATATTACTGTTTGCGCGATCCATACAAACGAAGTCTGGTGATATTTTCAATACTAACCGATTAAACTCAATAAAATTTTGCAGAAACAATCTAGTAACAAATTTCTATGCTTGTATTGTGGCAAATTTTCTTTAAAATGTACAGTTTTAAAGTTACAGTGCCTCAAAGATTTCCACACAAATCTTAAATTAATCCTAGCATTGAAACTGAATATTTTAACGAAAATCGGAGCATAGACATATTTTGTTCCCAGATTGTTTTGGCAAAATTTCACTGAGTTTAATTGGTTAGTATTGAAAATATCACTCAAATCGCATCACAAGGTCATAAGGTCATTGTTAAAAAACAACTGATCTTAATTACTCGTGGGTTCTTGAGTTCACTCTGACATACAGTTGAAAGGCAGCTTTAATATAAGGGAGCATTTAACATTAGTTGATTAATACCCAGCCCAATTATTTAAGCTGGCTTTATCTTAAATAAATGAGCCTATATTATTATACTCTGAATTCTTGTATTCTGACAAATGTTGACAATTAACTTGCGTCTGAATAAAATGGAGAGGCCAGTTTACCATGCGGGCTTTTTGTGATTGACGGCTGCTTGAAAAATATGTGGATGTCACGGGATGCTCTGTAGATAAACATCGAAATTGATCGTTGTAAAAAAAATGTGAGTAATAAAAGAAAACCTGGGGCCTTAAGCGGAAGGTAGGTGACTAGCCTATAGCAGATGCACTGCATAAATTGAGCCCCCGTCGCCTAATTGAGTTAGTCGCAATCCGAGCGGCATTGTGTGATTGAGATTCTTTTTTGATTTTAGGTGAAATAAAGGTACCACATATGCCTTCGTTGCTTTTAGTCGTTTTACAGATCATTCAAAAAAGGAAAACCAAATCACACGGCATTACTTTTCACTCGTAGTAAGTACATGGGAAACAGGTCCATTGTTCGAGTACGTAATGCAAGAACGTCACCTATCTTCCGCTATTTTAATGTAATCAAAGCCCGGGGCATACAGCGTCATGCCTTTCATCATCATGGCATACAAGTCGGTGTAAGACCGACCCCATGGCATGCCAATAAATTTATCACATTAAAAAAGTTGCGGTTTCCGTAGAGAAATGTTAAGTCATAATTATATGTCGAGCAACAAATATTGCCTAGTGGATACCCGGACAAATAACGCTATATTATAGAGAAATTTCTCCAAATTATCTACCCAAAGTTTCAAACAATCTAACATATCTAAAACCATTAATATCAAAACTAGGTCCAACCTTCCCAAAAGCCCAACTCGCCATCTCAAAGCATGAAGGACTCTAATAACTTGCACCCACCTGGCATGATTCCAACTAGCTTATATGGCAACAAAACACTAGGCAGCGTGCTCTCTGATATCATTGCCGAGAATAAGCCGAGTTAAACGTGAATTAGAGTGCTTTATATTGGATTTAAAATGTTTATAAGTGCAGGTAGATTCTTGTACCGAAAGGAATTTGTTCGGAGTATTTAGCAGTCGCTTTTTTGGGGGCCCAAATTGGGATTTGGACCAAATCATATGGTCGTTAGTTCTGTTTATTTTGGCGTGTAATATTTTTCATTAAAAGGATAGGGGGACTGAAATGCTAATTTGGAGACTTCTCCGACTGTATACATATTTGTCCGATACACTCCACCGACTAGTGGGAAAGAGACAACTGCAGCTCGGACCAATTTTATCTACATGAAATGTACGAAAATAGCATTTCGTATTCCCCTGTTTCCTCCTCCAAAACTAAGCCGATTTTAATAATTTTTTTCAAGAATCATATGAGAAAGACTTTGGCTATATCTGTATGTTTTGCTTTTTTTGTTTATATTCGTCAAATTTGTTTGCTGGATGTCTGAAAACGGGCGAAAAAATTGGTCATTTTCGAAGGTCCCTAGTTCATACAGTAATTAATTCATGCAAAAAAGCAAAACATAGCGACATAGCAGAGGTAACATAGATTGTATGGTAAAAAAACGTTTGCTCTAGTGTCATTATCCAGGGAGCAAACAGGGGAATACACTTGTATGGAAAAAACGATACTCGCCTATCCTCTTAACAACTGCTTTTACCCGCACTTTCTTTAACTTGGATTTTGGAAAACAACAGCCCATTGTACCACTTTAGGGGTGGATTTTTGAAAAATCCTTTTTATTGCACCTCTATCTGTAGAGTCCGAGGAGAACATTTAATGATAACAATTCATGATTTTATCCAAATACGACGGTAGTGCAAGAAATGATTTATGAAAGTGGATCATGTGGTGACAAATTGTTACTGCCTACCCTTATGAATGGTGTGAGCATTGTGTTTGTAATAAGAACAAACCCAGTAAGATGAAATAACAGATGCAAAATTATTCCTGTATCCTATTATCGGACTGTAAAGTAAAACAATGACCCCATTCTGATAGGTATCCAATATTATACTGAAAAACTCTCTGTCCCCACAAACAATCTGCCTTTGAAGTAGAGTCTATTTTCGGTAAAAATTTCAAACACAATCGAAACTGAATCAAAACCCACTGAAACTTCTAGCATGAAGATAAAATGAAAAAAAAACTGGCAAAGAACTATTCGAGCCGTTGAAGGGTTCCAAAATCATATTAGAAATAAAACTAACTGGTTGCCGATGAAAGAAGACAAAAAAAATGGCAGAACACTGCTTTGATAGGTAAATTGTAAACTGAAGATTTGGTACTCGTATTCTTAGCCTTTATTTTAGAAATTTTAATTAATATTTAAGAGCCGTGGTGGTCCGGTGGCGAGCAACCTTGTCTGCCGTGCAGGAGGCGATGGCAAATCCGACTCGTACCAATGAGTTTTTCGGAATTTATGTACGATTTTAACACCACAGGCTTTTTGATGAAGGAAAACATTGTGAGGAAACCTGCATGCTTCAATTTTGAGGCATGTATTGTACCCACTGTCCATTATAAGTGGCGACGGGCTCACCCCTCGTCACACTGGACAGAGTTTCGGTACTACTGGTGAAACGTGGATGTTCTGAGGTTTCAGAATATCTCTGACTACCCCCTCGGGGAATATAGTCGTGAGCATATGCTATATTCAAATTTTCTTTTTTATGAGCCTTGTTAATAATTTATGGAAATATGAGCTTTTAAACATTATTTATTAATTCGTACTCCATTCGAAATTACAACTAACTATTTAAGATTTCGACTTCTACTTTATTTAAGATATTTTATTTTTATTTTTGTAGGAACGTAAATTCTTTCTTCGAATTATAGTGTCATACTCGTATCTGTGCAACCGAGTTATGCTCGCTGAAAACGAGTTTTTCCGGGATGAGACCTATCTAGATCGATTGTTTGCCTATCCTGAAATAGTATTTATCGAAATCCTTAGAGCAGTTTTCTAGAACGCTATGACAGATTGCATTTTAAACATACGAGTAAAACTAATAAATTTCGATGTGCAAATAACGAGCATTTTATTGTAGAAACGTTTAATATATGAGTCCCGTTTTTCATCACTTGACCACAGATCCCTAAAAAGAAGAAAAAATACTTCACAAACCCCAGTTATTGGTGCCAATTAGTGGTTCCAGTGTTCCGTGGTTAATTGCTACGGATTCGTTTACTTATTCATCAATCTGCGACGACAGGGGACTTGGCTGTTACTTGTTATGTGCAAGGGGGATTAAGATTATAGTTTGTTTTCATCGGTTTTGTTTTGATTGGTAGGTTACATTTTAAAGAATATTTTTTAAGCATAAGCATATGCTCACGACTATATTCCCCGAGGGGGTAGTCAGAGATATTCTGAAACAACAGAACATCCACGTTACACCAGTAGTACCGAAACTCAGTCCAGTGTGACGGGGGGTGAGCCCGTCGCCACTTATTTATAATGGACACTGGGTACAATACATGCCTCGAAATTGAAGCATGCAGGTTTCCTCACGATGTTTTCCTTCACCGAAAAGCCTGCGGTGTTACAAATCGTAAATAAATTTCGAAAAACTCATTGAAATCTTTAGCAGTGTGGTTTTCAGCTCAGATAAGACTTCTACATAATGAAATACTAGGTAAATAAGGGTTATTAATTAATTGGAGTACCTTTTTTTAGATAGGCAATATAATTGTTACGCGCCACACACGTCGTTCCACCCTGAAACTTCACTAAACATGCTACAACCCAAAGAAACTCCACAAGCTTGAACTTAAACAATTTCATCGAATCAAAAAAAAAAACCTTAGATTTAATATTCAAAATGTTTCCTTGTCTAAGCCTAAGCTAAACTATAGTTAATTGGCTATAGATTTAACGCCCATATCTCACAAATCTTAGCCTACAACTCAACGGCTTTCTTATGATTGATGGACGGCAAAAAAACCACAATGTAAGTACATTTTTCAAGGCTTTTCTTTGTTACGTATTGTTCGTTCTACCAGACGGAGACGATAAGAAAATGTTTGCCTAAAAACACTCTTTCAATGTTTTAATGGAATAAATATTTCAATATTTAGAACTAAAAGCTCTCCTTCACAAAATCTTTACTCGTAGTACAACATACATTTTCGTAAATAAGTACTGAGTGATATTTTCAGAAGTGGTTCAGAGGTGGTCAAACTGAACAACTTTTACTGTGGGAGGAATCCTGAAATAGCGAAAAAAATATGTTGTTTCATAAATTTGAGTCGAGTAGGCATTGCAGTTTAGTGTGGAACAGCTGATTTCATTTGCGATTTCAGTTTTGCTCCCATAGTAAAAGTTGTTCAGTTTCCGACTCGACCCGAGATCATCGCAGGTATGCATTTATGTTCGCTTGCGCCTGTTTTCACTCGTTGTACGAAGACGTTCTTCTGTAAGATTTATTTTGGGTCTCTTTTTTTTCAATGCGTAGTTTATAATATCTTTTACAGCCTTTTCAGGTGGTTTGAAATATAATATCAGGATGACAACTAACTTGCCTCTATCAAACCGCAACGAACCACCCTGAAATGTATAGCCAACTCGTTGCGGGTTCCAAGATAGATTAGAGTCACACCCCCAGGTACAGTGGATTTCATTGTCTAGTGTTATGACTGGTCGCCGCTGTTGATCCGGGTTTAGACGAGTTCCAGTGATGGGAATGAGCGGTAGGCATATGCTTTTAAGCTTTAAGTATATGGTTCACTGTCTTTATGTAACATACTAATTTTAAAATGGACGCGGGCACAAATAGCAAGAAGTTATGGAAAACTATTAAGAATGTAACAAATTCTAATAAGGCTAGGGACCCGTCATCAGACCTACTAAAAATAAAACCATCCACGCATGACTCTGTAAATGCAGTAAATGAATATTACGCTAATGTCGGTAAATCACTTGCAGAAAACATAATAAACAAGCAAGGACACCCTCCTCCTTCAAACGCAATATTGGCTAGCACGGCATCTTCTTTTGGTTTATTGGACACGGACGAGGAAGAAGTAGAAATAATTATAACACTTCTAAAAAAAGATTGTGCGCTTGGCTGGGACGGTATCTCGTCATCTTTACTCAAGCAGTACAAAAGTATACTTGTTCCTCCAATAACTCATATTTGCAGACTAAGTATGCAGAGAGGCGTCTTTCCGGATGTTTTTAAGAAATCCCTAATCCGCCCTATCTTTAAGGGGGGGAGCAGGGACCGTGTCATAAGCTATCGGCCTATTTCTATTCTCCCGTCAATCTCCAAAATTCTGGAACGAATACTGAATGTAAGACTCGTCGATTATTTAGAGAAGAATAAACTCATTTCGGACCAACAATACGGCTTTCGGGCAGGCAGATCAACAGCTGATGCAGTACATAACCTTACCGATTGCGTTGTTAGAGATCTGGATGGAGGAAGGAAATGTATTTCTGTGTTCCTAGATCTTGCCAAAGCATTTGACACTGTCTCTGTTCCCCTACTCCTATCTAAGCTACAAGCTGCGGGCGTTAGAGGAATGCAGCTGCAGTTATTCCAAAGTTATCTTAGTGACCGATTGCAGTGCGTAAAGATAGATGACTCTACTAGTGAATACTTGCCAATAACCTTCGGAATTCCCCAGGGTAGTATTTTGGGTCCCACTTTATTTTTGGTTTTTATAAACGACCTCTGCAACACCCTATTACAAAACGGCAAAGTCATATCCTTTGCCGATGACACTGCTTTAGTTTTTAATGGCGTTTCATGGGATGAAACCTATTCTAATGCGCAAAAAGGTCTAGATATCGTACTAAAATGGCTTGACTTCAATCTGCTTACCCTTAATGCCGAGAAAACAAAATATATTGCCTTCAGCCTCCGTAATGTCAACCGACCATCCACCGCACTTAATCTTATTGCCCATGGCTGTTCTATCCCACACCGGAACTCGTGTTCATGTTCGAAACTTGAATGCGTACCCGAACTGAAATACCTGGGTGTAATCATTGACTCCTCATTAAACTTTAAAACACATATCACACTATTGACATCTAGGACTAGAAAGCTAATCTACATATTTAAAACACTTCGTCACATAGCAAATGTCGGGGTCATTAGGATGGTCTACTACGCTCTCTGCCAATCCATTTTGACCTATTGTATAAACGTCTGGGGCGGAGCACCAAAGACACATATGCTAAGACTCGAGAGAGCTCAGAGGGCAATTTTAAAAGTTTCTACCTTCCGTCCTTTTCTGTTCCCGACAGCAGATCTCTATAAAGCATGTGAAGTCATGACCGTAAGGCAGCTCTTCATCCTTAGTATAATAATGCGTCAGCATACCACCCTTACGTATAATCCTGATCATGTGGCACGAAGACGGCGATGTGACCTTGTTTGTACTAACACTGCTTTCAAAACTGTTTTTACAAACCGCTTTCATTGTTTTCTCGGAGCATATCTTTATAATAAATGTAACGCTGCTTTAAATATTTTCCCGCTGCCCAAATCTGCCTGCAAACATAATACTAAGGAATGGCTCCGTAAATTCACATACGAGGAAACTGAGGCACTTCTCGTAGTTCCAAAGTAGGTTTTAGGATCACACCGTATTTTCTGTAAATTTAATTCACTTAGTGGATGGCTCTGGAAGAGTCATCCGATCCCAAGGCAATGCACTAGTCGTAGGGCTAAGGTCAAATTTAAGTAATAAACTGTTAAGTTCATTCCGTACTGTAACAAACACACGCACACACGTACACTCACACATACACACACGCACTCATTCATATGTAATATTCCCACACACTTAAACAAATTGCATAATCAAACTTAAGATATCATACAAAATAAGAGTAATGTTTAAAACGCTGGTAATTTTAAGTTTATGGTTTAAAACCATTTATCCCTATTAGATTAATAACTATTCTCCTAGACAATGTTCTTGTAAATGTTTCTCCTAGACTAAGTTTTAGTAAGGGTAACCGTGCGGGTGGAGGCCTGGTGTCCTGTGACACCTTATTCAAGCTCACCGACAGGTGAACTTAGTCCAGGCACCAGTCTCCACACTACTGTAATAATGTAAATAATATTAGTTCAGAGGTACCTAAATCTCTTATTGTTTATTATTGTATGTGGAGAGAAATAAATAAATTTATTATTATTATTATAAAATAGAGCAGAAATAGTTTTGAGATAGGGCAGCGTATGAGGACTAAGGGAGGGGGGGGGGGGCACGCTCAGGAGCCTTTCTGGTACAGATAATTTCTTTGGCCATCCAGAGGGGCAATGCGGCCAGTATCTTTAGAACCTTTGAGCCGGGGTTGCGAAGGGCAGTGCCTTTAGATTAGTTACGAAGCCGCATGCTGATTTTATCTTGTGTGCTGCCATTGACGAAGCTTGTAGCGGATATAGATGTGTGTGATTAAGATTTGACGAAGCCTGCGTTGCGGATTAGATTATTTTTGTTATATAATTTTAAAATAAATGTGATGTGATGATTATCATACTGATTTTCAAAACAAAGGGTTCGAACGAGTTTAAAATTATTAGTTTAATAAAATACACAACTTTATGGATACTGAATCTGAATGGTGGTATTCCACTGTTGAAACTAAACAACGCTTTATGGCAAAAACAGTGGCGTAGCGTGGGTTTCAGCCGCCCGGGGCACAGACCGATTTTGCCGCCCTTTATCTTTATAAGAAGACAGACCTACACAAATAACATACAAACATACATACATACTGCGCAGTCGGGTAAAAATAACGGAGCGAGCTCGAAATTTTTTTGCACATCTATTCAGGTTGTGGTCAGACATCTTTTGGTTTATCCATGCAAAAATAGAAACTTAGAGTGAGCTAAGCGAGCTCGAATTTGTTATAGAAAATGCAATCGATATTGCCGCCCCTATTAAAGTGCGCCCAGGGCATTCCCCGCTACGCAAAAATTAAAGAATGGTTACATTCAAACCATCATGCCAATTCCAACAATACTCGAAGTCACTATTGAAAAACAAACAGCCTCAATGAATAATTTTACTCAATAATCAAAACAACCACATTAAAATACTTGCCTAAGTAATTGCTAACAATCTAAGCTGAAATTCCACACTTGAAATCTGAAATCTTAGACCATTTCCAGTATACCTTTCAACCGCAATTTTCCTTTCCCCAATTTCGCTTTCAAATATCGCTCAAGTTGCCGCTGGTATTTGCCGACATGGCCTCAAAGTGTCTGGCCTATCACGATGAAATGGCATCTACAAAATTTCATTACCATCTGTTTACAGTTCCCATGATTTCATATTCGGAAAACTTTAATGATTTTTTCATTATTCATGTCACGCCAAAAGCCGTTATTTTAATTTTAGTTTGTAAATCAATTTTGTTTTGGTAGTTAACTTGTTAAATATTTATTGGGTTTTGTGTTACTGGGACAGAAAATGTAATGATAGGATATTGATAACTATCTGGAGGAATTCTGAAATTGTCACTTTTGGAATACATCGGTACCATAATTTTGGATTTTGGAATATTATGAATAATAAACAATTTGTGCTAGTTGGACCAATCTTTAAAATACTCGTCAATTTCGAAATCTATTTATAACAAATGTGAGGTACATATTAACATAGGTACAAAATTTTGAAATTATGTATTTTCATTAGTTTAATGTAAGCTCTCGTTACAAGTGTTTTTGTTATTTTATTGATGTATCGTCGTATTCTATACTCCATTCAAAATAGCTACGAAATGTTAAGGCCATTTTGCATTACAGAAACAGAGATTTGAAACACTTCCTCTCACTTATTCTTAGAGCAGTTTTAATAACGTCAAAGATATGTCGGATAGTATAAGTATCCACTAAATTAATAACATTTGCTAGTAATCAGAATTGGCCAGAAAGCTACGTAGGAATCGGAAAATCTCGTCGTCCTTATTTGGAATGAAGTGTAGTTTTGTAAACTTTTTATGAACTGTAATAAATTATGTGTTACTTATGCAAATAAATGGTTTATCTTTATACAACGTGTTAATGAATTAACACAAAACTAGAAAGTAGTTTGTTTAGAATCGAGAGCAAAATCGAATTATCATGGTTTCAACATAGGTAATTTTTTTCAAAATATTAAATAATTTGTTTGTAAAATTTTAAATTTGTTGAACTCGATCTCAACCCACCGCTCGGGCACTCTCACCTTACTTACTACCAATACAAGATTCTTAAAATGTATCCATGAGCATGTTAGCGCTTTCATTCATTACTGAAATGATAACAAATCATTTTTTCCCAAAAACTTAAAATGCGAATAACTTGAAATTTTAACTAACAAAATAATGAAATTATTGTCACAATCTAATTATTTTGTTATAAATCACTTGGGGTGTATGAGGTTTTGCGCTTATTCATTAACACGTTGTATATATCTAAGTATTTATTGTTGTATAAGTTAAGTAGGTACCTACTCCTTTAGTTTTTCTTTTTTAATTCCTATAGTTTTTCCCTGCCAACATCAGTTTTTTTTCTACTCTATTCATAGAAAAGAAATCTTTCCGATCGAAAGAAATTCTGACCATAGTCTTTAAGAGAAGTTTATTCCGGAAGCGCTGGTGCGCGCTGCATACAAACAAAGTTGGGTTATATTTTCAATACTAACCAATTAAAGTCAATGAAATTTTGCAGAAACAACCTAGAAACAAATCTCTATGCTTGTATCTTGTCGTATTTATGTTAAATTATACAGTTTCAATGCAAGGATTAATTTAAGATTTGTATGGAAATCTTTGAGATACTGTAACATTAAAACCATCCATTTTAACGAAAATCTGACAAGATACAAGCATAGAGATTACTTTCTAGATTGTTTCTGAAAACGTTCACTGACTTTAATTGGTTAGTATTGAAAATATAACCAGACTTCGTTTGTATGGAGCGTGCCAGCAGTAATATACCCTTAATTCCTTCACCCTCACGTCAGTGTCCTAAACGATTTTGAGTTCTAACTTCTAAACAATAAAAGTCACTTACCTCAGTCCCCTGTACTTTCAGCTTCATATGATCTTCCCTGGTGGTCTTTCCGTCTTTCCTCTTCTTCCAGCAGTAACCGTCGCGTCGGTATCGGACTTTCTTCCTACTGTACAGCAGCATAGAGCCGCTTTTTGGCCTGTCAACAAAAATAAACTAAGTTAATGTGTGGTAGTTAGTGTCCGACCGAAGGTCAGATTTTGGCCGAAGCCGACACCGAAGCCGTAGGTTCAATTATATGTAGAAATACTAGAATAACTAAAAATTATATTAGCTCAAATAAAGTTTTATAACTGATTAGTGATTATAGAGCTTGTTTTTCTCTTTTTAATTAATAGGTTTTTAACGCAGTCGGGATTTTTGTTTATCTTAATAATTTAGTTTATTTCATACTTTTTAGTCTTGTTTTGAAATCGTAACAAAAACGTACTATAACATATATATTTTTGGAATCGTCAGATCACTAGCTTTCATTTAATACCCATATTGTAATTTTTATTCAAAAAAAAAATTATTTTTTCTCTTTTTTATTTCGCAGTCGCCATATTAAAATAATATAGCCTATGTCACTCTCACAATTTTTACGAACCTAATGACACCTCAAACGTTAAAATCCATCAAGCCGTTTAGGCTGTAGGCCGTGCCAAAGAAATAGACATACAAACATACATACATACATATACACTTACATACATACATACATACATACGCTCGAAAAACATAACCCTCCTTCTGGCGCAGTCGGGTAAAAAGTACAAAAAGATTGCAAAATCTATACGGTTATTTTGTCGAGAATGTGTAGGTATGAGGATTCTAAATTATCGCGTATGAAATGGAAGAAATATATTCAACATAAGTCCAACATTAATTGATAGATTTAGGATTAGCCCTAATTTGATTGGAAAAAATCGTACCTTAATATTTTTATTTTTAAAAACAAAATTTTATTTATCCTTATTAATTGAAAATGAATTGTAACAGTAACATTGAAACAAACCAGGTAGCTGAAAAAGTTCGGCTTCTGCCAAAACTTCGGCTGATTTTAGCCGAATGGGTGGTCATGGCCGAAGCCGAAGCTTTGGAAGGTCGAACACTAGTGGTCATCAAAATCTTTTAAGATAAACAAAGCACCTTTTGAAGAATCTTTTCCTTGTTTTATTTTACCAAAGCTCGTGGAATTCCCCTGTGAAATAAACTCAGAGTAAAGAACTCGCATCATAATGTTATTACTCTGAGGAAGTAAAGTAACTACTGTTTTATTTTGATAGCTAGATACATATTCAAGTATAGCTATAGTTATATTTTAAGAGAAGGTCAAATGTTTGTTTTGTGTTAGTACTGTGTTGTTTCAACTTTGTTTCCGGGTACCTCAACCAGGATTATTCTTAGTTGGGGGTAGTGACTAAAAGAACGTGACCTCCGACCTTTTCTTTACCTTATTTAAAGAGTCTTACGGCCTCTGACGTGGTTTTTATGTAACGACTACTACCACGAAATATAGTAGCCGGGACCAACGCCTTAACGTGCCATCTGAAACACCGAATCATATTTCTTTTCAGACAATCAGGTGATGACTTGTTATAGCCTGTAGAATCCCACTATAGGGCCTCCTTTCACGAATAAGGGTGAGAGAGAGTGGGCCAAAATCCACCGCGCGGGCCCAGTGCGTGTTGGTGGAGGCAAGTTAGTGGTCAACCAGCAGTCAGAGAATTTAAAAGCCTTCCTAATAGGCCTCTGACCTGGCTTAACGAATTGTTACAACGCCATCTGACGGAACTATCTGAGATCAACTGCTTAACGTGCCTTCCGAAGTACGGAAACGATTGAGATGAAAAACCACTAAACGGTCACCCATCCAAAGACTGACCGTACCTGATGATAGGTGATGACTTAATCTAAGAATATTTACTTTTGATCGAACCCGGCCTAAGAGTCACTCAAACAAAACCAGTACCATAAAATCAATGAAAATTAAAAAAAAGTAGTAGAATAAAACGCAAAAGTACGTATAACCAGCCTTTTTTTCTTTCATTTCCGCCACCCTTTCACGGCTCCGTGCATCTTGGAGTGGTTCCAGCTATTTCTATAACATTGTCTTGTGCGCTGTGACAAACGCCTGAGCTCTTTATATAAGGCTTGATTCAATTCATACATACTTACTATTCAATGTACATGTATGGACGATAGACATAGATATCCAACATATACTGGAGATAACAATTAATTAGTATTCCCACATTTTCGACTCATTAAAGTCTACACATCTTACAAGGGGCACTGTATACGTTATTATAATAAGATACCAGAGGATATTCTAAACTTGCCAGATCAAACGTTTAAGTCCCATGATAAGCAAATCCTCTGTAAAAAAGGTTACTATAAACTCCATGATTATATGAATGACCAAAATGTCTGGTCTTGACAATGTTACACTATGTAATTCAATATTGTGTTTGTAAGTGTACTTTGTATTTTTTTTTAAAGATGTGTGTTGTAGAGTTTCTGGCCGTATCTTCTCTACAACGGAACACCTTCCGATGCGGTGGTAGAGTAAAAAATGACGTCAGAAAGCTATTCTATGTGATATTATTTTGAATAAAACATTTTGAGTATTGAGAGTTTTTCAATAATACTGTCCTAAAAATACCTTTCTTTTTAGTAATCTGTCATAGAGACCGAGATATTTGATTATTGTTGATTTGTAACAGCATGGTAATGTAGCCATACACCTAATCACAACTTTCACTTGTATTTTTTAATACGACAATAAAATATATTAATATAAAAATCGACGTCTTCTACGATTTTGATGCATCGCCATTACCATTTAAGTCGCATCATTAATTCGTTTGAGATATATTTCATTAATAATACCATACCACTTACATATTACCTTTAGAGATATATTGTATGTACATATTATAATTAATCGAATTTTTTCAGACCGCCTTACGGCCTCTGACGCGGTTTTTATGTAACGACTACTACCACCAGAGATAGTAGCCAGGACCAAAGGCTTAACGTGCCATCAAGCACGGAATTATCTTTCTTTTCAGACAATCAGGCGATTCGGCCTGCAATGTCCTAACCAACTGGGGAAAAATGCACAAAGTGACATATCACTAGGTGTCCCCCGTGGGAATCGAACCCACGACAAGTGTCAAGAGCCCAATGCTCATAACCAGTAGACCACGAATGAATCTACATTGAAATCGAAGTGTGTTTGTACATCTACACTAAGATCTGACACTATTATAAAACTGTAACAGAAGTGTGTCGGTGTGACATTGTCGACTGACTCCAATTCATAGATTTTTTGGTATTTTTTTGTTTGTTTGTTCGAACATCATGCCAAAATTACTGGACCCATTTTGATGAAACTTTTTGTGTTTGAAACAGATGAACCGATTTATTGGTGCAATTTTTCGCTGATTAAAAAACTGTGGTCCAACTTAAAACTGTGATAGTTGTTGCCCTGGAATTCTTCTAGGATTGGTCAGGTTGGGATGTATCGATTCTAAGCTTACTGTCACCCAAAACCTAAGACGAAGGATCTCCATAGAGTCCGCATAAATTTGCGATTGTAGTTGGTCTCTTTTGTCTTCTGACGTACCTTTAATAGTAGAAGGAGATGGAACTATAGATATTTGTTAATGCGGCTGTCCACTTTTTTTTGAGCTAGTGTGTGTGAAAAGTGACCGTAAACATAAGGCCATATGACACTGGGTGCCTTTTGTCCATACTACTTAACACCACACACTCAAACCTAAACGTCAAAAAAAGTGGACACTTTACAATTGGTATGGCTCACTCTAGTCTTAAAGAGAGATCCTTCCTCTTAGCCCAAAACATAACAATCATAAAACAAAAGAGCGACTTAGAAAAAACAATAAAAAGGTTAAAATATTTCCCGCCTCGCGCTGACATGACAATCGTTAGCCAAACTGACAGTAGAACTTTAAAAAAAGGTCGCAACTAAACATAGATCGGTCAGATTTATGGATCCAATACGAGATTTATAGGTCGGCGAAAAGTCATGAATTTGACGCCAAACGCCTTTTTTTACGATAAAAAGCGTGTTTGTGACGTCACTGGAATTATTGCGATTGCTCGGTTTTTATTGCATAAATAAATAAAATTGCATCTGTGATTATTTCGGATTTTTCAGTCGACGATAAATTCGTATCGGACTTTACAATTAATGGTTTTCTTAAACCGTCGTACCGTATATTCGTTAGGTATAGTGGTACTTCAAGCAAAATTGAATTTTCAAGATCTTTTAGGTAAGTTTATTCAGTTTGTTGTCAAATAAATATACATGCTGCATTTGTGTTCGTTTCTCAAAGTTTCTCAAGCATTAACCGGCCAAGTGTGAGTCGAGTGCAAGGGTTCCGTACCACACAACATATTAACTTAGAAAAAAGTTTTGTTTTGTCCGGAACCTTTATCGCAAGACCGACTCACATTTGCCGGTTTTATTATTTGTTGTTATACTGTAGAGTTTGTTCTATAATCACACCAAGGTTGACGTTTGTATGTATTACCGTTTTTACGTTAGAGCAAGAAGGAAAAACGTTGATAAAAATTAGTTTCTTGTATGAGGACCCCCCCTTAATATTTAACTTTTTGTCATTTTAGGGTTCCGTAGTCAAACAAGGAACCTTTATACTTTCGTTCAAGATTCTGTCTGTCTTTCTGTATGCCCCACCTCAATAACTCGCTCATTTTTGCATGAATCGAAATTGATGCATGAAGACAGAAAACAGTAAGTCAAAAACAGAAATGTTGTAGACATGAAGAAAAAATTTTTTTTTGAATCCATACAACAAAAGAGGGGTTGGATTAAATCAGATTTATTTAAATTAGATAAAAAAATATTCTTTTTCTACTCATAGAATGGTTACGGAACCCTATCATGGGCGAATCCGACACGTTCTTGGCCGGTTTTATTATTTGTCCTTTAGCCTAAAGCATTTCAACAGCCCTATCACTAAAACATTTGCTTTCTCTCTTTGAACACTGCCAGTAAAGATGCTCCTTTACACACTCAAGTTCCATGTTCAACCCACAAAACATTAAAACTGTCAATATAGAGGGTAAATGTGCCAGTGTGTGACCTAGTATCAGCTGGTTACTTTTATAGATTTTTGTTTCACATGCCCCGGGCCTCAGCTGTGTATGAGATCGCGACCGCCATTTGTATAAAAATATTTGGTGCTGTAGTATTCAAGTTATTGCTGACTCTTGACTTTATAGGGTAAACGTGCCTGTTGTGGCTGTTTATAGCGTGTTTCGGGGATGATTTAAGCAGTGCGGTTTTATGGCTTATGTTATGTCCTGAACTCCGTAAGGAGACTACTCTAATTTAGACTTGGATGTTTTACTATATAATATTCCACCGTATTTTTTAATTAAGTATTCAGAATATTTGGAACCAAAATTATTTAGTCACATTTAGCCTACTGTTGTTTCTTAATTTCTTAAATATTTTTTCATCAGGGTTTTTTAGCATTTACAGATTTTCAGGATTGAATTAACGCAACTACACGCCACGCGATTATAAGTGTCTTTTTACCTTGACCGTTTTGGGTTTACGTAGCTATTTGAATCTTTTCTGTTCTTTTGAACTGATTTGATACACCAGAAGGTCTATTTAGATTTTTAAAAAACAGCGTAAAAGTGCGCGAAATCGGGACGGTCGCGATTTCGCACGCTTTTACAGCCAACCATGATAAACGACGAACTAAATCGCACTTTATGTCAAAGTGCGACAACCTGGGTCTATCCAGATCTTTGACTATTTATATGTGGACTGGTTACGCGTGTAATTCTACTGACAAACATTTCTGCCACTTTTTGCGGGGGGCGAGGTAACATGAAATCCGCAACTTTGGATTTTATTCCCCTTAGCTTTAGATTCTAATTTTGAATTTTAAAAATCATGAAAATTAGTCTCGTGTGAACGCCAAACGTTCTAAGTTCGAAGTTATTATTTCGCAATTATAGGCTGTCTCGTTTAGTGATAAGGTGTAAAATTGAATGTAAATGCACAAGATCAATTGCATATACAGGCAGAGGGGAAATGCTACCGCAAGGCTAGTCCTTATAATAATTAGTCAAAGATCCAGATACGCGGCGCCGTAGGTACTTATCACAGCCGTCAAACGCGAGTGACGGAGCACTGCCACAACCAGGACATCCACCCTACATTAATAACGAATTCTGCGATATCTCACTGGTATCCCCAAGTTATAAAGCCGATCGTTCATACAAACTGAATTCGATAATTCGACCATAAAACCGTTCATAGTCCGCATTTTACAACTTTGTAATAAATTCAAGACGCGATCCGATTTCTGTAATAATTCAACATTTTCTTGCTGACTCAGTTTTCGGCGAGAGAAGTTACCTTGTTTGCTTTAAATAGGATATCGTAATTTTGAGTGTAGGAGTTTGAAAATTTGTTTCCAATTCAAAATTAATTTGTATTCTTAAGGTAGCATGCATATGATCACGACTATATTCCCCGAGGGTAGTCAGAGATATTCTGAAACCTAAGTATTCTTAAGGTAATGTAACGTATTTATATTGTTCTTCTCAACGATATATATGAGCCGTGGTGATCCAGCGGCGAGTAACCTTGTCTGCCATGCAGGAGGCGATGGTTTGATCCCCGTCCAGGCCGACTCGCACCAATGAATTTTTCGGAATTTATGTACGATTTGTAACACCACTGGCTTTTCGGTGAAGGAAAACATCGTGAGGAAACCTGCATGCTTCAATTTCGAGGCATGTATTGTACCCACTGTCTATTATAAGTGGCGACGGGCTCACCTCCCGTCACACTGGACAGAGTTTCGGTACTATTGGTGAAACGTGGATGTTCTGAGGTTTCAGAATATCTCTGACTACCCCCTCGGGGAATATAGATAAATCATTAAATTCCGAAAAACTCATTGGTACGAGTCGGCCTGGACGGGGATCGAACCATCGCCTCCTGCACGGCAGGCAAGGTTACTCGCCACTGGACCACCACGGCTTACACATACCTCCCATATTTAATTCATTAGTTAAACCATTTTTCCGTCATCTCCAAAACCCCGTTTACCCACGGGAACAGGCACATTACCGAAGCCATTCGTTAAATTCTTTACGGCGTCATAACCACGAATAGCTCTCATAAACTTAAATCAGGTGGCTTTTAACCACAGAGTAAAAAGCAGGGTAGAAGATGCATTTGAAGGCAAAAACTTGTAACGTAAACTATGCAGCGTGTTGAAAAATTATCACGGAACTTAAGTTTATACAGAATGGATAACTGAAAAACATTTTATAATAGCTTTTTGAATACATGGTGTAGACTTAAAAGCGTTACAAAACTTTAGGAGGTTATTCAGACCATAAGTCTGAACAATTTTTAATGTGGGACTAATATTGAAAGCGCGACAAATAATTTTATGTTCCATAGCAAATGTCAATGGCTACTCGACTTGACTCAAGTGTATGGAATAGCTAATGTTTTTTCGCCATTTCTGTGTTGACCTTAATGTGAATTTTTTTCACTTTTGTAGTCTGAAACACCCCCTTAAATATGTAATTCATTTAAGTTTAAACTCTGTATAACACATTTATTTTCAACTTTTCATAGAAATGTTAATATTGACGAGGCTAAGACAAGACGGAGTTTTATATCGATTTCAAACATTTTGGTCGAGTACCTCATTGACATTTTCTACAGATTTTTCGCGATTTCGTTGTTGATTCCAAAGTGAAAGTTGTTCAGTTTGATGGTCTGAAAAACCCTGTTCGATATTTAACGCATTTAATTTTACACCCTATATAATGAAAGTGTTATCACGCCTATTTAGCCATCGTTCGATATTCTGAAACCTCAGAACATTCACGTTTCACAAGTACCGAAATGAATGAATTCCGTATCCGTATAAATCCAATGGATTCCGTATCGCGCTAAACTTGACTTATTTACTATTTAATTGCCAGGCTGAAACGTCTGAGCGATCTGTCTAACGGCTGTCATGAGCTTTGAAATGATTAACATGATACCGAATGTGTCTTCTTCTTATCGTGTGGGCAGCAAGCCCGGTGTCAGAATTTTTTCAGACCGCCTTACGGCCTCTGACGTGGTTTTTATGTAACGAATACTACCACCAGAGATAGTAGCCGGGACCAACGGCTTAACGTGCCATCCGAAGCACGGAATTATCTTTCTTTTCAATCAATCAGGTGATTCAGCCTGCAATGTCTTAACCAACTGGGGAAAAACTGACAAAGTGGCATATCACTAGGTGTCCCCCGTGGGAATCGAACCCACGACCTCCGTGTCAAGAGGCCAAAGCTCTTAACCATTAGACCACGGAGGTTGTTACCGAATGTGTTTACACAGAGTGAACCCTGTGATAGCAAAGCTATGTATACATAACATTGTTAAATATTATTATATATCTGAGAGTAAATTTTAGAAAGCGGAGCCGAGGTTCCACATCTGCTACCCATTTAGAGATTCGACGAATGGTTACAAATAAAATTTTATCCTAACAAGACAATAAATCAATGTATTTTTAAGCGAAGGAAATAAATTAGAAAGAAGGAAACAAAGAGAGACGCCAAACAAAAGAGTCTAAAATCTAATGACTTCCCACGTTTCATAGAATTTAACAAGAAATACAAAATTAAAGAAATGTCCCTAACTGATAAAAAAGGTCATAAACCATACGGGAAACGATTTTGCGTTGCAACAAAAACAAAAGTTAACTTCCTCTAATAAAATATAACTACAGGGTATGGACTTTCTTTGTTAGCATTCACAGAAACCTTACAAAAAAACTTTGTGCAAACGAAAATTAATAAAACGAACGCACATGTGGTTGTTACACGAATTTGAACCTTAAGGTCTAACGGCCTAATAATTACCAGATAACTGTGCGAAGTTTTCTCAAATTTTCCAGATTAAACAGTGAATGAAAATCTACACCTAGGCAACCTGCGCTGAATCTGGGATGCAAACCTAGAACTTAACTCAAGACACATAGTCTTGCTAGCTGACCTAAGATTCTGGACCGGGACACGCGGTGGGCGTGACGGCGTGGCATCGAACCGACGCAGATAAACCACCCAATTGGAGACGAGCAAGGCAGAAGGAACAATTGTTCAACTCATGCGCAGATATGAGATTGGAACGTTATTGTTTTAGGAATAAGAGATAGTATTGTATAAAATGCTTAAGGGTTGATGTTTAATGGAAGAGAAGGGAGGTTTCATTTTGGAAATGAGACAGTACAATTTTAACCCGGAAAGAGGACGGTTGAGTTTTATCTTGTGAGAGTATAATTTTAACACGTGGAGAGGGCGGTTGAGTTTTATCTTGGAAGAGTGTGGTTGTTTTGTAAACCTTCCTAAGAAGTTCAAAGTATTGGTGTAAAGTAATGTTATAATTTGAAAGTGCACTTTTGAATAACCTAAGAGTTAACTAAACTTAGATTCAGTGTCTTGGGAGATTGCAGATGTTATAAAGACAGCTAAGTCGTATCGAAGTTTGGAAACCTGTTTATTTTGTCTGGAGATTAAACGTTGACATCAATATAGAGAAATACATTATACATTGATATTTAAAACCAGTTGCGGCAATACGCACAAAATTACGAACTCCAGAATAAACACGTTGTCCGCTATATATTTAAATTGTGTGTGAACTTAATCCTGAAATTATTGTGAAAGAAAGCATTGTTTAATATCTTAAAACCTTAATTTGAATTGGAAGTCTTTTGGCTTGATGAAAGGAATCAATTAAATTGACCTAACATTGAAAAATATTTCAGGATTAATCAATTTGCAATAATAATTAAAGTGTTGTTTTAACATAATTCGGCCAAACAGAGGTTTTTTATTTCCCTGATCTTTTTCCTCTGAAGTAAGATTGTTTGGGCCTAGGAAATGCAACAGGGGTTTTAGAAATTCGTTCATCGGATTTCTAGAGCTAAATAATCAACAGTTTCGAAGTAAATTCAAAGATATAAAATAAATGAACATTATTAACTTATCATTGTGGTATTTTTCTTATTCTACACCCCAGAACCGATGTTTCGATTATTCATATAAATAACAGATATTCATAGAAACGCTATTAATAATTAGATTGAATTATTGACTCAAAGATTATTCTTTCCTCTAATAACATTGAATCATTTTACAAGAACTCGAAAGCATATAGATTTATTTGCCAATAATTTTACCTATCAAAGCTAAATAACTCAGTCCAAGTTGGGTACAGCAAAGTATTCGATTTTGATTATTAATTCAAAGATTTAAGTGATAGGAGCACGATGACGTGATATATTTAAAAGTAAGAGAGGCCTTTCTAACTTTTTGCTATAACTGGTGACGATCAGCTCACATCATACAATATTATAAACAAGTCCCTCTGACAATAGTAGAATCCTAGGTGACAAAGGTCACAACTGCTTGTCCAAATTCTGTCGAGTGTTGGCGCCTCACGAGGAGTTGTCAATCCAAATCACAACAGTATCAAAGCGCTAAAAGCTGATCTCTCGAGTGGCCACTCAATCACACAACTACATCACAAACAAAATAATACATAATATATAAAAGAGACAGCTTGATTACCAGGTCTGACCTAGGAAATCTGAATAATCAAATATAAAAAGAAATAAGGCTCGGACTACAAGTTGAACGTACGTGGCGGCCAGAAGCTTAATTGCATCTCGGAAGGGTACGGAATACTTCGTTAAGTCAGCCTCACAACGTCAGGCACTCCTGAGGACTTCTTTCGCGGAACGAACGTGGCGGCCTGGGTTCTCCCCAGGAAGGGTTCGGAAAGCACTGAAGGTCAACCTTTACATTAATTGGACATAGCTATTTCATTTATTCATTTCATATATTCCATAACGCACAAGTGGACAGATATAGTTTGCTTAACCTAGACTGAGACCTAGATTTTACTGTCGATAGAAACGTCAGTTCTTATTATTATATTGGCAAGTTACATATTTTCAGTAATTATATTCACGAGTAAATAAGTAACAGATACTAATTTCAAATAACTTCATTTTCAATTAATTGATCAAGATAATTTTATTATTCTCAATTATCATATAAAGACGATCAGGCATTTGGCCAAGGGCAGACGACGGCGACTACACACTTAGGTGTATATATAGTTGAAGAACACAGCGCGCGCGGGCCACCACACATGGTGCCGTGACCAGGATATTTGAACACCGACGCGGGGACCACCACACATGGTGAGCGTGACCAAGATTCTAGATTCTGTGTTGATAAAAAGTAGACACAACTAGAAAAAAAGGATCTAACAAATAAATATTCAAAAAATAAACACAACGTAGGAAAATTAAATGTAGAATAATTTTATCTTGATTAGTTTTGACCTTTTAGTTATTACAGTCAATAACAAAATCAATCTTTGAAGGAACACGAATAGTGTCAGGTTTTACCTGTACGAAATTAAAACAATTGAACTAGAGATTCATAAGAATTTACATTCATGTTTAATCGAGACATCTGGGAGAGGTGATTTTAAAATAAAACATATTATTTTGTTTGACTATCGAATGTGCGTTGGCTCTTTTGTTTCTTTGTTTCTATTAAACGTATCGTGTGACTACTACCGAGGATATTCAATTGAGATAATGTTCGATCAGGTAGCTATCAGATGTGGAAGGAAACGATTAGTAGATAAGAGTAGAACTTTTAAGATAGCTGCTAGATTAAACCACCGTTTGTAACGTGGGAAATACTGTTTCTTATACCTACAAATTTAAAGACGTAAGGTATCGATTTTTAGAAATACACAGCGTAAAACATTTAGCTAAATAAGCTTTACTGTTGGTATACAACAGTCAGCTGCGCGCCAGTAACGTAAAACAATTGTCTAACTACAGCAGGTAGACAATGACCAAATTAAGGGTCAGTGATGGTTTTGTTTTGCGATCTTTAGTAATTTGAAATGATATTTTAACCCCGTGCGCTTTCTATAAGGACTAAAGAAATAAAAATCGATTCCTAGAGTAACCGATGTTGTAGAGAGAAACTTAATATAATAGTGATCATGACGAGATATTTGATTTGATTATGACTAGATATTTGATAAGATTATGACGAGATATTTGATATAATTTGATATGTATACGATCCGTCCGATTCAGCCTTTTTACATCTTAGTATGGATTGCTGAAAATTATGGTATGGAAAGTATTATAAGGAACGTTTTGTTATGAAGCGTAATGTACGAAACGAGCACATCATCATCAGCTCCTTATTATTATTACGAAGTGAAAGAGCGATTTAATAATTAAGAATACATATTTGTGCAGAGGTGAAAGAAACCTGATGGCAATAAGATGATACGAATTAAGGTAACTTATTAATACATGATATTATATGGAATACAGTGGGCAGAGTATTATGTATGTTTGTGGGAGGTGAAAGAACGTAATAATGAGTTTAATTACAAATTAAAGAAACGTGTTAATCAAAGGGCGCGGTTGAGTATGTATTGTATGTATGGAGGTAACAGAAATATACCGAACATGAGTTTTAAATTATGAGACGAGAGAAGTTGCTAATATTAAGAGTACAGCAGAATTTAAGTATATAACGAGGTGAAGGAAACGTGACGGTTATGAGTTTATTCGAATAATAAATTATGGAAAAGAGTGAAAATTCATAGTCGAGGCAGACTTCAAATGCATATTAAGCCGAATTGAGATGTATAACTACTGAATCAAGATTTTTGCGGCTAAATTCCGTAACATAGCCGGGCTTGACGATACACTAAGATATTATATGTAGATAAACATAAGATAAGCATAAAATAATTTATTGATAATGAGATTATAAGCATTTATATATACATAATCGTGGGGAAAATAAACGAGATACACAATAATCCCAGTCGATTTAATTTGTCACTTACAGTCGGGTACCCCTTCTAACTATAAAGCGAAAGAATGTTTAGTGAAAATTATTATTTTTGTAATCAGAGATCACAGGTCGTTGTTCGTTAATAACTTATTGAAAGATTATTATTATCTTCGCAAGTTAAATGAATAAATAATTAAATAAATAAACAACTTCCAAATTACTGACAGATTTTGTAGAGCCTGATTGATCCGGGGATGCAGTATTGTATGGTTATATTGACGATAGTTGTTGCAAGATTATTTAAATTCGAGAAAGGGTGAGAAGTTATTAATGATGAGAGAATAAATTGTTGATGGAGTCACAGGTTATAATAATTAAAATATGTAAACATCACCAAATGCCGTTAAGTCTAGGTTGTGGTATATTTCGAAGACATAAGGCATTATGAAGTAGCAGTAGAGTAAAATAAGAGAGAGAGAGATGAGTGAGTGTGTTTAATTTGATTAAGCTAACATGGCATACATGTAGAATCAATAAATTCGAGCAGTAGAGTGAGCAATTATGTTGTAGTGAAAGACAATTTTATGTAATTGAAAGTTTAGAACAAACTATGGTTTTATTTGAAGAGGAGAATATTATTTCACTATACTCCATTCAAAATAGCAACGAAATTTTAAGGCTATTTTGCATTACAGAAACAGAGATTTGAAACACTTCCTCTCAATTATTCTTAGAACAGCTTTAGTAGCATGCAAGATATGTCGGATAGTATATGTCTCCAATTAATTAATTACATTTGGTAATCAGAATCAGCCAGAAAGCCAAATAGGAATCGGAAACATTGTCGTCCTTATTTGGAATGAAGTATGATTAAATATGATAAATAATTAGTTTAAAAGACATAATATTATTTCTTCAGCAGATTTTCATCTGCTAGATCATTATATTTGTATCAACAAATTGAATTATTATATTTGTATCAACAAAAACGAATGATTCATCAAAATCCTTTGCAACCGATGGGGTTAGAAAATTAAGTTGAAGTATCGAGGTTTTAGTTATGAAAACGTGGTGTATGATTGCATTTGTTTACACGTAATATGAACGTTCGAAAAATTCTTAACCGATATTAGAAGATCTTGTCAGAAAAATATAGACGTTAGAAACCTTATTAGAATCAGATCTAAGTGGTTAATACTAGAAATACTAGGTAATTAGAATTCATAGAAATTATAGTTATTATAATAACTACCAATTACAAAAGGTTTCGGAGTAGCGAATAAGCTACTGATAAGAAGAGAAGTCAAGCAGTGATATTCTTCCAGTTTGAAGTGGACCGTACTTACATTAAATAATTATTTGGATTGAGTAGCAACAGTTGAATCAAATTTGTGCAATTAACTTATGTTGATGGTTGGATCTTTTGGCACTGAAATGAAGGAGCTAAATACCATGGCATAGCCATGATGATGATGAAAAGCTGACCTTAAACTGAAAGGTCCAGAAGTTAAAAATTAGTGAATGTTGGGCGTTAAACGCTATAGGTTGATGGATACAATATTCAATAACTAATGCGTTGTTGGTGATAATCAGATCCACTTGTTTAGGTATATAATAATTGTAATAATTAACAGTAATAAGTGTGAGGAACATAGGATCATATATCATGGAACATGATTATAATGATTATATTATAGCAAAGAGTGGCGTTTGTTCGAATCAGATGCACACATATTATTAATTTGGCACTACATGCAAATAATTATGATGGGACCTTGAATCAAATATATAAACAGAGGTTACGATTCTTAGAAAGCAAAGAGTGGCATTTGTTCGAACCAAATGCACACATACTAATTAATATGGCACTTCACGCAAGTAATTATGATAGTTATGGTGGGACGCTGAGGCAAATACCTAACAGGGTTTACGACCTCTAGAAAGCACGAAGAGAAGCAGTTTGTTCGAACCAAATGCACACAGATTAATTAACGAATGATTTTTTTTATGATGACGGTTTAAACTAAGAGGTTTAGATATCAAGTGATGGAGAGAAATGTTATGTATTAATAGTTATGTATAAAGCTAGAACAAGTTAAACCTTTATCCAGGGAGAGGTCTGTGATAGCAAAGCTATGTATACATAACATTGTTAAATATTATTATATATCTGAGAGTAAATTTTAGAAAGCGGAGCCGAGGTTCCACATCTGCTACCCATTTAGAGATTCGACGAATGGTTACAAATAAAATTTTATCCTAACAAGACAATAAATGAATGTATTTTTAAGCGAAGGAAATAAATTAGAAAGAAGGAAACAAAGAGAGACGCCAAACAAAAGAGTCTAAAATCTAATGACTTCCCACGTTTCATAGAATTTAACAAGAAATACAAAATTAAAGAAATGTCCCTAACTGATAAAAAAGGTCATAAACCATACGGGAAACGATTTTGCGTTGCAACAAAAACAAAAGTTAACTTCCTCTAATAAAATATAACTACAGGGTATGGACTTTCTTTGTTAGCATTCACAGAAACCTTACAAAAAAACTTTGTGCAAACGAAAATTAATAAAACGAACGCACATGTGGTTGTTACACGAATTTGAACCTTAAGGTCTAACGGCCTAATAATTACCAGATAACTGTGCGAAGTTTTCTCAAATTTTCCAGATTAAACAGTGAATGAAAATCTACACCTAGGCAACCTGCGCTGAATCTGGGATGCAAACCTAGAACTTAACTCAAGACACATAGTCTTGCTAGCTGACCTAAGATTCTGGACCGGGACACGCGGTGGGCGTGACGGCGTGGCATCGAACCGACGCAGATAAACCACCCAATTGGAGACGAGCAAGGCAGAAGGAACAATTGTTCAACTCATGCGCAGATATGAGATTGGAACGTTATTGTTTTAGGAATAAGAGATAGTATTGTATAAAATGCTTAAGGGTTGATGTTTAATGGAAGAGAAGGGAGGTTTCATTTTGGAAATGAGACAGTACAATTTTAACCCGGAAAGAGGACGGTTGAGTTTTATCTTGTGAGAGTATAATTTTAACACGTGGAGAGGGCGGTTGAGTTTTATCTTGGAAGAGTGTGGTTGTTTTGTAAACCTTCCTAAGAAGTTCAAAGTATTGGTGTAAAGTAATGTTATAATTTGAAAGTGCACTTTTGAATAACCTAAGAGTTAACTAAACTTAGATTCAGTGTCTTGGGAGATTGCAGATGTTATAAAGACAGCTAAGTCGTATCGAAGTTTGGAAACCTGTTTATTTTGTCTGGAGATTAAACGTTGACATCAATATAGAGAAATACATTATACATTGATATTTAAAACCAGTTGCGGCAATACGCACAAAATTACGAACTCCAGAATAAACACGTTGTCCGCTATATATTTAAATTGTGTGTGAACTTAATCCTGAAATTATTGTGAAAGAAAGCATTGTTTAATATCTTAAAACCTTAATTTGAATTGGAAGTCTTTTGGCTTGATGAAAGGAATCAATTAAATTGACCTAACATTGAAAAATATTTCAGGATTAATCAATTTGCAATAATAATTAAAGTGTTGTTTTAACATAATTCGGCCAAACAGAGGTTTTTTATTTCCCTGATCTTTTTCCTCTGAAGTAAGATTGTTTGGGCCTAGGAAATGCAACAGGGGTTTTAGAAATTCGTTCATCGGATTTCTAGAGCTAAATAATCAACAGTTTCGAAGTAAATTCAAAGATATAAAATAAATGAACATTATTAACTTATCATTGTGGTATTTTTCTTATTCTACACCCCAGAACCGATGTTTCGATTATTCATATAAATAACAGATATTCATAGAAACGCTATTAATAATTAGATTGAATTATTGACTCAAAGATTATTCTTTCCTCTAATAACATTGAATCATTTTACAAGAACTCGAAAGCATATAGATTTATTTGCCAATAATTTTACCTATCAAAGCTAAATAACTCAGTCCAAGTTGGGTACAGCAAAGTATTCGATTTTGATTATTAATTCAAAGATTTAAGTGATAGGAGCACGATGACGTGATATATTTAAAAGTAAGAGAGGCCTTTCTAACTTTTTGCTATAACTGGTGACGATCAGCTCACATCATACAATATTATAAACAAGTCCCTCTGACAATAGTAGAATCCTAGGTGACAAAGGTCACAACTGCTTGTCCAAATTCTGTCGAGTGTTGGCGCCTCACGAGGAGTTGTCAATCCAAATCACAACAGTATCAAAGCGCTAAAAGCTGATCTCTCGAGTGGCCACTCAATCACACAACTACATCACAAACAAAATAATACATAATATATAAAAGAGACAGCTTGATTACCAGGTCTGACCTAGGAAATCTGAATAATCAAATATAAAAAGAAATAAGGCTCGGACTACAAGTTGAACGTACGTGGCGGCCAGAAGCTTAATTGCATCTCGGAAGGGTACGGAATACTTCGTTAAGTCAGCCTCACAACGTCAGGCACTCCTGAGGACTTCTTTCGCGGAACGAACGTGGCGGCCTGGGTTCTCCCCAGGAAGGGTTCGGAAAGCACTGAAGGTCAACCTTTACATTAATTGGACATAGCTATTTCATTTATTCATTTCATATATTCCATAACGCACAAGTGGACAGATATAGTTTGCTTAACCTAGACTGAGACCTAGATTTTACTGTCGATAGAAACGTCAGTTCTTATTATTATATTGGCAAGTTACATATTTTCAGTAATTATATTCACGAGTAAATAAGTAACAGATACTAATTTCAAATAACTTCATTTTCAATTAATTGATCAAGATAATTTTATTATTCTCAATTATCATATAAAGACGATCAGGCATTTGGCCAAGGGCAGACGACGGCGACTACACACTTAGGTGTATATATAGTTGAAGAACACAGCGCGCGCGGGCCACCACACATGGTGCCGTGACCAGGATATTTGAACACCGACGCGGGGACCACCACAACCCCTCTTTTTATTTTATGTTCTACGAGCTTTCGACCCGCGACCTCTTCTACGTGCATTACCCCTTTACGGGTCGATTTTCGAAAAATCCTTTCTTAGTGCACCCCTACATCACTTCATAGCATAGCATAGCATAGCATATGCACACGACTATACTACCCGAGGGGGTGTCAGAGATATTCTTAAACCACAAAACATCCACGTTTCACTGATACCGAAACTCTGTTCAGTGTGACGGGGAGCAAGCCCGTCGTCACACCGACACTGACATCACTATATCCCATGTAGAATATACTGGGTGGGACTGAACGAGGGACTTTCCCGAAAATATCGCAAAATATAAATGGCGTGACATCGTTTTATTAATACTTGGTCATGAACGAGAAACATTTTTAGACCTTCTATACAAAAGTGCGAATTGGCCGATCGATTTTGAATGGGAGGTCCTAAATTTTTTCTGGTTTTTCGACACAAGAATCATTAATATTTTGCGATATTATAGGGTCCATGTTAATATGCTGCCACTTTTTTAAGGGGATGATCAGACCATTAAACTGAACAACTTTCTCTATAGGACCAACAACGAAATCGGGGAAAAAAAATCTGCCGTCCCGTACATTTGGCTTGACTAGGTTCACAGTTTTGTTTGGGACAGCTAATTTTTTTTTCGTGATTTCGATGTTGGTCCCATAGAGAAAGTTGTTCAGTTTGACGGTCTGATCATCCCCTTAAAAAAGTGTCAGCGTATTATGTAGGACCCTGTATTACAAATTGCATTTTTCTATATTCAGCGGTTTAACCTATGCGTTGTCTGTCCGTCAATCAGTCACGGTAATTATAAGTGTAATGCTTATGTTCTTATCTTAATCACAGTACTAAATTTTTTTCTACTCTCTCATCCTAATCTTTCATTTCTTTGAACCCTGCAAGAATTCCAGCTACTTTGAGATTCTGAAAGCACAATCATAAAGAGTTAGCGAGATATAATTTCAAAAAATCTGAGCTCGTGGCTCGTTCACTTGACTAATAGCTTGAGGGGAGAACCCTTTACATTACATTATTTGTCTGCGTAAAATAGGGATGCCACTTTTTAACTGACCACGATGCAACCTCCCAGAGTGAAGAAACCCGAGCTCGTCTGGTGCACCCTGCGTAGTCAGCCTCGATACGATTATTGCTGGCTGGCTAATCTTTCCACTACAGCATGAGTAATTGTCATGCGATATGGCTTATGTTGACACGAGGAAAAAGAAAACTGACCACGGAGGTATCTAAAAGGTGGATATTGTTTTTTTTATTCCTCTGTGAAAAGGTTGCTATAAACTCGATGATTATACAACGTGTTAATGAATAAGCGCAAAACCTCATACACCCCAACTGATTTACAACAAAATAATTAGATTGAATCAATAATTTCATTATTTTGATAGTTAAAATTTAAAGTTATTGGCATTTTAAGTTTTGAGTCAAAAATGATTTTTTAACATTTCAGCAATAAATGAAAGCGCTAACGTGCTCATGGATACATTTTAAGAACATTGTTTTGGTAGTAAGTATGGTGAGAGTGCCCAAGCGGTGGGTTACGATCGAATTCAGTAAATTTTAAATGTTAAAACGAAATTATTTAATATTTTGAAAAAAAATTCCTATATTGAAAACATGATAAATCGATTCTGCTTTCGATTCCAAACAAACTACTTTCTAGTTTTGCGTTAATTCATTAACACGTTGTATATCGATGAAGAAAATGTCTGATCTTGACAATGTCACACTACGTAATTCAATACTTTATTTGTAATTGCACTTTGTACCTATTTTTTGTTTGTTTAAAAGATGTGTGTTGTAGAGTTTCTGGCCGCTTCTCTACAACGGAACACCTTCCGACGCAGTGGTAGAGTCAAAAATGACGACAGAAAGCTATCCATGTAATATTATTTTGAATAAAACATTTTGAGTTCGAATTTATTTTTAACGTACCTTAATCTTGCTATAATTTCAAACTCAAAAGAAACTATTTTCTTATCTAAGGACGTGGATGTAGCAGGGTTTCTGACCGCCCCGATGAGGATTATAGTCCTGAATTTATGTATGCATACAAGGTGTTACAAAAATACAAATAAACATTTAAGGCGGTGGTTTAGACCATCAAACTAAACAACTTTTACTATGGGACAAATATAGAAATCTCGAAAAAAAATCTTGCGTTCATTACTAAACTACAAAATCGACTCTAGCTAAATGTATGGGACAGTAGATTTTTTTTTTCGCTATTTATATGTTGGTCCCATATTGAAAGTTGTCCAGTTTGATGGTCTAAACAACCCCCATAAAAAATTGTAAATGTTTATTTAGGTCTAATAGCTTATTTAACACAGATATCTGTCCTTTATACAGAATCCTCGCTACACGAATCCAACACGCACTTAACCCGTTTTTTAACCAAATTTGCTTAAAAACGAACAAACCTTTATTTCTCTTGACATTACCCTATTCTCTTTATAGCCTGCTATATGTCTGGTGTGCGGAGATTAAAAAGCAGTGGCACCCGTAATTCCTGCTCTTCGTGTCCGAGCTACGCGTAAATTAATTTTATTGTCCTTTTCCAGCTTAATTAAAATGTGTATGTGAATATTTTTGGAGGCTATAACTGCTGTGCTATAGCCTTGTTTATTGTGAAGATTCATTTTTTATGGTTGTCGAGTATTTTTTGGTAAGGAGATTTTTTTTCCAGTTTAAAAATGTATGAGTAGTTTTAGTAACTTTATTTTAAAATGATGCCATAAATGTTCACCGGGTACTCCGAGGAGAGCACCTCATTTCTTCCCACGGGTATTGTAACGAACTTACATTTCATTGTACAAATAAAGCTTACTTTAATGCTGAAATAAAAATTACTGTCTCAAATCCAAAATGTATGGAACAGCAGATTTATAGGGTTCCGTAGTCAAACAAGGAACCATTATGCTTTCGTCAATTATATGTGTCTGTGTATGCTCCGCCTAATTTACTCGCTCATTATTGCACCTATTGAATCGAAATTTAGCATGAAGACAGATAATATAATATATACAAAAACAGAAATGTGATAGTAAAGAAGCACAATTTTTTTTTAGTTTAAGTTAATTAAGCTATGTCAGCATAAACTTTTCATGTAATGACTACGGAACCCTATTTTGGACGAATCCGACACGCTCTTGGCCGTTTTTTTTTTTTTGGGATTTCGGTTTTGGTCCTATAAAGACAGTTATTCATTTTAATGGGCTGATCATATTCTGAAAAAAACCGTCAGCATTTAAGACAGACCCTATGGATAATTTTTTTATTTTGGTTCCTTTTTCGAATTGAGTTACGGCAGAGGAAACTTCAGTAGTGGAATTATCGTTTATACGTTAACACTAAAATACTAAATTGATGTTTCGCCTACCCATTACACGATATATCAAAATTAATTTACAATGCTTATGTCCTTCTTAAATCTGTCACAGTTTGCAAATTAGTAAAAGTCAAGTAGTCGAGACGCGAAACTTTTTAAATAAATTAAATTTGAATTAGAACAGAAACGCTGACTAACTGCACGTGAATGTAACTAACTAACGACTATCCTTAGACTTTGACTAATGACTCGTGAGTTATATTTCAAAAAAGGCCTTTTAGGTCTGAAAATTACTATGTTAAAAAGCTAGACTCAAACAAGCATAATTTAATGAGACTGTACATTTTGTAACATGATAGATTAGTGACTTGATTTTACAAGCATTCACACGTAGCACATTCATAATACATTCATATGGCACTTTCGTAGGCAATTGCTACGTCGTATGTGCTACGTGAAGGTCTACGACGTAGTAATTTCGTAGCATCAGGAAGACAATTGGGTCTGATCTCTCATATCATTTGAATTTTATTGTTTCATTCGTTTTCTATTTAGGTTACTCTTAGTTTATTGTCAATAAGACTTTAATTGGACCACCCCATTTCATTGCGACTAAGGGATAAGGTTTTTATATAATATATTTGTGAGCGAAAACCTAGCTTCTTATGTCGATGCAACATTCATCCCGAAACATTCAATTTGCTACCGGTAAGCCTTGCTACAATTGCCCGCTTAAAAGATGTATAGTTGTGGCAAGTTTCTGCCGACCTGGAATGGGATTTTGGGCCCGAGTTTGAGTATTTAATTATGTTAAAAATGTAAATCAATCAATCACTACATAAGTCTTTAATATGCGAGTTAAAAACGTAGTGCTATCAAATAAAAAATAATATTACTATCAGTGTTATAATATATTAATCCATGTTGGATAGTCTTTATGGATCCTATCGTAATTTTCTTATTAAGTTGTTCATTATGATTTATGAAAAAATGAGTTTTAGGGTTCCGTAGTCAACAAGGAACCCTTATAGACGCCATGTCCGTCTACCTGTCCGTCTGTCCGTCTGTCCGTCTGTCCGACTGTCCGTCTGTCCGTCTGTCCGTCTGTCCGTCTGTCCGTCTGTCCGTCTGTCCGTCTGTCCGTCTGTCCGTCTGTCCGTCTGTCCGTCTGTCCGCGGCTTAGCTCAGAGACGCTTAGTACTAGAAATCTGTATACATATTAATCACTCCGACAAAGTGGTAAAATGAAATCTTGAAAAACATTTGTTTTAGTGTACCTTCCCTACACGAAAAGTGGGGACGCAATTTTTTTTCTCGTCTATCCCATGGTGTGGAGTATCGTTGGCATTTTTCGATTTAGGAATCCATTGTGTCCAGTGTTTCAGCTAAACCGCTGTTTCTGTAGTGTATATAAAGAATTTAAAAGGAAAATTATCACCGATAAGTAGGCTTTACAAGTTACGGAGATAAAACAAAAAGCCCCCTTCTAAGTCCATATATTGTGACGGGCAACTACGGAACCCTACCCGTGCGTGGCCCGACATGCACTTGGCCGGTTTTTTAAATTAAATTTCTCTTGTTGCTTGCTTAACGTCAATCAGTAATTTTAAATTTATAAAAATATTAACAGCCTTGCGTTTACTTTTTGATTATTTTTACTGACCGTTTTAAATTCTGACAAACTTTACCTATGACAGGTCAAGGTAAAGAATTTAAATGTTTTCTTGATCAAAAATGTTGTACATACTTATATTATTAGGTAGTACTTAAACATTTTAAACTAAAAGCGATTTTTTTCTGGTCATATCAAGGCCAGAAAAACTTATAACTAATAATATGACAGGTCAATGCAAAAACACCCAAAGTGTTAAAAACCTAAAAAAAGTACGTTGGGGAGAGAAAAACACTAGCTTGACTTTCGTCCTGGGTTAAATAGCTAGCTCTATTTTTTATACATACTAAATATCATGGATTACCAACTTAATCTGTAATTTATTATTAACACAAGTCTGACTTACATTTTAAGCGAGTAGTTGTAGTAAAGTTACTGTTTGAAATAAATGTCTTTCAGTTAGAGAAACTTGCAATACGAACTGCCGTTACAAATGTAACACAATAGTTAACATTCCATAACTAACAATCGGGAGCATGCTAATAAGTAATTAGTTAACCTACGAGTAAGCCTTGGTAAGCTGGGCTTTAATTATTCTGTCACTTAAAGTAACTTACTAATTTGTACAGCAGTTTACTAGTTGTGTTATAAACATTTAAAACCTAAAACATTATTTATAAGAAAGGACAAGCTTCAAATCTGCAACACGCTTCGTCAAAATGGCAAAATGTCGGACGCCCTATTTTTGACTTTGAGCGCAGATATCTCGAGACAGAAGCATTATATCGATTTAGTTTTTGTGGGAGTTTTGTTCCATTGGGCAAGACCTTTGACTATTTATATGTGGACTGGTTACGCGTGTAATTCTACTAACAAACATTTCTGCCACTTTTTGCGGGGGGCGAGGTAACATGAAATCTGCAACTTTGGATTTTATTCCCCATAACTTTAGATTCTAATTTTGAATGTTAAAAATCATGAAAAGTAGTCTCGTGTGAACCCCAAACGTTCTAAGTTCGAAGTTAATATTCCGCAATTATAGGCTGTCTCGTTTAGTGATAAGGTGTAAAATTGAATGTAAATGCACAACATCAATTGTGCTTATACCGTGGCAGAGGGGAAATGCTACCGCAAGGCTAGTCCTTATAATAATTAGTCAAAGGGCAAGACCTATTCAACAACAACTCACTCGATTTAAAAAAATATAATTTTATCCAATCCCTCTTTCGTTGTATGGGGGTCGGAAAAAATTTTTTCTTCATAACTACTACATTTCTGTTTTTGGATTACTGTTCTCTGTCTTCATGCCAAATTTCGATCCAATAGGTGCAAAAATGAGTGAGTTATTAAGGATGTTAAAGAATGGACGAAAGTAAAAGGTTTCTTGTTTGACTACGGACCCCTAAAAAAACAGGATACCAATCAGCAACATACTTCGTCAAAAACGCTTCACTTCGTTCGCTTTGTTCCGCGTTATTAGTTTATCAATTTTCAACAAAACTACATACACAATCATCGCTCCAAAAATGGCAGATTCAAACGAGTATCGGTATTATATGAGAGAGCACTTTTGTTTTGGTATTCTCACTCCCTGGAAACTTCATACAAGCGGGCTCGTATTGAAAAGGAGAGGGTAGCATTTGTATGCTGAGTGGAATACACTACTGTTTACTGTCGTCTAACTCCCGTACCACGTACGTGAGGTAAAATTCTCACCGATCCCCGCTTCCCAACCCGTCGCGTAATCCCAGCAACGCCCATTGCCGAGGTCCGTACCCCCCTGGGGTGCCCCTTGGGCAGGTTGCTTAAATCACTGGTTCGGTGACCTACCAGGGCGCTTCGCCGTCACTGGTAAGGCCACCCCCAAAAGCCCGCTGTAAAAAGCAGTAAATGCTCCCTGAGCAAACTGTATATGTCATTCAAAAAAAAAAAAAAAAAAGTGAGGTAAAATTTGGTGGGGGGCAGGGAGTGTACATACTGTATGCAGGTATAAGGTACTCTGATTTTTTAAAATAATTAATTGACTTTTTGCAGGTGCGTTAGCACCGCATTTCCGCCAATGTCAAGTAGTTTGTGGGAGTATCTATCCTAATCTCAGGGATTGTTTTTGATCAAGAAAAAGAAGAGATTGAGGATTACGGAGTCTCGTGGCTGGCGAAAACGCGACGCGAGAACAACACGCGAGACAAGTGCTCGGGTCAGAACCTGCAACGTGACTTCCTCTTTCTGATACTGTGTTTAAAGTCTGTCCCGTACTTCATGTATCTGAGCCCGTCACCCGCCATAGTTTTTCAAGTTTGAATAAAATTATTTCCGTCTTAGTAGTGAAAATATAATCAATCCAAAGTTATCATACTAAACTCGTAGTTTCAAATATTATTGATTACAAACATGTTACAGTAATGTTGTGTTATTTCGAACCAAATTAAAGATTGAAAAATTCGGTCTCGAGCGCTTGAACCCGCACTCTTCTAAACTGGGGAATTGCGTTATCCAATTTTACCACCGAGCCAACTAGAGACAACAGAGAACGAAATTTTTCAATCTATTGCGTCTAAAGGGGACGTCTCCGGTTTGGAAGAGTGCGGGTTCAAATCCCGCCCGAGACTTAATGTTCCAATCTTTAATTTGATTTTAAACTCCTAGTGGTAAAAAGGAAAAAAAAATAAAAATAGAACGAATTTGAAATCGAAAACAATGTCTAAAGCAAGCCTGCCACACAGATATTGGTAGCATTAATTGCAAAAAATTCCTATCAAACGGCATGCAACGTGTCGACGCGAAAAATTCAAATTTTACTTTTAAAAGTTCATTAGGAAAGAAAAAAGTGAGCCTTGATTTTAATGGGTTAAGTTTTGTGCAGCTACAAAACATGATTTAGTCTTTCGGTGATTATTTGGTGCATTAGTGTTCCGTACAAGAAATGTGCAATACGGAATAAAATTATGGAATCACCATTCACGCATTTTAACTGTATTTATTTATAAATTAATGGTGTTTTTTTAGTCGTTTCTGGGAGTATTTCTCCTAATCTCAAGGATTGTAAGTAAAGATCCCACTGTAGGGCAAACGCCTTCTATCTCGAGTAAGGGACTCAAGAATTGTGTTTTGAGCATAATTGCATTTGAGAAAAGAGATGGCGCGCAAGCTCAAACGTGAACCACACAAACACTGCGCGAATAACGTAACCGCTCGTGGCCAAACATGCAACGTGAACATTCTTTATAACATGACAGGCTCACTACCTGTCACACCGGACAAAATTTGGACACTGCTAGAAATGATGATACTATACTAAAAAACGCTCCCCTCGCCCTCGGAGAAAATAAGTATAATCATATTATGCTTTAGTTCTATTCTAATTCTAATCTTAAATGTGGTGTCGATGATTTTGTCAAATCCAGTGTAAATAGCAAATTTGCTCGTCGTTGTTCCTTAATGGATATTTGGTTTATCTCAAGGTTGTTTTTGTACAAAAACACACGCTTGAACCACCACAAATTGGAAGAGCTTCATGGCAGGCCGGAGAGCCGTCAACCGATACACGACCGCCCAGTAACAGACCTGCAACGCGACTATAAGTTGTAAATCGGAGAGACATGATAAGACTAGGCGACGAATTGCCAAAAACGTAATAATATGTCATGTAACCAAATGATTGATACCCTAAAATCCTCCAAACACGAACTTCAACGCCATTCCTAACTGAAAATGATTCTATTTATATTCATAAGAATTTCTTTTTGGACCACGCGACAAAAATCCGACAAAGTTCGTACCTACTTGCATTCGTGCTAAATCCACATAACTCTTTGGCAATTCGATTGAGATATTTATTTGCTATTTTACAAGTTTCGAACGTTACTGTTTATCGTACGAACGAACCGTTATTTCTACGTTTTTAAACGGTTTTTCAACCGAAATGTGGGTGAAATTATGGTCTAAATAGAAGATTTATTGGTGAATTGGTAACATGCAAAATATGCAGATTGGTTTTGCATGTTACAAAGTTTTTGCTTGATTTCGATGGCCTCATTATTTTGTTAGTAGTTGTGGTTTCCGTTTCGTCTTTTCGAGTTGTTTGGTTAAAATTAATGCTAGTATGAGTACGAAGCGGTGCTAGATTCAAAAAAATGACGTCAAAAAGTTAGCTATGTGACATTATTTTAAATAAACAATTTTGACTTTGACTTTGTATTTTTTGAAATGTTTTTTTTTGGTGAAAGTTTGGAAGAATGAGCTAATTACTGTATTTTTAGCACGATATATTTATACTGGGTGTTACATATCTAACAGAGTACTTCAGACCATCAAACTGAACAACATTCAACATTTAAATGACGAAAAAAAACTGTTCCATAGTAAATGTGAATACTACTAAAATGTATGAAACTGCTGATTTCATTTTTGCGATTCCAATGTTAATTCCATAGAAAAAGTTGTTCAGTTTGATGGCCTGAAGCACCCCCTTAGTATGTTAAGCGTACACCCAGAATAATGCTAATAATAAAAAACCAAGAGCATTTAAATAAATATCTTGGATCTTTGATATTGTCACAGAAATTATCTAGTCACATTAAAAGTACCAAAATATAGCCAGTACTTATATTTTAATTTAACCATAAAATTATTAAAATTAAGTACAGGGTGCTTCTTAATAGGCTGACACTTTTTAAGGGACTGATCAAACCGTCAAACTGTGCCATAGAGAAAGTTGTTCAGTTTGATGGTTTGATCGTATCCTCAAAAAAGTGCTAGCATATTAAGAAGGACCCTGTATACCAACTTAAAAACGTTAAAAATAACATATTTCATTCGCATAATACTCAAGTGTGTGAATGTTGCTGCTAGTTGCTGCTATGAGAGTAGGTAGGTACTTCAGAAGAGCCGGTTGCAGCACTATCAATTAACGTCGATCGCCACAGCACCGGGCAAGTTGCACGAACTGCAGCTGAATACAGATTACCAGATCGTTCTCGAGAGCGTTTGTAACGACCTATCTTAAATGCTGGCGATTTTGTGAATTAGGCTCAGTTTTGGTGGATTTATTGTGAGCTGTTTGAAATGCAACCTTATTTCTTTGAAAATAGTGAAGTTTAAAACGTTTTAGCTGAAGATGTAGTAGGTTTACGAGTATTTGATTTAGGAGATTCAATTTGGGGATTTACAACGTAATCGGTAGCTATAATTTGACTTTAATTCGTTTCTTTCAAGAGACAGTGTGCGAGCGCAAAGCCGGTGTGTGCTCAAACTCAAGTGCGAAAAAGTCAGATAGACAATATGGCGATAAACCAAATTTTATTAACCCGATGTAACACTTTATTTCACACTACACATTCACAACAAAAATAAAGTAAGTATGTTCAAAGGGTGTGCTTATCTCTAAAGAGATTTCTCCCAACAGGCCTGCAACAGATTTAGTTCTAAATTGTTCACAGATTTCAATAAATTCTGCCTCGATAGAATCGTATAGCAAAAGCCCAGTCACCGAAACAGCGCAATTAAAAGCAATACTACCAAAAATAGAAACCGAACAAGTAAACAAAGCGACACAATCGGCCGTTAGAAGCCTTAAACGAGGAATTAAAATGCATCGCGAGTTTCGCACTTAGAGCGGTCCGCAATTAAATTTGCCGACGGCCGAGCGCTCGCCTTAATTGATTGGCGATACCCTTGCATACGAAAGTGGTTTCGTACACTATGATGCTACAAATATTGGAAATTGTTTAATGGCGGGATTAATTTTTAATGATTATACTGGCGGTAATAAAACACGATGGCTTGGAAAGAGATTTTGTAAACGATTATAATATTAACGTCAAATTGTTGTAGGTACTTTATTTAATTACACTAAGCATTACATTACTAAGCGTGAGGCTCTGCAATCCGCAATCTCTTCTTGCAATGCTAACGCACAAGCAATAAGATAAAAAATAAAATGTTTTTGGATCTCAGTGGCGAGTGGTTTCGCTAACGGTTGTGTACATTATACGCATTCTCACTCACCACGAATTCCAGCCATTTTGTTAACTGAAATGTGTTTTTGTTCATAAAATGTGATATTACGATACTAGCAAAACCCACTCGACATTTGCGAAAAATACATTACTAGAGACAAGACAAAGGCTTTAAACTTTTACTTCATTCCAAATAAGGACGACGAGATTTTCCGATTCCTATTTAGTTTTCTGGCCAATTCTGATTACCAAATGTAATTAATTTATTGGATACATATACTATCCGACATATCTTGGACGTCACTAAAGCTGTTTTAAGAATAAGTGAGAGGGAGTGTTTCAAATCTTTGTTTCTATAATGCAAAATAACTTTAATATTTCGCTGCTATTTTGAATAGAGTGTAGTTAACTTATTATTAATAATACAAGCAAAACACGTTTATTTATTAATTTGTAAGAGAAACAATAAATATATAACATACATTGACAAAACGGAACAATTTTGGAATAGCATATTACTCCGTCCTGCGGTCAGTAAGATGTCATTGAGACACCCATTAGGTAGGTACAGTCGACATCAGATATGTCGTAGCACACAAGGTCTTCAAATATTTCTGAGCAATGCTAATTTTCAATAAATTCTTTACAGTGATTGTAACCAATTATATCTAAGCATGTATTTTGTCATAAATACTCGTATCTGAACAGCTAATTTTCAATAAATTCTTTACAATGATATTTAAAACTAAAATGTATAACAACGGATTAAGGTTATTTTTCCTAAACTGCCCAGGTGTTTATGATCACCATGACCGTGTAGATATATTTGATGTTCTAGGCATTCAGATATTTTTGATTAGTTATGTGTAAAGAAATTATTGAAAATAAAAACTGCTTAGAAATATTTGACCACCTTGTTTGCTACGATATATC
Source organism: Agonopterix alstromeriana (assembly GCA_963924505.1). Taxonomy (NCBI): domain Eukaryota; kingdom Metazoa; phylum Arthropoda; class Insecta; order Lepidoptera; family Depressariidae; genus Agonopterix; species Agonopterix alstromeriana. Next base: position 15,096,004 of record OZ004675.1, read on the forward strand.
TGATGGTGACTGTACATAACTCCCTGAACAATTCTCACAGATTCAACCAGAATAAGAACAAGGTCAAACTACTAGCAACTATGACGGAGGTTAAAGCCTCTTGCCATTGAAACAAGAACCGTAACGGTGTCAACATAAAGACAGATGTCATCCAATTTGCAACACGTCGCCGGCATCAGATAGCCTCGATGGATCTTCGCAGATCGGCGGTGAGGCGGGAATATATCAAACGCCATTTTGCAAGACGTGTCACGGATTAGCTAATAGGGATGTTATCTGATAAGTGTCAGAGAACTGTCTGATAGAGACAGTAATGCAAAGAGATCTCGTGAATTTTTAGTGTACACGGGATGTAACATTAAGAGGATATAATTCAGAGCGCGCTCCATACAAACGTACTATGGTGATATTTACAATACTAACCAATTAAACTCAATAAAATTTCTCAGAGTGAATCTAAAAACAAATTTCTATGCTTGTATAGATTCAGATTTTCGTGAAAATGTATTGTTTTAAAGTTACAGTGCCTCAAAAATTTTCATACAATCTTAAATTAATCCTAGCATTGAAACTGTATATTTTAACGAAAATCTGACTCTATTCAAGCATAGATATTTGTTTCAAGATTGTTTCAACAAAATTGCATTGACTTCAATTGGTTAGTATTGAAAATATCACCATAGTTTGTATGGAGCGCGCTCCGAATTATATCCCCTTAAGAGAAGTTTATTCCGAATGCGTAAATGCGCGCTGCATTAGTAGTGACAAAAGTAGTCTGGTGATATTTTCAATACTAACCAATTAAAGTCACAGAAACAATCTAGAAACAAATTTCTATGCTTATATGTTGTCTGATTTTCGTTAAAATGTACAATTTCAATGCCTAGGATTAATTTAAGATATATATGGAAATCTTTGAGGCACTGTAACTTTAAAAACATACATATAACAGCCTTCGATCAAAAACTCTAGCATGACATTTTGTCAAGAGCTAAACTTTAAATTTAAACGCGAATTTACCGACGCACCGCCACGAAACACGCCCCAGTTCTCAATGTGGATTATAGGCCTAATCCCTGACAGTACTCTTCTTTACAAACCAGAACATGAAGTTGAAGTCGAAGTTTGAGAGCTGCGAATCCTTTTTAAAATATCGGACGAGTGTTGTTAAAAAATGATGGTAGATTAGATTTTTGTACTTTAATTAAGTCAGTTAAGTTATAGCCTGTAGAATCCCACTGCAGGGCAAAGGCCTCCTCTCACGAAAAAGGGTGAGAGGAAGTGCGCCATACTTCACCTCACGGGCCCAGTGCGTGTTGGCGGAGGCAAGTTAGTGGTCAACTTGGTGTCAAATCATTTTCAAGCCGCTACAACGCCATCTGACGGCACTATACGAGACCAACTGCTTAACGTGCCTTCTGAAGCACGGGAACGCTCGAGATGAAATACCATTAAACGGTCACCCATCCAAAGACTGATCGGACTTGGCGTTGCTTAACTTCGGTGATCGGTTCCAATACCGAAGCTCCACTACACCAACGAGCGCTTCAATTGGTTCTATATAATTTTTTTAAATAAAATTTTCTGTATTAGGTCTGTTAGTTCTGGCTTCGAATTTCACAACCGAATTCTTCCCGTGTTTTGAAATGAGACGACTAAGAGATACCATTTTTTATGCAGTTCTTTTGTGGACGAAAGGCGTCCATTCTGAAAACTGAAATTTGCCAATAATTTATTTTGCTGCAACAAAAGATACATGGTAAAGTTGCAGCAATCTTTCTGACCACGCCAAGAGGGGACAAGGTCGTGAGTTTATGTGTGTAGCTATGTATTGGCTATACAGTAAAAACAAATAAATCAAAAATTCCATAGCCATTAAATCTACGCCTCCCCTACTAATAGAATTCAATCTGACTCGGCTTGGCTAACGGACTGGCCTGAATAAATAAGTCCATGGCAGTGGTACTCAACATTTGGTTTATTGAATTGAAAGTAAGTTCCTTTTTGAGTTTATTAAAAATGGAAAAGATTTAATGGCAAAATCGAGACAAAACAACACGGCATGCAGATAGAATATGTTCTGGATTAGCACAGGATAGTTTTTAAGGTCCACGCAAATGGAGTCGCGGGCAACAGCTAGTTATCCATATAGCACATAATGTTATAACTTTAAATTAATTTTAATTTAATCAAAGCTTTTATCCAATTGTCATAACATGAAACCGACTAAAAGCAGTAAGCTTTTAAAATTTTATGGAATTTATACTCTGGATTGTGCAATACGTAAATTTACACAAAATGAATATGACAAACTATTGGATAGATACATTCAAATATTGTTTTATGAACAAAAACACATCTGAGGTAATGCAAAATAGCGGAGCCACGTACATAGGCTAGCCAGAAAACGCACAACCGACACCGACCGTCTGCGAACTTACTCACCACGTGACTCCTCGATCTAAACATAAAGAAAGCACTTCTCATTCATTCGTTCATTAAACGAATTTGAAATTAAAAATGTTGACAACATCTGTCTATTGCAAATATTCCAAATCTACGGCAAGTGACGACCGACGACGTTTGCAAATAGTAACTCACTAGTCTATATCCATCTACTGAACCGCTATAAATTCAATTTGAATAGGGGTTGATGACCTTGACAGCCATGATGTTTAATTTAGTCTAAAATATCATTAACGAAGTATACTGTACAGAAAAAACAATCTAGCCACTTTTACTAGGGGCCTTTCTAGAAAATTCGTTGCTAAAAAGAGATTATTATTTTTTTATCAAATAATTCTGGTACACGTGACTAAAATCGAATTTCTTTTATTCGAATTACAACAAAAATATACAAGGTGTTAGTGTAAAAAGTTGCATTAATTTAAGGGGTGATTGTCCCCATAATACTGAACAACTTTCCCTAAGAAAACTATAACGATATTCGCAAAAAAATTTTGCCCTTTCCATGCTAAATAGAATCAGCTGAAAATTCAAAATTTTAGCGAATTTCCCTATGTGCCTTCGTGAAAGTCGTTCAGTATCATGAGTAAAATCACCCATTAAAGTAATGCAATTGTCTACCCTAACACCCTGTATTGTAACTTTTTTTGCACCGGGTACAATGACAAATCGTCGTAGCCCTACAGTTAACTTAACTTCCGCATTTTGAACACCGGTCCACAAAGAGCATCTCGTCATACCCCTTGACCTAATTAAATTCTGTTTGCTACCATTTAGGAGCTCCCTGAATAATACGTGCATTGACATTGGGCCTAAAGCGCCGAACAAATAATATAGGGATGGGGGCGTGTTTGCGGAAATCCCGGGATTCCGGTCGATTTGTCACGGAGAATGAAAAATGGGACGGTCAATAGACCGATGAGAGGACTGATTAAACATATATAGCGGGAACCAATCTTGCTAGAAGGTTTCAATTAAAATATAACCTATAGGTATATTGACATGGGTTATTTAAATTGGAATCGACTTGACTGTGTAATGAAGAATTGAATGTGGAAGCAGTAAGAAATATTTGTTCGGTAGGTACTTACTTTAATACATCATTTTCGCAAGGTCACAAAACTCTGTCTTAGTCTGTCTTTTTTCAAATAAATAGAGTCCTTCTTAATATGCTGATACTTTTTTAAGGGGATGATCAGCCCATCAACGTCATGGGACGGGATATTAAGAAGGCCCCTGTGTATATATTTTTCAAAGTAAAGTCGATAAAGTGACAGAACGAGAAGAACGTCATGCGCGCTCTTTTTGGCATATGTAAAATAATAAAGTTAGAGGCAGATATAGATTTTATTTGTTTTCTTGGTGTTAGCATGCGAGGCCTACGGTAAAGCTAGTAATTAATCGTAGTTTAATCTTTTTAATCACGACAATATATCGCTCATCCGGGAGAATAACCACACAATTGCAGTCTTTTCCAAAATGGAGTTATTAATTAATCGTACAATAATTAGGCGGATATTTATCTGAAGCTTTGACTATTTATATGTGGACTGGTTACGCGTGTAATTCTACTAACAAACATTTCTGCCACTTTTTGCGGGGGGCGAGGTAACATGAAATCAGCAACTTTGTATTTTATTCCCCATAACTTTAGATTCTAATTTTGAATGTTAAAAATCATGTAAAGTAGTCTCGTGTGAACCCCAAACGTTCTAAATTCGAAGTTATTATTTCGCAATTATAGGCTGTCTCGTTTAGTGATAAGGTGTAAAATTGAATGTAAATGCACAAGATCAATTGTGCTTATACCGTGGCAGAGGGGAAATGCTAACGCAAGGCTAGTCCTTATAATAATTAGTCAAAGATCTGAAGGAATAAACTCACAACTCTATTGCCAGTAGTTTTCGCTAGATGGCAGTGTTATTGTTTCGTTGGCAAAAAATTGGGGCCCATCTTGGAGGGTTAACCTTTAAACCCATCTCCTGTAAAATTTGCAATAATGTAATTGTGTGGTTATTCCACCGAATGAGCGATATGTAAAAAAAATTATTTGACATTATTTATTCTTCTCTTAATTATTATTGAGTTTATTTTCATAAAAATTTTCCAAATTAAATTTCAGTTAGATTTAAGCGGTAGTTCCACTGTGTGACTTGTAATTTAAGAATCACCGCTGCATACTTACTCAATACCTATATCATAGGTAGGTATGTAACTATAAACAATTCTGTTAGTTTTATGAAACATTTTTGAAAATAAACTTTGTAAATTCGTTTAATATTATGTCACTTACAGTTTAACAAACAATTAGGTGAACTTTCTCCTTTATCATAAAGTTTAGATTAAGAATTAACTTTGGCCTTTGATGTTGACTGTAGGCATAAGATCATAAGTTACGAAAGCTCTCTTACTAACAAAATGTTCATTGATTTTATTAAATATCACAGACTCTGAGATAAACAGATCACCCAAGTTCATAACATCGAAATGAAACTAAGCGTTTCGTATATTGTATACAGGGTCGTTCTTAATATGCTGACACTTTTTTAATGGGATGATCATACCGACAAACAAAACAACTCTCTCTATGGCACCAACATCTTAATCGCAAAAAAAAGTCTGCTCTTCCATACAAAAATGCAAACCTACTCTAGCAAAATGTATGGGACAGCAGATTTTTTTCGAATAAATTATGAATAATTGACTTTAGAATAATGAAAATTGCATTAATATCGGTTCAGTAGTTTTTGCACGATGCTCGGACAAACAAGAGATTCAATCAATCAATCAATCAATCAAACCAGCCCACATCAACCCACTGCTGGGCATAGGTCTCCTTTTTATTGCGCCACTCCTCACGGTCCTGTGCCAATCTGATCCATGTACGACCCACAACCCTTACATCGTCTGACCATCGCATAGGTGGTTCACGGACCTCTTTCCTTTTTCAACAAGAGATTAAGAAACAACAATTTTAAGACAACGTGTGTTGGTTTTAAGTATATAGGAACACGCCTGTCGAAATTAAGTGACGTAATTTGCGCGGCTAATCGTTTGACTTTTAAAAATCGCTACGAAATGACAGTTTTCATATTTATTGATGAATATGAATATTTGTACCCGAGTCATGGATATTTCTATCTATTCATGTATTCTATATCGTTGTCTAGTCATCATAATTCAAGTCCAGGCAAGATTCTGGTGATTTCAATGTGACTAGATAATTTGTGTGACAATGTCCAAGATTTTTTTTTAGATTTTTTTTTATTTATTAGCCATACTTTTCATAGTTATACTTTACATCTTAAAATCTTATTTAAAGTGTTTTTCCTGAAATATCGTTAATATACAAACTATAAGTAATAGACAACGTTACCGTAAACCTTGAAAATCGTTACAACTTATACTATAAAAACCTAATATGAAAAATTATGATAATAACATAAGCTTATGTGATCAAACAAATAAGGTTTCAACGAAATGGAATAATCAAAATCCTCCGTTATGAGCACAGCGTTTTATCTAATAAACCCTGGGATTGCCGGGATTATTGAATAAATCCCGCGTTTTCCGGAATATTTCAATCCCTATACATGTTCCGAACTTGTAGATTCGCTTTTAGTTTATTAATACTTGTTTGGTTACATCATTATTTTACGGGATGTTAGGCAGTTTGCACATCAATGCACATAATGCGTGATTATGTGCAACGTGGGGAGAGAAGGCACAAGTGAAAATTCTTAGTTTATGGTTTGCAGTATCTGTAAAAAGTTGTTTAAATTTTAAACTCGGCCAGCGAATCAGTCTGGACATACAAAGAGGCAACGCTTCCAGCCACCTGGGCAACCCTACCGTCAATCAGTCATTTAGAGTTTGCTTGGCGCCATTGCTCTTGTTGTGTTTCGTCGTATTTGAAATTCGTAAAAAATTGGTTTTAGTGATATTTGTGACATAATTTCGTGCGGATTGTGTACCAAACAGTTGCGTAAAGCGACCGACGTGAGAGGAATCTCAAATAAATACGATAACAGAAAATACGTTTTGGTTCGCAACGCGCGAGCTTACGAAATCGACCACAGATTCATCGTCATCTATCATCCCATCATCAAATAAAGAATATGAAGAACAACAATAACGAATGGCTCAAAAGGACTAGTATCCAGAGCCGTTAAAGACATTTGAAAAAAAAAACAGTCATTTAGATGTCATTTTTTATGTACAGTTTTGTTTCCCTTTTTTTTTTAAGGTTAAGAGTTATATATTTTTTATATTAATCAACCATTCATGGCAGCAAAAAAAACTTAAAAGTGGAGTCTTGTAATAGCAACTATCTGGTAATTGCAACTATAGAGCAATTGTACTTATAAGAATCATGATTCAGTTCTTCTCTATATACCAACACCTGCCTTTTTCCCACCTCACGCAAAATAGGTGCTCACAACGTCGAGTTGCGGAAAACGAGCCCCCGCTCAACCAATACCAACACCTGCCTTCTTGCTGACTAGACATGTGTCTATTGAGAGACGAACTTAATCGTGATTGTTATAAGTGCAATACTCCCTAGCTGCAACTAACCAGATAGTTGCAATTACAAAACTCATTCCCTTAAAATGTTTAGACATCTATCTTCTTTGATTAAAATCGTTATGGATTCCAAGATAGAACATGATATGTCATTCTCCGAGCTTACTAGATTTTTTTTTTATCCGGCATAGGCCCACCACTAATTTCCACAGCTGTAACTCCTGTAAAACAGGATCAACAGCGGCGACCATTCACAACACTAAACAATGAAGTCCAGGGAGCATTTTCATAAGCTTTCTATTGATACCCCACCCCATCTTTTAGAATTTGGTTGTTGTTATTGTTTACCCTTTCTACCTTCCAATATAAAAATTTAGATTGTTTGACTTGATTTATGATATTGGACTATTAATTGCTACATATGTGCCAAGTTTTAGCTTCCTATATCTTACGGTCTTTGAGAAAAATGCCTGAGACAGACGAACGGGCGGACGGAGGGACAAACACCGAGCTGATTCCATAAGTGTTCCGTTTTGCCAATTTTGGTAAAAAGCTTCTAAACGTTATTCATAAATGTGCATGCATAATGAAGTTACCCTATAAAACCGTTTTTAAAGTTTGTTTATAGAAATCAATATAGTGTATTGTCATGAGAGCAGTGTCGATGATTTCCAAACTATGAAATCCGAATGAACTGACGCATCAGTGCAAAAACATCATTTCATTACTCACGAACCAACTCGGCCATGAACCGTATGTCTCAATCAAACAGATCGCTCAATAAATCCCACGATTTATGATCTGAAAGAACTCAGCATTGGGAGCAATGGGGAAGACTGGTTGAGGGTGTAATTCTTTCAAAACGGTTGTCTGGCGATGGGTTGATAGGTTTTTTATGTCGAGACACTCTTGGCAATTATTTTGGAAAGCTGCGCAGTCAAGATTGGTAGAGGATGATATGGATGGTACCTACTAACCTTTTAGATTATAGAAAGTTATAAGTTGATGTTAAATTATTTTTTTATTATTACATCAACATTTGAAGATCAGAAACTGTATTCTTCTTTCTCTGGTAAGATTAGATAATATAAATATTCTTTAGTTGCACACCAAAATACACAAAAAAAAGAAGTGTACAAAAAAGTGATTTCTTCCAGGCAACCAGTGGATGATGAGTGAGTGAGATGAGTGGTTTCTCTGATGATGAAGAATACGACTTTTAGACTATTCTTAGACAATGCCTTTCTTGTAGAAGATGTCTCTATTCCACCGTTCCTATACCAATTTTCCAAAGTCCCACGCATTGCAATCTTTCTAACTTTTAAATGCTCGATGTATTGAGCATTCTATGAAATAAAAATGCGACGATGTATTTATCGATTTTGACTTTCGATTAATTATTATCGATGATAATTGATTAATTTGGTTTCGCTATTCGAGCGGTGATCCGGGACGATGATCGCGTTTTGTGTATTCAGACAACAAAACTAAATAAATGCGTCCACTGCACTGTTGCTAGGGTTGGTAGCGGTTCGAACCCCATAACGTAAGAGGCGACATTATATTACTTCACTGTAGTGTTAAGTGTAACTCCTAAATGAAGCATCTTGATCAGTCCATAAACCTCGCCAAAGAATCGATTGGGAACATTGCCCAATAGCGCCGAACGTCCATTCGTCAGCATTAATTCGAATCTTCGGCCTCAATCAAGATAATCGCGGCGATAAATACGCAGGGCTTGAATCGAATTGGCTAGGACCGATTGTGCTAATCGAGAATTAGCTCGTCATGTCTCGTCGAGTGGTCTATTCGTTAGGATCAGTTGTTGAATCGATTAGCGAATCGAGTCTAATCGAGAGTCGTGTAGCACGTCGTTTTGGGAGTGTGTGATTTGTTGTGTATTTTAATGTTAATTAGAAGGCTTTGTCAAATTTGTGTTTTAGAATTGAGGTCGGTTGTAAATCAGGGTCGTTTTGGTGAATGGTGTTTAGGGTGGACGCATATCTATCCGCAGCAATGGAGCCGAAGGAGGCGAGCGAAAAGAATTTCCTTTTAATTGAACAGCTGATTTTTTTCACGATGTCAATGTTGGTACCATAGAAGAAGTTGTTCAGTTTGACGGTCTGATCATCCCCTTAAAAAGTTTCAGCATATTAAGAAGGACCTGGTATACAGCCATCCACATCCTAAAACATACTTTAATTTGGAGTATTTCCTGAGTTTATAATAAGTACTCTAAAACTTTATAAAAACCTCGCATGACTCACGCATCTTAATTCACGGCATCTTGACTTTTCAAAGTCGTTAAAGGTCGAAAGTTCTGAAACTTTCGACTTTTTTGTCATTAAGTATCTACTTCAAAAGTTTAATGAAATAAATCATAATAATTGCGACAAAATTACTTGACTTTGGCTATAAATTTGACCTTAAAAGTTGTTTTGCAGCGATTCAAATTCGGTTCGTAGATTCAGGAATCAAATAATTTTTACTATCTCTATAAGTTCTGGTGAATTTGTAAAACATTTTGGTTTGTATGCAAAACCATACTATACCTATAATTTTGTATGTAAAAAACTATAATCTACACTATTACAAAATTGTAAAAAAGTGTATCTGTAAGATAAAGATATTTAAAAACAAATTACGATATAGCGTTTAGATTTCCCTGACTCCAAATCACAGATTTTTTTGTCAAGCCCCACTTGCGTCATCTTCGCTTCGCAATTAACTCCTAGTAAAATAGCTCTCTCTGTTATTTTTCTATACAAAAAATCATCCGTTACCAACATAAGTATAGAATTAGCATATGCTCACGACTATATTCCCCGAGGGGGTAGTCAGAAGTATTCTGAAACCTCAGAACATCCACGTATCACAAGCACCCGAAACTCTGTCTAGTGTGATGGGTAGTGAGCCCGTCGCCACTTGTAATGGACAGTGGGAACAATACATGCCTCGACATTGAAGCATGCAGATTTCCTCACGATGTTTTCCGTCACCGAAAAGCCAGTGGTGGAAGAAATCGTACATAAATTCCAAAAAACTCATTGGCACGAGTCGGCTTGAACGGGGATCGAACAATCGCATACTGCACGAAAGACGACGTTATTCGCCACTGAACCACCACGGCTTCCACCAACATAACCTGGAGTTTTTTTCTAGACCAGTGGTTTCACACCTTTGGTGTACTTACGTATTTGGTATACCGAAGGTGCGAAAATTGCGAGTGGAAGTTTGGGAATTTCGAACAGAATCAAGTACAAAATACGAAGTAAGCAGAAGTCGGTTAAAAAGACAACACGAAAATTAATTCGCAAATAAAAAGTAATAACTGTCGTGACATTAGCAGTTATAGCTTGTTTCTCTTTCCAACTTTATAGCTGTCGTTCAGTTCGATTTATTGCCATACTTTGACCCTTTGGGATAGGGTTATCACCTTTGATATACAGGGTCCTTCTTAATGTGCTGACACTTTTTTAAGGGGATGATCAGACCATCAAACTGAACAACGGTTTTTATTTCGCGATTTCGACATTGGTCCTATAGAGAAAGTTGTTCAGTTTGACGGTCTGATCATCCCCTTAAAAAAGTGTCAGCATATTAAGAAGGACCCTGTATACAAGGTGATTTGGCGTTAATTTAATTATATTCATAGAATTCCAAGTAGACACATATGAAACGATAAAGTGTAAAACATAAAATATATCAAAACAATGAACATGTAAACAAAACCGAAGAATTTATACCTTATCAAAATTTTCTTTCGGGGTTGTCAGAAACTTTGCTATAACTAAGAAACTCTTTTGGTTAAGAGTAATGAACAAATTTGTAATTTTTGTTGTTGTAATAAATAATAAATATCGCCCCGAGTGAAATGAAAATACTAAGAAATTACTGTTTAGAACCTACAATACCTACAGCAAGATTTATAGAGAACGCAATTAATAATGAATTGTAATATTTCGACAAAGAAAAGTAGGTACTATAAATGAAACCATTGTCGCCTCGGCACGACATTCACTTTCTATCCCGAACGGGTAACCTTAAATAACTAAGATTAAAACAGTTTTAAACTATCGAAAAGTTGGCAACCCTATCTGGGTTCCGTAGTTCGTGGTTCGGCAACATAACTCCTTGGTTAAAATAATCACTTTTAGTTTGTAACGTTTCAATTGCAAAATTTTTATTTTCTCTTTCCGACGTTCGAATTCGAGTATTCTTATAAATTAATAGTCTTTTTAATATTATTTACAGCTACGTGACGATTTGCAATAAGTTTTGAATTTTGGGAGGTTAATAAATATACTTACCTGCCTACTTAGGTAGGTTTTATTTTATGTTATTGCTTTTTTGCGAATATGGCACGAGGACAGTACTTTGTTTTATAGGATCTATGATTTTGGCAGATAGATTCCTGTTTATTCTTTGCAGGTTTAATATACTTCGTAAATTGCCTAGCTAATAGTTTCATACCCCCGTTGCTTACTGTACTCTTATGTTTTTAGGCATGATATTAAAAAGCTATTGTCTCTGTGTTTTAATGGCGTGTGATATAAAATTTAAAAAAAAATCTTGTTTATTTTTTCACCACAAACACAAAGAGAGATAGAGAGATAGAGATAAGCTCGCTCTTTGTAATTGTCTACTATGCTGTTTTCATGTATATTTTCGTGTTGTACAATAAAGTGTTAAAATAAATAAATAAAATAAAGATACTTAACTAATTAATGACAACATTTATAATCTAGTATTTACCAGTTAGAGGTGATTCATTCTTTCAGATACAAATTCAACATCTCCAATGTCTATAAAGCAAAATTTAAAAAAAGGCTCATAAAACGTTATTCCCTAAAAAATCGGATATGAGGTGTCAACGTTTGATCTTGGAATGTAGGCTGATGACGATTAGATCGTAGTAAATTTTTGGTAATTTGTGCCTATAGCTACTCCGTGAGACCGGTTAGAATTACTGTATTACCGACCCTGTGAGCTAATCAATTTACCTGATTTTTTATAACATCTTTTCGAAACATATTCTTTGCCTATTATAGTATTCATTCATTTCTTGTTTGTGTGCTTGTTGGACGTGTTAGTGCCTTGCAAACTGCCAGTTGCACGTACGTTCATTAAAGATAATCCGCCATTAAATCGCTAGCTGTCACTTTTGTCTTGTTGACTAAAAGCTAGCAAAAGATTTAATGGAGGATTAACTTTAATGACCGTAGGTATTCTACTTTTATAAATGACACTCAAATGCGGAACTACGGAACATTTTATCAGATACAAAATGTGTGTCCAAAAATAAAGTACAAAAACATTGTACCCATAAAACTTGAACCCACAAAAAGCGACACTAATAAAATATTCACTAACGCCGAACTTCAAACACGATCCGGGATAAACTCAAGAATTAAATTTTTAACTAACTACTGCCGAGACTCGAGTCCAAAGTACACTATATTCTCATAAAGACTTAATATTTCAAAGTCTTAGACAAAGAGCAGTAGTACAAGTTTTAATTTGCTTAAAGTTGTTACAACTTTCGTACGGGACCGTTGGCGCCAAATTAGTTGCAGTTGGACTGAGAAAGAAGAAATTTTGCTGATAGTTTTAATCCGGTTTTTTTGCATACAGTTTGGAATGTTAAGTAGGTGGTTAGTTAAGCTAGGCTTGCCGTGAGGCGTGCGACTTCGAATATAACTACCTAGTAGGGTTGTCTTAAGGCGTTTTAGATCTATGATTGACCAAAGTAGTTCGCCTATTCCACGGTAAACTCAAACTCAAAATAATTTATTCAATATAAGAGCTTGAAGCACACTTATTAAATGTCAAATCTTTATTTAAGCTACTACCGCGTCGGAATGTGTTGTCGCTGTAGATCTTCTTCTTAACGTGTGTGCAGCAAGTCATAGTTTTTTCAGACCACCTTACGCCCTCTGACGTGGTTTTTATGTAACGGCTCCTACCACGAGAGAAAGTATCCGGTACCAACGGCTTAATGTGCCATTCGAAGCACGGAATCATCTTTCTTTTCAGACAATCAGGTGATTCTGCCTACACTGTCCTAACCAACTGGGGAAAAACGCACAAAGTGACATATCACCGGGTGTCCCCCGTGGGAATCGAACCCACGACGTTTAGCATTAGACCACGGAGGCAGCGAATGTGTTAAAAGTTATTTAGAATTACTAAATCTAGACTCACCGGATTTTGACCTCCTTTGATTGCCATTCGCTGTGCTTATCGAAACTGATGAGTATGGCGGCGATTTCCTGTAACAATTGAATTATTTTTGTTAAATATAATAATATGAATGGATGACAGTAACTAACATATGAATAACTGCCATTGCGATTAAAAATAAGGCTATATTTTGTTAATAGAAAATAAACAATGAGAATTATAGACAGTATTAACATTTAATATTAATTTAAAATAAACATTAGTATACACCTTAACACAGTCCTTACAATTAATTTTATTAATTAGGTACATTATTATTTTCGTAACATTACAAACAGTTTCTTAAGCCAAGTATTACATATATTACCCAAACCATACTTAAACTACTTAGATGTAAAGACATGACTATATATTATAAATAACTGCCGCTCATTTTGTATCTAAATGTTAATACTAAAGCTGATCCTCTCCGACCAGGCCCTGAGTCTAGTGAGGGATCACAGCTTAAAACTTTTATTGTATTATCTTTGCAATGTGCTAGGTATAGGTAATCTAAGGTTGTTAATCATAATCATAAAGAGTCCTGAAAACCTGTATCACACGTTGGTTCAATAAATATTTTGTATTTTTTTATTTTTTTTTGTAATATCACTCTTTTGTTTCTTAAAACCTGGTTATGTGTACCATATGTACGTTTATACTCCATTCAAAAAAGCAACGAAATTTTAAGGCTTTTTTGCTTTAAAGAAACCGAGATTTGAAACACTTCCTCTCAATTATTCTTAGAACAGCTTTAGTAACATCCAAGATATGTCGGATAGTATATGTATCCAATAAATTAATTACATTTGGTTATCAGAATTAGCCAGAGAACTAAACAGGAATCGGAAAATCTCGTCGTCTTTATTTTGAATGAAGTATAGATCAAAGTAAAATTATGGTATGGGCCTAATGCGAACATTTCAAACCAAAAATGAGGCAAAACAAATGACAGGTATACTTCAAATATGTACTGAGTTTGTATGGACCAAAGAGATTATACCTAATAGAGTGAGCCATACCAATTGTAAAGTGTCCACTTTTTTTGACGTTTAGGTTTTAGTGTGTGGTGTCAAGTAGTATAGACAAAAGGCACCAATTGAAATATGGCCTTATGTTTACAGTCACTTTTCACACACACTAGCTCAAAAAAAAGTGGACAGCCGCATAAACAAATATCTATAGTTCCATCTCCTTCTACTATTAAAGGTACGTCATAGGACAAAAGAGACTAACTAAAATCGTGAATTTATGCGGACTCTATGGAGATCCTTCCTCTGAGGTATGGACCAAGTGTACTAGTTGTGTGCTTCAACTTATGTATGTATACATGGTGTAAGTGACATCCTAGCAAATACTGAAACGGTGAACTCAGACCATCAAACTGAACAACTTTCGCTATGGAGCCTAACTCGGGAAACGCGAAAAAAATCAACTGTCTTCATACAAAACTGCTATACCTACTCGACTCAAATGTAAGGGTAAAACCAGTTTTGCCTGATTATTGCTGTCAAAAATGGTTTTGACCGGCTATGAGTTTTTAGACCAGAGATCTAACTTGGTCGGTTAGGTTAGCGAGAAGCGAAGCGAAGAGCACGTTAGGTTTCTTGCGACCACAGCGAGAACCGAATAGCTACTGTTTAATCGAAAATATAATGTTGACTAAGGGTCATAACCTCTTTTGCCTGATTTTTGAAGTCTTTGACCGGTTATGAGTTTTTACTGTAACATAATGTATATTTCGAGTGTCCCATCGCCAGTCATTGGACTTATGACTAGATATATGTAGATAGACTTTATTTATTAAAATAAATTATAAATTATTGTTATTACAATTTTTCTTTTGAATAAAGATAAAGATCATGGTCAAGGTATTTAAATCCTATTAAAATCTTGAGAATTTAATGTACTTTGATAACATAGTATTTAAGATGTCATTATGTTATTACTAATCAATTTATGGAACTTGTTTTCCGAAATAAAAGAGTAACATTTTTTAGTGGCCTATTTTTCATAGCTGGAGAAATTGACTCCTTTATTTGATTTGATTTGATATACTTATATTTACATAATGATTGATTAGCGTTTGAATCTCAAGCTGTCCGAAAAATCGAAGTGTCTCAAACTGATGAATTTAAAACTACATCCTAAGCCATTGTAATAGTGGACACAATCGTTTGGTTCGATTTATTTGTGACAAGGGTAAACGAGTGAATTATATAAGAAACTATTCAACCCCGATAGACCTTTTTCGGGATAGAGTTTAACCTCAACTTTGTAAAGCATTGTGCTTTATTGTACGAGTTTAGATTTCAAGGAATACAAGATTGAAAGAAGCTAAGAATTCGGTTGAAAAGGCATAGATCCCAAAATTCTGGTAATATATGGTATAATTGGTTCAGGAAGCTAACAAAACCATAGATTTAGCATTTTTTTGGTCTCGCCTTAGATAATCCGTAGCTGATCTAACGTAGTATATGCTAAATCTATGAACAAAACGCTGGCATGACAATGTATTGAATGTTTTTTTTCTTAAATATGTAAGTGCCACATTTGAAAAGGCTCGTACGTAATTATCTTTAACACAATACCTCCAGCTTTTCTACCGAATAACATTTTAGTCACCATCTCTACGAGCAATATTGTCACAGCGCTATTCTCGCTGAACTACAAAATTCCGTACTAAAGTAAGACATTTCGCCGTGTTGAAATCTCCGTGTGGAGAGTAGCTCTTACAATTACACTCCTACTTTTTAGTTACCAACAAAATTAGACAATGAAACCAAACAACTTTCTCTACAAAACATGGGTTGAAAAACGAGAATTTTTTGGACCTCCCATAGAAAATCAATCGGTTGATCCGCACTTTTGTATATCCTACTAATATTATAAATGCGAAAATTTGAATGAATGGATGTGTGTTTGTTACTCTTTCACGCAAAAACTACTGAACGGATTTTGATGAAACTTGACACACAGATAGAATATGATCTGAATTAACACATAGGATACTTTTTTAAGGTCTACGCAGACGGAGTCGCGGGCAACAGCTAGTAATTTATAATCATAAAAAAAACGCATTTTTCAATCCATGTTCCTTAGAGAATGTTGTTTAGTACCATTATCTGAATTCATACACACTTAACATTTTGTTAGTAATTTAATAAATAGGGGTATTTTTAGTATGGAATTTGGGGGCTCGGCGAGAATGGAAATGGCGCATTTGGAAAAAAAGTAAGCAAACTAAGTAAGAATAACTTGCAAGGCATTTCCATCTCGAGAGAGAAGTAAATTCGCAACCAGTCACTTCCTAATGAAAAAGAAATTCGGCTAATAAAATTCGAGTTTCAAGATAAAAATTCGGTTCGGAATGTGTTATTCGACTAAATAAATCATACGCTTCAGAGTTGCGGCCTGAATAACAAACAGGCATAAACGTAAAATAAAAAGTTTTTCTCCTATTCCCTTAACGGATAAACGAAATTACTTTGAGATTTGATACTTTATTTAAGTGGAACTTGGCGACAAGGTTTTTATGTAAATAAGTTAGGTACTTGTGTCTCGAGCTGGAATAGGGCCACATCCTGGGAGTCTTACGAGGCTACTGTCTGTTTACCAAGGAATAAGAAGCATTTACCTAAATTAACTGACATGCCTTGTGGTGTCGAGTAGAGGTGACTGATTTCATCAGGTAGCATCAACATCCTATAAAGCCGAACCGTGTGGCTACCAATTAGAGTCACTGCATCTGACTCCACTTCTGATCTTAATGGTTTCCCTTTCCATCAGATTCTAGAGGGTAATGATATGATGGACAGTGCTTCTGCGGTTAGCGCACCCACTCATATACTTCAAAATATCTTCTTCTCTTTAATCTATCTTCAGGACATTTTGAAGTGTATGAGCAGGTACTTCGCTAACTTAGACTACTTATATGCGGACCCGCCTCGCCTTAGCATTTCCCCTCTGCCAACGTGCAAGATCAAAAGATCTTACGCATTTACATTAAATTTTATACCTTATCACTAAACGTGACAGCCTATAATTGCGGAACAATAATTTCGAACTGATGACTTTTGGGGTTCACACGACACTTTTTTTTCATGATTTTAACATTCAAAATTAGAATCTAAACTAATGAAATAAAATTCAAAGTTGCGTATCTCGTGCTACCTCGACCCACGGAAAAAGTGACAGAAAATGTTGTTAGTAGAATTACACGCGTAACTAGTCCTCATATAAGTAGTCTAATTTCGCTTATAATAGTATCCCTAATAAGTAGGTGAAATTGTCTATCACAAAGAGGAATGGATGGCTGGTAAAATCATCACAAATATCTATCTACAATCGCTAATCTGCCTGTGACGTAATTTATTATCTGGGTCAGAATCAAGGCAAAGATTTGCGTTGGAAGAAGTAAAAAGGAAATGCCTGAAAAACGTTTGGACTGGACTAATAAGGGCAGAAGAACTCTGTAGATTTATTTTATCGGGCACATCACACATTCGAACCCCTATTAACTCGTGTAAACCAGGATTTACAGCAGCGTCCACTCACTAAATTAGACAATGAAGCCCAGAGAGCCCAGGGCATGTCTCTAGTGTGTCAGCTCTCTCGATAGGCGGTCAACTTAGAGCATTGATACATGAAAAATTGACATTGACAAGAGAAATTGGCTGAAAAACAAACCAATTTAAGTTAATGTTGGTTCTGCTTTTACTGGTATAATACCTACTGGACTTAAAAACGCAGATTCCACGTAGAATACTAAAGAACTAACTAGTACCACAAAGTACAATCACAAATCCTATTATCACAAGAAACACATTCCTTATTCAACCTAACCATCACGTACTATTCCAATTTAATACCAAAAAACCCAAAACCAAACAAGATCACATAGCGTTGTTAAATTTATAAACACACTGGGCCCAAGTCACAGATTTATCGCGGCGAATATAATCCGGCGGGCTTGGCATACTTAAGTAGGTTGAATTAGTTAAGGAAGTACCGGTTGGGATGTCCCGTTTACGGAAAATTTCCGTCCTGTTTTTGGGGGTTGGACTTAAAGAAAGTTTTTGCTACAGTGACGTTTTACAGCTAATTGTTGAGTCTGCTTTTTGGCTGTTTGTCAGAGACCGGTTTAACAATGTTTTTTGGTATAAAGTGTTCTTTTACTAACTCCAACAGTTTTTATACAAATAGGAAATTTTGTCAACGCGCAACATCTTTCATCATCATAATTCATAACACAACATTACATCTTCGTTGCATACTGCGATTTATGTTTGCAGCGAAAATACTTATTATTTGCGTGCCAAAAATATTAATCTGTCATCATCCACTAATAAACATAGTACTCTCACAAGGCGCGCCATAAAAATCTCTCATTGGCCTTCCTCACCAGTCCTAGTTTTGACATAATATCTTTATAATTTACCACCACACTCTAAAAAACTCGAACACTACTCGTAGCTGTAGCTAGATTAAGGGTCAGTTGCACGTACGTTCATTAAAGTTAATCTTCCATTAAATCGAATGCTCGCTTTTACTAAGTCAACAAGACAAAAAGTGACAGCAAGAGATTTAATAGTGGATCTTTAATTAAATTAAAATAGGAAGATAGGTAACGTTATTGCATTACATACTCGAAAAATTAGCCTGATTTTCATGTACCTTACGCGTGAAAAGTAATGCCGTGAGATTTGTTTTTTCTTTTTGAATGATTTCTAACACGAAGGCATTGTGGTACCTTTATTCCGTCTTAAATACAAAATTTACTCAATCACACAATGCCGTTCGTATTGCGACTAAGGAAATTAGGCGACGGGGGCTAGTCAAAGTCAAAGTCAAATTCAAAACTGTGTATTCAAAATAATCTCACATAGATAACTTTTTGACGTCATGTTTTTGAATCTACCACCGCGTCGGAAGGTGTTCCGTTGTAGAGAAGATGCGGCCAGAAACTCTACAACACACTTCTTTTATACAAAACAAATCACCTTTCTTCCTGTTTTAATTTAATCAAAGTGGTGGATTAACTTTAATGAACGTACGTGCAACTGGCAATATATACTGGCAAAATATTGTATAAACCACATCATGACACGTCATGAAAAAGAATTAACAAGTCCTACCAGCATTCATGACTTGCAACAACTTTACACGACTTCCTTAAGAGTATAATGCCCTGTAGCATGCTCCATGCAAACGAAGATTGATTATATTTTGGATATTAATCAATCAAAATTAATGATTTTTTTAACACTGACTATAATCTATATCTGTGCCTATGGCATAAACTTAAGACATTTAGTATACAGAATTCTATTTCATTCTATATTAGGTTTATGGTCTGTAGTTGATCCGATTTTTGTTAAAATGTATAGTTTCAAAGATAAAGTGAATCATAGTTTTCTATACCGTTCTTAAATGAATCCTAGCATTGAAAGTGTATTTTTGAACGGATCTCTGACAAGCTAAAGGCACAGTGATTAGGATCTAACTTTATTTATTTGCAGGACGTTCGAACGCTCTGCAAGGAATATCCTCTTAAAAAAACTGCACATCATTTTATCAGCCATATTTTTTCATCATATTATTAAAGGTACCATGTTTTCCTTTAATGAAAACAAAACAATTCAGTACAAGCCTTATTACATGGGTTCTTCATTTACCTCAGAGTCATTTACGATACGAATAATAAATGTCTCGCTTTCTCAATAAAAAATATAATAACGAATAAATAAAGCGTGCGCATTATATTTCACGCAAACCATTTCTGTGGACCTCGTTTTTCTACACCCGCAATTTTACATAAACACCAGAAGGGACAAAATAACATTGCCCTGTAAATAATACAGGGTGTGTATAAATAATGTCTAGTGAAGCATGTTTTATGCTGAGCCCTATATGATTGGACCATTTTATGTCCCATTTTGATGGGGATGTAATGTTTTATGTTGGTACATGTTTCTAAAACGTGTCATGTTTTAAATACGTGATATTTCATGATTTTAATGCTTGGGCACATGAGTAAATAGCCCACAGAGATAAAGCTTCATACAATCGTGCTACGATAGGTACAAGGCAGGGCGGTATGTTCGCGACATTTTACCGATACGTAAACGCCGCCCGTGGAAAAACCGACTCGGCCTGTGGACAATCTACAGGATGTTAGGGTAAAAAGTTGCATTACTTTAAGGGGTGATTGCACACATGATGCTTAAGGGTATATTACTGTTGGCGTGCTCCATACAAACGAAGTCTGGTGATATTTTTAATACTAACCAATAAAATTCATTGAAATTTTGCAGAAACAATCTAGAAACAAATCTCTATGCTTGTATCTTGTCAGATTATCGTTAAAATGTATAGTTTTAAAGTAACAGTGCCTCAAAGATTTTCATACAAATCTTAAATTAATCCTAGCATTTTAACTGTATATTTTAACGAAAATCGGCCACGAGACAAGCATAGACATTTGTTTCTAGATTGTCTCTGCAAAATTTCATTGAGTTTAATTGATTAGTATTGAAAATATCACCAGACTTCGTTTGTATGCAGCGCACATTTACGTATTCGGAATAAACTTCTCTTAACCACTTTCCCTGAGAAATCTATAGGAAATAAGAAACAAGAACATAGTAGTCCATAACATTATTAGTTACGTTTGCGGCCTTCATCGGTGCAGACTTCATACCTATGTGCATGCATCAATTTAGGTATGTATGCACACATATATATACAAACTCACGACCGCAATCC
This sequence comes from Agonopterix alstromeriana, assembly GCA_963924505.1. Taxonomy (NCBI): domain Eukaryota; kingdom Metazoa; phylum Arthropoda; class Insecta; order Lepidoptera; family Depressariidae; genus Agonopterix; species Agonopterix alstromeriana. Next base: position 15,116,983 of record OZ004675.1, read on the forward strand.
CTTTCGGGGTGGTCAGAAATATTGCTAGAACTTACAACATTCTGTTTAAGAATTTAGTTGTAGCTATGACCACATGGTAATTTATGTTTGAATGTCAAGTGGTTAGAAGTGGCTAGCCTTTCGCCCACATAAACACTAAATAAATACCTTGAATTCCATACTCGTCTCAAAAATTGGGGTGGTCCGTTCTTAGCCGGAACTATACGGCTAATTCGGAGCGCGCTCCATACAAACGTACTGTGGTGATATTTTCAATACTAACCAAATAAAGTCAATTAAATTTTGCTGAAACAATCTTGAAACAAATATCTATGCTTGTATGGAGTTCGATTTTCGTTAAAATAAACAGTTTCAATGCTAAGATTAATTTAAGATTTGTATGGAAATCTTTGAGGCACTGTAACTTTAAAACTTTAGATTTTAAGGAAAATCTGACACGATACAAGCTTAGAGATTTGTTTCTAGATTGTATCTGCAAAATTTCATTGAGTTTAATCGGTTAGTATGGAAAATATCACCAGACATCGTTTGTATGGAGCGCGCCAACAGTAATATACCCTTAAGTATGCGAACCCTTTTATTCAGTCCAATATTTTGCCACACGAAGAGCACCACTAGCAGCGTTCGTAATCTTCATTAGTAATGTAAAAAAGGCAAAGAAAATTTGGGGTATAAACTTTGACTAATTATTATAAGGACTAGCCTTGCGGTAGCATTTCCCCTCTGCCACGGTATAAGCACAATTGATCTTGTGCATTTACATTCAATTTTACACCTTATCACTAAACGAGAAAGCCTATAATTGCGAAATAATAACTTCGAACTTAGAACGTTTGGGGTTCACACGAGACTACTTTTCATGATTTTTGACATTCAAAATTAGAATCTAAAGTTATGGGGAATAAAATCCAAAGTTGCGGATTTCATGTTACCTCGCCCCCCGCAAAAATTGGCAGAAATTTTTGTTAGTAGAACCACACGCGTAACCTGTCCATATAATAATTAGTCAAAGGGTATAAAGCGATAATGATAGAACAAAAAGACAAGAATCATTAAGAGTAGTTACCACAAGAAAGGGCTCGTAAACCCAACGAGTTTGGAAACTAATTTATGTAGAAAATTTTAATAAACGAAAATTAGGGGGAAGGTTGGAATTTACCCGAGGGTTTCACTTTTCCACGATAAACGGTTGTGGTTAGGATTTATTACATCGGAGAAGCGATCATGAAGCAAATTCCATACATAATTATACATCCACTAGAGTTTACCCGCAACTTCATCTGAACAAATTATATACTAGATTATAAGTCAGATCAATGAAAGTTTCATCAAAATCGGTTCTTCAAAATCTTTTCGTCCTTATTTGGAATAAAGTATAAGAAATTGTTAACAACATCATCTGGCCGCGAATTGTAGAATGTAAATATTTTCAATTCAATTCAATTATACTTTATTTATTTAACCAATTATGAGACATATTGGCGTGTATACATTTTTCACGTTAAACTAAATTAGATAAGAGCTCTTTCTATTCAAATAAACGAAACAAATCGCTTCATTACATCCTAAAAACCATATCCATACCATTATCCGTCTGTCATTAAACCCTAAAGATACGAAACCTCCATAATTTTCAATGAGGACCCGACAAAAACCATTCTGAATTCTGGACCGGGATCCTAGATTTATGGGCTTTCCTTAGCTATTTCATTCGGCTATGAATTCGAAATGTTTTTATGTTATGTGCTAGAATGTAGGTCGAGACATTGTCTTGAAGGCTTAGATTACAATTTAGGGTATATTTAGGTATATAGTTCACGTCGTTTAAGTAGCGACACGAAAAAGCCTAAGCCGAGACCTTTTCTACAAATTTAAAACGCAAGGAGATAGTAGACTAAAAACGTAGCATAGCATATTCTATTTTACACTGATTACGACTATTATACCCTGAGAAGTCGGGGCTATTTTAATTATACTGAAATCAGAATATCCACATTTCGCTATGTCCATACTCAGTCCAGTATGACAGGTAGTCTGCCCCTCGCCACTGTGAATAGACATTGGACGCAATATTGACGGGCATGTTTACCTTCAGCAAAAAGCAAGTGGCGTTACAAATTATACGCAAGTTCTGAACATTCACTGATACGCGTCGACCTATACAAGGTGTTACAAAAATACAAATAAACATTTAAGGCGGTGATTTAGACCATCCACCTGAACAATTTTCACAATGGGACCAACATCGAAAGTGACATAAATTCTATAGAGTACGGCATCACTTTCTAGTGCTGATTAGAATGTGTGAGATTCAAAAATAGCAAATAGCTGTTTAGAGAGGGCTATGTGATAAAATGAGACGCATGATGATGATGATAAAAAGCTTAAGATTATCACGACGACAAGACAGTTAAATAACGAGTCTTCTTTTTAAAACTTTTAAGTTTTTACGTGACTTATAGTTTCCCCGCGCGGCAACATTGTGTCAGTTAACGAAACTAAGTTTTTTATGACAAAAACTCAGATTGCTTAACTTCGTCTACAAGAACAGTGTTGTTGTGTCATCTAAGGTTGTGTCATCTATTCAAAATAATAATCACATAGAATAGCTTTCTGTTTAATTTTTTTGACTCTACCACTACGTCCGAAAGCTGTAGAAAAGATGCGGTCAGAAACTCTCGTAAAAATTTTTGAGGACTTTTGATTTCAGTGAGGTGGTAATTTATCATCATCAGCGTTTATACGTTCCACTGCAGAGCGTATTCCTCCTTCCCCGAATACGCGAGAAGGGGATCAGTTTATACACCATTACGCGGGGCAAGTGCGAATTTCTTTTATTGTATTTTCAAGCACACAAATATATATGATAATACGGTTTGGTGGAGGCAAGTTAGTGGTGACTAATTTACTAAGCAAGATATATTTTTATGTAATCGTAATATTGTAGCTAATAACGACCCAAATTATTAAATATGTTTCCATCCCGCTCCCTCTTACCACAAAGTCCATTCACTCAGAAACAAGGTTGATACACCTAACTTAATAATTCGGTAAATGAAAAAAACTAAGTCAAAAACTTCTTAATTGCCGTTTACGAAGCGTAATATTTTGAAGTCATGACTAAATACTTCAAAGTACAAAATAAAGAGATGACAAGTATACAAAATAAATAGAAATAGACGACCAGTGTTCAAAATAAAAATAAAGAGATGAGAAGAGACTGGCGTTATAACAAAAAACAATAATATCCTCTACTGACCTCAATGTATGAAATAGTAGTTTTGGCTTTTAATTTCATTTATCCATAGTAGAAGACTACAAGCTGTAGTATAATTCGTTTTGTTATGCGATAATATATAAAGCGTTCTTTGAATTATTTTTTGGAGCTAAAAACTACCTATCACATTTTGAGATGTTAATGAAAGTGAAACTTAGGTACTATAAATGTAAGTATGTAATCGTTATTGATATGAGTTTGTGTATCATCATCATCCCAGCCGATGGACGTCCAGTGCTGGACTTAGGCGTCCCCCAAGGATCGTCATAACGTCCGGTCCTGCGCTGCCCTCATCCAACGGGTTCCCGCCGCCTTCACCAGGTCGTCAATCCACCGTGTGGGGGATGAGTTTGTGTATACTTAAATAGTTTAAAGTGTGGTCTGAGCCACCATTTTACTCTCATGTCATGAGTTTCTTTTCTCAAAATGAAAAATAAAATAAGTTTCAACACTAATTCAGCGTCAACAAGCTATGAAGGGACAACCCTACTGAGAATGGCACGCGGGCTCCCAAAGAGTTAATTCCAACTTTTATTGAGCGAGCTTTAGGCCCGACGGTACTCTAATGGCGTCATCAAGCCTTGTCGAATTACGTCACGGCCCTTGTCATAATTACACTTAATTTTGTAAATATTTACGTTGGAGTTAGATAGGTAGTTGCAATTGGGAAATAGAGTGTGCGGTAACAGACCCTCACACAGGGGATTTATCAGCGTCAATATCGCAACTGGACCGCCGCGATTTTTTCTGAGCATTATCGCCGTTACATCGTCATGATTCCGTCGCGATACTGATTGTTCTCAGAAATACACACATACATATGCTCACTACTATATTTCCCAAGGGGGTAGTAAGAGATATTCTGAAACGTCAGAACATCCACGTTTCATCAGTAGTACCGAAATTCTTTCCAGTGTGACGGGGAGTGAGCCTGTCGCCACTTGTAATGGATAGTGGGTACAATACATGCCTTGAAATTGAAGCATGCAGGTTTCCTTACGATGTTTTCCTTCAACGAAATGCCAGTGGTGTTACAAATCGTACATAAATTCCGAAAAACTCATTGGTACGAGTCGGCCTGGACGGGGATCAAACCATCGCCTCCTGAACGGCAAGCAACTTTACTTGCCACTGGACCACCACGGCTTTCAAAAATATCACGGCGATATCATCTTGTCAAAGCGTTTGCTCAAAAATCGCTTGTCTGATAATTATAAAAATAGATATTTATATCGCAAATGAGTGCAGGGAGAATTATGTGCAGTAGTGAAATATCAAAGTTAACAACTCTTTGTAAATATGTTAAGAGGCCTTTTACAAGACCTCTTAATTATGAATCAGAAGTCTTGGTGAATCAGAAATCAACAAAATACGATAACGGTAAGCTTTCGTGATTTAATTAAATCATTATTCAAGATAGAACAAAAATAAACTTTAAAACCTCTTAAACAAACATCAAAACAGTTTAAACACAAACAAAACCTTACAACGATCATATCCAAAGCTCTTTACGCCCATATAAAAGCTGATACAAGGAAAGTGATGTCAAATAAAATATTCATAAAGTTATAATAGCGGCATGTTTTTTATTTCATGCCATTTTTATGATACTACACGGTGTATGGTTGCGAACGGTGTCGACTTTTATGTGGAAATTGACTTTCGATATCATTTTTTGTTTCAATAGAATAGAAAAGAAGGAAAATTAAAAATTCTTTTTTCGCGTTTCTGGCTAGTGTTGAAACATAGAGATTGTAATTTTTCCAGGGATGTGTTTTGGAGATCTACCAATAATAGTCGAAACAAACAAAAAATTATGAAAGGCCTATCCTAGAACAATTCCGTCAGTTGACAGACCTATGAGGTAAATATCACACACATACAACGAGTGGTCCATACAACGTGTTAATGAATAAACGCAAAACTAGAAAGTAGTTTGTTTAGAATCGAGATCAGAATAGAATTATCAAGGTTTCAAAATGAGTTACAAATTTTACAAAATAAAAAATTTGTTCGTGTAGTTTAAAATTTACTGAACTTGATGCCAACCCACCGTTCAGGCACAATCACCCTACTTACTACCAAAACAAGATTCTTAAAATGTATCCATGAGCACGCTAGCGCTTTCATTCATCGCTGAAATATTAACAAATTATTTTTAGCTAGAAAATTTCAAATAATTAATAAAACAATGAGATTATTGTTTCAATGTAATTATTTTGTTATAAATCAGTTGGGGTGTATGAGGTTTTGCGCTTATTTATTAACACGTTGTATACTACAATTATACCTACAGGGTGTAAAATTAAACGCGTTGCATATTTTAGGAGCAACTTCATAAAATCAAATTGAACAAAATTTTAACTCCACGGTAAAACAATCCAAAACGCCGACATCCAAATCGCAAAAAAATTAAAATCGTCAATGCGTATGCGTTCCAAATGTATGAAATGGCTGTGTTTTTTCGCATTTTCACAGTGCTTTTACTTGATATATCTAATTATTACGTGAACACTAAAGATCATGCTGAAAATACCCTTGCACTGCACGATTAAAGATTCTAACGACCCCTGAATATATATGAAGCTTTGACTTATTTTACTGGAATACAATGCCCGGGGACTTTTTAATTACCAAAAAGATTACCGATTGCGGTTTAGAAATAGTTTTAAGGTTCGATATTTCTTATATAAAAACCTAAGTCTCACTACAAACCACAACCCGCCCCGTAACAAAAAAATTAAAAAAATGGTCAGAAATTTTTAAATTTCGCGGATACCGTTTTTTTCTATACTGTCATGTTCTTCACCTTAGATCAATACCCATACGTAATAGTAAGACAGTCTAATGTTGCCATACAAAGCTATAAGTCAATTTTGATTTACGGTGGGTTGTGTATGATCTGTAAGACTTTGGTTTTTAAGTATATTAGTAATTTCGTACCTTACAACAAAATCCAAACGGCAATCGGTAATCTTTTTGGTAATTAAAAAGTCCCGGGGCTACTGTACTATTACTAGCCAAAGATGACGCATAGGTTCTATGGAACGTCAATCATGATCTACTTTATAATAATAATTACCTATATTTCCAAAAGGAGTCTTACGCCCATACGCATATAGGCGTAAATCGAGATACATTTGGTTCAACTTATACCCATTTACCTCAGAGGCAAACAGTTTATGTATCCATGTTGGGTACGGTATACTCCCAGTTAACATGTTTTGAATCCAAACTTTGCTAAACTAACCTAAACATCCAGGCATCAGAATTAACCAGGTAAAATTAACTACCTCATTTTCAGACTTGGAACAGTTAAGTTAGCTAATCCGTCGGTTTGGAGTTAAGTTTCGCGTTAAGTTGTAGACTTGTAGTTAATTAGGGAGGTAAATGATTATCTTAATGAAAATTAGCTATGGGTAGCCTAAGAGTTAGAAAGAGAAAGCGAAAGGTAGTAATATCTTTACTTACCTAATTGTGGACAACTTAATATGTATACAGTATGTAAACGTACTAAAGGGAAACCATTTATCAGCTGTTTTTTTTTTGTGCTGACAGGTTTGCTCCCATAGTAAAAGTTGTTCAGGTTGATGGGTAGAGTACGTGGTTTAAAGCTTTCTCTTTAGTTAGTTCACATACCGTATAGGGTCCTTCTAATTATACTGATGGTTTTTAATATGATGATCAGACCGTCAAACTGAACAACTTTCGCTGTGAGGCCGTTGTCGGAAGCGCGAAAATAAAATTTGCCGTCCCATAGAAAATTGTTTTCTTTTCTATTTTTTTGTCTTCTCGCTCTATCTTAAAAACGGTAATACATGCTAGCGTTAAACTTAATGCAATTATAGTGCAAACTCTATAGTACAACAACATATAATAAAAACTGGCAAAGTATGTGTCGGTGATGTCGGTCTCTCGCTAAGAATCCCGGAAAACATATTTTTTGGAGAGTTAATTATATTGTGTGCTGGTACAGAACCCTCGGTGCGCAAGAAGTTCGACTCGCATTTAGCTAAAAGTAAACTGCAACTACGCTCCAATTTCCCTCCACAAACAAACTTAATAAAAACTGCAAATAAAAAGCATTTGGCGCCTTAGATAAGACTTACTGACGTCGTAACAAACGTGTCGCTTCCGCCGCCGACAATAAAAACTGTAGGCTTCAAGATAAGCTAAATATGGAGTTAAGTCTTTTTACGCCTTCTGTGGACGAGTTAATAAGGATTTATTCAAGTATCTTTTTATTAATTCACATTGCAATGTGTCCATCAAGCTGGCTTACACATGATGATCTTCAGGATTTCTTTAGTCTCTTTAAATAGTTCAGAGTTGTTGAGTTGTTTAAAAATGTATCCTAGATAGGGTCCTAATATACTGACACTTTTTTAAGGGGATGATCAGACCGTCAAACTGAACAACTTTCTCTATGGCATCAACATCGAAATCGGGAAAAAATCTGCTGTTCCATTACAAATCCTACTCGAGCCAAATGTATAAAACAGAAGATATTTTTCGCGATTTTGAGGTTGGTTCCTTAGAGAAAGTGATTCAGTTTGATGGTCTGATCATGTCCTTAAAAAGTGTCAGCATTTGAAGAAGGACTCTGTATATTATATCTGTCCATACTACCCGTCATACTGGACAGAGTTAGGTACTACTAGTCTGGTACTGGTCTGGTACTACTAGTGGATGTTCTTAGTTAACAGAATATTTCTGTTTACCCTTTGGGGTATATACGTGAGCATATGCTTATGCTTTGCTTATGGTTATGTTCTATCTGTGTAACGAATTCCATCCAAATCCATTTATGCGTGGTTGAGTTACATACATTCAAACAGAAGCATCCAATCATTTTAGTCACAATCTTTCACATTTATAACATTAGTAAGACAGGATATGATTGGATGTTAGAATATACATATTGTACAGGGTGTAAGGAAAAGTATCATTAACCTTTAAAGAACGTACTCTACCCAACAAACTAAACAACTTTCAATATGGGAGCAAACTTGTAGGAACAAAAAAAAATCTGCTGTCTCATACATTTTAGTCTAGTAGGCATTGCAGTTTGGTATGGAACAGCTGATTTATTTTTACGCTGTCAGGTTCCCATAGCAAAAGTTGTTCAGTTTGATGGGTAGTGTATGTGGTTTAAAGGTTAATGATACTTTTTCATACACCCTGTATCTCCCGTTTATAATGGAGGGAAGTCGGATATTTAATTTTGTTTTTTTTTTGGTTTCCGCATTCCGTTTGGGAATGTATGGTGGGCCTATCTCACTGACATGTACTCTAGCGATAGACAATCCCTTTCATAGAAACAAAATGTTCCACTTGAATACTACAACGACAGACTGCAATGTGTTATTTTGTGTTGTTTTGGTGGCATGTTGTTTGTTTGAACCTCAGAGGAAGGATCTCCATAGAGTCCGCATAAATTTACGATTGTAGTTAGTCTCTTTTGTCTTATGTACGTCATTAATAGTAGAAGGAGATGGAACTATAGATATTTGTTTAGGCGGCTGTCCACTTTTTTTTGAGCTAATGTGTGTGAAAAGTGACCGTAAACTTAAGGCCATATGTCACTTGGTGCCTTTTGTTCACCACACACTCAAACCTAATCGTCAAAAAAAGTGGACACTTTACAATTGGTATGGCTCACTCTATTAGGTATAATCTCTTTGGTTTGAACGTTCTTGTCTATTGCTAGAGTATATGTCAACGGCCTATATCCTGTTATTCGTATTAAATATACATAAGAAGTATTATAGGATAACATCGTGCCTTATTGGTGGAACATTAATCAATCATGTCTCCTTTCTGCAAGAACGTTAAGATCCTACGACGCAACTCAAATAATTTCTCTGGAATCTAGCTTTACCGAAAATTCTTTACAAGTTGGCTAAACCCAACAAAACATAGTAACGCGCAAAGTGTTTTACCCAAAAGTTTCTATCACAAGTTAGGAGGGAACTTACCACAATTGTTATTGATCCATTTTGACTTGTAAGTCGTGACCTATTTCCTTACTAACAACGTAATTATTTAGCTTATTAGCTCGATGTAATGGATTAATCGTTGTAATTATAAACTGTTTGATCTACCCGAGTAAGTCATTATTACTTGGCCTATTTTGGCTACAGTTTCATCGAAGTACCAGACCAGTGATATCATTCGTTGATTTTAATAATATAGATTAAAAAAAACACGTTTTATGTTTAATTATTTTACGGCGTACGGCGGCGAGACGTGGAAATTGACTAACGATAAAGACAGGTTAGAAGCTTTTGAGACGTGAAAAAAAGAGAAAGAAAAGAGAAATATTCTAGAAACAATAGAAGAAGAAGGAGCCGAAGGAGGCGAACGAATCAATTCTTCTGATGGTTCTTCCGATTCGCCGCGGATAAGTGTGCGATGTGTCATAGAATTTCATACAAAGAATTCTAAAATTCGATCCTTTCGTCTCCTTCGGCTTGTTCGCCGCGGATTAAGATGGACGCATATTTATCCGCGGCGAACGAACGACGAATCATCAGAAGAATTAAAAATAATTCATTTCGTTCGCCTCCTTCGGCTCCTTCGCCGCGGATAGATATGCGTCCACCTTTATCGACACGAGAATTTCTTTAAAAAATATTGGAAGGGAAAATAGAGGGGAAGAGAGGCAGAGGAAGACCTAGACACAGTTATCTAGCCCGAGTAAAAGAAAAAGTTTGATGTCGTGTTGCATCAGGAACTAAAGAGACAAGCGGAAAAGAGACATGATTGGTACTCCACCGACAAGAGCGTAGTTCTTAAATAAGATTATGATGATGATGAATAATGTTTTGCAAGGAAGTGTTTATTCGCACACCTAACACACAAATATCTATACAGATAATACAAATTTAAACTTGGCGTGGATGTATATTGATGATAATTTGCAAAAATATTAATTAGGGACGATTATAATTCGTAATGCATTGAGACCATTTTTAGTCTTTTGTTTGTGCACGCATCACTTAAAAACTTCTTAACCGATTTAAATGGGTTTTCACAGAAGCATAGGGCTTAGTTTTGATTAACATTTACTTTTTATTTCAACGCAATCGGTTCATAAAATCAAGAGTTATGACTATTTAAAGTCAGTGGACTGCGCGTAAGAAGTTGCGGACGCCCCGCTAGTAACATAATAAGAAGACTAAAAGCGAATATTAACGCTATTTCTAAACTAAACTCACTCACATTTAAAGAAGGTAAAACTTTAAATAAAATACGGACAGAGCCGTGAGCAGAACTTAGTTTCAGATCCAAGCATAAGTTCAACCTAGTATAAAGATAGGAACAAAGTTTATTACAAAGGGCCAGATTTCCCAAACCTCCTCGAAACTATAGTTATTGTGGTCAAACTTAACCCATTCTACTCTACTAGAACTGTTGGGAACAAGAGTCTAGGTAATAGATGTGCTTTTGGAAATTACTTTATACGTCGTTTCAGATAGTATTTGAATTTTAATGCTATTCTAAATAATGGATAGCCGTGGTGGTCCAGTGGCGAGTAACCTTGCCTGCCGTGCAGGAGGCGATGGTTCAATCCCCGTCCAGGCTGACACGTATCAATGAGTTTTTCGGAATTAATGTACGATTTGTAACACCACTGGCTTTTCGGTGACGGAAAACATCGTGAGGAAACCAATTTCGAGGCATGTATTGTACCCACTGTCCATAATAAGTGGCGACGGGCTCACCCCCCGTCACACTGGACAGAATTTCGGTACTACTGATGAAACGTGGATGTTCTGAGGTTTCCGAATATCTCTGACTACCTTCTCGGGGAATAAAGTCGTGAGCATATGCTTATGCTCATGCTTCTAAATAACAGAAACAGAAGTTTGAGTTCTTACACTAAAAGGAAATTAAAAAATGATTGGCACACAAAGAAAGACATTACAAGGTATGACATTAAATTATACACGGACAATTACTGTCTTTGAGACTGGCGTCTGAGGCAAATGGACCTGCATCTCAGGTCACCAGGCTCCCCCTCGGAACAAGAGTACCTACAAGTAGTCAGAAAACTGCTTTTAAATAAAATTACATCAATAAACATGTATAAGAAAATGTTTATTAAACATAGTAAAACAGAATTTTGGTGTAGGATTAGTTAAGATATATGCATATGTGTGTGTGTGTGTGTATGTGTAAGAGAATAGCTTAAGTAGCGTCAAAGATATCGAATAGTACATCTGTTCAAGGCACCCCACAAAACTAGCATTAGCTTAGTTATTTAAAAAGTCGTGATAGTCTGGTGGCTAGTAACCTTGCCTGCCATGCAGGAAGCGCTCATCCAGTCCAACTCGTACCGATATTTTTTTTTAGTTTAGATACAATTTGTAACACCACTGGCTTTTCTGGTGAATGTCTGCATGCTTCAATTTCAAGGCACGCATACGCACTATCCATTATAAATGGCGTCAGGGCACTACCCATCACTCTGGAATTATGACGAGCTGGCGAGAGCTGCGTCAGAACGAAAGATGGTTAGACCAGAACCAAGAGTGGAAATCCCGGTATGCAGCATAAGAATGATCATTAAGGAATGGGATGATAGAACACACAGGCTGGAGTGGTCTGGCCTTGCAGGTCTACAGCACTCTAAGAATCAGCACTGTGATAACTCGTGTTTTAAGGTTCACATTGAACAACAGCAGGAGCAAGGCTCGTGCCATCGTCGGAGCCAACACCGGGCATTACGCCACAGGCACGAAGATGCACAAGATGACACTCATCCTAGATCCCAGCTGCCGAGCGTGCGGAGAGGAGGAGACCATCACATCCTTTGTGACTATGATGTCTTGACGGCAAAACTTATGTGCCTTCTCGGAGATGGATATCCAAAACCTGGAGATCTTAAGTTTCTTCCCCTCAATGGTATTGCCTCATTGACCATGTATTTGAAGGGTGAAGAAAGCAAAAAGTATTGGGCTAACACCAAAGATCCCACTGGCTCGAAGTGTTGCTGGCTTGCCAGCCTCCATATCAGGGCTAACACCAAAGATCCCACTGGGTCGAAGTCTTGCTGGCTTGCCAGCCTTCACAACAACATAAAATAAGATAGGGTCACTCTGGACAAAGTTTCGGTACTGCTCGGTAGTGAATGTTCTGAGTTTTCAGAATATCTCTGACTACCACCTCGGGGAATACAGTCATGAGCTATTTATTTTAACATCTTGCAGAAAACTGTCGTATTTATAAATTAAATAAAAACCTTCCTCTGCCATGTTTTAACAAGAAGCTACGGATAGAAAGTCTAATTAAATTTTGAAGAAAAATAAAGACGACATCATATTGGATCCGAAGTCGAGACCGGAAATTAAAACAAGTTTACTTGTTTGTTTACCTTATTATTTAGACTTCGCGGTTTTATGAATAAATAATGGGCAATAAAAATGTTGAATAAACACGAGTAAAGGTATACAGAATATAAATTGCATTCGGCACGTAAGGTACCTTGTATAAGGAAGCTAGTTGTGGCTGTAGGGTGATTATTATGATTGTAAAATTATTTTGAGCAATGATGGCACGTTGCGGAGAGGCGTGGGCTTTCAATAAGAAGAGTGCCAATCTGCATCTACAACATGATATACAGGGTGTAAAATTAAATTCGTGATATATTAAAGGGGATGCTTCAGACCATTAAACCTTCACTATGGAGCAAAAATCGAATTCGAAATTTGTTTTGTTGTTTTATAGATAACGTCAATAGCTGCTTAGCCCAAATGTATGGAGCAGCTCTTTTTTACGCGATAACAATGTCGGTCTCATAGTGAAAGTTGTTCAGTTTGTAACGTTTTATGTATGTTCCGTATGTAAGTTTAAGCCATGTATACGTTACAGGGTCACCCCTTTTTTTCAAGTTGTAACCATTTTACTCTTACATTGTTAATCGGAACAAAATTAAAATTTACTATATACTTCACAATGCAACATATAATGATTTGATTTTCTTATTTTTTTGAAAATTCATCTCATTTTCAAAGAAAACGGCTAAATTCTGACCGGAGCCACGCGCTCGTTCACATCGATTAGTATAGAGAGTCGTGTTCCGAGGCGGATACGCCTTAATCAAAATTCCTTCTTAAAACTTCACCGTTAGAAATTAAAATCTACTCTAACCTAAACGCCAACGAAACAATGAATCTTCCAAAAGCGCGTAATATCAACGTCATTCTATCCGATAACTTTTAGCCAAAGTCTCAAAATGATTAATGCTATTTTAATGGCATATTGTTTAGATACAGGAGTTCAAAACATCTTATATTAATGTTCCGAATACGAAAACTCGTAAATCAAGTTATTTTCGGACTTATTACGCAGCCATAAAAGCTATGGTAAGGGAACTGCGTATGTGTGTTGGCATAGATTACTTTTGAGATTGGATTTGCAATTTTCTACCTGATTTTTGTTTTAGCGATGATCGAGGACTTTTTTGAAGATAGCTTTTTAAGTGACTTTGGAAAAATTGAGTTTTCCTTTATTTTTGAAAAGTTTTAGGAGATTAAGTTGGTAGGTAATTTTTACCAGTAGTTGTTACTTATGTACGCCATACTAATTAGGTACCATCTGAAAACAACATTGTCAAAGCATTGTGAGGTCGACAAATATAGTCTTTGTATTGTCAATCAATCAATCAATTTAGTAATTATTATTTTATTTAGTGGACTACTTCTAGAAATTAAGTCAAACCTAAGGTTCTGACAGGCTCCAATTGTAAAAGTTGTTCAGGTTGATGGGTTTGCTTTTAGTTAGTTTACATACCATACATGCTCACACAAATATCGGGCTCACTCCCCGTCACACTGCACAGAGTTTCTAGTGAAACGTGGAAGTTCTGGTGTTACCCCTTCGGGGAATATAGTCATGAGCATACGCTCATACTTATGCTTATATTATATCACTAAATAAGTAAGTACATAAAAAAAAGTCTCTAAGTACGTTCTAAAAACATTTGAAGGGAAACTAATTAACAAGTTTAGCTTAACGAATTCCGATGGGATTGTTATTTTACATGAAATGGTTCTACAGAGTATTGTGAATGTTTCTGAAAACAGGAAAAAGGCATTTTCAAGATAAGAGCTCTAGAGGAAATGTTAATCTTTTTTGTAACAACTCATGCTGTAGAATTTACAGGGCCTGATGGTAAGTACTGTTAGTATATCCTGAAAAAAATGAACGCAAACTAACTGTGATGTTTGTAGCGTGGTCCAAGATGTGCACCACGTGTTGATGGAATGTGCTCGGATCCGTACTCTTAGAAGACAATTTCTTAGAAATGGTATCATCCAAATCGGGGAATTATTGTACTACCAAATGTTATGCACGGCGTCATAAAAATATGGTAATAATAGTTTGAATATTACTAAAACTTTCTATTTGAACGATATATTTAGTCGTACAAAACGAGATATCTTGAATTTCATGATGGATATTTTTGTTTCAAAATGTGTAAAAATGGATGTCAAAAGGCACCTCTTTAGTGGAAAAATCGTTTTTTCATATTTCTAACTACGCTATTTGTAATTACTTCGAGCTGTCATATTATTACTTTGAATATTTTGTAAGACGAAATGACTTTATTTGTAGCTATTATTGCAATTGGTTTGTATTTCTATCATATAAGTATATTTTACAATGCGTATATAAAAGCTATTAAATGTGTATGACAATTTGGCCAAACTGCCCGTACATCTTGTATGATGTCATTTAAGTCATTTTTAACAGTGTTCTTCTGGCTTCTCTCTTTTCAGACAAAGCCAGAACACTACATGAAATAAAATGTATCACAGTGTGTTGATAAAGGGTATCAAATTGTAGGCGTATGGAGCAGCATTTTTTGTAAAAAAAAAAACTCCTTAAACTATTTTTTTTGAAATCTCGTTTTTGGTTTAAGGCATATCATAATAAGTTGAGTAATAGAACTGTTTCCCAACCAGGCTGGCACAGACCACTCTCTCTTGGGGAGTTTAGATTTTATGATATGTTTATACGTAATTAAAAAAACATTCAATCAATAATTAAGTATACTTCATTTCAACTAAAGAAGAAAAAAATTCCGATTCCTATACAGCCAATTCTGATTTGCAAATATAATTTATTTAGAAGAAAAATATACGATCCGACATATTTTGGACGTTACTAAAGCTGTTCTAAGAATAAGTGAGAGGAAGTGTTTCAAATCTCTGTTTCTGTAATTCAAAATAGCCGTAAAATTTCGTTGCTATTTGAAATTGAGTTTAGTTAGCTAGTAAAGTTACAATCGTGTTTCGATATTAGCTCAGATAAAAAGAACTTCGTTCTACTAAGTCGATAATTAATTAGTTCGATCAATTTACCTTCCGCTTAATCGAACTTCGACAAATTTTCGGTCCCACGTACGGACCCTAATAAAAAAACCAAAAAATTTAAGTTTCCTAAAACATTTTTAAGCTTAAAATAAGACACGATAACAGTACAGACAGAATGCAAATGAAATAAAATGCAATAAAAACGTGTATGCCATCCCTAGAGTGGGAAGCCTTGCCAAATATGCCAAACACAGCCGTCGTAATTATTGTGAATTGTATGCACTTTGCATATTATGAGGGATATCTTATAGCTTTGAACAGTGGATTTTCGGTACCTTTTTGACCAATTCTTTGCTTAAAGTTCTAACGTGATGTAACTCAACATTATAAATATTAAAGGGGAATTTAAAACTACCACCACATCCACGTTTCACCAGTAGTACAGAAACTCTGTCCAGTGTGACGGGGTGGATTTTCTGATGTTTCAGAATATATCTGACTACTCCCTCGGAATATAGTCGTGAGCATATGTAAAATGTGAGCTATTTAAAACTTCAGAAATATACAGGGTGTTAGAGTGACCAGTTGCATTACTTTAAGGGGTGATTGTACCCATGATACTAAACAACTTTCCCTAAGAAACCTATAGGAAATTCTAATATAAATGTTTGAATTTTCCATACTAAATGCAATCAGCTAATCGAACCTATGTATGTAAAGTAGAAATTTTTTTGCGAATTTTCTATATGTTTCTTAAGGAAAGTTGTTCAGTCTCATGGGTACAATCACCCCTTAAAGTAATGCTACTGTTACCCTAACACCCAGTTTAGAAACTGAAATCGTAAAAAAAAACAGCTATCTCATACATTTGAGTCGAGTAGGCATTTGCTCCCATAGTAAAAGTTGTTCAGTTTAATGGTCTGAACAACCCCTGAAAATTTCGACATGGCAAAGAGAATCATCCGATATAAGGTGTTTGGTAGTTAGATGCGTTCATTTCAAGGGTTTGATCAGGCCATCAAGCCGAACAAATTTCACTATGGGGCCAAATTGGAAATCGCGAATAAAAAACTGGTTTTCCATATAAAACTACAGTTCTATTTAGGGGTTTTGCCCCGAGATTTCTATTCCAAGATCCACCTCTTTTCTTACCTAATTTTACTGGACTATATTTATCTCGATGAGTCCCTAACCCAGTCATTTCATATTTGGAATCACAGCCTCTTCAAGTCAATCTTCTACTAAAAAAAACATAAAGCAAGTACACACAAACTTAGGAAACTGAATAAAATATTCTCTCAACATTATAGCATCGTATATCAAAACCAAATGAAACAGGCTTTACATAAAAGCCCGACGTCTGACGTTTTAGGATTCGAGTCAAACTATTTCGGGAGACGAAGCGGTACTGTTTGTTCTCGATCGATAGTCACTTTATTTACTCGGGTGAGTTTAACAGCTTAGTTTTAATTTACTGTGACCATGACGTGAATTTGAAATTTTTATTTTTGTCGTGGTGAATAACTTAGCTACTACTATAGGGTGAAATTTATATCATTAGCGTCCTTTTAAACTAAGAGTCTACCCATCAAACTGAACAACTTTTACTATGGGAGCAAACCGATAGGAGCAAAAAAATCTGCTGTTCCATACTAAACTGCAACGTCTGCTCGACTCAAATGTATGCAACAACAGATTTTTATATAGTCACGCCTGTGTCCCATTGGGGTAGGCAGAGACAATTGATCGCTATCGGCTACGATCCTGACACACTTCTTTTGGCTCTTCCACAGTCATAAGTAGTTTCATACATTTCATCTGGCCCTTCTTATATATTACTCATCAATCAGCTGTTTCATACAAAACTGCAGTACGGACTCGACTCAAATGTATAGGACAGCAGATTTTTATTTCGCGATTAAGACGTTGGCTCCATAGTGAAAGTTGTTCAATTTGATGGTAAGTTAAAGTATCACTATGGTGTTTTGTTACACCCTGCATATAAGAGAGAATAGGAGTATAGATATAGATGTTGTGATTTATAGCTACCTTTTAGCTACATAGAAAAAAACGTATTCACTTCGTCCGACACCCACGGAAAGCTATGGGGTGGTATTATTCCTACCTGGGAATCACATTGTAAATATTGCATCATCATCAGCCCATAATTATACGTCCCACTGCAGATATAGTAGACCTACTCTCAAGGTGGGTTTATGGGCGTTAGTCCACCCCGCGTGCCGAATGGAGATGGGTAGACTTCGCATACGCATCACAATTTCTACTATTAGGTAAGAAAAATATTATCTACATTTAGGCTCGACTAGAATTTAATATTTTTATGGTTCCGTACCCAAAGGGTGAAAGCGGGACCATATTACTAAGCCTACGTTGTCCGTCCGTCCTACCTATTTAGGTCTGTAAGTTTTGAACCGTAATACCTAGACAGTTGAAATTTTCATAGAATATGCGTTATTAAGGCGAATTTGTTACCAAATAATAAAATTGACAAAAAGTTAAAATTTAAGGGGGGTCCTCATACAAGAAACTAGTTATTATCAACGTTTTTTCTTCTCGCTCTATCGTAAAAACGGTAATACATACTAGCGTCAAACTTGGTGTGATTATAGAGTAAACTCTACAGTATAACAACAAATAATAAAAACCGGCCAAGTGTGAGTCGGTATCGTATTAAAGGTACAGGACATCAAAAACATTTTTAGTTATTATGCCGTGTGGTGGTCAGGTACGGAACCCTCGGTGCGCGAAAAGCCCGACTCGCACTTGACCGGTTTTATTTAAACAACAACATACTTTCTATTACAAACATCATTAGGTAAACAAACGCAATATTTTGTTACAAAAACCTTATCTCTAATACTTATATTATAAATATTACGCAATAACTCTGGCCTATTTTGACAATTTATTATTTTTGTACATTTTGAAATAATATGCAATCAAGCGCTAAATTAATAAAACAAAATAAATCTACATACCGTGCGATAAGCTAATTGCTTCTACTACGGAATCTCGATCATTCTCACCTAGATTTTGAATATTATGATGGCAGTAGTATTTAGAGTTTCTGGCCGCATGTTCTCTCCAACGGAAGACCTTCCGACACGGTGGTAGATTCAAAAACATGACGCCAGAAAGTTATCTATGTGATATTTTTTAATAAATAATGTTGATTTGATTTGAGTAAAAAAGTTATTAATTTTCCAATACCAGTTTAATTCTTGAATATATTGCCTAATAAAGTAGCAAATGATGAGAGTAGGAAAGGAATGAACGTATTTTGAACAAATTTTACGTGTAATTATAAAGGGTGTAAGTGACAGCCCGGCAAATACTCAAACGGTGAATTCAGACCATTAAACTGAACAACTTTCACCATGGAGCTACCCTCAAGAAACGTGAAAAAAAAACTACTGTTTCATACATTTGAGTCGAGTAGGTACAGCTGTTTTGAATGGAGGAACTGTTTTTTATATTTAAAATTAAGTACTCAAATCTTCAGAGTCATCTCAGAACTTTTGTTAGAAACCAAGCAATAAGGCATTTTCTCTGATTTGTCACCGATGTTGACCGTAGCGCGATTCAGTGCGTAATGAGTGAACGTATGAAAAATTATGAAATTTATTGCTTAATGCTGGCTCGAGTGCCCTGCACACTTCTCCGTTCTATCTTGATTTATTTCTGTGATGGTTGTATTGTCACATGAACATCAAAAACATATTTTACATAAATAGAAACATACAAAAGTACATAAGAATTAAGCGTGTACAGTTGAAACGAATTTAGATAAACCTCAAAAACCTCGACTCTATTTCCAATGAATTGATTCCCTACTCTAAAATCCGTCCATTAAACCCTCTCGCCAACTAAAGCGAATTGAAATCGTAATTTTATCACTCGATGGTCATCCGGGACAAATGTTAGGGGTAATATATTTTTTTAGTCGGTCACGCGAGCGGCTATAAAACGGAATTATTTCATGTATTCATGAATCCGAACTCGGTCCGTGATATGAGTTCAAACGAGACACAAGTGAGGTTGTACTCGTTATTCTATTTTTGAAATGTCATTCTGCTTTTTTAAAATTACATTTTTGAATGAATTGTAAGCACTTGGGAATTCGTTGAGAGAGGTATCATGTGGTATAACCAGTGAGTTATTTTGTTTGTTTAAAAGCCAATGCCTATAATGGCGCCTTTTTCGTTTCGTCTATTTATTGGCGCGGCCATCAACCAAACTTGGAAGAGGATATATGTGAAAAAAATAGGATTCTTCAAAGCATCATATATCATGAAGTACTAACAGTAGGAGTATGATTTGCGAATATATGTAAATTGAACATGTAATTTAAGTTTTGATTAGAGTCAAAACACGATTAAGAGACATTTTCCTGATAGAAAAATAAGCCAAAGTAGCCTCCGTCTTTATCGATAAACGCTTGGAACTACTAAACGGTGAATAATAGAAACACGAGACTTGATTTAAAAAAAGAAATTGATATTTTATAAAGTTTGATTAGAGCAGAAATGAACTTACATAAATAGTACAGTCACAATTAAATAAAGTTTGTTTTACGCTTGCGTCGTTTCAGGCGCGCGCGCCGCCCCATCTCTTTCACACGCCCATTTGGCTTCAAGTATGTTTCGACATAGGCCCTTAAACATTTTAGTTTAGAATAAAGTAACAAATAAACAAAGTTAAATCAAGTTATCTCTAATCTCAAAGTCTCAGGCGGGACTTGAAGCCACAATCTTCCAAACCGGGGAATAGTTTTTCCAATTTAGCTACTGAACCAATACAACAGAGAACAAAATTTTAGCAACCCATTTGCGTCTTAAGGGTATACAGGGTCCTTCTTGTATAGCTTGTATATCGACAGATTTTCTATAAAATGTATAGATTTAAAGTTACAGTGCCTCAAAGATTTCCATACAAATCTTAAATTAATTCTAGCACGAACTCTAACTATTTCTAACTATTTATTTTCACGAATTCTAACTATATATTTTTAACGAAAATCTGTAACATACATGCATAGAGTTTAGTTTCTAGTATGTTTTTGAAAAAAATATCAGATAATATTTTCACATTTTTGAAGGCTCCTGTTATAAATTAATTACGCTAATCGAAGCACATTAGACGTTATAGATGTAAGAAATGATCACAGTACTAAATGTTTACCTATTTCCACTCACTTCAAATATTCCCTGTGAGAATTCTTATAAAAACAAAACAACAAAATGTCTTCTACCCAAAAAGGCCATTTCAAAGTTATCTCTGTAACAAAACTTGTACCGCAAATAGGTCGCTTGACAACCGACAGGCTTATTTTAGAAGAAAGACTTTCCCGCTCGGGTCCTCTTGAGAAGCAAAAGTTTGGCCAGAAAATGACCTCTGATACTTAGAAATTACATTTTAAGGCAATTTTATGTTGACTTTTAACAACATTTATTTTTTAATTTTAAACATTTTAATTAGCCGTGGTGGTCCAGTGGCGAGTAATCTTGCCTGCCGTTCAGGAGGCGATGGTTCCATCACCGTCCAAGCCGAACACTTTATTCTAAACAGTGTGCCTCCAGGGTTGATCTTTAGCAACTAACACTTAAAATAGAAATACAGAAAGCTAACGTAACAGATGTAGAACTAGAGCTCTACTGGTCCTAGAAAAACTTTATACGAACAGTCGTAAATCAAAACATCTTGCACGCGCTACGAGTATGTGCTGGGTACATTGAGGTTTTTGTTACGTTTAATGTTTTATGTACTACAAAATATACTTAAATACTTTTTTTTGGAATGAAGAAGATTTTATATGAAAAATTATGTTTTTGATTAATGAATAGTGACTGTCTACTGGAGAACAGTATAATAAAAAGTACGTTAATATCGTAGCACTGATCGTAGGTAGCGAATTTTAAAACACTGTGCTAATGTCTCAACGCTCTTTCTGACACTGAAAAGTTTTTTTACCCGACTGCGCCAGAAGGAGGGTTATGTTTTTCGATCGTATGTATGTATGTATGTATGTATGTATTTATGTAAAAACCTATTAACTGAAAAGAGAAAAACAAGCTCTATAATCACTAATCAGCTTTAACAGCTTTATTTGAGCTAGTATAATTTGAATGTCTACCTAATAAGTAGGTAGTATTATTAACTATCTCTTTTACGGGTCTGCTGGAAGAAATCTCTTCAGAGATAAGCTCGCCCTTTGTACATGTCTTCTCAACTTTGTATATTATTATGTCTTTGTGTACAATAAAGTGTTATAATAGGTATTGCAGGCGGGGACAAAACAATAACCAACCAAAAATCTTCTTTGTCCCCGTTTGCGATACCTACCTATTAGGTAGACATTAAAATTATACTAACTCAAATAAAGCTGTTATAGCTGATTAGTGATTATAGAGCTTGTTTTTCTCTTTTCAGTTAATAGGTTTTTTATGCAGTCGGGTTTTTTGTTTATCTTAATAATTTAGTTTTTTATTAAATACAGGTGCCTACCTATTATGCTGACGGTTTTTCAGGTGGATGGTCAGATCATGAAAGGTCTAGTTCTTGTAGGATTGCAGATTTTTTACAGTTGATTTAGCAAAATAGCAAAAAGTTTTGCTTTTTAAAACCATTTAAAACCGTTGGTCTATGCGCTGTGTGGGAGCAAACCTGTCAACACAAAAAAACAACTGTTCCATACTACGAACGTATGAAACAGCAGCTTTTTTGTTTTGTTTCGACAGATTTTCTCCCATAGTAAAAGTTGTTCAGGTTGATGGGTAGAGTACGTGGTTTAAAGGTTTGCCTTTAGTTAGTTTACATACTGTATATTCAAAAAAAGTTACACTGAAGCACAATATAAGCACATATTGTGCCTAAGTGTAAAAGGTACGGTGAGCCCGGAACAACTTTTAATGGACTGAGGACATAATTTACGCCTCGAAAATGAAGCTTGTAGGTATCTTATCACGATATCTTTCTTCACCGGAAAACCGTTGGAGTTACAAATCGTACACACCTTCTTAATAATTATGATGATCAGACCATCAAATTAAACAACTATCTTTAAGGTAGAAACCGTGAAAAAAATCTGCTTTTCGACACAAAACTGCAACCCAACTCGACATAAATGTTTGAGACGTCTGATTTTTTTTCTCGATTTCGATGTTGGTCTAATAGAGAAAGTTGTTCAGTTTTATGGTCTGATTATCCTTTTGTGTAGTGTTACGCTGAGAGATAGAGTGAGAAATTGTGTGATAAGAGATCGATGTAAATTGAAAGAAGATGTTGTGACAAGAATAGAGCAAGGTATGCTTCGTTGGTTTGGTCATGTGGAGAGGATGAGTGACAGCAAATGTACGAAAGAGATATATGGAGCTTTAATGTGAGTGTAAGCGTCGGCAGAGGGCGCCCTCGTAGGACGAATTCTGATCAAATCGGCTGCGTCCTACTAAAAGGGGAGGTGCGGAGTACTCGTAACCGACGGGCATGTATTAAGAGATGTATGGATGTGAATGAGGCAAAAAAGGTATGTAAGGATCGTAGTAGATGGCGCGCCCAGGTCTCTGCCTAACCCACTGGGAAAGAGGCGTGACGTGATTGATATACAACGTGTTAATGAATAAGCGCAAAACCCCATAAATCCCAACAGATTTATATCAAAATAATTAGATTGAAATAATATTATCATTATTTTGATATTTAAAATTTAAACTTAATCACATTTTAAGTGTTGAGGCAAAAATGATTTGTTATCATTTCAGCAATGAATCATGCTCAGGGATACATTTTAAGAATCTTGGTTTGGCGAGAGTGCCCGAGCGGTGAGTTGAGATCGAGTTCATGAAATTTTAAATTTTACAAACAAATTACTTAAAAAATTATTTTGAAAAAAATTTCCTATTTTGTAACCATTCTGCTATCGATTCCAAAACTTTCTAGTTTTGCGTTAAATCATTAACACGTTGTATAGATCATCCTTTAAAAAAATCTCTTCATGTCAAAACCGTCAGCATATTAAGTTGGATCCTGTATACGTTCCTGAAAACTCATTGGAACGAGTTTGGATCCAGGATCGAACTGTCGCTTATAAAAACAACGTATGTTGCCAACATTTTTAAAATTCGTAAGTGAAGAAAACCATTTACTAAATATCTTTACCAAAAATTCCTTCACAAAATCTTTAATAACCAACCGTACTCCTGAAACCGCACCAATCTTCAACGAAAACACATGCCAACGGAAAAACGTCTACATAAATAAGAATTTAATCAATTTTTATAAGATTAACTTGGCAATAAACCATTGCCATCTGCCTCACATCAAGTACTAAAGTGACAGCATTAGGGGAATTGCTAGTGTGGGTATGAGTCGATAAAATGTATCGATATTGCCGAATGTCGAATTTAAGGCAAGTCATAAAATTGGTGATTAATAAAAGAGGTGTGCTTTTTATTGCGGTAAGGTTGGTTGAGATCTGTGTCGAAAGAGACATAAAAATGAGAGATGTATTGACGCATGTGACCCTTTGGGAAAGACAGAGACGACCTGTAAGTATTCTTTGAACTTGCGGAATATGCTTGATAAATGTAACTGAAGACTTCTGGCTGTTGGACTAATATCAAGCCGCCACAATAGACCTCAGACGTAACATATCGAATAAATGCAACGTAATCTAACAGAACTCTGGCACCAATTGCTTAACGTGCTTTACCAAGATCGATTGTACTCAAGATACTCGAATAAACCACTATAACGTCGACTTATGTAATGATACAATAGCCAGAGCTGCTTAATTTCATTGAACCTTCTAGCCTAACGCATTGTGAATGCAGCGAACCTATCCAGTAGATGGTATACCTGCTAGAATGTCCCTTGCGCCCGAACACCTGCACGAGAGAAGACTTAAAATAAAGCTACACTGGACGTTGTAAGGCCAACAAATATCTGACCCTCAGAGGAAGGATTTCCATAGAGTCCGCATAAATTTACGATTGTTGTTAGTCTCTTTTGTCTTATGACGTACCTTTAATAGTAGAAGGAGATGGAACTATAGATATTTGTTTATGCGGCTGTCCACTTTTTTTTGAGCTAGTGTGTGTGAAAAGTGACCGTAAACATAAGGCCATATGTCACTCGGTGCCTTTTGTCCATACTACTTGACACCACACACTCAAACCTAAACGTCAAAAAAAGTGGACACTTTCAATTGGTATGGCTCACTCTATTAGGTATAATCTCTTTGATCTGACCGATAAAATATAGAAACTCAATCGTAAAACAATTTACACGAAAAGAAGAATAATTGAAAGTTTCAAACACTAAAAAATAGGCGGAGGAGTAGGTTTTTACCGTACACTTGAATGCTAAAGTGAACTTAACAAATCTTTTTTAGATTTATTCAGAGAAAACAAACTTAGGCCGGATTCGACTTAACGAGAGTAAATCTTATTCTTAGATTATGTCCGTTCTTGTCATGTCACTTGTGATGATTTGATTTTAAAACCACAAGTAACGTATAAACCTAACAATTTAAAAATGTAGAACCTCACATTGCTATAAGTACGGATACAACAACCTCTTTCTTTAGGTATTATTCATTGTATAGTTACTCTTGGATAAATCGAATTTTGGTCGAATCCGGCCTTGTTAACATAACACTTTTAGCATTTAGGTCTCACTGTAGAATATCGTAACGTGTTGTAATAGGTCGCTACCCTCCACGAAAACACAGATTTAGTGAATAACACGAATGCAAATAAAAACAATTTCACCATCCGATCTTTATCGATTCCGCAAACTCAACAACTCAATACAAAGTTAGTGTTCTCGAAGTTAATCCATCCAACTTAGTTTCCCATCCTTATTCTGAACCAATAAATCAGTTATCTGTCAGTTGGGTTGTTAGTACGAAAACAGCCCTTGACCTAACAGAATATGCTTAATTCTCTTTCTTTTAGTACAGAAGAATTGTCGACTGTAATCATTTATGTGATGCTTAGTTTTATGGGAATCTACTTATGTTGCTTTTAGATTGTTGTTCTATATTTAGCCTTGCAAACATGTATTTTTGTGAATCTGAGCTTTATAACCCTTAAATTGTCATCCACAGATAAATGGTAGTAACTATACGGAGACAAAAAATCCATAATATAGTAGCAGGTATACAGGATGGTACAGATCGGATTTTAGATTCATTTTTATTTTGTGCACCTTAAATCAACCAAGTGGACACCATTTTTATTGAGAGACGTACAGTAAAGTTAATAGGTAAACACTTGGTAAACACGAACATAGAGATAAACAAAAAATATTTTCTTGCAATCAGATGGGAACCGATTTTTTTTCTTGGGGATCCTGATAGGTCCCCATCCCCAAGTCAGCATTCTAATCTGGATTTGATATCCATCTAGTCTGGATCACCATACATAAATCTTTAGGCTGGCTTGCACCAAAAAGTATTCAGGTATAAACGTGTTTAAATATGATGCTGTCACTGTCATTTGTATGAACTGTGTGAAAGACAGAACTATCACTAAATACGTTTAAGTCTAAATACTTGTAAGTGCAAGCCGGGCTTAGAAACAAGGGTAAAGTAATAAATAAAAAGTTAGCTATACTAATCAATCAATATACTAAGTTTGAATTGAGCACACAGACACAAAAGATACCTACGTTATAAAACCGCATAAAGAAGCCAATAACCAAATTCACAAAAGAAAACAAAACACTAATCAAACAGTAGCGAGACTACTATCCCTGAATTTTCCAGACCCCTATAATAGGAAAAGGCCAGTAGAATAATAAAAAACATAAAACTAACTTTTCTTTTCACACGATCATTAGAATGATAATTAAAACTAATCCCATGGGCTCTCATCATCATCAGCCTATATAAGTCCCACTGCAGGGCACAGCCCTCATCTTAGGAAGGGTATATGGGCATTAGTCCACCACGCGTGCCCAATGTGGATTGGTAGACTTCACATACGCATCAGAATTTCTTCTTCAGCATATGCAGGTTTCCTCACGATGTTTTCCTTCACCGTTTGAGAGCAGTCGGTATTACGTACATAAGGTTAAAAAACTCATTGATACATGGCATGCCTTCCGTGCGTATCCGAACCTGGAGTATCCATACCTCTCTAAAATGCTCTAAAGCTAACGTTTTATTATGGAAAGAGTAAAGAAAGCGCGAGCGCTTGAATGTGGTATAAAAAGTAAGCCTGTATTCATGTATGTCAGAGAATTGTCAAGCCGCCTTAATAGGCCTCTGAACGAATAGTTACAACACCATCTGACGGAACTATCTGAGACCAACTTCTTAACGTGCCTTCCGAAGGACGGAAACGCTTGATGAAATACCACTAAACGGTCATCCATCTAGACACTGACTGGACCTGACGTTGCTTAACTTCGGTGATCGTTTCGAATACCGAAGCTCCACTACGAGTATGGTATATTAATTTATTATTATGCATGGTGTAAGGAAAAGTAACATTAAATCACATACTCTACCCATCAAACTGAACAACTTTACACCACATACTCTACCTATCAAACTAAACAGCTTTTACTATGGGAGCAAACCTTTCAGAACAATAAAAAATCTGCTGTCCCATACTAAACTTGAACACCTACTCGATTCAAACGTATGGGACAGCTGATATTTTTTTTTTGTTCTGACAGGTTTGCTCCCATAGTAAAAGCTGTTCAGTTTGATAGGTAGAGTATGTGGTTTAAAGGTTAATGAAAGAATCATTACACCCTATATGTTGATCTATTAGTGTTGGTACATCTTGAACAGTGTCCTGCGTGCCTCTGTCTTGTTGTTTTATCTGTAGAAATTATTACTTCGCGTCGTCGTGGAATAGCATCGTAATATTGTGATGTGACATAATTTGTCCTCATACAGTTCTCTTTTACTGTCTTTATTTTCTTACTACTTCATAATTATTATGGTTTACGTTTTTCTACTTTTGTTTAAAAATAAACATTATTTTAAGATATGTTAAATTAATGATATTTTTGTATATTTATTTATACTCGGTGTAACAAAACACCATAGTAATAATCACCATTTGGTGGTTTGGTTTGGTTGGTTAGTGTTTGTAATTTTCATTATGGAGCCAACAGAAAAAAATCTGTTGTTTCATGGAAAACTGAACTGAAGTCGAAAAAAAATCTGCTATATTTTTTCGACTTTGTCTCCTTAGTGATAGGTGTTCAGTTTGGGTGTTTTGTTACCTTGTATAGATTGGAATATGTATTCTGAAAACCGCGTAATTATCTACTTTTATTTAATTATCATCGTCACTATATATTCTAAATTATAGTTCCCCACCGCGTTGGTCTGCTGTCCCGATAGGCTTATCACAAAAACTATTTTTATAAAATAAATGGAAGGGCCTACATTTTATTTGAAACACAGAAAGTAGACACCGGCGCGCATTTGATCCGTCATCTCAGTACTTATTTCAAATATATCTGATATTTTATACGACGACGACGACGGCAATATTTATTTTGACTTATTTTTGACATTTCAAATGTTCGCGTAACGCCCATCCAAAGAGATTTTGATATGATACCTACTTGTTAGTTAGTTATAGCCTGTAGAATCCCACTGCAGGGCAAAGGCCTCCTCTCACGAATAAGGGTGCGAGGGAGTGGGCTA
The DNA here is from genome assembly GCA_963924505.1 of Agonopterix alstromeriana. Lineage (NCBI taxonomy): Eukaryota > Metazoa > Arthropoda > Insecta > Lepidoptera > Depressariidae > Agonopterix > Agonopterix alstromeriana. The sequence goes on from OZ004675.1 coordinate 15,145,274, forward strand.
TACTCCACCACGCGGGCCCATTGCGTGTTGGTGGAGGCAAGTTAGTGGACAACTTGCTGTCAGAGAATTTTCAAGCCGCCCTAACAGGCCTCTGACCTGGCTTGACGAATAGTTACAATGCCGTCTGACGGAACTATCCGAGACCAACTGAAGACGAATTCCAAAGACGGAAACGCTCCAGATGAAATACCACTAAACGATCACCCATCCAAAGACTGACCGGACCTGACGTTGCTTAACTTCGGTGATCGTTTCCAATACCGAAGCTCCACTACGCCACCCAGCGCTAACTACCTACTACTACGAACGAATGATACCTACTCTTCTTCTTCTTCTTCCTGCCCTTATCCCATTATTTGGGGTCGGTGCAATATGTCGTATTCCTCCATTCATCTCTTTTAGCCGTCATTTCTGCGCACACACCTTTTTTACTCATGTCATCTTTCACACAATCCATCCATCTTTTCTTTGGTCGTCCTCTCTTCATGCAGCCATCCACATTCAGATTTAACATTCTTCTTGTAATATGCCACTCATCTCTTCTCATCACATGTCCATACCACGATAACCGATTACCGCGCAGCTTTTCATTCACCGGAGCCACTTTCAAACTTCCTCTAATATACTCATTCCTAATCTTGTCCATTCTAGTAACCCCACACATCCATCTCAACATTCGCATCTCTGCTGCATGCAGTCGTTTTTCATCCGTCACTTTAACGGCCCAACACTCCGAGCCATACATGACGACAGGTCTTATGATGGTTTTATATATTTTCCCCTTCAACTTAATCGCCATCGCTTTGTAGAAGTGAACCGAGGTACCGAACGAATGATACCTACATAATTTCTAAAAAGCCATAATGATCATCTCGATAGAGAGACCGAAGAAAACAACAGAAAAACTTGTTGACCCTCATTTCAGCGCCCATCAAACTCTGTAACAAGGTTATTATGTAACCGAACGACATTTCGCTTTCAATGTGACAACATAACGTCACCAAGTTCCAAAACTTTGTAAAGTTATCTACGAAGTTACGCTTTAAGAAGCACTTTGTGTCGCAATGAATGTTGAACGGTTTTGAACTTTGCGATTATTGTTTTAGGGTTTTCGTTTATGTAGATTGTTGTTTTTAAAACTAGATTTACCTATGAGTAGAATGATGATTATGCAAACAGTTTACCTGAAAATAAGTAAAGTTTTAGATTAGCACACAATCAGATAGCTTATTCAATCAAATTAGCCTAAAGAGAGAAAACTCAGAGATATCCTACTAATCATACAGACAGAGTTTCGGTACTACATTTGAAACGTGGATGCTCTGAGATTTCAGAACATCTCTGACTACCCCCTCGGGGAATATAGTCGTGAGCATATACATATACATACATACATATCCTACTAATACAGTAAGCCCCACTTGCGTCAACCCGGGCTAGCAATAAACTCCAGGTTAAGTTAACCATGATTTTTTGTATAGGAAAACAACTGAGAGAGCTATTTTATCTGGAGTTAATTGCTAACCCGTGGTTTACCCAAGTGGGGCTAAATATGAAAAAGACAGCATTCGCGTTTCATACATTATTGGTCCAAACGTGAAAGTGCCGGCCAACAAAAACTAATGTTACATTCTGTTAGATCTTTTCCGCCTAAGCATTTGTTACTATTGAATGAAATCTGTAGTTGTAAATTTTATTACATCTAAAATACAAGATGTTACAAAAATACAAATAAACATTTAAGGGGGTGGTTTAGACCATCAAACTGAACAACTTTCACTATGGGACCAATAACGAAATCGCGAAAAAAAATCTAATGTTTCATAATAAACTACAAATCTATTCGAGCTAAATGTATGGGACAGCAGATTTTTTTTTCGTGATTTAGATATTAGTCCTATAGTGAAAGCTGTTCAGTTTGATGGTCTAAACAACCCCCTTTAAAAGTTTTAAATGTTTATTTTTACTTTTGTAACACCAATAAAACCAAGGAAAACACCCTACAGCTTTGGTTCCATACTAAGTGAGACGGACAAGTTTTAACAGAATATAGCTTTGGCTAATTTCATCAAAAATATATGAAATTGGAGATATTACGAACCCAAATAAAAACCAAGAACAATGGACCTACAGCTTTGGTGCCAAAATAATAAATGTTTAGATAGACAAGTCCTAATAGAATATCGGTTGTTTTACGTTTTGGACTAAATCGGCTGATGTCGTTTGTGACGATTTTTGGATGTTTGGGACTCCATAAAAATGGAATGAAATGTGGCATACAGACAGAATATGTTCTGGATTGACATAGGACACATTTTTAAAGTCAAAGCAAACGAAGTCGCGGATAAAAGCTAGTACTGTAGCACATTCAGAGTATTCACATTTTACTAGCAGTGCTAAAACTCTGTCAAAGTTGACAGATAGTTTAAAGGGGTGGTTTAGACAATCAAACTGAACAACTTTCACTATGGAAGCAAAGTCGAAAAAAATAAAAATAAATCTGTCGTCCCATACTTTTGGAGTCTAGTTGATACTGCAGTTTATAGTAAATTTTTTTTCGACGTTGTCTCAAGTTGTTCATTTTGAGTGTCTTATACCTTATACACACGGAGACAATACGAAAAACCAAAATAAGCTGGCCGCGCGCAGGTATAGTAATGTATAACGTCGCGCGGTCAGCTTATACTGGTTTTGTGTAGCTTGATGTGTCACCGTATGTCCACGCACCTCGAAATTGAATCATGTTTAGGTATTTTCCTTCATATAGTCCTATCGTAACTTCATAAAAACAAATTCTAAACCCAATATCAATACTCTCACGGTACTAAATGTAGTGTTGCTCGAGAACTGCATCGAGTGCATTCTGAACGCCTCTTGATCACGATCCTAACAAAGAGATGCCGCCCGATAATCTCTTAAGTACATGCTTTGCGGAAGAAAAGAGTTAGATCTCAAGTGCAATGGGGTAAGATACATTTTGCAAGGTGGTGTCAGGTAGAGACTTGAGTTAACTTTTTGGTTCTTGTTTCTAACAGTCAAAAATGAATAGGAATGTGAACCTAAACACTAAACAGTAGAAATTGCACGAGGACTATTTAATGCGACCGAAAAAAACATTAAATTCAACCTTGTATTCATAAGTTTATTTTCCAGACAACATGTGACCGAGGCTTGATAATGGACTGTATGTATTGAAACACTGATTTTCTTCACTTCAAACTATTTAATTAGGAACTTAAACATAAAGCACTACGTTGGCTAAAGTGTCAAACCTCGTAACTCCATTTTATTTTTCAAATTAAATTTTATACATTGTTATAACTAATTTCTGAATGCATCCATGGCACAACTCTTAAATCCTTTTAAAAAAACCGTTACAATTTAAAATGATAAATAGAAAACCACATAACTCTGGGCTGCCATGTTTCGTAGTGAAGTTTTTTGTGCCTCCTGTAAAATTTGATCTAATGGAGCTACGAGGTCTGACACTTTAGTCGACGACTAGTCACAGCGATAATGGTGGACGACGAATGAATCCAATGTATTAGAGAGAGACAAAAAACTACTATTTTCATACATTTAAATGTTGCTAGTAACAACATGATCCAGAGGATTAGTACACTGAGAAAAAAATGTTACGTATATGTAGCCCGTCGCAGCTTACGTACCACGTAGCTTACGACGCGATACTAATTACGAGTGTTGCATCAATATTAAAGTGAAGCTTCATTGTGAAGTACGAGACAGCAACACTCGTAATCAGAATCGCGTCGTAAGCTACGTGGTACGTAACCTACGACGGGCTACGTGTACGTAGCATTTTTTTCTCAGTGTTAAACACTTATCTATGTTAGGATTTAATTTTTACGAGCTACTTAGAGATATGGCACATATACAATAACAGTCCCCACTATCAGCTATCTATCTATCTATCTATAACGTCACGCCTCTTTCCCAGTGGGGTAGGCAGAGACCAGAGCGTGCCATATACGACGATCCTTACATACCTCTTTTGCCTCATTCACATCCATACATCTCTTCATACATGCCCGTCGGTTTCGAGTACTCCGCACCTCCCCTTTCAGCTTTCAGCTTATCAGCTATCTCTCTCAGGATATCATTGGAGCTCGCGCGCACTCCGCGCAGCATTAATTTTTTGCGGATTTTGGCATGGAAGCCATCAACTTACTTGTACGCTCGCATACATCTGTGATGCAGTGCAGAATCGCGGCAGCCCTAACAATGCCCTGAATGTGTTTTTGAAGTGAACACGCAAGGCATAGCTTTTGACCAAATCCTAAAAGCAAATCATAGTGACTTTTGACCTTTTTCTGAACTGATAAGCGGAGATTATGGGCACGCGGGCTCCACCTACATGAAACAGCCGGGTTCACTCTTCTGTGAATATTACAATATCATCTTTCAATGCCTGCCCAGTCAAAATATGCCTGTGTACCGTTGTATTTTCGGTATAAAACAAAGTGTAACTGTTATTGATTATAAATATGTTACAACCATGTTGTGTTATTTCGAATCAAAATAAAAGATTGAAAAATTAGAGTGCGGGTTCAAGTCCCGCCCGAGACAAATTTTACAATCTTTAATTTGATTCGAAAGTGTAACTGATTGATTGAATATTCATTGTTGATCACGTGTCTTAAAATAGTGCATAATCTTTTAAAGGGGCGATCAGACCATCACACTTAACAATAATGTCTATTGGACTGAACATCTTAAAAATTTGATGTCCCATACAACTGAGTTGAAAGATTATTTTACAACTTTAAAGAAAACCAGAATAGCAAATGAAATAGAAGTTTAATCTCTTAATAATAAAGTCGGAATGCAAACGAGTCAGTAACAAACACATGACTGAGCAATTAAGACTCAATATTAAAACACTAGGCGTTAAAACGGCCGAATGGAGAAACGGTGCAAGTCATAAAATGCACAAACAGCGACCGGCCACATTTCGGCCAGCCAACCTCTCATTATATGCAAATTTCTAGATATTAATAATGAACGAGGCGTACCTAACAAACGAAACGCGATTAAACTCGACCATTCCTTGGTACGGGGCTCGTTATAATAATGACTGGCGTATTAAACACTGTTATTTTGAAATTCGCATTTCGTGGGTTATACCGTTTTTGTTTGGTCGGACATGCAATTTTTGTTGAACGATTTGATTTCTGTTGTAAGTTTTATTTGGGGGATTTTAAGTGTGAGGTTTTTGGGGGGAAATGTGTTGTGTTTGCTATGTTATACCGACTGACGCGTAGCGCTACGTCGAAGCTCGTAGCGCTACGTAGAAGCTCGTAGGGCTACGAGTGATTACCTAGCAACAGAGACACCGTTTTTTCTTTTTTTATTTCTTGTTAAAGTACACGATTTTTAAAGTAGGGAATGCGTCAAAGCAATAGACTATAGTACGTACAAGATAGCTCCGTGATTTTGACAGGTCGTTTTAGAGCGATTATTTTAGTTCCTGATAATATTTGATCCGTAAAACCTTTAACTCTATGTTAAATGTTAATTAATCTTGTATATTTTTAGTGTATTGTAAAGTTTTGAAGGCTGAAACAGCTTTAAAAATTAAAATAAAATCTCTAAAACCGCTTGTCAAAATCACATAGCTATTTTGGATTTAAAAATAATTATCTCATTTATACTCTTTTCAAGATAAAATTGCTAATTTTAAGACTAATTTGAACTGAGAGTCCAAGTTTTGAAATATTATAGCAATCGCTATATTTTTCCGTTATTATATTGGAATTATCGATGTAATCGATGTAAACAGTTTTTAGCACTAAGCTCTAGCACATTGACCTCTTATAAAGATGTCAATGGCCTATAATAAAAACAAACATAAAGATCTGACTGGGTCTTTTACCAAAAAGTCTGACCCCAAACCAAGATAGTCTTGTTTTGAACGCAAAATGATTTTCCCTTTCCGGGCTTCCTCCAAATTATAAATTAATACAAACCTTCCCAAACAGGTGTCCGCACAGAATAGGGTAGACAAGACAGCAAGTAAAACATATGAGGGACTGGGTACTGACGTCAGGTGTTTCGAGGCAAGGCAGCTGCTTTTGATACTTAATATTTACAAGCACTTCTCAGTTTGCTAAGTTAGAACTAGGGTTTTTATTATTTCTGTATTAATATAAGATAAGATAAATATTCTTTATTTGCACACCAAAATACACAAAAAACAACAACAATATACGCGAACAAGAAGGGTACAAAAGGCGGCCTTATCACTAAAAGTGATTTCTTCCAGACAACCAGTGGATGGAAGAAGTCTTACATGAGATAAATGCTATGGCGGTGTACTAATTGATACATAATATTATAATTTACACAAAGTATAAATATATACATAAATACATACATACTCAATATAGCAAAATAATTGTAGAATTAGGTACCTTATAAAATAAATAAAAAAGTAGTAAGTAAAACTGTTGTCAAAGCGAAAGATAATAGTTTTTCAGCAGTTTTTACTCGTAAAAATAGATAGTGAGGGAGCTTGTCTAACAGAAAGTGGTATTGTTACAACTCTACTAAATTTGTAACTACAATAACGAGATTATGCGGTAAAGTAATTGAAAAATTTTTCATCATCATCATCATGGTCAATTGCTGACCGTGGGCCTCTCCCATCTTCTTCTTATCGTGTGGGCAGGCCCTGGTGTCAGAGTTTTTTCAGACTGCCTTACGGCCTCTGACGTGGTTTTTATGTAACGACTACTACCACCAGAGATAACAGCCGGGACCAACGGCTTAACGTACCATCCGAAGCACGGAATCATATTTCTTTTCAAATGTAAATGCAATTTTGGTGTGCAAATAAAGAATATTTATTGAATTTTATTCCATTAGTTTATATTCTAATTTTAAATGTTAAAAATCATGAAAAACAGTGTCGTGTGAACCCCAAAGGTCATAAGTTTGAAATTATTGTTCCCCAATTATAGGCTGTCGCGTTTAGTGATAAGGTATAAAATTTTATGTAAATGCGTAAGGCAAATTTAACTGCAGAAACAAACGTCCTGAGGTGACTCTTTGAGTACTTAATTTTAAATAAAAACGTTTTTTAATGACAATTATAACAAAAATTCAAATATACTCGGGTCGTCCAAAACAGGCACGCGCGGAACACAAGTAAAACAATGATTTTAACCGTTTTATCTTGATTTATTTCTATGGGCACAGGCCTAACGTGTATGGGCGTTAGTCCAGCTCCAGCCATGCAGATTGGAGGGGGGGAGTGTTGATGATTTTTCCTATTTCTAGGCGTTGATCTAAGAGTTTATATCGCAACAATTTTAGTGTTGTACTGTTACAAATATTTGCAGACGTCGAGGGTTGTTTAAAAAAAAAATACACTTTCTTGAGCCACCACACAATTGGAGCGTCGTTGTAGGCCGGAGAGGGCATCCGACGTGACTCGCGACCACCCAATAGCAGACTGACCACGCGACTCTTAAGAAACACGCTCATTGCCATCATTCTCCCCACTTCTTCCCTCTGCCATAAGGTCGTCTCGAAGAAATCGCTTCTTAGCGATAAGACCGCCATATTTTGTGCCTCTCTGTGTATTTTTTTCTCTGTACTTTAAGGCAGAGGGGAAATGCTAAAGCGAGGCGGGTCCGCATATAATTCGTCTAAGCTTAATTACTTTTTGTGTGTATCGAATACAACCACATAGACGCAACTGTCGTTCTATTAAAACGTTTGCTCGAAGGTGGTCCGGGGTCAGGGTTCAGCGGAACCCTTGTTTTGCTCCCTTGTTTGATTTATTTATTTACGGAACGCTTCCGGGCCCGGTCGGTTAAAATGCTATATCGAATGTCTTTTGTTCTTGTTTTGTTTGTCGGTGTTTGATGGTTTTGTCACAGTATACTGAGCAAGCAGTAAAACATTTTATTTTTAGTTTTGTCTATGCTGAGTCTTTAAATATGGGGAACGTAAATGATTATATTTATCAAAATTCGCAATTTTCATGTTGCGAGTTTAGTGAGTTAACAATGAAATAAAACCGGTCAAGCGCGAGTCGGGCTACTCGCGCACCGAGGTTTCCGTGCCACACCACCACACAACATATTAATTTACAAATAAAACCAGTAAAGTGCGAGTCGGGCTACTCACACACCGAGGGTCCGTACTACACCACAACACAACGTATTAACTTACAAAAAAGTTTGGTTGTCTCCGGGACCATTAGCGCAAGATCGACTTACACGGAACCCTAAAAGCTAAGCCAGAGTAAAATGAAATCGATTTATTATCAGAAGATAAAGTTGTCGTTGTAACAAAGTCTCTGACAACCCCTAAAAGTATTGGTTACAGTTTACGTAATTCAGTTAGCATCCAACTAAACAGAACTAAATATTGCTAACTTTCACGTGATACAAGCCCATATTCAAACTTTTCCTTGCAGATTACAGCTTGGTACACAAAAAAAACAAACAAAAACAACAATCGTTACTATTATGATATACTAAACAATCGTTACCGTAAACAAAAGAAAGTTTTAATGTTCTGGAACTATTTAACAATTATTATCTCTACAAAGTGTGGTTATAAGACAAAATATACAACGAGTTAATGAATAAGCTGAGGAGCCGTGGTGGTCCAGTGGCGAGTAACCTTGCCTGCCGTGCAGGCGATGGTTCGATCCCCGTCCAGGCCAACTCGTACCAATTAGTTTTTTCTGAATTTATGTACGATTTGTAACACCAATGGCTTTTCGGTGAAGGAAAACATCGTGAGGAAACCTGTATGCTTCAATTTCGAAGCATGCATTGTAAGCACTGTCCATTATAAGTGGTGACGGACTCACCCCCCGTCACACTGGGCAGATTTTCGTACTACTGGTGAAATGTGGATGTTCTGAGGTTTCAGAATATTTCTGACTACCCCCTCGGGGAATATAGTCGTGAGCATATGCATATGCTTAATTAATAAACGAAATACTAGAAGGCAGTGTTTTGAATCGAGAGCAGAATCGAATTATCATGGTTTCAACATAAGTATTTTTTTTTTAAATATAAAAAAATTAGATTGTAAAATTTAAAATTTACTGAACTCGATCTCAACCCACCGTTGGGGCACACTCACCCTACTTACTACCAAAACAAGATTCTTAAAATGTATCCATGAGCATGTTAGCGCTTTCATTAATTGCTGAAATGAAAACAAATCTTATTTGCCTCATAACTTAACATGCGAATACCTTTAAATTTTAACTGTCAAAATAATGAAATTATTGTTTCAATCTAATTATTTTGTTATAAATCAGTCGGGGTGTATGAGGTGCGCCTGCTCAACCAACTTTTATAATCAAACGAAATGACGTGCCTAAAAATTAATTAGAGTCCTAATTAATTTTTAGGTCCGTAGAGTAATAATTATGTATAGACCAGACAACCCGAAAAAAATCTGTACACCACGATCAGCAGTGCGCGCCGGGGGCGTCACCGTGCGGCGAGCGCCTGGCACATGCTTAGTAAGCTTGCACCAATTGGCCTATACGAGTGTTACAAAAAATTTTGTCTGGGTGTCGCCTCTAGTAGGTAGCTAGATCTGAATGATAGTGAGGATGTTACACTCAGATCTAGTCTGCGATCGATCGAACCGTTCTGCCTGGAGATTACCAATAAACGTAGACTACTTATATGCGGACCCGCCTCGCCTTAGATTTTCCCCTCTGCAAGATCAAAAAATATTACGTATTAACATTAAATTTTATACCTTATTACTAAACGCGACAGCCTATAATTGCGGTACTATAATTTCGAACTTATGACGTTTGGGGTTCACATAACACAGTTTTTCATGATTTTTAACATTCAAAATTAGAATCTAAACTAATGGAATAAAATTCAAAGTTGCGTATCTCGTGCTACCTCGCCCCCCGCAAAAAGTGGCAGAAAATTTTGTTAGTAGAATTACACGCGTAACTTGTCCTCATATAAGTAGTCTAAGCCAATAAAGGATTCGAAAACCGAACACTCAAAAACAATGGCATCTAAATACTGTTATTGTTCAAATTGTTTTTCCAAAAATATCCTAGAAGATAACCAATAAAATGAAATAGCTGAATTCGGGAGAATCGTTGATCTTGAAACTGTTATTACAAATGGCGCTATTATTTTTGTATCTCTAGAGATACAGAAGTAATTCTGAAACAATAGTTATTTAACAATCGTTCGGGAGCCTCGCCTTCCGAGCATTAAACAACGGTCCGATCTCCACCCTACAGTAGGGCTAGTATGCCACACAGGACAAAGCGATAAAACTAGAAAACCGTCATGCGCGCTTGTTTTGGAAAGCGTAAAGTAATAAAGCCAGAGGTACATCTCGATTTTGCTCGTTTTGTCGGGGTTGGCATGCTAAGCCCAAAGAAATGCTATTTTATTTCAAAGTAATTCATAATTCGAATGCGAATAATGATAAAATTCCATAGAGTTTGGCATTACTTTCGTATACGAATTAGGATGTCTTACATTCAGGCTGAGATTCAGAGATGTTTTTAAGTCTTAGTTCGAACTCCCGTATGTCAAAATCCATACATTTTTGCCCTACTAAGTTCAAACTAAGACTTAAAAAATCGTCTTCGAATCTCGGCCTCAAACTAGCACGCCAGATAACTCGTCCCAATGAGTTTAGAAATGTATAAATGTACGATTTAACACCAGTGTCAAACTAAACAGGAATACAATTCTCTAAGCGCAAACATCGTCACAACCTTAAATTCGTCGTTGAAAAATGGGCGAGCTGTCAATTTGGTATTCGCTTAGGTTATGTCATGTGTCAAACGCATATAAAAACTTCGACGATCTGAAGGATGAGAGAAGGCTCAGAGGAAGGATCTCCATAGAGTCCGCAAAAATTTACGATTGTAGTTGGTCTCTTTTGTCTTATGACGTACCATTAATAGTAGAAGGAGATGGAACTATAGATATTTGCTTATGCGGCTGTCCACTTTTTTTTGAGCTAGTGTGTGTGAAAAGTGACCGTAAACATAAGGCCATATGTCAAACCTAAACGTCAAAAAAAGTGGACACTTTGCAATTGGTATGGCTCACTCTATTAGGTATGATCTCTTTGAGAGCAGGATGTTACATTTATGAGCTCGTCAATGTTTTTGACAGCGATGTGACGCTTAGTGAATTGCACTCCTGAGCTTAGGCACTGTGGAATTAACGTTCTGAATAATAGGATATAAACATAACATAATATAGGGTCCTTCTTAATAAAATGCTGACACTTTTTAAGAGGATGATCAGACCGTCAAACAGAACAACTTTCTCTATGGCACTAACATCTAAACCGCGAAAACAAAAATCTGCTGTTCTATACAAAAATGGAAACCTTTGATTTTTTTTTTTTTTCGCTATTTCGATGTTGGTCCCATAGAAAAAGTTGTTCAGTTTGATTGTCTGATCGTCCCTTTAAAAAGTTTCAGCATATTAAGAAGGACCCTGTATTTATGTAGAAATACAAGGGAACGCTACATTGTTCAGAGAAAATTAACATTGAGAGATATCGTTAAATTGTGACAATATTAGCCTAGAAACCCCTAATATATCAGACAAACTTATCTACCCCAAGTGGCTCTCGAATTCACATTACCTACGTATTTTCTTTACTGATTAGGTCGATCTAGGGCTGCCATCTAACTAATAAAGTTTTAAAAAGCCACGACGAAAATAAATTTGGACTAGAAAAATAACAATGTGGTCTTCTAGAAAAACGATACAAAAAGAGGCGTGTTGTAAGGTTTCATAGCTCTGTCTGTCTGTGTCTACCTACAATTTTTAGCGCTAAGTATACACAGCCAGAGCCATGAAACTTTACAACACTCCTCTTTCAACTTGACATGTTGAATGTGATGAATGAGTCGTTGAAGAAGAAAGAAATGAAAGTCAATGTATGCAAGACGAAGGTAATGGTTTTGGAACGTGAAGACGATGTTACAGAATGTAATATTGTTATGGAAGGAGACAGAGTGGAACAGGTGAATGAATTTGTATATTTGGGAAGTTTGTTTAAGAGAGATGGAAAGTGTGATGGGGATGTAGAGCGAAGAGTGACTGCGGGAAATAAGGTAAATGGTGCCCTGCACGCCGTGGTGAGTAGCCGGTCTGTGTCAAAAAGTGCACGTCTGGCTATTCACAACGGTGTGTTGGTGCCTACTCTGATGTATGGGAGTGAATGTTGGGTATGGAATAAAAGGAACGAAAGCAGAGTGAATGCAGTGAAATGCGCTCCTTACGAAGTATTGTGTGGTATTACTTTGGTTGATCGAATCAAGAACAGCGTGATAAGGGATTGGTGTAAGTTGAAGGATGATATAGTAACAAGGATTGAGAGGGGTATGCTTAGATGGTTCGGTCACGTAGAGAGAATGAATGAAAGAAGACTTACGAATGAAATATATCAAGCAAAGGTGAGCGGAAGTGTTGGGAGAGGCCGTCCGAGGAAAACATACCATGATCAAATCAATGATCTTTTCCGAAAAGGACAAGTGCGTAGCACCCTCAATCGACGGAAGTGCATGAAAAGATGTATGAATGTGAATGAGGCTAAAGAGGTGTGCCAGAGTCGTAGCGTGTGGCGGTCCGTGGTCTCTGCCTACCCCCATGGGACAATGGCGTGAGCTTATGTATGTATGTATGTATCTTTCAACTTCAAAATTAGTGCGTCCATTTTTCAACCAATCTGTTTTTATTTTTGTGAAAATTGGTTCTCCTATGTTTAAGATAATCATTCATCAGTGTCAACAGAAATCTTGCCGAAATTTTTGAAAATACTATTTTGCCGCCCTGACATTTAAAAAGTTATTAGTACACAACCCAACTTAAGGACCCCAGGTCAAAACCTTTTGGTGTCTACCGAACACACCGAAAGAACCCTCTGTCATTTCTTTTATTATAGATTTATTTCGGTAACTTGCCGGCGGATTCACTGTGTAACTAGATACAATAAGTGAAATGTGGCAGCCCTACATAGAACAACGTCGAATTCCTTAACAAATTAGATCGAGCTAGAACTACCTGCGCCTATCTTAACGCACTAAATGGTTATAGTCTTTAAATGAACTTGCCCTTGTTTTTTACTTTCTTTTTACTCCTTGCGTAATGGTGGAGAGAGATAACAGCAGAGCGGTCAAGGACGTTGTAAAATGGTTGTAATGTTTACGTTGAAGAACAAACCCTGGAGATCATATTAAAAACCCTAAAATACACCACTAGTTTTTAATTACCTACCTTTGACCAATTATTATGTGGACTGGTTACGTGTGTAATTCTACTAACAAACATTTCTGCCACTTTTTGCGGGGGACGAGGTAAAATGAAATCCGCAAGTTTGGATTTTACTCCCCATAACTTTAGATTCTAATTTTGAATGTTAAAAATCATGAAAAGTAGTCTCGTGTGAACCCCAAACGTTCTAAGTTCGAATTTATTATTTCGCAATTATAGGCTGTCTCGTTTAGTGATAAGGTGTAAAATTGAATGTAAATGCACAAGATCAATTGTGCTTATACCGTGGCAGAGGGGAAATGCTACCGCAAGGCTAGTCCTTATAATAATTAGTCAAAGTTACCTACTAAAAAACTTTCAGGGTGTATTCAGACAATGAAACTTTACAACTTTCCTTATGGAACACGGGTCGAAAAACGAAAAAAAGTAACCTGTCGTAAAGACACATGATAGAAGTGAAACTTCCGTAGCTGTCAAATTTAAAATTTCGTACTTCCGTCACACGAAAAGGTTGCGGTTTCGAATTTCTAAGTCCTCGCATATAAAGTTTCACTTCAAAGATGTTTGGACTGCCCATATTAAATCAATCCGCTGATCTGCAATATAAATATGGGAGGTCCAAAAAATTTTTTTCAACCCATTTTCCTGAGGGAAAGTTGTATAGTTTCTTTGTCTGAATACACCCTTAAAATTTCATTAGTAATTAAAAACCAGGGGAGTATTTCGAAAACGTATTCCTCATCGGTTTAAGAAATGGTTTAATATGATATTTTACCTACAATTGTTTATCTCACGCACATTGGGCTTCCACCGTCGAATGAGGGTGAAAGGGAGTGAGCCATACTACTCTCCATGTCGACCCCTTCCGAACTGGTGGAGGCAACTTAGGATATATTATATACGGCTGTCCCTTACACCCTGTATAATAGGCAGCTTAAATATTATGCATAATTTTTAAGCTGCCTATGTCTTAAACCTGGCTTTTTGCATATTACTGATGTATAAATATTATTATGTTGTGTTCTGTTAATAGCAATTCCAACTGTCAAAATAAGTAAGTAAATGAGGATGATCAAGGCAGCGGTTCGCCTGCGGGCGGCACATTAACAGAACTCATACGTCTCGAGCTCCAAAGCTCCACTCTAATCTGATGGCCTACATACTGAGTCGGCTAATTGGCTGGTTTTATATGTGCACTCGTTACGTGTTGCGTTTTTCATTGCTATCGTCGGATTTTTTGATAAAAATTGACTTAGCTGGGTATATTGTTTTTAGTAAAAAGAATGTTAAAATAATGTGAAGATTTTTTTTCGTATGCATGAATGTTTCTCTTCAGACTACGTACCTATTTAAGACGTGTGAAGTGCGTGTCATCAAATCATACAACAAAACTTATTGGGCTTATTGTTTACAACAACTCCATGTAAGGGGCTTCTAGCTAAGCTTTTTGATGTGAAAAATCTATTGGCGCACATTGGCAGTAAAACCGACTCGTATGCCGTGACGACAAATGATGGCATGACGCTCTCATACCACACGTTTGACACCTGCGATTAGTTCGTCGTTCCTGAAGCGCAAAGTTCGAAATTTGAAAAAAGCGCTCGAAATCGGGAGAGTGCGTTATTTCGATGATTCACATTTCTGCCAGGCGTTCCGCGACGGTCACTTTTTAGTAGGTACTTTAAAATGCGAATTTATGAAAACCTTCACGCCTTGAGAATGCATACAAATAATGCTGTTCTCATTTGGTCGCTGTTCTTTGCAGATTATATTTGTATTTATATCACTTTATTAACTCTGTAATAGACACAAAAACCATTGCCACTTTCATTTCTATCGCTATAACAATAAAAGTCAAATCGTTATCTCAGCAAGCAGTAACGAAGCAACACGTAATGAGCGACTATTATAATGTTAGTTTTGCTAAGTGAAGCAAAGCTAGTTGTTTTTACTGAAAACTTTGCACTTTGCCCGTTTTCTTGTTGTATTTTATTTGCAGTGTCTTAGTTATTGCTTTTATCTCTGTGTAATCTTTTGTTAAGTTAAAGGTTTTATGTTACTGTTTACTAACGAGTTTTTGAACTTAAAAGGTTATTCCACTGAGCGGCGCGGTGCGTTGCGACGCAATTTTTTTAGAGTATCGATTATAAAACTGTAACAGAAGTGTAGGTATCTGTAAATGTTAGATATTTACAAATAAATCCGGTCAAGTCCCAGTCGGGCTATTTACGCACAGAGGGTTCTGTACCACACCACCACAAAACACAAAATAAGAACTTACAAAAACATTTTTTTTTCTCTGGGATCTTTAGTGCAAGACCGACTCACACTTGGCCGGTTTTATTATTTGTTGTTATACTGTAGAGTTTGCTCTATAACCACACCAAGTTTGACGCTTGTATGTATTACCGTTTTTACGATAGAGTGAGATGAAAAATGGTTGATAAAAACTAGTTCTTGTTTGAAGACCCTCCTTAATTTGTAACTTTTTGATATTTTTATTATTTGTTAACAAATCCGCTATGCAATATTCTATGAAAATTTCAACGGTCTAGCTATTACCGTTCAAAAGTTACAGCCCTAAATAGGTAGGACGGACGGACGGACAACGTAAGCTTAGTAATAGGGTCCCGTTTTCACCCTTTGGGTACGGAACCCTAAAAAAGGTTACAATATTGGTGTTTAGGTGTTTCAAACTCTGGAGAAGAAATTCTGATTCGTATGTGAAGTCTACCAATCCGAATTGTAGACGCGTGGTGTACTAATAGACTCTCTCTGTGGCATAGATCTGTGAACCTGTGGTGGGGACCATAGAAGCTGATGATGATATACCGGGTCTTCCAATAGGGACCCCGTTAGACTTTTTCTTGTGAAGTTTTCTTACGTCGCAAGTTTTATGCGAATAAGCCACAAACCACAGCGGCCCTCAAAGCCAACATAACCCATGCCATCGGTCAAATTCAGTCTGATTTATGCGCAAGTCATGGAAAATTGGACGTTTCGGATGCGCGCCACCTAGAGAAGCCGCGGTGGACATTTGAACGATCTTATATTCCACACATACTCGTAATGGCATCGATAGGCCTTCCAAACGAATAAAAAATTTCAATGATATCTCACACACACTTTTTTCTACTTAAATTAAAATATAGGAAGCGCTTAATGAAAGACCCTATACCTTTTCATGTATTTTTATATCTTTGATTCCTCCTTTGTAAATTTATCTTAGTAAACAAAGGACCTCTGTGATCCTAGCTTCAATTCTCTGGCTTAATTTCATTCCGTTTCCTTATTCAAAGTTTTATTAAAGTCAAATTGTTAAGCAAATAGGAACCTTATTTCGTTTGTTTACAGATCACGTCAGATGTTAACAATAAAGGAAACAACGGTTTCACATTTGTCCCTTTCTATTTAACGTAGGTGAACGCACGATTAAAAGAGAGAAACGTTAATTTCTGACTACCTAATTTTGTTTGCAAAGACCAGACTAAAATTATTTTGATGTTTTGTGATAGAAACAAAAACGGATTCCTAGTCGATTTCGATTACGACGACCAATGACATTTTAACTTAAAAACTAAATTATTAAGATAAACAAAAAACCCGACTGCATAAAAAACCTATTAACTGAAAAGAGAAAAACAAGCTCTAAAATCACTAATCAGCTATAACACCTGTATTTTAGCTAATATAATTTGAATGTTATTAGGTAGGTATCGCAAACGGGGACAAAGGAGATTTTTGGTTAGTTATTTTTGACCCCGCCTGCAATACCTACCTAATAACATTCAAATTATATTAGCTTAAATACAGGTGTTATAGCTGATTAGTGATTTTAGAGCTTGTTTTTCTCTTTTCAGTTAATAGGTTTTTTATGCAGTCGGGTTTTTTGTTTATCTTAATAATTTAGTTTATTTCATACTTTTTAGTCTTGGGTCGAAACGGTAACATAAAAGTACTATAATATTTATATATTTGGAATCGTCTGATCACTAGCTTTCATTTGATACCCATATTGTAATTTTTAACAAAAAAAAATTGTTTATTCCCCCTCTCTTTTTTAATTTGTAGACGCCATCTTGAAATAATATACCCTATGTCACTCTCACGATTTTTACGAATCCAATGACACCCCATACGTTAAAATCCATCAAGCCGTTTAGGCTGTAGGCCGTGCCAAAGAAATAGACATACAAACATACATACATACATACATACATAGATACATACATACATACATACGCTCGAAAAACATAACCCTCCTTCTGTCGCAGTCGGGTAAAAAAACTTTAAAAAACGGGGACAACAAATATTTTTGGTTGGTTATTGATTGGTTTGTCCCCGCCTGCAATACCTACCTAATAAGAATCAAATTATATTTGCTCAAACTAAGTTGATATAGGTGATTAGTGATTATAGAGCTTGTTTTTCTCTTTTCAGTTAATAGGTTTTTTATACAGTCGGGTTTTTTGTTTATCTTAATAATTTAGTTTATTTCATACTTTTTAGTCTTGTGTCGAAACGGTAACATAAAAGTACAATAATATTTATATATTTGGAATCGTCTGATTACTAGCTTTCATTTGATACCCATATTGTAATTTTTAGCGAAAAAAAATTGTTTATTCCCCCTCTCTTTTTTAATTCATAGACGCCATCTTGAAACAATATACCCTATGTCACTCTCACGATTTTTACGAATCCAATGACACCTAATACGCTAAAATCCATCAAGCCGTTTGGGATGTAGGCCGTGCCAAAGAAATAGACATACAAACATACATACATACATACATACATACTTACATACATACATACATACGCTCGAAAAACATAACCCTCCTTCTGGCGCAGTCGGGTAAAAATATATTATAATCGGTAAACTGATGGATCACAAAAGATGAAGTGGCGATAGGCGGGAGACATTTGGACAGAATGGAAGACGGCCTGTTGACATCACAGTTGTAGCCAAGATGGAATGGAAGACGGCCTGTTGATATCAGAGTTGTAGCCAAGAAGGGAGAGATGGAGGTCAATAAGCAGACCACCAGCTCGTGGTCCGACGATATTGTGAAGGTGGCTGGTATGCAATGGACTAAATTCTCCGAAAGGGTAGTCAGAGATATTCTGAAACCTCAGATCATCCACGTTTCACTAGTAGTACCGAAACTCTGTCCAGTGTGATGGGGACTGAGCCCGTGGTGATTGGTGCAAAATAAGAACGGCTATGCCCAGCAGTGGGTGAACGTGGGTTGATTTGATTGATTGATTAAAATAATCGGTCATGTGTAGAATCTGTCATTTCACGAATCGGTCATTTAATAGAGTATGTACCTATAGTAAGCCCTAACAGGGCAGGGCATTTACTTTATTATTTGTGATAGTGCAAAAAAATACTGAATACCTTTATGCATAATTATTAATGACAAAAACCAAATTAAAGATTGAAAAATTTGTCTCGGGCGGAATCTTCAACCCGCACTCTTCCAAACCGGGGAAGTGCGTTATCCAATTTCGCTACCGAGCCCACTACCCAGAGAACGAAATTTACAATATATTGCGTCTTAAGGGGCGTGAGCGCCATCTACTGGAAGTTATTACAAACTAACCAACACGCAAGTCAAGCATTACAACTTAAAAAAATATATATATATGTATATATTTACATATATATAAAAGGTAACCTAGTTATAACCGCACGCTTGGAAAGGTAAATTAGTTGTAGCAGTGACTGTTCCAGACAACATTAAAAACATGCTTGTATTTTAGTTTTACTCGGAACCAACACAACAACCAGAACCAAGGTCACTTTTAAATAAATTCCTAAAATAGAACGAAACATCTAGCTGGCCTGAATTAAATTTTTTTACGTTCCACAAAACTGTTCCCCAAAACAAAAAAATGCTACAAAAACATTGTTAGAATTTACGCTAAACAAAAATTGTGTCCCAATTCGCATGGCTGCCCTATTCCGTTCAATAAAATGTCGACCTTAAAGGTACAAAGTTAAGGTTGAATCTCATTTGAATGGCCGTGTCCTTTGACAGAAAGGTTTTTTGGAGCGTCAACGGCGCTGGCCTAATGAGCCGTATGCAATAAAAAAAAGTACACACGACATTTTAGTTTTCCTCTCGGCCCACCCAAACTGTTCCTTTGAGAAAGGTCGCTCGATACGATACGAGTAAGGTTAAGGTGGTTTTTTTTCCATTGGGATTAAGTTTTAGTTATGGTTAGGGTATACAACGTGTTAATATAAGCGCAAAACCTCATACACCCCAACTGATTTGTAACAAAATAATTAGATTGACACAATAATTGCATTGCATTAATAGTTAAAATTTAAAGTTATTCGCCTTTTATGTTTTCAGGAAAAAATGATTTGACATCATTTCAGCAATGAATGAAAGCGCTAGCATACTCGTGGATACATTTTAAGAATCTTGTTATGGTAGTAAGTAGGGTGAGAGTACCCGAGCGGTGGGTTGAGATCGGGTTCAGTAAATTTTAAAAACAATTTTTTTAATATTTTGGAACAAAAAATGCCTATGTTGAAACCGTGATAAATCGATTCTGCTCTCGATTCTAAACAAATTTCTTTCTAGTTTTGCGTTAATTCACTAACACGTTGTATAGGGTCCAACTCAATATGCTGTCACTTTTGTAAGGGGATGATGTAGAGCCCATATGAATTTTAATGCACAGTCTTATGGGATCATCAGTATAATATGGGTACATAACTACCGACCCGCACCAGCTTCGCCCGGCTCGCAAATTATACACAAAATGGTGGACCCTCCTGTCAAGCCGGAGAGCAGGCACCCGAAACTCGCGACCGCCCAGTAACAGACCTGCAACGCGACTCTACTTAAACATGAGAAGGCTGTAACGAACTGCCTATTGGTCAACAGATCAAGCGACGCTAATGAAACAAGATAGGTCATATCTCTATCAGAATCCAGAAACCATATACCAAGCAATCCCTAGAGTGAAACCCCCAGGGGGAAAGAAACCGTGACCATCGCAAAACAGACCTAGAGCACTATTTTTGAATGTCATCCGTCCTAATTCATATTCGAAAATGAATAAGCAGTATAGTGCATGCATTAAGAGTATATTTTTTAAAACCCAACTTTCAGGAATATTGTTTTCAGTGGTATGCTGTTGCATATCCAGTGTATTATATTTATTACTAGCAGCCCGTCCCGGCTTCGCACGGGGTAGACAAAGGCTCATTTTTCTACACCTTCGGTTACATTGTTCAAATTTTACCAAGGATCCCTAATTTTTTTCAAAATGAAATGTAGCCTATGTCAAATTGGAAGAATGTAGCATTCTATTGGTGAAAGAATTTTTTAAATCGGCCCAGTACTTTTTGAGCCTATTCATTACAAACATACAAAAATAGGTACAAATCTTTCCTCTTTATAATATTAGTGTAGATAAAAGACCTGCCTTTACTTAACAATTAAATGGAATCGTTTTTATATGTTTTATATAATTTATTTTAGCAATCGCATAAAATCTAGACACAGTTTGTCGAAAAATTGCTAAAAATGGGGTTAGTTTAGGAAAATTTTTAGAAGATTTACATTGCACGGTTGAAAATAAAGCTTACGTAAAATAAAGTGTATAATAAATGTAAAAAAAACAATGAATCGACTTTCTGAAACATGAGTCGGAAACGCACAATATTCTTAAAAACATTTTAGTAAAATCAACAATCTTATTACCATATAAAATGACGAACAAATTCAATCTCTTGACATCTTCTAACAACTGGAAAACTCTTGTTTCTTTTGTACCTACGTCAAGTGATGACGTATCGAACGAAAATATACCATTAATCGATCATAATTTTGAAAGTGTTAGATTCAAAAATAGCACTTCTGGCGTGAACACTGGTCCACTACCTCTGACTTATCGGAAACCACATTATTATAAAGACCATCCGGGAATAACGGATTAACGAGATTTCCAAAGCATAAAAGCACTCAAGATGAAAATTTCTATCTTTCCACTAAAACGTCTCAACCCATACAAAGTCTCTCACCGGTAGGTATTGGCCAACTTTTACCGTTGTTTGATCGAACACCGAAGCTTATCTCCGGATTTATACAGGCCAGTTTTTCTGGTATAAACAAACAATGTTAAAGCTATTTTACATATTGGGTTAAAACATCCAGAACATTTGGCATTAAAACATTTTTCAAGTTTTACTAACGGACGTTTTCGAATGCAACGCCGAATGAAATAAATGCCAATTAAAATCGAATCCTAACCGAATAAATCAAAACATGGTGGTTGCAATACACGAAACGATATTTGTATGTGGGTTGGTTTTTTACCCATACTTTGTGTACAATATTTTCTTTTCTCTAACAAATAAGTACTTAATAAGTTGGTTTATGACAATAAATGTTATACAGTTAATTTTTGTTATACTTACCTACTTTGACATTTAATTGCGAAGCTTTGGTATTTTCCTACGCCTCCTATCTTTGCTTAAATTTGTAACGGGTTCCAAGACAGATTAAAGTCATCCAACGACTATACTCGTATTATGGTGACAAAAGCGATGACACGCAAGAAATTTTAAAGGACATGCGTGTTGCTTGCACTATGCAATTGCAATCTCGTCTTTACCCTCCTGAAATTGATGGAAAAGAATGCCGCTACAATTAGAGAAGGGGTTGAATGCACACTGTAGATGGTCGCCATACGGTTTCTATGTCATTGTTGGCTATACTTAATGAGTAATTAGCCGCCTCTTCCGACGCGGTAGCCAACATGGTTTGGGCATCAGAGGGTTCTTGGTATTCGAAGGCGGAACCACGCAGCGCTGTGTTAAACTATACAACGTGTTAATGAATAAGCGCAAAACCTCATACACCCCAACTGATTTACAACAAAATAATTCGATTGACACAATAATTTCATTATTTTGGTAGTTAACATTTAAAGTTATTCGCATTTTAAGTTTTCAGGCAAAAATGATTTCAGCAATGAATGAAAGCGTGCTCGTAGGTCCAGTCTAAGAATCTTGTCTTGGTAGTAAGTAGGGTGAGTGTTCCCGTGCTGTGGGTTGAGATCGAGTTTAGTAAATTTTACTAACAAATTATTAAACATTTCAAAAAATTACCTATGTTGAAAACATGATAATTCGATTCTGCTCCCGATTCTAAACAAACTACTTTCTAGTTTTGCGTTTATTCATTAACACGTCGTATAAGGTTGAACAAAATAATCTGAAACAATTTAAGGATATGATCAGACCATCAAACTGAACAACTTTCTCTATGGGACCATTATTGAAACCGCGAAAAAAAAATCTGTTTACAGTTTTGTACGGGACAGCTGTTTTTTTTTTCGCGGTTTAGATGTGACCAATTCCCATAGAGAAAGTCTTTCAGTTTGATGGTCTGATCATCCCAAATAGTTTCAGCTAATTTTATTAGACCTTTTATACAATGTTCTTGGATAAGCCATAATGACTGTATACAATAAGTAAGGTAACTATTTTAAAACCACAAAAGACTAAAAAGCTTTTATTCAAATGTTAATTTCAAAAAAGTCCGTAACAACAGGCGTCGTAAAGCTCTTTCACATTAGCATGTAATGAGTGTCCGAAACGTATGGGCTCGTGTGAAGTCGGCCTAAATGTTCTCTTTGATTGAATGTTTGTGTGGAAATTGATATTTTTGTTGTTTTGCATTACAAATGTCGGTTATTTATCGCGTTTCTTTTGTTTTAATGTGCTAACATCAGTGTTATAGCCATTTTTAAATATTTATGTTATTAATGTTAGTACCGTGTAAATTGTGAAAAAAGTGTTTTATTTATACAACGTGTTAATGAATAAGCACAAAACCTCATGCACCCCAACTGATTTATAACAAAATAGTGGGATTGAAACAATGATTTCATTCTTTTTTTAGTTAAAATTTAAAGTTATTCGCATTTTAAGTTTTCAGGCAAAAATGATTTGTTATCAATGAAAAAAAATTTCAGCAATGAATGAAAGCGCTAGCGTGCTCGGGGATACATTTTAAGAATCTTGTTATGGTAGTAAGTAGGGTGAGTGTACCTGTGCGGTGGGTTGAGATCGAGTTCAGTAAATTTTAAATTTTACAAACCAATTTATTATTATTTTGAAAAAAATAACCTATATTGAAACCATGATAATTCGATTCTGCTCTCGATTCTAAACAAACTACTTTCTAGTTTTGCATTAATTCATTAACACGTTGTATAGGGTCCAACTCAATATGCTGTCACTTTTGTAAGGGGATGATCAGTCAAACTGAACAACTTTCTCTACGGGCCAAACATCAAAATCGCAAAAAAAAATCAGCTGTCCCATACATTTGGCTCAAGTAGGTTTGCAGTTTTGTATGGAAGAGCTGATTGATTTCGATGTTGGTGCCATAGATAAAGTTGTTGTTGTACGGTTGTATAAAGAAAATTTTCGTTTTTTTGATCGGCCGGTAATAAAACTTACATAGGTTTTTAGAGGACCTTTCAAAATACATTAGGCTTTACTAGGCAACATCGGAGCTGTGCAATTAAGGTACAAATATCTTCTAAGATTGTATGGGAGAAATCACTTTTTAGCGCTAAGACCGCCTTGTTTTTTATCTTATGTATTTCTCGATTGATTGATTGAAAATGAGTGGATTCTTAAAGGCTTTGGTTACTTTTTCATGAACCTTTACAGTCAAATATCTCAGCTCCGATGCGAGCTAGGCCATAAGTGTTAAGTACAATATGCTAGTTTTTATAGTACTATAATTATACAATACTTTTGATTAGTGGCCGCGACTGTTAAAAAATTACAATACTCAAATACCCATTTCATTTTCTATTGTGTTTGAAATTGTGGCAGTCCAAAGGTTAAGCTGTCTTTGCGTTTTTATTACGAAAAGACCCCAGTCTCACAACCACCACCATTTTAAAATCACACCCCTTTTATCAAGAACACGCTACCTTTCACCACGTTTATATCCTTTGACAGATAACAAAATAACGTGTGATTTTCTTTAAAAAGCTTCCACCACAGTTATAAAACTGACAGTGCTTATTATTCATAGCCTGCTTTAGCGTGTTTGACGGTCGTACAATAAACAAAACTGGATTTATTGTTGGAAAAAAGTTGCATCTGAGAATGAGGACAAAAGAGTTACGGGGAAAACAAACGCGTGTGATAATGCTACTAACAATTATGAAATAGAAACTGGACAACTGCGAGTAGGACTTATGACCTGAGGGTTCCGTAATAGATAAAATAAAAAGATAAATGTTTGTAATATAATATTGATTTGTTTATAGTTTATTTTCTTTTGTAGTTTAACAATTAATAAGTTTTTGTTCAGATTGTGTGTTTTAGTTTGTTTATTGCTTTGACTCGTGTACACCTAGCCTGCCTCACTTTGTAAACTTTCTCTTTATCATGGGTCTTCTGGAAGAAATCTCTTCAGAGATAAGCTCGCCCTTTGTACTTGTCTATTATGCTGTATTCATCTGTATTTCCGTGTGTACAATAAAGTGTTAAATAATAATAATAAAATACCAACTGCAAAATGTTTGTTTGTAATAGCAAACAAATATTTTTATATTGACATTGAAAATGTTTTTTTTTGTCTAATCGGTATAGGCCCCATTTTCAGCCCTGGTGTCGTGAATTTTGACACTACGTGGCTGAATGGGGTGTCAAAAAACGCGTCTCAACGAGGGCTACAAAACGAAACATAAATATATATATACTATAACTTATTTAAAACAAAAAAAAATCGAAAAATGAGCGATTTTCGCCCTGTTTCTGTCAGACAACAATTCATATCTCGAAAAAGAAATGAGATATCGAAAGAGGTACTTTGGGCTATATTTAAAAAAACTATTGGAAGTGCGTATCACTGATGGGCCATTCAGAAGTTGTACCTTTGTGAAAAATTGAATTCAGTTCATTTTCCGAAGTTCGTGGAAGACAGGAGATCTGTGTTTATTTTCAAATTAACCATTTTCAAATTTTTCCCTTTATAATTACGCTGCCTTGCTTCTTGCCAGATTTCATGATTCTAAGAAGTACCCTATTATAGGATTTGATGAGTCAGTTTTTGAGTATCAAAATAATCAATCAAATATACTTTACTAATAATGTCACATACATGGCAATATCTTTTGATTCGATTCTTGAATTTTACACCTCCAAGAAACCGTACACCTTCGTATTTTATTTTAATTTCAACTTGATACGTTTACCCGTTCCTGAGATAACGGGTCTTGACAGACGGACGGACAACAAAGTAATCCTCTAGTCGTTCCGTTCTTTTCCCTTTAGGATACGGAATCTTAAAAACTAGATGCACATTCTCATAAAGTCTTGGCAAAGCAGAATGGAGAATCTGGACCTATGTCTATTAAAAACACGATTCTTTCTCGAAAAAGCACATAGGTCCCTATAGCAAATAAGGTCTGTAAGTAGACCGAAACAAATTCAAACGGTAATAATATAAAGGTTAGGTCTTCATTTACATATAGCCAGGATAATAGTAGGGACCAAAAGGTAGTTTAAATAAGAATAACATATGTTGTAGGGACCAACGGTTTTGGGAATTTTTGTATTTACCTTCGAAGTTTATCAGTGCAGTGCGTTCTATTGCAGTAAAAATTTGATTCGCTTCTGATCAATTTTCACTACAGTGACTCCTAGAGTTAGGACCTATATTAGCTATATAAGATTTTTTGGGTTCTATAATTTTTGGTTATTGCAAGCAAGGTTCGTTTATAACACTGCGACCATTGCTGTGTTTGGGGTGCTAAGTTTGATAATTTCCACGTGACTGTGCCCTGCTTCTGGTCCCTTGGGATGAGTCCGGAGAGAACAGCAGTTGGTATGGCCCGGTGCACCCTAGGTGTCTGTCAGTGACTTCTCCTTGCTAGATTTAATAACCTGACATGTTTCTCCACGTGTCCTGGTTAGCAGATCATAGTGGAGGAACAATTTAGACTACATTACCGTACAACTGTCTAGTAAGTATATGTTCTAACCAACTTAATATCAGCTCGATTACGATGGATGGATGGATTTTAGATTTCTTTTCATCTACACCACCTACCTTTTTTCGTTTGCCAATTCCTCCACCCTAAAGTTATCTGCATTAAACTGCTTTTTAAGCAATAAGCTCGGCTTATTTGTACCTACTAATAATTCTTTATATTTTATTCAAATGTATGTTTTCTTTTGGTGTGCAATATTTTTGTCCAAGTATCTTTCTTTAGCCCGAAAAGTGTGTGAGAATTATGCTTATGGCCATAGTCTTTGCCTACCCCGTGGTTGACATAACCATGTCATGACACGGTTCGGTGTCGCCCTCTCAAAATAAAACACCACGCAATGTAACCTATTTGCGAAAAAAATGGGTTACACTTGATATATCGCGTGACACGAATCAATTAATCGCATTTTGAAACGCGCCAAAACAAATCCACCATGTTTCCTGTATAATATTAATGGCTACTGTCACGGCATTGGTTTTGGTCTGATAAATAGATAGATACATACCTACAGACATACATAAACTTTGTGTTGTGGTCAAAATCTTTGATATAAGTATCTAACAAACTAAATAGTTTTAGGTCGAGCATCAAACGAAAACAATGGGGAACTGGCAAAAAAATTATAATGAGAAATTGTCGTAATAATTCAAGAATAATAGTTGTGAATAGAACATTATTGAAAGATTTATTCTCAAGTTTTTATTTTTTATGAAATATTTCAATTATAAGTTACGAGGATCAGATCGTAATTTCAAACACCAATCAGCGCAAAGTGACGAAGCGATTAGCAACTTCCGTGCGCTAGAAAGAGTACGGGAAAATATTATAGCGGATAATTTGTGATGAGCTTCACGCGTCATGAAAAGGAGTGACGTCATGACATGGCAGTGAGCGTTTTGGCGCGGAATTTGAAAAATTAACCTTTAATTTGCATTAAATAAATGATTTGTGCATATTTTACCATTTTCGTTTTTGGTATTTTTATGTAAGTTTCAAATCTTTATGATACACTAAAAATATAAAACTGTGCAAGTTCCCCATTGAGATTAGATCAGGGATCTTGTGTAACTACCCGAATCAATTAGTATCAAACCGGCACTGGAGCTTTTTTCCAGTTCTTGGCGATTAGACAATGGATAATAGTTATTAAGTCGTGTTATGTTGTAGAGTTTCTGGCCGCATCTTCTCTACAGCGACAACACGTTCCGACGCGGTGGTAGCTTTAAAAAGATTTGACGTTTGATAAGTGTGCTGCAAGCTCCTATATTGAATAAATTATATTGACTTTGACTTTGATAATGTTGTTCTCTAACCATTATACAGATTACAGGAATAGTAGGGACACTGGAATTTCACTGGATCGGTATTGGATTGAACGAAGAATAGCATTCAAAACAATAATATCTATCGGTATGTATCTATTGATATAAGAAGGTATGTACAGTACAGGTTGACTAACTGTTGATGAAACATAGATGGAGCTAGCTAGCTTTCAATTTGACAGAAGGTAAATGCTTAATGTTGCCACAAGTTAGTTCTCTTTTATAATATACTTACTATTACTTATATTACTCGTACTCTTTGCCTCAACCTATCAAACTGAGCCGGGGTAAATTTTTTAGGAACATTCTATAGGTTTCCTATCGCAATTCCGCTCTGAAAGAAATTGATGGGAGGCCTTAATGGATTTTCAATACAGAACATTTTTCCGGCGGCATTTTGCTACTATATCGGAATTGAACTCGATTCGAGTGGAAACGTATAAAAACATAGAACACTCCTATGAAAAAGAAAGTAGACAAAACCGGAGATCGCACTTTGACGACTTATTTCAACTACAGCGACTTGGACACACGAGAAATCGAGAAATACGTCATGAGAGCTTTTGTCCATAACAAAGAAGAAGCACATCACGATTTTTCTCGTTGTCTCGGGGGCGGCATTAGCCCACTGGGACGCAGCATATTTTTAAGTGCATAAGTTTTTTTTATCAGAAACCATTTGATTTTTCTATAGGTATGCACTTTGAAACATTTAGAATTGTTTCAAGAAATAAAAGAAAAAAACGAGTGCCTAATTATCATACACCACAAAGTTGAGACAATGGATAATTATGATCACAGAAACAAAATATTATTCCTATCCAATCCATTTCGAATAGCAACGATTTCGTTGCTATAGGTATATTTTGTCTCTGTAATTCAAAATAGCCTTAAAAATTTTAAGGCTATTTTACTGAAACAGAGATTTGAAACACTTTCTCTCACTAATTCTTAGAACAGCTTTAGTAACATCCAAGATATGTCGGATAGTAAATAAAAGCTATACAACGTGTTAATGAATTAACGCAAAAAATAAAATAGTTTGTTTAGAAATCGTAAGCAGAATCGAATTATCATGTTTTCAACATGTTTATAAAATTTAAAATTTAATGAACTCGATCTCAACCCACCGCACGGTCGCACACTCACTCTACTTACTAGAGCACGTTAGCGCTTTCATTAATTGCAGAAATGATAACAAAAATCATTTTGGACTCAAAACTTAAAATGCGAATAACTTTAAATTTTAACTATCAAAATAATGACATTATTGTTTCAATCTAATTTTGTTATAAATCAGTTGGGGTGTATGAGGTTTTGCGCTTATTCATTAACACGTTGTATAGGAATCAGAAAATATTTTCATCCTTATTTGAAATGAGGTAAACTAGTCTTAATACTTTACCGATCTTGTGAACGATATAATCGAAAACTTACACAATAGCCCCACAGACCATATATAAGCTACTACGAGACAGACTTTCAGACTAAAACAAAACATTCCTTATTCGGAGAAAAAGAAAATAAATTAAGTTACATCTTTCTTCCCCAGTCCTTCCCTTTTTGAACTTGGACCTGTTTCCTTTAACTTCGCATCACTTCTCCGTGTTCAATGAATCGTGAACAATGTAGGAACTCCAATTTTTTTGTTGCTTTTATACCGTTTTCAGTGTATTTATTTTTTCTTTTGAAACATAAATGTTAAATTAACCATTGATGATTAAATGCGAGTGTAAATTTATGATATTGAATAGCGCGAATTGGGAGATACATAGGATGTTAATTCAGAAATGAATCTAGTTGGGCCATTATTTTAGTCAAATTCAAAGTCAATATAATGTATTAAATATAGGAGCTTAAATCACACTTATCAAACGTCAAATCTTTTTTAAAGCTACCACCGCGTCGGAACGTGTTGTCGCTGTAGAGAAGATGCGGCCAGAAACTCTACAACATAACACGACTTAATTACTATTACAATTTAAATTCTTAAGCCAACGTTATAGATACAATAATACCTTTATTGCTTAACTTCGGACGCGATGAAATAAAGGCAGAATTTAATCTAAACTAAGCCTTATGCTGTTGTGGAAACCCTATCCAAATCGGTTCAGTAGTTTTTAAGTGATGCGTGCACTAAACAAACAGACAAAAATTCTAAAAATGATCTCAATGCATTCCATTACGTAGCCTTAACGCCCCCAATTGATATTTTTGCAAATATCTTCAAAGTACATCCACGCCTTTACAATTTATAGTTATACAATATACAGGGTGTAAACGTATGTGTAATTCTGAATACAACTCAATAGTAAAAGTTGTTCAGTTTTATGGTCTGAAGCACTCTCTAAATAAAATAGGTAGCGCATTTAAGTTTATAACCTGTATACCCTACAAAACTGACCGATCAGTTTGTCTGTGCGGGATATACACACTTAAGGTGCACTTCCGATGCCAGCGGCCGATGCGACTGACGCGCGCGTCTGACGTGAGGTTCTGTCATATGCCATATGTCTATCGCATCGGCCGCGCGCGACTGACGCACGCGTCAGTCGGTGGCATCGGAAGCGGCGCCATACGTTTTAATAGTAACTAGTATTGTCGCATTGACCATCGGCCGCGAGCCACGCGCGTCAGTCGCATCGGCCGCTGGCATCGGAACTGCATCTTAAGACAGGTTTATTTTAAGTAACACTGAAAACCTTTAGAACTTTATTGTGCTAAGGAGTCTGGCAATAATACATCAATTGGTTTATTCCTCCTTTAAACTGAAGCAACAAATTACATTCCCCCTAAAGTAGCTTTATATTCAGCGCAAACTCTAAAATCTCAAGCTAGACAATTTGTTAATAAAGAGTTCGTTCAACCCTTTATCATTTCAAATAACCATCGATCTCTCAAGACAGACAACTGTGAAAGTTTTTGAACTCTTATTCTAATGTAAACAAGGTTGGAATTTGAGAATAACATAATTGAAGACGCGCAATCAGTAAAAGAAAGAATGTTTTGTTGGTAGTCTTTTTACTAGCGAAATTATCACCACGATTTGACGTTTCTGTTAACTTACTGTACGTGGGCAGGGTCAGTATCTAGAGCTGATGAACACATCTGAACCTTATTTTCATACACGTAAAGGTGATAAACTTTCATCAAACAACTAACTTTTTTCAACCTAACCGTACTAGGTAGTTGTAGCAGAGTTTCTAATCAAAATAGAAGTATATGGACATAAGAAGGATTCTATGAAATGCTGTGCAAAGACATAAGAATCATCAACGAAATTCCAAAATCACTGCGGGAATGTGACTACTTTTATACAATGTCTTTTAAAATTACGTATATAAATGTTATTACACATTAAATTACATTTGAATCTAATGAGAAACGCCACATGAGCATGAAAGTTTTTATTTTCATGCTCATGTGGCGGACATTAATCAATCAATAAAATCAGCCCACATCAACCCACTGCTGGGTATACGCCCCCTTTTTATTGCGCCACTCCTCACGGTCCTATGCCAATCTGATCCATGTACGACCCGCAACCCTTAGAATGTCGTCTGACCATCGCATCGCACATAGCTGTGGAATAATTTATGACATTGTAATACTTTTAATACCTATGCCTCTATAATAAATATCATTATTTCATTTCATTATTCTCTTCCCTTTCATGTTGTTATAAAAAATCGTAAACTAAATTGTGCTTCGGACCATAAAACTGAAGATCTGTCACTATAAAGAGAAAAAGCGTTAAATAAACTTAACATTAAGAGGATAGGCACTCGAAGAAATTTGGAGAATAGGTCACTTTTTCGACTGTTTACCGCCTGCAACTCTGACCGATTATATTTACATAAAATGGGAAAAATCAGCATTTCGTATTCTCCTTTTTTCTCCTCCAAAACTAATTTTAATAATTATTTCAAGAATAATATGAGAAAGACATTGGCTATGTCGGTATGTTATGCTTTTTTTGTTTATATTCGTCAAAAATGTCTGAAAACGGAGATAAAATTGGGCAATTTTCGAAGGACCCTATTTCTTACAGTAATAAATTTATGCAAAAAATCAAAACATAGGGACATGGCAGAGGTAACATAGACTGTATGGTAATAATCTTTGCTGTAGTGTCATTATCCAGGGAGGAAACAGGGGAATACGTTTGTATGGACCAAACGGTACTAAGGTCCGGCCGCTGAAAGATTGCGTTTGACAGTTACCATAAAATTTTAAAAAACGGAATGAAAATATTGTTTACCTGTGCTCACTCTAGTACACAGAGCACTAGCTGCCCTTTTAAGTTCGAAAAGCTACTAAATAATGATCGGCATTTATAGTTTTCATTCAGTTTTTACAATTTTATGGTAACTGTCAAACGCAATCTTTCAGCGGCCGGACTTTAGTCTAAACTGATACTACATTTTTTACCACGAAGATATTATTCGAAAATAATGTTGACAGCTAGTTACTCTCATCATCATCATCAGCCTATTATCTTCTACTGCTGAACATATGCCTCTCCCATGACGCACCACAAAACTCTATCCTCGGCCTTCCTCATTTAGTTCAATCGCGATCTCAGTCATTCTTTATCATAATTTACCATTTAGGGTTCCGTACCCAAACGGTGAAAACGGGACCCTATTCATAAGCCTAGGTTATCCGTCTGTCCGTCTGTCTGTCTGTTTAACTATTTAGGGTTATAACTTTTGAACCGTAATAGCTAGACAGTTTTCACAGAATGTGCGTCATAAAAATATCAAAAAGTTAAAAATTAAGGGGGGTCCTCATACAAGCAACTAGTTTTTAACAACCTTTTTTCTTCTCGCTCTATCGTAAAATCGGCAATACATACAAGTGTCAAACTTCCCGGTCAAAAGGTCCCGGAATAAACAAAACTTTTTTGTAAGTTAATTATGTTGAGGGGTGTTGTAGTACGGAACCCTCGATGCGCTAGTAGCCCGACTAACACTTGACCGGTTTTTATACTGATAGAACAAGTTAGATCCAGGCTAGTATAAAACCTCACATTCTGCACAGAAGATGCTCCTAGCTACTAGTTCACCACTACTTTTGTTTCCAACTTCATACTCGTTTACTACTATTGAAGGTAAAATAAAAATCTCATTCGCAACACCCGTCGGTTTGTAACACAAACCTCTTTAACTCACTGCACGGTTAAGGTGGCATGCTTACGGTCCGTTCCGCTTCTCTACCTTTCCAACATTCAATATAACACTTTTAGTTGCATTTAGATGGTTTCCTGTAACGTGGGGTCGCAGTTAGAACGAGCGGCAATAATATTTGTTAGTAAAAAGTAGGTATGTTAAAAATATATGCATTAAAACAAGGTTGACAACAATCGGGTTGGACTAGCACGGCTACCATGACCTCTACGACAAAACGACAAAGCGAGAAAAAAACGTCATAAGCGCTCTTTTTTGTCGCCGGTTCCGTAACAAAAGGGTGAAAACGGGACACTATTACTAAGCCTACGTTTTCCGTCCGTCCGTCCATCTGTCCTACCTATTTATAGCTAGACAGTTGACATTTTCACAGTATGTGCGTTTTTATGGCGGATTTGCAAACAAATAATAAAAAACAAAACGTTTTCATAAGTTAATATGTTGTGTGGTACGGAAACATCGGTGCGCGAGTAGCCCGACTCGCACTTGATCATTTTTTTTACATACGTAAGGAAACAAAGATGGAGTCTCTTATTATCGTATTCTCGGGGGCGGCATGCTACAACCAACCGGTAGACCGGATCTACAAGAAGATAAAATTATGCGACGGTTATCGTACTAGGCACCTAAGGGATAGGATTTATATTAAAATGTTTTTTGGGTGTAATATCAAACACCTATCACAATTTAACATGTAATTCCATTCTGAAATCTTTTACATGCTTGAGAAGAATAGGTAAATTACGATTGATAGCTTCTAATGTTTCCAATTCATCCCGAAAAGTGAGAGTACACAAACATCTTTAAAACACATCGCATTTTCTTTATTAAATTGTGCTCAAAGTTGAGTCTATTTACTTTGTCATCATTACCCCTGCCTCTTAGAACTAAACCACGTAAAAAACTAAATTTATAATAATTTCCACATTGTTTCCATTGCCAGTGAAAATATTACAGCTCATTACCTCTCCCAGAGGGGACCCACCCGTTTTGTTTATATCTTCCGTTGTAAAGAACAGAGAATGTAGTAGAAATGCCTTAGTAACGCAAAATAAGTAACTTACGTACCTGTGTAACGATCAATTGATATAATGTTTTTGAAGGCAATTTATAGAGTTCGATTGAGTGAAACCCTTTCTAAATGGGTATGTCCTTTTTGTCAGATCTTTCCCATAAGAAGTTTCCGAATCCTGTTTATGAATTAATATAATCTTTCTCGTATACACTGTGTAATAGAAAGGTGTGGTAATATTTAAGGGTGGTATAGACTGTTAAACTGAACAACTTTACAATGGAAGCAATTTTGAAATCCCTAAAGCCTGTTCCATGCATTTCAGTCTAGTAAGTATTTCAGTTGTTTATGGAACAGCACATTTTTTGAAATTTTTCAGAGGTATGTCACGCCGTGTGTTGCCGGCTTGGAATGGAATGCCCAATTCATCCCGAGGATGTCGTAGGTGGTGACTAAAGCATAATAGTTTTTTTTGCAGTGTTTTTTCGGCGAAAGGCTATCACCCTGTCACCACCAGACACGTCATTTCATATTGAAACCTTCTATGTGCTAAAATTGAGCCTACATTTTTATGTCCTCATCAATTTATTTCAAACTATACCAATGTGACTACGCCCATTCATTGAAGTATGTAGAATCGTAGCCTATTTATCTTTGCAGCTTCGCATTGCTAACCTCTTGCAGTGAGAACCCACCCCATAGTTGTAATTCGCCCGCAGTGGAGACCGTACGTTGTTTACACCTTCCGTTAACGCGGTACCGTTTTGGTTACGTATGCAAATTTAACGAGTGCGATCAGATGAGGCGTGGAGGGACGATGCGATGTTGTTTTGTTTTTAGTAAGGTATTGCCGAATTTTATACGTTGTTTTTTGTTTCAAAATCACTCTATTCTATGGAAGTCTTAGACTACTTACGAAGAAGATAAGTTAGGGGTGTAATTCTACTAACAAACTCTTCTGCCACTTTTTGCGGGGGGCGAGGTCGCACGAGATACGCAACTTTGAATTTTATTCCATTAGTAAAGATTCTAATTTTGAATGTTAAAAATCGTGAAAAACAGTGTCGTGTGAACCCCAAACGTTATAAGTTCGAAATTATTGTTCCGTAATTATAGGCTGTCGCGTTAAGTGATAAGGTATAAAATTGTATGTAAATGCGTAAGATCTTTTGATTTACAACGATTTACGATTGTGAAGTACAATAACAAAAAGGGTTCAGTCGGGGATCATGCCCTTGATTTGCTTCAACACTTCTGCTGTTAAACACTGCGAATATCCGGCTTCACTGGACTCTTCTATGGACCGTGTTGGGTTGACTTTTATTTCTGGCTTATAATAAGCTCTCATTTTCTGTGATTTGCGCTTTCACTTCGGTTACAATATACCTATTACATAATCTGTGACTTCGGCGTATATTATTATTCGGTGTAAATATTTGCTGTCACCTCGTCGTTCGTTAGTTATGGAGAAATATGGAGGGGGCCTATGTCCGAAGAAGGACTGATAAAAAGCTGTGATGGATGGAGGTAAATTCGTTAAAAATCGGAAAGAATTTTGACCTCGAAGTCAGAATGCTAACTGATTCAGAAGTGAGAGCACTCGATATGGATAGCTCGTCCAATAGCTTACCGCTCGGTCGAATTGTGGCGATTACGTAATCCTGCCTTCTGTCCCCCCAAGATGTCATAAACTTAGTAAATAGTATAATTCTTTCTAGATTTTTTCGTGGCAAAAGACATCATGTTATGAAACTGCTTTTTTACCTACATCCAAAATTAGTAACTATCCCTCCCTCTCCGCGCGACGCTTCACCACTCCCCCTAAATAAGTGTCTCATTTTATACAACGTGTTAATGAATAAGCGCAAAACCTCATACACCCCAACTGATTAATAACAAAATAATTAGATTGAAACAATAATTTCATTATTTTGGTAGTAAAAAATTAAAGTTATTCGCATTTTATGTTTTGAGGCAAATATGATTTGTTATCATTTCAGCAATGAATGAAAGCGCTAAAGTGCTCATGGATACATTTAAAAATCTTGTTTTGGTAGTAAGTAGGATAAGTGTGCCCTTGCGGTGGGTTGAGATCGAGTTCAGTAAATTTTAAATTTTACGACCAAATTATTTAATATTTTGAAAAAAATTACCTACGTTGAAACCATGATAATTCGATTCTGCCCTCGATTCTAAACAAACTACTTTCTAGTTTTGCGTTAATTCATTTAACACGTTGTAAATTTTCTTAATTTCCAGGAAAATCGTACAAGCTAGGACAAAATGATCAAATATTGAAGAGTTCCTCATTAAATTACCAATAAATATGAACTAGCATTTATTTTCATGTAAGTCTTAGTTTCAGAGCTATAATGCGTCAAAGTTAACTGAAATAAACTCGATTAATTTACTACTATAAGCTCCACTTGCGTCAACCTGGGTTAACAGAAGGTTAGCAGTTAACTCCGGGTAAAATAGCTCACTCAATTGTTTTTCTATACAAAAGATCATGGGTTACCAACTTAACCTGGAGTTTATTGCTAGCCCAGGTTGACGCAAGTGGGCCTTAGAACATTGTTTTGGGTATTACTTCATATTTTGCTGTAGTATCCTATATGACAGATATAACTAATGAACTGGATATACCATAAAGTTACTAATAGAGTGACTAACAGTTGAGAAAGCGAGATGTACCTAGCGGCACCACTGTATAATAGAAAGAGATACGTGACGCGAGGCAATTGAACCGTTTTTGGAGATCGTATCGCAGGGTAAAAATTCGGTTTCTGTGAATAATTGTGAATCTAAAGTGAAATCTTAGAAAATTTTGTGAAATATACTATCACTATTTCATTAAGTTATAAACGATTTCACGTTAGATTAAGAATTATACACAGAACTCGAATTTTGACCCAGCCGATAATCTCCTGAAAACCTCAATTCAATTCAATTTTTGTTTAGTGGTATCCGATGTGTTATCACAATTCAGCCAATGTCTCGTTATGTGGAGAGTATACGAAGGAAAATGATGAGTAGTATTAATTAAGTCTAGCGTGGCAGTTTTGCCAATGTAAGTAGTTTATAATCTCAAGTGATTGTTTTAAGGTTAAAACACAAAAGAGTTCACAAAATGGTGGAGCCACGTGCAAGCCCAACGTGCCGATACGCATGCATCCGTACTCCGCCAGACTTGCAGCGCGACTCCTGAAAACCTCCAATAACGGTTTCATTTGACAACTCAATGTCAGTTCCTCTACTCCTGTTAGGTATAATAACTTTATGGTATAGACACCACTATTGAACAATATTGAACACCACTATTGAACAGTGATGGCTGATAGATAACATAATTATTGCATCAACCGAAAAAAGGTTTTAAGTACTAAATATGTCGCAAATTCTTTTTCTAAACTCAGCTTGCCAAATTGTCTTACAAAAAAACGAAATCCCATGCCCTAGCCAACCCATTTCCATCAAAGGTCTTTGAACCTTACACACATATAAACTAAGACTAAAATACATTAGTGGTTTTCCCATAAAACCCCAAAGGACACTAGTGAAAGGCTAGATTAGGAAACTTTAAATAAATTGTAGAACTGGGCCGTAATGGAGTTTTGGAGTTAGAGACACTAATTAGATCTGTAGAGTTATAACCTAGGGCATACTTTAAGACCTTTAAAGTGCTTTTAGAAAGCGAAGCTTTTTCTATCACATGCTTGTGTATTATATCGACTGTCCTTTTATCTCAATTGAGATATTTTTTTAATTATTCGATGTATTTAAACTTATAAGAAATTTGTATATGACATGATTCATTTTAATGTAATATAATTGTTATTCTATTCTATTGCAAAATATTTTAGCACAATGATCTTATGATTCAATCCGATTGTTAGACTATTTAGGTACTTAATTAGTAATAATTATCATGTAAGTTGTGGTTGCCTATGAAAGGGTTAGCACCGTGCATGTTAATGATTAAAATATTTGTTAAAGAATTGTGTATAACCTGTTGGTAATCCTAATAAACAAATTGAAATTGAAATTGAAATTGAAGTTTATTCCGAATGCGTAAATGCGCGCTGCATACAAACGAAGTCTGGTGATATTGTCAATACTAACCAATTAAAGTCAATGCATTTTTTTCAGAATTATCTAGAAACTATACTCTATGTTTGTATGAAGTCAGATTTTCGTTATTATAGTAACACAATATGAATCTTATAGTAGTAGTTTTTGTCGTAAACCTCCATAAGTCCTGTCATAAGTCTCCAAACGACGCAATACTACGGACTATAAGGTTTATACTTACGTTACTTTGACTATCCGCCACCGCCACACGTCTCTTCTGCATAATCCGCGCCTCAGTCGAGTCGGTAATGCAGTTTTGAAACAGCTGTTTTTTTTTCGCGATTTCGAAGTCTCAATTTGATGATCTAAAGCACCTAAACGTTTATTTGTATTTTTGTAACACCTTGTATAATCTTAACCTGCAAAAGTCTAACTTGTCTAAGCTTCCCAAAACATGGTGCGGCGAAACACACAAACGTACAAATGTTTCATTATTATTAATAATGCAAGTGTCACAATATTACATTCATGGCACTTGGTATAAATCGTGAACTAAATCATGAATAATTCAAATGACCGTGAGGATCCAGGTAAAGCTATATACAGCCTACTTAACCTCGTTGGATTAGGTTTAGAACTTTAATATAGTTTCCGGATTATAAAAATCCGGACTGGTATAAATCGTTTTGCGAATTAGCGAATTTATGGTGTAAGGGACAGCCCTTCGCATACTGAAACGGTAAACTCAGACCATTAAACTGAACAACTTTCACTATGAAGCCTACCTCCGGAAATGTGAAAAAAAATCAGCTATCCCATACAAAACTGCTGTACCTACCCGACTCAAATGTATAGGACAGCTGATTTTTTTCGCTTCCGGAGGTAGGCTCTATATTGAAATGTCTTAAAATATCCTGTACAACTGGCGAAAAACGCACAAAGTGACATATCACTAGGTCTCCCCCGTGGGAATCGAACCCACGACCTCCGTGTCAAGAGCCCAATGCTCTTAACCATAAGACCACGGAGGCAGTCACACGGGCATGATGATGGTGAATATGACTTACTCAATCATCTAATAAAACGTCGAATAAAAATCTGTATTAAAGCACTCAAACCAAAAGTTAATTCAGTTGTAAATGTGACCACTGCTAGCCAAAGCTAGTTAAAGTATAATAACATATTTAGCCTTAATGGTCGTACCGGCAACAGGCGGATTTGAAATTTAGATGCCCAGGGGCCAATTTCAACAATATGCAAATTGTAGGACCTAGGTCAAAACCTAATATTCCTAGCCCAGGTACTCTATTCTATTAGCATGCACACATGTTGCCTTATCCAATTATTTTTATTATCTTTGAAGTCTGGAGTTTAGTTTTTAACTGCATGTAAAATGAAGCCAAGTTTCTTAGCTAATTAAAGTAGAGATATTTCTCTACTTTGTTACTTGAAAACTATTGTTACTTGAGAAAACTGAAACTAAAAGGTTATATGAACTTTTTCATCCTTGATGTAATAAAATTTAATAGAAATTTTAAAAACAACTTTAATTAATTAAAACACAAACCTGTATTTTAAAATAAATTAAGTATATAGCTAGCGGATCTGTGTTTATTTATGTTATTGTTGATGTATGTATGTTTTTGGCGCGCAAATAAAGAATATTTTGGAGTTGCGCTATGAGTCTGACGGTGAGTAGTTGTGAGCGTCGCGTATCTTCTTCTCCCGCTCCGCCATTTTAAATACTCAATTTTTTTCTTGACCATATAATAATACTTGAAATTAAAACATATAACTTCTTGACATATTCAGAATTGACGCGCTAGACGCAAGCAACCAGCCATTAATTAAGAGTAAAAAAAAGAATATTTATGTTTAATTTCGGCAGTAATAACAAAGTATATTTTTTTGTCTTTTTTAATCTCTAAATTATGTCACCTTAAAGAAATATCGAAGAATGATTCTCTATTATTAGGGAATATGCAACATTTTATGAACCTGCCATTTATTTCATTTATTTTCATAAGACAATCACTTAGTATATCAGTGTTATAATTACCGGTTGCTACTGTATTTAGGGAACGAACTACAAACTAATAACTTATTCTAAATTCACCATTTTCACATTCCACCTTAGTACCTAAGAACTTGGCGCTCTTTTACCAACAATAACAAACTTCATTTCTCGTACCGCTGTTTACATTAGGTTACTAATGAAGGTGGTACCCCCCAGCCCCTCTTCAGGGGGGTCACTAGACCCCCTCGTGCGTGTGCCAGTTATTATGCTAATGCAATATGAGGTATGCTAGGAAGCTCTCCGCATTACATGGATTGTTTGACTAAATATCCTTGTTTTTGCATAAAATGTAGACAATGTACACCGTTATAAATGGACGTTGTGACAGTTGGAATTGTTATACGTTAATTTCGAAAATAGAATTGTTTTTATAGGTTACTGTATTGTGTAGGTAGATTTTAATAACGCTGTTTTTTTTTAACTTTGGTTTTGTACGTACCTACCAGTCTAAGTATTGGATTCTTTTTTTTTTAATTCAGTATCGTCTGAGACGTGCGACACACATACGGAATTCTGAACTGAAATTCCGAATCAGGATTGTGATTTTGTATAGAATTTGATACCAAACGGAATTGTGGAGGGGGAAAATCCCTACGAGATCGTAATATTGATTCGGAGATCGTAATATGTATGTGACAGGCCTTAGAAGAACATGAAATGTGTGCATCTTACCCCTTATACAGGGTGTTAAAGAAAATGCAAGGTATGCGAGGCATGTAAGGATCGTAGTAGATGGCGCGCGAAAAGAGGCGTGACGGTAAAGATAGATCTTTGACTAATTATTATAAGGACTAGCCTTGCGGTAGCATTTCCCCTCTGCCACAGTATAAGCACAATTGATCTTGTGCATTTACATTAAATTTTACACCTTATCACTAAACGAGACAGCCTATAATTGCGAAATAATATCTTCGAACTTAGAACGTTTGGGGTTCACACGAGACTACTTTTCATGATTTTTAACATTCAAAATTGGAATCTAAAGTTATGGGGAATTAAATCCAAAGTTGCGGATTTCATGTTACCTCACCCCCCGCAAAAAGTGGCAGAAATGTTTGTTAGTAGAATTACACACATAACCAGTCCACATATAAATAGTTAAAGAGATAGATAGAAATAAAATGCGTAACATACTTCAGGGGTGCTTCAAACCGATCAACTTTTAATATGGGATGAACATTGAAATCGCGAAAAAAATGTCCCATACATTTTGCTTGCCGTTGACGTTTTCTATGAACCATATGTTTTTTTTATTTTGATCCATAGTGAAAGTTGTTCAGTTTGATGGTCTGAAGTGACCCTAAAGTAGGTATATATCGCATTTAAGTTTACACTCTGTATTGCTAGCACTAATTGTTCTACTGACCCAAAAAAGTCTCAAAATTCGCTCAACCCACATAATAACGGGACTACTTATGATATAAGAGATAGAGCCCTGAAACATGACTTTGTTTGTTCCTATAGCAAATATTGATGCAAGTATAGGTCGACCAGAATCTTAAGGAAATAAAATTTTAGAGTACGCAACACTGGGGTTATTAGATTAGGGCCCTTTATAGTCTGCGACTGAACAAGCGTGCGTGTGCATTGCTACAATCACGCGTTAGAATCGATCCAAACGCGTAGCATTTACGCGATAAACAAACGCGCGTTTTTTTGCTGAAAAAAGTCTTAGTTTGTAAATAGCCTACTTTGACTAGACAAATGACAATTTCCATTCAAAACCATGTGAAAATCTATATTTTTTAACTTTTTTTTATGCCATGAGATTCTGGTAGACCAATATTTAGGTACCAGACATAGTGGAGGATAGAATAAACTTTAACTGTGACTAACCTCATTGGTGTTCCACCGGTGCCTCTGCGCAGCGAAGTGTTCTGCGCGCGGGAGACTCTCCAGGTTCTCTGGCAACTTGATGGGTTCGCCATCTGTTGACAAAAATAAGTATTAACATTTAATTGATGAGTTGAAACGACCATTTAGGCCCAATACCCCAGCAAAATTGCTTCTTCTTTTCGTGTTGATTGCTCTATGATGTTTTTAGGGTTCCATACCCAAATGGTGAAAACGAGACCCTATTCATAAGCCTACCCTGTCCGACCGTCCGTCTGTCTGTATGTCTGTCCTAACTATTCAAGGCTGTATCTTTTGAACCGTAATAGCTACACTGTTAAAATTTTCACAGAATATGCGTATATCTACGTATACGCGTTACGGCGGATTTGATAACGAATAATAAAAATTTCTAAAATTAAAAATTAAGGGGGGTTGTCATACAATAATTTAGTTTTATCAACGTTTATTCTTCTCGCTCTATCGTAAATACATACAAGCGTTTGGTGTGATTATAGAGCAAACTCTACAGTATAACAACAAATATTAAAAACCGGCCAAGTGTGAGTCGGTCTCGCGTTAAAGGTCCCGGAAAAAACAAAACTTTTTACTAAGTTAATATGTTGTGTGTTGGTGCGGAACCCTCTTCGATGCGCGAGTAGCCCGACTCGCACTTGACCGGTTTTATTTTTTATTTGAGTGGCCTGGTATTCGGCGAGCCTAATAGAGGCAGTGTATTTCAGTCCTCTCTTATGCAGGTGTTCAGGCACAAGGAACATTCTAGCAGGTGTCCCATCGACTGAATAAGTTCACTGCTAGGTGGTCGGTCTAGAATAAAGTCACTCCGATCACTACTTCTGGATCATCATCATGTCGTATGGCAAACCCTATGTTGCTCGCGCAGTCTTAAACCTCCTCTGATGCAGGTCTAAGAGCCCCACAAGCGTTAAGGATTTGCTAACTTTATAATACGGGCTTTAGAAGTTACAAAAGAACAGGCATTAGCATTCCGTTGTTTGCCACAGCCGGCGGTAATCTTACAGTAGGCACTGTAAGATTTTGCCAGTAGCATCACACAGCCAAACCCTAAATCAAAGTAACTTCAAAGAACTCCTTCATGTCCGGGACCTAACGCCACTGGCCACAGCATTGATATTATGGCAAATCAGAGGGGATTTGCCATAAAAGCCACGAATGACCCTTCTTCAACACGCCAACAAGCCCACAAGAGCCAGGTCCAACAACGAGCTTGTTGTCTCTGATAATGACGTTTTTCTGGTTTTTTGGAGTGTGGTCACCATCTAACTGGTCTCTAAGTATCCATCACATTGGGAATCAGCTATCTCAAGGTCTATCTGCAGGTCAAAATAGACCAACTTGACAGCAAATAATCATTTGCTGTCAAAGCTGGCCTATTTTGAAAGTCAGTCAGATATAAGAAGGCACTAGAACAGGCAAGGCGTGGCGAGAGGTTAAAGATAAAGATAAATATTCTTTATTTTCACACCAAAAATTTACAAATACAACTAATTT
Source organism: Agonopterix alstromeriana (assembly GCA_963924505.1). Lineage (NCBI taxonomy): Eukaryota > Metazoa > Arthropoda > Insecta > Lepidoptera > Depressariidae > Agonopterix > Agonopterix alstromeriana. The sequence continues at coordinate 15,188,641 of OZ004675.1, forward strand.
AAGCCACACGCTAATTTGAATAAAATTAATGAACATTCTGAGACTCTAGTGCACTACGTTATCATTTATCATCATCAGCATATTTTACGTCCCACTGCAGGGCACAGGCCTAACCTCAGGCAGGGTGTATGGGCGCTAGTCCACCACGCGTGCCTAATGCGGATTGGTAAACTTCACATACGCATCAGAATTTCTTCTTCAGCGTATGCAGGTTACCTCACGATGTTTTGCTTCACCGTATGAAAGCATGTTGATATTACGTACGGTATCTTTGCAATATTGTAATAATCGTCACTAATTTCATACAGACTTAATAGTTTACGACCCAATTTCTCTTAAATCCGAAGGCCTAATAAAGCTGAAGCCGAACCAGTAGAAACAATAAACTTGACTATACGAGGTGAAAACTGCCCAGTTTTGGCAACATTCGTCAAGTATACGCTGCACTAACCCCGCACTCAAAAACCAACCTTACAGCCTGACTTTAAAAGTTCAAAATTGATATCAACAAGATGCATTCTGAATCCAACTTGTTGAAATTCCGCTCTCGTCCGCTTCCCCCAAAAACTACCTAATTGTACAGTTTGCTAACTCTTATGTTAACGGTTTTAAGAGCGTTTTCATTTGATTTTTTTGTTAGTCGAGTGTAAATATAAGTTTGTCGGCGATAGGAAATTTCGCAAGGCAAGCTTTTGCCTGGACTGCCACTAATTTAACCTCGATCGTGGTTTGGGTAATGTGTCGACATTTTTAAGGTTTTTGTCGAAAGTACATTCGAGTTTAGTTTTATACATGAGATAGAAAACGCTCGAAAATGTGGTTTTTCTTAACACTTACTGTTTGTTAGGCTTACAAGATTTTTCTACTTTTAAATCCTTTTAAATGCAGCTGCGTTGTAAAACTGTGTTAGTAAAAATGTTGTTTTAAAGTTAAACCCAATCTAAAATAACAAGCACCCGGGGAGGTTTAACTTAATTCACTTTTCAGTTATTTCTGCGGGAAATTTAACTTTCTTGGTACCTAATACCTACCTTAATCAGATCTTTATTGATTTTGTTCTGATTTCCATCCACCTATTTATAATTTTACCTACCTGAATGCTCAAGTTTGAGTGTCCTAGTAAACAGTGTTTTTTTTTAATTATAATTAATGGACTTCTTGCTTGTGCGTTAGCACCGCATTGCCGCCAGTGTCAAGTGGTTTGAGGGAGTATCTATCCAATCTCGAGGATTGTTTTTGAGTAAGAACACAACTGAGAAGGATTGTGGAGCCCCGTGGCAGGCTGAGACGCGAACCTCGCGAACACCACGCGTAAAACAAGTGTTCGGGGCAGTCCCTGCAACGTGACTCCTAAACAGTGTTAATAATAGTGAAAAAATAACTTTCATGTACATTTAGAATTGTTTAGCAATTTGTTTTAATTACTTACGAGTATATTTTTATTTAACCATGTTCACCGCTATTGTAAGAAAACAATTATGATGTCATCGATGCCAAACTAGCAAAATAAACTACACATAAACATCGCATTAAAAATAAGGAATCAATAAATCAACATCGACGATAAATGTCAGAAATCTAAGACGTAAAATGTAAAAAAAAGATGCAAAATACAAAGTACCTATACTCCATTTAAAATAGAAACGAAATTTTAAGGCTATTTTGCATTACAGAAACAGAGATTTGAAACACTTCCTCTCACTTATTCTTAAAACAGATTTAGTAACGTCCAAGATATGTCGGATAGTATATTTGTATCCAATAAATTAATTACATTTGCTAATCAGAATTGGCCAGAAAGCTAAATAGGAATCGGAAAATCTTGTCGTCCTTATTTGGAATGAAGTATAAGTATTTGTAAACATGACCAAAGTCGTGACTTGATATGAAGTCACGGCAAAGAATAAATGTCATGGCGTATGGGGCACCAAATCTAATGACTTATTATCAATTGATTGGTGATGAAAAGGTTAATAATAATTAGCGTGTAGATGCTCAAAAGAAAAAACTGACATACAAACGAAGTCTGGTTATATTTTCAATACTAAACAATTAAAGTCACTGAATTTTTTAATCACGATCTAGAAACCAATACCTACGAGTATCTGTGCTTTACATTTATCAGATTTCCGTGAAAATATAAAGTTTCAATGCTAGGATTAATTTGAGAATTGTATGGAAAACTTTGAGCCACAATAACTTTGAATAGATATTGGTTTCCAGATCGTGTCAAAAAAAAAATTTGTACCTATTGAAAATATAACCAATCTTCATTTGTATGGAGCGCGCCAACGGTAAAATATCTAAGTTAATTTCCAATACAAATAATCTACTGTTGTTCCATACATTTGTATGCCACGAATGATTCGGTACTACTGGTGAAACGTGGATGTTCTGAGGTTTCAGAACATCTCTGACTACCCCCTCGGGGAATATAGTCGTGTGCATATACATACATACATTTGTATGCCAATAAAATTGGTATACAGGGTCCTTCTTAATATGCTGACACTTTTTTAAGGACATGATCAGACCATCAAACTAAACAACTTTCTCTATGGGCCCAACATCGAAATCGCGAAAAAAAAATCTGCTGTCCCATATATTTGGCTCAAGTAGGTTTGCAGATTTGTATGGAAGAGCTGATTATTTTATTGCGATTTCGTTGTTGGTGCCATAGAGAAAGTTGTTCAGTTTGACGGTCTGATCATCCCCTTAAAAAGTGTCAGCATATTAAGAAGGACCCTGCATAGTTTGATGACTCAGCGAAAGTGCAGACAGCAAACATTAGATAACGTTCCTACTAATAGATAAAATTAACCTTGAAGTGATGCTAATTCACCGTGACTCGCCATCTTTTGTTCATTCATTATAGGTAGGTAGTACTTCTAAAATTTATGTAGGCAGATAGCATGAAGCAACTTTATGATTAACTATTCTAAAACTGTAACAGAAGTGTGACTGTACATTGAAGAAATTAAAAAAAGTTACGATATGGTGTCCATGATTCCAAATCAACAATTTTTGGGTTTTTTTGTCTGTCTGTTTGTTCGAGTATCACGCGAAGTGGTGAACCGATTTCGATGAAACTTTTTTGTTTGAACGCTTGTGATTTGACTTAAAATCTGGTATATAGTTTGCAAACTCTATAATACCTACTTATTTAATTTCACTTTATATAAAAAGGGGTAGGCACTCCACAAAAGAGGCTAAGGGTGCGATTCCACAAAATCTGTGTTAAATCAACTAATCGAATTGACACATTTTCCACGCTTCCAAAAATACAAATTCATTTATTTGTAATACACAGGATTTTCAGAATCGAGCTATTGTATTGGATTCTTTTTCATATCTCCGCTCCGCTCCGCTTTAGTGGAAACGCACCATGATGACACGAAAAAAAAAGAAATGTTTACGTCAAAAGTTGTAATTTATTTTGCTACTAAAATTTTGTACTTATTTACAATTTGTGTCTAGAAAAACAGAGAAGCATGGGAAATTGTATTTCGTAATAATGTGAAGTAAAATTGGTTCTTATTTTATTAAAAACATGATTCATATTTCTATTACGTATAAAGTAAAAGTATTTATCTTGAGTTGCATTAAATAATTTAAAAATTAACAATAATACACGGTACTCCTGAAAAAATGCACAATATTTTATGTGGATGAGATCAGACCATGCAACTAATCAACTTTCTTATTGGAACTAACATAAAGATGGTGAAAAAAAAATCTGTTTTACATTTGGACTGATTGAGTTTTCTACCGAACAGCAAAATTTGTTTCCCTAATTCGCGAAAAATCCACCTATCCCCTAAAAATATTGTGCATTATTTAAGAAGGACTCTAATATACAGGGTATTAGGGTAAACAGTTGCATTACATTAAGGGGTGATTGTACCCATGATACTGAATAACTTTCCCTAAGAAACCATTAGGAAACTCACAAAAAAAATTTGAACTTTCCATACTAAATGCAATCAGCTGATCGATCGTTTCTGTGAAAACTCGAAGTTTGTTGCGAATTTCACTTATGTTTCTTTGGAAAGTTGTTCAGTATTATGACCCATTAAAGAAATGCAACTGTTTACCCTAACACTCTATACAAGGTGTTACAAAAATACAAATAAACATTTAAGGGGGTGGTTTAGACCATCAAACTGAACAACTTTCACTATGGGACCAATATAGAAATCCCAAAAAAATAAAAACTGTTGTCCATACTAAACTACAAATCTACTCGAGCTAAATGTATGGGACAGCTGAATTTTTTATCGTGATTTCGCTGTTGGTCCCATAGTGAAAGTGGTTCAGTTTGATGGTCTAAACAACCCCCTTAAAAGTTTTCAATGTTTATTTATACTTTTGTAACACCTTGTATAAAGATTTTAATTTTAAATTATTATTCTAAAAATCAATGCATGTCTATTTTTTAATAGCACAGTTTTAATCAGTGGTTATTTAGGTCGACTTATAAAACATAATAATCAACGAACTCATTCAGCATTACATAATACATTAAATTAATAAAAACGTTCATAAGTTATCATAATTATCACAATGTCCACTTTTAAAATTGGTTCTGATACGGCATTAAAATATGTATTTACTATAGTTTCATTGTGAGTTAACTTTTTAATGGATATAGGACAAAACAATTGGTAAATTAACTCATTTGATTACAATAATTATTTACCATTTAGGGACAACCTTACATACATTTGTCTTTCACTTAACTAATGACTGGCATTAAAATATTATTATTTTCTTAAATGCGCATTAACCTTTTTCACTCGAGGAAAAATTTTTAATATACAAAAAATAAAAAAGGAAGTATTTTATGTACCGTAAACTGAGGTTACTATAGCCCTAGGGGGTAACAATGGCCCAAATCGGGAAAACGCCCACGAATGCGCAGCAGCCACCAAACCTACTTTACCCTGTCGAGCACTATCATCTGTCGCTTTTAACTCAAACTACTTCAATACTTAGGCCGAGATTCAGAGACAATTTGTAAGTCATAGTTCGGACTCCCGTATGTCAAAATCCATACATTTTCGCCACGCTTAGCTCGAGCTAAGAGCAAAAAAGCGTCTCTGGATCTCGGCCTTACTGCTAACACGTGACGGCGGGAGGTTTAAACTTTTTCCCGTTTTGGGCCATTGTTATCCCCTAGGGCTATAGTAACCTCAGTTTATGGTACCTAGTTAAAACCATAAATTTTATAGCAGTTATTTGCTTGATTTTTTATGACTGCCACAAATCAATACTATGTGATTAATCATAAAGAAGATACCCCTTGACACGTCAATCCATCCTACAACTACATTCTTAGCCAGAAAGTTGTTAGTTGTAGCAATGTTTCTGACCATCCTTAAAGGGAATTACGGTCGTGAGTTTATGTATGTATGTAAAGAAGAAATACGTGTAATTTTTTTAGTGTAGTACACATGAAAACTTAGGAAGGTCCCTAGTTATTAAAAACTAAATCAAAAGCATGTCAAATATTACAAATACAATACAACAGTTGACTACATAAAATATATTTTAGTTTTAACTGCTCAGTAAATAAACCGTTTGAAAATAACGCTAAACTCACATTTACAGTAATGCTGTTGCTTGAATACTATTATTAATAATTGGATAAACTATAAAAGTATCAAAACGATGACGAAAAACAATGACGTCACTATTCAATTTTTAGTACAATATTTCATACAAAGCACGCGTTTTGACGTTTGATAAAGAGTTGTTAATTTGAAAAGGTGTAAATATAAATGCGTACACACTTTAGATTAGAGGGTGCTTTAGTTTATACTATCAAACTGAACAACTTATACTTTAAGACAAACAAAAAATCGCAAAAAAAAACAGCTAAGTATTTTATAAAAACGTGTGTTTTTTGCGATTTCTACGTGGTCCCTTCGGACAGTTGATTACTTTGATGGTCTAACGCACCGCCTTAAGCATGTAACGCATTTAAGTTTACACGCTGTATAATTTATCTGCGAATACATAATCGATAAGTCATAGATACTATAACACACGAAGCCGTACAGAGGGAAGCGATTAAGATGTCATATTTTGCTGAACGGTAAAGGGATGATATCGTATTCACTTTGATACAGCTCTTGCTTATTAATAATTTACGCGGATTAGCTATTATAGATAGTGCTGCCATGTGGCCGGGTTTGTCGTAGCTTGGAGTGTTCAAATAGGACAAATCTAGGTTTCTACTTGGTTTTTGGATAAAACGTGAACGTTTTCATTCGAATTTTGTCTCTATGCCAATGAAGTTACGACAAAAACTATCCAAATCAAAAGTTAGAGTTTAAGAAAAGTAGGCCAAAAACTCTGATTATAAATTATACCACTATTTATTTTTCCAATACACTAATTGGTTCTTATGTTCTATTGTGAAGAGCAAAATAGGTCCAATTTAAATTTGTTTTATAACCATTCTCCGTTTGTTTGTGTAGGTGATTAGATTATGAATTCATTCTAAATAATAAGTATAATAATATCAAAACACTATTTTTTTAGATACTCAGCTGGCTCATCCTTTTTGTAAAACAGATTAACAAAAAAACATTCCTTAAAGATATGATAGTGATCATCGACTTTTCAATAGTCACGATAAGATATTATCTGTGCTCTTTCTTTAGATAATTTTTTGTATTGTTTTATTCTTTTTATCATTATATATATATAGTTCAATAACCAAAACTTAAAAGATCTGTTATCAAAGCAGAATGACTTGAATTATAATAATTACGATAAAATAATTATATATCAACACAATTTGCGATATTGATATCTTTAAATTGTTCATAATCATTTCTATACAGTATGTATTTTGACTTAGAGCCGTGGTTCAAATCACAAAATTTCTTCACATGGGTGTCGTATAAGGAAAAGATATTTCTTTTGCAGTGTTTCTATGGACGAAAGGTTTAGCTATTAGACTAGATATGGCTATTCAATAGCTTAGTAAGTGCTCCTACTGAAACTGCTTGAAATATAAGTAAAGGACCACCCTTAAAAGGGACGTGAATTTACTTAGGTACATCGCTTAGCTTCGAAAGTTAAATAGGCAATTTTGTTCTAATCAGCAATTATAATAATATTGTTCTATACATTGAGCCAAAAAACAACCAATCTATTTTAACTTTTTCTTTTCTTCTTTCGCTGGTAAGAATAACGCAATACATTTCTGTAACACCTCAGTAAATATCAACGTTCCGATAAATACTAGCAGAGTTCCGATCCAATGACCCAAAGTGAATGGATTTCTGAAGTATAAAATAGAGAATAGTAATGATACGAATTTCCTTAAAGTAACAGTCAGGGTTACAGTCAAAGATGCACTTTCAGTTGTCAAAACATACACGGCACTTATACAAAGTCCTTGGGTTAACACGTATAAAATAAGCCACATAACTTGTCTCGGTAATACAACACCAAACAACTCCATCGCTGGAGTTTCCGTTGCCAATTTTACATGTCCAATCAAATTTGGTGCTGTCGGTAACCAGAAAATTAGAGGAAGCAAATGCGTGTAATACAAAGCTTCCCATGGATGTTTCCCGTATTTAGCGTAAAGGGATTCTTGGAAAATGCCCATTCTTGCGGACACGAATAGGGCGAAAGTTAAAATACCAATTCCAAGACACCACCAAAGCCAATCAATGAATTTCAATCTCTCTTCTTCAGTTGCATCTTCACTTGTTTCTCTTGGAGCTTTGACGTCTCCACTTGATTGTAATGTACAGATTGCTATTCCAGCTGATATCAGGAAGATGGCCAGGTATTTTAGCGGTGGATAATGCTTCTTCAGGATCCAGACTCCCATAGCCATATTAGCCATTAAAGATCCAGCTCTGAATATCATGTGTAACGGCATCGGGATATTGAAGTCAAAAGCGTAGTTGTTTGCAACGCTGCTAGTCCAGAAGAATCCTACTAGGATTAAGTATTGTTTAAAAGGTATATTACGTTTTGCTGTTCCAAATTTGCCAACAGTACAAAAACCTACGCTTGCTATTAATACGAATTGGAGGAACGTGGCTAAGTTTCCAGCGCCAGGGTCTTCTTTTACGACTAGTTCCAGAAATATTACGTTGGAACAACATCCAACGAAGACCATTGTAATGGCCATAGCTGCCATAAGATTCATCTTGGATCTGTAAGAAAGAAATTAAAATTGAAAAAAAAAAAGTTATTCCGATACCGGGAATCGAACCCGAGCCTCCTGGGTGAGAGCCAGGTATCCTAGCCACTAGACCATATCGGATATTGAGAGTTGCGCTCAAATATTTGATCTGTTGCTTGTGTTATAGTCGTTATTTAACTTGTTCATATTTTTTATGAACTTTGTTCATCTTTTTATTACTATTTGATCATTATTATCATTGAAGACTCATTATCTTATAACAGGGTAAATAAAGTACAAGTGGTTATTATCTGACATGCGCACTGACGTCTGTCTTTCAAGTCAAAACTTTAAGGTTATTTCAATTATCAAAATATTATGAGACAAATCTACAATCTACAGCCCAAACTGCCACTTAATTATAGAAATAAAATTACTACTTACGTTTTTATTATATTATCCACCGGTAAACAAATAATAACACAGAATTACCACACTAAATGCATTATTGACAATCACATACGTTTGACAGCAACGAAGGCCGGCGCTAGTGTGCGTATTTTGATGGCCGATTTTGTGTGTAGATGTGACGTGACCGTGGCCTCGAACAAAGTGCGCATGCGTGGAGCGTCTCAGTCGGTAAAACAGTTCTTTTATATTTAGTACATTCAGCGCGTATAGATGGCGCTGTTCGTAGGACACTGGTAAAAGTTTTAAAGATTTGTTACAGCCAGCACCAGCCAGCCTGTCGTTCAATTTCATTTGTGACTATAATTATTATAATTACCTTCTAGTTACCTAAAAATTTAACTTAAAGTCGTCAATATAATAAAGGTGAGCCTTCTTCAACTACACGTTGAACGGTCGGTTGGTTGGTGGTTGTAGCAAAGTTTCTAACCATCCTGAATAACTCTGGTCGTGATTTTATGTATACATATAGTATAGGTAGGTACCTAATAGCAACATATTGTACTTTCAAGCTCAAATAGTTTTATAATTGACTTAAAAGATACTATACGAGTAGTACATATTTAATTGTACTATACCTAAATAAGTACATATTAGATCAAATTAAAGATTGAAAAAGTTGTCTCGGGCGGGACTTGAACCCGCACTCTTTGATTCAAAATAGCACAACACGGATATAACATGTTTGTAATCAATAATAGTAGAAATACGTATTTTATATTCTGAAAAATACATTAAAGGCATTTTATTCGATAATTTTATTGTTCAGTTCCATATCTAGAGGTACCTAGCAAGAGTTTTTTAAGAGGATATGTGAAAAAAATAGGATTCTTCAAAGCATCATATATCATGAAGTACTAACAGTAGGAGTATGATTTGAGGATATGTGTAAATTGAACATATAATTGAAGTTTTGATTAGAGCCAAAACACGATTAAGAGACATTCTCTCGATAGATAAATAAGTCAAAGTAGCCTCTGTCTTTATCGATAAACGCTTGGAACTGCTAAACGGTGAATAATATAAACACGAGACTTGATTTAAAAAAAAGATATTGATATATTATAAAGTTTGATTAGAGCAGAAATGAACTTACATAAATAGTACAATCACAATTAAATAAAGTTTGTTTTACACTTGGGTCGTTTCAGTCGCGCGCGCCGCCCCATCTCTTTCTCTCGCATCAGGCAGTAATATAAGCTATCACACGCCCATTTCGCTTCAATTATTTTTCGACATAGGCCCTTAACGGCTTAGTGACATGGTACCAAATCAAGCAAACTTTCACAGAATATTAACTAGCTTTTTGGGCACTGGACAATGGTAGATATCCACATTTCACTACTAATTTCTAGTGCCTAAAAACTAATTTTAGACTTTAAACCTAAGTTTGAGACTACCCAGAATGTAAATACAGTAATAAGTATAATACATGCAAAAGATAAATACAAAAATCGATAACCAATCACATCCCTATTTCTTCCAAACCTCCTCATGCATCGTGACGTAATAGGGGTGGGAAATAACTCATTTATCATCAGTAATTCGTATCCAATATTACCGCGCGGGCAGGACGGGCGATAAAGGCAGATTTATAGTGGTTTTATTATCATAACGATAAGTTTTGTGGACCTAAGCTGCCAGGAATTGGTACCTATTTGGGTTAACAAGGGTTTTTGTTCGTTTAGGTAGTTAGGTAGGTATATATCTATACTTTGTTTTTGATATCATTTGAATTTTAAAAGGACTTTGGAACTGGTAATCTCCATTAAAAAGTGCAGGAGGAAAGCAGGGGTGGAAAAGCGAAAGCATTTTTCCACCCCTGCCTTGAACCTTAAAACGTATCCCCCACTGAACGACCTTGACCCTTTCAGAGCCGTCTCACCTCTATTAAACTTACTAAGGAAATCAGATTCGACAGAATCCGTAACACTGGACAGAGTTTCGGTACTATTGGTGAAACGTGGATGTTCTGAGGTTTCAGAATATTTCTTACTACCTCCTCGGGTAATATATCTACGTATCTCTGAATTTAGTCGTGAGCATATTGTCATGGATGCTACCAAACGTCGAACGTAAAAAGGCATTCAAAAATTCGGACGGTTTGTTGACAGTCTCCGTGGCGCAATCGGTAAGGTGCGTTCCCTCAAAATCGGGAAGTCCTGGGTTCGAGACCTCACCCCGATGAAAACATTTTTAGATTTTAATGTTGTTTAGGAATGTTCTAGAAGAGAGAGGGAGAAGGAATATTTAGAAAGAAACAGAAAATAACAAAAAGACAGTCGTGTTCAGGAATGTTCGGGAAGGGAGTAGAAGCGTTTGGAAAGGAACAAAGGAATAACGAAAAGACGATCGAAATTCAAATTGTCTAGAACATTCTAAGGGGTATATAAACCGGCAAGTTTGCGGCCACAGGGCAGTATTGAGTTTAACAGTGAAAAGTGCTAAACAAAAGGAAGAAAAGTGAATAGTGAGAAGTGCAAAGTGAACAGTTAAGTGACAGTGTAGTGCGTTTTACTAGTGACGTAGTGAACAGTGGTGTAAGGGGAATCCCTGCGCGGAAAACCGTGAGTAAGATAAACCCAAATAAACTCTGTAAATTTGGACTTGGCGTTTCACTCCAATCCCGGAACCCGTCGCTCGTAACATTTGGTGTCAGAAGTGGGATTGGAATAGGATGCCGCTGGTGCCAAAGGAGTTAAAGGGAGTCACCACTCGGTCCATGTCGGAAGCGCGACAGGAGGGTGCGGCCCTTGCAACTGAGGTGCAGCGAACCCCAGTGAGAAAACCTGAGGGAGGTGAGGTGCAGCGCACTCCGGAGCAGAACCCAGGAAACTTCCTCTATCAGATCCAGTGCATGATGGAGGAACAAGCTCGCCGTCAGGAGGAACAGGCAGCTCGCCGTCAGGAGGAACATGCTCGTCGACAGGAGGAACAACTGCGCGCACTGAAAGAGGATCAGGCTCGCCGTCAGGAGGAACAGGCTCGCCGTCAGGAGGAACAAATACGCACGATGCAGGAGGCGCTTCACAAAGATATAACGAAAGGCTTGCAGCAGGCAGTGGAGAGAGTCGAAGCCGTAGAAGAGAGGTTGGATCTTGTGAAGGGTGAGTTCGAAGGGAGGTTGGATAGTGTGAAGGGTGAGTTTGAAGGGAGGTTTGTTCGTGTGGAGGGTGAGTTTGCCAAAATCCGGCGAGAGGTTGAGCAGAGCAAATCTCATAGTCGTGTCGCTGCTGTTTTTGACTCACCCATACAACCAAAAAGTGTCAAGACACCGGTTTACGATGGACTGACGTCATGGCCCGCCTTTAAGCTACAGTTCGAGACGGCAATGAAGGTTAATGGTTGGGGCAAAGAGGAGGCGCAGTCTGCGTTGACATTAGCACTCCAGGGACAGGCTCTCACCGTGCTGGAGGCCGTAGGTGCTGGCGAAAACCTGACGTTCGACAAACTCTTCGGAGCTCTGGAGGCTAGATTCGGTGATGGACATCTCGAGCACATGTATCGGGCGCGATTGAAGGAACGTAACCAACATGCTAACGAGAGTCTGCAGCAATGGTCCGTGGAAGTGGAAAAGCTCGTGCGAAAAGCTTTCCAGTCATCACCAGCAGCCATCGATGACATGCTCCTGCAGGCCTTTACGGATGGGATACGGGACCCGGAGGTGCGAGCTGCAGTGCGACTTGGGCACCATGTTACACTCAGGGATGCTGTTGCTCATGCATTAGAAGTGGAAGCCGTACGTCAGGATCCTCGTTCCGCTCGTCTCAGGGAGATTGTGGTGACCAGAACATCAGCGCCGAGAAATCGAAACGTCAATTATGTGTGCTTCGAGTGTGGTGAACGGGGGCATATTCGCAGCTCCTGCCCGAAGCGCACAGGCCGTCGGGATATAGGAGTCTCGACTGATGAGCAGCAGGAAAACTAGTACCAGCCAGGGCTGCGGGGTGGGCGCTGGCCGGTTATGTTGCAACCCCAACCATTAGAGTCAAGCAAACATCGGACGGAAATAGTCTGTTAGTTGACGGAGAGGTCAATGGTAGAATCTGTCAACTAACTTTGGATACCGGAGCTTCGAGAACCGTGATCAATACTCGACTGTTAAGCGAAATCAAAAGTTATCAGGTAAAACGATTTCTGCAGAACACCAACCTACAGTTGACAACAGCTACCGGCCAGCGCATACCTGTTAAGGGGGAGTTGGGAGTTTCGATTAAGATCGGGGAAACTCCTTTCAAACATGAGGTGATTGTAGCTGAAATAGTTGACGATTGCATCATTGGCTTAGATTTCTTACAAAATCACCAGTGTAATATAGACATGAAAAACGGAGTGCTACGGTGTAACACAGAGGAGGTTCCGATGAAAGGTGGATCATCGGGAAAGGTCTACTGTGTGAGAAGAACAGTTCTTAAGCCTAGATCACAGACCTTGGTACCTGTTGTTTTGCCCAAGAACAATGATGGGAGATTACCACGAAGATGTGCTGTGGTAGAAAAAGTTAAAACTGAAACTTGTTGGATTCCGGCGAGGACAGTTGTTGGATCAGTTTCATCTACTTCGATCCCGATACTCAACGTTGGGGATGTGGAGCTGACGATTGAGAAGGGGGAGGTGGTTGGTCACTGTGAGGAAGTTTTATGGTTGCGACAATGTGTGGAAAATCCTCCTAGAAAACATAAGGCTGAGGTGGATGTAGTATCGAAAGTTATGGAAGACTCTGGCAAGGATCTGACTAAGCTGCAGGCTTTGAAAGCGAAGAACTTGCTGCTGCGTTTTTCAGACTTGTTCTCTAAGAACGGCGCAGATATTGGTAGAACAGACTTGGTGAAGCACAAGATTAATACAGGAGATGTGGCGCCAATCAAGCAACGACCTAGGCGCATTCCGTTTGCTCGTGAGAAGGAGGTGGAGGAAATGATAGAGGACATGAGAAGGAGTAACATCATCGAACCTTCATCGAGTCCCTGGTGTTCACCGGTAGTTCTTGTCAAGAAAAAGGATGGCTCAACAAGATTTTGTGTGGATTATCGACAGCTTAATGAAGTGACGAAGAAAGACAGCTACCCTTTGCCGAGAATCGACGACACCTTAGACACTTTGAATGGAATGAAATGGTTTTCAACACTCGACCTGAAAAGTGGGTACTGGCAAGTGGACGTAGACCCTAAAGACAAGGAGAAAACCGCGTTTTCTACCGGAAAAGGACTATGGCAGTTCAAGGTAATGCCGTTTGGATTGTGTAACGCCCCTGCGACTTTCGAGAGATTGATGGAACATGTCCTAGCTGGAATTCTGGGTGACACGTGTCTGGTCTACCTGGACGACATCATCATTGTTGGACGAGACTTCGATGATCATCTGAAAAAGTTGGAGAAAGTTTTTGAAAGACTGCGTGGAGCAAATCTCAAGTTGAGTCCAAACAAATGTTCTTTCTTTAAACGGCAAGTCAATTACCTTGGGCATGTAATCTCTGAGAGAGGAGTCGAGACCGATCCTGCCAAAACTGCTGCTGTAAGGGAGTGGCCGACCCCGAGAGATAAGACACAAGTTAGAGCTTTCCTTGGGCTCTGTTCTTACTATCGTCGTTTTGTGAAAGGGTTTTCGGACATCGCAAAGCCATTACATCGACTTACGGAAGAGAAGAGAATGTTCACATGGGATTCAGAATGTGAAAAGGCTTTTATAGAGTTAAAGGAACGTCTAAGTATAGCACCAATTCTTGGATATCCCGATGTTCAGGGGGAATTTGTTGTAGATGCGGACGCCAGTAACATCGGAATTGGGGGTGTGCTCTCACAGCGACATGGTGAGCAAGAAACTGTAATAGCCTACTTCAGTAAGTCATTATCTAGACCTGAGAGAAACTATTGTGTAACTAGACGAGAATTGTTGGCGGTGGTGAAGACTGTACAACACTTCAAGAAGTACCTGCTGGGACGTAAATTTTTAGTCAGGACAGACCACGCTGCATTGAAATGGTTACTCCAATTTAAGAACCCGGAGGGTCAAGTTGCAAGATGGTTGGAGCAACTACAGGAATTCAACTTTGAAGTAGAACATCGAAGCGGAAGAGTTCATTCCAATGCAGATGCATTATCAAGAAGACCATGTCCAGAAGATTGTAAGCACTGCAGCAAGCAGGAAGGGAAGGAAACAGTTTCACTCAGGGTTATCAGAACTGATGCCATCAATGATGAGTGGGGAAACGAGGCGATGCGCCTTGAACAGGAAAAGGACTCAGGAGTCGGGCCAGTCTTGAACTGGTTAAGGAAGGACGTTTATAAGCCTCAGTGGAGTGAGGTGGCAAGGTACGGGACAGTCACGAAGGGACTTTGGGCTCAGTGGAAAAGCCTCGTCATACACAATGGATTACTCTGTAGAAAATGGGAGACACCGAATGGCAAAGACTTGTATCTACAGTTGGTAGTCCCACGAGTTAAGGTGAAAGAAATTCTGCGAGTTTTTCATGACGGAACTTCCGGAGGGCATTTAGGTGTAAAGAAAACCTTGGAGAAAGTAAAGGAAAGATTTTACTGGTTGCATTGTAAAGACGATGTGGAAGATTGGTGCCGCAAGTGCACAGTTTGTGCGGCTGTAAAGGGACCTCATACGAGGAGCAGGGCAGCAATGAGAATCTATAATGTTGGGGTGCCTTGGGAACGAATCGCATTAGACGTCGCGGGACCATTTCCAGTCACTAAATCAGGAAATCGGTATATCCTTGTGGTAATGGATTACTTCACGAAGTGGCCAGAAGTATTTGCCATTCCAAATCAGGAAGCGATAACTGTGGCTACCAAGTTGGTTAATGAAGTTTTCTGCCGGTTTGGGGTTCCGCTAGAAATGCACAGTGATCAGGGCAGGAATTTTGAATCACAGTTGTTCCAGGAAGTTTGCAAGATTTTCGGAATCCATAAGACCCGGACTACTCCTTATCACCCTCAGTCCGACGGCATGGTGGAGCGATTCAATCAAACTTTGGAACGGCATCTTGCGAAGGTCGTCGATAATCATCAAGATAACTGGGATGAGTACATACCTCTTTTCCTGTTAGCCTATCGAACCGCTGTTCATGAGAGTACTTCAGCAACTCCAGCAATAGCAACCTTCGGGAGGGAATTGAAGCTTCCAGCGGATTTGTTATCAGGGTGCGCACCAGGCACTCCTAAAAGTATTAGTGATTATGTGAGTGAACTGCGGGAGAAAATGGTCGACATCTATGAACAACTTCGAGAAGCAGGTCAAAACTCCAGTGACCGTTCGAAGACACGATATGACCGGAAGGCGAACTATACGGGGTTTGAGGAAGGAACATCGGTTTGGCTGCATAATCCAGTTCGAAAGAAAGGGAAGTGTCCGAAGTTACAAGCAAGTTGGGAAGGGCCGTATGAGGTAGTGACCAAAATAAACGACGTCACATATCGAATCCGACGATCGCCAAGGAGCCCGTTGAAGATAGTGCACGTTGATCGGTTAGCTCGATATTTCGGCAGTAATGATGCTCGGGACGAGCAGAACTAAGGGAGGGGCAGTGTCATGGATGCTACCAAACGTCGAACGTAAAAAGGCATTCAAAAATTCGGACGGTTTGTTGACAGTCTCCGTGGCGCAATCGGTAAGGTGCGTTCCCTCAAAATCGGGAAGTCCTGGGTTCGAGACCTCACCCCGATGAAAACATTTTTAGATTTTAATGTTGTTTAGGAATGTTCTAGAAGAGAGAGGGAGAAGGAATATTTAGAAAGAAACAGAAAATAACAAAAAGACAGTCGTGTTCAGGAATGTTCGGGAAGGGAGTAGAAGCGTTTGGAAAGGAACAAAGGAATAACGAAAAGACGATCGAAATTCAAATTGTCTAGAACATTCTAAGGGGTATATAAACCGGCAAGTTTGCGGCCACAGGGCAGTATTGAGTTTAACAGTGAAAAGTGCTAAACAAAAGGAAGAAAAGTGAATAGTGAGAAGTGCAAAGTGAACAGTTAAGTGACAGTGTAGTGCGTTTTACTAGTGACGTAGTGAACAGTGGTGTAAGGGGAATCCCTGCGCGGAAAACCGTGAGTAAGATAAACCCAAATAAACTCTGTAAATTTGGACTTGGCGTTTCACTCCAATCCCGGAACCCGTCGCTCGTAACAATATGCTATGCATGCTATGCTCAAATTCGACAATCATAATAATTCATACCAAATTTTAAAGTTCTCAAATTAACTCATTAAATATGAGTATAAAAAAATTAAATATTTCATTTTTAGATCCTAACAATTGTCTACACAATGGTAAGTGTCGCAAGTAAAAGTGGCTTCAACTTATAAAGTAGATGCTCGTAATATTTACACTTTTTTCAAATATTTAGGCTTTCCTTTGAACACAGGTTTCATATGTATTTCATAGAAAAATAGGAAATATACTTTAAAGCAAATAAAGCCGAGATGTTGAAGATCATTGCTATATTTTTCATTCAGCTTCTAAAATCCAGCAAAATATGGCCCGGTCCAGCGATTACCTAAACTTACTTTTACCTTTGGAACCAAATATCATACCTACTTCTATTGGTACAGAACACAACAGATCAAAAAAGCGACTGAAGCCTATCTAATTTTTTAAGTTGAAAACAAGATAATTGTCTTTTTACTGCGCGAAGAAGCAAGTGCAAAGAAGGCTTATTTCATTGATTCATTCATTCAAGTCATTTCACCTTGAAACTCAACATGTGTTCGAAGTTATCCTTATGTACACACGGCGGCACATCAAGCTACGCAAAACCAAAATAAGCTGGCCGCGCGTATAGCTAGAGTAATGTTTAACGCCGCGCGGCCAGCTTATGTTTGTTTTGCGTAGCTTGATGTGTCGCCGTGTGTACATACTACAACTGCGCGCTTCAAAAGGTAATAGTAGGTAATTTTCAGGCTTTGACTATCTATATGTGGACTGGTTACGCGTGTAATTCTACTAACAAACATTTCTGCCACTTTTTGCGGGGGGCGAGGTAACATGAAATCCGCAACTTTGGATTTTATTCCCCATAACTTTAGATTCTAATTTTGAATGTTAAAAATCATGAAAAGTAGTCTCATGTGAACCCCAAACGTTCTAAGTTCGAAGTTATTATTTCGCAATTATAGGCTGTCTCGTTTAGTGATAAGGTGTAAAATTGAATGTAAATGCACAAGATCAATTGTGCTTATACCGTGGCAGAGGGGAAATGCTACCGCAAGGCTGGTCCTTATAATAATTAGTCAAAGTTTTCAGGTCATCCGTCAAGGGAATTCACGTATTATAAGGTACAAGATGTTAATAAATTGGCGCAAAAACTATCTTATCTTATTATGGGGGTTGTTAAGCCAGCAACACTTCTAACCAATCTTTTGTGTTGACTCCTAGACATTTATTTTCTTGTCAATGAGGGAGGCAATACCGTTCAGAGGAAGAAACCTATGGGCGCAAACACTAGTAACCATTATTATTATATCAGCCGTTGCTGTCCCACTGCTGGGCAAAGTCCTATGTTCAAACCCCAAGATTCAGATACATTTTTTTAAAGTGAGTTAAGTCTGAGTAGGGTCGAACGAAAAACGTAAGGATTGTTAATATACAGGGTGTTAGAGTAAGCAGTTGCATTACTCTAAGAGGTGGTTCTACCCATGATAATGAACAACTTTCCCTAAGAAAGCAAAAGGAAATTCGAGAAAAAGAATTTCGACTTCTCATACAAAAATTCGATCAGCATTTAGTATGGAAAGTCCGATTTTTTTTGCGAATTTCCTATAGGTTTCTTAGGGAAAGTTGTTCATTACATGGGTACAATCACCCCTTAAAGTATTGCCACTGCTAACCCTAACACCCTGTATGGAGTTCAAACTCAAACACAAAAAACATCTCTGAATCGTGCAAGATTCCGTTCTGCGCTTTGACAGGCCAGTTTTTAAGGAAACCATCAACATTTTAACGAACTTAAAATCAATACTTTCAAATCTTTTTAAAGCTAGCAAAATTTTCAACTTTTCATACAATCCTCATTTTAAAAAGTTACTTACAGTATATCGCACATTGGCTAAAACACTGTCACATCTTCGAGAACTAAATAAATTAGTATTTAGAAAATTGAGCTCTATCTTGCTGTTAAAACAGGATTTATAAATCGATAAGTAAGTTTGACTTTTTAAAAATATATATTTTAAAGAAAACAAAACCAACAGACATAAAACAGGTTCAGAACCGTAAAAATCCAGACCCAACAAATTATGAGACACTAAAAAATATTTTCGCTAAAAATTTTCTATCCAGCATCTTTCTTTCCTTTACAATAGGGGTTAAAAAACCAGCTTTCATAAAAGATCTTGGTTTGGTAGGATTTATCACTCTGCCAGAATTAGGTCGGGTGTACATTGAATCGATATATCCGATACAATGTATTTTTGTTTTTGTTTGCATTTAAACAACTTTATGCTTACTCTACTTTTCGAGTGAATTGTGTGAGTAATTTTAAATTTAATTTTCATTTCAATAAATATTATCTCTACTTTTACTTACTTATTTAATATAAATCAAGTAATTCGCTGTTTGCATGCATGCTTATGCTCACGACTATATTCCCCGAGGGGGTAGTCAGAGATATTCTGAAACCTCAGAACATCCACGTTTCACCATTGTGACAGGGAATGAGCCCGTGTCGCTACTTGTAATGGACAGTGGGGACAATACATGCCTCGAAATTGAAGCATGCAGGTTTCCTCGCGATGTTTTCCTTCACCGAAAAGCCAGTGGTGTTACAAATCGTTCATAAATTCCGAAAAACTCATTCTTACGAGTCGGCCTGGACGGGGATCGAACCATCGCCTCCTGTACGGCAGGCAAGGTTACTCGCCACTGGACCACCACGGCTTACTTCCTGGCAATTCGCTGTTTGATAACCAATAAAGATAGGTAAATTAAAATTAATTTTTTTTTGAATAATAATAATAAATAACGCTCACAGGTACATACATTGTAATGATCCCAGTAAAGCCTTAGGCTTTTTGTTATGGGACCATACACCAATTGCACAAACATATAACGTCCGTGACCGAACCGGGATTCGAACCCAGAATCCTGGTATGGCAGTCCGGCGTGGCAACTATTACACCAACCGGGTCGTCAATCGTTTCAGGTCGTGTTATAAATACCTTTTTTGATATTTTTGGTGTGCTAAATAATTTTATTATCTATTTAATAATCAATTGCTTTAACCGTTTATTGTATTAACAATGGCTACGGAAACAAATCATGAAAGTGTCCAATACGCTCCTGACCGACTCTTTTCATTCCGTTTAAAATTTGCTTTAAATTATTCCAGAAACACACTTATTACAAAGGTAGGCAATAGAGGACAAGACTATTAAACAGTACCAATACCTATAGCTACAATACTTGTAAACATTTACAGAAACTCTTCTAAACTTCGGATACGACAAAGTACTAAACCCAGCCTAACTAAAAGATCGACCCGATCCAACGTGACTTGTGTTTGAATCTAACCAGTGTTTTAGTCGGAATAGAAGAGTTATTGGTCGGATATTACGGTAAGTACACGGTACTGAACTGTTTTGTAACTATTTTGACCTTATGTGGAAGGACATTGAGTTCATTTTGCCGTTAGTTTGTCTGGAAAGTTTGTGTTATTCTAACGATATTGACTAAGAAAAAATATTTAGGGTCCTTCTTAATATGCTGACATTTTTTTAAGGGGATGTTCGGACCGTCAAACTGAACCACTTTCTCTATGGCACCAACATTGAAATACCTACTTGAGCTAAATGTATGGGACAGCAGATTATTTTTTTTGCGATTTTGATATTGGTCCAATAGAGAAAGTTGTTCAGTTTCATGGTCTGGTCATCCCCTTAAAAAACTGTCAGCATATTAAGAAAGACCCTGTATATTTTGAATATTTCGGATAAAGCGTAAAATTGACTCTTTCGGATATTAAATGCGTTACATATCGAACAGGGTGCTTCAGTTCAGACCATCAAACTGAACGACTTTCACTATGGACCCAAAGTCGAAATCGTGAAAAAAAAATCCGCTGTTCCATAGAAAATGTCAATAGGTACTTGACCAAAATGTTTAAAACACCTGATTTTTATTTCGCGATTTCGAATTTTCCCCCATATTAAAAGTTGTTCAGTTTGATGGCCTGAAGAACCGCATAAAGTATGTAACGCAGAGTAACTTTCATTCATGTTTATTACATAATCAAATCGATATATATCAGCAAATAATAAAATAGGTATAGGTCTCAGAGGAAGGATCTCCATAGAGTCCGCATAAATTTACGATTGTAGTTAGTCTCTTTTGTCTTATGATGTACCTTTAATAGTAGAAGGAGCAACTATATATATTTGTTTATGCGGCTGTCCACTTTTTTTTGAGCTAGTGTGTGTGAAAAGTGACCGTAAACATAAGGCTATATGTCACTTGGTGCCTTTTGTCCATACTACTTGACACCACACACTCAAACCTAAACGTCAAAAAAGTGGACACTTTACAATTGGTATGGCTAACTCTATTAGGTATAATCTCTTTGGCATAGGTAATTTTTTGACACATACCTATTGAAAACCATATAAATAGGACAAAGAACGAAACTACCTTATAACAATAGGTTATAAAATAAACCATTTGTGTATAAACACAATACCTTTTGACAATACCTATATAATACCCATCTATTCGAAGTTTGGAATTCCACACATAGGACTAAACAGATACGACATTGTTCTTAACAAAGCAAAAACCCTATCTATATCTTCATCCCACATTCAAAGCCTAAAGCTATTTTTCCTTGGCAGAAAAAACATCAAACCAATTTGCGATGATTTGTAAAGGAAATAAGAGCTATATTAGCTTGCAGAGCATCACATTCGTGGCATAACCGTGTTAATTCAATTATTACAGCCGAACGCTTCGAAGTTATGACCTATTGGATCTAAGTTGCATGTGTGTAGGTAGCCTAATCGAATACTTGAGCTAAGTAGTAGGTGGTGATAGGAAATGTTTCCAATTTAGTTTTGATGATGATGTGCACTTGATTGATTTAGGCCACGGCGACTGTTTCAACTCTCTTCTACTCGGTGTTAAGGGTATATTACTGTTGGCTCGCTCCATACAAACGAAGTCAATACTAACCAATTAAAGTCGATGAAATTGTGCGGAAACAATCTAGAATCAAATATCTATGCTTGTATGGTTTCAGTTTTTCGTTAAAATGTATAGTTTTAAACTTACAGTGCCTCAAAGATTTCCATACAAATCTTAAATTAATCCTAGCATTAAAACTGTATATTTTAACAAAAATCGGACAAGATACAAGCATAGAGATTTGTTTCTAGGTTGTTTCTGCAAAATTTCATTGTCTTTAATTGGTTAGTATTGAAAATATCACCAGACTTCGTTTGTATGCAGCGCGCATTTACGCATTTGGAATAAACTTCTCTTCAGCCCTCATGAGCCTTGCAAAGCCAATCTTCTTTCAAAAGAGGAAACCAATTTTAGGCCCTCGAATTAGTTTTACGTCCTAGAATCTAGGACGTCAAATTAGGTAAGGTAGGTTATACACAACTGTTAACGAATGAAAATTAATAGTTTACTCAGAAAAGCGAACCGGCGGATTTTTCTAACTTTAATCACCCGCAAAACTATGAAAAGTAGGTTAATACCAACAAAAATTCAAAGTGTGTCTAAAAGTCAAATTTTGCTTCCTGATTTTGGGTTAATTCCTTTGACTATTTATATGTGGACTGGTTACGCGTGTAATTCTACTAACAAACATTTCGGCCACTTTTTGCGGGGGGCGAGGTAATATGAAATCCGCAACTTTGGACATTATTCCCCATAACTTTAGATTCTAATTTTGAATGTTAAAAATCATGAAAAGTAGTCTCGTGTGAACCCCAAACGTTCTAAGTTCGAAGTTATTATTTCGCAATTATAGTCTGTCTCGTTTAGTGATAAGATGTAAAATTGAATGTAAATGCACAAGATCCATTGTGCTTATACCGTGGCAGAGGGGAAATGCTACCGCAAGGCTGGTCCTTATAATAATTAGAAAATGTTAATTCATAGTACTTTATTTTTACACCCGAGCTGAAATACCGACTCAATGATTTTTTACTTATTTTCGTTTTTTGTTACTTTTTATTTACTAACTTGTGACAGTGAGTGTGAGTATAGGACATAATATACAGGGTGTAACGAAACACCCTAGTAATATTTAAAGAGGTGGTCAAACAAAAGAAACTTTCAGTATGGAGCCAAAATCGAGAAAAAATTAAAGATTTTTCTGTATCATACAAAACTGTAGCAACTGTATGGGCTTTTTTTTACAGCAGATTTTTAAATTTATTTTTGTTGACTCTATAAGGTCTAACAAATTAACCGAAACTATTTTAAGGGGATGATCAGACCATCAAACTGAACAACTTTCTCTACGGGACCAATATCGAATTCGCGAAAAAAAAATCAGCTGTTCCATGCAAACCTACTCGACCTAAATGTATGGGACCACAGATTTTTTATCGAGATTTCGATATTGGTCCTACAGAGAAAAATGTTCAGTTTGATGGTCTGATCATCCTCTTAAAATAGTTTCACCTAATTTTGTTAGACCTTATACAAAGTGTTAATGAATTAACGCAAAACTAGAAAGTAGTTTGTTTAGAATCGAGAGCAGAATCGAATTATCATGTTTTGAAAATTTAAAATTTAATGAACTCGATCTCATTCCACCGCTTGAGCACTCTCACGCTTGAACACTTACTACCAACACAAGATTCTTAAAATGTATCCACGAGCACGCTAGCGGTTTCATTCATTGCTGAAATGATAACAAATCTTTTTTGCCTGAAAACTTAAAATGCGAATAACTTTAAAATTTATTTACCAAAATAATGAAATTATTATTTCAATCTAATTATTTTGTTGTAAATCAGTTGGGGTGTATGAGGTTTTGCGCTTATTCATTAACACGTTGTATAGTGAAAGGTTGAGCTTTGATTGGTGTTTTGTTACGCCCTGTATGTAACTTACACACTCTACTCACCCTGTATTACTTTAATTACGTAAGCAAGTCTTTTTTAAATCATACTATTTACCGGTCCTAAAAATTTAAATAACACGAAAATAATAAAATAGTAATAAACTAAAAGATCCAAACTTGAGTTGTTAAAGAAATTAATATCCTCAAACGAAAAGTTTTACCGACAAAATTAAACTTTGAAATAATTTTAAAAACTCATTTCATTTCAAGAACAGGTGTTTTAATTTTACTACCGTCAATTTCGAATAGCGGACTGAAGTCGCCTAGCGTGGGCTGCGTGGGCATTAAAACGGTTGCCTTTCTGTATTGGTCCTTCGGTAAAAGCTTACTTTTTAGGGTTCCGTACCCAAAGGGTGAAAACGGGACCCTATTACGTAAGCCTACGTTGTCCGTCCGTCCGTCCATCCTATCTATTTAGGGTTGTAACTTTTGAACCGTAATAGCTAGACAGTTGACATTTCAACAGACTATGATGACAATGATATAGAATATATAATATAATACAAAAATCCATGACCGGGGTACAAATATTCACATCTTTGACTATTTATATGTGGACTGGTTACGCGTGTAATTCTACTAACAAACATTTCTGCCACTTTTTGCGGGGGGCGAGGTAACATGAAATCCGCAACTTTGGATTTTATTCCCCATAACTTTAAATTCTAATTTTGAATGTTAAAAATCATGAAAAGTAGTCTCGTGTGAACCCCAAACGTTCTTAGTTCGAAGTTATTATTTCGCAATTATAGGCTGTCTCGTTTAGTGATAAGGTGTAAAATTGAATGTAAATGCACAAGATCAATTGTGCTTATACCGTGGCAGAGGGGAAATGCTACCGCAAGGCTGGCAAGGAAGATATTAGCCAAAAAAAAGATTGACTACGATAATGGTTTTTAAGTGTCCAAATCACAGATTTTTGGATTTTTCGTCACTCTGTTTGTTTGTTCAAACATGAAACAAAAACTACTAGACCGAGGAAAACCGAAGGCGCGAGAAAACTATAGTAGAATATGCTTTATAATATCTTTGGATAGATATTCGCAAGGGGAGCGTTCGCGGAGTATGATTGATGGATCATACCGAAGGTTGGTCGAGGTCAGGACGACCTAAAAATACTTTCGGGGATCTTGGTATGTTTACCTAAAAATATATTTTATGGGCGAGATAATATCAACGAAAAGATGATAAGGGTGTGATTGACTTTCATCGTCTTTAGTGACATGTTCTATTTTGAATATGTGAGATATTTGATATGCATTTAAATAGGTTATCGCTAGTCAATCTGAATATATACAGGGTGTAACAAAACACTAGTAACATTTAAATTGGTGGTTTAGACCATCAAACTGAACAACTATCACTGGAGACAATGTCAAAAATAAATTAAATTATCACCTATCCCATTTGAGTCTAGTAGGTAATGCAGTTTTGTAAGAAATCGGCAGATTTTTATTTTTATTAAAATTACCCCCATAGTGAAAGTTGTTCAGTTTGATGGTCTAAACCATCCCTTTAAATATTACTAGGGTGTTTTGGTACACCCTGTCTTTTTAACTACGCATAAGCATATCCTCATGACTATATTCACCGAGGGGGTAGTCAGAGATATTCTGACACCACAGAACATCCACGTTTCACAATCCTACCACACCACTGGATTTTCGGTGAAGGAAAACATCGTGAGGAAACCTGCATGCTTCAATTTCGAGGCATGTATTGTACCCACTGTCCATAAGAAGTAGCGACGAGTTGACTCCCCGTCACACTGGTAATACTACGGAACTCTACAGGATGTAAAAAAACACCTAGTAATACTTAAGGCGGTGGTTTAGACCATCAAACTAAACAACTTTCACTATGGAGCCAACATCAAGAAAAATAAAAACTATTATTTTAGTCGAGTCGGTACTATAGTTTTTTATTTTTTCTCGATGTTGGCTCCATAGTGAAAGTTGTTCAGTTTGATGGTCTGAAGCACCCCTAAAGTATTGCTAGGGTGTTTTGTTACACCCTGTATCTAATTTATAACTTTGACACTCCATTTAATCTCTTGCTGTCACTTTTTGTCTCGTTGACATAGTAAAAGCTAGCATCAGATTTAATGGAGGATTAACTTTAATGAGCGTTACTGCAACTGAGTGTTTGAGGAATAGATGCATCTTTACACATTGCATAAATAAACTCATTCTTCTTTATAACCCATAGCGCTTGACTAGTTTAATCAAAAGATATTAGCTCGGTGGAGTTAGCTCTTCAACTTGATGCAAATTTATGATAAAACACTACGAGCTTTGTCTAAAAATTAGAATGTAAGAGGAAAATGTTTAAGTTGCTGCTAAAATAACTGCTTTAGAGAATTGTGAACTCTTTCACAGTCTACGCTCGCGACTGCGATATATGAGCATTCTTCAGGACTTGTCATGTAACATAACTATTTCGAAGACTATGTCTCCGATTTTGACAGTAAAATCTAGATGTGTTGCACTAGATAATATTCTTCTTATCGTGTGGGCTGCAAGCCCTGGTGTCAGAGTTTTTTCAGACCGCCTTACGGCCTCTGACGTGGTTTTTATGTAACGACTACTACCACCAAAGATAGTAGCCGCTACCAACGGCTTAACGTGCCATCCGAAGCACGGAATCATCTTTCTTTTCAGACAATCAGGTATTCAGCCTGCAATGTCCTAGCCAATTGGAGAAAAACGCACAAAGTTTCACTTAGTGTCCCCCATGGGAATCGAGCCCACGACCTCCGTGTCAAAAGCCCAATGTTCTTAACCATTAGACCACGTTGGCAGTTTGTATAACTATACTCCATTCCAAATAGGGGCGAAAAGAAGGTAAAAAAGGTTCTTTATAGTACACACTTTAAAGAAATACGAATATTGTATCAAACAATAAAATGGCGATGTTGAAAGACCTAAAGAAGCGGTGGTGTGCACATGTGTTTCGTATTTAAAATCATTCTGTCATCAAACACTGACATAAGTGACTCGAATTTTCTCTAACAGGTTGGAAAACTCGAAAAGGTTTCGTGGTCCTGCTTCTGTGATATTCTTTTCTCGTCTCTATTTGACAAATAGTTATAAATGTAAGTAAATAGTTATGTTTGTTAAATATTCTAGCTCACACAGTGTTACACAGGAAAATTAAACGAATAAAAACGTATATTTGCTCATCAGAAAACATAAAATAAAAAAGACAAGAATAGAAGCGCGAACAGAACTAAGTGTAACGGGCAAATATTGTTTTAGTTTTGTTTCGGAGGTTATGACGGTTTGTCATGCGATCCGTTTCGTTTAGGACCGAAAGTGGAAGGTGTGTTCGATTCGCATACAAGATTAAATATATTCTTTTTCAAAATACGTTCATATGCACAAATCTTACTACAAGTTACGCGTGTAATTCTACTAACAAACTTTTCTGCCACTTTTTGCGGGGAGCGAGGTAGCACGAGATACGCAACTTTGAATTTTATTCCATTAGTTTAGATTCTAATTTTGAATGTTAAAAATCATGAAAAACAGTGTCGTGTGAACCCCAAACGTCATAAGTTTGAAATTATTGTTCCGCAATTATAGGCTGTCGCGTTTAGTGATAAGGTATAAAATTGTATGTAAATGCGTAAGATATTTTGATCTTGCACGTTGGCAGAGGGGAAATGCTAAGGCGAGGCGGGTCCGTATATAATTCGTCTAAGGCACAAATAAATCTGATCTTTCTACTGAAACTGTTCCCTCAGATTAATTGAGAGTGAAAACAATGTACACCTCGTTTAAGGTTTTAGATAGTTTCCTTGCCAAAAAAGTCAGTAGTATACCGAATCCTACAAATAATATTATTAATGAGAATGTATGTGATGAAGTATGTAGGTAACTCAATCACACATAAGCGGCTCAGCGTTTTCGAATACAGGGTCCAACTTAATATGCTGACAGTTTTTAAGAGGATGATTAGACCATCAAACTGAACAACTTTTTCTATGGGACCAATGACGAAATTGCGATAAAAAAATCTGCTGTCCCATACAATTGGGTCGAGTAAGATTTCAGTTTAATATGGACCAGCAGATTTTTTTTCGCGATTTTGACATTGGTCCCATAAAGAGTTTTTCAGTTTGATGGTCTGATCATCCCCTAAAAAAGTGTCAGCATATTAAGAAGGACCCTATATAATTTAGCACATAGATATAATAGATTACAGTGAGAGTGATAGTTTTTGTATGTTGCCTCCGGCACTCGTTTATTAATATTTCATTTTTTTATTTCCTTTTTGGAGAACTTATAGCTAAAGAGCAGTCTGATTTATACACCGACAAATTGATGGTCAGATGATTACAAAATGTTCCAGTATTTATGGTATGTTACGAGTATATTAAAAATTAACTGTCATTCTCTATCTTCTATACATAACAGTTTTATAACTGACTAACTGATTGAATGACAGACAAAGATAAGCCACGTACTATACAGCACTGAAGATATTATAAAACTGTAACAGAAGTCTGTCTGCGACGCGTCTGTCACGCGAAAACTACTGAACCGATTTTGATGAAACTTTTTTTGTTTGATAGCTTATGATCTGACTTTTTCTGGTAATCTGGGATATTGCTATTCCGGGATTTTGCTTATCTGTCCTTCTGCTGCAGAGGGTTAAAATCTGTTTTATAATTTGTGTGGACAATATCGCGGGTTTACTCTAGTGAATATATAATTCTTTAGTAGATGTAGTAAAGGATTTTTTGAAAATCGGCATGGTACACTCCATGGCTCTTTGTTCGACTTTTATTTGGTGCTTGATTTGCCTATTCAATTATGACGAGTACTAATAATTATTGAAATTGATAGTAATTAATTCCCCTAAAACTGTACTAAACGCGAAATATTCGCGTATTGGCTAAAAGCCGCGACCTGATTACAAACTATGCGTTTAAATTATTGCACAAACGTTCGGGGAATGCACTGAGGCGAACGTAGGTGCGAATGCATTCATCGCCATTGTGTGAAGTTAGGAATGCTTGTTCTGCATTGTTTAGATTTAAGCTGGAATTAGGGGACGAGATATTTTAGACCTGGCTGTATACAGGTTGTAAGTGTAGGCAGTTGAATTACTTTAAAGGGTGATGTCCGAATTTCCCTGCGAGATCTAATCAGATTAGAAGAGATTCGGAGAAGAACCAAAGTAGCAGACATAGCCCAAAGAATTGCTGAACTCGAGTAGAAATGTTCGGGCATATTGCTCGCAGCACTGATAACCGTTGGGGTCGAAGAGTTCTCGAATGGCGACCGAGTACCGGAAAGCACAGCGTGGATAGGCCCCCCTTTCACACCATTCCACAAGGTGGATGGGGGCAGCGCAGGACCGGTCGTTGTAGCGAAGTTCCTTGGGGAAAGTTGTTCAGTATCATGCGTATAATCACCTTTTAAAGTATATAATGCAGCTGTCTACACTCACCTGTTTTATTACATACCTGTTCACACTTTCCTTCCGGAGTGAAACTTTGCTGACGTACAAAACATTTTTTCATCCCCCCATCTCGGAAAGAGTTATTTTGCTCTCCGATATCTGAGTGCAAAAGCCGTTTTTATCCACTAGAGGATAAAGTAAATTGAATTTAGAACATCGTGTGCACTAAGCTTGTGAATTCAAAACATAATTAAA
Organism: Agonopterix alstromeriana; assembly: GCA_963924505.1. NCBI lineage: Eukaryota > Metazoa > Arthropoda > Insecta > Lepidoptera > Depressariidae > Agonopterix > Agonopterix alstromeriana. The sequence continues at coordinate 15,218,001 of OZ004675.1, forward strand.
CCTATTGACTTCACTCTCCATGGTGCCGAATTTATCATAGATTTTTTTTTCATTTAGTCATTTCCTCGCTGAGGTGGGATGAAAAGTTACGTGTTGCACTCGAGTGCAAAGATTTTTCACCTCGTGCTCTTTTGATTCCCTCGTTAACGCTCAGGATTCTAATTTTTGAATCACACGCTGCGCTCGTGATTCAATTTTAGAATCCTTCCTTCAAAATTGAGCACGCGGTTAAAAAGCAACTTTGCACTCTTGTATAACAAATAACTATTAAGCGCGTTGTAATGCCGTGACTTTTGTGTGTTTTTAACGGGGAATAAAGTATTTTCTTTCTTTTTTTTGTAACTTGACTCCACCAATCCGCTCTGGGTGTGTTTCGGAATATTGGGTCCTCTCCATGAAAGGAGGACTGTGTCACAGTATAATAAGTAGTACCTACGTATAGTGCGGACACTCCCTGCCCCCTACCAATTTTGATCTGGCTGAGTTCAACAATAACGACTCAGCCAGCGAGTGATAACCAATGGTAACATACAATCGTTAACGAAACTTGACATTTTCACCTTTATTTCTATGTATATAAGGTTCAGAATTGCTAGTAAACTTTCGTTGAAACGTTCCACTTTCACTGGAAAAACTTTTCAAACAACTAACACCCAATTTATTTAAGTTACCCAATAATTACTTTAACATTGTAATAGTTTTTAAACTAATGTAGGTCATGCGTGTAACAGTGTTCCAATGAAACTAGTATTTCCGTGACAGATTCACTGTTACGATATCACTGTATTTATCGTTTTGTTGTCTGTTTTTTATCTGACGACAAACAGGTAGGTATTAAAGGTGGGAATTGTACGCGACAACTTTATGATGTACGCAACAGATATCAAACTACCAATAGTTGAACTCTATGCCCATGAATATAGAGTTCAACTATGGGTAGGTTGATCCATTGCCGTGTTTAGTTTCAAATTTGAAGGTAATTTTATCAACGACGAGCGCTGCATAGAATCGAAGTTTGGTCCTAAGATTTTCACCTTATGGAGTTTTCCATAGTGTTCAGTATCAAATTCATCAATGGTGTCCACGACATTAAATTCGTAAATTTTATATTTTATTCGAATAAGTTACTCACCTTCCTGAAGGCGTAGCATGATGCGCGTGATAAGGTTATATCACGCCTTTTATCTCGTTCGTTCGCGTGCAAATAGAAAGAGAGTGAAGGCGCGGTAGCGCTATATCACGCTGTCATACTACGGCCGCTGGACCCATTATGTTATTATATCCATTGCATTGCGGAAAGGCCGGCGCGCGCGCATGGTACGCGGCGACGTACGCTGCGTGCCGCACGTAGCCTGCCAGCGCGCTCACCTAGCCATCGCACTATTGTTTGAGTAAGATATACTCACTTGCGTTGAGCGGAACGGCCGGTGCGCACGCATGGTACGCGGCGCCGCTGTACGCAGCGTACCGCCCGTAGCCTACCAGCGTGCTCACCTAGCCATCGCACTATTGTTTGAGTAAGATATACTCACTTGCGTTGAGCGGAACGGCCGGCGCGCGCGCATGGTACGCGGCGCCGTACGCAGTGTGCCGCCCGTAGCCTGCCAGCGTGCTCACCTAGCCATCGCACTATTGTTTGAGTAAGATATACTCACTTGCGTTGAGCGGAACGGCCGGCGCGCGCGCATGGTACGCGGCGCCGTACGCAGTGTGCCGCCCGTAGCCTGCCAGCGTGCTCACCTAGCCATCGCACTATTGTTTGAGTAAGATATACTCACTTGCGTTGAGCGGAACGGCCGGCGCGCGCGCATGGTACGCGGCGCCGTACGCAGTGTGCCGCCCGTAGCCTGCCAGCGTGCTCACCTAGCCATCGCACTATTGTTTGAGTAAGATATACTCACTTGCGTTGAGCGGAACGGCCGGCGCGCGCGCATGGTACGCGGCGCCGTACGCAGTGTGCCGCCCGTAGCCTGCCAGCGTGCTCACCTAGCCATCGCACTATTGTTTGCAAATACTATGTTTTTTTAACTAAACTACGTGTAGGCACGGCTTTGGTTTATCCTGTAACAAAGAAAGTTTCATGTTAATTTAAAATGTTATTAATACGGACGATTCAGAAATCATTGCAAGCAAATGCCTTAAAATCTTCTTCTTATGGTGTGGGCAGCAAGCCCTGACGTGGTTTTTATGTAACGACTACTACCACCAGAGATAGTAGCCGGGATCACCGGCTTAACGTGCCATCCGAAGCAAGGAATCATCCGGAATCACGGAATTGCCTTAAAATATTATTGGTAGATGTGGCATAACCCCAATCACCCCAACAAAGAGACTGGTATGGTGTCTATACAGAATGTAACAAAACACCCTAGTAATATTTAAAGGGGTGGTTTAGACGAACAAACTGAACAACTTTCACTATGGAGACAAATTCGAAAAAATGCAGTCTCATACATTTGAATAGAGTCGATATTGCAGATTTACATATCATTTCATTTCAGTGAAAGTTGTTCAGTTTGATGGTCCAAACTACTCCTTTAAATATTGCTAGGATGTTTTGTTACAACCTGTACATGCTTACAAAACTATGAAAATGTCTAAAACTTCACACGAACAAGTTAACAGCACTATCAGAACGTCGGTAAAGTACAAAGAACAAATAAGCGGCATGTGGCTGCTGCTCGTACGGCCCTCATCAAAGTTGCACGCGTAGGCCTCTACGCGGCTACGAGCCTACGACGCCTGCTACGACGCCTGGCTACGACGCGCCGCGCCTTGTTACTTAGGTGGCGGAGGGTCAGCAAAAACATTTAATTTTAAAGTTAATTATAAAAAAACAGTTTTATGTTGAACAGAATATAGTTAAAAGCATTTGATGAACAGTTTCAAACACAAACTGAATATTACTAAGCTAGTACACAAGTTACTGATAATAGCTTTCTTTTTAAATCGATTATATTTTAAAAACGCTGATGTTTAACAAAGTAGAAAAATATTTTCTTTTTTACCACCCAAAAATCTACGAGCCAAAAAAACGATGCCATCTAAAAGTGACACAAAACTCACTTTGGATCCATGCAAAAGATTTTCAGGATCACGATAAAAGTTAATTTTATCGGAAGTTACTCGTATTAATAATTTGATACACCCAGAATCCAATTAACATTGATTCTGAATTCGAAGTTTCAATCGCGCCGATTCGTTATAAATTTGAATATCAGGTGATCAATTAAAACCGATTTTGAATTTTTAATTCAATCAATCTACTTCACTTTGAAATCTGATTTGATAAAAGCAGACCGATTTTTACCATTGACATATACCGTTGTACAGAAAGATATAGTCCAATTTCAAGGGATGCTTCAGACCATCAAACTGAACAACTCTCACTATCGAGCAACCATCGAAATCGTGAAAAGAAATTGTTTTATAGCACTCTTCTACTCGACTCAAATTTATGGAATGTCTGTAATTGGGTGGACGTATGTTGCGGTCTGCAACGAAGCTTCACCATGTTATGTGTTTTGTGCAAAAAACCATCCTTGAAGTCACCAAATATTTTTAATGTACACACGGCGACACATCAGGTTACGCAAAACCAAAATAAGCTGGCCGCGCGTAGGTATAGTAATGTATAACGTCGCGCGACCAGCTTATATTGGTTTTCCGTAGCTTGATGTGTCGCCGTGTGTTCAACGTCAAGCACTTTTGCTGTTCAAACTAGATATCGTCAAAATCATCAACACTAAGATGGAGCCACAATTTTAAGATTATAATGGAAAAGAATAACTAATTGTTGCATCAGTGAATCCTATAGACTATGACTTAGTAAGTTGTAATTGTAACAAAGTCGCTGACCACCCCGAAGGGGATTATGTGCGTACAACTATGAATTAAATCTAAAACAAACAGCCTCCAAAAACTAACAAAAAAAAACACATCATTATTTTTCTGCCCACGCTACCGTGGCAAGTTTTCGTCGCCAGTGTACAGCCAACAATAAAATGCATATTAGATAACCGTGTTTTGTCGTCGGTACGTGATTGGCTGAGAACGTGTGGGTACCGTATATTAGTTTTGGGCTTTCGGTTATATATTTTAGTTTCTGAATGTTTTTCCGATAAAAGGTTTTGTTTAAGTGGAGTGTGAGATGAATTATTATTACGTATAATTTATATCTTGGACATTGTCACATAGACTTTCTAGTCCCAACTTGTTTAACTCTAGAGTTTCAGAAGTTGTAACAATTCAAGATTTCATTATTTTATCTTCTTCTCGTGTGGGCAGCAAGCCCTGGTGTCAGAGTTTTTTCAGACCGCCTTACGGCATCTGATGTGTTTTTTGTGTAACGACTACTACTACCAGAGATAGTAGCCAGGACCCAACGGCTTAACGTGGGATTCGAACTTTGACTATTTATATGTGGACTGGTTACGCGTGTAATTCTACTAACAAACATTTCTGCCACTTTTTGCGGGGGTGAGGTAACATGAAATCCGCAACTTTGGATTTTATTCCCCATAACTGTAGATTCTAATTTTGAATGTTAAAAATCATGAAAAGTAGTCTCGTGTGAACCCCAAACGTTCTAAGTTCGAAGTTATTATTTCTCAATTATAGGCTTTCTCGTTTAGTGATAAGGTGTAAAATTGAATGTAAATGCACAAGATCAATTGTGCTTATACCGTGGCAGAGGGGAAATGCTACAGCAAGGCTAGTCCTTATAATAATTAGTCAAAGGATCCAAAGCATGTTAAGCATGTAACTAAACACCCTCGTAATACTTTAGGGGGTAAAATAAAAAATCTGCAGTCCCACACATTATAGTCGAGACTACTTCAGTTTTGTATGAAAGTCCGGATTTTTATTTCGCGAATTTGATGTTGGCTTCATAGTGAAAGTTGATCAGTTTTATGGTCTGAGGCAACTCCTTAAATACACCCTGTATATCCTGGTTGCTTAGATACACCCTGTATATTCCGATGAAATATTTAACCTAATTTTAGCCACTACCTTACATAACAAAATTCCAGGTGTTATCTAGGGTGACTGGTGGCAGATAGGATTACCAGTGACGTCATGACAGCGAGCTAGACTTCACTAATCGCCTAGACAGGGCCTTGAGCTACATTTTTAGTTAAATATATTCAAAAGATAGTAGTAAAATAAACACTTCACTTTTAGGTATTTAGAGAGTTTACGTTTTGAATGTTATTCACATAAATATATACTTTCAAAATGCTGATTTAAATCCTTGAAAAGTTAGTTTTAGTAGTAATATTACTGGCCACCTCCAATTCTATATACCAGATAAATCATTGGAACTCCATGGAGAAAAACCTTTGCTTAGTTATTTAAAAAATAATAATCACTTGCTTTCTCTTTCTAACTCTATACTGGAAACAGAAACGGCAACATCAAATGTAAAATTTTTGTCATATTGAAAAAAAAAAATTTCTTGATGGTCTGTTATTTTTTTAGTAGATTTTTAGTTTACCAAGGAGTTTACAGTCCTTAAAAGGACCGAAAACGACGTTATTTGATTAAAAATATCTATAATCCTTTCATTTTAAAATCTTTGGCATAGAAAATATTGTTATTGAGACAATTATCTCGAAATGGTTTTCGATTCAGCCCTCCCAAAAAAAACTTGACATACCGAATACTTGTGGTTACATCTTAGTGTTGATGATTTTGCCAATATCTAGTTAGTTGTCTGTCAAGTTATAAATATTTGGTGGCATCGACTATTGTTTTAGCACAAAACACACTCTCGAGGCACTATAAAATAGTGGAGCTTCGTTGCAAGCCAGAGAGCAGTCCAATCAACACGCCTCCAATGAATAAAAGTCTTGCAACACGAATCCAAAAATTCTTCACTATCTGACATCTGTCGATAACATTTATGCCTTTGACTAATTATTATATGGACTGGTTACGCGTGTAATTCTACTAACAAACATTTCTGCCACTTTTTGTGGGGGGCGAGGTAACATGAAAACCGCAACTTAGGATTTTTATTCCCCATAACTTTTGATTCTAATTTTGAATCTTAAAAATCATGAAAAGTAGTCTCGTGTGAACCCCAAACGTTCTAAGTTCGAAGTTATTATTTCGCAATTATAGGCTGTCTCGTTTAGTGATAAGGTGTAAAATTGAATGTAAATGCACAAGATCAATTGTGCTTATACCGTGGCAGAGGGGAAATGCTACCGCAAGGCTAGTCCTTATAATAATTAGTCAAAGCATTTATGCATACATTTAAAAAACTATTGTAGTACGTGCGGAATCGAACCAGAACCTACTTAAACGACAGCCCCCAGCTTCTAGATAACTCATCACCATGGAGCTCATTACCAATAGTGAGCCTAACATTACATAATCGACACCGAACAATAACACCAATTTCAATTCAACCAAAATTATTTCACGATTCACCATTTCACTAAATTTACTAGCAAATTTCGTTGTAAACACCTTTATCGAGAACTTCAATCAATCGATTACCATTACATTAACTTACGTCAATGGGGCAACACTATCGTAATCAATTTATTTAATGGTAACACTGACATGACGCTTGCCTTTGAAGACGGTTTGACGCAAAGAAATTATACCTAATAGAGTGAGCCATACCAATTGTAAAGTGTCCACTTTTTTTGACGTTTAGGTTTGAGTGTGTGGTATCAAGTAGTATGGACAAAAGGCACCGAGTGACATATGGCCTTATGTTTACGGTCATTTTTCACACACACTAGCTCAAAAAAAAGTGGACAGCCGCATAAACAAATATCTATAGTTCCATCTCCTTCTACTATTAAAGGTACGTCATAAGAAAAAAGAGACTAACTACAATCGTAAATTTATTCGGACTCTATGGAGATCCTTCCTCTTAGGTTTGACGTAAAGGGTTTTAGTGTTTTGAATTTATGATTCAGTTTTAATTACTATTGCTGGGACTAGATAACATTCCGTTTTTAGGGTTCCGTAATCAACAAGGAACCCTTATAGTTTCGACATTTCCGTCCATCTGTCCCTCTGGGGTATCGTTGGATAGGTCTTTTAAAAATATTGTTGTTGTGGGAAAACCATTTTTTGATTTAGGGATCCGTTAGCGAAATATTAAGCTTTAAAGTACAAATTTTTGTTAGGCAAGTGACGTCCGACACCACCCCTCCCCTCAGGTTTTAGCTTACGTTCTTTAATAAAATTAAACAATATTGCCAAATTAAAAGAACCTTTGAATTTCTTTTAACAACCTCAAAAACAATAATAAAGTTTGTAGTTGGTATTGCTAAAAATCTTTGACTATTTATATGTGGACTGGTTACGCGTGTAATTCTACTAACAAACATTTCTGCCACTTTTTGCGCGGGGCGAGGTAACATGAAATCCGCAAATTTGGATTTTATTCCCCATAACTTTAGATTCTAATCTTGAATGTTATAAATCATAAAAAGTAGTCTCGTGTGAACCCCAAACGTTCTAAGTTCAAAGTTATTATTTCGCAATTATAGGCTGTCTCGTTTAGTGATAAGGTGTAAAATTGAATGTAAATGCATAAGATCAATTGTGCTTATACCGTGGCAGAGGGGAAATGCTACCGCAAGGCTAGTCCTTATAATAATTAGTCAAAGTACAGTATGCGTATGTTTTCTATAAAGAAAAAACATAAACGGAAAGAAATAAAACGCAATTCGCAGCAGTTTTAAGAGCCATTTTAGCGGTATTGTAGCTATTTACCTCGCTCACCTATTTTGTTCTCTTATCCCAACGGGAAGGCAAAGTAACCCGACCCATTCAGCCGGTTTTATAGGTAACAAATCAAAAATATTTCGCACCGTTTTTGCTATTTTGCTATCTATACGTCAAAAAGTTGACAATGCTATTGGAAATCGAGTCGTTTAGGATTTTTTGGAGGGAATACCGGAAAGTGATGTTGGACATTTTTAAAACTATTGTTAAACGGAGTTTAGAATGTAGTAGTGTGTGAAGAGGAAATCTCTGAAATGATAAAGATTACAAAAATATACATCGGTCATAATACTTTTTTGAGTTCATCATCATTATCAGCCTATACAGGTCCCACTGCAGGGCACAAGCCTACCCTCAGAGAGGGTGTATGGTCGTTAGTCCACCAAGCGTTACCAATGCGGATTGGTAGACTTCACATACGTATCAGAATTCCTTCTTAAGACGCTCCCCATAGGTAAACGCAGAGCCGGGCTATATCTTTCTGGTTTTTAGAAGCTATCTTCTCGTTATTTGAAAGACATACAAATTAATGAAAAATATAGCAATGATCTTCAACATCTGGGCTTTCTTTGCCATGAAGTATATTTCTTATTTTTCTAAAAAATACATATGAAACCTGTGTTCAAAGGAAAGCCTAAATATTGGGAAAAATCTGTGTTATGTGTATCTACTTTATATGTTGAAGTCACTTTTACTTGCGACACACACCATTATGAAGACAATGTTGCTATGAAAAATGCTATGAAGTACATTTTTTTAAGATTGAACTCTTATGATTTTCGAATTTGATTTCCTTGGATTAGAAGGCACCACAGTGACAAAATGAAGGACAAACCAGTCAAAAATAGGTATACCTACTAAAATGATGTAGTTTAGTAGAGGTGAGGCGGCTCTGAAAGGGTCAAGGTCGTTCGGTCGGGGATACCTCTTAAGCGAATGCAGGTTTCCTCATGATGTTTTCCTTCACGTTGTTTTCCTTGTTATTACGTACATAAGTTAGAAAAACTCATTGGTACATGGAATATTATACGTGTGGATTCTCGGACCCTTGTGATTGAGTATCCATACCTCTCCACAATGCGCCACCGACGTACCTTTTTTAAGTGCCAGAATATGGAAATACAGCTTGATCAAGTTTTGTCAGTTTATAGTTGACTTGACTGATAGGGTAGGACCACAAACCAATCAGCTTCAAGACCTCGCATGGCTGGGCACCCGCCGTCGCCGAGAATAAGCAGTACAACTGTGTATATATGCACAGCTCATGTGCTCTAATTGGTTTATCCATGGACATGCCTTTAAGGGTTACGACACGTTGATCGACAGTGAACAGTTTGTCCATACAAAAAAACACGATTTGGGACCGTTCGTGCCGCCCGGATCCTTTCACATCGATGTGGCGAAACAATGAGGCGTTTTCCAAGACCAGTAAATCGGAAAATCACTAGATGGCAATGTAAAAATTACTCATAAACCTGTCACATTTACAGTAAAAAATGCTGTTTGTCTATGGTTTGCATCAATTTTTTTTTATAATTTCTTTAACGGCTCTGGATACTAGTCCTTTTGAGCCATTCGTTATATTTTTCTTTATATTCTTTATTTTTTGATGAGGGGATGATTGATAACGATGAATTTGTGGTCGATTTCGTAAGCACGCGCGTTGCCACCAAAATGATCATGTAGGAGTTAACTTGAACCAAAACTTATTTTCTGTTATCGTATTTATTTGAGATTCCTGTTACGTCGATCGCTTTACGCAACTGTTTGGTACACAATCCGCACGAAATTATGTCACAAATATCACTAAAACCAATTTTTTACGAATTTCAAATAACACGAAACACAACAAGAGCAATGGCGCCAAGCAAACTCCTCGGTTTGCATCAAGTCTGACAGGTGGTGTTGCCAATGGCTAAATTGTTCACTACCAATAAATACGCAATAGCAACGAAAATGTTAGTTTATTATATGTAAAATGAACATTAACTGCACAAAAAGTAGACTAATTCAAAGAATCAAAACTTCTTTCACATTATAACCCTCATAATCCTATTAACGAATTAACAAATTGCTCCCTAAAATTAGGGAATCCAAAAAAACACGTAACACTTTCCATTTGTAACGCCACCCTTCCAGTGTCTTTGAACCATTTTATTTTTAATGGAAACGCCTCATTAGAGGTCACTTTTCATAGATACACACACAAATTTTGATATTTTATTTTTAATCTTAATGCTATTTTGATCGACTCTCGCGATATCGGCGTTACCTAGAGTAGTGATCAATTCTTATAATATGTCATGTAACTTTTATTAGCAAATAAATAATAATATATACTTATTAGATATTATTACCATGGATTTATAACCAATGGATCCATAACCTCCTTACAAGCATGGAAACAAGAAAATTGACCATGGCGGTCGGTAATGTACGTCCTACTTTCGAACTTCTTTTGTACATGTCCGTCGTCGATGTTTCTTATTTTACGTTAGTCCCTTTCTATAAATTTTTGTCGTTGGATTAGAAAGGGACAAAGTTAACTTCAGAAACAACGACGAGAATTTACAAAACAAGGACGAGCATTACCAACCGTATTTTCATGTTTCACCGCTTGTAAGGCAGTTTGCTCTCCAGTTATAGACAATACCTATTCCAACTTCCTGACTATTACTTACTACATAACGTAGCGAAACGAGTAGACCGGGCATTATGGTCTTAGCATCGTAGCCTATATTTAATAGATGAACAAACAAAATGATGAAATGAGTCATTAATGAAAATTGCTATCTTTTAACGTTATAATTAAACAGGTGATTCTGTTTGCTATGACGATGTTGTGAAACAATTCATCTGATAAAAGATCTGATATGCGCGTTTCGAATACTAATATCCAGTCAAATGGGTTAAATTTTGAATGGATTGTAATTATCGTTTTGACCTATTTACAGTTGAGTTGTTTGGGAAAATGTTATAATATAATTAATAAACGAGGTTATCGTGACGTGGTTGTGATATTGTGATCGTAGTAACGCTGAGCGATGTCGGCTTGGTACTTTTAGAGATGACGCTGTGACCGCTGATGAGAGGTGACCGCTGTTGTGCTTATCTATCTCGAGCGTCTTCGAAAGGGTCGTTGAACAAGTGGTTTTATGCTATTGTCTACATGAAACAAGAAGCAGATTATTTTTGTTCTTTTCTTTCTTTTAAAAAAATTATTAACCGAAACACATTCGATACCATGGACTTAGAATGATAAAGGATACCAATCCTCCTTACAAGCAAGGAAGGAGGCGATGGTTCGATCCCCGTCCAGGCCGACTCGTATCAATGAGTTTTTCGGAATTTATGTACGATTTGTAACACCACTGGCTTTTCGGTGAAGGAAAACATCGTGAGGAAACCTGCATGCTTCAATTTCGAGGCACGTATTGTACCCACTGTCCATTATAAGTGGCGACGGGCTCACCCCCATCACACTGGACCGAGATTCGGTAATACTGGTGAAACGTGGATGTTCTGTGGACTTATAGTATAGAAATTCTAAATCAAACAAAACACGGGGTGGTTTAGTTTCAAAAATTAAATTTCGTTGAAGCGGCCAGTTTCAATTTTTGCTAACATTACTCCGCATGTACGTGACCCGGGGTCTAACAGGTTAGGTTATAGTGGGACCACGTAGTGGACCTAGTTCTGGGATAAAATAACAAGGTCAATTGTAGGTCAAACAAATTGAGTTCGTAGTTTGATACGTCCACCCAATTTCGAATGTATTTTAGTAAATTTTCTCGTATTTTAACAGCCCTTTTGGTCAAACTATAGGTGACGATGCTCTTTCAGGAATAATACTAGGAAATGCAGGCATAAACTCACCACCGTAATCCCATTCAGGATTGTCAAAAACTACTTCTTGAAAACTAATTACTATACTATGAAATACATACGTCATAATTCAACCTTGAACAAAACAACTGTTACACTCGAAAGCATTAACCAAAGACATGAAATTAAACACCCAGGCTTAACACCCGATCCAAATCCCCTATGACAAATTTAACGAGCGATAAAAAACTTTAAAATAAACTAAATACATTCTCACATTAATTAAGCATCCACGTCCCTTTGTCTCTGTGACAAACGAGATATAAAAGCAATAAAACGCGCTCGCAATTCCCGTTCTCTCGAAATTCCTCCTTTTCGCGCCGAAATTGCTGGGATTCCGGAAACTTCACGACTTTTCCGGTGTCCCGAATTCCGGCGAGCAACGTGTGGTCGTAGAGCTTTCGACGTAAACACACGGCACGGTGTTGTGTGGTTGTCGTGGTTACGTCACGGGAATTTTTTAAAAGTAAATAAGACAACACAAAAAGCGGCTGTAATTCACCTAACCATGGAGTCCTTTATCCAGGGTCCCTCTTAATATGCTGACACTTTTTAAGGGGATATAATTCGGAGCGCGCTCCATACAAACGTACTATGGTGATATTTTCAATACTAACCTATTAAAGTCAATGAAATTTTGCAGAAACAATCTAGAAACAGATCTCTATGCTTGTATGGAGTCAGATTTTCGTTAAAATTTACAGTTTTAATGCTAGGATTAATTTAAAATTTGTATGGAAATCTTTGAGGCATTGTAACTTTAAAACTATACATTTTAACGAAAATCTGACTTCATACAAGCATAGAGATTTGTTTCTAGATTGTGTCTGCAAAATTTTATTGACTTTAATTGGTTAGTATTGAAAATATCACCATAGTACGTTTGTATGGAGCGCGCTCCGAATTATATCCTCTTAAGGGGATGATCAGACCATCAAACTGAACAACTTTCTCTATGGGACCAATATTGAAATCGTAAAAATCTACTCCCATACATTTGGCTCAAGTAGATTTGCAGTTTTGTATGGAACAGCAGATATTTACTCGCGATTTCGATGTTGGTCCTAAAGAGAAAGTTGTTCAGTTTGATGGTCTGATCATCCCCTTAAAAAGTTTCAAGGACCCTATACAGGGTGAAATTGATATCATTATTAAACTAAGAGTCTAGGTACTCATCAGACTGAACAACTTTTACTATGGGAGCCAACCGATCGGAGCAAAAAGTTGTTAAATACTAAACCGCCATGCCTACTCGACTCAAATGTAGTTATGCAACAGCAGTTTTTTTTCCCGATTGGTTTGCTCCCATAGTAAAAGTTGTTCAGTTTGATGGGTAGACTCTTAGTTTAGAAGGATGCTGATGATATCAATTTCACGCTGTAGTTATTATGATAAACAAAAGTTCAGCGTCCACCAGAAATCTTCATAATTTGTATCTTTTTTTCTCTATTTAAAGAATTTAAATGATAATTTATATTAAAAGCGATAATAACGATAACGATCGTTATTAGTAATAACGATTTCAGAATATTTTTTTCTTACTTTTTAAAATGAAAATGACAATGATAATCGTTATTTGCCGTGACCTAGATTTATTTAAAAACAGATTCAAATCCGAATCCGGAATCCAAAATTCAAGGAAGCAACGTTGAAATTCAATTAACATTTAGTTTGACAATTTAAACTCAGCTTCGGTTGTATTCGAAATCAGAACTAATCTGATTGTGTTAAATTTAAACCCGTATGTTTACTACCAGTACTATGAGCTATGCTCAACTTCACACAGAAACGTAGCAAGCAAGAATTCCCAAACGTATCGAATGCATGAAAACAATTAACTTTTAAGATACCTTTTAGAAACGCGAATCAAAGGGCTTGAAGCGTTGGATATTATCAGGGGTTTATTGTCTAACTTCTCGATTATATCGGTATCAAATCAATATGGTGGTTTTTACAGTTCTCAGTGATTCTGATTCTCAATATTTAGGTAATTAATTTCTGGCAATGAATATGATGAAAAAAGAAATAAAAGTGTTATGTTGTAGAGTTTCTGGCCGCATCTTCTCTACAGCGACAACACGTTCTGACGCGGTAGTAGCTTCAAAAAAAAATTTACGTTTAATAAGTGTGCTTCAAGCTTCCTATATTAAATAACTTATGTTGACTTAAATGATTGTACTTGAAATATTACTTTAAAATTTTCTAGTACCTACAGTCATAATACGATAACGATCTTGTCGGTAAAACGATATAATCGAAAAGTTGCATAATAGTTCGTCAACATTCTGAATTCTCTAAGTTTGTAAACTTAAACATTTCAAGATCACGAAAAATCTTCGCGTCTGAATACCGTAATACTTTTTGCCACTCAAAGGTGAAAATGTATGAAATTTAAGTAAAATGCAGGGCACAGTGGCCTTGTCTCACGAATAAGGATGAGATGTCCTGGCTTTCCTCTACACGGATTCAGTACATCAAAAAAAAATCGCTGACAACCCTTTTACTATTTTAAAGACTTTACTAGAATTTTTTTTGTTGTATATCTAAATCTGGTAAATTGAACTAAAATCTACTTACAAATACACAAACTAATAAATAGCTAACATTAATACTACATACTTACATATTCTAGTAAAGTCTACTAAAATAAGATAGTTGTCACAGATTTTTTCCCGTTTACGCGGGCCCAGTTCAGATAGAGATGGAGGCATGTTAGTGGTCAACTTACTGTCAGAGAATTTTAAGCCGGCTTAAAAAACAACATAACGTGTTATACCTTTTTGAAGTAGGAATTAGTCTGAATTCAATTTACAGTCAAATACAATTCCAATTCAGTTCAGTACAGAATCAATTCAACTTCAGTTCAGTTCAGAATCTAATTCAATCGCATTTCACTTTAAATTCACAATAAATACAACTTACATAAATACATATGCTCACGACTATATTCCCCGAGGGGGTAGTCAGAGATATTCTGAAACCTCAGAACATCCACATTTCACTAGTAGTACCGAAACTCTGTCCAGTGTGACGGGGAGTGAGCCCGTCGCCATTAAAACGCACAATAAATACAATTAAAATTAAAATCTTTTTAACCATATTCACTCCCGTATTTTACTACCAAGAAGCTATGAGCGATTCTCTCGCCGGCCCCCGTAGAGTTAAATATGGCCGGAATGTAAAGTATCTTTGCTTAGTATATTTATTTTGGTGCTACGTGTATTTCCCATGGGCTAGCACGTTGCTATAGTAACTTAGTATTCTATTATGTAGGATATAGTGTTATAGGTTTGGGATCGGGTACGATGGAAGGTTATGGAAGGTTCTGGTACTCTATGAAATAACAATGGGTGTAGGTCGCCAAGCACATATACTTATGCTCATCCTACAGAGGTTGGCATAGGTAACAAATCAAAACTTTTTACGTTACACTTCTTTTACTCAATCGTAATATCAATGACTCGAATACCAAATATTCATTGACTATTTATATGTGGACTGGTTACGCGTTTAATTCTACTAACAAACATTTCTGACACTTTTTGCGGGGGGCGAGGTAACATGAAATCCGCAACTTTGGATTTTATTCCCTATAACTTTAGATTCTAATTTTGAATGTAAAAATCATGAAAAGTGGTCTCGTGTGAACCCAAACGTTCTAAGTTCGAAGTTATTATTTCGCAATTATAGGCTGTCTCGTTTAGTGATAAGGTGTAAAATTGAATGTAAATGCACAAGATCAATTGTGCTTATACCGTGGCAGAGGGGAAATGCTACCGCAAGGCTAGTCCTTATAATAATTAGTCAAAGCAAATATTACACTAGCTTAAATACAGCTACAACCAGCAAATTGGAATAGTTATTGTCTATGCTACAACTGACGCTATCAGGCTTGCCGAATACCTACATCAGGAAACACGAAAAAGAAACTGTGTGGAAGTACCCGAATTAAATAATGTGGCAGCTGATTTTTTTCGCGTTTCCTGAGGTAGGCTCCTTAGTGAAAGTTGCTCAGTTTGATGGTCTGAGTTTACCGTTTCAGTCTGTGGAGGGCTGTCCCTTCCACCCTGTGTATTTGGTGCTCATATAAACGTTTAAAGTAATTTAACGTAACACAGACGAATTTAACCTCTTTCGTAGTAGTCAAAAAATTTAAAAACTAGGTACCAACAAACTTTAGTTGTATTAAATTCAGCATAAGCATAAGCATTATCATATGCTCACGACTATATTCCCCGACTGTATTAAATTCAGTCTTCCCATACTTAGGTTTCAGTCTAAGAGGAAGGATCTCCATAGAGTCCGCATAAATTTACGATTGTAGTTGGTCTCTTTTGTCTTATGACGTACCTTTAATAGTAGAAGGAGATGGAACTATAGATATTTGTTTATGCGGCGGTCCACTTTTTTTTGAGCTAGTGTGTGTGAAAAGTGACCGTAAACATAAGGCCATATGTCACTTGGTGCCTTTTGTCTCTACTATTACTTTTGTCTATACTACTTGACTCCACACACTCAAACCTAAACGTCAAAAAAAGTGGACACTTTACAATTGGTATGGCTCACTCTATTAGGTATAATCTCTTTGGTTTTACCATATTTAAGGTTTCAGCTTGGAATGACGTATACAAATCGCATGCTTTTAAAACTAAATAACACCGTCAAAACTACAACTCATCACAGACAATCATTTGTCTTAAACAATGGTACAGTCAGAAAGATAAGAGAACTGGAGTCACGCACAGCTTTGCTTGAGTGTACTTATCCACTGACAATTTTTATCGACATCTCAGAGACGCAAGTCGTTTGTCTTACTCTTATTGTGCTCTTGTGATGACATTGTCGTTGTATTTGAGACGTTGTTCAGGCTATTGAAGGTTTATTTTTATCTGTATCGAAGGATAAATATAGAATAGTATGTGTTTTTGACAGAGAGTTTGTCAAACCGTAGCAATTCTGCAAATCCAAGTCACCCAATACTTTTAATTATAATACTTTTGACTTAAATATCTATACTTACTTGAATATGTAGAGAAGGTGTAACCAAAAACAATTTAAATTTTTTAAACCAATCGTGACGGGCTCCTAGATTAGCATAGGTCCATTTATCATCCCTTTCTTTCTCTCTTATTTTCTTCTTCTTTTTTTTACTTTTTTTGTGTCGCCTATAAAAATATTTCATTCATATCTTAGTTATACGTTCTTCTTGTCTATTATATTAGTTTAGTTCTAGTTACTTATGTAGTTATTACTTATAATTGTGTATCCCTATTCTTTATTTTAGTAATAACGTTAAATTTATTTATTATTATTAAATTAACTTTAATATTTATATGTTAGTTATTCCATTAGTACATAATTAATACACTTTTTATTGTTTAGATACGAGAAACTAATAGTACTGATTTAATTATATTCCATATCTACCGACAAAAAAGTTCCATATCTGTTGACAACATTTTAATTTAATTTATTCAATTTCAAAAAAAAAAAAAAAAACAAACAAAACCATTCGCAAAGAATTTGATAACTGCATTTGGTGTATCTTTTGAAGTGAAAACTTATTTAGCACCGTTGTGATTTTAAACTCGATGAAACGAAAAAAACACTATGTATATAATAGTTTCTGAAGATTTCACTTATACTGCGTGTGAACTAATGTTTTTTGTAATTCAATGTATTTGTATGTAAAACAAAACAGGCTTCAGTCGAATTGTCATGTTATGTAAATGAATCTTTCGATACGATATAATTAATAACATACTCGACGAATTTTGGCAAGTCAGCGAAAATAGCTTGTAAAATATATTTCTAGGTCAATGTATGTATAGCTATATTCGTAGGCATCCGTCTTTCAGGATTCTGAATAAAATATTTATGTCATCATTAATCTTAAAGCCTCATATGGAACCTAATAGCTTGTCGTTACGAAGATTTATACATTTTCATCAGCCAATATACGTCTGAAGGGCTCCGACTTACGAATAAGATGGTAAATGTTGAGGCAAGTAAGTGTTCAAAGTCAACGTTTAATTTATTACACTAAATGAATATTTTTCCGCGGCGAACGAGCCGAAGGAGACAAAATATCAAATTTTGGATTCTATGACTGAATCTATGGCACTGGCCAGGGTTGACTGCCTCCTCAATTGATTTTAATACATAACATCATGCTCACGCCTATGTCCCACTCGGATAAGCAGAGACACATGCTAAGATTCTGATACACAAATCTCACCTCTTCAACATCCACAAGTCTAATACATTCTCGTCAATTTCGCAAAATTTTTGATTCATTTGATTTGATCAGCGTACGTACGTTTAGGGCGCCTTTTTATCTATAGCATTGTACCTACTACAAATGTTGATATATTAAAATAGTGAATAAAAGTAATTGAGCTTCATTAATAATTAAAATACAAAATAATCATAGGTAAGTCTGAAAAACGTAAGCTCTTAACCTACAAACAAAAACTACACTATTTCTGCCACACACTTCCATTACCATCTTTATTACGCGTCACACCACACTCATTCATTCACTCATTCACTTCCCAATTAACCGGCACAATGCCATTCAGTACACCATTCAGAAACACTTCCATCTCAAGACCCATTTCTCTATTTGCCTCATAAAACATATGACTAATTGTGCCGGGAGAGAGTAGGCGGTAATGGAGAAAAGCGTTACGCTTTTCCCGCCAAGAATTTGTCAAGCCCAGGGCTGTCGAAAATTGAACAAGATTGGATCACATGATAAATTGATAAAATAGAGAAAGAAGCCTCAGTTCCAACCCCTACCACAGATTATTAATAATTACTATCGTAACAGATACTGCACTCAACCCGATTTCACGCGCTTTTTCGTATTTTGAACTTTGCGCTTCAGGAACGACAAATAAAATGCGCTTTATGTCAATGAACGACAGCCTGCATCTTCTAAGATGCATCTATAATAATCGCAGCTGTCAAACGTGAATGACCGTGTACTACCCCAACAGACACGAATCGCAATCGCAAACTCACACGACGCGACCGGTAACATGATAACAATGCATCGTCACCGTAATCGACGTCCCCGCCGTCGGGGATCCTCTTCTATAGACGCTACAGGCACATCCCAGGCCGCTTCTCACCGATCCCCGCTACCCAATCCGCGTAGTCCCAGCAAGATCCAACGCCCAAATCCGTACCGCTCTGGGTACGTCGGTTGCTTAAAGTCACTCACTGGCTCGGTAGACCCTTCGTCCACAGTAGTTAGCACTGCTCCCTGAGCAATGCTATGTTTAGAAATCAAAACAGTTCCGGCTTAAAAAGAAACACCCATTACATCCTTTGGATCTCGTACAAGGTGACTAAGGAATAAGGTTTGTTATGCAGTGTTTTTATCTGCGAAATGCTAGACACTTATTACCACTTTACACACTAACCATAAATAAAAGGTAAAATTTTTTCAACGGAATGTTAGTTATAGTATCACTTTATGGAAGTGAGATTAAGTATGTATGTACATTATATGTTCCAGAACTCTGGAAAAATAGTTAAATAATTGGTCAACTATACTTCGACATAGAGTGACAACCACAGAACATTATAAGAGGGGTTAGAAGTGCAAAGTAGCGCTTTTGCTTCGGAGACGGCTGTCGCCACTTGTCTTCCCGCTCACGCTGCTACATTTACTCATGCCTTCTCGCTCGCACCACGCCGCGCGCCTTATGGTGTTATGCAAATCATTGCATAACCTGTGGCGACACGTTCCACGCCTACTTTGCACTTCTAACCTCTCTTATAATGTTCTGTCGTGACAACCCTGTTCTCTCTGCTAAGAATTTAAGGCTCCACAGAACTTATAAACGCGCGTCTGCAAGGCGTCTGTTCTTGAGATAATAAAATAAAATGGCCGACGGAAGCATAGCAAGAGCCCAGAGCTTCCAGAATTATATTATTTCTGTGACCTAGCATTTAATTTCTACATAAGATTATGCTGTTATTGAGTAAATTGTTTTCTTTGCTCTTCACTTACAATTAAACTTAAAATACTGGTACAATTAGTGTTTCGTACCGAAACAAAGTAGCATTGATTCAACTAAAACCATTTTCTAAAGTGGAAATAGATATTTTGAGACCATGAGTCAACATTATTTTGAGGTATTAATTTACATTGTTTTAATACGAATCGTATTTGGCCTGATGACTGCCCGATAGCACAGTCTGTAGTGAACCTGCCTGCTGTGCCGAGGGTCGCTGGTTCGAATCCCGTAAGGGACAAATATTTGTATGATGAATATGAATATTTGTACCCGAGTCATGGATGTTTGTATCTATATATGTATTCTATATCGTTGTCTAGTCATCATAACACAAGTCCAGGCTAGATTCTGGAACTTTAAATGTGACTAGATAATTTGTGTGACAATGTCCAAGATATTTATTATTATTATTTATTATTTGCTTATGGTCTAAGCTTGAAGCTAGCCCCCTTCCTATGAGCTGCGACTCTAGCGCCAACCACCGGCGTTTTAAAAAAATACTACTTCCGTTACACCGTTCGAAACGCATCGATACGCGCTCCGCGCAGAAAAATCAAAAAATTGAAAACTAAGTGAAATCGCCGAAATATTAGACACTTTCAACCCCCGGGGAAAAGGAAAAGACCTAACAACCAAGTGGATGATGTGCATGTGAGGATCGCAGTGCTGCTTCTCGATTTACTTGCATCCAGCTGAGCTGGCCAAGGCCTGATGGTGAGGCAGTGGATGGTGCGGTGATTGGGTGAGTCGCTTGGCCCTTATCTTTACGGTACAAATAGTACATATATGCATCTTATTGCGACTACCATGCACATTACACTGCACTGGTTGATATTAAATTGATGTCCCAAAAGTCAAATCACACTTTTAAGCCTAAGCTAGTAACTTTAATGTAAAATCGATGTCATGATCTACGAATAATAAAAACTAGTCAGGCTAGATACAATGTCAACCCCTCGAAGGTTTAACCCATATCATATGGAATGTTTTAATTTGTAAAAATGACAGTCACGTGAGCAAGTGTCGAATAATTGTGTCAGTTTTATTTAATTGGGTTGATAACCACTTGATAAAGTGTTACAAAAAAACATATATTTTTCTTTTCGATAAGATTTAATCTTATCTAAGAAACTAGTAACTGAATGTACTCTGATTTAACTTATATCGCAATCAGAACAACTATGAAAATGAACTAGTTATTCTTTCCATAAAAAGTTTTAAACAAAGTTTTATCGATGAATATTACATTAACTATTCAAATTAATCCCAACTGACACAACGCACCCCGTATAAAATTAATTAATATAGCCAGTAGAATAATTAATTAATATTCAGAAAGGCAAGAAACTAAATTACTAAAAACATGACGCTGGCTCATGCTAATCCCACAAAACGCCAGTAAACCGACTACATGTTGCGTACACGTGGCATAAAACCCTTATCACAGGGTCGCCTTAAAGGCCCCGCGAATTGGGACCTCAGAATAAGGCTGCAAATATCTAAGACTAAATTCAACAAATTGTGGCTACACAACCCTAGTTTAACGATATTTTTAACATTCATTTTGGATAATGATTAATAAAATAAAATAAAATATTTCAAACAACATAATTATAATGACCGAATGCGTATTACTAACAACTACTTAAACCTAAAAAAAAACATCTTTCTTAATTCATTATTCGGAAAGAAGTTGATTTTAACTAACTAACATGGCAAGTTTCATATATATTTGTAAAAAAACAACAAAGGGATTTCTACGATACGTAGCCATCCAAAAAGTCAAAAAAGTCAATATAATTTATTCAATATAGGAGCTTACAGCACACTTATCAAACGTCAAATCTTTTTTAAAGCTACCACCGCGTCGGAACGTGTTGTCGCTGTAGAGAAGATGCGGCCAGAAACTCTACAACATAACACGACTTAATAACTATTACAATATAAATTCTTAAGCTAAAGTTATGTATACAATAATACATAGTACATAGTCCATAGTACATATCCTTCTCTCTTGTTGGGTCATCTGCTATTTTGATCTTATAACTTAAGAAAAACTAAATGTGATACTAAAAAACAAGATACGCGTTGCAAAAACGTGGCCTAAACTAAAACTTTCAAGGCCACATTTAGGCCCTGTGATTTTTAATGAGGTTGAATGCAAAGTTGTAATCAATTTAAGTCATTTGAAATGCGTGCGTTATTTCTAAACGAGAATTTGTGTTTCTGGTTCAAAGTAAAGTTAAACTTTTTCAATAAAAATTCATGGCATAGTTAATAATTCAAAACAAGACAATGACATACGTTTTACGTTTGACCTCAAAATAATAACATAAGGTTCATTTCATTCATTCATTCAGGCTGGAACCTAACGTAGGTAGAAATTAAATTATTTCATTCATTTCATTAGGTCAGGCTGACCTTCGTGACTTCAACGATACCTGGGGTGACCCAGGGTCGTCAGCAAGTAGGTCGATCCAGATAAGTATGCTCTCCCGACATGCTTACCCGATTTGCATTCATTCTTTCGAAGTGACCAAGCCGGAGGAGGCGGTGTATCCTAAAAGGTCATTGAAACTCATTTGGATTGTTAAACTCGGATTCAAAGTATATAGTATAAGGATAAGAGGAATTTTGGTGTTTATAGTTCAGTATTTATAGGGTGTAAAGCATATCTGTGATGGGAATGGACCAGGTCTTCCTGCATAACTTCAGTTGGTTTAGGAGTTAGCTGCAAGGCTGACTATAAGATGTTATTGTTATTTGCACTGTAGCTCTGTGAACAGTACAAAAACTGTCATGTTCTGTCAGTCGGTGTAGGAGATACAGACATTCAAAGTTCCGACCGATCCTGTATCTCCTAAACCAACTGATAGACTATGTCAGTTTTTGTACTGTTCGCATAGCTACAGTGCATATTACAATGATACCTGCATATTCATTTTTAGCAACCATACCAGACCTTTGAACGGCTGGTATGGTTGGAACACTCCTAAACCTACTGGAGTTATGCAGGCAAACTTGGTCCATCCCCATCACAGAGATGCTCTATAAGTACACCCTATGCATACTGAGTGCCTTTTTTAACATAGGCATCTTCCACATTGAACCATGACGTTCTGTCTCTCGCCCTCTGCATTCAGTTGGGACCCGAAATCCCCAAATTTCGTTAGACGATTCCGGTAAGTGGCTAGTAGTATAAAACATAAAAAATGCAAGGCCCTAACATTGTCCGTCCCTGAACTCAAATATCGACCATGTCCTGCCTCATCCCTGGAGGATACTACAACATGGCTGCCCCGTAGGCCCGTGTGTAAATTAGTTATGTAAACAAAGGTGTACTCGAATTTATGGTTTATTGCTTGGAGATAAGGTGTAGTAATAATGTCAGGAGGTGCGGAAACGGTGATTAATTTGCTATATGATATGATATTGGGGACGCTTTTGTTAAGGTTTTCTGCTTGAATTTATTAGGTGTCAAATGAGGTGTTTGTTAATTTTGTTTCTAATACCTCTAAACAAATACTATAAAGTCAACAATAGGGCATTCCCTTCTATTACTCTCCTTTACGAAGAATAAACAAATTTAAATATCTAGGGCACCTCCTTACTGACGGCCTAAGGGATGATGATGATATTGAACGAGAACGGAGGGCGTTGTCAGTAAGAGCGAACATGTTAGCTCGTAGGTTTGCACGGTGCTCGAAGATAGTCAAAATCACATTGTTCCGAGCCTATCGCACGTCTTTCTATGCGTGCAGCCTGTGCGCTAACTATACTCTAAAAGCTTACAGCGCCCTTCGGGTTCAGTATAACAACGCATTCAGGATGCTGTTGGGGCTGCCGCGCTTCTGCAGCGCATCAGGAATATTCGCAGAGAGTCGTGTGGACTGTTGTTATACCACGATGCGCAAACGTTGCGGGTGCACAGAGTGCGCGGCAGCTGCAATAGCATCCTGAACATGATCGCGAATAGGTTTGACTGATCGTACATAAACCGGTGCTGCATGATGCATAGTGCTATATGAGTCATGCAGCACTGACGACGGTAAATAACTAGGTTAAATTATTGTACAGTTAAGTTAAATTGTATTACTAACACAACGAGTCCTGGTCACTTGAATAAATGATTATATTATTATTATTATCCATGCATGCATATGCTCACGACTATATTCCCCGAGGGGGTAGTCAGAGATATTCTGAAACCTCAGAACATCTACGTTTCATCAGTAGTACCGAAACTCTGTCCAGTGTGACGGGGGTGAGCCCGTCGCCACATAATGGACAGTGGGTACAATACATGCCTCGAAATTGAAGCATGCAGGCTTCCTCACGATGTTTTCCTTCACCGAAAAGCCAGTGGTATTATAAATCGTACATAAATTCCGAAAAACTCATTGGTACGAGTCGGTCTGGACGGGGATCGAACCATCGCCTTATGCACGGCAGGCAAGGTTATTCGCCACTCGACCACCACGGCTTTATTATTATTATTATATTATAAACGCTTTTATTATTTGTAAAGTTCTTTTATCACGCATTTTATGTAACTTTTTACAATACCGTTTAAATAAACGTGACAATAACATTTTAATTTGCTCGCAAGAGTGTATTTAGACAAAAATAGTGCATATTGCCTTGTCCATAAGGTTTAGCCGCTCAAGACCCGTACCACGACGTACGAGTATGACATTAACAATTCAGGGTACATACATTGTTATTTACTAAAGACGCTAAACATTATAGGTTGCACGTGTCCTAAGTCTTAACATTCTCAGCAATGTAATACAAATACAAATATATTTATTAATAAAAAGAACTAGTCAGTACACATGATACAATGGACCCCGTATGCGGCAAGCCAGAATCTCGGGAATCCTTTACGATGTAACCTGAATTGTCATTGTAAATTACAATTGAGACAATGAAAAAAAAATGTTTTTTTTTTTTTAAATATTTAATATCTTTAACACTATAGTGACACTAATTTTTGAATATCTTTAAAAATAACTGAAATATAAGTGTTTAAATTTACGAGTAGTGCGAGAGGCAAATATAAGAGAAGTGACGTCATAACTTCGTATTTGCATACAAATTATGACGACGTGTCATACAAACATCTGTTTTGCATGAAAGATATAGAAGATGATAAAACGTTTTTCAATCGCTTGCAACATGTTTTCTATTCGATTGTTATTTCGTTTGAACATTTTGTTATTAAATTTAGCCTGATTTTTATATTCGTTATTAGATATTAGTTATTAAGTCGTGTTATGTTGTAGAGTTTCTGGCCGCATCTTCTCTACAGCGACAACACGTTCCGACGCGGTGGTAGCTTTGAAAAAGATTTGACGTTTGATAAGTGTGCTGTAAGCTCCTATATTGAATAAATTATATTGACTATTGACTATTGATATGAATTTCTAGGATCAGTTATCCTCCCAATTGTCTATTATGTTTATTAAATGGGGCCTACGCGTTGAAGAAACGAGCCCTGAAGATTATTCTAAGCTTTCTTGGAACCCGCAAAGAATCTAGTCTAAGGTTAAGAATAAACAGGGTCCTACTTAATATGCTGACAGTTTGTTAAGGGTATATTACTGTTGGCGCGCTCCATACAAACGAAGTCTGGTTATATTTTCAATACTAACCAATTAAAGTCAGTGAAATTTTTCTGAAACAATCTAGAAAGTATTCTCTATGCTTGTATCTTGTCAGATTTTCGATTAAATGTATAGTTTTACAGTTACAGTGCCTCAAAGATTTTCATACAAATCTTAAATTAATCCTAGCATTAAAACTGTATATTTTAACGAAAATCGGACAAGATACAAGCATAGAGATTTGTTTTTAGAATGTTACTGCAAAATTTCATGGACTATAATTGGTTAGTATTGAAAATATCATCAGACTTCGTTTGTATGCAGCCTGCATTTACCATCAAACTGAAAATGTATCTCTATAAGACCAACATCGAAATCGGGAAAAAAAATCAGCTATACAGCACATTTGGCTCGAGTAGGTTTGCAGTTTTGTATGGAACGAATGTTTTTTTTTCGCGATTTTAAGTTGGTGCCATAGAGAAAGTTGTTCAGATTGACGGTCTGATCTTCCCCTTAAAAAGTGTTAGCAAATTGAGAAGGACTCTACAGTAACCGACCCCTTGCCTTGTCCAACCAACAACTTGCTAACATCATTCCAGCTTTCCCTGAACTCTCCGGTTCCCGACTCCCGTCACGGGCACTCATTGCGTGATGATAAGTGTCCCCAGTTCAGTGGGCATTCGCATTCTGCAAACATTACCCGACCAGTCTCAGTTGAGCTTGTAAAGCAAGCACTAAACTAAACTCCAGTAATTATACCTACTCGCAACTCCAAGGCCATGTAAAAACAACCTTGAAAGCTAAAATACAAGGTTCGTAATACATCGGATACAATGGTGTCCTGTCAGTTCACCGACAGTCAATTTGCAAATTTTTACTTGACAACCAACTACTGGCAAAAAAATGAATCGTTATTTCATCTTTACACAATTACTGATTTTACAAATTATTCAAGTATTAAACTAATCACCTGACTTATTTTCATTTTGCGACATATCATTTGACAAACGATTCATTTATCATTCATGTTATTTAAACAAACAACACTTGGTGTATTGCATTATTTGACATGTTGCATTATTATTAGGCACACATTTTACTAATGTCAACCAAAATAATTAATAAAAAAAAACATCATTATCATTCATAATTTTAATAAATCAACAAAAGTAAAAATTTACAACAGCCTATTTTAATTTCAATGGGATTGCTAACGATCTTAATAGTTTTCGAATCCAAAGTAAAATATATTAATTCTGTTAGGTTAGGTTTGACTTGCGACCAGGACCGAATCGCTCGTGTTAAACTAGTTTAGCCGACTCCACTAGGCTATCCAAAGTAAAATACATTAAGTCGGTTAGGTTAGGTTTGACTCGCAACCACGCCGCACGAGCCGAGCGAGCGGAGCGAGCGTGCCGCGGCAGCGGCCGGCGAGTGCCAGAACCGAATCGCTCGTGTTAAACTAGTTTAGCCGACTCCACTAGGCTATCCAAAGTAAAATGAGTCGGTTAGGTTAGGTTTGACTTGCGACCACGCCGCACGAGCCGAGCGAGCGGAGCGAGCGTGCCGCGGCAGCGGCCGGCGAGTGCCAGAACCGAATCGCTCGTGTTAAACTAGTTTAGCCGACTCCACTAGGTTATCCAAAGTAAAATGAGTCGGTTAGGTTAGGTTTGGCTTGCGACCACGCCGCACGAGCCGAGCGAGCGGAGCGAGCGTGCCGCGGCAGCGGCCGGCGAGTGCCAGAACCGAATCGCTCGTGTTAAACTAGTTTAGCCGACTTCACTAGGCTATCCACAGTAAAATGAGTAGGTTAGGTTAGGTTTGACTTGCGACAACAATGATGCCAGAAACCATTTTTGTTTTTAGAAAAAAAAAACTTTAGTACTTACTTACCTGTAAATTATTTGGCCCAAATGGAAATTGCAACCGTGCAGGACTGTGTTTTCAAAATTTAATCGCAAGCTTAAGATAGCTGCTTTTTCAAAGTCTAATATGCAGACTTTTGGTTTGAAATCAATGTTATTTTCTGTTCCATATTCTATAAGCTATCTATTTTGTTAATACGTGATTTTGTAAAATATTAACAATATTACATGAAAAATACATAAAAGAAAAAAATACATTAGGTACATTTGTAAAGACAAGCTTTTGCAAAAAATATTTTTGTTAAGCGATTATTTGTAAAATGATCAATTTGCGGAACAAGGTGTTTGTAAAATGAATATTACATGAAACGTTGCTTGTTAAGTAATAATTTGCCAAAAAGTTTTTGGACAAACATTAGTGAACCGGATACAATACATAAACTATTTTTCATTTCCGTACCAAAAAAACTATTTGCTATAAACGAGGTATACTCTACTACGGAATAAAGTGACATTTTGTTGCCGAAAATACGTAGGTATTTAAGTAGGGTTGTCGATTTAAATTTATTGTTTTACATTTTAATTGACCTTTATAATTCAAGGATTTTAATGTAAACTATCATACGTATTTCTTTAAAAGAATAAACTACAATATTGTAAATTAGTAATGTGAAGTTCTTTATCAGTTTACTTAAAATTTAAAGATTATAATTTATATTCCTAACAAAATTTCTTTACTAATAAAACTTTGGCCATAAGTAAAATTTTATTATACCAGAATCCTGTTTAATTATAATAAAATAACGAAGCCTATTTTTTTTAAACTTTAATCACCAAGCATAGTCAAAACATGGCGTGTTAGCATCGCCATCCAAAAAGGCAACACCGCCAGCCTTCTTGGCACCCTTCCCCACGGCAGCAGCTTTGATGGGGTGTTTTATCTGCAGGTTGTGTCCGATTAATCTATGATCGGTGCTCTACCTAGAGATTGAACCTCTTGGTTTATTTGCCTTTTCCTGATAAGGAACTATTCAAATCAAAACGACGTGTAAGCTCATAAAATAAACTGGCACGTCCTACAGGCTTCTGTAGAAAAGAAGATCTTTGGCAATTATGACGTAAAGTTAAAAAAATTATCTTGACCACAAATAAATTTAAAATATCAATGTAAACTTTTTATCACTTTTTAATAGATAAAACTAACTAACGCTTTTTAACATTATAATTATAGGGCCTTCTTAATATGCTGACACTTTTTAAGGGGATGATCAGACCATCAAACTGACTCTACATCTCTACATCAACTTTCTCTATGGGACCAATGTCGAAATCGCGAAAAAAAAATCTGCTGTTCCATAGTAAACTGAAATCTTACTCGACCCAATTGTATGGGACAGCTGAGTTTTCTCGATTTCGACATTGGTCCCATAGAGAAAGTTGTTCAGTTTGATGGTCAGATCATCCTCTTAAAAAACTGTCAGCATATTAAGTTGGACCCTGTTTATTATTTCCTAATAGAGGGGACAACCCTACAAAGACGCCATCTTGATAACCCAGCCGGCAAACGTCGTAACACGTCCACTTTTTCTGCTGAGCCGAATGCATCCGACGCCGTTTGATACATTGTGCTTGTCACGTTTTATTTTAGCGAACTGTACTTTTGTGAGGTGTTTACGTGAATTGAATGAAATGTTTGCTTTCGATTCCTTTGGGCTGTGAAAAATATAATATTACTGTATCATACATACCTACATAGGATAGGACACGCGTAATATTCAGTTGTTTAAACAAGTAAATAATAACTGACCAAGCGCATCGGAGGGTTCCGTCCAAACTTAATTATGAAGGACATACTTAACTTAACTTTGCAGTGGAAATTTTAATAAGCTTTACGTTTTATTTTTGAGGTACGGAACCCTGAAAAAAGCTCAAAAGTTAGATAGCTCTTTGGCTCCTGTATGGAGCCTAGCTCAGGAAACGCGAAAAAAATCATATCACACATTTGAGTCGGGTAGGTAGAGCAGTTTTGTATGAAACAGCAGAATTTTTTTCACGTTTCCTGAGGTAGGCTGCATAGCGAAAATTATTCAGTTTGATGGTCTGAGATCACCGTTTCAGTCTGCGGAGGGCTGTGCCTTACACCCTGTATACATAACGACCGCGACCATAATCCCTTTTGAGGTTATCAGAATCTTTACTACAACTACCAACTATATTTTTAAGCGCGCAGTTATAGCAAGGCTTCACCTTCATCAGATTGAAGGTCTTCTGGATGATGTTGTAAAGTAGTGATAAGTAACTAGCCTTTCGCCCACAAAAACACTGAATAAGAGACCTTATCCCCACAGGAAGAAAGAAAGTAGTTCATTCTAAGCCGGTTAACTTAAAAAAAATCGGTCATCAGTTATCGAGCGCCTATTCTGGACCAATTTATTGCCTGACAATTGTAACAGAGTCTATCAGAACTAGGTTTACGATTTGGAAGCCCTTTCTTCTAGATGTGGAGCCACTGCGCTAGACTATATTTTATTTTAAGAGGATATAATTCGGAGCGCGCTCCATACAAACGTACTATGGTGATATTTTCAATACTAACCAATTAAAGTCAATGAAATTTTGCTGAAACAATCTTGAATCAAATATCTATGCTTGTATGGAGTCCGATTTTCGTTAAAATATACAGTTTTAATGCTAGGATTAATTTAAGATTTGTATGGAAATCTTTGAGGCACTGTAACTTTGAAACTATACATTTTAACGAAAATCTGACTCTATACAAGCATAGAAATTTGTTTTTAGATTTATTCTGAAAAATTTCATTGAGTTTAATTGGTTAGTATTGAAAATATCACCATAGTACGTTTGTATGGAGCGCGCTCCGAATTATATCCTCTTAAGGCATTACCACCCGATTTTACCGTAAAATTGGGTAACTTAGCAACCATTTTATACATTAACTATGACACTTTTTAAGTAGAAAACGTAACTGAACAATATACAGGACATGAGAAGTGATTTGGTTTTTCTCGAAATCTATTTTAATTAATACAATAGAAGAAAAAGTTATCTAAAGTCACCCCTTTTTTCCCAATTGTAACCATTTTACTCTTACATTGTTGATCGGAAGAAAATGAAAATTTACAATATACTTCACAATACAACATAAAATGATTTGGTTTACTTATCTTTTAAAAATTCATAAAAATTCATCTAATTTTTGAAAGAAAAGGGCTAAATTCTGACCGGAGCCACGCACTCGTTCACATCTATTAGTATGGAGAGTCGTGTTCCCGAGCGGATACGCCTTAAGTTCGAAGCGTCTCACCAAGTAACGTAGGTCTGAACTCCCAATCTACATCCGTCGCACCATAGACAATCAGCAAGTTTCAACCATAAACCTAAACCACGAATCACGTATGAGTTAAATTGTACACAATATTGTCACAAATTAATGCCTCTAAGGCCGGATTCGACAAAACTTTGATTTAGCAAACAGTAACTATACAAGGAATAATTTACTCACTATTTACTCCGGAATAACTTTACTTGTGTTCTACCACTCTAAACTCAGGCTAAAATTATTCTCGAATGAATGTAATGAAATGAACGAATGTATAATCCACCGTATAAAGAAAGAGGTCGTAGTATCCATACTTATTGCATTACAGTGACAAGTTGTCACCTTTATAAATTTGGGATTGCCAATGGAGCCTATTTTCTCAAGACATAAACAGCTGATTCATTCAACGTTTTTCTTTAACTAGCAAGACAGAGTCATCATCATCATCAGCCTGTCATCGTCCACTCCAAACAGTCTATTCCTGAGGCGCGGCACAAAACTCTATCCTCACCGTTATTCATCCAGTCGCTTCCATTTCTGGTAGCGACTGAGGAAAACCGAGGATACAGAGTTTCAGGTCGTCAGTCCAACGCTGCACGGCTACCTCGGTCACCTTGGACACTTAGCTGTAATTTCATACAAATGGAAAAATTTACAAGAAGACAAGCACGGGCGATACTGAGTGCGAGCGAGACAGGAATACGCCACAGCCTACATTTTCCGACACACTTCCTACCAAGCGGGGGTGAGGATAAAATCGGTGAAGGGGAGGGAGTGTCCATACTGTATGTAGTACCTACTAGAGACTCTTCCTTTATGATTAATTATTTCGTGAACATCAAATCCGCCAACCGCAAATTCTCTAGCCACCAACCGAAGGCCAGATAACTTTACGATTTACCCCAGAAAGTTACGCCCTTGTATCATGTCTGAATACTTCAGACTAAATTTTATGACAACACTAAATGTTCAGGTATAAACGAATTGCGTTGTAAAAATGAGAGACCGACGTGTCTATTCTATCATCTATTTGTTGGAATTGCGTTTTAGAAAAAAAAAAGGTCAGCCACCTGCCCACCTAAAGGAAATGCTGAAGGAATTCATAACAGTATTGATTATCACATCCCCTAAAAATGCGAAAACATATACATTGCATTGGTTCCTGACGGACGCAAGCATAGCATAGCATATGCTCACGACTATATTATCTGAAAACTCTGAACATCCACGTTTCGACAGTGGGTCCAATACATGCCTAGAAATTAAAGCATGCAGGTTTTCTGAAGGATGAAAAGCCAGTGGTATTGCAAATCGTACTAGATTCCGAAAAACTCATTGGTATGTGTGTTGGTACGAGTCGGCCTGGATGAGAATCGAACCATCGCGTCCTGCACGACAGGCAGGATTACTCGCCTCTGGACCACCACGGCGGACGCAAGTAGGTATGTATAAAATTATGATCTCTTTTATCCATCTTGCTTCAAGATACACATCAGGAATGCAATCTTCTTTTTCTTCCGTAACTATAGCCATATTAAAGCTGCTTTGCATAAAAACAGCTTAGAATAAGAATAAGAATCATTTATTGTTAGAGCTGGTGGTATACAAAGATCTTATAGTAAAACAAAGTGAGCAAGCAGCTCTTACCATATCAGGCTTAAACGTATTTAGTGAACACTCTGTCTCTCACACTGCTCATGCTGGTGACTGTGACAGAATTTTATTTAAACATGTTCAAGCCTAAATACTTTTTGGTGTAAGCTAGCCTAAGACCCGTTCCATAAGATTTAGATATGCAGCGAACTTAAATTTATGCGTTACTTTATATTCAAACCATCAAACTAGACCACTTTCACTTAGGAACCAACAAATAAATCGAAAAAAAATTTGCTATTCCACACATTAACTAAGTTGAGTAGCCGTTTCGTTTCATATGGAACAAAATATTATTTTTAGTCATTTAGATGTTGACTCAGAACACTTAAGATCATCTTCTCCATCTCCTGCAGTTGAAAATCGATGAAATAAACAGACAAATAGTTTTCCCCCATTCGATACGTAGTCGCTACGCTCGAAAATCCACAACAATACAACTTCGCAATACCTAATCTTCAGACGACCCACACAGTATACCATTATGTAAATGAACCATAGAATGCAAATCACCGAGGTCAACTAGTGTCACCGCCCTGGAGAGTAACGAGGATGATAAATCTTACTGGTGTAAAAAGCCTCGTCTTTATCTCGACAGCCTCACAATTTGATGATAAGCCTTGTAGGGTTGTGGGAAAACATTTTAGTTCAATTTTTATTTGTAGCCCAAAGACATTCACTACTGAGCGTGGCATCCCCCGAGGATCGCCACAACGAATGGTCTTGCGCTGTCCTCAACGGGTTCCCGCCAACTTCACCAGGTCATCGGTCCACGTTGTGCGGGGCCTACCCACGCATCTTCCAGTCCGCGGTCACCACTCAAGGACTATTCGGCACCCATCGTCCATCTGTTCTACGGGCAATGTGTCCATTGCCTGCTTTAGCAATTCTTCGGACTATGTCTGGTATCAAGGTTCTTTTGCGAATCTCTTCATTCAGGGAAACTTCTAGCACAGCCCATAGCTCATAGCTCGAAGCATAGCCCAGTTCCAGCCCTTTGAGTGAATTTTAGTATTTTAATGAGGCCTTTGTTGGCCTTAATTTTATAATAATTTCAATAAACATTGATGTACTAACCGTTTTTGTGCACTGTGCAACCCAATTTTTTAGTGCACTGTAAATAGGTAGACAGGCAACCCTATTCCAGTTCTAACCAGTGATAACTTGGTAAAACTGGGCCGAGATTCGCAGCGGAATCGCAGCGATTACACACAGGTGGCGTGCCGGGCTGATTAACGACGCTGCCTTCGCACAAACTCGAGCCGCCTTTGTTTTTTTACTAAGTTTTCTCGCGAATAAAACAAAGAGAAAGATGAATTTGTCGAGATATTAAGGGAGAGCGGTTGAGTTGGTGTTAAGCGTGGCTTGTTTGGTAGAAGCAAGGGCGCGATTCAGGAATACATTTTATGGGAGCCACTTATTAATTTTCTGAGTTATTATTAAAACGTTCTGGAAACTTTTTGCGAGATTAAAGTTAATGTCGATGTTATATTGTTATGAAGTTATTAACTTTTACATGGGTCTGAAATTAGTTTCATTTTTGGACAAAAAAATTACAAGAATGGAACCTAGATATGTGTTTTCTTTTTAGAATAGAGCTGTCATAGTATTTACTGTAAAACAATTGTATTCAAGAAATAAGTAAGATCTTTCTGCAGTTCGTTTTCGAATTCAAGACGTAGGGACCGTTGCTCGGCCATCTTTGAATCTCTAAAAATATGTTGGTTGGAAACTCTCTTTACCACGATAGGAAGACAAATTCAATGACATGCCAGTGACTCGACAGAAGAAAGTTTGCTATACCTGCGAATATTTTGTTTCAACCCTACAAATAACGCGTATCACGAACACTAAAACAAACAACCATAATTTCACATTTCCATAAAAAGTAACATTCAAAATCTCAAATTTACTTATCACGGCTAATAAATCTCTAAATGAGGGAGAATTTTAACGAACGTGTAATCTTTAAAAACGAGTTTGCTTTTTTTATTCAAATATCCTAAACAAATGACCGCTTAGTACGACAAGCGAGTTCTGTCCCACACCGAGCGACGACGGCAATTAGTTTAATTTTACCTTTTTAAGGTTCCGCTTTCAGGTTAAGAAAGCTTTTCATGTTATTGACTAGGTCGTTTTTCAATTCAATTCATTTATTTTGTGTCAGATCATAAATCTATAGAGGTGTTAGTAACAATGACTTAAGATATACAACGTGTTAATGAATAAGCGCAAAACCTCATACACCCCAACTGATTTACAACAAAATAATTAGATTGAAACAATAATTTCATTATTTTGATAGTTAAACTTTAAAGTTATACGCATTTTAAGTTTTCAGGCAAAAATGATTTGTTTTCATTTCAGCAATGAATGAAAGAGTTAGCGTGCTCATGGATACATCTTGTTTTGGTAGTAAGAAGGGTGAGAGTGCCCAAGCAGTGGATTGAGATCGAGTTCAGTAAATTTTAATATTTACAAACAAATTATTTACTATTTTGTAAAAAAAATCCTATGTTGAAAACAAGATAATTCGATTCTGCTCTCGATTCTATACAAACTACTTTCTAGTTTTGCGTTAATTCATTAACACGTTATATGTTAGTGACAAAAATTCTACATTTACATTTGTTTAACATTAACAAAAGCGGGCCTACAGGCCCTATGCAGGCTATTCCAATGCCCAATGATGGGACACTGGAACCGCTCTGTAATGGGTTCGAGGAGGGTGTTGGTCCTGCCCCAGGACCCGCAGCAGGGAGGCGGCTCGTTTGCGTATGATAGCTGCAAAGCTATCTACTCGCGCCGACGCAAACTTGCCCGATGCGCTGCAGAAACGAGGCCGCCCCAACAACTTCCTCAGCCCATTAAGGGGATATAATTCGGAGCGCGCTCCATACAAACGTACTATGGTGATAATTTCAATACTAACCAATTAAACTCATTGAAATTTTTCAGAATCAATCTTTAAACAAATTTCTATGCTTGTATAGAGTCAGATTTTCGTTAAAATGTATAGTTTTAATGATACAGTGCCTCAAAGATTTCCATACAAATCTTATATCTTATCATTGAAACTGTATATTTTAACGAAAATCTGACTCCATACAAGCATAGATATTTGTTTCAAGATTGTTTCATCACAATTTTTTTTTTAAAGTATCGCTTTCTTTTTGCGTCAGGGGCTACAAATATTTGGTAGTTCTGGCAAGGTATCTGTCCGAACGGGATTATGGTTGTAAGTTTCTATACCAATGTATTGTGGATTTTAAACCTCAAATTGCTATTACACAATAGTTTCTACCTATTGTTGGTTCTACTACTTTATAAACATCCTTCAAATTAAATCAAATATAGGTACTTTATTTACACAAAAACATAAACAGTAAAATACATAGAAAAAATCGGATTCGAAATCCATTCATTTTATTCGTTGATAAAGTACCTAATCATCAAACAACAAACCAACTTTTGATCCTAACAAAGTCTACTGCGAGTGCATCAGACAAGCATCAACAAATATTTTCAGCAATTCAAGTAGAATGTAGCGTGTTTTTCAGATAATGCTTTGCATATAAATTCTGGTGAGGAACATAAAATGCAGCCACGTGGTCAACCACCTGACGATAGTTCACGACCTCGATCATAAGTCTTGTTGAGTTTATCTGTACACTGGGACATAGAAAGTAACGATATTGTTTATTTTGCAGAATGTTGTCGTCATTGTTTGGCGCTGAATTCGGGAAAAATAAAGATTGATTGAGCTGTATCTATAACCGATTCGTAGAGCGGAGAAAAAGTCTAGCTCGCTTTGCTCGCTCTAAGTTTATAATTTTAATTACTGTATAACACATAATCCTAAAGAATTCTGACCACAAGTAAGGAATGGTGCTAAAAATTACGAGTTCGCTCCATATCTTTTACTTGGATGCACATATTTTGTACGGAAAGAGCTCTAG
This sequence comes from Agonopterix alstromeriana, assembly GCA_963924505.1. Lineage (NCBI taxonomy): Eukaryota > Metazoa > Arthropoda > Insecta > Lepidoptera > Depressariidae > Agonopterix > Agonopterix alstromeriana. The sequence goes on from OZ004675.1 coordinate 15,254,094, forward strand.
CTCCAACCGATTCGTATTGAGGAGAAAAATTGAGCTCGCTTCGCTCGGTCTAAAGTTCTATTTTTGCATGGATAACCCAAAAGATGTCTGACTACAACTCAAGTAGTTGTGCTTAAATTATTTTGTGTGTTCTTATAAAAAGAGGGCGGTAAAAAGTCTGCGGCCAGGGCGATAGAAACCCACGTTACACCACTATATTATTACTCACGACCGTGATACGGTTTTTTATCTGTGACATTATATTTATAATTCTTAAATCTCGTCATATCACTTTTTTGTCACGTTATCAATGAAAAAGATTCAGATGACCTATTCTCTAGATTTATAATAAAATAATAAGTCAACAAGTATGTTTGCACGTTTATAAGACTGTATAAACTACGAAGTATAAAAATATAAACCGGCCAAGTACGAGTCGGACTCGCACACAGGGGGTTCCGTTACTTTACCTATAGAGTTTGTTCTAGTTTTATTAAAGTTTTATGTTTTGTCAAACTTCTGATAGAGCAAAAAATGCAAAAATGTAACGTTTGAAAAAAAGTTCCCATCGGCACCCTTTAGGTACGGAACCCTAAAAATGAAATTTGTTAACAGACTCCGTATTTCTGTTATTCTTATCAAACGGAACCCTTATCTTGATATCCGACTCGCACTTATTGTTCTTCCAACAAACAAGCAGATAATTAATTGTTTCCTTCATTTGCATGTTGTCAGCCGCGTTTGTTTTAGAGATTTTTGTTACTTCTATACAAATAATGCTTTAAATGCCGCTCCATTTTTCATTTCCAAAGTTTTTTACCAAAATAATTTGGTTTACACATTTTTCTTGTAAACACAAATATTATATTCTTTTTTAAAAGAAAGTATGTCTAGGTTTTTAACGGACGCAAAATTAGTGTTATTTTTAGTGTTCCGTACTAGTATTGGCAAAGCAAGCACAAATACACAACAACAACATAACATCAACAACGACAACGCAAAAACAACACAACCACAATCACTACAACAATTATTATACAATGGCTTGGGTCTGAGGTCACTAGCTTATAGTTTATTTACTTTACTGTATAGTATCAATTATTTTATTAAATAGACTATGTATTATTGTATACATAACTTTAGCTTAAGAATTTATATTGTAATAGTTATTAAGTCGTGTAATGTTGTAGAGTTTCTGGCCGTATCTTCTCTACAGCGACAACACGTTCCGACGCGGTGGTAGCTTTAAAAAAGATTTGACGTTTGATAAGTGTGCTTCAAGCTCCTATATTGAATAAATTATATTGACTTGACTTGGCTACAGAACCCTGTCTTGGAAGATAAATAACAGAATATCAAATACTTAGTATCTACAAGTAAGTAAGTTATAGCCTGTAGAATCCCACTGCTGGGCAAAGGCCTCCTCTCACGAATAAGGGTGAGAGGGATTGGGCCATACTCCACCACCCGGGCCCAGTGCGTGTTGGTGGAGTCAAGTTAGTGGTCAACTTACTATCGATTGAGTTCAAAAAATCATTTGCGGTTCGGGACCTATCTACACTATAATAATAATAATTAATAATTAATAATTAATAATAATATTATAAAGAGGAAAGATTTGTACCTATTTTTGTATGTTTGTATGTTTGTAATGAATAGGCTCAAAAAGTACTGGGCCGATTTAAAAAATTCTTTCACCAATAGAATGCTACATTCTTCCAATTTGACATAGGCTACATTTCATTTTGAAAAAAATTAGGGATCCTTGGTAAAATAGACAATTGTCTAGCCCGTGCGAAACCGGGACGGGCTGCTATATGACATAAAGATGTTTATCCTTCTTCTAAAAGTTAAACTTTCTTCCAACCTCTCCGTTAACATACCTATCTGAACACTATGTTATCCGAATATCCGAACAGTACCCGGGTTCGGACGTCCGCGGATAAATGACCGGATAATCGGCTACCAATCTATACTTAAATTTACGTGGCATTCTGGTTGAAACTCAGATTGGTGCAATTTTAGTCTTTATGGTTAACCTTTATTAGATTACCTGCTGTGGGATCCTGCAGGTTATACACCACTAGTTTTTAATTAGGTACTTAAAAAATTTTAAGAGGCCTATTACAAGCTCATCTCACAATACTTTTATAGTATCTAAAAATTCCACTTTTAAGAATTTCGGAATAAAAATAAAAGCGGCCGTTTTGTTTTCTTTTTTCAAATTTGTATGTTTAGACCTGTAAAAACCTACAAAAGTAGTCTATAAAATAGCTTGAAAGATTTTGTAGTTCATTGGAGTAGCACTTTTTTAATTTATGCTTTATTTATTGAGAAATCGTTATTATTGTCATGAGGGCGCCACTGAGCTTGTAATAGGGATCTTAAGGGTGTATTCAGACAATGAAACTAAACAACCTTCCCTCAACATGGTCGCTCAACCAGTAACATGAGTCGAGAAAGGAGAAAATTTATTGGACCTCCCATACAGAAGTGCGGATCAGCCGATCGATTTTCTATGGGATTTTCTATAGGTAGTAACTATTGAATAATCTGTGATGGGAGGTCCAAAAATTTTTTTCCTTTTTTGACCTATTGTGGAAAGTTGTTTAGTTTCATTATCTAAATACACCCTTAAAATTTTGTTAATAATTTAAAACTTGTCGAGCACACGGCTCACTTGGCGAGCAGATTGACCCCGGAGACCAGGTCCACCAAGTTCCAGGAGGGACGCTTTGGAGCTTCGCTCCTACGCGTAGCTCGGCCTTCGGCCTCGCAAAAGTTATAATACAGGGTGTAAAAAGACCTCTCCCGAAAACTCAAAGGGGTGAAAGTCCACATCAAAACAACTTTTACAATGGGACCAACTATGAGAACTCAAAAAAAAAAATGTACGTAACACAGATTTTTTTTTTGTTCTCATCGTTGGTCTCATAGTAAAAGTAGTTCATATTGATGGTTACTTTCACCCCCTTGGAGTTTTCAGGAGAAGTCTGTGGGTGTAAGAACCCTGTAAAACTTACTTTACTTTTAGTCGGACCATAATATTATACACATTAATTATTTACGGCACATTATGGTACCCTAAAATAAAGGCCTAGTTACCGCAGCTCCTAAATTTTTGTCAATATAAAATTACTTATATCAACCGTTGACACGCTATAACTCAAGAGAGCAACAAATATTCGTACAAAATCGGAAAGCCGACGCATTTGCTGAATCGATGACCCAGAAAACTTTGGACAATCGAAGCCCGCCGTCCAAATTTAACCCCAAACTGCCCGCTACAAAACAATTTGTAATTGTGTTTAACCCTCAAACGTCACTGTTAGAGAGTTTCGGTTAGATTAATTAGTTTCCACGTTATAATTAGACTTAATTGATTTGGTAGAGATTGTGTTAGGCGTATGCTCATGAGTATGTTCGTCGAGGGTAGACAGAGGTACTCAAAATTAGAGGCGCCTGCAACTTCAGACTATTCAGTAGTCTCCACTTAGCTTTTGATTGTATGCCGATCACGATGAAACAAAAACCTTTTAAATCTTAAAATGACGTCAAAAATGCTATCAACGATAATACAGTTTTTGAATTTTTTGCATATTAATTTGTTTAAGCATAATTAAGCATAATGCTCACGATTATATTCCCCGAGGGGGTAGTCAGAGATATTCTGAAACCTCAGAACATCCACGTTTCATTAGTGCCGGAACTCTGTCCAGTGTGACGGAAAGTGAGCCCGTCGCCACTTAAATTGAAAACTTGAACTCTTAAATTTGAATTGAATTGGTTTAATTCCAGAAACTAACCTAAGCAGGGATCTTAACCGGTTTTGAAATACCGGTTAATATAGTTCATAAAACCGTTATAATTGTGTTCATTCATTAACCGGTTAATCCAGTAACCGGTTTTTACAAAAACGAAATAATTTTGGTTACCGGTTAATTCAGAGAACGAAATTATTCAACTCGTGCTAACCGATATTATGATCAGAATTAACCGGTTAAACTCACGCTACCCGTGCGCCGGTCGCTGCGCTGTTGCCAGATTGCCGCCAATCTGGCAACACTGCGCGCGCTGTGCATTCGTTTCGGTGATATGTAACCCAGTCATATCACCGAAACGAATTAATTACAGTTTGAGTCGGGATGAATTAAGAATTGTTTTTTTTTGGGTGTATCATTTGAGAATCAAATTGGGCCTAGAAATATATCAAAATTTTAAAACACTCACGTCAGCCCACCCCACCCCAAATATAAAATAATGCATTTATCTCTTCAAAAAATATCTTACGGTAAAATTTTTTTATTTCACTTTTTTAATCCTTTACCTTTACAGCCTTCAAACACGGAGTAAATTTTATTGTCTACTTAGAAACCTTTAAAAAATACATTTTTATTTTTTATGAATAACTAACTCATTTAAAATTAATTTAATTTTAAACTTTTTTGTTTTTTTAACCGAATGCGTCCAAAATCTACATCTGGGGGTTTCTGCGATCTCTTGCGACGAATCCGATGTCAGATTTGAGAAAAGTGGCCGCCATCTTGTACTTTTTGTTTCTCAACCGATTGCTTTCAAAATCGATATCTGCGGGTCCGCGTGGGCTCCAACCACGGATCCGAAGTCAGATTTGAGAAAAGTGGCCGCCATCTTGAACTTTTTGGTTTCTCAACCGATTGCTTCCAAAATCGATATCTGGGAGTTTCTGCGATCTCTTACGACGAATCTGACGTCAGATTTCGGAAAAGTGGCTGCCATCTTGATTTTTTTTTGTTTTCCACCCGATTGCGTCCAAAATCGATATCTGGGGGTTTCTGCGACCTCTTACGACGAATCTAACGTCAGATTTCCGAAAAGTGGCTGCCATCTTGAACTTTTTTGTTTTTGAATTGATTGCTTCGAAAATTGATATATGAGGGTCCGCGTGGACTCCTAACATGGATCCGATGTCAGATTTGAGAAAAGTGGCCGCCATCTTGAACTTTTTTGTTTCTCAACCGATTGCTTCCAAAATCGATATCTGAAAATCCGCGTGGACTCCAAACACGGATCCGATGTCAGATTTGAGAAAAGTGGCCGCCATCTTGAACTTTTTTGTTTCTCAACCGATTGCTTCCAAAATCGATATCTGAGGATCCGCGTGGATTTCAAACACGGATCCGATGTCAGATTTGAGAAAAGTGGCCGCCATCTTGAACTTTTTTGTTTCTCAACCGATTGCTTCCAAAATCGACATCTGAGAGTTCGCGTGGACTCCAAATACGGATCCGATGTCAGATTTGAGAAAAGTCGCCGCCATCTTGAACTTTTTGGTTTTTCAACGGATTGCTTTCAAAATCTATGTCTGAGACTCCGCGTGGACTCCAAACACGGATCTGATGTCAGATTTGAGAAAAGTGGCCGCCATCTTGAACTTTTTTGTTTCTCAACCGATTGCTTCCAAAATCGATATCTGAGGATCCGCGTGGACTCCAAACACGGATCCGATGTCAGATTTGAGAAAAGTGGCCGCCATCTTGAACTTTTTTGTTTCTCAACCGATTGCTTCCAAAATCGATATCTAGGAGTTTCTGCGATCTCTTACGACGAATCTGACGTCAGATTTCGGAAAAGTGGCTGCCATCTTGATTTTTTTTGTTTTCCACCCGATTGCGTCCAAAATCGATATCTGAGGGTTTCTGCGATCTCTTACGACGAATCTAACGTCAGATTTCCGAAAAGTGGCTGCCATCTTGTACTTTTTTGTTTTTGAATTGATTGCTTCGAAAATTGATATATGAGGGTCCGCGTGGACTCCTAACATGGATCCGATGTCAGATTTGAAAAAAGTGGCCGCCATCCTTGAACTTTTTTGTTTCTCAACCGATTGCTTCCAAAATCGATATCTGAGGATCCGCGTGGACTCCAAACACGGATCCGATGTCAGATTTGAGAAAAGTGGCCGCCATCTTGAACTTTTTTGTTTCTCAACCGATTGCTTCCAAAATCGATATCTGAGGATCCGCGTGGACTCCAAACACGGATCCGATGTCAGATTTGAGAAAAGTGACCGCCATCTTGAACTTTTTTGTTTCTCAACCGATTGCTTCCAAAATCGATATCTGAGGATCCGCGTGGACTCCAAACACGGATCCGATGTCAGATTTGAGAAAAGTGGCGGCCATCTTGAACTTTTTTGTTTCTCAACCGATTGCTTCCAAAATCGATATCTGAGGATCCGCGTGGACTCCAAACACGGATCCGATGTCAGATTTGAGAAAAGTGGCCGCCATCTTGAACTTTTTTGTTTCTCAACCGATTGCTTCCAAAATCGATATCTGGGAGTTTCTGCGATCTCTTACGACGAATCTGACGTCAGATTTCGGAAAAGTGGGTGCCATCTTGATTTTTTTTGTTTTCCACCCGATTGCGTCCAAAATCGATATCTGGGGGTTTCTGCGATCTCTTACGACGAATCTAACGTCAGATTTCCGAAAAGTGGCTGCTATCTTGAACTTTTTTGTTTTTGAATTGATTGCTTCGAAAATTGATATAAATGAGGGTCCGCGTGGACTCCTAACATGGATCCGATGTCAGATTTGAGAAAAGTGGCCGCCATCTTGAACTTTTTTGTTTCTCAACGGATTGCTTCCAAAATCGATATCTGAGGATCCGCGTGGACTCCAAACACGGATCCGATGTCAGATTTGAGAAAAGTGGCCGCCATCTTGAACTTTTTTGTTTCTAAACCGATTGCTTCCAAAATCGATATCTGAGGATCCGCGTGGACTCCAAACACGGATCCGATGTCAGATTTGAGAAAAGTGACCGCATCTTGAACATTTTTGTTTCTCAACCGATTGCTTCCATAATCGATATCTGAGGATCCGCGTGGACTCCAAATACGGATCCGATGTCAGATTTGAGAAAAGTGGCCGCCCTCCTGAACTTGTTTGTTCTTCAACCGATTGCTTCCAAAATCGATATCTGAGGGTCCTCGTGGATTTCAAACACGGATCCGATGTCAGATTTGAGAAAAGTGGCCGCCATCTTGAACTTTTTTGTTTCTCAACCGATTGCTTCCAAAATCGACATCTGAGAGTCCGCGTGGACTCCAAACACGGATCCGATGTCAGATTTGAGAAAAGTCGCCGCCATCTTGAACTTTTTTGTTTCTCAACCGATTGCTTCCAAAATCGATATCTGAGGATCCGCGTGGACTCCAAACACGGATCCGATGTCAGATTTGAGAAAAGTGGCCGCCATCTTGAACTTTTTTGTTTCTCAACCGATTGCTTCCAAAATCGATATCTGGGAGTTTCTGTGATCTCTTACGGCGAATCTGACGTCAGATTTCGGAAAAGTGGCCGCCATCTTGAACTGTTTTGTTTTTCAACCGATGGCGTCCAAAATCGATATCTGGGCGCTTCTGCGATCTCTTACGACGAATCTGACGTCAGATTTCGGAAAAGTGGCTGCCATCTTGATTTTTTTGTTTTCCACCCGATTGCGTCCAAAATCGATATCTGGGGGTTTCTGCGATCTCTTACGACGAATCTAACGTCAGATTTCCGAAAAGTGGCTGCCATCTTGTACTTTTTTGTTTTTGAATTGATTGCTTCGAAAATTGATATATGAGGGTCCGCGTGGACTCCTAACATGGATCCGATGTCAGATTTGAAAACAGTGGCCGCCATCTTGAACTTTTTTGTTTCTCAACCGATTGCTTCCAAAATCGATATCTGAGGGTCCGCGTGGACTGCAAACACGGATCCGATGTCAGATTTGAGAAAAATGGCCGCCATCTTGAACTTTTTTGTTTCTCAACCGATTGCTTCCAAAATCGATATCTGAGGATCCGCGTGGACTCCAAACACGGATCCGATGTCAGATTTGAGAAAAGTGGCCGCCATCTTGAACTTTTTTGTTTCTCAACCGATTGCTTCCAAAATCGATATCTGAGGATCCGCGTGGACTCCAAACACGGATCCGATGTCAGATTTGAGAAAAGTGGCCGCCATCTTGAACTTTTTTGTTTCTCAACCGATTGCTTCCAAAATCGATATCTAGGAGTGTCTGCGATCTCTTACGACGAATCTGACGTCAGATTTCGGAAAAGTGGCTGCCATCTTGATTTTTTTTGTTTTCCACCCGATTGCGTCCAAAATCGATATCTGTACCCCTAGTGCGAGTTACACAAAACAAATCGAATGACTTTACTAAAAAGTAAATCGAATAAACGTCAAACGTATCGACGACCGAAAACACGCGAGTGTGAGTTGCAAGCATTTGTAACTCTCGAACGGCGTTTACTCACCGTGAATAGCGTTTATTGTTTTTCTTAGGTTGGCATTATGATGGAGTGTGTGAGATAAGCCGACTAAATGTAAGATATTGTTTTTAATAAAGCTCTTAACGTAAGCAGCTGTCAATCAAAACAAGGCGGGTTATCATTTCGAATTTAGCGTTGTTCACATTGCTCAGTTTTGTTTACCTTCTTTGATTGCAATATTCTGTGTTTAGGCATATTCATTCAGGTCTAATAACATGAAATTTTATTAAAAATTAAGATGAGCCAATGAAATATTGGTGATGTTTGCAAGAGCATTAGGTATAAGTGAATATTAGTTATTTGTAACATTAAAATTAATTGAAGTTCTAGTGAGTGAAGTGAAGTTTATTAAACGTAAATTAAGTTAAAATCTGGTGAAATACTTATACCTATTCATAAATTCACTTTCTGTGATGACTAAAGAGTGGAATAGAAAAGAATCAAACTTTTTTACGGGTAGTCCAGACCATCAAACTGAACAACTTTTACTATGGGAGCAAAATGTAATTGCAAAAAAAAATCTGCTGTTCATACATTTGAGTCGAGGAGGCATTGCAATTTTGTATGGAACAACTGATTTTTTGTGTGATTTTAGGTGTTTAGTTTGATTGTCTGAACCACTTTTAATTAGGGTCGTTTCGTTCGTTCAATTGCGTTTATCTTGTGCCTTAGCTGTCGCAAACAACCTCCAAGCGAAAAATTACGTGCTGCCATTATTTTATCCGCTTCACACAACATTTTTAATAAAAAAAACTGTGTAATTAAATGTCCTCACGACAAAAACTTTAGTGACAACTTCACTATCGCGTTAGCGTAAAGTTTACTCTTCGAACTGTCAAAGTCGCAACTCACACTCACAAAAGCTAGCAAAACTGTCACCAATACTGTTTACGTCAAGGACATCGATGTTTACGTGCTCACTTAGTGGTCGTCAGTGACAGAGTTAAAACTCGCACTCGCAAATTATGTTTCTCACGAATGCCACCAGATGGCTCTGTTTCAATCCCATACAAATCACGGTTTACGTTAACGCGTTCGAGTAGTTAGAAAAACTCGCACTAAGCATACTGGGGGTTTCTGCGATCTCTTACGACGAATCTAACGTCAGTTTTCCGAAAAGTGGCTGCCATCTTGTACTTTTTTGTTTTTGAATTGATTGCTTCGAAAATTGATATATGAGGGTCCGCGTGGACTCCTAACATGGATCCGATGTCAGATTTGAAAAAAGTGGCCGCCATCTTGAACTTGTTTGTTTCTCAACCGATTGCTTCCAAAATCGATATCTGAGGATCCGCGTGGACTCCAAACACGGATCCGATGTCAGATTTGAGAAAAGTGGCCGCCATCTTGAACTTTTTTGTTTCTCAACCGATTGCTTCCAAAATCGATATCTGAGGATCCGCGTGGACTCCAAACACGGATCCGATGTCAGATTTGAGAAAAGTGGCCGCCATCTTGAACTTTTTTGTTTCTCAACCGATTGCTTCCAAAATCGATATCTGAGGATCCGCGTGGACTCCAAACACGGATCCGATGTCAGATTTGAGAAAAGTGGCGGCCATCTTGAACTTTTTTGTTTTTGAATTGATTGCTTCGAAAATTGATATATGAGGGTCCGCGTGGACTCCTAACATGGATCCGATGTCAGATTTCAGAAAAGTGGCCGCCATCTTGAACTTTTTTGTTTCTCAACGGATTGCTTCCAAAATCGATATCTGAGGATCCGCGTGGACTCCAAACACGGATCCGATGTCAGATTTGAGAAAAGTAGCCGCCATCTTGAACTTTTTTGTTTTTCAACCGATTGCTTTCAAAATCTATATCTGAGGGTCCGCGTGGACTCCAAACACGGATCTGATGTCAGATATGAGAAAAGTGGCGGACATCTTGAACTTATTTGTTTTTTTAAATCGATTGCTTCCAAAATCAATATCTGAGGGTCCGCGTGGACTCCAAACACGGATCCGATATCCGATTTAAGAGTGGCCGCTATATCGAACTTTTTTGTTTTTAAAGCGATTGCTTCGAAAATCTAATGATCTGAGGGTCCACGTGAACTTCAAACACGAATCCGATGTAAGATTAGAGAAAAGTGGCGGACATCTTGAACTTCTTACCCAACTGCGACAGAAGGAGAGTTATTTAATTCTCAACCGATTAGGCTAGGTTTAGGTTAGGTTATGTACTGGGCTATAACAGTTGTATAAAATGGCGGATTAAACATTTACATCAATACTGTTAATAGGACAGTTTTGCTGTATAAGGCGAAGATGTACCGTCAAGACGCTTCTATACTACAAGCTGTTACCGCTGACACTTTAGTACAACATTTAGCCAACTTTTTTTAGATTCAAATTTAACATTATAGATTTTGGAAGCAATCGGTTGAGAAACAAAAAAGTTCAAGATGGCGGTCACTTTTCTCAAATCTGACATCGGATCCGTGTTTGAAATCCACGCGGACCCTCAGATATCGATTTTGGACGCAATCGGGTGAAAAACAAAAAAGTTCAAAATGGCGGCCACTTTTCCAAAATCTGACGTCAGATTCGTCGTAGGAGATCACAGAAACCCCCAGATAACGATTTTGGACGCAATCGGTTGAAAAACAAAAAAGTTCAAAATGGCGGCTATTTTTCCGAAATCTGAACGAATCTGTCATTCGTCGTAGGAGATCGCAGAAACCCTCAGATATCGATTTTGGACGGAATCGGTAGAAAAACAAACAAGTGCAAGATGGCGTCTACGTTTCTTAATTCCCTCATTGGTTTCTTGTTTAAAGTTCATGTGGACCTTCAAATATCGATTTTGGAAGCAATCGGTTGGGAAACTAAAAGTTAATTATGGCGGTCCCGACCAAATACCTACAAACCTAGCAGCACCCGCCACCCACTCCACAACCCACCACCAAAACCCGCCACCCATCACCAGCCACCCAACATCCACCACCATCCACCGCCACTTACCAAACACTCACCAAATAACCACCAAACCAAAACACCCACTAACCACTTACCAACAGCCATCCATCCATCCATCCATCCACTACACAGTCAAGATTTGACCCAACCAGTCATCACGACTCCATGCTGGTGCGTGGACTTTAATCGTTAATCATTAATCAGATTAAGGCTTTGATTACTTGATTAATCAAAACAAAATTAACTTTGGGCCCACACTGCTATGACCTTGTAGTGGCAAGCCGCACAAAAAGCGAGAGTTCCGTTATGCAGTAACTACAAGAGATGGCGCTCGTTTTTTACTCAAATTAACCGGTTAATTCTGCTCAACAAAATTGAAATTTGTAAAAAACCGGTTTGATAGATTAACCGGTTAAAATACCGGTAACCGAAAACTAAACCGCAATCAATTCAGGTTTGGGGTCAATGACCAAAACCGGTTTCCAAAATTAACCGGTTTCCGATCCCTGAACCTAAGTATTATACTTTTGTAAAAACTTAATTCTGATTGGTTTAGTAATTTAAAGTAATACGAGCACAAACAAAAAATAATAATTCATTATCAAACGAATGTAACAGCTGATTTTCTTTCCGCGATTCGATATAAGCTCCATAATGAAAGTGGTTCAGTTTGATGGTCTGAACAACCCCTTAAAGTATTGTAATACATTTAGGTTTATACCCTGCTATACCTTTACTCCATTCAAAATAGCAGCGAAATTTTAAGGCTATTTTGCATTACAGAAACTGAGATTTGAAACACTTCCTCTCACTTATTCTTAAAACAGCTTTATTAACGTCCAAGATTTGTCGGATAGTATAAGTATCGAATAAAATTAATTACATTTGGTAATCAGAATTGGCCAGAAATCTAAATAGGAATCGAAAAATCTCGTCACTAGCAGTGTCCTACAGGTACAGAACAGGCATCGAACCCGTCCCCACGGTTCATTGACTACGGACTCAATACACATCTCGGGCAGGCCTTCGAAAATCTAAAAATTCAGAATCCACTGACACAGTAACATTTTCAATTCCTTCATTAAAACGGTTGTACGAAAGTTCTTTAAAAATTTTCTAACAATACAATTAAAAATAAAAATAGCCTCATACAAAGAGCCGACCAACGCCAGCACGTAACGTTTCGAGCAACCTTATTAAGCTATACAACCTTTTTGCTCCTTTCACCCGAGGAAAACTTGTAATTTCTCGCAAACCTATCCGTGAGGTGCTACCATTTGTTCTTCGTACTCACTTCGTTCTCGCGCTTTACAATAACTCACATGTAAGATTATTAATTTATGCTTAGACCATATTATTTATTCGATCCACAAGATTTTTTGTACCATATTCGGTTTAATATGCGTTTATTGGTTTGAACCACAAATCTATAGATATAATAAAATTGCAAACTTGGCATGGATTACATTGAAGATATTCGCAAAAAAATTAATTGGGGGCGTTAGAATACGTAATGCTATGCACTAAGACCATTTTTAGAATTGTTGTCTGTTTGTCTGTTTGTTTGTGCACGCATCATATAAAAATGACTCAACCCATTTGGATGGGGTTTTCATTAAAATATAGGGCTTAATTTGGATTAACATTTAAGTTTCGTTTCATCGCAATCAGTTCACTCAATCAAAATTTCTGAGTATTTAAAGTCAGTGGTCTGCGCGTACGAAGTCGCGGGCGCCGCTTTTTATACATAAACTAATAAACTGTCGTTATTTATGCACGCATCACTTCAAAACGATTGAACTGTTCCGGATGAAGTTTTTGGAAAAAAATTGGACTAAGAATAGGACTTGGAGTGGCATTTAAGTCTTTATTTCAACGCGATCGGTTCACCCTATCAAAAGAATTAGCAAAAGTGTTATTTTTGGTCACTTTCATAACCATGATGATCGAATAATTCGTAGACTCCATACAGTTTATGTCACTACCGAATATGAATTAGAAAGAGTAACATTCAAAAATAGCACTGCACCACTATTAATCAGAAGCCGACTGTCAGATTAGCTGGTCGGAGGGCGCGGCACACACAATGCCTGTCAATTCGTGAGAAAAGAATGAGTTCACCTAATACCACTTAAAAGCGAGGGTAATGAAAAGATGAGATAGCCAGCTCGTCTGTTGCATCCAACGTATAAAAGAGCTTTTTATTCTACAAATGGCCGAGCTAAATGTTCTTTCCTGCTGTTATAGCCCTTTGTGATGGTTTGGATTTTAAAAATATGCTATTTTTATTATTTTTATGTTTAGTTTTTAGGTAATTATGAGATACATTCGTGTTAAGGTGCTGTAGGGTAAAACCGTGATGTTATTAGCTGGTAATACCTTTCACGTAGATGGAAAAGAGACGGTTGGAGACGCAGACGGAAAGGGACAGTGCCTTAAAGATTTCCATACAAATCTTAAATTAATTCTAGCACTAAAACTGTATATTTTAACGAAAATCTGACTTCATACAAACATAGAAATTAGTTTCTAGATTGTTTCTGAAAAATGTGATAGACTTTAATTGGTTAGTATTGAAAATATCACCAGACTACGTTTGTATGCAGCGAGCCCTGACAGTACAGACGCACTGGATAGAGTTTTAGCATAAATAGAAAACACCGTAAAAAACCTGTATAAAGAATATGTATGCAAATTTAACATTTTAAGATTGGTGAAGAATAGTGACGAAATAATTTCCCCATTATTGAAAACCTATCTAATCTGGCTTTTCGGTGAAGGTAAACATCGTGAGGAAACCGGCATGCTTCAATTTCGAGGCATATATTGTACCCACTGCCCATTATAGGTGGCGACGGGCTCACTCCCCATTCACACTGGACAGGGTTTCGGTACTACTGGTTAAACGTGGATGTTCTGAGTTTACAGAATATCTCTGACTACCCCCTCAGGGAATCTAGTCGTGAGCATATTCATGCATGCATGCAATTTAATGTATCCTACCCTAGCATTAGCTTCTGACTACTCCAAAAAGGAATACGGTTGTATATGTGTTTGTGTAGATAAAATGCTGAGTGACGGCATGCTATGCACGTCTCAACTTCAATATCACTTCAAAACGGAAGCTCTAAAAAAAGAACAACTCTTAAATTAACGTATTTCCAAACAAAGGGAAGATTCGGCCTTAGGTACTCAACCCCTGGATGTTATATAAACTTCAAAAATAGAATTTCAACGACGAAACCTTGTTTTACGACTCTGCTCGTAAAAGCCCGGGTTTTGGTGTGCAAAGCATTTTCACCTTTATTTTATTAAGTTTTTGGTTCCAAGTGATTATTATTCGGATATTAAAGAAATGTTTAGCCTAGTGACCTATTTTTCGAAGTCTGGGTTTATAAAATAGCTAATTAAAAAGGTATGGATAAGATAAATTCGTAAACTCAATCGATATCCCTTACAGATACAACGATGGATGGTTGTATCGACAAGGTGTAACAAAATACCTTAGTAATATTGAAAGGGTTGGCTTAGTTAGACCATCAAACTGAACAACTTTCACTATGGGACCAACATTGAAATCGCGAAAAAAAAAAATCTGCTCTCCCATACATTTAGCTCGAGTAGATTTGTAGTTTAGTATGGATGATCAGATTTTCATAGTAAAAGTTGTTCAGTTTGATGGTCCCAACCAACCCCTTAAATGTTTATTTGTTTTTTTGTAACACCTTGTATAACCCGCCGAGTAACATAGAATCGAAAATGGAGCCCATACCTCAAAAATTAGTTACCTTGGTCTAAACTACCCCTTTAAATATTACTAGGGTGTTTTGTTACAATCTGAATATAGGGTGCAAGAATGCTCCAGACGATCAAACTGAACAACTTTCACTATGAAGCACATGGTTTTACTCGCGACGTTTTCAAGAAATCTCATACAGTACCTAATCTTCAGAACTTCTCAAACGTGACCACAAACCGCTCCGATTTAGCTGTACATAAAAGTTACAAGTAAAAGAGCCGGTCAATAAAATAAAAACTAATTTATTCAAATCCGAAACACGTGTTAAAAAAACGTATGATAGGAAACATGCTATTTTCAACCCTTACAACACTAACTTAGATTGCTTACGCAACTTGGAACGCCTATCTAGTGCCACAGTATTTTGTTAAACAGTACCACAGAATAAATATTATTACTACCGTATTAGAACCACTAGACGAGTCGAAGTGTACTTAATACCTAAATCATTATCTCCATTCACTAAACTGCTCGTGTGGTTCCCGGCTTAAAATAAGTCCCCCAAAGGTGTCCCAAATTTTTCTCTTCTAATCAACAGCTGTTTTTTTTCGCGATTTCGATATTGGTGTCATAGAGAAAGTTCGGTCTGATCATCCCCTTAAAAAGTGTTAGCATATTAAGATGGACCCTGTATGGGCATATACAACGTGTTAATGAATAAGCGCAAAACCTCATACACCCCAACTGATTTGTAACCAAATAATTATATTGAAACAATAATTCATTATTTCATTTCATTTTATATAATCATTATTTTGATAGTTAAAATTTAAAGTTATTCCCATTTTAAGTTTTCAGGTAAAAATGATTTGTTATCATTTCAGCAATGAATGAAAGCGCTAGCGTGCTCATGGATACATTTTAAGAATCTTGTTTTGGTAGTAAGTAGGGTGAGTCTGCCCATGCGGTGGGTTGAGATCGAGTTCAGTAAATTTTAAATTTTACAAACAACTTATTTAAAATTTTGAAAAACATTATCTATGTTAAAAACATGATAATTCGATTCTGCTCTCGATTCTAAACAAACTACTTTCTAGTTTTGCGTTAATTCATTAACACGTTGTATAAACAATTTATTTGCATAAATAACACACACATAATTATTACAGTAGCAATAAACAGTGTCTGTTTCGAATTCAACTATCACCAGTTTCAACCTATTTTAGGAACTAGCGTGTTCTATTCCTTTCAAGACTCTGTGGTGTTAATATCAACCCCTCCTATGATCAAACATCACTACATTAGTGTTTTGATAGATTATATGGAAGGAAATGTGGCAGACGTGAAGATAAGCAACGTTTTTTTGGGTTACACTAATCGATTCTTTTACCCGACTTCGCTAGATACTAAAAGGGGGATAGTGTATTTATACAGAGTGAAATTGATATCATTAGCAGTGGCAAGCACTCAGGGTAGACTCAAATACAGTTAAACCCATATAATTTCTAAACTGTTTTAGTTTACAAAAATGTTTTAGTTTAGAAATAGGCTTTGACTAATTATATGTGGACTGGTTACGCGTGTAATTCTACTAACAAACATTTCTGCCACTTTTTGCGGGGGGCGAGGTAACATGAAATCCGCAACTTTGGATTTTATTCCTCATAACTTTAGATTCTAATTTTGAATGTCAAAAATCATGAAAGTAGTCTCGTGTGAACCCCAAACGTTCTAAGTTCGAAGTTATTATTTCGCAATTATAGGCTGTCTCGTTTAGTGATAAAGTGTAAAATTGAATGTAAATGCACAAGATCAATTGTGCTTATACCGTGGCAGAGGGGAAATGCTACCGCAAGGCTAGTCCTTATAATAATTAGTCAAAGGAAATAGGGTTTCTGCACTCCGGGTAGGCAAAAAGATAGTAAACAAAATATTTTTAAACTAAAAGCATTTTGTTTATTAAATGACTATGATTTGTTTAAAAACAGGTTAATTAAACAATTAAAAGTCATTTATTAAACAAAATGTTTTTAGTTTAGACATTATTTGGGTTTACCTGTATTTGTGTCTACCCTGAGTGTTCGCCACTGATCATTAGCATCCTTTTAAACTAAGAGTCTACCTATCAAACTGAACAACTTTTGCAATGGGAGCAAACAAATCAATTGTTTTTTTGCTCCGGTCGGTTTGCTACCATAGTAAAAGTTGTTCAGTTTGATAGGTAGACTCTTCGTTTAAAAGGATGCCAATGATATTAATTTCACTCTGAATAACATGTCGTGGTATGCTAAAAGAGGTCTTTAAGAATGGTAAAACTATCCATGTGAATAATATGATTTTGAATCAAACATTTTGATTTGATTTATCCTTGTTTCACGAATAAAAGATAATCCACCTCGCGAACACTCAAAATCTTTGTTAAAACTATCAAGTATCAACCACATTTTCAAGGCAGAAACAGTATACTTACTTCAGTATCTTATAATACTATGTCAAAATTTACTTTGAAGCCAGTACCTCAGACTACATTTGCCTCTCAACTATTTTCCGGAGTATCAAGGGAGTCTATTTCATACATCTAGGAACGGCTCTGAATATCCATAATATTTCAAAATATCACGGCACAAAGCCTGCCTGAAAATAGGTTTGGCAGTTTCATTCTATACGATTCTGTCTAACATTGTGTATGTTTTTTACGTGCGAAGACTTGATTTGGAAATGACAGAAAAAGCTAAAAATCTCTTGGGGGAATAGGTCATTGAAATTTAAGAGGATATAATTCGGAGCGCGCTCCATACAAACGTACTATGGTGATAATTTCAATACTAACCAATTAAACTCAATGAAAATTTTCAGAATCAATATAAAAACAAATTTCTATGCTTGTATAGAGTCAGATTTTCGTTAAAATGGACAGTTTTAAAGTTACAGTTCCTCAAAAATTTCCATACAAATCTTAAATTAATCCTAGCATTGAAACTGTATATTTTAACGAAAATCTGCCTCCATATAAGCATAGATATTTATTTCAAGATTGTTTCAGCAAAATTTCGTTGACTTTAATTGTTTAGTATTGAAAATATCACCATAGTACGTTTGTATGGAGCGCGCTCCGAATTATATCCCCTTACACTAAATTTTACATAATAGGTAATCAATCGCCTTGGTCGACGTTGGCGTATCGCGCATAGATCAAAATATAATACGTCGCAGGGATATGATAAAAACAGAGATTTGGTCACATCTCGAAGTGATTTGATTAAATCACTGAGGATGTTAAGATAACAACACAATTTTATTATTTCCCTAAGCAAATCTAGTGTAGCGACTTGAAATCAACCCGTATTATAAAATCAATCTGTTACTGTTTTACTGGTTACGCTTCAGAATCCGTTATAATTTTCAGTGAAAGTTTGACTGCGGAACCCTAAAAGTATGAAAAATATAACAAAGAATGTTTTCAATAGTCTTCTTCGACCTGTTTTTATTTTAACTGCCTCAGTTGGCTAATGGTTAAGGGCATTGGGCTCTTGACACGGAGGTCGTGAGTTCGATTCCCACTAGGTCCCCCCCCCCCCTCCTAGTGATATGTCACTTAGTGCGTTTTTCCCCACTTGGTTAGGACATTGCAGGCTGATTCACCTGATTGTCCGAAAAGAATAATGATTCTGTGCCTCAAATGGCACGTTAAGCCGTTGGTCCCGGTTACTATCTCTGATGATAGTACTTACATAAAAACCACGTCAGAGGCAGTAAGACGCTTTGAAAAATCTCTGACACCAGGGCTTGCTGCCCACACGATAAGAAGAAGAAGAATCTGATTTAGTATTGAACATTATCCAGTTGAAATTACTAGAATTGGCGATATTACTCGAATGAAACATAGCAACAAACATCTAAATCGTTCAATGTTCTTGCGGCGTGTCAATCCCCTCAAAAGAAATAAACCTGTAAAACTTAATTTTATACCCATTCCATTACAAAGAATCTCTCGAAACTATACGAATATAACATCACGAATGTCCAAATAGCTTCATAAAACGCATTCCGTCCCGCAAATAAACGTGCCGACTTTACAAAAAGTTGCCTGAATTTTTACACGAGAGAAAACCGAGCTCCCAGTCTAAAACTTAGTAGGGATGGGGTTGGAGAGAGTGAGTCATTTGAATTTGACTCAGTGAAACCGACTCGGCTCTATATTATTAACGAATCCAGGTTCACGTGGGCTAGCTCGCTTTTTAATATTCGAAGGGGACAGGTAATACGTTGGGTGGGTTTATTTAATACGGGCCTCAACAAATTATGTTCAAAAAATCATCTTGAATTAGGAAACCTTAAAAACCATCTCAATTGAATAAAATCATTAAAAAAATCCTATCTGAATCATTGTATTTTTTTGTAAATGCTTAAAATACATATAAATATGTTATATCAGATTTAAATGGACGTACCCATTTGTATATTTTTAAACAGTTGCTTGATTATTTTTGAAATTAGTGCAAATACCATGTATCGATTCCTCGCTTATTTGACATCTACGACAAACTATTGTAAGAATTTATATTACAGAAGCGTACCTATCTATGTAAGTAAACATTATGTAAAGAATAGTAAAATTAATTTCATTTATCTACGTTAAGCTTTACATGACTGGGTTTCAAATCACCTGAATCAGTTCTCATACTCAGCCCCACCCTAACCACCTCTAAACCTCAATAAACATACAGTTTCTCCCATTTTAAAAAGGGTTAAACAAAAAAAAACAGTCAATTACATTAGCGTAGCTACAGTAACGTGAAACGAAACGGCCCGAAAGCTAACACTGAATGGCAAGGGAGGGTTAAGGATCTTTCATGATATTTTGAAAGGCATAAAGCCTTAGGTTTGTAAAGAAAATCATGTAAAGCTTACAGTGCTTTATAATAAAGATAAAGCCAAAAAAATTGCGTTACAGTTTTAAACTCTGCCGTAAATGTATCTCTACAACGTGTTAATGAATTAACGCAAAACTAGAAAGTCGTTTGTTTGAAATCAAGAGCAGAATATAATTATCATGGTTTCAACACAGGTAATTTTTATCAAATTATTAATTAATTTGTTTGTAAAATTTAAAAATTTACTGAACTCGATGTCAACCCACCGCACGGGCACACTCACCCTACTTACTACCAAAACAAGATTATCAAAATGTATCCACGAGCACGCTAGGGCTTTCATTCATTGCTGAAATGATAACAAATCATTTTTGCCTGAAAACTTAAAATGTGAATAACTTTAAATTTTAACTATAAAATCATTAAATTATTTTTTCAATCGAATTATTTTGTTATAAATCAGTTGGGGTGTATGAGGTTTTGCGCTTATTCATTAACACGTTGTATATTTTGATCTACCGGATCTACCGGAGAATAAGTTTAGGTTCATCGTTATTTAGTATGGAAAACAGCGCTGCTTACTGTCAGTAAATATTAAATTACTTAGTATTGTATTAGTGGCATTAGTATACTAGAATAGAATTGTTAAAAATGAGAGCTTACATCTGCCAACAAACTGTCATGCAGTTTGGCAGATATAATTGTAAAGAAACCTTATTGTAATGTCTTTTGCATGAATAAATGAGTTGAATTGAATTGCACTGACTACAGGCAGCTTAGCTGAGTCCTATTGCCAGTAATTCTGTTTGTCTGTTCTTATGTTTTTCCACTTCTTGTATGTTATAAGTAGGTAATTAACAATACAATAATTTTTCATTTCAACTTATACTGTACGATTTATAACCTCCCTTTTCGGTTTCGGAAAATATTGTAAGGAAATTTATATGCTTCAATTTTGAGGCGTGTATAGTATTGTACTGTCCTATAGTGGCAACAGGCTCGCACCTGTCACCGTGGACTGAGTTTGAACACTTTTAATAAAGTGAGTGAATATACAGGGTGTAAACTTAAATACGTTACGTACTTTAGGGTGTGCTTCGGACCATAAAACTGAACAATTTTCACTTCGGAACCAAATATTGAAATCGCGAGAAAATATTTTGTTATTCCGAAGAAAACGTCAATGGCTGCTACCCAAATGTAGGTATGAAACAGCAGATTTTTTTCCTAATTTCAATTTACCAATGGAGCCACCATTGGTAAATTTGTTCAGTTTAATAATATGAATCACTCCCTGAAATATGTCTCCCATTTAAGTTTACTCCCTATAGATATTTTCTAACATTCAATGAAGAAATTTAATAAAAACAGAAATGTAACTCTTAGGTGCTATTAAGGGGCAGTAACACGATATATTGATATTGCACGTTTTAAAATACTTCAGTGAAATAACGATGAACCTAAACACTTAACTGTTATTGCCACCATTTACAAATACAACATTTATTTATGAAAATAATACACTTAAGAGGATAGACTAGTACCGTTTCGTCCATACAAACGAATTCCCGTTTCAGTAAGCTAAGTGGTAAGTAAGCTGCGACGGGCTACGTATACGTAGAATTTTTTTCTCTATGTAGAAATCAGAGGATTTAGGAGAGCACGAGCACTTAAGATGTATGCTCGCCACTATATTCCCCAAGTAACAGCTATTCTAAATAATTGTCGTATTTAGAATATCTAAATTTTAGTGATAGTGCCCAAACGCCCAAACTCTGTTAGGTGGTGAACCCGTTAACTCTTTTAAGTGACAATAGAAATAATACATGTCTTGAAGTGGAGATTACTGTTTTCTTTTCCATCGTTGAAAAGCTAATGGCGTTATATAATCGTAAATGACATGGAAAAAACGGCCAGGACCCCGATTGCGCCAAGTTAAAGCATCGAAGTTCTATTCTTATCCAATTTCAGTTCTAATCACATTGCAATCCAACTACTATTCAATGCTGTGCCGAATTCCGCATCGCGCTAAACTCTATGTAACTGACAGCACTTAACGTCTGAGCGATCTGTCAAAACGGCTCTAACGGCTGTCAAGAGTAGTACCGCGATTAGCGCAATACCAAATGTGTCAAAAGTTATGGTTCGTACGTAGTCCAATCACGTTTCAACCACAAAATATTTACTGCGATAGCAGCCCTGGGCTCAAACTGTGTGCCCATCTGGACTATCACTACACAGTGGTGGTTTACATTAATTAATGTTTGAAATCGACAAATTTTGCACAGAAATCATTGTTTAAACGCCCGATAAATTCCCTTAAATTTTAAACATTAAACCTAAAATGCCTTCATTACAATATCAAATTAAAGATAATAAGCGGATTCATTTAACAAAGCTTATATTTAGACTAAAATTATGAAATTACAGGTTTTAGGGCAATAACCGATGTCGGTGGGAAATGGCGTGCGTACGAAATGACCATAAATTTCTTATAAGAAAACAGATTTATGAGAAATTTTGTTACTACGCCACGAAATCTATTACTAAGCCTACATTGTTCATCCATTGACAGCCCGATAGCTCAGTCGGTAGTGAACCTAACTGCTGTGCCGAGGGTCGCGGGTTCGAATCCCGTAAGGGACAAATATTTGTATGATGAATATGAATATTTGTACCCGAGTCATGGATGTTTGTATCTATATGTGTATTCTATATCATTGTCTAGTCATGATAACACAAGTCCAGGCTAGATTCTGGTACTTTAAATGTGACTAGATAATTTGTGTGACAAATGTCCAAGATATCTTATCCATCCGTCTGTCTGTCTGTCTATCCTAACTATTTAGGGCTGTAATTTTTGAACCGTAGACATAATATATCTAGACATGAAATTTTCACAGAATTTGGGTTATTATGGCGGATTTGCTACCAATAAATAAAAATGTCACAAAGTTAGAAATTAAGGAACATACAAGAAACTAGTTTTTATCATCGTTTTTCTTCTCGCTCTATCATAATAACGGTAATACACACAAGCGTCAAACTTGGTGTGATTATAGAGCAAACTCTACAGTAGAACAACAAATAATAAAAACCAGCCAAGTGTGAGTCGGTCTCGCGCTAAAGGTCCCGGAGAAAACGAGAAAAACAGTTATCATTTGGTATATTAGGTAGGCAGAGACAATAGATCGGGACATACTACTATTCTGACATTTCTTGCCTCTTCAACATCTATAGTATATTCATTATTAATTTATATACATGCTCAATTCAATTCAATTCAATTATACTTTATTGAACACCAAAACAGAACATTCATCATCATCATTTCATTCTCATCGGTTTCGGGTGCATTTTAATTGGCCCTTGTTTGACATCTGATTTTATCAGCGTATACATACTAATAGCTATTTGCAAAACTTATAAGGCTAACTTAGTTTAATCCTGTTATGTTAATTGGCTGCGCATTCAATGTTAAGTATAGCGGAAATTACGCAAAATTTTCATCCATCCAATCTTTTACTGACCCCAAAAAAATTTAGATTTCGCTGAAGTTGGCCATCGAAACCATTCGCCGAAATCGACATGATAATATTTAACTTTCGTTTTAATTATACACCACTTTACTTCATTCCAAATAAGGACGACGAGATTTTCCGATTCC
The DNA here is from genome assembly GCA_963924505.1 of Agonopterix alstromeriana. Classification (NCBI taxonomy): domain Eukaryota; kingdom Metazoa; phylum Arthropoda; class Insecta; order Lepidoptera; family Depressariidae; genus Agonopterix; species Agonopterix alstromeriana. The sequence continues at coordinate 15,277,585 of OZ004675.1, forward strand.
TATTTAGCTTTCTGGCCAATTTCGATTAGCAAATGTAATTATTCTATTGGATACAATCCGACATATCTTGGACGTTACTAAAGTTGTTTTAAGAATAAGTGAGAGGAAGTATTTCAAATCTTTGTTTCTGTAATGCAAAATAGCCTTAAAATTTCGTTTCTATTTTGCATGGAGTATAGTTTTTAATTACTAACATAAAAAGGGTGTATTCAGACAGTGAAACTAAACAACTTTCCCTAAGGAACATAGGTCAAAAAACAAGAAAAATGTTTGGACCTGCCATAGAAAATCGACCGGCTGATCCTCACTTTTATATGGAAGTTCCAATACATTTTCTGGTTAAAGTTATGTTTGTAATTAAAAACTAGTGGCTTATAAATATTTGATTGTAGTTTGAACTCTGTGATAGAATTAAATTGATTAATTACGTCCCACTGTAGGGCACAGGCCACCTATTAATAATCCACCTCGTGGGCCTAGTAGTGGTCAACTTGCTGTCAGTGTATTTTCAAGCTGCCGCAAACTTCGAAGATATATTTCTTTTCAAAAAGTCTCTATGCTACTCCACAAGCGCTTCAATATCTTTCTTCTTATCCATAAAACAAGTCTCTATTAAGTTGATGGTGATGCGATGGATAAAACGAAAAATATTTACGACTTTTCGGAAATTGAACCCTTTGAAAATCTTAAAATTTTGGGAGCGAAAAATTCTGAAACAGCATCTAAAATCTAACTCAAAACTGTTGTTTAACATTTTTAAGATTCTAACAGAACAGAATATAAAAGTTTTCTTTGATGATCTCTTTTCTCTACAAACCAGCCGAGTAAATACCGCCATCTAGCTTGAAACTTTTAATAAACACATAAAATCCTTTATTTTATTATACACGGAAGAAATAAAAAGTCAACCCAAGTTCTGCCATTATACACAGTATTAGGTAACTTTATAACGATTTTCCATATTTCTAATTTACCCATTCACGCGACGTTTTGACAAAAACATAATCCCCATATGTTTTTAAATCTTAATAAGAACGGCTCTTAAAGTCTACTTTCGTATAAAACTATTAAGTTGAACACGCAAAATACCTATTTTGGGGGTCAGGGCTGGGTCACAAACGACTAGCGTTACTTGATCTGTTTCAACATTAAAAACCAGTAAATTTCGCAGCCATTTTATAGTGGACTGTTTATCGTCCTGCCAACTATTTTCAATGAGTGTAAGGGAAATTAAACTTTCTGTTTTGGTAGTTAAGGTTTTGTAAAGTTTGGTGTTTATTACGTAAACGGTGCATGGAAACGTTGGGTTATTTTAGTTGGTAATTAATTTTGGTTTGGATGCAATGTTAGAAATCTGATAGCTTTACTGTATCATTCTGACAAGTGATACATTTATCTATTACTAGATTTTACCCGCGACTTCGTCCGCACCGGTTCCTGTCATCGTATCGAGATAAAATTCCGTTTGTGAAATTAAATACGATATACAAGGTGTTACAAAAATGCAAATAAACATTTAAGGGGGTGGATTAGACCATCAAACTGAACAACTTTCAGCAGTTATGGGATCGACATCGCGATCTAGAAATCTACTCGAGCTAAATGTATGGGACAGCTGATTTTTTGGTCGCGTTTTCGATGTTGGTCCCGTCATGAATGTTGTTCAGTTTGATGGTCTAAACAACTCCCTTAAAAGTTTTTCTAAACTACTCCCTTAAAAGTTTTAAATTGTTATTTTTACTTTTATATCACAACTTTCACTACGGATCCAAACATCGAAACCGCGAAAAAAATCATTTGTTCTGTAGAAAATATCAATGCCTTCTACCCAGTGTATGAAACAGCTGATTTCCTTTTCGCGATTTCGATGTTGGCTCCATTGTGAAAATTGTTCAGTATGTTGGTCTGGTCTGAAGAACCCCCTTGATATGTAATGTATTTTTAATTTCATTACACCAGATTTTAAGTCGATTTTGGAGTTCGCCTCAAAAGGAGTTTTAATTCCAATGCAAAAGGTTGTCTGTATACTTACAAAGTCTAGTTTAGATAAATATTTGTTTTATTAAACAACTCAATAAAAATGTAATAATTTTTGTCTTAGTTTAGAGCCTTTAGAGCAACAATAATTCTAGTCTCAGTAACTCGGCCAAAAGCCTTTCCGAGCTTGAATCTCAAAGAGCATGAGTTAAGTTTCAGAGGCGCTTTCATTTTATTACACTTAGCTCTCATCCCCCTCAAGGCGTCATGATAGTGAGACGAGTCTTTACAAAGGGATTAAAAGACTAAAGAGTATTTTGACTGTATACTTACATTTTATATAACACTCTAGCGACCTGCCGGCCTAGCTTCTCCCGGGTGGGATAGTTCCCACCAACCTCAGGAAGAAATTAAATAGAATAACTTTTTGAACATTGAAATTCTTAAATGACAGTGAAAACCTTATCAAAAATTCAAAATCAGATGAAGTAGGGATTTTTTTATCGGGCTTAGCCCACCACTCATTCCCACCGCTGGAACTCCTGTGAACCAGGATCAACAGCGGCGACCATTCACAACACTACACAATGAAATCCAGCGATACCGGGGGATGACTCTAATCTGTCTAATCCGTAAGTAGGGCTTGACATCATTTTATATACATGTATCTAAATTAGGAAGTTATATTTAAAAGTGGATTAGACCATCAAACTGAACAATTTTGATGGTTTAATCCTAGTTTAAAGATTTTCCCGGCTCGGTATCGGCTCCCGTCATCATAACAAGATAAAATATATATCAGTTTTTAAGCCTAATCATATGCTCCTAAACACAAAACTTTTCATCAAAATCTATCCCGTAGTTTTTGCGTAATGCTCAGACAAATCTGTAATTTGGAGTCAGGGACACCTAATCACAATATCGTTCATTTTAGAGATCAGCAAGAAGATACAATTCGACTAGAATCGATGTTTTCCTTCACCGAAATGGTGGTGGTGTTACAAATCGTACCTAAGTTTGTAATAACTCATCGGTAGTAGTCTGTTGACATTAATTTAATTTACTAACAAAAATATTAATGTAGTTTACATTACAGTCAAATAAATACGCTTTCACAATGTAACTTATATTTAAATACAAATCATAAACATGAAATAACAAAACTAGCACCGGTTGCATGGTAGCGCGATATAGCGCTATCGCGAGTTAACTCTCTTTCTATTTGCGCGCGAAAGAACGAAATAAAAAGTGCGATACAGCTTTATCGCGATCCTCATGCAGATCCCACAAAACCACGCAAACAGACTGCTCATTGGTCTGTCACTGAATTAATGGTATTCAAACCTTATTCTAGGACACGTTTTTAGAAAGAATGACCCAAAAATCAATCGCTAAGAAGAAAAATAGAGGTTAATGGACAAAGCCGCTCGGGCCAAGCGATAAATTGTGAACAAAGCATTTAGAAGACGTCTTCTATATTACATTTCCTACTCCTTTATTATCTTTTGATTTAGGTCGTTTAGCTGTAAGATAGCCCTAGGTCTTCGTATGAATTAGGCATTGGTGCTTCAAGAAACACGATTTCTTTTTTGCGATTTCGATATTGGCTCCATAGTGAAAATTGATCAGTTTGATGGTCTGAAGCACCAATCTTAAGTATTACTAGGGTGTGTTGTTACACCCTGTATAGTTTTCTGACGTCATTTTTTGACTCTACCACCGCATCGGAAGGTGTTCCGTTGTAGAAAACTGCTTCTTATCGTGTGGGCAGCAAGCCCTGGTGTCAGAGTTTTTTACGGCCTTAGGGCCTCTGACGTGGATTTTATGTAACGACTACTTCCACCAGAGATAGTAGCCGAGATCAACGGCTTAACGTGTTATCCGAAGCATTGAATCATTTTTACTTTCAGACAAAAAGGTGATTGCCTGCAATGTCCTAGTCAACTGGGGAAAAATGCACAAAGTGACATGTCACTAGTAGTCCCCCGTGGGAATTGAACCCACGACCTCCATGTCAAAAGCCCAATGCTCTTAACAATTAGACCACGGAGGCAGTTTGAAGTTGTAGAGAAGATGCGGCGAGAAACTCTCTACACTAGACTAAAGATCGTTGTAAGATACACTCGTCTCGAAATTGAAGCATAACGGTTTCCTCACGATATTTTCCTTTATTGAAAACTTCTGGTTGATTTTAACTGAAATTAGGTAGACTTTTGCTGAATCTACCAGAGTAGATTTATTAACATATTTCCTAGTAAAGTATTTTAATACTACTACTCGTACAAGTAAATTAGAAGTTGTCGCTAATAGATATTTTTCTCCGTGTAAACAAAGGCGATACGATATAAAGTTTGTACTAGAGCTGTTTCAATCAAAACATATTTATTTTTAATGGCGGATAGTAGGACAATAGCACTTAGCCTGTTTCCTAGAACAGAGCGCCTGCCTGCCTCACGCGAATCATACATCATCACATACTTACACTTGTTTGAACATAGTCTTTCTTTTAGTTTTGTTTAACTATTTATGGTTTGAGACAATAACAGCCTGAAACTCGAATTTGTGTAAATGGTTACACTTCTTAAAAGAGGTTAGGTGGTAGTGGATGGTGGTGGTCTATCTTGTATTTTTTTGCTGCTTATCGTCGACTAAAGTCAGACCTCGTAACTCCATTCGATCAAATTTTACAAGAGGCACAAAAAACTTCACCACGAATAATGGCAGCCCAGAGTTATATGGTTTTCTATTTATCATTTTAAATTGTAACGGCTTTTTAAAAGGATTTAAGAGTTGTGCCATGGATGCATTCAGAAATTAGTAATAAAATTGTATAAATGTAATTTGAAAAATAAAATGGAGTTACGAGGTTTGACACTTTAGCGAACGTTGTTTTGGTGGAAAATAAAGCATACTAGATTCTATTGATTGATTGACTATAGAAATGTTTAAACAACCCTGAAAAGGATTGTAATTAATTGTATGTGAACACAACATGATAGTCTTTTAAGCAAAATAATAAGTAAACAAACATTTTGATTTTATTGTTTCTTCTTTACATCATTATCAGCCTTTTAAGTCCCACTGCAGGACAGAGGTTCCACTAAGAAACGTACGAACTCGAAAATCTTTGCTGTCGCAATGATATGGCATCGTTTCATACCATAGAGAAATTACACGCTCCCCTAGGTTCACACTAAGTGAATTAAGAACAGTTACAAGTACAATTTTATTTGTATATCAATTTAATCTGTAAATACAGGTTTCAGTTTGACATTCATTTGTTAATCTTTTCATGTAGTCTACACCCGACGGCGGCAGGCCTAAAAGTGGCAACCCTAGTTTTTTAGGTTCCAAAACTATGAAAGGACAAAATCCAGGTTTCATACATTTTTTGTTCAAATGTGAAATGTGAAATCCGGCCAAAGAAAAATGTATGTTTTATTCTATTAGAAGTTGTCCGCCTAAGCATTTATTATTATGACACCATAGCTCGCTAGGGTTATTTCACATTTGGACCAAAAATGTATGAAACCTGTCCATATCAAAAATGAGCTTAGATTCATTGTGTCTAACTATATCTCACTTAATTATTAAGTACTCACTTAGTTTATGAGGTTTTTTTATTTTGTTTGTACTAATCTACCTATGAATCACATAGTTATCTGAATAAATAAAGATTTAATTTAATTTAACTAAAAGATGATTATGACAGGACATATCATTTCTTCTTATTAGTTCATATCATCGAAAATATATTAAAAGCAGATTTTTCGAACCCAGATAAAACCAAGGACAACGGCATAAATGTTTAGACGGCCAAGTTCTAACAGAATAGCATTATTTTTCTTTGGCCGGCACTTTCGCATTTGGACCAAAATAAATGATATTATGTCATTGCCTATCCAAATGGCATTTTTGTTCTTAATTGTATTCCATTTGGTATTTTCCTTTAATAAAAACATTAAAGAGATAAGACGCAATTATTAACAAAACTAAAACATAAAAGCGACATTACTGCGTAGCATCTGCTACGGACGTAGCACGTTGCTACGACTGCGTAGCGTAGGCGTGAGGCTGCACAGTGGGAATTACATCTCAAATTATTGTACCGCTTTTATTTGCATCAACTAAATTATATTAAATGAACGAGTTACTTCTAATTTCGTTTGGATGTTGTGTCCATTTGCTCTCAGAGAATATCATCACGGTGACCTTGTCTTGACACAATATTTATAAGCTCAGGATCAACTCAGATACATATCCCATCCCACTATCCTATATCATATCCTATACAAGGTGTAACAAAACATTCCAATAATAGATGTATAAAGGGGTGGTTTAAACCATCAAACTGAACAACTTTCAATAAACAACGTCGATTTTTTTAAATAATCTTTCCCATGTATTTGATCGAGTAGATTTGTACAAAACAACTAAATTATTTTTAGTTTTTGTCTATGTTATTTGCTTCATAGTGAAAGTTGTTGTAAATTATAAGTTTGATGGTGTAACTAAACCAACGCTTTAAATATTACTAGATTTTATTAAACCCTGTAAAATATTATAAATGTTGTAGTTTCCAGCGATGTTTGTTTGTTTGTGACTCAATAACGAAGAAACGGCTGATCGAATGTAGATGAACTTTTCTAAACATGCACAGAAATAATATGTTCTGGATATGATGCTTTTTAAATGTCAACGCAGACGAAGTCGCGGGCAACAGTGAGTATATATGTTAGTCATCCATATCATTCTACTCAATTTTCAAAGAATCGTAAGTCCTTAAAACGTCTTTCAATTCTTTTAAACAGTTCTTTTACCTTTGTTAATAGGAAAAGACTTAAATGTGTTGCATAAAATCTTGTAATACAGATATTAATTTTATGCAAAACAATTATTCAGCAACGTATAAGCATTTCGAGTAGACCAACCACCGACCACGAGCTGGCATAGGTATTGAGATCTACCAACCTAGTTTCACGTTTCTTTCTCACTCGACTCGAAAAATACTTCCCGACCTGAGACGTTTTTGACCATTATGTAAGAGTAAAGGTTGACTCGAGCGGAAGAAATCTCGAGAAAGAACTAAGAATAAATCGTTTATTCACTGTTGATTACACAAATAATATAGATTGTGAAGTATAATACGGTCTTCGCCTTATGTAGGCAGCAAGCCCTGGTATCAGAATTTTCAAACCGCCTTACGGCATCTGACGGCATAATACGGTTAAAATAATTAACAGTGTATAATACGGGTGGTGTTAATTTTCGTTTCATTTCTGTCTTCAACGCTGATCTAAGAGTGAAAGAAAAACTAAGAAAGTATCAACTGCTTACCCCAAAGTCATAAAAGTCGACAGAGGAAATGAGCAATAGTGTTTCAAATGAATGGCGACAGGCTGACAACTTGTCACTGTAAATAGTTTTCTAGAGGTTCTGACACGAGCACTTGTGTTCGCACATCGCGTTTTTGCCTGCCACGAGGCACCGCAATCCTCAATCTCTTCTTGTTCATGATCAAAAACAATCCCTGAGATTGGGATAGAAACCTTCACAAGCAAGAGTCCTTTAATTATAAATAAAAAAAATCGTTTTCTCTGATATAAGCTTAGATCAAAGTAAAACAGTACATAAGGACTATACTCCATTCAAAATAGCAACGAAATTTTATGGCTGTTTTGCATTACAGAAACAGAGATTTGAAACACTTCTTCTCACTTATTCTTAGAACAGCTTTAGTAACATCCAAGATATGTCGGATAGTATATGTATCCAATAAATTATTTACATTTGGATATCAGAATTGGCCAGAAAGCTAAATAGGAATCGGAAAATCTCTTCGTCCTTATTTGGAATGAAGTATAGCTAGCCGAGACCAAATTTCTCACAGTTTGTTTCAGTGGATCTTCCATACATACAAAGATAAACTCACGGCCATAATACCTTTCCGGGTTTTCAGACTCTGCTAATATTTGGATAGAAATGGAAAAGTAAATATGAATTAATTGGGCATCATTATGTACCTACTTAACACCAGATAACAAGGAGCCAAGAATATGACCATTATAAATAAAACAACTCTTTGGGGTAGCTAGAATCTTTGCTAGAAATACTAATTACTTTTTTGATCAGCTGCTAAAGTGTTTCTATCTATTACCTTTTCACTGCTGCACCTCTGAATCTATTTCGATTGAATGAATTTGGTTCCTACAGAGATAAACATGAAACCTGAGGAATGACATCGATAGAAATCGACTTAGTCGCGAATAACAGTTAGTGTAGTACAATTTCATGACTTTTAGCATATTTAGAGTTCAGTATGGAGTGATGTATCAAGTGGTTATAGGTATACATTTAGTCAGTTTCACGCGTAAACAAGATGAAAACAGATACTTTAATTTCTAAACTGAAAACTGTAGTAAATAAATAAAACGTCGCTATTATCAAATCCTTACGTAAATAATGATAAAAATCGTGATTAAACTGATAAATGCTGATAAAAATTCTTGTTAATGTTTCACGCTATCTGATAAAAATTGTTGAATAAAATGCAAACTCGAAAACGCCGGCTGTCATATTTGCAGTTCTATTTATTAAAATGCATTATCTTGCATTGATAACATGATAATGTTATTTCCTAAATATTATAGTGACATAAATTCGAATAGTGACGTGACCTTCACAACTCTACAATTAAATTAAAAAGTAAACTATTTCCGTATTCAAGATGTATGACTATTTCTATTTGATATTTTATTTAAATCTTATCAAAGACATACAAACAAACTAATACACAGACTTTTTGATTAGCAAAGATGTTAGTTGATACCTATTACTGTTGAATAAAAACTTGATTGTAATTTTGAACACTTTGTATTCATAACCATTGTTTATTTTACAGAGGCTTAACTAAATAATTTATTTTAGGTATTTACTTTTCAAAACTGTAAAATATAAACAATGTTTATCTCAAGTCATTGATGAAATATTTCTTAATCTCTATAAGAAACAATTCAATTCCAATCGATCACTCCACCAACTTCTTTAAAGAAAATGATATAAAATACAGTACGACCAAAACGATTCCTAGAATAAAAACCTACATAATAGACCCATCCTACAAGCCATGTAATAATGAAATTACCGACACAGTAATACAAAAAGATACAGTCTGTCAATTCAAAACGAACCTAATGATATTTCATCTACTTACCAGGAATTTAAGATGTCTTTTTGTCACGTGAATTAGCACAAACACGTTGTTTGAAATGGTTTCGGAGGTGTTAAGGAGACGCGCGGCGAGGGCGCGGTTGGTTGCACGACTGCCGGCAGCCAAGCCGCGCACGCGTAAATCGATTCACCACTCGGTCACTGGGGCGATACTGTCTCAGTTTTCGGTTAAAAACAAACCTTTGTCTTAAAAGGTAGACGGGTTGGCGCCCGTTTTTAGATAGTTTCGTCTCTTTTTCGCTTGGGGGGTTTTTGGAAAATTCGTGTATATAAATGTACTAACTCAGTCTTTCCTGAAGATGGTTGTAGAAGCTACCGAATTGATCGAAAGAGTGTGAACTTATTTTGTCTGAATTTGACCTCTCTTGTATCTAAGTTTAAATTAAGGAAAAAAGCCGGAAAAAGCACCTCTTCCTTAAAGAAATCTAACAACCATTTCAAATTTTAATATTGAAATATTTTTAACAATTTATTCAAAACTAATCAAAATCGGCTTACTACATGCATATATTTGAAGGTCAACAGCGTTAATGAAAATACAAACCTCTCGTTCTTTCATTAGGAAACTAAAAACTTGTTACATCAGCTGAAATATATCGCTCTCTTTCTCACTAAGCGGCTTAGTCAAGGTTCTCTGTTGATCTTCATGCTTACTGTTGCGCTTTTGAGAGCTGTTCATTATTTTCAATGATTTCCGTGGTTTTTTTCATCCTGAATTAAACTTGGCTAAAAATTTACAATGCTATTTTAACTTGTAATCACAATTCGCACCTCCTTGAAACTTTTATGTTTATTTTTTTACGAGAGATAAAGGAAATAGCCTAATACTCCTTGTCTAGATTATATAGTAATGCACAACAATGCTGATTTAACTGTAATACCATTACTATAATAGTATTTAAATTGAACGTACATTTTTCAAGTTGCGAGAGTGTTGTACCCTTCTTCTTCTTGAGGTGTCATCTCCTATTTGATGTTGGCAATCATTAGGGTTATTCGGACCCTGGAGACTGCAGCCCTGAATAGTGAGGTTGTCCCCTGGGAATCGTGTAATTTCTCTGTAGTTGGACCTATTTATTGGAGATTCGTTACCTATTACATCTATACATATAAGTTCCGTGACTGTCTGACAGACAGCGCACAGCCTAAACCACTGAAGATAGAAACATGAAATGTATAATAATTATGAAATATTCTATAGAGGATGTAGCGTTGCACTAAAAAAGGATTTTTCGACAATCAAACTCTAAAAGGATGTTCAAGAACGAAGCTGTGGGCATAATAATTATATTTTAACAGGCCTTCTCTCACGAATAAGCTTAGGAGGGAGTGAGCCATAGTTCACCACGCAGGACCAATGTGGACTGATGGAAGCAAGTGAACATATTTAGTCCAGAAGCGATGGTTGGACATCCAGGTGTGATCGCTGTGTTGCTTCTCAGACTATCGACTCCTAAGACTACGCAGGTTCATTTTGTACCCGGACACCTGCACGCAATCTTATGTACGCTGCCGGAAGTGTTATCCTTGTGGCAAAATACTGGACTGGAAAATTTTAATGAATAGCCATCGACTCGATCGAAGAAGCAATAGTTATATTCAACATCATCGTCCACTGCTGAACATAAACCTCTCCTAAGGCCTGGTACAAAACTCTATGCCCGGCCTTCCTCGTCCAGTCGCTCCCCGGTACCATTCTCTGGTGTTTGGTCCAGCGGTCTCACACTACGCCTGCAAATTCGCCTATCAGTGGTTAACATAGCAAACATATCGTTTACGTTAACGTTGCGGTAGTAAATCATGCGTTATACCCGACTGACGTACGTCCTATCAACGTAGAGATCTACTATGATAATGATAAAATATGGCCCGCTGTCAATACTAATAATGATGAGTCAATTAGTGACACCGCTAGTCTAGCAACTTAATCGGTGTATTGTTTTTGTATAACGTCCGTCTCAGCACACACACGTGCTTTATTACACTTGTAAACAGTTTGGAGGTGCGTAGTAGACCCGAGACACATAATAAATATCCCTACAGAACTAAAGCTTCATACAAACGACCGCTGTCGGTGCACTCACACATAGCACGCGTTAGAGTACGAGAGGAAGGTGTCATAGCAAGAGATTATACCTAAAGGCATAGAGAGTGAGCTCACCTATTGCTAAGATGTCCATTGACATATTTTGCTTTTCCATTTTATGACATATTTTGACGTGATAGTGTGTGTAAAGTGATCATAGTTGGTCTAGTTTGTCCAAAAAGATTATACCTAATAGAGTGAGCCATACCAATTGTAAAGTGTCCACTTTGTTTGACGTATAGGTTTGAGTGTGTGGTGTCAAGTAGTATGGACAAAAGGCACTGAGTGACATATGACCTTATGTTTACGGTCACTTTTCACACACACTAGCTCAAAAAAAGTGGACAGCGGCATAAACAAATATCTATAGTTCCATCTCCTTCTACTATTAAAGGTACGTCATAAGACAAAAGAGACTAACTATAATCGTAAATTTATGCGGACTCTATGGGGATCCTTCCTCTGAGGGACAGCCACATAAACAAATTTCTATGGTTCCATCTCCTTCTACTAATAAAGGTACGTCATAAGACAAAAGAGACTAACCACAATTGTAAATTGATGCGGAATCTATGCTTTAGAATAAAGAGATCCTTCCTCTGAGTGGCATAGGTATTGTCTACTATACCTGGACTATACCAGACTGCCTTACAAGCGGTCAAACATGAAAATCAAAAATCCTTGGAGGTTGGTAATGTTCGTCCTTCTTTTTTTATAAATTTCTGTCGTTGTCTTCGACGTCAACTCTGTCCCTTTCTAATCCATCAACAAAAATTGATGGAAAGGGACAAACGTAAAGTCAGAAACATCAACGAGGGACACGTACGAAAGAAGGACGAACATTACCGACCGCTACGGAAAATATTCGTGTTTCAATGTTTGTAAGGAGGATTTGTATCTATTGGTTTAAATCCATGTTCCTGCGCCACCTGTTCATACTTCCTCTAATGCGCGCTATGTGTCAGTGCGCCGACAGCAGCCGCTTGTATGAAGCTTTAGTTCTGTAGAGATATTTATTCAAGAACCCAAGTGAAGACAGATAGGTAATGTAAGCGAATCTCCAAAGTTCTGCGTAACGAAATGGAAAACTGAAAAGGAAACTTTTTAACTTAAAAATTTGCGAACATTTCCAGAGAAAGTTTTATTGGAAATATCGAACGCTAGTTTCCGACGTATTCTTTTCTATTCTCTTTAATATAACAAGTTGTTTGCAACATGTTTGTGACCGCGGTTCTTTGATGTTTCATTTCTGTTACAGAATTCAATGACAATATTGACAACTTTAATTTTTTTTAACCACCGTTTTATATTAAAAAATATAAAAATGGGTTAAAAAATAAGAGATACGTATTTTTCCGATTTTATTTTTGATCGATATTTATATATTTAATTTACTTTTGAATTTTCTGAAAATAGGATTTATGGCTAACATAGATACCTTGGCCGCAATAACATTAAAAATAATAACTGTCAAATACAATAGAAAAGCCAATCAGGCAAAGGAATAAAATCTCATTCAACCTCTATTATATTTTTCAGCATTTTTCAAATAACTTGAGAAATAATTGATAGAGAAATCTTATAATTTTTATATAAGCTTTGAATCACATAATCTCCAAATGGTCTTCTATTTTGGTACCTTTCTTAAAATGAAATGTTGTCAATTGCATAAGCGGTTTTGCTGAACTTGATTTTTTTTGAAATGACCTTATGCGATTAGGTGATTACCGCTATAACGACAATTGATTATCGTGCCTTCCGACGTAAGGAGGCGCTTGAATGAAAAATATCACTTTTAAAACAGTCACCCTTTCAAAGACTGACCGGACCGGGCGTTATACTAAATTTCTAGTTTTCGTTTCCAATACTATAATATGATTTATAAGCTTATATGTGTAAAGCGTTACCTATTTTAGGGGTGCTACGGACCACCGAACTGATAAAAATTTGTTGTTCCATAGAAAACGCTTCAATAGCTACTCAATCCAAATGAATGGAGTATTTGATTTGTTGATCACGTTTTCTATGTTGACTCCATTGTAAAAGTTGTTTGATGGTCCCCTAAAATACAGGGTCCTTCTTAGTATGCTAACACTTTTTCAAGGGGATGATCAGACCGTCAAATTGAACAACTTTCTCTATAGGAATAAAATCGAAATCGCGAAAAAAAAATCAACTGTTCCATTCAAAACTACAAACCTACTGGAGCCAAATGTATGAGACGGCAGATTTTTTTTCCGCGAGTTGGATGTTTGTCCCGTAGAGAAAGTTGTTCAATTTGATGGTCTGATCATCCCCTTAAAAAAGTGTCAGCATATTAAGAAAGACCCTGTATATAACGCATTTAGGATTACACACTATACAACGTGTTAATGAATTAACGCAAAACTAGAAAGTCGTTTGTTTGGAATCGAGAGCAGATTCGAATTATCATGGTTTCAACATAGGTATTTTTTTGTCAAAATATTAAATAATTTGTTTGTAAAATTTAAAATTTACTGAACTCGAACTCAACCCACCGCTCGGGCACTCTCACCCTGCTTACAACCAAAACAAGATTCTTAAAATATATCCATGAGCACGTTAGCGCTTTCATTCATTGCTGAAATGATAACAAATCATTTTTGCCTCAAAACTTAAAATGTGAATAACTTTAAATTTTAACTATCAAAATAATGAAATTATTGTTTCAAACTAATTATTTTGTTATAAATCAATTGGGGTATATGAGGTTTTGCGCTTATTCATTAACACGTTGTATAACGCATTTAGGATTACACCCTGTATAAATTCTACTGCGCCAACGAGTGCCTATTTAATAAAATACACAGGTTTAAATAAATTTTGGCTAAGGTACAAACTAAATGGTACTAGAAGTCACAACTAAGCCAATCGATAGAAAAGGCGGCGAATTAACAAATTAAAACCCGAACACCTCCGAAGGTAACTAAACGATCGGTACAATTAGGTACTTGGCTAAATGCCCGCTAACATTTGTTAGACCTAGGACTCCGCCCACGAAACGATTTGTTGCCATTTGTAATCTTTGTTTTTGGCTTTAAAATAGGCCTTGTTTAATATAAGGAAAGTCACAGGAAAGTCAAAATTAAGAGAAGTTTATTCCGAATGCGTAAATGCGCGCTGCATACAAACGAAGTCTGGTGATATTTTCAATACTAACCAATTAAACTCAATGAAATTTTGCAGAAACAATCTAGAAACAAATCTCTATGCTTGTATCGTGCCAGATTTTCGTTAAAATATACAGTTTCAATACTAGGATAAATTTAAGATTTGTATGGAAATCTTTGAGGCACTGTAACTTTAAAACTGTACATTTTAAGGAAAATCTGGCACGATACAAGCATAGATATTTGTTTCTAGACTGTTTCTGCAAAAGATCATTGAGTTTAATTGGTTAGTATTGAAAATATCACCAGACTTCGTTTGTATGGAGCGCGCCAACAGTAATATACCCTTAAGGGGCTAAAAGTTCAGATGAATATTTTCTATGAGAAACCCGATTGCCCAGCTCTCATAAAAGTGCGTTAGTGTGCCGTATTTTCGATTAAAAAGAATTAACAAAAGCACTTTTTATATATCTTTTTTATGATTTCACTAGATAAACGAATGTTGAATATGTGCGTATAAATACCAAAAATCTGAAACTATTTTAAGTTCTTCTAAAACGAGATTTTTTTTTAAAATACATGATAATACGTCATCTTTGTGACGATTTTCTATAGAGTGAAGTAATTTAATCGTGTATTCAATTTGTGATTTCACTAGATAAACTATCCAAGAATACTGAGGTATGTCTTTAGTTTCGGTAAATTGTATAAACTAGAAAGTAGTTTGTTTAGAATCGAGAGCAGAATCGAATTATCATGGTTTCAACATAGGTAATTATCTTCAAAATATTAAATAATTTGTTTGTAAAATTTAAAATTCACTGAACTCGATCCTAACCCACCGCTCGGGCACTCTCACCCTACTTACTACCAAAACAAGATTCTTAAAATGTATCCATGAGCACGTTAGCGCTTTCATTCATTCGCTGAAATGATAACAAATTATTTTTGCCTGAAAACTTAAAATACGAATGACTTTAAATTTTAAATATTAAAATAATGAAAAAATTATTTAAAAGTAATTATTTTGTTATAAATTTATTTATAACAGGGATTGTTCTTGATAAAGAACAAGACGCTTCTTGTTCTTTATAAAGAACAATCCCTGAGATTGGGATAGATACTCCCACAAACTACTTGACATTGGCGGAAATGCGGTGCTAGCGCACAAGCAAAAAGTCCATTAATTATAAATAAAAAATAAAAAAAAGAATTAAAAACCAGCTTGTTAAAAATTACAATCTTTAAAATCCTTTCGTTTTTGTAATTTTAACTTTGAAATTCACGAAGTGGAGATATCATAATGCATCTAATCGAAGTCAAGATCTACCGCAAATCAAAGGTGAAAGCTTCGCAAACTGTAGCCGATGCGACAACGTCCGACCTCTTCACTGCAAATAAGTCAATACGAGACGCAAGGGCTCTCCGCAGGTGTCCCATCATCGCTTTCTGATCTTATCGATATCGATAATAGTGCAGTGTACACTGTCGATATCGATAAATGGTAGATATCAAATGATAGGCAAATAAGTTAATACGAGGCTCATCGCGGGTGTCCCATCTTCACCTTCTGAGCTTATCGATATCGATAATAGTGCTGTGTACACTGTCGATATCGATACATTCTTTATTTAAGTCCATATAGAACTCACTATAGGTCTCCCAATACACGATTTTCCGACTTTGGGAGTCAGGGACTCAATCATTTGTATACCACTAAATTGAAATCAAATAAATATTTTTATTATTAAAAAAAAAAAATAGGTTACCTTACGATGTCAGAATTTATCGATGTCGATAATAGCTAGTGCTGTGTACAATGTCGATATCGATACTTTTTGTTTGAGATAAAATAAGTCGACAGGACTTCTTGCAGAATAGGTTTAGTTGGCATGGTACTCACGTGACTATATTTTGAGATACCATAGGTATTCAGATTTTATCGATTTCGATAGAAGTACTGTGTTTCGATACTTTATTGTACAGTGCATTATTATTGTTTTTGTAGTTGACCAATTTTATTTTCTGAACTCAAGAAGTGCTGTGTCAACTATCGATAGATAAGCATTGGATTGTTTGTAAGCGTATGCAAAGCAAAACAAATTTTCATTAATTAAAAACCATCAGTGTAAAAATAGCAGATACCTAACAACATAAAATGTAATCACCAATAACATCGACGACAGAAGTTCATAAATAATTCTATCGATATTGGTACTTTCCCCACTAGCACTTCAAACACAAGACGCTCAGTCAGCCCTCGTAGCCCGTAGAGCTACGGCTACGGCTACGGGCTACGCCGTAGACCCAGACCGAAGATTAAAACGGATCCTATTATTGTGAAGATTGCAACATGATGGAATGCCCGATTGCATATTCTTTTAGGGTCCCACTGTGAATGGTTTAAATTAAAGTTATCGATTTTTTATTATACAAGGTGTATAATAAAAAATCATATTATGAAAGTTGATCGGTTTGATGGTCTAAATTAAACGACTCCTTCAAATTACTGGCATGATTGGTTACACCCCATACAGGGTGTAAAACACCCTAGTAAAGACTTAAGGGGGTGCTTCAGACCATCAAACTGAACAACTTTCACTATGGAGCCAACATCGAAACCGCGAAAAAAAATCTGCAGTTCCATATATTTGAGTCGAGTTTTGTATGGAACATCTGGTTTTTTTTCAGGATTTCGTAGTTGGCTCGATAGTGAACGTTGTTCAATTTGATGGTCTGAAAAACCCCCTTAAGTCTTTACTAGGGTGTTTTACACCCTGTATGGGGTGTAACCAATCATGCCAGTAATTTGAAGGAGTCGTTTAATTTAGACCATCAAACCGATCAACTTTCACTACGAAGCCACATCGAGAAAAAAATCTGCTGTTTCAAACCCTTTACATATTACAAGCATGTTTTGTTACACCTTGTATAAACAAAGGTAGGGTAAAGTGATGATACGTGACTTATCTTTTGCCCACAAAAACGCCTTATCGCTTAGTCGCCTCGTACCACACCCACGGGAAGACACGGGGTGATCTATTCTAAGCCACTAAGGCTTGGCTCAGAGCTAGCGACTCAATCATGAGGCGGCGGTTCGATTCCTGGCCTGTACCACTAAGTTCTACGGAATTTATGTACGGTTGTATTTGTCATTATCACTTGCTCAGCGGCGAAGGAAAACATCGTGAGGAAACCTACATACCCGAGAATGAAAAAAAAATAGTCCGGATGTATGTGTAAAATAAGGGTGAGCTTAGGGTGAACACAATAGACCAGCGATGGTCGCAGTGTTACATAACGACCCTTGCTTGTAATAGCCCAGCCAACAATAATAATAATAACTATCTATTCGAAATCCGATTTGATTTGTGCTTGCTTAACTCATATTATTTGACCGACGGAACCCTGCTCAGAATTCAATATCAGACCCCTTTCCATATTTTTTCGACTGGCATTTCCTCTAGTTTTTGTCTAGGTATATTCTTTCTTACCTCGATCAGCAGAATGCCTAGATTGTTTCTTAGATTGCCTACTAAGCGGATTTCGTTCTTACGTCATTTCTGAGACGAGGTTTTCGCGGTTGGGAAAAAGGCTTTTTTTCATTAATTTTTATAAAATGTGTACCTACTTTGTTAGACGCTTGGATGATTGTATGCCTTAAGGGTATATTACCGTTGGCGCGCTTCATATAAAAGAAGTCTGGTTATACTTACAATACTAACCAATTAAAGTCAATACTATTTTATAGACACGATCTAGAAACCAATATCTGTGCTTTACATTTGTCAGATTTCCGTTAAAATAAATAGTTTCAATGCACGATAACTTTGAAACAATATAATATATAATAAATATATTCTTTAATTAAGCCTAGCATTGAAATTTTAACGGAAATCTGACAAATGTAAAGCATAGATATTGGTTTCTAGATCGTGTCTAAAAATTGTATTGACTTTAATTGGTTAGTATTGAAAACATAACCAGACTTCGTTTGTATGAGCGCGCCAACGGTAATATCCCGTATAAGAAAGAGTGTCTAGTACCCTTAGGTAAAGTTTGGTAAGATTGTTAACCCTTGAACTCCCACGGACGTGATATTATTGTACCAGGCATTTTTTATCTATTGTTTTTTTTAATCCGGGTTGGGAGCGGGGTTAATCAGATGATCTGATAATAATTTTAACAGATGCCGAATCTAGACTACAATAGACGACTATGTCATTGAAATAAATCGTCAAAATTTTAGGGGTGGTTCAGACCATCAAACTGAACAACTTTTACTATGGGGTCGATTCATTTCAATTGCACCCTGTATTATGCAACTGTAACAGAAGTATGGGCGGACATTAAAGATATTTACAAAAAATAAAGTTATCAACGACATGGTTTTTGAACACAAAAAGTTTCGTCAAAATCGGTCCAGTAGTTTTTGCGTGATGCTCTTTACTAATAAGAACCTTTTTTTAGGTTCAAACCGATCCCCGCTACCCAACCCGTCGCGTAGTCCCAGCAACGCCCATTGCCGAGGTCCATACCCATTATGGGTGCCCCTTGGGCAGGTTCCTTAACTCACTGGTTCGGTAGACCTACCAGGGCGCTTCGCCGTCACTGGTGTGGTCCCCCCAATTGTCCGCAGTAACAAGCAGTAACTGCTCCCTGAGCAAACTGTATACTTCATTAAAAAAAACGTTTTTTTTTTTAAATATAAATGAAGTTAGCTGACACTATTTTAGGGGATGATCAGACCATCAATCTTTTCCATGGGACCAAAATCAAAATCACGAAAAAAAAATCTACTGCCCCATAGTTTCGGTTCGAGTCGGATTTCAGTTTTAGATGGAAGTGTTTTTTTTCGCTATTTCGATATTGATGATCCTAAGTTTTTCAGTTTGATGGTCTTATCAATAGGTTTAAAAAAACCGTGGTGGTCCAGTGGCGAGTAACCTTGCCTGCCGTGCAGGAGGCGATGGTTCGATCCCCGTCCAAGCCGACTCGTACCATTGATTTTTTCGGAATTTATGTACGATTTGTAACACCACTGGCTTTTCGGTGAAGGAAAACATCGTGAGGAAACCTGCATGCTTCAATTTCGAGGCATGTATTGTACCCACTGTCCATTATAAGTGGGCTCACCCTCCATCACACTGGACAGAGTTTCGGTACTACTGGTGAAACGTGGATGTTTTGAGGTTTCAGAATATCTCTGACTACCCCATCGGGGAATATAGTCGTGAGCATATGCATATGGATCAATAGACTTTCTATTGTGTTCGGAATTGCGACAGACGGTAGGTTAAAATAGTTTTGATAATTATGATAACCTTATAGATTCTATGTACAGACCTAAGAGGAAGGATCTCCATAGAGTCCGCATAAATTTGCGATTGTAGTTGGTCTCTTTTGTCTTATGACGTACCTTTAATAGTAGAAGGAGATGGAACTATAGATATTTGTTTATGCGGCTGTCCACTTTTTTTTGAGCTAGTGTGTGTGAAAAGTGACTGTAAACATAAGGCCATATGTGACTTCGTGCCTTTTGTTCATACTACTTGACACCACACACTCAAACCTAAACGTCAAAAAAAGTGGACACTTTACAATTGGTATGGCTCACTCTTGTCTTAAATAGAGATCCTTCCTCTTAGGTACAGACACACGTGTTTTCGTTTTATAAAAGTGTAAGGAAAAGCAGTCATAATCTGTATTTTACTATTTATGTTTTTGTGTAAAATAGAGTATATCTGATTGATTTATTTATTAATAGTATCATCATCAGCCTATCATCGACCACTACTGAATATACATGGTGTAAGGAAGAGTATCATTTCATAACTGAAAAACTTTCACTATGGGAGCAAACCTCTCAGAACAAAAAAAACAGCTGTCTCATACATTTGAGTCGAGTCGGAACAGTTTAGTATGGAACAGCTGATTTTTTTTTGCGCTGACAGTTTTGCCAGGCCGACTCGTACCAATGAGTTTTTCGGAATTTAACTACGATTTGTAACGCCACTGGCTTTTCGGTGAAGGAAAACATCGTGAGGAAATCTTCATGCTTCAATTTCGAGGCATGTATTGTACCCATTGTCCATTACGACGGGCGACGGGCTCACTCTCCGTCACACTGGACAGAAGTTTCGGTATCACTAGTGAAACGTTCTGAGTTTTCAGAATGTCACCGACTACCCCCTCGGGGAATATAGTCGTGAGCATATGCTATCCTATGCTATCCTATGCCGTCAAGGAAGTGATGTATTATGTAATGTAGTAAATAGTTATCTGTGCCACCGCTGCGCTGGTCACAGAGTAAAAATATTTAGAAATAAAACAAACATTTTTTTTTTCCATTTATTGTACATTATCCTTTTTGTAACACGATACAACGTAAGCATATCCTATAACAGCATGCACTTATACAATATGTTTTATTTCCTTCGAGTATACGCGAACAATTAAAAACATTATTTTTTCCAAATTATACACCATCTAAAACATTTTAGACCTTGTTTATTAAATGCGATAGAGTTCATAACGTTTCTTACAGATTTCTTTAGTTTCCGTTGAGCTAATCTGAATTTATACATCTAGCCTGCTGTTGTAATGAAATTAAACCCATAAATGTTAACGTATTAACATTCTATTTGGCTAGGCATTCAAGTAAATGGCTAAACGTCATTAAGGCTCTTAATAAAAATGCCTCTTAACTATCCGTCTAGCAGTTTAATTAAATGCCTAAAAGCAGAATTTATAAGACAGATAAAACATTGATAACATAAATCAAATTTAATAAACAAAGCCTTTGAAGCACTAATCCTAAATTAGAACTATTATTTTAACTTCGTATTATAGTGATATTTTAATATTTAATAATACGTAAATACTTTTATTTATTACAATATAATTATAATGGTTTTATGATTATTAAACACGCAAAATAGTTCGACGATGCAAACCTTATTAGAGTCACAATGTGCTTGTAATTGGTCACCTAAAATTTCCCAAGGGCCGAGTACCCTTGGCAATCAGTGAACCGCTAACTCTGATTGCCATATTATCTCTTCACCACGAAATCAAACTCTATGACATGCCAACTGGCTATCCACCAGAGATGTGCAATGCAGTGCTGTATGCGAGGAAAAAATTACCAATCAGGTCACTACATTTTCATAGCTTAGCTTAGCACAGGTGGACGAGGGATTAGCTAAGCGAGTTCTTTTTACATCCAACTATTTTTACTTACGGATGTGTGCTTTTTGTAAAGCCATCTAATGGTCAAATTAAATCCTTAAAAACTTATATTATGGAAATAATTTTTTTTGAAGCCGCGCCGAACTATTTCGCAGTATAAGAATAAATAATTAAAATCTACAATATGATAAAATAATATTTGGGTTTTAAAATCAAAAGGAATGGTGAGGGTACTACATTTAACCTAATT
Organism: Agonopterix alstromeriana; assembly: GCA_963924505.1. Lineage (NCBI taxonomy): Eukaryota > Metazoa > Arthropoda > Insecta > Lepidoptera > Depressariidae > Agonopterix > Agonopterix alstromeriana. The sequence continues at coordinate 15,299,450 of OZ004675.1, forward strand.
ATTCGTTTTTAATTTTAAACCATTTTGAAAACTTCCTTCATTCTATAATTCGTCAATCGCGCGTACATTTTGTAGTGGATGTAATTAATGTGTAAATGAATTTTTGAAAATACTTTGATTATTCGTACACTCGATGTTCCATCCTGAAACCTTCGATATAGGCACTATAGAAGACCTTAATGCAACAGCGGATATCTAAAAGGCCAATCGGCATTTTTGTATGGAGCCTGGAATATGTTTCGCCATAGTAAAATTTCGGTTTGATACGCTTTTAGAGGAGATTTTACCAAAGGACATTTTAGGTTTGGTTTCATGCCTTTTATCGTTTTTCCTGAGTTTGAAGCAATTAAATTATTACAAAGTTCTGACCACCCTGAAAGGGATATGGTGTAATTAGGTATGTAAAAACGTTTACACTATAAAGGAAGTTCTCAAAACAGTTCCCAAAAATGTTTGTGCAACCAATTCAACAAAAACTGAAAATCTGCTAGAGTTCATTTTACATTGGTCAGTTCTAAATACACAGCGAAATTCTAGTGTAACTAGGAACCTAAGTATGTGAACATTTTTATACATACTTTTTACTCAAACACTTAGTAATGAGATTCGACGTGATACAATCTTAGATTAAACCAAAAAAGGGAAGAGGCAACATGTCATAGTGTGATGCTCAACTGAGTCTGACCTACTTGGTTTTGTCGCGTTTCGGTGCAGCGGTTCATGGACTGGCCCCGTTCTAACGTTTTCTCGCTTGAACGTCTATCCAAGTCCATCATACTATCTTTGTCTTTACATTATCAACTTTAATAAGGGCTAAATGGACCATCAAAAGGCGCTAATACCACGTAAGGATAATAGGTAACCCACTTTTTATTACATGCTTCAGTTAGCACATTCATTCATGCAATGTTGACAGAACACATCTTTTTGGTTTAATCTATACAATTCATACATTAAAAATACGAACAATATTTTTTTCGAAACAGATAATTTAAAAAATATCTAAATAAAATGAGCTTGATATACATACGTATCATAATTATAGCTTTAAAACTTAAAAAAATAAAACTATGTTTAAAAACAAAAATAAGATCCTAAAATCTCATTTGTTGATTATTTAGGAATTGTAGAGAAAATTATATACAAAAATAATTATATTATGTAACACGCCAAGTAGATGTCTATTTCCATATTTTCGTCCGATCCACACAGCAAAATCCTGTAATTAAGAAAAAAATTCTTAGCAGTAGTCGGGGAAATCTACGAATTTTTGTATGGAGTAGGTTACATTAATTGCACTTTTGGTGAAAATTTGGAATATAGTAGATACATACCTGAAAAACATAAATTCTCAATAATCCCCGATTTTTTATGTTGTATTATTGAATAATTAAGACATTTACAAAACATTAAATTTAGGTATGAACAAAAAATGGAAAACTGGTGATTTTGTACAGGATGGCTTCGTTCAATACATTTTACTTATAACAATAATAATCCACGGTTAATATCGTTAACTTGGGTAGATATTAAATATTTTGTGAGTCTTCAAAAATTATAACCTCAAAACTAAATTATTTACTGTTTGTTTTTACACATTAAATTTGCCTTTTGATAATTAACTGTCTCTATTGCTGGTATGCTGGTCGAAATATTTTTAGAAATAAGCTTGCCATTTGTACATTAATATAGATTTTAAGGTATTTCTCAGGTTCCTGAGCCTATATAACCACGAAAACTCGACAAAAGTGTTATAAACTAACAGTAATATTATTTCAAACACAATTTACTAAAGTGTCTTTAATGCAATCTCAAACCTTATTTTTCCTAGACTACAGGTAATAGTACTGTAGCCCCGGGACTTTTTAATTACTAAAAAGATTACCGATTGCCGTTCAGGGGGCCTAGACAAAGTGACATTCTATTGGCGTTGACGCTAGTAGAAAATGACAGAATGTATGAATTTGACATTAGCGATCGTCAAAATGTTTCGATCGCTAATGTCAAATCCATACATTCTGTCATTTTCTACTAGCGTCAACGCCAATAGAATGTCACTTTGTCTAGGGGAGCAGTAATTGTTGTAAGGTACGAAATCTATATATATAAAATGAATCCCTATTTCCCTTGGTCACGGCATCACGCCTGAACGGCTGGACCGATTTCGCTAATTCTTTTTTTGTTCTGTTCGTTATTATCAGAAGGTTCTTATCAAAGAAAAAATTAAGCAAATTGCGCGGAAAATTAGAAAATTTAAAAATACTTAACCACCTGAATAAAATAAAAAATCTGCTCATTTATGGCGTCTAAGGCGGAACAAAGTTCGCCGGGTCAGCTAGTTACTAATATAACAACCTAAGTCTTACAGATCACAACCCGCCGCCGTAACAAAAAGAAAATAAAAAAAATTGCCTGATATTTTTCAATTTCGAGGTTATCACGAGGTTTCTGATCTGTGTTTCGGTACAAATAAAAGTATATTTCATTCATTCAATCATTCATTCTATTACTGTCACGTTCTTCGCCTTAGTTCAATACCCACACGTAATAGTAAGACTGTCTAAAGTTGCCATACAAAGCTATAAGACCAGATGAAAAAGTCAATTTCGATTGGTCTTATCCAAAGAGATTATACCTAATAGAGTGAGCCATACCAATTGTAAAGTGTCCACTTTTTTGACGTTTAGGTTTGAGTGTGTGGTGTCAAGTAGTATGGACAAAAGGCACCAAGTGACATATGGCCTTATGTTTACGGTCACTTTTCACACACACTAGCTCAAAAAAAAGTGGACAGCCGCATAAACAAATATCTATAGTTCCATCTCCTTCTACTATTAAAGGTACGTCATAAGACAAAAGATACTAACTACAATTGTAAATTTATGCGGACTCTATGGAGATCCTTCCTCTGAGGTCTTATCGCTTTGTATGGCAACTTTAGACTGTCTTACTACGTATGGGTATTGAACTAAGAACATGACAGTACAGAAAAAAAACGGTAAACTCGAAATTTAAAATTTCGATTTTTTTCGTTTTTTTTTACCGCATTTTTTTTTTTATTTACGCCTGGTATCTGTAAGACTAACGGTGCTCGTACCCGAGTCATGGACGTTTGTATCTATATATGTATGCTATATCGTTGTCTAGTCATCATAATACAAGTCCAGGCTAGATTCTGGTACTTTCAATGTGACTAGATAATTTGTGTGACAATGTCCAAGATATTTATTTATTTAAATCGGTTCTGTAGGATTCTAGAGCGGTAAAAAAGAAAATTGTTTTAGATACATGTACCTACTTAAATTTCACTTAGGCCATATTTCACTTAATCAAAACAGTGGTGTTACCCACATAATATGACAGCCCGGTAGCTCAGTCGGTAGTGAACCTAACTGCTGTGCCGAGGGTCGCGGGTTCGAATCCCGTAAGGGACAAATATTTGTATGATGAATATGAATATTTGTACCCGAGTCATGGATGTTTGTATCTATATGTGTATTCTATTCTTCTGTTCTAAGAATAAGTGAGAGCAAGTGTTTCAAATATCTGTTTCCGTAATGCAAAATAGCCTTAAAATTTAATTGATATTTTGAATGGAGTATAAGTACGTGTAAAGTCACGGTCTCGGGCCGCATCAGGAAGCTGTTCTGAAGAGAAGTTTATTCCAAATGCGTAAATGCGCGCTGCATACAAACGAAGTCTGGTGATATTTTCAATACTAACCAATTAAAGACAATGAAATTTTGCAGAAACAATCTAGAAACAAATCTCTATGCTTGTATCTTGTCCGATTTTCGTTAAAATATACAGTTTCAATGCTAGGATTAATTTAAGATTTATATATGGAAATCTTTGAGGCACTGTAACTTTAAAACTATACATTTTAACGAAAAACTGAAACCATACAAGCATAGATATTTGTTTCTAGATTGTTTCCGCAAAATTTCATCGACTTTAATTGGTTAGTATTGAAATTATCACCAGACTTCGTTTGAATGGAGCGAGCCAACAGTAATATACCCTAAAAGCTAGAACACAGTGGGCCGCATGTTTGACATGCCTGGTCTAAGGCGTATATGTACTTACATAGCCCTTAGCATCGCGTCTCATAAAGTCCTGATCGTCCAATGTAGCGAACCCATTTGATGACATCATGGTCTGAATAGTTCAGCTTTGGCTCGAACACTTTCAAGTAACGAACCTGCGTGGTAAAGTTATACAAGGTGTTACAAAAGTCAAAATAAACATTTAAAACTTTTAAGTGGGTTGTTTAGAACATCAAACTGAACAACTTTCACTATGGGACCAACATCGAAATCGCGAAATAAAAAATCTTCTGTCCCATACATCTAGCTCGAATAGTTTAGTATGGAACATCAGATTATTTTTTTCGCGATTTCGACATTGGTCCCATATAAGTTGTTCAGTTTGATGGTCTGATTATCCCCTTAAAAAAGTGTTAAGAAAGACCCTGTATAATTTATCTAAGGATCCAACCTATTACTTCATCCAACTTGTTAACTAGAATAGAATTAATCACAATATGGAAGCAGCTATCTGCCATACAACGTAGGTACATTGTTACCTTGAAGCCGGAGGGCGCGAAAGGCACCTCGAACCCCATGGAGATGGGAGGGCGGGTCCACTTCTTCTTTGTGTCTGTTTCCAGCAGCTCGATCTCGGCCGACAGCTGGGTCTCCTTCATGCCAGCCATGCGCTTGATTCTGTTGAGAATTATTATTTTTTAAATTAGGGATCTTCATAAAACGAATGGGCCACCATTCCCTTGAAAGTCGTTCGGGGCGATAAAGTAAGTTTCTTATACAGTATATTATTGGGCGAAAGCTTGCCACCATTTTAACGTCATGCCATCGGGAATCCTAAAAACCTGCCAAGAGCGAGTCGAATTCGCCCATGATAGGGTTCCGTAGCCATTGTATTAATAGAAAAAGAAGAAATGTTTTTAATCTGTTTATCTTACCTAAGAGACATTTTTGAAACACAATGATAGCGCGATTTATTTTCGTGCAGCGCCATCTAGTTTGTCAATAGAGAACAAATCTATTTTACTTGTTTATCCGAAACTGGTTGAGCTATAGCATCAGTTATAACTTTCAGTGAAAGTGAAAACTTACCTTCAGATCTTTCACTCCAGTATTTTAGAAGTTAGAGGTGGGGGTACGCTCTATTTTTGACTTTGAGTGCAGATATATCGAGTCAGAAGCATTATATCGATTTAGTTTCTATTGGAGTTTTGTTCCATTGGACAAGACCTATCCAACGACACCTAACTCGATTATTGAAAATAACTATTTTTTTCCAACCCCTCTTTAGTTGCACGGAAAAATTATACTACATTTCTGTTTTAGGGTTACTGTTATCTGTCTTCATGACAAATTTCGATTCAATAGGTGCAAAAATGAGCGAGTTATCGAGGCGGGGCATACATACAGACGACATACAGATAGAATGGAAGAAAGTATAAGGGTTCCTTGTTTGACTACCGAACCCTAAAAATGATAAAAATTAAACCTTGACACAATCACTCCGACCCTCTGTATCGGACAGGAGGAGAGAGAGTAACTCGTTCGTATTCGTTCCTGAGAAAAGGATAGAGCGTCAAAAAATTCGATTCCATGCTGCCAGATGAGGTTCAACCCTAAGAACCTTGTTGTTGAAGTACTTTGACTATTTATATGTGGACTGGTTACGCGTGTAATTCTACTATCAAACATTTCTGCCACTTTTTGCGGGGAGCGAGGTAACATGAAATCCACAACATTGGATTTTATTCCCCATAACTTTAGATTCTAATTTTGAATGTTAAAAATCATGAAGAGTAGTCTCGTGTGAACCCCAAACGTTCTAAGTTCGAAGATATTATTTCGCAATTATAGGCTGTCTCGTTTAGTGATAAGGTGTAAAATTGAATGTAAATGCACAAGATCAATTGTGCTTATACCGTGGCAGAGGGGAAAATGCTACCGCAAGGCTAGTCCTTATAATAATTAGTCAAAGTTGAAGTATTATGTTATTTAATTATGTGCTCAATGAAACATAGAATGCATGATAAAGGATGAATACTTACTTCCATACGATAGCGTTCTCCGAAGCCTTATACTTGGCCTTCCCCTTCAAACAGATCAGCTGAACGCCGCTTGTGTTCAGAGGCGTCGGTATCTTAACTTCGACCTTCTGGCCCAGGAGCGAAGGCTTGAAGTTGCTCTTCAGCACAACTTTGACTTCCATCTTGGTGCGACCCACTTCGCGGACTAGAGGGATCACGCGGAACGGGAGGCTGATGTCTTTTGTTGTGCGGTATCTAGTAGAATTTTTTGTTGTTGATTATTATGAAAAGGTAAAAAAAATTTTTTCAAAGTTCTAAATAGTTTTAAAGGCCTGTCAGAGTCATTTGGGCGCAAGTCTAGTCAAATGACATTGGGCCTGACGCTTCAGTGTAACTGGTGTCAGGTACATAATTGCGTCAGTCCAATGCAACTTTCTCGGACCCATGCCCGAATTCCTCTAAGTAGAAAAATGCGACTTGTGGTCCCGACTTGCCATATCCCACTAGCCATTTTTGAGCGTAGGCGATGTCGCAATTAGTAACTGGAGGGCAACGACGTCGCAACTGCAACGCCGCGAGCTCTTAACTACATCGCCGCGGTTTATACTGAGCGATATCGCCGCGATTCCGCCGCGACACTGATTGCTATCGATGATATCGTTCCGTCAACGCCTACGCTCAAAAATCGCTTGCGTGATATAGCGCACAGAGCCAAGTCTCACGATGCGGTTCGTCACCGCACCATGCACTACGCAGCATAGTTGCGATGTAGCAACGCATCGTATGACTTGGTGCTCAGGACTATCAGGACAAATACTTTACACGTTATTCCATCCTGAAACCTTCAATATGCTAAAAGTGACAATTGCGAGATTATAAACCTGTCACGAAGTTTCTGGCCCCGCCGAAATGTACCGAACAGTCCCCGAGAGCTATTCAAGTCCAGTGGAGTATAAAATGTAAATTTTGTAATCTGTCTATAGGTATGTATGTGTGTCCTTTATAGTATTGAAAACTACTGGACCACTTTTGATGCTGTTTTAAGTGTTTGAGAGGCTAAAGTATATGCTGCAAAAATACAAATAAACATTTAAGGGGGTGGTTTACCACCAAACTGACCCACACTCACTATGGGACCAATATCGAAATCGCCAGATTTTTTTTCGCGATTTTGATTTTAGTCCAATAGTGAAAGTTGTTATTTTCTTTTTGGAGAACTTACAGCTAAATAAAGTTAGATTTCAACAAAGACAAATTGATGATCAGATGTTGACAACAAGTTCCCCCATATAAAAAACAACCTCCTTGAATGATGGTCGATGGTTGATGGTCTGAACAACCCCCTTTAAAGTTAAATTTTTATTTTTACTTTTGTAACACCCTGTAGACAACTTAAAATAAGTAAAAATAAAAATTAAACTACCAGTATCTACTAATATTACACCACTAACCTCATAAGCTCGAATTCGCCATCAGGCGGTATGAATGAGATAGAGTGTTCAGTTTCAAACTTGCTCAGCTTGACGCACTGGTGGAACTGACAGTCGTCGATGACTACCACCGGCTTGCCGGAGCGAGCGGGGTCGCTGTCCGTGTTACCCGATATTCCACCTAGTGGAGACGCTAATAAAGTCAATACTGCAACTGCTCTTTGCACTTATCATTGGTGGTGATCAGAGAACAGAGAACCCAGCTTCGACTAAATAGAACTAGAAATTGCAGCCCCCGTGCTACTGCTATGGTCGATATGTCGCAGCCATTTGGTTAAATCTGCCATTTGATTGAAAGGCTAGCCCGTTCATTGAATGGCGACACTGAATTGAATGACTAGGCCGAACGTTGATTGAACAAGCTTCACTCAACTTTCAACTAGTTGTCTGATTGTAAGCTAGGCCTTTGAACATGGCGGACGTAAAATCAGCCAAGTGATTTAAATTTAGTTCAATTTTGAATCACCTAGCTGAATTTTGTTGAACGTTACATTTAACGACTTGGCCTGTTGTCCTTTAATCATTCAATTGAGTGTCACCATTCAATGAACGGGCTAGCTTTTCAATCAAATGACAGATATAAGCAGCTGCGACAGATGTCCCATATCTGGTTATACATTTCGTTCAAAAAAAGGTCACAAGTCGCTATGGCAATATTATGAAGATTCAGTCAAAAGGCTTATGAAGATAAGGTTGAATTTAATTTGATTATTTTTTTCACGTTACGTCACGTTAGTTCTCGAACTAAATAGTCCTCATGCTATTTCTACTGGTTCTCTATTCTGTCGTGGTGATAATGAGCGAGTCTTCGATCAAGAATAGGAGACGTGGCAAAGCGGTACAGGGCCGGTTATGTCCAGTCATTTCAGTAACCGGCCATTGTACAATGATAAATAAGTGTAGTTACATTTATCAATAATTCCCCCTCATTTTAAAACCATCGTTTTCAAAAATTGGATATCATAATACTCGCTGTCAATGAACTGTTTTGCCACGTCCCCAGGCGCTACTTATACAGGGTGTAAACGTAAATGCGTGACATATCGAACAGGGTCTTCAGACCATCAACTTGAATAACTTTTACAGAGAGACCAGCTTTGAAATCACGAAAAAAACATCAGCAGCTGTTCGCGGTTTCGATGTTAGCTCCATAGAGGAAGTTGTTCAGTTCGGTCTGAAGCACCTTGTTCGATATGTTAACGTATTTAATTTTACACCCTGTATAAATACAATCGATGCTCTCCAATACTGAGGTTATGACAGTATTTATATGTCGTCTTCTTCTAAATTATTATGTTCTAAATCTAGATTCAGATTGTAATACCATGCGATGTCGATTTATGTAGAAATGTAATTTGTAATGTGAAATACGTTATGTTATTGGTGAAACTATGAAATTAAAATAAAAATAAAATGGCACATACAAAAGTGTTAACTAATATCTGCGGGTTACTTTCATAGATTTAGCATATACTACGTTAGATAAGAAATGCGAAAGAGAAAGGGTATAGCATTAACGTATGTTCGAGCGAGATAGATGGGAGAGACCATTGACAACATTTCATTTAAGAAAGGTACCAAAATAAGAAAACCATTTGGAGATTATGTGATTCAAAGCTTATATCAAAATTATCAGATTTTTCTATCCATTATTTCTCGAGTTATTTGAAAAATACTGAAAAATATAATAGAGGTTGAATGAGATTTTATTCCTTTGCCTGCTTGGCTTTTCTATTGTACATGACAGTTTTTATTTTTAATGTTATTGCGGCCAAGGTATCTTAGCCATAAATCCTTCGTTTTTCAGCAAATTCAAAAGTAAATTAAAAATAGAAATATCGGTCAAAAATAAAATCGGAAAAATACGTATCTCTTACTTTTTTATTAAAAACAGGTGGTTAAAAAATGTAATGTTGTGAATTCTCGAACACGCTATGAGCCTGTATGCTAGCGTCAGTTGTCAACGGAAGGAATTTCTTTTTTTCCCAAAATCTCAGGTTTTTTTGGTCTCGCCTTGGATAATCCGTAGCCGATCTAACGTAGTATATGCTAAATCTATGGTAACTTTTGTCTAGGATCACTCAATTAGCTGACAGTAATATTGCAATTCGAACAAAAATTTGCTAAGATTTTATGTAAGAAGACTGCATCTAGTTCTTACAATTATTTGATCGATGATTGGATGTGATAATTTTTATTAACTAAAAATTCATCAAAACTACGATGCGAGAGAGTGACGGGAATTCATCAATTGCTAAAAGAAATTATCTATAGTCTGTCCATAAGGGCTGTATCGCTCCATATACAGGGTGAAATTGATATCATTAGCATCCTTTCAAACTAAGTGTCTACCCATCAAACTAAATAACTTTTACTATGCGATCAAACTAATCGGAGCAAAGAAAAATCAGCTGTTGCATATATTTGAGTCGAGTAGGCGTTGCAGAACAGCAGATATTTTTTTTGCCCTGATCGGTTCGCTCCCATAGTAAAAGTTGTTCAGTTTGATGGGTAGACTCTTAGTTCAGACCGCTCTGCTATTCCATCGTAAACGCAACACACACAAATGAGATAAAATAAACAGAGCTCGGTCACACTTACACCCAGTTGCATAAACGCTCCGAGAGTTAATCCTCCGTTAAATCTCAAGACAAAAAGTGACAGCAAGACATTTAATGAAGGATTAACTTTAATGAGCGTTTCTGCAACTGAGTGTTAATGACCTGTACAGCTCTTGTGGTCACACTATAGACATGCCAATGACATTTGTGACTCGTGCCATTTCTTATATGATTTTGCATTGACAACTCGTTTTATTTCAACGTTCTACAACTATTTGATTGGTCTATGTTTTGAAAAGAACATCTCATATTTTCTTCTAACACTTTGTTTTATGTATTTCTGTTTCATGCGGCAGGCGATGGTATCGTCACCTCCTACATATACTGGGGCAAACCCGATAATAATCTTTATACAGGTTGTAAGTGACAGCCTAGCAAATACTGGAAAGGTGAACTCAGACCATCAAATTGAATAACGTTCACTATAGAGCCTACCTCAGGAAACGCGAAAAAAAATCTGCTCTTGCTATTGTTTTGTATGGGACAGCTGATTTTTTTCGCGTTTCCTGTGGTAGGCTCCATAGTGAAAGTTGTTCAGTTTGATGTTCTGAGTTCGCCATTTCAGTATTTGCTAGGCTGTCACTTACAACCTGTATAATTTTAAAAATAACTATCCCATTGTTGAATGTCAAAATTAACTTCACAGGGTTTTCACCAGTATACATAAAGTTGTCGATAAGTTTGTGAACACGAACGGATGAGCGTGCATAACTTGCCATGTTGTTTTTTGTTACTCCATCCTCTCGTCCATGATTAAGTCAGATCCTCGGTTTTCCCAAGAAAACTAACATAATCTTCTCAAACGCGTGAAAGATATTTAATACCTTCACTCAATAAACCAAAATTTTACATCTTTTTGAACCTTTCTTTCAGTTTTCAACAAAACAGACAATTCTTAGTTAACTTTTTAAATCCCTTGGTACAACTAACGAATGTATTTGAGTAATCAATAAACGACGTGCCAAAAAGTATGGACTTTTTACACTCCAGATATCTTCAAAATTGTCTCCACACAGGGTCCTTCTTAATATGCTGACACTTTTTTAAGGACATGATCAGACCATCAAACTAAACAACTTTCTCTATGGGACCAATGTCGATATCGCGAAAATCACCTATTCCATACAAAACTGCAATCCTACTTGAGCCAAATGTATGGGACAGCAGATTTTTTTTCGCTATTTCGATGTTGGTCCCATAGTGAAAGTTGTTCAGTTTGACGGTCTGATTAACCCATTAAAAAAGTGTCTGCATATTTAGAAGGACCGATTCTACAATATGTCTTCGACACTGAGCAAAAGCAGCTTAGTTTGTCGAAATTCTTCCATAAATGAAAATCATACATTTTCTGCTTGATTTATATCTGATAAACACGCTGTTCCATGGTCATAAAGCATTTTTACATCCACTATATCATGATTTTACAAATTTTAATCCGCGAGTTTCCAACTACTCAAATTAACAACTCTTTATCAAACGTCAAAACGCGTGCTTTGTATTAAATATTGTACTAAACATTGAATAGTGACGTCATTGTTTTTCTTTGTCATTTTGATACTTTTTATAGTTTATCCAGTTATTAAAAAATAGTATTCAAGCAACAGCATTACTGAAAATGTGAGTTTAGCGTTATTTTCAAACGGTTTATTTACTGAGCAGTTAAAACTAAAATATATTTTATGACTTTGACTTTGACTTTGACTCACCATTCCCTTTCCCCTTAGCCTCCATGACGATCTTGTCGTTGATACCAAACTTGCACTCTGGCATCCCGGACAAGTATGACTTCATCACCACCTTACCGGCCACGTGCGCTGATAGCACTTGTCCTGCAAATAATAATTATTATTACAAATCTTAAACCTTGGAAAGCTAATATCTAGAATATAAGAATCTAATATGCCGACGGTTTTTTAAGAGGTTGATAAGCACGGCGGCATGGCGCCGCGATAAACGTTTCATCGCTCCTTTTTTCTTACTTTCTGTACATACCACCTTAGCGGTATCGCGGAAAATACGATAAAAAACGCGTTAAAATGGATATCCCGCCATGTCACCCGTGCAGACCATCAAACTTCAAAATTTTCTCTATGGGACCAAAAATATCGCAAAATCAAAACTGCTATAATACATACTGCAATCTACTCAGTATGGGAACTGAGTAGGATTGCAGTTTTGTATGGAATAGCAGATTTTTTTTCTCAGCGTGTTCGACATTGGTCTCATAGAGAAAGTTGTTCAGTTTGATGGTTTGATCATACACTTAAAAAACCGTCGCTTCAGCATATAAAGAAGGACCCTATACAGAGTAAACTTAATTCATTTACATACTTAAGAGGGTGCTTCAGACCATCAAACTGATTTTTTTTTGCTAAGGGTCCAAAATTGAAACTAACAAAAAAAACATTTTATAGGTTTAAATAACTTAAGGGTTTAGCCTCGTCTGGCAGCACGGAATATCATTATTTCACGCTCTATTCTTTTCTGTCGCTCAGGAACGTCATTGGCTAGAGCGAGAAAGGTCGCAGACTGCCGGTGCTGGCGCAATCTTTCTCGCTCTAGCAAATGACGTTCCTAACCGACAGAAAAGGATGGAGCGTCAAAAAATGCGATTCCGTGCTGCCAGATGAGTCTCAACCCTAAATATCGTGTTTGTCATTGACTGGTCCGTCGTGGGAGCTCCCTGTTGCTGTTTGCAGTTTTGCACGGACCTCCTTATACGGACTCCTTAGTGTTACCTACTGCCTTTGTCTGTCACTATTATATATACTGTATTGTTCTGATGAAATAAATGGGTTATCTAATTGAACTCTGTGAGTAATAGACCTAAGACGAAAGACGTGTGTACATAATAAAATGAGTGACAAACCTTGCGGCGACATCAGCAGATTGACATATTCTAGCACATCTAGGAACAACTCATTGCGTCTGTACTTGATGCCTTCACGACGCCAGCCTATCTGCCCTGTCACCTGTCATGCAAAAATCATACCATTAATCATTATCCAACCAAAATTAGAACTGACGGGGGTTTAAACTCCATTACGCCAGATCTTGGACACTTAGTAGTCATGTCATACAAATGGAGATCATTGAGAAGAGGTAAGCATATGCGATACTGAATGAGTGCGAGTGAGACAGGAATACGCATTTGCTTACATTTTACGCCCTGTCAGAGAGGGCTGAGGAGGGCCCATAATTTTTTTTTGTCAATTTGTGCAATAATAAGTGTGCCGTATTTTCGATTATAAACAATTAACAAAAGTACTTTTTCTATATTTTTTTAATGATTTCACTAGATAAACTAATGATGAACATGTGAGTATAAATACCAAAAATCTGAAACTATTTTAAGTTCTTCTTAAACTAGTTTTTTTTTTTTAAATGCATGAAAATACGTAATTATTGTGACGATTTTCTATCGAGTGAAGTAATTCCAATCATGTATTCAATTCATGATTTCACTAGATAAACTATCCAAGAATACTGAGCTATGTCTTTGGTTTCGGTAAATTGTATAAATCTAGTCGAAAAATGAAAAATAAAAGATGCCTCCAAGGTATTTCGTCCTACTATTTCGCCTTAAATGGAGGACATATATGTTGAAATTAATATAGGCTAAGACTAATTGTTGGACAACAAGCGCCTTTGTGCCTACAATGAAGAATATGTTATTCTAATTGCATTTAAAAAAAAAATATATTTTATTTAGGTTTAGTATGTATGTACCTGCGATGTGATCTGCGCCTGCTCCTCCTTAGAAGCGGATTTGATTCCCTGCTGAGTGATGAATGTCTTCAGCACTCCGGTGTCTGAGTTCTGTGGGTAGCCGAAGTCTAGGATCTCTGTAATTTTATATACCCACTACAGTTAAACCGCGACTTCGTCCGCACAAATTATATGCCAGATTTGAAGTCACATCATAAGCCAACAAACCAAAAAAGTTTCATCAAAATCGGCTCAGTAATTTTCGCGTGATGCTCGCACAAACAAACATACAAACAAAAATTCCAAATAAGGTATTAAGGTAGGTATTTGGAGTCAGGGACACCTAAAACCATATTGTCAACTTTTTTGTAAATATTTTCATTGTACAGACACAGTTCTGTTACAGTTTTATAATAGTTAAGATTTTAAGATGTTGAAAATAAATATGATAAATAAGTAATAATAAATATCTTGGACATTTATCACACAAATTATCTAGTCACATTTAAAGTACCAGAATCTAGCCTGGACTTGTGTTATGGTGACTAGACAATGATATAGAATACATATATAGATACAAACATCCATGACTCGGGTACAAATATTCATATTCAACATACAAATATTTGTCCCTTACGGGATTCGAACCCGCGACCCTCGGCACAGCAGGCAGGTTCACTACAGACTGTTCTATCGGGACGTCTAAATGAAATTCGTTTCTTAAAATTATGTCTTCTATCCATAAAAAAAAACAAAAAAAATTTTCATACCGAATTACTCAGAAACTCAGTAACATTTTAAAGGTTTTTTTGTCATAATAAATTAATGTAATCTCTTTATGACTCATCTTCCTGTATTTTCCCAACAAACAAAAACAAGTCTTAAAGACTTCACGAAAATCATGTTTATAAATATAGTGTACACTCCATATAGCAAAACAGGGAATGTTTTAATACATTATACAAGGTGAAATCCTTTTATAATCTAAGAGTCTGCCCATCAAAATGAACAACGTTTACTATGGGAGCAAACCGATCGGAGCAAGAAAAAAATCAGCTGTTCCATACTAAACTGCAATGCCTACTCGGCTCAAATATACTTAAATAGTCCTTTTTAATATACTGACACTTTTTTAAGGGGATGATCAGACCGTCAAACTGAATAACTTTCTCTATGGAACCAACATCGAAATTGCGAAAAAAATATCAGCTGTCCCTTACATTTGGATCAAGTAGGTTTGCAGTTTTTTATGAAAGAGCTACGTTTTTTTTCGCGATTTCGATGTTGGTGCAATAGAGAAAGTTGTTCAGGTTGACGGTCTGATCATCCCTTTAAAAAACTGTCAGCATATTAAGAAGGACCCTGTATAGTGTACACTCCATATAGCAATACAGTCTGCACATCAAACTGAACAACTCTTACTATGGGAGCAAACTGATTGGACAGAACTAAAAAAATTAACTGTTCCATACTAAACTGCAATGCCTACTCAGCTCAAATATATGGACCATTCGATTTTTTTTAGTTCCGACCGATAAGTTTGCTCCCATAGTAAAAGTTGTTCAGTTCTATGTGTAGACTTTTAGTTTAAAAGGATGCTAATGAAATCAATTTCACCATATAGAGTATTTGTTACAGAGTTTCGGTACTACTGGTGAAATGTGGTTGTTCTGAGGTTTTAGAATATCTCTGACTACCCCCTCGGAGAATATAGTCGTGAGCAGATGCTTATGCTGAGTATTTGTTAAATGAAGAGTAAGAAAATCTTAAAAATCTATGTCTCACCATCAAGCAACTCGTAGATAAGAACAAAGTTGTTCTTGATGTTCTCCTCGGAGATCTTGCCGAAGTATGACTGCATCACGTCTATGATCTTCAGTAGGAACTCAAAGACCATGGCTGCGTTCACATTCTGCTTCGTGACGGCCGCTAGCCAGATGTTTGCTCTCTGTTGGCAGTGGGGAAATGTTTTATAATGGCTGAATAACTTCTTAAACATGCTCTTTTAAGCATATACAACGTGTTAATGAAATAACGCAAAACTAGAAAGTAGTTTGTTTAGAATTGAGAGCAGAATCGAATTATCATGTTTTCAACATAGGTTTTTTTTTTTTCAAAATATTAAATAATTTGTTTGTAAAATGTTAAAATTACTGATCTCGATCTGGGTTAGATTCTAGTACTTTAACTGAGACTTGATAATCTGTATGACAACATCAGATATTTATTATTATCGTTGATTGGGTATTTTATAGATTCGCTGAGCGCATATACTGGAAAGGGATGTAGATATGACAAAAATGTATGAGAAATTGTGCCTTTGTTTGACTTGTTGCAAGATTTTGTATGCAATTTCAACTAAGTCAAACAAAAATATTGTAAACGCACAAAGAGACAAACAACATAGATTTTATTTAATGTAATTAGTGGATAAGCCTGTCTCGAGAGTCGCGCTGCAAGTCTGTCGGAGTACGGACGCGTGTGTATCGGCGCGTTGGGCTTGCACGTGGCTCCGCTATTTTGTGAACTCTTTTGTGTTTTAACCTTAAAACAATCACTTGAGATTATAAACTACTTACATTGGCAAAACTGCCACGCTAGACTTAATTAATACTACTGATCATTTTCCTACATATACTCTCCACATAATGAGACATTGGCTGAATTATGATAACACATCGGATGTCACTAAACAAAAATTGAATTGAATTGAATAAGCCTGTCTCGTTTTAGCGATTATTATTATTTTAATGCCCGTTCTAGCTATTCTCTTTCTATGATTATTATTAATTTACTATAGTTTTCTAAATTACTTTGGAAATGGGCCCAGTGGGACTAGCACGCCACCCCCAAGAAGATTACAAAAGTCTTGGCCAAATGATATGCCTCTTTATTTATTACTTTGAGTATGCTAGTGCACATGATGGTTTTCTCATTTTGGTGATTTGTTGTGTTTGGCATGCTAGCCCGAATATGGCTCAGTGGAGTTTATTTACTAGTTTCCTAAATTACCTACATTGAAGTGGCAACGGGCTCACGCCGTCACACTGGACAGAGTTTCGGTACTACTGATGAAACGTGGATGTTCTGAGGTTTCAGAATATCTCTAACTACCCCCTCGGGGAATATAGTCATGAGCATATGCATGCATGAAGTGGAAACTGATTTCACCTTTGACTATTTATATGTGGACTGGTTATGCGTGTAATTCTACTAACAAACATTTCTGCCACTTTTTGCGGGGGCCGAGGTAACATGAAATCCGCTACTTTGGATTTTATTCCCCATAACTTTAGATTCTAATTTTGAATGTTAAAAATCATGAAAAGTTGTCTTGTGTGAACCCCAAACGTTCTAAGTTCGAAGTTATTATTTCGCAATTATAGGCAGTCTCGTTTAGTGATAAGGTGTAAAATTGAATGTAAATGCACAAGATCAATTGTGCTTACACCGTGGCAGAGGGGAAATGCTACCGCAAGGCTAGTCCTTATAATAATTAGTCAAAGGATTTCACTGACCAATGACTCATCCGATGCCATCTCCACAAAATTTAAAAGTACTTATTTCTTACCTTGATGTGGAAGAAGGATGTTCTCGCGATGTTGGTGACAGGCGAGCGCACTTGCTGCCTCGCATGGATCACATTCACCCTGAATGCGTCAACGGCATTACGCCCTATATCGTCCCGATACACCCGCGAAATTAGGACTTCGCCTTTATGGTTGTATACGAAAAGGCCCCCGATCATTTTGAAAAAGGCCTGAAAAAAAAAGTTAATTTTTTTTTTAATGTATAGTCGCCGATTGTCTACCCTCATTTTGTCATGGATTTACCCGAAAATGATAGGTTATGCTTTCTGATCGGATTGAGAAGAGATTCGGGATGAATTTAAATGGGATAATAAACCAATAGGACAGGATATGACCAATAAAATTGTAAGAAAGGGTGCCCAAACCAAGAAGGCAATTGGAAAGCAATTTCACTTACCTGCTACTTTCTACTATTAAACATTGAAGCAAGATTGTGTTTTCATTGATTGGATATCAATGTAACTGGTTGAATAATAGCATTTTCTTGTAATTTTCTCTATAAAAGACGAAACCCGCCCCCAAAATGAAACGTCAATAGCTAGCAGATAATCATAGACAAAAAGAAAAAGAAGACTCGTTCTCGTTGAGTCAAATGTTCAACAATGGCATGCTGAACAAACCAATTTAACAAATGTTGATTTTCCATTGACAGCTTCCGCCATCTAGCGATCATATGTCAAAGCACAGTGCTTTGACGAAATTACGTTTTTGCGAGTTATTAATCATTTTTTTAGGTTATGCGTAAATGATTTCTCTTATTGCTTTCACTGTCTTGGAGTTTTCTTGGGAATGTGTCCATAAGGCCCGCCATTGCCCGGCCTGGCATTTGATCCGAACGAAAAAATACGAGTGGAATTCTGAGGAAAATCCATAAGAAATCGTAATTCTGATTCGAAATTCCGGAATGGAATTCCACATGTGTGGCAAATGTTACGCCCGCCACAACACTGAATTAGGATTTCATTTGGATTTTCTCCCTATTATTATGATTTCCCCCAGGCACAAAAATAAAATGGCTTTCGAAAAATCCCTCATTATGTACGCACGGCGACAAATTAACCTACGCAAAACAAACATGAGCTGGCCGCGCGACGTTATACATTACTCTACCTACGCGCGGCCAGCTTATTTTGGATTTGTTTTGCGTAACTTGATGTGTCGCCGTGTGTACATCTGCCAATATTCTATTTTGCAAGAAGATTCGTTGTACTTATTTGAATAGAAGATATTTAATTGTTTCCAACAAAGGATAGATGGCGGTGTTACCTCTCCTTCTTTTTATTCAACCATAAACAAAATTGTCGTAGAATACAAAAGAACCGTTGCATATTGAGGACGTCACTAGTTTCATAGATAATATTTGAAAGGAAAAAAAATAAAATCTGCACTATGGTACGCGAATTGGGTCGATTATGTCATGGCGGGTTAGATGTTTTCGGCACTTGGATTTATTGAATTTATTTTGAATTACGCCGTCAATGATCTCGTTTAAACCGCTGTTGTCTAACATTAAGCGTATTTATATCATAGTGATCTTTTTTTAAACTATTCAAATGCTGAAACAATTGCAAATGGGCCTTCGCGCGTTCATGCTCCTAGCATCTAAAGTATGGAGTTGTTTTTGTTATATGTTTAAGAAGCAATACCGAGCGGTAAATATAAACAATAATGCGTTATATGTTGTGTGATTAATTGGTTTTACGCAGGAGTTTGTTATCTCACGTGGTGATTTGGTTTCAGTTGGCTCAATACCAGTCTGTCAAGTATGAAATTTATCCACTTTCGCCAGTATCTCGACACAGGCTGAGTGAGTATACAATCAATTTTATCTTACATTGTTATTGCAAATCATCGTCTGAGCTGCCACTGTGTCGCTCTTATCAGAAACATTGTTGTTTCGACGTTATCGAAACATCCTTGTGGGGACATGCTGTATGCTGTGATAGTAAACTGATTTGTAGTCAATAATATCCTTTTACTATAAGTTTTTAATGTTATTCTCATATATCGACGGGGAAGTGCTAACAACTCCTAACTTACAAAAACCAAATTACAGGAGGCGAAAATTATTCAGGTTGTAAAGGACCTTAATATAGGAGATATTTCTTCGGTGCCAAGCTACGTCAATTTTGCGAATTTCAACTTAATTCATAATATCAGTAGACGCGCATATCATTCTCTATCGAACTGCATTCATAAGTCATTTTTGTAAAAAAAATTAAGGTAGGAGTTGATAGCACTTCCCCGTCGATATGTGGTTATCATATGTTATTAACATAGTGAGGAAACCTACATGCTTCAATTTCGAGGCATGTATTATACCCACTGTCCATTATGTGGCGACGGGCTCACTCCCCAATACACTGGACAGAGTTTCAGTACTAGTGAAATGTGGATGTTCTGAGGTTTCAGAATATCTGACTAACCCCTCAGGGAATATAGTCGTAAGCATATGCTTATGCTCATATATTATCACTTAGTTACGAAAAAAAAAGAATACCTAAGAATGTATTCGTTCAGTACCTAGGGTCCAAAATGTGTAAAAATCACTCAGCGGTGTAAATATGAATGAGAAAAAGCAACAACCAGAGATAGACTCCCAGAGTGATTTTTAAGTCTTGGACTGGACTCATGGACTCATAGTTCAGTGAAATATTATAATCCAATAAAAATGCTTTCACTAAGTATAGTAAGTATTAAGTAACTAGTCTACACGATTTCGTTTTCGTTTAGCGGTTTATATATGGTTATAGTTACAGAAGAAAAAGAACATTGCATAGCTAATGTGTATCTTGAAGCACGATAGATAAACTGATCATAATTTAATACATACCTACTTGCGTCAGTAAAGCCGTGGTGGTCCAGTGGCAAATAAACTTGCCTGCTGTGCATTAGGCAATGGTTCGATCCTCGTCCAAGCCGACTCGTACCAATGAGTTTTTCGGAATTTATGTACGATTTGTAACACCACTGGCTTTTCGGTGAAGGAAAACATTGTGAGGAAACCTGCACTTACCGCCGTTGCTTCAGTTTCGAAGCATGTATCACGACAGGCTCACTACCTGTCACACTGGTAGTGATTAGTTACTAGTGAAATGTGGATGTTCTGTGGTTTCAGAATATCCCCTCAGGGAATATAGTCATGAGCATATGCTATGTAAGAAAAAGTATCATTAACCTTTAAACCACATACTTTACCCATCAAACTGAACAACATTTACTATGGGAGCAAACCTGTCAGAACAAAATGTATTGCAATGTAAATATTTCGGCAGTTTAGTATGGAACAACAGTTTTTTTTTTTGCACTGACAGATTTTCTCACATACTAAAAGTTGTTCAGTTTGATGGATAGAGTATGTGGTTTAAAGGTTAATGATACTTTTCCTTACATCCTGTAGTGAGGTCGTTCTATGGCATGCCCATGCATGAGTACACCCTGTACACCAATGGGATGATTCGCTGCGAATTTCACCCCTTTCTCGACAAGGTTTTAGATACTGTGTTTTTTATCATCTGGAAGAATTAACAATGAATGAGATATCAAATCTAATTAATCATTGTGTTATCTATTGTTTTTCTGACGGCCATGCGAACATGCAACGAGCAAATCATTAGCAATTTGCTTAAATAGGCTTCTTTTTATTATAATTTACTTCATTCCTTGTAATTTTAATTGTAGCTTAATAGGCAATTAAAATTGCAGAATGCATTCAAATTAATTTATTCACGGCATTCAAGATAAAATTTTTGATGTTCAGTTTATGAAAAAATCTCTGTTTCTTCAGGTGTTTACTTGTATGAATTATTCCAATTATAAGATAAAGTAAATAAGGCCATATTGACACAAATTACAGAAGATTGTTTTTAGTGTTCCGGACCAAAATTGGCAAAACGGAACACTTATGGAATTACGTCGGTGTCCATCTGTCACAGGCATTTTTCTCGGAGACCGTAAGAAGCTGAAACTTTGTACAGTTATAGCAATTAACGGTCCAATGACAACAATAAAGTCAAAAAAGCTTAATGTTTATATTGAGGGGCAAAAAGAGATAAAAATAAAATGTTTCTAGAATATCATGTGGGATATCAAATGAAAGCTTATAAAAATACAAGCCTAAAAATATATTTTTTAGTTTGTCTTTGAAACTATGTTGGACAACATTTTTCAATAAACACAGAAAAACTGCTGTCCCCATCGATATTTCAAAAACTAACGTCATGTAAAATCTGAAAGAATTCATGAGCATTAGAAATAAGGTGTAGATGGCGGGAATTTTATTAATGGTTTACAAACATGCCTTTAGGACAAGATTCAGAAAGGTTTTTTACCTGACTGCACGACGCAAAGGAAGGGTAATGTGTTTTAAACGTTAGTTTAGACTAAGGCCTAGATTCAGTGTCCAAAGTTGAGTTTGAGCACGAATCTCGACCTAAGTATGGTCGAAAATGACTTTGTGCTGTTCAGACTCAAACTTAAAAATTTTTGAGTCGCGGCCCTAGTTTATGTACTTACCTTTCTTTTCTGTCAGTCTGTACTATTGAAATAGATTGGAAAGATAATATGTAGCCAGAAACAATCTGAAAATGTTCTAAACACTAAAGTAAATAATCAAATTATAGATTGTAATAAAAATCAGTACCTGATGGATGTTTGTTATTTTCAAGTTATCTCATCACCAAATGTATTTTATTTAGATTTATTTTTTGAAAGTAACAAACTTCCAGCAGGTACAGATTTTTATTACAATCTACATATAATTTGATTCATGACTTTATCAAAAGTTTAGTGTTAATTAAGTACAGTTAAGTTTTAGATTAAGCCAGATTAACAATTTTCATATTTTACAGTTGGTTTGTACACATTAAAGAGATTAAAACGTAAAGTAATAACAATAGGGTATTTGACAGGTTTTTAAAAACTGTTCTACGTTAATCACTGATGTCTAAGGACTCTATAGAAAATGTATATTTCATGTTCCGTTACAGAAAAAACAAAAACAATAAATGTTATTCTTAACAGATTTCTTAACTGACTAAACTGAACTTTCTAAACTGTCCTTTGACTAATTATTATAAGGACTAGCCTTGCGGTAGCATTTCCCCTCTGCCACGGTATAAGCACAATTGATCTTGTGCATTTACATTCAATTTTACACCTTATCACTAAACGAGACAGGCTATAATTGCGAAATAATAACTTCAAACTTAGAACGTTTAGGGTTCACACGAGACTACTTTTCATGATTTTTAACATTCAAAATTAGAATCTAAAGTTATGGGGAATAAAATCCAAAGTAGCGGATTTCATGTTACCTCGCTCCCCGCAAAAAGTGGCGGAAATGTTTGTTAGTAGAATTACACGCGTAACCAGTCCACATATAAGTAGTCAAAGATGCTGTCAAATACTCTATTGCACCTTTATCGGTGAGCTCTACAAAAGTTTAGTGTGTCTAACTTGATATTTCTATTACAGGTCTAGTCAAAAGAAAAATGCTGGTCCTAGATCTGGACGAGACATTGATACACTCGCACCACGACGCGATGCTGCGACCGACGGTGAAGCCGGGCACGCCTCCGGACTTCGTGCTCAAAGTTACCATAGACAAACACCCCGTCAGATTCTTCGTTCATAAACGGCCTCATGTCGACTATTTTTTGGATACGGTAAGTTTTTTGTGCTTGGTTTTCAAATTATAACCGTCAACGACTGCCTCGTCAGTCAGTCGAATCAGTCGGGAAAGCCGACTATTCGGCATATTTTATGGTCGGTAGTTAGTTGGTAAATTATGCTGATTGGCCGACACTCGTAGCTGCATGGAGTACCTAGTGGAGCTTTGGTATTGATCTATCATCATCTAAGATAAACTATCATCGTTTAAGTGGTATTTCATCTCGAGACTTATTTGTGTTATACATAATTATGCTGTTGTGTTGCTAGTTTGCCGTTTGGCATAGGAGTGTTAATTTAATAACAAGTATATTGTGATAATTAGACTGAACTGACAGAATCGTGAGAGTCAAAGACTTGACTACAACTACCTACACAGACTTGACGACAAGACTATGTAGTTGTAGCAAGGTTCAGATTTAGCATCTTTTTTGGCTCTAAGAAGGTTTTTGGCAAGTATAGTGATAGTAGGGTTCGCTAACTCCGCACTACAACGTGTTAATGAATAAGCGCAAAACCTCATACACCCCAACTGATTTATAACAAAATAATTAGATTGAAACAATAATTTAATTATTTAGATAGTTAAAATCTGAAGTTATTCGCATTTTAAGTTTTGAGGCAAAAATGATTTGTTATCATTTCAGCAATGAATGAAAGCACTAAAATGCTCATGGATACATTTTAAGAATCTTGTTTTGGTAGTAAGTAGGGTGGGAGTGCCCGAGCGGCGGGTTGAGATCAAGTTCAGTAAATTTTAAATTTTACTCAGAAATTATTAATTATTTTGAAAAAAAAATCCTATGTTGAAACCATGATAATTCGATTCTGCTTTCGTTTATAAACAAACTACTTTCTAGTTTTGCGTTAATTCATTAACACGTTGTATAGGTATAAAATTGTACCTACGCAACGACCCCGTCAACGGGGACAACTCATAATTTCGCGCCAACCTTGTGGTCGCACTGAGGTAGCCCACACTAGTTCACTGTAAAATTTAACATAACATAAATATTCTTTATTTGCACACCAAAAACATACAGCAACAAAAACAGAATAAAAAGAACGTAAGGTTACAAATTGCGGTCTTATCACTAAAAGCGACACTTCAGTTTGTTTCGGTATATGTCGTAGGTATGTTTTATCAACTTTAGTATTAAGTGCATGGAAGTTAAACTTCTGGACGTAGTACAAGTATTTATTCTATGGTCATAGAGTTGCTGGTTGGTTCACACCAAACGTTTTTAAATACAGTTACTTTGACATCTGGTTGAATTATGTTATAACAGTAGAATGCAAAACACAAATAGACAAACATAGAAATAAGCTCAATGTTAATAAACACGTGGTGGCATTACCATCTGTTTGCATTATGTTTTAATAGTATGAATGAGCTTATTAATAACATTCTACCGACGTTTATTGCATGTTAATACTTCATTCTAACATAAAACGGTCACATAAATGAATTGAGAAAGCACTAAAATAGTTAATTAGTTTTAGTAACTTATTTCCTTACAAATAGTTTGATGAGGTAGCTAATTATCCTTGTGTGTGTGAAGATGCGACGACAAGATCTCACCGATCCCAGCTACCCGATCTGCCGCGTAGCCCCAGCAACGTCCTATGCCGAGGTCCGTACCCCTCTGGGTGCCCCTAGGTCGGTTGCTTAAGTTCATTCATTTGGTTCAGTAGACCCTTCGTGGTCCCTCCAATAGTCCGCAGTAAAAAGCAGTAACAGCTCCCTGATCAACGCTGTATTAGTCATTTCCAAAAAAAATAAAAATGACGACAAGATATTCTTTTGAAATATTTATGCAAAATGCTAACTTCCTATCACTCGTCACTTCATTCATCGTTTTTACTAATGCCATACAGAGAATTTAGAAACGATAAGTCTATTACATGTAAAATCGGGTGCTACTAAATCTTTTTCTCTCTCGCTCCAAGTCTGTGGGGACTTGCCACAGACGTCAACACTCACAAGTTATAGCAACGAAGCTAACAGATGGCGCTACGGTCGCACTCGTAAATGTGCACGTAAGACAACTTGCGACGTCACATTGGTAACCCGTTAGCCGCTTCACATAAGGTTCACAATCGCATACAACGTGTTAATGAATAAGCGCAAAACCTCATACACCAAAACTGATTTATAACAAAATAATTAGATTGAAACAATAATTTCATTATTTTGATAGTTAAAATTTAAAGTTATTCGCATTTTAAGTTTTCAGGCAAACATGATTTGTTATCATTTCAGCAATGAATGAAAACACTAGCGTGCTCATGGATACATTTTATGAATCTTGTTTTGGTAGTAAGTAGGGTGAGTGTGCCTGTGCGGTGGGTTGACATCGAGTTCAGTAAATTAAAAATTTTACGAACAAATTATTTATTATTTTGAAAAAAATTACCTATGTTGAAAACATGATAATTCGATTCTGCTCTCGATTCTAAACAAACTACTTTCTAGTTTTGCGTTAATTCATTAACACGTTGTATAAGACATGAATCGTGCAAGAGAAATAATCACAGAGATTCGATATATATACAAGGTCCAACTAAGATCTGTTGGACCACGGCCGGTCCCCAGGCTTCACACCTAGCCTGACGGAAGATCTTCCCTTTTCACCGGAGGAACCTTCCACAGTAGTTCCTCCACAAGTCTAATAAATAATAATTAATATTAATTCACCGATCTAACCACCGAAGTGGCGAAACGGGCGCAAAACCAATTAGCCGATAGCAGCATGGAATTTTAGGTACGTGAAGGTGACACATTAATTGTCAACTGCGCAGGTACATCGGTAAGACATGGTACGAGTATTACTCACAAAACATTATAAGAGGGGTTAGAAATGCAAAGTTTTGCTTCGGAGACGGCTGTCGCCACTTGTCTTCCCGCTCACGCTGCTACAATTACTCATGCCCTCTCGCTCGCACCACGCCGCGCGCCATATGGTGTTATGCAAATCATTGCATAACCTGTGGCGACACCTTCCACGCCTACTTTGCACTTCTAACCCCTCTTATAATGTTCTGTGGTATTACTGTACTATAAACGTCTCAAACGATTGTCGTTTTGTTCGTCAGGTATCGCAATGGTACGAGCTGGTGGTGTTCACAGCGTCGATGGAGATATACGGCGCAGCGGTCGCCGACAAACTTGACAACGGCCGGGGTATACTGCGGCGGCGGTTCTATAGGTACTAAAATACTTCACTTCTTTCCGGTTTAAGCAAGATTCGGTCAGTTGCACGTACGTTCATTAAAGTTAATCCTCAATTAAATCACTTGCTAGCTTTTACTATGTCAACCAGACAAAAAGTGACAGCAAGAGATTTAATGGAGGATTAACTTTATTGAACGTACGTGCAACTGGCAGCTTGTCTTTAAAAACATGTAATTCAGGCAAGATTGTCCTTAAATGAATGCAATTTTTTTTTAAATAATATGTTTCCTTTGAGTTAAATATTTTATGTCGGTACCATATGAGTGACACTGTCTCCCTATCTTTATGTACCAATTCCACTGCCTGGAAGAAACATTTTTTAGCGAAAGACGGCCTTTGTTTTGTACCTTTCGTATTTCCTGTATGTATTTTCTGTATTGGTATTAGTATTGGTTGAGCGGGCTCTTTTTCTGCAACTCGACGTCTTAGGCGCCTATTTTGCGTGAGGTGGGAATGACTATTCTTGCCACCCTAGCCCCTCCAGGAAGCCCACCAGCTTGTTAATGCTGCCGAATGCCTCTGGAAGAGACCCCGGTGATCGGAGGTGTTGTGCTCGATATTGTGCTAGCCCGTGGCATTCTAACAGCACGTGCGCAGCTGTTTCTTCAACCTCCATGCAGACCCTGCACAGCGGACTGCAACACCAATATTAAAAAGATGTCTGTTAAAAGGACCGTGACCAGTCAGGGCTCCAGTATGTATTTCCTGTTGTGCCTGATGTGACATTAAGGGCCTGTTTCACCACTTTAAGATAATTTCTTGTTAGCTTATCCGACAGCTGATAGAATACTTTTCCTTCAGTATGCAGGATGTAACATACGTGATTTGGACCATCATATTGAACAACTTTCACTATGGAGCCAATATCGAGAAAAAAATCTGATGTTTGATACAAAACTGATTTTAAAACTTTTTAGTGAAACTAACTTGAATGGTTTTACCAAAAAAGTCCAATCAGTATAAACTGATCTTCTGTTACTATGAACCTTCATACTTTAGTATCATTTTATACTGGTTATCACTTACGACCCATGTAAAACAACAGGTAGTACGGAACACTAATTGCCAGACTCGCACTTGACCGGTTTTTTTCGACCTTGTCCCCGTAGTAAAAAGTTGTTCAGTTTGATGATCTACATTCTAAACGACCCCTTTAAATATTACTAGGGTATTCTGCATTGGGTCAAGGTAGGTCTTTGACTAATTATAATAAGGACTAGCCTTGCGGTAGCATTTCCCCTCTGCCATGGTATAAGCACAATTGATCTTGTGCATTTACATTCAATTTTACACCTTATCACTAAACGAGACAGCCTATAATTGCGAAATAATAACTTCGAACTTAGAACGTTTGGGGTTCACACGAGAATACTTTTTATGATTTTTAATATTCAAAATTGGAATATAAAGTTATGGGGAATAAAATCCAAAGTTGCGGATTTCATGTTACCTCGCCCCCCGCAAAAATTGGCAGAAATGTTTGTTAGTAGAATTACACGCGTAACCAGTCCACATATAAATAGTCAAAGAGGTAGGTGCATGAGCTTGATGACTTTTCCTTTGTAAACTAATAGTTATTATGTTGTGTTGCAGACAGCACTGCACAGCGGAGCACGGCTCCTACACAAAGAACCTGTCGTCGATATGCGACGACCTCAACAGAGTTTTCATACTCGACAACTCGCCTGGGGCCTACCGGGATTTCCCAGGTACGTCATAACTTAAATAAGACTTTCCTAATTAATATTGTCACACAGTAAAGGAGAAAAAACGGTCATCTAAGTCACTCTTCATCAATATTGTCTTATAAGGTGTGAAATGTATGATGTATTGTTGTCTATATGCACAGAACATTATAAGAGGGGTTAGAAGTGCAAAGTAGGCGTGGTACGTGTCGCCACAGGTTATGCAATGATTTGCATAACACCATAAGGCGCGCGGCGTGGTGCGAGCGAGAGGGCATGAGTAATTGTAGCAGCGTGGGCGGGAAGACAAGTGGAGACAGCCGTCTCCGAAACAAAGGCGCTACTTTGCAAATAAATGAAAATGAAATGAAATTTGAAGAGTGCTATTCTCCATACTAAGTGACGTACCTCGGAAAAAACTAAAAAACCCAAATGAGCATTTCAGCGCACACTCCTTTTCTACACATGTCATCTTTCACACAATCCATCCAATTTTTTTTTTTCGTCCTCTCTTCATGCTGCCATCCACATTCATATTTAACACTCGTCTTGTAATATGACACTCATCTCTTCACATCACATGCCCATACCACGATAATCGATTACCGCACAGTTTTTAATGCATAGGAGCTACTTTCAAACTTCCTCTAATATATTCATTCCTAATCTTGTCCATTCTAGTAACACCACACATCCATCTCAACATTCCCATCTCTGCTGCATGAACTCGTTTTTCATCCGTCACTTTAACAGCCCTTTTCGAGCCATATCTTAACTATTATAAAACTGTAACAGAAGTGTGTCTGTACATTGAAGATATTTACATGAAAAAGATTAGGATATGGTTTTTAGGTATTCCGGACTCCAAAACAACCTTTTTTAGAATTTTTGTCTGTCTATTTGTTTGTTTGTATGTTTGTAACAGCATCACGCAAAAACTACTGAACCAATTTTGACGAAACTTTTTTTTTTGCTAGCTTATGATCTGACTTAAAATCTGGTATATCGTACCCTTATTGCAAAAACCAACTATCCAGATTTTTCTATAAAATCTAGTCAGTTTTCTTCAATTATTATCCTACTTAATGAAACTAAAATAATTGCTTATTTATAAATAGCATAAGCATAAGCATATGCTCACGACCATATTCCCCGAGGGGGTAGTCAGAGATATTCTGAAACCTCAGAACATCCACGTTTCACCAGTAGTACCGAAACTCTGTCCAGTGTGACGGGGGGTGAGCCCGTCGCCACTTATAATGGACAGTGGGTACAATACATGCCTCGAAATGGAAGCATGCAGGTTTCCTCACGATGTTTTCCTTCACCGTAAAGCCTGTGGTGGTCATATAAATAACCATTAATATATAAAATAAACGTTATTATAATACATTTTTGTGTCGTAAAACGAAACATTTTGGTTAAATTTTGGTGCAGATAATTGGTTTTTGCCATAAGTTACGAAGTCACGGGTTAACTCTACTACAGTATAAAGCTTCATAATGCGTGTGTAATGTTGCAGATAACGCGATCCCAATAAAGTCGTGGTTCTCGGACCCGCTGGACGTGTCGCTGCTGAACCTGCTGCCGGTGCTGGACGCGCTGCGCTTCACGCACGACGTGCGCTCCGTGCTCTCGCGCAACCTGCATCTGCACCGGCTCTGGTAGTATGTGAGTGTCCTAACTGTACTGTAACTTAGTTGCACTACTGCTCCTTTTTGAACATTTTTCTGGAAACACCGTCTACCTCTTTTTTCGTTCATCGTTTCCTCTACCCTAATTTTGTGTGGAAGAAATCGCTTCCTAGCGTTAAGACCGCCTTATTTTGTGCCTCTTGTATTTTTTCTCTGTATTTTACTGTTGATTTTTTTGGTGTATAATAAAGAATATTTGATTGATTGATATCGCTCTGTAGTGGGGAGTGTAGGCTGATGATGATAAATGCCTCCCTATGATACACTAAGTAAAGGAGACTGGACAAGTTTGTATGGGAAGTAGTCTATGAAATAATAGTGATACGGTTTTGGTATTTGTGTTCGGATTCCTTAACCATAGTGTAATTTAACGCGTTCGGCGGTCGCGACAGGTAAACCGTGTGCGGTGAGCCGGCCGGGGGAGCGTGTCCCAGTACCGAGTTATCTGCTCGCGGTACCGACTTTGCCGGTACCCCGTCCCCCGCTCACCGCGCCATCATAGACCCGCCGCGACCCGAGTTGTCCACTATTATACGCTATTCCTTAACTGTACCCTTGTAAAAGGGTATCAAAATCGAACCCGGCAGTTTTAAAAAAACATAGTTTTTAGATTATGTTTCCGTTTTGGCTACATGTTTTTTTTTTAAGTTGTAGTATTTCTGTATTATTACGTTAAATGTGTTTTTGTGCTAGATAAAGTTCTATTGTGTTATACTAAAAGCTTGATCTGTGATAAATCGTAACATTTTCCAATAAAACCGTATCGCTGTTGATTCATAAACAATATTTGCCCAGTCTCCTTTATTTTATATTTTGGCTAATTGAAATATTCATGGATTTGTAACCAATGGATCCATAACCTCCTTACAAACATGGAAACACGCAAATTGACCATGGCGGTCGGTAATGTTCGCCCTTCTTTCGTACGTGTCCGTCGTCGATGTTTCTGATTTTAAGTTTGTCCCTTTCTATCTGTGGGGACTTGCCACAGATGTCAACACCCACAAGTTATAGTAACGAAGCTAACAGATGGCGCTACGGTCACACTCGCAAATGTGTACATAAGACAACTTGCGACGTCACATTGGTAACCCGTTACCCGCTACACATAAGGCTCATAATCGTATACAAGACATGAATCATGCAAGAGAAATAATCACAGAGATTCGATATATATACAAGGTACAACTAAGATCTGTTGGCTCTCACCGATCCCAGCTACCCAATCCGCCGCGTAGCCCCAGCAACGTCCTATGCCAAGGTCCGTAGCCATCTGGGTGCCCCTAGGTCGGTTGCTTAAGTTCATTCATTTGGCTCGGTAGACCCTTCGTGGTCCCTCCAATAGTCCGCAGTAAAAAGCAGTAACTGCTCCCTGAGCAACTCAATATTAGTCATTTCCAAAAAAAAAAAAAACTGTTGGACCACGGCCGGTCCCCAGGCTTCACACCTAGCCTGGCGGAAGATCTTCCCTTTTCACCGCAGGAACCTTCCACAGTAGTTCCTCCACATCAACATTTTTGTCGTTGGATTAGAAAGGGATAAAGTTGACGTCAGAAACAACAACGGGAATTTACTAAAGAAGGACGAACATTACCGCCCGCCAAGGAGTATTTTCATGTTTCAGTGCTTGTAAGGCAGTCTGCTCTCCAGGTATACCTATAGACAATACCTATTCCAACTTCCTGGAAATAATACGAACTCCTTTTTTCTTTTCCAGATATAAACCGGCTTTTGTACAAATAATGGATGCCTGAGGTATCCAGAACTTATTTATTATTTTTTTTTCACTCGTTAGGCCACTCAGCGCTTCTATTCAAATATACATATAGATATAATTATAGTTGAATAATTTTTTTTTAAGTTTGTTTTTTTCGTAAATGAAAAAGTATACATGTTAAAGAAATGTGTGAAAAGCTACGTGAGTAGGAAAGAGGTGTTTGTGTATTGCTTCTTTGTTTTTATTGCAAGCAATAATGGTACTACCCTATGTGAAATTTAAGGTTAAAATCGTAATAACCTAAAATTTGATTCTTTACAAAATCTTGAATCAAAGGTGAAGACGTTAATGGTTTGATTTGGTCTGGATTTTGTTATATATTTATCACAGAAATAATAAAAATGCATAATTTGAAAGAGAAAAACAAACAATAGTATTAATCTTAACTAAATTACTAAATTTGGACTCGGCGTAAACGAGCCACAGGCTACAGCCAGCGATGACCAGCGACAAGCGGTTCAAACTCTTTTTCATACATTTTACACGGACTCCCGTACACGTGTAGCCAGTGGCCGCCACTAGCAGTTTCCGTGACTGTCGTGGCTCTTTTACCCTTAGATTGTTACTTTTTATAACAATTTTCAAACTATGATATACATCGGTTCTGTAGGATTCTAGAGCGGTAAAAAAGAAAAATGTTTTAGATACATGTACTTAAATTTCACTTAGGCCTATTAGTACTTAAAAATAGATCCTGAAAATTACATTGCATCACAGAACAGTACAGAAATGTTCATACAACCATAGGGATCTCCCTAGCAACGTAAATTAGTACCAGGTTTATATGTCTCACTAATGTCCCTGCGTAGTTGAAAAATTTTAATAGCTCGCGAAATTATATTGACCAATCAGGATGTGCCACCTTCAATACCTTGCCACGAAGAGACGTGTGGCGGAGGCGGATAATCTAAGTAACAATATAAACCTTATAGTACGTAGCATAGCGTCGTTTTTGTCGTAAAGGAGAATCGCGCCCGCGCCCGGAGGCGCGGCCGTAATTCTCCAAAGGACGCTATGCTACGTCCTATAAGGTTTATAATTGTGTTACTTTGACTATCCGCCACCGCCACACGTCTCTTCTGTATAAACCGCGCCTTAAATTACTAAACGACTTCGGTTTTGTAGGTGCTCTGTGTTAATGAAAATTTACGTGGTTAATTTTTTCCTGGTCGTACTGTACCGTAGTTTTTACAATATATGGACTCAGATCTACATCATTGTCAATTTCTTTTAAGGACAGTCCACTAGTTTGAATTATTTATTGTCTGTGGCGAATTTTTATACAGGGTATAACAAGTGGCAAGTAATATTTCAAGGGGTGGGTTAGACCATCAAACTGAACAACTTTCACTATGGAGGCAACTTCGAAATCGCGATGAAAATCTGCTGTCCCATATTTTGGAATATCAGATTTTAATAGTAATTATGAACTTTTTGTAAAGACTTTCTATTTATTTAGACGGCCCGCTTGCTCAGTCGGTAGTGAACCTGCCTGCTGTGCCGAGGGTCGCGGGTTCGAATCCCGTAAGGGACAAATATTTGTATGCTGAATATGAATATTTGTACCCGAGTCATGCATCTATATGTGTATTCTATATCATTTTCTAGTCATGATAATACAAGTCCAGGCTAGATTCTGGCACTTTAAATGTGACTAGATAATTTGTGTGACAATGTCCAAGATATCAAATAAAATTTCAACAGGGCTTATAATTTGATTGCGCTAAAAATTTAAATTTATTGAATATGAACTTTTTTGTAAAGCCCTGAAAGCAATCTTGTGAGTATGCAATGTACGTAATTTCAGGATCTATTTATATTAAAAATCATCTACATCCCGCGCAGACGGAAATGTCATCGACTGAAACCAAGATAATTAATAGTCATAGATAACTCACTCAATAGAACGCTTTCTACAGTGTGAGTGAGACACCAATAGACGGCCTACGTCCTAGATAAGTGTATAAATTGGTCGACGGATCGTTCAAGCGAGCGAGACAAAAAATGCGAAACTAAATTGAATGTGTTTCTTTCACGATTGACGGCAGGGGCTAATAGCGTGTTTGCGAAATAGAGTATACTGGGTGTTTTGAACTTTTAAGGGGGTGGTTTAGACCATCAAACTGAACAACTTTCACTATGGGACCAACATCGAAATCGCGAGAAAAAAAATCAGCTGTCCCATACATTTAGCTCGAGTAGATTTGTAGTTTAGTATGGAACATCAGATTTTTTTTGCGATTTAGATATCGGTCCTGTAGTGAAAGTTCAATGGTCTCAACCACCCCCTTAAATGTTTATTTGTATTTTTGTAACACCTTGTATAACTTTAATTAATAAAATGCTTCTCAGTAAAGAAAATAACGCTTAACTCAAATTCTCAGTAATTCTTTAGCTTGATACTATTTTTAATAACAGGATAAGCTATAAAAAAGTAATGAAATATATGTGACGTTACAATGCAGTATCACAGTATAAGAAAGAGTATCTAATACTACATATAATACGGACACTCCCCGCCCCGCACCAATTTTTTGCCTCACCCCCTCTTGGTAGAGGACCGGAGAAACGGAGGCAAACAATAGGCGTTAGAATATAGTTTCCTATGATAGTATAGTCGCTATCTCTCTCGCACCCACTCAGTATCGCACATGCCTACCTCTTGCCAGTTTTTTCCAATTTGTAGGAAATAACAGCACAGAGTCCCATGGTGTGGTTTGTGTTCATACAAAGCGCGCGTTTTGACGTTTCATAAACAGTTGCTAATTGAATAGTTGATTTCTGTCTCGCTCTGCTCTTTCTTTCCGGGTTAAAATTCCGCCTGACACAAAATTTTCAAAATCTAATTTGAGTTAAGACAGTGTACACTTCCCCGTCCCGGGTATCCGGCACCGGCTAACCGGCGACCGGAACGTGTGAAAAGGGAATTAGTTTTCTCTGTTTCAGTCGATCGCATTCTTTATTATCTATGGCCCCACCATAATTGTGACGAAATTCCTAATTTAAAACAAATCCTATTTCCAGTGAAAAACTTATTTTTTGCAGGACAGTTGATAACGTGGTTTGCCCATTTTTGAATACAACAGAATGATCTCCCTAGACTTAACTTTGTATGGAATTTTTGTTTCAGAATTACTATACTGACAGTATCCGACAACCAGAGATGTGCGAGAAAATAATCCACCAATGGGAACACTTTAGTTTTCTTATGCCGTGATCGAGCGAGCGCGCTATTGGTGGATTATTACAGAGATGTTCGAGAAAATAATCCACAAACGGGAGCGCTTTACTTTCCTTATGATGTGATCGGGGAAGCGCATTATTGGTGGATAATTCGCTAATAGCGCGCGCTCTCAGTTATTGATCGTTAATTCGCGCTATTATTGGTGGATTATTTCACGCCGCCTCGCACATATCTGCTAGAGGATCACACTAAGACTTGATTATAATACCGGCCTTAAAACTGAGCAAAGATTTGCTCAAAAAAGATTTTTGAAAATCGGCAAATCACCAAGTTTTTTTAAGTCGCGCGCTGTGAAACACATTTATGTATGAGTTACAATGACAATAGAGTAGCTGTGTATACTACTTAACTATCATGTACAAAGTATACAGACTCGGTTGCAATGCATTTTGTTTACTAACAAACGTCTGGATAAGGTTCATTTTCGCTTATTTAGACTTTCATGACTTATTTAGAAAATCAGTCATATACGCAGGATATAAGTGTGTGCACTCAACACATGCACTCTCTTGTCCAGAACGGGGACGGGGAAATATGATAAGAGAAAAGGGA
Source organism: Agonopterix alstromeriana (assembly GCA_963924505.1). Classification (NCBI taxonomy): domain Eukaryota; kingdom Metazoa; phylum Arthropoda; class Insecta; order Lepidoptera; family Depressariidae; genus Agonopterix; species Agonopterix alstromeriana. The sequence continues at coordinate 15,334,783 of OZ004675.1, forward strand.
ATGCTGCCTGCACGTCTAGTATGATTTCTCTACAGGCGCACGACGCGACCTCTTCTGGCGCTTCTCGGAGAGCGAAAGCCGCGCTTGCCGCGACATGTACTATGTAATAAAGCCCAGTCGCGCTCAAGAAGAGGAATCATACTAGTCATGCAGCACACGCTCACGTGATTAGGCTAGCCCGCTTTACAGCCTGTACATCGACTCGTCTGTAAAGTAATTGTTACTGGTTTACTTTATAGAGGCGTCAATGTACAGCAAGCTCGCCTAAGCTTGCGCGAGCGTGTGGAGGAAACATAAAATCTTCTTATCGTGTAGGCAGCAAGCCCTGGTGTCAGAGTTTTTACAGACTGCCTTACGGCCTCTGACGTGGTTTGTATGTAACGACTACTACCACCAGAGATATAAGCCGGGACCAACGGCTGAACGTGTCATCCGAAGCACGGAATCTTCTTTCTTTTCAGACAATCAGGTGATTCAGCCTGCAATGTCCTAACCAACTGGGGAAAAACACATAAAGTGACATATCACTAGGGGTCCCCCGTGGGAATCTCACCCACGACCTCCGAGCCTAATGCTCTTAACCATTAGACCACGGAGGCAGTTCTTCAGCATAAGATGCAGTGACTAGAATTTAATTTGTAAATAACCTTATAATATGTTCTGATCAGTTTAGAAACTTCTAAATAAACGAAGAATTAGAACAAAAACTAAAACAGAACCAATCTACGAAATATATCCAGTGATTTTTGTTTGTTAGTAAACAAAATATATGTTAAAAGAGTTTTATGAAACTGTTACATAAGACTATTGCAATATCTCTAGTTAATTTCCAATAAAAGAATCGTGTATTATGTTAAAATTGTTTCGATTTAGATAAAAAGGTAAATGTTCATTTAAAAAACCAAATAGTTGGAGTAATGCATAGTTTTAGAATTATGTATGAATTTAAAATGGTGCGTGTGTACAATATTTAAAAACAATTCTTAACTGGGAATGTTCTATACCACAGAGCAACTTTCCTATAGACTTCAAAAAAATAATTGTTCATGGTAAATAAACAAAAATATGCTTTGACTAACTTTAGAGGGCAGTGGACTAATGAGAACATAGCAATCTCGAAATGTGGAGAAAACTCTAAAACCTTACTGAAATCAATGGTTTAGTTAGTATTATTTTGATTCAATGAATTTGATCAAACGATTGGTTTCGACTTTAAAGTCATTTCATTTCTGTGAAACATCTACAAAATATTTGTTTTTCACTTGGCCTGTTCAGTGTCCCACTCCTGGGCAAAGGACTACCCTCTCTCCAATCGTCTCTATTAAGTGCAAACTTTGACCATTATTGAGGTTAGATTTTTTTTTAAATAAAAAACCTAGCTATTTGACATGCCAAGAATATTTAAAGAATCAATTGAGTGTGTTAGCCACGGTTTATACAGAAGAGACGCGTGGCGGTGGCGGATAATCTAAGTAACACAATTATAAACCTTATAGTACGTAGCATAGCGTGGTTTGGAGAATTACGGCGCTTCTTGAGGCGCGGGCGCGATACTACTTTACGACAAAAACGACGCTATGCTACGTACTACAAGGTTTATATTATGTTACTTAGATTATCCGCCACCGCCACACGTCTCTCATGTCAAGTCAAGACAAAATTGTTTATTCAAAATAATATCACATAGATAACTTTTTGACGTCATGTTTTTGAATCTACCACCGCGTCAGAAGGTGTTCCGTTGTAGAGAAGATGCGGCCAGAAACTCTACAACAACGTCTTTTAAACAAAACAAAATATACAAAGTACAATTACACAAATTCTCTTTTGTACAAAACCGCGCCTTAACGATTATTGGTATAAAGACGTGACCGATTTCTGCCTGCATTAGAAGTAAATAGAAAAGTTGGTTCTAAGTTAAATAAAAACCTGTATGTGTGAAATTAACGTGGGCATCCCATTCAATCATAGTATACACGCACCTTTATAATGTTAGGCTAGTGGCAAACTTGCTACTAAACTGTCTATTTCCCATTTATATTAAGCTATGGGACATACAATAATTAAGAATTAAATTCGCAAAAGTCACGCTAGCGCTTTTATAAACCTATTAGAATTCATCGTGGTCCTACCATCTTATCAAGGGTAGTAACTATTGAATAATCTGTGCTAGGTTCCCACGGCGACTTTTTTTCATCGATACAGTCGCAATGTTGCATCGATACAGTCACGACGCTGTAGCTGATCGTGTATCTTTGCACACACAGTCACGATTCTGTATCGCTTCAATCGCACGTTGGTTCCTTAACATGGTAGATCAAGATCATTGGCATTTTCGCATCTGACCTGGTAGGGCTAGCATGCCTCGCACGACAAAGCGACAAAACGAAAAAACCGTCATGCGCGCTCGATTTTGCATACGCAAAGTAACAAAGACAGAGCCACGTTTAGATTTTTTTCGTTTTCTAAGTGATTTCATGCTAGGCCACCTGGTAAAACAGAGACCAAGCGCAAGCACATTTAAAAAGTACCACGATGAATTCCACCATAAGTAATCTCAACACCACTAAATGTTCTACTTTTTACTACTTATTTGGTCCCAGTAAAATAGTTCCCAATACAATCAACGAAAGTGTAAATTTTTCCAATTGCACCAATGATATTATACCAAAAAGAAATATTATTTCAATAGTCCGCGACAAGCAATGCTACGAGCGAGACTGCTGTGGCGCGGCACAATTTTACGCACCATTTTGATATGAAGATAACATAAAATCTTTTGTAAAATATCATTGATTTGAACAAACTTTTTCTGGACCTGTAAGTAGAAATTCCTTCCCACCAAATGATATTAATATACCTAAAGTATTCCTAATTATTACTTACTCAAATAAAGAATGGAATGAGCTGAAACAAATAGCATAGCTACGCCTGTTGCTCTAATCAACGTTTGTTAAAGTGTGAGCGAGGCAACTATAGTTTTCTTCGTTTCAGATCATCCCATTCTTTATCTGGGCGGGTTGTAAACTAATCCTCACAAAATTAATTGTAAGCAAAACTAAAATAGACAGTTTATTAGCAAGTATTGTTAAAACATTTCTCTTAGGGCCATCGAAATTCTAAGGGGTAACAATAGCATCGAAGCCACTTATGATAATTCATTTTCAACTTTATTGTTCTTTTACGGTTGAAATCTTAGATATGTCTAGATTGAGCCTCACGCTTCTACTGTCTAAAAAAAAGTGGCCAACTATCTTAGATTGGTGTACGTGAGGCGTCATACAACTTATCTCTGTTTGCGTGTGTAGCCACACAGTTTATCACCGAGAGTTCGGTGACATTTTTTTCGACGCGTTCGTAGCTCCGACTGTCTATCTAGACATATCACTTATCAAAGGTTGAAATAGTATGTCAAGACTAAAGTGACTACAAGCTCCAGAGGGCCTAGCATGATGGCAACCACGTTATCCTGCAACAGAAGAGAAGGTGCGGCGATTGCTATATCGCGCTGCCATGCTACCCCGTTGGAGTGTTTTTTCTTAATTCCACACATTCTAATCCATATAAAGAAATAAGAAAATGAAATTAGTTCCACTGTTCGATGGCGTACTTAGTAGATATTGAACCGTACTGTTCTAGGAATAAAGATGAATATTTATTGTCATAAAGTGGTTTCGACTTACTCCGGGAATGAAAGATCCTTTATATTATATATAGGTTCCTAAAACGTGAGAAATTGTATAACATTTTGTTAAATGGTTGGTTTTCTACCGTTTTTGTACAGAAAAGTGAATTTCTTTTTTTTTTACGTTTAGTTTTATGAAAATAGCGTAGCCTTGAAAAGTGGGCATTGAAATCAAGAAGTTTTGTCTTTTTTTTTGTAAATATAGTTTACCAGTAGCATATCAAGTTCCACTATAGAAGTTCACAGGGTGATTTCTTAATCAAGTGAGATTTATTATTAATTTTCTGTTTAATTAAATTATGGAAGTACCTACCGATGATGTCTCGAATTTTGTGAACATATTGTCCAAAGTAATGCAATCGAAATTACTACGGTTTGGTCATATCAACGATGCTAATATTAATGTTGTTGATGATTGATGATTGATTGACTCAAATGATTTGTTTTCCATTATGTTCCAAAATATTTGAGATATCTTTAGTAAAAATAACACAATGCATAGCACAATTTACTTTTAAAAATGCAGTCTCCATGATTATTTTTCTCTTATTTAAGTTTGCAAAGTCAACGGAAAGACAGTGTGAAGTAATTATAATAAAACGAAGTATCAAAAAACAAAGACTTCCATACAAAACTGTAATTTCAAATGGCTAGTTTTGATATTTTGACTGTTTTTGAATTTTTATTTCGCGGCTAAGTTCCTGATGAGTCAAAATATTATTACGGCCTTTTGCTATTGTTTACTATAGGTATAATAAAACAGTGACATGCCAATGTCGGCATAAATGTTGAATACAATAAATTGTGTAACAATTTTGTGGTCTCAACTGGTTGTTCAAAGTTCAAAATGCGATTTGTAATATAGCAATATTAAATCGATTTCAAAAATGTATTTGTTTTATTTTATTCTTTGTCTATACTTCATTCCAAATAAGGACGACGAGATTTTCCGATTCCTATTTAGCTTTCTGGCAAATTCTGATAAGCAAATATGTATAATTTATTTATCAGAAAGATGTACTATCCGACATATCTTGGACGATACTAAAGCCGTTTTAAGAATAAGTGAGAATAAGTGTTTCAAATAACTTTTGTAATTAAAAATAGCCTTAAATTTTTTTTGCTATTTTGAATGGAGTAGGTATAGTGTAATTTTTTAATTTTACAAGATTTTTAGTTGTTGGCGAAGTTAAAAGAAGGGCATGGTAATGTCTAAAATAACCATAGACTAAAATCTTTTTTCTAAGAAAATAACCCAGATTATCAACACATGGCGCCATCGCCAAAATCCAAACGGAGAGCCTTGCGCAGAGCATTTTTCACTGACAAAACAGACTTTATTCGCGTTGAAATGAAATCGAAAATTAACACCGCTATCGCCTAGTCGCTTCGATGCTTTCTGGGACTAGTAGTAGTTGTGTTAGTTCATTTTCAATATTATTTCAACGTAAGCAAAGTCTATAATGGTTTGGCGGTGACGAATGCCCTGCGCTGCGCTTCGCCAGTTGGGCCGTCCCTTTTTACCCGACTGCGCGACTCAAAGGTGTTTATCAGCCTATGTAAGTTTATTCCTTTGTGGCACTCTTAGAGACCAAACGCGACCGATTTTGATGGCTGGTATGTACACCTTATTTTGTAATTTGAGCGCAGATATCTCGAGACAGAAGCATTATATCGATTTAGTTTCTATGGGAGTTTAGTTCCATTGGACAAGACCGTCCAACAACACCTCATTCGATTTAAAAAAAAAATCGTTGTATGTTTTCTTCATAACTACTACCACAGAACATTTTAAGAGGGGTTAGAAGTGCAAAGTAGGCGTGGAACGTGTCGCCACAGGTTATGCAATGATTCGCATAACACCATAAGGCGCGCGGCGTGGTGCGAGCGAGAGGGCATTAGTAATTGTAGCAGCGTGAGCGGGAAGACAAGTGGCGACAGCCGTCTCCGAAGCAAAAGCGCTAATTTGCATTTCTAACCCCTCTTATAATGTTCTGTGACTACTGCATTTCTCTTTTTGGGTTACTGTTATCGAGCTGTTATCTGTCTACATGCCAAATTAGTGTAAGGGTTCTTTGTTTGACTACGGAACCCTAAAAACAGACACGTCGCGATTTTTGTAGTTTCCGCGGGGGTTGCATGCATACATACATACATATGCTCACGACTATATTCCCCGAAGGGGTAGTCAGAGATATTCTGAAACCTCAACATCCACGTTTCACCAGTAGTACCGAAACTCTGTCCAGTGTGACGGGGGGTGAGCCCGTCGGGGGGTGGCATGCTAGGCCCAATAATGTGAAAAGTGTAGGATAATATAAATAAAATGAAATAAGTAATAATGCTTCATGAAACCTTTAATTTGAGACTACCTATTTTGATGAATTTTTAAACTCCACAATTTTCCAAAACTAGCTTTTATCGCCTGAACTACGTTACAAAATTATAATTTAACTGGGAGCACGTACAAAATGATGTCAAAACAAATTCGTATACAATGTCTGCAAACTAAACATACAATTATGATAGGCCAAAATCTATTATCGTCAAAAATTACAATGCAGTGTAACTCCCTGTTCTTCTGAAATAATCACATTTGGACATTTTCAAATCATGTCTTTATTTTTAGTTTAATGGTCAAAAGATGGCAGGCGACCATTTAGAAAGATCATTAACACCTTTCATAGCGAGTTTTAGCTCTCGTTAAATTTAGACACCATTTCAACAATTCTAAATGGTGTCTAAATTTGGAGATGTTTTCTTTGTAGTTCGATTTGAACTTAAAATTTTTCATACACCTTCATAAGAAGTGTACGAAATTGTTTCACCTCCTTGCATAGATAGATAATTGATTCTTAGGAGAATTTTAACTTAGAAAATTAGTTTTCTCCTATTATAAACAGTAAACCAAATATTTATACAAGAATGGAAAAATAATTTACACCAATCATTATTGATTTCCCGTGGAAACGATGAAAATTTTACATTTGAAATTGAACATAAGTCAAGGTACTTATAACAAATCTCACCACGGGTTTACAGTAAATTTTTACATGAATAATGTTAAGCATTTATGTTGATACCATAAACTAGAAAAAAACTGGATGCATAACTAACTAAGGTGTAATGGTTAAGAAAAAAATTATGTAAAGAAATAGCAAATTTTTGCAGTCCTTATAACAATACAAACAACGGTCTATTTTCAAAAGTATGTCCTTACCCTCAAAAAGTTCATTGCAAAGTCCATAAAACACTTTTATTCATCTCTTTGAGATAAATATTTATAAAACCAATAAGTATTTTTATCATAATTCTCTTCGCAAATTTTTTTTTTATTGCAATGAACTAATATAAGTTAAAACTAAACTAAAGTAGATAAAGAAAGTAATATTCAGTTGAATGAATCGATTTAGTAAATGTTTAGCTGAAGCCAATACAAATATCACAAACTGGCTTTCCAATATATCATTTACAAGACTGAGGACTAAACAAGATTAGATAGTCACTAAAATTCATTCTCTGTACAGATTTTAATGACAAAGTCAATGGTTTAAAACTTATTTAAAAATACTCTGTCCAAACAATGAATTACTACAAAACTAGAGGGTCTACACAACATTTTAGTGGATTTATACTTCAAATTACAACTGTACATCGATAGCTACTGGCAACGTCAGCTGCTCGTCCAAAAACATCAATTTTATGATACGGAGAAAGCCTTTTCTGAAAAGGATTTTACGTAAGCTTCGTGTAATTTATTGACAAAGTCTGCGTCATGTTTAAGCAGGTAATTGAATGCCTGAAGCAGTTGGTTCCTAGTGAGTGGCTCCGGGGACTGCTGTACATCGCTGCTGTTGCTCGCTGTGAACATCGTCGGAGGCATCAGGGCGGGCTTCTGCTGTGGCGTCAAGTTTTTGATCAACGGGAACATCTCTTCTAACTTGCTACCATTAAACGTGCTTACCGGGTGATTGACGTCCTGAGTTTGACTCAAATACGAAGCTAAAGGAGAAGTCGGTTTCGGTGAGGATATATGTAACAGATTCAGTTCACTCTCTAGTGGGTTCGGTCCGTTCGTCTCCGTTTCTAGACCCTTCTTCATTCCCTGTATCCTCTGCTGGCATTGCTTCTCAATAGGAGTAGATTTTAACGGAAACCCACAATTCTGTCGCAATGAATGCTCTAAAGAGATATTGCCATTAGAGTTGTGAGACTCCTGCGGTGTGACGGAACGTTGCTGCTTCTCTATGTGCTCGACCGAGTGTGCCGGGTTGCTCATAAGCCTCTGTAAGAGCAGAGGACCTTCACGAGAGTCAGACGGTCGAGGACCGAAGATGCCAGGCGACGGGAGAGACGTTACTGCAGGCATCTGCGCCGCAGCACCACTCCCAGCTTTAGCAAAGAAGTCCATCACACTCTGGGACGCCATATCGGGCGCCCGGGACGGCGTCGACTCCGCCTTGTTGCCTACCAGACCCTTATTAGAGTTAAAGTCGTCCTGAGCTTTGCTCAGCATACTGAAGATATCAACTTGCGCGTTTGACGGCGCGGACGTACTATACACTGGTGTTTGCGGCATGTTCTCACCTGGCGCTTGCTTCATAGACTCTTTGACGATAGAATTCAACTTCGTGGCGACTCTAACGCACTCGTCTTTGTCGTAAAACCATATGCCAAAAATGCGTGATTTCGCGTTTCGATACAAAAGGAAAGGTTCTTTCAATTGTAACTCTATTCCTTTAGATACAGGTTCGATTAGGTTGTTCGTGTTCAATCTGTTCATAATCACCAGACTGTGATACGGTTCTCCGTTCCTACTGTACACAAACAAAGCGCCCTCGATGCTAGTTTTCTCCCATTCGTTCTCTTCAAAAGTATAAAGTGCGACGTGGGTAGCACTGTCGATTATTTCCCGCGCATATGGATCTGCCCTCTTTAATGCGGCGAAATTCATACGAAGACCGGTGTCAGCCATTTTAAAGCAACAAAACACTAGTTTTTACACAACGAGCAAGCATCACAGCAAAATGACAAGAACGAATAAATTCGCCATATTTGGAAACGTTTCGTTTCTGTAAAACTGTGTCGTTTTTATTGTAAAGTTTTTCAAAACACACAATAACTTCATTTTGAGTGTTTGTTTTCAACAAAAACATTGTCATTTCTATCTGATTAAAATAATTAAAGGCACACAAATTACTAAATTAATTATTTTTAAATCAAATAAATAATTTATTTTATACATTGAACGGAACGTTGCAAAACTGATTTCAAGGCATGTTCATTTCATTGCTCTTGATCAAATCTTGATAAACATGGAACAGTGCAAACCCAACCAACCCCAAGAATCTTTAAATACCTTGATAACTATGTGAAGATTAAAGTACAAACATTTTTTTGAAGCCAAAAACTACGACTTTGGATGACGTGTTATTTCCCCTCTCATCATCAATAATAGAGCTTTAACTGAACTATGATTGGACCGCGGGCGAACCACAACTTTTAACACATTCGATATTGCGCTATTCATTTGACAGCCGTTAGGAGCCGTATTCTCAAATCGCTCAGACGTTCTGATTTCAGTCCCATAGTAAATAAGTCAAATTAAAGCGCGATACGGAATTAAATACAGTTGAATAATAATTGGATTGCTATGTGATTAGAACTGAAATTGGATTAGGATTGAACTTGTTGAATGTTTTAAATTAGCGCGATCGCCCTCTTGAGATGGGATAGTGCCATTGACGAAGTATGTTGCGGATACGTTGATGATGTTTTACTATGTATAATGTACTCATAGATTTTATTGTTTTGACGAAGCCTACGTTGCTGATTAGTCGTGTTTTCCTATATAAAAAAAAACCTTATCTGTAAAATAATAAAATCTTTGTAATGCAGCCTCCACTACCATAAACATATCTATACGACCCATAAGTATAGATCTGTGTATACAGGGCGATTGATAATTCGACCTATTCCTTAAAAGAGGTCATACTAGAGGTCATTTGCAATAAATTAAGCTCAGTTAACATTTTCGCTGCTAAGCTCAAAACAACTACAAGGTGATTTGTAATTCGACCTATTCCTAGAAAGAGATGATACAAGAGGTAATTTGAAATAAATTAAGTCCAGTTAACTGGTGGTCGAAAATGAGAGGTTACCGAGTTATGATGGTTTTGAGATTATTCGGAAATTTTCGGACTTAGTCCCGAAAAAACCTAATTGTAAAAAAAATACTCAACCCTGGTCACTTTATTGATTTTTTTCTGAAAGCTGATGAATTAATGATTATTTTGAAAATAAAACGCTCACCTATCCTATCCATCCTATAAATATCCATGATCTCAGAAATAATAGGTCTTAAAAGGCAATGATAACACATATTTTTTTTGTAACTCTCTCATAAAGCACCGTGTATTGCTCGAAAAAAATTAGAGAACTTGGCGTACAAATTACAGGAATAACTTCCTTGTTTCATAAGCTTTCGATAAAAGTATGAATGTTGGAAACTTTTGTTAGTGGTTTTGGAAAAAATAATAAAAAAACGTGGACGTGCAATGTTTCCCGCCTACGAAAATTGAATGACTAAAGTAATTTTAACGTGGATTACTTTTATTTACAGAATCATTTTTTGAAATACAATCCGGGTTTTATTTCTAAACACAGAGAGAACAAAATTTACAGGTCTTGTTCTTATTGTCTGCCTCGATTTTGTACGCATACACGCTGACTCCAGCGAACTTTACTAATCGTTACCGGCAACGAAATCGTCTCTTTCAGGTACTGGGTGGTAAAAATGGTCTCCCTTAGTTCTTCAGGGGATCCCACTGGAGTTATGAAGAACAAGTCTTTCATGGGACCCCAAATGAAGGAGTCACAGGCGCTTAATTGGACACCTCACCGGCCAGGGGATCGGTTCACTGTGACTGATCCATCGCACGCTTAATTAAATCCATCCACACACGAAGTAGGTAGTTACCTAAGCAGCCATTATTGTGCTGATAAATAATTTCAGTCCATGACGGTGGATCAGCTGCGGTGGTCAGTCCCCTTGTGGTTAACGTGGATTACGTTCAAATTACTTTAGTCATTCAATTTACGTATAACGTTCATAAATCGCACTCCTGGAAAGTTTTCCAGTCCATCCACAACCGCAGGTATTTCAACGACTCAAGCATTTCTATAAAATACAAACCCAAAATCTCCGTAATATTCCACATTCTCTATAAGCGCGGTGTTTTTATCTGAATGATAAGAAACTGGAGTCTTAAATAAAATATAACAATCATAAGCTAGTAGATTTTCATGATGTAATTTTACTTGTCACAAGGTACAAGGTTGACCCCCCAGTTGACCTTCGGATAGTTGCGTTGACCTTTTCATCATTTTGCTATCACACGAACGTTATATCTAGGGTTAGGGTTGCACTACATGTCTTAAATATATATGTCGATAAATTTCTGACAATACAATCTTTGCTGTTCGATTTAATATTTTGAAGTAATCATAATTGATTTTCGTCGACGTCATTCTATCCCGAAACCTACAATATGGTAGAAGTGAGCAGTATGGTACAACTGCACGCTTAAAAAGGTGGTTTGCAGTTGGTTGTACCAATTTTTCTGACCATCTCGAAAATAGTTATGGTCGTTATGTTTTAATGTAATGTATATCTTTTGTTCTACTTATAACATTACCAGAAAAAAGTATTTAGTATTTTATAGTATTATATAATTTTAAAGTAACTAGTGAGTATGTAATATATGTATATGTATAATAACTAGACTGGCTAAATTAGTTCTCAAATGAAGTTTTCACCTTCGAAAGTCGAATATCTGAATGTGATATAGACTTATATTCACGTTTTCGTGCATCTTAGATCATAAGTTTTATTTAAAAACTAACGTAATATCGAGTTACATTTTCATAGCTTCCACACACACCGCAAATTAAATCATCTCCACCACATTTGACCCTTTCACCACGTGATTCATCGACTGTCAGTTTCCACACATCCCTATTGTGTAAACGTCAAACTGAAATGTCACTTGATAGTTTACGCGTGTTGTGAACAGTAGTGGCTTTCAATCAATTAATTAATTAATCAAATATAAATAGTATAACGACTAGATTTGTAGTAAAGCCGATCAGTAAACCCATAAAGTATTTAACAAAACATCTTTTCTTTTGTTTAAGATTATTTTTTCGACTTAGAAACAAAAATAAATACGTGATCCTTTTTTTCGCATAAAAACGAGTGTAAAGTAAATTTTGTAGTAACTATGACTGGGGGTAACGTATTGGTGATCGGGGGCGGAGGCCGGGAACACGCGCTGTGTTGGAAGCTGGCCGACTCGCCGTTCGTGAAGCAAATTTACTGCGCACCCGGCAGCGTCGGTATTTCAACCACGAATAAGGTTGAAATTGTTGATGTTGACATCAAGGACTATCCGGTAAGATTCTTGTTAGAATTTTTATTCTTTTCGATTTTTTAGGTTCACATTAAAAGTGAATTTTTGTTCATCCGTACCAAATTAATATTATACAAGGTGTTACAAAACTGCAAATAAACATTTAAGGAGGTGGTTTAAACCATCAAACTGAACAACTTTCACTATGGGACCAATATAAAAATCGCCGAAAAAAAATCGGATGATCCATACTAAAATACAAATCTAATCAAGCTAAATGTATGGGACAGCAGATTTTTTTTTTCGCGATTTCGATTTTGGTCCCATAGTGAAAGTTGTTCAGTTTGCTAGATACTTTTGTAACACCTTGTATTTATAGTAAATTAATTAAATTAACTAAAACATCTGCTACTATACTAATATAGAATCTTAAGAATAAAAGGTAAGTATGTATAAAATATTTATAGAAAAATATTACAATAGAGCTAGAGTTTACCTGCAACTTTTTCGACACAAATTATATACCAGATTTTAAGTCAGATCATAAGCTATTAAACAAAAAAAGTTTAATCAAAATCAGTTCAGTGTTTGCATGATGCTTGAACAAAGAAACAAACAAACAGACAACAATTATAAAAATGATTGATTTGGAGTCAGTCACACCTAAAAACCACACCATGAATTTTTTCTTATAAATATCTTCAATGTACAGACACACTTGTGTTACAGTTTTATAATAGTTGATATAAAATATTATAAACAACTACATTATCACAATTTGGTGGTAGATAGGCCAGGTAGTGATCTTGTTGCCATAACTTTAAGATTATTACAATTAGGTAATAACAATCATCTCCAGCATCAATTACCTAAATTAAAACTGTCAACTGATAACCTTTATAACTACATATTAATATTATCATCAATTCGTAGCTCTGTATTGATATTACAAAAACAAATTATATAACATTTAGATGTTAATCTATTTTGTAAATTTTAATTTAAAAGGGTTAGATCAATACCCAAAACCGACAAGCGTGTATGAAACAACTTATGATTGTGGAACAGGCTAAAGAGGTGTGTCAGGATCGTAGTCGAAGGCGATCAATTGCCTCTGCCCACCCCAATGGGACACAGGCATGAGTATATGTATGTATGAATGTATGTAAAATTATCAGGAAATAAGATAGATTTTTTGGGTGCATTTCTGAAGGTATTTAATTTATTCTATAATGTTTGGTTATACCAGAGGCACAGAATAGGTTATAGTATACCCGCTACTTCTACATACAGAACAGCCACTCCTAGCCCCCCTCTGACTTCAGATCCCCCACCTCAACTCACAATTCCTAGGAAACTTGAGGGAAGCCGAGCAAGGTACTGCAGTCAGGCGCACCCGTAGCATTTGACTACATAAAATTGAGTCTTTTCAGTGCATGAAAAATAACACTAAATTAACATTTTCAGTAATTCTTTAGCTCAAATACTATTTTAATAACAGAATGAACAATAAAAATTAACAAAATGTAGATGATGTTCATACGATGCGTGGTAAGTCAACCCTACACATATGTCAAAGACAGTCTGCACCAAGTGCGCACGCAAGTGCAATTTGCACAGCTTACGCCATCATGTCAAATCCAAAACGTTGTTTGTGAATGTAATTTTTGGGAAAAATACCATTTTGTGAAACTGGCTTTTTGTTAAGGCTGTCAACTTCTGCAATTGTGACATTATGATCCTGATCCCCACATTTTAGCCATAAACTGCAAAAACAAGCAAATTGTGTTGCATCAAATAAAATTTTTTTCAATGACCTCGTATAAGTCTTTTATCTCTCTATCATTCTTTTCTATAGAATAACCACAGTTTTATAACCAAAGCAATACTCTTTACTTCTCTTCTCGTAAATTTTCATTTAACTATCACATTTTTGACCGTACATTACTTCCTACAGAACCTCGCAAAATGGTGCAAAGACCAATCGATAGACCTTGTAGTCATTGGACCAGAAGATCCTCTTGCTGCTGGCATTGTGGACGGCCTATCAAAGTTTGGGATACCCTGCTTTGGCCCAAACAAGGCCGGAGCACAGATAGAAGCCAACAAGGACTGGGCCAAGAAGTTCATGAGCAAATACCAGCTGCCAACCGCAAGATATCAGTCGTTCACTGATGCTGCAGCGGCCAAGGAGTTTATAAAGAGGTGAGTGGTTTTATTTCAAATCTTTTTGGGGATTAATGTAGGTACTTGTCTATAGCCACCCTATTTCCCATGGCTATAGTATGAGGGTTGAGACACATTTACCGACGGCAGGCCAATACAAAAATGTTATTTAGTATGGGAAGCCGTCCGCCGTCGTCGCCGCGAGGATGGCGGACGGCTTCCCATACTAAATGACAGTTTTTTATGGGCTCGCCTTCAGTCACCATCGGTAAATGTATCTCAACCCTGAGGCGACTCAAGGGTAAGGTTTCTTTTGCATAGATTGAGGGTGAAATCCAGAGAGAAATCGACTAACAGTAAACCTTGTCATAAGTATTAACTTAAAATTGCAATTCCAAAGTTCTTAGAGCCATAGGACCGAAGCGAGATCGAAAGAGCGCCATCTCTCGAATTATATATTGCATGCTCATGGGCAGATCACGGAGCTCTATGTAAAATACTGTTAACCACCTTTATATTACCTGTGTCGCAATAAAGTCTTTGAAGTTTGAAGTTTGAAGATTGTGAGCATTTGTATTTGACTGAACTGAGTCAAGCCTTTGTCGCTTGACTGTAGTTGATATACTCAATCTATCCGAGATAACCACCTAAACTTTGGCGCATCGTAAGCGAAGCGCCGGATAAAATGTCTCACGCTGTACAAAGTAATAAAACTGAGTCATGCCCCTTAAGGTAGCATTCGGATCCTAGCGACCGCGACCGGCGACCGCGGCGCACTACTGCGACCCACTGCCCTGTAGCAGTCGCCGGTCGCGGTCGCTTGGATCGGAATGCTACTTTAAAGGGCATGACTCAGTTTTATTATGTATGAATTTATATGAAGCACTAACAAGGACTGACGCAAGCGACCGTCCGGTCGCGCGACTCGGTCGCTTGCATCCGTCAATGTTTGTGAGTGCTTCATATTAAATTCATACAGAGCAGTGGATCGTAGACGTTTTCGGAATGCTACCTTTAGATAAATTTTTGCGCGTATCGTTTATATGTAATGAATAGGTAATGAAAGCGTGGGAATATATTGTTTTCCAATATCAAGCAAGTCTTTAGTGATCTGTGACTGAGTTAATGAATTACCCAACTGAACTTAGGCGTTATAATGTAACACTGCAGGCTGCAATGATTTTTAAATGATCTCGATGATTTTTAGATCATAAATAGCCGCAATAATCCGGGGTCAATCTGCCCGCCAAGCGAGCTGCAGGCCGAGCGCAGCCACGTATATTCGCGTTATTTTGGTGTACACGACACCCAAATTATGCTGTACTTCGCTACTCGCTGTACTTAGGCGAATTCTCGGTCATTGCGAGAGGAAAGGCATTGAATGCAATCTATGATACTTCCCATTTAGGTCAACTTATCGTTGTATGAACCTAATTAACTTAAATCCAACACTATCTGCTCTTGATTTATTGTTTTTGAAGAAAAGTAGAGCAATATTACATTATGTCTTGAGTATTTTTATCCATGTCCTCTGGTCACAGTTATTATTGGAGATGTAACATTGAACTAGTAATCAGTAAAGTATGAGAATAAACTACCAATGTCTTTTTATAGCTTCGTCCAAATGGAATGTTATACACCGTGTTCCTGAGGATATGCATTAACTTTGGCTTGTTGTTCAGGCCATTAAATTTTGCATTTTTCAATATGGGACTAACATTGAAATCGCGAAGAAATAAATGTTTTTTTAGGGTTTTTATTTAAGTACTAACAAAAATTTACAAACTAAACAACTTCCCCTAAGGAACATAACTCAAAAAAAAAAAAAGTTTTAAACCTCTCATAGAAAATCGAGCGGCTATTCCACACTTTTGTATGGAAGGTCTATAAAAAATCTCTTTTTTCGACCAATGTTCCTTACGTTGTTTAGTGTTATTGTCTGCATATCCTTAGGAACACGGTGTATACTAAAGGTCTTAAATTGTAAATAAAACAGCTAATCTAAAATAATAGCATCCACACGGACTCTAGTACTTATGTTTAGTTTTATAGTACAAAACAATCTCTATCGGAGCAAACCACCTGTGACAGACGGACATCGAACTAGTTAGGTACATTAAGGTGTAGCACTTTTTCAATATAAGTACAAAGAGGGAAGTCTGGACAAAAACCTCCCCTATCTCTAATGACAGTCAATAGGTGCAATATAGGTAATTACAGTTGCAGAAACGCTAATTAAAGTGAATCCTCCATTAAATCTCTTGCTATCACTTTTTGTCTTGTGGACGTAGTAAAAGCTAGCAAGAGATTTAATGGAGGATTAACTTTTGCCGGATTGTCTTTCTGATACGGACCCGTTTCTGCAACTGGGTGTGAGTCTACGTTCCAGACTCGTCCACTTTACCAAATGGATCTGATCACTTTACCCATTAGTACCTAGGCTTTTTCGTTTTCGTGTACTTTTTTGGTGAGTCTTTGGCCTTCTCCATCTTTAAGAGGCTATGTGCAAAAAATAGGATTCTTCAAAGCATCATATCTCATGAAGTACTAACAGTAGGAGTATGATTTGCGGATATGTGATGTGTAAATTGAACATATAATTGATGTTTTGATTAGAGCCAAAACACGATTAAGACACATTTTCTCCATAGAAAAACAAGCCAAAGTAGCCTCCGTCTTTATCGATAAACGCTTGGAAGTGCTAAACGGTGAATATTAGAAACAAGAGGCTTGATTTAAAAAAAGAGATCGATTTTTTATAAATTTTGATTAGAGCAGAATTGAACTTACATAAATAGTACAATTACAATTAAATAAAGTTTGTTTCACGCTTACGTCGTTTCAGGCGCGCGCGCCGCCCTGTCTCTTTCTCTCGCATCAGGCAGTAATATAAGCTATCACACGCCCATTTCGCTTGAATTATTTTTCGACATAGGCCCTTAGTCAACTTGTCATTTTCTTCTAGCGCCCCCTACCCAGCTCTCGTTGTCAAAGCGTCGGGTCTCGCAGCCGGTAAGGGGGTCGTGGTAGCGGCTAACAAAGAAGAAGCTTGTCAGGCTGTCGACGAGATCCTCACTGACGCCAAGTATGGAGCCGCTGGAGAGACAGTGGTCATTGAAGAACTGCTGGAAGGAGAAGAGGTTTCGGTGAGTAGCTGTCCTGTATTATGCTGATGCTCGTATTCACTAACGCGGTGTTATTGTCGCTGATCGTATGATCTCGCTTCGTCGTATCCTCATTTTATACAGTACATTAAGAGGTTTCCCTCACCGAACGACCTTGACCCTATCAGAGCCGCCTCACCTCTACTAAACTACGTCATTTTAGTAGGTATACCTATTTTTGACTGGCTTGTCCTTCATTATGTCACTATGGTGCCTTCAAATCCAAGGAAATCAAATTCGAAAAACACAAGAATTCGCACCAAAATGGTCTTAAAAAATTTACTTCATAGCATTTTTAGATCTTAATATCGTCTACACAATGATGTGTATTGCAAGTAAAAGTGACTTCAACTTATAATTAAATTAGATGCACATAATACAGATTTTTTCCAATATTTAGGCTTTCCTTTGAACAAAGATTTCATATGTATTTTGTAGAAAAATAATAAATATACTTCATAGCAAATAAAGCCGAGATGTTGAAGATCATTGCTATATTTTTCATTAATTTGTATGTCATTCAAATCCCGGCCCTGCGTTTACCTATGGGGAGCGTCTTAAGATACTTGGCTCGAAAATGGAATGATAGTTACATATAAACATTTTATAAAGTCCACCTTTAAACCTTCAAAGATAAATTCTCGGACATATCTTTTTATACGAAAGACTAATCTTAATCTTACCTACAAACCAACCCAAACTTTTAAACTACAATACTCATTTTGAGATTGGACAGGATGGGATCCATCTGTCTATTTCCTGAAGCTCTTTTTTCCCGAACGCCCACCTCCCCGAATATCTATATCTCCGAATTTCCACATCCCCGTACGTCCACTTCCCATGCGGAAGAAGCCGCAGCCAAAAGCCCCATAAAACAAAAGTAAAGTGCCCGGCAAACAATTTGAAAGCACTTTGGCCTACAAATTGTGTTGTTGCGCAGTCAATGCCTGGTTGATGTTTGTCGGCCATTATACGTAATCATCAATAAATTAAACTTAAATCAATTTCAGCAGTGTCCTTACATTATAGTGTGAATGCTCTGTGATTCGATTCGATGCAACTTTGCTCACAAATGAATATGTACTGACTTTGTACTTATAGTCCAACACAGGTCTACGGTCTACACATGGATCAATTAATATCAATTGAATGTAAACATGTACATTGTTGCTAACTGTCTGTCTTATGATTATGATGCAAGATTTATTCATGTTATCAATCGAGGCATATTGCCATTCGCTTCACGCGGCTTGAAAATTATCTGATTGCAAAAAAAAAGGAGGCCGTGGTGGTCCAGTGGCTTCGATCCCCGTCCAGACCGACTCGTACCAATAAGTTTTTCGGAATTTATTTACGATTTGTAACGCCACTGGCTTTTCGGTGAAGGAAAACATCGTGAGGAAACCTGCATGCTTCAATTTCGAGGCATGTATTGTACCCACTGTCCATTATGTGGCGACGGGCTCACCTCGCGTCACACTGGACAGAGTTTCGGTACTACTGGTGAAACGTGGATGTTCTGAGGTTTCAGAATATCTCTGACTACCCCCTCGGGGAATATAGTCGTGAGCATATGCTTATACTTATGCTGATGCTGAAAAAAATGCTTTAACTTGCCGCTATCAATCGGCATTGGACCCGAGTGGTGAAGTGTTCTCTCTCTCATTCTTATATGTGAGAGAATCCTTAGCTGTACATGATATATCAACTACACCGCCATTTAAGCTGTCTTAAACGTATCGCATACTCGAAAAGACTTTCCTTTCCCGTATGAACTGTCCGGAGAAGAAAAAATTTTCTAATAACCCACTTTCCTGAACAGACAAGTTTCTGTTTTGATCAATTAAAATAAAAATCTATCAAATCAGTCCACTGCTGGAAACATATAGCGATCACGCGTCAGTCGCTAACCTCGGAAGTGAGGTCTGTCGTCGGCCGCCCGCGTCTGACGCATCGGCCGCTGGCATCGGAAGTCTAGCTTTAGTTTAAAAGGATGCTAATGATATCAATTTCACCCTTAAACAGGGTCCTTCTTAATATGCTGACAATTTTTAAGGGGATGATCAGACCGTCAAACTGAACAATTTTCTCTATGGGACCAACATCGAAATCGCGATCAAAAAAACAGCTGTCCCATACATTTGGCTCAAGTAGGTTTGCAGTTTTGTATGGAAGAGGTGATTTTTTTTTCGCGATTTTGATGTTGGTGCCATAGTGAAAGTTGTTCAGTTTTATGGTCTGATCATCTTCTTAAAAAAGTGTCAGCAGATTATGAAGGACCCTGTATAAACCTTCCGGAAGAAATTCTCTAAACGACAGTGAAAACCGCATCAAAATCCGTTGCGTGGTTTATGAGTTTGCTGATATGCAGACAGACGCGGAAAGCGACTTAATTTTATATTATTTGTATTGATTTAGGCTTCCTTTTTATGACTTACGCGTCACTGTCCTGTGGCTCGTCGTTGTCGTCGCCGTACTATACAAAGGTAGCTCTATTTCTTGTACTGACGTCGCCGTCGTCTCGTGAAATCGATCCCCGACGATATTCGATGAACTCCGGTCACAAACTCTTAACAAATTGCACTCACTCGGGTCTACGATAAGATAAATCATGAGAACAATGTCGCCAATTAGTGTTTTTCTTTCAATATTCGCAATCAATCTTTTTATGTTAAGTTTGCAATTAAAAACAATAGTAAAACTTGTTTATTGAACGAAAGATATTTATCATTAACAACCATTATGTCCTTCTCAGGTATCAGAAATTTTGCTACAACTAAGAGGTTAAATTAACAGTATTCGAGAGAAACTTTAAGGGTTATTTGGCTACTATACAGGGTGTTCGGGTAAACAGTTAAAGGGTTGATTGTACCCATGATACTGGACAACTTTTCCTAAGAAATTTTTGGACTTTACATACTAAAAAAATTTCAACTTTTCATACTTTTTTTTTGCGAATTTCCTGTAAGTTTCTTAGGGAAAGTTGTTCAATATCATGGGTACCATCACCCCTTAAAATAATGCAACTGTTTACCCTAACAACCTGTAGAATATCTAGGACAGGTTGTTAGTTCGCCACTGTGATCACGCATTTACTTAATTTTACCTAAAAGGGATCCTGGTGAACGGACGAGGTTCACCAGGATCCCCTGGTTGATCGGGCTAGGGCATCCTGGTGGCCCAATCCAGATAATATTTACTGTATCATCATCAGCCTTTGAATGTACCACTGCCTTCAGGGCACAAGCCTACTCTCAAGGAGGGTGTATGGGCATTAGTCCACCACGCGCGCCTGCGGATTTACTGTTTGGTGAATCCAAATTGTTGAGTTCAAAAGTAGACTTTCTGTACTAACTCAAATGCACCAGATTTGCCCGCGCGCATGGTGCATTCGTAAAAGTAACTCATTACCTGTGGTACTAGTTACAGTATGGTGTTGGTACCTACTGAACTATGGATATTTGGAACATATCTCTCTGAACCCACGAAGAAAATGTTCTTAACCATACGAGAGACAGAGATGACTGCGTCAGCTCTGCACCGGGTTCCATGTTCGGGACGACGGGCTTCGCGTTGGTGTGGAACTGGTCATTTTGGCTGGCCTTTGAGCTCCAAATTACAGCCGCTCACCTGAAGAAGACCCTGTCCCCCGACGTATGGCCCACTGGAGTCGTGCATAGACGCTTTAGGGAAGTGAGAACAAAAAACCCTAGAGATCGTGTTTTATAATGTAGTCTAATACATTTTATTATATTTCTTTTAGGTAATATAGGCTGGATATAATTTGTATTGTAGGAACTGATGCCTGATTTAGACTAACATGAATAAATAAACATGCATCATTTCTAAATCCACTCCAATCTCCCCAGGTCCTAGCCTTCACAGACGGCGAGACGGTCTCGATGATGCCTCCAGCTCAAGATCACAAGAGGATCGGAGACGGCGACACGGGTCCCAACACGGGCGGCATGGGAGCATACTGTCCATGTCCACTGATCACTCCTGATCAACTGGCCGATGTTAAAGATCAGGTGCTGCAGCGGGCTGTAGACGGCTTGAAGGCTGAGGGGATCAAATATGTTGGTGAGTTCTGTTAGTTGCTAGAGGATCGGCGAAGGCGACACGGGTCCCAACACGGGCGGCATGTGAGCATACTGTCCATGTCCACTGATCACTCCTGATCAACTGGCCGATGTTAAAGATCAGGTGCTGCAGCGGGCTGTGGATGGCTTGAAAGCTGAGGGGATCAAATATGTTGGTGAGTTCTGTTAGTTGCTAGAGGATTGGCGACGGCGAAACATATCCCAACACGGGCGGCATGGGAGCATACTGTCCATGTCCACTGATCACTCCTGATCAACTGGCCGATGTTAAAGACCAGGTGCTGCAGCGGGCTGTGGATGGCTTGAAAGCTGAGGGGATCAAATATGTTGGTGAGTTCTGTTAGTTGCTAGAGGATTGGCGACGGCGAAACATATCCCAACACGGGCGGCATGGGAGCATACTGTCCATGTCCACTGATCACTCCTGATCAACTGGCCGATGTTAAAGACCAGGTGCTGCAGCGGGCTGTGGATGGCTTGAAAGCTGAGGGGATCAAATATGTTGGTGAGTTCTGTTAGTTGCTAGAGGATTGGCGACGGCGAAACATATCCCAACACGGGCGGCATGGGAGCATACTGTCCATGTCCACTGATCACTCCTGATCAACTGGCCGATGTTAAAGATCAGGTGCTGCAGCGGGCTGTGGATGGCTTGAAAGCTGAGGGGATCAAATATGTTGGTGAGTTCTGTTGCTAGAGGATCGGCGAAGGCGACACGGGTCCTATCTGGGACAAATAAAATATATAATGTTTATGTTTTTCCTACAACTATGTTAATGGATTTTTTAGCTGAAACATGTTTTATTAATAATCTTTATTGAACATTTTCAGAAGATTCAATTCAATTCAATTATACTTTATTGTACATCAAAACCTTTGACTAATTATTATAAGGACTAGCCTTGCGGTAGCATTTCCCCCTGCCACGGTATAAGCACAATTGATCTTGTGCATTTACATTAAATTTTACACCTTATCACTAAACGAGACAGCCTATAATTGCGAAATAATAACTTCGAACTTAGAACGTTTGGGGTTCACACGAGACTACTTTTCATGATTTTTAACATTCAAAATTAGAATCTAAAGTTATGGGGAATAAAATCCAAAGTTGCGGATTTGATGTTACCTCGCCCCCCGCAACAAGTGGCAGAAATGTTTGTTAGTAGAATCACACGCGTAACCAGTCCACGTATAAATAGTCAAAGATCAAAATAGAACATACATCTGAATACATCTAAAGAATTAAAAGTAGGTACAAATAAGGCGGTTTTATAGCTAAAAAGCGATTTCTTCCTGACAACCTTAGGGTAGAGGAATTAACATACGAAAAGGTAGGTAGGCGGTGTAGCTCAAAATAAAGAAATGGCAATGAGTGTATAAATCTTACAAATAAAATAAAATAATCTATAATAAACACATACAAGATGATACAAGATCCGCTTTATTCGAATTTAAAATTAATATTAGTATGTGATGATGTTGTGTGGTTATGTAGGGCGAAATACGACATTTCAATTTATAAAAAACACGGGACGGCAACCCTAGTCTATTCAATCAATCAAATCAACCCACTGCTGGGCATAGGCCTCCATTTTATTACGCCATTCTTCATAGTCCTGTGCTAATCTGATCCAACGCGAACCCGTCACTCTCACACTGTCACCAGACTCACGTGCTGTTGGTTTGCCTACTAATCTCCGTATCTCTTGGCCACCACTCTGATACTGCCACCTTGCCGGTCAAACGGCCACCTTGCCGTCTAGCCAAGTAAATTATATATTTACGCAGTTGTAACGTAAACTAATCATAAGTTTACGTTACAACTGCGTAATACCTGAAAACATAATTATTTCGCTTCGTCTTAGATCTAAACTGTAGGTATTTATGATTAGATGCAATATCAGTATAATTTACGTTTTAATGCTTTAAGATAAAGTTTATTTTTGTATGATTTAATTAAGCATTTTGCTGTTTACGTTGGGACCCTTGTGGGGTGTGATCAACATTGACCTTTCTGTTTCAATGTTATCAGAGACTGTGTAATATATTCCGATATTTATTGTTATTCTTTTTATTGCCTTGAAAAGTGATGAAAATTCGTCATTTATTACGTTTTCTTTTTATTTATAACCCTAATTAGAGTAGAGGGTAGAGGGCTAATTAGAGACCAGAAGAAAAAACCTCGTAATGAAGCGGAAAATCACAGCAAATTATTTTCCACTAAAGCATGAGATATACTACGTGTTAATGAATAAGCGCAAAACCTCATACACCCCAATTGAATTATAACAAAATAATTAGATTGAAACAATAATTTCATTATTTTTATTGTTAAAATTTTAAGTTATTCGCATTTAAGTTTTGAGGCAAAAATGATTTGTTATCATTTCAGCAATGAATGAAAGCGCTAACGTGCTCATGGATACATTTTAAGAATCTTGTTTTGGTAGTAAGTAGGATGAGTGAGTGCCCAAGCGGTGGGTTGAGATCGAGTTCAGTAAATTTTAAATTTTAAAAACAACTTATTTAATATTTTGAAAAAAATTACCTATGTAGAAACCATGATAATTCGATTCTGCTCTCGATTCTAAACAAACTACTTTCTAGTTTTGCGTTAATTCATTAACACGTTGTATATTTTCAAAAGATATATCTCATGCTGACACGAAAGAAGGAAAAGATTGAAAACAAGTGAAATCTAAGCACAGTTTATTTGAAATATAATGGAAGTGAAAGATATTTTGTGAATAATTCAACAATAAAAAAAAACACAAAACATCTGCGTTTCATACATTTTTGGTCCCAATGTGAAGGTAGGCCAACAAAAACTAATGCATACGTGCATTCTGTTAGAACGCATCCATCTAAGCCTTTGACTATTTATACGTGGACTGGTTACGCGTGTAATTCTACTAACAAACATTTCTGCCACTTTTTGCGGGGGGCGAGGTAACATGAAATCCGCAACTTTGGATTTTATTCCCCATAACTTTAGATTCTAATTTTGAATGTTAAAAATCATGAAAAGTAGTCTCGTGTGAACCCCAAACGTTCTAAGTTCGAAGTTATTATTTCGCAATTATAGGCTGTCTCGTTTAGTGATAAGGTGTAAAATTGAATGTAAATGCACAAGATCAATTGTGCTTATACCGTGGCAGAGGGGAAATGCTACCGCACTGCTAGTCCTTATAATAATTAGTCAAAGATCTAAGCATTTATTATTATGGATTTAAAGCTGTAACTGGAAGTTTTGTTCCATCAAAAATGTATTAATGGTTAAGAGCATTGGGCTCTTGACACGGAGGTCGTGGTTTCGATTCCCACGTGGGACACCATATGTCACTTTGTGCGTTTTTCCCCAGTTGGTTAAGACATTGCATGCTGAATCACCTGATTGTCTGAAAAGAAAGATTATTCCGTACTTCGGATGGCACGTTAAGCCGTTGGTCCCGGCTACAATCTCTGGTGGTAGTAGTAAGAGTCAGAGGCCGTAAGGCGGTCTGAAAAAACTCTGACACCATAGCTTACTGCCCACACGATAAGAAAAGAAATGACAGAAGTGCATGAAGATATGTATGAATGTGTATCAGAATCGTAGCATAAAATAATATCTGAAAATGAGAATTTAGCGTTATATTCCAACGTTTATTTTTACTAAGAGGAAAAAATAAAATAAATTTTACGTAGTTAAATCCAACGGGTGCGCGCGCCCCAGAAAGTGTGAGGTGAGATCTGAAGCCAGAGGGGGGAGTGGCCGTTCTGTATGTATAACTATATACCTATTCTGTGCTTGTACCCCTGAGCTTATGTATCTCATTCTCTCAGCTCATTTGTTAATTTCGCCCTAAAGGTGATAGAAATAGAAATATCATTTATTTGCCTTGAAACAGGTATACAAAAGATGGTAAAATATAATAAAATAAGCTTCTTCTGTTCAGCTGTAGCAACAGCATGCAAATGTGTAACAACTTAAAAAAACTAAAACCTATAATACTAACATTCTGTAATTATTTTACATCTACTATTTAAAATTTAAAAACTCTTCAACGCTATAAAAACTATGTTGCACTAGCCATCTGTATAAATTATTTAACATTAATTTGGTGTTTTGTTGTTTAAAGCTTTCGGGAATTTTATTACATGAGTTTTTCGGAATTTATGTACGATTTGTAACACCACTGTCTTTTCGGTGAAGGAAAACATCGTGAGGAAACCTGCGTGCTTCAATTTCGAGGCATGTATTGTACCCACTGTCCATTATAAGTGGCGACGGGCTCACCCCCCGTCACACTGGACAGAGTTTCGGTACTACTGGTGAAACGTGGATGCTCTGAGATTTCAGAACATCTCTGACTACCCCCTCGGGGAATATAGTCGTAAGCATATACATACATACATACATATTACATATTTTGATACTCATATAGTAACAATTCTTCTGGTTTAAAGTTAGTCTGGGATAATAATCTATAGCAAGTCTATTGGGATACCGAGTGCGCTTAGGGCAGACATCAGATACAGTTTTAAAAAGATGTGAGTGTTGCTTTACAAATTTGCAGATTTTAAAAATATAAATACAAGGCAATGTTAAGATACCGAGTTGTTTGAAAAAAGGTTTACATGATTCAAGTGGGCTAATATTACATATTGCTCTGATACATTTTTTTTGTGCTAAACGTGTGAATATGCACGTATGCATATAACTAATTATATAACCTTTCTAGATATTCTTTACTGAGTACTACTATTTATGTTGATATCATGAATTTACGCTTAATTGCGTTGTGCCCCTAAGGTCAATGATACACCTTCTAGAATAGTCAATTATTATCTAAATGTTTCTTTATTATCTAGTGCATAAGACTCATTCTGTTACGTAAAGGTATCAGAGGAAATAAATTTATAGCTGGATGTTGAACTCGTAAATATTAGTAGCGAAATGACATTTATAATTATGAGATATTATTTGTACTTAGTTGCTTCTGGAAAATATCTATCTCTAGACTGGACAGAAATCGTTTAAAAAAGGTTGTTCCATTGAAAACTTGTGGGAACCCATGGTGTAAAGTTGCCATACAAAGCTATAAGACCAGATGAAAAAGTCAATTTTGATCTTATATCTTTGTATGGCAATTTTAGAGTCTTACTATTACGTAGGGGCATTGATCTTAGGTGAAGAACATGACAGTACAGAAAAAAATCGGTTACAACAAAATTTAAAACTTTCAGACAATTTTTTTTACGGCTGGATTGTGATCTGTAAGACTTTGGTTTTTATATTAGTAATTTACCTTACAACTATTTCTAAACAGCAATCGGTAATCTTTTAGCAATTAAAAAGTCCCACGGCTACTATGAAGCAGTAGAAAAAATTACGTCAAAAGGCTATTGCATTAATAGTCGGGGAAATCTACGGATTTTTGTATGGAGTAGGTTGCATTAATTGCACTTTTGGTGAAAATTTGGAATATAGTAGATACATACCTGAAAGACATAAATTCTCAATAATCCCCGATTTTTTATGTTGTATTATTGAATAATTAAGACATTTACAAACCATTAAATTTAGGTATGAACAAAAAATGGAAAACTGGTGATTTTGTACAGGATGGCTTCGTTCAATACGTTTTACTTATAACAATAATAATCCACGGTTAATATCGTTAATTTTGGGTAGATATTAAATATTTTGTGAGAAATAAGCTTGCCATTTGTACATTAATATCGATTTTAAGGTATTTCTCAGGTTTCTGAGCCTATATAACCACGAAATCTCGACAAAAGTGCTATAAACTAACAGTAATATTGTTTCAAACACAATTTACAAAAGTGTCTTTAATGCAATCTCAAATCTTATTTTTCCTAGACTATAATAGCAATTTTAATAAACGATTTGATTTGATTGAAAAGCGGAATTACTAGCTATCGTATCGATTTTACGTTTTAGATTTTTTAAGTTGTTACATATTGCTGAACAGATGAAGCTTATTTATTATATTTTACCATCCTTTTATTACCTGTTTCAAGGCAAATAAATGATATTTCTATTTCTATCTAAGGTACAATATCGTTCTATGATCGCTTACAATAATAAATAAAATATAGGTGGATGGATGGCATCAAAATCTTAATATTTTTTTCAGTCAGATTACTAGTGTTCCGTGTTTTTCACGATTCCCCAGTTATAGGGAGCAATTTATTTATTTATAAAAAGGATTATGATAGCAACAATGTGAAAGACGTTTTGATACTTTGAATTGATCGACCCTTTGTACGGTCAATGCCCGTTTTTGTATAACAAACTAACATTTTCGGTGTTATTGCGTATTTATTGGTAGTGAAAACTTTTGGCAATACAGAGCTGTCAAAATGATGATGATGACACAATAAATAGACAAGAGTCACGTTGTAGGTTCTGACACGAGCACTTGTTCCGCGTGGTGTTCGCGGTTTTGCCGGCCACGAGGCTCCGCAATCTCTTCTTGTTCTTGATCGAAAGCAATCCCTGAGATTGGGATAGATACTCCCACAAACTACTTGACATTGGCGGAAATGCAGCATTACAGCCCTTGTTTACCTTGTGACAGGTATTTTTCTAGTTTTATTATGGTCAACTACTGGTTTTTCGTTTTACTAGTCCTGGAAAACGAATCATTGGTTAGTGTTAACAAGAAAGTCCGCCTATCAACAGCTGACAGTCAAAACAAAGATAAACGGATTGGCTCACGATAAAACGACATGATATTTTATATAATTATAATAAAGAAATTACGTTGTTTCCAGGCGAGTTCATACTTTTATCTTTTGTCTCACGTTATCTTAAACGTGAAAGCTTTATCTGACAGTTAAAAGCTTCGTGATGGTTAAGATTATCTATGTACATAGTGTACATAAACTTATTATACAGGGTGTTAGGGTAAACAGTTGCATTACTTTATAGGATGGTTGTACCCATGATACTAAACAACTTCCTCTAAGACACATTAAAGAAATTCCCAAAAAAAAAACGACTTTATATTTTCATACAAACTTTCGATCAGAAAGTGATTGCTATAGTATACACCGTATATGAGATCTAATAAAATTAGCTGAAACTATTTTGAGGGGAGTATCAGACCATCAAACTGAACAACTTTCTCTATGGGACTAATATCAGAATCGCGAAACAAAAATCTGCTGTCCCATACATTCGGGTCGAGTAAGGTTGACAGTTTTGTATAGGACAGCTGACTTTTTTTCGCGATTTCGATATTGGTCCCATAGAGAAAGTTGTTCAGTTTGATGGTCTGATTCTCCTCTTAAAATAGTTTCAGCTAATTTTGTTAGACCTTATACAACGTGTTAATGAATTAACGCAAAACTAGAAAGTAGTTTGTTTAGAATCGAGAGCAGGATCGAATTATCATGGTTTCAACATAGATATTTTTTTTCAAAATATTAAATAATTTGTTTGTAAATCTTAAAATTTATTGAACTCGATCTCAAACCACCGCTCGGGCACTCTCAGCCTACTTACTACTAAAACATGAGTCTTAAAATATATCCATGAGCACGTTAGCGCTTTCATTCATTGCTGAAATGATAACAAATAATTTTTGCCTCAAAACTTAAAATGCGAAATACTTTAAATTTTTACTATCAAAATAATGAACTTATTGTTTCAATCTAATTATTTTGTTGTCAATCAGTTGGGGTGTATGAGGTTTTGCGCTTATTCATTAACACGTTGTATAATCCCTATTATGATCGTCAGAACCTTTGCTACAACTACCAAACGGGAAAAAATATGTGACAATTATTTTATTTTAGTAGACTTTACTAGAAAGTTAAATAAATAAAATAAAATTGTAGTCACAGATATTTTTTTCCGTGCACCAATGTTTTGAAGAGTGCAGTTGTAGCAACTTACTTTATGGTGAGTTGCTAAATATGTTGATAAATATGCTTATGGAAGGTTTGACGTGTAAATTTATACATATAACATTTTTCCATGATTGACTGACAGACATGGTCTGATTATTCCCTTAAAAACTGTCAGCATATCAAAGGACTAGGATAGGCTTACCCAGATAATTCTGGGTGAATAATAGCACTTCAGAAATAGTTTTTAAAAAATCAGCAATCTCAGGTAAAGGAGATCGGAAGGAGAGTTTGACTAGGACGGGCTGCTTTTGGTAAACTAGATGACGACTTTAAGAGGATATAATTCGAAGCGCGCTCCATACAAACGTACTATGGTGATATTTTCAATACTAACCAATTAAACTCAATGAAATTTTTCAGGCTCAATCTAAAAACAAATTTCTATGCTTGTATGGAGTCAGATTTTCGTTAAAATGTATATTTTTAAAGTTACAGTGCCTCAAAGATTTCCATACAAATCTTAAATTAATCCTAGCATTGAAACTGTATATTTTAACGAAAATCTGACTCCATACAAGCATAGATATTTGTTTCAAGATTGTTTCAGCAAAATTTCATTGAGTTTAATTGGTTAGTATTGAAAATATCACCATAGTACGTTTGTATGGAGCGCACTCCGAATTATATCCCCTTAAGGGGTCATAGGTGCAGGTGAATATTTTCTATGAGAAACGCGAGCCCTCTGATAAGTGCGTGCGTGTGCCGTATTTTCGATTAAACAGAATTAATAAAAGTACTTTTTATACATTATTTTTATGATTTCACTAGATAAACTAATGGTGATGTCAGTAAAATTACAGTAATTATAAGCACGTTATTCTAGTTTGAGAAAATAATGTTTAAAATGCGTTATTTTCTTAACTTTTCGAAAAGAAATTCTATCGAGTGAACTAATTTCAATCATGTATTCAATTTATGATTTCACTAGACTATTCAAGAATACTGTGTAATTTTTATTGCTTCTGTAACTTGTATAAATCTTGTAGAAAAACGAAAAATAAGAGATCTTCCCAGGTAATTCCTGGACGTATGGCCCTTAAGTCTAAACTCCCAAAATGCTTAAACACCAAGGTATACAACCAATGTGTTCTGCCCATACTTACTTATAATGCGGAAACATGGACGTTAACAAGGCAAAACATTCACCCAGTAAAAGTAGCACAAAGAACCATGGAACGTACTATGATGGGCATATCACTTCTGAACCGTGTGACCAACGTAGTGATCCGTAGATGGATCTATGATCGGTATAATTCGGTATTCAAGTTTTTTTTGGAGACTTGAAACAAAAACTATTCCGAGATAATTGTCTCAATAACAATCAAGTCAAGTCAAGTCAATATAATTTATTCAATATAGGAGCTTACAGCACACTTATCAAACGTCAAATCTTTTTTAAAGCTACCACCGCGTCGGAACGTGTTGTCGCTGTAGAGAAGATGCGGCCAGAAACTCTACAACATAACACGACTTAATAACTATTACAATATAAATTCTTAAGCTAAAGTTATGTATACAATAATACATAGTCTATTTAATAAAATAATTGATACTATACAGTAAAGTAAATAAACTATAAGCTAGTGACCTCAGACCCAAGCATTTTGATCATTTAAATAATCATCCAGTTTATAATATGCTTTTTTACAGAGGACTTTTTTGATTTGAGTTTTAAACATGTTTTCGGAAAGATTCAAAATGGTCTGGGGAGTGACCCATGAAAGACGTGTTGACCCTACTAATATTTTCTATGTCAGAGATTTTAAAAGGAAAGGATTACAGATATTTTTAATGAAATAACGTCGTTTTCCGGTCTGCCAAGCGACGTCATTGGAAAACATGTGAACCTTGGTAAACTTAAAATAACTGGCTATTGAGAAAAAAAAAACATTCACAATGTCAAAATGTTACATTTGATGTTGCCGTTTCTGTTTCCAGTATAGAATTAGAAAGAGAAGGCAGGATTTTTTTATTTTTTTAATAATGCAGTAGTTGTTCTCTATGGAGTTCGAATTATTTTCTCTCCACCATTTTTGCACTTCGAGATTACAGATCAAAATAATTTAAAAATTAAATTTATATTGATAAACTCGATGAATCGCAATAAAAATTTAATAGGTGTCTTAAAATTATGTCTTCTATCCAATATCCAAAATAAAAAAAACTTGACATACCGAATTATTTACAGGCATAAGACTATTAGACAGACTCGTTGGTCTACTAGTCGGTTTATTATGTCTTAAATCTATTAAAACAACCAACGTCATATCTCTGCCCATATTATTACGTCCACATTGGCCTACGACCCTTACATTTACGTATTCTTATTCATAATGAACCCGTAAACAAGTTGAAATATAGATAAACTACAGATAATGTCAAACAAACAAAATTTTCTGCTTAATTAAACGATAATGATCTTTGTTGTTAGGTATTTAGAGTTGTTTTTAAGCGAGTAGCTGTATGTAGTAATTGATGTTGGTGGTTGCGTTTTGTGCAGTCGCTAAGGTTGATTATTGTTTTAATAGATCGGTTTATTGGATAGTTTTCTTTGTCTTTCTTCTCTCTTTCTTCAGTCTTTGTATGATATAGTTATACTGTTGAAGTGATGACACGTGCTATTGAGTATCCATATTGTATTACACCGACTTCAAAAAAGGAGGTTCTTTGTTTTGACTCGCGAATTCTCGATTGAGAATAACAACGTAAAGCTTAGTTGTAAGGTCTCGGCCATGCTTCATGCTCTCGACTATATTTTCGCCGGCCGTTAGACATATTATATATACAGGGTCCAACTTAATATGCTGACAGTTTTTTAAGAGGATGATCAGACCATCAAACTGAACAACTTTTTTCTTTGGGATCAACAAATCGCGAAAAAAAAATCTACTGCTCCATAAAAAACTGCAAACCTACTTTAGCCAATTGTATGGGACAGCAGATTCGATTTCAATGTTGGTCCTATAGTGAAAGTAGTTCAGTTTGATGGTCTGATCATCCCCTTAAAAAATTGTCAGCAGGGTCCAATGTCGAAATCGCGAAAAAGAAATCAGCTGTCCCATGCAATTGGGACGAGTAAGATTTCAGTTTAGTATGGAACAGCTGATTTTATTTTCTCGATTTCGACATTGGTCCCATGGAGAAAGTTGTTCAGTTTGATGGTCTGATCATCCTCTTAAAAAAGTGTCGGCATATTAAGAAGGACCCTATATTTATGATCGAGTATTAACCAATGTGTCTTGCCCACTGACATGGTGCCGAAACATGGACGCTCACTAAGGGAACTATGCACAAAATCAAAGTAGCTCAGAGTGCCATGAAGCGCGATGCTAGGCATCACCCTTCTTGACCACGTCACAAACGTCGAGATCCGACGTCGAACTAAGGGGACGTTAGGGACCGAATAGCTCGCTTAAAGTGGCGTCGGGCTGGACACGAAGGTAGGCGAAATGATGGCAGATGGAGCAAATCCTTAACAGAGTAGTGGCCGAGATTAGGCAAAAGAGGATTGGGTCGTCCGGCAGCCAGGTGGGTTGACGACATCTGGAAAAATTTCGGCAAGACCTGGATGCGATTGGCACAGGACCGGGAAGGATAGCAAAATAGGGAGGAGGTGGGTTGATACGGGCTGAAAATTATGATGATAGTATAGTATCCGAACGGTTCCCTTTCTACGTTTGAACTTAACAGGACCTTTACTCAGACTTTATATTTTCGAAATATCATCGTGATCATTTTTGTCGGAACTTCATCGGAATAGTTTACATTTCAAGTAAAACTTTCACGATATACTCATATATCAATGTCGAAAATCCAAATATACCCCGCTTCGCGTTACCTATAATATTCAATCGTTACTCACAATGAAGTTGTAAATACAGCTTTATCACCACACTGTGATAGTCTATAATCAGGAGTCTCTTAGCATGACTTTTAGGGTGGACGCATATCTATACGCGGCGAAGGAGGCGAATGAAACGAATTTACTTTTAATTCTTCTGACGATTCGTCCGATTCGCCGCGGATAAGTGTGCGAGGTGTCATAGAATTTCATTCTAAAATTCGATTCTTTCGCGTCCTTCGGCTCGTTCGCCGCGGATAAATATGCGACCATCTTTAACAGGCGGTTTTCTCTTTTTGGGCTTGACGCAAGGCTCCGCCATTTTGTATTTTCAAATGTGTTTTTGTTCATAAAACAATAATCGCAAATAGGGTAATATCTTCATCAACAGGTGTCCTGTACGCCGGCCTAATGATCACCAAAGCAGGACCAATGGTGTTGGAATTCAACTGCCGATTCGGTGACCCCGAAACACAGGTGCTGATGACGCTGCTGGAATCTGACCTTTATACTGTTATGAAGGTAGGTTTAAATTCCTTTGGTTGCTGATGATAAATAGATGAAGGGGAATTTCGCCTAGCAGTCAAGCAAGTATCCAGAGTTTGATTTCGGGGACGACGATGACGAGGACATTCATGTAATTTCTTAAAGTTCATTGAATAAAAAACAATATAAAATCGTTTTAATCACTGCACTATCTTATCTTAACTATTATAAAACTGTAACAGAAGTTTGTCTGTACATTGAAGATATTTGTGTCCCTGACTCCAAATAAACCATTTTAGAATTTTTTGTCTGTCGTTTGTGTGTTTGTTTGTGTGAGCATCACGAGAAAACTACTGAACCGATTGAGACGAAATTTTTTTTTTTTGATAACTTATGATCTGACTTAAAATCTGGTACATAATTTGTGCGGAAGAAGTCGCGGGTTAACTCTAGTGTATTATACAATAATTCGGATTTCAGACGGAAAAATCCCACCCAACCCCATTTTTTTTCGCGACTTCGATGTTAGCCCCTAAAGAAAGTAGTTCAGTTTGATGGACTGATCATCCCCTTAAATAAGTGTCAGCATATTAAGAAGCACCCTGTATTAATCGCACTTTTACAATAACATTTTTAAAAAACCTATCCTTTGACATCTTTTTTTAGATGTTTATAGTATAAACGGTAACGGTAAATAGACTATGTATTATTGTATACATAACCTTAGCTTAAGAATTTATATTGTTATAGTTATTAAGTCGTGTTATGTTGTAGAGTTTCTGGCCGCATCTTCTCTACAGCGACAACACGTTCCGACGCGGTGGTAGCTTTAAAAAAGATTTGACGTTTGATAAGTGTGCTGTAAGCTCCTATATTGAATAAATTATATTGACTTTGACTTTGTATAAACCAAAGGTTTTCTTACGAAATTAAGATCGGTTCAGCGTGATTCTCAAATGCACAATGACTAATAAATAAAATATTTCTTTGAAATCTTCGCTTTTCCAATCTGAACGTTCCGGTCAATAGCAGGGTATGTAGTAATTTTCTAAGACACAACTTTTTTTGATATTTTCTAACACATTCTCAAACTTGCAGGCCTGTGTTGACGGCACACTGAAACAATATCAAGTGACGTGGAACACCAAGCTGTCAGCCGTCGGTGTCGTCATCGCTTCCAAGGGATACCCTGAGACTTCTACTAAAGGATGCGTTATTAGTGGTAAGCTTAGAGATGACTGGTGTCGTGTTATTGTAGTGTTGTGTAGTGCACACACGGCGACACATCAAGCTATACAAAACCAACATAAATCGTCCTGATTATTTTGCTTTTCTACTGGCTTTTCGGTGAAGGAAAACATCGTGAGGAAATCTGCATGTATCAATTTCAAGACATGTATTGTACCCACTGTCCATTACAAGTGGTGACGGGTTCACTCCCCGTCACACCGGACAGAGTTTTGGTACTAGTGAAACGTGGATGTTCTGTGGTTTCAGAATATCTCTGAGTACCCCCTTCGGGGAATATAGTCGTGAGCATGCTTATGCTTCTTTTGGTTTTGTATAGCTTGATGTGTCTTCCAGTGTATTTACTATCATATCGATTGTCAAGGTAAAACCTATAGTATCGTCCGCTCATTAAGTGGCACATGGCATGCACAGAAATACTATAGGCATCAATAGGGAAACCGGAGTTCGGTTAGCGCACCCTGGTCAGTCAGCCACGATACAACCATTTCCAACTAGGACGTGCTGTCAACGTTTTTGGTGAGGTATGAGGCTCAAAAATACTGTATTGCAAGTGTGAGAAACCTTATCCCGGCGGCGGCCTAGACGGCCCGATAGCACAGTCTGTAGTGAACCTGCCTGCTGTGCCGAGGGTCGCGGGTACGAATCCTGTAAGGGACAAATATTTGTATGATGAATATGTATATTTGTACCCGAGTCATGGACGTTTGTATATTTATACTATATCGTTGTCTAGTCATCATAACACAAGTCCAGGCTAGATTCTGGTACTTTAAATGTGACTAGATAATTTGTGTGACAATGTTCAAGATATTTATTTATTTATTTAGTAGTCATGTATGACACCAGAAATAGGGTTGTCCATTTTGAGCCGTTCCGGCAGAAAACGA
Source organism: Agonopterix alstromeriana (assembly GCA_963924505.1). Lineage (NCBI taxonomy): Eukaryota > Metazoa > Arthropoda > Insecta > Lepidoptera > Depressariidae > Agonopterix > Agonopterix alstromeriana. The sequence goes on from OZ004675.1 coordinate 15,370,703, forward strand.
TAATCCTTTTATTTTTGGGTGAAAAATTAAATGAGTTACATATCGAACAGGTTGCTTCATACCATCCATTTGAACAACTTTCACAATGAAGCCAACAACGAAATCGCGAAAAAAATCTTCTGTTCCTGTTCTGTTCAAAATGTATAAACACCTGTTTTTTGTCGCGATTTCACATTTGGTCCAATAGTCAAAGTTGTTCAGTTTGATGGTCTGACACTTCCTAAAGTATGTAACGCATTTAAGTTTACACAAAGTTGTAACTTTGTCTACTGGGCCTATAGAATAAGTATCTTTCGATTAGCGTTAACGGCAGTAGAAAATTTAAAAATGTATGGACTTGACGTATGGTGACGAAAGCAAACTTCAAAATGTTTCGATCGCTAATGTCAAATTCATACATTCTGTCATTTTCTACTAGCGTCAACGCCAATAGAATGTCACTTTGTCTAGAGGGGCTGTTTACTAGCGGAAGTTGCGATACCATGGATCTCCGCAAAGTAACGCCTGATACAATAAATAATTAAATCCTAACACGTGTGAATCGAGCCTGAGCGGGGAGCGCTCGTTGGCGAAGTTGGCTTTGGTATTGGTAACGATCACCTAAGAAAAGCAACGCCAGGATTGGTCAGTCATTGGATGGGTGACTGTTTAGTGGTATTTCATCTCGAGCGCTTCGGAAGGCACGTTAAGCAGTTGGTTTCGGTTAGTTCCGTCAGATGGCGTTGTTACTATTCGTTAAGCCAGGTCAGAGGCCTATTAAGGCGGCTTGAAAATTCTTAAAAAATCTGACAGCAAGTTGAACACTGACTTGCCTCCACCAACACTTCCCGGGCCCGCGTGATGGAGTATGGCCCACTCCCTCTCACCATTATTCGTGAGAGGAGGCCTTTGCCCTGCAGTGGGATTCTACAGGCTATAACTTAACTTAACGTGTGAAAATGTGCAGGTCTATCGCAGATACAATCGAACCCCGGCCTCGTGGTGTTCCACAGCGGCGTAGCGCGCGGCGCTAACGGGTCGCTGGTGACGTGGGGCGGGCGGGTGCTGCTGGTATGTGCGCGTGCGGGTTCGCTGCGAGCCGCCGCCGCCGCCGCGACCGCTGCCGCCTCTGTTATAGACTTCCCTGGAGCTCAGTATAGGAAGGATATCGCTCATAGAGCTTTCTCTAAGTAAGCATATTTTATTTATTACCAGATTTTAAGTCTAATAATCTTAGATAAAAGTAAAATTAAGGGATCGGCCTTACGCGAACATTTCAAACCAGAAAAATAAGTCAAAACAAATGACAGGTATACTTCAAATATGTGCCGAGATGATAGACAAGTGTGCTAGTTTGTATAGACCAAGTGTACTACTTGTGTGCTTCAATTAAACTCGATTTGGGTATACCCATTAATTTGATTTTGATCTAAGCTAATAATAATAATAGACTCAAAAGTTACATCAAAATCAGTCCAGTAGTTTTCGCGTGATACGCGAACAAACCTTTAAAAGTTTTATGGTAGTATACAACGTGTTAATGAATAAGCGCAAAACCTCATACACCCCGACTGATTTATAACAAAATAATTAGTTTGAAACAATAATTTAATTATTTTCATAGTTAAAATTTAAAGTTATTCGCAGTTTAAGATTTCAGGCAAAAATGATTTGTTATCATTTCAGCAATGAATGAAAGCGCTAGCTTGCTCGTTGATACATTTTAAGAATCTTGTTTTGGTAGTAAGTAGTGTAAGTTGTTAAGTTAGGTGTGTTGAGATAGATTTCAGTAAATTTTAAATTTTACAAACAAATTATTTAATATTTTGAAAAAAATTACCTATGTTGAAAACATGATAGTTAGATTCTGCTCTCGATTCTAAACAAACTACTTTCTAGTTTTGCGTTAATTCATTAACACGTTGTAGATCTATTTGGCACAGTAACAAAGAACAAACGAATACATCGATCTTACAAATAGTAATTAAATTTAATGAATGAATTATACTTTATTTTAATTTACAATAATTAAATTACGTGAAATAATGATGATGATGGAGGTTTATTTGTGTTGTGCACGGGATGTGCTTTCTGTTGTGTTTTTCTGAGCTCTTCTACTCTTTTGGCTCCATTGCACGGGGTATGAACTAAAATGCTCTTTAAAGAGAGTGATTTAGATAACAGCCAACATTAAAATCGCGCAAAAATATTGGTAATTCCATAAAAACTGTCAATGGTGTGTTGACTCTACCCAGCAGTATGGAACAGCTGATATTATTTTCACTATTTCAATGTAGGTTCTACAATGAATGTTGTTTAGTTTGATGGTCTGAAGCTCCTTTAAGTATGTAACGCATTTAAGTTTACACACTGTATCTTTTGCAAGAGTTCTAAGGGCAATGTCCTACATTGATACTTTTTTACAACTTTACTGGTTTTCACAATTAATTGTTCTTGATGATTGATGCATGACTTTAAAAACATTCTCTTGTATGAAAAAAGAAGGAGAGATTCATTTCGGTTTGTCAAGATAAACCTTTTGTTTCAGCATGAAAACTCTCGACGAATGAACGGGTACTTCATTTAAATTCCATTTAATTTCCATTTTTATTCAGTTTCTTTATTTGATACTTAACTTTTGTATTTTATCGTCCATTTATTTCTATTTAGAAGTTGTATAATGTTCTCATCAATTTATTGATGAACCATTTCTTCATTAATAATAATGTCTAAATTGTTTTTAGCTTGCATGTTTGGGATAAATTCGGTGAGAATAAATAGTTCGAATTACTTATTTGTCTCCAATTTCTTTTGTTTCATTACTTTTTTGAATCTCATTCATGTTACGTTCCAATGATTTCATAAGATTGATTGTATTGCATGTTAAAGCTATAAATAAATTGTTTGAGAGTTTGTTTTTTGTTGCATTTATTTTTCCTCTTTCTGCATGTGTTGTCGCTGCATGGTTGGTCATTAATCGAATCCGTATTTATCATTATCATTTATTCTTTGTAGCCTTTTTCATATAATAAAAGCCGTATCGCTTTAATTTATACTTAAAATAAGAATGTTAGGGACTTGGGAAGCCCAATAATAAGGGATATCCCCAAAACCAAAACATGGTAGGCTAGTAGGTGGTTAGATCTGACTCCTAAAGAGTCGGCGGATTCCATAGATTAGATCATCGTTATCATCAGCCTATACAGGGTCCTTCTTAATATGCTGACACTTTTTTAAGGGGATGATCAGACCGTCAAACTGAACAACTTTCTTTACGGCACCAACATCGAAATCGCGAAAAAAATACAGAAGTGCCATACAAAACTGCAAACCTCCTCCAGCCAAATGTATGGGACAGTTTTTTTTTCGCGATTTCGATGTTGGTCCCACAGAGAAAGATTTTCAGTTTGATGATCTGGTCATCCCCTTAAAAAACTGTCAGCATATTAAGAAGGACCCTGTATACGTCCTAATGCAGGGCACAGGCCTACTTCAGGAAGGATGTATGGCCGTCAGTCCACCACGCGTGCCCAATGCGGATTAGTAGACTTCACCTTGGCATCAGAATTTCTTCTCCAGTATATGCAGGTTTCCTCACGATGATTTCCTTCACCGTTTGAGAGCAGTCGGCATTACTTGCATAAGTTAAAAAAACTAATTGGGTCTTGGCATGTCGTCCATGCGGATTGGAACACAGACCCTCGTGATTGAGTGTCCAATAGTGTCCGTACCTCTTCGCAACGCGCCTCCGAAGGTACTCAGTCTACATAAAAAAAATAACGGCTTACTTTAGCTAGACTTTTACTCAAATTAACTCAGCATTCGATCGAAAGATATTAATTGCCTGGACTGGATAACCAAAGTTTGACAATAACAATTGTTTTCTACTGTTTTCACTACGTTCAAATCAACTTTTATGGAAAATAAATCTCTGAGCCAGGAATTTGAGATTAATCAGACTCACAGACCCTCCCCCTTGCTACGTCCTTCTGCGACGCCCGAAGTTGTGTGGTCACGCCCATTGTCCGCAATAAACTCTGCTGTCCTCCGGTACTCCACAAGCAGTGCTGTATTGGCTATTCGGAAAAAAAATCTTTAATTATTCGTTAAATAAAAGTAAAATGAGCACTAGAAAGAAGAATAAGGGCAAGACTATCTAAATAACTCCACTGGGGTCTTTTCGAGACCCATTTAGGTGGGTCTTGGTCTCCGCAACGAGAAAACGCAAATTTTCCCAATCCTGCACAACCTCTCGCCAGTAGTTGACTTGCAGCAGTGCAAAAGATACTGATATAAAAATAAGTTTCAAATTCTTTCTTCATTTATGATTATGACATAAATGAGATACAAACTCTCCCTCTTAAAAACCTTCTACGATTTCTGACTGCAATAGGGATCAGTTGAAAACGTTCGCAGTAGACCAGCGAACGTCGCATTGGCACAGGCGCAAGTCTGTTAAACTCCCAATAATAAGATAAGTATAGCCTGTAGGACAAACTGCGGGGCAAAGGCCTTCTCTCACTAATAATGGTGAAAGGGAGTGGGCCGTACTCCACCACGCGGGCCCAGTGCGTGTTGGTGGAGGCAAGTTAGTGGTCAACTTTCTGTCAGCGCATTTTTAAGCCGTCTTAATAGGCCTCTGACCTGGCATAACGAATAGTTACTCCGCCACCTGACGGAATTATGCTTAACGTGTCTTCGTGCGTGCTACCAACTGCTTAACGTGCCTTCCGAAGCACGGATCGAACGCTCGAGATGAAATACCACTGAAAGGTCACTAAAGATGGTCCTGTCGTTGCTTAACTCCTGTGAACGTTACCAATACCGAAGTTCCACTACGCTAATAAGCGCGTCGTTCAATAATAAGAAATGGCATAAATCTCAATTCTTCTTCACCAGGGTCAACGGGCTCTCCTACCTCCAAAGCGGTGTAGACATCGACGCGGCAGCGACCCTGGTCCGTCAGATAGAGCCTATCGCCACTGCGACCCACCGGCGCGGGGTCCTCGGACGTCTGGGGTGCTACAGCGGACTGTTCCAGCTCTCCGCCATGGACCCGAGGCTGAAAGACCCAGTCTTAGTCCAAGGGACTGATGGTGTTGGTACTAAGCTTAAGGTAAGTTTAGGTTAATTAGTTGACATAAAGAGTGGACCGGGATTCTGTGAAAGCCCAGCCATACTATGTGTTGCGTTGCCGCATCGTTTCTTCATCGTTTTCGCTGAGGATGGCACACGGGAGGCGCGGCGTGTCTCATATATTATCTTCTGAACACTTCGGGTTCGTATGTCTTCCCTCCCTCCTCGTAGTCGGGTATGGCATACCGTCGCTTTTTGTATATTAAACGCAACGTATCGTATGGCTTGACTCTTTGTTTGATATTTGTGAAACAGAACACCGCTTGAGAAAGAGATGCTAATTAGGTTCCGTTCCGCTATTGCTCCGGACTGCTCCGCCCACGCCCCGCTCTCTTTTCGAGTAGCGCTTGCATTTATGAGACAGTACTGTCCAAATAATACTACTGTCAAAAAGTAAAGGAAGGAATTCTGTTAATATCTGTAATCTATACTTATAAAACAGTTCCGTGACTGACTAACTGTTAGCCAACGTACAGTCTAAGGCGCTGTCTCCACGAGCGAAAGAATCGCGGCGATATTATCGTCGTGCCACGTATTTCTATACACTCTCTATGGAGCCGTCTCCACACGGCGATATTACTCGACGCGATTCTCGATAGAACTCGTCGCGATTCTCTCGCTCGTGGAGACAGTGCCTAAATCTAAACCACTGAAGAAAACTGACGAAAATACTGACCACTGATGAAATTTGGAATACATATCCTAAAGAGAATGTAGGGGTGCACTTAAAAAGGATTTTTTGAAAATCCGACATCCACGCGGGCAAAAGCTAGTATACTATAAACACATAAAGCTATAAATGTGTATTCTATTTCTACTAGCCAATTTTACTAGCCTAACTTTTTTGGATCAAATTCGTTGCGGGTTCCAAGAAAGCATCCCCTTGGCTCGAAGGATCGCTCGCTGGAATTCATTGTTTAGTGTTGTAAGTGGTCGCCGCTGTTGAACCTGGTTTACACAAGTTACAGTGGCGGTAATACGCGGTGACCCTATGCACGTTAAAAAATCAAACTTACGAACAAAATGTCTTAATGTCAAAAATATAGCTGCAATCGTGCAGTGATACCAAGACTCAATAACTTGTATTTTCTTCTCCAGATAGCGGAAACAATGAAGAAATACGACACCATCGGTCAAGACCTCGTCGCTATGTGTGTGAACGACATCCTATGCGCCGGAGCGGAACCCTTCGCGTTCCTGGACTACATGGCGTGCGGGAGGCTTCAGGTCGACGTCGCTTCTACTATTGTGAAAGGAATCGCTGACGCTTGCATACTTTCTGGATGCGCTTTATTAGGTATGTACAGTCTAGGATAATAATTTATCTCAATGAGATATTGATTTACTCTGTCAATCTTCGTTTGCGCAGTCCCCCGACAAAACCAGAAGTCGTTTAGTAATCATAGGGTGCAAAGTCGGATAGCAGCGAAAAGGGAGTGACAACAATTAGCCAATCGTGGCTAGGGATTGAAAGTAGCAAATTAGGGTTGGTCAATATAATTTCGCGTGCTATTAAAATTTGTCAACTGCGCACATCGGGGAGACTTATAAACCTGGTACCTCTGTCTCATACTGCATACATCATAGCGTATGCTCACGACCGTCGGGATGATCAGACCATAAAACTGAACAACTTTCTTTATGGGACCAAAATTGAAATCACGAAAAAGAAGTCTATTGTCCCATACATTTGGGTCGAGTGAGTTTGAAATTATGTATGAAACAACTGATTGTGACCCCTTCGTGTGATCGTTAAGTCCTCTCCGGGCTTATTACAACCCCGGAGAGGACTTAACGATCACAATATTGATTTTATTGTAAAGTAAAATCATAAAACTTTATGCATTTTTGATGAAAATTGTTCAGTTTGATGATCTGATCATCCCTTTAAAACCCGTAAGTATATTAAGAAGAGCCCCGTATTTAAAGGGGTATCTACTTCAGATCATCAATCTGATGCCAACAAGTGATCATATAGATGTCAGTATCAATTTATTAAACGTTTTTTGAGGTAGAATCAATTTTTATTTCTATCCTCAGGTGGTGAAACAGCCGAAATGCCTTCAATGTACGACATAGGTAAATACGACCTCGCCGGGTTCGCTGTCGGTGTGGTGGACAACATGAAGCAATTGCCGCGCTCCAAGGAGATCAGGGCCGGTGACGTTGTACTGGCGCTGCCATCCACTGGCGTGCACAGCAACGGATACAGTCTCGTGCAGAAGATCATGAAGGAGTCGGGGCACAAGTGAGTGGGCTCAATTTGAACGATGAGAACAGCGTAGCTTTCTACCAAGGCGCACAACTCTATCCTCGGCCTTATGCAGTCGCTCTCCGCTACCTGTCTCTGGTCGTCGGTCTTACAGGCAGAAGGCAGACCAACACTACGATTGCCAGTTCGTGGTCTACATTATAGAACTTTGCTACAGCTTTCTAATTTTCAGAGTGATTTCAACTACTTTAGTTCTGTGACTGTTACAGTGCGAAGCAATATTATGTTGATTAAATTTAATGAGTCCAATTTCTTCTTGTTCTTAGAGGCCAAAAAGGTGTAAAGTTTCTTTAGCAGTGTTTTATTCCAATGTCAGGTTTTTGTTATTTAGTTTATATTTTTTATGGATAGTAGACATTATTTGTGGCGATTAATCGAGTTTATTAACATAAATTCAATTTTTAAAACATTATAATCTGAGATCTGTATATGCCAAATTCTTTCCACTCCATGGAGAAAACGAAAACCATTGCAAGAAGAAGAAAAAACCCCGGTCTTCAATTTCTAACTTTATGCTGAAAACAGAAAAGGCAAATATCAAATGTCAAATTCTGAAATTTAAAATTATTTTTTTCTTATTGGCCCGTTATTTTAAGTTTACCGTGGACTTTAAAAGATGACGAGTGACGTCACGCTTTTGAATGAAAAACTACATTATTTCATCAAAAATATCTATCTAACTGTAATTCGTGCTTCGTTCGAGAATTTTTTTTAATTGAAAATTTTTTTTTTTAAGCACGCATAGCATGCATAGCATAGCATATGCTCACGACTATATTCCCCGAGGGGGTAGTCAGAGATATTCTGAAACCTCAGAACATCCACGTTTCACCAGTAGTACCGAAACTCTGCCCAGTGTGAGCCCGTCGCCACTATCATATATCGTATCGTATTATTTTTTTCTTTAATTTAAAACCTCCGTTTTTTCCACAGCTTCTTCGAGAAAGCCCCTTTCAGTACCACAAACAAGTCGTTCGGTGAAGAATTCCTCGCACCAACAGGCCTATACGTAAAGCCTTTACTCCCCGCGATCAAGGCTGAGGTTATCAAAGGACTGGCCCATATCACCGGTGGGGGATTACTGGAGAATATTCCTAGGATCCTACCTCAGGGTATTCGAGTCAAATTGGACGCTACCAAGTTCACTATAAATCCCATTTTCGGTTGGCTTCAGGCTAAAGGTGAGTGGTTTTGTGCTTTTTTGGTGTATATATTTTTTTTTATTTATAACAGAACCTCTTTTTTTTAAGTCTCTAAAGATACAGCAAAATTTAGTGGCACATACCTACTCAGTAGGTTAAAGAGGCATTTATCTTTCAGTGGCGCCCTCATCACAAAATTGAATATTTCTCAGATAACTTAAAATGAATAAAGACTATTTATATTATATTAATGAAACAAGTGAAACATTTTTAACAAAAGCTATTTTCTATAAAAAAATGTCCTTGCACTAAAAGTTATAAATAATGTAGTTAGATAGCTTCGAAGTTGAATAAAATCGTATAAAAAATTTAAACTCCAACTACGGAAGGCTAAATATCATTTTTATAAATTTCCGTTGTCTCTGCCTACCCCAGTGGGATACAGGCGTGAGAATATGTAAGTATGTATGTATACATTTTGTATAGGTCCATACAACTTAATTTACTACTATTTACGGTAGTATTCATAGTACCCTGTTAGTACTAGATACATAGTGCTACTATGCTACTACTATGTTTACGAATAAATATAATTTCAATTTCAATTTCGTTTTTGTAGTTTTAAAGCTAGCTACAAAATTAACTAATACAAAACTCGTCAGGCATGGTATCAGACTTCGAAATGCTGCGTACATTCAACTGCGGTGTCGGCATGGTGGTGATCGTAGACCCGGTGTGCCTGAAGGAACTCCTAGGACTCGTGGACGGGCCTATTGCTGTCGTCGGCTCTGTAGAGGCGTTGGGCAAGGAAGGTGAGGCTTTACTACTAAGATTAGAGTTTTAGTTTCTGTCCGCAGCGTTAAAAAAAACACCCTAGTAATATTTAAGGTGACCATCGTAATATTTGAGGTTCAGACCATCAAACTGAACAACTTTCACTCAGGAGCCAACTTCGAAATCGTGAAAAAAAATCGTCTGTTTCATACAAAACTGCAGAATTTCGTCCCATTTAGAAAGTAGGTCAGTTTGATGGTCTGATCATCTTAAAAAGTGTCAGCATATTAAGAAGGACGCTGTATAAGTTTGAAAAGCATACTCACTTTTACTCGCAGCGTTGTATAAGTTTGAAAAATCATGCTCGCTTTTACACGCAGCTTAATCTTATTTTGAAAAGCGTACTTGCTTTTACACGCAGCGTCATCTGAATTCGAAGAGTGTACTCGCTTTTACACGCAGCGTCATCTGAATTCGAAAGTGTACTCACTTTTACACGTAGCGATATCTGACTTTGAAAAACAGTTTCGTCCGCGTAGTTTTAACCTGAAAAGGTTTAAACTACGCTAATGCGATTTATATATCAGGTTATCTTTGCAAGAGTTGTAAATCGGTGCTTTAGCTTTAACGTGAAGAGGTAAGGTTGATTTCACAGTCACTCTGTGAACCAGCGGTAGAGCTGTAACCGCTAATATTTTGAATTTCTCTCTATCGGAACCCTCAATGATATCCACCTGAACCATACGGTATCTAATTAGATGGTTTTCTTTCAGGCGGTCACCAAGTAATAGTAGACAACTTCAAGGAAGCTATGGCACCGTTGATAGCTCCCCATGCCGTAGCTGGTCACGTCGCACCACAGAAGTCCCTCTCTTACAAGGACAGTGGAGTCGATATCGAGGCTGGGGACTCTCTAGTCTCACTTATCAAGCCTTTGGCTAGGTTAGTACTACCTACATCTTATTTTAGTTCGGTTACTTATGAAGCTATGGTACTGTTGATATCTCCCCATTCCGTGCATGGTCACTTCGTACCACAGAAGTCCCTCTCATAAAAGGTCAGCGGAGTTGATATCGAGGCTGGAGACTCTTTAGTCTGACTTACCAAGCCTTTGGCTAGGTTAGTACTATTTCTTCAAGTTCGGCTAGTCGTGTAGAAAAAATGAGCGAGAATAGATGTGTGGAATTTACGAGGCCAGCGTGAGTGGCACAGATGAAAGCTCTGGCAAATGAACAATCTCGTAGCGGAGCTACGTAAAATTGCTTGAGCACTTTTTAAGTGGTAATTATTTTATAGTAAAATTTGAATGAATTTATTCCATTCCGACAGAACTGAAAAGAGGATATTCGAACACACGCTGCTGTTCGACGGATTAGATTTTACTGTTGCAGATTATTTTCAACTGTGTTTGAATGGAATACAGTTGATGTTCCACTTAAAAAGTGCTCGAGCGTTATTGCGCATAGTCTGAATTGACCCTAAGTAACAATAAGAAGTGACTTGTTTTATTATTTCAATGTTGTGTCGGATTGTAAAAATTTTACGGTTTGATGGTCTACACCTCAAATATCGAACGCATTTGATTTTACACCCTGTATAATTTATTTGTTTGACAGGACAACTTCACGCTCCGGAGTGTTGGGAGGACTCGGTGGCTTCGGAGGCTGCTTCCAATTGAAGGCTATTGAACGGGAATACAAAGTAAAGTTCTTTATATTACTTATTTATGTATATTGCCTTTGCTAATGGCAACTTGCGATGATAATAAACTATTAGATACTGAATATTTCAAATCAATGAAATCATTAAGTGCCGTAAAACGAATTTAATATTTTGATTCAATTCAATCCATTTCAATTCTTCAAAAACGTTGTGTCATGACTTTTATATTGTTGAGCCGTTCTGTGGGGTTCCTAAAAGCCTAGTCAATTTAACGCTTAGGAACCTATGTCTTAAAAAATCGACTGATCACTGGATGGATACGCCATGATTAAACCATTCCAAGGCACTAATTGCGGCATACGACTGCAAAATGGCAAAGGAGAGAATCGCGCTCAGCACGACAAACTTGCGCATTATAGTGAGGGCGCTGACGGGGCACTGTAGGCTGAACAAACACCTTACAATCCTAGGCATCAGGGACACGAAACTCTGCAGATTATGTCTGGAGGAGGACGAAACCCCCATTCACATCCTTTGTGAATGTGGCCCACGAATGCACAAACGATATGCACACTTGGGTAAACACTTTGTTCATCCGAGTGAAGTAAAATCTTTCACTGCTAAAGAAATCTTACAATTCCTAAAGGAAGTGGGTATTAGCAGTGAACTGTAACTATTGTGGCGATCACAAAAGATCTACATAAGGTCGAAGTGATACTAGTCTGCAGAAGACTCGAATAGCCGCTTTACAACAATTAAAAAAAAAAAAAAAATCTATGTAGTATTTTTCTAACAAGAGTTAATTACCCCAACGTCCATATGACCCGCCAGGCCTGTGTCTTGGGACGTATGACTGATGTTGTTGATATATTTAATAGTCTAGGAAAAATAAGGTTTGAGATTGCATTAAAGACACTTTAGTAAATTGTATTTGAAATAATATTACTGTTAATTTATAACACTTTTGTCGAGATTTCGTGGTTATATTGGCTCAGGAACCTGAGAAATACCTTTTAATCGATATAAATGTGCAAAGGGCAAGCTTATTTCGAAAGATATTTCTTCCAGCATACTAGCAAAAGAGACAGTGAATTATCATAAAGCAAATTTAATGTGTACAAAAAAACAGTGAATAATTTAGTTTTGAGGTTATAATTTTTGATGACTTACAAAATATTAAATATCTACTCGAATTTACGATATTAACCGGGGATTATCATTTTTATAAGTAAAACATATTGAATGAAGCCATCCTGTACAGAATCACCAGTTTCCATTTTTTGTTCATACCTAAATTTAATGTTTTGTAAATGTCTTAATTATTAAATAAAACACATAAAAAAATTGGGGATTATTGAGAATTTTTGTTTTTCAGGTATTTATCTACTATATTCCAAATTATCACCAAAAGTGCAATTAATGCAACCTTCTCCATACAAAAATCCGTAGATTTCCCCGACTATAAACACATATCTCTTTTCAGGATCCAGTCCTAGTCCTAGCAGCGGATGGCGTCGGCACGAAGCTCAAAATCGCACAGAAAATATCTCAGCACAGCACTATTGGCGTGGACCTGGTAGCGATGTGTGTTAACGACATTCTGTGCAACGGTGCCGCGCCGCTGACCTTCTTGGACTACTTCGCGTGCGGCGCGTTGGATGTCAACGTGGCTAGGAACGTGGTCTCCGGGGTCGCCGAGGGTTGCAGGCAGTCCTCCGCCGCACTCATTGGTGAGTACACTCTGTTGTGTAGGACAGTGTTTTTTCAAACTGAAATCTGCAACCTTCGAAGGTCGTTGCAGAGCAGTTCCAGTCGTCCAGGTCGTGAGTGAGAAAAATTTGAGCTCGCTTCGTTCGCTCCAAGTTTTTAATCTGGATATTGTTTACAACGGATAATAAGTCTTAATATAACTGATTCATATTATTGTGGTATTTCAAGCTTACTTTGATCGTTTCAGTGTTATTATTATTATTAGCATTGCTCACTCAGATTTCAATTTCAATTATTGAACTGAACTCCGGTTTACATCACTTACAGCCCACAGCTTTAAAAAATGTCGAGCTCACTTCGCACGCTCCTGGTTTCTATTTTAGCTATTGCTCTGCATGTATAAACTGCTCACTGCTCTGCTCTGCTTTGACTGCAGCAGTAGTAGTGCCGCAAAATGTTAAGCTGGCTTCGCTCGCCCCAAAGTTTATATTTTGATGTAACGCAACATTCGTAGTGCTGAGAAATATAGAGTTCGCTCCAGATTTTCGATGTAACATCCGTAACTTGATGGAATTCGTGCCTCGTATATCTTTTTAAATTCAATCACGACGAAGATGAAAGCGTTGGGGGGTCGTGTCAGTTTTTTAGAGGTATGTGGGGGCTGCTGTTCAATTTGTATTCCAAAATAAAATTATATCTGTTATTAATTGTTCAACAGGTGGCGAGACAGCTGAAATGCCGGGTATGTACGAGCCCGGTGTGTACGACATAGCCGGCTTCGCGCTCGGAGTTGTCGAGCGAACACACATATTGCCCAAAATTAACGATATCACTGTAAGTATTCACTAGAAATAAACAGTTGCTTCTCTTAAACACATCTCCCGAATCCCTTATAGCTCAGTCCCACACATCACCACGATGCGTCGTAGAGACTTGCGATTTAAATAAAAATCTGTGGTAGACATTGTCTGTGTTTAACACTAAAATATAACTGTTTCCGTAGGTCGGGGATATAATAATCGGTCTGCCATCAAACGGTGTGCACAGCAACGGCTTCAGTCTTATTCACAAGCTGGTGAAGAAAGCTGGGCTCACTCTGCAAGACAAGGCACCTTTCAGCAAGGAGGGTCTCACGTTAGGTAAGCATTGAACGACACCAAAGCCCTTTGAATTTCATACAGTTTCTACGTAAGTAGAAATCCTATTATGATCAGAAAAAAGTGTAAATTAATAAAAATCCAAATCAATAAAAATCTTCAGCGCCTGTAATGGGTTCTATACAACGTTGCATAATAAATCATTGCCTTATTTGTTCCATGTTCTCCTGTCCATGTTAACCTGAATTTATCTTCTAAGGAAGGTAAAAAGACCAAAGTGATATCCGAAACCACACACTTTGTGTCTAACAATAGGGCTAGCATGCCACGCATAACCAAGCTACAAAACGAGAAAGCCGTCAAGCTCGCTCATTTCGGTATACGTGAAATAACAGACGGAGGCACATCTCGATTTTTCTCGTTTTGTCTGGGGCGGCATGCTAGGTCGGCGGCGATGACTTATTATAACTTTTTGTATGGGTCAAATCGTGACGGCAAACAATAAAAATTAGTCTAGAAGCTAATGTAAAAGACATCGGTTGTATGTTCAACTTTTTACTTTTGAAGTCTGTTTTATTTAGCATAGCATATGCTCACGACTATATTCCCCGAGGGGGTAGTCAGAGATATTCTGAAACCTCAGAACATCCACGTTTCACCAGTAGTACCGAAACTCTGTCCAGTGTGACGGGGGGGGTGAGCCCGTCGCCACTTATAATGGACAGTGGGTACAATACATGCCTCGAAATTGAAGCATGCAGGTTTCCTCACGATGTTTTCCTTCACCGAAAAGCCAGTGGTGTTACAAATCGTACATAAATTCCGAAAAACTCATTGGTACGAGTCGGCCTGGACGGGGATCGAACCATCGCCTCCTGCACGGCAGGCAAGGTTACTCGCCACTGGACCACCACGGCTTTTTAGCTTTATTTAGGTACACGGCTATAAGAATTATTTGTATGTTAACAACATTGTCTTCCTTTGAAACCAGGTGAGGAACTAATAAAGCCGACCCGCATCTACGTGAAGAGCGTGCTGCCAGCCCTACAGCTCGGCTGCGTTAAGGCGGTCGCACACATCACGGGCGGAGGCCTGCTCGAGAACATACCGCGCGTCGTGCCCGAGGGCGTGCGCGCCCGGCTTAATGCTCACTGGTGGAATATACACCCGGTAAGTAGGACTAACATGAACATAGGTATCTGTAAACAAACAGACAGATTTTACAATATACTCTCTCTGTTTGCTATTTTTTGTTGTTGCTATCCTTAGGAAAATATGATATATCTCCGGACTTTCTAGGTTTCTAGGTAAAAAGCCGTGGTGGTCCAGTGGCGAGTAACCTTGCCTGCCGTGCAGGAGGCGATGGTTCGATCCCCGTCCAGACCGATTCGTACTTTATGTACGATTTGTAACACTACGTGGCTTTTCGGTGAAGGAAAACATCGTGAGGAAACCTGGATGCTTTAATTGATTAATTGTACCCACTGTCCATTATGTGGCGACGGGCTCACACCCCCGTCACACTGGACAGAGTTTCGGTACTACTGGTGAAACGTGGATGTTCTGAGGTTTCAGAATATCTCTGACTACCCCTCGGGGAATATAGTAGGATCCCACTGCATAGTAGGCCTCCTTTTAGGAAAAATATGTACTAGAGTAATATAGATAAACTTGAAGTTTCGGCGCCATTCTATGTGTTGTTAGAAAAATTATTCGTAAATAACGAAATATTCCATTAAGGTGGCTGTAGAGTTGTCAATTTCATTCAAAAGATGGACGCATAATACGCGTAGACGGTATAATTAGAAGTAATTTTTTATGAATAATATTAATTCTCATAAAAAATCTAGATTACGTCACAAATAACATTTGCAATTTACAATATAAATACACAATTTTCTATGAATAATTTCAAAGCTTTCGTATTTATATCATCAATTGCAAATGTTATTTGTTATGCGGCATCTAGATTTTCTGAACTATTTTTCCATACAAAATATTACTTTTATTAATGCCGTCTACGCATATTATGCGTCAAACTTTTGAATGAAATTGACGACTCTGCAACCACCTTAATGCATGCGTTGGTATATTTTTGATCATCTTTTCTCTCTTTATTATTTTAAAGAAACATTTCTTGAAATGTTGGCCTTTATTCGCGAAGACTGCCGCTAGCGATCCGGTAGAAAACCATTTGAAAAACGCGCATTTGTATTTTCTACAGGTGTTCGCATGGATCGCGGACGCTGGTTCGGTGAAGGACGATGAAATGTTGAGGACTTTCAACTGTGGCATCGGAATGGTGCTGATCGTGTCACCGGAGAACCAGGCCGAGGTAAGTACGGTTATACAGGGTCCTTATTATACAGACGGTTTTTTAAGGCGATGGTCAGACCATCACTCTTTGGAACTAAGATCAAAATTACGAATCGTGGGTTTGTCTCATAAAATCTTAGCCACGGTTTATACAGAAGAGACGTGTGGCGGTAGCGGATAATCTAAGTAACACAATATAAACCTTATAGTACGTAGCATAGCGTCCCTTCCAGTATGGTTTTAAAGAAATTCTCGTTTCATATCAAATGTCCGATCATTTCCTGCAAAAAATAATGTGTTAAAAAATACAAATACACATTTATAGTTAAGACCATCAAACTGAACAACTTTCACTATGGGACCAATATCGAAATAGCCTAAAAAAATCGGATGCTCCATACTAAACTACAAATCTACTCGAGCTGTATGGGACAGCAGATTTTTTTTTTCGATTTCTATGTTGGTCCCATAGTGAAAGTTGTTCAGTTTGATGGTCTAAACAACCCCTTTAAAAGTTTTAAATGTTTATTTTTACTTTTGTAACACTTGTATAAGCCAGTTTTCAAGTTTTATCATAAGTCAGGCACACCTAAAAACAATATCGTAATCTTTTACTAATAAATATCTGCAATGTGTACAGACACAATTCGATTACAGTTTCATAATAATTTAGATTAGATTTCTTATTTGCATCAACAACACTTCGCAACTAATACAAGCCCGTCCCCAGGTGATGAACATAACGCGAGCTCACGGCGCGATGGTGATCGGCAGCATCCAGGCGCGGCCGGTAGGCGGCGCGCGGGTCGTCGTCGACAACTTCCCCTCCGCCATAGACTTCACCAGGAGGATGCCTCTGCTGCCATCCAAGAGGGTAAGTCCTTCATCGTCCGCTGCTGAATATTGGCTGTGTGAAGTGAGTGATGGGAACTGTCGAATCGATCGCACCGCCCGGGGTGGCAGACGTTACCATTTCCGGTCAAGCTGTGTTAAATACGCTTGAAGCTATGCAAATCCACACACTAACTGAACACAAAATCTCCAAAACTGTGAAGACTACTAACTTATAACTTGGCATGGAAGTTTCTATTGGCATCTAGGTGCTAACAAAAAAAAAAGGTTCTCTGAAATTCAACCCCTAAAGGTGTAAAAACCAGGATACAAGTTTGTCCGGAAATCAGCACTGCAAAGATCGTGGATTCCAGCCAATAGGTATTTTAATATTGTTAATATCGATAATGCTGCTCCTTTCTTTAGTTTAACCTAATTTTATTATAAAATTAGGGGCGCTAGTGTCGTGCACACAGCCAATTGGAATCTGCTGCCGAACGAATGAAAACTATTTTTGAGTTGTTATTAATTTCACCCCGTATACAGGGTGTAACAGACCAATTGTCATTTGATGTTTGTTCCGGTCACAGAACATTATAAGAGGGGTTAGAAAGTGCAAAGTAGGCGTGGAACGTGTCGCCACAGGTTATGCAATGATTTGCATAACACCATAAGGCGCGCGGCGTGGTGCGAGCGAGAGGGCATGAGAAATTGTAGCAGCGTGAGCGGGAAGACAAGTGGCGACAGCCGTCTGCGAAGCAAAAGCGCTACTTTGCATTTCTAACCCCTATTATAATGTTCTGTGGTTCCGGATCTTAGTATCGCATTTTTACATTTTTAACTTGTTCTTCGCACCACCAGGTGGCGGTGCTGGTGTCAGGAAACGGAAGCAACCTGCAGGCTCTGATCGACACGACCAGGGACGCGACACAGTGTATGTGCGCGGAGGTCTCGCTCGTCGTCAGCAACAAGAAGGATGCCTTCGCGCTGCTCAGGGCGGAGAAGGCACAGGTCCCCGCCGTGGTAAAGTTATACATAACTATACTTCATTTAGAAAAGGACGAAAAGATTTTCCGATTTCCATACTTACAGGGGATGAAGTGGGATTAGGCCGGGCATGTCTGTCGCATGCATAAGAAGAGGCAAAAATCACCACAGACTGGGTTCCCCAGGATGGTCACCGGCGTCGAGGTATACCCAGAAAAAGGTGTAGAGATAACATCGATGCCTTCTGTGAGAATTGGCCAGAATTTCGACACAACAGAGAGGATTAGAGACTAAAAGGAGAGGCCTTTGCCCGGCAGTGGGACTTTGAAAAAGCTACGTAAAAAAATACTTGCAAGGTGTAAGGAAAAGTATCATTAGCTTTTGAACCACATATTCTAATTAAAGATTGAAAAAGTTTGGCGGCGAGAGGGATTCGAACCCACGACCTGCCCATCCGGGGCATGCTCCACTCCAACAGAGCTGTCGGCGCCCCGCAGGCCACGACGATATTTTCAATCTATATCATCGTCTTTAAGGGACGTCAGCGCCATCTACCAGAGTTATGCAAACTACTGAGAGT
Source organism: Agonopterix alstromeriana (assembly GCA_963924505.1). Lineage (NCBI taxonomy): Eukaryota > Metazoa > Arthropoda > Insecta > Lepidoptera > Depressariidae > Agonopterix > Agonopterix alstromeriana. The sequence continues at coordinate 15,389,189 of OZ004675.1, forward strand.
TTATACAAACTACTGATTCACACGTCTAATGTTACAATTAGAATTCATGCGATATAGATGTCACACCATATTCTATCCATCAAACTAAACAACTTTTACTATGGGAGCAAACCTGTCAGAGCAAAAACAAAATCAATTGTTTCATACATTTTAGTCGAGTAGGTATTGCACTTTAGTCCATACTAAAGTCAGACAGCAGATTTTTTTTGCTCTCCCATAGTAAAAGTTGTTCAGTTTGACGTTTAGAGTATGTGCAATCAAGTCATTTTATTGGTTGATTTTACACATTTCCGCTACATTCCGGTTTTAAAAAAATCCAACGATACTTTCCTAGATCAATTTCTTCTTATACCTTCAATAATGTAATCCTCAGATCTTCAACCACAAAGACTACAAGTCCCGGGAGGAGTTCGACCGCGCGATCACGGCCGCGCTGGAGTCACACAAGATAGACATCGTCTGCCTCGCCGGCTACATGAGGATCCTATCCGCAGAGTTCGTTCAAAAGTAAGCACGTACAAAATTGGGCAATCCAGGGCCCACGCCCTGGGCGGCAGGTTAAGCCGGCGTCAACACTATGTGTTTGAAAAAAATCTAATGATTTGGAACGCATTCTCCAGATCCTAGTGATTCCGTGATTAAAGCCGTGGTGGTCCAGTGGTGATTAACCTTGCCTGCCGTGCAGGAGGCGATGGTTCGATCCCCGTTCAGACCGACTCGTACCAATGAGTTTTTCGGAATTTATGTACGATTTATAACACCACTGGCTTTTCGGTGAAGGAAAACATCGTGAGGAAACATGCATGCTTCAATTTCGAGGCATATATTGTACCCACTGTCCATTATAAGTGGCGACGGGCTCACCCCCCGTCACACAGGACAGAGTTTCGGTACTACTGGTGAAACGTGGATGTTCTGAGGTTTCAGAATATCTCTGACTACCCCCTCGGGGAATATAGTCGTGAGCATATGCTTATGTATGGTAGTGATTCCACACAGTATTGAAAAAGTCTCTATATAGTTCAGTTAACGAATGATTGTAGATGGAAAAGTCGAAAGCAGGATGTTTGACTACGGAATTTTGTTTGGATTTAGGAGACATATATATTAAAATATATTATTTGACGGCCCGGTAGCTCAGTCGGTAGTGAACCTGCCTGTTGTGCCGAGGGTCGCGGGTTCGGATTCGAAAGGGACAAAATATTTGTATGATGAATATGAATATTTGTACCCGAGTCATGGATATTTGTGTCTATATGTCTATTCTATATCGTTGTCTAGTCATCATAATACAAGTCCAGGCTAAATTCTGGTACTTTAAATGTGACTAGATAATTGGTGTGACAATGTCCAAGATATTTATTAAAAGTCCTCACCCCTCTGACATAAGCCCGAGAGGGGGACACAAAGATGTTAAGGTTTTTTGGATCTTGTCCAAACAAAGTTCCGAAGTCAAACTTTCTGCTTTCAACCTTTTCGTCTACACGACTTTCGACTACTTGTTCTGTAAATGAGTGCTCACAATCCCCCATTGTTAGAGCTAAAGTCAAAATGAATTGCGAATTTTCGAGTTACCTTCGCTCGCTCCAGGTTTTAGATTTCACTTGAACCTGCCAAAAACCTCCCCTAGGAAAAAAATATTGTTACGCCCATGGAGGGGAGGGGCCCTAATCTCAAGTTTTCCCCCCAGCTCGGAATAATCGTAGATCCGGGGCTGATTGTATAATGTATAGCAATATATTTGAACGAACTTGGATGTTGTTACCCTTAGATGGAAAGGGCGTCTGATCAACATCCACCCGTCCCTGCTGCCGCGGCACCCCGGCCTCAACGCGCAGCAACAGTGCCTCGACTCCGGCGACCGGGAGAGTGGATGCACCGTACATTTCGTTGACGTGAGTTATTTTTATACAAGGTGTAACAAAACACCCTAGGAGTCTTTTAGTTTTAGGCCATCAAAATGAACATCTTACACTATGGATAAATTTTTTGGAAAAAAAAACGTGTACTTTTAATATGCTGACTGTTTTTAAAAGGGATGATCAGACCATCAAACTGAACAACTTTCTCTATAGAAGCAACATCGAAATCGCGAAAAAACTAATCTGCGGCTCCCTACTAAACCGGAAACCTGCTCGAGCCAAATGTAGGGGACAGCAGATTTTTTTTTCGCGATTTCGATGTTGGTCCCATAGAGAACGTTGTTCAGTTTGACGGTCTGATCATCCCATTCAAAAAGTGTGAGCTTATTAAAAAGGACCCTGTATTTTGCATTGCATAGAAAATTATTAACCACTTGAACCGTTTTATAGTTATGAATTCCTATCCTCAGTTTGTACCACGGGTCGCTCGCGGACACTTGTAATATGCTTCCTTATTTCCACAGAAATAAAGCTTATTTTTCTTTACTTATCCTCTTACTTCACAGGAGGGCATGGACACCGGCCCAATCATACTCCAAGAGAGAGTGCCAGTTTTAAAGAATGACACCGTAGACACGCTGACACAACGGATTCACGCGGCCGAGCATAGAGCGTACCCGCGGGCTCTTAGACTATTAGCCACCGGCAGGGTCCGGCAGAGCAGTCAGGGAAACATCATGTGGTCTTCGTAATCTGTAATAACCTTTCACTCAGAGGCATACGGACGTAATTCGAGTGGCATTTGACTGGACTTATGTCTCTATGATTCCGATTTACATTTGTTACTGGTATAAAAGTTAGTGTAAGGATTATAGTAGTCCTTTTTTGTGAGAATCTATTACTACTGGTGTAAATTAAGAGGATAGGCGGGTTACTGTTTAGTCCATACAAACGTATACTAGAGCAAACAAGTTTTTACCACAAAATCTATATCGCCTCTGCCATGTTCCTATATTTTGTTTTTTTCGATAAATCAATTACTATAAGAACGAGATGCCTTCGAAAACGACGAAAAATTGCTAAATTTTACCGCTGAGTTCAGACATCCAGCAAGCTTTGAGGAATATAAACAAAAAAAGGAAAAAATACAGACATAGTCAAAGTCTTTCTCATATTATTCTTGAAAGAATTATTTTAAAATCGGTTTAGTTTTGGAGGAGGAAACAGGGCAGTACGAAACCGTGATTTGGTCAATTTTATATGTAGGTAAAATCAGTCCGCGCTGCAGTTGTCACTTTCGGGAACAGCGCGACAGCAATAGATCTGTCAAATTTCTTGCAGACCGTTTATCCTCTTAAGAATGTAACTGGTAGTAATAGTACGTAATTATTATAATAGTACTACATACAGCCACTCCCTGCCCCTCTCTAATGTCAGATACCGCACCTCACCCCGCACAATTATGGTAGATTTTAGAGACGAGCAAAAATACAGAATGTTCCGTACACCGACGTCAACGAGGATGCTGTCAGGTTAGTTAATGTCTAACCAGAATATCAAAATTCGACTTCACAGATTGATTGATTTTTTCTTGACTTTAATTTTTTAATTTTCTGGTTAAACATGAACTAACATATCCTTGACGTCTGTTTGCGGGACACCCTGTATACACAAAGGCGCGCGCGTCCGCATCCGCGTAAACGCGTGTGCATAAGTGATCTTGCTTATGTAGTAGTAATATTAAAAAATTGTGAGATCGTTCTATGGCGTCGGGGTGTGGTTATACTGACCACCCGGAAAAGGATCGTGTATTAAATGTTTTTACCGTGAAAATGGGGAACTTGCACAGTTTAGCGTTGCGTGTGCGTTTATATTTTTAGTGTATCAAACTGGTATCAAAGATTTAAGGCTTACATGAAAATACCAAAAACAAAAATGGTAAAATATGCACAAATCATTTATTTATTGCAAATCAAAAGTTGGCTCAAATTCCGCACCAAAACGCTCACTGCCATGACGTGACGTCACTCCTTTTCATGACGCGTGAAGCTAATCACAAATCATCGGCTGTAATATTGCCGTACTCTTCTAACGCACGCAAGTTGCTAATCGCTTTGTCACTTTGCGCTGATTGGTGTTTGAAATTGCGTTCCGATCCACGTAACTTATAATTGAAATATTTCGTAATAAATAAAACCTTTTAGTAATGTTCTATTCACAACTATTATTATTGAATTATTAAGATAATTTCTCATTAAAATTTTGATGCAAGTTCCCCATTGAGTGAAAGCTATGCCCTACACTTCGGTTGCACGGAACGTGTGAAAAGTGACTTACATGTTTCAAAGGATCATAATTTGAAATCAGAAACCATTAGGGACCAAAATATTAAACAATCACATTCCTATAAAGTGCCTTAGAAGTGCCATAGTCATAGATTTTGAGTCGAAATAATAATCTCGAATTATTTTTAGACAATAATGTTTAACTTAGAATAAATTAATTGTTAACTTAGATTTTAAATAGATAAGTATTTTGTTTCGAGCATTTATCGAATATTGTTAGATTATAAAATTTTTTTATAAGTTTAAAATGATTGTTAGACATTGTTGTATGAAATAGCTTTTAAATAAAAATGTTTTATATGCTTCATTGGGTTTTATTTCATATAAACGATTAAATAAATTATACATTTCAATATTATCACAGATTTTAACACTATCTTAGGAAAAAAAACTATCGTTTATCTTTAGATGATTTGTTTCACACAAAAAAAAATAAATAACATGTAATAAATAGAGATCGGATATTCGGATGCATATTTACCTAAACTTCATTTTTGGCTAAGAAATTATGGAAGCAGCTTCTTAAAATTTTCTTTGTTAAATAAATCATGTATGCCAGGAAATGCGGCAATACATAAATAAATCGGATGTATAGTGTGGAAGCGACTTCATAAAAATAAAAATGTCGATACAAAAGTGCACTCCATAATAGCCAACACCTAAACTTTAGGTAAATATGCATCCGATTATCCGATATCTAGTAATAACACTAATAACCTGGAACATTACTTTTGCAAAGAAATTAGTTCCTATGTTTTTCCGCAACATGGCGATGTGGCATGGAATTTTACCTAAGAGGAAGGATCTCTCTTTAAGACTAGAGTGAGCCATACCAATTGTAAAGTGTCCACTTTTTTTGACGTTTAGGTTTGAGTGTGTGGTGTCAAGTAGTATGGACAAAAGGCACCCAGTGACATATGGCCTTATGTTTACGGTCAATTTTCACACACACTAGCTCAAAAAAAAGTGGACAGCCGCATAAACAAATATCTATAGTTCCATATCCTTCTACTATTAAAGGTACGTCATAAGACAAAAGAGACCAACTACAATCGTAAATTTATACGGACTCTATGGAGATCCCTTCCTCTTAGAATTTTACTGATCGGGCTTCAAAAGAATGGTATCAATGAATGCTATGATCACAGAGTACTAATAGTACTATGATTATCAATCATAGTACTATTAGTACTGATGGTTTATATTTATACATCCTACAGAACATCTTTTGTTATAGAAAGCGTTGTATCATTAAATATAAAAACAATGACAGTGCAACTGAACAACTGACTGAATTTGCGTAACTCTGAAATTTTCTCCATATTATTTTCGGAAATTTTACAGCAAATTTTCCAACTACTGTTGCTCACTCCTCTTGTTCTTGGGGATTTATAATCTTTCTATGTCTATAGGATCCTTCTTAATATGCTGACACTTTTTTAAGGGGATGATCGGACCATCAAACTGAACAACTTTCTCTACGACACCAACATCGAAATCGGAAAAAAAATCTGCTGCTCCATACAAAACTGCAAACCTACTCGAACAAAATGTATGGGACAGCTGATTTTTTTTTCGTGATTTCGATGTTGGTCCCATAGAGAAAGTTGTACAGTTTGATGGTCTGATCGTCCCCTTGAAAAAGTGTCAGCATATTAAGTTGGACCCTGTATACACCGTGTTAATGAATTAACGCAAAACTAGAAAGTAGTTTGTTTAGAATCGAGAGCAGAATCGAATTTTCATGTTTTTAACATAGGTAATTTTTTTCAAAATAATAAATAATTTGTTCGTAAAATTTAAAATTTACTGAACTCGATCTCAACTCACCGCACGGGCACACTCATCCTACTTACTACCAAAACAAGATTCTTAAAATGTATCCATGAGCATGTTAGCGCTTTCATTCATTGCTTAAATGATAACAAATCATTTTTGCCTCAAAACTTAAAATGCGAATAACTTTAAATTTTAACTATAAAAATAATTAAATAATTGATACAATCTAATTATTTTGTTATAAATCAGTTGGGGTGTATGAGGTTTTGCGCTTATTCATTAACACGTTGTATACATTTTTCTATAAATATACAAATATTCCATTGGGCATTTTCAGTTCAATAGTGGTCATCTTTTCGAAGAAATATTAATGATTATATGTACTATAAAGCCGATTTATCTTTCCTCAAAACTTTATTTTCCTTTCCTTTACTAAAGCTAAACAAATCAACGATACCTTTGAAGAGAATACCAAAAAAATCGTCGTTATCGAATGTAACGTGTTTTACCACTTTTTCTCTTTCCGGTTTCTTTTCAACTGAATGATTACCATTTATTAAAATATCTTTACAAATCTCATCAAATTTCACATGAAACTTTTGTTTATTCATTAACGGTACTATTAAGTTAAAAGTATTTATTTTTGAGTTAATAGACTTCGCTAATTCCCTGTTACTTTCGCTCATGCGGTCCCATTTATATTTATCTTCTTCGCACAAGGGGTAAGGGCCTAAGTACATTCGATCTGTTTTTATTTCTTCTTTCAACAGCTGTATATCTTGTTCGATGTCTTTACTCATTGTTATCCATTCCGGTGTGAAACCGTTGTTTATTAGCACCTGTAAATAATTTATTGTAAAAGGAAGTCGGCCATAATCTGCACAAATAAAAACCTAACACAAGTGTGTATACAACGTGTTAATGAATTAACGCAAAACTAGAAAGTAATTTGTTTGGAATCAAGAGCAGAAGCGAATTATCATGGTTTCAACATAGGTAATTTTTTTCAGAATATTAAATAATTTGTTTGTAAAATTTAAAATTTACTGTACACGATCTCAACCCACCGCTCGGGCACTCGCACCCTACTTACCACCAAAACAAGATTCTTAAAATGTATACATGAGCACGTTAGAGCTTTCATTCATTGCTGAAATGATAACAAATCATTTTTGTCTCAAAACTTTAAATGCGAATAACTTTAAATGTTAACTATCAAAGTAATGAAATTATTGTTTCAATCTAATTATTTTGTCGTAAATCAGTTGGGGTGTATGAGGTTTTGCGCTTATTCATTAACACGTTGTATAGTATACTATACATTGTAGTTATTTACAAAAAGTTACAATTTGGTTTTGTTTTCTTCTTATAGACGAAATATTTCGAGATATTTCTTATAGACGGCCCGATAGCACAGACGGTAGTGAACCTGCCTGCTGTGCCGAGGGTCGCGGGTTCGAATCCCGTAAGGGACAAATATTTGTATGATGAATATGAATATTTGTACCCGAGTCATGAATGTTTGTATCTATATATGTATTCTATATCGTTGTCTAGTCATCATAATACAAGTCCAGGCTAGATTCTGGTACTTTAAATGTGACTAGATAATTTGTGTGACAATGTCTAAAATATTTATTATTATTTATTTATTTCTTTGTATGTCAATTGTTGTTGGTTGAGTCCCTGATTCCAAATCACAAATTTTTTGGATTTCTTCGTCCTTCTGTTTGTCAGAGCATCACACAAAAACGAATTGACCGAGTTAAGAGAAACTTTTTGTATTTAAAGCTAATAATTAACTTAAAAATTGTTATACAGAGTGCTTCCTAATATGCTGACACTTTTTTAAGAGGATGATCAGACCGTCAAACTGAACAACTTTCTCTATGGCACCAACATCGAAATCGCGAAAAAAATATCAGCTGTTCCATATAAATCTGCAAACTTATGTGACCAAATGTATGGAACAGCAAATTTTTTCCCGCGATTTTGATATTGGCTCATAGAGAAAGTTGTTCAGTTTGATGGTCTGATCGTTCCCTTAAAAAACTGTCAGTATATTAAGTTGGACCCTGTATATTTTATCTCGCTTCAATGGACAGAGCTAATGTTGCAGGCAAAAGCTAGTTTAAGAGGATATGTGAAAAAGATAGGATTCTTCAAAGCATCATATATCATGAAGTACTAACAGTAGGAGTATGATTTGCGGATATGTGTAAATTGAACATATAATTGAAGTTTTGATTAGAGCCAAAACACGATTAAGATATATTTTCTCGATAGAAAAATAAGCCAAAGTAGCCTCCGTCTTTATCGATAAACGCTTGGTACTGCTAAACGGTGAATAATAGAAACACGAGACTTGATTTAAAGAAAGAGATTGGTATTTTATAAAGTTTGATTAGAGCAGAAATGAACTTACATAAATAGTACAATCACAATTAAATAAAGTTTGTTTTACGCTTGCGTCGTTTCAGGCGCGCGCGCCGCCCCATCTCTTTCTCTCGCATCATGCAGTAATATAAGCTATCACACGCCCATTTCGCTTCAATTATTTTTCGACATAGGCCCTTAACTAGTTTTACTGTAAATTTTATTACAATTTGCAAAACATACCTCATTCAACTTGTGCGTTGTAAAATCAACATAAGGATTTTTATTCTGATCCTTCAACGGTTTTCCTTTCCCACTTAAATTCTCAAATTCACCTTTCGACATAGATTCCTGTATCAGATCCTCGACAAGTCTATCGAAACCATACTTAGTTTTGATATCATGCTTCTTGCCGTATTGCCCTTTCTTCATGAGAGTGTTTTCTGAAGCGACAGCTTTTGCAATACGATGTTCCATTACATTAGTTGCAGCTCGCTGGGCCCTCGCTTGCGTGTATTGCTTTTGGCGCTGTGATGGTGTACCATAGCCTACCCCTTCATAGCTTAGGTACTGACGGTGTTGGGGAGCGGTGTGCTGGAATTATTTACAAATAGATTTTTTTAAATTTGCTTTTAAAGCACCCACAATTTAATTACCAAAATTATTAAATTGGTAATCTAAAGTGAGAAAGTTATTATTATACCTTTTTTTTTATAAAATAGGGTTACTAATTGGATATTTTGTCGAATGCCTCTCATTTATTATGTATAAAAATATATTATCTTTTACTAGTACTTTTTTAAATTATATTTTTTAATTTTTGGATCTGTGGCAAATCAGCTTGCAGTACCCTTTTTTCAGCAAAAACCATTACATTTTTATGTTCCATTTTTTAGTATAGGTATATAATTATATAGTAAAGGTAATGAATGCATTTAAATATAGCATGCATTGTGGAATTGAAAATATGTTAATTTTAATGTTGTCATTATACAGAATATTGTAAGGAATTAATAAAGCTTATTAAAAGAAGTGTGTTGTAGAGTTTCTGGCCGCATCTTCTCTACAACGGAACACCTTCCGACGCGGTGGTAGATTCAAAAACATGACGTCAAAAAGTTATCTATGTGATATTATTTTGAATAAACAATTTTGACTTTGACTTGACTTTATTTTATTTATGTTATTTATTTATTAGGTAATGAATGTAAGTCATTTTCCAAACTAGCATATTACATGCATGGTGTGTTCATAAAGGTGATCGGGTTGCACCCCTCAGGTCCCTGCGCCCGGGTGCCACGCTCCTCGTGCTTGCACCCCGCCAGGTAAAGACGGCCCTGATGCTTCAGCGTCCATAAGAATGACGGAGTTAACGAAAACACTTACCTGAATATCAACAACAATTTTCTCCACTTCCTCCTTGCTGCTTCCCCCAGTATTATGCTTAGTGATAATTCTGAAAGCATTTTCTATGGCAACAAATTTGTCTATGTTTGCTTCTGGAGAACCGGAGTCTGGATGGAACTTCTTTGCTAACTCGAGGAAGGCTTGACGGACTATGTCTTGTTTCGAATGGAGAGGTACGTTTAGGACACGATACGCTTCCTGAAAAATGAAAAAACTTATCATTAATTACGAGAATCTTTTTCAAGTGTTTTTATGGATGAAAGACGCATTTAAAGTTATCGGATCTTGTTAAATGATTGCATAGAGAACTTTTACGTAGAGAGTAGTATATAGGGTCCTTCTAAAAATTCTGAAATTTTTTTAAGGAGTTGATCAGACCATCAAATTGAACAACTTTCTCTATGGGACCAACATCGAAATCGCGAAAAAAAAATCTGCTGTCCCATAAATTTGGCTCAAGTAGGTTTGCAGTTTTGTATGGGACAGCAGATATTTTTTTCGTGATTTCGATGTTGGTGCCATAGAGAAAATTTTTCAGTTTGACAGTCTTATCATCCCCTTAAAAAAGTGTCAGCATATTAAGTAGGACCTAAGAGGCAGGATCTCTCTTTAAGACTAGAGTGAGCCATACCAATTGTAAAGTGTCAAGTAGTATGGACAAAAGGCACCAAGTGACATATGGCCTTATGTTTACGGTCACTTTTCACACACACTAGCTCAAAAAAAAGTGGACAGCCGCATAAACAAATATCTATAGTTCCATCTCCTTCTACTATTAAAGGTATGTCATAAGACAAAAGAGACCAACTACAATCGTAAATTTATGCGGACGCTATGGAGATCCTTCCTCTTAGAGTAGGACCCTGTAAAACGTAGTGATTCCATTCTCTTTGGGACCCTGTATGCCTTGTCTTAAAAATCATATTAACATTGTTATGACGAATTAAATTGTGAGCAAAACTTGATTTTTAACATACTTCGATTTTCTTTTCACACGGTCCATTGGTTATATTCCTCGCAGGATGTTTATAAAAAAAGATAGGGGGCTTTCTTGAAGCCATTACACATAATGATTTCAGCATTTCATAGAAAAATTTAAGTCATTGTTTTTGTTTTGTTACGTAAAATATAAAATATAAGCAAAATTTTTGAAATTGACTTTGACAATTTCAAAATTGACGTTTCGTTTCATTAATGCTATGTTATCTTAGTACAAACTAAGTGGAACGCTGATAGACAGCTTTCGCCATCTATCGGTGATGTTTCGAAGCACTATGTGTTGAAATTTGGGTGCGTATCTAAACTAGAGCGATAGCGCGCTACACCTCACCGCTGCGCTGTAGTAGTGAGAGATTTCGCCCATATCAATCACTGTCTTGTTAGTCTTTGACTAGACAACCGGCTCACGATTCAGGTGCTAATGGTTTTAGCCTCGTGTCGGCCGGCCGTCTTTTTCAATTTATTTTCCAACGTGGCTAACCCTTCTGCTAATAAGCGGTAACGACAATAATTAAAACGTCCTAAAGTCCCAGGCGACTTACCTATCTACAACGTGTTAATGAATAAGCGCAAAACCTCATACCTACACCCCAACTGATTTAGAACAAAATAATTAGATTGAAACAAAAATTTCATTATTTTTATAGTTAAAATTTAAAGTTACTTGCATTTTAAGTTTTGAGGCAAAATTGATTTATTACCATTTCAGCAATGAATGAACGAGCTAACGTGCTCATGGATAGATTTTAAGAATCTGGTTTTGGTAGTAAGTAGGATACCCAAACGGTGGGTTGAGATCGAGTTCCGTAAATTTTAAATTTTACAAACAAATTATTTAAAATTTTGAAAAAATTAAAATTACCTATGATGAAAACATGATAATTCGATTCTGCTCTCGATTCTAAACGAACTACTTTCTAGTTTTGCGTCAATTCATTGACACGTTGTATATCCAATATACATATTAATCTATGGTTTCGGTTACGAATTTTCTTTCTTAAATAAATCCTTCCGTAAAAGTAAAGAGAACAAAGCCCATACAGCCAAGTCTTGATCATTTTAGTAACCAAATCTAAAACGGGCTATTTTAGTACTACCTAATTTTACGTGTGGCATCATAAAAATATGGTAATAATAGTTGCATAAACATACTACTAAAATGTTATATTTCAGGGATTTATTTTGTCGTACAAACGAGATTTCTTGAATTTCATGATAGATTATTTTTGATCCAAAATGTTAAAAAAAATTGTGAAAATGTCATTGACAAATCAAATATTATAGCGAAAGAGCGAGCGTTATTCTGCAATCGCGCGCAATCTGAAATTGATTTTATTAGCATCCTTTTAAACTAAGGCCGAGATTCAGAGACGATTTTTAAGTCATAGTTCGAACTCCCGTATGTAAAAATCCATACATTTTCGCCTTGCTTAGCTCGAGCTAAGACTAAAAAAATCGTCTCTGAATCTCGGTCTAAAGGACGAAGAATGAGCGAAGAATAAAGTATGAAAAAAAAGGATGTGGATGACATTTCGTTAGTCGAGTAGAGGCCTATGACAGTTTTCATCATAGGTAATTTTAATTATTTAAAATTTTGAAAAAATTAAAATTACCTATGATGAAAACATGATAATTCGATTCTGCTCTCGATTCTAAACGAACTACTTTCTAGTTTTGCGTCAATTCATTGACACGTTGTATATCCAATATACATATTAATCTATGGTTTCGGTTACGAATTTTCTTTCTTAAATAAATCCTTCCGTAAAAGTAAAGAGAACAAAGCCCATACAGCCAAGTCTTGATCATTTTAGTAACCAAATCTAAAACGGGCTATTTTAGTACTACCTAATTTTACGTGTGGCATCATAAAAATATGGTAATAATAGTTGCATAAACATACTACTAAAATGTTATATTTCAGGGATTTATTTTGTCGTACAAACGAGATTTCTTGAATTTCATGATAGATTATTTTTGATCCAAAATGTTAAAAAAAATTGTGAAAATGTCATTGACAAATCAAATATTATAGCGAAAGAGCGAGCGTTATTCTGCAATCGCGCGCAATCTGAAATTGATTTTATTAGCATCCTTTTAAACTAAGGCCGAGATTCAGAGACGATTTTTAAGTCATAGTTCGAACTCCCGTATGTAAAAATCCATACATTTTCGCCTTGCTTAGCTCGAGCTAAGACTAAAAAAATCGTCTCTGAATCTCGGTCTAAAGGACGAAGAATGAGCGAAGAATAAAGTATGAAAAAAAAGGATGTGGATGACATTTCGTTAGTCGAGTAGAGGCCTATGACAGTTTTCATCATAGGTAATTTTAATTATTTAAAATTTTGAAAAAATTAAAATTACCTATGATGAAAACATGATAATTCGATTCTGCTCTCGATTCTAAACGAACTACTTTCTAGTTTTGCGTCAATTCATTGACACGTTGTATATCCAATATACATATTAATCTATGGTTTCGGTTACGAATTTTCTTTCTTAAATAAATCCTTCCGTAAAAGTAAAGAGAACAAAGCCCATACAGCCAAGTCTTGATCATTTTAGTAACCAAATCTAAAACGGGCTATTTTAGTACTACCTAATTTTACGTGTGGCATCATAAAAATATGGTAATAATAGTTGCATAAACATACTACTAAAATGTTATATTTCAGGGATTTATTTTGTCGTACAAACGAGATTTCTTGAATTTCATGATAGATTATTTTTGATCCAAAATGTTAAAAAAAATTGTGAAAATGTCATTGACAAATCAAATATTATAGCGAAAGAGCGAGCGTTATTCTGCAATCGCGCGCAATCTGAAATTGATTTTATTAGCATCCTTTTAAACTAAGGCCGAGATTCAGAGACGATTTTTAAGTCATAGTTCGAACTCCCGTATGTAAAAATCCATACATTTTCGCCTTGCTTAGCTCGAGCTAAGACTAAAAAAATCGTCTCTGAATCTCGGTCTAAAGGACGAAGAATGAGCGAAGAATAAAGTATGAAAAAAAAGGATGTGGATGACATTTCGTTAGTCGAGTAGAGGCCTATGACAGCTTTGGTTCCGATAGGTCCGTTGTGGCGCTGATGTCACATTTTCCCTAAAAAGTTTAAATTTTCTCTCCTAAAACGTAAACGCCATCATAAGACGCCATATTATTGAACTTACACCAACACGTAGTACTTCCTATCTCTATGACACCAACAGCGGCGTCATACCGTGTTTTTGCGACAGACGCTTATATCTTGTGTTTCTTCTGGTATTTTCGCTTGAGGTGAGAATCCATGAGAAGTCTTAATTCTTCTCCATTGTATGACGTTATAATATCGTTGATTGGTTTGTTCCTTGGTCAAATATCCCTATTTTTGCATTCTGGAAATTCTGCATGGGTAGCATGCCGCCGTGATACAGCGCTATCACATCTTCGCTCTCTTTCTATTTGCGCGCGAACGAACGAGATAAAAGACGTGATACAGCCATATCACGTGTAGCATGCGTAGCATGCCGCCGTGATACAGCGTTATCACATCTTCGCTCTCTTTCTATTTGCGCGCGAACGAACGAGATAAAAGACGTGATACAGCCATATCACGTGTAGCATGCGTAGCTGAAGCCGTAGCATGCTACACGTGATAAGGCTGTATCACGTCTTTTATCTCGTTCGTTCGCGCGCAAATAGAAAGAGAGCGAAGGTGTGATAGCGCTGTATCACGGTGGCATGCAACCTATGCTGGAATCACTGTACATACATATAACTACAAGTTCTATACAAACTAGCTGGACGACAGCAGCGCCAAAACGGAAATGTTGAAACTAAGTGCAAATTTCACCGTCGCACGCATCTGTAGCTTGCCAGATATCAGTAATCTGTGGGTTCGGTGGAGTAGCGAAAAATTAATGTAGGTTTTGCACTGTATTTTCAATTATTTAGTGTACAGAAAGCTGTATCTACGTTTAATTACCAAGTACTTTTCATTCTTAAAGAGGTAATCTCATAAATTGTGTGTGAACATCAAATGCATTAACACAATGGCGTTAACTGCGGAAGAAGTAATACGCCGCTTTCCAATACATTGGTTGGTTTGGAATAATCAACATGAAGAACTGAAGAACTCTTTAGACGCTCAGAAGGTAAGTTTTCTCAGAATTTTCTTGAATAACTAATATATTTTTCGTCTTATTAATTAATTAATGTTTTAGGTTAGGCCTATTGAAACCATTTTATGATTGTAGTACTAATCAAAAATGATTCATAAAGTAATAAATATTTAGGTCTCGTGTTTGATTGAGCTTTGTCCATAAATGTTTCATTTATTATGATGCGGAATGACTAATATCATTGTGCTAAAATATTTTTGAGTTCATATTTTGACGCTCTACAGAAGGGTTTCCCAAATCCCAACCTTTTTTGCGTCACGCTCCCTGTTATAATAGGTAATATTTTCATGTCCCCCTGTATCAAAATTTAACGACAAGCTTGTGAGACCTACTGAGCCTAAACACGTTGGTAACAACCTTTGACTATTTATATGTGGACTGGTTACGCGTGTAATTCTACTAACAATCATTTCTGCCACTTTTTGAGGGGGGCCAGGTAACATGAAATCCGTAACTTTGGATTTTAGTCCCCATAACTTTAGATTCGAATTTTGAATGTTAAAAATCATGAAAAGTAGTCTCGTGTGAACCCCAAACGTTCTAAGTTCGAAGATATTATTTTGCAATTATAGGCTGTCTCGTTCAGTGATAAGGTGTAAAATTGAATGTAAATGCACAAGATCAATTGTGCTTATACCGTGGCAGAGGGGAAATGCTACCGCAAGGCTAGTCCTTATAATAATTAGTCAAAGGTAACAACAAACTAATGGGTGAATTAGTAACTGAATGACTGAGTGGAATTTACGTCTTTAAGTGGATTTTTGTTTTCAAAATGTAAACACATTGTGCCCTCCCTATGATATCATTACGCTCCCCAAGGGGGGCGCGCCCCACTAGTTGGGAAGTCCTGCTCTACAGGAATATCATTGTACAGTCCGTTAGCACATGGAATAGGATTCGGTTGTAGTATGAAATTGGTTATGTTCGTACTGAACCTCACCTGGCAGCACGGAATAAACTTTTTCACGCTCCATCCTTTTCTGTCGCTCAGGAACTTCATTTGTTAGAGCGAGAAAGATAGCAGGAATACCATCAGTATCAAGATAATTTATTTAATATTTAATTACTGAGTCATCATCATCAGCCTATTTACTTCAACTGTACGGGACGGCTGTTTTTTTTTCGCGATTTCGTTGTTGGTCACATAGAGAAAGTTCTTCAGTTTGATGGTCTGGTCATCAAATTAAAAAACTTTCAGCATATTAAGATGGACCCTGTATATCCGTTATAGAAACTTCTCACAATATTTAGAATTAGAATTATTTCTAAAACTGCAAAGAAATAAAATCTCAACATCTATGCAGCTCTTTCTCATAAAGAAAATTGTTCAAACTCATGTAGGTACTAATGTAGTGTATATATCGTCGGCTAAAGTGTCAGACCTCGTAACTCCATTAGATCAAATTTTACAGGCGGCACAAAAAACGTCACCACGAACAATGGCAGCCCAGTGCAATATGGTTTTCTATTTATCATTTTAAATTGTAACAGCTTTTTAAAAGGATTTAAGAGTTGTGCCATGGATGCATTCAGAAATTAGTAATAAAATTGTATAAAAATGTAATTTGAAGAATATAATGGAGTTACGAGGTTTGACACTTTAGCCAACGATATGTATATTAATCAATGCTTTAAATACATAACACATAGATACATATAAAAATAAAGCACTGAGATTTTTATTATCAACAAGGCTTATCAATTGTTAATGGGAAAAAATGTTGCATATAGGTATGTTCTAAAGCATATCTTATCTAACATTTACAGAGATGAAACATTAAATGCATTAAGCTTTTTAGTCGGGGAAATCTACGGATTTTTGTATGGAGTAGGTTGCATTAATTGCACTTTTGGTGAAAATTTGGAATATAGTAGATACATACCTGAAAAACATAAATTCTCAATAATCCCCGATTTTTAATGTTGTGTTATTGAATAATTAAGACATTTACAAAACATTAAATTTAGGTATGAACAAAAAATGGAAAACTGGTGATTTTGTACAGGATGGCTTTGTTCAATACGTTTTACTTATAACAATAATAATCCACAGTTAATTTCGTTAATTTGGGTAGATATTTAATATTTTGTAAGTCTTCAAAAATTATAACCTCAAAACAAAATTATTTACTGTTTGTTTTTACACATTAAATTTACCTTTTGATAATTAACTGTCTCTAATGCTGGTAAGCTGGTCGAAATATTTTTAGAAATAAGCTTGCCATTTGTACATTAATATCGATTTTAAGGTATTTCTCAGGTTTCTGAGCCTATATAACCACGAAATCTCGACAAAAGTGTTATAAACTAACAGTAATATTATTTCAAACAAAATTTACTAAAGTGTCTTTAATGCAATCTCAAACCTTATTTTTCCTAGACTATTTTAGCTTTTTATACAAACACTAAAGTTAAAGTCAACATAATTTGTTCAATATAGGAGCTTGAAGCACACTTATTAAACATCAAATCTTTTTTGAAGCTACCACCGCGTCGGAGCGTGTTGTCGCTATAGAGAAGATGCGGCCAGAATCTCTACAACATAACGCGACTTAATAACTATTACAATATAAATTCTTAAGCTAAGGTTTTGTAAACAATAATACATATCTATTTAATAAAATAATTGATACAGTAGTTAGTGACACTCAGAGTCTCAGACCCTCATCCAGTTTATAATATGCTTTTTCACAGAGGACTTTAATGATCTTGATCTCTAGATTTTTTTATGACTGTCTCATTGATGTCCTTTATGAGCTCCCGTCATCCTAGCCCATAATACACACCAGTTTTTAAGTCTAATATAGGATCTCACCGATCCCAGCTACCCAATCCGCCGCGTAGCCCCAGCAACGTCCTATGCCGAGGTCCGTACCTCTCTGGGTGCCCCTAGTTTGGTTGCATAATTCATTCAGTTTGCACGGTAGACCCTTTGTGGTGGTCCCTCCAATAGTCCGCAGTAAAAAGCAGCAACTGCTCCCTGAGCAATGCTGTATTAGTAATTTAAAAAAAAAAGTCTTATCTAGGTCTAATCATAAGATTTAAACACTAAAATTAAAATAATAGTATTATCAAAGTCGGTCGAATAGTTTATGTGTGATACTGGAACAAACCGACTTCTACAGTTTTAATAATAGTGTAAATTATGTTTACACTATTATCCCACAGGGTAACCAGAGCTATGTCAAAGTCAAAGTCAAAGTCAATATAATTTATTCAATATAGGAGCTTACAGCACACTTATCAAACGTCAAATCTTTTTTAAAGCTACCACCGCGTCGGAACGTGTTGTCGCTGTAGAGAAGATGCGGCCAGAAACTCTACAACATAACACGACTTAATAACTATTACAATATAAATTCTTAAGCTAAAATTATGTATACAATAATACATAGTCTATTTATATGTAGCAACCAATTGTCTAGGTGTACCCCAACATAACATAAAGAAGAGTGTACAGGGACTTTGTTTGTATGTATACTGACGGTTTTTTAAAGTTATGTTCAGACCATCAAACTGAACAACTTTTCTATACAAGCAACATCGAAATCGCGAAAAAACTAATCTGCTGCTCCCTACTAAACCGGAAACCTGCTCGAGCCAATGTATGGGACAGCAGATTTTTTTTTCGCGATTTCGATGTTGGTCCCATAGAGAACGTTGTTCAGTTTGACGGTCTGATCATCCCCTTCAAAAAGTGTGAGCTTATTAAAAAGGACCCTGTATTTTGCATTGCATAGAAAATTATAAATACTTGAACCGTTCTCTATGGGAATAACATCGAAATGGCGGCTAATACTTTCCGTAATTTCGATGTCAGAAAAAGTTGTTTAGTTTGATAGTCTGATCATCTGTGGTTTTTTATGGGGATGTAGGACTGTCTAATTAAATTAATTGAAAAAATATGTTAATTTTGTACAAGTTGAAGGTTTGAAAGGTTACAATGAATGAAGCCAAACAGAATGTACCTACTTATAACGTAAAAATAATCTTATTATTGTTGGGAAGCCATACAATTTGAGTGAAGGCTGCTTAAGTTTATACTGCCAAAATGTTTGAGGCACTATTTTATTTAATGTAGGACCACGTATATATTTGTCTCTAAATCTCAACCCTAGAACCTTCATACTGTCGTTTTAACCCCCGACGCAAAAAGAGGGGTGTTATAAGTTTGACGCCTATGTCGGTCTGTCTGTCTGTGGCATCGTTCCCAAACGGGTGGACCGATTTCGATGCGTTTTTTTAAATAGAAAGCTAATTTTTCCGAGAGTGTTCTTAGCTCTGTTTCATGAAAATCGGTTCAGTAGTTTTCATATAACTTTAAAAGTTATGAAATAACATTAAATAACAAATTTATAAAACCCTTACAATAAAAATAATAGGGGACTGAATTATTTTTTCCTTTTAAATGTTTGTTTTTGGCGTTGGGCGTTTTTATAGTCAGAATTCGTTCGGGAAAATTTTACCACAATGTGTTACTTAAGTACACAATTTTTTTAGCTTTATGAGTGTACCGAGCCTCCATTGCTGCCTTCAATCGCACTTTTTAATTTCAAAACAATTAAACAACATTTCCAAAAAAAAAGAATGTCGCATTGTTGTCATTGTTGTTATTCAATTTGTCGGCTTAAT
The DNA here is from genome assembly GCA_963924505.1 of Agonopterix alstromeriana. Taxonomy (NCBI): domain Eukaryota; kingdom Metazoa; phylum Arthropoda; class Insecta; order Lepidoptera; family Depressariidae; genus Agonopterix; species Agonopterix alstromeriana. The sequence goes on from OZ004675.1 coordinate 15,408,754, forward strand.
ATGCTAAGGTCACCGCTGTATTCGTTAAGCTAGATCAGAGGCCTATTAACATTAAGCCTGGGTTTTCGGCTTGCGTCGTGTATTATAGCCCGCTTCTTCAATCGCTTTTTCATGAGAAACGGCAACCCCATAGTGATCTACAGGCTATCATCATCATCATCAGCCTATCATCGTCCACTCCTGAACATAGGCCTCCCCCAAGGCGCGCCACAAAACTATCCACGGCTTTCCTCATCCAGTCGCTCCCCGCTACCTTTTTAGGTCGTCTGTCCAGAGTGCCGCTACGCCTGCCAGTTCGTGGTCTTCACTCTAGAACTTTGACACGCCATCGGTTGTCAGGTCTTCGGCAGATATGACCAGCCCATTGCCACTTCAGCTTGCTATATCTTTGAGCTATGTCAACCAATTTAGTTCTCTGATGTATTTCTTCACTCCTGATGTGATCTCTCAGAGAAACACCAAGTATAGCTCTCTACAAAGAGGCTGCTAGGCGTATCCAACAGGATGGGTTGCTTTCAGGAAACTCCTTCATATATTCTCCTCGGCCCTACAATGCCTCAAAACGAAGGTGTTCAATCAGTGCGTCCTGCCGGTGATGACCCATGGCACAGGTCCGGCACACCGACGTTCGCACATTGCGCAAATTGTGCATATCATATGTGTAGGGTTGACTTACCACGCATCCTATGAACATCATTATACATTTCGTTACTTTTAATAGTTCATTCTGGTATTAAAATAGTATTTAAGCTAAATAAACACTGAAACTGTGAGATTAGCGTTATTTTAACGTTTATTTTTACTGAGAGGTTACAAATAAAATATATTTTATGTAGTTAAATCCAACGGGTGCGCGCGCCTGACTGCATTCCCTTGCTCGACTTCCCTCAATTTTCCCCTCAAGTGTGAGGTGAGGTGGGGTATCTGAAGTCAGTGGGGAGCGGGGAGTGGCCATTCTGTATGTAGAACTATATACTATTACCTATTCTGTGCCTATAGTGCGGAAACGTGGATGCTGACTATAGGACTAGTTCATTAATTTAAGGGCGCTAAGTGAGCGATAGAGCTACAGACTTACTTTTGATGTTTCCAGTATACAGCAGAACAGCTGGAACTGCGGGATCCTCGGGGTCGAACGCCGCTCCTGCTCGCAGTGACGCTCGGCCACAAAGACTCCGTCAGGGCACTTATCGACGCCGGCGCAGACGTCAACTGCGAGAAGGATGGCTGGACAGGTATACAGGATCCTTCTTAATATGCTGACACATTTTTAAGGAGATGATCAGACCATCAAACTGAACAACTTTCTCTATGGGACCAACATATAATCGCGGAAAGTTAATCACCTGTCCCAGACATTTGGCTCAAGTAGGTTTGCAGTTTTGTATGGGACAGCAGAATTTTTTTTCGTGATTTCGATGTTGGTGCCATAGAGAAAGTTGTTCAGTTTGACGGTCTGATCATTCCCTTAAAACAGTGTCAGCATATTAAGAAAGAGCCTATATAGAAATTCTATTGTCACACAACACTAGAGTTTGCATGAGAGTTGGCATAAATACTGAGATGAGATGCATCGATCTGTTGTCGGATGGTCCGATAGCTCAGTTGTCATCTTGGTCACAGGTTCGAATCCGGTATGGGGCAAATAGGTATTTGTATGGCACGGGAAAACGTGCGATATGTGGAAGATATGTCAAAAATTAAATGTTTTACATATCGAACAGGGTGCTTCGGACTATCAAACTGAACAACTTTCATTCATTCATCCAACACCGAAATCGCGGAAAAAAATTTGCTGTTCTATAGAAAATTGTAATGTAGGTATATGAATAATTGTGTATTAGTGGTTCTGTAGGGTAATCCTTTCTCTTTGTCTGCCAATATACGTGTTAACAGTGAGACGTGTTTGATTTGCTTCCTAATACTTTACAGTGGTGACGAGACAAAAGAACAGTGCGCGTGCAGTTAAAATAAGTAAAATCACAGTTTAATCATGTCGGTCGGGAAAATGTCGGAATTTAATATCCATAAAGACAATTGGCGGTTGTACGTCGACAGACTGGAGGAATATTTTATCGTAAACAAGGTAACGGATGAGCTCCAAGTGTCGACATTAATAACTTTAATGGGTGCAGAGTGTTACGAGCTTCTAGTGGACCTGTGTACACCGGTGAAACCTAAAGAAAAAACTTTTAAGCAAATTGTCGACACTTTAGAAAAACATTTGCAGCCGAAACCAAGTATTCTAGCGGAAAGGTATAAATTTCGTCACAGAACGCAGAAAGATAATGAGTCTATTTCGGAGTACATCGCGGTTCTCAAGAAAATGTCAAAAACCTGTGAGTTTGGCAGTTGGTTGGAAGAAAGTCTGCGTGATCAATTAGTTTGCGGTCTAAGGAGCGAGACAATCCGACAGCGACTGTTCGCCGAGAGTGTATTGGCATACACAAGGGCTTATAGTTTAGCCATAAGCATGGAAGCAGCAGAAAAAGATGCAGCACTTGTTGAAGGACACGGAAGGTCAACAAGCGATGCACCAACGACAGAATGTCAGGCGATAACGGGGGAAAGATGGCGGCCGCGGAGAGGCGGGGCAGCTACGGCAGCGGGAACGCGTGACGTAGGCCGAGTCGGACAGACAGTCGGCTCGCGCAGCTCGCGCGGAAACCGGTCGCAGGCGCCCCCTACGACCACGCCAACGGAGCGGGGTGGGCAGGCGAGAAACTTTCAGCCGTGCCGCGCCTGCGGTGGCTCACACGCGAGTTCGACGTGCAAATTTTCACGCTATGTGTGTCGAGTATGTAATCGGGAGGGTCATTTACGTCGCATGTGCCCGAATGTAACGGATCAACACTACGCGGGTGAGGGGGAAGAAAGTGACAGTGAGGACAGTGAAGAGGTAATCTGCATTGATTTTAATCAGTTAACTTTAGGTCAGTGTAAACCAATTATGATATCAGTAAATATTCAAAACAAACCAGTGGCAATGGAATGTGATACCGGCAGTGCTGTTTCATGCATTAGTTTTGAATTGTATAAACAATGGTTTAGTAGTTTACAAATGAAAAAGAGTAAATTGGCATTGAGATATTATACGGGTGAGGTCGTTCACCCTATAGGTGTCGTTAAGCCCCGTGTATCGTATAAGGATACGACTAAGGAATTAGATTTATACGTAATGGAGAATGCGAAAAATTCGTTATTGGGTAGACAATGGATCGCAGAACTTGATGTACAGTTGCCAAAATTTGACTATGACAGTGTAAATGCATTGAACGTTAATGAGGAGTTTAATTTAGAGGAATTTAGTTCCAGATACTGTGAGGTGTTCGCTGCGGGATTGGGCCGGTGCACTGGGCCGCCGGTGAGCGTGCACGTGCGGCAGGGCGCGCGGCCCGTGTTCCTGCGCGCGCGGCCCCTGCCGTACGCCCTACGCGAGCCGGTGGAGCGCACCCTGCGCGAGCACGTGAGGGACGGCATCCTCACCCCCGTCGACCGCTCCGACTGGGCCACCCCCATCGTGCCTGTCGTCAAGAAGGACGGTAACATTCGAATCTGTGCCGATTTTAAATTAACTTTAAATAAAGTTTTAGAAATTGACCGTTATCCACTACCCAGAGTAGAAGATTTATTAGTGCGTTTACACGGGGGACAGCGCTTTAGCAAAATTGACCTATCGCAGGCTTACGCTCAACTCGTTTTAGACGATTCAAAGAAATACACTGTCATAAATACGCACAAGGGGTTGTTTAGGTATAATCGTTTAGTATATGGTTTGGCTTCGAGCCCAGGAATTTTTCAACGCCGTTTGGAGGAACTGTTTTCAGACTTACCCCTCGTAGGGGTCTTCCTCGATGATGTCATTATAACTGGAAAATCGTCAAAGGAGCATGTGGAGAATTTGCACAAGGTATTTCAGCGCTTAGAAAGAAACGGGTTGCGTGTGAAGAAAGAAAAGTGTGAATTTTTCGCCGAATCAATCAGTTACCTGGGCCACGTGATAAGTACGAACGGCGTCCATACGTGTCCGAATAAGATTAAGGCGATCCGCGATACGCCGGCACCATCGAATGTATCCGAGCTTAGGTCGTTCATAGGTATGATTATGTATTATTCGAAATTTATACAGAATGTAAGCACCATATTAGCACCACTTTATGAATTGTTGAAAGTTGGGTCTAGTTTCAAATGGGATGAGAGGTGCCAGAACGCGTTTGAAGTAGTGAAGGGGAAGCTGACCAGCAGTGAGGTACTGGTGCACTATGACGGGAAGGCGCCGGTGGTGTTGACGGCGGACGCGAGCAGCGTGGGCGTGGGCGCCGTGCTGTCACAGCTGACGGCCGACGGCGAGCGGCCTGTCGCGTACGCCTCGCGGGCTCTCTCGCCCGCCGAGCGCCACTACTCGCAGATAGATAGGGAGGCACTAGCCATTACTTATGGCATTCGTAAATTCCATCAATTCTTATACGGTAGAAAATTTACTCTTAGGACTGACCATAAACCGCTAACATATATATTCGGAGATAAAGTTGGTATACCGGTGATGGCAGCGTCGCGTTTACAGCGTTGGGCAGTACTGTTATCGGGTTATAGCTACGATATACAGTATGTAACGTCAAAAAAAAATTGTGCCGATGCCCTGTCACGACTACCGCCGGCCCGCAAGGTTGAGCCTAAGGCACGTGTTGAGGTCACATATGTTAACTTCGTAGAGAAGTTTTTACCTATAACGAACAGTGAGGTGAGACAAGCGACAGCCAAGGATACACATTTGAGTAGAGTAAAAATGTACGTAGAATCAGGCTGGCCGGCGGCCTGTCCCAATGACGAGATAAAACCATTTTTTAATCGACAGAATGAGTTGTATGTAGAAAGTGGCTGCATCATGTGGGGGCACAGGATGATAATACCGTCGTCATTGAGACAGCTAGTACTAAAACAGTTACATAGTAGTCACATGGGGATAGTTAAGACAAAGTGTTGGGCGCGGAGCTACGTATGGTGGCCGCAAATCGACCAGAATGTGGAGACCATGTGCCGGGAGTGCGAGACCTGCGCTTTGGAGGCAGCAGCACCACCGAAAGCTGCTCCACAGGCTTGGTTTTACCACGAACAGCCTTGGGTCCGACTTCATGTAGATTTCCTTACACCTTACAGGGGTAGTACTTTTTTGGTGCTAGTTGACTCAAGTTCGAAATGGTTAGAAGTACAAGAAATGAAAACGACATGCGCAGCAAGTGTTATTAAAGTGCTTCGAGCTATTTTTGCTAGATTTGGTCTACCAGTTGAAATCGTATCCGACCAAGGGCCACCCTTCACAAGTTTGGAATATAGCAATTTCTTAAAAAATAACGGTATTAAACAAACATTAACCCCAGCATATCATCCTTCATCCAATGGTGCTGCTGAAAATGCTGTGAAACTGTGAAAACGAGCAATAAAGAAGGCTTTTAGAGATAATGTAGATATTGACGCGGCCATACAAACATTTTTACTAACGTACAGAAACACAATTCACAGCACGACCGGCGAAACACCCGCGATGATATTACAAAAACGTTCTTTGCGCACCCGATTGGACTTATTACGTGGAGGCCGAGCGATAGAAGAAAGGGTACGAACTGCTCAGGATAATCAGACTAGATACGCAGGAGGATCACAACGTGATTTTGTACAAGGCGAAACGGTTTGGGCCAGAGGTTACGGTAAGCAGGATAAGTGGGTTAAAGGTACGGTCCAAAATAAAGAAGGTTCTCGCAGATATAGTATTCTGGATAGTGGTAATGGTCAATTATTAAAGAGGCACGTAGATCAAGTACGGCGCCGATCTCGGCTTTCGGATGTTACGTGTCCTGACGACGCAGAGCCAAGAGAGGCCGCGACCTCATCACACCGCGATACAGAGGATGTCGTTCCCCCGGCCGCGGTAGAGACGGTGGTGGATGGGAGTGGTAGTTATGGGCAAGTCGATGAACGTCTTTCCCACTCTGATCATGGCGAGAGTGTAGTCAGTACCCCTCTATCACCCCATGCACCACAACTGCCAATCGCGTCCCAATACCCCAAGCGAGATCGTAAACCGGTTCAGAGATACGGTTTTGAATTTGATTAAAATTGTAGGTATGTAACCATGTAAGTAGTTTAAGTTTAGATATTGTTGTAACCAAAGGATATATTTAAAGATTGTTTGCAAATGGGTTGTTTATAGAATAGTTACCTAGTTTATTATTGATGTGTTTATATTAAGGTAGAAATTAAGTTTCAGATCTAAGTATGTTCTGTGTTATCTAGTGAGTAGGATCGTGACGCCTAAATTAATGTCGGAGGTGTAATGTAGGTATATGAATAATTGTGTATTAGTGGTTCTGTAGGGTAATCCTTTCTCTTTGTCTGCCAATATACGTGTTAACAGTGAGACGTGTTTGATTTGCTTCCTAATACTTTACAAAAATGTCAATAGCTACTCGACCAAAACGTATGATAAAGCGGATTTTCTTTTCGCGATTTCGAATTTAGTACTATAGTAAAAGTTGTTCAGTTTGATGGTTTGAAGCATCCAAGTATGTAACGCATTTAAGTTTACACCCTGTATCATTTTTCCAGCGGTGCAAGAAGCGACAGCGACAGGCGACCCAGAGATGCTCTCGCTCGTGCTATCTCGCCGCGACTACCAGCGACACGTGGTGCGCGCCGGGGGCATCCCCGACCTGCTGCGGCGTCTAAGCCTCGCGCCTGACTTCTACGTCGAGATGAAGTGGGAATTCACCAGTTGGGGTAAGTGTACTATTATTCCTACCCTGTTCGCCGAGAAAACGAGAAAGATTGGTGTGCCTCTGCGGCCGTAGCGTGATGCGCGCGATAAGGCTATATCACGCTTTTTATTTCGTTCGTTCGCGTGCAACTAGAAAGAAAGCTAAGGTGCGATAGTGCTATATCACGCCACCAGTGGCCACCACTACAGCCGCTGGTTTTGTTACTTAAGATTGATATATGATATTATGATGATTTGATAGAGTGATATAAGGTCTACGTTCCCTGTTCTAGTTTTAGAGCGTTCTGTGTTTCGTACCGATTAATTTTATACCTAAAAAAGACATGCTGCGGCCGCAAGTCTGACTACCGTAAGCACGCTACGGGGACTCCCTAGAACGATCTCACGATGCATGAAAGTACTGCTACAGAATTAAACATTTTAACGTCGTTCTTACCGCGTTTAAATATATTTGAGTTCCTGGTTTGTTTAATTCTAGATTAAATAATAACCGCGTAACTCTCAAAAACTGTATTACTGCTACAGAGACAATATGGCGTAGGAATACGCGCCGTCCAGCTCGCACATGCGCGCCTGCTGTATATGCTTCTTGCTCTGCTCTCCTAAGATCGCCCCTGAAGTGTGTGCGGTGGGGTATCTGAAGTTAGGGAGGCTTTTGACGTCATGTTTTTAAATCTACCACCGCGTCGGAAGGTGTTCCGTTGTAGAGAAGATGCGGCCAGAAACTCTACAACACACTTCTTTTAAACAAAACAAAATATACAAAGTATAATTTTAAAAATCCGATATTAAATTACATAGTGTAACATTGTCAAGACCCTTACCTATCTTCAGTCTGTGGCTGTTCTAACCTAACATATACTACAAGTGACCATTAATGTATATTTGCAGTGCCGTTAGTGTCCCGGATGTGTCCGTTCGACACTTACAAAGTGTACAAGCGAGGCGGCAACGTGCGGGTCGACACCACCCTCGTCGGCTTCGAGAACAACCGCTGGCAGAGGGGCGATAGGACTTACATATTTAGGGGGCAAGGTTAGTGCATCTATATCATCATCATCTTAGTAGGCAGACGTCCACAGTTGGGCATAGGCATTCCTCGTTTCCCGCTGCCTTCACCAGGTCATCGGTCCAACGTGTGAGTGGCCTACCCATGCTGCGTTTTCTCGATAACTAGCAGGCCCCATCGCCCATCTGTTCTGCGAGCAATGAGTCCCGCCCATTGCCAGAAATCTTTTGCTTGATTTTAAAAAAAATGTTCTGCCTTATCTTTCTAATTCTATGCTGAAAAGAGAAACGGCAACATTAAATGTCAAATTCGGACATTGTGGATATATCGTGTTTCTTATTGCCCAGTTATTTTAAGTTTACCAAGAAGTACAGGTCGTCGAGTCGTTTTCGTTTTAACGAGAAAAACTACATTATTTTATGACATACCGAATTAACCCTAACGCACAACGTCCGCAGCATTGAAGTTTTCCTTTTTTTTAAACCCCATATTGTATTTTAAAGGTAGAACGGCGAGTCTAATGGAGCTGGACCACGAGCAGGGAACGTCGTGGTGCGAATACCTGGAGCCCATAGAGGGGAGCCGCGAGTGGCCGCCGCCGCCCAAACACGCCATAGACGCGAGGCTAGCCGCACCCCTAGCCATCAACTACCTTGACACAGACAAGATTAGCTTTGAGAGGTACGTGAGATAAGCTTTGAGAGGTAGGGTTTAGTTTAGATCGATAGTTGGCCGCCCAAACACGCCACTGACGCGAGGATAGCTGCACCTCTAATTTTTAAGATTTCTCTATCAAAAAACCTACAATGAGTCTATGTCCGGTCGTATTTGTCATTATCACTAGCTCGGCGGTGAAGGAAAACATCGTGAGGAAACCTGTATACCCGAGAATGAAATAAAAAAGTTCGGATGTATGTGTCAAATATGGGTGAGCTTGGGGTGATGTATATGTGTAAAACGATGGTCGCAGTGTTATTTATTATTATATTATTATAGCCTTGCTTGCAATAGCCCAGTCAAGAATAATAATAATACAATGAAAAAGTGCAACTCCAACATACCACAAATGCCTGAAAGCAATTTTTATGCAATAAGTACTTTAATTCGAGGCATGTATTGTACCCACTGTCCATTACGAGTGGCGACGGGCTCACTCCCCGTCACACTGGACAGAGATTCGGTACTACTAGTGAAACGTGGATGTTCTGAGTTTTCAGAATATCTCTGACTTCCCTCGGGGAATATAGCCGTGAGCATATGCTATGCTATGCTATGCTATGCTAAGTACTTTAATAGTTTTTTATACATAAAAATTTGAAGAAAAAATGAAAACTACCACTACTACTATTAATTTCGATTATCTTAAAAGTGGAATGTACCAACCCTATAAAAGTATTTTATAAAAATAGCTTTCATGATTCTATAGTAAGTTGGAGTTGCACTTTTTCATTTTAAGCTTCCTATATTCATGCAATTGTATTCTTTATTTACAGAAATAAAAGCGGCATATGGGGCTGGCGTCAAGATAAGACAGAGAACGTAAACGGTTACGAGTGCAAAGTGTTCGGCGCGAACAACGTGGAGCTCGTGTCCAAGACACGGTCCGAGCACTTGCCTCAGGGAGAGAGGAGGAACACGCCTCGCGCGCCTCTAGCCGGCCTGCTCGCACTCGCGGACAAGGACCCCGAGCCTGCCGAGCCTCTGCTCACCCCCGACAAGGTATCACACACACACACACACACACACACACACACACACACACACACACACACACACACACTCCCCAAGGGGGTAGTCAGATATATTCTGATACTTGAGAACATCCACGTTTCACCAGTAGTACCGAAACTCTGTCCAGTGTGACGGGGGGTGACCCCGTTGCCACTTATAATGGACAGTGGGTACAATACATGCCTCGAAATTGTAGCATGCAGGTTTCCTCACGATGTTTTCCTTCACCGAAAAGCCAGTGGTGTTATGTAAAGTAAGATATTATGATCTCCTTATTCTTAGCTTATTCTAATCATAACTGTTCCTAATATAAGGATCGAATAAGTACGTTTTTATTTGTACCACAGTTAGTTTCGAAGAGTAAAATCATCATTAAAATCAACGAACATGGACAAACAAACATACGTACTTAACTCACAATCAAAAACCCCTTTGGAGTCACCGCAGATTATACGTTGTTCAAATTGCCCACTTTTTAAGGATAATATTGTCTCAAGATCTGCAGCTCGGTCCTATAACAAAATCCCATAAGATTTGATACTATGGAAGTAGCTGAAGTACACAAGTCTTGCAGTAGCAATGTCGCTATTGTCTGTCTGATTTTTCGAACTGCATAATGGTATTTATATGTAGCCCCATGCCCTATTAGAGTCTTGAAAAAAACTGTGAGCATATTAATTTGGACTCTGTATACTATAACGAACTTACTCACCTTGTATTAAATGCTATTTTCCCTCTCTGCAGGAAGACTCGCCTCGCACGAGTAGATCGCAGGAAGATCTGGTGCCGGTGACGTGGGAAGAGTACTTCTCGAATGCGGCGATGGAGCGCGACATCGGTCGGCCCAAGGACATCGCCACCAAAGTGCAGAAGTTCAGGGCTACGCTCTGGCTGTGTGAGGACTACCCGCTAGAGGTAACGCTTTGGTTTTATACAGGTTACGAGTTGCGAGCGAGGAAATTTTCTATGGATAAGTTCATCTTTATATCTTCATAATTATATTATAAATTGGCTATTTGACAATTGTTACGGTAAAATTTTAATTTTTGTATTAAATGTATTAGATTTTGTAGCTTATATGTTCACAATAAGACATACAATATGTTTTTTGCATTAAAGTAACTTGTAAATATTTTATTTTTCAAAAATAAATTACAGTTTTTTAATCTGTGGATTTAAACAATTGAAACACGGGCGGCCATGATTGTGCATCGTGTGACGTCACATTTCAAACAATAAAACGTCACGTAAGTTGAAGCGTCGTAGTTAGCTTTACTTTGTTTATTGAAATATGACGTCACAGTGTCAGTGTCACGTGATCGGCTGTTTTTGCGCCAATCTCAAATTACTGAATGAAAAATATTCATTTTTTCGAAAAAAATAACGTTTTTTTAAGAAAAAGATAATTGAAAGAGGTATATAATAAACCTACGTATAATTTAAAATATCTTTCCGAAAACTGGCAAATAGCCAATTGCAAATGTTATTTGATATGTGGCATCTAGAATTTCAAAACTATTGCATCATATATAAAATACTACTTTTAATTGTACCGTCTACGCGTATTATGCGTCAAACTTTTTTATGCAATTGACAACTCTGCAACCACCTTAACCAATGGGGCTGGTATATCATAAATGATAAAAGCCCCGAAATAAAAATAGTTAACCAAGCTATTAACTAATTTGTTTTACCTTTAAATAAAGTTTGTAATTTGAATTTAAAACTTCTTTAATCAGTTGCAAGAGCAGATAATGCCCATCCTAGACCTGATGGCCGCCATCTCCTCCCCGCATTTCGCGAAGTTAAAGGACTTCATACAGATGCAGCTGCCGGCCGGCTTCCCTGTTAAGATAGGTAAGGGTCATTCATTTTTTTATTTGTATTTAATAATTTAAGGGTATATTACTGTTGGCGCGCTCCATACAAACGATGTCTGGTGATATTTTCAATACTAACCGATTAAACTCGATGCAATTTTGCATAAACAATCTAGAAACAAATCTCTATGCTTGTATCGTGTTCGTATCGATTTTCCTTCAAATGTACAGTTTTAAAGTTACAGTGCCTCAAAGATTTCCATACAAATCTTAAATTAATCCTAGCATTGAAACTGTATATTTTAACGAAAATCGGACACGATACAAGCATAGAGATTTGTTTCTAGATTGTTTTTTTCAAAATTTAATTGACTGTAATTAGTTAGTATTGAAAATATCACCAAACTTCGTTTGTATGCAGCGCGCATTTAAGCATTCGGAATAAACTCCTCGTAATACTTTAATCCTACAAACCGACACGAAAACTGACAGATGTCAAATGCGACCTATTAAATTGGCCCGACTTTAAGTAAGCTGTGTACAGTTTTAATTGGGCTTCAGATTCAGCATTTTCTATTTATTTGTACTGTTAATTTGTATTGTTGTAATCCGTTGCTTGTTACTGTACCTAATAATAAAATAAAATTAAAATGTCATTTTTATTATAAATTGCAGAAATCCCACTTTTCCACGTGCTAAACGCTCGGATAACCTTCGGCAACATATTCGCGACCGAGTCTCCCGTCCCTCACATCGACTGTATACACGAGGGAGACAGACTATCGTGCGTTGTCGATGACGCTTGCTTCACTATTGGCCGGGGGTAAGTTCTTTTTTGTGTTCGGGACCAAATTTGGCAAAACGGAACATTTATGAAATCACCTCGGTGTCTGTCCGTCCGTCTGTCACAGGCATTTTTTTCGGAGACCGTAAGACACAGGAAGCTGAAACTTGGTACAGTTATAGCAATTAGCAGTCCAATGACAAAAATAAAGTCCAAAAACGACATGACTAGCATATACTCGTGTACATTGATATTTTGATTTTTAGAGCGCGCTTGGTTTGCTTACTATGACTTTGTATTGAGAATCGGGAGCACCACATAAGGTATGTACCATGTATAATGGTAATCTTCCCCCGCTAGGTACCGGGACGCGGCGGCGCCGGACGAGAGGCTGTCATGCGGCGACGACGAGGAGGGGCTGCTGCAGTACGCGATACAGCAGAGCCTCATGGAGGCCGGCACCCACGACGAACAGGTACCTACACGGCCATCATCATCAGCCTATACAACGTGTTCATAAATAAGCGTAAAACCTCATACATCCCAACTGATTTATAAATAAATAAATAAATAAATATCTTGGACATTGTCACACAAATTAGCATCATAAGCATATGCTCACGACTATATTCCCCGAGGGGGTAGTCAGAGATATTCTGAAACCTCAGAACATCCACGTTTCACCAGTAGTACCGAAACTCTATCCAGTGTGACGGGGGGTGAGCCCGTCGGCACATAATGGACAGTGGGTACAATACATGCCTCGATATTGAAGCATGCAGGTTTCCTCACGATGTTTTCCTTCACCGAAAAGCCAGTGGTGTTACAAATCGTACATAAATTCCAGAAAAACTCATTAGTACGAGTCGGTCTGGACGAGGATCGAACCATCGCCTCCTGCACGGCAGGCAAGGTTACTCGCCACTGGACCACCACGGCTTTTTTAAGCACAAATTATCTAGTCACATTTAAAGTACCAGAATCTAGCCTGGACTTGTATTATGATGACTAGACAACGATATAGAATAAATATATAGACACAAACGTCCATGATGATGATTTATAATAAAATAATCACATTGAAACAATAATTTCATTCAAATTATTAAAGATTGAAAAAATAAGTCTCGGGCGGGACTTGAACCTGCACTCTTCTAACCCGGGGAATTGCGTTATCCAATTTCGCCACCGAGCCAACTAGCCAGTGAACGAAATTTTCAATGTATTGCGTCTTAAGGGCCATTTACAGGAAGTTATTACAAACTAACCAAAATAGCAAAACATGGATGTAACATGTTTATAATCAATAATATTTGAAATAATTTCATTATATTAATAATTGATCAAAAATGATTTGTTATTATTTCTGCATAGAATGAAAAGCGCTAGCGTGCTCAAGGATACATTTTAAGAATCTTGTTTTGGTAGTAAGTGTGCCCGTGCTGTTGGTTGGCATCGAGTTCAGTCAATTTTAAATTATACGAACAAATTATTTAATATTTTGAAAAAATGTAACCTATGTCGAAACCTTGATAATTGGATTCTGCTCTCGATTCTAAACAAACTATTTTCTTGTTTTTGGTTTACACGTTGTCTTAGAAAAAGTATATGTCTAGAATGAGCCTAACGCTTCTACCGTATAAAACAAAACGGGCGAACTTTCTTAGGGTACGTGAGGCGTCATACAAATTATGTCTGTGTGCGTGTATATGGATAGGGTTTAGAGGCCAGTACTGGTTGCAATTTTGTTCGACGCTTTCTTAGCTTCGACTGTCAATCTTGACATAACTTATCCAAGCACGTTGTATAGGGTCCTTCTTAATATGCTGATACCTTAAGGGGATGATCAGACCGTCAAACTGAGCAACTTTCTCTATGGGACCAACATTGAAATGGCAAAAAAAATCTGCTGTTCCATATAAAACTGCAAACCTTACTCGAGCCAAATGTATGTGACAGCTGATGTTTTTTTCGCGATTTCGATGTTGTATGGTCCAATAGAGAAGGTTTTTCAGTCCCCTTTAAAAGTGTCAGCATATTAAGAAGGACCCTGCTTAGGGCCCACAGTAGTGTTGGGCAAAACTCAAACGGTTACTGACTAACGATTGCGATTACTAATCGCTAACGATTACTCGTTAGTCTTTAGTCGAAGTATCGACTAACGATTGCAATCATCAGTCGTTAAGATCTTGGTTATGCTATCAAATGTTTGTTTTGCTATCATACTTGAACGTGCATACAAAATGGCAACCCAATGCTGTTAACCGTTGAGGAGTTCCATCGTACGGAGACGTTCCTGGCTTCAGCACAAGATCTTGGTTAAATATGAGTTTTGCTATCAAAACGGAACGTGCACACACAATGACTAGCCAATGCTGTTAACCGTTGAGGAGTTCCTTCGTACGGAGACATTCCTGCCTTCACCACCAGATCTTTGTTAAAATATTTGTTTTGTTATCAAACCTGAACGTGTACATGACAGGTCAGTTTGATGGTCCGAAGCACTCCTAAACTATGTAACGCCAACAGCCAATAGATTTTAATAAGTACCTACCTACAACGTTGCAGGTGGACGTGTGGGAGGCGCTGCGCGGCGCGCGCCCCGCCACCCCCTCCCCCGCCGCCACCCCGCCCTCCGGCGACGAGCACCTGCTGGCGCACGAGGAGCGACAGCTGCAGAAGTACGTGCTGCATTGTATTGTACACTAAGTGACCCACATCTGCCGCCACCCCGCCCTCCGGCGACGAGCACCTGCTGGCGCACGAGGAGCGACAGCTGCAGAAGTACGTGCTGCATTGTATTGTACACTAAGTGACCCACATCTGCCGCCACCCCGCCCTCCGGCGACGAGCACCTGCTGGCGCACGAGGAGCGACAGCTGCAGAAGTACGTGCTGCATTGTATTGTACACTAAGTGACCCACATCTGCCGCCACCCCGCCCTCCGGCGACGAGCACCTGCTGGCGCACGAGGAGCGACAGCTGCAGAAGTACGTGCTGCATTGTATTGTACACTAAGTGACCCACATCTGCCGCCACCCCGCCCTCCGGCGACGAGCACCTGCTGGCGCACGAGGAGCGACAGCTGCAGAAGTACGTGCTGCATTGTATTGTACACTAAGTGACCCACATCTGCCGCCACCCCGCCCTCCGGCGACGAGCACCTGCTGGCGCACGAGGAGCGACAGCTGCAGAAGTACGTGCTGCATTGTATTGTACACTAAGTGACCCACATCTGCCGCCACCCCGCCCTCCGGCGACGAGCACCTGCTGGCGCACGAGGAGCGACAGCTGCAGAAGTAAGTATTATCAGGCCTCCGTCAATCGCCCGTAGGAACCGAGAAAAACAATAAGCTCCTGCACTTGGGCGCATCGTAAGCGATGCGCTTGTATAAATTCTGACACTCGGTCCAGACGGAAACGTCGCATACGTCGCGCGCTGTACGAAGTAATAACAACGCTGTGTCAAGGGGCCTTAAGATACATTTTCGCGCGCACCGTCTGGCAGTAAATGATTAAAGCGTGAAAACTTATTGTTTTCTATGGAAGTGATGTATCTGTTACGAAGTAACTATAATCTGTGGTATTGTATTGTTTACTAAATACACGTAAGTAGATGACATCAACAGAAGCGTCGACAACACTTGGACGCGATTGGCGGAGGACTGATATGAATGACAAAATGGGTTTAATCTCTGGTCTATTTAGACGCAGATCTGATCCAGACAATCGAATCTGTAATGTGTCTGGAATGGCAACAGACGAACGGTTAGTGTCGTTTCGTAAAAGAACATTCAACAAAATGAGTGCATTTAAATCTTTCAAAATTACCATGTCTATCAACTTAAGGTTAATAAAAAAACATTGTTTACAGACGTTGGCGTTTATTTTAGTCTTAGAAGTAGATTTTTGTAAAATTATTGAATGCGTTTTTGTGTATTTTTATACGCTACCTTTATGCCATATAGTACTTGCACTTGAATTTTGACTTGTACAGAAATAGAATAATTAGAGCCAATAAAAAAAAGGGGCATGATTCAAAAATTGTGGTTACCTTAAGCCTTTGACTAATTATTATAAGGACTAGCCTTGCGGTAGCATTTCCCCTCTGCCACGGTATAAGCACAATTGATCTTGTGCATTTACATTCAATTTTACACCTTATCACTAAACGAGACAGCTTATAATTGCGAAATAATAAATTCGAACTTAGAACGTTTGGGGTTCACACGAGACTACTTTTCATGATTTTTAACATTCAAAATTGGAATCTAAAGTTATGGGGAATAAAATCCAAAGTTGCGGATTTCATGTTACCTCGCCCCCCGCAAAAAGTGGCAGAAATGTTTGTTAGTAGAACTGCACGCGTAACCAGTCCACATATATTTAGTCAAAGCCTTAAGCTCATAGTGTATTTGACTAATCGCTTATCGCGAATTAAAATATTCGTTTGTGTGTAAATAGCGATGAATAAGTATATTGCAGTTGTAGAAAGGTCGGTTTTAATAAAAGCAATGCATTTTATGTAGTATTATAATTTCTACTTGGTCATAAAATGTTGACCAAAAATGAGTGCGTTACTTTCTTCGTCATAATGATGCAAACCCAGACTAAAAGACATAGGAGAAAGCAGAATTTTATACTAAAATATTTATTTAGTTTCAGTTTCAGTTCTTTATTGCCTTAAAATGCATTGCTACTGTAGATCGTGCTTTTACTGTTTTCTACTTTTTTTTGCGAAGCGATAAGTACGTCATTGCGTAACATTAGAGTGGTACTATGGAACTATTGAAAACTGCACTGCTAACTTAAAAATCCCTTACGTCACTGGGAGAATGGTTTTGAAAGAATATATCAAAGGCTCACGTTCAAGTAGTCATTGATCTCTTGTATAACAGAACCAGCTAGTCATTTACAACGTGTTAATGAATAAGCGCAAAACCTCATATACCCCAATAGATTTTTAAGGAATTCATTGCATTGGAACAATAATTTCATTATTTTATTAATGAAAATTTCAAGCTATTCGCATTTGAAGTTTTCATGCGAAAACGATTTGTTATTATTTCAGCAGTTAATGAAAGCTATACATTTTAAGAATCTTGTTTTGGTAGTAAGTAGGGTGAGTGTACCTGTGCGGTAGGTTGACATCGAGTTCAGTTAATTTTATATTAGACAAACAAATTATTTAATATTTTGAAAAAATATAACCTATGTTAAAACATTGATGATTCGATTCTACACAAACTATTTTCTAGTTACGTTTATTCATTAACACGTTGTATAGTGTAAGGCACAGTAGCAGCTAGTCTAACCGCTAGCTTCCCGCAGAGCGATCGAGGCGTCCCTCATGGCGCTCACGCTCCCCTCACAAGCCCCGGACCCCTCGGACACCCCGGACTGCGAGGAGGTGGACGCCTCGCTGCAGGCCGCGCTGGCGCTGTCTGCGCGTGAACACGCCCAGCTGGATCAGCAGCGGGAGGCCGAGCAGCGGGCGTTGGATGAGGCGCTGAGGTTATCGCTGCTTGATAAGTGAAGTGGTGAGTTTTTGTTGATAGATATATGTTTGTAGAGCGATCGAGGCGTCGCTCCTGGTGCCCTTATATCCTAGGACCCCTCACGTCCTCGGACTTCTCACACCTTCATACTCCTATCAACATTTTTGGAGATGGATGTAAGAGCAAGATGACCAATAACTTTCCTTCATTAATGCGCAAAAGGTTTAATTTTTAGTAAAAAAGACCTTTGTCTTGCTATGGGATCTTACAGGCTAAACCAACTTATTGGTACCCTGTATTTAAATAGTACAATTAAGATACAAATGAGTTAGGTTGGTCTTCAAAATCGAGGCTGGACTGCAGCCCGAGCTGCAAGCGAGGGCGATAAACGAGCCGAGAGTGTAATGACCAATGCTGACTTTTCAACATATTTGTAAAACTATTTGATTGCTTGATTGATGATTGATTTGTGAGGAAGAAATAAATAAAATGCACAAGTAGATTTAGACAAAAAATATTTTTTCCCGCGCCGCGTCGTGCGTCTGTGGTTGAGTTGGTTTGCGCGCGCAGGAGTTCGTTTATGCAAATTAAAACGCACGCGTGTTTTATAACTTGCATTATGAATCTAAAAGCGGTGCGATAAGAGCTACTTTACGAGCAAGTGTTTTGAAAAAATCTTGTGCAGTTTCTCATGTATATTTTTTCTGTATTCCAGATCTCAAAAAGAACATTATAAAGCGTCCACCAAAAGACTTTGCCTAAAGTTACTTACTAATAATTAGTGCAGTCTGAAGCAATAATATATGTCGATTGATTCGTCGTTTAGAGCGACGTTTGATCTCCAAATAAATTAAGTGCAAATATTTTTGCTTTCGATTGTATATAGCTAAATTTTACACCCTTACTAACCATGACAGGTTGATAGCCAAAGGGGGGTTTGTTGCAAAGATTTAAATTGTTAGAATGGACGTCCATAAGAATAACTAATTTACTATGTAGAAGTGAAACTCCCGCCCCAGGTCGTTCAAGGTCGAGACATGCCACCGATAAGCTTACCGTCAGTTTCTTCGTTACTTATTTTTAAGTATTTGCTGTCGAGTATTGGCAGTGTGCACGACACTAGCGCCCCTAGCAGGTCTGGACCGCCGTGAATTATTTGAATTTAAATGTTAGTTAAAAGTAAATGTAACAAACTAAATAGATCAACATTATCGATATTAATAATAATAAATACCTATTGGCTGGAATACAAACTTTTGGGGGTCGAATTCCAAAACACCCTTTTTTATTGAGCACCTATACTCCATTCAAAATAGCAACGAAATTTTAAGGCTATTTTGAATTACAGAAACAGAGATTTGAAACACTTCCTCTCACTTATTCTTAGAACAGCTTTAGTAACGTCCAAGAAATGTCGGATAGTATATGTATCCAATAAATTAATTACATTTGGTAATCAGAATTGATCAGAAAGCGAAATAGGAATCGGAAAATCTCGTCGTCCTTATTTGGAATGAAGTGTAGATGCCAATAGAAACTTCCATGCCAAATTTTAAGCCTTTACAGTTTTGGAGATTTCGGGTTGAGTTAGTTTATGGATTTGCATATATTCAAAAATATTTGACATATCACGTCCGGAAATGGTACTAAAGCTCTACCACCCCGGAACTGCGATCGATTTAAAAATTCCCATCACCCACTTCGCACATGGAGCGTTTGCGAAATGCGTTTTAGTTTGTCGTGCTAACTGTAAAAGCGAAATCGGAACAGTGCAGTATCTGTTACGTAGTAACTATTAAATAATCGGTGCCACCGTCCCATGTTGGTTTAACCAGCGCGAAGTTTCGCTGCCACGTTGTGTATTAATTATTATTCTTATGGTAACATATGAACTTATTTTTCACGTATTACGTCTAAACAGCTTAGACCCCTAAGTGTTTGAATCAGAAGTGACATAAAGGATCTAACTAAAATGGTAGCTGAATGAAATTAGCGCGCGTCTTTCATTGCAGAAGATTGTTCTCAATCTTTTCATTGCGGACGTTTTTTGATCGCATTTTGTATAAGAATCTACGTTTTAAGTTGTTAGTTGTACATAAAGAATGTATAAAACATTGATTTTGTTCTCGTTATATTTTGCTCGGACATCGAGATGGTGAGCATTGTATAATATAATATTCCACACATCGATTTGGTACAAGCTTGGTACCCGTGTAATGTTATCCTGTAGTGAATTGTCTACTAAACTGCCGATCATAGAAACATTTTTAGGTCAATGAAGTTCAAATGTGAATATCATACAAACACTCGGGCCATCTTAATTTAGGTCAAAATTTGTATTATTCGCGATTCTCAAACATTCGATGTGCCTCTCTTTCTCTCACAGGAGAGAGAGAGAGAGATGGAGATAGAATGATTGATAATCTCGCTTGAAAGTATTGTCAGAGTTATGATTTTATTCCTCCCATTGGCTATACCTGTATTAAAAATATTTATTCTATGTTAAAAATAATACTATAATGGTGTTTAGTATTGCTATACGAGTGAGAATCCTATTACAAAGTAAAAAAGTTCATATTTATACGACTGGAATTGAGTGCTGGTCAAAGTTGATGTATTTATGTGGTATTGGAAAATGTAATAAGTATTTATACGATTTATATCGTATCGTTTCGTTGTGGAGTGTGGCCTCTTCCCACTTATTATTGAGAGGCGTATGCCCTGCAGTGGGAAGGACGTATACAAGCTGATGATGATGATGATTTCGCGTTTTATATTCACTTGTTAAAACCGTGTATGTTAATGGACAACATTTCGTTTTTGGAAAGTTACCATATTTCGAAAACTGTTTAGAGATGTCATGAAAAGCTTATTATTCTCGAGTTATTTGAAAAATACTTAAATATTACGTTCACGGCAGAATGTTATTTTCTTTATATTTCTTTTCTTAATCATCTTTTGGGCCAAGGTAAAAATGGCCATGATGCCAGAAACTTCAGAAAATTCAAAATTTATAAAAATCGTTAATAAAAAAGAATTGCATAGTTTGAATTTATTCAATAAAATAGGTGATTAAAAAATGAAATGTTGTCCATTCCGGGTACATTTCGTATTCAAGGTCCTAAAGGCCCATCTCTGAAGGAAAAAGAAAATAATGTTCGGGGCTCTGACCCAAAAGAATGAATATTGCTCATTTATGCGCAATAATTACCTTCCAAATCTTGAAAGGCAATACTTTTAACCTTTATGTCCATGGTTTTAAGGTCGTTAATTAGGAATTTTAACCTTCGACTGTGTAAGATTAAAATATGTTATTCTATGACATCTTAAACAATTTCGGTGTCCTTTTTTTACAAGAATGTTTCAAAGAAATTTGAGTCTTAATTATTTGTTGTCAAAGTACATTATTGTGAAATAAGACACCAGTATTGATAGTTATTGTTAATTTGAGTATTAAAATGTTTCCCCATGGAATTGTGATTGTATTTTATAAATGACATAAATCATAAGATTTAAAGTTCTCATATTTTGCGATTCAATACTTAAATAAGACTAAAGGCCTGTTTCAACACTTTTGGATAAGTCCTTAATAGCTAGACTTATTTCGTATGAAATATAGCAGATATGTCAAACGATCTGTCAGATAAGCTATCAATAACTTAATCAGAGGTGGTGAAACAAGCCCTAATCTGTGTTTCTGTAATCGATTTCTGAATTAAATGAAAAAATTAGAGCTTAATTAAGGCGGGGCATACAGACAGACAGACAAACAGAATGGACGAAAGATGGGTTCCTTTTTGACTAGAGAACCCTTAAAAGGCTCCTAATAGGTCAATGTAATCTGATATCGATTGTATTCTGTCCATCCCACAGTGACATATGCTCACAGACAATAAAGTATTAAAGACGCCGCTCTCAAGGTTCATTTACATTAGTCGAAAGCGCCCGAATGTGGGTGCGGGAGCTAGCATTCTGTAACGCATGCCATAACACTCTCTATAAGGAACTCTTCGCATGCTGGACATGGACTGATGAATTTCATCGGTTGCTACCCCGTCTGCGGGGAGTGCATGCTTGCGTATCGACCGGCTAATTCCACTAGTCGTTATACCACCTGCGGGGAGTCCCCCGCATGCTGCGTATCGACCACGTTATCTATCAATGAAAATTATCTTTTAACGACTGTTGTACGAGAATGAAAGCGTGGAAAGGTGAATTTTCAAGGATTAGCGAGCTCTAATTGGTTCTTTCAATGACATGTCCTCAAACGAAACGATTAGATCATTGTAATTTGACATTTATATACAGTAGTAGGTGGTGGTAAAAGACGCCGCATACCTGATGCGGCGTCTTTTTGGCTAAATTGTCTGTGTATACGCGTTATTATACAGGGTGTTATCAATTAGCATACTTAGCCTGACGGAAAATTTTAAATTAAAATAAGTATAAAGAATCAAGCTTTATTCCAAAGATTTTATACAATTAGATAGTTCCTACCCATTTAATTAATAATTTATAGTACTTAGTTTCGCAAAATATGGGATCTGCCTTAGTCACAATCTAGGTCTTACTCTATTGTAATAGAGATTGTTTCAGATCTGAAGATGGCAATTTTATAACCATATTCTTAAATATCTACTTGGTAAGGCACCATTATGTTTTGGCACCTAAGTCATACTAATTCTTGACCGCATTTAGCAATTAATATATACCCACAAAACATTATAAGGGAGGTTAGAAATGCAAAGTAGCGCTTTTGCTTCGGAGACAGCTGTCGCCACTTGTCTTCCCGCTCACTCTGCTAAAATTGCTCATGCCCTCTCCCTCGCACCACGCCGCGCGCATTATGGTGTTATGCAAATCATTGCATAACCTGTGGCGACACGATCCACGCCTACTTTGCACTTCTAACCCTTCTTATAATGTTCTGTGTACATACCCACATTATCCAAGAGGTGGTTCCTCCAGCCCTGTTGTGGTGGTAATAATGTCGAGCTCGCTTCGCTGGCTCTATTGTTTTTACTTGGATGCATATATTTGGTTTCGAGAGCTAAGAGGAAGGATCTCCATAGAGTTCGCATAAATTTACGATTGTAGTTGGTCTCTTTTGTCTTATGACGTACATTTAATAGTAGAAGGAGATGGAACTATAGATATTTGTTTATGCGACTGTCCACTTTTTTTTGAGCTAGTTGTGTGTGAAAAGTGACCGTAAACATAAGGCCATATGTGACTTGGTGCCTTTTGTCCATACTACTTGACACCACACACTCAAACCTAAACGTCAAAAAAAGTGGACACTTTACAATTGGTATGGCTCACTCTAGTCTTAAAGAGAGATCCTTCCTCTTAGGAGAGTTACAATTGATTTGATTTACCATAGAGTAAAAGACAAGACGAGTGCTATACTCCATACTAAGTGGCGTACACCGGGAAAAGCTTGTCTCATAGATGGCGCTGACTCCTTGCCCGCGAGTTTCGACGGCAACAATTTCGAATCTACTACTCTTTTTAGTTACCTAAGCTACTTCTCTTACGTAGTTGATTTGGTTCATAATATTGGAAGACTGATCAAAATTTCTTATCGTATATTGGCAATTTATCTACTCGCGAGCAAGGAGTCAGCGCCATCTATGAGACGGAATTTTGAGCTTACTCCCGTGTACGCCACTTAGTATGGAGTACAGCACTCTTCTTGTCTTTTACTCTATGGTATTACGGAGAAAACGTCCGCTCTATGCTCGCTTTAAGTTTTTTTATTTGTGACACTGCATGGATTAACCCTGAGGTTTCTGACAACAACCGATTAGGTAGCCATGATCAAAGATTTCAAGCTCGCTCCGTATGTTGTCGTAGGTAGATATTCTCGGTATACGGGATGGTGACCGCAAATTTCGAGCCTTAGAAACCTCCTGGAAAATAACCCTAGATACGACAATGATGTTTGCTTTTCGTGTCATCTCTAGTATACAGGGTCCTTCTTAATATGCTGACACTTTTTTAAGAGGATGATCAGACCTTCAAACTGAACAACTTTCTCTATGGGACCAAGTCGTAATCGCGAATAAAAAATCTGCTGTTCCATACTAAACTGAAATCTTACTCGACCCAATTCTATGGTACAGCTCATTTTTTTTTCGCGATTTCGACATTGGTCTTATAGAGAAAGTTGTTCAGTTTCATGGTCTGATCATCCTCTTAAAAACAGGCAGCAATTAAGTTGAACCCTGTATACAGGCTTTAAAAAAACCCTGTTGGAGCCTTTAGGGGGTGCTTCAGACCATCAAACTGAACAACTTTCACTATGAAGACAATTTCGAAATAGCGAAAAAAAAACTTCTGTCCCATACATTTGAGTCGAGTTGATACTGCAGTTTTGTATGAAACTGGTGTTTTTTATTTCGAGATTTCTATGTTGGCTCCATAGTGAAAGTTGTTCAGTTTGATGGTCTGAAGCACCAAAGGCTCCAATAGGGTTTTTTTACACCTGTATAATATAGCTCAATGTTTACTTGCTCTAATATCCGAACTGCATATTTTTTCGCTTCGTCAGGTCTGGAACAACCTCGTAAGCTTCTGTTACTACATACTATACATATTCCATTGTATATTGGCGTGTTTATGTATATTTAGCGCTATTCCTCAGCTGTGATCTTATTATAATGTCTGAGATATTTTGTATGGAAAGGTATCTGTTAGTATTAGATCATAGTTACCTCGTTGAAGTGGTTTATGTCGGAACAGAAAAATAAAACAACTCATGTTGAGGATAATATTTGAAAACATTTTTGTACTTGCAAAATTAACATTGAAGTTATTGATTTTAGCGCTCTTAGCCACGGTTTATATAGAAGACACGTGTGGCGAT
Organism: Agonopterix alstromeriana; assembly: GCA_963924505.1. Taxonomy (NCBI): domain Eukaryota; kingdom Metazoa; phylum Arthropoda; class Insecta; order Lepidoptera; family Depressariidae; genus Agonopterix; species Agonopterix alstromeriana. The sequence continues at coordinate 15,433,236 of OZ004675.1, forward strand.
TGTGGATCCAAGGCGCGGCGCCACACGTCTCTTCTGTATAAAACATGCCTTAAACAGGTTTTTTTTATTTTTCTGTTACGGTTTCAATTATTTTTTTTAATATTAGGAAAAACATTGTAAGCGCCAATAATGACCGATGTACAGTTTTTACCTTTTAGATGTAAGTTCAAATTAGAATGACACTTTATAATAAAGATGAATTAATTTATTGTTTATGGAGGGCCTTTTGCACGGGAACAAGTATATTACCCTCAAAAGATAAACAGATTTTACCGCAAAATAAAATATTAAATCTTGTAAAATATTCAAATGGCGTTTACAATGTTCTTCCTGAAAACGCTCGTTTAACTTTTGTTCATTTTTGTCGTAACCAACATCACAAATTCCCGTTTTATTACGTATAGCGCCATCTTTTGGTTGTGATTCTTAGAATAACAGCGCCATCTATTGTATAATGGTAACATCAAAGTTAGTTTGTTTCTCAATAGATGGCGTTTCATGAAACATTTTACGGCAAATAATTCATGTAGGTACTGTCGAATGTATTATGTGTTACTGTTATAGTGTGTATGTATCTTTCTTTGGCAGCTTACATACAAAATATCTCAGTCGTATAAAACCTATTTATACGGGACTATACATAATTAATGTACAAATATTTCAATATTACTCCAATGTTCCCCAAATAAACATGTACAACCCTGAATTGTGTATAACAATATTATGATAATTATATTTCTGTATATTGATTTTTTAATCTGAGTTTCATTTTGTACCGACAAGATAATTTCCTTCAGTTGTAATTTCGACAAACTTTTACAAAAAGTAATAAATAAAATGTGCACCTATACTATAAAACCTCGCAAAAGATTTTCGCAATCCGTTTTGTATGATACGGTATTTTTATTTTATATTTGTGACATAGTTTTTTTGTGTAAATTGTCCGAATTTAATAGGTCCATACATCACACATTCAAATTTACTTTTTAATGCATTGTCAACAGAAGACCTTTTTGAAATCTATGTCAAATAACGACATATATTTCTTAATCTAAAATAAATATAATTATGTCACAGAAAGACGAGGACTAGGACGTTATGTCGTGGATGTTCTGAGGTTTCAGAATATCTCTGACTACCCCCTCGGGGAATATAGTCGTGAGCATATGCTATTCTTATGTCATAGAAAATCGAAACGATGGGGATTTGCATTTTAGGTAAAATGAAAGAAATGAATACGCACAATTGTATCTATGTATTTAAAATTTAATTTTCATTACTTATATACAAATTACAACATTCACTATTATAATAGGTATTAGTTCGTCCTATATTTACATATTTATGTAATAGTACACTTTAGAAGCGTAATTTTCATTTATTCAATAAATTACAATCAGGAAACTTTTGGAATAGTGAGTAATCAATATCAATAATAACGAACAACTTTACTTAACGGGGACTTAACCAGCTTCAACCAAACGGTTCACATCGATTTAAGACGACATCTGAATAGAAAAAGTGGAATTGTACACTAGAAAAGTATTTTTAGATCTAAAACATTTATAATTCTAGTATATTTCGGTTTTACACCGGTCGATCCCCGTTTAATACGTACCAGAAATATTGTACTTACTAAGACTAATTCGATAAAGATTCCCAAGGAAAGCAACGTGAACAATAAAAATCGTGAAAAACTTAAAAAGTAACGAAATAAATAGTTTTTTTTTTGTTAAAAGAAAAAGTATTTTGCTCCAAATACATCACTGTGAGTTTTATGAAGATTTCTGGGAACCGATCGCGCTAATTTCAAGCATAGTTTAGTCCTTATTAAATTTCAGTTGTAATTAAATTGCAAGCCGGGTACCAACTATTCAACTGTGCTAAATACCGTCTCGCGCTAAACTTGTAACATGTAATTGACAGCCTAAAACGTCAGCGATCTGTCAAACGGCTGTCATGAGCTTTCGAATGATTAGCGTGAGACCTTGGCCATATCTGTAAAAAGTTTTGATTCGCATGTGGTCCAATGACGATTCAGTGGAGATTTATTTAGCGCGATCGGCCTCCTGTTTATGACTCGTTTGTCATTCATTATTTTAACATTGGCAGTCCATTTCCGCCCTCGCAGGATGCAAATGTTTATGTCTAATTGGATACCACTTAAGTTGCCAGATACATGTTGAAATTACACGAATGTAGGCAGAATTTTTAATGCTGTATAATTTGTTTTGTATTTTTCATTTTGGTTCTACATATACATCTGTTTTTAATGGTTGACGCAAAAATAGACTTATTATGTTATTAGTTTGATTTTGTGTATAATTTATCTACGATTTCAAAAGCGATCCTATTTTAATACGTTTTCTTGTTTCAAAGCTATGAAACCGGTACTTTCTTAATTCCATAAAATTCACAGCAACGTTTCGGCTAACCACTACGCTAACACATATAATTTGGTTTAAATGAGAAAGACAACAATACCTAAATGTCATGACAATGTGACCCTTATTATAAAGAAGAGAGATCCTTAAATACGTTGTCTGAACTCATTTTGACCATTAATTAATATTTAAATCGACAACTTCTAACGTTTTAATGGTTAAATGTTTACCTGCAAATTGTAAACCATTGATTCTGTACCATAAACCATGACATTTCGCCCTTGAAATCACCACCAGTTCGTCTTGCATGATTTCTCTTCTTGCGCGCCACAGGGCTTTATACCATACTACTTGTCGCGGCAAGCGCGGCTTTCGCTCTTTTATTTTTTATGGAGCAAAGGCGCGTCGCTCGCGTGTAGAGAAATCATACTAGACGTGCAGGACCACGGTGTAATGGCGCCAGTTACCTGTCATATATCTTCATAGTAATTCATACTAAAGTAACTGGAGATTTGCAGTTGCATCTAGAATATTGGAGCAAATCTGCGCTTTTCCTCATAGGTTTCAACAAATGAGCTGCAATCGCGATTTTACATACGCAAAATGAAACATTTTGTCTTTTACTTAGTATGGAGATACTTAGGTACAGTAAAGTTATACCAAGGTTACATACATGGAGAAGGTGCGCTCTTCATACAAAATTTGTGCGCAAAATGCTCCTGTTTCAGGGTTTTCCCTTTCTGCTACATTCAAAGGTTCCTTAGAACCTGGCATTCGAATCATTAAGTTACAGGTAAATGTTATAATTATTGCAGGTTTCAAAGATTTAACTACGCATATAGGTTAGAAATTTTCGGCTTACAACATTAGGGTATTTAAATATTATTAAAGGAGATTATAGTACAGGCTGAATTTGAAAACTACCAATTTTTGTTTGTAATAAAAACGCTGGCAATAATTTAATTTAAGTAAATGAAACCATTACCGGTAGATGGCATTGATATTAATTAACACTTATCAAGATTTGTAAACGAAATCGTGGCCTGGTAAATTTAGCCTCATGAAAAGAAGTTAATGTTTTTAACTTTAGCAAGGTCAGATCAATTGATTAACTACTAACTCTGTTGAATTTTAGGCGTGTTTACTGCTTTTAGAACCATTGAATCGTTTGCTTTTTCAACATCTTTATAATGTAAACTGTAAGGCATGAATATGGTGACCTTACTTCACCTACACGCGTAAAATCGTATTTGGTTTTAGTAGTAAAGTTTCTAAACATCCAATTTAATAAATAAACAATGGGGAACAAAATGTATCAACTGCAACAGTGACAAGTGAATATTTTAGTATTTACGTTATGCGAAGCATGTGTTTTCATTATGCATTTCGTCTCTAGAAATCCTCATTTGGCATGGGTGGTGGACTAGAGCCCATTCAACTTCCATGATGGCAGGTCTGTGCCCTGCTATGGGACATATAGGATGATGATGATGGCCTATGTTGAATGATGATGTTTTCGCTAAATGAGGAAATCGCTAAAAATAGATGTTGAAATGCTAATTTAAGAAATATATGGCGTGGCATTGAACTTCTGTTGATTTTTAACATGGCGTTTACAATAAATGAACATGGTGATGAAATTAACATAACCGACAATAAATAGAATTTACAGCGATGAGCAGCATAAGTGATTGTCATGCAATGTAACTCAAAAATTAAATTTAAAATGTTGAAAAGCAGTTCAATCCAGCATCGCCCGAACCGCAACAGAAAAAAGATGTCGCGAAAAATTTTAATTTCAAATTCAGCCAGCACCCATACATACACAAATTAAATGCATCGTACTTCCACTTAACTTTTCTAACTACATTATTATACATTTAATAAAACAGTCCGACTGGATTGCACTCGTTACTACGCGCAAATTGGCGTTTCTCATAAATATCACAACTAAATAATAATTATTTTCTATGCACTTTTTTCCCTCGCTGTACCCGATTTTTAGCTTATAATTTAGGGATATGGTATTTTTTTGGAGCATCTATGGTTTTTTCGATCATTCCAACATTATGAAGCTTAATTTAACGTGTGTGAATTAATGTTTTGATTTAAATAGGTAACTAAGGCTGAGTTAAAAGAAAATGAACTAAAAATTCGCAATTCAGATGAAGATACTTTAACCAACAGGCTAACTTAGGGTGGCTTGCACCGTATAGTATTTAGGCTTACACGTGTTTAAATATGATGCTGTCACTGTCATTTGTAAGAGCAGTGTGAGAGAGCTATAAATAAGTTTAAACCTAAATGCTTGTTGGTGTAAGCCAGGCCTAGTTTATTTCAGGATGTATTTTTGGCTCTTCAAATACACTGTTTTATGTCCATTATAATAAAGTTATATTGTGCTTCGAATTTGACAAATATCTAAGTAATTTTACCATCAAAGGTAATTGTTAGCAAAATCGCATATATTCAAAATTTTATTGCATTCCTTTCCACCCTAAAACCATACACATAAATTACTATAAAAAATAACTCAATCAAATAACAATGGTTTCGTGCGAAATACAGGCAATTTCGCCTTTTACAAAAACGTGTCAGAATTAATTAACAAAACATACTTTTTTTCAATAACAAAACCATAGATCCTCCTCAAAGGTGGGTATACAATAAAGTAGTAATTAGCAATTCCGTTCCAGTAATTAAACACGGTACGGACTTCTCTGTACAATTACAACTATTTATGTAACTGTGGACTAATTATAACTTTTTACATTTTAAAATTAATCTATAATTGTGTGGTAGATGAGACGTGTAAAATAAATAGGTTGTTTAATTATTGTTCTTGATGTTATTAATTATGTAATGGACTGGTTGAACAAGGGACTATTTTATTATTTTTCTGAAAATTTAATATATGTAGTAACTCTTTAGTATTCTGTGACGCTACAATAGGCTTAAGGCCTGTTTCAGCGCTTCTGAATAAATTCTCGATAGCTTATCTGGCAGATCGTTTGGCATACCTGTCTTTCATACGAAATATGTCAAATTATCTATCAGATAAGTTTTTAAAAACTTGGATATTAAGAACATTATGGGCCTGTTTCACCACTTCTTGGTAAGTTCTTGTTAGATTATACGACAGCTCATTTGACATATTTTTTATGAATAGTATGTCAAATGACTGTCGGATAAGCTAACAACAACTTATTCGGAGTCACGTTGCAGGGTTTGCCCCGAACACTGGTATTTCGCGTGGTGTTCGCGCGGTTCGCAGCTCAGCCTGCCACGAGGCTCCGCAATCCTTCTCAGTTGTGTTCTTTCTCAAAAACAATCCTCGAGATTGGATAGTTACTCCCTCAAACCACTTGACACTGGCGGAAATGCGGTGCTAACGCACAAGCAAGAAGTCCATTAATTATAAATAAAAAATAAAACTTAATCGGAAGTGGTGAAACAGGCCGTAAATCTTTGAAATATTTCAGTTATCTATTTGCCCGACTGCGGCAGAAGGAGAATAATTTTCTTCTATAAGTACTAGGTATAAACTGAAATCCGTTGGTCAACCGATCAGTAGGTATAATTATTTTGCGGTCGCCATTGTATAATGCTTGCAATTTATTGCGGCTTCATTAATAGATAGCCATAAGTATTTCTATAAAATAACAATTTGTTTCAACAACCGTAATGTATAAGATGCATTTAAATAACTTTTTTAACATTGTTTTTAATTTTCATCAAATTAATTATCTAACAATTTAAATAGGTAGGTATAGAGACAATTGGCCACAGATTCTAGAAGTGAGCGTAGACTTTCACATGTGTCGTCGAAATTGAAGAAATTTCAATTGCACTAATCTATTCGTACAGTTTTATTTTGTTACACATAAAATTTGTCTTAAAATTAAATCCTAATTTTTAAGTACAGAGAAGTCCACCCGAGTTTAAGCCCACTGGTGGGCAACACGTCCACTATTGGGACTGCCGCAGTGAGACACGACACGGGGTCAAACAACATCGGACGGATCATATTTCGTTCACCTTTCGGGAGCGGTGGTTTGGAGCTTTTCTGGCTTCGAAATTAGTATCGGAATTTGAATCTTAAGGTTGACGAAATAAAGTTGTTAACTTCTTTAGCTTGTATACTTCATTTGGTGAATTATCTCGCTACAAAAAGGACAATGGGGTCATTTCACCCGGTTAGAGCAAGGCATGTGGTCTTCAATGGTCGTGTACATACATGTAAGTACATAACTAAGCCTGATGGCGCAGGCAATGATGGAGTATACAAACTGTAGACATCCCAAATAACATACAAGCTCTTTGGTAGCTGTACAGAAGCTGTACTGTACTGCTATAGAGCTTCTGTGCTATTTGGGATTTAAGATCATGTGGTATTTATGAATTTCACTTTTGGTCTCCCGGGGTAATTGTAAATATGGGGTAGTTGCAACTATGAAGCAATTGCACTTATAACTCACGATTCAGTTCTTCTCTATATTTACCAACACTTGCCTTTAGGTAGGAGTGCAATTACTCCATAGCTGCAATTACCCCGGGAGACCTTATCTGATATTATCCTAATTAGTATACGTATAAACTTAAACTCAATGGAATTTATGCATTCCTATACGAAATAGGGTTAGTGAAATTCAAAAACAGCACTTACTGGATTTCATCTTTTAAAGTTTAATTTCGATTAACTTTTATTCCCGCAGCAAAGGAGGCATTTAGACCCTATTTATTTCACTACTTCTAGATAAGTTCTTAGTAGCTTATCTGACAGCTGGTTCTAAATAATTTGTATGCCTAATATGTCAAACGATCCGTCAAAATACGCTATCAAATACTTATTTAGAAGTGGTGAAACAGACACTTAGTCTATTTCACCACTTCTAGATAAGTTCTTAGTAGCTTGTCTGACATATTTCGTGTGAAATATGTCAAACGATCTGTCAGGTAAGCTTTTTGGGTGCTTATCCGGAAGTGGTGAAACAGGCCCTAATGTTTTACCATATAGATATAAACCAATGGATCCATAAACCTCCTTACAAGCATGGAAACACGAAAATTGACCATGGCGGTCGGTAATGTTCGTCCTTCTTTCGTACGTGTCCGTCGTCGATGTTTGTCGCTTTCTATCAATTTTTGTCGTTGAATTAGAAAGGGACAAAGTTGACGTCAGAAACAACGACGGGAATTTACGCCCGCCAAGGAGTATTTTCATGTTTCACCGCTTGTAAGCGGTCTGCTCTACAACACCTTTTCCAACTTCCTGGTTTCAAAATTTTTGCTTGGGAGCTTATCGAAATGTGGAGAAAAAGGTAATAATTTTTTAAATGTCCCTAGTGATTAGCTCCGTCCCTCCCGCCCCCGCCTCACCCCCGCCCGGTCGTGTTCACTGCGGGTGCGCAGGCGGCGGCCCGCGCGGGGCTCTCGGTCAGTCTCCTGTGGCTGTCACCGTGGTCCAACTCCACGGGCTCGCGTACCCCTTCTGGCTGGAAAGAGAGAAAGGTTTAGGTTAGATTTGTTTGAAAAGATGTCGTTATTGTTGGGAGATGGGTTGTTGTTAAGGGGATATAATTCGGAGCGCGCTCCCTACAATCGTAATATGGTCATATTTTCAATACTAATCAATCAAAGTCAATGAATTTTTACTGAAACAATCTTGAAACAAATATCTATGCTTGTATGGAGTCAGATTTTCGTTAAAATATACAGTTTCAATGCTAGGATTAATTTAAGATTTGTCTGGAAATCTTTGAGGCACTGTAACTTTAAAACTATACATTTGAACGAAAATCTGACTCTATACAAGCATAGAAATTGGTTTTAAGATTGATTCTGAAAAATTTCATAGAGTTTAATTGGTTAGTATTGAAAATATCACCATAGTACGTTTGTATGTAGAATTATATCCTCTGAAACAGAGTTGTGTCACGTTAGCAGAATTAGCTTTATTTTCTTTGGCTCTGGTTTGGTGGCTTTATCAGTGTGACCGTTTTCAAATTCAGTAATGTACCAAGCGTGTTGTATTGTGCTTCCAAAAAAATATTAATAGGAGAAAGAAATAAGACGAAAAATGTACTGAATACTTAGTACTGAAAATACCAAAAACGGTCACCTGCTGTATTTTATCATCATCATCAGCCTATACAGGGTGCACCACCCTAGTAATACTCAAAGGGGTGCTTCACCCCATCAATCTGAAAAATTTTCACTGTAGAGCCAACTACGAAATCACAAAAAAAAAACGGTTATTTCATACAAAACTGCAGTATAAAATCGGCTCGACTAAAATGTATGTCTTTGGCATACCTACAGGGTGTAAGTAATTTAAGTATACACCCTATATTTATAAGCTAACAGTTTAGCTTAGCTTTGTTCCCAGCAGTGGGACGTAGGTATAATGATGGTGATGACAGCTTAGCATATGCCCCGGGAGGGTGTCAGAGATATTCTGAAACCTCAGAACATCCACATTTCACGGGAGTCACGTTGCAGGTTCTGACCCGAGAACTTGTCTCGCGTGTTGTTCGCGCGTCGCGTCTTTGCATGCCACGAGGCTCCGCATTCCTTAATCTCTTCTTGTTCTTTATCAAAAACAATCCCTGAGATTGGGATAGATACTCCCACAAACTACTTGACACTGGCGGAAATACGGTGCTAACGCACAAGCAAAAAGTCCATTAATTATAAATTTAAAAAAAAGAACCACATTTCACTAGTAGTACCGAAACTATGTCCAGTGTGACGGGGAGTGACAATACATGATTCGAAATTGAAGCATGCAGGTTTCCTCACGATGATGGTGATGATAGAATCGCCAAAGTAAGAAAATGAAGTGATCTTATACCTGCCTATACGTTTTAATAATGTATGTGAGGATGTATAAAATCAGAATCCGCATCGTTACGCTCACGTCACGTCTCGGATATGGAACGATGATTGAACGGTGATTTCATTAATTTTAATCAACGCCACGCTCTTTTCCATTTAATTAAGAATTGGCATAATATTATTGGTTTACTTAATTTATGACAGAAACATTAATTCATATTTTTTTACGTTGGGTTGAGATCATCATCATCGTCATTGGGTGTATAGGTCTTATCGTGTTGGCAGCAAACCCTTGGTATCAGAGTATTTTCAGACCGCCTTACGGCCTCTGACGTGGTTTTTATGTAACGACTACTACCACCAGAGAAAGTAGGCGGGACCAACGGCTTAACGTGCCATCCGAAGCACGGAATCATCTTTCTTTTCAGACAATCAGGTGATTCAGCCTGCAATGTCCTAACCAACTGGGGAAAAACGCACAAAGTGACATATCACTATGTGTCCCCGTGGGAATCGAACCCACGACCTCCGTGACAAGAGCCCAATGCTCTTAACAATTAGACCACGGAGGCAGTTAGGATATTAAAAAGGACCCTACAGGTACCTACGTAAAAATAATCTACGATAAAAATTAAGATAGGCCTATGTCTAAAAATTGGCAACCTAATTCTAAATTCACTCTGAATTTACAACTAGGTTTGTGTTTTAATTCGAAAATTGTAGCCTCTTTTCGTGAAAAAACCGCTATAATGTGCATTCTTAACACTCTAATTAGCTCCCTTATCTCATGTGCAATAAGACTTGAAATGGAACTACTAATGTTAAACTGGATGTACCTACATTGTTAATTGATGTTTCTGTAAATGAACAACATGAGCACTGGAGTGGGCCCTATTTATAAGAACTTTTATGGCCTTGATACACGAGGCTCTTACAACAATCTTGGCATAGCCTTTTAAGGCCCATATTAATGTAGGAATTTTAACTACAAAAGACGCAAATGATTTATTTCAGTATACCTACGTATGTATTTTAGACATAGTGTATGTGTATGGTATGGCGGTATATTATTCCAAATATTTCGTTGTGGTTTAGGTACAAGGAGAAAGTACTTATTCAGTCAGTGCCATACAAAACATAAATTACTTACATGAGTGTCTTTCTTCAAGTTCAAAGTAAAAAAACCAGAAAAGAACAAGTCAAGTTGTAAACATTTTTATTTAGACATCCGTTACCAAAAGTTTTCTGAAAAATAATATTAAAGCGGGATATAGTAGTGAGTCTATTTAATAAATTATTCCTACTCACAGCAAAAGGCGTGAAGAAAATGTACATACGTAATGCACCGAGCGTTACGAGTCTTATATGCGAACTTGACCTACATGGAACTTATGAATTATTTACTGAACGAGTTTCAACTCAACTCGCACGCAAGTTTGTGGCCGTTGTGTGAACACACCCGTGGTGTGGCGCTAGTTCAAGCGATTCATTTCCATTAAAGAACTTAAAAAGTTGTATTAAAAATTTTACAAAATTTCTGGTTGTTTTCCTACCTACATCATCAGTGTGATTTTGAGAATGTACTTTTCATATCAAAAGCCCGTTAATACGATTAAGCCAAAACGTACCGTTGAAAATACTCTTGACTTAAATTGATCACTAGCATGCGTCCACCAATGGACTGGGTTATCGCAACGTGTTGGGCCCTCTTTCCCCATTTGGAGAGAGGAAGCTGAGGAAGTTTTTACTCAGCAGTGGGATCCTTATTAGTCTATACCTTAATGGCAGATTTAATATTGGACTCAGCGGGCTTCTAGGCGGTTCCAAGTGATGCTGTCTTTTGGAAATCGCTAAGGATGATCAGATCATCCTCTTAAAAAAACCGTCAGCATATAAAGAAAGACTGTTGTAGTTCTAATAAGGCCCATGCTCAGTCTTATTTAATAGAACTTACTACCGAGAACTTTATTTCCGCTATATCACACACCATACCTCTGTCTCATATTCAAAACAAATATGCGAGTATTTATCTACGCGTGAGAAGTGCAGTAGAAATCGTAGACACAACATACGAGTAAAAACACGCCATTTTTTACTGGCTATCTACAAGTCCACTGTTGTGACAAATTGGTCTGGGTAGATACAAGTTAATGTGGACAGTTAATGATAAATTGTTTTACATTAAGTTTTAACTAGCTTCGTTATTAAAGGGGACAATTAAAGGCAGGTGTCGTTAATTGTCCCACAGTAGGGCACAAGCGCCTCACACGAATAAGGTAACCGGGCTGTATTGCACAACACGGGGCAAGATGGTAAACTTTCTGAAAAACTGATACAGGTTCCGACAGTTATTACAAACGTAACCATTTAAGCATTTAGGAATAAAAGACGTAAAAACATAAGGAAGAGTCATTCTTCTTCTTGTCGTGTGAGCAGCAAGCCCTGGTGTCAGAGTTTTTCAGACCGCCTTACGGCCTCTGACGTGGTTTTTATATAACGACTACTACCACCAGAGATCAACGGCTTAACGTGCCATCCGAAGCACATGATTCAGCGTGCAATGTCCTAACCAACTGGGGAAAAACGCACAAAGTGACATATCACTAGGTGTCCGTCGTAGGAATCGAACCCACGACCTCCGTGTCAAGAGCCCAATGCTCTTAACCATTTAACCACGGATGCAGTGATTAACTGAAAGAAATTTAAATATCTTTAATTGAAATTATGTCATAGGACCCATAATGGTCAATCTGCAAAGTGTACGTTTAGTTAGTAGGAAGTTATTGTAATAGAGATTCAGTTTAGCCCCAAACTTTGACTAATTATTATAAGGACTAGCCTTGCGGTAGCATTTACCCTCTGCCACGGTATAAGCACAATCGATCTTGTGAATTTACATTCAATTTTACACCTTATCACTAAACAAGACAGCCTATAATTGCGAAATAATAACTTCGAACTTAGAACGTTTGGGGTTCACACGAGACTACTTTTCATGATTTTTAACATTCAAAATTAGAATCTAAAGTTATGGGGAATAAAATCCAAAGTTGCGGATTTCATGCTACCTGACCCCCCGCAAAAAGTGGCAGAAATGTTTGTTAGTAGAATTACACGCGTAACCAGTCCACATATAAATAGTCAAAGGCCCCAAAGGGATATGGACGCGATATTTGAAAAGGTACCTAAGATATATGATTGCGTCTAAATTAATTTTAAAAGTAGTTCTCAAGTAAAGTTATAGCCAGTAGGGTCCGATCCCAATGCAGGGCGAAGGCACAGTATAAGAAAGAGTATCTAGGACTACATATAGTACAGACATTCCCTGCCGCCCTTAAATTTTTTACGTCGCCCCCTCTTGGAAGACGGAGGCAAACGACAGTAGGCGTTAGAGTGTATTTTTCTTTGGCAGTATAGTCCTGTTTCATTCACACTCACTCAATACAGCACATGCTTGCCTCTTCTTGTAATTTATCCAATTTGTATGAAATGACAGCTGAGTGTCCACGGTGTGGCGAAAGCCTTTAAAGGTAGAAAAACGTTCTCATTTGTAAAAGCTAAATTATCTTGTCAAAATTAAATGGTTTCTAGGTTCCAAGTTAATTTGCTATCAAGTTGTACAAATTGTTGTAACATTACATTAATTCTCTAATATTTATGGAGCTATAACAGTAAAATCAAAAGGTTGGTTCACGGTGGCATTTCACGCTATAATGTCATAATAAAGTCATAGGTCCTAGGTATGCTACCAGTCTAATGCCTAAATACCAGCCTTACGATGCCTAATCTAAGGTCATCGACACGCGAAATGAAGGTACGGCTGGGTAGGGGTAATTAAGGTGTAACATATTGCTTAAGGTAGGTAATTTGCTTGCTTTATTGTTTTACTGGACTCTCGTAGTGGAGCATGCCTATACGGAACCGAACCGGCTTGAAATAAGGCCCACTTCCTCTCTTCCTTGTTTATTTTTTATTTACACACGGAAATTCAGCATAATAGACAAGTACAAAGGGCGTGCTTATCTGTGAAGAGATTTCTTCCAGCAGACCCATGATACAGAGAAATTTTACAAAGTGAGGCAGGCAAGGTGTACACCCATTCAAATTAATTAATAAACTATCGGTCAGTTGCACGTACGTTCATTAAAGTTAATCTTGCATTAAATCTCTTGCTAGATTTTACTACGTCAACAAGACAAAAAGTGATAGCAGGCGATTTAATGGAGGATTAACTTTAATGAACATACGTGCAACTGGCAGTAAAACACACAATTTGAACATTAACTTAATGAATAATTATACCTTATTTTAAATAAAATACAAAAGAAAATAAGTGTATATACAGGGTCCTTCTTAATATGCTGACACTTTTTTAAGGGGATGATCAAACCATCAAACTGAACAACTTTCTCTATGGGACAAACATCGAAATCGCGAAAAAAATATCAGCTGTCCCATACATTTGGCTCAAGTAGGTTTGCAGTTTTGTATGGAAAAGCTGATTATTTTTTCGCGATTTCGATGTTGGTGCCATAGAGAAAGTTATTCAGTTTGATGGTCTAAATCTTCTCTACAACGGAACACCTTCCGACGCGGTGGTAGAGTCAAAACGTCAGAAAGCTATCCATGTGATATTATTTTGAATAAAACTTGTTGAGTTTGAGTTTGAACAACTTTCTCTATGGAATCAATTTTGAAATAAAAATTGAAAAAATCTACTGTTTTCAATTGAATTCGAGTCAGTAAAACAGTTTTGAAAAGTTCTGTATCATGTAGGGTAAACCGGATCATATACAATGTGTTAATGAACTGATTTATAAATAATAATTAGATTGAAAACAATAAGTACATTATTTTGATAGTTAAAATTTCAGTTATTCGCATTTTAAGTTTTCTGGCAAAAATGATTTGTTATCATTTCAGCAATGAATAAAAGCGCTAACGTGTTCTTTGGATACCTACATTTTAAGACTCTTGTTTTGGTAGTAAGTAGGGCGAGTGTGCCTGTGCGGTGCTTTGATATCGAATTCAGTATATTTTAAATTGTACAAACAAATTATTTAATATTTTGAAAAAAATTACCATTGTTGAAATCATGATAATTCGATTCTTCTCTCGATTCTAAACCAACTACTTTATTTAGTTTTGCGTTTATTCATTAACACGTTGTATAAACCAGGAAGAGAAATGGACCCAATATAGAACCCTGTGGAACGCCCATTTTTACTTGAGAGCCAGACGAATTTGTTCCACCCTTTGAATTCTCTTTTCCAAATATACCAGATCCAAAGCCTTGAATACCTTAGTGGTTTAATTTGATCAACATTGTTTGAGCTAGGTCAGAAGCCTATTCTAATCGTCACTTACTATGTCAGCAAGTTAACCTCAAACTTCAACTTTACAAGGGTTAAAAGTTACATTCGACGGCAACGTATCAGGCGGTAATACCACAAAGAAAAAAAGCACCGTCACACTTTTTTACAGTAGAGGAAATACTGAAAAATCCCCGGGAATTTTAGTTTACGGAAACAGGGTTGCCAACTTTCCAAATTCGTTTGCCGGACATCCGCCGGGCGGAGGGTGTGGGAAATTACCTACACTTTTTATACCAGATCCTGGGTGGACCATTCTGAGCTTTCCTTTTTTTCACAACTTTTTTTTTGCGTTGCTTTTTTTGTTAAGGGAATTTCGGTGGGAATTGTATGAAAAAAAGAATGAAAATCAGTCATCTACGTCAGTTCAGTATAGACTTTGTATATTGATAAATAAAGGTGTAAAATAAAAGCGATCGCGGAACAAAATTATTCTATATGTACCTAGTTAGATATGTACAAACGGCAAAACAAACATAAGCTGGCCGTGCAATGTTATACATTACTCAACCTACGCGCGGCCAGCTTATTTTGGTTTTGCGTAGCTTGATGAGTCGCCGTTTGTACGAACGGCGTTGGAACGAACAATTCGTAAATCATATCTGTGACAAACCACTGACACCGATATTAGTTTCAAGACTGTGTTCAAAAATTTCATTGAATTTAATTGTTTTACTATTAACTAGAGTTTACCCCCGACTTCGTCCGCACAAATTATGTACTAGATTTTAAGTCAGATCATAAGCTATTAAACAAAAAAGTTTCATCAAAATCGGTTCAGTAGTTTTTGCATGATGCTTTTATAAACGAACAGACACAAAAATTCTAAAAAAGGTTGATTTGGGGACTCCAAATCTACCCAAAAACCATATTTATAGCAATCTTTTTCATGTAAATATCTTCAATTTACAGACACACTTCACACACACACACACACTTCTGTTAGTTTTATAACAGTTAAGATAATCAAAATAGAATTAAAATTCGTTTGTATAACCTCTTACGACCTTCTTTAAGAAGTAGAACAAACATATTTGTTAGACCTAGGCTATCAGCTAGAAATGCATTATATTTACATCGTTAGATAACAAAAATTCCCACAACCCTAGTAAATAATTTGCACAGCGGAACAGCAAGGCGCTGCGCTGGCGCATGCGGTCACATGGCAATTGAATCCAATTGGTCCCTGACACAGGGTCAGGTGCCAGATGGTACTTGATCAATAGAACTATCTGTCTTGAGTCAATGACTTATTAAACAGACCTAGTTTTATTTTTAAACTATATCTACTAGAAATAAATTCTCGCACTACCT
Source organism: Agonopterix alstromeriana (assembly GCA_963924505.1). Classification (NCBI taxonomy): domain Eukaryota; kingdom Metazoa; phylum Arthropoda; class Insecta; order Lepidoptera; family Depressariidae; genus Agonopterix; species Agonopterix alstromeriana. The sequence continues at coordinate 15,449,143 of OZ004675.1, forward strand.
ATTTTTATTTATACATTTTTGCGATGGCGCCGGAACTTTACACCATATCACATATCTATCCTTTGACTATTTATATGTGGACTGGTTACGCGTGTAATTCTACTAACAAACTTTTCTGCCACTTTTTGCGGGGGGCGAGGTAACATGAAATCCGCAACGTTGGATTTCATTCCCCATAACTTTAGATTCTAATTTTGAATGTTAAAAATCATGAAAAGTAGTCTCGTGTGAACCCCAAACGTTCCAAGTTCGAAGTTATTATTTCGCAATTATATGCTGTCTCATTTAGTGATAAGGTGTAAAATTGAATGTAAATGCTCAAGATCAATTGTGCTTATACCGTGGCAGAGGGGCATTGCTACAGCAAGGCTAGTCCTTATAATAATTAGTCAAAGTATCTATCGGATTTTCACAATATAGGGTCCTGTATATATCCTGACACTTTTTAAGAGAATGATCAGACCATCAAACTGAACAACTTTCTCTATGGGACCAATGTCGAAATCGCGAAAAAAAATCTGCTGTTCCATAGTAAACTGAAATCTTACTCGACCCAATTGTATGGGACAGCTGATTTTTTTTTCTCTATTTCGACATTGGTCTCATAGAGAAAGTTGTTCAGTTTGATGGTCTGATCATCCTGTTAAAAAGCTGTCAGCATATTAAGTTGGACCCTGTATACAGTTTTTTATAGGTTTTACCAGTCAAAAAGATTAAATGCCTGATGAAGATTGCATTACAAACATTTTGTTGAAGCCAAAAACTTGTTGACCTTTATGACGTCACTTCTGATTCCCATCTCATTTCCTCTTTACATGTAGTTGTCATTCAAAGTCACAACTCCAATGCAACTCCATGTGAAGAGGAAATGAGATGGGAAACCTCAGAGGAAGGATCTCCATAGAGTCCGCATACATTTACGATTGTAGTTAGTCTCTTTTGTCTTATGACGTACCTTTAATAGTAGAAGGAGATGGAACTATAGATATTTGTTTATGCGGGTGTCCACTTTTTTTTGAGCTAGTGTGTGTGAAAAGTGACCGTAAACATAAGGCCATATGTCACTTGGTGCCTTTTGTTCATACTACTTGACACCACACACTCAAACCTAAACGTCAAAAAAAGTGGACACTTTATAATTGGTATGGCTCACTTTATTAGGTATAATCTCTTTGTGGGAAACATAAGTGAAGATATCGGTCATAGGTTTTGGCTTAAAAAAAATGTTTGTAATGCAATCTCCAAGTATGTAGGTATTTAATCTTCTTGTCGCCAGTTAAATGCTATCTTAAGGTGCACTTCCGATGCCAGCGGCCGATGCGATTAACGCGCGCGGCTCGCGGCCGACGGCCGATGCGACAATACTAGTTACTATGAAAACGTATGGAGCCGCTTCCGATGCCAGCGACTCATATGACAGAACTACACGTCTGACGCGCGCGTCAGTCGCATCGGCCGCTGGCATCGGAAGTGTACCTTTAACATACTCAATTTGTTGGCCAAAAGATAATGAAAATAAAAATATTTACTATGAAACTCAACTATGCAAAAAGTGTGACGCGCTTGCCCCGTCTGACCTTACTCATATTACCCAAAACAGAATAAATAATTTAGAGTTTCTATCACTCGCTCTTCATTTAATTATGAATTCCTTTCTACATTAAGTAATTAAATAACTTACCATACATCCACTATGAGTAGAATGTAAACAAAACAAACAAAATCTTGTTAAGGTAAACTCGCAATAATTATATTAGGGTACATAAATTCATTGGGAGCAACGTGAAATAACAGTAGCGCGGTGCCAAGATAAATAAACGTCACGGAATCACGTCACGTTACTGGGTGACAGTTGCTCACGCTTCTGTTTCTAGAAGATCAACGTATGGTAAGGCTCCAGTCAGACGAACCACACTACAGTGACAAAAATTGTGATCGCGCACGAATTATTTCAAATCACACAACGCAACGCTACCACGTTGAGCACATCACAGTCGTCACAACGACGCTCAGATACATCAACGACGCGAGGAACTGACTTGAGGACTTCCGTGGTGGGAGTTCCGTCATGGAACTAATGAGACTCCTCTTTGTAGTTGTTCCACGGAACTCATCATTATAAATATTAATAGATTTATTTTTAAATTCTCTGTTTTCACTATACTCCTCGAAAAACAGTCTCACAAGTTCCACGACGGAACATGGGAATACATACTCTTGTATGCAAATAATCCCCGGTTACATTATTGTCACTGGTCCGTCTGAAAAGGCACTAAAGGGTGTCTGTCCACTTATGACACTTGAAAAATTATGATATTGCTCAAAATAATCAGCGGAGCTGACACATTTGGGTTGATTAGGCAATATACTTACCTATTGAAGTTTTCGCGATTTTGGTTTCGGTACCATAATAATAATGTAAACCAAACCTAAGTTAAATCTACAGGCGTTTGCCTCACATTTTTCTTTAACTCAAGCTAAATAATCCTGCCTTTCCCATCTATTTCATCCGTTATTTCCATCTTTTCAACCGGCACTTTTATTCTATGACCTTTCTACTACGTCATTCTACGAAACCTCCATCTGAAAAAAAGAGCGAACAAAACGCCGAAATTCTGCACGCAATACCGCGGAAAAAAAAAGGCCGGCCGAGAATTTCTCTTTACTTTTCCGAGTGCTCCCGAAATGAGGGGCTGTAGGGGGGCGAAAAGGGGGGTAAGTGAAAGCTGGAAGTGGTCGTACACATATAGAACCCTTGTTATATTAATGGTAACAATTGTAGGTAACTCCATTGTTCCTATTTTTAGAGGAATGAAAAGAGAGTTGAATTTGGGCGATTATTTTTAATCTGGTGTTAACTGATAGAGCCAAAACGGACTGAAATTGTGTCTGTTTTAGGTAGGCTAGGTTTAAAATGAAAGTCTTTGAGCTAATTTACCGATGTGTGCAGCAATGGTAGAACGAATTATCATCATATCTGTCCCACTGCAGGGCACAGGCCTGTTTGACCTCAGAGAGGGTATATCACAGAACATTATAAGAGGGGTTAGAAATGCAAAGTAGCGCTTTTGCTTCGGAGACGGCTGTCGCCACTTGTCTTCCCGCTCACGCTGCTACAATTACTCATACACTCTCTCGCTCGCACCACGCTGCGCGCCTTATGGTGCTATGCAAATCATTGCATAACCTGTGACGACACGTTCCACGCCTACTTTACACTTCTACCCCTCTTATAATGTTCTGTGGTGTATATGCATCAGTCCACCACGCGTGTCCAATGCGTTATCGGTAGACTTCACATACGGCTTGGAAATTCTTCTTCAGCGTATGTACCTAGCCAATTTTATTCTTTATCATCATTGATATCTTTTACGTCGATGTTTATCATTAATTCATCACGAAAATGTGAAATGAGCCAAGAGTGCTATGTTTAAATATCACTCAACCTGATTCGTAGGCGTACATACTTTTTTGTAACTTTCGCGAATTTATATTGTTAGCGGAAATATGGTTCTTGGCGGACCCCTCTGCATGCTCTATGGATCGCCCCTTTCGGCTGCACTCGAAGACTGTCAATACTGACAGCGTCACTTCCTCCCCCGCTCCCCGCCGCGCGACGCGCGACGCGCATACGCAATCTTGAACCGCTCCGTTAGTTTTATATAATTAAAGAGGAAAACTCTATTAAAATGTATTTACCAGTACCCTGAGAGTTTCATTCTAATATCATGAACTAAGATATGTGGAATACCAAAATGCCCTCCTAATCTCGGTCATTACTATTAATTATTCACCTTCAGTTCTGTTCTGTACAACGAACCAAGGTGTAATTATTTTTGCTTGATTAATAAGGGTTTTAGCTACTAATGAAATTACTTAATTAATCAGTCGTTTATTACATTTAGCGATGGTATAGAAGTTTATTTTAATAAAGTGATTTACTCCAGGGAGGTATTAGAATGGGGCCCCAATGTCGTGGGACTATAGTTTTAATAAAAATAAATCGCTGTCTGGTGGCGTGTAATAAGTGGCTTAAACATGTTTAAATATGATGCTGTCACTGCCATAAGTATGAGCAGTATGAGAGACAGAGCGTCACTAAATATGTTTAGAAGTTTAAATAGGTACATTTTGGTGATGTGCTGTGTGAGTCGGGTACCTACAAAATATTGTGTTCTGTATTTTTTTAATTAATGTATTATAATGTTAATAGGTAAACCAACAAGTCTTTAGGCCTTAACGAATTTAGTTCTTCCTCTTATCGTATGGACAGCAATCTCTGGTTGAGTCTGTCTGGAGACTCTGGAGTGTTTTCAGACCGCCATACCGCCTATGACGTGGTTAGTAGTGGTAGTGACGCGTTTAGTTAACGCTGTGTCTCCACTCTGCTCCTGCTGATGAGAGTGACCATCATATTTAAACATGTTTAAAGCCTAAATACTGGTGCAAGTTACCTTTAGTTTATATTTCTTGTATAGGTAGTTTAAGGCCGTATTTCTACAGTCATGAAACCTTCTGAATCGTTAAAATTACATCGGAAAGTACTCCTTGCAAGCGTAAAAATGCTTTTAAAAATCACTTGACTAAACATAATTATACCGCCTTATTTGTATTTCTGTATGTCGTATATTCAAGTGTTTTTTGTGTGCTAAGTACAAAGTTTAACTGATTGTCTGAATAATAGGTATCGAGTCAGTGCTATTTTCTACACGTGTATATTTAAAACAAGGATTGCGAGACAATTATTTTTATCTGCCGTTTTAAAACATAAACGTTTTTTAAATATTTTTTATTAAATATCGTGTATTGTATAATGGTTGAAACATAAAGAGGGATTTTCCAAAAGCCATTCAACCAAAATTTTCAAGAAGTTTTTTTTTCCAAATGGCTCGATAGATGGCGTCGATGCGAAATTAAAAAAAACATTATTTAAATAAGCAGGAAAACATGAAAAGACAGCTAGTGGCGTGTATTTTTTTTAATCATCTTGATCCATGTCACGTCAACACCATCTATCGAAGCATGTTGAATTACGTTTGTCCACGTAAATTTATTATATTATGTAAAAAATTCGATTCGAAGAGATTCGGTACCACTAGTGAAACGAGGATGTTCTGAGTTTTCAGAATATCTCTGACTAGGTCCTCGGGGAAATAAAGTCGTGAGAATATGTATGTATGTAAAAATTGTAAAGTACCTAATTTCGAGGCACTACAAAGACATAGTAAAAATTATAAGTTCTCATTATATATAATTTTCAATTTAGTTACCTACATTTATTTGTTTCAGTATAGATTATAAAATTATAATACATCTTTTTGTATTTTTATTTCTTTCATTTATTTGTATTTTCCGTAATTTTGTCTACGTCATTAGTATTCTTTCCGCGATTAAAAGAAAACATTTATTGCTTGTAAGTTAGTAAGCGTGGACGAGAACAGAATTAATCAGACATAACATTTTAACTGTCGATTGTCCTTTTATTTCCAATATGTACTTACAAAGATAAATAAATTAATATCTTGAATGTTTATTGTTATTTAAAATGCCTAATAATGTCTTTAATCGTAATATGAATGAGCCAAATGTGTTATTGTGATGCATTTCGAATTTAAAAAGTTATAACCACCAGTTTCTATACAAGGTGTTACAAAAATACAAACAAAAATCTAAGGGGGAGGTTTAGACCATCAAACTGCACAACTTTCACTATGGGACCAACATCGAAATCGCAAAAAAATATTTGTTTTTTCATACTAAACTACAAATCTACTCGAGCTTATTGTATGGGATAGCTGATTTTTTTTTCGCGATTTCTATGTTGGCCCCATAGTGAAATATGTTCAGTTTGACGGTCTGATCATCCCCTTAAAAAGTGTCAGCATATTAAGTTGGACCCTATATAATAAACGATATATTTTGTTTCAAATCGCAATAATTGTTATCTTCTTGTTGTTTCTTATTGTAATATAGGTAGATAGGTATAACTGTACCTACGTACAAAAAATATAGCTAAATAAGTAATAATATCACACGTTTCAATTTTTAATATTAACCAGTAGATATTTATATCAAATGACATTCATACAGCCATTAGAAGATAACAAATTTAAGCTAATAAAAAACCCAGACAGATAAAAAACGTAATTAACACTTTACTCGCTTCTACAATAAAAAAAGAGAAAAAGAAGTTATCACCAAAAAGCGCCGAATCCGTACACGCATGGGGAGGCGCCTCCCTTCCGAGGGGTGGGCCAAGGGGTGTGGGTTGGACCCACCCCATGACCCAGTAACCACCCCACTACCCTATTTAAGGCGTAGTGCACACTGCAAGTAAATGTAACGTTATTTAAGGAGGCTGTGATTTATATTGAAAACGTTTTTTAATGAAAAAAGTTTTTGTTTTGTGTCGAGTAAAGTGCATTCCTACTAATGTAGATCGTAAATCTGAAAACGTGCTTAAGTACTTACATCTTTCCGTGCTTTGTTGGATACTTTTTAGGATAAGTACCTACCTCATCAAATAGAGACCTAGCAGGGTTGAATTTGGTTGAACACCTAAAGGACATCATCGGAATTGGTCCAAAATGAGAAAGTGCCGGCCAAAAAAAAAAAATGATATTCTGTTAGGACTTGCCGTCTAAAAATATATTATTTTGGCACCAAAGCTGTAGCTCCATTGACCTTGGTTTCATTTGGGTTCAAAAAACCTGCCTTTTCATACATTTTCGATGAAGTTAGCTAAGGCTATATTCTGTTAGCCATTTCCTTGGTTTTATTAAGGTTTGTATCTACTGTAATGTATACTCATGTTTCACTAATAAATGATTCTTCTTCTTCTTGAAAAATATGCATTTTCATACATTTTGGAAGAAATAAAACTTACAGCTAAGTACAGTTTCTTTTTCCAGTCAAATAGATCCAGGTTTTTTCTTTTTTCACAGTAACATTATACATCCCTTGTCTGAACGACGCCTAACACTAAAAATACCGAGTTACACAAATACAATGACTCATCACTACGAAACAGGATTACGAACGGGACAAGATAAGAGCAATGTATCCATTAATTAAATTCATTATTAAATTGTATCCTTTTGTTCTAAGGCGAATGTGAAGGCAGAAAAGAACATAGAAATTTGCGAATGAGAGAGCCGCATGCGGAAGAAAATGTTCGTATTGGATGATTATTTAAATGATCAAAATGCTTGGGTCTGAGTTCACTAGCTTATAGTTTATTTACTTTACTGTATAGTATCATAATTTTATAAAATAGACTATGTATTATTGTATACATAACTTTAGCTTAAGAATTTATATTGTAATAGTCATTAAGTCGTGTTATGTTGTAGAGTTTCTGGCCGCATCTTCACTACAGCGACAACACGTTCCGACGCAGTGGTAGCTTTAAAAAAGATTTGACGTTTGATAAGTATGCTGCAAGCTCCTATATTGAATAAATTATATTGACTTTGTTGAGACACTTTCCAGAAAATCTGTATTGTCAATCCAATCTGAGTTCATCTGGCGCACATTGAGCAGTGAGCATTGATACGAGCATTGCTGACTGGCTTTTGTTTCCACCTTTGACTAATTATATGTCAAGATAGAGCCTCACGCTTCTAACGTACTAAAACAAATGGGCCAACTTTCTTATGTAGGTTTACGTGAGGCGTTATTCGACTTATCTCTGTGTGCATGCATAGCGATAGGTTTCAGCGGTCATGACTGGCCGCAATTTTTTTCGATATGTTCGTAGCTTCAACTGTCTGTCTTGACATATAACTTATCAAAGGTTTCCACTACAGTGTGAGTAGTTGTAATGCGAAACATGAAACACACACACACGAAAGAAGAAGTAAGGTCACAACACACAGCCGCTATAATATGTTGCTGTACTCTTCTATCGCACGCAAGTTGCTAATCGCTTCTTCTCACTCGCACGCAGGAAAGAGACGTGCTTATGTAATTGTTCGTGCGTAAGAAGAGTACAGCAACATACTATAGTCTGTGACGATCGGTATAGTCCATTAAAACAGAATTTTAAAAAAAAATCACAGATCTGCTGTTTTTTTTATCAATTACTCTAGTATACCTACAATTACCAGTTGTCCCCCTTTTCGCCGGGCCTGCCCATTATATTACAACCGAGACTATATTTTATTAAAGAAAATCCGAAGAGACACTGATGTGAGCATCTTAAAAGCCAGACTAAACTGTAAAGTGTAAATAGACCGCAGTCAGTTTGGCAATCCATGCAATATGCTGCCAAAACTACTATGTTGCTGTATTCTGGCAGCACGGAGATCCATTAAGTCGTTAGATTTTGAGACCTGGCTTACTAGTTTTGTTATTTTCATAGATCTACTATAAATACCTTTGACTATTTATTATGTGGACTGGTTACGCGTGTAATTCTACTAACAAACATTTCTGCCACTTTTTGCGGGGGGCGAGGTAACATGAAATCCGCAACTTTGGATTTTATTCCCCATAACTTTAGATTCTAATTTTGAATGTTAAAAATCATGAAAAGAAGTCTCGTGTGAACCGTTCTAAGTTCGAAGTTATTATTTCGCAATTATAGGCTGTCTCGTTTAGTGATAAGGCGTAAAATTGAATGTAAATGCACAAGATCAATTGTGCTTATACCGTGGCAGAGGGGAAATGCTACCGCAAAGCCAGTCCTTATAATAATTAGTCAAAGATAAATACCTACCTACTCGTAAGTCACCCATTTCCTGTTACAGCCTTTCCCAAAAACAGTGACGTTCATAGTTACAATACAAGAATTAAAGTATTCCCACATTTTCGACTCGGTAAAGTCAACACATTTTTCATGGGGCACTGTATACGCTATTAAAACAGGATACTAGATAATATTCTAAACTTGCCAGACAAAAAGTTTAAGTCCCATCCTCTTTAAAAAAAAAGGTTACTAAAACTCGATGATTATAATAATATGAATGACCAAAATGTCTGGTCTTGACAATGTTACACTATGTAATTCAATATTGTATTTGTAATTGTATTTTCTATGTATATATTTTAAAGATTTATGTGTTGTAGAGTTTCTGGCCGCATCTTCTCTGCAACGGAACACCTTCCGACGCGTTGGTAGAGTCGAAAATAACGTCAGAAAGCATTAAGATTTTAGTTTACTATGGAACAGCAGATTTTTTTTTCACGATTTCGACATTGGTCCCATAGAGAAAGTTGTTCAGTTTCATGGTCTGATCATCCTCTTAAAAAACTGACATGCTGCCAGTTTTACAGATAAAAAATCTGCCGTAGTGAAAGTAGTTCAGTTTGATGGTCTGATCATCCCTTTAAAAAAGTGTCAGCATATTAAGAAGGGCTATATTATGTGTATTATTCCACCACGTATGCCCAAAGCAGGTTGATGTGAAGTCCTTACATCAGAATTTCTTATTTCCTTACAATGTTTTCCTTCACCGTTTGAGAGCAGAGCAAACTCATTTCTAGTATAACTTGGCATGTCATGTCTTATCGTGGCCTAATACCTGCTGTTGAATTGTTCACAATATTTAAGAATATTGTTTGGATTCCTGGTTTTTAAGGTTGTAAGACGAAGCCTCCTTACCCGAACAAATTTGATTAATATTTTGTAAGCATTCAATCAGTATCAAATATCTAATTTTCGTATTATAGAATACTAAGAAATAAGTTCCTGGCAAATCATGACCATATTATTTTACTTGCGAAAACAATGTTATTTTTAGGCATCGTGCCATAAACGTTCGTCGATGTCAGTCTTTGGATGGGTGACCGTTTTAGTGGTATTTCTTTTCAAGCGGCTCAAAGTCAAAGTCAAAGTCAATATAATTTATTCAATATAGGAGCTTGCAGCCCACTTATCAAACGTCAAATCTTTTTTAAAGCTACCACCGCGTCGGAACGTGTTGTCGCTGTAGAGAAGATGCGGCCAGAAACTCTACAACATAACACGACTTAATAACTATTACAATATAAATTCTTAAGCTAAAGTTATGTATACAATAATACATAGTCTATTTAATAAAATAACGATACCATACAGTAAAGCAAACAAACTATAAGCTAGTGACCTCAGACCCAAGCATTTTGATCATTTAAATAATCACCCAGTTTATAATATTATGCTTTTTTACAGAGGAATCTCTCTCTCTTTCTCTTAGAATATCCTCATTTCAGTGCCCAAACCCTGTCCAGTGAGACAAAATTAATATACAGGGTTCTTCTTAATAATGCTGACACTTTTTTAAGGGGCTGATTTGACCATCAAACTGAACAACTTTCTCTGCAGCACCTACATCGAAATAGCGAAAAAAAAATCAGCTGTCCCATACATTTGGCTCGAGTCGCCATTGAAGTTTTCTATGGAACTGCAGAGTTTTTTCCACTATTTCAATATTGGTGATATGAGTATAAGTTGTTCAGTTTGATGGCCTGGAGCACCTCACATGTAATTGTACACCCTGAATTCTATTCAGAAGAGTCGCGGGAGCTACGTGGATGCGACTAGAGGCCGTAGCATGAGTGTTAAGGCACGATAGCGCTATATCATGCTGCCATGCCAAGGCCACAGATTTGGGTCGTATATAAACAAATTCAAGTCTTCAAATAAGCAAGTAAACTTATTAATTTTGTTTTAATTTTAAATATAAGTATGTTAAGAGGATATAATTCGTAGCGCGCTCCATACAAACGTACTATGGTGATACTAACCAATTAAAATCAATACAATTTTGCAGAAACATACTAGAAACAAATCTCTATGCTTGTATGGAGTCAGATTTTCGTTAAAATGTATAGTTTTAAAGTTACAGTGCCTCAAAGATTTCCATACAAATTTTAAATTAATCCTAGCATTGAAACTGTAAATTTTAACGAAAATCTGACTCCATACAAGCATAGAGATCTGTTTCTAGATCGTTTCTGCAAAATTTCATCGACTTTAATTGGTTGGTATTGAAAATATCACCATAGTACTTACGTTTGAATGGAGCGCGCTTCGAATTATATCCCTTTAAGACAGCTTCTCTGGTGAAAATATAAAATCCGGCGAATTCAAAAACAAGCGAATCCCCGTGAAACTAAAATGTAATTAAACGAGATCGTCACGTCACACGTATTCGAAAAACATACTTTTTCCGCATCTCCGAGTACATCCCTGTCGCAAATTAATCCAGCTTCGCGCGTCACACCGTGACATGCGAAATACGATCGTATTTCCTACGCAATACGACATCAATTCCTCTGAACTGTAGCACGACATATATATTTTATATCTCGATATGTTTCTACTAGATCGATAAGAAGTAACATCCAGGCGTTATATACATAACATATGTAGATATATATGTGTTTAATGTGCTTTAGCGGAAACGGATGTAATTTATAATGGCGCGTAGATACAACGTAATTCATAGCATGTAAGATAATAGTTAAGAGGATATAATTCGGAGCGCGCTCCATACAAACGTACTATGGTGATATTTTCAATACTAAGCAATTAAACGCAATGAAATTTTTCAGAATCAATCTAAAAACAAATTTCTATGCTTGTATAGAGTCCGATTTTCGTTAAAATGTATAGTTTTAAAGTTACAGTGCCTCAAATATTTCCATACAAATCTTAAATTAATCCTAGCATTGAAACTGTATATTTTAACGAAAATCGGACTCCATACAAGCATAGATATTTGTTTCAAGATTGTTTCAGCAAAATTTCATTGACTTTAATTGGTTAGTATTGAAAATATCACCATAGTACGTTTGTATGGAGCGCGCTCCGAATTATATCCCCTTAAAGAGATAAAGTAAACTATGAATAGAGCGGTCTTATCACAGTATGCTATATCGATGAATGAAATGATAGTTAATGCGATTATACAGGGTCCTTAATATGCTGACACTTTTTGAAGAGGATGCTCAGACCGTCAAACTGAACAACTTTCTGTATGGGACCAACATCGAAATCGCGAAAAAAATATCTGTTGTCACATTTAGCTCGAGTAGGTTTGCAGTTTTGTATGGGACAGCACTTTTTTTTTTCGCGATTTCGATGTTGGTGCTTTAGAGAAAGTTGTTCAGTATGATGGTCTGAGCATCCCCTTAAAAAAGTGTCAGTATATTGAGAAGTACCCTGTATTTTAAATTACATACACTCACGACCTATTCTCCTTGAGGATGGACAGAAACATTGCTACAACCACCAAGAACCTTTTATTTCAAGTAGCAAGGTACTCAATCAAGCACTTAAAGTGGCCTTAGGAATTTTTAGGAATCCGTACCCAAAGGGTAAAACCGGGGACCCTATTCATAAATCTACACCGTCCGTCTGTCCGTCTGTCCTACATATTTAGGGCTGTAAGAAGTCCAACTGTTTAACGTGCCTTCCGAAGTTCCGGATTCTATTTTTGGCTAAGCTTTTCGTGTTAAGAGAAGTTTATTCCGAATGCGTAAATGCGCGCTGCATACAAACGAAGTCTGAGACGATATTTTCAATACTAACCAATTAAACTCAATGAAATTTTGGAGAAACAATCTAGGTATAAATCTCTATGCTTGTATCGTGTCCGATTTTCGTTAAAATATACCTACAGTTTTTAATGCTAGGATTAATTTAAGATTTATATGGAAATCTTTGAGGCACTGTAAATTTATAACTGTACATTTTAAGGAAAATCTGACACGATACAAGCATAGATATTTGTTTCTAAAATGTTTCTGCAAAATTTCATCGAGTTTAATCGGTTAGTCTTAAAAATATCACCAGACTTCGTTTGTATGGAGCGCGCCAACAGTAATATACCCTTAACAATTAAAACTTATTAGGCCTTTTCGGCTAAGCTTGATTACCTTAGTCTGTCCGTCCGTCTGGCACTTAATGCAGCACTGAACCAGTTTAAATAAAATAAATATACTGTAGATAAAAACTTCTGTATAAACAAATAATGTTATTCAACTAGAAAAGATTTAGAGCCCCATCCGTTTTCCGGTGGTTTCAAAATGAAATTACTAAAAGCTTTTATTTATTGCGCCCAAACAAATTGGTTTTGATCCCTATCAATCGTTCGTACGAGTGAAATCCCGGTTGGATCGATCCCGCGGGATTGCCGGGATCGGGAACTGGGATTGGCAACTGTCATAGACACGGAGAATTTTGGTAGAAACATGTTAGTGGTTTAAAACTTAGTAGCTATACCTAAGGCTACAAAAATAAGTTATACCTACATAATACTAAAACGAAAATATTTAAATAAATAATGAGAAGTCAAGAATTTAATTTGAAACCTACGTACAGTAAACTAACGATTGTTCTGAAAATCATCCTTTAAGGTGCTAATATTTATACAGGTACTTCAATAAAATTATATAATTATACAACTTGTTAATGAATAAGCGCAAAACCTCATAGACCCCAACTGATTTACAACAAAATAATGAGATTGAGATTGATAATTTCATTATTTTGATAGTTAACATTTTAAGTTATTCGAATTTTAAGTTTTGAGGCAAAAATGATTTGTTATCATTTCAGCAATGAATGAAAGCGCTAACGTGCTCATGGATACATTTTAAGGATCTTGTTTTGGTAGTAAATAGGGTGAGAGTGCCCGAGTGTCCGGTGGGTTGAGATCGAATTCAGTACATTTTAAAGTTTACAAACAAATTATTTAATATTTTGAAAAAAAAAATACCTGTGTCGAAACCATGATAATTTGATTCTGCTCTCGATTCTTAACAAACTACTTTCTAGTTTTGCGTTAATTCATTAACACGTTGTATATACATAATGCTTCTGTGATCATCATCATCATCACATTCACTAATCCTTCGTCAGAAATAGGCTCTAAACGACATTTTCCTGCATAGTCCTTACTGGCTCATTTTAAGTAACAATATCGAAATAATACAAAAGAATTCTTTCACCTTTAATCTTTCCAATCCATTTAACAAATATAAAGAAAAGGTTTAACCGTCCAGAAAAATTCATGTAACGAAAGGAATGATTTCCTTTCTCGTAATATACAAGTACCTAAAAAATGTCTTCCGACCAAGGTCAGTGAAATGCTGGAGCTACCTACATTATATTAGCTTTTGCCCGCGACTTCGCCCGCGTGGAATAACTTCCAGTCCGAGACATTGCTGCCCAAAACAAGGCCTATGGAACTATTAAGTAATCTGTGCCCATGGGCCAAATAATGGCCCGCCAAAGCATTTGAAGCACGTGCAACTATCAATTTTTGATTAGGTACAGGTATTTCCCTCATCATCAGCCTATATAAATGTCCCACTGCTGCGGTGGGCACAGGCTTATCCTCAAGGCGGGTACAGGTTGTAGTCCACCACGCGTGCCAATGCGGATTGGCAGACTTCACATATCTACGCATCTGAATTTCATCTTTAGCGTATTCAGGTTCCCTCACGATGTTTTCCTACACCGTAACCTAATTAAACTATATTCTTAGCTAGCATAGCATCTGAGAACATTGTAATTGCATGAATTATTATGATATTACGACAGAATAGAATGTGCCGGGAATACAACGAGTTAAGTCGAAAGCATTCGGAACTTGATGTTTTTAATAACAGATTAAACACTTTTAAAAGATATGTCCATACTATTCTCCTCTCCTCTTCTCAACACGGAACATAATTCTTACCTATATTTATTGAGTATCTTTGTTTTACTTATAATTAGCCGTAACCAATTTTACTGTAGCATAATTATATTGCATTATTATTATTTTCTTTTTTGTTTGTTTCTAGATGTTTGGTCTTTTAAAATTATTGTATTATTTTTAATTTCTTTTTTGTTTTTATGTTTGGTCTCTTGAAAATTGTAATTTAAAGCATGTCTCACTTTTCTACTCATGTTGTGTACTCATTTAATTGAGTCACAGTCTAGACTTAAAATATTTCGCTCATGTTACTTTATGTTTTAAAATTGATTGTGACTTGTTTGAGTACCTAATAAATAAAATAAAAATAAAAAAAGAATAAATACTAGCACCTGTATTACTTAATAGTCGGCCCGTCGGCTGACAACGAAGCTAAATTAAGGCCCAAAAAAAATCTGATGCTATATAAGCCTGACAAGGCTTGATCTTTTTAACCCTAGTCTTGTTTAACATATTTGCATAAAAACAATGATTTTATAATATGTATCTATGCTCAGCGTTGAACAATGTTTTTCATCTGGCGAGTGATGTCGAGTTAGAAAAGTTTTAAAAAGAAAAGCGCTCATCGGAAAAATAATCACATGTTTAGTACTGTAGCACCGGGACTTTTTAATTACCAAAAAGGTTACCGATTGCGGTTTTGATATTTCTGTAAGGTACGAAATTACTAATATAAAAACTAAAGTCTTAAAGATCACAACACGCCTTGTAACCAAAAAAAAAAAATATATACAATGTGTTAATGAATAAGCGCAAAACCTCATACACCCCAACTGATTTATAACAAAATAATTAGACTGAAACAATAATTTCATTATTTTGATAGTTAAAATTTAAAGAATTCGTATTTTAAGTTTTGTGGCAAAAATAATTTATTATCATTTCAGTAAAGAATGAAAGCGCTAACGTGCTCATAGATACATTTTAAGAATCTTGTTTTGGTAGTAAGTACGATGAGAGTGCCAGAGCGGTGGGTTGAGATTGAGTTCAGTATATTTTTAAATTTTAAAAACAATATACTTAATGATATTTTTAAAAAAAAAAATCCTATGTTGAAATCATGATAATTCGATTCGGCTCTCGATTCTAAACAAACTATTTTCTAGTTTTGCGTTAATGCATTAACACGTTGTATTTCGATATTTTTTTTCAAACTCATGATTTTGGTGCCCCTTTAACCTGCTGCCCAGCCCAGGGCGTAGGCTCCCTAGATCCGGGGCTGAGCATCGCTGCTATCGTAATAAAATTTACAGCTAGTAACAAATTAGGCCAAACGCTCTAACATAAAAAGTAAACATAAAAAATCGTTTTATTTTATTGTTTGAGAACTCAGCGGAATCAGGGCGGGTCTTGTTTGCCTTGTAACTTACGTAGGTAATAAGATTAATAGAAATAAATACAATTATTGCGCACCAGTTAGACTTCTATTGATTGTGTAGGCTTATTCTTGGACCTAACAAATTAATACAAAGTGATCGAGGTGCTAACATCGACATGGCATCTATATTGGTAGACTGTGTTTTGGATTGTTCTAAAAATGTACCCTATGCAACGTGTTAATGAATTAACGCAAAAATAGAAAGTAGTTTGTTTAGAATCGAGAGCAGAATCGTATTATCATGGTTTCAAAATAGGGAATTTTTTTTCAAATTATTAAATTTTTTTTTTTGTAAAATTTAAAAGTTACTGAATTCGATTTCAACCCACCGCACAGGTGCACTCACCCTACTTACTACCAAAACAAGATTCTTAAAATGTATCCATGTGCACGTTAGCGCTTTCATTCATTGCTGAAATGATAACAAATAATGTATGCCTCGAAACTTAAAATGTGAATAACTTTAAATTTTAACAATCAAAATAATGAAATTATTGTTTCAATCGAATTATTTTGTTATAAATCAGTTGGGGTGTTTGAGGTTTTGTGCTTATTCATTAACACGTTGTATAAGATCTAACAAAATTAGCTGAAACTATTTTAAAGGGATGATCAGACCTTCAAACTGAACAACTTTCTCTACGGGACCAACATAGAAATCGCAAAAAAAATCAGCTGTCCCATACAAAGCTGCAAACATAAACATAACTCGACTCAAATTTATGGAAGAACAGTTTTTTTTTCGCGATTTCGGTATTGGTTCCATAGAGAAAGTGGTTCAGTTTGATGGTCTGATCATCCCATCATCCATTTTGTTAGACCTTATAGAACAATTTAACAAACTAAAATTAATTATAGTTATCGCAGTGAGAGACCTCAAGCCAACAACAAACGCAAAAGGTGCTAAAATAACACTTTGGTAAAACACATATTTATTTTGTGTTTATTCACTAATTGGTCACTTATGGTTCACCTCACCTCACACCTTTGACTATTTATATGTGAACTGGTTACGCGTGTAATTCTACTAACAAACATTTCTGCCACTTTTTGCGGGGGGCGAGGTAACATGAAATCCGCAACTTTGGATTTTATTCCCATAACTTTAGATTCTAATTTTGAATGTTAAAAATCATGAAAAGTTGTCTCGTGTGAACCCCAAACGTTCTAAGTTCGAAGTTATTATTTCGCAATTATAGGCTGTCTCGTTTAGTGATAAGGTGTAAAATTGAATGTAAATGCACAAGATCAATTGTGCTTATACCGTGGCAGAGGGGAAATGCTACCGCAAGGCTAGTCCTTATAATAATTAGTCAAAGCCTCACACAAATTAATGTTACTTTTGACAAAAGGTTGATAATGCGCCAGACCATGCTTGAGTCAATAAAATAGTTTTGCCATGATTTTGCCATACTTATTACTGGAAGCAATATAAGTCATAAATTCAGTACAATGTTATGTACTGAAACTATGTTCCTCTTTTGTTTCTGCTTTTTGGTAATGTAAAATTTTTATTTTTTGGTGCTTTTGCGGTAGGGTCTTCAACACTGCCATAAATGATCTCTGGAAGTGGCTCTCTAATAGCCTTGCTTTTTTCTAATTGCTGTCTCTCGTTATAATAGAGGGAAGTCGGATATTTCTTTTTCCTACTCCTCCTATCTTTTTTGATTAATTCATTGCGGGTTCCAAGACAGATTAGAGTCATCCCCCGGGATCGCTGGACTTCATTGTCTAGTGTTGTGAATGGTCGCCGCTGTTGATCCTGGTTTACAGGAGTTACAGCGGTGGAAATGTGTGGTGGGCCTATGCCCGAATAAAAAAAAGGTTTATTTTATGATTTTAGCACATATGAGTGTAATGTTTCAACCCTCGGTACGCTTTACCAGTAATGGGTTCTAATTCTTACCACATTCATTATTATTTCAGTTCCTGATATTTCTTATTATTAGAACATGGCTTCTACTCAAACACATATCGAGAACTCATTATTATTTATTTTCTTTTGCGATCATGGCAGATGTAACATAGATAGGTCATCATCATCTTATTTAAGGGTATATTACTGTTGGCGCGCTCCATACAAACGAAGTCTGGTTATATTTTTAATACTAACCGATTAAAGTCAGTGAAATTTCAGAAATAATCTATAAAGTAATCTCTATGCTTGTATCATGTCAGATTTTAGTTAAAATGTTACAGTGCCTCAAAGATTTCCATACAAATCTTAAATTTATCCTAGCATTGAAACTGTTTATTTTAACGAAAATCGGACAAGATACAAGCATAGAGATTTGGTTATAGATTGTTTCAGCAAAATTTCATTGACTTTAATTGGTTAGTATTGAAAATATCACCATATTTCGTTTGTGTGCAGCGCGCATTTACGCATTCGGAATAAACTTCTCTTAAGAGCTACGCTCTTGTCGGTGGAGTATTCGCCAATCCTGTCTCTTTTCCGCTAGTGTCTTGAGTTCTTGATACGACTCGACGTCAACCTTTCCCTTCACTTGGGCTAGATAACTCTGTCTGGGTCTTCCTCTGCCTCTTTTCCCCTCAATCTTCCCTTCCAGTATGGTTTTAAAGAAATTGTCGTTTCGTATCAAGTGTTCGATCATTTTTCTTCTCCGGTTTTTTATTGGTTGTAGCATAGGTAACTGCACAAATTAATATCGAGAGGCCAAAGTAATTTTTCAGAGCTCGTCTAAATGCTTAATTTTAGGGCGTATCTTTCAAAAAATTATAAATAGGTATCAGAAATTTATCATGCATCAAAATTGCAGTATGTAGGTTTCCTCACGATGTTTTCCTTCACCGAAAAGACAGTCCTGTTACAGATCGTAACATAGACATCTAAAAACAAATTTTGTTGAACGATTGAACAAAAGATGAACAGTCACCCCCCCTTTCTAAAGGCGACGCTAGGTACCTAATACCTATCATCTTTCTTGTAGGTAATTAATATTTTGTTCAATTACACGAAATCCTTTCCTTTGTCCGGACAGGTTCGATTACAGACAAAACAATTGAACAAAAACAAAGAAAACGATAATTGATTTCAGAGTTCAGAGTCGTTGCTATGGTTACTGCCATATACCTACTTAACTATACCACCTACCTACATACTTTGCTAAAACACCTAATATACTAATGCTGCGTACACACCGGCCGAACGAACGCCAATAAATGGATTTCGCCGGCCTTCGTTGGTCCTGTCTGGGCTGCAATCCCGGTAAATATTCGGTGATTAAAACATGATTGGACTACGTACGAACCATAACTTTTGACACTTTTGGTATTGCGCTAATCGTGGTACTGCTCTTGACATCCGTTAGAGCCGTTTTGACGGATAGCTCAGACGTTATAAGCTGTCAGTTACATAGAGTTTAGCGCGATGCGGAATTCAGCACAGTTGAATATTAATTGGATTGCAATGTGATTAGAACTGAAATTGGATATAAGAATAGAACTTCGATGCTTTAAATTAGCGCAATCGGGCTCCTGGACGGCTTAGCGAACGCCAACGCGTTGGCTGTGCCGGCGATCCGAAGTGTGGTGGTAACATCAAAGGAATTGAACCATTCGATCTAATTCAGTGTGGACGGTCGCCGAAGGCCAACGAACGAACGCTCAGTTGAAGCGAGAGAGCGTTGACGAGAGAGAGAGAGAGAGAGAGAGATCAAATTGCGATTGCGAGCCGGAATCAGTCCCAACGATCGTTTGCTCTTGGACATATACCTTCGAAGGCCAACGAGCGTGCGGCAGCCAACGCTGAATATCCTTCGTTGGCGTTTGTTGGGTCGGTGTGTACGCAGCATAAGACATACCTACTTGGCTAGACGCAATACGTTTTGTTTCAGGCAAAAATAGGTCTTATATTTAGCAGACTTAAAGTGCTTTCTTTTAAAAATAGGAACAATGAATTCACAACTTAAATAGTTACGTAGTTTTTTAGAGTTAATGTTGAACGTTGAACCTCTCTTGGGTTATTATTTTCTTTGTTAGAATCAAAAAGTTGTTAAGAAAATGAACGCAAAACACATTACCCTCATTCTGGCGCAGTCGGATAAAAACTGACAACATTTTCAGTAGAATGGATCGAGATGAACTAATGTGCCAACGAACGGGCTCATTATGGATCACACTGGAGTGTTGGGAACCGGTTGCTAGAGAAATGTGGATCCACATTTTCAGAAGTAATTAAAAACATCTAATTCAGAATACCTATTAGTACCTATGTATAGTGTTCCGTATCAAAATTAGCAAAACGGAACATTATTTCGTGTTATAGATACTCTTTCTTATATGGTGGTCATAGCAGTCACTGCAGGGCAAAAGTAAAAGAAAAGGAGTGTGCCATACTCCACCACGCGGGCCCAGTAGGCGGAGGTAAGTTAGTAGGAAGGAAGGAAGGAGGTACCAGGAAGTTGGAATAGGTATTGTCTATACCTGGAGAGCAGACTGCCTTACAAGCGGTGAAACATGAAAATACTCCTTGGCCGGGTACTGGTCGTCCTTCTTTCGTGAATTCCCGTCGTTGTTTCTGGCGTGAACTTTGTCCCTTTTTAATCCAACGACAAAAATTTATAGAAAGGGACAACGTAAAATCAGAAACACCGACGACAGACATGTACGAAAGAAGGACGAACATTACCGACCGCCATGGTCAATTTTCGTGTTTCCATGCTTGTAAGCAGGTTATGGATCCATTGGTTGATATCTTGTTTATATCCATGGTATGTCTTAGAAGTTTCATAAGCATAAGCATAAGCATATGCTCACGACTATATTCCCCGAGGGGGTAGTCAGAGATATTCTGAAACCTCAGAACATCCACGATTCACCAGTAGTGCCTAAACTCAGTCCAGTGTGACGGGGGGTGAGCCCGTCGCCACATAATGGACAGTGGGTACAATACATGCCTCTAAATTGAAGCATGCAGGTTTCCTCACGATGTTTTCCTTCACCGAAAAGCCAGTTGCGTTACAAATCGTACATACATTCTGTAAAACTCATTGGTACGAGTCGGCCTGGACTGGGACCGAACCATCGCCTCCTGCACGGCAGGCAAGTTTACTCGCCACTGGAGCACCACGGCTTTTTATAAGAAGCAATTAACCACGGCAATAGAAGTTTCACCACCAACTTTATGCTCCATCAGCGAGAACATGCTACGAATTAAATGAAGATTTAGAACATTTGATAGTTTCCAATGATTCAGAGTTTATCAAACTACAGATCATCCAAATACAAATAGTAGTAGCTTAACCTCGTTTCTACTGTGGTTTGAGCCTCAATACTCGAGTTAACTATTGGATTACAGTTATAACAACCGTCTTAGTAAAGTACAGTTAATGCGAAACTGACGGTTAACGCTAAAGGAAGCTTCACACGGGCCACTCGCGATAGCCACTAATACGGAAACTTATGTGTTAATTATTAACTTATTTTTGTGTACTGGCTATACTAAGACGATAGTCTTATCTTATCTTATGATGGGGGCTGGCAAGCCAGCAATAATTCAACCCAATAGGATTTTGCTTGCCGCCATTATTCTGTTCAGTCGTTGTTGTTTTTGATTTTCATGAAAAATTAGTTTTTAGTGATATTTGTGACAAAATTTCGTGTGTCCCAAAAAGTTGCGTAAATCGACCAGTATAACAGGAATCTCAAATATATACGAAAACAGAACATAAGTTTTGGTTCAAGTTTACTAGTGCACGGTGATTTTGGCGCCGACGCGCGAGCTTACAAAATCGACCACAGATTCATCGTCATCTATCATCCACCATCAAAATTAAGAATATGAAGACAATTTTTTACGAATAGCTTTAAAGGACTTAGTATCCAGAGCCGTTAAAGAAATTACAAAAAAAATTTTACCCAATGGGATATTTTGTGTTCTTTTTTTAAATGTATCTTTTAAAAAAAAAATTTACTGTACAACAGTTTATCGGCGAAGCGCTCATAACAATAACGTTTGCTTTGTTCCTTACTACACTAAACGGAGAGAAAAACGTACGTACGTTCAAAATCGTGGTAAATGACCCGGAAATTCCGTTCGGGGAAAGAAATCTTTAATCTCCCGTTTTTGGATAACCATCGCCCAGGAGGAACATGCGTTTAGTCGCCAAGAGATTGTTCCATGGTATCCTCCTCTCCGCATGCTCGGCAGCTTGGATCTAGGGTGAGTTTAATCTTGTGCATCATCGTGCCTATGGCGTAGTGCCCGGTGAGGGCTCCGATGATGCTTTGCTCCTGCTGTTGTTCAGGTAGACATAGTCTCTGACACCGGCAAATGTACGAAGAATTTATTGGCTGTGGGGCTTTAGGGCTTCAGGGGTTGCCTGCGCCACGTCGTCCCGTGACTTTTACTGCGACCAAAAACAAGCTGCGGTCTGTATTACCCATTCAACTATGCTGTAAGAAGTCAAGCACAGCACATTATGTGTGGACGTATACGACTAATTGGTGGTGAATATGGGGCAGGCCACTTGTGGTGTCGCCAGTGGTCCGTACGTGGCGAGCCTAATACCCCACTAAAGAGTTGCGAGGTGTTATTATAGATTCGTAAGATTATCAGGAAAATGCCAACATTGAACTTCCCTACAAAATTGTATAACCTAACTTTATCAAAAGAATTTTGTATAGCCCTAAAATATCATCCTGAATTGCGGCATCCTGGCTAATTCGGCATCCATTATCTGATCTAAATTCTCTATTTTTAAGTGGATCGATCAAATCAAGCAATGGAGAACGAATTAGCCAGTCAGGTCGTCACCATTGAGACATGATTTGGCCACCGGCATCTGAACTATCTGACTACTTCAGGTATACAGGCGTGAATTTAAGTAATATCTTCTCATGGGTAAACAACGGCATAAACTAAGGTAAAACTAAGTAATGGTTTTTGCAGTGTTTCTGTAGTTAAAGAGGTACGCATAAACTCAAAACTCAAAAAAACTCAAAATGTTTTATTCAAAATAATATCACATGGATAGCTTTCTGACGTCATTTTTGACTCTGCTACCGCGTCGGAAGGTGTTCCGTTGTAGAGAAGATGCGGCAAGAAACTCTATCATATCAGAATCTCATAGTACTTAAGGACATATACAATTATACATACAGTACCTCGCACACTAGACGACTTGGTAGGGTCATGGTCGTGGTCGGTATAAATGTCCCTATAAATGTAGCATAAGCATATGCTCACGATTATATTCCCCGAGGGGGTAGTCAGAGATATTCTGAAACCTTAGAACATCCACGTTTCACTAAGAATCGAAACTCTGTCCAGTGTGACGGGGAGTGAGCCCGTCGCCACTTATAATGGACAGTAGGTACAATACATGCCTCGAAATTTAAGCATGCAGGTATCCTTACAATGTTTTCCTTAACCAAAAAGCCAGTGGTGTTACAAATCGTACATAAATTCCGCAAAACTAATTGGTACGAGTCGGCTTGGACGGGGATCGAACCATCGCCTCCTGCACGGCAGGCAAGGTTACTCGCCACTGGACCGCCACGGAACTTCTGTACCGTATAAATGTAGGTACACTGCATTCCACACAGGAAGGGTTCTGATAGGACTTTTAAGCCAAGACTATAAGTTCGAAAATTGCTAGTTCCACGCACCATCCCAATGTGAAATGGATTTACCTAGTCGTAGAACATTTCTGGCCATCCCAAAAGGAATACGGTCATGCATCTATGTAAGTAAATTCCTCTCAAACATTTCAAAGTACCAGGCAACCATAATTTGTACATAGTATGGCAGTAGTAAAAGGAGTTACGCGGTAAGTTTATTGCATAGAATTCCTGAGCTCTCGGTGAATCGAGGAGGTCATCGGCCTCGCTGGAGGTTGCACGTCTCCATTCATTTACGTTATGAGGACGGATTTGTGGAAAACTTTGTGTAGAATGTTGCTTAGAGTTTGTGTAAAATGTTGCTTGAAGTTATGTTGTATAAGGATGGTTCTTGGGACAACAGCCAGCGCAATAGAGATACTTAGTTGTCCATACTGGGCGTAATCATTGACTGTTTTCATTACTTCTCGTTAACGTTCATTAGAAGTTTAGAAATTTAAAAGCGCATTTTATATTCTATGTCCTACAGCTATGATATGCAGATATCTTACATTACAGGTATCATCTAATATTAATTAATGGCTATATCAAAAGAGGACGCTCAAAGAAAAGATGGATTGTGTGAAAGATATAAAAAAGGAGTGAACGCTGAAATGACGGCTAAGAGAGATGAATGGAGGAAGCGACATATTGCGCCGACCCCAAGTAATAAAGGTAGAGTGATGATGATCCTACAGCATGATAATTTCATCAATTTTTTTTTGGAATGTACAATATTTACAGATTTTTCAATCAATAACAACCAACATGAGCATGACGCGTAAAGGTCAGGGCAAACGGGCCACTGGCCACGGTCAGAAGTGTTCCTACTGGACGACTTTTGGCTGTCGATAGCTCTCGCAAGTGGCCGTATAAGACAAACCTTTTAGAGCCCTCTTCTACCACCTCCGTGTGTGAATCTGAGTACTCTGACTCTGCCTAAATGCAGTACCTGGACTACTTGTAGCTCTCGCAAGTGGACCGTATACGGCAACCCTTTTAGACACCTCTTACACCAGCTCCGTGCGTGAGTGTGATTAGTTTGACTCTGTCTGAATGCAGTGGCTGGTCAACTTGTACCTCTTTAGATCACTCTTCTGCCACCTCCGTGTGTGAGTCTGAGTACTCTGGCTCTGCCTAAATGCTGTACCTGGTTTATTAGTAGTTCTTGCAAGTGGCTCGCGTATGGCAAACCTTTTAGACCCCTTTTCCACCAGCTGCGTGTGTGAGTGTGATTAGTCTAACTCTGCCTAAATGCAAGAGCTGGTCTATTTGTAGTTCTTGCAAGTGGCTCGCGTATACGGAAACCTTTTAGACCCCTCTTCGACCTCCCTGTCTGACCAAACCGCTGCAGTACGAGTTTATTATTTGTAACATTTCGTGTGACCACACTCGTCCGACTGACCACCGCCGCAGCTCTGCGGGCAGTGGCTGCTGAATGATACGGTTTTATTAACAAACCGAAGGGAAACGTGTGTTTTTGTTCCAACTCGCTATATTACGTATAACTCTTGGATCTGTGTTTGAAAGTAGGACGTCGGAATAACACGGAAATCATTCTTCTTATCGTGTGGGCAGCAAGCCCTGGTGTCAGAGTTTTTCCAGACCGCTATACGGCCTCTGACGTTTTTTTATGTAACGACTACTAACACCAGAGATAGTATCCGGGACCAGTAGCTTAACGTGCCGTCCGAAGCACGGAATTATCTTTCTTATTCAGAAAATCAGGTGATACAGCCTGTAATGTCCTAACCAACCGGGGGAAAACGCACAAAGTGACATATTACTCGGTGTCCCCCGTGGGAATCGCGTCAAGAACCCAATGCTCTTAACCATTAGACAACGGAGGCAGTTGGCCACGGAAATAATTGAAAGCGTAGGAGAATGATTGAAACATTCGAAATTGAACACCAATTCTGGTGCGAGTTTAGAATACCTCAGGTCTTCGATCAATCGAAAAATCAGGTGGTCTAATTTAGATCCGCTTTATAATTAGTGCTCATGTCGTAAATAAATGAACACAAAACTTGATTAGTTTCACCAGAATCGAGGGCTGAACTGTATCGATTTTTCATTAATGACTACGGTTTTGCTATTAACCTTATTGTGATTAAATCATTTTATTTTCAGGAAACTGACAAACGAGACCAATTTATAATTAAAAAGAAAATTATTTTAAAATAACGAGGACAAAGAAAATTTTTGGTTGGTTATTGGTTGGTTTGTCCCCGCCTGCAATACCTACCTAATAAGAATCAAATTATATTTGCTCAAACAAAGTTGTTATAGCTGATTAGTGATGATCGAGCTTGTTTTTCTCTTTTCAGTTAATAGGTTTTTATGCAGTCGGGTTTTTTGTTTATCTTAATAATTTAGTTTATTTCACACTTTTTAGTCTTGTGTCGAAACGGTAACATAAAAGTACTATGATATTTATATATTTGGAATCGTCTGATTACTCGCTTTCATTTGATACCCATATTGTAATTTTTAGCAAAAAAAAATTGTTTATTTCCCCTCTCTTTTTTAATTCGTAGACGCCATTTTGAAATAATATACCCTATATCACTCTCACGATTTTTACGAATCCAATGACACCTCATACGTTAAAATCCATCAAGCCGTTTAGGCTGTAGGCCGTGACAAAGAAATAGACATACAAACATACATACATACATACATAAATACATACATACATACGCTCGAAAAACATAACCCTCCTTCTGGCGCAGTCGGGTAAAAAAAAGGTTGTTCTTTTAACTTTCTTGTTTTATAACAATTTATTATGAAATGACTGTGATGATTTCAGAATATGTAGTTACCATAGTGATTTAACGCCCGCTCATCGCACTTTTTAAGTTTTAATAACTGATAATTTATATGCAATCAAAACTTTATACAGGGTCTAAGTGACAGCCTAGCAAATACTGAAACGGTGAACTCAGGCCAACAAAATGCCTACATCTGGAAACGCAAAAAAAAATTCTGTTGTCCCATACATTTAGTCAATGCAGCAGTTTTGTTTGAGGTAGGTTCCATAGTGAAAGTTGTTCAGTTTGATGGTCTGAGTTTACCGTTTCAGTATTTGCTAGGCTGTCACTTACACTCTGTATATCATTCCTTAGGTTACGTATGAAAACAATCTTCCTTTCTAGTCGTATGTATCTTATCACCTTACTATAAATACTTATATGTAAGTATGTTAAGTATTTGCAAATTAGCACAACCTTATGAATAATTCGCACCTTTGTATACAGTACTTCTTCTCTTGTTAGCTTTTGTATAACTATAGGGAACTGTATACATATAGTGGTGCAGTAGCTTGCTAAGTTACGACCTCGATGGGATTAAAATTTTTGAAAATCGGTTTAAACTGTGCATTACACCTAAGGGGGTTGACCTTTGTAGCAAAGTTTCTATTATACAGGGTCCTTGAATGATGAACATACCATCAAACTGAACAACATTCTCTATGGGACCAACATCGAAACCGCGAAAATAAAATCAGCTGTCCCATACATTTGGCTTGAGTAGGTTTGCAGTTTTTATGGAACAGCAGAATTTTTTTTTCGCGATTTCATGTTGGTGCCATAGAGAATGTTGTTCAGTATGAAGGTCTGATCATCACCTTAAAAAGTGTCGGCATATTAAGAAGGACCCGTATAAGGTTTTTAAGGGGATTGTCAGACCATCAATAGTGAATAACGTTCTAAAAAAATCAGCTGTTCCATACAAAACTGAAATCCTATTCGACCAATATGACAGCAGATTTTGTTTTTGCGATTTCTATTTTGGTCCTAAAAACTAAGTTGTTCAGTTTGATGGTCTGATCATCCTCCTATACAGGGTGTTAGGGTAAACAGTTGCATTACTTTAAGGGGTGATTGTACCCATAATACTGAACAACTTTACCTAAGAAACCTATAGAAAATTCGCAAAAAAATATCTACTTTTCATACAAAATTGTGATCAGCTGATTGAATGTAGTAAGGGAGGTCCAAAAACTTTTTTTCAAATTTTCTATGTTTTTTAGGGAAAGTTGTTCAGTATCATAGTTACAATTAGGTACACCTTAAGATAAGTTTATTCCGGATGCTTAAACGAAGTCTGGTGATATTTTCAATACTAACCAATTAAACTCAATGACATTTTGCAGAAACAATCTAGGAAGAAATCTCTATGCTTGTGTCGTGTCCGATTTTCATTAAAATATACAGTTTCAATGCTATGATTAATTTAAGATTTGTATGGAAATCTTTAAGGCACTGTAACTTTAAAACTGTACATTTTAAGGAAAATCTGACACGATACAAGCATAGAGATTTGTTTCTAGATTGTTTCTGCAAAATTTCATTGAGTTTAATCGGTTAGGATTGAAAATATCACCAGACTTCGTTTGTATGGAGCGCGCCAACAGTAATATACCCTTAAAGTAATTCAACTGTTTACCCTAACACCCTGTATACTTCGAAAAAAAGCGGACCATTATTTGGCCAGCAGACGAATAAATTTTTTTTTGTAGAGTGTTGGTTTTTCATACATTTTGCAAATGTGATAAACAAAAAAGTCTTGGGATTCCATACTACTGGTAAATATTGCGTAGGTATTGTACCACTATTTTATCTAAAACATTGTTATTCAGTTATCATATAAAATGATCAATACGGAGCCATTAAAATAAATCCCATTTTATGATATCTGTAGCTATTGAAATTTTATCTGCTCACCCGATGGAATAATTTGCATAAATGTTATTGAATATTGTCATCCAGCGATTTGATTGTATTTTATATTCAAGTGGGTCATTTTGCTGTTGTGATTGGATTGATCTTTTATTTATTCATTAAGGTCTTGAGGATATGAAAATGGATACTGAAATGGAGGCCAGGGGCCAAAATTATCGGGAAATCATTTGTGTTAGGGTAAACAGCTGCATTACTTAAAGGGGTGATTGTACCCATGATACTGAACAAGTTTCCCTAAGAAACGTATAGGCAAAAAAAATTTTGGACTTTCCATATTAAATGCACTCAGCTGATCGAACGTTTGTATGGAAAGTTGAAAAAATTTTTTTGCCAGTTTCTCATTGTTCCGTTGGAAATGGGTCATAGGGATCACGACCCACCCCCTCCTCCCCTCCCCCCCAAATCATCGTAATGTGTGCAATAAAATTGTGTAATGTACAATAAAGTCTAATTTACTTGTCATAGTTTAGTTTTTGTGACCCTCCCCTCCAATTTTGGTCTTATAAGAGTATTTTCAATACGCCTAAATTTTTGACTAAATATCGTATCGTCGAAAAAAATGGAAACGTAATAAAATCGGCAACGATATAGCCAGGACCTTTAACGTTATGCAAGCTCCAATATTATGTCGGGAACTTGTTTACCTACTCTTATTATTTAAACTTTACAAGACCCGCCAGCAGGTTTCACACGCTTTTACCCGACGTTACGGAGCTCAAAAGAGGGTGTTGGTGTAATTTAACCTTTTAAAAATAAAATCAGGATGTTCTAAAAGATAATAGGGTATTTGACAGCATGTTTAATAAAGGATCTAATGATGGCATCCGTATTGAATACGAATTTTGGAATCCAACTATTTCAGTCAGTTAAGAAAAATACTGGATATTTTAAGAGAAAATCGACAAAGAAAATATTTGTTTTGTCTAATTAAGTCACGTGATCGCAAACGACTGTGATTGGCCAAATGGTGGATGACGTCAACTGCTTGTAAACAGTTGGATGTAGAGTGTGAGTATCGTACAAAGTTTACGTCATCGTGACGTCACCCGCTTGTAGCTACGTATATTGCCAGGAAAAGCGTTTTCGCGGGATATTTAAATAATAATTTTTGCTTGCACTATATGTAATGGAACGAAAAATACGCATTTTTATTTATAGAGTCCTTAGGCATCAGTGATTAGCGTAGAACAGTTTTTAAAAACCTGCCAATTTATGTCTAGTCCCAATCGAGGAACTTTTTTGGTTTTGAAGTGAAAATTCTTATGGGAGACCTTTGAAATTCAGATCCGCAACCTTATTGTGTAACGGAAGTTCGAAATTTTAATCGGAAGTGCCGTATAGAAGTTTCACATCAGCCGGGCGTCCCGTGACAGCCATATTTTATTAATGAGGCTTTTAACCATCAGCCATTTAGTCTTGCATGATGTATTAGTGACTATTGACTAGACAATACTTTTAATTTTTGTAATTATTTTTGATAAAGCCCACGTTTCAAGGTCATAAAAGCGTTTTCCATACCAATTGCACAATAAGCAATCTAACTTACAAAAAACTTAAGACAAGACTTATTTAAACAAATTGAAATGCTTAATCGTAAAAAATTATGCTATGCATGCTTAGCGTGCGTTTTCACTGAAGCGGAGTGGAGCGGAGATGTGTAAAAGCTAATATAATACAATATACATACATACACTATACATACATATAATATAATTGTAAACTTGGCGTGGATGATGGATGTATATACTGAAGATATTTTCAAAGATATTCATTGGTTTAGGATACGTAAGGGAATAGAATTAATACCATTTTTAGAATTTTCGTCTCTATGTGCACGCAAGACTTAAACACTTCTGAACCGATTTGGACGTAGTTTTCACAAAAGCATAGGGCTTAGTTTTGATTAACATTTAAGCTTAAGGTTTGTTCCATCAAACTTATGAGTATTTAAAGTCGGTGGTCTACGCATACGAAATCGCAGGCGCCGCTAGTGAACTAATAAAATAGCTTGATTCTAACTAGCGTGGAAAATAAAGCATTTTGATTGGTTGATTTTACACAGCTCCGCTCCGCTCCGCTTCAGTGAAAACGCACCCATATACTTGTTTATTCCTTCCTTACCTTTACAATTTCAGGACCCTCCAGCACGTATCGAGTATCGACCCATCAATAATTAGTGACAGCAGGAGAGTTTGTCTCTTTGCGTAGACATACTTACCTGTAACAAAAGATGATTCCAATTAAGAGGATATAATTCGGAGCGCGCTCCATATAAACGTAGTATGGTGATATTTTCAATACTAACCAATTAAACTCAATGAAATTTTTCAGAATAAATCTAAAAACAAATTTCTATGCTTCTATAGAGTCCGATTTTCGTTAAAATGTACAGTTTTAAAGTTACAGTGCCTCAAAGATTTCCATACAAATCTTAAATTAATCTTAGCATTGAAACTAAATATTTTAACGAAAATCGGAGTCCATACAAGCATAGATATTTGTTTCAATATTGTTTCAGCAAAATTTCATTGACTTTAATTGGTTAGTATTGAAAATATCACCATAGTCCGTTTGTATGGAGCGCGCTCCGAATTATATCCCCTTAAAGACAAAAATTACATACACATTCTCACGACCGTAATACCTTACGGGTAGTAAGAAACTTTCCTACAATTATTAACAATATCTTACTAGTAGCAATTAAGCCACTTTTACGGTCCGTTGCACGTACGTTCATTAAAGTTAATCCTCCATTAAATCTCTTGCTAGCTTTTACTACGTGAACAAGACAAAAATTGACAGCAAGAGATGAACGTACGTACAACTGGCAGTTTGTATACAACGTGTTAATGAATTAACGCAAAACTCGAAACACAATATGGTTTAGAATCGAGAGCAGAATCGAATTATCATGTTTTCAACATAGGTAATTTTTTTCAAACTATTAAATAATTTGTTTGAAAAATTTAAAAAATTTACTGGACTCGATCTCAACCCACCGCACGGGCACACTCACCCTGCATACTACCAAAACAAGATTCTTAAAATGTATCCACGAGGACGTTAGCGCTTTCATTCATTGCTGAAATGATAACAAATCGTTTTTGCTTGAGAACTTAAATGCGAATAACTTTAAATTTTCAGTATCAAAATAATGATTTTATTGTTTCAATCTAATTATTTTGTCATCAGTTGGGGTGTATTGGTTTTGCGCTTATTCCTTAATACGTTGTATTATTACATAATATATGTATAAGTCAATGGCGGGTGTAGGTATGTGATAGTGATGAAAATCTCCAAATAATTCTGCACCTACCCGACAAATATACAGGGTCCTTCTTAATGTGCTGACACTTTTTAAGGGGATGATCTGAGCATCAAATTGAATAACTTTCTCTATGGGATTCTCTATAGAGAAAGTTGTTCAGTTTGATGGTCTGATCATCCCCTTAAAAATATCTAAATATTAAGAAGGACCCTGTATAATATACAGGATGTAAGGGACAGGGCTAATATTGAAACGGTGAATTCGTCCATCAAAATGTTTTCACTATTCCGGAGGTTGGCTCCATAGTAAAAATTGTTCAGTTTGATAGTCTAAATTCACCGTTTCATTCTTTTCCCGGCAGTCCCTTACACCCTGTATACGCGAAGATAGTCAGCTTTGACATACAGACTGACGAACAATATCTCCCCAAAACGGTTTGTACGGAATTCTAAAAATGTAAATCCTAACGATAGCAATCAGCTATGAAACCACTTTCGTACTGAAAACACTGAATATTTCATAACTTCAGGACATCGACCTGTAACCCAGATACTTGATAATACATGCAAATAACCCTTTGAATGAGTATTATGTTAATACACTTCGGTATCGTGATGCGAATCACTATATAAAGGATGTTTGTCTCCCTGTTTGTGGTTTATCTCGAGGTGCTATCTATATACAGTTATGTGTAGGTAGCACGTACTTGTATTTAGATCCAATGGAAGAGATACTAAGGAGAGATAATATATTAAAAACCGGCCAAGTGCGTGCCGGGCCACGCGCTTCCGTAGTTGCCCGTCACAGTATACGGATTTAGAAGGGGGCTTTTTGTTTTATACTACGGTTTAATATCGTCTAAAAAGTACATTTTACAAGTTTTTCGACTATTAGTTTCCATATTGAAAGTTGTTCAGTTTGATGGCCTGAAGCACCCCCTTAAGTATTACTAGGGTGTTTTGTTACACCCTGTAGGGGCTACCATACCACAACCACGACCTTT
The DNA here is from genome assembly GCA_963924505.1 of Agonopterix alstromeriana. Classification (NCBI taxonomy): domain Eukaryota; kingdom Metazoa; phylum Arthropoda; class Insecta; order Lepidoptera; family Depressariidae; genus Agonopterix; species Agonopterix alstromeriana. Next base: position 15,481,850 of record OZ004675.1, read on the forward strand.
GTATGTCGCCGAATCCACTCGTTGCGCTTACTATCTAGCAGCTTGATGCCGTGCAACCACCTTCATTCTTAAAAATGCAGGGTCCTTCTTAATATGCTGACACTTTTTAAGGGGAAGATCAGACCATCAAACTTAACATCTTTCTCTGTGGGACCCACATCGAAATCGCGAAAAAAAACTCAGCTGTCCCATACATTTGGCTCAAGTAGGTTTGCAGTTTTATCTGGAGCAGCTGATTTTTTTTTTCGAGTTTTCGATATTGGTGTCATAAAGAAAGTTGTACAGTTTGACGGTCTGATCATCCCCTTAAAAAAGTGTCAGCGTATTAAGAAGGACCCTGTATCTTTATGGTTCGTTAAAGCCAAAACTGTCATATGGAGGGAAATAGAGAGGTAAAGGACGGATGCCTACGAGATGGGCCAATGCGACCAAAACATAACAATTGAACTACAAGCGAACATATATCTGGTTTTACACCTGTCTAAATATTATTGCCATTTCAGTGTCGTAAATTTTCCTTTTGGCTTTTGTTTATTTTAATTTAAACGCTTTTATGTTAAAATACATTGTCTACATTGAAATAAGAAGGATATGCAGATATTAACTACACCAATCCGCATTGTACTCGCGTCGTGGGCTAACGCCCATACACCCTCCCTGAGGGTAGGCCTGTGCCCTAAAGTGGGACGTATACAGGCTGATGATGATGATGTACCTACATCAAAATGGCGAGGTTAGGAATACACCACGAATTTTTATTAATAACAATATTTTAAGGGTATAAAATAATTTGAGGCGATGGTTCGATCCCAGTCCAGACCGACTCGTACCAATGAGTTTTCGGATTTTATGTACGATTTGTAACACCACTGATTTTTCGGTGAAGGAAACCTGAATGCTTAAATTTCGAGGCATGTATTGTACCCACTATCCATTATAAGTGGCGACGGGCTCACCCCCCGTTACACTGGACAGAGATTCGGTACTACTGGTGAAATGTGGATGTTCTGAGGTTTCAGAATATCTCTGACTACCCCCTCGGGGAATATACTCGTGAGCATATGCTGATGTAAAATCATTTTTGGACCTCCCATAGAAAATCGATCTGCTGCACCGCACTTTTGTATGGAAAGTCCAAAAAATTCTCGTTTTCGACCTAATGTTCCTCAGGGAAAGTTGTTTGTTTTGTTAGTAATTAAAAATAAGGCTTAAAGATTTCCATACAAATCTTCTATTTATCCTAGCATTGAAACTGTAACTAAAACTGTTAAACTAATAACGGAAACCACAGGCACAGAGATTAGTATCTAGAATCTAGATCGTGTTGAAAAAATTTCATTGATTTGTTCTTTGACATGAAAATAGGATTTACCTAACTTTGTTTGTATGAAACGCGCTCAGGTGCGCTGCAAAGACTATCCTCTTAAACAAAGGACATGCTCGTAGCCAAATTGAATAATTTATTAAATTGATTCAAAGATCCATCTAAAGACGGAGGACTTCTTCGTTGATACTTCAATTAGCCACATATCAGACGGGGAAAATTTTTCAGGAAGAAGGTAAAACGTTGTATCCACAGGCACCACAGGTGACCAACTTGACAAATAACAAATTACAATTTTTTTCATATCATTAACGCGCTAAAATAGAAGACATGTGACAATTTGCCACAAGCTAGTAACCAGATATCGGATATATTGCGATTAAAAAACGAAAATTAATTTTATTTGACATGTCACATTGCAGTATCAAAGACTACTTATATGTTTTCGTTTGTACTAATTGTTGGCAACACCAACATAAAATGTAGTTATTAAAAGAGTTTGCTGTGCGCCATTGCTCTTGCTGTGTTTCGTGTTATTTGAAATTCGTAAAAAATATGGTTTTAGTGATATTTGTGACATAATTTCGTGCGGATTGTGTACCAAACAGTTGCGTAAAGCGACCGACGTAACAGGAATCTCAAATAAATACGATAACAGAACATAAGTTTTGGTTTAAGTTAACTCGTCCATGGTCATTTTGGCGGCATCGCGCGAGCTTACGAAATCGACCACAGATTCAGCGTCATCTATCATCCATTCATCAAAATAAAGAATATAAAGAAAAAAAAACTAATGGCTCAAAAGGACTAGTATCCAGAGCCGTTAAAGATATTATTTAAAAAAAAGTAGTTGTATTTCTGTTTCCGCCTTCCATATTGGTACGGTGCTTGTGCGTGTAAGTAACTCTGGTGTAAAAATCATTAAAATAAACCTCCAGTGCTGCAAACAAGACTTTCCTTTATATCGAACCACTTCTGACACCAGAAAAACTACAGTCCACTAAAACCTCTCCAGCGGAGCCGAATAAAACACCGGTAGGCCACGTTCCCTACTCCAATTACTTATTGTCTTTTCTGAATAAATAAGATCTAAAAGTAGAAACTGGATTTTAATCCTTTAAGCTTAGGACTTAAGTAACGCTACAGCACTTAGTAACAGCCTTGAGAGAATTCGTTGAACCTAGGCAGGCCACACGCGCCATATTAATAATGTATGCTTTGTATGGACCAGGTACCTAATACGGCCATGTCAAGAACGGTATGTGCTTAATTTTCTAAGTTTGTTTGCTTTGATATTTAAGCAATTAGGCGTAAGGTAAACCTACCTGGTTTGCCTTTTCATTTATCTATTTAATTGATCACACCAGTTACTCTCGTGGGTGTAGGTCGTGAGGCAAATAAGGGATACGATTTTTAATGTTTGAGGGCGAAAGGTTCTTAAAAAACCTTAAAATATATACAGGTCTAGCCGTGCCCGGCATGCGTAGCGATACTCCTTTTTTACCCGACACACACTTGGCCCTTTTTTAACCTTCCCTGGACTTCCACAATGTTTCAAAACTAAAATTAGCCAAATCGGTCCAGCCGTTCTCGAGTTTTAGCCAGACTAACGGACAGCTGTATATTTTTTATATATATATAAAAAAGAAGAAGAAGATGTAACATTAAATACGTTACCTGTACAGGGTCCTTCTTAATATGCTGACACTTTTTAAGGAGATGACCAGACCATCAAACTGAACAACTTTCTCGCGAAGCTGTCCCATACAAAACTGCGAACCAACTCGAGCCAAATGTATGGGACAGCAGATTTTTTTTTCGCGTTTTCGATGTTGGTCCCATAGAAAAAGTTGTTCAGTTTTATGGTCTGATCATCCCCTTAAAAAGTGTCAGCATATTAAGAAGGACCCTGTATATCTTAACGGGTGCTTCAGACCATCAAACTAAACAACTTTCAGTATGGAGCCGACATCAACATCGCGAAAAATAATTAGCTGATCCATACAAATCGACAACATCTACCTACTTGACTTCTAGCCAAATGCATGAACCAGAGGAATTTTTTTATCGATTTCGATGTTGGCTCCAGAAAGTTGTTCAGATTGATAATCTGAAACACCGCCTAAGATATCTGTGTAGGAAATATAGCTTTGCAAACTTTCATTTCCAGGACAGAAACCAAGAGGGCGTCCGAAGACTAGATGGATGAACACAGTTCGCAGTTTTGACTATTTATATGTGGACTGGTTACGCGTGTAATTCTACTAACAAATATTTTTGCCACTTTTTGCGGGGGGCGAGGTAACATGAAAACCGGCACTTTGGATTTTATTCATCCATAGCTTTAGATTCTAATTTTGAATGTTAAAAATCATGAAAAGTAGTCTCGTGTGAACCCCAAACGTTCTAAGTTCGAAGTTATTATTTCGCAATTATAGGCTGTCTCGTTTAGTGATAAGGTGTAAAATTGAATGTAAATGCACCAGATCAATTGTGCTTATACCGTGGCAGAGGGGAAATGCTACCGCAAGGCTAGTCCTCATAATAATAAGTCAAAGGTTCGCAGTGATATCGTTCGTTCGGTCGGTTCGTTCGTCTTTAGAGAATGTCTCTAAAGACGACGTCAGGAATAGGGCAAGATACGCGGGAGGCTGACATCACCACCATATGGGATTAACAAGCCAGGAAGAGAGACATAAAAAAATGTAATGCTAAAGGTGAGCCTCGCAACAACGACACGGATGATTGGTAGTTGAAGCGAAGCAAAGGTAGTTAAAAACAAAATTTGTACGCAAAACAAAAGAAAAAAATTCATGCGTGCATATGCTCGTAGTATAGTCGCTCGGGTAGTCAGAGATATTCTCAAAACTCAGAACATCCACGTTTCACTAGTAGTACCGAAACTCTGTCCAGTGTGACGGGGAGTGAGCCCGTCGCCGCTTGTAATGGACAGTGGTACAATGCATGCCTTGAAATTGAAGCACGCAGGTTTCCTCACGATGTTCCGAAGAAAAAAATGTTGTAAAGTAATCGACAGTTGGCAATGGAGAGATAAGAATGTTTTACAGTTATTAACTTATCGCTGTAGCTGGCCTACTTACTGTACATGCATACGCTCAGGACTATATTCCCCGATGGGGTAGTCAGAGATATTCTGAAACCTCAGAACATCCACGTTTCACCAGTAGTACCGAAACTCTGTCCAGTGTGACGGGGGGTGAACCCGTCGCCACTTATAATGGACAGTGGGTACAATACATGCCTCGAAATTGAAGCATGCAGGTTTCCTCACGATGTTTTCCTTCACCGAAAAGCCAGTGGTGTTACTTACTGTAAAACTGTTAAAATTCTTGACTCTAACAAAAATTTTCGCTATAAAGCTTAATATTTCGCTAACGGGTCACTAAATCGAAAAATGGTTTTCGCACACTCACAATATTTTTAACAGACCTATCCAACGATATCCCACACCATGGGACAGACGAGAAAAAAAAAATCATTCTCACTTGTCGTGTAGGGTACCCTAAAAATCATCATTCATCAATCCAAAAGTTTTAAATTACTTAGACACTGTCCAAAACTTTCCAAAGACTTCCACAAGGTAAATATGGTTTAATCTTCAAAGTTACTTTACTTGTGACCAAAATAACTTTCTTTTGATATTAAGCTTATTAGAGATGAAAAGTGCGGTGTCATCAAAAGAGAAGAAAAAAAGAATAAGGCTTTTTGTGGGAAAAAAGTCGGCTTACAGTTCGATGACCGTATAATTTTTAGGGTTCCGTACCCAAAGGGTGAAAACCGGACCCTCCGTCCGTCCTACCTATTTAGGGCTGTAACTTTTGAACCGTAATAGCTAGACAGTTGACATTTTCACAGAATATGCGTTATTACGGCGCGGAGGATTTGTTAAAAATAACAAAAATGTCAAAAAAATTCAAAAGAAAGGGGCGTTCTCAACAAGAAACTAGTTTTTATTCACGTTTTTTCTTCTCGCTCTATCGAAAAAACGGTAATACATACAAGCGTCAAACTTGATGTGATTATAGAGCAAACTCTACAGTGTAACAACAAATAATAAAAACCGGCCAAGTTGTAAAGGTCCCGAAAAAAAACATTTTTTTTGTGAGTTAATATGTTGTGTTGTGTGGTAGTGTAGTACGGAACCCTCGGTGCGCGAGTAGCCCGAATCGCACTTGTCCGGTTTTATTTTGCTTGATGTTTTGTCATGTTGTTTTGTTAATGTTCGGGTTTTGCTAAAATGTCTAAGGTACTTTGGTACTTTTGTATAATAATACTACACATGTCGTAGTGTACTTAGGTAGGTACTATATGGATACGAATCTTTAGGAAGTTACTCTTAATTTTATAATTATTCGTTTTTGTAATATTTGTTAGCAAACCCAAAACCATAAATAATAGTATACGAGTATAAACACATATTCAGGTTCCAAAGATACAGCAGACCTTTAGAGTTAGGACGGACGGACGGACAGACGGACAACGTAGGCTTAGTAATAGTACTCTTTGGGTAAGGAACCCCAAATTTAACGATTAATCCATTTCTTCCCGTGAGTATATCGTTTGAGGCTTCTTCTTATCGTGTGGGCAGCAAGCCCTGGTGTCAGAGTTTTTTTCAGACCGCCTTACGGCCTCTGACGTGGTTTTTATGTAACGACTACTACCACCAGAGATAGTAGCGGGCCCTACGGCTTAACGTGCCCACCGAAGCACGGAATCATCTTTCTTTTCAGACAATCAGGTTATTCAGCTTGCAATGTCCTAACCAACTGGGGATAAACGCACAAAGTGACATACGAGTATCACAGGTGTCTCCCATGGGAATCGAACCCACGACCTTCGTGTCAAGAGCCCAATGCTCTTAACTATTAGAGTACGGAAGCAGGAGGCAGGGGATCGTATGATGGATCGTAAAAAAATTTGCTGTCCCATACATTTAGCTCAAGTACATTTGTAGTTTAATATGGAACGTCAAATTTTTTTTTGCTATTTCGTTATAGGTCTAAACCACCCCCTTAAATATTTATTTGTATTTTTGTAACACCTTGTATATGTATTCTATATCGTTGTCTAGTCATCATAATACAAGTCCATATCTGGTAATTTAAATGTGACAATGTGCAAGATATTTATTTATTTATTATACAACGTGTTAATGAATAAGCGCAAAACCTCATACACCCCAACTGATTTATAACAAAATAATTAGATTGAAACAAGAATTTCATTATTTTTATACTTAAAATTTAAAGTTATTCGTATTTTAAGTTTTCCGGCAAAAATGATTTGTCATCGTTTCAGCAATGAATGAAAGCGCTAGCGTGCTCGTGGATACATTTCAAGAATCTTGTTTTGGTAGTAAGTAAGTTGAGTGTGCCCGTGCGGTGCGTTGAGTCGAGTTCAGTAAATTTTAAATTTTACAAACAAATTATTTAATATTTCAAAAAAAATTATTTATATTGAAACCATGATAGTTCGATTCTGCTCTCGATTCTAAACAAACGACTTTCTAGTTTTGCGTTAATTCATTAACACGTTGTATAAGCAGTGTAGCGTAACTTCGAAACTACACGTGCCACCCGAGAAAATGACTATAATTCGTAGCTATTTATAACAAATAGCCATGCTAACAAAAGAAGGCCAGAAAGCACGAGATCTACCCATTTGACGTATCTTGTTACATACAGAACAATGGGCACGCGCACGCAATTTTGTGTATTAGGGTTGTCAACGGCCGGACAAAAAAAAACATGAAGAGTTCTGTGAATATTTCTAGCTATATATTGACTGCATAGTCTGCATATCGACGGGGAAGTGCTAACAACTCCTAACTTATTTTTTTTTTCGAAAACGACTTATGAATGCAGTTCGATAGAGAATGAATTGCGCGTCTACTGATATTATGAATTAAGTTAAAATTCGCAAATTTGACGTAGCTAGGCACCGATGAAATATCTCCTATATTAAGGTCCATCAGACCCTGATTAATTTTCGGCTCCTGTGAAATTTGGATTTTGTAAGTTAGGAGTTGTTAGCACTTCCCCGTCGATATCGGGAAAGTATTGTAAAAATTATAATTAAAAATGTGTACCTGCCTTATTATAAAAATGCGTGACGACATAATATAGGATTAAGTAGGTATCTTAGTCAGAATAATGAGAATTGTACAAATTAGAAGACAACATTTAAAAGAGAAAAATGATGCTGTGGCTTAAACGATCAAAAACTGAACCTTATTACAGCGGCCACATAAGATAATGAGCGCTTTCCTTGAGTTGCGTGAACTTTATGTACAAGAAACTACGCACTATTTTCGTCTAAATTCACATTTCCCAGCGCTCATAATTCCTTGCGGCAGCTTTACTTTGCTGATTGTATAAAATTTTTTAACCACCTCAAGGGGGAATATGGTCGTGTTTATACGCATTAGTATTATCTAAGTTAAAGATTAACCAAACAAACTTTTGGTTAAGAGAGCCGGTGCTTCACAGGGATCAATAGATTTTTTAACTTTTCTTATTGATTATAGGAACATTTCCTAAAAAAAAATTCTATGTGTGACTGTTCTTGTTTTTATGGAAATGTTGTATAGTTGTTAAGAGGGTGCACCGGAGGTTCGGGACCATCTTAACAAAATAGCTTTAAACAACACAACTCTATCCTATCCTATCCTACTAATATTATAAACGCGAAAGTTTGTAAGTATGAATGGATGTTTGTTACTCTTTCACGTAAAAACTACTGGATGAATTTTAATGAAATTTGGCACACAGATAGAATATGATCTGGATTAACACATAGGATACTTTTTTAAGGTCTACGCAGACGTAGTCGAGGGCAACAGCTAGTACATTATAAACACACAAGATTACTGAAATAATATTGTTATTTGCAGTTTAACAAAGTCGTAGGAACACAATTAGCACGGCTGACAGCCCTAATTTTGACAAAACCCTACAAATTACTCCATAATACCGTCCAATTAACCTTTAACACGTTTGTATACAGGATAAATTCCTTTGACACGACAATTGTATAACTTTGTTTCGTTTAACTAAGCCATTTACCGTTTGGTTAACTCTTATTGGTCTCACTTTAAGTTGAAAATTGTTGAGCAAGGTATTAAATTTGAGTTTGTAATAGTGCGCATTCCTGTACAGTGCATCCTTGACAGGTTGGGAGGGGGACCCACATTTTAATTGATAAATACAAGGGGTAGCCAATGTTGCCGGTTTCTCTATAAATACACAAACCAGTTGCAGTTTTTTGCGTGTTTATAGTTGCATTGTACTATTAACATGGTTTACTTGGGGGAATCTTGTTCGATTTATTACTTTGTAGGTATCGATGTCATTTTGTATAGAAGCATAGGCTTGATAGCGGTTTTTGACGCGTTTTCTTGTGCATTCGTTTTCGGTCCACCCCAAATGCACTCAAGTTTACCTAATGAGCCGTTTTGCAAGACTAGTGAAAAGAAAAAATTGTAGATGCCAATTTTAAAATTCGAGATAGACCTGTGACGAGTTTTGCTTGGCACTATTGCTCTTGCTGTGTTTCGTCGAATTTGAAAAAAAAAATGGTTTTAGTGATATTTGTGGCAGTGGTGTGTAAAGCGACCGACGTAACAGGAATATCAAATAAATGCGATAACAGAACATAAGTTTTGGTTCAAGTTAACTCGTACATGGTCATTTTGGCGGCAACGCGCGAGCTTGCGAAATCGACCACAGATTTATCGTTATCTATCATCCCATCATCAAAATAAAGAATATAAAGGAAAAAAATAACGAATGGCTCAAAAGGACTAGTATCCAGAGCCGTTAAAGACATTATAAAAAAAAAGATAGACCTGTGACAGTGACGGTTAGACTGTTGTTTATCTATTGTTTATCATCTCATGACATTTTGACATTGGTGGGGTTGCCAATGGATAAACGGTTCACTAATAAATACGCAATAGCATCCTTACATAGTTTGTTATACATAAATGAACATTGACTGGGACTGCACAAAAGGTAGATCAATTAAAAGTACCTACCTATCAAAACATCTTGACCACAAATTGTTCCCTAAATATCGAGAATCGAGAAAAACACGAAACTCTTTCGATCGATCTAATTTTTTTTAGATTTTAACACTCCATCCTTCCAGTTCCATAGTAACCAGTGTCAATGAAAAATAATATTTTTATAAAAGCGCCTCGGTGGTAAATGAAGGAAAATAAACACAAAAAAACTGTTTTTTTCCCTTGTTTTTACATATCAAATGTTTGGATTTATTTTAAATGTTTTAAAAAAAAGGGAACTTTCGATTTTTAAATAACAAGTGAAATTTTTGTTACAATAACACACCAATGCGCTGTCCCGTACGTACAAAAAGGGACAAAAAGTACAGCATTCAACGAAATAAAAATAAAAACATTTGTAGACAAAAGCGATAGCTAAAACATATTTTTTTCTTTGTACAATTTATTTCTGCGATATTGTTAACGTTACGGTCGTTCCCCATCCAGCCTTCTAGCGAAAAACCTACTCATTTCAATGGCGAACTTCCTCTCTGTTCCTCGGCACGTAAAGGGGAGATACATAGCCCGCAGATATGTTTGAACACTTCAAATGCATAGAACTTTAACAGACTTACAATGTAATTACATTTGTCGCCACCGGCGGCGCCCTTCGTTACGCCATGCCATGCACGTATCAAGGCAAGCAATAAAGATTAAAATCACGACCGAACGCCGCGGGTGTGAATGCTATACAACTTTACTAAGCATCGACATTGCTGTCAATTTTACTCTGCTATAATGAGGACCTACTGCTTTTAAATTGGTAAAAACTGAAAAAGACGTTGCCGGGCATTGATCATGTCAAATCTTAGCTTTTAATTGGAAACATATTTCGTCAAAAAAGAACAGGATCCGAATCACCAAAATGCTTCGTCTCACAATCACACTCCTGGATTGTGATTTTTGAAAGTCAAATCAGCAGTAGAAAGATACATATCTCCATACATTTTCTACTGCTCAGTTGAACGTTTGAGTTTAAAAAATCGAACTCCAGGAAGAATAGGATTTGAGACTGAGCTGTGCCAAGAACAAACAAAGTGGAATCAGCAGTATGTTTCGTCAATAAAGAACAAGATTAGAAATTTGAAATCTGCTACAAACTTCGTTAAAAAATAATAGGATTCGAATCAGCAGCATGCTTCATAAAAATAGAATAGGATTTGGATCTGCTCTTTGTCGAAAACGAATAAGCTTTGAATCTGTAATATGCTCCGTCAAAATTAACAAGATTCGAATCAGCAACAAGCTTCGTCAAAAAAGAAACAGGATTCGAATCAGCAACACGCTTCGTCAACAGACTCTTGCTCATTAGGCTCAGCTCTCCGAACCTCATAACACTAGCAGCTTTTCCTCTCTAGATGGCCGATGTCCTCTGGATCCTTTCTGTTGATAGGTTAAATGATTTACTCTGATTTACCTTCTCAATAAACCTTTTACAACAGTAATTGCGTAGAACCGGGAAATGTTTATTTTTATTTCGTTCTGTAAAAGTGTTTTCCATTAAGGTTTAAGATTTCACGCTGTGATGCACTTTAAATTGAACTTTACTAGGTACTTTGAGAGAAAAAAGAGGTCGCTACAACACTGAAGCTCACGTTTTCGATAAGTAAAATTACAACAAATAGATTAGAGCAGAGAAAGTATATAAATTTACATATGTAGGTACCTACGTATGTAAATTTATACAAGGTGTTACAAAAGTAAAATAAACATTTAAAACTTTTAATGCTTCTACTATCCCATATACTTCTGCTATCCCATACTTTTAGCTCGAGTAGATTTGTAGTTTAGTATGGAACACCAGATTTTTTTTTTTGCGAAGTCGGTATTGGTCTCATAGTGAAAGTTGTTCAGTTTGATGGTCTAAACCACCCCCTTAAATGTTTATTTGTATTTTTGTAACACCTTATATACGTATGAGTGTTCTCCTCGTTTTGGGGATAAAAAGCTAGCCAACACTTTAGGTATGTTATTCTATGCTGATACCTTCAATACCTATCTATACAGGGTGTTAGGAAAACGCGACGTTATACATTATTCGACCTACTCGCGACCAGCTTATGTTGGTTTTGTATAGCTTGATGTGTCACCGTGTGTACACTGCGCAGTTGACACATTTTAATAACGCGCTATATTATATTGACCAATCAGGATATGCCACCTTCATTCCCTTGCCACGATTGGCTAATTGTTTTCGCGCCCTTTTCGCTGCTATCCGACTTTGCACCCTTTGATTAGTAAATGACTTCGGGTTATTGTCGGGGGACTGCGCAAACGAAGATTGACGAGGTAATTTATTTTCCTGGTCTTACTGTACTAAATACCTCAGAAAGATGATTCCGTGCTTCGGATGGCACGTTAAGCCGTTGGTCCCGGCTACTATCTCTCATGGTTGTAGCCGTTACATAAAAACCACGTCAGAGGCCGTAAGACGGTCTGAAAAAAATCTGACACCCGGGCTTGCCCACACGATAAGAAGAGGAATACCTCAGTAATGTGGTTTTATTGTCTTTCCGATTACTGTATTGGAATTTTTTCATTGGGCGTTGTAGTCACAAAATGCAACAGTTTAAAAGCATACATGTCAAATAACATGCACTTTCCGACCCTCTTTGTAAACCTCCCATATTTGATAAACAATCCCTTTTGTTTCCCAATTTGGTGACGAACGCACGGACAATTACTGAAGTGGCTATTTTATTCTCGTATTGTTAAACGTTATAATGGATGAACTCAGAACTTCCATTGAGATTGAAATATAAACTATAAGCTAAAGACTTAAGGTCTGGAATGAGTTCGTCCGGGTTCTATAACCACAAACGCCCCTCTGAGAATGTAGTCTAATATGTCCGTTTTTATTTCAGTGATTTATGTTGGAAGGGAACCTTGTTTTGTCACTCTCAATCATCAAAGGAGGATTTGATGATGAATGATGTTATTTGAACGATAAAAGTTTTGCCGTTTGACACATCGCTCATCCGGGAGAATAACCACACAATTGAAGTCTTTTTTTTCCAAAATTGAGTTATTAATTAATGGCATAATAATTAGGTGGATACTTATCTGAAGGAATAAACTTACGACTGTACTGTCAGTAGTTTTCGCTAGATGGCGCAGTGTTATTATTTCGTTGATGAAAAATTGGGCCCATCTTGGAGGGTGAACCTTTAAACCCTTCTCCTGTAAAATTTGCAATAATGTAATTGTGCGGTTATTCCACCGGATGAGCGACATATTATCCTGTTTTTAGTACGTTTTTCTTCTATCTCTGTCTATCACGTCACGCTTTAGAGAAGAAGGCAGCCTAGTTTTGGCATGGGCCATATCATCATCATGACCGCTATCGGTCACAGCGACTGTTTACTCACATCTGAGAGCGGCGGTCGAGGGATCTCACCCCAGCCCCAGATCTACTGGGGTCAAACCGGTGTCCACGCCACGGGCGGTAGTTTATGTGAAAAAATAGGATTCTTCAAAGCATCATATCTCATGAAGTACTAACAGTAGGAGTATGATTTGCGGATATGTGTAAATTGAACATATCATTGAAGTTTTGATTAGAGCCAAAACACGATTAAGACACATTTTCTCGATAGAAAAACAAGCCAAAGTAGCCTCCGTCTTTATCGATAAACGCTTGGAAGTGCTAAACGATGAATATTAGAAACAAGAGGCTTGATTTAAAAAAAAGAGATTGATTTTTTATAAATTTTGATTAGAGCAGAATTGAACTTACATAAATAGTACAATTACAATTAAATAAAGTTTGTTTTATGCTTGCGTCGTTTCAGGCTCGCGCGCCGCCCCATCTCTTTCTCTCGCATCAGGCAGTAATATAAGCTATCACACGCCCATTTCGCTTCAATTATTTTTCGACATAGGCCCTTAAGGGGGCGTCAAATCCAAGAGTTTGACGAATTATATACAACGTGTTAATGAATAAGCGCAAAACCTCATACACCCCAGCTGATTTACAGCAAAATAATTAGATTGAAATAATAATTTTATTATTTTGATACTTAAAATTTAAAGTTATTCGCATTTTAAGTTTTGAGGCAAAAATGATTTGTTAATATTTCAGTAATGAATGAAAGCGCTAATGTGGTCATGGATAAATTTTAGGAATCTTGTTTGGAGAGTGCCCAAGCGGTGGGTTGAGATCAAGTTCAGTTAATTTTAAATTTTACAAACAAATTATTTAATATTTTGAAAAAAAATTACCTATGTTGAAACCATGATAATTAGATTCTGCTCTCGATTCTAAACAAAGTACTTTCTAGTTTTGCATTAATTCATTAACACATTGTATATTGCAACGACTTAAAACTGTATATTGAAAAAAATATCACCAGGTTTTTTATTGTATTGAAACTACCTAGTCATAACTATTGCAGAATTCAATCTAGATTTTGGATCATAATTATTGCGACGAGCTAATCTTATTGCAGTAAAATCTCGAGGTCGTTCCATCCCTTCAAGTTTTAGTAAAGTATTATTGCAACGATCTAACGTGGACCTGGCCTCCCTGGGTAAAAATTATTGCTGCTCCCTTAGAGGGAAGGAGCGCTAAAGTCAAGTTTTTGCCCCATCGGAAAAACCCTAGATCCAGGGCTGCAGCACCCCTCCAACTAGATTGATCATGGCATTGGCCACCACACATTCCAACCACTATTATTTGTCTCTAAACCAGGACAAAGTCAATGGGTGTTGTGCGTCACTTGATAAGGGCTACAAAGATATAGGCCACGTTTTAGCAAAATATCTGACCACTTAAATATGGATTATGGTCGTGATTTTATGTATACACGGCGACAGATCAACCTACCAATAGTTGAACTCTTGTTTATGGACATAGTGTACTTACTACGTAGCTGTTAAAAAGTCACAGAACTTATACAACGTGTTAATGAACTAACGCAAAACTAGAAAGTAGTTTGTTTTGAATCGAGAGCAGAATCGAATTATCATGTTTTCAATATAGGTTTTTTTTTCAAAATATTAAATAATTAGTTTTTAAAATTTAAAATATACTGAACTCGATCTCAACCCACCGCTCGGGCACACTCACCCTACTTACTACCAAAACAAGATTCTTAAAATGTATTCAGGAGCACGCTAGCGCTTTCATTAACTGCTGAAATTATAACAAATAATTTTTGCCTGAAAACTTAAATTGCGAATAACTTTAAATTTTAACTATCCAAATAATGAAATTTTTGTTTCAATCTAATTATTTTGTTATAAATCAGTTGGGGTGTATGAGGTTTTGCGCTTATTCATTAACACGTTGTATATCTGTCTTACACCTAGGAAGCTGGAAATAGAGTTATGTATACACCGAACGTAGTTTTTCAACAAAATAAAACATACGACTCGAAATTAAGCCTCTTTTGATGTTTGTAAAATAAAAATAGAGCCATGTCAACATGTCATGTTAACTTCTAAAGGTAAGCGCATATTAGAGCGGGCCGCGTCGCGACGTCTGTCGGGGCGGAGCGGGCCGCATCGCAGCGGAAAATGCGTACTTCGCACACTAGAGCGGGCTCAGCCGTTGGTCGGGTCAGAAGTTGTAATAAGTTCTGCTTGGTATATACTTCAACGGACCGCACCGGGGCCGAGCTTGGCTGCATCGCACAGACGGAAGCCTGCGATAGGCCTGTCTCACTCCACAGCTCAGGTACGCTTGACGGCCGATCCCCACTGAGGTGTGAATGGCAATAGGTTAGGTATATCTACCGTAAAAACTTCTGCCACCATTTTGTTAGTAGTCAATGCGAGATTTGAAAACCCTAGCGATATCACGCTGCCAGGGACGACTATGTAAAGGAAGCTTTCATGTCTAATGACATGAGACTCGGTTAATTTTTGTTTGCACGCGTGCCGTTGTGACGGATGGTAGGTTATTCGCGAATTGTACGATAGGACGGGTGCGAATAACTTTGCACCTTATTGCCGTGCAGAGAGAGTAGCTATTTATTTAAGTGATTCTTCTGTCCGGGTAGGATTAGTATTTATCCTGTGCCTGCGACCCGTTCCGCCCCGGCGTGGTATGCGTTAATTCATTCGTCACCTCAAAGGTAAAAAGACTGAAGTGCCATTTCGACAAATGGTTCTTTAGTCTTTTCACCTTGGAGGTGACGAATTTTATAGAAGCTATTTTGGCGGCCTTTTGCGCTGCGGCCCGACTCGATGCGGCCCGAACTAATATGCGCGTACCTTTACTCAGCTGAGATATTTTTCATTAAAACAGCAAAGTGCGACTCGGTGTCAAACCCATGTCAAAGAGGACTTAACCTAGTTCACATTTTTACATTTTTAGGTTAATGACGATACTTCAGTACTGGTATTACACAGTTGAGGATTATTAAAACTCTCCAGCGAATCGTTTAAATGTCAGCTAAGTTAGACAGACATTATTTAGAAAGCCTGGAATCCCAACGCGGCAAAATATATGATGGATCCTACGATATACAACGTGTTAATGAATAAGCGCAAAACCTTATACACCCCAACAGATTTATAACTAAGTAATTATATTAAAACAATAATTTCATTATTTTGATGGTTAAAATTTAAAGTTATTCGCATTTTAAGTTTTGAGGCAAAAATGATTTGTTATCATTTCAGCAATAAATGAAAGCGCTAGCGTGCTCATGTATACATTTTAAAAATCTTGTTTTGGTAGTAAGTAGGGTGAGTGTGCCCATGTGGTGGGTTGAAATCAAGTTCAGAAAATTTTAAATTTTACAAACAATTTATTTAAAATTAAAAAAAAAATTACCTATGTTGAAAACATGATACTTCGATTCTGCTCTCGATTCTAAACAAACTACTTTCTAGTTTTGCGTTAATTCATTAACACGTTGTAGAACTTAAAAAAAAACATAGGCGTTAACACACAGGGTCCTTCTTAATATACTGACACTTTTAAGGGGATGATCAGACCGTCAAACTAAACAACTTTCTCCATGGAACCAACATAGAAATTAGGAAAAAACATCAACTGTCCCATACATTTGGCTCTAATAGGTTTGCAGTTTTGTATGGAACAGCAGATTTGATTTTCACAAATTCGATGTTGGTGCCATAGAGAAATTTGTTCAGTATGACGGTCTGATCATCCCCTTAAAAAATTGTCAGCATATTAAGAAGGACCCTATACTGGACATGAGTGTGTCGGACATGCGCATGATAGGATTCCGTAGCTATCCAATGAGAGGTGGGGTCCTTAAAAACATACAGAATGGAAGAAATTACAAGGATTCCTTGTTTGAAGTAATATTTGGAAACCATTATCAATTGAAACCATTTTAACCATCTTCTATGAATCGCTCCACAGCAATAAGATGGTTAACACGGAAAAAAGAGTAATTTTATAAAAAAACGTCCAGTTACGAAATGATTTGCGGTTAAAGCTCTGGCGAGGTGATTGCACTGTACCTATACAGTTCAGTTTAGTTATTATCGTGAAAATACTGACAAAAACACGCGATTGGCTGCCGGACGTTGTTAGTGATGATTGGAATCTATTGTTTTGTAGCCGGGTAATGAGCTTTTTTCCACTGTTTTTCTAGGGGACCGCTAGATGGCACCACGGGCTAAGCGAGTAAAGTTTCCAATCCAAATTTTAAAATGTCTTTCTTTTAAATAATACAGAGGGAAAAGATTGTTAAAATGTCAACGCATCATTTAATGGAATATACAGGGTCTAAGGAGAAGTATCATTAACCTTTAAACCACATACTCTACCCATCAAACTGAACAACTTTTACTATGGGAGCAAACCTGTCAGAACAAAAAAAATAACAGCTGTCCCATACATTTAGCTCGAGTAGATTTGTAGTTTAGTATGGAATATCAGATTTTGTTTTGCGATTTCGACCTTGGTCCCTTAGTGAAAGTTGTTCAGTTTGACGCTCTAAACCACCCCCTTAAATGATTATTTGTATTTTTGTAACACCAGTTTGATGGTCTAAACGACCCCATTAAAAGTTTTAAATATTTATTTTTACTTTTGTAACAACTGTAGGCCACGCATGCCACCCCCGAGAAAACGATAAAAATCGAGACGTGCCTCCATCTTTATTATTTTACGTATGCCAGAAAGAGCGCGCATGAAGTTTTTCTCGTTAAAACGCTTAGTCGTGGGGGGCATGCTAGCCGTGCTGGTATAAGTCAATTATTAACAAACTAATACTGATTTGAAATGTTACTTAAAATGACGGTATAAAAAGGTTATAATTATAATAATTTACGTCTGACATGCATGGCTGTATGGGCTCGATCCTTTTGCCTGACAAATGTCTGAATACCCCGCATATAATTCCATTAAGTAAATTTAATTTACAATTAAACATTTTAACGGGTTCTTAACGCGTTTTGGTATATTTGAGTTCCCTTGAATTTGATTCTTTCCAGTTTAACGACTCCTAAGGGCGTTAGTTTACAAAAAATCTAAACGCTTGACAACCCTAACGAAGCCATCTCTTAATTACGGAACAATTTACTTTTTTCAAGAAAACTACTAAACGGCAACAATTTTTAGTTTTTCCTCCAACACAATTTGCATTTAACTTTGTAACTTCAAAGTTACTAAAAATGGCTTTATATTTTTTTACTAACCCTAATAAGACAATTTTATACACGAATAGTAAATTTCTGCAAGTATTACCATAGTTTAAAAGTATAATTATAGTGAATTATAATACTTATACATACGGTTAAGGAAGGACGAATTCCGATCATAATTATATCGATGTTTTTTAACTTTCCCTTATTCATAATGTATTGTTGTTAGTATTACAAGATATTGTGTGGTTTAATTATGTAATTAATGTGGTGCCTGGCTACCCTAAAAAGGAATACGGTCGAGGGTTTATTCATCTAAGTATGTGCATTAAATGAAGTAATTAATATGTTTTAAACATGTCTTTGCTAATTAGTTAACTAAACACTTTTTACCTTTTTTTTTAATTCTTTATTTTTTTAAAGTTTTTTTTTAATTGGGGCTTTTAACCCTGAGGTTATGCCAGCCCTCTTTTTACCTTTGATGAAAGTAAAATTAGTAGAAATGGTCCCGTTGGCACCCTTTGGGTACGGAATCCGAAAAAAGAATATATAGGGTCCTTCTTAATATGCTGACACTTTTTAAGAGGATGCTCAGACTACCAAACTGAACAACTTTCTCTATGGGACCAACATCAAAATCGCGAAAAAAAAATCTTTTGTCCCATACATTTGGCTCAAGTAATGACCTATATAGGGTCCTTCTTAATATGCTGACACTTTTTAAGAGGATGCTCAGACTATCAAACTGAACAACTTTCTCTATGGGACCAATGTCGAAATCGCGGAAATAAAATCAGCTGCTCCATACTAAACTGAAATCTTACTCAGCCCAATTGTATGGGTCAGCTAATTTTTTTAGTTTATTTTATTTTTATTGGAAATCCAACAGTACTTACCACAGTATAAAGCAGAAAGCCAATTACAGGTTTTCGCTGATAGTTACAGAAATAGTTGAGAAAGAACATAGGTTAACAATATTGTAATAAAACGCACCAAATACAGTTCTTTTTTACCGACAATAGCCTGTCCTTCGTCTTATTATGGCATCATATATTGATATTTTCGGTTTTATAATGTTCGAATAATCGTCCATATTTTTCTAATATTATGTAACCTTTCAGTTTCTCTAACCAGATTTTTTTCAAACGTTTGTTATTCGTAGAATGCCGTGACAGAGTGGTAAGCCAAAATGTGGTCTCCGCTGAAAAGGACCACTCTGCCACATTATTAAAAAAAAAAACAGTATTGGCCGTAAAAGAAACATTAATTAGTTCTAATAAAAAAACAAATGCATTTTTTTTTAATCGTACACTGAAACCACAATTATCGATAGTTCAAAAACCCAAAAAACGGAAAAACTTCGATTCATTGTAGGTAAAAAAGAAGAACGACCCAGTCATCAAGTTTTTTATGGTATAATTGAGCTGCACAAATGCCGACATGCATTAAACTAACCTTTTTGGGGTAGTCGCCTTTTAATTAATTTAGTAGGTACCTAACCGAACATTCAAATATTTTGTAACAACGGAAGCGGGAGCGGTTTGATAAGAAAAAAAACATATTTGATGCCAGCTTTTGTCGTGTAATATGCAAGTACATGTCATAATTTACTATACATTGCCTATCAAAATAAATATTGAAGAAATAAAAAAGCTGACCATTAATTTCTTAAGGTGGTTGCAAAGTTGTCAATTTGACACAAAAGTTTGACGCATAATAGGCGTAGATGGTACAATTAAAAGTAATATTTATAAATGGAATAATTGTTTAGAAAATCTAGATGCCGCGTATCAAATAACATTTGCAATTTATAATATAATTATGAAGATATAAAGCTTTGAACATATTCATAGTAAATTAAAAAGCTTTATATCTTCGTAATTATATTAAAAATTGCAAATGTTATTTGATACGCGGCATCTAGATTTTCTACACTATTTTTCCATCTATAAAATACAAATATTATTAATACCGTCTACGCGTATTATGCGTCAAACTTTTGTATGAAATTGAAAACTCTGCAACCACCTTAATGAAAAGATCTAACTATTAACATTTTAATTATTTATATATTATCCGAACATTGGTAGGTACCTAAGTAATTGTTTATGACAAATATATTCCTTAACTAAATGTTAATTAAAACAACCTTGAATTGTCAATTTAATGTTTTGTCATTTTTCAGTCACTAATTTTGGGAAAAACAGCAGATGGTGAATTTTTCGTAACTCGGTAACTAAACATGACGAAGAGAGGCAGTAAATACCTATCTAGTATTTATTGTATTATTATAGTAGTAGTGTAGTATTTATTTAAATACTTGGTACGGACAAAATCTGTCGCATGCATCCGGAGAGGTGGACTAAGACGGCCACAGAATGGGTTCCAAGGCCCAGGAGAAGATGGAGCGATGACTTTCATGCATATGGAGGATTGGAGGTGAAGAGGCGAGGCTTTTGCTCAGCAGTGGGACACAAAACAGGGTAAATACAAAAAATATATAGCGAGAGATACAATAAATGCCTCGTACCTATTTATTGAATCTCTCCATGTCCAGCAGCAGTCTATGTTATCAAAGATACCTACATATTTTGTGTAAAACAACACGTGGTGATTTTTCGTAACGCACTGAAAGATGATGGAGAGAGTTACGATAAATATCTAGTATTTATTTAATCTCTCCATGGTCTACAACTTTTTGTGACAAACTATAAGATGGTGAATCTTTCGATAGACTGATGAATGTAAGAACATTGTATACAACGTGTTAATGAATTAACGCAAAAATAGAAAGTAGTTTGTTTAGAATCGAGAGCAGAATCGAATTATCATAGTTTCAACATAGGTAATTTTTATCAAAATATTAAATAATTTGTTTGTAAAATTTAAAATTTACTGAACTCGATCTCAACCCACCGCTCTTTCCCTATAGTCTAGGAAAAATAAGGTTTGAGATCGCAATAAAGACACTTTAGTAAATTGTGTTTGAAATAATATTACTGTTAGTTTACCGACTTTTGCCGAGATTTCGTGGTTGTATAGGCTCAGGAACCTGAGAAATACCTTAAAATCGATATTAATGTACAAATGGCAAGTTTATTTCTTAAAATATTTCGACCAGCATACCAGCAATAGAGACAGTTAATTATCAAAAGGCAAATTTAATGCGTACAAACAAACAGCAAATAATTTAGTTTTGAGGTTATAATTTTTGAAGACTTACAAAATATTAAATATCTACCCAAATTAACGATATTAACCGTGGATTATTATTGTTATAAGTAAAACGTATTGAACGAAGCCATCCTGTACAAAATCACCAGTTTTCCATTTTTTTTTCATACCTAAATTTAATGTTTTGTAAATGTCTTAATTATTCAATAATACAACATAAAAAATCGGGGATTATTAAGAATTTATGTTTTTCACGTATGTATCTGCTATATTCAAAATTTTCACCAAAAGTGCAATTAATGCAACCTACTCCATACAAAAATCCGTAGATTTCCCCGACTACTACTTACTACCAAAACAAGATTCTTAAAATCTATCCATGAGCACGATAGCGCTTTCATTCATTTCTGAAATAATAACAAATCATTTTTGCACGTAAATTTAAAATGCGAATAACTTTCAGTTTAAATTAATAAAATAATGAAATGATATGCTTCAATGCAATTATTTCGTTATAAATCAGTTGGGGCGTATGAGGTTTTACGCTTATTCATTAACACGTTGTATATGTTACTATACAACATTTTGGTTGAATGACAATAGTATATAAATAGATTCTATATTTCATACGTCTACACAGGCCAATACTTCACAGGGCGAGGTCGGTAGACACTATTAAGTTAGGTCAACAAGCTGTCAGGGTAAAATTCAGCGAGCCGGGAATTAATCTAATTTGTCTCGGAACCTGAATTGAATCAAAGGTAGGAAATATGGTGGCCAGCTGTAGCAAAGAAAATGTAACGCTAAGACTGGATGTAGTATCAGTGACCAACTATTTAGCCAGCCGAGGTAACGAGGACCGGAAATTCCACTAATGGGTCATCCATGCAAAGACGATGTTGTATAGGTATTCTATTTTTAAAAATATTCTTGGTATTGATGATTTTCTTTGACTACTTATATGTGGACTGGTTACGCGTGTAATTCTACTAACAAAAATTTCTGCCACTTTTTGCGGGGGGCGAGGTAACATGAAATCCGCAACTTTGGATTTCATTCCCCATAACTTTAGATTCTAATTTTGAATGTTAAAAATCATGAAAAACAGTGTCGTGTGAACCCCAAACGTCATAAGTTCGAAAATTATTGTTCCGCAATTATAGGCTGTCGCGTTTAGTGATAAGGTATAAAATTGTATGTAAATGCGTAAGATCTTTTGATCTTGCACGTTGGCAGAGGGGGAATGCTAAGGCGAGGCGGGTCCGTATATAATTCGTCTAAGTGTTTAGGTCATGTCCTGTTTTGTAAAATACATATTTTAGCTGGCATATAGAAGTAAGGCACACCTCATTCCAACAAGTAAAAACACTGTTTGCAAGGTAAAATTATGGTATTTGCCGTAATTAAAAAAGTTTAAATAACTTTATGTAAAGAATGACACGAATCCGCGACATTCGGCAGAATCAAGTTGCGATTGGTGGCCGACACGACACGGACAGCGTTAACGACTGATTTTTTTTTTCAAAATTGAAACGAAATTTAATTGAACTCAAGATGGAACGGAATTTAATTTTGATTTTATGAACCGATTCCGATGAAATAAAACCTTTATGTTGATCCAAACTAAGTTTTTAAGTGATGCGTGCACAAACAAACAGACAGATAAACAGACAAAAGTTCTAAAATGGTCTTCTCGTAATGGTCAAATGTGTTCCATTACGTATCCTGAACACGCCCAATTGATTTTTTTAAATATTATCAATGTACATCATCGCTAAGTTAACAATTTTATTAAATGTATAGGTTTAATGTTTTTATTAGGGTTCCGTAGCCAAAGCGTGAAAACGGCTCCCTATTACTAAAAGGTAGAAGCAATTAAGAGTCAACTATTTGATACCAAATAATGATATTGTTTCTCAACAAAATTGGTACCTACACATTCTTGTTTCATTGTAAAATATTAAAAAGAAATACATTGAAAGGGGAACGCACATGATGGAGGGTTGCTTAAAAAAGTAATAAGAATTCTTCGGCAGTTTATTAAATTGAAATATTTTGGATTCCTGGCACGAGGCGAGCAGAACTCGATGAAGCTGATTACCGTCTGGAACTTACACCTTTTTTTCTTTTTAAAAAGTAATAAACATGTGACCATAAATAAATAAATATCTTGGACATTGTCACACAAATTATCTAGTCACATTTAAAGTACCAGAATCTAGCCTGGACTTGTATTATGATAACTAGACAACGATATAGAATACATATATAGATACAAAAATCCATGAATCGGGTACAAATATTCATATTCATCATACAAATATTTGTCCCTTACGGGATTTGAACCCGCGACCCGCGGCACAACAAGCAGGTTCACTACAGACTGTGCTATCGGACCATACTTAACGGACATTTAATTTTTTAATCACCTATGTTTATTGAATAGGTAAATTAAAAGTACCTACTTATACAGGGTCTTTCTTAATATGCTGACACTTTTTTAAGGGGATGATCAGACCATCAAACTGAACAACTTTCTCTATTGGACCAATATCGATATTGCGAAAAAAAATCAGCTGTCCCATACATTTGGCTCGAGTAGGTTTGCAGTTTTGTATGGAAGAGCCGATTTTTTTTCGTTATTTCGATGTTGATGCCATAGAGAAAGTTGTTCAATTTGACGGTCAGATCATGTTCTTAAGGGTATATTACTGCTAGCCCGCTTCATACAAACAAAGTCTAGTTATATTTTCAATACTAACCAATCAAAGTCAGTGAAAATTTTCAGAAACAATCTAGAAAGTAATCTCTATGCTTGTATCATGTCAGATTTTCGTTAAAATGTATAGTTTTAAAGTTATAGTGCCTCAAAGATTTCCATACAAATCTTAAATTCATCCTAGCATTGAAACTGCATATTTTAACGAAAATCGGACAAGATACAAGCATAGAGATTTGTTTCTAGATTGTTTCTGCAAAATTTCATTGACTTTAATAGGTTAGTATAGAAAATATCACCAGACTTCGTTTGTATGCAGCGCGCATTTACGCATTCGGATTAAACTTCTCTTAAAAAGTGTCATCATACTGTACTGTGACATCTGACATGCTGCATCTGCTGCACTGTGACCTGTGACAATCTGACATGATGTACTGTTTTCATACAGGGTCCTTCTTTATAATATGCTGACACTTTTTTAAGGGGACATTAAAAAGGACCCTGTATGTACCTACATACAGTATACTTTAGTGTGTACATAAAATAAAGTGTTAAAAAGAACTTAAAGTGGATTTTTTTTAGAATATCTCTGACTACACTCTCGGGGAATATAGTAGTGAGAAAGCATGAAGAAGAGATAATAAAATGGCGAAAAATTGAGGTAACTTCCAGTCATCAAGATAAATAACAATAGGAAAGTTAAGACAGGTCGGTACTAAATCAATAGAAAGTCTTTCCTTCATAGATAACTTGCTTGTTGAAAGTGTTACTTGCCATGTTATTTTAACCTTAATTAACATTAAATAAGCATAAGCATATGCTCACGACTATATTCCCCGAGGGGGTAGTCAGAGATATTCTGAAACCTCAGAACATCCACGTTTCACCAGTAGTACCGAAACTCTGTCTAGTGTGACGGGGGGTGAGCCCGTCGCCACTTATAATAGACAGTGGGTACAATACATGCCTCGAAATTGAAGCATGCAGGTTTCCTCGCGATGTTTTCCTTCACCGAAAAGCTAGTGGTGTTACAAATCGTACATAAATTCCGAAAAACTCATTGGTACGAGTCGGCCTGGACGGTGATCGAACCATCGCCTCCTGCACGGCAGGCAAGGTTACACGCCACTGGACCACCACGGCTTTTAAAATACATTAAATAAGGTGTAAAAATATACCATTTCTGTTTCTTTCCTTATCATGTTCTTGGCACTATAATAGGTAATAGTAACAGGTGAATGCCACTCTTATAGATTTCTCCTAGGTATCTTCAATACCGAGGTCGGTGTTCGAATCCGCACGGACAACATGCCACGTACCAATGAGTTTTTCTAACTTATGTACGTAGTACCGAATGCTCTCAAACGGTGAAGGAAAACATCTCTGTCAAAGAAAAACTGTCTCTACGAATGAAAACAAATGGAAATTCGAAGTGGAAATAGAAAAATCTATAGACATTCCTAACTCTATCAATTCAATTAAGAGGATATAATTCGAAGCGCGCTCCATACAAACGTACTATGGTGATATTTTCAATACTAACCAATTAAACTCAATGAAATTTTTCAGAATCAATCTAAAAACAAATTTCTATGCTTGTATAGAGTCAGATTTTTGTTAAAATGTATAGTTTTAAAATTACAGTGCCTCAAAGATTTCCATACAAATCTTAAATTAATCCTAGCATTGAAACTGTAAATTTTAACGAAAATCTGACTCCATACAAGCATATATATTTGTTTCAAGATTGTTTAAGCAAAATTTCATTGACTTTAATTGGTTAGTATTGAAAATATCACCATAGTACGTTTGTATGGAGCGCGCTCCGAATTATATCCCCTTAAGGACGAAAAGATTTTCCGATTCCTATATAGCTTTCTGGCCAGTTATGATTTACAAATAAAATTTATTTATCAGAAAGATATAGTATCCGATATTTCTTGGACGTCACTAAAGCTGTTCTAAGAATAAATGAGAGGAAGTGTTTTAATACTCTGTTTCTGTAATTCAAAATAGCCTTAATATTTCGTTGCTATTTTGAATGGAGTATTTAGGTATCTTCAATACCATGTTTGTTTGAAATTCTACTGATTACTTACTGATTTATATTTTTTGAATTAATTAGAGTACCAAAATATGCAATTTTGTTTATTGAGTCTTGAAAAAAACTGTTTGTACCTTCCTTTAGAATGAAAACAGCAGCAAAAAATCAAACTGCTGTTGCATACATTTGAGTCGAGTAGGCATTTCAGTATCAGCAGATTTTTTTGTCCGATCGGTTTACTCCCATAGTAAAAGTTGTTCAGTTTAATGGGTTGACTCTTAGTTTAAAAGATGCTAATGATATCAATTTCACTCTGTATACATAACAAATGATGTTTCGTCTTCAAAAAAAACAAATGGAAATTCGAAGTAGTAATAGAAAATCTATAGACGTTCCTAACTCTATCTATACTTCATTTCAAATACGGACGAAAAGATTTTCCGACATTTCCAGATATTTTCCGAGAGATTTTAGCTTTCTGGCCAATTATGATTTGCAAATAAAATTTATTTATCAGAAAGATATAGTATTCCATATATCTTGGACGTTACTAAGAATAAGTGAGAGGAAGTTTTTCAAATCTCGGTTTCTGTAATTTAAAATAACCTTAAAATTTCGTTGCTATTTGGAATAGAGTATAAGTGTACACGCTAAACACAGAGATGCTCTCTCTCGTCTTACAGAAAAATCCTGAACTTTTAAATTTCGAAGACCTTTTAAAAGAGTATCTGTAGGCACGTATAAGTAATAACTAAACGAATTATTTAGGCTATTTTGAATTACTATTTTTTTAAATCTCTGTTTCTGTAATTCAAAATAGCTTTCAAATTTCGTTGCTATTTGAAGTACTTAGTGATGATAATAGTCACTGTACCACGGCGGAAAGTCAATATCGCCTAACCTACGCATTCTGCTGACACCTAAAAACGAAGCACCATAAACTCATGAATGGAAGAAAGCACCGGCAGTGACCTTGTGGGCTCGACTGGGCCCGGCTATTGCACCGCACGCGCTATCCCCCCCTCTTCCCGAGGCTGCAGGGTCGGGGGGGTGACGCAAATTATTGAGCTACCTCGCCCCGCTGCATTTCCGCCCGCGTCCCGCACCCCGCCCGGGATTCGTTTTCATTTTGTTTAGAAATTGTGTTAGGTTATGATTTTGTTTGAAGGTCTATTTTGAATACGTACAGTACGCCACAAAAGTAATTACCCTCGTCAATCTTCGTTTGCGCGAGTTTATTTATTACTTATACCTACAGATACTTTTTAAGGGAATGTAATTCGGAGAGAGCGAAGTCTGGTGATATTTTCAATACTAACTAATTAAACTCAACTAAAAACTACGTAAACGTAAAACTATACATTTGAATGAAAATCTGACATCATACAAGCATTAGAGATTAGTTTCTTGATATTTTCTGAAAAATTTCATTGCCTTTAATTGGTTACTATTGAAAATTTACCCGACTTCGTTTGTATGCAGCGCGCATTTACGCATTCGGAATAAACTTCTCTTAAAAAGGTTTACGGAATTTAAAAACATAACCCTCTTTCTGGCGCAGTCGGGTAAAAAGTCCAGGATTTTTCTGTAAGTATTTAGCCACTGCATCTGAACCAATCTCTGATCTTATCGGCATATGAAATTCTGAACCCATCTCTCATCGTATCGGTCTCCTGTTTCATCAGACATAGGAGGGCGAGGACGAGAGCATCTGTGTTTATTGCGTACCTGGTCTACACTTATGCACTTTAAAATAAGCAGTCTATAAAGATAAGTTCTATAAAGATAAGCAGTCGACATAGTCGAAATCGACTAGAAATTCATCCATCAT
Source organism: Agonopterix alstromeriana (assembly GCA_963924505.1). Taxonomy (NCBI): domain Eukaryota; kingdom Metazoa; phylum Arthropoda; class Insecta; order Lepidoptera; family Depressariidae; genus Agonopterix; species Agonopterix alstromeriana. The sequence continues at coordinate 15,509,593 of OZ004675.1, forward strand.
CTACTATTAAGACGTCGAAAGAAATACCTATTATAAGTAGCTAAAAATTTCCGCTTTCCTAAAGTGGCTTCATCATTTTTCAAATCCTGTTCATTTTTAAGCCCAGCAAACATACATTTTAACAAGGCAACGAGAGGCGGTATCCAGCTAGGTATAACCTAAAACAAAAACAATCGAAAACCACCTTTTCAGCACATCAACAACCACAAACCTATTCCCGTACTTCCCCAAGGATTTAAACGTCACGTTTTTGTTGCCTGTTTTGAATATAGCCAGAGCAACAGCTGATCGGGCGACGTTGCCGTCCCGTGCCGCCCCCGCCGGCGTTGTTGCCGCTACGTGCATGCTCAGAGGCGATCGACCGACCCCCCTGTTTCCCCCCTCAACTCTCCTAGGAGCATTTCTCTTGCTTGCGAGGTTTCTGAAATAGTTTGGGTTGCTAGTATGTTATCAAATTGGAGGGGAATGTTTGCTTCAAGTCTATAGGGGTTAGTTGGTCGATTGGTGACGGGAAGAAGATTGGTTCTGGGAGGTGCTTGTTCCAGTTGCAAGTGGTAGGTATCATTAACCCCGAAACAGGGTTTGGCTTTCGTTTGAGAAATATGGGGAAAGACACTGACTTGTGGGAAATAAGATTTCTTCTTCTTGTTTGTCATGACTGTGTGGCAGCCAACCTTCATCTGATATATCCTCCTCGTAAAATTATCTAGGAAGACAGAATAAGAAAATATCCAAATCCTAGTTTTTTATTTTTATTTATTTCATCCAGCCAATCAGCTAATTCCAAATAGGTTATGGGCTCGGTTTAAATTCGTTACTACATGAAAATTCGAAGTGTTACACCGTTATTGTCCACGATGATTTTTTATTTGAAATTGTAAGGAACTATTCAACTACTTATATGTAGATGCAAAGTTGTAATTATTTTCGTCCTTAACTAAGGTTAAAATTTAATCTTTTTACGTTCTTATGATTTTAAGAACTTTCGTCATCTATACTTCGTTCCAAATAAGGACGACTAGATTTTCCGATTCCTATTTAGCTTTCTGGCCAATTCTGATAAGGAAATATAATGTACTACAGAAAGATGTACTATCCGACATATCTTGGATGTTACTAAAGCTGTTATAAGAATAAGTGAGAGTAAGTGTTTCAAATCTCTGTTTCTGTAATTAAAAATAGCCTTAAAATTTCGTTGCTATTTTGAATGGAGTATGGGTACGATTTGATACCGTTTCGGTGAAGGAAAACATCGATGCTAGTTGAAATGTATCTTCTTGCTGACCGATCTCTAAAATGTACGATATTGTGATTAGGTGTCCCTGACTCCAAATTACAGATTTTTGAATTTTTTTGTCTGTCTGTTTGTCTGAGCATCACGCAAAAACTACTGGATTGATTTTGATAAAACGTTTTGTGTTTATGAGCATATGATTAGGTTTAAAACTGGTATATATTTCATCTTGCTATGGTGACGTAACGGGAGCCGGTGCGGACGAAGTCGCGGTCAAAATGTTTAAACTAGGTTTAAACCATCAAAATTGTTCAGTTTGATGGTCTAATCCATTTTGAATGGAGTATACTGTCGTCTAGTATAGTGTTGGAATCAGTATCCGACTCCACAAGTAATCAAGAAACACTTGATTACACAAACACGTTGCTAGGACTTCTTCTGCGTGAGATGTCCCAAAGGATTGTCTATCGGTAGAGATTCTCTATTCAGACGAACCAATGCACACGCCATTGTGTAAATCCATACATGATATTGATCATGTTTTCTTTAGCAGTGGTTAGAAATATTATTACAAATAGGCACTATTTTAAACGTGTCATTTTTCTATACCCCTTAGCAAAATCATGTCGGTATCTATAATGTTTCTCTACCTCAGTAATAATGAATATTGCTATTAATGTTACGGTCACCTACTTAACCGTTTCATACTGTTCTACAACATCGATGCTAATTTTTAGTATCTTTTTAGTATGCCTGCCTCTTTTTACCCGACTGCGCCAGAAGGACGGTTATGTTTTTGTCAACACTCTCTTTGTCAACGCTTTTTTCGAACTTGACTATACTAAAACGTAGTAATTCTATTCTCTTTGGACGGAAGGAAGAATTCGACTCTGTCAAATTGTTTTTCCAATTGGGCTCTACCAAATGAAGAATTCGATTCTGACAACGATTTTTTCAATTGGGCTCTACCAAATGAAGAATTCGATACTGACAATGAACATTTCCGATTCGACTCTACCTAATTAATAATTCGACTCTGGCATTGAATTTTTCCAATAGGGCTCTACAAAATAATGAATTTCGACTAATAATTCGACTCTGTCAAAGCGTTTTTCAAATTGGGCTCTACCAAATGCAGACATCTATTTTATCCAAGCGTTTTTTCCATCTGGGCTCTACCAAATGAAGAATTTTTCCAAATGAAGAATTCGACTCTATCAAATTGTTTTTCAAATTGGGCTCTACCAGATAAATAATGCTACTCTAGCAAAGCGTTTTCCAATTGGATTCTACCACAATCTGTTAGACGATTCTGATAATCTTCTAATAATACCTACTTATTGATTAACATCGAAAATACAAAATAGTTTCAATGAGCACAATCAAAGGATAGTAGTACCTATAATGCACACTGAACATGAACAGTGCTAATCAAGGGAATATAATTCGGAGCGTGCTCCATACAAACGAAGCCTGGTGATATTTTCAATACTAACTAATTAAAGTAAATACAATTTTTCTGAAACAATCTATTAACTAATCTCTATGCTTGTATGAAGTCAGATTTTCGTTAAAATTCAGTTTTAAAGTTCAAAGATTTCCATACAAATCTTAAATTAATCCTAGCATTAAAACTATAAATTTTAACGAAAATCTGACTTCATACAAGCATAGAGATTAGTTTCTAGATTATTTCTGAAAAATTTCATTGACTTTAATTGGTTAGTATAGAAAATATCACCTTCGTTTGCATGCAGCGGGCAGGTTTAATTTTTAACTTTTACTGCTGATTTGGAAATGGCTTAACAATAGCACTTTTCTAAAGGCTTAATCTATGCCAAGTCAGTATTTTCCCATTCTTTGTTAACCGTAGCTATAAGTACCTACTGACTAATGATTTGAATCTAAAGTGCAATGTCCGTAACCGACATGAATGCATCACGGGAAAATCAGTCCAGCCTGCTTTCTCACTAACTTTTATACCGGTGTGCTGTTGTAGAGTTTACGAGATTGGCTCAAGGTTCATTATTCTTTGCAGAGACGTTTATTTAACATACATCTTCGACATTTGGTTGAAACTATGATTTCTATGTTATAGGGTACTGTTTTGCCATACGGCCATACCTTACCTACGACATACAAACTTCAACTATCTGATGTGAAGCTATGGTAAATTTAGGCTTACGTTTAAATATGATGCTGTCAGCCTGTCACTGTCATTAGTATGAACAGTGTGAGAGACAGAGCGATCACTAAGTACGTTTAGACGTGCCAATCAACACATACGGAATTCCGTGATTTTGTATAGGATTTGATACCGAACGGAATTCGGTATGTCAAGTTTTTATTTGGAGGGCTGAATTTGAAACCATTTCGAGATAATTGTCTCTATAATAATATTTTCTATGTCATTTTAAAATGAAAGGATTACAGATATTTTTAATAAAATTCGGTCTTCGGTTTTCGGTCCGTCCAGTGACGTCACTGGAAAACCTGAGAACTTCTTGGTTAAAATTAACTTAAAATAACTGGCCATTAAGAAAAAAAATACATTCACAATGTCCGAATTTGACATTTGATGTTGCCGTTTCTGTTTCCAGTTTCCGCTGGATTAACTTTAATGAACGTACGTACACACGGCGACACATCAAGCTATGCAAAACGGCACGTGGGGGACGGATACGCGTACTAAGGAAACTTACGCGGCCAACAAGGCAAAGGCAAAAACTCTGCGATATGAAAATGGTACTAACACGAAGTAGAGTTCCCCAGGCGGGTACCAGTGCTAACCACACTGGAGAATCCCGCCCCGAGCCCAGCTCGGGCAGCCCCTCGTACTCTGGGGGGGGCAACATATCGCAAGTGCCTATCCAGGATCATACTGTTGCAGGCACCACACAGTCCCCTAATAGCAGAACGGTCACCCCGTCGCCGAATCTAACTGAGTCGACAGACCATTCTGAACGAAATTCTATTATGCCGACCTTATGTGTTACGCAGGAAGCTAATGCTTTTCAACCTACGTCCACAAAGGCCGGGAAACCCCGCGTACGCATGAGATGGACTAATGATGTAAACCTATTCATCATGCGTACATATTACCGCGTTACCAAGCTAGAGACCGATTTTACAGTTTACAGAAAATTATTACATGAACTTTTTATGAGACAGTATCCGGCTGTGAATATTTCGGAGCAAAGGGTTTCAGATCAAAGGAGAGTCATAATTAGGAACAAAATGGTATCTGATAGAGTACTATCTCAAATAAAGGAAGAAGTTCGATTAGAATTAGATCAATCATCATCTCCTCAAGCAACACCTCTTGAACCCATCAACAATAGCGACTTAAACACTAACACAATAAGTCAATCAAGTACGTGCTCTTACACAATACCGAACACTCTCCCTCAGACGACACAAAATCCACAATTATCATTCACACATTCCTCACAAGCGTCAACATCAACACAAACAGAAACTACAACTATACTAGTGGAGAATGAAATCGAAACCTTAGAACACACAACCCAAGCAAACGATATAACACAAAAATTGTATTTAAATTTACAGGCAGCTTTAGTAGAATATGCGGGAACCGATCCAACACTCCGACCAAAATTACCAAAATTAATAAATTGTTTAGATCTAACACATATAACCAAATTGTTCAATAACGACATACTACACCACTTTTTCTCGGATTTTTCGAAGAATTCGGTCTTCGGTTTTCGGTCCGTCCAGTGACGTCACTGGAAAACCTGAGAACTTCTTGGTTAAAATTAACTTAAAATAACTGGCCATTAAGAAAAAAAATACAATCACAATGTCCGAATTTGACATTTGATGTTGCCGTTTCTGTTTCCAGTTTCCGCTGGATTAACTTTAATGAACGTACGTACACACGGCGACACATCAAGCTATGCAAAACCAAAATAAGCTGGCCGCGCGAAGGTAGAGTAACGTATAACGTTGCGCAGCCAGCTTATATTGGTTTTGCGTAGCTTGATGTGTCGACGCGTGTGTACAACTGGCTGTAATTCTGTTAAAAGTAGCAAGTGTTTCTATTGTAAGCTTCTTAACAAACTCGTCTTATCGAATTTTCCGAAGGACTCTCGCCCCTCTCTCATCGAGATAAGGTACACATTGATAGTGTTACATATGTATACTTCAGTTGTAGGTATAGTAAACAAATCGATCACTTGACGTCTTTCACGCATGTCTCGAAGCTTTACAATATTATTGATCATCATTGACGTAGAATGCCATGGACGCCGGGTCTAATACAAAATACTCGAATAAAGTATCCGAGACTAAAATACACAAACCTAAGTAGATATAGTAATATAAACGAACTAAAAACATTGAAAATGCTGAAATTCTTTTCCGTCCCACTCCTCCATCGGGGCAAGGCGCGCGGTGCGCGGCCATGCGTGCGCGTAGTCGGCCAATCAAACGAAGACTGTTGCGTAATTCGTTCTCTTTTTTAAGTTTTCGTTCTCTTTTTATTCGGACACTTTTGAGCGCGGACACTTCGTCCAGTAGTGGTAAGTCAATGTTGATCATGTTTTATATCGAGGCGACTAAGGGATAAAGTCTACTGTAAGGTTTTTAGGCAGTGTTTTTGTGGATGAAAGGCTAGGTATACAGGGTCCTTCTTAATATGCTGACACTTTTTAAGGGGATGATCAAACGTCAAACTGATCAACTTTTTCTATGGTACCAATATCGAAAACGAGAAAAAAAATCATCTGTTCCATACAAAACTGCAAACATACTCGAGCCAAGTACGGGACAGCAGATTTTTTTTGCGATTTCGATGTTGGTCTGACAGAAAAATTTGTTCAGTTTGACGGTCTGATAATCTCCTTAAAAAGTGTCAGCATATTAAGAAGTACCCTATTATAGGGTGTTTGGTAGTTAGATGCGTTTCTTTTAAGAGGATGATCACACCACCAAACTGAACAACTTTTACAATAGGACCAACAATAACATCGTGAAAAAAAATTTCTTTTTCATAAATGTTGGTTGAAACAGGTCATTATTTACCAGATTTCAACGTTGGTCCCATAGTAAAAGTTGTTCAGATTTATGGCATATAGTCTAAAAACCACTTCCTAAAATATTTAATGTATTTAATTTTACACCCTGTATACATAAATAAGTAAGTACCTACATCTATTTATCATAAAAGCCAATGATGAATAAATCATGCGAAAAAAGAAACCCCTACTTCAAAAACGGTGCGCAATCTAATGAAATTGAAAACGAGATTTTTTTCAAGCCTAAAATATTCCATTAGTGGCTAAAAAAGCTGTATTTTACTATTCTCGGAGAAAAAAATACAATTTGCGTGAGCGGAATTCAACACGGTCACAGAATACGTAATAGTACGAACGTAAAGAAGAATAACAACGACATTTAAAGAAAATACTCTAATTGCGCGGCAACAAGGTGCTAATTAGATAGGTATACTACATTCCAAAGGGCAACGAAATTTTAAGGCTATTTTGAATTACAGAAACAGAGATTTGAAACACTTACTCTCAATTATTCTTAGAACAGCTGTAGTAACCTCCAAGATATGTCCTAAATTAGTAAAAATGTTATTAATCTTTTAAATTTAATTTCCCAATCAGAATTGACCAGAGAGCTAAATAGGAATCAAAATATCGTTTTGTCCTTTATATAAGTACCTACAAACAAGTACCACGCGCGCGAGCAGTCGAAAAAGTATACCTTATCACTACGCGCGAGAGCTTCTTTTACTTTGATGTCTCAAGGTTGTCCTGTCACAAGATGTAGGCTCGTCCAGTGCCCTCGAGGGTTTGCACTGCCGTAGGTAAAATTTCGTACCTAAACTACACTTTTAGGTAAGTAGTTAAATTTTAGGCACGTACCGCTGGTGCGAGGTAGATAGCTCTTTATTGCCGCGCTGCTAGAGTAACCTATTTGTTTAACACAGTGGTTCCCAACCGGTGGTCCAAACCCCATAGGCGTTCCGTGTGAGCCTCTGGAGTGGTTCACGGGATGTTCGTTCGTTACCTCCCGGAATATAAACCTAGTCGAATATAAAGTTGAAAACCGTTAATTATGTGTCAATGTTCGAGACATATCAGAAGGAATCCAGGAATAGCTCATTGAATTTGAAAATGATAGAAACTGAAAAATTATAATAATAATAATAAGAAATTTATTCATCAGCAAGTAAATAGGTACAGATAGAAAAGTGATCTTAAATACTAAATAACATGCTAAGATGAATAGGCATGAGCCTCAGCAATACTGCTGTTTTTCAGCCGAGACGCGCGCGCGTAAAGACGCGTTTGTATCTGAATATCTTGAAGATAATAACAAAAAAATCAAGCTTTTGGTCGAAAGGTTAGGAAACACTAGTTTAACATTATCGTGGGCAGTGAAAAAGACACAATATAACTTCTATTGTTTTCACTGATATAGCCGAACACTGTTCTCTAAAGTGTCTTTGCAGTGATTCTTCTGTACGTAGTACTATTATGTATTCTATGGCAATGGTGATATTTACGAAACCCCCAAACAAGGAAAAGTTGTAGCTTTCTGTCCACCCACCCGTGAGATTAAATACAACCTACGGACTTTTTAAAAGTATTGAAGTTTATTATAGGCTTACCTTCTTTTATTATAATAAATCTAAGGTAAAAACCATGGATTTATAATGATAAAGGATACCAATCCTCCTTACAAGCATGGAAACACTAAAATTGGTCATGGCGGAAGGTAATGTTCAACCTTCTTTCGTACGATGTTTCAAACTTTAAATTTGTCCCTTTCTATCAGAACAAAAATTAAGTAATAACTCTTTTTGTTAATTTTCGTCGTTAGATTAGAAAGGGACACACCAACAACGACGATGAAAACGTACGAAAGAAAGTTGAACATTACTACAACCGCCTAGGAGTATTTTCATGTTTCATCGCTGGTAAATCCGTCTTCGAAGCCAATTATAAAAAAAATCCCAACTCTAGTGCGATATTTGAAACATAGACAATTTTTTCAGAAGGGTGTGTTTATAGGTCATTTGTACCTAAATTTCAGTAAGAGATGAAGAAGCTTTCTTAGTAAAAACGAATTGTAAGACGCTTAAATTATCTTACATGATGACAAATATGAATACTTTATTGAAATTATTTTTTATTTTTGTATCAATAATTTAACTTTTTGTCAATCTGTTATTTATTGTTTTTTTTTGTTTTGCAATAAATAGGTCTTAATATTCATGTCAGCTTTAGTAATAAAGATAACTTAGAGAAAAATCATCTTTTAAATTGAGTACTTACAAGATAGGTAGTGATATCGCGGTGACCTTACGACGTATCTACTGCTGTTTAGTCTTTGAACAGCAGTCCGTAAAATAGTGCTGCGCTTCAACGATTACTAGTTTATGATTTTACCATTGATATTTTTTTTTCGATATAAATTATATTATATTACAGTTGTCATACATTGTCAATAGTCTCTTTACAAGAGACCCTTTAACACCCTTTTTTCTTTAGGGATATTTTTGTAACACCCTGTAGACAATACATATTTCCAACTTCCTGGTAAAAACACAATGCTGTGTAGGTATGCTGCAAGCTTGCTGTAAGTATAGTTTCAAACTTTTACGTTAGGAAAAAGTTAATTAAGAAATAAAGGTGGTTAAGTTTGTGTCCTTAGTTCTACTTAACGTTTAAAAGTTAAACTGTACTTACATGGTTTAAATACTCAAGACGGTTTTCCCTTTCGGGGTTGTCATAAACCTTCCTACAATTATCAAAAAGTCAAGTAGATTACCTAGTCTTTACATTCCCGGATTTTAGCATAATATATCAATTGTCATACCTCAAAGATTTCAGGATAAGTCCACATAATAATGGGCAGGAGGCTCCTGCCAGGAGCGTGTCGTTGTTTTTACTTACCTGGAAAAAAACAAATTAAAATTAAAGACTCAACTTAACAATGTAGGTACCAATCATCGACTTACTAACTTATGGACGTCGGGTCTAATACAAAATTATCGAAAATAGTGTCCCCTAAAGTACGTGTTAGTAATATAATCCAACTAAAAACACTAAAACTGATGACATTTTTTATTTTATTTTGCTTGCTTAGTTTTTACAAATTCTTACAGCAAAGCAGCACGGCATGCAGACGTGCGCGTAGTCCGTCAATCAAACGAAGACTGGCGCGTAATTGTTTCTCTTTATGTGTTTTGTTTCTCTTATTTATTTATTTAACACTTTATTGTACACATAACATTATAGAAAAAACAATTAAATCTCAATCAATCAATTCTCTTTTGGTTCGGACACTTTTGAGCGCGGACCCTACGTCCAGTAGTTGGTAAATCAATGGTGCCAATGACTTTTTTATCGTATGTGGAGGTATACGTAATACCGGCTGCTTTCAAACGGTGAAGGAAAACATCGTGAGGAAACCTGCATACGCTAAAGTAGTAATTCTGATGCGTATGTGACATCTCGTGAATCGTGGATGTTCTGTGGTTTTAGAATATCTCTGACTACCCCCTCGGGGTATATAGTCGTGAGCATATGCTATGCTTTGCTATGTGGCCTCTACCAAACTGTCAGCATATTAAGTTGTCAGCAAACTGCAATGGGCAAGCGTGTGGTGGACTTACGCCCATACAACCTCCTTGAGGGTCCTACTGTGCCCTACATAGGCTGATGATGATGATGTCGGTAAAACAATTAAATAAATAGAAATACAACTTATTAACAAAGTTTCCTGGTGTCCTACCTTACTTTTTTAGGGGTTAAAATGTGAGGGGGTCATACAAGAAGTTTTTTTTATTTTTTTTTGTTTTTGGTCTATTGTAGAAACTGTAATAGATACAAACGTCAATCATGGTGTGATTATCCTACTAATATTATAAACGTGAAAGTTTGTAAGTATGGATGGATGTTTGTAACTCTTTCACGAAAAAACTACTGAATAGATTTTAATGAAATTTGGCACACAGATAGAATATGATCTGGATTAACACATAGGATACTTTTTTAAGGTCTACGCAGACGGAGTCGCGGGCAACAGCTAGTACAATATGGGTGAATAACGAATACAAAACAACCTGTCAGGTGTGTGTCGGGCTCGCGCTAAGGTCGAGATTCAGATACGTTTTTTAAGTCTTAGTTCGAACTGCCGTATGTCAAAATCCATACATTTTTAGCATAGCATAGCATATACTCACGACTATAATCCGCGTGGGGGTAGTCAGAGATATTCTCACAACATCCACGTTTCACTAGTACCGAAACTCTGTCCAGTGTGATGGGGAGTGAGCCCGTCGCCACTTGTAATGGACTGGGTACCACAGAACATTATAAGAGGGGTTAGAAATGCAAAGTAGCGCTTTTGCTTCGGAGACGGCTGTCGCCACTTGTCTTCCCGCTCACGCTGCTACAATTACTCATGCCCTCTCGCTCGCACCACGCTGCGCGCTTTATGGTGTTATGCAAATCATTGCATAACCTGTGGCGACACTTTCCACGCCTACTTTGCACTTCTAACCCCTCTCATAATGTTCTGTGGTGGGTAAAATACATGCCTCGAAATTGTAACATGCAGGTTTCCTCAACATTTGACATTTTTGACCCTACTTAGTTCGAATTAAGACTTAAAAATCGTCTCTGAATCTCCGCCTAAGGATCCTGGAGAAAACACATATCTTTTGGTGACTCCGTGCGCGAAACCGTCTCGCATTTGGTCAGTTTTTTATTTTATTTATGTACCTACTTATCTAAATATGTTTTAACTCGTGTGTGGCCAAAAATTTAGAGCTTTGCATGCAACACATGATAACTGTCAATTCGTTATCACCTAAGTGCAGTAAAAGCTGACATTTTAAAAGGCTTGTCCTCAAATACTTCAATAGATTCCGATCGAGTTTTATGGTTAACTTTGATCAGAGAGATACATACTGGTTCTGCTTTATGACTGCGACTGTATCAAAGAGATCTGTTCATGTTTCGAGGAGGCGCGCTTCATACGAATGAAGTTTGATTATATTTTCAACTAGAGTTTACACGCGACTTGGACGGGTTTTAGCATTATAGCGAGATAAATTACACAAGGTGTTATAAAAATACAAATAAACATTCATACACAAAAAACGAAATTGCAAAAAAAAAATCTGCTGACCCATACATTTAGCTCGAGTATATTTGTAGTTTAGTATGGAACATCAGGATTTCGATATTTGTCCCATAGTGAAAGTTATTCAATTTGATGGTCTAAGCAACCCCCTTAAAAGTTTTAAATGTTTATTTTTACTTTTGTAACACCTTGTATACCAAATTTTAACATATAATTTCAAACACAAAAAGTTTCACTAAAATCGGTCCAGTAGTTTTCGCGTGATGCGCGAACAAACAAACAGACGGACAAAAAATAAATAAATTAGTGATATCGTATTTTTTTGGAAATATTTTCAATGTATAAACACACTTCTGTTACAGTTTTATAATAGTAGAGATATACTATACTAACCAATTTTAAAGTCAATTATATTTTTCAAAAATGATCTAGAATCTAATCTCTCTGTAATTTAATTTGTCATATTTCAGTTAAAATACAGTTTCAAAGCTAAAGGATTCATTGAAGATTTCTATCGAAAAAACTGAAAAATTCGAACTTTGAAACTATACCCAAATTTTAATGAAAATCTATATACCACATACACAGAGATTAATTTCTAGATCGTGTTTAAAAAATATATGGTTGATTAAATATCCAAAATGTTATTAAACTTCGTTTGTAAGCTCGGTAGAGGGCATATCTATAACTATACTTCTATACTAATATTATAAAGAGGTAACATTTGTTAGTTTGTTTGAACCGATTTTGAAAATTCATTCACTAATAGACATCTACGCTATTCTTGAGTAACGTAGGCAATATTTTATTTTGATACGCGAACGAAGACGCGGACAAAAGCTAGCTCCTCTACAACGTGTTAATGAATAAGCGCAAAACCTCATACACCCCAATTGATTTACAACAAAATCATTAGATTGAAACAGTAATTTCATTATTTTGATAGTTAACATTTAAAGTTATTCGCATTTTAAGTTTTGAGGCAAACATGTTTTTGTTATCATTTCAGCAATGAATGAAAGCGCTAACGTGATCATGTATACATTTTAAGAATCTTGTTTTGGTAGTAAGTACGGTGAGAGTGCCCGAGCGGTGGGTTGAGATCGAGTTCAGTAAATTTTAAATTTTACAAACAAATTTTTTAATATTTTGAAAAAAATTACCTTTGTTGAAACCATAATAATTCGATTATACTCTCGATTCTAAACAAACTACATTCTAGTGCGTAAATTCATTTACACGTTGTATAACATTACCTATCTATTAGTCTATGTACTTACTATGTAGGTAGTTATGTATGTATACAAGGTAGTGGTAAATGTGCTACCTTTTTGTATACAGTCTTACTTTGATCTAAGCGGATCAAAGTATTAAAATCTAACAAAAGGATAGGATCAAGCACATTCAGCTAACAAACAATAGAGCCTAAACAGAACAGAGTAACAAATCTACATACAAAGCCGAAAACAAAGCTATTATTAACATATTCTGACAGAAAACGTAACTGTAAAATGTGGCCAAGTTCTTAAACTTAACGAGTTACTTTTAGGCGATGCTTCATGTCAAAAGTTCTTGTCTTTGGAAAGTTACCGGCTGTTTTCAAACATTAAAATTATATAATAATTTTAAATTTCCGCAGACCACGTGGAAGTCGTAAAAAGTTTCAGCCTCTCTTGGAGTCAAATATTGTACCCCTTCTTAGAAAGTAAAATAAAAAAAAAGTTCTTTAGAAAGTAAAGTAAAACCACGTAAAAGGCTACCCTAAAATGCGTCTATGGTTGTTATTTTTTGGAAGTCATTGTAGAGTCGTGAAAATATATATTTTATTGTATTTATAAGGTATGATATATTAGCTCTAACAATCCGTAGGTACTATTATTATTCTTCTTATCGTGTGGGCAAACCCTGGTGTCAGTGTTCTTTTCAGACCGCCTTACGGCCTATGACATGGTTTTTATGTAACGACTACTACCACGAGGGATAGTAGCCGGGACCAACGGCTTAATGTGCCATCCGAAGTACGGAATGATCTTTCTTTTCAGACAATCAGGTGATTCGGCCTGCAATGTCCTAGTATAATAACTTTATGGTCCTAACCAACTGGGGAAAAACGCACAAAGTGAAATTGTATCACTAGGTACTATTATTATAATTGCCAAAGTTCAAGTTATCTCTATACCAAAGTTCATCATAATCGCTTCCGTGAAAACGTAACTTTCTGCCTGTCTGTTACGTTTTCACGGTAAAACCACTGAACCGATTATGATGAAATTTGGTATAGAGATAACTTGAACTTTGAGGAAGGATATGAACATAAAATTCCACACAGACAAAGTAGCGGGTAACAGCTAGTACAATTATGAACATTCGATAACTAGGTTATTGCGGCGTACTTCAAAACTAAAGTCCTGGGTTCGAATCCCAGTTTGATTTAGGATGTTATATCTTATACTATTATCATCTGGCCCCTAATAAACACCCTGTACCCTCAGCTTCGAATCAGAATTCAGAACAATAATGTGTTGAACCTGATATACAGGGTGTATGGAAAAATATCATTAACCTTTAAACTACATACTCTACCCATCACACTGAACAACTTTTACTATCGGAGCAAAGCTGTCAGCTCAAAAAAAAAATCTGCTGTAGATTGCAGCAGCATTGCAGTTTACTATGGAAATACTAGCATTTCCAACATGACTAAAATGTATGAGACAGCTGTTTTTTTGTTCTGACAGGTTTGCTCTCATAGTAAAAGTTGTTCCGTTTGATGGGTAGAGTATGCGGTTTAAAGGTTAATGATACTTTTCCTTACACTGTATTTTTGCGGTTTGACACTAAATACTATATCAATAAAATTTCATCAAGACTTGGCCATGCGCACTGCCATGTAACGTAACATTAGGTTAGGAATTACGTCTAGCAGATTATGTACTTTTATCATGTAAATTTTGCAAAACTCGATGGCATTCAGATTTCATGCTGACATTTTAGCACAAAGTTATTAGTAGATGGCCCATAGAGAAAGTTGTTCAGTATGATGGACTGATCAAGTCCTGAGAAAACCGTCAGCATAATAAGGACTCAACATTTTTGATTCATTCCTTTATTCATTATTTCACTTAAGGGTATATTACTGTGTGCGCGCTCCATACAAACGAAGTCTGGTGATATTTTCAATACCAACCGATTAAACTCAATGAAATTTTGCAGAAACAATCTAGAAACAAATCTCTATGCTTGTATCGTGTCAGATTTTCATTGAAATGTACAGTTTTAAAGTTACAGTGCCTCAAAGATTTCCATACAAATCTTCAATTAATCCTAGCATTGACACCGTATATTTTAACGAAAATCGAACACGATACAAGCATAGAGATTTGTTCCTAGATTGTTTCTGCAAAATTTCATTGAGTTTAATTGGTTAGTATTGAAAATATTACCAGACTTCGTTTGTACGCAGCGCGCATTTACGCATTCGGAATAAACTTCTCTTAAGGACTGTATATCTCAGTCACGTCGTAACTCAAAGACTTTGTTATGTCTACGCAGAGCGCAGAGAAAACGTGCAAAAAGCACCATAGCAACAGTAACACGCTTTAAACAATCTCAGTAAGTACCTACCTTTTTTCCTTAACATTATGGGTGACTCGACTAAAACCCAATGCATAATCGACCGTCGACCCTAATGTAAGACGATGCATATTCATTTGTCGACACAAAGGTCGGTTACAGGGCAACGAACCAGCTTTTTACACATTATGCAACGCTTAGGGATCCGCGGGCGAAATGTAAGCTTTTCGTAATTGAATGTCAAAGGCAGACGTGTTTGGGATTTTGAGGGATGCCTGTCGATGGGAAAGGGCATGCATATGCTCGCGACTATATTCCCCGAGGGGGTAGTCAGAGATATTCTGAAACCATAGAACATCTACGTTTCACCAATAGTACCGAAACTCTGTCCAGTGTGACGGGGGGTGAGCCCGTCGCCACTTGTAATGGACAGTGGGTACAATACATGCCTCGAAATTGAAGCATGCAGGTTTCCTCACGATGTTTTCCTTCGCCGAAAAGCCAGCGGTGTTACAGATCGTACATAAATTCCGGAAAACGCATTGGTACGAGTCGGCCTGGACGGGGATCGAACCATCGCCTCCTGCACGGCAGGCAATGTTACTCGCCACTGGACCACTACGGCTTTTTATCGATGTCGATGGGAAAGGGTCTGTGATATTTTAAGCTTCTTGATGATGATGGCATTTTACCATATACTAAAATTACTTAACAGGCAACTAAGGGCGAAACCAATTGACCTCTTATACAGAACAAGATACACAATCAGCGGTCCAAAAATGGCAGATCCAAAAGAGGTGCTAAACGAATAAAAGTACCTCTTATGCCTCAGTACCGTGCCAACTCTCTGACTGTAAACATACCGAATACGACTAAGTTTAATAATCAAATATGACGTATTAGTATCATCCTACAGCATTCATCCTTAATTTGTGATTATAATTTTGACTCCACAAACATATGAAAAAGCGGATTTTTTCTGTTCTGACAGGTTAGCTCCCATAGTAAAAGTTGTTCAGGTTGATGGGTAGAGTATATGGCTTCAAGGTTAATTATACTTTTCCTTACACAGGATATGACGACGAGTCTAACTCTAACTACTAATCACAGGCAAACTCAAAATGCAAACGGCAAACAACATGCAAGAAAGTGAATTAGTGGACCAATGCCAATTGCCGTGTGGTTCCGGCTTAGAATGGACCACCCCTATTTTTCTTGGTGTCGTACGAGGCAACGAAGTGATTAAAGATTTCTTATGCATTGTTTATGTGGGCGAAAGGTTAGCCACCTCTCGCCAACACTTTACGATCCTGAAACTTAAAATCCTAAATGTGAGCATTGCTACAATTTCATCCTTAAACAGAAAGTTGTTAGTTGTAGCATAATGTTTCTCACCACCCCGAAAGGGATTACGGTCGTGAGTTTTTGTATGTTTGCATGTATGTAGTTCTTTAGTCGCCTCGTACAACCTGAGTATGACGCAGTATATTATACTATACTCTATTCCAGCATGGGTAGCATGGCAGCTTGATATAGCGCTATCACGTCTTAGCTCTTTCTATTTTCACGCGAACGAACGAGATAAAAGGCGTGATACGGCCATATCACGTGTAACATGCAATGGCTTCAGAAATAGCAACGAAATTTTAAGGCTATTTAGAAATACAGAAACAGATATTTATAACACTTACTGCCAGTTGCACGTACATTCATTAAGGTTAATCCTCCATTAAATCTCTTGCTGTCACTTTTTGTCTTCTTGATGTAGTTAAAGCTAGCATGAGATTTAATGGAGGATTAACTTTAATGAATGTACGTGCAACAGACCGCTACTCTCACTTTATTCTTAGAACAGCTTTAGTAAAGTCTACGATATGTCACATAATTAATCTTTCGATAAATAAATTACATTTGCTAATCAGAATTGGCCAGAAAGCAAAATAGGAATCGGAAAATCTTTTCGTCTTTATTTAGAATGAAGTATAGATGTGCTGAAAAGAAGAAATTGACTATTCTATTCTAAGCCACACGGTTCACGTGACATAATTTACAAAACAGAAACCTGGAACAAATTGAACAAGTCCCAAATGATATAACGAGGTGAATGCCCTCCGTTTGGCGGCCGGGATAGAACCCCTGACCTCCAATTCACGGGTCGATAATCACGACTACTTAATAATGTATTAGGTAGACAGTAACCACGATTTTGTAATAGATTAGAACACGATTGGAATGGAAATGTTTTAATTATCGTAGACGTGTGGTTACGGAATTAGAATAGAACACCCTATTTCTTTCGGTGGGTGTCGTGTAAGGCGACTAAGGGATAAAGCAATATATATATGGACGCTGCCGGTAGTGCTAACCGTATAGCAAAAAATTGGGATGGAAACATTTTGAATGACATGCAGGAGCTGATGATTACCCTCGAAAAACCCTTCATTGAGAATTTTTGACAACTATTTTGTTTTAATAACATAGTAAGAAATAAAATAGTTTCCGGCTTAGAATGGACCACCCCAATTCTTCCCGTGTAATTAAATGTTTCTTATGCTGTGTTTAAGTGGGCGAAAGGCTAGTCACCTCTCACCACTTGACACGTCATTCCATCCTGAAACTTAAATTGGTAAATGTGAGCATGTACACACGGCGACACATCAAGCTATACAAAACCAATATAATCTGGCCCCGCGCTTAGGTCGAGTAACGTATAATTCGCGCGGCCAGCTTATGTTGGTTTTGTGTAGCTTGGTGTATCACCGTGTGTACAACTACATTCTTAAACAGAAAGTTGGTAGTTGTAGCAATGTCTCTGACCACCCCGAAAGGGATTATGGTCGTGAGCTTATGTATCGTATTAACCGGAACTATCGATAAAATCTGTTACGTTTAAAGGCGTGACCGTAGTTGACAATTATGTTTGCCCATTTCATGTCCCGACGTAATAACATTGACACGGGTATTGTATGGTGTTACGGTTTAACATAGCCGTTCGCATCAAAAGGGTTCAAAGAATCTATTTGATAGATTCAGTTCATCGTTGTTTTCATATTGTTGTACGAAAAGAAAGATGAGAGCATGCAGAGAAATGAGCATGATGAGTTTGCATCAGAGAAATCAAACCCCCTTGCGCTTATAAAGATTATTCTAGTCGTAACCTCATGGCTGAAGGGCGTGACGTGACTTTATAAAGATTAAGAGGATATAATTACAAACGAAGCCAAAGTCCGATTATATTTTCAATAAATATAACTAAAGACCACGGCTGTAAGGGCTAGTTCCAAAAGGATAAACAATTTAAAAAAAAACTAACCAATTAAAGTCAATGACATTTTTCAGAAACAACCTAAAAACTAATCTTTGCTTACTGTTGCATTGCATGCTTGTATGTTGTCAGATTTTGGTTAAAATGTATAGATTTAAAGTTACAGTGCCTCAAAGATTTCCGCTTATCTTAAATTAATCCTAGCACTGAAACTGTATATTTTAACGAAAATCTGACAACATACAAGCATAGAAATTAGTTGCTAGATTGTTTCTGAAACAATGTCTAGATTATTTCTGAGCTTTGCAGTGGGACGTATGTAGGCTGATGATGATCAAGAGCGGTCAGTAATCTAAGTGCATTTCGATTCATTCTATTGAATTGAAATAATTCTTCAAGACAATTTTTTTTCAAATTATCTTTTAGTAAATTATGTATTATGACTGTACAAGAAATGATTGAAAACCTAAATAAATAGTAGTTAGGTCGGACTCGGCCGGTTATTACAGGGCCGCATTGAAATATTAAAATGGACCCTCTCTTAGAATCATAATGTGGTGTGACAATGAAGGAAAATCAGAAAAGCTACTTCTTGGTATCAAATCTCTATGAAAACTAGTAAATAAGCGTACTCTTAAAGAAAATAAACCTTTAAGCTCATTCACAACAGAAATATCAGTTCAGTAAATGGAGAGGTTTTACCGTACATAAGGTACCGGTAGTCCGGATTTTTTGATATTATATCGTCAACTTGCTTGCAAGAAATGACTTTATACATTCTGTGAAAAATTGTGAATAGTTGTTAGTATCGATTGATCCTGAATACCAAAACAATTTTGGTTCGGTATGGATAATTAAATACTAATAATACTATTTCATTTTTAAAACTACGTAACAAATCTGTTTTATTTAATTAACTGTTTTTGTATGAATGTAATATGTCACTTAGATACTTCTTACAGTAAGCCGACGATATGCCATGATTTTTCATGATCTTTCCTTTTTTTTTTTTAAGATAGGTCAACATAAAAACAATAGGTACGGCCCTGGAATGACCGGCATTGACAGTATCCGACCTCTATAAGAAAAGAAAACTTCAGATACATTTAAAAAAAGCATTTTATTCTTTTTTTCGTCCAAAAAACGTGCGAATCCTCGTTTTTTTAACGATGTCGGTGGGTGCTGAGGAAATTAATGGCTTCCATTTAATTGGCAACGAAATTACTGGCCCACGTGCCGTATCGTGTTTTATTGTTTTTTTTCTTAACGATAAAAGCGTGTAAAAGTATGATTCACCGAACTTGATAGGTTTTTATTATAGGTCAGCGGACCGGACTATTTAATTTAGTGAATTCATCATGGTTAGACTGTGGTGGCATAGGGCTAGGATATTTAGGGGAACTATGAGGTTATAGAGTACCATGGAGTCGCTATTGTTTATATGTTTTAACTTTGAATGTATTAATTCTAATCAGCCATAGGCATCGTCAACATTTCACCATACCTATGTGGCGGATCAGTCGCAAGGCACATTCGCAAAACTTCATACATTAGAAAGCAGACCCTTAGAAAATTATCTCTAACTGCCCAGTCAGAGATATTCTGAAACCACAGAACATCCACGTTTCACTATTAGTACCGAAATTCTATCCAGTGTGACGGGGAGTGACTTCGCCACTCATAATGGACAGTGGGTTAGAATATACGTCTCGGAATTGAAGTATGCAGGTTTCCTCACGAGGTTTTTCTTTCATCGTTTCGGTGAAAAATTTCATTTTATGCAAAATATTGCAGGTGTCCGTGACATCAGATTTAATAGCGTAAGGATGAGAGTGTGCATCTGGGTTTAGCGTACTTCGTAAGAAAGTAGTTATTTAATCGAAGTCTATCTATCTATATGGTTTTTGATATGAAAGCAGGAAGTCACCAGTTTTTACAAAACGGTTATTGAATTTAAAAACGTCGAGGCGGCCTAGATTTTATTTAACCTCATTTTGAAGCCCTAACGAGGTCTTTCGATGGCGACTAACTGAATATTTTTAGTCGAGCTGCTCCAGCATCTGGATTTAAACTTTAATCATTGAATCTACAATCTGTTAACAGCGAAATTGCTTGACATTCGATTAAGTGAGTAAATAGAAAAACTTTGTTTTGAAGAAAACTTGATGACCAAACGGCAACCGCCATGCCATTTTTTCTGCCTGCAAAAAGATTTGCAACGCAAGTTCGTCAAATTGTTTTTACCCAGTCAAATTGAAGTAAAATTTTCATTGGCATCGTTCTAAATTGTACTTTATGTAATAAAATACTGGGATTCGTAACAAAGTCAGTCTAGCAATTTGAAGATAAAATGTAGGAAGCAATTTTATAAGATCGCTTACTGCGATATTTTATGAAATTGCTTGAGAGACAGGCAAGTTTATGTTATACGCTTTTAATGGTTGCATTATAATACCGATAGACATTACTTAGATACAATGTCTTCCCCACACTTGCACGACGCATTAGCAAATGAATGCAAAACCAGAAACTATCACGACAATAATCACACTCTGGGGGTACAATTACAAGAACAAAATTTGGTTTTTGCATGCAGGTGTAGGATTAGTTGTATTCCCCGAGAGGCTAGTTTCCGATTTATAAAACTCTATGGTGGAGAGAGGTCCGGTAACTCAATCATGAGGGGCAGGGTTCGAATCTACACGGACGACATGCCATAAGTCGCCATGTACCAATATGTACGTAATACCGACTGCTTCAAAACGGTGACGGAAAACTTCGTGAGGAAATCTACAAAACACATGCTTCCTTTTTGAAGCATGTGTTTTGATCCCTGTCTGAGAGCATACCAGCTGACGGACAAAGATAGAGCTCTGCTATCGAAATAGGGATATACTGAATAAGTTATTACTTGGAATACTTCTGACTAAAAGCCAGTGGCAGGCAATACCTTTCCAAGCTTCTTGGGCACAAAAGTTCGTAAGTCATTTCCATTTAGCGTATGTTACGCCATCTGTGGCAACACTCATAACGGTGTCTTTCCACCAGAACTGAGCGAGGAAGCAAAGCTGTGAGCGAGGAAAAATCCACCAATACCAATAGCATTGCTTCTTTTTCTTAGCCTCGCACAAAGCAGGTCTAGTGGAAAAGGGCTTGGCAGAGTGAGTCTGTTCACATACAATGCGAGCTAGAGATATGTGAGAGGGATGCGAGCGAGGTATGCGTGCAAATATAATGCATCCGCATTCTCGCACAGCTCAGCTACCGCGCACAGCTAGTCCGTTTGACAGCTTCGTTACGCATCCTCGCACAGCTTTGGTGGAAAGAGTCTCATAGTTTCACAGCTCCGATACTCATCCTCGTACAACTCAGCGTCCGCACACAGCTAGTCCGTTTCACCACTTCCCTACGTATCTACGCCCCTTCAATCACGCTTCACATACAATCCAATGACGTTTCAGTGGAGATTTATTTAGCGCGATCGACCCCTGAGCTGTGAAACTATGTGACTCTTTCCGCCAAAGCTGTGCGAGGAATCTGAGAGGGGCGTGGATACGTAGAGAAGTTGTGAAACGGACTAGCTGTGTGCGGAACCTGAGTTGGACGAGGATGAGTATCGGAGCTGTGAAACTATGAGACTCTTTCCACCAAATTCACAAATGAAATTCACATACGGTCCAATGACGTTTCAGTGGAGATTTAAACTTTTTACACATTCGGTGTCGCGCTAATCATTTTGACTGCTCATGACAGCCGTTTGACAGATCGCTCAGACGTTTTAGCTTGTCAATCACATTCACATTAGCAAATAAGTTACCCTAGCACGATGCGGAATTCAGCACCGTTGGTTAGTAACTGACTTGCAATTTGAATACAACTGAAATTGAGGATTGACTTCGATGTTTAAAATTAGCGCGATCGGGCCCGTTTTCTCGCACAACTATGCATGGTGGAAAGACTAAGGCAAATTTCCTAGGCTTGACCCGAGATCAAACCGCTGCCCGCCTGTCCCTTCCTTGCCAAGAGATTAACTAATTCAAGGTGGTCTAAAAATACAAGACGGTAAAGCCGATAATCTGGACACGTCCCGACGCAGAATAAAAACTACCAAGTTGTAGTCGGACTCGCGAACAGAGGTTTCCGTGCCACCACGCGATATACTTATACCAAAAAAAATTTTTTCTCTCCGGGATCCTGATCTCGAGCCCGACTCACACTTAGCCGTTTTTATTATTTGTCGTTATACTCAATAGTATAATTCTAACAAATTTGACGCCTGGATGTATTACCGTTTTTACGATACAGAAAAAACAAAAAACGTTTAAAAAAACAAATTTCTTTAACATTTAGTTTTATTTATTATGTTGTTGTTGTTAGCAAATCTAAAATAACACATATTCTGTAAAAATTACAACACTATTAAGACAACAAGACAACCTATTAAGATTCATAAGACTGACAGCTCTTTAAGAGGAATTCGTACGAAGGCTACATACAAAACAAACTTCAGTTCTAGTTTGATTTGAACATTTAATAATATTTTAACACTACCTATAGATTGTATTAGAATAGATTAAACCAATATATGTATATGTGCTTTAAATTTGTCAGATTTCCGATAAAATATTATAGTTTCAAAGTTATCGTGGCTCAAAGTTTTCGATACAAATCTCAAATTAATCCTAGCATTGAAAGTGTACATTTTATCGGAAATGCACAGATACTGGTTTTTATCTTCTTCTTTCTTTATCTTTATCTTCAGATCTTTGACTTTAATTGATTAATACCTATTGAAAATAGAACGGAAGTTTCTATTCTATTTTCTTATTATATTCGTTTCTAGGCAGCGCGCTGCCTTCGGATTAAACTTCTCTTAACGTTAAGACGGAAGGATGGACGGACTTTTAGTAATAGGGTCCCGTCGCCACCGTTTGGTTGCGGAACCCTAACAAGGAACTTCATCGAAGAACCCAACAAAATAAATATACAGACCTATACACCCAATAAAATCAATGTAGCCTAGTCTAGCCCCGAAGGCTACCCAGGCCCCGTGCGTGAGGGAGAAAGTGGCACTTTCTCTCAAGTTTGAAAAGGATAGCGAACTGCCAATTTTATTAGGGCGTTACTGATTTAACTGCAGCCTGCAACATGGGTTGTTTTAATTAGAATCGAGTAACATTACGGTTCGTAAAATATTCAGTTTCTAGAGGAAATTAATTAATTTTGTTAAGGGGATGAGGAATATATACAATATAGTGTTACGGATGCTGCCAAACGTAAAAAGGGATTCAAAAATTCGGACGGTTTATTAACAGTCTCCGTGGTGCAACGGTTAAGGTGCGGTCCCTTAATTCGAGAAGTCCTGGGTTCAAAACCTCACCCCGATGAAAACATTTTTAGTTTAATAACAAACTACTAGTAAATTTGGACTTGGCTTTTCACTCCAATCCCGGAACCCGTCGCTCGTAACAATAATATAATATTAAATATCTTGGACATTTTCACACAAATTATCTAGTCACATTTAAAGTACCAGAATCTAGCCTGGACTCTTGTGTTATGATGACTAGACAACGATATAGCATACATATATAGATACAAACATCCATGACTCGGGTACAAATATTCATCATACAAATATTTTTCCCTTACCGGATTCGAACCCGCGACCCTCGGCACAGCAGGCAGGTTCACTACAGACTGCTATCGGGCCGGCCGGAATGACAATAACCAACCAACAACTACAACGACTGTAGGTACCAACTATTTTATCATCGAACTGTACCTATCCATTCATAGCGTTGCTCAGGGAGCAGTTGCTGCTTTTTACTGCGGACTATTGGAGGGACCACGGTTGTAGGGAACGTGGCCTACCGGTGTTTTATTCGGCTCCGCTGGAGAGGTTTTATAGTGGACTGTAGTTTTTCTGGTGGCAGGAGTGGTTCGATGTAAAGAAAAGTCTTTTTTGTAGCACTGGAGGTTTATTTTAGTGATTTTTACACCAGAGTTAGTTACACGCACAAGCACCGTACCAATATAGAAGGCGGAAACGGAAATACAACTTTTTTAATTACTACATTTTATGTTGGTGTTGCCAACAACGATAGGTCTACTGAGCCAAATGAATGAACAAGCAACCGACCTAGGGGCACCCAGAGGGGTACGGACCTCGGTATAGGATGTTGCTGGGGCTACGCGGCGGATTGGGTAGCAGGGATCGGTGAGATTCATAATGTAAAACATTAATTATGAATCACCTTATAAATTAAAAATAAAATCGATTTCAAGTTTGCTTCAATGCTAAAAGTTCTGTTTGATGTGTAGGTACTTAGTTGAAAATAGTTTAAGGTGATTAAAAATTAATGTTGTATTTGCTAAAACAACAAAACGCAGGAAAACACCGTGAGGAAATCTGCATATGCTGAAGAAGAAATCTGATTCGGTATGTTAAGTCTACCAATCCAAATTAGGCACACGTGGTGGACTAACGCCCCTACACCCATGACATGATGACGATGATAATTTTTTTTAAAACTTGATAGCTTAAAAACGGGTTAAATAGCTTAAAATAAGAGGCTTTACGCCCTTTTGAGTAAATTTTTGAGTTAGACAACTTAGCCTACTTTGGAACTATCAATAGTTATCACGACTTTTCCCTTAGGTACTCTATACACATTTTTCGCCTCTTCAAACTCCATACGTATTCTCATACACGGCCACCGGTTTCGAGATAGGCAATAATTGTATCATTTAAAGCACAAAGCTAAAGCACATAACCGATATAAATCTAAAAAGAAAAGGTACTTAATTGTTTATGAAAATATTATTATTTACCAATAAGCTTTACTTTGGCAGTAAAATTCGAACCAAAACGCAATTATTTCGTATCTCGTCGCCTTAATGGATAGTTGGTCTAGAAATTAGACCAAACTAGTCGATCAATATTTTATGAAGCAAGAAACTGCCAGATTCGTTGCGCTCCAAGAAACACCCCCATATACCGAGGAACGTTAAATTTTAGTAATACCTAGTGTGCTATGTATCTATACTTCATTCCAAATAAGGACGACGAGATTTTCCGATTCCTATTTAGCTTTCTGGCCAATTCTGAGTATGGACACAATTATACGATCTGACATAATCTTGGACGTTACTAAAGCTGTTTTAAGAATAAGTGAGAGGAAGTGTTTCAAATCTCTGTTTCTGTAATGCAAAATAGCCTTAAAATTTCGCTGCTATTTTGAATGGAGTATTTGAAACTGGCAGTAGGGTTGGTAACGGAATATCGATTAATATTCTCTAAAAATATCTCTAGAAATTTGTCGATGTTTTCATTTTGATGCATCGCGATATAACTGACAACGAAGAGCAAAAGTAGACATAACACGAACAATGCACTTCAAAACAAACTTTATCCCTTAGTCGCCTCATACAACGCCACGAAAAGAACTGGAGTATACTGTTCTAAGCTGATAACACGGCACATAGGTAAGTACAGTAATATAATGACAAAATGGCCTTCGATAATTAATTACAGAAAAAAATAACTATACGGAATCCATTTGCGTCAAATGACATAACCCAGATAAGTCCCGACAAATTTAATCAGCGCAAAACATAAAACTGTACTTGGACAGCCAATCAGCTGCCAGATTAAAATGTTATTGACCAATCAGACTTCGGCTCCGGTGACATCAACCAATCAGGACGGGCGACGTCTCTGACGTCATCGCCGCGGTATTAACTGAATTTAATGGGCGAGAGATTGTAACACGTAGAAAAAAACATTTTTTTCTGCCAGCATTTGATTAGGATTTACGAAGAAAAACGTCCTTTTTATCACTGTTTCTGAGGTTATCTAAGGTCTTCTTGCCTCATGATATATCTTAATGCTTAGGGATAAGGTTTCTAATGCAATGTAGCAACCATCACCACACTTCACTACACGTCATTCCCACTGTGATTCCCGTAAACCAGGATCTACAGCCGCAAACAATGAAGACCAGCGGACCGTGTTATAGCTCTAATCTGTTTTGGAACTCGCAATTAATTTAATCAACGAAGATAGGAGTAGAAAAAACAAATACCCGATTTCCCTCTCCTCTCCATTACTGGAGGTTGGCAGTCAGCTCTGCACACAGAACATTATAAGAGGGGTTAGAAGTGCAAAGTAGGCGTGGAACGTGTCGCCACAGGTTATGCAATGATTTGCATAACACCAAAAGGCGCGCGGCGTGGTGCGAGCGAGAGGGCATGAGTAATTGTAGCAGCGTGAGCGGGAAGACAAGTGGCGACAGCCATCTCAGAAGCAAAATCGCTACTTTGCATTTCTAACCCCTCTTATAATGTTCTGTGGCTCTGCATAATCTGTCTATCTCTCGCCAAACGAAACAGCCCTTCGACGTTGGCGATGTCGTCTATCCGTAAAAATATAAAATAAAGACAAAAAAAAAATTTACATATTGAATTGGAAACGGGAGACAGCTGTAGAAAAACAGGTTAATAGTAAGCCTCTAGGGGATCTAAAGGGGGGAGGGGACGACGACACACACTCCGGTCAGCCTGAAAAAGGATAACTTGTTCAAGAGGGGCTACATAGATGGGTCAGAGTGAGCGGGGTGTTGCTTCTCTGACTATGGCCTGTGCTATGGCCCATCTTGTATCCTGCCCTTCCTGTCCGGACCCTTGCAAGCAATCAGAGCTTATGGACACTGCCATTAGTGCAATCCACAGAACATTATAAGAGGGGTTAGAAGTGCAAAGTAGGCGTGGAACGTGTCGCCACAGGTTATGCAATGATTTGCATAACACCATAAGGCGAGCGGCGTGGTGCAAACGAGAGTAATTGTAGCAGCGTGAGCGGGAAGACTAGTGGCGACGGCCGTCTCCGAAGCAAAAGCGCTACTTTGCATTTCTAACCCCTCTTATAATGTTTTGTGGTGCAATCCGTGTGGCCAAATACTGGGCAGGAAAAATTTAGAATGACGTGTCATCGACTCCTATCGCAAAAACATCAATTTAGAAGCAAAAGCTTTTAGTTTTGCTTACTTGACTGTTCGCTTCCAGTAATATTCCAGTAACATCGGAATGTACAGAAGTTGAGCAACATTGCAACAAGATCCCGTAGGGGAACACCGGTAAACGATTTTATTGAGTCAAGCATGGTCTGGCGCTCGCTCGCCGGTGCCGTGCCATAGCTCACCCTCCCACCTCCCATTGAATACAATGAGCGGCTGTTTGCACCATGGATTTAGAATGATAAAGGACAAATCCTCCTTACAAGCATGGAAACAAGAAAATTGGTCATGGCGGTCGGTAATCTTCAACCTTCTTTGGTATCGATGTTTCAAGCTTTAGGTTTGACCCTTTCTGTCAGAACAAAAATTTAATTAAAAACTTTTTCGTCGTTGGATTAGAAAGGGACATACCTACGGGGACATTGGTCTAACACCCATACTCTTAGTCGCTTCCTCGAACTCTTCAAGCCTCTCTATCGAAAAATTCCTCTATTCATCCTCCAAGTCCATGGTCTCAGTTATAATCTCAAGGTTCCTCCATGGGGTTGATTCAAGAAATTAGTAATAATAGTGGAATTTTAAGTCCTTTCATTTCTTTTTTGGTGGTGTTAAGAATAGAAAAAGACAAAACTATTATTTTACCCAAAACTACGCAACTACTTTAGCGACATTTACGTATCTGGAGGAGACCTTAAGGTAGGTCGCGAGTTACTTTGAGTTCGAAGTTTCATTCCTCTATTTCACGGAGGGTTCACGAGTCGAGGACGCTTTTGACATTTGACCGAGTGGAAGTTAACTGAAGTAGAGGAGGGGAGAATGTTACTCTTTGTAATTTTATTTTCCTTTTTGGTTTTGTACATTGCTTTTGTTTTTTATTGACTTTTCATACCAAAATTATTCCTTTAGCAAGCAAAGGTGTTTTCTTCTCTAATACCTGTTAGGAGCTCGTAGAGCTCAGTAACAGCTTATACCCGACGACGCGACTAAGAATATGGGTATTGCCACAGGTCCGGCACTCTAAAGAACGTTTTTGAATTTCGAAATGGCGTCTGCACATGTGCACTTTGTGCAAACTGTCCATGACATTGCGTGTTGGGTTGATAGCCACGCTTTGCATTTAACGTCATCGACATTTCAATACTTTTCTTGTTCGTTCTATTATTAAAAATAGTATTTGAGCTAAAGAATTATTGAAAATGTGAATTTAGCGTTATTTTTCAACGTTTATTATGCACTGAAAAGACACATTTTTATGTAGGCAAATCCAACGAGTGCGCGCGGCTGACTGCATTCCCTTGCTCGGCTTCCCTCAAGTTTCCCAGAAAGTGTGAGGTGAGGTGGGGTATCTGAAGTCAGAGGGGGGCGGGAAGTGGCCGTTCTGTATGTAGAACTATATAATATTACCTATTCTGTGCTATTGCGACATCTCGATTAGATCTTAGCAAACGACTGTGCAGTAAAATAACAATTTATCGGTTTTGTATCGATCGATCATCGGCATGATAAACAATAACAGCCTGGGTCATTAGAAGACGTCGCAAAAGCCTTAATTCGTGAGCCAGACACACGTGGCCAATTTATTTATTCAGTATGAAATGATGGAAAGCTGGTTAAAGTATCATTATGGACAATCAAGCACTTATGTTGTCAATTATTGAGTGCGCTACAAAGACGTTTGACATTTGTCTTGCTGTTGGTTTGTTACGTAATAAAATAAGCACTGACTGGTGTTTAGACTAAGAGGAAGGATCTCTCTTTAAGACTAGAGTGAGCCATACCAATTGTAAAGTGTCCACTTTTTTTGACGATTAGGTTTGAGTGTGTGGTGTCAAGTAGTATGGACAAAAGGCACCGAGTGACATATGACCTCATGTTTACGGTCACTTTTCACACACACTAGCTCAAAAAAAGTGGACAGCCGCATAAACAAATATCTATAGTTCCATCTCCTTCTACTATTAAAGGTATGTCATAAGACAAAAGAGACCAACTACAATCGTAAATTTATGCGGACTCTATGGAGATCCTTCCTCTTAGTGTTTAGAGTACCATCGGGAGAAAAAGGGGTTTGCGGTTGAAAGGATTGTTAGAACTGTCCTGATGTCCGAATTTGATGCAAAGCCATTTCGAGATATTCATTGATATCTTATACAGGGTTTAAGTGACAGCCTCGCAAATACTGAAACGGTAAACTCAGACCATCAAACTGAACAACTCACTATGGAGCCTACCTCAGGAAACGAAAAAAAAACTGCTGTCCCATACAAAACTGCTGTAACTACCCGACTCAAATGTATGGGACGGCAGATTTTTTTCCGCGTAGGTAGGCTCCATGGTCTTGTAGAGTTTCTGGCCGCATCTTCTCTGCAACGGAACACCTTCCGACGCGGTGGTAGATTCACAAACATGACGTCAGAAAGTTATCTATGTGATGTTATTTTGAATAAACAATTTTGACTTTGCATCTTGCTGACAGTAAATATTATGACAAAAAAATTCTAAATTATTATGTGACTGTACTTTTTTTTTTTTTTTGGTTCGCTTTGCAATTCTGGCGGGGTACGGACGCGTGCGTATCGGCGCGTTGGGATTGCACGTGGCTCCACCATTTTGTGAACTCTTTTGTGTTTTAAACATAAAACAATCACTTAAGATAATAAACTACTTACATTGGCAAAACTGCCACTCTAGACTTAATAAATACTACTGATCATTTTCCTTCATATACTATCCACATAACGAGACATTGGCTGAATTGTGATAACACATCGGATGCACTAAACAAAAATTGAATTGAATTACTTTTTTTTAATTAAAGTTAAAAGGAATCCAAATACATTTTCTACCCTTTCTAGGTACTTGACTGATCGATTTTTCATTAATTCATAATGAATGACCGTTTTTATCATAGAATGAAAATAAACTCAATACGTATGTCTTCCCATAACGAATAATTAAGTACTAAAGTACTTAAAGTAGCTCTGTTTCGGAGTTGAAAGTACAAGGTAATAATTTATTCAGCTGTAAACAGTATTTCAAAGAGAAATGTATTTTATAAGCTATTAGAGTCTAAAATTGTTTAAAGTATCATTAGTAGGTATATCTACGCAGTTAGGTTTTACATGTAAACCCTAAGTGCTTTTAAGTGGGTCAATTATTACATCAAAGCGAAAAAAGTTCCGGCTTATTTCTTTGAATTCTACAATACATACTGAGCAGTAGCAAAAGAGATATGTCAGGACCACCCAAAAAGTGGAGATCCATAATTTTCACTTTTTGGGGTGGTCCTGACATACCTATCTCTTTTGCTTTCTCTACTATTCATATAGGGTCCAACTTAATATGCTGACACTTTTTTAAGGGGATGATCAGACCAACAAACTGAACAACTTTCTGTATGGGACCAACATCGAAATCATCGATCGATCATCGAGAAAAAAAAAATCTGCTCTTCCACACAAAACTACAAACCTACTTTAGCCAAATGTATGGGACAGCAGATTTTTTTTGCGATTTCGATATTGGTGCCATAGAGAAAGTTGTTCAGTTTGACGGTCTGAACATCCCCTTAAAAAAGTGTCAGCATATTAAGAAGGACCCTATATATTTCAGGCCTGAGCCACACATACATCTTGTAGATTTCGGCTACTTTTAACCTGTCATTTTCTAATTACGTCTCCAATATCTGGTCTAGGTACCTCATAGGCGTGCATCTATACCTCTACCAATATTTCCTCACGCGCTTGCCTAATACAGGGTCTTTAGGGGATACTTCAGACCAGCAAACTGAACAACTTTCACAATAGGACCAATATTGAAATCGATTCTTATTAGGATTTCTGTTTCTTTTTAGGATTAAAAGACGATGAAACCACCTGATGGGGTTTTTATTGTGATACATTTATGTCAGAAGAGAAAGACGGAATAAATGTAGGATCGTTACTATCATATAATAGTGTATACTGTCATTTTATGGGAAAAAAAGTAAGTTTTTCTATACTCCATTTTAAGATAGTTCTACTACAGGAAGTTCGAATAGAAATTGTTCATACCTGGAGAGCAGACTGACTTACAAGCGGTGAAACATGAAAATACTCTTTGGCGGGCGGTAATGTTAGTCCTTCTTTCGTAAATTCCCGTCGTTTTTGACGTCAATTTTGTTCCTTTCATGGAAAGGGAAAAACGTAAAATCAGAAACATCGACGTACACGTACGAAAGAAAGACGAACATTACCGACCGCCATTGTCAATTTTCGTGTTTCGTTCAGTCGCAGAATGTCCGTTTCGCAAAATGTCCCCCTATCGCAAAACGTCCCTTTCTAAAAATCTCCCTTTTTCAAAATTCTCTTATAATTGAAGATTTGGTTAGATTAACATGCTTACAGATTTAAAATAAACACATACATATGCTCACGCCTATTTCCCACTACTGGGGTAGGCAGACACATGCTACGATTCTGACACACATCTCTCGCGTCCTCAACATCCATAAGTCTCTTCATACAAACTTATGGATGTTGATTTAAAATAAGTAATAAATAAAGTATAAAGCTTGTAAGCAGGTTATATAAATCCATTGGTTATAAATCCATGTTCTACTGATACAAAATGTATGTACTCCGCTGGAACACCTAAATAATGCTATCAAAGTGATTTTAATCATGTAGTTGTACTCAAATCTAGGACATAAGCTACGTAGGCAACGCATTAAGCATGCTGCCAAGGTGTCGGCCTACATTGAACCATATAATTTGCAGCGTTCATTAGAACAAATTAGAGTCTAAACCACAATTTTCCTTCGTTTAAACTTCAGAACTCTATCTTTCGACATGGAAATAATTTTAGCGCGAAATGTTTTTGTTTCTGTGAAATATGCGTTAGTTAGTTAGGTACGAGTATGTTTTGAAGATCGTAAAATGTATAGGTACATGGAAGATAAATGAATAGGTAGTTATACAACGTGTTAATGAATTAGCGCAAAACCTCAACTCCCCAACTGATTTGTAACAAGATAATTAGATTGAAACAATAATTTCATTATTTTGATACTTAAAATTTAAAAATGATTTGTTATCATTTCAGCAATGAAAGAAAGCGCTAACGTGCTCATGGATACATTTTAAGGGTATATTACTGTTGGCGCGCTCCACACAAACGAAGTCTGGTGATATTTTCAATACTAACCAATTAAAGTCAGTGAAATTTCTCAGAAACAATCCAGAAAGTAATCTCTATGCTTGTATCTTGTCAGATTTTCGTTAAAATTTATAGTTTTAAAGTTACAGTGCCTCGAAGATTTCCATACAAATCTTAAATTAATCCTAGCATTGAAACTGTATATTTTAACGAAAATCTGACAAGTTACAAGCAAGATTCGAAATTATTTAATATTTTGAACAAAATTACCTATGTTGAAACCATAATAATTCTATTCTGCTCTCGATTCTAAACAAACTACTTTCTAGTTTTGAGTTTAATCATTAACACGTTGTATAAATATCTTGGAAATTGTCACATAGATTATCTAGTCCTAATCAGTAGAATCTAGTCGTAGGATAAGCAAGGAAATAGTTTTTTACTCAAAAATTAGTCTATTTTACTAACTAGGTAATTGACATGAAGACTTTCTGAGTTGAAATTTGTAATAATCTGAGTAATTAATAGCCATACGTATATGCTATGCATTTCTTCCTGTGGGTGTCGTACGAGGCGACTAAAGAATAAGGTTACTTATGCAGCGTTTACCTGGGCAAAATCTTAAAATCTAATATACCTACTTACTGAAAGTTCCTACAACTTCAACTAATAATATAGTTGGAAAGATTTCCATTCAAATCTTAAATTAATCCTCACATTTTAACTGTATATTTTAACGAAAATCGGACACGATACAAGCATAGAGATTTGTTTCTAGAATGTTTCTGCAAAATTTCATTGAGTTTAATTGATTAGTATTGAAAATATCTCCAGACTTCGTTTGTATGCAGCGCGCATTTACGCATTCGGAATAAACTTCTCTTAAGCTTCAGTTGTGGTATGGTTTAACTATCTTTAGTCTAAAATTTCAGTATGGAGAGACGCATCAAAACTGTTATTTCCACATCTTATAACTATTATAAAAATGTAACAGAAGTATGTCTGTACATTGAAGATATTTACAAAAAAACATAATCCTCCTTCTGGCACAGTCGGGTAAAAAAGATGACGATATGGTTTTTAGGTGTCCCTGACTACAAAACAACAATTTATTCGAATTTTTGTCCGTCTGTTTGTATGTGCGAGCATCACAAGAAAACTACTGAAACGATTTTGATGAAACTATTTTTTTTTGTTAGCTTATGATCTGACTTAAAATCTGGTATATAATTTTTGCGGACGAAGTCGCGGGTTAACTATAGTTTAAATTAAAATTATACACAGGGTCCTTTTTAATATGCTGACACTTTTTTAAGGGGATGATCAGACCGTCAAATTGAACAACTTTCTCTATTGAACCAACCAACATCAATTCGTGAAAAAAATCACCTGTCCCATACATTTGGCTGGAGTAGGTTTGCAGTTTTGCATGGAACATCCGATTTTTTTTCCCGATTTCGATGTTAGTGCCATAGAGAAAGTTGTTCAGTTTGACGGTCTAATCATCCCCTTAAAAAAGTGTCAGCATAATAAGAAGGACCCTGTATAGGTATTCCATTCCATTCTAGGATGTTCCCAAACAAATTGACGTTTACAATGTTGATGAAAATCTTTTAAACACGATCGAAGGAAGAGCGAGTACCTACAAAGAACAAAATTGAAATAATTTCGGACCCACTTAAAGTGTAACTGTGCTGAGTTAGAATAAAATATGCTCGAAGTCGCGTACTAAAATAAAGTAGACGGAATAAAGTATTTCCAAATCTGCAATGTGACCCGTATTTAACCCTTCGTCTACCGTTGCTATTTTCGGGACTGATCGATTTTCCTTAACTGGGCCCAAGTCTGCCGTCTGACCCAATAAACGATTCATAAATAAACATTATTCCAAATTTATTGATCAATTTTCCTAGATAGTCTGTTATAAAAATTGGGTATGGCGAAAAGGGTCTTGAAATAGTTTTATGGTAGGCTAGGTTTATGCTGAAAATAAATTCTCACAGTCGATAAACTCGAATTCTTTTAAGTAAAATGGAAAAAATATTAGGTAAGTGTTAAGATAATGCATTTTTATCATAAAGTAATAATGTAAGAAAGAGCAATAACAATTTCTCACTTAACTTTCGAAAAAAATAAAATGTATTTAATTATCGTGTAAGTACAATAATATTAAAATCCTCGTGAAAGTGGTATTAAATTGAATTGTAAAATAAAATACAAAAGATAACTTACTTGCCAAATAGCGGATGCCATAAATGGAATGATGACGGGTCGTGCGGATGTGGCAGGTGCGGCGGTGGCTCGCCGAGCGGCGTGGTGCTGCCGACCTCGGGCTCGTCGCGCCGCCGGCCCATCGCCGCCGCCGGAGGGTTCGGCCTCCTTGCAGACGATCCTGATGCCGTCGACGCTCCCGCCGTAGGCTCCAAAAGATTCTGCAGCGATTTCACACTTATCCGCGGTCGCGGCGACTCTTGAGAACTGCTGCTACTGCTTCTTTGATGACCCTGAGCTTCAGACTGTTTAACCGATTGTAAATAATTGTTGTTAGGGTAGAACGGTGACGATGGACTCTTTTGTTGTCCCGTTCTTGGAGATCTCTGGCTGCCCATCATGTTGGGATTGAAGTAAGGTATTTGTAAGCCGGGTAGGGGCATGTTAGGGCGGATATTAGGATTCATTCCTGGGTACATGCCTTGTAGGAATGGATTGTGATTCATTGAACGCTGATTGCTGTTGTAATTGTGAGCTATGGGACTCGTACGTGCTGCTGAATGCGATTTGTTTTGATGACTTTTCGTCGAATGCACGTATGGGTTTTGAACGTCTGTCGATTTCGAAGTCATTTCCTTCATTTGAGCTTCTAAGCTGTTAGGTTTGGATGCTCTTTGTTGGGACGCTGATGCGTTCGCATGATTCATTGCTTCTTGCCACATCGCAAATTGCAATCGATTATCATAATCCATTTGAGGCATCATGGGAAAGCCACTCGGGCCCATGAATCGGGCGGAATGATTAAACATTTGTGATAAGTCTGGATAATTAGGCCCATTATAACCAGATGAATTTAAAGCTTTCAAGAAATCCATATTCTGTGAACAAGCTGCCATAGCCTCTAGTTGGCTGAGATACGGTAGCCATAGCATCTGATTGAGAGCGGCTGAAGTTGCTGCGTCAATATCGCCCGCTAACGCATCCATTGACGGTATAGGTTTAGGCGGACTCGAGTGATCGGCCTGCGATGTACTCGTATGTTCTGTACTCGACGATGTTTTCGTACTACTAGATTTATTATGCTCTTTCTGTTTTGGTGATGTCAATTTCTTAGCATCATTCTCTAAAATATTTTCTAGTTGCGACAATGATATGACGAGTATATCTGGGTCCTGTAATATAGCTGGGAAAGCAAAAGCCTCCGGTAATCTTAATTCGGGTCTCTGTATAAGTAGTGCAGGTATTTCTCTCCCCGGAGCGGAGAGGATGTGATTTAATTTATCTTTAGGAACTAGTAAGGGATCTGGAATGTTGAAATCTGGGCTTGTCTTTAAAACTTGCAATTGTTTTAGTGGACTTGTTTCGTCGCCCGACTTATGCGACGATCTCTCAGGTTTTTTCTGTTTAGACTCAGATACTTGCTCCTCGTGACACTTATTAAATACTTTACTAATTTTGGCTAAATCCTCCATTGATTCCCGTTTTATTCGCTTTTCTTGTGGTTCCCCAAATTCTTTATTTAATTTCCGTATCTCGTCCGAGCAGCTTGAGACAGTCGGACTGGCAGATTTCCTATGTTTACCTAAATTCAACGGTTCGCATTGCTGTTTCGTAATCGTCACTTCTGACGTATACATTTTGGGAGAGGGCGACGATAGTAAAGTTTCTAGGAAGAGTGTTTGTTTGCTTTTCGTGAGTGGCATCGTGAATATTTCGGGCGACGATGGTACAGCTGGGATCCCGCTCGGCTGTGGCGATTGCATTGCATCTGACTCTCTCGAGGGCGCTCGTGGTATATCTATCCTTCTCGGCGACGCATGCGGAGTGGGCAGCCTTCTGTGTACACTTAGATCTTTAGGCTGTTCGTCGCTCTTATCTGATAGATTGTCTTCGATAGCGTTCGTGGTCTCGGCGACACTGGCGACCACTAGGGGACTCACTGTATTGTCCGAATGTTTTACACTTAGATCTGTTGGCCCTAACTCATCGCAATTACTTTCCTCGAGCTCCTTGAAGTCTACAGTTGCAATTTCCGGCAACATCGCGTTGTCGTTCGTATCCGACTGTTCGTCCTCCATTTTTATTTCAACTTTTTGACACATTTCTACATTATCATTATTATGCGTATCACTCGGTATCGTCATCTCGCTCTGGTCAGGCAACAATTGCGACTGTTCATCAAAAGATTTTTCATAAGACTCATGTGTATCAGGTACAGATTCAGTATACATTACGTCTGCGGCTTCCATGCCATTCTCTAGCCTCTTTTCGGCACTGTCGTACTCTATGTTATGGTTAACTTCATTTATTTCTGACTGAGAGTTTAATGTTTCCAACGTGCAATCGGCGGACGCTTGAGGCGCGTAAACCTCATCAGTCATGTACGACTGCTCGACTACCTGCTGATGTTCCGGTGGTAAATGGTCTCCTATGTGATGGAGATGCAGCAACCCTTGAGCGGCAGTGATACTGCTCCGACCGGGCGACTCCAGGGACTGCTCCAGGCGGTCGATGATGTCAGCTACAGGCGCACCGCCGAGTAGCATGTCATCCTCCTCCTCGGCGTAGTCTCCCGTACCGTGCACCAGGTGGGCGAGCTTGTCTAACGCCTGCCCAAGAATCTGGTTGTCCTCACAGCCTTTCTCGACGAGAGACTCGAGCAGCGCCTCGTCGTGAGGCCCACCGAGCTCCGGCAGGTAGTGCGCCTCGCTGATCGTCTCGAACAGATCCTTAT
This sequence comes from Agonopterix alstromeriana, assembly GCA_963924505.1. Taxonomy (NCBI): domain Eukaryota; kingdom Metazoa; phylum Arthropoda; class Insecta; order Lepidoptera; family Depressariidae; genus Agonopterix; species Agonopterix alstromeriana. The sequence continues at coordinate 15,546,894 of OZ004675.1, forward strand.
GCACGGCCATATCGTTCGGAAAATCTTCCTCCGGACGATCTATCGGTGCGTGCGACTTCCTCTCATAAAACATTTCCTCACTCGACTTCGGCTCACCGAGCTCGAATGACATCACGTCTCTCGCCACCTCCTCCTCGGGCAGGAACGCGTACCGCTCGCCGGACGGTTCCAGCTCGAGCAGATCCGAGCCGCGCTGCTGGTTGAACTCCAACTCCGCCACAGCTAGCAAATTGTCCAGTGGAGTGGGTTCCGCGTGCGCCGGCGGCGGCGTGGACACTCGCGGCGACGCGGGTGCGGGCTCCGGCGCGGGGCGCGGCACCGCAATAGTGTGCGAAGGGATATGGGACTCCAGGTCCGGCGCGAGCCAGGCGGCCGCGGGCTCGGCCCGGCGCCGCTCGCACTTGCCGTAGCGTCGACGCCGGCGCCGCTCCCTGCGCTCGCGCCGCGGCGTCGGGGGGACGCGGATGGAGTTGTAGATCTCGGTGCGCGGGATCACGCGCCAGCCGTCGGGGGTGCGCGCTATGCGGATGCGGTTGCGCGAGTCGTAGTCCTCGCAGCGGACCTCCTGCACGGTGCCGTCGAGCTGGCGGGCCCAGAGGAACAGCGGACGCAGGCGCGGCGCGGGCTGGGCCCGGGCTACGGGCAGGC